>OX637309.1:0-2500000 GCA_951799385.1 Hyppa rectilinea | reverse complement strand
ATTCCAGACTCCAGGTTGCTACTGAGAAATTTCAGATGGAAAAATCTAATAACACTTTGCCTGGCCCAGAAATCGAATCAAGGACCTTTTGCTCAGCAGTAGCGCTTGTGACCACTAGATCAACGAGGTAACTAGAAGACTAGTTAAATAATGCGCATTTGAATAAAATCTCCCTCTATTCATAAATGCGGAGTAAAATGAGAACCAGCATTAACGTAAGAGGGGATTGTCTGAAAGGGTTACCGCTACCCCTGCACATAAAGGGCTAAGGAAGGAACATGGATAGGTTTTAGTTAGTAAGAATCTGACACTCTTTTCCGCTCCACCCAGAGAGGAATCATTTCATTTCATCTGCTGCGCACTACGTCGCGGGTTCGATTCCCGCACGGAACAAATATTTGTACGACCTGCAAGTATTTGTTACGAGTCTGGGTGTTTTTCTATCTATAATATGTATGTATTTACAAAAAAAAAATGTATATAAGTAGTTTATCAGCCATCTCGTTACCATAACACAAGCATTAGGCTGCTTAGCATGGGACGATATGGCGCTGTGTGAAATGTCCAAGGATATTATAATTATTATTTTTTGATGATTTCCCACCCTCAAATAAAAAAAGCATTAACGCATTCAACGATACAGTTTTAGAAATTTGGCCTAGAACAAAAACTTCGAAGACATGCACCAACCCGCACTGGGCCGCATGGAGTATCACGATTCACGGCCCACTCCCTCTCACAGAGGAGGCCTGAGTCCCAGCATTGGGAACATTATAGGCTGATCATGTTTAGTTTGTCTTTGCTTTACTCCGTTATAAGTAACTACAAGTCCACAACTGATTTAATTAGTTGTACTGCTATTTCTACGAACACATTACATGCAAGTCGTTCTTGGACGGCAACCGAAGCTCTACAAGTGTAGCAATAGTACCTAAGTTCTTGTTGTTTTATAAGAATCAGTTGACTCGGTCCATGGTCGGGAAGCAAGACTGAATGAGACTGGTTCATGCCATCTTCGTTGAACTATTTTCAGTTGACACTCATAAATTTTGCCGAAATTTTGAAGAACGTAATAACACTACTATGCCCGACCTAGAATCGAACCCAGGACATCATGGTCAGCAGTAGCGCTTCCGACTAGACCAACGAGGTATTTGTACATATTCATACATCATCATCATCTGCCTAGCCTTTTCCCAACTATGTTGGGGTCGGCTTCCAGTCTAACCGGATGCAGCTGAATACCAGTATTTTACATGGAGCGACTGCCTATCTGACTTCCACAACCCAGTAATTGGGCAATATAATACCCCTTGGTAATACTGGCTGTCAGATTTTCGGGCTTCTGACGACCCGTAACGATTGTCAAAGATGACAGCCGGCCTAACGTGCTTTCCAAGGTACGGAGGACTGAGGAGTCTCGTTATGTAAAGATGGTCACCCACGGCCAACCCCGGTAAGCGTAGCTTAACCTGATGGATCTACCTGTGCGGCTGTTAGTACTTAGCCACGAGGTCCTCGTACATATTTGTACATCTCAGCTAATAAATAATACTCCACTATACTTTGGCAAACAATATACTGTAAGAATACTCTAAAACCAGTCATCGGCAATCGGATCCCACAAACGACGTCATTTCCTGATATCCGAAACCATTTGGCAGCCAACAAGTCACTCTGACATGTATCACTATCGTCAAGTTGCGACATACCTAAATTAAATTAGTGTTTCAGTTTTCACAAGACAATCTATTAACCTCAAGGACTCAAACCACCGTCTTTTTACAAAACGATTTCTAATTTTACTCCGAGCCTAAAACTTCGAAGCAGTTATTGTATTTTAACTTTATTGTGCTTATAATAAAACGCAGATTCCTACATGTATTGTATAATTGTCATTTGCTTAAAAATCTGTGAAGGAAAACATCGTGAGGAAACCAGCATGTCTGAGATATATTTCTCAACAGCATATGAAGTTAAGTCAGAGGCCCATGGGCAGCATAAAAACTCTGACACTAGGTTAGTCACTAACCACACGAAAAGAAAAAAATGCTAATTAATCAATATTTCTCATAAGTATTGTGATTTGTTAGTATATAAGATTATGTGAAGATTTAGAAAGTGCTTTCTGGCACTACTGGGGAGTTTGTTGCGCTACTTTTCCTTGCAAACTAAAGCACTAGGAGGTGATAACATTTTAGGGGATTGTCTTATGTCATATTGACATTAAAAAAGTGCTGATTTTCAGCCTAGTTTGAATAGCTTTTGATTTTGAACGGGAGTTATGAAGTTTATTTTTTTTCAGAATCACACACGCCACTAAAAGTTTGCCTGCAATGTATGTACTTACTAAGACTAGCTGGCACTCCGCACTTTTGTTGAAACAACAAATAAACAAATCCTCCACGCACCGTAACCTTACATCAACACAATAAGCCTAATTTAGATTTACTACGGAGTGCTACAGACAAAATCCCTGGCCTACATACACAGACAACAACTCACAAACTTTAATATCAAAGTCTACAGTAAACTGACGCTGAAACTGAACTACAAAACATTATGAAGGAAGCATTAGATAGATAGACATGGGTAAGATATAATAAGTTTTTACGAATTGTAATTCGACCGATTGTATTCGTACAGATGCCAGCACATTAAGCTATCCCAATCTGTCAAATTTTTCTAATTGAAAATGAACTTTATATGTTTGCAATAAAGTTGAAAAACTACCAAAGAAATTTGACAGATTGACAGACGGACATACCGTTTACCGGATTAAATACCGTTCATATTATATTAATATTACTGGTGTTACAAGTGCGAAAGTCACTCTGTCGGTATGTTACCTTTTCACTCCTAAACAACTGAATCGTTCATTATGAAATTTTATAAAAAGGTAACCTGGGACCAGGAGAACGAGATAAACCACAGGCGAAGTCATAGGCCAGAGCTAGTAAAAAATAAAATTGGAAGTATGAACAGACACTGCACTATAAAATAACACACATTTTTTTATGCAAATCAGGAGTCGTTGAATAACAATCATCCGATTAACACCAATTAATTCAAATTAGAAATAGTATTCGAATGCTGAAGATAACATTCGTTTATTCCAATTATTATTATTCTCTTCAATCGCCCAACACTAGTAGCCTCCTGCTATGTCTAAATATACAAACTAAACACCCCAACCGCGTCTGTACTGACGTCATACGGACTCAAAAATAAACGGACAATACTAGAAACTGCTTTCGAGTAACGAGATAATAAAATACACAGATATTTATACAAAGAAATGTCCAGTGGAAAGAAAGATCTTAATCATAAAAGTTGTTACATATATAATCTTTGTCTGGTTTTCTATGACTGACTGTCTAGCTAGACCGTAAATCTTTTTAACAATCCATCCATCGTGCATCGTGTCTTTGGTCTTCCTCTACTACCACATATACCCATCCATATTTATACTCAATACTTTTCTTACAACATGTTCCGCATTCCTGTCACCATACCCACACCATAAAATTGATATTATCTTAGCAGGAATTATTAAAAATACCTTCAAGAGGCCGTTATAAATAAAGATCGCAAGTATAAATTAACCGCAAAGTGCAGAATAACAATCTTTCGATGGCGAATTTCCTTTTACGAAAGACGTTTCCTATGGAAATATTTGTAACACGTCTATAAATAAGGAAGATGAGCAGTTTATTAGCTTTAATTCTCTCAGTAAACTTCCCCAAACAACATGGCAATTAATAAAGACGGAATTAGCATCTGCATCTTCATTGTTAGGGTTCTATATTAGCCGAAAGGTGGCAAATAATACAAGAAAACACTGAACGAGTTACTCAGGTTCAAGTTAGGTGGAGCCACCAGCGCTCTTCGCAGGGTGGATGGAAGAGCGTACCTCTGAGGAACGAGTTATATGACAAGCGATTTGAGAGGCAGATACGCCTATGTCAAGCCTGCAGCTGAGAATGATGGTAGTATTCGAAGTTAAAATATCCGACATAGAGTAGATGTAAAAGAAATATTTAAAACTACAGAAATGTGGTAAAAACTGAGCGCACTAACTTCCGATGGAGATTTAAATTGAAATAACACATACATAAGGGCGCATCAAGATTACCTTCATGAAACCCTGATACTTTGCCAAGATGCATTTACAGATAAATTAACAAAATCCTTGAAAAAGGTCCTACTAAAAATATTTACCGGTTTCACAAGGTAAAACACAATGTTTACGGAATCTACTGATAATATTTTTCGTAACTTAAAATCGACTGCAAGATAGCGTGCAAAAAAACCTACAACCTAAAACAGTTAAAGTTTAAATTTAGTAACGGACAAAAATCTTTACATGTGTAATTTTAAAGAGCCCAAATAAAGATCACATGGGACGATATTCATCTTTTCAAAACCCTTATCCTAAACGTTTGACAAAGAACTCTTATAAGGTCAAATGGGCATTATCCCTTTCAATAACTGGGCAGCTGCCCCTATACTCCGTAAGAGCATGATTCATACAAAAAGCATTTCAAAGCTAAAGGACACGAACTTGCGAACATAAGTAAAAAAAACTATGAAGCTTCGTAACGCAGGCAAACAGAAAAAAACCACGTGGTTAATGTTTCATTTTGTATGATATTTCGAAATACGATATATTATCGTCAAAAGAATTTTGACAGCGCACTTGATTGACATCATCAATTCAGACCCAGATTCCATATAACACAACAATAATTGACACTCCATCTTCATCTGCAAACAGATTCTCATACAAATCTTCACTGATATTGAAATCGAGATTCATACAAATCTTCACTGATATTGAAATCGAGATTCATATTCGACCACAGTCTAGCGAACAGGCCTAAATCGCTAAACCATAAACAACAAACCGTCTCGTGTATCAATAACATATCGAACAAGTTTGAAAGTAGACACGGGACAGAGCAACGCAGGCGCACCTCGCAGTGCATAAACTTTGTGTGCAGGTAGCTATAGAAACTTCGAGAAGTCAATAACATCGCATGAAGCGCTAAAGGTTCCCTTTGTTCAAGAGGGCCGAGGTCCTTGGTAGACTGGTTATACCGTAAGAAAGCATGAGAGGGATAAAAACTATGGGTTTATTGTTTGAAACTGTGTGGCAATAGTTTTAAAATCCCATTCCTGACTTTCCACTGATTTCTTGTAATGAAAAAGTCTGTGAAGATATTTGAGTTGTCAACCAGACATCTGGCTGAACGACTGAGGGGCATATGGCTAAATAATAACACAGCCGCATGCTCAATATATCTGGTTCAGCTACGCTTGCCGCGGTTGGTCTGTGGATGGAAAACCTTTACATACCAAGACTTTACCGTGCCTTGGAAGCACGTTAAGCTGTTGATCCCGGCTGTCATATATGTATCTTTGACAGTTGTTACGGGTCATCGTGTTATCAAATCGCTTTAACAGAACGACTATTAAACTTCAGATTTTACCAATTAAATTGAACACGATCAGCATTTCTAAGCAGAGTTCTATAACTGTCAGCGTAATGACGCTGACAGTTCCATAAACCAATGGACCAGTGGAATAATGATTCCATAGCAATTTAAACAATGACAGCTCTTGAATGTATGTATCGATCGCGTTCAGTTTCTTTAGAAAACTTCGCCCTGAATGGATTTAGCTGTTATCATATTGCCTTCTTGATGTATAGTTCACTTGTTTAAAGAACAGTGAAGGAAAAAACTTCGCGAGGAACCTGGCATGGTTGAGAGAAATTTCTCAACAGCATGTGAAGCTAATTCAGAGGGCCATGGGCAACATCAAA
Organism: Hyppa rectilinea; assembly: GCA_951799385.1. NCBI lineage: Eukaryota > Metazoa > Arthropoda > Insecta > Lepidoptera > Noctuidae > Hyppa > Hyppa rectilinea. Next base: position 2,494,173 of record OX637309.1, on the reverse strand, counting down.
ACTCTGACATCAGGTTAGTCACTAACCATACGAAGAAAGATGTATAATGAAAATATGAACTTGTTTATTTATTCGTTTTCTCCAAGTACATTAACACAATGGATCATTCTTTCAAATGAAGGATTCATTTGGTTTGTGACACAAAAACAGTTCTGCCGATCCTTGAACGTGACTGACTGCGTGCTCACATTCATCTGGAGAACGTTATAACTGCACACAGAGCACATATACTGGATTCCACGCTATCAGCGATAGCGGTATCTAATCTAGTATTGTTTTTGTGATACCACTTAATACATTTATATGGCCCGCTGCTTTTATCGTGTGTGCATCTTTACTGAGTTTATGGGATGACTGGTGTCGACGTCATTGGAGAATTGAGCACTAGACATCCGAGAGATTAAGATAAAATCATCACACCTGAATTTCCCGAAGGTTAGGGGATCCACGGTTCATAGGAACCAGAGTGCATTTAGCAAGTTGATTCACATTACTGTGTTGTGTCGGGACGTGACGCCTACTCAGGCTGTGTTAGCCAAACAAAACTCGTTGCGACTTGACGAAGTCTTGAACATATTCGTCACGACACGACACAGTAACGTGTCGTCGTCTTAACCCATGAGAGAGAGAGATGATCGCCTATTAGAAGCCGTTTACTTAAAGAGCTCAACTATTTATACGGTTACCTATATTTATTGTCGTTTCGAGAGGATTTTTCTTATGAACCAATGGGGTTTATTCCACATTTGAGGTGTTAAATCCCATGTAATAGAGAGCGATCCCATTGCCATCTGAATCCGGAATCAAGACTGCTACTGCTGCTGCTATAATAAAGAATATTCTATTCTGTTCTACTCAAGCAGTTCAGAGCCGTTCGGTTTCAGTTGAATTACTATGTAATTCCTGCTTGAGTCTTGAGTACACACATATTACTCCTGAATTCCCTGACGGGTGAGGCACATGGTGTGCCCATAGTACGCGCACATTTCGCCAGTTCTGTTTTTGTTTTTGTCAACAGGGGGCGACTTAAGCTAAACCAAACTGGAGTTTGATTTGGATTTTGATAGTGTCACAATGGATTTTTCCTCGGAAGTAAAAATATACTCGCGGAGGCTCTGTATGATGGATCATTCAGGGCCTCCGCGAGTAGATTTTTCAAATTATGGAGGTTCTAATTGTGTAACCATCATTCTTCTTCTTCTTCTTCTTCTTCTTCTTCTTCTTCTTCTTCTTCTTCTTCATGTGGTTAGTGACTAACCTGGAGTTTTAATGCTGCCCATGGGTCTCTGACTTAACTTTACATGAACCACCATCATTGATTTCGGTACAAATAAACTTAGGCAAGTAGATTTATTTGGTTTATCAGCATCACTGACGAACTGGAAGGGTATTCGGATTTTTATTTCCGAGGAAAGATCCATTGTGACAATCGAACAAAAAAAAACAATGGTCTTTAGGGATGATCTGGCGATGCGGTGTGGACTTTGGACACTACATAAGCGAGGTAGATTCCGATGTCAAATGATAGTAGGCAATGACATGCAAACAGTCTGATAGAGAGCGAGAGAGATTTAAAAAAAACTATTTCCTATCTCGCTCTGTAACTTGTACAGTTGCACAGAATTTTATGGTTTTCAAGAAATCGCTCGTAAAATCACGTTGTGATTCATAATATGACTTCGAATCATGAAATATTCCGTGCAGTGAATTGTATTTTCTCTTGCTAAGAGATGTTATGGGAAATTAGCGAGAAATCCGACAAAAGGTTATTTTATTATGAGCAAGATGTCTCGCAGCATCTTTCGTCTTTGTTTCGTTCGACCATTCAGTTACTTGGTCAGGTACTTGGTAAAACTGTGACGTTGGAAGCCGTAATATGCCTAGATTTTAATTAAAAAACATATAATAAAATATAGGTAACTAACTACCAAATAACAGCTTTCTGCTAAATGCATTAAGAGAGCATAATAAACGATACGTAGGTACCTATTACAATTTAAAAAATTGTCTGTCTGTTTGTTCAGGCTAATCTCCGAAACGGCTGGACAAATTAAGAAAAATCGTTCTGGTTATTGTTTATCGGACTTATAATTTTGTTCTAAAAAAATATCTGCCAAGATAACCGCGACACACATTTCGGCGCGTTGTAAAGAGTTTTGCATTACATTTCTCCGTACCTACTTCCGTCGATAGATTTGCCTTTTCTTCCAAATAGTCCACGCTCATAAAGAATATTATAGCACATTTACAATGCTTATTTTACATTATTTGTATACGTAGGTACTTCACAAATGTCAAGGTCGCATTGATTAAACATTCCATTTTCAAAAAATCTTCCAAATTGGTTATGGTTTAGTATTTAAAACGTATAAGCATGTGTAAAGAAAAATTTAATGATATTATGTTGCCTAGTGTAAATAGGTACTAAGATGATAATGGAGGCAATTATGCTTATCAAGTAATTGGTTTTAATTAAGATATAGACTGAGATACAGTTAACGACAGGTTTCGCTTTAAATTGTGAAATACACCTTCATAAACTGATATAAATCTACTATGTTTATAAAACTCATTCCGGTCAGCGCGACACTCAAATTACAGATTGCCGAGGCCCTGACTCATTGACTTATATTTTTACTTTACAAGGGCCAATGACCTCACCAATAAGTTCAAATGCTCACTGCAAAAACAACACAACGATATAGAGATAACACGTACTGCACACAACCAATTGACATCAATTCAACCACAATTTTTGAGCAAACTGCATAAAATTGAACCTCAAACATCCGAATTATGCTAAAAATGTACAAACGCACACACAGAAGTTCATTCATGAATTCCATGACGCAAGTGCGTTCAAAAACACAAATGAAACACGATTTAGCACCTATTCCACTTATTATAAGTTATAAAATAGCTGTACGTACCTCCTTATGGGTTGTAACACAAAGTATACACAATCAGCTGTTCACAATGCGAAAAATTCACACAATATTTTTGTAAATAAGGCAAGCACGTGCGGCCGGCTTGACAGGCAATACACATCTGGACGGACAGTTTGCTCGGGTCGCCGCTCGAGTCGAGACGCGGGACTGCCGCGCCTCTAACCACAACACCGCATTTTTGTAACACTAAAGTAAAATCGCTCCCAAAAAATTCCCTTTCGCACTCAAAATGCGCCCTCTCAGTTCGGCGTTCCCACTTCGAATGCTATCATTTACGTTAATTATATTGTTTACACAGTAACAGATATAAATGCTTATTTAACTTTAACAATCCAGATAGATAACAGTGGAATTTTACGTAATAATTTTTGTTGATATGCAAATAATACTTTTTTTTTCACAAAACTTCAGTATTCAGACGGGACAATGACATTTTCATTCCGTCAAGGTTAACATAAATAGGTTTTACATTTCATTTTCCACCTCATTTGTGTTTCCATGCCGTTTTATTAGGTCTAGGTTATTCCACCAGTTAGCTCAATATTTAAGTATATCTCAGTCTTGAATCTGTGCCCTGTTGCGTTTTCTGTCTGTCTGTTCACTGCAAGCCGCTAAAAGTGGACCAGGCTTATAAAAGAAAATAACGCATGCGCCATTAGGTCAACTTGATCATTTACGAACAAAGATGACTCTATAATATGCTCCTGTAAATAAAGATGCCAAAATAATAACAACATAACACAACATCACGCGCGTAATCCCCAAAGGGTAGGGCAGAGGTATACCTGTAGTAAGCCCATATTTCGACACTTAACATAACATAACATATCAGCCCTAGTAAAGTACATTAAGCTAAAGTATGGTAAGTAATAGTTAGGGGTCGAGCTCATTGCCATCAACCAGGAACAAATCCAGACCCAGGGCTGCTACTGAGACATTACTGATGAAAATAAATGGATGATTTCCCACACACAAAAAAAAACCATTTATACGGTACCGGTCTATATTTCATTTGAATGCTAAAGAATGACAATAAAGGTGAATTTCCCCAAAAGGGCTGTCACTGACAGGTCTTGAACTCGGTTTAAACGCGATGATCGCGGTCAGTTTCATTGGTGGAATTCGTCCAAGTCACACAACTTCGACGAATTTTAAGTTGGTTATCAAAGTTTTGTAAACCCAGAACTGAAAGTCTAAATCAGTCCTATAAAATGGCTTTAACACGACTAATGAACGTAGTGAGTGAATATCCTAAACGGTTGCATATATAATATGCTGCTGCGACGCATTCTCGGATTGAGTCTACAACGTACAATAATTGATAATATTGTGTCAGTAAGCGCTCAACGGTCACGTTCATCAAGCCACGTTCCGTTCATGTTTGCACTGACAATCGTATTGTACTAATTAAACACTCTCGTAATTATCTACTATACACAGACACACCTACAATCACACTTGTATATTAATGACAGGTTAAGATAAAAGCGACGTAATGCGTTCTTCACGTTTCAATAAAAACCTAAGATAAAAACACTGCCAATACTAACAGAAGCAATTAATTTGATTTATCAACACGTCAGATATATTTAAAAAAAAACTTGCCAAATGTGAGTCGGCCACGCATACGATGGGTGCCATACCACCTCACAATATTTAACACCACATATTTAACCCCTTAGGGCCTATGCACACCACGTTTTTTAAACGCGCCGTCGACGCGCGTTTTGGGAACGCGCATCGCCGGCGCGTTTTTATCCTGCAGAGCAGTTTGTTGTCGTTTGTATCGATACAAACGCGCGGCACCGGCGCGTCTGTATCGATTCAAACGCGCGACACCGATACGAGCGCTAGCAACGAGGGAAAGGGAAGTGTGAATCTACGCTAGTAGCAATCGAGCGATTTGATGCAACGCACGTCTTTTGAACAAAAAAATGGAGCCTTTCGACACAGAAAACTTCATAACTGAAATTCAAAACCATGTTTGCATCTCGTCTGTATCGCTACACACGGGCGTCTGTATCGCGTCTGTATCGCTACACACGCGCGTCTGTATCGCGTCTGTATCGCTACACACGCGCGTCTGTATCGCTACACACGCGCGTTTGCATCGCGTCTGTATCGCTACACAAGCGCGTCAGGTGTGCAAAGGTCTACAGGCTGCGTCTGACTTGCGTGCGTATCGCTTCTGTATCGCTACAAACGCGCGTCGACGGCGCGTTTAAAAAACGTGGTGTGCATAGGCCCTTAAATGTCGTATTCATGAACGCCATAGGTTCATATGAAAAATTCTATCGAAACGACAATAAATATATTCTTTATTTAAAAAAAAAACACGTTGTTTATGTATGGCCATACGTCCTTTTAATTTCATTATCACTATTGCCGCTTTAACTAAAATAGCAGCAATAGAAATGCTCAATCTGTAAAAATTCAATCGTCTGCCATGACATTCAGATCGCTGACTGACAGGCAGATAGACGGACTGACAACGGAGGCTTAGTAATAGGTGGTAATAGGGTTTCCTAAAAAGTGCCACGTGGGGGAGCCCCTTGGCATTATCCGGGCATTAATCAAGACTCCGACGCGCGACTTCCTTAGAAATTTCTGAAAATCTTAACAATACTTGTGTCAACAACTGTCCGACCTGGCAATCGAACTCGAGACCTACTTCTCTTTGGATCAATACTGGTGTACAGAGGCCAGCTCAACAAGTTACCACAATCTGTCAAACTTTGATAGTATTTCAACTTTATTGCAAGGTTCATTTTTAATTGAGAAAATTTGACAGTTAGGGATACGAGTAGCTTGATGTGCTGGCGTCTGTACTTAACATGTCTGCCTTCCCCCTAGGGAAGGTGACTTGATTTGCTGTTGACGATAACTGTGGTAGGTATGGTTAGGAGCTCGTGGTTAAGTAACAACAGCCGCACGAGTTGATCCATCAAGCTATGCTACGCTTGCCGGGGTTGGTCCGTGGATGGGCGTCCATGTTTATATACCGAGACTCCTCCGTGCCTCAAAAAGCACGTTAGGCCGTTGGTTCCGGCTGTCATTCGTGGATCCATGAATGACAGCGGGGTCAGAAGCCCGAAAGTCTGACAGTCAGTATTACTAGGTGGTATCATATTACCTAGCTATTGAGTATTATCAAATAGGCAGTCCCTTCATTCTACTTCTTTCTTCTTTTCGTGTGGTTAGTAACTAACCTCATGTCAGAGTTTTTATGCTGCCCATGGGCCTCTGACTTAGCTTCACATGCTGTTGAGAAATATCTCTGAGACAGTCATTCATTTAAAATACTGGTATTCATCTGCTTCTGATTAGACTGGAAGCCGACCCCAACATATTTGGGAAAAGGCTGGGCAGATTGGTTTTTTAAGACAAGGTGATTCATGTGATGGTGTCACATACTGCAGACTCCTTGTTCCCAGAACGATTGTCAACTTCACTAACATTGTGTATCATTGCGAAATTAACCGACCGGCCATACATAATGTATTCACACGGAGGTGACTGTTTCTTCGAACTGTTTGTAACTTGAATCTGATCCGTTTGGAGTTTGACGTGTGTTTTATTCGGCATATTGGTTGTGTAATTTTTATGTGGATGCTTTATTATTTGTCGTTGCGACAGAGACACATTTGTTGAGTGGCTTTCTTGACTAAGGAAGGTGCCTCTTCTGTTGTGCTATTCTGCAAAATTCCACCATGAAAACTTGGGTGAAGTGAGCTGTGGTTTCGCCTAATGCTAGGGATTGACACTATTGACAGTTCACTCTAAACTCTCTTCTACGTTTACACGGTGAGATATTTACAGAATCGCCTGACTGATGTCTTGGGTAAAAAAGGCAGAAGTGTAAAGAGAAAGGCAATATTTTTTGGCTCATTCTAGATGTCCATTAACGACCTGAAAAGGTTCGTTGGTTAGTAGACACCAGAGTAGCTACATCTCTATTGCTGATTGTTCAGAGCTCAGAACTATGGAGTTTCTTGTCCGTTCTTCTTCATAAGAAGCCTACACTTTGGAATGGACTAGGCTTTTTTTTTTGTTGAGGGTGGGAAATCGTCAAATGACAAATTACTCCCACCGCTCTGGGTGGATCGGAAGGGAGTGTCAGACTTTTACTGATTAAAACCCATCCATGTTACTTCCTTAGCCCCTAACGGGCCCTTCACATGCTGACATCTCTTTGAAGCGCGCGTGGAACATGTACGCGCCGTCTGGCACGGCCCTGGTGGTCCTGATCGGACGGCGCCCGGGGCGTCGCCCGCGGCGGCTGGGACGGGAGGACCTTTACCTTTCCCATCTCGCCACCTCCTCCGCGAGCATAACTACTTCGCAGAGGGAGGTGGCTGCCTCCCACTCCCTCTCGCTCCGGACCATGGCTCGCACCAGGGCTGGACGCGACTCGCGAGAGGTCACCGCCGCCGCTCATCGCTTCTACGAGGACACGGTGGTGGTGCTCCGCCCAAGCGGGGCAGATCTCCATCGGAATGGACTAGGCTAGCTTCATCTTTCTGACTGACCGATTCCTTGACAATTCAAAAGTGTCAGTGATCGCGTTAGGTAATTGAAAATTGTACCTACAGTCAAGTGTTATTTGGTTTTTCAATGTGGTAAGGCTCGCGTTGCTTTGTGAGATAAAGGCTTCAGTAGGCAGGCGAGGCGCCATAACGCGATGCGAATCGTAGAACATAATAAATGAACATTTTATAGAAATTGTTCTACAAGAACCGCGTCGCGCCTGTATGCGGGAGCTTTAAAAATACTGTAGATTAAATTCTATCTAAATAGTCTGTTAAATCAGACTTGTAGACCTCTTATTAAATTGTTTAATCATGGAGGATTTTTCGGAAGATAACGACTCAAATTTTGTGGATTAGTTCGATTTTGTCATACGTAGACTTATACGTATCTATAACAATGTAGTTTTATATTTTTAATATGTCAGTCAGCTTGCATAATTATGACAATAGAGAATAATACTTCTTTTACTGATTGAATTTTCTTTAGGGATGAAATAAAAAAAATGTCGGTATTTTTTATAGTAGGAACAGACGAGACGCCAGCACTTTAAGCTATCCCAAACCGTCAAATATTCCCAATTGACCATGTACCTTATTCTTTTGTAATAAAGTTGGAAATCTATCAAAGAAATTTGACAGATTGGGGTAGCTTTATGTGGTTGCCTCTGTACCAAGCAATTTACGAAGGGGGAGGTCAGTGTTAGTTAGTTGTATGTTCATCAACATAAAATTGGCTGCCGTTGTAATTGCGTATTTACAGAATGGTAATCATTAAAATCATCAATACAGGAATGACTATTTCATAAAATCATGACATTTAAAGCCAAATCTAACTCTTCAGAGTTGAAAGAGTGCGAGAGAGCTTCCCCTAAAGGCAAAAGGATTCCAACAATGAAACAAAGCATCCAATAAATAATTTTTATAACATTCGATTACATTTAAGTATACAATGTAATAATAATTAACATGTTCATAACTCATTAATTCGTTTTATACAGAAGCGCAGTTATAAGATATAGGTAAACTATGTTACAGTCGCGATCTAAAAATGTTTATCCGTTTTAAAATTAGATTCTTTATCACACTGTGTGCAGTATAGTCTAAAATGCTATATATGGCTACATAATGTTTTTTGATAGTTGTGAACCATTTATTCTAACAAAAAGAGGAATAATGATATGGATGATGCTTCCAACTCATTTCTTAATTTAAAAAACTGTCAAATTACAATTATCAAAAATATTAGATATGAAATAAAAGAAAAACTACCAAGTTTAACTTGCAACACAACACAGCGCAGAAATATTATAAATGTATCTCCATGTAGATAACTTGAATATTAACCCGTCGACTGCCGGGACGCTACGCGAGACGCAATGACTTTTTAATTGTGTCTGTAATTAAGAAATACGAAAGGATAAAGCTGTATCACAAGAACTCGAGAGAGATTTGAGATTCGCCACTATGGCGAAGATGAGCAAATTTCAGTTCATATTAGAGGGGATTTATGCACGCGTCTTTTCGCATTTATGCGAGACGGAATTCAATAAAGTCCGTCCGTCCGTCATAAGTAGCTATGAAGTCACTTCATAGCTACTTATGGAGCCTATACTCGTTAATAAAACCATCAATTGTTTGTAAATTTTAAATAACTAATAGTATTTAAAAAAATAAACATCTTTTGATATTCTATTTGATTATTTCTCCCTATTTTGAAACCTTAGTAACAAATTCGACCTCGTTTGGTTAACGTCCATACGTGCCAATTTTTATATGTTATCTTTTTTTTTACAAAAAAGGTTGTCTATGTTATACATGACGTGTAAATTAAAAAATCTATGCAGTATAGTCCTAAACAAATCACATAACTAAATCATTGAGATGTGTGCGTGCAATTATAAACCTTACGGTGTTAACCATTTTTAAACGACGACTGTACTTTAAAATACTAATAAGGTAGGCTTTTATATTAAATATTACAATGTCTTTCCAAAACGTTGTGCATCTAAAAGTGTTAAGTACAAGAAATAGGTATAATTTGTTTAAAACTATGAGAATTTGACACTATAGTGCTCTATCTACATTCAATTATTCTTATCTTAGACCCAGAGCTAGCGTCCAACATTATGGAAACATCGTAATAAAATGATGGCATCGTAACGATTGGCGATAATTATTATAACTATAAAGTATAAATATTAATATCATGTAGATATTGGTCAAAATATACAGTAAAATGGAATTATTGAATTACTTTTATAGTTAATGGCACAATATTTCCAACAAAGCGTTAGCGTATATATTATGTTATTCAAAAATACCGGTACTGACGGTTTGTAAATACCGGTTGGTTGATAGATAATTCAAGTGAAATTGTCGCAAGGCAAACGACCTCCATTAGTTGTCTAATGTACTCAATTTTGAAGCATAAATACTTGAAATTCTAAATACATAATTAACTAATACTCACCTATATTTAGCCAAAACCACTTAAACCACTGGCATGGCATCACAGTTTTGATTTTATTTTAGTAACAAAATTAAAACAATCATAAGATTACGCCTGTGTTCCCCGAAACACAAAGACCTACGGAAGGAATATGGATGGGTTTTAGTCAAAAAGGGTCTAACACTCCCTTCCACTCCATCCAGAGCGGGAGAAGTATTTCTTCCATCCTTAAAAGAAAGCCCAAAATCTAAAAGATAACTAATAAAAGAAAAGTTACATTTCAAAGAAGATTGATATTTTTGAAGACCAGAGCATTTCAAATTTGTATGTAATAAAATATCACAATATAAACAATATCATTCTACGAAGATGACTCGTTACTTAAACACGCGTTCGACATTACAAGGCGGATTATCTTAATTGCTTTAAATTGGTGTTTAATTAAAATAAATGGCCCAATTGACAGACACGCCTTCAATTGACTAATACATTCTAAAGTATTGAACGTCTACCAAATATAAGGCGCAATCGGCCTATAATGTTCCCATTGCTGGGACACTGGCCTCCTCTCTGAGAGGCAGTGGGCCGTAATCCACCTTGCAGGCCCAGTGCGGGTTGGTAGGTGTCACGGGGTCTTCGTATTTCTGATTCTAGGACATGCCAGTTTCCTCACGACGATTTCCTTCGTCGTTTTGAGAGCAGTGGTGATAAAATAGATTACACAAAGTTAAGTGTCTGCTTGGGTTCGAACTCACGACCTATACTCGTAAGTCGCGGCCCTTGGCATTGGGCCACCACAACTCTAAAATAAAGCAACGACACAAAATTGTTATTAAATAATAGAATACCGCAAACTACTAGCCTAATCTAATTAAATATAATAATGTGTTCGAATAAAAGTGTCGTTTGCAATACGAAGGGTCACAAACTCACGAGATTCAAAATTACAGGCCTAAAATTTCGTGAATACTTAATAATTAAATACCTACAAAGAATTTAACAACTTCGCTCAGGAAGATCAATAATTACTTATCAAAAATTAAATATATATACGTATGTTTACATACATAACTAGAGGGGTAAAAAGTCTTAAAATACTAGCTCTATATTTATATAATATTATGGGAACCGTTAATTATGTAATCTGTGCTATTTAGGTGATTATATTTAACGTAGTGCTAGCTCTTATATTGGGCAATATTCTTTCCATTGTCATTAGTACCTTTTGAAATTCAGCCAATCACGTAGCAGCGCAAAACCACTCAACCAATGACTGAGTAGGCACCACAACTTACGACCAATCAAACTGGAGTTACGTAGTCATAATTGTCTATGCTTTCGACTTTTCTAACGCATGTTTTAAAAAAGGTATTCAAGAAATGTTAAACTACATTAGGGATGGTGTACCTAAATATTAAATACCTTAGAATATACTTATTACACCATGTAGTGCTTGTGCGCTGTAGTCAAATTCCTAAATAGTGACCCGATGTCTAATTTCTTTATACGTTCTTTTATTCTTGTCGTTACAGACTGTATAACAAATTGACTGTATGTCAGTAGGTAAATACTAATTTGTCTATACTATACTCCGTTTATTATAACATTGGACAAATAACGGCTAACTAACGACAGTTATTGTGTAATATTGTTGAAATAACTGCATTTTACAGTTGTTTTTTTAATGTAAATGGTTAATAAATAACATTTCTTCATAATATGAAGAAATGTTATTTATTAACCTTTAAGTTATTTATTTCACGTTACATATTATGTAACGTGAAATAACGGAGTTTAATATACGTCTATATAGAAATAACGAAACGTTGATAACCGTTAATTGTCTAGTGTTATAACAAACGGACTATAGTGACAGTCAATTTGCTAAATCCTTTACATGCGACTGATTTGTATTTCCAATACTGCTGTAACAAAGCTAAACGAAGTGTCAATATGCCAAACAATTCATTTTCCCGACAGTAGGTACATTCAACGTTGCACTATACATCATTTCTAAGCCATGCTAATATCATCCAGAGCATCGCGCCGCAGCTGGTAAGTCCTGACTGGCTGTATGAGGGAGATCAGCATGCCAGCCACCACTATCCACCCGCCAGCCAAGTAGAACGACAGCTCCCAGGAAAATGTCACGTCGAAAATGAAGCCTGGAATTTAAGACATACATGACATTACCTAACATTACTTATGGAACAATTAATGCAAAATTCTGATGTAAACAAATGCACTATTTTGGGACCTGGTAACCTACGCAGAGTTATTAAATAAAATGTGAGCCTGGGATCAGCATCCAAGCACCAATACAGACTCCAGAGGGCTAGGTACTGATAATTGTTTATAGAAAACTAGCTTCCGCCCGCGGCTTCGCCCGCATAATATGTCGACAAATTATACACCTTCCTCTTGAATCACTCTATCTATTAAAAAAACATCAAAATCCGTTGCGAAGCTTTTAAGATTTAAGCATACATAGGGATATAGGGACAGAGAAAGCAACTTTGTTTTATACTACGTAGTGATACCAATACACTTTGGAATTGAACCATACTCATTAGCTTCACCTCCGACAACTACAGACAAAAGAGGCAGTGAGAAAAAGAGACTTTCTGACCGAGAAGAATACTTAAAAACAATGTCACTTCACAAACATTGTTTTTTGTTTCAGTTGCTCATCCAATAATATGCTGTGTCCTTAAGTCTAAAAACTACCCGTATTTGGCGGGAGCTCAGTTTATTTAGGTCAAGTGAACCTATCACTGTGCATAGACCTCTCCCAGACTGCGCCACAACACCCTGTCCTCGGCCTCCCGCATCCAGTCTGTCCCAGCCACCTTCTTAAGGCCACTTTTTAAGTTCATTTAGGTAATAAGACCAAACTTTAATGAACATTTCCTTACCTGACAGCGGTGGTCCAATGAGATGTCCAATCCCCTGAGCGAGCAACACTAGTCCGTACGCCGAAGTAAAGTCATCTAAAGAGACCAGCTTCACCAACAAACTGGGTGTGAACGTGTACGATGCTGCGAAAAACAACCCAAACGCTGCAGCAGCACAGGCTAAAAACCAGTAGCTGGTGGCTGCAGCCGGTGGAATGGCAGCTACGGAGGCACCGCATAGGACTAAGCATACAGCATACAGGCCGCCGATGGAAACTTGAGGGAAGTCTCCTATCCAGCCTAGGCCGACCTGGAAAAGAAAGAGTTAAAAATGTATGAATTAGGTACAGGAGAGTTCAGGCATAGGTCAATTATAATCTGCCTGTTTTTCTAACTATGTATGTTGGGGTTGGTTTCCGAATGCAGCTGTATACTGGTTTTTACATGGACCTCCGCAACCCAGTTACTGGACAATAAGTAGCCCTTGGTAAAACTGGGTGTTAGACTTTCGGGCTTCTGAAAGACCCATAACGACTGTCAAAGATCCACGAATGGCAGCAGGGACCAACGGCTTAACATGCTTTCGAGGCATGGATGAGTCTCGTATGTAAAAGTATGTAAAAACTGCTGCAAGTGAATTAGACAAAAAATCAAATCTACGAAAGCAAAACCCCCTTCTATTTTTGAAAAAGGTTAAAAAAATTAGGTGTCCAGCTATTTATTCAATGCACATGAACTGTTAACTGCCACCTTGAACTCGGAACTGCCCTGCACAAAACTCGTTAAAATCCTTGAAAACTTTTGTCTGCAAACATTAATATAAAACAACATGGGCTCCACACTTTACGTAAATAATGAAATACCTACATTTAGAAATCCGCCACGGACAGAATTTGGCACAGGCGACGTACCAAAACATTTGGAAACGGGATAGCTATCTATTTTGGTCCGCAGTTATGTCAAATCACCTCGAATTTCGTGGACCTTGGAGTGAAACCAGACCGAGATCGATCTCGTGATTCGTGGGAAGGCAGACATGAACATAGAGTGGAAGACATTCATTATTAAAGTCTGGGACTGCCAAAAGAGCCTTTAATAATTAGTGTCACCTTCTAGAATCTATGGACAATGTTGGATTATATGAGAGTGTTGACACACAACTAAGTAGTTTCTGAAGAGCCCTCCTGACGACTATTATTTCTTTCGACAAATCACAAAATTCGTAAGCAATTAGTTACCAGCTATCTATCTATTATTATTTTGCCTGCGTGGAAGACCCATGTTGAACTGTGGGACAGCATGTTAACCCCACTTTGTTATGAAATGAAACTTATGTTCGAGGAGGAGGTTAAGTAATTGCCGAGATATCCGTACGTATGCATCACAAGTCCCCCGACATCACATAGCAGTGGCATAATCAGCCTATAATTTTCCCACTGCTGGGACTCAGGTCTACTCTAGGTGAGAGGGAGTAGGGAGTGGGCCGTAAACCACCATCTGTCCCACTGCTTAACAATATTCAACATTTTTGACCATTACATGACCTAAAGCATTTGTGGAATCCAATCAGAGTCATAAGTAGGTAAGTAAAAACGCTTTGGAAGTTTTCTCCAGCGCTGGCGACAATCCAAAATGGAGGACTTTATTGGGGACACGACAGCTCCTACTACAGACGAACTAGGCGACATGCCAATGAATTAGGCATATTATACACTCCCGGGCTCCTCAATCGAGCCAGCCTGCATGTTTTTGTCCAAAGGTCGCATTCTTCTATTTAAAAAAAATGGCTTTTGAAGTCACTCTCAATCATTTCCATAGGTAGGTATACTGTTTCAAATGTGAAATCGGAATACTTAAAAAAACAAATTAATAGCAATAAGAAATTAGAAAATAGAATACTTTTTATATGTCGAGTCTTTGCGTTTCTCAAGGGCAAAATTATTTCCGAAAATAGTCTGTAAGGGTTGTGGAAATCGGTTGTCATGGTATGGGCATGTTATGCGGAGGAATGAGGAAAATGTTGTCAGGAAAGTTTTGAGCATGAATGTGGATGGCTATACAAGTAGAGGGAGACCAAAGAAACGATGGATGGATTGTGTGAAAGATGATATGGCTAGGAAGGGAGTAACTACCGAGATGACGACTAATGGAGAAGTATGGAAGAAAGAGACATGTTGCGCCGACCCCAAATAAATTGGAATAAGGGCAGGAGAATGATGATGAGTCTGTAAGGGTTACGACTACCCCGGAACACAAAAGGCAAAGTAAGGAACATGGATGGGTTTTAGCCAGTAATCGTCTGACACTCCCTTCCACTCCACCCAGAGCGGGAGAGATCATTTGATGAATTCCCACGCTCAATAAAACAGTGGTTTACATAGAGAAAGCGTCGAATTAATTCATGCCAAACGTGCTGTGAGACCTTTAGACAAAAATATGCCGGTGACCCGATTTAGTTGTCCGTGAGTGCATTATTTTAGATAATAATATCCCCAAGTTTTTGGCAGAATCTTGGAATTTTAATAGAAATAGTAGAACTTTTAATAGAAATGTTATTGTTTTGGTCAATTATCACGAGATGAGATTTGGCAGGCGATTTGAAAGTCAGTAACCATTACCATTCCAATCGTGTTAGTGATTCCTATCAAGCTCAGCATGACAGCTCCATCATCTTCGCTGTATCCCTCGTGGATCATGTGTTCAGCGAGATAGAAGTAAGGCACAATAAACCAGATGAACAGGAGGATGGTACCCAGGCACAGGAGGTTGAAGGTCATTCGCTTGAAGAGATTCACATTGAACATGTCGGCGAGGCAGCTGACGCAATCGTCGTACCATTTCTAGAAGATAAAACTATATGTTAAGAGGTTAATGTATAAAATGATTGACGACCCATTTGATGGAAAGTACTTGCCAGAACAATGCACAAGCCAATAGTTGCATTGACAATGTTAGACTCGAAGGAATATAGAATTTATTACAAATGTATGTATTTTAAAAGGAATTATAGATTGTTAACTCGGAATTACAAGTATACTTATATAAAGTGTTAAAAAATTAAGAATTAATCTAAGAATTTCGAGCTGTTCCATACATTTTATTGAGTTACGAGTGCATAAATGTATGGAACAGCTCATATTTTTTCGCGATTTCAAGATTCATTCCACAGTAAAAGGTGTTCGTAACTATGAGCACAATGCTCCCACGAAATTCTTAAAGTTAATTTTTTAACACCTTATAATATTCATCCGTACGGGAGGCTCCTCTTGTAACGTTAAGACATTATGTAGGTACCTTATCAATATTATTTATTTAAAATAATTTCTTACCTCTTCTTTCTCATCAATAGTTATCATGGAATTCTTAAATATATCCGGGCAAGAGGACGCTTTAAGCCTGTACCTCTTTATGTTAAGCATCGCATTCCTATGACTTATGGAGTTCAAAGGCATCTTCAAGTCCTTTAAGTAATGGTGATTTACTGACAACTGTTTCTTCAGCCAATCTTTTCTGTTTTCTTTACTATCTTGCTTTATCAATTCCTTGTCATCCCTAGTTTCTGACTTAGCCTTTCTCAGAACCTTTTTCTGTGGATTCTTTAGTTCATACTTATCTGAAGGTTTATCTGTGTTCTCGTATTTTTCAGAATTCGTTCTCTGTATGGGATGTTTCGTGTATTTAACCATGGGAGGGTCGTTTGATTCGTTGCTCGGTTCCTTGGGTGGTGGCTTCTTGGTTCGGTTTATGGCGAAAGATGGATACTTCACCTCGATTCCGTATTCTCTGCTTGTCTTCTTTACTAAAGTATCTAACGTTCCCATGGATAGCTGAAATAAGAAAGTTTTGATTATTAAATGTTGTGTCAAGTTTAGCGGAAGTGATGATGGTATCTACCTACAGTTTCCTACCAAAAAGTACTTACCTTTTCGCTATAAGTGAGGTAAGTAGGAAGATTCTCCACAGATTGTGACTTCAGTTTTTCACGTTTACACTTCTTAAGCTTCAAAATGTTCTGATGACGCCTGATAGTCTCTGCTTCTTGACTGATCACCTTTTCTGGAGACAATCCTCTTCTGATCAACCCACCCATACTCTTGCCTCTAGTCGGAGCATCAAAATCAAATACATAAGGATTGGATATGGAGGCTGAACTAGAATGTCTGGACTTATCTTCTTCTTTCTTAAGTTTACCCTCATCTCTACTACTCCTTTGCTTTTTCTGTTCTAGTGTCCACCATTCAGGGTCTCTCATAACGCACCCACACACACATAAATTCAAAAGTGTTCCAGATAGCAAGAGAATTGTACCTCTCCATCCATATTCTTCAATGAAATACTGAGTCATAGGCGCATACACGAATGTTCCGACGCCTGTGCCACAAGCTCCCAACCCGACTGCCAAATTTCTTTTCTTTTCAAACCAGTAGGCTATAGACACAACAGCTGTAACATACACAAGCCCGAGACCCAAACCAGCTATAACCCCAAATGTAATCATCATCATTTCTAGGGTTGTGGAAATCGATGCTAGAATGAATCCCAGCGTTGAAATAATGCCGCCAAGTATTGTCATGCTTCGACAACCATATCTGTCTACTAAAGCGCTCATCACCGGCCCAGACAGAAGTGGGACAGCAATGAACAAACTGCCGATCCAGGCAGTAGTTGATTTACTGGCTTGAAATTCTTCTAAAAACTCAATGTAGAGCAAGCCAAAAGAGAAGCTGATTCCATCTGCGATCATGGATATTACGAAAGATGATAGTACAACCACCCATCCCCAGCCACCGTCAGGAATTTTAACTTTATCTTTAACAACTTTTTCATCATCGTATTTCTTAATATCGATAACTCGATCAGCAGGATTCTCTGTTATTTTAACATGATTGGCTTTCGGCTTGTTTAGTAAAGCAGTAACTTCTTCATTGAGGTTAGTTGGATTTTTCTTCAACTGGATTGTTGGAAGCCGTTCTCGAGTGCTAAATTCAAAGTCAGGGCTTGAGAACGAAGCAGTACCAACACTGGAAGTATCATCTTCCTCGCCTTTACATATTCCTGATGTGGATTCAGAAAGTAGAGATTCTCTGACTGCGCTTTCCCTTACCACTTCCCTATTCTTCGGGGTTCTGGTAGATCTCAAAATAACTGGTTCCCAATCTTGTTCCATTTTTAATTTTTACTACAAATAATACCTAGGAAAAAATACTGGCAGTTTATACTTTTGATTGATTTGATTTAGGTTCTTAATCTCGGGTCCCGGGCTGAGTATCGACTGGCTTGCCGAGCCACACTGTTGAGTTTCAAAGTGTTTGGCTTATTTTGACCGGCCACCATTAAGAACCAGGGTAGGATCGTCTGCTCAGTGACGTCCTCCATGCACGCGTGTTGACGGTGAGTGGCGCGATGTTGCGCCACAACAAGGCAACTTGTTAGACGCGAACCTCGTGGTTGAATTAATTTTTCATCTGCAATATAAAAAAAAATAATTAAAAGGTGCCCAATTAAATATTTAATCTTTCTTATCTTACCTATCACTTAGGCACATTTTATTGCTAGAACGCCTGAATAATATACTACATTTTAATCGGCTTCTTCTTCTGTTTCGTGCGGTTAGTGACTAACCTGGTATCAGAGGTTTTATGCTGCCCATGGGCCTCTGACTTAGCTTCACATGCTGTTGAGAAATAATATCTCTCAGGCATGCCGGTTTCCTCACAATGTTTTCCATCACCAACTTTTTAAGCAAGTGATAATTATAGAATACGCACATTAATCCGGAAATTCAGAGGCCTTGGGTTCGAACTCGAGACCTTTTACTCGGCACTTGGCAGTCTGACGGTCACACCACCAGGCGATTAGTTACTAATCTTCGAAGATTACCGTTTAGTAAGGCATCATCAACCTCTTGCTCTTTATTCAATTTTTTTTTTTTTATCGTGGGCCTATGTCTCGGTCGAAAATGCTGCCTATTGGAGCCCATTCATAGTAAATTCGATAATATCATTAAGTTATTATATAAATATTGCAGATATTAAGTCTGTAATACCTACTTATACATAATTAATCATACTAAACAGTTATATATATATATATATTGTTTATGTAATATACCTAGAGTTAACGACTATCTAAATCCAATCTATTTAAGTGAATAGTAGGTGAGGTTTGTTTACCTTTCGCGGAGGTCACTGGGAAATATATTGTAGCTATGCATACCTACCTACCTACTTAACTATAGAAGTATGACAAAACAAACATGATGCCAATGATATTATATTAAAATTACGGAAGATGGTTGGAACACGGTGACGTATAAACTTTATATACGGCCTGAAGGGTAAATGGATATGGAAGACATTAGGCATGCAAATAAACCATGACCTGCTGGGTGATTGCGTAACACACTAACAGTAGCAAAGGAGTTCATTTTGACAGGTCAACGACATTCATTGCGATATTTACGTAGTTAAGCAGACAATTTTTTCGAACATAAGAATCAATGGATTAGCAGTATCCTTCAAAATCAGTCAGATTGCGATTGATAGTGTGTGCACTATTAGGGTGATACTGGATTAACATAAAGTATAAGTATTTATAGTCCAGGCACAGCGATAAATTATCTAATTGTCTAGGATACGAGTGAAATATTGGACAGGTAAATAACTGATATTAAGAACCTAATGGAAGCAAGGTACTCGACTACCAACACTTATCCAAATGCAGCTGCCTTGGACAGCAACAATAGATTAATACAAATCTATACAAAAGCTGTTTGCCCAACAATGGACTGCTATATAACCACACTCTGATGATAGTGCCACATGGTGTAAAGACATTATAATTCCAATATAATTTATATATACCTTCACACCTACTGTAAACGGTTGCAAATTGAACTTCCTTACATGGCATGATAACAAAAAAAAATAGAATTATTATCCATTAACGATAACGTGACCTATGAGAGCAAAGACATATAAACTTTGCTTATTTAATGCCCATTATATCGTGTAGGTATCTAGTACGATGGCGCCAAAACGATATATTACTTAATCAAATAAATTATCAGTTACTAACAGGGGTCAGGGTCACCAACAACAATAAGAATACCTAACATCAATAGTCGACATCAGCAACCAACTACAGCCATAAACCGCAACTTAACTGGAGAAAATCACGTCAATCAAAACGAAAGCAATCGCATTTCTCTCATCGCTTTTAACCTGTGTCTTCCAAATTATAACAATTTATTTCTACATTTTAATAAGATTTAAACTTGAATATGTTTCAACTATTTCTATGTCTGTAAGAAGCTCGGACGATTAGGTCTTAATCGAATACTTACGAAAAAAAAACAATCACTTTCACGGGCGCGGGAAACAACAGCTGGCGAACAACACTGAAGGCACAATTTTCTCCCAAATTTAAAATCCGCATAGCAAACCAGAGTCAGATATAAAAAACCATAATATAGTCTTCACTAACCTGCATAAAACCTTCAAGGAAAATAATGGTAGGACAGACGAGCACTCATAACGGTATCCCCGGTCTATATACGACCGGCATGAGACGACGATCAATATGGGGTGGCCAGGGTGGCGCCTCCATAGACACCACCAGGAACCCTGACCTTCTACACCCCTCGCTACGCCTACCAACGTACAGTGATCAAGGGATTTTGTTTAGTAGGTCAGAGGTCTGTTTAAACTAGACATGTCTGGCTGAAGGTTCGTTGCGTATCTGTGACGTCACGTAGAAATTTATTGCGTTAATGTGCAAGAAGGTAGAATGCTGTTAAGCTCAACATAGTTTTAATAGTGGTAAGTAATTTATTAGTTAAGTGCGTCATAGAAATGTAGTTTCTTGGAAGGCTTATTGGACGACTCTTGGAAAGTTTATTTAATGGGGAGCGAATAGCCTACTACATTTTTGTGAGGGTGTCGATTTGCACGCCAATAAATAAAATTTGTGCGAATCGACTACAGAAAAAATAATATTTTTTAAAGGAGTCGATTCGCACGTTTTGTGCGAGTTAAATTCCTGCGAGTCGTCCAATAAGCCTCTTGGAACAGCGGAAAGGCGACATACCTACCTAGGTATATTTTTAAAAGAAGTGTTTTAAAAGCATTTCATGAACTATGAACTGCAATAATATATTTTGGTTCCAAGATACTTAATGGTAGATTTCATCAGAAATTGTGTGAATTATAGAGCCTATAGTAAAATATTGAGTGAATACGCCTTCTTTAATTTAAACTCCTTAACTTTCTCAAGTTCTAGTCTTTTCCTAAACACTGCAATTAATCACATTTTATTCTTTGCTCCTTGTTATGGTAGATACTGACGCAAAAACCTTTGACGTAAAAGAAGACTGATGCCTCGAGGGCGATTTACTTAATGGTCTGCCAACATACGCAGCAAACATAAATTGTTTTGTTATAATGGGGTGCCTGATAGAAAAATACGGCTTAATAGGACATGATTTCTGAACCTATAATGTTAACACGAGCAAGTAAAGGTCACGTTGTTATATTGTGCTTATTACGCTGTAGTAGGCAGGCCCGGATTTAAGACCTAAATTAAAAAGAGGGGACCCTTGGGGTCTTAGACACTTTAAGCGCCCCATCTCAGTCACTTTGGAAATTTTGCTAATAAAATGCAATAGATAACATACTTAATATAACCGATTTTAATTAACAAAAATACATCAGAAATAATGCAGTTTATGCTATGTATATATCACCGTATTTACTTCAACAGTAGTAATTAATTAACATTTCTAAACAAGGACATTCATATTCTCATAATAAAAAAATAAACACACTATTAATAATATAGAACTTTTGTAATAACTTACTTGATTGATTGTTTGCATAGCTGATACCGGCAGCGATTACACGGTGTAGGTATGGATGCATCTCACTAAGAAAACTTAGGATGCAAGAGCGAGCGTAACTCGAAAGTCTTAGCATCTCAGCTACTTTGTTCACCTATCCAAGAAAGTGGCAAAGAAACTAATATGCAATAGCAAGTTCAAAGCTCAAGCGACGCGAACTCAAAGATTCTCTGCATCCCACCTCCGGTAGGTCAGATTTCTTTTTCTGTCCTACGTGTAGGTAAAGAGACATAATAAAAAGAGAGATAATAATAATGAGCGTGGCCCCCAAAGTGCAGGCCCCCCTAGCATTTGCTATTCATCCCTGTCCGCCTGAGTCTAGGCAAGCAAGCTACCTGGTCGATGTAGCCCTTGGCCTTATACGCCTAGGCGTAAATCCGGGACAAGTAGTAGGTAATTTTACAGTGAATAGAAAATATTGTCAAGGTTGGTGGTAATTTGTTTTTGCTAATCAAGGGTCTCCTCAATCACTAACTAATCAAGTCAGTCACATTTACTCAAGTTAAGTCTTATTTACCTAGATTACCCACATAATAATATGTATGTAAGTAGTTTCTCTAACAGCAAAATAGAACCCAACAGTGAGATTGCTATAGAGAAACTGTCAGGTGCCAAAAAATAAAGGATTCACACAGTGATCGAACTTTTGCAATTTCGAAATTTCCTTCCCCGAAATAAATAGGAAAATTGCTTTATAATCGGGCCTAGAAAACTACCAATCAGTGTAAACATATTCATTTATCACGGTTTTCCCCAAAATAAAAGCGCTTTAGTGAATTTCCTTAGTGAAAGAAAATGGTATTCCGGACATTCATCAAAGGTCAAGGTTTATTACTTAGAGCCATGGAAATAATAAATAATGCGGCTATGACCATCAACTTACAAGCTATAAAAAGCAACAAAAGAAACCCTTGAACCATAATAAGGTATGCGAAAGTTATAAACACAATAATTATGCAAAATATGCAAATATTTTATCGATCATATTTTACTACTTAATACAAAACAAAGTCCCTCCGCCGCATCTGTTTGTCTGTAAAACGATATACTAAAAAACTACCGGATTTTCATATGGTCATAGACCATTTAAATTATTATTCTAGATTTTCACCAATAGACAGTGGTTCTTGAAAAAGATTTTGAGTACATAAGATGAAATATGACGGTGCATGTAAAATGCACCCAAGTAACCCAAGTAACATCAGTTACAATTTTAATCGCTCGACTCAAAAGAGTGATACGTCACTACCACAGAAAAAAAATGTTGGCATACGTTTATGCTCTGCTACCCGTGCAAAGCCAGAGCATCTTGCTAGTAAATATAAATTAACACTACTTGCTATTTTAATATTGTTCGATTAAAAATTAAGTAAAATTAATTTGGAACGCATTCAAAGTCTGAACGCGTTCTTTTCAAACATGTTACCAATTTAAAAAATCTAGGTATTAAAAAACTATTTACGAACAATGTAGTTGAAAATGTATACATAATTTTCTTTTATTCGTCGCATTGTATTTGAATATATATTAGGCATTAAAATATATTTTTTTAATTTCAATATTGTGTTCCTTGACAAGTTTGGGTTGGCAAACCTCTTTTAATACTGGCAACATTGGAGCGCCGTTCTTTTTCTCTGAGTGTTTGAGACACGTGCGTCGTTTACGGCGAAATCTCTAAAATCATTCAAAATGACTGAAGGAACAGCAACAATTCGCACGCGCAAATTCATGACCAACAGGTAAATGTGAAAATCTTACGGTTTAGAAGTGGTGCGAGTTAAAATCGTTGCGAAAAGTTGGTGCCTCGCCATGACAGGTTATGTGTGACAACGTTTTTGATATTTTTGTAGATTGTTGGCGCGCAAGCAGATGGTATGCGATGTCCTCCATCCAGGCAAGCCCACCGTCAGCAAAACTGAGATCCGCGAGAAGTTGGCGAAGATGTACAAGGTGACACCCGATGTTGTGTTCGTGTTCGGCTTCAAGACCAACTTCGGTGGTGGCAAGTCGACCGGCTTCGCCCTGATCTACGACACGCTGGACCTGGCTAAGAAGTTCGAGCCTAAGCACAGACTAGCCCGCCACGGCCTGTACGAGAAGAAGAGGCCCACACGCAAGCAGCGTAAGGAACGCAAGAACAGGATGAAGAAGGTGCGTGGTACCAAGAAATCGAAGGTAGGCGCGGCTGCCAAGAAGTGATGTGACTTAGAACTGTAAGTTAATAATAAATTCCCAAAAAAATCTTTGTTTTTGTTTAATTTTACATCTGCAGTGCTGAAACTTGAATGACATTTTGGATTATGAGGTTATAATTTAGTGTAAGCAACTAAGTTAATAGTTGCTGCAGTGCTTGTCGAGTTAAAAGTATTTATAACTAATATCAGTGCTGAAAACTTAAATTTTGGAAAAGAAAACAAAAGCTGGTTCATGTTGATTATAATGTTTATTTCAAGTATAACCTAAACATTTTATGACAAACTAAATTGACTGTAAACAATGATTCCTTTTGAAATTAGTCCTGGTAAAGAGTGAAAAAAAAACAGCACACCCACTATTCCTAGCCTGAACTGTGATAATTACGATAACAGTTGTGGCCAGTCAACCCTCTTACCTTTTGTAATTATGTATTTATGTCTAATAATAATTTACCTACTTTGAAAACTTGATCAAAGATAAATAAAACCAATTTTGACATCAACATTTTTAATGAATGTCACATAGTGTGATGATCTGACTTAAAAATTACAGCCTCATATTTTGTCACATTCTTGAGAGTAACTTGCTTAACAGCAAACAGGGGAGAACTCCATTAAGCTTTAGACGGAGCAATAATCGGTGCCTGGAAGCAGTTGCATGGGAGTAGTGCTGCGCTGCGATCAAGATAACTGTGCGAAGCTAATGTTCAGCATAGGACTGCAACACGTTGATGATATAATTCTATGTCAAGTTTTCCTGTTGCTGTCGTAAGTATGTGGGCACTATTCCAGATCTCAGTCTTGGTCGATTGTGAACTCTCCGCTCATGTCGACATATCATCTTTCTGAAACAATAGGATTTACAAACATTGCTTAGTTAAGCTCTTAATATTACAACCTTTGTAATTGCCTTCTATATATGGTGACTGCCTCATGCATCGAGGAGCTTGTGGCTAAGTAATAACAGCTGCACAGGTCAGTCCTTCAGGTTAAGCTACGCTTGCTGGGGTTAGCTGTGGATGTGTGACCACTTCACATCTGTCTCTGAAAGCTGCTGTCATTTGTGCATCTCGCTCCATGTAAAATACTGGTGTTCCGCTGCATCCAATTAGACTGGAAGCCAACCCCAACATACATAGTCGGGAAAAGGGTAGGTTAATTATAAATGGTGCCCTACTTGAAGACAGGATCACACACTTACCTAGTTGAAAATGATTTCCCACATGAATTACAAATATGGGGCTTGGCAGTGCTGTGTTGTGTTGCTACATGGTTCTGAAGTGCCTGTGGAAAGTTAAAATAGTTTTAGTCATCTTGCATATCTAATAGTATACTTGTAACTCAGTCTGTCTATGTATCATCATAATATATGTCATGTATGTCTATTTATTTAGCAGAAAATCAAGGAATATTGTTCAGGTTTAGTTCTTATTTCTACAATAAACTAATATACAGGTCAGAAGGGCAGGCGAATGATGACGACCCACCATGATACTAATCTTCATGATATTTTATTTTATTACAGTATGGTTTTTATAGTTTACAACTTACATACAGAAATTGCCTAAAAACCTTTTTGAATAATAACTTGAATAGTTCACAACTGAAATAAATCCAATACCTCTTTGAATCTGAAGCCCTTGTCGCACATCTGGCAATGGTAAGCTGGTGGCAGATGCTTGCGCTTGTGTGACGCCAGGTTCGAAGAGTTCAGGAAAGTGGCCGGGCAGTGTGGACAGGCCAGCGGCCGCACGCCACTGTGTGCACGCTCATGGACCAGCAATGCGTACTTCGTGCGCGCACGGTAAGGGCAGCGAGTACACGGGTAGTGGAGCTCTCCAGTGTGAATCAGCCTTAAATTGAGTAGGTATTTGGTTAGTTTATGGGTTACATTCATTTGTGTAGGACTGTTAGTAAACAGTGGGCTGTCCCGGTCTGCTTGTTAGCACTTCACATGGCGGATTTGGACAAAATTGAATATAGTTATTTCGCTTTAGCAAAATGAACTTGATTTTTTTTTTAACTAGCTTCCGCCCGCGGCTTCGCCCGCATAATATGTCGACAAATTTTATACATAAACCTTCCTCTTCAATCACTCTCATCTATTAAAAAAAACCGCATCAAAATCCGTTGCGTAGTTTTAAAGATTTAAGCATACATAGGATATAGGGACAGAGAAAGCGACTTTGTTCTATACTATGTATTGATGGACATAGGGTTGAACTTGCCTAAAATAATGTGGTTTTTTGGGCCAACACTGCAAGTGTAGAGCCAGCATAATAAGAAAGGGGAGAGAGTTCATTTACCTATGCCTCTTCAACCGGGTAATAGACTTCAGTTCTAGGCCACAAGTCTCACATACAAAGAACTTATTACTGCTGCGACACGTCGGTAAACTCTCATGTGCCGTGAACTCCTCCTAAAATGTATCAAAAAATAAATTAAAATCGCCCTTGATAACATATGTGGCGCTACTTTGTTTCCCAGTGCTTTATGCTTGAGTACAGTCAGGTTTTAATAATTGATATATTGGCGTGTGCTAGCTGACATGTGGCAAATGATGGATTTTATATTATGTGATGTGTTTCGTAATGTTAATTACTTCTCATGCGATAAATGTGTAGAGTCAAGTTGTTCCAACTAAACAGACAGCTGTGCTGTTGGGGAGTTTGTTGCGCCACTTCTTCGTCCCAGCTAAAGCACTAGGAAGTGGTGAAGGGTGGGCGTTTTTGGAGGACTGTCTTATGTAACTTTGACCTTCAAAAAGTGCTGATTTTCAGCCTAATTTGAATAAATGACTTTTGATTTGATTTTGATTTTTCATTTGAGTACCTGGCTATAAAACGTCTGTCGACATTTGCCACACGCCCATTCCCGCGCGACTTTCAATCCTCGCTTTACAAAGTAACCACCATGATGACTGCTCTTTTTTCTTTCATAGTCTGATGCCACAGATGTCACTGTAAAGTTTAAATAATTATTAACAGAAGTTTTTTTTTCTTCTTAAATTACATTTTTTTTAATATTCGTGAATTCAAACTTTATCATTATTCTTTGGTCCCACAAAGAAAAGAATGACGTCATTGTGTGAAGGATGTCGTGGTAAGAATAAAAAGGAATTGAAAGATAGTGAAGTAAATAGGCTGTCTGGGAATAATGGATGGATGTAGGCTCTCCACAATAACAGGGACTGCCTCTATTTTTTTAATTCCGTATAATTTTGTATAGTTGTTGTATTTTTTTAATTCCGTTGTATAGTTTGTTTTCACAAATAATATAATATCCTTGGACATTTCACACAACGCCATATAGTCCCAATCTAAGCAACCTAATGCTTCTGTTATGGTAACGAGATGGCTTATAAACTACTAATATACATTTTTTTTTGTAAATACATACATATTATAGATAGAAAGCACCCAGACCCGGAACAAATACTTGCAGGTCGTACAAATATTTGTTCCGTGCGGGAATCGAACCCGCGACATGTTGCGCAGCAGTCAATCGCTCAATCGCTGCGCCAACCATGTCACCAATACTTTTACACATCAATAATATTTTTAAACTAGATGAGATTGGCAACTGAGAAGAAAGACCAAAAAGGTCACAGTCTCTTTTAAAGGCCAGACATAATCTAACAGCGCGTACGTGTTCCACGCGCGGCTCAAAGAGATGTCAGCTCGTGAAGGGGCTGGTCAGGTCCAAAGCCTGCCGGGCAGGTATCGGAAAGGGTTAGGTACCGCTACCCCGGAACATAAAGGAGTCTGACACTCTCTCCCGCACCACCCAGAGCGGGTGGAGTAATTTGATGATTTACCACCCTCAAAAAAACAATCTTGGTCAGTTCATGTGAAGACCACATAGGTCAATATTTATGTAGCTACTTGAAATACATACCCATTTCAAGTTCCTGCTGCAGCCTCCACTGTGTGACTTCAGCAGTTTGCTTCAGTAGCACAGCATCTCTCAACACTACCTCACAGGATCTACATATGTGCTGAGGTTTACCATCATTTTCAATCACCTTCAAATACAGAAAATAGAAGTACACAATGTAGTGTATTAGAAATGTTGGAAGGAGAAGAATTACACAGTTTATCTGAACTGACTGAAAAATCTGTCCATGAAAAATAAAATTTCTTAATTGAATGGTCAGATTTTTATTTTTTTAATAAAATAAAATTTCCTAATTTAATGGTCAGATTTTTAAGGCACCTGACTTTAGCACCGTTTCAAAAATCCACCTTTTATTATTTCAAACTTTAACCAATGTAAGTAAGTACCTGTATGTGCAATATTTGTTTTATCCCAACAACAATATCAAAGTCATGTTTATCAAATATGTTTCTGTGGCCTGGCTTTAGGCACAGTCTGCATGGTTTTTTATTCTCTTGATTTTCAAGTATGTTTTTCAGAGATCTGTAATAAGTTATCAGCAGTCAACTTTTTATACGTATATACATAGCATCATGCCTTGTTTCCCCAAAGGGTAAGGCAGAGGTGTACCAATAGGACCCATATTTCGCCAGTTATGTGTGAGTCCCGTCAGCCAGGTATAAAACCTGACTCCCGGCTGCTACTGAGATATTCCGAAAGAAAATCCAGTATCACTTTGGACAACTTGGGAATCGAACCCAGGACCTGATGCTCAGTAGTAACCCTTGCGACCAATAGACCAATGGGGCAGTTTTACTTAGTTATTAGTTAGGCTTTTTATATGTATGTTTTGAAAATGGATTATCTCTATTGTTTGATGTATGCCATGGTGCAATTTAAGAAGCCTCTGGTGTAAAAAAAAACTATAAAGCTATAGTTAACTTCTGGTTCAAGCCTCCAGGTAATAATTTATAAGCGGGATTGTCTGAAAGGGTTACCGCTACCTTGGAACATAAAGGGCTACGGAAGTAACATGGATGGGTTTTAGTCAGTAAGAGTAAACTCACCCACTCCACCCAGAGCGGGAGAAGTCATTGGATGATTTCCCAGTCTTAAAAAAAAAAAAGGTAATAATTTAACTTTGACTGCTCGTGATAATTATTTATACTTCTATTATTCCACGGTAACACCAACTTAAAACTGAATCTACAGTTTCATTGACATCATAATAATTCTTTGTATGAGAAAAGGACTTTACCTTGCTGTGAGACTTTACAGGCTAATAAATATTACTGTTGGTATTGCCTTTTTTTTTTTTTTGGGTTTTAGTCTAAAACCCATCCATGTTCCTTCCGTAGCCCTTTATGTTCCGGGGTAGCGGTAACCCTTTCGGACAATCCCGCTTATGGTATTGCCTTAGAATCAGCAACATTTGATTCTATGAAATAACAAAAATAAAAAGTATTAACTTACGAGATTGCTTTATACATTTTCTCCGTGTTGTTTGCTCTAAGCCATCTTATTTTATCGAATTCGTTTTTGCTTAACTTTACTGACACAAGTTTTTGGATCAATATATTAGAAGCCATTTAATAACTTTTTCAAAGTATTTATATTTAAAATATACAAGAATTCACAACAAACAAATGTGACTCTGACACTCTGACAGGCTGGCTGACAGTAGATGTGACTGGCACAGAGTAAATATTCTGATCGTTTGATCGTCTCGTAGAACTAAGAACATTGCTCATTCCTGGTAAACCCCTGTCTGAAACTGGGTTCTCTTTATAAAAACCGACTTCTTACGAAAGGAGGATTTTCTCAATTTGTCTGTATTTGTTCTGTTATTTATTTTACTAGCGGCCCGTCCCGGCTTCGCATGTGTGGACATGAGTTTTTTTTTTATTTTTACCTTTTATTTATATTTTTTTGTTGTTTATTTTTACACGCAGTATCATATTATTATCTATGACTACCGTTTTTTTTTCTATTTCTATGCCTCTCTATCAAATTCGTAAACGTAATATCTATTGAATGGAATAGCCGATTACACACAATTCAAAAAGTAATCTACATGAATTGAAACAGTCTTGAAAACAATAGGATTTATTTGGATAAGGATTTAAACGGAAGTATGAATAACTTGGTCTAATTTTGTTTGGTTTTTCTAAGAACTTTTAAAATGTAAAAAGTGGTTATTGTGACATAACGATAATAGTTGGACATAATATAGTATCTCGAAGTTTTTCGTAGTTATTGATATGTTCTTTAATATTCTATCATCAATAGTTTCCGCAGCGCATGCGACGAAATATATTTTATGGCTGTTTTTACACCTTTTTTTTTTTTAAGGCTGGGAAATCATCCAATGACTGCTCCCGCTCTGGGTGGAGCGGAAGGGAGTGTCAGACTCTTACTGACTAAAACCCAGTTTTGTTTTTACACCTGTGGTTACGTTACTAAAGTTTTAGTAAGGATCCCTAATCTTTTCTATCAATAAATATCTTAGAGCATTCCTATGCTCTAAGATAAATATAGCCTATGTGTGTGAAAGAATGTTTGAAATCGGCAAAGTAGTTTCTGAGTTTATTAATTACAAACATACACACATACAAAATTACAAAATATTTGCTCTTTAAAATATTAGTGTAGATTTGTAACACTAGCTTATAACAAGCTAAAGTAAGTAAGTATAATAAGTATAGTAATAAGTAAGCATCAGACACTACCAAATAAAATTCCATCAAACCAGTAGACCAGCTACAAATTCGTGAATGTTTGACACGCCTACAAAACCATTAGACTACAGGACTAAATTGTTTGATCGTACTACATACTAGCTAATACTAACCTTCTGCCTGATCCCTGTGGGGAAAAAGGCGTTTTAAGATTAACATATGTAAACTAAGCTTTATATTCGCCCGGTAAAATTAGTTCGAGATCTACTTACTGAGTACTTTTGGCGGGAAAGTGACATTACAAATTTTATTTTTTACCGATGACGTATTAATAACTTTCAGAGAAGGTGTATGTAAATAAATAATAAAAGTGGTACATCGAGTGAAGTTTGCTATAATTGGAATCAATCTAATCTAGTACCTTACCGTAATCTAAATTCTAATGTATTCAAGTATTGTTAGAGTCTAGGTGCTTATCTGCCTTGTGTGAATATCGGGGGATTCGCGGGTGCAAAAAAACTTTAACGAGAACTACACTGCCTCTCTTGTGCGAAGAACTGTAGACCTACACACCCTGGTCATCACTGCAGTGAGATTCACGACGCTGTGCGACCAGTTCGACAGTACAAAGGTAATACCCTTCTAGTCTTTTAACTACTGTTCTATCCGAAAACTTTCTTAGTTATATTAACCGTGAAAAGGATCAAAGACCGGTTAGTCAGAGGGTTATTTTAGGGGCGGGTGAACCTATTAAAAGATCAAGACTTAATTTGTGTGTGACAAGTGTTTAACAAAATAGATTTATTAAGAGAAAAAGTAAAAATTGGTAAGGGATCACTTAAGACAAAATTAAAAAAACATTATACAGGATAGCAAACAGAACTAAAACATTGCTGATTAAACCATAAAAATCCGCCCCTAAGGCTACCCACTGACCAACCATAACAATATAATGTATAAGTAGTAGGTATGTACAGACAGCAGCACATCGGGTTGTGTCGAATTTCTACAGATGATTTTAAACCTTAAAATGTTGATGGTTAATGAAATAAATCGAATGAGAAAATTTGGGATTGTAGTAGCTTGACGTCCTGGTGCTGTGTGTACATAGGGTCATAGGGTGGTAAATTGTTTTAATTGTAAAAGAGCGCCTCTCGCCATCAAACGTAAAAGTCTGGCGAGTTTTAGACTTAAGGCGATTGGTACGGGCTGTTCCCAGCCAATGTCCCGCTAGATGGCGCTGAAGGCTACATTTCTAGTTTATTTGAGTTTTTGCGTAATTGGAAAACTATTATGTCGTAGGAGTAGTGTTCGCGGTTACTAAATATTATAATTTATTGAAATATGTCATATCATTGCCTTAAAATCCACCCAATTCGGTAAATAGATGTATTTTAACATCTGCCATTGCATACAGGGTCGTTTACACACACAGACGTATACAAAAATGTTTACTAAAATTGAACACTAGATGGCGTGAATGTAAAAAACAAGTTTTCCATTTTTCTGTATGGGTAGACAGAACTTCAGAACACCACCTGCTATGTTTTATATTCTAAAAGATTGTTATAAAAATAAAACTTATATTTGTTGGCGTAAACTATTTTATTGATCAATAATTTTGGGAAATAAATAATGTCAAAATTGATTACAATAAAACGCAGTTTTATTTTATTACATGTTTTTTTATCAAAACATGTATTTGAAGTAGCATAATTATAATATGCTGATCCATGCCTATTCACTCAAAACTAATAACACTAATGATTTGTAACAGTAACAATTATTTCAATATTATTTTAAACATTTCATAACCAACACGTAAGAATAATTCATAAACAAGATACAACAACAAATCTAAAACACTTTATTAGGTGATAATGACCAGGAAGGTGAAAAACATATTTCCGATTTCGACGCACTCAAAAGCTTTTAGTAAAACATAGGTAAGCATGTATGCCTAATGAAGTATTATTTCACCTTCTGATTTTACAGTAAATACAAATAAAAAGAAATATACAGTGGTTATGTAGATTCTAAACAAACTACTACCAAAATACAATTAGAACAAAAATCATTTGACTTGTTGATTTCACCCTCTGCCTTGAAACTAGCAGTCAAACGGTCACTCCTATGAGTATTACATATATAAATCATTATCATGCTGTCCTACAGTGGAGATTTCAATCAAAGCAATGTCTTCTGGTGACTTTTGGAATTCTGTTAGCCGTTCTTCACACTGTATTTTCAACTGTGCTTCGTCAATATCAATAGGATCACAAGCTTCGGGTCCATAGTGCTTATCCGGTTGGGATTTCTCTCTTAGAGCAAATAATCGTTTGCGTGTCAAAGATTGCTGTCGTATTCTGCTCTGTTCCTTCCGTTTTATGTACTTTTTAAAATGTGTCCCTGGGCTCTGTGTGGTCTGCTTTTTCCATGCAGTTTCATGCCATTTGTGTCCCTTAGCAAGTGATAGGCCTGAAAACATATTTAAATGTTATATTTAAAAAAAGAAATGTTGCATTATTGCATATAAATTGGGGGAATAAATAAGGGCTGGAGAATGATGATATTCCATCACAATCAAAGAATTTCTTACTGGTTCTAATAATTTCTGACTGTTATTACTGTATATTTACCTGCCACATAAACACGCCGCTGGTAAGAACCCCCTTTTCCTAAACTTATTCGTTTTCCACAGTTGAATTTGTTTATTACGCTCATAAAGTTTTCTGCCACATTTGTTGTCTCATTAGACAAACAACCTGCCTTCAAAGCAATTTTTTCATTGGCTGCATAAATCAGAGCCCACACCTCTGGAGCATTATTTTTCAGACTTTCTACATGATTTTCTTCCTTCTTTTCACTTTCATCTGTTAATGTTTTATTGACATTGCAGTAATAATTCTTGCAGTTTTCATGTACTCCGAATACATGAAGCGGGCCATTTCTCAATTCTGCTGCCATAGCAGTATGCTCACTGCTACACATGATAATTTTCCATGCTACTAGTGTAAGCTTCATCACCTTCGGCTTCAGAATATTTCGCCCAGAAAGAGGGAGTTTAGTGTTGACCAAGATCTAAAAAGCACAAAATATAAATACAGAATAATATGCTTCACTGATCTTGAATTGACTTTACAAATTTGACTTATTAATTTACCTTGTAGAGTGCACTGGTATAGTTTTTGATAACATGATTCTTGCATTCAATTTTTTTTATTATGTTCCCATATGACACTTTCTCTTTCAATTTTGCATACACAGAGGAGTCTCCGTTACCAATAAAACTCAAATAGCAAAGTTGATGTATTTCTTCACTGTTTTGAAAACCTTCCACAATAATATCTGATTCCATTGCTGCAGATGGTCCAGTAAAATTTTTGCAGCAGTTATGTGCTTTCATATCCAGGTTTCTCCTCTCATAATATTGACATGTATAACAATATTTGTTTCTAACACCAAGAAATTGTCATTTTTTAGTTTCTTTACCAATAATGCAGGCCTGGAAATGAAAAGCAACACTTGTAAAAATAATGCACATAGGTAATTAAAATGTCATAAAGAACTAAATTTGTTTTTAGTAAAATATTAACTTACCATACCAGATGATGAATCAAAGTTATGCCCATATGACCTTTTCAACCATCCTCCATCTACATATACAGTAACAAATGGAACACCGTCTGAAGACACATGACCTTTTTGTATTGCAATTGATGTTTCTTGTTGATCAGCTATTTTAATTTCCTCTGTCAAATGTTCAAACCACACACTGCCTAATTTTTTTTCAATACGACAAAATTTGTTAGCTGACATTGTTGGAATATCCATAAGACTTGTTATATGAGCTGCTTGAGTGTAGAAGCTACCAGAAGTGACAGTTGCCCACACAAATGCAGTATTTATTTTATCACTGCTCTCCGTAAAATGCCTCCACGCTTTATCACACATACTGCACTTGAAAATTAATTCACTTCGAAATCCATCAAGTCTTTCACTAACAAATTCAATTTGTGAAGATTCACACATATTTCGATGTCTTTCCATAAGAAATGCCCACTGTATTACATGCTTCAAGTCCACAATGCGATACCCAGATATTCCAGATAAACATTTATTTGGACCAGGTTCCACAATCATTTGAAATGAATCAATTTCCGGATCAGGTTGCGGCCAATTAATCTCTAAAGGTTCAACCACAGGTTCAGCTGTCACTGTGCTAGTACTACTAGGAGCACTGTAGGTGGCCTCTAAGCGGATTTTCGGTTTTACACGAATATATGTTCTTGGTTGTATATGTTCTGGGTACTGAAAGAAAAAAAAACAAATTGTGATTACCATAATAAAAGTATAATACCTATATCCTAGATCTATTTTCTCCTTTCTCAATATTTCGTAGGTTTTTTTTACGTCATCTTATGGTTTTAGATTATAGCAGCCCACATGACGACCTACTGACCCTACATACACGTAGTGTTCCTTTTACGATCAACAATAAACCATGTTGATACATACATTATAGAGTTATCTAAGACGATTTCTCGTGTTTACGAAGAAGTCGGATACAGAATTAGTTGTATTATGCAGGTTCACTTACCTCCCTTCAGCATAATATCTCCTTCTTCCACTTCGAACTCGTTTCAAAGATTTGCGCGACCCCAAATATTCGTGTTGTCTGTACGACGCCTTGCTTGTTCGAACAGACATTGTAGACGTAATCTAAATCAGAAATATAGAAAAACAAATGAAAAACGAAAGAATAAGTTCCTTTTAGACACTCAGTATTTGAATAAAATAAATATCGTAATTCGTAAGTCACATGCATTGAAAGATCTATCAATCTATTATGATTGAGTTGCGTTCTGAAATAAAATCTAAGAAAATAAAATATAACACTAAAATTTACTTATCTTTATATTTCAATGTTATCTTTATACACCTGGTAGAACTGGCCGACGAATATAGATATATATATTAGATTCAGCGATTTATTTTTAAACAATAAATTACGGAACAAAAAAAAAGGATTGTAAGTAACTGAATTATGTTTGTTTCTGAACGCACCGAGTCGCGCGCCGGTGCACGGAGTACATGTAACCTACTTTGATAAAACAAACTAATAATATTGTGTGTCTGTCTGAAAATTCGGAAAAGCATATTTTGCCAATGTTTGCAAGTTTAATTTTGTGACTACTTTGGTAGTTTACCGATTTATAATAATTGTATATATCGTTGTTTAAAAAATATTCAAACACATTAAAATATGATACACTGATTTATCACTGGTTTCAGTGATGAACTGATGAGTCAATGTTAGCCACAATACTAATCACTTTCGTCATACGTGTGTATGATTGATGTGATTAGCAATGTGGTGATATTTCAGAAAAATCACGGGCCAGTTTGTTGTTTTTAATCCCACCGAAAATATAATTGCGTTATTAGAATAATTAATTACTATACCTACGATAAATTACAATATAGTCTCAAATGCATACTAGAGAAATATTGCAATTTGAATCAATTAAAATGCACAGCATACAAAAATAAATTCTCAACACAAGACATTCCGCGCGCAAATCATAGCGCGTAGCAATGAAAATCAAGAATGTAATTTTATATCGAGTCGACCAAAGTAAAAGTACCTAGACAATACATTGACCTCTAGACTAATAGAGGTCACTGGTCAGGTACCTACATACAAATACAGACAGACCAGGCACGCTACGAGTTGCCAGTGTTGCTACACAACAATAATGAGTAATAAAATTGTTTACAAAAAAAAGACAAAGATTTCTAAGGTCATTAGTTTTATTTTATTTATTGTAATTTTTTTTGAACGATTGGAAATGAAATTACTCAATTATTGCAGTTAGAACTTTGATTTATTAGAATTATAAGATAATGAACGCGATCGCGCACGACATCTAGCGCGTCAATGTTTAAACATCGCCTTTCGTTTGCTTGTCAAAAGTCACGCACACTACTGTAGAAGTGTCAAATTTTGCCGGTATTTCACTGTTGTTTTTCTAAGTAAATAATGTAAGTTATTGATTAAAAAGGTCGATCGCGGACACATTTCATTGTAGAGAAGTGATAAAATGATTAGTTTTAATGAAAGAGTGTCTGTGTTTAGTGTATAAATGTATTCAAAAATGTATGGACGGAGGGGCGGTACATCCACCTTAAGGTGAATCCTCCAACCAGCCCGCGAAATTCAAATTTTCTTAAGTTTTTTGCAATTTGCAGGCCAGTGATAGGTTGTATGTTGATGAACATTTGATTCGCGGCTGTAAGACGTATGTAGTTACAGAATTATAATCATCAAAATCATTAATACAACCCTCCCAGCTCATAAAGGTTCCGGAATGACTTTGACCTTGTAAAAAGTCATTTTTACACCTTTATGAGCTCGGAGGGTTGTATTAATGATTTTGATGATTATAATTCTGTAACTACATACGTCTTACAGCCGCGAATCAAATGTTCATCAACATACAACCTATCACTGGCCTGCAAATTGCAAAAAACTTAAGAAAATTTGAATTTCGCGGGCTACCCTGGAACAACAACCTTATGTAACACCGCTGTATTGTAATTTCATTAAATAAACAAAAAAAAAATTCTATTAGTCTTGTTAAGTTATCCTTGAACGATACCTACAGGGTAGCCTGCGAAATTCAAATTTAGGTTTTTGCAATTTGCAGGTCAGTGTCAGGTTGTATAGCAGGTACATATTTATAGAATTGTAATCATTAAAAACATCAACAGCCCCAGACCAATACCACAACCATGATCACCAGTGATCAAAGTAGGTAGATTGATTTTTGGGACTTGTATCATAAATGCACCGAGAAAGAATAACATGGATAAGCCATTATTCGGGAAAGTAATTCCGGTATTTCCGTATTCAATTAAATAGGTATTGTTGTTGATAGTAGTGATATTGTCATTACTCAATTAAAAATTTAAAGGAATGTCTAAAAACTCAATTTATAAATGAATTCTCTGTTGATTAATAAAAACAATCCAATTCCGATCAAAGCTTTAATATCTTTTTATATTTAGCCTTTTTATGGCCACAACTTTTTATAAATTTTTGCACTTAAATAATCAACCAATTCCAGAGGAATGTCCATATTAATAATGTTTCGGATCAATTACCCCCATTCAATCTACCTACTCTGATCACTGTTGATCACCAACACTT
Source organism: Hyppa rectilinea (assembly GCA_951799385.1). Lineage (NCBI taxonomy): Eukaryota > Metazoa > Arthropoda > Insecta > Lepidoptera > Noctuidae > Hyppa > Hyppa rectilinea. The sequence goes on along the minus strand of OX637309.1, from coordinate 2,456,495 downwards.
TGAATGTCACCCTTTTTTTTTTTTTTTTTAAGGCTGGGAAATCATCCAATGACTGCTCCCGCTCTGGGTGGAGCGGAAGGGAGTGTCAGACTCTTACTGACTAAAACCCATCCATGTTCCTTCCGTAGCCCTTTATGTTCCGGGTAGCGGTAACCCTTTCGGACAATCCCGACCCTACCCTCGATTTTTGTTCTGGACTTTGTTGTGCTACTTCAGCCACTACTTACACAATATATTTCCTATTTTATTTACTTAGTTAAAAATACAATTTTTACCCATTTTTTTTCTTTTGATTACCTACTTAGAAGATGAGAATTTAATAGCTAATTACAACTTAGACATTCATATTGATTAATTGGGAATAAAATTAATTATTCATCTGGTGAAACTCAAACTCGAAAGTATTTATTTCAAATAAACCAATTACAGGCACTTCTGAATTGTCGAGGTGTCGGTCAGTCAGAGAGATGAAGCTAGTTGCCCATTCCAAAGCAGTAGGTACCTATGGAGAAGAACGGGCAAGAAACTCCATGGACACTCTTTTAAACCAAATATGGTTACAAAATATTGGTTATATAGTTCATATTAATATTATACATGTGAGAACAATGCAGAATGTTAAAAGCATCCGATATAAAATATGTAAAATCTATTCAAAAATTAAATTAAAACAAGCCTTAGCCGCTAAAAGATGACCAGTCCCTAGGACAGTGCCCAAAGTCAAAAGTGAAAAAAAGGCCATCATCAAGCTGACAGTCCCTTATTCTTCAATTTATTTGAATGTTGATTCAAATAGCTTTAGGCTATTTGACTGATCAATAAAATGTTTTATAAATGTAGTCGGGTTTTATCCTTGTTAAGTCAAAAATTCTTCTCTAAACATGTTGTATATTGTTGGACAAAACTTTTGAGCCATTTTTTCATATGGAGAATCCTTTTCGATTTTCATATCATGGGTTAACCTATTCCAGAAATGGTGAGTGTAGGCATTTTCAATTTTCTTCAATTCTCCAGGTTTGAAGTATTCTTTTTTTCTGGTATAATGTACAGGGTAGAAATACTCTGGGCCATACACTTCAACTCCTGAAAATATATTAAATGTAATATTAAGTTTTGAAGAAAACCTGTGACTTGAAGCCGTCTTCTGCCCTGTAAACGATTATGGTTTCTTGCACTGTAGCAGTGTCTATATTTTTAACCAAATTCCAAAAAAGAGGAGGTTCTATGTTTGTCTGCGTGTATTTTTTTTATGTGTGTTCATCGATATTTACGCCAATTGTGGATCGATTTTAAAAGTTCTTAGCTTTTTTTTTCTACCAATTTTACATCCCTATTTGTTTGACTATTCGAGAATAACTTGCCGTTTTTCGCGACTGCCGCATCGAATGTGCTATTTTAGACGAATTGCGACTTTCTGTACAGTATGGTTTTCGTTTACAAGGTGTTTTGTTTTCAACCTTAGCATTAGTGAAATATAAATGTGATGTTATAACTTATGTCGGTAATAAATTGGGATTCATAGACAACTCCGCCTTGGAGTGTAAATGTGGCGCTGTTCCACAAACGATGGGACACTTAATCTCGTGTCCTGTGTGTCCTGTCGTATGCACGCTACAGGAACTGATGGACGCTAGTGATGGCGCCAAACATGTAGCCTAATTCTGGGCCGAGTACATTTAGATTGCCATCGACACGCTAAGAAGAAAAATTATGTTGATGATATTATTATATTTAATACTAACCTTGACACGTCTTAGACGACCAATCTGCTAGGTAGGATATCTCGCACATTTTGTGAAGTACTCTCGTTATGGCGCCAGGTCCATTATGATCCCAAATATCAGGTCTAAACGTTGTTTTAACTTCACTGTAAGTCAAATACAAAATAACATTAGAGAAAAAAAACATGACGTTCTGATGAGAACCATAGAAGAGCTGATTGTACTCGTCGCATTCAAGGTGTTTAAAAGTCACAAAATAATGTGGACGCAGCTGTAACATGTAGGAAGGTATTTGGTCAGGTGAGTCAGCGGCCATTGTAGGTACCATCAAACGATAGTAATTGTGTGCGTCGCGATAGCCAAGTGCCTGGATAAACTCCCAAACAGGGGCTCCTGGAAAATTCTTGATGCATTAACCTAATAACACTATGTCAGACCTGGGGATGGAACCTAGGACCACATGACCACTCAGGCGTAGCGTTTACGTTGCGCGAACTAGATCAACGAGGCTGTCGATTTTGACGAATCACACGAGCATAGTAGCTATACGTGCGTTTTCTTTCTTTTGCATTGCATTAAATAAATGATTTATTTATCAACTAATCTTGAAAATATTTTCGCGAGGCACTTCATGTGCAAAGCCCATAGAAATAAACTAACAATGGCGAAGCCATAAGATATTTATGCATAAGCTTGAAGGTAATTTGGAAAAGACACTTGCACGAAAGCCATTTGCGTGAAAGGTATTTACGTTCATTGTTTTTGGGTAAAACTAAAGATTACCTACGTGAAGATACATAAAGAAACTGTATTGTGTGTGACGGAAACGGCTTCCAGATTATGTACGTACTTAATGACAGCCTCGGCAAGTTTTCTGCCTAGGAGATCCATAGAAATAGCGATGGCTGCAGCATTCACCATGTAGTTATCTTCCTTCGCCACCCAGTTGTGTCCCAAAGGCGTTAGAGACTTGACGACCAGCATATCCGTGTCCAGATACACCCCTCCCCACTTGTACAATGTTAAATATCGCAGGACATCAGAAGAATGTTCCACCCGCCACTTGCTTTTCTTAAAAGGTTCCCCTGCCACCATAGCTTCCAAAGGAGTGTTTTTAGCGTAATCAGTAATGTGAACCCTAGCGAACTTGACGTTTTGGAAGCTTCGTAATTGCGCGATGCAACTCTTCTGATACACGACGTCGCTGACGGGTGCACTGAACAACACATAAACTTGACGCTTTGGGTGGGCTCTCGATGCAGACTCGATGGCACATGCCTGACGAGAGTTAAGCCCTCCATGGCAGGATGTCTCGTGAAAGAATATTGAGTTGGGTCTCGGCAAAAAGGTCTTGTCTTCAGCTGACGGCAGTGTATCGTTGTCATTTACGTAATGACACGAAATATTATTATCCGCGGTGTCAAAATTCATGTTTTGCGCGTTAATATAGTAAATAGTAAGACCACTGAAAGCTACACAAGTTATTAATATAAACACATATTTTCTTGGTACGAAAACCTTTTTCTTTGGTGTTTTTAACAAGTACATATTTGAACTTTTCCTATTGTTACTTTACTCTTTGATTTTTCTTATATAGGTATCAATGACTCAAGAAGGCGAAAACGGAAAAGTTTTAACGACAGATTATCACAATCAGATACCCACTTTCTTTTACGAACGTTTTTTTAGCTTCAACATGAGATTTCGATACAGATCGTTACTATCACTTATAAAACACCCACTGAATAATTGTGAATAATATGTTGCTCATACATTTTGTCACAGAAAACTAACGATTACAAATACTAACGGCCTATGATTTCCTGCTTATGATAAGATTAGATAAGAATATATTTATTTGATCGAACAGGCGTACACACACACACAAGAATAAAAACGAAACGTGCGCGCAGAATAACATCTAAAAAAATTCTACCGATACAGTTAAGTTTGCGAAATATTATGACGTGCAAATATGAATATTATAGTTGATAATTATTTAGGTAGTCAATATTCCTAATTTACATTGAATTTAACAAACAATAACTAATCTAGTTATATATTAGCAGCGTTTTACCTGAAATAAAACGCATATTAAATACTTACCTCACTGGAAGCTTTATCATTGAGAGAGCATATCCGTTTCCGTCTATTTCTTATCTGTTTTAGTACTTTTTAAACCTACTCAGTGGCGCCACCTGGTGTTGGTTTGCCATTTTAGTTTCATAAAATGAGTAAAAAGTAAAAATAAAGCTTCCAGTGAGGTAAGTTTGTAATATGCGTTATATTTCAGGTAAAACGCTGCTATTAAATTACTTGACCGTCACTGGCAGCTTTATTATTGAGACCTGTTTGTTATCGCCTGGTGTCGCCACTAATGTGCTATCGCCAATGTGATAAGAAATTGTAGTATTTAAACAAGTCATTATGAAATCTATTTATTGTTAAGCATATGAAAAGGTACAACATATTTATTTAATTGATCTGTTCGTGATCTAATCACAAAAACGAAAAATATAGTTAACACATAGCTACAGTTAATTAACCGGATTAAAAAATTCTGTCATATTTAGATTTGAATCACCACTTCTTATCACTTCTCTTCTGTAGAAATTCTGGAATGTATTAGCCGATTGCTAATTTCCTCGAGATAAGATTTCGTCAAGGGGATGATTTTCCAGCCGACTTTTAGAGGCTACTGCCGATCGTGTACTTTCTGGAGTTGCTGTGATGCCAGCTTCTTTAAAAAGGGTTTTTACCCAGCCTGCGATTACAGTGCGTGAAGCGGGCTTAGGCCCATCTCTGACTGTAATAAACAAATTCAATGATTTTGCAGCATTACGTCTTTCATTTTATAATTCTAAAGTTCTTTCTATCCAGAATGTAGGATTTAGATTATTATTGTTAGGATTTGTTAGAAGTTTCCAGCCGGACTGTCTGTGAGTACTACGATCCGTTTTCGAATCAAATTGAGGCCTTAATGTAACACCATCATCTGATCTAATATAATGGTCAGAATCAACTGTTCGGACTATCCCGCTGATTTGGCAAACGCTGACGCACACATTTTGTATTCGATTAGAGTTGCGTTCGCCGGGCATCTGCTCAGGAACCTCGAGGGTGTGCAGCAGGTAACACATTCACAGTCTACCGTGTCAAGTTCAGCAGTGTTAAGTCATGGATGCGTCTACCTGAGCAAAGCAGTAATATAGACGCAGTATGACGTGATATTTGAAAGGGATTGTCTATGTCTGTCTATATTGTAATTGCTTAGATAGGTGATTAATTTACTAACATCCCAAATTGGTGGCTTAGAACACCTTGGATTTTCCAGAGCAATTGATTTTAAAATATGTTTCACAAGAACATGTGAACTTAATTGACTTAACCTTTCTACATTGCATAAAGTGGAAACGACAGATTTATGTAAAATAATTGTATTAGATGATAATTTATGAATAAGATGTAAATCAGATTAAAATTGAGCTAATTGAGTACCTGTAGGATCATTCGCGTCAATGTTTTTAGACGTAGACCAGGAAGTCCAACGTCTCCAAGCCACCTCGTATGTTTTCAAGGTTTACGCCAGGAATTTTTGAGCAATAACTGTTGTTCAGGGGTCCATGTTTGGGCACGCCACGATAGTGGCGGTAAGGCCCCTCTTTGAGGAGTGGCTAGAGAGGCGTCACGGCGCCCTCACCTACCGCAGGTCCTCACCGGACATGGATGTTTCGGGAGGTTCCAGCACATTATCAGGCGGGAGGAAACGCCCGGGGACCACCACTGTGAGGATCGCCCAGAGGACACGGTAGAGCACACGGTGCAAACCTGCCCCGCTTGGGTGGAGCACCGCCGTGTCCTCGTAGAGGCGATCGGCGGCGGCGACCTCTCGCGCCCGGCCCTGGTGCAAGTCATGGTCCGGGGCGAGAGGGAGTGGGAGGCAGTCACCTCCTTCTGCGAAAAAGTCATGCTCACGAAGGAGGTGGCGGGATGGGAGAGAGAAAGGTCCTCCCATCCCAGCCGCCGCGCGTGACGCCCCGGGCGTCGGGAGCCACGTGACGACTCCCGGCCACCGTAGGCGCGGGCTTGCGGACGGTGAGTAATGGGTGACTCACCGTCCGATCAGCACCAGGCCCGTGCCGGACGGCGCGTATATGTTCCACGCGCGCCTCAAAGAGATGTCAGCATATGAAGGGGCCCTTCAGGGCCAAGCCTGCCGGTTAAGCGGGATTGTCCGAAAGGGTTACCGCTACCCCGGAATATAAAGGGCTACGGAAGGAACATGGATGGGTTTTAGTCAGTAAGAGTCTGACACTCCCTTCCGCTCCACCCAGAGCGGGAGCAGTCATTGGATGATTTCCCAGCCTTAAAAAAAAAATAAGGGGTCCATGTTTCTACGGCCTCGGACCATCCCAACATTTCCAAACTTCGAGGATGATTTTGTCCACTTGTGGTGGTGGAAGCGTCGATGTGTCGATCAGGTGCTTCTCCCATCGAGGTACTATTATTAGAAATATTCCAGTCGATTGATTGAGGTGTGTTAGGACTTTTGGAATTAAGAACGGAGGTGGGAATATCCATACGAGTGCATAGTTCCATGGGACACTGAATGCATCGTGAAATAGAGCTTTTCGATCTTTCAGGTCTCGGGATACATAATTGTAAACTACGTGAGCTGTCTCCGAGGCAAACAAATCGAATCGGCGATTTTAAGTTGTCCCAGGGACTCCACAATATCCCTAACTATGTCATAGTTGTTTGAGGACAAAGAACAGACTTCTTGAAATTTACTTGCCAAGAAGATTGTCTAATGTGAGCTTCCCATGATCTCGAAGAACGTGTACATTTTGATGTACTATTAAATAGTCGTCGAGATAGACTATGACTCGGATGTCCCAGCGTTCTCGTAATATTTGGTCAACCACGTTCGTTAGTATTGAGAAAGTTTTGGGTGCAGTGCTTAAACCGAACGGAAGGCAGGTAATTTCCAACAGTTCTTGGTTGTAGACAAGGCGAAGGAAACGCCTGTGTGACTTTGATTTTTTTAAGTGGTAATATGCCTGTAATAGGTTTGCACATCCAGTCTTGTGGTTGCAGAAAGTCCGGGATGCGATACATGTTTATTAAATGAAATGGTTGGGCCTTTACAAGTTGTTTCAAGTTGAATATGGGTCGGGCTGATCCGTCTGGTTTTGGTATCACAAATAGAGGGTAATGAAACTTGGTGAGAGTTGAACAACTTTGAGAATGCCTTGAGATTTCATTTTGTTTATTATTGCAGACATTTCTTTTGAGACAAGTGTTTGTAAGGGCCCTTTGGTTACATTTGGGTATACTAAAGGAGGTTTGTGAAGAAATGGTGTGCGATACCCTTGAATTAACTTTAAAACTATTTCTGGCGCTCCCATTTTCTTCCATTTCGAGTGGTAGTGCGCCAACTGACCCGCTCGAAAACGTTTCGAGTCATTGTTTGTATCGTTTTTGGTTCGCTCGAGAACTTTTGGAATGGTTTGAACGTTCTCGACTTCGGTTCCCTCCACGATCGGGCCGCGAACCACGGTTGTGAAATGGACCTCTATTATTAATATACTGGTCGGATTTAAAGGATGGTAGACCCTGACCTTTGTTTGTATGGTTGGTGCGAAAATAACCACCCCGCGAGGGTGAGTTGTCATAGGCATGCCTGGTTCATGACTTCAATGTTGAGCTTCACGCGATGAAGCTATTGGATTGGCGATTAGATTGATAAGATCTGGTATGCGTTCATGAACTTCTTTTATAAGCTTGTCCAATGTCGGGTTAAATTGTTGAGCGCGCTTATTCTTTTTGCGGCGCGACCGCTTGCTACGTTTTGCAGAAGTCGAGCTTGAAGAGCTACTACTTGTCGTTTCTTTTTCGGGACCTTCCACTCGCGCCGGCCACAACTTCGGGCTCCGCAGCCATCCATTGTCACATTAATGACTTTCAATTTAAAAGTCTCCTTGTCACACAATAAATTTGTTAGCACACTCACAAATATGAAAAACAATTAGCAAATAATAAATCTTAGTAGTGATCCGAACGGAAAAAACCGTTTAAAGTAATGATCACTTACTTTAACAAAAAATGTAGGGTACATACAGTTTTTCTTCATCAAAATTAACACTATATTTTTTAAATTGATTATTTAATATTGATTTCTGGTTAAAGACATTTAATTCTCATAAAGAAATTCACACTTCACTTACATGAGAACAAATTTAAACTTAAAATATTCTATGTTGTCCTTCGACACTCGGACTCACAATTTACCTGACGATTTACTTACCGTTACAAGTATGATCACTTTGTTTTTAGAACAAAAAAATATAGTGTAATTTTTGTGTATCGGTCGTGAACCGATGCGCATAAGTTGCTTCGACGGAGAACGAAACACCAATGAACAAAAAGTAGCTCGCACATTTTCTGAAACTAAAATGGCAAGCAAACACCAGGTGGCGCCACTGAGTAGGTTTAAAAAGTACTAAAACAGATTAGAAATCGACGGAAATCTTAGAGCATTAGGTTAACTGCTCTAAGACGGAAATGGAGATGCTCTCTCAACAATGAAGCTGCCAGAGACGGTCAAGTAATTACTTAAAATAGTTGACTAAATTCGCGTGCATCTCGAAAAATAATATATATACTATTTACCTACATGTACGGTAGGTAGGTAGGTACTATTAAAAAAAAACTATGCCTTGAAACGGAAAGTCCAGCTTTTTAGAGGAATTAAGTTCGAGCAAACTGCTTGTGCAAATGTGCACTTTCCGCGTTGACCCGCATAGAGTAAGTAGCGAAAACTAAAACACGCGACAACACGACACGACTCTATTTGAAATTCTTTTGAAATTTTGAATAATTTGATAACAGTAGGTAGGTATTGAATTAGTTTTATTATTTAAGATTATGTGATAGTTATTCGATGTTACTCCCAGTGATTTTGAAATTATCTACACTACTGTATAGTGAAAAAAACCTCTAGGTTCTTGTTCTAAATAAAAGACATTTTGTTGTTTTCAATATACTGTCATTATTATGTCTACAAAGGTGCATAGATGGCGCTAGCAGTTGCATATTTTTGTAACTAAACCCTTTTTATCAAAATGTGATTTCTGAAACTGTGTTGAAAAGGTACCTACCTGTCTACCTATATAAATACATTGAGTATTTATGACATTATGGAACTCTTAACTTCACCGTAACCAATCTCAAATCAGTGTAGCTATTTCTTCAGAGAAGAGCAGATGCTTCAAGTTTGTAGTACCTACCAATTTTTCGTATTTTAAGAATTTTCTAATCGAAATTATAATAATGGTGTTTGTACTATTGATAACCAGGAACAACATAAGAAAATTAGCCAATTCCTCATTTGGCTGTTTAGTTACTAGGTAACACGATAACTCTTGGTAAGACCGATCGTAAGGCTATCGGGCTTCTGAATAATCGTAACGACTGACAACAGATCTATGAATGACATACCAACAAAGGATTAAATATTAACCACTCAAGCGTTGTATGAACCCACTAGTTTCATAAGAAAAAAATTCTCGAAACGACAATAAATCTAACTCTCTTAACTCTCGTCTTATAAGCAAACGGCTTCTAATAAACGAAAATCTAATGGGTTAAGATAGCACGTACATAAGGCGAATCGAGACCCAGACCACAAACAACACCACCACGTTATTCGAGAGTTTTCTCCGCCACTTTAGGTTCAGAAGGCCAGGCCAGGACAAATGGCATTCGCTTTCAAAGCGTTTCGTAATTCAACAACGACTTTCAACCATCCATATGACAACTCTTCATACTGGTTTCGGTAGCTAATATCTGTTCCATTAAATGTCGACTGTCCATTATCGTTTTCGCTGATAGAATTTCACTTTGTCTAGGCTCTCAGTAATACTTGTTGAACTGTCCGTTCGCCCAACGATGTTTGGTTTGGAATTCGCCTCCCTTGTTACTATTGGTACCTACCTATTTCATGTATCATGATTTATTTATTTAAAAATATTAAGTACCTAGTTCCATACCCAATGTCCTGCATTTTAATAGATACTTAAACTAATATATGTATAATTTAAATATAATTTATTACATCAACTTAACTAGACGTTCATATTAATTTATTGCAAGAATACAATTAAATATTCATAAAGGGAAAAAAATCCATCACACACCTACACATTAATTACATTATTTAAGTACCTAATCGAATTTTAGTTAAAACAAAGCTTTATTGGACGGAATATTATAAGGTTCTTTATGGTTGAGGTTTCGTTCTTGTCAAGACCCAAATTCTTCTCCATACATGTTGTATATCGTTGGACAAAACTTTTGAGCCATTTTTTCATATGGAGAATCCTTTTCGACTTTCTTATCATGGGTTAGTTTATTCCAAAAATGGTGTGTGTAGGCGTTTTCAACGTTCTTCAACTCTCCAGGTTTGAAGTAATCGTTGTTTCTGGAGTAATGTACCGGGTAGAAATACTCTGGGCCATACACGTCGATTCCTGAAAATATATTAAATATAGGGTAGTACCAATTCAATAATAAACGAAATGCTTTGACCTAAGCACGGTTTTCCTAACCCAGAGCTGTTGGCTACTGCCAAATTTTCATCGCGGGTCTTGTTTTTATAAATAGGGGAAGGTGGGGCAGCTTCATACAGTTTTTCTATTTTGTCTCATAGATTATTCTCTGGTATCAATATCTGAATAGATTGAATAAGAACTAGTACTATAACTATCTGACTTTCTATCAAAAACATATAATTTGTTTAAATATACATCTGTGACTTTTTATAAAAGTTTAAAAAAAAAATCAGGAATGTATGAATGTGCCCCGCATGCGGGGTACTTTCATACAGGCTATGGGGCAGATTCATACATGTGAAAAAATACACAAATTAAGGAATAAATGTTTAATTATTTATCAAAATAAAAGTATCAAAACACAACGTATTCGAAACCAAAAGCAATTAGACTCTGTGAGTAACTAATACCTAGAAAATAATCAAGTAATAAAGAAAAAAGTAAAAAAAGATAACTAAGTAAACAGAAAATAACTTAAAATGTAGGTAGTTTTTCCTTTTATGGCACTGAAAGAAACTTATTTAACCTAACAGTCTTTCTGATCAGTCAAATAAGTATATCTATGTCCTAGAATTAAGTAACATATCTTTGTTATGTATCTATTAGTACTCACACAGTATGAATGTGCCCCTCTTATTACTGTATGAACCTGCCCCATTCAATGATTTTGAAAAACAAATATTCTTATAAAAAAACCAAACATATATGTATATTATTATTTACGTATCAATTCACAAAATACATCCTATTATCTTTGAAATAAAATAGTATTGAATAATCTAGATACAATTTTTCATCAAAATAAAGATGTTTAAAGTGAGGTTATAAAATTACTTATGCGTTGCCGAATCACGTTCCGCGTCACCTCGTCGCGAGTTTCACACTGACTGCTGTCAAAATTCGTGAGCCAACGCACACGTAGGTAAGTCACGTGTACATGCTTAAATCGTTCAGTTAACGCGCGCCTAATAAAAGATGTCGCTAGTGTATGACGGTGCCCCGTGTATGAATCTGCCCCACTTCCCCCTACTGGTGCTGGTTACCAGTGGCACGGTGGCCGTTGCAAAGAGGTTCAATCTATTTCTGCGCTGCAGCACTTATCATGAGAGTGACGTAAGAGTCACCATGCTTTCTTATAGAAAGTGAAGTGTCATGCCATTTTATGCCATGTCCTGATTTCAACAATTTGTTCTCATTTGCAGATGATTACAGTTTATTGCCCTGTAGCAGCTAATGTCTGTATTTATGTGCATACATTTTTCTCTACCTACTTACTAATGCCGTGTTACGGGAGCTTAGAGCATTTAACCTATAAATGCTCTAAGTACGGGAGTACCGCATACGACATTTCAAACGATTGCGATTCTTAATTTAAGTCTGGATTAGCCCTATTTATATTATGCACATTATTCTTGCTTCCAGCATACAATAAAATAAAAGTAACAAGGTTTAACTTACATCGCCAAACTGTTTAGAAACCAGGCTTTAAGATTTACAATAGTAGGTCTATCTATGGATTCCCCATAAAGAAATATATAGGCGTAATATTCTAAATTGTGTTGATGATATCGTTATACTTAGTACCAACCTTGACATGTTTTAGACGACCAATCAACTAGGTTGGATGTCTCGCACATTTTATGAAGTACTCTCGTTATGGCGCCCGGTCCATTATGAATCCAAATATCAGGCCTAAACGTTGTATTAACTTCACTGGAAAGAAATATACAGTTTGTCAAAAGAATTCATGACACATAGATGAGAAAGATAAAAATTTAATCGTTCAATTAAATTATGCATATTTGTTGTACATGGAAATTACTAATAGGTAACTGTTCAGCAAGCAGATGAAACGATAACGATGATTGCTTTATGGTGGAAATGTGGAATGTCATGTACAATTTTCTATTATCTGTCTCATCAATTCATTATTATTTAATTATTGTATTCATTTAACAGTGTTTTAAATGAACACACTCAACGTTAAGCTGCATCCACATTTGTAACACAGTTGTAGACGACAATAGCCCAACTACTTCGCATAGATCGTTGAGACATTAAACGGGCCAAGTACGAGTTGGACTCGCACGCGAAGGGTTCCGTACCACCATACTCTATTTAACAATAATATTTTTTAAACACTGTATACATCAGTTTAAAAATAACGTTGCTTCTATGGGGACCCGGCAACGATGCAGACGATGAACTGGCCATAAGGGGTTCGAGCATGATACCAGTTGACCTGAACTTCCGACTCCGCCTTTGTACCTTTATTGTGTGCGAAAAGTTTAAATAAATAAATAAACTTATCGCGCCCCTCCTCTTAGGGTACTTAAATCCATACGCTTTCTTTTAAGGAAATGTACAATGGGACCAACATCACAAACTATGGTCGGATAGACATAGCCTGCATGGAGGACGACGGGACAGTAGCTCAAGTGCATCTAATATGCCCGGTGGTCGCCACATACAGGGTACTAAAGTTACTTCGGTAATCCAGGTACCCTCCGCGAAATTGTTGGGCGAACTGTATTTTTTTAAATTTTTCATCCAAAGTCAAAAACTATGCGGCCTAAAAAATAACAAAACATGTGAAACAAACAGTGCTCTTTCATATGATACCCTACATGCCCTAGTAGCCCCACTTCATGATTACCTAATTCTTTCTTATTTGTAAAATAGTTGGGCAAACGTTATTTAACACTATTCCAAATTTCGAGTTAATAGCATTAGTAGTTCTTGAGATATCCAGCTGTGACAGACAAACAGACAGAGTCGCACGATAAAGGTTCCTTTTTATCAATTTGGTATGGAACCCAAATTTACGCGTATTCATCGCGCTCGCAATGTTAAAACGTCACAAAATGTGGACGCAGCTTTAGTATGTGCGATGGCACCTTACTCACGTGATATCATCAACATGTGAGTCAGCCAGTTATCGACCATTGTACCGATCGATAGCAACAGGTGTGGGTGTGTGTGATACCCAAGTCCCTGGGTGAACACTCGAAGTTGGACTTATTAGGCGATTGAGGTCATGGACTTGATTTAGAAAGCATACATGGCTTATTTATAAAACCCGATATGCAGTGATAACGCCCGGATACACATACAGTAAATCAGTAGCCTTTAATCCCCTAAACGAAAATCCCATATAAATAAAATGCGAGATTATTGCCACATCGGGTTGCCACTGAGGAATTCTTTATGGAAAAACTACATATAACACTATGCTTGACTTGAGAATCGAAGGTGCAAGCGATATTGTCGAGCATAAGGAGGACCTCATACTCGACAATATCGCTATGGTATACGAGAATTAAAACTGTTTGATTTTGGGTAGAACTACAGATTACGTTTAAAATAAAGAAATAATTATATTGTGTCTGTCGGATATGTACGTACTTGATGACAGCTTCAGCAAGTTTTCTGCCTAGGGGATCCATAGAAATAGCGATCGCTGCGGCATTCACCAAGTCTTTATGCTCCCTCGCTACCCAGTTGTGTCCCAGAGGCGTCAGAGACTTGACGACCAGCATATCCGTGTCCAGATACACCCCTCCCCACTTGTACAAAGTTAAATATCGCAGGACATCAGAAGTATGTTCCACCCGCCACTGGCTTTTATCAAAGGGATCCCCTGCCACCATAGCTTCCAAAGGAGTGTTTTTAGCGTAATCAGTAATGTGAACCCTAGCGAACTTGACGTTTTGGAAGCTTCGTAATTTCGCGATGCAACTCTTTTGATATACGACGTCGCTGACGGGTGCACTGAACAACACATAAACTTGTTGCTCTGGGTGGGTTCTCGATGCAGACTCGATAGCACATGCCTGACGAGAGTTAAGCCCTCCGCGGCAGGATGTCTCGTGAAAAAATATTGAGTTGGGTCTCGGTAAAAAGTTCTTGTCTTCAGCTGACGGCAGTGCATCGTTCTCATCTACGTAATGACACGAAATATTATTATCCGCGGTGTCAAAATACATGATAAAAGGCTGTAAGATAGACACATTTCGCGCGTTGATGTAGTAAATAGTAAAACCACTGAAAACTATACAAGCTATAAAAATAAACACATGTTTTCGTAATACGAAAACATTTTTCTTTGGATTTTTTAATAAGTACATATTGGAACTTTCCCTGCGATAAGTTTCAATGACTCAGAAGGCGAAAACGGACACGTTTTAACGACACTTTATCACAATCAGATACATTCTTTTGACGAACGTTTTTTAGTTGTAATATGAGATTTCGATACAGATTGTTACTATCACTTTTAAACGCACACTATTGTAGGATAATATTGTACATCTGTTTTGTCACAGAAAAGTAACGACTATAAATACGGTCTATATTATCCTGCTTATGATAAGATAAGATATATATTCATTCGGTCAAACATGGCACATAAAAAAAATAAAAACGGAACTTGCGCTCAGGATAACACTAAACAATTACACATACAGACATGTTTGCCACATATTAAAGTCGTGCCAGTATATTATAATTTTAAATTCATGGTATGGGCATATTATGCGGAGGAATGAGGAAAATGCTGTCAGGAAAGTTGTGAGTATGAGTGTGGATGGCTATACAAGTAGAGGGAGACCAAAGAAACTATAGATGAATTGTGTGAAAGATGATATGGCTAGAAAGGGAGTGACTACTGAGATGACGACTAATAGAAAAGTATGGAAGAAAAAGACATGTTGCGCCGACCCCAAATAAATTGGGATAAGGGCAGTTGAATTTTCTTTTTAGGTAGTCTATATCCTTAATAATCTATAAATTAAGCAATTGCAATAAGAAATTATAAATGTGAACAGTTAATAAAAATAATTCATAAAATCCTCATCAAAATAAATGCTTCCTATCTTCCTTGCACGGCGGGTTGTGCAGGGGCAGCTGCTGCAGGTGCAGAAAACCTCAAACGGCGCAAGTATAACAACCTTGGAAGTTTTATATTCGAGCCGTTTGGGGTTGAAACACTAGGGCCATGGGGTCCGAGTGCCCACTATGTTTATCGAGACATCGCCAAGCGATTGGTCGACTCTTCACGTGTCCAGAGGGCTGGCCTATTTTTCGGTCAAAGAATCGGCATTGCCATACAACGTGGCAATGCTGCCAACCTTTTGGGAACTTTTCCTGTTGACAGCGATGTGGACGAATTTTTTGATGCCCTTTGATTTATTTTTATTTACTTTTCCCTCCTGTTATATACTTGTATATTGTTATTAATATTTTTTTAGGAATGCTTCTGTCACGAGATTCCTTAATATTAATTGTTAGTTCAAAATGACTTAAGTTGTTTTTTCAATTGCACATGATTAAGCTCCCTCCAACTTTTCGGTAACTTATATTATAAACCAACACTGTGGATAGCTCGCGTGCATGTCGGAAAACAGTATAATATGTGGCTCGGTGTTGGTACAGGAACTTACCACTCCTTCATTGAAAAGGAAGGAAAATGTGGTTCCATTTGTGATAGCAAACAAGTAGCTCAAGAATTTGTAAACTTCTTTACCAGTAGTCCCCTAAAAACTACTGAGACTCTAAATTCCTCGCCTTCCCTCTCTTTTGATTTAGTAAAGGCAAACGTTTTAGCCTGCCTGATTGAATTCAACTTTAAGCATATTAACCCCATAATAGTAATTAAAACTTTTAAACAAATTAAAATCAAATTGACCGAAGATCTTTGGGGAATGTCCAGTAAAGTCTGCACCACAATCATTGAGACGATAGCACCTTACTTAGCCTTCATATTTAATTTATGTGTGGATCAAGGCATCTTCCCGGATTTAATGAAATACAGCAAGGTAATACCATTTTTCAAATCCGGGGACAGTAAAGACACCAATAATTATAGACCCGTATCAGTGTTGCCGGTTTTCAGCAACATCTTTGAAAAGATAATGCTTAATCATTTTAACACGAATAAAATACTTAACGATCAACAGTCTGGTTTCACCAAAGGACGTTGTACAACTGACGCCGGTGTGACCTTATTAAAACACATTTTCAATGCGTGGGAAGAGGCTCAAGACGCCATCGGAATCTTTTGTGACCTCTCCAAGGCATTTGATTGCGTTGATCGCGAGACCTTGCTGTTGAAGCTAGACCATTACGGACTTTGAAAACTTGCGCTTAGTTTGGTAAAATCTTATTTAAACGATAGACAACAGCAAGTTCAAATAAAAGGTCAATTCACTCGGTTTAAAAGTAAAAATGGGTGTGCCACAAGGTTCTATATTGGGTCCTTTCCTCTTTTTAGTATACATAAATGATCTTCTCCATTTACTAAAAAATCAACCACAAATGGTGTGTTGCTGATAACACTTCTTTAATTTTATAGATAGATAGACGTGTTAAAAATTTTGACGACCTAAATAACGCCCTACTGCAGGTCCAAAATTGGTTCACTGCAAATAATTTAGTATTAAATGGAAAAAAAACTAAGTGCATTAGATTTTCTTTACTTAATGTAAAAAGTAGTGATTGTGAGATAGTATTGAATCAAGAGAAACTAGAATTTGTCGATAAAACTGTTTTCCTAGGGATCACGCTCGACTCAAGGCTACGATGGGCCTCATTTAACATCTATTTCAGGACGGCCAAGTTCTGCAGCATATGCTGTCAGAAAGATCCGTCAATATACTGATGTAGATACCGCGAGGGTAGTCTATTTTAGTAAATTTTCATAGTATCATGTCTTACGGTATTTTACTTTGGGGCCGAGCTGCAGACATCGAGTCTATTTTTATTCTGCAGAAAAGAGCTATCAGAGCCATATATAAACTCCGTAGGCGCGATTCTCTAAGAGAACGGTTTAAGGTTATTAACACCATGACTATACCTTGTCAATATATCTATGAAAACATCATTCATCATCAATCATCAACATCAACTACGGCTAAAGTAGATTCATCTTTCATGAGGTACTGTTTAAAATGTTACAATAAAATATCTCCCCACATTCTTGAACTTA
Organism: Hyppa rectilinea; assembly: GCA_951799385.1. Lineage (NCBI taxonomy): Eukaryota > Metazoa > Arthropoda > Insecta > Lepidoptera > Noctuidae > Hyppa > Hyppa rectilinea. The sequence continues at coordinate 2,439,177 of OX637309.1, read as the reverse complement.
ATGAAACAAAATTTAAATCCTGTATAAAACACACACTATGCAGCCAAGCGTATTATAAATTGGGAGATTACATTGCTGATAAAAATGCTTGGGTCAATGCTAGTCCAGCTCCACAAGGGCGCACCAACTAATTGATTAGATTACTAAAAACTGTTGGAGCTGCGGAAGATCAACAACAAAGAAACTATCTTTGCATTGTATAAATTCAATCTCTTAATATTGTATAATTGTTAAGCACATATGTGAGTACTATGTACCTACTATAAAGCGACCATTTACTGGGTACGTCTTTCATTGACTTGAATGTTCTTCGCGGCTGAGAGTATGCCATGCTCACTTTAATGTCTCGCTGATGGTGGCGTGTGTGTTGGATCATTTAGCTCCCTTCAAAATGGTTGAGCTGAATGGTGCTAATATATGCGTCATGTTCGTGAACGGGCGCTGTCAGTACTCAGTAGGGACTGGTCATCTCTTAGCGGCTAAGGCTTGTTTTAATTTAGTTTTTGAATAGTTTTTACATATTTTTTATTGGATGCTTTTAACGTCTGCATCGTTCTCACATGTATAATATTAATATGAACTATGTAACCAATATTTTGTAACCATATTTTGTTTAAAAGAGTGTCTATGGAGTTTCTTGCCCGTTCTCCTCCATAGGTACCTACTGCTTTGGAATGGGCAACTAGCTTCATCTCTCTGACTGACCGACACGTTGACAATTCAAAAGTGCCTGTAATATTTATTATTCATTCATTTTGTTCCGAGCAAACGATACATGATATTATAAATCACAAAAAACTCTTTACTTTTTTTTTTTTTACTATGACATTTATTTTGTATTAAACCAAAATCAACTTATACATACATACTTAATTTAAAATAAAACAATGATTAATATATACAACCTAAAACTAAAAAATATATCCATTATGTACAAGTGGTAAAAAAAAGGGAAGAGCTCATAGGGTGTCAAAAAATTCATCCCCATCGCTGTCAGTGGGAAATGTGCCCAAAAGGCTGGCAGCATTGCCACGTTGAATGGCAATGCTGATTCTTTGGCCTAAAAATTGACCAGCCCTCTGGTCACGTGTAGAGTCGACCAACCGCTGGGCGATTTCCCGAAATACTCGATGAGCACTCGGACCCCACGGCACTTGTGTTTCAACCCGAAACGGCTCGAACATATAACTTCCAATAAGGTTGTTATACTTGCGCCGTTTGAGGTTTTCCGCTCCTGCAGCAGCCGCCCCAGCACAGCCCGCCGTGCTAGGAAGATGGGATGGCGCAAGGGTGTCGACACAGGTTGCATCCCACACCAAAGGCCTACCCAACTTCCAAGGCATTATAGTCATTCCGTCTGGCCTCTTACCATCGTCGCGTGCCAAGCCATTAGGTTCTAAAATAGCTGGCACCCCGGCGGTGACAAGAGCCCGACGGATGATGTCATTAATGCTGGCGTGCCGTGCCAACCGACCAGCTCTTTTACTGCAAGAAAGGCCATGGTGTCCGAGGCGGTCGACTGCTTCACCGCACTGACAGCGATGTGGTGCCCCGCAAGGAGAGCCCAGACGCAGACTTATATCGAGCCGGAAAGTTGTGTCACACAGCATAGTGCCTATGTTGGGTGACGGTAGTGCCTGAAGCCAGAGGCCCGACTCCCACTCTCCCACAGCCAGTAGGCGGGCACGCTCAGCAGTATTGGTGGACGTATTAATTAGATTATTCCGTACCAACCTGCAGAGCGGCTCATCCCACTGTCTCTGGGAAGACGGGTTCTCGGGCTGCACCGTATCCGGACAAGCCACCTTCCACACGGCACTTCAGAGTTAACCTGAGAAGGAGCTATGATTTTTGCGGTTAACTCTTTGGTGCTGTGGACCGAGGACAGAAACGCCGGTAAGCTTACACTAGAAATTTTGCGGACGCCGACCCCACCAAAACGAATGGGTAATGTGGCTTGCAGCCAAGCACGGTCGTCCAAAGCCACATTTAAAATGGAAGTCAGAGTACGTCGAATAATTTGATCGATTTTGTCCAAAAGGTGTGGCTGCTTCCACAGGGAGGAAGAGCGGAGGAAATACATAAAATTTGGACCGTAATTGGTTTATTTGAAATAAATACTTTGAGTTTGAGTTTGACGAATCATCCGATCTTGCCTGGGGGAAAGCGCTACTTGGGGTGCTCTTCTACAGCCTTTTTGAATGCAGTCACTGCGTCTTCAGGGATTGTAATGTCATTACGACGAAGTGTTACTTTGATTTTTGAGAATAAATAAATATCTCTGGCACAGATTCATTATCTGTGCACCTGCAGTACTTGTGTCCTCAATAAATTGTTTGCCCGTCTGGCGGAATATGCTGAACATTATCATGGTGAAGAAGGATCAGTGCCGGATTAACCAAATAGCAAGAGTAGCGTAACCAAACCAATCTCCATCTAAACGTAATTTTTTAGAGTGACACATTGTAAGACGAGGTGTACTTAATGAATTTACTTGATGTAACATACATTAAAGTTGCTAAGTGCGCTGCAGTCTGTTGTTGAAATGCATTTTTTGTTTCCGGTGCTACACATCGTCGGGGTTTTCTTACTTAACCCATTGAAGGACAGTGAACGAGACACAATAGAAGTTTTCTTGTTATTACGTCTATAGGCGTTCACTGCCCCACAAAGTGTTAAGCTTTAAAAATCCCTAAAAACATCCGACTTTGAAAAAGTTGTCGGAAACTAGGTGGTCCGTCAGAGCTGATGTAGCATCACAGCAGACAGCAGGAACTTCCTTGTGGAGAACCGACACATAAAACAGAACCATCATAACAATTAGACGTATTGAGAGCTGTTTTTTTTTACCACTTTGTACATAACAACCCATAGCAGATGAAGGGCCCTGGATAGAATTTGCTACGGGCCCCGCGCGAGAGAAGGATCACGAGTCATCAAGAGCGCTGTTCAAATGTTTTGATTAAAAACACTATGTGGTGATCAATATAAAATTGTTGTGATTACTATTGTTATCCTATAGTGAAGATCCCAAAGTATACACATACATTAATATCTTAAAAACGATTTCGCGAACTACCCAACGCTTTTTTTTTTTTCATGCTGGGAAATCATCTAATGACTTCTCCCGCTCTGGGTGGAGCGGAAGGGAGTGTCAGACTCTTACTGACTAAAACCCATCCATGTTCCTTCCTTAGCCCTTTGTGTTCCGGGGTAGCGGTAACCCTTTCGGACAATCCCACTCACCCGGCACCCCTTCATATGCTGACATCTCTTTGAGGCGCGCGTGGAACATATACGCGCTGTCCGGCACGGGTCTGGTGCTAGTCGGACGGTGAGTCACCCATTACTCACCGTCCGCAGGCCCGCCCCTACGGTGGTCGGGAGTCGTCACGTGGCTCCCGACGCCCGGGGCGTCTCCCACGGCGGCTGGGACGGGAGGACCTTTCTCTCTCCCATCCCGCCACCTCCTTCGCGAGCATGACTTTTTCGCAGAAGGAGGTGACTGCCTCCCACTCCCTCGCGCCCCGGACCATGGCTTGCACCAGGGCCGGGCGCGAGAGGTCGCCGCCGCCGATCGCCTCTACCAGGACACGGCGGTGCTCCGCCCAAGCGGGGCAGGTTTGCAACCGTGTCCTCTGGACGATCCTCGCAGTGGTGACACCCGGGCGTTTCCTCCCGCCTGATGATGTGCATGAACCTCCCGAAACATCCATGTCCGGTGAGGACCTGCGTCAGGCGGTAGGTGAGGGCGCCGTGACGCCTCTCTAGCCACTCCTCAAAGAGGGGCCTTACCGCCACTATTGTGGCGTGCTCTGCGCTGGGTTGCGACACTCGCTGTTTCCAGGCCGCCATGAGATCGCGCCAGAGGTCCGTCCGCTCCGCCGCAATTTGCCGGTGAAACGTAGTTTCCCCCCGGCTTAGTACCTCCGCGCGCCACTTGTACAGGCGCGCGAGGACTATCGCCTCCAGATCCCACGGCGGCAGTCCGGCAAGGAGGCTTGCCGCCTCGCCCGAGATCGTGCGGTACCCCCGGATAAGCCGTATGGCTACCACCTTTTGGGGCGCGTTCAGATAGTGGGCGGCTCGCCGCCGCAGTGGACGCGCCCACACCGGGGCTCCGTAAAAGGCCATGGACCGCACGACTCCCGCGTAAAGCCTCCGGCAGGAGGCGTTTGGTCCCCTCAAATTGGGCAAGAGCCGCTTGAAGGCGGCCCCAGTCCGTTCCAGCTTGGGGGCCAAACGTCCGAAATGCTCCACGAAATTCCATCGGCTGTCGAGGACCAGACCTAGGTATTTCATCGTAGTCTCGACGCCGATGTGAACCCCTCCTACCGTAAGTTGGGATCCCGATGGTGGCCTATTCCGAGGCCCATGAAAGGACATGGCCTCGGATTTGTGCAATGCCACCTCGAGACCCAACTGCCGGATCCTCTAAATGACTGTCGCAACCCCGCGAGTAAAAAATTCGCTTGCCGTCGCGATGCTAGCGACATATGCAAGTCTCATATCCGAGAGTATTATAGAAATAAATTATACACTGAATGGTTTTTATTACTAAATTGAATAAAAATTAAGTAATATAAATAATTTATTAATTATGAAATTTTATTGCAAACCGATAAACTGAACTGCACGGTCCCAATTATCGATTCATAAGAATAATTATTAAGTAATATAAATAATTTATTAATTATGAAATTTAAATTAAATGCAATAAAAAATTTAAATTTATTGCAAACCGATAAACTGAACTGCACGGTCCCAATTATCGATTCATAAGAATAATTACATTACATAACATTTTTAATAAGAATTTTAAGTTAAAAATTTTTTTTGGCCTTGCATTTTTGTTAGGCAGATTTTTCGTCGCACCTTTGACGCTGCCCGCGACGACTCCGACGCTAGAAGAGAATGACAGCGTAGCTCAAATGTCACGATATGTGATCTGCCCGTGAACTTCATAATCTTCCAAGAAACCTCGTATAACCGAAAATTAACATCTCGCCAAGCGTGTGTTGTGGAATCAGCTGCAAAAGCTCATCCAAACCGCCAAATCCACGTGTTTTTTACCGCAGCAGTTTCAGAACAAACTTTAAAAATGGCTGTGTCAGTACCCTTTTCAACAATTATCAGAATGTAAAACTTGCAAGTTCTTATTTGAGGTTATGTAAATGGACCGACTATTCCGAGGGTCCCCGTGAGGATACTAATATACATATATACATAATTATATTTCGATAATAATGAAATTCTTGACTTTATTCAAGTTTATAAAATATTGGAGCTTGGACGTGATTGTTGCCAGGAAGTTTGATTTGTGGAAGAATTAAGTTTGTTGCATAAGAAGACGACGCCTTTCTCCCCGGTTAGTAGGTCTTAGTTGTCTTATGTACTTTTTACAACTAGTTTTGCATAGGTACGTATTGACATTGTTACTTTTTTTGGAGTTACGGTAGTCCATCATTCATATGCAGGAATACTGGTGTTCGGCAAGGAAGTGGAGGATATGGAACTCTAAAAATGTAACACTACGTAACGCGATTCGTGATTAGTTTAATTGATAAGGCCGGATTTAAATCACGAAATATCTTTTTGATCGATCTAAGTATTCAATTATTATCAGTGAAGACTAAGTTTGCGCGACTAGTTTCGTAATGTCTATCCGGCTTTTGAAAGATGCTAGTACACGCGCACAAGCGTTCCGCCTTTAATAATAATAATCTTTAATTCAGATAAGCAGCATCCATATGAGTTAGTAAACAAAAAAAAAAGATAACTTATATCTATGTTAGTAAACTTATAATCTATTATTTTAAAACTAGGCTGTTGTTCAAAATGCATCTTTGCACAACATCACCTAGCAAAGGAGAATCGTACCTCCCCGCTATGGTCTTCAGGATGGAGTTGGAGCTCCCCCGCACTCTGCAGAGCAAAGAGGCAGATTTCTGTCTGACGATGGCGTGGAAGCCATCGCCTTTGCATTCAATAATGTGTTATTATTTCATTTATATTAGTGAGGCGGTGCTGATCCGGGGCTTTTTTTTTTATGGCTGGGAAATCATCCAATGACTGCTCCCGCTCTGGGTGGAGCGGAAGGGAGTGTCAGACTCTTACTGACTAAAACCCATCCATGTTCCTTCCGTAGCCCTTTATGTTCCGGGGTAGTGGTAACCCTTTCGGACAATCCCGCTTATCCGGGGCTGAGCTGACATCTCAGCGTCTATAACATGCCCGCGTCCTGTACTGTAAATAGTTAGGTACTTTTTAATAAATATTAACTTTCCATCACAATACAGATTTGGCGGTGTACGGCCCGGAGCTCTTCTATCCAATACCGTTTCACGACGGAAAAGAATATTTTCAAATAGTAGACTTTTGACGATTGGAGAGACAAGTTGATATTTCACAGGTTCACAGGTTTACTAGATACAACCTCGGATAAAGAGATCCGGGCTCCGGGCCCGGATCTCTTTATGGAAGAATAGCCAAGAAGTACTGTGTGATGACCATTAACGTTATAGCGATGTTTCGGGATACCCTGAGCACGATCGTGCGTTGGACTGAATAGGAAATATGGTATAGCACCATCTAAAGAGACATAAGAGGAGATGGTTCAGTCACTGTAGTGCTGTACTGATATAAAACTCCGCCTTGACGACCCACTGATCGATAACAGCTCACTTCACGTACGTTTTCGCTGTGAGATTGTTCCTTTTTTTTAATGTCTTTCGTGGCTAAGTAACAACTGCCGCACGAATCGATCCATCAGGTTAAGCTCACCCATCCATCCGGTTGGTCCGTGGATGGGTGACCATCTTTACATACCGAGACTCCTCCGTGCCTCGGAAAGCACGTTAAGCCGTTGACCCGGCTGTCATTCGTGGATCTTTGACAGTCGTTACGGGTAGTCAGAAGCCTGAAAGGGATCTTTGACAGTCGTTACGGGTAGTCAGAAGCCTGAAAGTCTGACATCCAGTTTTACCAAGGGGTATCGTATTACCCAGTTACTGATTAGGTTGTGAAGGTCAGATAGGCAGTCGCTCCATGTAAAATACTGGTTTTCAGCTGCATCCGGTTAGACTGGAAGCCGTTAGGGAAAAGGCTAGGCAGATTGATTGATTGTGTGCCTGTAATTGGTCTATACATCACCTTATACCTGTTTTTATTAATTAATATAAATAAATGCTTCAATACAATTTTGACACTGATGCAAAACAGAGGTAAAATAATTGTGAAAGGAATTTATTTAATTGTACAGATTTTACTCCTGACTTTGATCTGTTAAATGTGCCCAACATTTTGTCTCAAATTTTAGAAAGAGTGTAAATTGTTCAGCTTATGACTTATACCACACTACTACACTATACCTTCTTACATTTTATCATTAGATGAGCTCACATTCAATTTATCAATAGATAACGACGACGCACGACTATAATAATGCCATTCCAAGTATATTAAATACTAAAACGAACTCGTACTTACTTACGTAGTTATAGTTAATCATTTTTAATCTATTTCCGAACCATGTAGGTTTCATAAAATAATGGTGGTCGGTCTTGCATCTTCCACAGTCCCGCAATGACCTTTCCTTGGTTTTTAACAATTTCAGATCAATTGTGTATTGTTGTTTTTTTCTTTTGCAACCAATCATAGCGTTGCTGGGTACTTCACCCATTAAACACAACTGACTACTGTCTAAAATTGCCTGTTCAACACTGAAATTAAAAATGTTATGCGACTGAAAACTGTCGCACTGGCAGTAATTTCAGTTTTTCAGTTGTCTAATTGTAAGCTATGATGAGTTGAAGTTTAAGTAGTCCTTTTGGTGGAGTAGTACCTAGGCTAGTAGCGAATATTTAAGTGCATTAGGTACAGAGGCCAGCACATCAAGTTACCACAATCTGTCAAATATTTTGACAGTATTTCAACTTTATTGCAAAGACATAAGGTTCATTTTTAATTGAGAAAATTCGACAGTTAGGGATAGTTTGATGTGCTGGCGTCTGTACAATGTCCGTGCGCAGGGTTATTATAAATTGGCTAGATATCGATACCACCGCCTCTGGGGATTTTGGCTAGAAAATTTAAAATACCCTTGTATTTTCGAATGTAATTAAGCTGAAGATCTCTGGGTTTTTGAACTTCTTGTTGAATTTGGATTTGGTAGTCCAATTATGGGATACTTAACATCATCACGCTATGGCCCTAAGGGGCCGAGCAAAAAGGAAAAGGTCAATGAGAACTCTAAGTGAAAGTTAAGTATTTACGTAATTTATAAATCATCCGGTTACTGTAAAATTAGAGCAGAAGAAACCGCGGGCACAGCAGCTAGTTCTTTACAATGATTTGTTTTGTATTTCAATCGTGATTAACGTGTTCTATAATAATAAGCACAATCATGTGTGACAAAGACCTAATTATTCTATTCTGTTCATGACCTCGTAGTAGAGGATTGCAATTGTTGTGATTGGTGTGATCGTTGATGACAGAAGGTTTACCCTTATTACATGTCCTTGTAATTAAACATATCAGGCGAAATGTGGGTGTAGGTACTATACGTACACCTCTGCTTAGCCCTTCGGTTGTAATTATGATGTAGTGTTCATACAGACTATTCTTAACAGGGATAACTGCGACAATCCTAACTATTTATTAGGTATACATAAACGTATTAGATATTCTTCTAGAAAATAAAACTTAGGTACAAAAATAAAAAGTCGAAAGGTTTTTCGTGCGAGGTTTTCAATTTCATACGTTATATTTTTGGAGATTTGTAAAACAATTTGCAAAACCTTTGCAAGAAAATTAATACGTCTTCAATAATATCTTTTCTAGTTACTTACCTGTAATCGGCGTAATAGCCAGTGTCATGATTCTTGGTGATAAACAAAGAATAACAGATTTATAATGTTAAACGTTATCTATTTGGTACGTACAGTCAATTCCTTTGAATGATAAATGATTTTATCATTAGGGTATAACAACTGATATTTGTAAATACCGTACCGATATGGGGAACATAATGTGTAAAGTAAAAAAAAACGCTATACAAACCATTTTTTTTTAGTATTTATTCATTTAAACTTTTCGCACACAATAACGGGCCAAATGCGGACGAAATGCCTTACGCATTTTCTACCAGTCAACCAAAAGTCGTGAAAAGCTTAGGTGGCAGGTGCTTTAAAGAGCAGGAACATACCTACTAAACCATTCTGCCATTCTGCCATAATGTTAATGAAATTATAATTAACTCTCTGGTGCGCTGAACAGCACGTACTCACGGGCCTTTATATCGAGATCTTCATGATGTCGGTGTAGATTTAGCGTCCATATCTAGGCTACGTTTTTTGGCCTTTTCGGAGAAACTGGAGGTTCCGTCTGGTATGGAAGTTATCTTGACGAATAACTGCCGGAGACATAATGAAGGAGGAGACAGGCGGTTAACACCTTGTATGCTGTAATTACAGAAACAACCAAAAAGCCATTGTGTAGATACATATTCGGGCAGTCAAAGGGTTAATGACTTAATGTGTGTCGGGCCACCGTACGGGTGAGTCCATCGGACATAATTATAGAGATAATAATAATTTATTATTTGTACACATTGATTGATTGTTAAAATAATATGGTACAAATTATAAATTATTACCTGTTTCAAGCTAATTTGGAATTAGTTACCTACTTATTTTCCTGCCTGTTGCCACATGAGGTGGTCGCCATTTACTTCAAAACTCTACAGTACCTACGTATTTTATGTATCAGGAAATATTTATTTATTTTATAATATTACTTAGTTCCATAACACACTTTCTTGCATTTTAATACTTAAAATAATAATATAATTTACTTAACTTAACTGATACCTTCATAATAATTACGAATAAAATTAAATATACATTGAGTGAATAAACAAATATCAAGTTACAAAGCTGACAGTAACATATTCTTCCAATTATTAATTACACAATATAATCGTATATTAATTAAAATGGGTTTATTGGACCGAGCAATAGAAGGTTCTTTATAGTCGGGGTTTGTCCTTATTAAGTCCCAAATTCTTCTCCATACATGTTGTATATCGTTGGACAAAACTTTTGAGCCATTCTTTCATATGGAGAATTCTTTTCGATTTTCATATCAAAGGTTAATTTATTCCAAAAATGGTGAGTGTAGGCGTTTTCAACGTTCTTCAATTCCCCAGGTATGAAATACGCGTTGTTTCTGGAATAATGTACCGGGTAGAAATACTCTGGGCCATACACTTCGAGTCCTGAAAATATATTAAATGTATAGTTAGATAAGTTTTTTTTTGTAAGATTCTAGTAGTTATTGATCTATTAATAACAAAATCCTGTGACCCCTGAGTGTGTAACACAGTTTCCCTAACACAGATCTAATGGCTAGCCTGGCTAGTGCTGAAAAAAATCTAATAACGGGTCTTGTACAACCAATAAAATCACACCGTTGAAATAACACTTTAATCCAGGTTTATGGCAATAGGTCTATCTACATCCCGTAGTGAAATATAGGCGTGATATTATAAACTGTGTTGATGATATTGTTTCTTAGCACCAACCTTGACAAGTGTTAGACGACCAATCTGCCAGGTTGGGTGTCTCGCACATTTTGTGAAGTACTCTCGTTATAGCGCCAGGTCCGTTATGAATCCAAATATCTGGTCTATACGTTGTTTTAACCTCACTAGAAATGAAAAGAATACATGACAAGTAGGATGAGAAAGGTAAAGTTAATCGTTCGATTCAATTATCTTTATTGGTTGAACAATTTACTAATATCTATTCAGTAAACATAAATATGATGGAATGTACAAGTAGATCTATTATATCATTGTGTATCATCAATTCATTACTGTTTAGTTAACGTATTATTTAAACAGGGTTTTGAATGGATACACTCAACGTTAAGCTGCGTCCACACTTGTGACAATACAGCTGCGTAAGGTGCGACGCTATGATCTGCTTGGTCCCGCTTACACTTGTGGACGAGAATCGCCCAACTGCATCGCATAGATAATTGAAAGAGACAAAAAAATCGGCCAACTGGGACTCGGACTCGCACACGGAGGGTTCCGTACCAAGTCGGTAAAAAAACACCGTTCTTGTACGGGGTCAGACGGACGTACAACGGAGGCTTTCATAATAGGGTCCCGTTAGGCACCGTTCGGGTACCATGCCCGTAGGGTGCCTAACGGAACCCTTAAACGTACGTACGCGTATTCGTCGCGATCAACGGGTTAACTAGTCAATGTGGAAACATCTTTAGTATGTGCGAAGGTTCATACCTAACTCGCATGATCACACGATCATGTGAGTCAGTTGCCATTGTATTGATCTATTGCAATTGTGTGTGTGTATGTGATAGCCTGCATAAACGTCCAAAGAGGGTCTTATTAGACGATAAGGTTATGGACTTGATTTAGAAAGCATACAAAGCTTATTAATAAAACTCGATATGCAATGATAACGCTTGGATACTCGTACAGTTCACACCGAAATTTTGGTAAATAACGCAAAAGTTATCGTCACACATTTAATCCCCTTAGGGATTACCAGAGGACTACTTGTAGTACACACCTTCTCATGGAAAAACTCTGCTTGCCTTGGAAATTGAAACCAGTCATGCTCGGTAGTAGCGGCTAACGAAAATGATAGCAGGACACTTGTGTTCCCATTCTTTTGAATTGCATTAATTATTTTTTTATTTATCTATTAACCTAAAACATTTTCACGATAGACACTTAAAGTGCAAAGTCGCAAACATTCATTTGCGCGTAAAGATTCTTGCGTAAAAGTGAAAATCTATTGTAGTAAGTAACTATACGGGAATCCAAACTGTTTGATTTTTGGTAGAATTACATTTAAAATAAAGAAATTGTATTGTATCTGACGGATATGTACGTACTTGATGACAGCCTCGGCTAGTTTTCTGCCTAGGTGATCCATAGAAATGGCGATGGCTGCGGCATTCACCAAGCCGTTATCTTCCTTCGCTACCCAGTTGTGTCCCAAAGGCGTTAGAGACTTGACGACCAGCATATCCGTATCCAGATACACCCCTCCCCACTTGTACAAAGTTAAATATCGCAGGACATCAGAAGTATGTTCTACGCGCCACTTGCTTTTGTTAAAAGGTTCCCCTGCCACCATAGCTTCCAAAGGAGTGTTTTTAGCGTAATCAGTAATGTGTACCCTAGCGAACTTGACGTTTTGAAAGCGTCGTAATTTCGCGATGCAACTCCTTTGATATACGACGTCGCTGACTGGTGCACTGAACAACACATATACTTGACGCCTTGGGTGGGCTCTCGATGCAGACTCGATGGCACATGCCTGACGAGAGTTAAGCCCACCGCGGCAGGATGTCTCGTGAAAGAATATTGAATTGGGCCTCGGCAAAAAGTTCCTGTCTTCAGCTGACGGCAGTGCATCGTTTTCATCTACGTAATGACACGAAATATTATTATCCGCAGTGTCAAAATGCATGATAAAAGGCTGTAAGATTGACACATTTTGCGCGTTGATATAGTAAATAGTAAAACCACTGAAAACTATACTAATTATAAATATTAACACATGTTTTCTTGATACGAAAAATTTTCTCTTTGGTTTTTTTAGCGAGTACATATTTAAACTTTTCCTACGATAGCAATGACTTGCGAAGGCGGAAACGGAAACATTTTAACGATTCATTATCAAAGTCAGATACAATCTATAACGAACTTTTTAGTTTTAACATGAGATTTCGATACAGATTGTTACAATCACCTCTAAACGCACACTATTGTAGGATAATGCTGCACATCTGTTTTGTAACGGAAAACTAACGATTATATACGGTCTATATTTTCCTTACGCTCCCAAGTTATAAGCGATTTGTCTACCGACTTGGAAAACAAAACCAAGCTCTAAAGAACTTAAAAAATCAATAAAAAATAGTCAATGCTTTATATTTCTTCAAAAGTTTAATGAGGTAAGTTTTAAATGCATTTTAAGAGACACAAAGGAAACATTTTGCCTTGGATCTCCACACTTGGTCAAGCTTAGAATAAAACAATTAAAATACATTTTAGCTCAAAATACACTACAATAGGCTCGTGTGTGTGAGTGTAGTGTGTTATTTAAAATGTGTTATGAAATCGCTCTTATACGAGATTCTCGAAAGGCTCACCGATGCGTCGATGCCAAGCGATGCTTGTAGAACAATTCCTATGAACTTTTCATAAAAAGTGTTATCACGCCAGCACTGGGGAGACTTTACTGTACCATTGGTCCAGTGACCCGTTTGAGTAGTTGCGGGTATTCATCGGTCGGGATTGAAATTTTTGTTTGTAGCTACTTCTTCTTCGTCCTATCGATGATTCTCTTTACGATTTAAATTCGACCAGGGGGGCCTAGACAAAGCCACATTTTCATCAACGATAGTGAAATTAGATAAATCCGAAATGTCACGTGATCATTTTGTATCGGTAAGTGCTAGACAATGTCTAATTGTGTTACGAAACTCGATCAATATTCCTATACAAATGCGTTGACAAGTGACGTTCTTGACAATCTGAATAGCTGAGACAACGAATTGTTCGATCAACAATTTTCCAAATCGAATCGACACGGAATGATTGACCCTTGTCTAGGCCCCTTGTATTCGGCTACTTCGATAGCGTTAGCGCTGGCCTCGCAAAGGTCTTCCATAGTGCATGTGTTTTAACTTAAAGAGCACGACAAGAGGTGAATCATCGTTCTATTTAGAAAGTATTCGTTGTAAGTATATAGAATTTTGTCTGTATTTTGCAATAAATTTAATGAAACTCGCAAATATCCAAAACTTAGTCGACCTTTTTGTTGTATTTGTACCTAATCCTCAGTATTAATTACTAATATTATTAGTAATGGGGCATATTATTAGTAATGGCATTACTAATATACTTAACCGTATACTTATACGTTTGGCTTTATCAATGATAACTGATAAGTTACCATTTTTATTTTTTTACGGCATATTCAAGAAATACACTTTGTTTACTTTAGTATCTAGTGTAAATCACAATTTTATGAATAGACAATCAAATAAAAGTACATTTCGTATGAAATAATTATATTTCCACTATTTTACATAATTACATATCCCATCAACTTGGCCACTAGTTCACTTACCGAACCGATAACCATGTATCGATAACCATGTAAAGGTTTTTCGTGCGAGGATACAAGGCAATTTATACGTTATATTTTTGGAGATTTGTAAAACAATTTGTAAGTGTCCGTTACTCTAGCAAAATCATGTCGAAAATTGCAATTTAAATCTTATAGATAATTAGTTGCCCCATTTCTGTAATTGTTGCGCACATTTTTAAATTTGTTGTAACGTTTCTGGTTTTGCTGTATCTCTGAAACGGGTAAGCGGATTCTTATCATCTTTTGTACATGACTTCTTAGGAATTAGTTCTAATTAGTTGTGTAATAATAAAACCAAAATAATGCACCGTTTAAAAGTTATTTAATTAAATATAAAAACCCTTCAATAGGACCTACCACTCTGAATAAGAGCTCTACAGACTTACTTTAAGCGATATTCTGTAGCTTGTAACTGCCTTCAAATGTATGTGAAGTTTCATTTGTGTACTGTTAATAATTTACAAATTATGATGATATTCAGTTCTCCACTTTCACGGTCACGATGCGCGCGGAGTTATTTGGCCACAGATAAGCCTGCATGTGGATATTTAAACTGAATGTTACACCAATAATTAGTTGCTTACTTCAGTTTTATACCTGTAAAATTTCAGCATCGTACATACAATAATTAACGAGATAATAAAATAAAAGTCATTAGGATGTGCAAGACCGCGGTAACCCGACCAAGTTTAGTGGTTACAAAAAAGTGACTGCGTAGTACATTATGCTATCTTCTTATATATGTAGGATAGTGTTACCAAGTTTAGTACTGATGTGTACACAAGTCTGTGCATTATTTTGGTTTTATTATTACACAACTAATTAGAACTAATTCCTAAGAAGTCATGTACAAAAGATGATAAGAATCCGCTTACCCGTTTCAGACATACAGCAAAACCAGAAACGTTACTCCAGCAGGATCTTGAATAACTTCGCAGCCGAAGGAAGAACAAATACAAAATAAGGTGCAACATTTACCTCGTCTAGACAACTAATTATATAGCTAATATTTATTTCAATATTCCCATTAAAAAGAAAAAGGTCGGTTTTTTATTTTTTTTAAGTCTGGGAAATCATCGACTAAAACCCTTCCATGTTCCTTCCGTAGCCCTTTATGTTCCGGGGTAGCGGTAACCCTTTCGGACAATCCCGCTAAAAAAGGTCTGGCTGCGGTAACGTTAGTAACGTTACCCCAGCAGAAAATGTTTTTGTTAAATAACTAACAAACTATAAATGCAATAAAGGAGATTATTCTAGACCGCCCTATAACCAACAAACATTTGACGTGTACGTTAATTTTAATTATATTTTAATATGCTTTTTAAAAATAATAAATTCAAGCGGACACTGTTTAATTCTTAATAGGTTTTTAAAAGTGACCTCATTGATTTTATTACCAACTGAACTCGCCATCTTTCAAGGAATTGTCAATGTGTATGTCACAAAAGATTTGACAGTGTCGCTCTCGCTCATATTACATAAATATCGATATCGACGACGATGTCCATAATATCTAGTGATAAATAATGTATGTTCGATATTTATCACTTCCAAAACATTGAAAATGTGCAACATAAAAGTTTTTCATGCATATTAATGGAACTTATGATGAATATGGCCTAGCACGATTATGATGAAAATATAATGAACAAAACAAACTCACAAATTGTACTTACTGGTTGGTAAAAAATACGTCACTGTCTCAGGTTTTTGACATCAAATAAGCTTTCTTATTTACGGATCTTATTTTTGTTATCAGTAGCCAGTAAAACAAAGACGTATTGACCTATTGAACTATGTTTTTTCACTTGTCAGAAAATCTCATGTCATTTACGACGCAACTCTAGTGAATTGTTCTCATAACCATTTCACGACTTCAATAGCCATATTTTTACTTTTTAAGTACTTATACTCTATTTTTAAATGTCGCAAACTAAAACGTTACACATTGTTCGTTGGGAACAAAATATTTTATTTTAGCATTAATTTAATTGGAGTAGAATCATAGCAACAACGTGTTTATGTTTGAAACGGAACAAATTAATTTACATTTCCAGGTAGAACGCCCAGTAAATAGAAAATAGCGATAGATACGTTATTTTTTACAGAAAATTGGTATTAGTTACTAAGGCAACAAAGTCTAATTTTTATTTAGTCAGGATCAGTCAACATGTGTTGAAGCGGTTACATCTTTTACTCATTACAATTAGTTTAATTAGTGCAACTACAGTTGCCCATGTGAGAGGACGTTGTCGTGTTGATTCGCAATTTACCGTGTTCAGTTGTAGCCCTTTGCGTTCCTGCACGTGTTGTTGCGTTAGTTTTGGACATCTTTGTTTCACCGTGTCCAGTCGTAGCCTCAAGCTCCTGCACGTATTGATTTTGAGTTAATTGTGTTGAGTTGACATTTAGTGCGCTCCTACGCCGTTTTTCTTAATTTTTAAGTGACTATGGCTACTTTTTCCAATCATGAATATGCGGATATCGTATTTATGTATGGCAGAGCAGACGGAAATGGATCCTTGGCGCGACGGATGTATCAAGAACGCTATCCGAATCGCAGGGTACCGAATGTGCGAGTGTTTTACAACACTTTTCGTCGACTCGCCCAAGATGGGTTTCACCGCGTGGAACCTGGAGTCAACCCAGGCAGACACGGAACTGATGTCGAAGAAGCCATTTTGGCAGCATTTCAAGCGGATCCCACAACCTTCCTGCTACAAAGCTTTGCACCCATCTTCCAATCACCTTGTATAACATTATGGTGTAGCGAATGACAAATTGTTACTAGGGATGTACGGTTGAGGGTTCAGCAGAACGTTACGTTTGTGGGCCGAAACAAACAGTTTAGCACTGTACACGTATAATCATTACCCTTTAAAAATATCATCATCACCTGCCTAGCCTATTCCCAACTTTGTTGGGATCGGCTTCCAGTCTAACCGGATGCAGCTGAATACCAGTATGTTACATGGAGCGACTGCCTATCTGACCTCCACAACCCAGTAACTGGGCAATACGATACCCCTTGGTAAGACTGGCTGTCAGATTTTCGGGCTTCTGACGTAACGAATGTCAAAGATGCACAAATGACAGCCGGGACCAATGGCTTAACGTGCTTTCCGAGGCACGGGGGAGTCTCGGTATGTAAAGATGGTCACCACCACGCCAACCCCGTACCTTTTAAAAATATATGAATAAGAAATAACTATTTGATGCTGAAGCTAGCCGATCGTGGACATCAGTTCAGTTGCCAAAACGAGCAATGCTTAACAGTGTTGTTGGTGTAGTGGTCGCAAGCGCGGCCGCTGAGCGTGACACAGATCGCACGCGCAGCAGGCGCTAACATAAAAAGGGTTAAGGCTCTGCCCCACAGGTGCGTTATTACCGGTCAATAAAAACGCAAGCGTTATTGCGATAGGTATGATTTTAGTACATTTGTTTTGGGAAAAACGCATGCGTTATTATTAGAGATGGGCCGAATGTGGTTTGAACCGAATCCGAACTTCGGCCGAACATTCGGTTAAAATGAAAACTTCGGCCGAAGTTCGGCCGAACTTCGGTTCAATTTCAAGCGCTTTCTCGAGAGCGACACGTCGTGACTTTTTTACGCATTTACTTCAATATTATTGCTAGATGTACCCCGCCCCCACACCGCGCTCCCAACCTTGCAAATTGCAAGAAAATTTGAATTTTGCGGGCTACCTTGGACCATCCACCTTAATTTGATTGTTTAATTTGACCTATATACCCTTTGTAATAAAAAAATATTTGATTTTAATGAATGTTTAGTTTGTGAACCAAAAACGTGTTTTTTTATTCAATTTACGAATTGTAATCCGAATGTTTGTTAGAAGAATAAGTACTAAGTTTATTTCATTTTTGTAATATAATGTCTAATTTTTATGCCTAATTAATTATACAAAGATTTTCAAAACTAATAAGTGAAACTGTAATTTAAGGTTTACCAATAAACAATTACAACTTACAATTTTCATATCCCAAAATTATGTTTTTACTTTAGAGTACACAAAAACTAGATAATTTTACTTTACAGAAATGCTATTCTAATTCTATTGAATTTCAGTCGAAATAGTGCAAGTAGGTATTATTTTTCTTGTGCCGAATGTTTGGCATCTGATCCGAAGTTCGGTTCAAGCTGCCGAATTTCGGTTGAACCGAATCCATCCCTAGTTATTATAAAGTACCGATCCATTAGAATCCCAAAATAAAATCGCGTTGACTGAATTTGCTGCAGCCATGCATGCAGCAGGCAGTAGGCATGGTTTCTGTCAGGGCTCCGGCGCACAGTGGGCTGGGATTACAAGGTTGGGTCTTAAGAACTAAAATGTATTTTTTTAGTATCTAGACATAAATTTAAAAAGTTTTTACTCTTTGACTTTTTTAAATTGGACTCGTACTTTCGGAGATATAGCCATATCAAATTGGTATGAAGAGTCATAAAATTTTAGTTTAGCAATTTATTCCAATTAATTTGAAATTGAAAATAATGTACACTAAACGGCCTGAAGTACTTCAATACTTCCTTAGTACTTTAAATAAAAAAAAATTGTTCAACATTTTCCACCACCATAGTGAAAAAACACCATTTTGCGTGAAAAAAGTGCTATTGAGGAAGAGATTGTTAATTTAGTAAAAACAGAAGTTGGAGAAATAAAGATTTCACACTCTTTATTAATGACAATGATAGACGGAAAAGCAATATCAATTTTATGTGATACTTCATCTCAGAGATGCGACATTTGTAAAGCCACTCCAACTGAGATGAATAATTTGCCCTTAATTGCATCAAAACCGACTGATCTAGATCTCTGTAAAAAATATGCATTGTCATCATTGTATATCTGGATACGAATGATGGAATGCATTCTGCATATAGCTTACAGATTAACGATAAAGACATGGACAGTAAAGGGAGACAACAAGTGCATCATGGAAAGCAGGAACAAAAATATACAAGATGCTTTTAAAAATAGAATGGGACTTCTGATAGATGTTGTCAAACAAGGGCACGGCTCCACGAATGACGGAAATACTGCTAGAAGATTTTTTGCAAACCCAAACGTGACTGCTGAGATAACTGGTGTTAGTGAAGACTTAATTAGGCGGTTTGCAACCATTTTAGAGGCAATTTCATCAGGTTACCACATTGACACCGTCAAATTTCACGAATATGCTCAAGTGACCATGCGACTGTATTTGGAATTATGTGGCTGGTATTATATGCCTTCAAGTGTCCATAAAGTTCTTATGCATGGTGCAGCTATTATTGAAAGTTTTGGTCTAATACCAATTGGACAGCTATCTGAAGAAGCTCCTGAAGCTAGAAATAAAGACTTTCGTACAAACCCATTCCAGGAAATGCAGTAGAAAAACTACAAATGAAGACATTTTAAATAATTTGTTGACCAGCTCTGATCCACTCATCTCAGCGAAACGCCACAAACTTCGCAGAAAACATAAAACTTTGACAGAAGAAGCACAAAGTTTATTAATAATTGAACAAACGGAAACATTTGATAATGACGAATACGAAAATTTTGCATTCGTTAATATGGATACTCTTAATAGTGTGTCAGGGATCAGAGTCTTGGTTCTTTTTTTACAGCGCGCAAGCGACATCCCTTCAAACGTCCGGTGGATCGATTCCTGCAAGCGAGTAGAGCTTATTTAGTGGAGTCGGTTTTAGGCAACCCGATATTATCCTACACGTCTCTTTCAGGTCAGTGTCTACTGGCTTGGCGTGGGTGGATCGGTTCCACACTGAAAATGCATATTCGCCGGCAGAGAAACATAAAGACATACCAGTTCTGCGGAGGACATAGGGTGCTGCTCCCCAATAGATCTTAGGCGGCGTAACAGTTTATTACGAGTCCCGACATTTTGCTTCGTTTTGTAGCAATGTGACTTATAAGTTACTTCCCTATCTAACGTCACTCCTAGGTATTTTGGGTTTGAAGAATGTTTGGATAATAATATAATAATTATAAATGCGAAAGTAACTCTGTCTTTCTGTCTGTCTGTTACCTTTTCACGCCTAAACCACCCAACCGATTTTGCTGAAATTTGGTATGTAGATAGTTTGCATTCATGAGAAGGACATAGGCATATTATTTTTTGGAAATTCAACTCCTAAAAGGGTCACAAGGGGTGGCAAAGTTTGTATGAGAAAAATATTTTTATTGCACATTTTTGCATAGGTAGGGTAGGTAAGTTGGTAGGTAGAGTAGGTAGGTAGGGTAGGTAAGGTAGGCATCATAGTTAAGACAGGACAACGTCTGTCGGGTCAGCTAGTAACTATATATTTTTAAAAGCATTATTTGGTTCAACGCCACGTATTCTGTTATGCATGTATTATTTCACACCGATAAAAAGAACACAGTCCCATATTTTATCGATAAAAAATTTGAACTGCTAATTACAGATTTGAGCACAAAAAGTAATGAGAATTTTAATGCGAAATAAATCATTTATTATATCGACAATATTAGCGAGCAAATAGCTTCTACTACTTACAACTGAAAATTGCGCGAGTTTTTTTGTAAAATGATTTCAATTATTTTTAAAAGATTATGCAGATTGAGGCTTGCCCTTGCATGTTGTTATGTAATAAGTTTTGTAAGTTTATTGATAAGTATACGAATAAGATATTTCCGTAGCACCTCTGACGCCGACGGTGACGCCGCCGATGCCAAAAGAGTCGCAGAATGGCAGCGAAGCACTTCATATGATACATGTCACATGTCCAGAGAAGGCGACGCTCTGGAATTGCTTGACAGTAATGTCAATCTGCCCGAGAACTCTATATTCTTCCACGAAACCTCGTGTAAGGGAGATTTGACATCTCGCCAAGCGTGTGTTGTAGAATCAGCTGCAAAAGCAAATCCAAATCGCCAAATATACGTGTTTTTTACCTCAGCAGTGTCAGAAGAAACTTTAAAAAATGGCTGTGTCAGTACCCTTTTGAACTATAATTATGAGAATGTGAAACTTGCAAGAGTTCTTATTCAAGATTATGCAAATGGAACGCCTATTGCAGCAAGGGTAGAAAACATGTTCGTTGAGGATATTAACACACATATGTCGAAAATAATGAAATTCTTGACTTTGTACAAGTTTAGTGGTATATATTTGAGTTTGGACGTGATTGTCGCTCGGAAGTTTGATTTGTGGAAGAACTGGGCTGTGAAAGAATCGCCTCATACGTTGTCTTCGGATATGTTTGCGTTTTCGAATAATAAAGCCGGAAGGAAGTTAGCTGAGTATGCTTTAGGGTAGGTACCTTTTATTCTTACCTTATCATTTTTGTTTTCAGGCTAGCATGTGTTAACCGAGAGTACTTTTTAAAAGCTGCTGACGTATTGACGTAAAATACGAAATACATTCAGTCAAAAAAGTATCGGGAATGGATGATTTGTTTATGGTTCCAAATTCAAATTTTTGTTTTTTTGTAGTTGTTAGATTGGCACAACTGTTTTCCATTTTGGCGCGGAGTTTGAGTTGCATCTGTTATTTAAATTAAATACAGTGCTGGTTTTAGTAATATCATATATAGTGCGTATTGCGAATTTCATAATGGACAAAAATATCGAACAAAGAGTTTGTCTTAAATTTTGCATCGCCAATGGAATTTCGTGTTCGGAGTCACTGAAAATGTTACAGAAGACTTACGGTGAATCGACTTTATCAAAAACTCGTGCTTATGAGTGGTTCAAAGCGTTCAAAAGCGGTCGAGATGTGATGGAAGATTTGCCTTGCTCTGGTAGGCCATCAACGTCTGCAACTGAAGTTAACATCGCAAAAGTGAAGAAAATAGTGACTGAAAATTCAACTCTGAGAGAGATAGCCGTAACTTTCTGTATCTCACGAGTCGATCCGTACCATTTTAACTAATCATTTGGGTATGAAACATGTTGCTGCTCGGCTAGTCCCAAAAGATCTGAATTTTCTCCAAAAACTCAATCGCATGAAAGTCGCTGAGGACATGCTAGAACGAGTCAGTTCGGACCTAACATTCATGAAACGCATTGTTACTGGTGACGAGACGTGGGTTTACGAGTTTGACATGCAAACTAGTCAACAAGCTTCGGAGTGGCGCCTTCCAACTGAACCGAAACCGAAAAAACCACGCCAAAGTCGATCAAAAGTCAAAGTCATGTTGACTGTTTTCTTTGACTATCGCGGTGTTGTGCACTCTGAATTCTTACCGGAAGGTCTAACGGTAAATAAAGAATATTATTTGAGCGTTATGCGGCGTTTAAGAGAGCAAATTCGACGAAAAAGGCCAGATTTGTGGAAAGAAAATTCTTGGATTTTGCACCACGACAATGCGCCTTCGCACAAGGCTATCATTGTGAACGAATTTTTGACCAAACATTCAACAAATACCATCCAGCAACCACCATATTCACCAGATATGGCTCCTGCTGACTTTTTTCTTTTTCCTAAACTCAAATTACCACTTCGTGGCACCCGTTTTCAATCGATAGAAGACATAAAGGAGAATTCGCGGCGAGAACTGAACTCCATTCCGGAAGCAGCGTTTAAAAAATGTTTTGATGAATGGATTATTCGTTGGCGCAAGTGTATAGTTTCTAAAGGAGCATACTTTGAAGGTGATAAAATAAATTTGGATGAATAACAGTCATTTTGTGTATTATTGATCTTTTCCCGGTACTTTCTTGACAGAGTAGTATAACTTGAAAGTAGGTAGCCTACTCACATGTCAGGTTTATTGTATGTACCTACTAGCATTAAGGTTGCAATAGATCTTCCGACGCCTTCACCCCTGTTATTCAAGAGGCCTTGTCTTAGGAGTGTCTTCTCATAGGATCGTCTTGGGGCGTTGCCTCGTCACGTCCTTTGAAATTGCCGTAGTACATCAGGGATCCTTTTTACAGTTAATATTTTCTCACACCATTTAATTAACTGGTGTTTTTATTTTCACAACAGCATTCTATTGAATGAATTAGCGATGAGCGAAAGGCACGATCTCTGGAGTTACGGTAGTCCTTCAGTGATAGAACACTTGCTGGAATACTGGTGCTCAGGCAAAGAAGTGGAGCATATGGAACTCGCAAAATGCAACGGTAAGTAGGTAAAGTGATTCGTGATTAGTTTAACTGATTAAAAAAACCAGCTACATGCGGGTACGCGTGTGGAGCTGATATCTGTGCGACAACCTCATTAAGGAGCCGCGTACTGTACTGCCATTAGGTAGGTATCAAGGTATGTAGTTTTTAGTAAATATTCACTTCTCATTACAGATTTGGCGGTGTACGGCCCGGAGCTCTTCTATCCAATACCGTTTCACGACAGAAAGGAATATTTCCAAATAGTAGACTGGGAGGATTACAAGGACAAGTTGATATATACCTACTTTGTATGGCATAAGTTTACTAGATACAACATCGTCACGCCTGGATCTCTTTATGGAAGAATAGCTAACGAGTTCTGTCCGATGACCTATCAACGTTATAGCGATGATGCCGGGGTTTGGTACCCTGATCTGGATGAGAATGCCCTGTTGTAGTACATATAATGGTGCTGAGAGCATGGCTAGTGTAGTGTAGTGTCCGATTTTAGAGTTGTGTTTATCCAAGTGTTGAGTTGAAAAACGAAGCTAGCATGAACGTGCTCCAGAGCTTGCTAACCCGAGTTAGAGATATTTTCCCTAGAGGGGAGGGGTGACACTCAATCTAGGTTGGGACAAAGCCTTTGCAAAGTATGCCAGGTTGACACAATTGATTCAGCTTATGATTGAGATCTGGGGTTTCTCAATCATAAGTTAGTCAGGATTAATATTTATTAAACGGAATAGATTTTTGACGTTTTTACTTCTGAGTGGAGTTTCAAACATGATCAATTAGGTATTTATTTGGATAAAACACAGTGTAAAATAAAACGCATAGATGTGCGCACGTTTCTTTGAGATTCGTACTGTGGCGCAGCCGGCAAGAGTGCTATGTTCAGCAGTGGATATACTGTTGGCGTACATATTTATGGTTGGGTTAACAAAATCAAATCATTAACTTTGAATAAGAAAGACTGCTTGCATACATAGTATCCGAATGTTTTAAGTTAGTTTATACTTAGTCATATTTAAAATACTTAAAATAAAATTAATACGTACCTACCTACTTAAATAAAATGTGGATAGGGATGCAAATCAGAGGTAAAATAACAGTGAAAGAACTTAATTGTACTGCATCTATCTCTTAAAAACTTTAGAAAAAGAATAAATGGTTCAGCTTATGACTTACACCATAAAGAGTAACATTAAACCTGCTTAAATTTTGTTCGCATTCATTTTATCTACGGATATGGGCACGACTATGATAGTGGCTCTCCATAAAATAAATGTTACAGGCAAACTGGTTGTGTAACTAACTCACTTTTTAATTAACCATGTGTTTAATTACGAAATTATCGCGTTTGAAACGGACGATTCGAATGAATTAAAAACTATTTTATTGCTACGTTAATACCCTTGATGATAAAACTATTTATTTGAATAAGAATTAATACTACGATACAAATGTATGTAACGTTGGTATCATCCGGCGGCGGCGATCTAATAAAATCTTAGAACACAGAAGCTGATATTGTGACTTAAGAGGTACCTATGTAACTCTAATTAGGCTAGTCAACAAGTTCAAAAACGTGTTACTGAAAGATAAAATTCGTAAAAATATGAGTGATGGCTTATTCGATTCGGAACGACGTCTTGAAAGTTTTTCGTTAATAACTCAAAAACTATTATTATTTAAGAAATTTCGAAAAAAGATCCTTAAAGAAGAGGGAATTTCGAATAAAAATGTTCTTGCTCCCGGAACTCTATTAATAAATCTTACATTAACTCGTTTTTGAACTTGTTGATTAGCCTATAATTGTAGACTGAAATAAATAACAAAATTCAAAATTTTTAATTCAGATCAAAGGGATCCATATAGTGTTAGTATGAGCTTAGCCTAAGTTAGTACACTCATAAAATAACTTAAATATATTAATTGGCTACATGAACATGTGCACGCACATGTCTGCCAGCCCAGAGCCTGATAAAAGGTCCATCGACCTTTTTTTGAATAACTAAAAAGGAAAAAAAAAACACGTAATTTCTAACTTATATTAATTACATTTTATTTTAAGGAATAAGTAGGAATTATTATTTTTTGTTATAATATTGAAGGGTTTTTTATTTCGTGAACGAAGTACCTATTTAACAATAATACTTGTGTAGTTTCATAAATTTAATTTTTTAAAGTAACATTTTTGTCGATTATGTTCGATATTAATAAATAATTCAAATTTAAAAAAGTTATTTTAATTCGCGAGCATACCCTTGCATGAAATATTTACCATCGGGTAGAAGTATCCCGTTTTATTAAATGCCTTTGTGTCTTGATATATCTAACAGAATTCCGTGCTGCAGCTGTGTATACACAACAATACGAGTATACCCAATCATTCAGTTCAAAAATGTTCTGAATCCGATGAGTTTCCATGTCTATGAGGACCTTTGAAGTCAAAACCATAGAAAACGTAACGCATAGTTGGAATTCTTGATGCTGGAAGTATTTGAATCGTAACACTCAGAACCGATGACCGTTGGGGTAGACGTGTTCTTGAGTAGAGGCCGCGAATCGGCTAGCGTAATGTAGAGCGCCCTGAGGCTAGGTGGAGCGACGATCTTCGTAAAGTGGCTGCTGACAGCTGGATAAGAGTTGCCGAGAATCGAGCTGAATGGTGTGCAACTGGAGCGGCCTATACCCAGCAGTGGACTGCTATTGGCTCATGATGACACCGAAGGCAAGTCGGCTTCTGGCGCTGCCACAACGAATGTGTCAACGTGACGAACGTATTTTGGATTTGACTTTACTTATAACAGAGTTAGTGCTACTCGCCCTGTAATAATAATAAAAATGCATAATATCAAAAAAGCATCAAGCATTGCTATTTATTTGGCTTCTCATGATTCTAGAAATTATCTTTGAAATACTTGAAAGTATCCTTTCCTTTTGCATTTTTGCATTCTGTAGTGCAATCATCATCATTTACTTACAAATAATTCTTCTGGGTACGATTTACATATTGAAGGACAGTATCTTTTAGCAAGCTTTTCGTTAGGTATATAAATATTATAAGGGCTTTTGCTAGGGCTGAAGAAGTCCCATTGGAACGAGAAAGAAACTTGGTTGTTTTTCACTTTATAGTCTGTATTCCATAATAGTTTATCAATAGGGTAGAACAACTGATATTTGTAGATACCGATATCTGGAACATAATGTGCAAAAAAATATATGACTACAACATTACCTAAACGTTTTAATTTGAGTTAGTTCTGCCATAATCCTTTAGTTAAATTAAGGAGGGTGCAGCTCAGAAGAACGATCTCTTAGGGAGACAATTTGAAAAAGTGTCCGGCTGTAAGTAGTAAATAACAGTTAAAACCCTCCATAGTTAAATTATAAATAACTGTCAGCTGTCAGGTAGCCCCATTCTCATCAAACCTTAGACTCTTAGAGAGACTTCTGGAGCATATGAGAGAATGTTGAAACAGTATTTTTCTGCCCTCTGATTTAAATGTTCTTACCATGACAGCTATCCCAACGAATTCTTACAGGACACATACGTTGAACCACTTTCTGAATAGCTCCCCGACCTGTTACATGTCTGTCGTTAGGGTTGTAGGTCTGAAATATTTCTCTGAAACAAGTTTAGGACACACGATTAACACTGTATAATGCAACTTTGCGTCGTGATATGATATGATAATTATGTAGATTAATGGAAAATGGATACGACACTTACGCGAGAATAGAACTTGTAATATTACTTCCAACTATATCTTTACCAAATGACAATATCCCTGGTGCGACGAACTTCCTGCCCTGTTTCACAATCCAGTTAGGTGGCAGATCCTCCAAAGGTTTCACAATTATCATATCGGTGTCCAAACATACGCCACCCCATTTGTTAAGGGTCAATATTTTGAGTATGTCCGCAGTATGCTGTATTGGAAATCTACTTTCCTTTAAATCGTTGAGCAAAATTGATTGTACAACTGTTCCTTTTGAATATTCAGCAATATGCACTCTCAAAAATTTCACATTGGTGAAGTGACGGAGTTTTGCGAGACTGCCAGTCTTGAGCTCGTAATCGGTAACCGGTGCGCTGAACAGCACGTAGATCTCTCGCTCCGGATGAGCCCTAGCAGCTGCTTCTACTGCACAAGCTTTTCGAGCGGTTAGTTCGCCCCTAAACGATGTTTCATGGAAGAATATTGAAAAATTCTGTTTTGGAGCTAAGTTCGGATCTTCAGCCGGTGGCAACGCGTCTTCCTCATCAGAGTAATAGTTAGCTATAGTATTCCCGTAACCGATCGTGCACAGTTCATTTTTGATGAATATTATTACACACGTTGATAAAAAAGCGAAACTTAAACCCCGTTTCATTTTTCGTAAATATTTCATTATTGGTTATTTACTGAGTAAACGTTACGTTTTGCGCTTCGATCGACTGAATTCGTGAGTGACTCGAATTATTGCATTGTAAACATAACTGTTGGAATATTGTTTGTTTTCATTCAAAATATTTATTGTTTTTTCGCTAATTTCCCGTGTTTATGTTTATGAGAACTGTAAAAAAAAATTGTTTGGATATTAACGTGTTTTGTCTGATAAGTCAAACTTAAGATTGTTTAAGGAAATGCATTGAAAATGCTGTGACAACGAGTTTTAGGCACAATGGTAACGCGAATTACGTGATTATTATTTTTTTGTTCCCAATTTTTGCCAAACGTCTCCTTGCATGTCTCACGTGACACGGTACTGCTGCGTCCACATTTGTGACATTTCAACAGAAACCATACCGGTTTCACAGCCGGTGTAATGCCGTAACATACATGGTTAAATTAAAGTCGTTTCAAACCTCTTAGGGGGTAGTTGTACTCATTATAACGAGAAACTTTTACTATGGGAACAAACTTGAAAGCGGAAAAAAAAATAGTTGTTTAGAACATTTTATGTTCGCCTAAGGGTCTCCCCACATTTATCGACGCGGAATCGGCTAACACCGGTCAAAAAAGCCATTATGTCTACGTAATAAGGGTATTACTAAGACCATTCACATCGGCTCGGCTCGGACGCCGCGACGCGACGCCGGCCGACGGCGAAACGAGCCGTTGTCAACATCCGTCGCAACAGCTGATCGGCGATAAGTCGAGTAGTGTGGTGATACGCACTCGGCCGATTCCGCGTCGAAAACTGGGTAGACCCTAACTCGTCAAAGTGTACTGAACTGCAGATTATTTTTTTCGCGATTTCAGGTTTGGTCCCATAGTAATAGTTGCCAAGACTTCGGGCTACTACTGAGAAATTGCAAATAGAAAAACCCAATAACAACACCCCTACTTATATCTTATTTTATTGTATTTTCGAGGAACAATCTCCATTTTAATTTTGTTTAAGACATAAATAATTATAATTTTAATAAATTCCGACCAGTTATTCGGCTTCATTAATAAACTTGATTAATTTAATTTGCAGAAAACTCCTCAGGATACGTGCTATGAATAGTCGGACAGAAGGCTTTAGCAACTAACTCGTAAACTGTGCCTCTACTAATTGTTCTATTAAAGCTTAAATAATCCCACATGTGATACGTGTAAGGGCGACTTAAATAAAAAATGTTAGGCGCGTGGCCAAAAATTTCATTAATTTCCAAATAATATTGGGGATAGAATAGCTCGTAGTCGAAGACCATAACCCCTGAAAATTAAAATACACAAATTTGAAGAAAAACTTTTTTGTTGAATAACCTGAGGTTTTTTTTAATCTTAAAATTTTGCTTGTTTGGAAATAGTCTTTGTATTTGAATGACAAATAAGTCAAATAAATATGCTAAGGCTCAGCTCAAAAAATGCAAAAAATCCAATTCATGTTTAAAGGTACACACCCATGACGCCTACGTGTCGTCAATGTTCAGAGGTAGTTTTGAAAGAAACTAGGCTCTTACCTTTACAGTTATTGATGGAGTTCGTCTGGTAAGTTTCAGAAAGCACCAGTTCTGGACAATTCCTCTGTAACACATCAGATATGGGTTTTTCGCCTATCACTGACCAAAGTGACGGGTTGTATCTTTTACTAATCTCTCTGTCAACAAGAGAAGCATAATAATATTACATTTAAAACCGTATTCAGTGTGATAAACAAACACTCGTGAAATCGTCACCGTTTGGTGTTTGGTGCCGTCTTGAATTTCTAAGGAATTCGTTTCGAAAGCCGAACTTTTTCTTTAAAACTCAATGTATGTTTCTTATGTAATCAAAATCATACACTGTATGGGACAGCGATCCTCGCAAACTATTAAAATGAATATGAATTCAGCACATGATTCTAGATCGTATTCTGATTTCTGAACTCATGGTAACAGTTTGGGCGTCGATATCTCTTCCCAGCCTTAAATCTACCATTCATGTTACATTTTTACCACTCAACTTTTTTCATTTTTAAACATCTATATTACTTAACTGCCGGATACAATTAATGCTTTTTACTCCAACATTTTACTATTTTCGAGGTCTGATTTTGTAATGGAGAAGATCTGGCTAGACTACTCTGCCAAATCAGTCTGGCACATCGCAACCCGTCGTTCGGTTGCAAGCAATCACGAAACTACTCGGTGCACACCTCCGGTCGAATCAAGGATCAAATTAAAAAAAACGAGATATAAAACCTACTTGATGACTTCATTTGTTAGTTTGGTTCCAATTTCGTCTTTTGCAAAGGACAAGATCGCTGTTGCGACGTCACCTTCGGTTTCTTTAGCTACAAAATTTGGCGGCAGATCCTCTAATGATTTAGTTACTATCATATCGGTGTCTAAATATATGCCACCCCATTTGTTGAGGGTCAAAATTCTCAATATGTCTGCGGTATGCTGTATTTGAAATCTACTTTGTTTCAAACCGTTCAATAATATTGTCTGTACGGCTGTTCCTTTCGAATATTCAGCTACATGCACTCTCACAAATTTGACATTCGGAATTTGGAGAAGCTCTACGTGGCAGCCGGTCTTTAGCTCGGAGTCGGTGATAGGTGCGCTGAACAACACGTAGATCTCTTGTTTCGGATGAGCCCTGGCAGCTGCTTCCACTGCACAAGCCTGGCGTACAGTCAGTCCACTGCGGCATGAAGTCTCGTAGAAGAATATCGATCTTCTTTTCGGAGAAAAGCTCGGGTCTTCCGCCGATGGCAACGCATCTCCCGTCTCAGAGAAATG
Organism: Hyppa rectilinea; assembly: GCA_951799385.1. Lineage (NCBI taxonomy): Eukaryota > Metazoa > Arthropoda > Insecta > Lepidoptera > Noctuidae > Hyppa > Hyppa rectilinea. The sequence goes on along the minus strand of OX637309.1, from coordinate 2,408,677 downwards.
GCATTCCAGACCATTTTCTTGTACGATAAAATAATGTAGTCCTTTATACAAAATAAATATTAATATACTAACTATAAACAATGCTATGCCAGTAAAATATCGTCGTGGTTTTGATATGAATGGCTTACGCATAGTAAGTTTAAATCAAATACAATAAACGGCCGGTGCGCACGTGCGGTACCCACAACAATAATTCCGTGTGGATCCACTTTCGTGGCTGTCAAGAACCCCACGTTGTATTTGTTTTGTATCTTGTTACGATTAAGAAACAAAATACTAACTCCCGGTTGCGATTATTGTGGTGACTGCCTCAACGTCACGGCACCGCAACATTGGAGGAATGCCCAGCCTAAGCAGTGCTGTGGCCTCGTCACGGCTGTCAATGCAGCAGGTAACCTCGCATTCAGCCGTGGTTCAGTTCATAGTCGGTAGTGAGACCGCGCCAAAGCTAAGGAAACGTTTATCATTTGTTTTCATTGAGCATCAATAAACGGCACACTTTTATCCAAAATGTTGGATATTTATCTAAATTAGTGGGTAAAATAGCTAAACGCTTCGATTTCTTATACATACCTACGTAATATATTATGTAGTAATTGAACAGGATTCGGAGCAATGACTGTCATTCATGTAAACATTGACATTATATAATCATTTTGGGGATACTTACGTCCATAAATGAACTGTGATGGATGGGATAGACGGATTGAACCGTAATTGAGGAGAAGGCATCTGAAACGCCTCTTTTATCATTTTTTGTATTTTCAAATTCAAAGCATGTGATTTTGGATAGACTTTATTACTTACCTGAGAACAATTTCAGAAACAAAGTTAACTTATACTTATAATATTATTGAACATCGACATTCAGACAGACTTAAATTAACTAAAATGGAGTTATCTAAAGCCGCGTCACAACACTATTCATAAATTATTGCGTATTTGCGCGACTGTCTTTGTTTCTTAGGACACGGTAAATGTTAAGTAATTAATTTAATTTAAATAACCTACATATTACATGAACACTAAAAAGTTTTATTTTGTTGAAGCTGTGTGTCCTAACTCCAATGTTCAAAGCTATACCACACTTTTAGGTAGACAACACCAAATGTTTCTGTATTGAAGCCTGTAGTGTCCTATTCCGGGGCACACGTACACAACATATGTTTTGTACTTCGTTGTGTTCTGCGATTGTGTAGGACATAACAAGAACTTTTGCAGCTGAGGCGTAAAGGCGCGAGCACCAACATGTACACACCGAGCAAAATTCAGAAGCGATTTTCTCGTAAAATAACTGTTTCAATTTTGAGATTCGACAGGTTCGGCAATTCTATGGATTCGAAAATGCAATGTATGTGAAAACATACAATTTCATTCAATAATTAAGGACAAAACCGCTTTTGAAACTAGATAACTGTATACAATCATGTTTTTGCTCGTTACTGTACCTACAACAATCACACAATGTTCGAGATGTAGTTACTTTAAGTGATTAGTTAGAACTCGCTGAGGCTTCCATGTATTACTATTAATACAACTTTATGGTCATTATAGTAACATCACGGTATTTAAACAAGAACACAACTTGGTCTCAACTAGGTTCTTAGTATAGGTGTTGCTTCCGTCGACGTCTCGTTAGTTGGAGCGGAAAACTCATAAGAATATTGGCTATGAATAGTCGGACAGAAGGCTCTAGCAACTAACTCGTAAATTGTGCCTCTACTAATTGTTCTATTATGGCTTAAAGAATCCCACATCCGGTACGAGTATGGGCGACCCAAATCAAATGTTTTCGGCGCAGGGTTAAAAATGACATCTATGTCCACATAATCTTGAGGGTAGAATAGCTCGTAGTCGAAGATCATAACACCTGAAAAGTAAAACACAGTATTTTAATAATTTAGTCATTGGCCTGAGGGCTATGCTTGAAGTTTTCCTTTGAGTCATCAATGAGGAGATGCTAAACTTAAGTGGCACTTTGCTTAGAGTACAGATAGCCCCGAAGGAAGGATAAGTAGGATATGAAGATAAGAAGGAGGGAAGGTTCTAAAATAGCAAGCAAATACTGGAAGATGCAGCGTCATGCAGCAGGAAAGGTCTGCAACAAGATGAACTGGCTACCTGCATGGCAGCGCATGACCAAAACAAGCCAAAAAATTGATTAAAAAATGTGCATGGCGCAGAGCGAAAATACGTGACTCGAGTGAACGATGTTCAATTGGTAGTATATTTAAGTGTGCTAACCTATGGAAATCATTTGAGATTGATAGTATACGTGGCTAAACATGACGGGTTGAGCAGCTCTACCTTATTAAATATATTAAACTAAGCCCATACCTTTGCAGTTGTTTATGGAATTCGTCACGTAATCTCCAGAACGCATCACTTTTGGACATAATCTTCGTAACACTTCTTCGACGGCTTTAACGCCCATACCTGACCAAAGTGACGGCTCTTTACCAATTTCTCTGTTAACAAGAGATAAAGATGACTATTATATTTTTGTAGCTGAAACCTTATTCATTGTAATAAACACTCATGAAACGTCCACGTCTTTTCATGTTGTTATGGCGTGGACTTGAATTCTAAGCAACTCGTACCGTAGCGTAAATATGAAATGTAAAGTCTACTTTGAAATAGAGTTACTTTGAATTAAACTCAACGTTTATATTTAACTGCCGGATGCAATTGCATACAAACTTTCTTTTTGAGGACTTATTTCGTAATTAAGACTGCCAGACTAAAGAGATGGAGGTCAGTCGTTTCTAATACGTGTCTGTCCCAACCCAAACCGTCGTCGTTAGGTAGCAAGAAACTCCAAAAGTATTCCGATTTGGTCGGTGGTGTGTAGACACTCGTCCGAATCAGGCTGGGCTTCCAGCTCAGATCCATTTGAGCTGTCCTCATCGCGTGTAACCGCGTGTTCGCTTGCATCATATGTGTGCGTAGTTCGCATATGATGCAAGCGAATAAGAATGAATTCATCGGATGGACTTAAATTAGAAACTTAAATACAAAAAATCCTACTTGATGAATTCGTTTGTAATGTTGGTTCCAATTTCGTCTTTTGTAAAGGACAGGATCGCTGATGCGATATCTTCATCGCTCTCTTTTGTAACAAAATTTGGTGGTAGACCCTCTAATGATCTAGTGACTATCACATCGGTGTCCAAATATATACCACCCCATTTGTTGAGGGTCAATATTCTCAATATGTCTGCGGTATGCTGTATTTGAAATTTACTTTGTTTCAAATTATTTAATAATATTGACTGAACGGCTGTTCCTTTCGAATATTCAGCTAAATGTACTCTCAGGAATTTCACATTGGGGAATTGGAGGAGCTCGGCTAAACATGTAGTCTTAAGCTCATGCTCGGTAACAGGTGCGCTGAACAGCACGTAGATCTCTCGATTCGGATGAGCCCTGGCAGCTGCTTCTACTGCACAAGCCTGGCGTACAGTCAATCCAATGCGGCATGAAGTCTCGTGGAAAAATATCGACCCTCCTTTCGGTGAAAAGCTCGGGTCCTCCGCCGATGGTAACACATCTCCCGTTTCTGAGTAATAGCATGGTACATTACTATTTTTAACGATGCATTGTTCTTTATATAATAGTGATATTAATATGAGTATAAATAATGCGGTGCCAGTAAAACACCGGCACGGTCTTGTTACGAATGGCTTTTGCATTGTAGGTACTTTCAGTATTTCAGATAAATATAGAAGAACACTTTTAATATTTTTTGCTTTCGCGAAACTGTAGGACTTTAAGTTTAAATAAATAAAATTGATAAACGCCCGGAGTGCACGTGAGATACAAGAATGATTCTGTGTGGATTCGCTTTGAGTTTACCAAGAGAAATCCCATGTTATATTTGTTTTGTATCTTGTTACTTAAAACAAGCGAAATGCACTCGTGAGTTTAAAAATATTGAAATTGAACAGGAGATCATATTGTTATTTTTACTTTCGAAATTATAATGAGATCTGGGTAAATCTTGTAATTTTCGTTTTGCACTTGGGGCACTCCACAAGCACAAAGCAGTGGCTGAAATGACGGCATCGCCAGGGCTCTTTCCGTTTCACACTGGATGGCGTTGTCTCTCTCATCTCTTTCAAAAGCATTCCGCACACCAAAAAAGGTACCCATTTTTGTGCTTGTAATATGAGTGGAATAATATTCATACATTTACATTTATTTACATAATATCACCGCTATAATTCCTGAAATGGCTCCCGATTTTAAACTTTCAGAATCGGGAGTATTTGCCACTCTCAGTAGCCGCTTTGAGATAAAACTACAACGCCAAGCTGGGCTAACAAGTTGGGCATCCCATTGTGTGAGGATTTATAACCTTTAAAAAAAGGTACATAAAGGCCTGGCATAGGAAAACATGACTAGCTCGTTGGTCTAGTGGCCTCAAGCTCTACTTGGGGTTTTCCATTAGGAATTGCTCAGTAGGAGCCCGGAGTCCGGATTATAGTAAGTAGTGGAAGTATTTTAGCAAAATGGCAAAAATTTTAGCATATTGGCTAAAATACTCATTTGATTCGTTTTAAGGTTTTAAATCAATCTCATAATTTATGCATCAACATCCATTTTTATTTAAATATAGAACATGAATGAATTTTATGTTGTAGGTATTATTATATCTTTCTTCAATTAAAAATCAATTGCCACATGTAAAACGACTCGATAGATTCGGCTGATTTGTTTGTTGTATTCGTATTGTCTGGGCAAGGTTTGCTCATCCAATCATACATTTATATAACGAGTATTGAATTTATGGTAAATCTAGTACTATAAGTAGGTACCTACCTACTTATTTGGTCATAAACGTTAGGTAGGTACATTACTCCTTTTGACTCTCTGTCGCATCTTTAATAAGGTACCTATTAGAAGGAAGGTATCACAGATAACGGCCATTATAGTATAGGTATCTATAACACGTCTTTGATTAGAAACAAGTTCACGGAATTAGATAGGTTATCGATGATAGTTCCGTTCCGTTGCTGGCGTGTTAATCATTTTGGTTAGCAGAAAACTCATAATAGAACTTGCCATGAATAGTCGGACAAAAAGTTTTTGCAAGTAATTCGTATAATGAGCCTTTATAAATTTTTCTATTATAGCTTAAATAATCCCACATGTGATACGTGTAAGAACGACCCAAATCAATTTTTTTCGGCGCAGGGTTAAACATGTCATCAATGTCCAAATAATACTGGGGGTAGAATTGCTCGTAGTTGAAGATCATAACCCCTGAAAAGTAAAGTAAACTAAGTAAATTTATAATATTTAACAAACAAAACAGAAATTAGGAGATTCTGAAAGTAAGTCGCACTTACTTGCAGAATAGACAGCCGTGAAGGTGGTATAAGGTTCTAAAGTGGTGACTTGATACTTACTAGAAGTTGTAGCTGGTAGGTACATGGCGTTTAGCAGTTAGCACCTTAAAAGTGATACTGATTTAGGCCCATACCTTTACAGTTAATGACGTGTTTGGTTAGGAAATCATTGGGACATAGTCTTCGTAATACTTCTTCGATAGCCTCTGCTCCTATAGCAGACCAAAGTGACGGGTCGTAATCTTCAATAATCTCTCTATCAAGAAGAGAAGGATACTGTTATTATTTTTAGCTGGGATCTTATTCAGTGCGACAACCACTTTCGTAACGCTATCGTGTCATTGCCTCGGTCTTGAATTTCTAAGTAGTTCATAATGCAAAGTTCGTTACGTAACGGACAGTACCAGTACCCGACTGCTTTGAAAAGCGATTGTCGCACAGGTACGAGCTAGATCTATGGTATTAAGATCCGTCAAAGCTACCCGTAAAATTAAAAAAAAAACAACGTAGATTGCAGCTCTTCATTAGTCGTTTGTTATCTTTTTCGATGTTTGGTTTTAAGGCGAATAAGAAGAAAAGATTAGAGTGGACTTAGGTAAATCTTTGAGAAAAAACAACAAATCCTACTCGATGACTTCATTTGTTACGTTGTTTCCTACGTCGTCTTTTGCAAAGGCCAGGATCGCTGATGCGACTTCATTTTCGGTTTCTTTTGCAACAAAATTTGAAGGCAGCTCGTCCAATGATCTCGTGACTATCATATCTGTGTCCAAATATATACCACCCCATTTATTAAGGGTCAACATTCTCAATATGTCTGCGGTATGCTGTATTGGAAATCTACTTTGTTTCAAATCTTTTAGTAATATTGACTGTACGGCTGATCCTTTCGAATATTCGGCTACATGCACTCTCACGAATTTGACATTCGGAATTTGGAGAAGCTCAGCGAGGCAGCCGGTCTTCAGCTCGGAGTCAGTGATAGGTGCACTGAACAGCACGTAGATCTCTCGTTTCGGATGAGCCCTGGCAGCTGCTTCCACTGCACAAGCCTGGCGTACAGTCAGTCCACTGCGGCATGAAGTCTCGTGGAAGAATATCGAGTTTTCTTTCGGAGAAAAGCTCGGGTCTTCCGCCGATGGCAACGCATCTCCCGTCTCAGAGTAATGGCATTGCAGATCATTTTCTTTTACCCTAAATAGTCCTTTATACAAAAGAAATATTAATAATATCAATATTGCCGTGCCAGTAAAATATCGGAATGCTATTATTATAAATGGTTTACGCATTCTCTCTGGTTCCTTTATTGGAGCAGATATCTGTACACTCTCAATTTGTTTTACTTCGAAATGAAATAAAAATGTAATCTTCCGATACGTAGGTACGTGAGGTGCACGAACAAAACAACAATAATTCGGTGTGGATCGGATTCGGTGATAAACAAGAATCCCATGTTGCATTTGATATCTTATTTCGTAAAACAAACAAATGACAGTCGTTAAAAATGTAAACATTGAAATTGGACAATACCTTCGTGGAGGATACTTATTATTGCTTCTAGATATAGGTACCGTTACAGTATTTCAATATAGTTTTTTCAGTGTTTGAGGCTGGGATATTGCGGACTGATTAGAAATGTGGAGAACCTGATTCAAGTTGAACTTTTTACCTATAATGGGGATGTCTGCGTGCGTGCTTGTGTATGCTTGTCCTGTTATGCATGCTACACGCGTTAGTGTCGCGGAGAGTTTGCACATGCTGAGCTCACGCATGCGGGTGAGGCTCGCACGCAAACCCACGAGCCAGGAAAAAAGCCCTTATTAAGAGCCTTTCAGGATTCTTGCATTCTGTTATTACCTACCCACGCTCGGCGGTGACCTAGCCGCTCAACTTCCATCTTCGTAGCCAATTGGTCTGGGTCTCCGTCGTTGCGGATGTCAACAGCGCCATCATTGCTGGCGGATTTTCTGGCATACTACTATTTACTGCCACCTTCCATTCCAAGCGTTTAATTGAAGGCTTCCCACTGTTTTTTCAGACAAACCGAGTGTCAAGGCCCTCGCCCCCACCGCATTCTGATCGCTTTTCCCGTTCTCGGAAATTACTCGTCCTCCTGGCCTTCCCAGAATAATCAAACATGACACCCCAGTCCGGCGCATCAACGGCTGGTTCTAACATTTCTGGCATCAACCACCTCGTAAAAGACAATTCGACAAATACTTCTTTCTAAAGAAGACAGCCATCGTTACTCCGTTTGGTCTCTACAACTTAAAAAACACCTATGCGAGTGAATTTTATACGTTTATACTTATTTTTGGCGTTTTGAAGTAACCGGGAAATCTTAGATATATTCATAAAAACTTCCAGAATAAGATTTATCATTTATTGAAAATCAAAGTTCATAATAACATAACAGAATACCATTGACGATTAAATACGTCTTACATTTTATAATTAAAGAAAAAAGAAATAAAATATCTTTCTAATTACGGTGAAATGGCTAAGCCATATTATTTGTTTTGTTTCAACATTGTCCCGATAAAAACATTTCACTTTGGAAGATACTTTATACATTACAACTAACTAATATAATATACATAATTAAAATAGTATTTGTACCAAAATAATCATTAGTATCACCGCAATAGGTACGTATTATTTTTGTATGATATATACTGATGTTCTATGTGAGTACAATTGAATACTCATTTATCAACTCTAGCCAAAATAATCACAAAGAAGATCATAGACGGATTTGCTTCCAGGTAAGTATTTTTTTTAATAATATGTAGATTGGTTGTTATCATTCTAAACTAGATTCTGCTCGCGACTTAATTCACTTGGAAGTCAAATTACAGCCCATGTTACTCACTGCTAATGTAGATTTCTATTCTATATGAGAAATTATGTTTAGAATCGGTGAAGTACTTTTTGAATTCAAACAAAAATCAGATATATAAGTTTTAAAGATGACAAAATTACTTCATAAACTACTATATTAAAATATGTTATTTACCTACATATCTTTGCTTTTAGAAATATAGTCGCATAAAACATCAGTAGTTCAACAGAATTGAATGGGGGAAATTAAATTAAAAATGCATAAGTTCTACAGGGTGTATCAGAGGGGTGTGGTACAGATCATCAAACTGAAACATTACCATAAATTTGGATCGACTATGTACTCAAGTTCTGATAGGAGTATAGGATAGTTGATTTATATTTTCGCGATTTCGATGTTGGTCCCATGGATAAAGGTGTTCAGTCTCATCGTCTGTACCACGCCTTTCTGATACATCCTGTATTTACACTAATTCAGTTAAAAACTGTTTGGAATGATATCTTTAAACCATACACAAACTATTTCAGATGCCTACAAAAAAAATAATGAATATTCGATTCAATAATGTATTAAAAAGTTACCAGTGACAGTCCAAAGTACAGTATAACAAAGATCTACATACTCAATGTGCACTTACTTTTATTCTTTTTTATTAAAAATGTGGTTTGATTTGATTCTTATACCTATATTTAATATGGCAATAAACATAATGTGCGTCTTGGGTAATTATACATATAATAATATAATAACCCTTGGCTTTTAAAAGCCTAATTAAGTCTGATCAGGTAATCTGCTGTAAAATGCTGATACAGATTGATTTCTTTTAAGATTCTTTGATTATACCTGTGTAGTAGTCTCTTTTTTACAAGATTATATGTAGCTCTAGTTATTCCTGTTATTTAAGCAGACACAACAGCTGAAATGGGACTGACCAGCCTATACACTGATCAGTTACTTAATTAGTCCTTTAAAACTGGGGAGTCTTACAAGATTGTAAAACAATTGGGTATACAATATTACCTTTGTTATTTTATACTGATCAATAATTACAACCAGAATGATTAAAGGTAGGATTCCGATGGCGAATTGTAGACCGCAGCCTACCTTACAGCCCTGTTCAAAGAAACTAGGATATCATAATTATGGTATTTTTTCTACATTTTCAGGGTTAATTACCTATTTCTGGTTATGGCTTTGGCGCCAATGCGCCAACGTAGCCCTGTCTGACTTTGACCTCATTTATATGTCACTCCGTATATGTTCAGTTTATTACAATTTATATCGTAACCTGCGGCCATTTTATATAATCAGGAACTTAAAACTGGCATAATCTAGGAATAAAATATTAACTCAACGGGTCATCCGATCTCACTAATTGTCGCCGTATCGTAAAGGGTTTTACACACTAAAGAATCTCTATCGGTACCTACATTGGTAGCCCATCTTATAATGTTTTATTTCACGCGTACTTCGCGTCATTTCGTGTCATCTTGTGTATACCCCATACTTTTACTGGCAATATTTATAACTTTTCTAGTTCTTATATATATAACAATTGTGATATTAACATATCTTATCCTTCTCTATGAAAGGTATCTTAATCTAGCAATTTAGCAAATGAATAACTTAGAATTTAAATTTAAATAAATACCAGTAAATACAAGTGCATTTGTGGAGTGTTATTTTAAATATGCTTTTTTTATTTCTTTCTAAAAAGCTGCTTTGGAATTGATTATTGAAATTGACGGCGCTCTGAAATCTACTGAGCTATTGTCAGAGTGACTCCACAAGTTACAAAGCAACTTAGACAAAATGCTTATTTCGAACTCTGAACACGTCTATCCTGATCTAATATTGCCATTAATTTTAACCTAGGATCAGCTACTGGACCGTTGTTATACATTACATCCTAATAGATACAATTATGGTTATAACTATTTATAGAAAAGCTACAATTTATTACAGCATTGCGATGAAGCTTGATATGAAAATAATACTATTTATTGTTGTGGAATAAGGGTTTTAAGCTTTTTCGGAATGTCTATCTCTTTTTGCCACTTAGAGGCGTCATTTGTTAGAGCGAGAAACCCGCTTGCATGTATGATGATGAAAAGAGATAGAAATAAAGAAAAATCCGAATCACCCTAAAACAGTCAGTTTAGGTGTTTTTTGTAGGTATGATAGGAAATGATTCATGATATTATTTTCTCTATCAAGCTTATCAATTCAGTCCAGGCTAAAAGGCGTCGAAACCGGTTTGAACATTAATTTATGACTGACGCATTATAATACTAGTTTTTCAATAGATCAGACCGTACTAAAAAATATTCAAGACTGTTTAATCTGACAAAACTAACTAACTCCTGACGCTTATATAGGTTCATCATTGGGCAGGCATTTCTGAGGTTTTTACTTTGCCTTATCGTACCAATTATATCAATACGATCCAATCTATCGATTGTAAAATTTTAACATTTACAGATCACTAAGATTAAGGCGTTTTTACATGCATGTAATATTGCCCTTATAAGGTTCTTAATACTAGAAACTAACTTAATAAGTTCGAATATTTTCATATTATATTTCATGCCGTTTTGAATTCCAATACTAACTGAATGAACACTTTCTGGCTATAGCCATTCGATTGTTTCGATAATACTTATTCAACTTGCAGAGTTGCTGTAATAACTCTGCAATGCAGCAAACATTTTTACAAATATTTTTGTGTAATTTTGAGATCTGCAGCAATTTACAATACAAATACATTGGTATGGTACATAAATAATAATAATAGTCTTACTAAAGTTTTTCTTATTAACCCCTAATACGCAATCTTTGGCATTAAGTCAGTTAGACTGACTTTGCAGAGTTAGTAACTAAGATTGCAGACTTTCGTGTTCGATTGCAGAGTTATGTCGAGCAATCTTGGAGCGAACTTAGGACGTATGTCGAATCAGCAAACGTTTAGCCAACATTTCGGTTGAGCTACAAAACTTGCCTAGTATCCATGTTGGGTACATGTCGACATCATTCGGCCAACGTTAGCATAGCGTATACAGATACAAACTTACTAAAATAGCTATTGTAGTGCGTTCAGCGTTTGTCTTGTGGGTGAGTGCGCGCGCGCAGGTTCCGAATTGCCTTTGATTTGGACGTTCCTGTAAGAATGATTAATTTAGATTAGTATTGTTAGACATAATACTATGATTCTCTATTGCGAGTGAATAAACACACAGTACCACTAAACAAAATATCTAAGGTGAGGAAGGATATGAATATATTATACACTATGGAACTAGGAAAATTTTGGACACAATGGCATTAATTGAAGAATTTCCAAATTCTTATATTGAGCTGGAGCCCCTGAATCATTCGTCCTAAGAAGTTAGCAGGTTTAAGAGCTCCGTCACTGTATCGAGATCGGTAAAGTGAAGCATTTGCTAATCGCCAATGCTAAATGTATTTTGACACGGCCACCTAAGCAGATAGCTTATTTAGCGGGATTCGTGTATGAAAAATGGTTAAAAACTTACATCGGGGCCTTTTAAGCAAATAATCTAGTGGCAGGCGACTGGAGACATGCCGTATACATCTGTTACCTGATGACGTCGTCGGTGGTCTGCAGCGTGCCGTGCGCGAGGTGTAGGCGGCGGCCCGAGGGCGGCGGCACGGCCACCGGGGCCCACCAGTCCACCACGCGGCCCACCACGGGCACCCGCCGCAGCAGGCCCTCCTGCCATAGGCGCTCTGCGTTCTCGCGCTCTATGTCCGCTTGGGCCTCTTCAATACCTTTAGGGAGAGAAAGGACAGTACAAAACAACGTAAAAAAATCAAAATAAAATTAAGATTTAAAAAAAATGTTGTTAAGCACTTACCTTTCTTCAACACTTCGGTCATGTTCGTGAGAGCTCGGCTGCTCTCTTCCACCTCCTTGCCGGCTGATATCACGAGGTCAAGCAGTTCATCCACATCCGTGTCTTCAGTCACCATGCCGAATCTACATAACAATAAGGTTTACGAATTGTGTGGACAATAATATGTGATTGTCGAAAATGCAGCAATCTACACATAAAGTTGAGTTTAACTTTCAACAGTATTAATAATAATTAATTTATACATTGGTAAATTTGTTTGCAGTAGAAAAATAATATTATTTACAAAATAAAACTTTGTAGTGTTTTTTCGGAAGTCTGTTGCTTGTTTTTGTAAAAAAAAGTTAAAAAAAAATTTTGTCTCGTACTAAATGCCATGCAGCATTCATCACTGTCTAAACCAAGGCCGTCAAAGATGACATCATTGGCAGCCTTGTTCCTGCCCGCTGCTGAGTATATGCCTTTTAGCATTAAGGCCACCTTACCAATATTGTACATAAAGTTTAAATAAATCATTAATTATTAAAGGTACTTTGAAATATCCCAACCTGACACAAGCCATGCCGTCATCTGCATCACCGCAGGAGAAGGCTCCGTCAGTCGCGCGTAAAGTGTCGACTAGTTGTCTGTTTAGCGTGTTGAGCTCATCTTGGGACGCGCCCTGCCAGCCCGGTGGGACGTAGCGCACGCCGCCCAAGCCTGGCGGAAAATAACCGATATAAACTCGTTCTCTCTCTTCTCGTGTGGTTAGTGACTAAGATGGTGTCAGAGTTTTAATGCTGCCCATGGGCCTCTAACTTAGCTTCACATACTGGTGAGAAATATTTCTCAGACATGCTGGTTTCCTCACGATGTTTTCCTTTACCGATTTTCCGAAACTCGTTGCTACATTATATCACAACTACTTTCAGAACGGCGAAGGTACATCGTGAGCAAATCAGAAAAATGACAAAGCCAAAATTTGAACTCGTGAAATCTAGCATGTTGCACTGACTGAATTATTTGCTAAGACTGCTAGGTCCGTTATGTATCATTGATACGACTGTAGCCTTTATCCAATTACAACGGTTAACTGCTTGACAAGCATTGAATTGCTTTATGAGGCTTTATGTAACGGCAAGTATTTACACTCATATCTAGTTTGCGTGAAGCTGTTCTAGATTCGTTTTAAACTGTAAAATGACAAGAATTTTGTCCGGTGGGTGAGCCCAATATGCTGCTATGTGCAGTACAGACCCGCCCAGCCCGGCACGTGCACCAGCTCCAGGCCGGCGTGCTGCGCCAGGCGCGCCTGGAAGGGCCCCCGCAGCGCCACGGTGGCGCGCAGCACGTGCAGCTGCGCGTCCAGCAGCGCGCCCCACGCCTGCGCCGCGCCCTCGCCCGCGCCGCCCGCGCCCTCCAGCGGGCAGTAGCGGAGCACTACGCCGTGGGATTCGGTTTCGCATACTTCTATGCTAATCTGTGAAGAAAACTTTCAGTTTTTGTAATAAAGAATGCCAGAAAAAGTGGGTGGGTCGATGACCGCTTTTGCACAAAGCGAATCAGGTATAATGTGAAAATTTTCTTTTCACCTCACAGGCTCGGAAAAGGTGCGTTTGTCATTCGAAATCTGAGCCCAAAATAGCATTTTGCTCTCTAGCATGGAAAGAGTTTTAAACATTCGAACCTATTTAATAATTTTCTATACTGCCAGTCCACTAAAAATGCATGACGAGGTCTAAAATAAAATATTAAATAATACCGCTCACATTAAAAACTTCCATCACAGATTAAATATTTTGCGAGGATATAATTTGTAAAATTGCAATTAATGTTAATAAGTATTCCATTTGATTAAAAAAAAACTGTGACGTCACATTTGAGTATGCCATAAAAATACTACCCCATCAAATACCCAATTGTGTAGTAATTTAAGTTTAATTTTTTAAATAAAATAAATACTAATATAATATGCTATTTAACCCTTTGCTTGGCAAAAATAAATATGTATTAAATTAAATTAGATAGTGAATTGTATTAAATTAGTTTTTTTCTTTCATTCTCCCTAAAGAACAAGTAGGATATAGAACAAAATACAGGGTATCGAATTTTGGAGATATTCTATGTATCTCATAAGATACATTGCCAAGTATCTGTTATTTTCTTCACATGAGTCAATGTATCTGAGACGCTCGAACAAAATAAAACTCAATAACTGTATAACAACTGTAACTGTAATTGTATAACACCTGTTTTCTTGCACCTAGCGGTTTCCTCGCTGTAGTGAGTGAAAAGTTGTGTGTTGCGCTCGGCAGCAAAGCTTTTCTGCGTCTCGTACTTTTGAAACCTTCGCGTACTCGCGCCATAAATCAACTTTGCAGCCTTGCATTACAAATAACTATTTACAAAAGTACTTCATCTCATTTACATTTTTGGAAACTAATTGCGAATGAAGGATAATTAGCTATATATTATTATTATATTTATAGCTTGTATATGTGTATTCGTAATTAAATAAATATTTACACTTAATTTTCTATTGCACCTACCACTGTTTATCTCTGCATCACCCAAAGGTTGACAGGTAGAAAATGCCTATGGCATTAAGTCCGCCTCTGTACATTTCTGTGCTTTAAAGTATTAAATAAATAAGATAAAAGAAGGATATATTTTTTCCACGGAGCACAAAACCAGTGGAGAGCGCGTGCGGAGGCTACCGCAGTCACTAAACATACGCTATATCAAGTGTATACGGCGTAATTTTGGTCAGTCGCAGCAATTGTAGGCTTACGTACGAACGTCACGCGCTCCCGTTTATACAGCAAATAAAACGAAAAGTAATGCCTAGTTGTGCAATTAAATGGTGTGGGAAATGTACTACTACTTCAAGTTACACAAAAGATGGGATAACAATACACAGGTAAGTGGTTTTCTATTCAATGTATTCAGTTTGATTAAAAATGAAAAATAAAATCAAATATTTTAAGTTCTGGAATGTTCGCATTGCTGTCTCTTTCTGGTACACTGATTTGCACATTAGCAGTTGTCTCTTTTTTTCTCGATAGCGCTGTTCGCAGCATCGGGACGATTATATCGATAAAATTTAAAATATAGGTACTTATCTTATATTTTTATTGTATTAATATTGCTTTATCTAAAACATGCTTATGCTTTTTGCTTTGCTCGCAAATTTGCAGATTTCCCAACGATGACATCGAGAAGAAAGAAATTTGGATCAAAGCTACACATAGAGACAATTTTTTTCCAACAAAGTGTAGTGTCGTATGTTCTAGACATTTCACGACAGATTGCTTTGAAAGTTAAAAAAAATAATAGACGCCGATTATATAGGTCGTCAGTGCCTACTTTATGTTTACCTACTCTGGTGGGTATTTCTGGAGGGCCAAAAGAAGATAGTCTGCAATATCAGAAAGATGTGAAAGACAAACTTATGAATGCTTCAACAACAGTGATAACCATATGTCGCCGAAGTGAAATTTACATCAAAAGAGCCTTGGCAGAATGTGGCGGAAAAACTTTTACATCTAAATACAATTCAGATTACTTCGCAATAGTTGTTCTTAAATCTTTTGTGGGATATGATTTATTTCCCGATATTAACTTTCACCAATTTGACGTAGAATCTACTAATCACTTAATTGATTTAGCTTCGTGCAAAAAAATATATTGATACTCGACTGACATTTATTACGAAAAATAATTACAAATCCAAAAGATTACATAAGAAAAACTTATTCAAAACTAATTCATTTTAAAAACCAGTGAATAAATGTTTTAATTAAGCCTTTTTCATTTAATAAACACCTGTTTTATTTCAAAATCGAACCCGCAATCTTTGTATCACAAACAAATACTTATACTTAATCAAACGAAAAATTATCGATATCGATATTTTTGAAATTACTTTTTTGGAATCCCTAGAGAATAGGCTGTCATTTGGTTGTCAATTCGGCACCCAATCACAGCGGGCGAAGCTTACCTCTCCCTCCGCTGTTGTTTCTAGACAAAATCAAACTGGTTGCTAAGTAAATTAGGTAATTTGTACCATATTATTTTATAATATTGGAATAACATCTCACACATTGATTAATTTATTATTATTAACTTTTAGAATGTTTGTAAATATGTGAGCACCATGCACTTATGACATAATTAAGTTTACTTGCCACTGCTACATGTGTTTTTCTTTTCACCTTTTGTGATGTATTGTTTTTATTCTGGGTGCATCGTCTTCACATATAATGTTATAATACATGTATACAAAACATTGTGAAACATTTTAAAAGAGTAACGGTGGAGTTTCTTGCCCATTCTTCTCCACACGAAACTACTTTTTGGAAGGGGCGACTAGAATCAGTTCTATTTCTTGTTCATTTTGACGTTCAAAAGTGCCATTCTTGTGCCTATTTGAAATAAATGTTTTGACTTTGACTTTGGTGACTTTGATTTAGAACAAAAACGTACCGATGCTCTCTCCACTGGTTTTGTGCTCCGTGATTTTTTCTTACCATTTCAGCCTCTCTCTGCAGCACTTGTCCCAGCCAAGAGTTAAGTTTATCGTAATAAGGCGGCGGTTTCTCTGATCCAAGCGGTGCGAACTGGAACGCTACGCAAGCCGACGCCTGGCTTACTGCTGCCTGTCAATGAAAAAAATTAAATAAAAAAATTATCACAAAAAAATAACCCTCCATACTTAAAAAGAACCAATCGACTACTTTCAAAAAGCAAATCACTCTTTGGTTAAGAAAACCAATTCGTTCAAAAATTTTAGTAATGTAAGAAATCTAGGTTTTATAAAACTAATAAATGTAATGCGCTTACCACAATCCCGACATTTGGAGGTTCGTCGCCGCCGGGTCGGTCGCTCTAAAAAGTAAAAGCAACATCATTATTGGGCAGATCATTTTTGTTTGCGGAGGGCCAGAGATGTTCATACCAGACAAGTCATTTTTTAGCAATTTTTTTCATTCAATGTTACTTAGTTAAATACTTAAAGATATTGCGTAATTTTCGGTTTAACGGTGGATGAGGCCAAATAAGCTTGATTTCGGTGGATAAAATAAAACGAGTTTCGTAATTTATGTTCGAAGGAAATTCAACAAACACACAACTGTTCTTAACCGATTTAAAAAAAGGAGGTTCTTAATACTGCTCTAGTTTAAAAAAAATGTTGTTGTTGTAATGTTGTTGCCGGGCTGCGCGCGCCGCCGCCCGCCAGCCCCGCCAGCGCGCCCTCGCGGCTGATATAGGCACACTACAGTACTGACCAGCAGCCGCAGCCCCGCGCCGGCCACCACGGCGTGCACGGCGCGCGCGGCGCGGAAGGCGGCGGCCAGGCGCGCCTGCAGGCCGCGCGCGCCGGCCGCCCGCACGCACGTCCACAGCGGCAGCGCCGGGCTGCGCGCGCCGCCGCCCGCCAGCCCCGCCAGCGCGCCCTCGCGGCTGATATAGGCACACTACAGTACTGACCAGCAGCCGCAGCCCCGCGCCGGCCACCACGGCGTGCACGGCGCGCGCGGCGCGGAAGGCGGCGGCCAGGCGCGCCTGCAGGCCGCGCGCGCCGGCCGCCCGCACGCACGTCCACAGCGGCAGCGCCGGGCTGCGCGCGCCGCCGCCCGCCAGCCCCGCCAGCGCGCCCTCGCGGCTGATATAGGCACACTACAGTACTGACCAGCAGCCGCAGCCCCGCGCCGGCCACCACGGCGTGCACGGCGCGCGCGGCGCGGAAGGCGGCGGCCAGGCGCGCCTGCAGGCCGCGCGCGCCGGCCGCCCGCACGCACGTCCACAGCGGCAGCGCCGGGCTGCGCGCGCCGCCGCCCGCCAGCCCCGCCAGCGCCGCCAGCGCGCCCTCGCGGCTGCCCGCCTGCAGATACAATTATTTCAATGAAATTTATGATCAATGCCTCTTTATTTACAATGAAATTTATCATTACATATACATTCAGAATCTGAGAGAACTAGCTCAATGTTGACGTGACAAAGTTCAGATTCCAATATAAACAAATTTTTATTTAGGCCCTTGTACATATTGGACCTAATCCAATATGTACAAGGGTATACTAGGTCCTAAATAAAAAAAGTCTTCGTAGAAAACGTTGTTAAATTATATCGTGGATTTGTCTCGACAACAGCGCGACGGCGACTGATTAGTGAAACAAAAATATGCTTGAAGTCACCGCAACGTGTGACGGAAGATGACTTCTTCCACAAACTAAGAATGTCGTGTGTTAAGAGCTTGTAAGCGTAATAAAACAAAAAAGGAACAAAACAAAAAAAAATGAAAGAAATTTGAAAACATACCCGCACATTATAATTTTTTCCTCAAAAAGTTTGGAAATATCATGTTGTTACTCATATTATTTTAATTTGCTACCAAAGTCTTATCAGTTTCAGGAAAATAAACCTCTTTCCGTTTCCCGTCTTTACCAAAGGAAAATTGCCAACATTTTTTGGCAATTTTTTGTTATTTGTTGTTTGTTAAAAATGCAAACGTAGCTTTATTTTCACACACTTAAAGGTGAGTTTCCACTGTGTGTTGTGAGGACAACGTACCATTTGCCAATTTTTCTTAGGTGAAGACAAAACTTTAAAAAATATTTTTTATCATGTTATAACATAAAATAAAATATAAGTACTTACCGCACTGACTACTTTTAATTGGTCGTTGGCTGTGATGGCTTCTGGTATTTTGTAAAACGTCTGACACAATATTAAGGAAAGTTTCATGAGAATATTGTAACAAAATTGCTTGGCAGTTGTTTATCGCTAACATTTTTGTTAAGATGTACGAAACTTGTTCGTTATGTAAATTGAACACACAGAATTTTATTTTACATCACTTCCCAAATCATAGTGATCTTTATTCACTTTGCAATAAGGTTGGTATTGGGTTGCTGCTGGCAGAGGTAAAATAACGGAGAAAGGACTAGAGACAGACAAAATTTATCAGTAAATTCAAATAACAACTTTCATTCTTTTCTAGTCGTATGAATGGCTATAGCATGCTAAATTGACGTAGTGCTAAACAATCAAGTTCCTCAACTCTACATGACAATAAGCTTTACTAACGTTTGTAAAGATATAATAATCTTTGTTATATGTTTCATAGTTGTTATTATAAAGGATACAACAGTCGGCAGCCCTGGAACACCGAACCATGGTCCTGGTGTGAGAGTCACTGAATCTGGTATGCTATATGACTGAAAAAACACATTAATATTATAAAGGCGAAAGTTTGTGAGTGAGTGTATGTCAGTTTGTATGTTTGTCCGTCCTTCACGCGCAATCGGCTGAACGCATCTGGATGAAACTTGGCACAGAGGTAGTTTATGACCTGCATTAACACAGGATACTTTTTTATCCCAGTAGAACGTTCCCTTGGGATAACTTCTGAATATAATATATGTATAGGGTAAATACGGGCAAAGCGAATAAGTGAGGTAAAGCGGATAGCTAATTTTTCTCGAAAGGTATAATAGTTAGCGCTATTTGCACTGATGCAGTTGATACTTGGCATGTGCGGCTACACCATGACAGTTGAATCCAAACAATACAACTCTAACATTTGTTGTGAAGTAAAAAAAAAAGTTTTCGTTGGATTTCTTACGATTTTTGATCAGCTATGTGATGATTTCTTTTGTATTTAATGTAACCTATCCGAAAATTACTTTAGATGAAGAAATTGGACATGTTTTAAAGTATTATTTGTGATTTTAAAATTGCAAAATTGCACACAAGTTATTTGTTGGCTTCGTTAATTTAAAAAAGGTATCTATTGGGCAAAGCGGATAGGGCAAAGCGGATAGGTTATTTGCTTTGCCCGAGTACGTGTATTGTTAGTTCTTTTCAATTCACGTTTCAGAATGGTGTTTAAGTATAAACGCAAAACGAACCAAGCATCATGGTTGGAAGAAACTTTACGAAAACCAATGAAAGAAGTCGCAAACGTAAATGTCATGACTTTTTTGTGTAGTATGCTACCTACTGCTAATATATACCAATTGGAGAGTGGATACAATGCGCACAGTATTCCCAATGGGCGCACGAAAAATGCACATCGTGTGGAGGACGAGGCAGTTATTTTTGCGATGAGTGCGAAGATTAGTTGGTTATATTATTCCTTATCCTCTTTGCCATTGTCCCATATCCGCTTTACCCAACGGGGTCGGGTAAAGCGAATAATTGACTTCTTTTTGTTTTATATAACTTTTAAATAGAAGATGATTGTATTTTCACATATTGATTGTGTACGTCCAAAGACAGTTACATGTGCCATAAATAAGCAACAAATAAAGTTCTTATCTAGATTAATTCTGTATTTTAAATTGAGTTTCCCTTAGCTTAACCGCTTTGCCCGTACCTCCCCTATTTGAAAAGGTCAGGTGCGTTGTGCTCGCATCCGATGTGCATGTATGACCGTCCTGTGGTTTCTGCCTACCTTCTTGGGAAGTAAGTGTGAGTTATATTCCTATGAATATTTCTTTACAAGGCAAATTTATTCATTTGAACAAAATACTTAATTCCGTAAATGTTTCACTTGGCTACTTATTCAAAGTCAAAGTCAAAACATTTATTTGAAATAGGCACAAGAAAGGCACTTTTGAATGTCAAAAATGAACAAGAAATAGAATTGATTCTAGTCGCCCCTTCCAAAAAGTAGTTTCGTGTGGAGAAGAATGGGCAATAAACTCCACCGTTACTCTTTTAAAATGTTTTGTATACATGTATTATAACATTATAATGTGAAGATGATGCACCCAGAATAAAAACAATACACCAAAAAGGTGAAAAGAAAAACGCATGTAGCAGTGGCAAATAAACTTAATTAGGTATGTCATAAGTACATGGTGCTCACATATTTACAAACGTTCTAAAAGTTAACAATAATAAATTAATTAAATTAAATTAACTTGCATGTGGGAACTCACCTCGTCCCTGGCCGTGGCCCCGGGCAGCGCCAGCGCGTGGCCGCGCACGTGCAGGTGCAGGCCGGCGCGCGCGCACAGCTGCGCCAGGCGGGCCAGCGGCGCGCCGCAGCCCAGCGGCGGCGCGCCCAGCTCGCCCAGCACCAGCAGGGGGGTTCTGTTGTCGGTAATGTCTTCTTCGCATAGCTTTTCTAATGCCTCTAGGTCCATGCCTCTACCTGAATTGTATGAAATTGATGAATATTACTCTTGAGATAAATATTTTTAAATCGTAACTTGGTAATCATTCTGTATTGTGTATGGTTGGAAGCAAAGCTGACAGCCCAGTCAGTCGTGACAAAAATACTACATTAATTTATCACCGCTAAAACAATAATTGAATCAGGAATTTATGATCTCATCAACAACAATAACTGAATGAATTACGTGTGGCTTTATCTTCGTCTTCGTCACATCGAATTTGATTGTGTACAAACATTCATGTATACGAGAGCAAAACAGAGGCTAATGAATGATTACCAAACCTAAAATGGTGGAAAAAATCAGAAGGCTCGTCATACTGTAAACTTGGTCTAACGCTAAACTAACTTGTTGGGCTGAAGCTCAATAAAAAACAAAGCTAACCTAACTTATTGGTAACAAAGCTTGTTTAGTTTGTCTTCATTTAATATATAGATGGCAAATTGCAGTTATTATTTTATCTCGCATCAGCAACCCTAACAGTAACGAGAATAAACTTCACTGTGATGTTGACATTGATGGGAAATCTGCGGTAAATTAACTATGAAAGTACTACAGAGCTTATAGTCCTTCTACGCAAAGAATTATTTCATACTCGATGATAGTTACCTGACGGGTTAACGGGAACAGGTCGGACGCAGGCTAGAGGCAGGCCAAGTTGTCTGCACAAATGTTGGACGATGCCGAGTGGACTGGCCACGCAGCTGTATATGCACGGCAGGCGGTTCGTAAATGCGATTGCTGAAACAACATTGTTCTGTTGAGAATTTACAATTAAAAGTGTATTGAAAAGAGTTATGGACTAGCAGATTGCGGCAAGTGCTAAAAACTTTTGAAATATTCTTATTAGTTGGCGGAACTACGCAGATATGATGGATATCTGTATCTAATAGCAACTAAAGCTTAAGAAATATACGGGCCTCCGTATCCGTTGGCACTTGGACTCTTGACTGCTACACGGGTAATCAGTTCGTGGCGGAATATGTTCTGTACAGATGTCATGTAGGTATGCGTTTGATATAAACTGTTTGAAGGGTAATGTTCAATTATTCTGTTCAATAACATACTTCACGCCTGACATTCATATTGATTGAACACAATTAGCCAGTTATGGTCTCATGTAAAAGAGGGCGCTCTATGTAAAATACTGCATACTAACCGGATGCAAGTGAGCATCCGGTTAGACTGGACGCTGACCCCAATAGTTCGTAGGATTGAATTAAATTCAAATTTTTTTTCAAGAATCTATAGTCCAAAACTGATCGCAGGGTCAATGGCCTTGTTCCGCACTTCTAAATCAATGATTCCGTTCATGACGGCTTACTGTCCGAGTGACGTCATCGGAAGCTTTGTTTTAGAAAACTAAGATTAACTGATATTCTAGGAAGCGAGAACGAGCGCTACACATGTTTCATGCGCACACGACATTGTACAAACAAATAAGCGTCCGCGCAAGCCAACATACTTACTGTTTTAATAAGAAACACACGCCAAACTCAATAGTGCTTGTTTTTTTTTTTTAACTAAAGGTTTACAAATAGAAGCTGGTTAATGATAATAGTTATGGAGTTTTGACATTCAAAAATCCCTGCTATGGACCTTATTTAATAAAGTACTTACTTGATTTTTATTAAAATTTAAATTAAAGTCACAAAATTTCACATGTACATATAAAGAACTTTTTTTATAGGACTGACTCGAAAAATGCCACAAAATTACCTCCATCTTCCAAGTACCGAGGGTATTTGTGATGCAGCAACATCCTGGTGACTCTTACGAGACCTTCCAGTTGCTCCTGGTGATAGTAAGCATTGTAGTCTGCTAGTCTGCAAAATAAAATCGTTTTTGAATCAACAAGCGCCCGCAATCCGCCTTGAGCAAGCGTGGTGATGTCTGATGATCAATGTCATACCTTCTCTGAATACGAAGATGCCATTGCCATGCAGTGGGACCAATAATAGGTTGGAGTTATTGTTATTTAAGCGGAGTCTATCGTCGATAGATAAGTGTCTGTCTACCGTCAAGTATTAACAGGATTGCAGGTTTTCGGATTTAGTATTTCTTCAGAGATGGGAAAAGATACTTAAAGTGCAATGGCTGGTATTTTTTCAAACACTTTATCTACTGTTATTGGTGGTGTCAACACACGGCCATCATTGATATAATGGAAGCTTGTTAAAACAAATGGTGCAGCCGCGCGTAATTTTGCCGTCAAAAAAAATATCTTGGCTTTATTCCCCAGTCGCGGTTAGCGAACCAATTATTAAACATACTATAAAACCCATATAAACTATCGACCGGATCGTAAACTTATTTGTAGTACGCATTTTAATACCAATCGCTATTCATACAATACGCGTTTTTATCAGTAACCTACAATATACCACGTTATTTTATACTACTATGCAAATTATATTAAAACCGTGAAGCGTGTAATACTTGTTTGTTATTTCACATGCATTAAACATGTTTCAATGACGTTTCCTAGGTAACTTGCATTGTTTATGAGAGAAAGGCATGTCTGCCTTCACTTACCATGAATTTTAAATGTTAAGTTGGGGAATGTAAAAGTTAAACACCGTTGGGTGAAGCGTTACTTGCATCGTGCATATTGTTTTTTTTTCGAATACGAACAGCCCAAAGTCCAGTTCAAAGAGGTTGCATATAATATAACCATCAGCGACGCGGGGAGGAATGTGTTTTCTTAACTAGTAACTTTTCCAGTGTGATGTGTGCTAGGTATTCATGAAGAACATGAGACTCGTGGCAAAATAAAAAATAATAATTTATTTCAGACCTTGATCCATAATGGATCCTTGATAAATCAAGACTGCGCTAACCGAACGAGACGTTTGGCGTGCCTTGACTGGAAGCGGGAGGTTAATTTGCACTAGAAACAGCGTTTTACTTTGATTGACGATTAATGATTTTGGTTGATTTGGCTGACAGCGAGTGTTTCGACTCGGGTAAACAACATGGAACATTAAAAGACTGTGTTCCAGAGAAAATTATTTTATAAGTATTTTACCTGGAACATACAGTCGTTCAAAGTGGTATTCAGCTGCATTCGGTTAGATTAGAAGCCGATCCAAAAATAGTTGGCGAAAAAAGAAATTATATTAAAATATTATGATTATAAAAGGCTAGACAGGTAAAAAGAGTTTCGAATGGTAATAATGGAACTGCTAAAGGTAAGCGAGTTCATGACCTGAATAAAAATGGGGTGTCCTAGTTTTCGGTAAAATGTAAGTACCAAGTTGTGGGAGACGAAACGAGCCTTGATTCTTGTTCGAGGTTTGATGGTCACCTGCAGTCAGTCAGGCGCACGCTACAAACTATAGCCTCTGAAGGTCATGCATTAGTGGTCACCTTCATAACTTATGCATCAAGTTCAGTTCGGCACAACACGCAACTTCTCGTGTGGTTGCGGTCTTTATTATAATATAGATCCTATAGATCCATAAACACTACTGGCTGAACTATAATCAGCCAGTAGTCTACTTTATTGGAAGTATATTATCCTAAAAAAGCTAAATTTATCTTATTTTGCAGTAGGTACAGAGAGGGTTCGGTTCATTGCATTTGTATTTTTTTTCCCTAATTTATTTGAGATCGGCGCAGTATCTCAGTCTTTTCTATCCATATTGGCCATTTCACACTATGTCTATCGAAGGACAGGGTGCTGTGGCGTAGCCTGCCTGGTGTCCAGGTCGAGCAGTTTGGTTGACATTTATCCATCTTTTTTGGTCTGGTCAACATTCATACTTAACTTTTCTTCTAAATGCTTTTGAGTACGGGTTGGTAATATCTCGCAATCCGGGACATACAATAGTACAATGCTGATTACATCAAAAGAGTTGGGACGGTTTGCGTTAACTGCGTAGTGTTCTAGTAATGCTTAATTGAGTATTAAAAACATTATTTCATTAATTAGTAAAGCCAACTAAAAAAAAACTTGCAATACAATGTTTGAGTCCAGACAAAAAATTAAGAACCATACAAAGTCACATCCCCTATTATACCCCATTTGGAGGTGAATATTCAAAAAACTTTCCTTTATAATTATGTGTTTAAGGAACTCGTGTGCAAAATTTCATTATTCTAAACCCAATGAATTAATTTAAGAATTTTATTAAGTAGAAGATATCGAATACCAAAAAATAACATTCAGAAGGAACCCTTCAATAAAGGACAAAGGAATGAAGTAACTACATAAAAACCTAGATTAGTCATAATGAAATACTTCCATAATAGATTTAGATTCCAAGTTACGCCTATCATTGTTTTTATGTTCACACGATACACATTGACCCATATACGGGAAATGTTTCCGTTCTATTATTCAAAAGTACTTAAATACTAACCAAAACGAATCCTTATCAGTTTTGTAAAAACGCAGGAAAATTACCATAAAAATTATTTAATCCGTGCAGTACTAATGGTAGGTATGAAACCTCGTAGGTCTTTCATTAGTTTAGTTGTTTGATTGTAATGCAAATTAATTGAGTCTTTGTATTTCTAGGTGTAAAAGTAACAAATATTATCGATTTAATCTAAACCGGTATAAACTGTGTAGGTATGATAAATGTCATAATTTACGGCTGGCTTAGCGACGAATAAAAACGGTGCAACGGTAGCATCATAGAGGAAAGTAATATATCGGGTATAGAGAGCCGTCTTGCAGCTAATGCTAATGTCAATTGATCGGCGCCATCTATTATCACCATCCACAAACTTGTCATGTATAGCTATAGCTATAGCTAGCTACAGGTAGCTATAGCTATAGCTAGCTATAGGTACTACCTATGCTATAGTGCCTATACTTAAGCTTCCTTACTAATTTGCTTGTTTATTGATAAAGTTTTACTATGATTTTGTTATCATAGTAAAACTTTATCAAATTAAAAACAAGCAAATTAGTAAGGAAGCTTAAGTATAGGCACTATTGTAATTTCAAAAGTTACACAGCGGATACATAAAGGAAACATCCTTTTCTTTTACAAAATTACTTGCTTTATTTGTAAATTTTAATTCAAATTAATTTGTGTGTTAATATACAAAAGGTGTGGCTGATGTTCAATCGTTACATCTGGGCCGCTCTTTCATTCATGAACGTTGCTTGAGAGCCGTGGTCAATCAAAGCCATAGCACTGTCTCTTGTCCCGAGTCATGATTTCTTACTGGTACAAGAGCTGTGGCCAGTAATGCAGTGGACAAATTTGCAGCGAGATGCGATGAAAGTGTAACATTGGTTTCCGCTGATTTTGCAGAATCTTGATTAGTTTCAACTTCATTGTTTTGTTGTTTCTTATTGTCTGGTTGATATGGTGTGGATTGATGCGTGAGCGTGTGATAACGTTTGTGACATTTTCGGCAGCACATCTTCAGGCGACATCTATAAGCGGAATGTCCTGGGGCCAGACAATTATAGCATAGGTTGTGTTTTTTCTGGTACTCGCACCTCTCAGCTGGATTAAGTTTTATGAATTCCTCACAATGACATAATGTGTGGTCCTTTTCGCACATAGCGCAGCTTCTTGGTTTTGAAGAGGTAGTATTTGGTGTGGACACGTGAACTGCGTATTCTTTTCCCTTAGGAGCAGGCTTCTCTCTATTTGCAGGCGTGATAAGCTCGATCGTGCGGAACTTGGACAGTAGGAACTTGTGCAGGGCATCCCATTTAGGTAACTCGTCGTCATTATCATCGTAAGCAGCTTCTTCCCATTCTCGATGCGTCTCGGGGTCCAATGCGTGAGCGTATCCCATGGGCTGGTTGTCAGGTTCAGGTTCACTACGGAGGAGGATTCGAGGACCGGCGGATTAATTTTTATGCTGAATAGCACAAACATGACACACACAACAACGACCACGACTTAAAACATAAAAAAATGTTGTGAATTTGTGATCTAATAATTTGACAATCAATAACAACTCAATAATTCTCTGTGTTGCTATCGTAATTATTACGCGGCTTGTAATCTCCACAAATATTTGCAAATAATTATAATACGTGTTAAATAAAATGATTAGGTAGTGAAATTTATTTTTAATTTATTTATTTTTTGTCACATATTACATTTGTATCGGTGGTGGCGCCATCTGCGGTGACATAAAGTAACTAATTGTTTTTGGATGGAGATAGCAGATGTCGCATTTTTAAAACATTACCCCAAATCTGTCAATGTATGGAATTGTCCTACCCCTGGGTAGCATACTTTTCTACAGCAAGTTTAGGGCCAAGTTCACCAAACTGTTAATTACTCAATGTCTCGTTAAGCATTACCATTGTGACGGTTTTGCATAAGTAGTGAGAGTGCGCCAAAATGCTTAATCGGACCTTTAGTAATAGAGTTTAATGAACTTGTCGGGAGCATGTTGGTCAGGGTCACGTTTAATTTGAACCTTATTTTGCATTTTTTTTCCCATCAACACAAACAGCTGATTTTATATATTATAGTTAATGTGGTGAACGCCTGGAAAGTAGCATGCCTGGATACTGATCGGCCCGTAAGCCCATCTTTCCAGAGGCTGGACGAGCTTTTTATTTCATCAAATCATATGAAGCCAGAAACGACGGATGGATGGATACAACACGAAGTTCGAGACAATTAATCCTACTAATGGAGCCCAAATTCAACAGATTCAACAGGTTTTCTGTGGGGTTATCTAATGGGACCTATAATGGTTAACTTTGAACAGTAAATGCAGAATATAATATAATTTTATGATTCTGTGGAATATTTAAAAAGTATGCGAGAATATTGTGAAAAACACAAAACAGCAAAGAGGTGGGGATTTAGCGGGTGTTTTTTTTATTTCCATCAAAATTGCCACACTTGTAGTATACATACAATTAATTGCCACTTTGTATGCAATCCAGAATTAAAACTAGGCTGTTTCCTTATCCATGTAATGGTCTACTTGTGTACTAATTGTTATCCAAGTCTATTCAGCCGTTTTAGCGTGAATTGTACTACCACACAAACAATCTAATTTTCGCAATTATAATATTAATAAGGGCTAGTTGGGGTGGGAAAATATCTGGTTATTCTTTTGATTAAGATTTTCTCAGTTTACTAGGGGTGTAATTTCTTCCCATAGGTTCAGTTCTTTTTTAGTTTTTGCCTCATACATCTTAGCTGCTTTTTGCAATGCCAGCTTTTATGTGGAAGGTGAGAATTAATAGTTATTGCAATAGTATTTTGTTAAAACACTTTTGATATATTGGACTAGTTTCAGCAGAGGACCAAAGCCTAAAAGCTATTTGTAAAGTAACACAAAAAAAAGTTAAAAATTAATTTAATTAAATGTGGAGTTAATTGAAATACCAGAATCGCAAAATATAGTTAAATTAAAATAAACTGTTGAAGTAAAGAGAATCTAGATAAAGAAACAGACATTAGCCATTTATTACAGCCCTTAAAAACCATATCCATTACTGTTATCCACTTTCAATTAGTTTCCAAGGCTACTGATAACATTGTAACGTAAAATTATTACATTGCTCGCTAATTTATCAGTTTTAAATCTATGCTCTAAATTGGAAAGATGTGTAGATTATAAGCATGATAAAAATAAACAAATGTGTTTATGTATCAGGATATGTGGAAGTGGCCCTTTAATGGATAGGTACTATAGGTACAATATTTTATAAATTTTCAATGAACCTTTACTAAACCAAAAAAAACATTGATTTGATAAATCTTTCAAAGTAATGCTTTCTCAATACATTTTGTTTTTTTTTTGCTAATATTTTAGTGAAAAAATACTATCCAATCTAAAAGATATAACTTATAATAGATTGCAGCTTTGAAAATGCATCCAATAATATATTTCTTTCCTTTCCTGTGCCTAACAGGATACATTTTGATCTTTTACTCTCTTATACCATCTGTGTAATACACATGGAATGCAATAAAGAATTTGGTATTATAATATAAAACTGCCTCAGTGTAAGAGTTATGCAACTACCAATGTTTTTTTCCTAGTAACTAAACATTATTTAACACCACACACATACAATCATGCAAATGATGTAAAACACATACTTCTAAATACATACTCAAGTTTCATCACCGACAATTATACCAGTTGTGTCAATGCCAACTAACAACCATTCAACAATCACACTAAGATCTTTTCCATTTTACACACTTTTATCACAATGTTGTGTAAAGCCTCTGTGTTGTTTGGTGCTTCAATGTAAACACACATTCTATAAACATTGCACAAATATTTGGCCAGTTGCATCCAATAAGATTCTTTACATATAAAACAAATAGGTGTCTATTTGTGTATGTTGTGCTACATTACAACATCCTACACTAATTTCCACAACCTAAAAATAGTAAGTTTCTTACCTGAACATATGCGCCATCCATCTCGTCGTTTCACTGGCAATATGAGCACCTAGTCTGGCAGCATGACCCCTCTCCAGTCTTCCAAACAAAGCCGCAATACTATGAGACATTATGGCCGCCCGCGTCACAGGGTCCGTCGGCAACAGCGGTGGCTCCACACTCTCACAACTAGGATCTGTCTTCAGCACTAGTTCCTCCAAAACCTTCAGAATTTCATCCATTGACGTTTCTTCCGGCTCAAAGAAACCAGCGCTGATCTTTCGAGGCTCCGGCTTTTTTTCTTCATCTTGGACATCCTGAGCGTTCACACCCGCCTCCAAACGGCCTACTACTTCAGAAACTTGGAACTCCAAATCGCCGAAAGGACGCCGGTCCTGCATACAAGCATCAAAGTTAGAGCCCTGAATTACAACGAAACTATCAGGATCATGAAAGAGGGCGATTTACCTGTTCAGGTGGAACATCGCTTGCAGGGCTAGGTTTGTTGGATTCCGTGTCAGAAACCGATGCATCTCCCATGCTGCGTGGCGATTTATTCGCAAAATTACAGCACCGACATAAAAATGTGTAAACGTCACTTCAATTCCAATGTTTTGACGTGGGTGGCTGGTGTACAATGTGTACATTCACAAACAAAAATAGTTATTATTAGCGTAGACTACACGAATTTTTCTAATAAATGAATAACTTTACTGACTTACTGATGAATTAGCCGTTTTACACAGCAGCAAAGTATGAGTTTTACAACTGAGTGGTAGTTGTTTGCAGCACAAACCATATTTTAATCAATTCGCCCAGGACAGTGGAAAAAAGAACCTTACAAAGCCAGAAACTAATTATGAGTAAATTAAACTCAGTCTTTGGGCACTTATCTAATTTGTGTATTAAGTTTCAAGGGCAAACGTAAAGGCTAATATAGGTGCCGTTAAACGTGCTTTTGTAAACAAGTTCTTCTATTTCTGTGTTTGGTCCATGATGACCCTAATTCCACCCCCGACTTCATAGGCTTTGATTGCCTGGGTCGATGCCACCGCCGCCGATCAGTCGATAAACGTCCATTCTGTTTATGAGGGTAAAGTGCTCTTGTGTAGATCGGGTTTAAATAGTATGTCAGTAGTGTACATACTAATTCCATAGCCATTAATATTTTTTGTATCGATGACTATTTGATTAATAATTTTTTTTTTACTTTGACGGTATGATAGTTTGACATTGACATTCTGAGTTTGACGTTTCGCTTTTATTTTCACTTGCGTCTTTGTAAGTTGCAAAACGCAATCAATATTGAAAGGAAAGGCGATTATAGTGAATAGAAAATGTCTATAGCTAAAATATTTTCGGTATCCTCTCGAGGTAAAGCTCCTTTCCTTTACTTACCACTCCTGTGTACTATCTGCAGAAAATAAGTAATTAATTTGTTACGCAATTGTTGTTTATAACCTATATCTCTTAGATATTTACCAAAGCTTGAGTTAATTTTAGAATATTCGAAGTAAAACGCATAATAAAATATTTCATAAATCACATATTTAGGTTAGACAAATACGTAAAATGAATGTTTATGACAAAACCTTCAAATGTTTCTTTCGTTTATAGTTCGAGCTACTGGGGCCTGTAATTTGGTGGTAAGGCATGCCCAGTACAGTACAGAAGGAAAGACAGAGAAGGTGTACCCGCCCAGCCTGCCTGGCTACAAGTATGTGAACGCCGAGGACCCCAACATGAGCATGAAGGAGATGTCAAATAGAGCAGCCCAAACAATGTTCTGGACAGAGCTTGCTCGAGGATTTGCTGTCACCTTGGCTCATATCTTCAAGGTATGTTTATTTGGGCAAGCCCTAATCCTAATATTTTTTCAAATATTTAAGAAATGATCTTTCACATACAAGGTTTTGGTTTGCTATTCAGATATTTTCATTAAGATGATCACAATACATTATGTAGTGATCAACATAGCTTTCAACTCTTTTACAGGTCACTAGCTTCCGCCTGCGGCTTCGCCCGCAAAATATGTCGACAAATTATACACCTAAACCTTCTTCTTGAATCACTCTATCTATTAAAAAAAACCGCATCAAAATCCGTTTCGTAGTTTTAAAGATTTGCGTACATAGGGATATAGTGACAGAGTAAGCGACTTTGTTTTATAGTATGTAGTCATAATATGACCAGAACTATCAGATGAAATGAAGACAATATATATTACACTAACACCCTAAAAATTAGGTTAACAATGAGGAAACAATAGGAAGCCAAGACCTTCTGGTTAAAAACCAACCTCCCAGCCTCTTATTTTATCAATTGTTTCCATTGATATTTTCAGGAACCAGCAACTATCAATTATCCATTTGAGAAGGGACCTCTTTCACCTCGCTTCAGAGGAGAGCATGCCCTCCGGCGTTACCCCTCTGGTGAGGAGAGGTGCATTGCATGCAAGCTCTGCGAAGCCATCTGTCCTGCCCAGGTAATTTATCCTCTTACTTAACCAAAAATAGCAGAAAACAACCATCAATGGTCTAACAAATTCAGTGTACAAAGTGGTTACTTGCTTTTTCTGTCAAGTTTTCCAATGCTAATCAGAAATAGCCAAATAAGTTCAGTTTTTGTAATTATATTCATGCTAGAGTGAGAAATGGTTTTTACAATATTATATAAACATTGGCTCCCAAGGTTGAGTGTCGGAACTCTATGCATAACTAAACCCTTATTCTCTAACATTTCAGGCCATCACAATTGAGGCTGAGGAGCGTAAAGATGGGTCTCGACGAACCACTCGCTATGATATAGACATGACCAAGTGCATCTATTGTGGTTTCTGCCAGGTATGTTTGTTCTTTATTCAAACGCAACAGAAATCACAAATGGCATGGGCAACCCCAATTGCCATGTTTGTGCATGTAGAAGTGAGACAGAGATAGTGAACGTCATTTTGGCAACCCCACATCACTTTATAGTAAAATCACATTTCTCTAATGCTTATTACAAAATGGAATTTTGGCCACACCAGTCAGTTGCCGTATTCTGACTCCGAAAAGCGACTTAATCGCCGATTGCCGGTGCTGAAAGTAACATGCCTGATGAAGTCTGTAATAATTATTAGATTATTTATGTACACGGTAAAACACATTGGCAAATAACGTTATTAAAACTGTTGAGTAAAAAGGTACTGCCTACTATAGTGCGAAAAATTTTCAGTTACTGAAATCTCCTGTAAATATATCTTTGTTACATTTACAGGAAGCGTGTCCCGTCGACGCCATCGTGGAAGGTCCCAACTTTGAGTTCTCAACAGAAACTCACGAAGAGCTGCTATACAACAAGGAGAAACTTCTGTCAAACGGTGACAAGTGGGAGAGCGAGATAGCATCGAACATCAGAGCCGATCATCTTTACCGTTGAACAATTAAAAACGCTAGTGTAAATAGCACTTCTAAGACCTATTTTGCAATGGTATGATATGAAGTCGTAAATCATGAAACTCTTGAGCCCTAATGATTGAAAATCAAAGTTGAGCAACAGTTGCAAAACATTGTTCACTACAACAACAACTTGTTCATGGATGCAATGAAGCTCAACTTTGTTTCGCAATTAATACGATTTCCGCAACACTGAAACATGTTGCTGAAACAAATGTAAGTTTTTCAGAAATATGGGACTTGATGCACTGACTTATGGCAGAAAAAAATACTTGCACAAAATAGGTCTTGGAATTAGGAATATTAAATTATATTGTTTTTGTGATAATTAAAACATATTCTCAGTTAATTATCGTGTTTTTAATTAGGAAAATATGCAATCATTTATTAAATTAAAATAACTTAAACAATAATACACAATATTCAATTTCAGTATAATTATCAAATTTTATCAGTCACTTGTCCTATTCTTAAAAAATAAATACATAATGTTAAAAGCCTGCTTTTATAAAATACATTCAAAAGAATAACTTTAATCTAAGGTATTGAAAGGTTGTAAACAAAATACCTATAACAACCTTAAGTCAAAAACTAAGTCAATGAAAATTAAACCAATTCAAAGAAGTCACTTTGAAACACAACATATTATCAGGTTAATTATTTATTTTGCTCTTTGGAAGCTAGTTACTTATTTAAACTTCTTTTATTCCTTCTAATACAATAATACTGATATTCCTAGCCAAATAAATTTATTTTAATTTTTAGTATAGATGATTTTAACACAAGATTACCCGCATAAGTAGTAAACTCTATCAATAAAGCATAACTCAATAATAATCTTATAATTTATTTATTTTAATTTGTGTGATTCCCACCAAGTATTTTGTAGGCATATCTTTCTAAATCCTCCTTGACACTGGCGAGGCCTCTGTCGGCGTCAATCGTCAGCACCTCACAGCCTACATCTGGTGAACTCAACCAGTTCTCATATGATTCATGGACCTGAAGAAATAATACAGGTTGTTATAGCACACCGTTTTAACTAAGACGGTTCCTGATGTAGCTGCGCGGTGCGGGTATGGTAACGCGACGCGCGAGCTCACGGATTCGTCAATTTTGACAACTTTATTAGCTCCTGCTGTAGTCACCGGTAATCGCACATCTATCTGTCTATCTTCCCATTGTATTGGAAGACTTTATATAAATATAACATTTGTATTGGAAACAGGTTGTCTATGAAATGATTTAATGAATTTGGGGTTATAACAATAATGATAATTAAATGGCTTGTCCCTAAAAAATATTTTTATGTTCATAGTTAGCAAGAATAAATTATCTTTCTAGTTTTGAAAATAACATGTTCACTGAGGGGCAAAGGGCAACCTATCATTTCAGAAGGAATAAGTTTCAATGAACCAAATAAATAAAACTGACCTGTTTCAAATATTCTAAAGGCACTTCTGACTCCTCAGCCCTGCCACGTTTCATCATCCTCTCCCACACTGTCTCAGGAGTTGTCCTTAGATAAACTGTAAAATTAAACAGGTTTATGTAGATAATGCAATCTACGAGCATGACTCTTTATCATTGTATAAATAGAAATTAGTGATTGGCAACTAAATACAACATCTAATCAGTTTTAGTTATAGCTGCAGACCGCGTCTTTGCTCGCATGGTCCCTTATTTTTTTTTCTCTAAAATAAAAGAAGCCTTAGTTATGCCTTATAATATATTCCATCAGCTATCGGCCAGTGAAAGTCCCATCAAAATTGGTTCAGTTGTTTGGGTGGTATGCCAGAATAAATAGACAGCAGACAAGAAATTTTTTGTATATATTTTCCTATGCATTTAGTAAAAAGCTGTTATTTTCTCATTACAAACAGACACTTTAATTGTATTTATTTGTATAGATAAAGGTGATAAGCTCAATTTGACTTGTCATATTAACTTGTGGCTATAGTGGACAAAAGGATAAACAAAGGCTCACCTATGAGATCCAAGCTAATATCCAGGCACTTCTCAGAGTAGTCAAACCAAGCTATCAATGTTTGGTATTCAGGGTCTTCAAGGAAGTTCTGTTTCTTGGCATTCTCCACAAAACAGTGCCTACTGTTCTGCACTGACCTAAAATGAGGGTAGCTTCATATAAAAAAAAAAATATCTTAACATGCATCTGCAAAGGATAAGGGACTTTCCTGACCAGGGACGCATGGGACAATAGGGAGGATGCCTAAACTCAGCAGTGGGTGGAACAAGACTCCATAAGATGATGATCATGTCTATTTTAGCACTTTCAAAAAAAGCCCATGCTCCAAATTAATGTTTTCCGGCTCAGTTTGTAATGATAATGTTTAATAAGTTTCTATATTCCTACGAAATTATGCCATTAGGTGTGCATGTCAGTTGCCAGATCTAACAATAGGTCAACAACATAATAAATTACCTTTCAAACATCTTGACACTAATGTTGGAGTTGCAAGGCTGGCTGGTCTGTATCTTTAGCCGAGTGAGATGTACGTAATGTTGGAATGGGAAGGTCCATTTGTTCATATCACCGTAAAGTAGACCAAGTAGGTTGTGACCGCTTACGTTGCGCCACTCATGTAAGGGTTCCTGGAATACAGGTTATTTGAGATAGTCTTAGTACTTAATAACAAATTGTCAATTATGTTTGATTTAAAAGGGAAATCAAACTAAAATTTAAGGCCTCTTTACCATGTAGGAAAAGTGAAGATTTAATTTTTTTTGAGAGTGGACAAATGGAGGGACAATAGCACAAGCAGTGGAACTCTTTTCTTACTGCCATTGCCATGCTAAGAAGATTATAGACTGTTAGGCAGACGAATTTTCCACGCGCGCCTCAAAGGGATGTCAGCATATGAAGGGGCCCCTCATGGCCAAGCCTGCCGGGTAAGCGGGAATGTCCGAAAGTGTTACCGCTACCCCGGAACATAAAGGGCTACGGAAGGAACATGGATGGGTTTTAGTCAGTAAGAGTCTGACACTCCCTAGGGATGTTCCGATACCATTAAAGTATCGATACCTACTCATTTCGATAGTACTCAAATCTATATCCGATACTACTTAAACAAATACTCCTAAAGTATCGATACTTACTGATATCGATACTTTTTAGATCTTTTATTTTGATGATGCTAAAATTGAACGTTGAAGGACAATAATTATATATAGTCGACACGGTTGGCGCAGTGGTTGAGCGATTGACTGCTGCGCAGTATGTCGCGGGTTCGATTCCCGCACGGAACAAATATTATTTGTACGACATGCAAGTATTTGTCACGGGTCTGGGTGTTTTTCTATCTATAATATGTATGTATTTACAAAAAAAAATGTATATAAGTAGTTTATCAGCCATCTCGTTATCATAACACAAGCATTAGGTTGCTTAGCTTGGGACGATATGGCGTTGTGGGAAATGTCCAAGAATATTATTAATTAAAACAAAATTAAGAAGAAAAAAAACAATAACTGTTCAAGGTATTTTGGAGACAATCTGTTCCTTGTTTGAGACATTGTTGCTTTGGAAAAAAGGCACTCGCTTGGAACTGATGTTGCAACAACAATTAAATATTGCTGTGCATACTTTAAGTTTGTTGTGTACACCATTATTTAATGGTGATGCTGATTCGATTTGATACCAAGTAATTTTGTTTCGATACCGAGTATGTATCGCAAAATTGATTCGATGCAATAAATACTTGGTATCGAATCAAAAGTATCGAGTACCTACTCGTATTTACTAGTATCGGAATATCCCTAACACTCCCTTCCCCTCCACCCAGAGCGGGAGCAGTCATTGGATGATTTCCCAGCCTTAAAAAAAAAAAAAAAAAGGCAGACGAATTTAACCTACCATTACCTACATTAATTTGCGCCTTTGAGTTATAGAAATAGGTTACCTGAACAAGGTCAATATTTTACGTATATGTATTAGCACTTACCCCGTGTTTCTCAACATTGGGATACTTGTCAAAGAACTGGATGCATGTTGACTTCCCAGAGCCAATGTTTCCTTCAATAGATACTCTGAAAGGTCTCTTGTGTATCGTTCGCGCCGCGTTAGATATAGTCTTCATATTCGACATATTTTAAGGGATTATAGTCACTATTTCACTGATTCTGATTAAGTATTCGATTTGAAGGGTTTAAGAAACCAAACCTCTGAAGGCAGGTACTTATAATAACTCACTCCTAAAAGTTACCGTGTTGGGATTTGGCCAACGACGACGTCAATAATTCACATCAGCATGCAACCTTACGTATATTTTGGTATTTTCAGACAAAAAACTAGCTACCACGACAGCGAAAAAAATATTTTAGTTAGAAGCAATGCGGATCACACGGTGACACGGTGCGAAAATTTGGCGCCACAATATTTTGTTTTGTGACAATCTCACCGGTCACGTCAAAACTCAGACAATGTCAGTTTGGTGTCAATGTCATCTTACTTTTTCTGGAATAGGTCACCGTCTTTTAGCTATACCGGTCGCGTTTTACCCTTTGGGCACGGAAGCCTAAAAAGCCACAATGGTAAATGAACATAAAATAATGCAGAATGTCGGTCGGTCTAAATCTGGCCATATTAGATAAAATTTCTTTGATAAATTTGTCTAATAATTTTGGCTAATCTTTTTTACAAGCCTTTTGAGACTGTAAAAGCTGTATCAGTGTAATTCACAAGAGTATTAAATAACACATTTTTTATATGAAACGAATTTAATTTACTCGGGTAAAATTTAGCTAATATTTATTAGTTGGCAGGTAATATTTTACTACCATAGCTTCGAGAAACGCACACTAGCTTTTTAAAAAAATATTCGTTTATGGACTCATATTATTAGTCTATTAAGTTTCGCCAGTAACAGGCTCAGTAGGTAGGTTGTACATAATAATTCCACTTACGTACTTTAGTTGTTTATTAGTATTCGTAGCAACGAGTAAAATCAAATCATCATTATTCTATCAGAAACACCGCACAACCAAAATATAGTCAGCCGTTCTTTTTAAATCGAAACCTGTGAATCTGACACGCAATCATCGCACAAATATAAAGATTGACAGTTAATTAAAAACTGGTTCGCTGCAGTGCGTGGTATAGGCTGCATAGCGGCGGTCGACTGAATTTCATATCACACTAGACTTGCAAACTCAATTCGAAGCCGCACCTGAATTAAACGTGGAGTAAATTATTAATTGACGCAGATAGGTTTTGACGGAATTCCAACTTTAATGATGTTTAAATGAATAATTTTTTCTACGATCAAAAGGCAATGTGTAGATCTACACACATCAAAAGTGTCTAGGGATCAACATATATTTTTGCAATAACTTTTCTCTTGATTGATATTAACTTAAATTTTCTTTAAGGATTCATCAAATAAAGTGTTTTCGTTTGTCACAGTAACGATAAACCAAGTCACCTTTGCATTAATAAAGAAATTTGCCATTTTCCTAATACAGGGATTTTTGACATTTGAACCACTAACATTAAAGTTCGAAAAAAAGACTGAAATAACAGTTTTCTTTAAAATTTTATTGGGTAACTTAAACAATTAATAATCCGTGTTTCTACCGCGAACACTAACAACACAAGAACATCGGTTTGGCATACTCAAAATGAGTTCATCCAAATCACGCTGTGGAATGGCCGCCCATGTTCGTTGCAACAACAAAAAAAGGTGTTATCAGTCGACTTTGGACACGTTACCGAAGCACTGGTACCGTGGCTGAGCGCCATGAAGGACGGTATCGCTGCACCACACGGAGACAAGACCGATACATTCAAATCTTAACTCGAAGAGCTCCAACAATAACCGCCATGATGTTAGCCGTGAGGCTTCATCACTCTTCAGGGAACTTAATTAGCGACCAAACAGTCAGAAACCGCTTGCATGAAGTGAACCTTCATTCCCGAAGACCGCTACGGGTACCACCTATAGCAATGCACAATCGTAGGATTCGATATCAATGGGCTCTTGAACACAGAAATTGGGCAGAAGAACAATGGCGTTTCGTGTGCTTTTCTGATGAGTCTCGTTTTGGTATGAGACCGGATACAAGACGTATACGACACTGGAGAACCCCTGGACGCCAACAGCGATTAAAATCCTGCCAGGAAGTCCATCCTTATAGTGGTGGAACCATCATGGTATGGGCGGGTATTTGGATCGGCGGAAGAACTGAGTTGATTTGGATCAGAGGCAACCTCAACGCTCAAATTTATGCTGAGACGATTGTATCTGACGTCATCGTTCCTCTACAAGTGCAAATCGGTCCCTTATTTCAGTTAATGCATGATAATGCACGACCGCACACCGCAAGAGTTGTAAGACAGACTCTCGCCGCAGCTAACATCAATGTCCTGCCCTGGCCTGCTCAGTCGCCAGACTTGAACCCGATTGAGCATGCATGGGATATGCTACAGAGAAGAGCTCTGCCGAATATGGAGGGTATCCAGTTGCAAGAAGACCTTTTTTTGTTGTTGCAACGAACATGGGCGGCCATTCCACAGCGTGATTTGGATGAACTCATTTTGAGTATGCCAAACCGATGTTCTTGTGTTGTTAGTGTTCGCGGTAGAAACACGGATTATTAATTGTTTAAGTTACCCAATAAAATTTTAAAGAAAACTGTTATTTCAGTCTTTTTTTCGAACTTTAATGTTAGTGGTTCAAATGTCAAAAATCCCTTTATTAGGAAAATGGCAAATTTCTTTATTAATGCAAAGGTGACTTGGTTTATCGTTACTGTGACAAACGAAAACACTTTATTTGATGAATCCTTAAAGAAAATTTAAGTTAATATCAATCAAGAGAAAAGTTATTGCAAAAATATATGTTGATCCCTAGACACTTTTGATGTGTGTATTTAGGGGAGTGGAGGTGCAACGGGTGGAAACTATAGATCAGGCAGATGGCCTACAGGCTTAGTCAAATGTATCTATATTTCGGCTTAGAACTGTTGCGTGCATAAGGAAGTCGAAATCAAATCGCTGAGCCTGATTTGATTCCCAGGTTTGTCAATGTGTTAAGTATTGGGTTTTTCCAGCTGGCATTTCTCAGTAGCAGCCCGGGGTCTGGATTTGTGCCCGCATAGCCTCGCCTCCTATTACATGGGACTTAAACTCTGTCTAACCCTTTGGGATCAACAACCATGATGTTATATTACGTAAACAAAATTTTACCTACTTGTCTACCTACCTATTATCCAAAGTCATTTATAACAGCACTAGGCTCATTATTTAACTGGAATAATGAACGCATTGTCTGTGCCATTACTGTATACAGTAACAGGCAAGTTCCCTGCCTCTGGGCTTGACGCGAGTCTATTGTCTCTGGTTCATACTTCGTTGCACCGCGAATGAGTGTAGGGATCCGTGAACTGTCTGTGGGAGCTTTATCTTTTAAAAATGTGTTTTGTTTGTTTATGGCCAATAATATCTAGGATAGGTACCTTTTTGATGAGTAGGTACACGACCTCAGTTTAAGTATAGGGATTTTTTTAAGGATGGTAAATCATCAGACTCTTACTGACTAAAACCCATCCATGTTCCTTAGCCTTCTGTGTTCCGGGGCAGTGGTAACCCATTCGGACAATACCGCTGACTGGACCATCCCGATGACCAAGTTTACGTCCTGCAACGG
The DNA here is from genome assembly GCA_951799385.1 of Hyppa rectilinea. Classification (NCBI taxonomy): domain Eukaryota; kingdom Metazoa; phylum Arthropoda; class Insecta; order Lepidoptera; family Noctuidae; genus Hyppa; species Hyppa rectilinea. Next base: position 2,368,008 of record OX637309.1, on the reverse strand, counting down.
ATGTACAGCCCCGGACACAGGCGATGGACCGCTTTTCAAACTTATCACTAAGAGCAAGAGGGGTAGAAATTGTTCAACCGCGAATGTTCAGACGCCAGCACATCAAGCTATCCCTAAGTCAAGCTATGTACAGAGGCCAGCACATCGAGTTACCACAATCTGTCAAAGGAGATTGTTCTACGCCCATACATTGTTCGCCCTGGAGCCAACAGCATAGAAAAATTCATTTTCTATTTGTAAACTGCCCATAATAGCCCATAAGAACAAAGTTTCTTGACGGACACTTTAGAGAAAAGATTTATTTAAAGAAAAGGAACAGATTTTGAGGTTATTTTTAATAAAAGAAAACTTAAGTAATTCCTTCTAACATCGGTATTTCTGGTTTCTACAAAGCATTAAACTTCAAATACAGTAAAATACGTAGTACATATATATATCGATGGTAAAATATTACCGTAAATACAGTTGTATTATGCCTTTTAGGTACAGTTATTATTTATTGGTTGAAGTTTACTTTATGCGAAGTCCGTCATCCGTTGTCAAAATGCTAAGGTGTCGTTTAAGCAGATCACAGAATCAGTTATTTGAAGCCAGGTCACGTTGAAAGCAATCCAAATTGTAGTCCGTTAAACAGAAACAAAATCAAAAACGCCAAAAGAAATCGCCAAATAGGTAGGTATTCACAACACAGCCACAGGCACCGACTGACGTAGTGACGTAGAGATGCTCTCTTGAAGATCAATCATTGTATAGATATCGATTATCAATGACCACCTATTTATTCTGTGGTTTTAATTTAGTAGACCAAAATGACAGATCAATATGTCAAATGTAAATTAATTTGTTCCGTTTCAAACATAAACACGTTGTTGCTATGATTCTACTCCAATTAAATTAATGCTAAAATAAAATATTTTGTTCCCAACGAACAAAGTGTAACGTTTTAGTTTGCGACATTTAAAAATAGAGTTTAAGTACTTAAAAAGTAAAAATATGGCTATTGAAGTCGTGAAATGGTTATGAGAACAATTCACTAGAGTTGCGTCGTAAATGACATTTCAATCGTTAAATGAGAGATTTTCTGACAAGTGAAAAAACATAGTTCGATAGATGGCGTGGGTAAAAAATACGGCTTTGTTTTACTGGCTACCGATAACAAAAATAAGATCCGTAAATAAGAAAGCTTATTTGATGTCAAAAACCTGAGACAGTGACGTATTATTTACCAACGCCTCTTTTGAACTAATATTTTCTCACTTGTGAGAAAATCCCTCATTCGACTAGTAAATACATACATTTTGTGAGTTTGTTTTGTTCATTATATTTTAATCATAATCGTGCTAGGCCATATTCATCATAAGTTCCATTAAAATGTTCACGGAACTAATGACCATGAAAAAAATATGCATGAAAACCTTTTATGTTGCATATTTTTAATGTTTTGGAAGTGATAAATATCGAACATCCATTATTTATCACTAGATATTATGGACATCGTCGTCGATATCGATATTTATGTAATATGAGCGAGAGCGACACTGTCAAATCTTTTGTGACATTCACATTGACAATTCCTTGAAAGATGGCGAGTTCAGTTGGTAATAAAATCAATGAGGTCACTTTTAAAAACCTATTAAGAATTAAACAGTGTCCGCTTGAATTTATTATTTTTAAAAAGCATATTAAAATATAATTAAAATTAACGTACACGTTCAATGTTTGTTGGTTATAGGGCGGTCTAGAACAATCTCCTTTCTTTGATAGTATTTCAACTTTATTGCAAAGACATAAGGTTCATTTTTAATTGAGAAATTTGACAGTTAGGGATAGCTTGATGTGCTGGCGTCTGTACCTGATTTCATGTGTTTTATAAACCCGCACAGACGAAATACCTAGCAGGCAAAAACTTCCCCGAATAGTAAGTTATTTCGTTTTATTGTATCTCAATAAGTACCTACATATAACAAGGCCCATAGAAGTGGGTACTTCAGCATTTAATTTAAAAAATATATTAATAAATTCCTGCAGGCCCTTCATTAAACTTGAAAGTTTGTTCTTTACAATATTTATTATTTTCTTTACAAGCGCTGAAAATAGGATCCTTTGCAAAACCCACATATTTTGGCTGAATAGGTCGACTTTTTATGGTAAAATGCACAACATTTAAAACAAAAATTATTCTCTGTTTCATATTTCATCGTTCGCAATAGCAAAACCAACATTTTGGTTATGTTTAGTGCCATTTGTATACATTCAATTATCAACAAATCGTGAATTACAAGGCTTTTAATAGTGGCCTGTTGTTGTGTTGAAAACAGTACGTCATTGAAACACTGTCCTCGTATTTAAAATCACAAAATTGGTAAATTCCCAATGCTGACAATCATGTTTCCAAATTATTGTTGGTAGGTACATAATGTATATTTCTAAGCTAAATAGTTAGGATTATATTTTATATTTTCTGATTATTCCTAGTTGGGTGTAATAATGTATAGAAGCGTAGTGTTTAGTTTGGAATAAAGCATAATTTTCAGTGAATTTTAAGTTACATTCGTATACCTATCCTCATTCCTGGCCCATGTTGGGCGCCAAAACATCAATGTCATGTACCACGTTGGGCGCCAAAAAATCACACAATGATTCCGAATATCTTGCTCGAATGGAATGTAACTCTGAATACTTTACAACCACTTCAGAATGTAGACATATTCTCAAATAAAAAAAGACTGTTTATTGTTACAACAATGTTCTTAATACTAATTTCTAGATGCTACAATTAGTTGGTATCCATCTTTGGGTCTCAGTATGAAAGCTCTCGGGGACAGGTGAGGAGAGGCCCGCTGGGCCTTTGTTTTGTAACTCCTGAGGAATTTTACCAGGAACACCTTGGCTGCTAGTACTGCAAATCGGGATCCTGGAGGCAAGATATTTAGTTATATTTCTGGTCTGGCTAGCAAAAGTCAAGTCTTTCTTCTGTGCCTTCTAGAGATAGATAGATCATAATGTAATCTATGGTAAGTCTAGGTATACTTCGCCCACATCGGTAGCAACAATGCAGTACATAAATATTCTAAGGCAAATTATGCTGCCGAAAAAGTTCGAATTCCTAGACTAGTTTCGTCTTGTCACTCATATGTAAATAAAACGAAAACCGCAACGTACTGGCCGTTGGGGTTTTCATTGAATGAAACTGTGGTCACAACATCATTCACCGATTGCAAACACACACATGAAGCTACACTCCTTACCGATGCAATGTCGGGGTCCATTTCCGAAAGGCATGTACGTATAGGGAACTACGTCTGCTTTCCTCTCCTTTGAGAAACGCTCGGGTTTACAAGCGTTGGGCTCGGGCCAGTACTTCTCGTCGCGATGGATCGAGTATATCGGAAGCCAGACATGGATGCCTGCTGGGGCCTGTGGAAGAAATATTTGTTTGCTAATCATGTTTGTTTTTAAACAAATGTAAAAAACGGGTGTCGGGGCACATGGCCGTTTATTAAACGTTTGTTGCACCACTCTTTCTTCCAGCTAAAGCACAAGGAAGTGGTGAAAAGCGGGCGTTTTGACGGACTGTCCTAAGTAATTTGACGTAGGTACCAAAAAGGTTCATATCCAAAGGTTCGGACTTTCGGAGACGCATTTGTCAGACGTATGGGTGGTATCTTCACTCGTTATGTCTAGTACGTGCTTGCCGTACAGGTACAACAACGGTAGAAGTGCTCGCGACATTGATGACATGTTTTTGCATATCGAATACCATGTATCAATTGCAGATGAGGTTTTTCATCAGTAAGAGTAAGAAGTAGTAAGAATAAGCCTCAAATTCATTACGAAATCGAAAAAAGTAATTTGATTATTTAGAATCTTCAAATTGAACTCATCAAGACGGGGCCACCGAAAAATGTAAACAGAATTCACTAAAGGTTCCGCCCCCTATTATGTCGTAAACGATCTATTAACACAGAATAAAGGAATCCCCCAGGGCAATGGTGCTATTACGATGCTAAATTACCTATTACCACGCGCCAATGAAGTTATTACTCCCAAAAATATCGCTGGTACGTAAACTTAGTCATTTGTGGAGATAGGCATTGAAATTAAGTGTTGAAGATTTGCGCCCTGATAGAAGACAATGTTTGGTAGTTTATTATCATTGTCGATAATTTTCTTTGATTATTATTTACCGTGCAAGTTTGTAGGTCCCAGTATAATAATTACGCTGTGGTACTGTGTTCAACTGTATTTCACATAGACACAAAGGTGGCATAGACTTTACATATTATGGTTGATTAAAAGATATATATAAGTACACATCCAGACAGACGGGACCTAATTAAGAATCTGGCCATATTACTTAGAATAATATTGTAATCTTTTTAACCGACTTCTAAAAAAGGAGGAGGTTCTCAATTCGACTGTATATATACAGGGTTACTGGTAATTCGACGTATTCCTTGCAGGACGTCATAGTAGGGTTAAAATGCGGCAAATTAAGCCACCAAATGTTCTACCGAAATTCAGTAGTTTTTGAGTTAGTTCGATTTTTTGGCTTTTTATGAAAAATCTCACATTAGATCATTTGGAGCCAATTTAAAAATGATTTACGGCGCGACTATACTGAATTTTAAGTTAATATCATAGTTGTTGCCGTAGCAGATCTTTTTAAATAATTAAAGGTTCAAAAATGCCTAAAACCTTGGCAAATATCACTAATCAAACATTTAGTTTTTTGTAATTTTTGCTATTACTCCATAAAAAATGTTGTCTAGTGCAAAAAAAAAATACTACGGCCGATGTACAAATTACTAGGAAAATATCCTTGTCTTAACAGCTATTCAGAAAGGTATGGTTGTCAATACTTATGCATGTGTGACAGGGAAGGGAAGAGTTTTATGGGGAGCAGGTAAAATTGCGAGACGGTCAACCAATTGTTTCGTATTCGTATTATTCGTAGTTTTTACCTGCGCTTGAACTCCTAACACACGGCAAGCTTTGTGATTGGTCACTATTGTTCTCTCGGCATGACACGGGGTGTGACTTTACAAAATCTGGTCGTCAGCGTTAGTTAGTTTCAACTCTACGTCGCGCAAGCTCGTGTATTGTTATCTGGCTATTTCGCTAACTGCTGCCGCGTATCTTGCTCTTGTGCTGTGCTGTGCTCTGCCTTCATAAGTGCTGACTATGGCTGCATATTCTAACCCTGAATACGCTGACATACTTTACTGTTACGGACTTAGTGACGGTAACGCTGCTCAGGCGCGGAGAGAATATCAACTTCGTTTTCCCAACCGCCGACTCCCACACGTCAGCGTTAGTTAGTTTCAACTCTACGTCGCGCAAGCTCGTGTTTTGTTATCTAGCTACCGAACCTACGCTGGGATGCGGTTGGTTTCAGTTTCTTAGGATTTGCTTCTGCCTTCGGTGCCCGGTAATGTAAGTTGTGGTAATTTGTGATACCATCACGGTCAAAACGTGACTCATCGGTCCACAGAATGTTTCTTAAAAAGTTTTCGCCTTCGGCGTCAGCAGTTAGCATAAAACGACAAAATTCAAGCCGTCTCGGCGGATCTCCCTCTTCTAATGACTGGACAGGTTGATAGTGGGATGGATGTTGGCCTGACAAGTGAACTACAGACCAGACTTTCCACTGTGACATACCAAGCTCTCGCGCTACGATGTTTGTCGATGTGTTGGGGTCGTCAATAAAACGTTGAAGTATCAGCTCCTCTTCATCAGCCGTGTATCTCCGAGAACGACCAGTGTCAATTTGCCGGCTTCTTTGGACGCTGCCAGTTTCAGATAATCGCCGATAAGTCGATCCAAAAACACTAACGTGTGGGAGTCGGCGGTTGGGAAAACGAAGTTGATATTCTCTCCGCGCCTGAGCAGCGTTACCGTCACTAAGTCCGTAACAGTAAAGTATGTCAGCGTATTCAGGGTTAGAATATGCAGCCATAGTCAGCACTTATGAAGGCAGAGCACAGCACAGCACAAGAGCAAGATACGCGGCAGCAGTTAGCGAAATAGCCAGATAACAATACACGAGCTTGCGCGACGTAGAGTTGAAACTAACTAACGCTGACGACCAGATTTTGTAAAGTCACACCCCGTGTCATGCCGAGAGAACAATAGTGACCAATCACAAAGCTTGCCGTGTGTTAGGAGTTCAAGCGCAGGTAAAAACTACGAATAATACGAATACGAAACAATTGGTTGACCGTCTCGCAATTTTACCTGCTCCCCATAAAACTCTTCCCTTCCCTGTCACACATGCATAAGTATTGACAACCATACCTTTCTGAATAGCTGTTAAGACAAGGATATTTTCCTAGTAATTTGTACATCGGCCGTAGTATTTTTTTTTTGCACTAGACAACATTTTTTATGGAGTAATAGCAAAAATTACAAAAAACTAAATGTTTGATTAGTGATATTTGCCAAGGTTTTAGGCATTTTTGAACCTTTAATTATTTAAAAAGATCTGCTACGGCAACAACTATGATATTAACTTAAAATTCAGTATAGTCGCGCCGTAAATCATTTTTAAATTGGCTCCAAATGATCTAATGTGAGATTTTTCATAAAAAGCCAAAAAATCGAACTAACTCAAAAACTACTGAATTTCGGTAGAACATTTGGTGGCTTAATTTGCCGCATTTTAACCCTACTATGACGTCCTGCAAGGAATACGTCGAATTACCAGTAACCCTGTATATTTTTTTTTTTTTATGTTTGTTCGCGCATAACTCCGTTGCTTGCCAACCGATTTGAAAAATTCTTTTTTTGTTGGAAAGGGTATACTTCCCAAATGGTCGCATAAAATTTTTATCGAAATCGGATAAGCGGTTTTTGAATATTAACAAAAATAAAAAAAAATCCGACTTGATATATGTGGACGATGTTCTAATACTGTAATTTACATACCAGTTAATTGTATTAAAATTATAGGTGGGGGGGGTGGGGGGGGGTTGTGTAGGTACCACAACTAAAAAGTGAAAAATAAAAACTTTTTTACAAAAAATAAAACCGACTTCCAAAAAAAACACTACAAAGTGAAAAATTATTTTGATTTCGGAAGTCGGTGGCAAAAAATGAAAATACAAAACCGAAGACACCGACTTCCGAAATCAAAATTATTTTTCACTTTGTAGTGTTTTTTTTGGAAGTCGGTTTTATTTTTTGTAAAAAAGTTTTTTTCATTAATAATACTTACGATGAGACTGTCCTTGCTACCAGGATATGTGGGACCAAAGTCGTAAGTCGCAACTGACCGTCGGTCTGCCGACCCCACGAGAGGCCATAATCTTAATACCTCTGAAACAATACAAACTTAATTATGTAATTTTTGTCGTTTCGTTTGGATTTTTCGACTGAATGCTAGTATTATAAGAATGCTCAACAGCTATCTGACCATACTATAAAGGTGGTTCCGTAACGCGAGCATTTGCGTGTAATGTAACATTTATGATTCGATTTCGAGCATTACGTTACAATAGCCTCCCTGACTACTGTCTAATGCTCGGTTCTCCTCCTTCACAGACGTAATGCTCGTATCTGTAACATTACATTACAGGCGAATGCTCGCGTGTACGTTACATTACATTACGCGAGCCTCTGGGTTTTAATCGTAAACGCAATATTTCGATAAAGAGTGTTCCTGTGTAATATAACATAATTACAGCGGTAGGAATGAGGACAGTTCAGCCTTGTCTCTAGGATAGCAGCTTGTTTTCCAATCATACAAAAAATACTGACCATTGACACACATATCCAAATACTCCAATCCTTGAACCGCCTCATACAGGTCTTCAATATCCACATCAGGAGGCAATTGATCTAGTTCTTCATGAAGCTTCTCCTGTACCCTGGGGTTGCTTGCCATCTCGTAAAGGAAGTAGTATATCAGGTTGGCAGTAGTGTCGTATCCTGCGACGTAGAATAGAACTGCTTGGGCCACCAGGTCATCGTCTGTGAAGTCTATGGGGACATGATGGAAAATTAAGTGGTTAGGTTTTGGGTGTTTAACAATGGCATACAGAACTTTGTTAATAGTTTTTAATGTGTAATGGTCTGAATACGATGTTTTTTAGCTGCTTTGCACGGGTGTATTTAATGACTAAGTTACTTTTTAGAAATGTGCGTTTGAATAAACATTTTTTTCTTTCAACTTTACGTCTGAATGAAATGGAAATAGAGGCAGATGTGGTGTTAGTACCATATTTTCTTTACTTTCTGTAAATAATTTTCATCACCACAGCTCTTAAAACGGTGAAGGAAGCATCGTGAGGAAACCAACATGTCCTAGAGCCAAAAATTCGTAGACATGTGACATCCACCACCCCACACTGGGCCTTACCCCAGCAGTGAGAACATTATAGGCTGATAATGTAGATACCTTCATAAATTATCTATGACAATTAGTCTGATTTTACCTCTCCTCTTCAAGGCCCATAATACGGTCCAAAACTCACCTTTCGTCTTCCCAAAACGTACCTACGTATGTAACGCGAACCTTTGGGAAGCACAGGCTCACATATTGCTACAAGAACCGACACAAATAAATTACTATGCAGTACAGCGTAATCTTTATCGGCAAAACAAATGTGTTCCGGTTCTAAGGAATGGTGTAATCCCGGCACAATTGGGACGTCACACTCAGAAAACGTCATAATTAAATTTGGCGTGCGTCTCGTCAATCAAAGTCAGTGGCTGTGTTGTAGCAGAGTTCGGAGTTAACGGTGGGCCAAGTTGGTGAGGTCAATGAAAGTGAAATGTTTGTGGTGACTATGCTATGCCACAGCCTTTTTTTTATTTTTTTTGCCACTTGTCTCTGGTTCAGCGTTTGGAGCAGCCGAGCAGCCTCCCTTATGCTATGAAGAACGATCTTTAGATTGAGATTCTCTCTTTTCAGAGGAGGGGAGGGGAGGTGATTGACGCACTATGTACCTACGGTCGAAATTGTCTAAACCTTCGACAAAAGCAAGCGTGCTATATTATTTATGGAATTTCTTAGTAGCCAGTACACGTTAGCCAGACACAATTTCGGAAACCTTGTAGTCCGGAATTGTGACTGCCTAATGAGGGAATTAGCCAATTTTTTGAGACTTGAATATGAGTGGCGATATGGGGCTGGTGAAACCTCTACCTCTTTTCCCTTTTTCGTTACTTTTCTTCTAATCTTTCTTTCACTTCTCTTTTTAACACGCTTTTATTAGCTCGGGTTGTATCTATGTATGTATGTAACGGAATCTTTGAGCTTAATTTTCACCGGTTTCTAAAAGTCTGATCAACTTGAAACTTTGCACACGTCTCAAGGACCGATGACAATGCAATAATTTGATAATAGTTTCCCATTATCCTTATTACACGCTTTATATTAGCTTCACTTGTATGTATGTTTGTAACCGACTCCTTTAGACGCGATTTTCACCCACTTTAAGCGGCCAGATTTCAATCAAACTTTGTAGATTTATCGAGGACCGATGACAATACATTAATTTAAACTAAAAAGTAGGAAAAATAAATTTTACTTTTTAAAAAGCGTGGGGCGCTTTTTCACCACCACCATGCACCCCCAAAATTATTTTCTATTTTTTAGGTCGGTTTTCTATAAAAAGCGTGTTTTTAAGTTTTTTAAACTATTTTTTATTTTTTACGAGGAATACAGGTGTGAAGTTGTGTTATATTTCTATAGAAGGTAATAACCATTGTTGAAGCTCTTTTTTTATTTGTTGGTGGGAAATCATCAAATGACTCCTTCGCTCTAGGTGGAGCGGAAGGGAGTGTCAGACTCTTATAGACTAAAACCCATCCATGTTCCTTCCTCAGCTCTTTACGTTCCGGGGTAGTGGTAACCCTTTCGGAAAATCCCGCTTAATCATTGTTGAAGCTTAAAATCTTGATCTACTGTTTAGCCCCTTACAATATAATGTGTAGAATAAACAAATTAAAGTTAATCTTACTCTCAGCAGTCTTAACGTCTTCATTGTTGTTCGCGTCGCCATCGCTGTCCGCTCTGGGTTTGCCTGTACATAACGTTATTATGTTGGGTATACATACGTATATATGGTGTGACCTGTGTTTGTTTATACGAGGGATAAAAATATTGGTTTCAAGGGCAGTAGACTTAAGGAAATAACACCAATATTGGGTCCTATTATTGGTGTTTTTTCCTCAACTTCGGTAAGAACTGTTTTGTGTCTATTTATAGGTGTTTGCATAAATGATTATAAATAAAACTAATTAAAACTAACCGCATTTGCAAATCTACCTTATTAAATGTTTAATGCTTACTGTAACAATACTTGCTATAATAATAGGTAGTAGTTAGTTTTAACTGGTAATTATTATAAATAATATTATAAATAAGGTTTCATGTGCTTCCCAGCGCAGAGATGACTCCCGCGACAAAGTACCAGGAGCTTATAAAACGGAAGAACTACATACCCTGAGCAGCATCGACGAGGATCTGTATGAAGTCAGGTCTGGGTTGCACCAGATTTTCTCGCCGAGCGTTTAAAGCTGATTTGAAGAGCTGCGAGAACTGTTCCGCGTCTTGTGTCGGGATTATTTTTACTTTTAGGAGCTACGAAATAAACAAAATGTAAGCGTTAGGTGCTACGAAGGATCATTGACAAAGAAAGACGTGTCTGTAGATACGTATAGGTTTCAAATGGATTTTACAAATCTTGGGCATGAAGCTGAAGCAAAACCTAATTAGGAACTTTCTATCAGCCTACAGCAGTCGGTTAAACTACAATGTGTATGCGGCATCTCACCACAGACAATGGCTCACGTCTCATCTTGCATCGCATACCCTGTCACCTGCACACGTAACGATCTACTGGCTACATCAGTGAACGCTATTCGTATTGCTATAATTTGGGTCGAACCAATTATTAAAAAACTACGACCAATATATTTACGTGTCCTTTTTCCCATGCTTGGAAGATGTCGGTTTCTTTGAGTTCAATGGTTCATTTCAATATCTATTTGAGAAAAGGTCTTTGTCCCATAGAGAAAAAATACATACCTTCATAATGCTTTTCATATTCTCATAGCCGAAGAACTTCATAACTTGCGTGGTGTCCTGGACCACTGCTTTCTTTCCTAGTCTGAAGATGCAGTTATCAGGGTCCTTGAGAGAGTCTACAGCGAAACCAAACGCACACGATGCGATGACGTCATTCACATACGACATGGTTATCTGTGAAGGAAAAGTTATTTTCAGTACAATTTATTACATATTTCAATTGATATTTTGAAGTTATTCAAAATATCAATTGAAATACATAACATCACATAGTGCATAGAGCAATTATAGATCTAAGTAACTATACCCCGAATTTTGACAGTTATGTTTAAGTTTCATGTAATTGGACGCAAGAGTCAGGTATTGTCATTAACCAGGCCTCAAGACGAAAGTCTGGGCTAGCACCTGAAAATTCTTGAAAGTAAAACCTAGTAACAGTATGTTCGATCAGGAACTCTAGCTCAGGATTTCAAGAACAACGAGCCAGTCAATCGAAGATGCCAGCAATATTTTTATTTACCAATTTGTACATTTGCTACCAAGCGAAGATGCAAAATGCAAACTAGATATTACAGTATTGATATCCATAGTTTCCTCGCCAGAGATCTTCCCGCGCAGGTAGGCGAGCACGGAGCATGCGCTCTCCGACATGAGCGGCGCCATGCTGCGACAGCGCGCGCCGGAAAACGCGGGAGATAGTGACACCCGCATTGATCGCCATTTTGAACCTGTTGGGTTGGGAAAGTAAAAATTAATCGTGATTTTTTTGTAATCTGCACACTAATGGAATGGCACTCTCTTTCATTTAAAAAATCCATGGCTTCAAAATTATTAAAAAAAAAATATTTGTATATTGGATGCCGAGTAGAGGATTACATTTAGTGTGAAATAAAAATTGTTGTGCAATTTACGAGTACGTTTTGATTAAAAATCCTATATTCACTTTCTATTTTTAAACTTTTCTAATTTTCACTTACCATAGACAAAATTAAAGCTTATTCTCATGGGGTGGACAGAAACTACTCCTTTTCCTTCGATTACGTTCATACATCCGGTAATACACGAACGCGCCGGTTTCGATTTTACCATTTAACTTTTAAACAATTCCAACTTGTTAACTGTAGGTATACAAACTCTTTACTTTTAGCATAAACTCGACCGGATGCAAGGCGTGTGAACAGCGGTTAATTTTCTAACTAGGTCAACCCCTCTCCCCTCATAACTATGTACATACTATTAAATACCATTTATACTCATTCTTTGTCACAGATTTTTTATTTTTCAGGGTGGGATATCATCAAATGGCTTCTCCCGCTCTGGGTGGAGCGGAAAGGAGTGTCGGACTTTTACTGACTAAAACCCATCCATGTTCCTTCCGTAGCCCTATATGTTCCGGGGCGGTGTTCGGTAGCGGTAACCCTATTGGACAATCCCGCTGAAGGATAATTTCGCTGCTCAGCTAAGTTAGTTAAACTTCTTAGGCCAAAGGCAAGGTTATAGAGAGGGGATAGATAAGTATAACAACAACACACTAGATTGTGCTTGGCTCATTGAGTAGTTACCTAACATTTTGAGATTAAGTACTTTGAGAAAATATCAATTTTATAACATTACCTACCATAAACTTCCTATCAATACTGTAGGAGAAAACCGCTTTACGGAAAAGTTAGCTATTTGCACGCGTTCTACATTACAAGAGAAGCATAACAGGCAAAAAACTCCAACTAAATACAACTCGAGCCGTGGGGTCCGAGGATTCATTACTTGTCGACAACGATGCGGAGGAATTTTTCGACGCCATATTTTAGTTTTCTACATTAAGCCCCGCAGTTATTTGTGGATTTTTGACAGTCGTTACGGGTCGTCAGAAGCCCGAAAGTCTGACATCCATTCTTACCAAGGGGTATCGTGTACATTTACTGGGTTGTGGAGGTCAGTTAAGCAGTTGCTCCATGTAAAATACTGGTGTTCCGCTGCATCCCGTTAGACTGGAAGACCCCAACTTAGTTGGGAAAAGGCTAAGCAGATTGATTGATTTTAGTTTTGCGTCTGGAATTTCACAGTAGCAGCACGAAGTCTGGATACGTCCCCGGTGGATGGCAATAGACTCGTCCCCTATTACATGGGACTTAAACATAACTGGTGAAATGTGGGTGTACTATAAGAAGACCTCTCCCCCACCCTTCAGAGACACAAGACGTGATTAAGTATGTGTGCGTGATTAATATCCAAGGTTATATATGAATTAAGCGGGTTTGTCCGAAAGGGTTACCCCGGAACATAAAGGGCTAAGGAAGGACAATGGATGAGTTTTAGTCAGTAAGAGTCTGAAACTCCCTTCCCCTACACCCAGAGCGCGAGGAGACACTGGAGGATTTCACAACCTCAAAAAAAAAATGGTAAGTATGCATGAAAAGTATGTGTATAGTACCAGTCAACATGATAAGGTTCCGTCCAAAAAGCGGGTCACAGTCAGCATCGATATGCACTCCTCTATCGGCGAAGGAGTTGAAGTCACGCACCATGATCTGACGGATGAGCTCAGGGTCCCGCGGTATCAGGGTCGGTACCAGGTACTGGTAGAGACCGAAGTACCTGCAAATCATACATTAGATCGATACATAGATATCTAGCTATTTTTTTTATTATTGTTGACTGTGCGAGAGGTCAGCTGTGCAGGTGTACCTTGACAGGCAGATCGAAACGTGTATTGGAATACACCTGTGTTGTATGTGGAACATACGACATATGTACCTGTACGCAGGTAGACCCCACAGGCGCGCGGTGGTCTGAGGCGTGGGAAGGCTAACATTATCCCTAAAATCAATTTCTTCTAGAAAACCATAATAAAATGGAAATTATATGGAAAATAAAAAGCATAGCTTGTATTGTAGCATTCAAGTAATTAACAACGCGGCAATTCTGCCAGCCTTTTGGGAACTTTTCCTGTTGACAGCGATGTGGACGAATTTTTTGATGCTCTTTGATTATATACTTATTATTTCTGTAAATATTACTATGAATATTTAGCTTTTAAATGTAAATATGATTATATTAGTGTTCGATTATTGATTGAAACCAATAAAAATATTGTAATTTAAGTAATTAATTTATTACTTAATTAATAGAAATAATAATAAATCCTCATCATTAAGAATTGTCTGAAGGGCCTCTGCAAGATGGCGTCGGCCCCTTGAACGCCTTCCAAAGGTCTGGGACTTCGGGGACCCGAGACATGTAACGATTTTTTTTAATAATAATAATTAAATGTTTTTTTTGTTCTTCAAATTATAAATAGGCCAGTCAGTCTAAATTGTATTAACAGGGCTGCTGACTGAATTTTCTGTTTATTTGCAATAATACTGGCTATTAACCGATATTCTTATTTTGCTTTTTAAAACTATGCGATCTATCTACTTTCCTGAACTTGTTTTAAAATAAATAGATGTCAATCAAAGAATTCGAAGAAGAAAACGTAATACGTAGCAGGTCAAATAAATTAAACGAGGGATTAGAGCTACATAATTATCAAAAACTAGAGTACCTGCCTATTTAGATACGTACCTATGTATCTATAACACCAATTTCTTAAAACGATTTCACAAACGAATAATTTAAACACGATTACGTGAAATAACGTTGGAAATCATATAATATCCGTGAGAAATCAAACAGGCCTCTCAAATGCACATCATTTGATTTTAATGATTCACTTACCTTTGATCTTTGAATGCGTCGTATCCAGCCGCGATTGCTTCCACAAAATTTTCCCGCCCTAGAGTGACAGCTGTCAAATTCCCCAAAAAAGGGACGGGAGGTAATGTGCACACACCCCTAGACGAGAAGTATCTCAAACGGTTTCGAGAATAATAGAAGAGGCACGTCAATAACAGCACGATTAGCCACCACATCACGAGATTTTATTTTATTCACAAGATAAACTTTTCTTTTGTTTTTCTTTACGAACGACCAATTCAAAGATTTTAAAAAACAAAACAAATTCGAACGTGTTCGATTTTTGAAAACTGAAGGCCTGTATTCATTTATGTGTAATTGATTTATTCTGCCAATGTCTTTGTTAATTCCGAAATAATATAAACGTCCAAACGTGTTCGCGCGCTTTTAGTTGCGGAATGTTTGTGGATCAGAAACTGACCGGCGCGGAGAGAAAGTTGTGAAGGTAATGGCTGCACGCTGACACAGCGAATAAGTGCTTACGTAACCAGTACGTCATACATTCGGTAATCGGAACAGGTTTATGTGTGCCGTGACCCTCTTTGGAAGATAATCGTAGTATGTTACAGGTTTACAGTTCAAAAAATGATGTCTCGTTTGACGTTTCATACGTTTCAAGCCGAAGTAACTTTGCATAGGCGTGACTCACAAGATTTCAATAACGTTTTCCTTAAAACCGTGTGATTATGTGGCTATTTTTATTATATCACGAGATTTACAATTCATAATCATTAAATTTAAATCCTTCAAACAAAACAAAATACAATCAATAGCGTTTTTTCTAGACTTTGGTTCAATGTCACGTAGTTATAGGTTCTTTACCATAACATAGTGTTGCAACTCTTCAAATTCACTTGTATAGGTACGGATAATCGTCAAAAATGTTTGAATACATAATGCAACTTATTGATAACGAGCCGTTTTCAATCCAGCCGTCTTTCTTTTTATAATACTCAACTTTCAAGACGTCCAACTGTCAACGAAAACCCATCATTAAAATTTAAAGTATATAACTATGTTAATCCAATTTTAAATTAACTTTTGTAGGCATAATCGCTCGTGTCGAAGTCTCCACAAAAAACACAGATATCTGTTTTTCATCACATCTACCTAACGCATTCACTTAGACCCAACCCTGTCAAGCATTGTGTTAATAAATCCGTAAAACTTTAATTGGTTAGTAAATAAAAATTACACAGAAATTATATTGATATCTTTTAAGAAACGATTATTGTATTAACCGATTTTTTTGACCTCATCCCTATTTTTGAATCTATCAAAATTATTAAACGGTACTTTTTAGATTTGATGGACTGCTGTTGCAGTAGCAAGCAGAGCTGTCAGGCATAACGGCCATAGAGTAAATCAATAGATTGAGAATAACGGCTATGGTTACGGTAGCGGTCGGGCAAACTACAGTCAAGTTCTTGAGGAAAAATCACGTGTACAATTTATGCTTTGGAACAGTGCCCGTTAAGAAAACTTACAAGGTGATATTTTCCGACTCACCACATGATAAAATATCAAATCAAAACCCCTCTAACTCTAACAGCAAGCAGCGCATAAAACTGTATGAATAACACGACTTTTATCTCAAACAACATGCAATCGCATCCTGACGGTTTCCGAGGGCATATCTAGAGATAGTTTATAGACACAATAACGCAAGACGAGCAAAGAAACGAATAACCGTTCCTCGTAACGTATACGAGTAATAAACTTGTGAGACAGTGGTGTCCGTGTCCCAGGATTGGTTTGGGAATTGTCTCAGCTCTCCACGATTTTATTACTCCATTTGACTTGGCACTTATTTAGTTTGTCTTATCTGATTCCTTCTTCTGAAGTCGCCTTTTAGCTAGTTGGTATTTGATAAGGTGTGGACACTGAAGTGTATGGTTTTATGGTGACTAGTACCCTGAGAGGTCATCATCTGCCTAGCTTTTTCCCAACTATGTTGGGGTCGGCATCCAGGCTAACCGGATGCAGCTGAATACCATTTTATTACATGGAGCGACTGCCTATCTGACCTCCACAACCCAGTAACTGGGCATTGCGATAACCCTTGGTAAGGCTGGCTGTCAGACTTTCGGGCTTCTGACGACCCGTAACGGCTGTCAAAGATGACATATGACAGCTGGGACCAAGGGCTTAATGTGCTTTCCGAGGCACGGAGGAGTCTCGGTATGTAAATATGGTCACCCATACACGGCCCACCCTAGCAAGCTCAGCTTAACCTGATGGATCGACCTGTGCGGCTGTTAGTACGTAGCCACAAGCTCTTACGTACTTAGTATTCTGAGAAGTGTACGTGGCTAAGTAATAACAGTCGCGTGGAACCATCTTTACATACCAAGATCCCTTTAGTGCCTTAAAAAAGTCGTTACGGGTCGTCTGCCGAAAGTCTGAGAATCAGTCTCACCAAGGGGTGTCGCTTAGTCAGTAACTAACTGGGTTGCCAAGGTCAGAAAAGCAGTCGCTCCATGTAGAGTACTGGTATTCAGATGCATCCAGTTAGACAGGAAGTCAACCATCAACCAAGTTCCATTGTTTCATGGAAAAGGGGACCGCCGCGCCGGGAAATAACTTACTTAAAGTGGTTGTACCTAGTTAAACTGGGAAGCGAGAATGAATATACCATTTCAATTTCTTCATATTACATGGGGTATTTGAAAGGGTAGTCAATAACGTTACTTTTTATGAACTGTCAAAACGCGGCATTTGTACGTGATTTGTATGAATTATAACATTTTGACGTCACAGATTTTTAGACTCAAATGGAATACTTATTAGCATTAAATGCAATTTAACAATTATATCGTCGCATTATATTTAATTTCTGCACGGTGATGGAATTTTTATGACGAGCGGGCTTTTTTCCACGTGATTTCATATTTTATTTTTTACCGATTCAAATACTCAATTGTGACGTTAAACACTTCCGCTTTCTTGCTTGTAAATCCCGTTTCTGATACTTCATACAAAATGTAATCGTATGTTTATTAACTTGATTGACTAGGCAGTTGATTTCCACATCTCTAAGGGGAAAAATTACCGAGAACCACTCTCGCACATACTCGATCTCACGCCTGTTTGCCATAATGTAGGCAGAACTTTCAGAACGCCACTTGCTCCGTCTTGGCTGGCATTCTTCCGAGAGCCAGCCAATACCTAAGTACAGACGCCAGCACATCAAGCTATCCCTAACTGTCAAATTTTCTCAATTAAAAATGAACCTTATGTCTTTGCAATCAAGTTGACTACTATCAAAGAAATTTGACAGATTGTGGTAACTTGATGTGCTGGCCTCTGTACAAGTTCATACCCTTCGAGGATGTGGAGGGGTCATTCTGACCCTGTCAATTTTTAATCGTGTGTAATTTGTTATTCTGCGATCGAAGAGTTTTGTACGTCACAATAGCTGTTGCTAAGGGACCGGCGCCCGCGTCCCGCGCCCCTGTTCAGGTTGCCGCCGCCTGTGACGGGAGCTACACGTGCGTGCAGACAGAAAGGGTAAATATGACCCCGCGACAACCGCGATGTAACATTTTTATGTAAGGTTTCAATTATATATTTTACTAAATATTATTATAATTTTAGGTTTTTTCGTACACAATGAATAGCCAGGAGCTTGAGGATGAGCGCATACGTCTTGTTTTAATGCAGTCTGACATTGAAGACGACTTGTTATCCGACGGTAGCGAAAAGGAAGCTCATTGGAGTACGCACAGTCAAGGTAGTGATACTCCGCAAAATGCAAGCAGTTATGGCGAGGATAACGTACCACTATCTGAATAGCAACATCAGAACCCACATATTTCAGAAGGACAGGAATTGGATGGCCAGATAACGAATTCATATTACACGTCGTAAAGAAACACCTCAATTGCCGAGACAGCTACGCAAGAGAATCAGAGAATTCATAGGAGAACCTGAACAAGAAGCACCTGTTAGGGTTCCAGGTGTACGAAAAAGGTGCCAAGTATGTCCATCGCCATCGCAAGACAGCCAATGTTTGTGAAGATTGCCATAAGTATATTTGTCCAGAACACACTATTCCATTCTGCCAGGATTCTGCTTCAATCACAGACAATAATTATTTGTATTTCATAATTATTGATGCTAAGACTGTAAGTGCAACTAATTGACCTCTACGTATGTACCAAATTAAAAGTTAATCGTCTATGAAGTTAGTTATTTTTTGTTGTTTTTAGTGTAAGTTTAGAAAGTTTATGCAAAAGTTGATTATATTGTAGTACTTTGCTAAAAGTGATTTAATTATAATATTTTGTACTCTTATCTGCGTTTTATTTCGATAAAACCGTAAAAATAACATGTAATATAAATAATATTGATTAATATTCGGTACGTTCATATAAATTTAGGTATTTTAAACCCAATTATATACAGGGTCAATAAGACCCTCCACAACCTCCGCGTTACTTTTTTCACCACATCCTCGCCGGCACTAAGTAAGAGCTGTACATTTTTTTAATTTTTTTTTCCATACGAAATAAAGAAAATTATAAAGAAAATTAAATAAAGAAGTTTTTTTACTATTTTATTTCGGTTGTTTTTTCTTAGTTCTACATGGCAGTCTTAAACAAAATATGTAGCCAGAACTTTATAAAATTGCATATCCTTCTTATCACTTAGGGTCAGTAACAATAATTCCAAAAAAAAAATGTGTGCGTGTACTAGCGTACACTCGTAAGAAGTGAAACTTCTTTATGACGTTATTTTTCAAAAAATAATTTACTATATGCAACTTTACAGAAATTGGTTAAATAAAGTTAAATTAGATAAAGTTGTTGTTGTAGTTGTTGTTGTTTGTTGTTGTTGTTGTTTGTTGTTGTTATTGTAATACCAATCCCCACTCCGCTGGAGAAAGTATACTTCGAATCACGCGTGGTAGGGATAAGAAGAAGATGGCGCGTAACGGAAAAATGTGACGCGTAACGAAAAAATGTTACACTAAATTTATTTCCAACCCCGATAAAGAAGTTTCACTTCAAAAAAAACGAACGAAGCATTTAAACGGAAGAATTAATTTCCCGTCACATAATATACACATCCGCATTAATTATAATGTCCGCTTGCCTCACAAAACTTTTTGTTTTGTTTGTAACGCGAATGTAAGGGTCCGAAAGTGTCACTCTTTTCCATTAACCCAGTGAAACGGTCACATTATTAAATCTGTTCATCCTTTCTGCACAAAGTTGGGTGTTAAAGGGCTCACGTGGGTTCTGTATGTTAATGTGTTCTAAAGAATTGATTTATGTTTTTTAGAAATTATGTTTTAAACTATAGCCAAGAGGCCAGTTATGCCACTAATGAGCGACCGTGTACGCTTTTAGGTAATTTGCTTTTAGCGTTATATTAGAAGCATTTACAGGCCTCGTATTTTAAAGTCAGGTTTCCCATTTTTGTTCCAGACCTACTTTTTATTTTCTACTTCACTGTTGCGTGCTCTTTCTAACGGTGCATTAAAATAAAATAGAAAATGTATGATGTGTCTATGGGCTTAATTTTGTTTTAATTTCAATTCGGATTGCATAAAATAAATTGATTAGGATAAAAATTGTGAATATCATAATGTCTCACTGAATAATGGAAATTGCTCATACCTATCTTAACGAATAAATAGGTATCCCCACATGAGGAATCGTTAAAAAACGTTTGTGTGAAAAAATTCTGAATAAGTGATTTTCTTTGTCTGTCTGTAAGGCAATAAAAAACAAGGCCAATATCAGCATCGACGCTGGCATAGTTATAGAATTTAGTATACACTAATGATATTGGTGTTTCATATTCATTCATATTAGCACATTGATTTTCTATAAATAAAAAACTCAAAGAACTTGTATAATAGACCAGACGAAAACAATTTCAATAAAATTAAAAAAAAAATCGCTGGCAATAAGTATATAGATTATGATTTGATGCTATTAAAAAAACTTGAGGCGCTTTAAATTTACTTTGCACGTGTCCTGGTATTCAGCTGCATCCGGTTGGACTGGAAGCCGACCCCTACATAGTCTTACTTATACTCATGCTCATGTCATTGATTTCATTGGTTCTTATAATTTCAGTAAGCCAATCACAGCACTTCTCATGAATTTTGTATTAATTTGGCATCAGTTTTCATCGGTCCGCCAAATAAGCTTTAATAAAATCGAATGTATTTTCGAAAACGTTTAAACACTTTTTGTTCTATTTCTCAATTCTTCCTCTACAGGCGACGCCGTATTTTTTGTTTGGAACCCGATTTATGTCGAACGTTTATTTGTTTAGGCAAAGGCACGAGTGATTAACTTGTAAAAAAAATCACTCGCGATCTTTGTCTATTTAGTTTGAGTTTGAAAGCCAACCTTTTTGGTGGATTATGTTTATTCATTGTTATTTATTTTGATCGTGTCGTTGTGATTGAATAATTGGGGATTTGGGAGCCTAATGAGAATAAAGGTCGGTTACCGTACGGCTTCGTATGTCAGCAATTTTGGCGCATGTCATTCGTTATTTTCATGTTAAACTGTACTTTGATTAAAACAGACGTTTGTTTGCGGTTTGTTTTGTGCCTACAGATGTTTGGGTTCATTGTCATTAACTGTTTTTGAGACTTTTATCTACTGCTAAATTTTTTTGTTTAATGTCTGCGAGCAAAATAATCTTGATCATTAGTATTTCTATTACCATTGGATGATTATGACTCAATATTAACAGTCTTACTGACCAATTTCCAAGGATCATCATTTTATATACAAAAGTTATTTTCAAATAGTTTGAATGAAGCAATATCAAAAAGAAACTGTAAAAAAGCCATAGACATATATACCTTAAGTTTTATCTGTGCAAAGACCTTATGCCACATTCTGTAGGTGAAACAGAGCGTACCTTGAATTTGGCGCGTAATTAATATGTGAGCAACAATTCTCTTTCAATGTTGGCGTCGTCATTTTGTTCCTACTAATTTTACATTACAGTCGAATACTGTGCTTCAAATTCAGGGGAATGTGTGGAGGTACCTGCCTGCAGGTGGGTGGTTAACACGTTGAACGCCAACGCGGTCACCGTGTGTCCGACAAACAATAGTTTTTCTATTGTGTCTGCTGCGTGGCAGTCAATGCCTTAAGTATCAAAAGTATACTTACATATGAAAAATTCTCTCGAAACGACCATTTTAACCGTATTAATCGTTGAGCTCCTACAAGCAAACGGCTTCAAATAGGCAAATATCTAATGGGTTAAGAATATTTATATACATATTTAGCACTAACTAAAGCACACAGCACACACACACAGCACGCGCACAGCACTTAGCTAAAGCTATTAACAAACTAAGATGGCTATGGAGTTCGTTCTTTTAGTTATTATCACGCGTATTGAGATTTGTTTTGTTGAAGTTGAAAGGCATTCGTTTTCAAGGGAGATATTTGGAAAAAGTAACGTGATGCCTTTTTTTTTTTAAGGCTGGGAAATCATCCAATGACTTCTCCCGCTCTGGGTGGAGCGGAAGGAAGTGTCAGACTCTTACTGACTAAAACCCATCCATGTTCCTTCCTTAGCCCTTTATGTTCCGGGGTAGCGGTAACCCTTTCGGATAATCCCGGCAGGATTGGCCCTGAGAGGCCTCTTCATATGCTGACATCTCTTCGAGGCGCGAGTGGAACATATACGCACCGTCCGGCACGGGCCTGGTGCTGATCGGACGGTGAGTCACCCATTACTCACCGTCCGCAGGCCCGCGCCTACGGTGGCCGGGAGTCGTCACGTGGCTCCCAACGCTCGGGACGTCTCCCGCGGCGGCTGGGACAGGAGGACCTTTCTCTCTCCCATCCCGCCACCTCCTTCGCGAGCATGACTTTTTCGCAGAAGGAGGTGACTGCCTCCCACTTCCTCGCGCTTCGGACCATGGCTTGCACCAGGGCCGAGCGCGAGAGGTCGCCGCCGCCGATTGCCTCTACGAGGACACGGCGGTGCTCCGCCTAAGCGGGGCAGGTTTGCACCGTGTGCTCTACCGTGTCCTCTGGGCCATCCTCGCAGTGGTGACACCCGGGCGTTTCCTCCCGCCTGATGATGTGCAGGAACCTCCCAAAACATCCATGTCCGGTGAGGACCTGCGTCAGGCGGTAGGTGAGGGCGCCGTGACGCCTCTCTAGCCACTCCTCAAAGAAGGGCCTTACCGCCACTATCGTGGCGTGCACAACGTGATGCCTGCAAAAAAAATGGACTGCATTTCCATTTTTTCACAACTTAGTCAATGAATGAGTGAATGGTCATGGCTTGCTGATGTCAACAATTTTGGATCCGTTAATAAAAATAAAAATTAACTCGTGGCATCATCATCGATACCGCGAAGAGAGAATTGGTTTTCACGTCAAATAAATATCCCTTTCTAGAACCTTCGACAAATGAGCGCCAAAAATCATACATACGTTCGCATTAACGCGGCAACAGGCTGGTAACATCTGCTCCCCTAGTACTTCCACTAAATCAATTCCCTACTAAAAGCAGTAAGCTCCCTCCCTAACACAATTACCTTATTAATATTATACATTAGGTATGAAAATGGTTGTGTACAGGAATAGGACAGAAGTTCTATTTATTACAACATTAAATACATGTCGCATCACGGGTGGCCGAAATGGGAAACATCGGTCCCTCTTCATGATCAGACATAGCTTCAGAATAATGTGGGCACTGTCGTGGGTATTCGAGCGAAAGATAATTTAAATTAAAATAACTTTATTCCAGTAACGGTGTTTACAATGGAAACAAACACGTGCGTTAGTACTGAGCGATTGCCAAGACTGTCGGAGCTCGACTGCCGCAACACTCGGTCTCTCCGTCAGTCCCCGCTACATCCCCTTTACCGACGATCGTGTCCAAGCGGTAGGGCGCGCTTGCGTTTCCGTTCGCGTGATTATTTATTTAGTAACAAATCAAATTGATAGATGGCGCTGTCTGTTGTACCGTGGCGCCATCAATCTACGACACGGCCATCCCTGACTAGCACCCGTCCTCGGGTGTAGTACCTGTGGACAAAATATATTCGCAGAGTAAACTAGCTCGGCTATCCTGCCAATAGAAACAAAGGCGATTCTCAATGGTACTTTATTTCTTCTAAATCTAAGTACAATAATCAACTGTAATGATTTACAATGCCCTGATATTAAGGCTTCGTTCACAGTGCTTCCCGCACAACATCATCTAGTGGAGAAGGTCCGATCAACAAGTTAAAACAGCTAAACAAAGTAATTCTATCAGTTTACCATAATTCATATTGCATACTCAACTCATGATACTCTCATTTTAATCTGTGCACCAACACAGGGCTGAATCGCACCAACGATTCCTTACATATCTGCCACCACATATGCTACAACACATGAGGGGCTAGTCTGTGCACCAACACAGACAAGAATCGCACCAACGATCCTTAAGAAAAAAATCTAGTGCAATATGTGCTACAACACATGAAGCGCTCTGTGCACCAACACAGACTGAAATCGCACCAACGATTCCTTATAGACCCATCGCCACATGCTACTCATGAGGTGCGGTCCAGAGCTTTGAGTATGAGTAGACAAACAATTCTTAGTCTGATTTGGTTTCACTACCGCTGTCATCTACTATGACATCTAATTCTCGTGGAACTTGGTGATCGGGGATCTTCCTCACACGATCATGAGGGTATTTGTAAGTTCGCTTCGAGTCAAGCGCCTTTAGTAGGTACCTATCACCGTCTAACACATCGATAATCTTAAATGGGCCTTTAAATTTAGCATCTAATTTTGTTTGATTTCTTTCCTCATTTTCAATTAACACATAATCATTAATAGCTAACTTAGAGACCTGAGCCTTATTTAGATCAAATCGATTTTTATCATAATTGGCACTCTTCACAATATTCTGCGTCGCGTACTCTCTAATCTCATTCAAATTGACGTCAGTCTCATCATCATCAGCGGTTACTAAAGTAAGCGGTCGTGCTACCCTTCCTATCATTAACTCGAGAGGACTAGATTTAGTCACCCTATTAATAGTAGAGTTCATAGCCAACTGAACCTCTCCTAATGCGTCCTGCCAAGAGCGGTCACGACTAGTCTCTACGGCTGTCAGCATACTCTTGAGGGTACTCATTACCCTTTCGACCTGACCGTTTGCGCTGCTGCCCCCAGTAGCTATCAAGTGTAACTCTATGTTGTTGGAAGTACAGAAACTAGAAAAGTCTTTGCTAGCGAAACAACGACCTTGATCTGCTATTATGCGTTTCGGTGTACCAAACAAAGCTATACAGAACTTAATAGCACAAATACTACTGTTAGTGTCTATGTTAAGGGAATGACGGAGTAGTACAAATTTGGTGAAAGCATCTATAATGACAAACACGTACTCCTTGATGTCGTTCTTACCAGACAGTTTACCAGAGGCGTCAATGTGAATTGTGTGCCATGGGATATTGAACTTGGGAATTGGGTGAAGTTCTGCTTGAACTTTACCCGAATGGGGCTTCGCTACTTTACAAGTGATACAATTGTCCACGAATTTTCTCACATATTTTGACATTCCTTCGAACCAATAGTACTCGTAAATCTTTTCGAGTGTTTTTTCCCATCCCAAATGCATGACGGACTCATGGACGTTGTTAATTACTGACCACCTGAGCGATCTTGGTACAATAGGCAGACATCGAGTGCGACCGTTACGCTGAATTTTCCGGTGCAGAATATTCTTACGAATTTCATAAGTTTTGCGAGTTTCCTCAGGAAAAACTTCATTACGAAGATCAGACACGATCTTACTGATCTCTTCGTCCTTTTCCTGCTCAGCTTGCAACCAGTTACTAGAAAGCTCAGCTAAATCGACACGCTTCTGTTCTACACGAGTAAAAGCTCCTTTAGATGTAGGGAGCGGATTTCTAGAAAGAAAATCTACGTGACTCATCCTACTGCCTTCACGATAAACAATGTCAAACTCGAATGACTGCATGTAGGCCCACCAACGATGAACTCGTGGAGACAAGTCAGTTTTGTTTTTAGAGGCTTTAACAGAGCTGCAGTCTGTCACAACGGTAAACTTACGACCTAGCAAATAGTGTCGAAAATGTTTTATGGCGTTAAAGACGGCTAACGTTTCCAATTCAAAAGAATGAAACTTCGATTCGGCTGGGGTCGTACGACGACTATAGTAAGCGACCACAATATGTTGTTTCCCATCAATTTTTTGAATGAAAATTGCACCATATCCTTCAGCACTGGCATCAGTATGCAACTCGATTGCATGCGTGGGGTCAAATATTGTTAGAACTGGCTCACTGGTCAAGTATGAAATTATTTTTTGACGAATGGCCTCATGACTAGGTTCCCAACCAATGGACCTGTTTTTGCCACTCGTTAAACGGAACAAAGGAGCCATCGTTTTTGAGAACTGTGGCACAAATTGTCGGAAATAAGTGGCCAGCCCTATGAACTGTCTCAGCTGAGTGATGGTCTTAGGTGGGGTAAGTTTGGAAAGAGCTACAATTTTATTTGGATTCGGTCTCATTTGTCCATTCTCAACAACAAAGCCTAAATATTCAACCCGTCGCTTAAGAAACGAACACTTAGCAAAATTCAGTGAGAAACCAGCTTTTGTCAATTTATCGAGTACGGTGCGAAGACGAACTAAACTCTCCTCCACAGAAGACCCTATCAATAAAATATCATCCACGTATGTGACAGCATAGCTATAAGCAAGGTCACCTAATGCTTTCATCACTGCACGCTGATATACAGAGCTTGCATTCTTCAAACCGAACGGCATGGTCAAATATTCCCACTGGCCATCAGGTGTGACGAATGCAGTGCGCTCTATTGACTCAGGATGTACTGGAATTTGGTGGTAGCCTGATAAAATATCAAGACAGGTGAACCATTTAGCACCACCCAACCTAGATATAAGATCCTCTATCAACGGCAATGGAAACCCATCTGACACAGTGTTGTCGTTCAGTTCCCTGTAGTCAACACACATGCGATCTGAACCATCCTTCTTTTGAACCAGCAGCACTGGACTAGAGAAAGGTGAACAACTAGGCCTAATAATACCTGCTTCCTCTAATTCACGAACTTTAGCAGTAACTACTTCGCGTTCACTAGCACTAAGTCTGTAAGGGCGACGATTAACCGTACGGGTAGGATCTACAAGCCTAATTTGCAACTGTCCTGTTGTAACCCGGGATCTGGAAACACCTGTAGAAAACGAAGATGAATATTCTGACAATAGACCAACTAACTGGGAACGAAATTCTGGCGGAACGTCTGTATCAACTTTGTCGAAATCAATTTTACAATTAGAATCGTTCTTGAGCTTATTTGCAATATCACATATCCTCACAACCTTATCACGACACAAGACAACACTATCAGACGTCATACAAACGTTAAATCCCTGATCTAAAATCTCACGGCCAATTAAAATATAATTTTGAAGACAACTATCCGGTACAACATGAAATAAGATCTCTAATCTCATATGGTTAATCATAACCTCAGATAAAATTTGTAAGGTACTTAGCACACTACCATGACCAATGCCTGTTAAATTTACAATGTTATTTACACGCTTGCCACTAAACTTTGACGCAACACAGTCTTTGATTAGAGAGCACTCGGCACCAGAATCGTAATAAAATGGATATGACTCACCGGTGTTCACCAGTACACCGCTGGGATTGCCGACATAGCAAACTTCAACGCGTCGCTCGCTACTCGCCGCTGCTGCAGGCGAGGCCCCTGAGCTGCTAGAGCCGCTTACCGCGACGGCGCCTCCACCATTGCTTCGTGGACATTTTGTAGCAAAATGTCCGGCGTTGCCGCATCGGAAACAGATGATGTCCGAACGGTGCTTTTGTCCTCCAGAACTTGACGATGAAGTGGTAGCGTTGGTGGTCTTGCCTTTCACTTCACTTCTTGATCTGCAGTCAGACGCTCGGTGCCCTGCTTTACCGCAGTTGTAACATTTCAGCGTAGTTGACTGAAACTTCGATCGCTTGAACTCTGGAGCGGCGTTGGTCGAGTTTCCCATCGACGCTTTCCTTTTCAAAAACGAGAACGCTTGAAGTTCACACTGCAGCTTGTTTCTGTTGTTGACTTCGGAAGTAAATGCCAGCCTCTGTATACGCCCATCAAATTGTGCCATATGAGCAAGCACCGTGGATATGGCTATCTGCTCAGCGCTCATGTTTTGCCAGCGTGATGTGAGCGTAGACAATAATCTGGCGGCGTATGCAGCTTAACATTCACCTTCCTTAGGCTTGCTACTCATCATTTTGACAAGAGTAGCAGCTGGAGTGTCCACGCAATCGTAACGGGATAAAAACAAGCTTTTGAAGTCAAACCATGTCATACCCGCAAACGAAACTTGTGCGAGCCAACGTGAAGCACTTCCTCTCAGAGCCTTGCTTAAGGTGATGATCAGAGCACTTCCTTGAAGTGGTACTTCCGATAAGCACAGATCCGCTGTAGTACACCAGGCACGTGCGTCTACATCCGGCTTATCCGGGTCAAATTCAGGCAACGAAATATGCTTGGTACCTGCCGGACCCTTGATGGCTTCTATCAGGGACATCATGTTCTGATTTTGAGCAGCCAGCAAAGTACGGAGCAAATTCTCGTTGCACCGTGACGTCATCGCTCCATTCACTGTATTTTCTTCAGCTCGAAGGAATCCCAGTTCTGATGTCGCATCACGGGTGGCCGATATGGGAAACATCGGTCCCTCTTCATGATCAGACATAGCTTCAGAATAATGTGGGCACTGTCGTGGGTATTCGAGCGAAAGATAATTTAAATTAAAATAACTTTATTCCAGTAACGGTGTTTACAATGGAAACAAACACGTGCGTTAGTACTGAGCGATTGCCAAGACTGTCGGAGCTCGACTGCCGCAACACTCGGTCTCTCCGTCAGTCCCCGCTACATCCCCTCTACCGACGATCGTGTCCAAGCCGTAGGGCGCGCTTGCGTTTCCGTTTGCGTGATTATTTATTTAGTAACAAATCAAATTGATAGATGGTGCTGTCTGTTGTACCGTGGCGCCATCAATCTACGACATACATATATTACTACATTTTAAAGTGGATCTTATATTAATAAAGAACGTAGAACAGATTTCTCAAAAAAACTTTTTTCGTACTGTCGCGTCGCCCAAACCGAAACGAGGTGACTGTCCTCTTTTTTGCTTTTATGTTGACCTGACATAACGTTTTATGAACACAATAGTCCACTTATAATCAAGATATGATCAAGATTAACATATATTAATTTTGTTGCAGTAAATATATACATTTCGCAAAAAAAAAATTGTTTTAACTGTTCACAGCGCCTAAAGCCGTTTCCGAGGCGATTCAATAAATGTGGTCACTCCATGAATAAAAATTTGTTCTGCTTAATCCTAGATGAACAATAATGTATTAGGAACTGCCTCTTAATCTCTAGCATTACCTGATGGAAGGTATTGTAGGCAAAACAGTCACTGCCTGCAGACATATTTATACAATACCAGCGCTTTACAAAACATGAAGTGGAAACACATAATTTATATCTATGTGTACCTAGATAGAAAATGGAACACCAAATTTAAACAATGCATAACACATAACTACAAACAATACAACAAAACAACACACAACACAACACAACTACAAACATAACATATACAGAAATAATAAGTATATAATAATAATAATAATATAATATAATAATATAATCAAAGAGCATCAAAAAATTCTTCCACATCGCTGTCAACAGGAAAAGTTCCCAAAAGGCTGGCAGCATTGCCGCGTTGTATGGCAATGCTGATTCTTTGACCAAAAAATAGGCTAGCCCTCTGGTCGCGTGAAGAGTCGATCAACCGCTTGGCGATGTCTCGGAAAACGTAGTGTGCACTCGGACCCCATGTCAACCCCAAACGGCTCGAACATGTAAGTCCCAATAAGGTTGGAGTATTTGCGCCGTTTGAGGTTTTCTGCACCTGCAGCGGCTGCACCAGCACAGCCCGCCGTACTAGAAAGGTGGGATGGCGCAAGGGTGTCGACACACGTTGCGTCCCACACCAAAGGCCTACCCACCTTCCAAGGCATCAGTGTCATTCCGTCTGGTCTCTTCCCATCGTCGCGTGCCAAGCCCTTAGGTTCTAAAACAGCTGGCACCTCGGCGGTGACAAGAGCACGACGGATGATGTCATTGATGCTGGCGTGCCGTGCTAACCGGCCTGCACTCTTACTGCAGGATAGGCCATGGTGTCCGAGGCAGTCGACATCTTCACCGCATTGGCAGCGATGCGGAGCCACGCAAGGAGCGCCTAGACGCAGACAGGTAGCGACCCGGAAGGTGGTGTCACACAGCATGGTACCTATGTTGGGTGACGGTAGTGCCTGAAGCCAGAGGCCCGACTCCCACTCACCCACAGCCAGCAGGCGGGCACGCTCAGCAGTATTGGTGGACGTATTAATAAGATTATTCCGTACCAACCTGCAGAGCGGCTCATCCCACTGCCTCTGGGAAGATGGGTTCACGGGCCGATCAGTGTTTGGGCAAGCCATTTTCCAAGCGTTCACAGCGTCGGTCAAACACGGCACTTCAGAATCAACCAGGGAAGGTGCTAAAATTTTCCCGGTCAACTTTTCAGTGCTGTGGACAGAGGACAGGAACGCCGGTAAGCTAATACTGTTAATTTTGCGGACGCCGAGGCCGCCAAAACGAATGGGCAGTGTGGCTTGCAGCCACGCTCGGTCGTCCAAGGCCACATTTAAAATGGATGTTAATGTGCTGCGAATAATTTGGTCAATTTTGTCCAAGAGATGAGGTTGCTTTCATAAAGGGGAAGAACGTAGAAAATACATAAAATTTGGGCCAAAACAACAGTATCTAATCAGGGTGAATGCCGAATGCAAATTAATTTTGGAAAGTCTGTTTGAAATATTGTTGAAGTTTTGAATTTTTTCGTCTATGAAAGGAGAAAAACTGTCTTCCAAAATTGGGGAACCTAGGAGGTGTAGTGAACTTTTTTCTAAAATTTTGATTTGTGGAGCTATGGCATTAAATTTTTGTAGGGTCAACTGTCTGTCGGTAATGTCAGAAAGGTAAATTTCACACTTTGATGCGTTAAGGTCCAAGCCAATAGATTTAAATTGTTCTTTCAGGAGTCGTAAATCTTTTAAAACCGTGTCTACGTCACCTCCTAGCGTTCCATCATCCAAATACCACACGTTAAATTTCGAATTTAGTTTCTGGATAATTGGATGAATAGCCAAACTGAAAATGACTGGCCCAAGAGGGTCACCTTGTTGGCAACCAACTGCAGATTCCAAAACATTTTCTTTGTATAATAATTTGGACGGGTACCTGTAACATTGCCACATAAAACCATAAATTTCGGGAAGTTCATTTTTGACTTCGGCCAATGACCTCACCTTTATTGTACTTTAAAAAGGTGGAAAGAGCATGCACGGCAGCCTCACAGCCCCCTTTCGAGCCAAAACCAAGCTGCAAGGGCTGAAACTTAGCTGTAAGCTTTTCGCTATACAGCTTACAGCATATTTTGGCTGCCGTACGCCTGTAGGTGCAGCCAACAGCAATGGGACGAATACCGCCGTCCCTCTTACGCAAAGCACACAAGTTGGCCCCGTATAAGACGTCGACGACGGCCTCGTTTACACCGCCGGTGAGCATGAGGTTAATCAGGGCCGCAAGCTCCTTCAAAAGCGACTCACCAGCTTCCCCGGCGCCTGAACTCAAAAGATCCTTAAGATGTTGTGGAGTTAGGCCGTCGAGGCCGCCAGCGGAACCACTTCGGAAAGAGCTTACGGCTGCAATTAACTGGCGAGCCGAAACGTTAAGAAATGTTGAATTTAGGTCGGGAGGATCGGGGGGGTCGGGATAGGAGAGATCATCCGCAGGCGCTGGGTGTTTACTCTCTAGCGCTGTTAGCATTTCTGGAGAGTAAGGCGCCACCACATCGCTGCTGAAAAGTATCCTGGCTGCTCCCCTGATGTCACCTTCACTTAATTTGGACTCTACATGTGAACATAAGCCTTTTTGTGAAAGACGATTAAATGCAGGTAATTTAGGATCTAAAGTAAGGGTCGAATTGTTACAGTTTTCTTTAATTTGGTATGTCAATGTTTTTTTAGATGCCAATTTTTTTGAACATGTAGAATCCTATAAGGGAAAGTGAGTAATTGCTCCCAGGCACTTATAGAGTTCTCCTGGGTCGCAAGACGGAGACATCGTGCCAAACTCAATGCAACAGAACGTCTTGCACCCCGGGGAACTCTCTTTCTCTCTCTCTTTCTTATTATTTCTGTATATATTACTATGAATATTTAGCTTTTAAATGTAAATACAAAGAATACCTATAAAAATTATTTAAATCTGTTATATTGTATATGTATCTTAAACACAACATACACATACATAACTATTAATTAATATTATACGGGGGAACAGGGACATCGGTATGCAAACTGTACCTAACTATGATTTCGTAGAAATTTTTCGTCAGTTAATTTAATTGATTAAATATAAAGAAAAGTGCAATACCTGCGCGGTCAGAATGTATGAAACATCTGTTTGTTTTTTTTTAACTCACGAAAAATTTTAACGCCCCTAGCGTTCAAATTTTTAGGGTTAAGAATCAATGAGATTGTCTGAAAGGGCTGTTCCGGGACATAAAGGGCTCGTTCCTTCCACGTGGATGGGTTTTAGTTATTAAGAGTCTGACACCCCCTTCTTCTCCACCCAGAGCGGGAGGAGTGATTTGATGATAGTGCATCCTCAAAAAAAAAATTTGGGTTAGGAATCATAAACACGACGACATGGTAACAGGACTTACTACTTATTGTATAGGCATAAGGCCGGTCTTATCACTAATAGCTATCTAACAGACAAACATTGGATGGTTGGGTAAAAAAAAATTGAATCCAAAAGCAGTTTGATTGTTGAAACTTCTGCAAAGCAATATTTAGTGTTCACAGAGCTTAAATTTAGGTAATTTTGACGAATATGTTTCGTAAACAACATTCTGTGGTAAATTATAGTAAGCAGTATGTACAGACGCCGTCATATCAAGCAGCAATCTGTCAAATTTCTTTGATAGTTTTTCAACTTTATTACAAAAGAATAAGGTTCATTTTCAATTGAGAAAATATGACAGGTTGGAATAGCTTGATGTGCTGGAGTCTGTACATAATAAATTATTTTAAGTCTGTCAGCTTTGCCGGACTAGAGTTGAACTCAGGTCCCCATGCTCAGCAGTAGCGAATGCAATCACTAGACTTAGGTATAACTAGCTTCCTGCCCGCGACTTCGTCCGCAAACCTCGTCCGCAAACCTTAATAAATTATACACTTAAACATTCCTCTTGAATCACTCTATCTATTAAAAAAAACTGCATCAAAATCCGTTCTGTAGTTTCAAAGATCTAAGCATACATACATATAGACATTAGGACAGACGCAGGAAGCGACTTTGCTTTACACTTCGTAGTGATTATTAATTCTGTGAAAAGACCAACAAGGAGTCTTTATTAAAATGTAACAATAAGAGAACGCTGTAGGTACAGAGGCCAGCAGTACCTTGATGTGCTGGAGTCTGTACTATATTTTCCAGGAAACATTTCATCTCGCTTCGTAAGTTCGTACCGTCTCAAAGACGCTCAATTCAAAGTCTACCGGAGAGCGCACATGTGATGTAATTAAACCGATATAATTTCCGTTTAATTTACCTAATCTTACTGATGTTAAATACATACATATTATATTATCAGCCTTTAATGTTCCCACTGCTGGGATAAAGGCCTCCTCTGTAAGAGGGGGCCATTATCCACCACGCGGGTCCAGCGCGGGTCACATTTCTTCGTTTTTTTTTGTTCTAGGATATGCCAGTTACCTCACGATGTTTTCCTTCACCGTTTTTAGAGCAGTGATGATGAAAATACACAAAGTAAATCGCGTGCTTGGGTTCGAGGTCACGACCTACAATTATTAAGTCTAGGCTGATACAGTCCGCGAGGTATAAGCTGAGCTTTGCATTAGTGTGAGTGAGAGGAGCGCGGCGAGACAGAATGGCGCCGCGCGTCAGGCCGGTTACCCTAAATCAGTTTAAACCGGTTTTTACCGGGCGAAAATGGCGCCGCGCCTAAGGCCGGTTATCACACCTACACTATCCATGTAGGTACACTCACACAAATGCAAAGCTCAGCTTATACCTCGCGGACTGTACCACTGGGCCACCACTGCGAGTATAAAATTGCTAGCTTCTTACAGCGGCTTCGCCTGCGTGGATGTCGGAAAATACTCCACGGGAACTTACCACCTAGACAAAATTATCCTATGTGCTATTCCAGACTATAATCTATCTCTGCGTGACTGTTAAGAAACAAGAAAAGAAAGAAAATAGGTTTATTTGCGGCAAACATGACGCAGCAAAAAGCAGTGATAACCTAGTGGTGTGACCGGCGGACTGCCAAGTGTCATAGGTCTCGAGTTCGAAACCAAGGCACGCACCTCTGATTTTTTCGGATTCATGTGCGTATTGTAAAATTATCACTTGCTTAAAATCGGTGAAGGAAAACATCGTGAGGAAACCGGCATGCCTGAGAGATATTTCTCAACAGCATGTGATGCTAGGTCAGAGGCCCATGGGCAGCATTAAAACTCTGACACCAGGTTAGTCACTAACCACACGAAGAAGAAGATGACGCAGCAAAAAAAATACAAAAAACAATTAACTGTTACCGTGATTAGCAGTGCACATCGCCTGACCTGTAAATGATCAAGGCTTACATAAAACCATTGAGAAACAGAGTGTAAAATTTAATCTCTGAAAAAGAAAAGCCATTTAATACGATAATTTTATTCTAATTTCACAAACGACACGACTGAACACGAATTGAACTTGTGCCCCGTTTTAATATCCCTCCCTTGTTCCGAACGTAGTACATCGCATATACTCCAAGCGGTTGTGATAGCTTCGCTGCAAGCTCAACTAACCGTAAAATTGACACCGTCCTACATACTAGGTAATTTTAACGTGATATGCCTGCATCCATTGAATACAATATTGCCTACTACTATTTCTTTGTAAGAAAATGGAAAGCTGCTGTAGTCTTCAGAGTATTAGATAGAATGGCAAAGTAATGTACTTAGGAAAGAATTCGTTATAGAATCTAGAAGGTTATAAGTATTACGTATACGTACCTTGTAATATTTATATTCTATTTGGTGGAATATTCGTAAAAAGCGGATAATTAAAAGAAAAAATGGTAGTGTTTGTATTAAGGTTCACTATTGCTTGTTTGGGGTTCGGAAGAAAATCAAATACGTGTTGTTTGAACGCAAAACTACGTGCTCCCTTTCATCGGCTTCATAAGGTTCATAACTCATTTGTGGGGCTTGGTATAACCTTTTATAACAAGCTACCCTCTTCTTTGCTAGAATTGCCTTTTAATACGTTTAAAACTAAAGTAAAATCTATCCTTTGTTCAAAGGCTTACTATACTACCAACGACTACTTAAACGACAAGAATAGTTGGTCGCTGTGATTAACACAAGACAATGTTTATGTTCTTTCTCCAGAATTAGCTTCATAAAATTATTTTTATTATGTATTCTATTCATTGTTTTGGTTGTTTTTTTTTTATTTTTACTATCTATTTATTGTTGACATAATCTACTCATTACAATGTTTTTTTTATTGAGTTGTATTGCAAAATGTGGTTAGCTAGAGACCTCGACAGTTGATCATATTTATTTATCCTGATCTTAGTTAGTACTCATTAACCATTAATTGATTGATTTTACTTCGATGGTCCTAGTTTATCATTTGTAACTTCGAGTTACGGCTGTATGGACATAGTACAGCATTGCACACATGCAAGCGGGCACGCACTTTTACCTGGAGGCTATTTTTTTATTTTTTTTATTTACGCTTGAGTACAGTCAGTTTTAATGTTTTAATTGGTATATTGACGTGTGCTAGCTGACATGTGGCAAATTATTGATTTTAATGTGATGTGTTTCGTAATGTTAATTACTTCTCATACGATAAGTGTGTAGAGTCAAGTTCTTCCAACTAATCAGACAGCTGTGCTGCTGGGGAGTTTGTTGCGCCACTTCTTCTTCCCAGCTAAAGCACTAGGAAGTGGTGAAGGGTGGGCGTTTTTGGGGGACTGTCTTATGTAACTTTGACCTTCAAAAAGTGCTGATCTTCAGCCTAATTTGAATAAATGACTTTTGTTTTTTTTTTGATTTTGCAAGTTTATTGGCGACTAACTTTATACTAAAAATTAAATGCCGACAAAACTTTATACTAAAAATTAAAGACGGCATGAGATATACGTATATATATGTAGGTATGTGGATATGTAACATGCTACCTATATAGATCCAACAAATGGCTTATTAAAAAAGTCATCACGCTGAGTTCTAATCTACAAACTTAGACGGATTTGATCGATGTTTATGAGTTAATTAAACGATTATGGCACTTTGTGCATGCACGTTATTTTTTGCCGTGAAAAACTACGGTTTATACGCCGTGTGTATCTTATGATGATCATGACGTTAACACTAATTTTAAATTACATGTTCTATAAAATTTACGATTTTTTATAAAATAATGATAACAATTAAGTTGTCAAACTAAATGTGTGTAATATCCTGAGTAAAATGCATGTGAACTCAATTTTTAGCACGTCTCAAAATAAGTACTCAATTTCGTTCAGAAAAGGTAAAGGATACCAAATACTTTTTTTTATGTTTCGTCTTCAAAATCAGTTAAGAATCACCTCATTCAACCTTCCTTGAATTTCTCGTACAAAATACCAAGTTCTGTGTGCAACTCAATCCTTTAGAAAGGTATCGGGTCGCAGGGTTTCAAAGTTGTTCTTCATTTTATGTGGCTTTTTATTTTTCCTTAGAATTAAATGGCCGCTGACTGAACGCCGTAGTAAGGATACTTCGGCATAGGAAAGTTTTTGGCCTAATACCGTTCCGATGTATTTGTCGGCCGTCTAGACGTCTTCGTTTCTTCAGTCTAGTGCCTTATTTGATTGAATAATGGCCAGAGTTTTCGTAAAAAGTTACGCACTGGCAATGTTTCTTTGTATTAAAACTTTTTATTAAGAAAAATTACTCGTGTAGTTTGTTATTAGGCTTCCCTCGTTTGTACAGACGCCCGCAAATCAAATTATTCCAAACTGTAAAATTTTCCCAATTGAAAATGAACCTTATGCTTTTATGATAAAGTTGAAAACCTATCAAATAATTTTGACACATTGGGGTAACTTAAATGTTCTGCCCTCTTTTTTACGAATCCGTCTAGTAGACCCTATATAACCTATAGTCAGGGCCATAGCCAGTAATTCACTTCAGGAGGCACAGGGTTGCCAACTTTTTTTAGAAGGAATAAAGAATGTTTGATATCAAAGAGAATAAATAAATAAAAAGTTTACATCTTTAAGAA
Source organism: Hyppa rectilinea (assembly GCA_951799385.1). NCBI lineage: Eukaryota > Metazoa > Arthropoda > Insecta > Lepidoptera > Noctuidae > Hyppa > Hyppa rectilinea. The sequence continues at coordinate 2,330,733 of OX637309.1, read as the reverse complement.
AGATTGTATGCTGAAAATATATTTTTTTAGGTAATTTCCCGATTTCATTTAGTCTTCGAATTAATGTGCAGGTTAATTAATTATTATCAATTAAAATAAAGCCTTGTTTCTCCCTTCCCGCCATTTTGCCTTCATGACCCAAAACAGTGACGTCCATTTAAGGTCATTTTAGGATAATGCGGCCGCTATGGAGTGAGTGAAGCATAACCTCGGTCTTCTTTGGCGCTCACCGTCCAATCAAGACCAGAGATGTCAGCATTTATTTTATTTATTTATCCTTTATTTCAGGCAACGAAAGCCCATAAAATAGAGTACATGTATAAAAATAATAACTATTATTAGTTTATAGTTATTATTTACATAATTTTAAAAATACCGAACCGTTAGGACCGAAGCCTGCCGGGTAAACGAGATTGTCCGAAAGGGTTACCGCTACTCCTGAACATAAAAGGCTAGGGCAGGAACATGGACGGGTTTTTTATTTCCCACCATCAAAAGAAAAAAGGTCTTCTTTGGCCATATATACAGAAATTGAAGTAACTTTATCGACTTATACCAAAAAGTTTAAGAATAAAGAGAATGTAGGCTGCGAGTGCCAGCTTCGTGAGCTCGGAAATTTTAACACTCCGCCTGGAATAGGTTAGACTCTCGAAGAGAATTCTGAAGTTGCAGGAATTCATTCAATTTAAAGTCGAGACAATATAAATAGGGTACTGCTTTTGCAGATTATAAAGTACGCATTCGCGGAATAGAGAACAATTCTCTATTACGCGGAATAGTTTAATTACAGGTCGTAGGACTCAAGGGGTCGAATTCTAGGAACAGCTTAATTTTGAAATAAACAAATAGCCATAGAACGTATTATAATTTTACCTGATGTGAAGATCTTCAGAAAAAAACGCGAATTATTTCTGGATTGCGATTCTAGTTTCTCACATTTCGGGGGGGGGGGGGGGGGGTTGAAGCACCTAAAAATCCTCTATAATAGTATTACGGGTGATTACCCAAAGCACCTTTGAGTAATCACCCCCCGTAAAGTATAAAGTTCAATGAACTGTCTACAATAAATCGTTTCGTGAAAACATTAGACAAACAGATAAAACCAACAATTCACAACATAAATATCCAATTCATTAACGGCTACGCCTCCACAATAGTCCACAAGCACCTACAAACAAACTAAACGCGAAACAGTTTGTCTAAATCAAAACAACCCCGAACTATATCAATCGATTTACGTTTAATTACATTTTGAGCGGCGCGTTGACATTTCGTTCGTCGCCAGCTGTGAAATCGGGCCGCCATCTTGAAGTGCCACGAAAACCGCAGGCGTGCCGCTGACTGGGCACTTTCACGCGTGTTTACACATTGCCTCGCACATCTGCTATCCTGGTACCTTCCTAACGGGAACGGACGGATTATTCAGTGATTTGCGTTAGCGTAATATGGCCGAAATTGGATACCGCGGTGGATTCTCAGAATTCTATAAACGGCTATAATATAGTCGTTTATGGCTCTTTGACACTTTTTTGACATTATACATTGTGATGGACCTTAATCCTACAACGAACCAACGTACCTAATTGTCCGAAATGAACTAACTATAACACGGGAAATTAACGTAAGTACTTTTTTTGTGTACCAATCAATATCCTCAACTCAAAATCAAAGCTTTAATTTCAAATAAACCAATTACAGGCACTTTTGAATTGTCAAGGGTATAATGATAGAAAAATGAAGCTAGCCCATTTCAAAGCAGAAGCTATCTATGGAGAAGAACAGGCAAGAAACATGATCATGATACAAAATTCGTTCATGTTATTAACTTGCATGATAAATATATAATTATTCTAAGTACTGATATCTAGATAAGTTTCCTTCCATCTTCACCCAACTTCATTAATTCAGAAGTAACAATACGAGTACCTACGTACCTAACAAGTTTGTGTACTTACATAATACAACATTGTTTAAACTCCAACACTGGGTAACACATTAATATTTGATACCGATGGGGATAATATACATAGAATATTTAGTATGTATAATTGTAATATAAGCACGGGACGATGCACCCGGTAATAGGGTGACCATAAATATTATGATAAGACATTACCTACATAAATGCAAGGAGTATTCATAACCGTTATTTCCAAGTGTTGCCAAAGTAAAATAATGCATTCAGTTGCCGTCTGTTGCAGGAAAACATCGTGAGGAAACCAGCATGTCTGAGAGATATTTCTCAGAAGCAAGTAAAGATAAGCTAAGGCCCATGGGCACCATGAAAAACTCTGACACCAGGCTAGTCACTAACTACACGAGAGAAAGAAGAAATTGCCGTAATTAATGATCATACATTCAAAAGTTGGTTACAATATTAAGGTGAAAACTACTTTCAGTAGCAACTCAGAGCCTGGATTTGTGCCCGTTTGACGGCAATAGGTTCGCCTCCTATTCCATGAGACTAAAGGTGCGTCTACACTGTCTTACATAACATGTTATAAAACATAGTTATATGACATATTTCTATAGAACAAGTAATAATGTGGACGTGTTAGATAACAAATAGTTATGTGTTAAGTATATTACATAATCAGTTGCTGGGTTGTGGAGGTCAAATAGGCAGTCGCTCCATGCAAAATACTGGTATTCAGCTGCACCCAGTTAGACTGGAAGCTGACCCCAACATAGTTGGGAAAAGGCTAGGCAGATTGATTGTTGATTACATAATCTGTACGCACCCTTAGACATAACGGGCGAAATGGGGGTGCAATAAGTGTGTTTCTGTTTACTTCTCTGCCTAACCCTTTAAAGATACAGGCGTAATGAGCACAGAATACACACCTACCTACCTCTATTATACAAGCGTGATGATGTGTCTTTGTGTTCTAGAAAGAAAAAAAGATTAAAAAAAAAGAGAAAGACGGAAATTATCCCAAACGAACGCACTATCGGGATAAAAAGTATACTATGTGTTAATCCAGGTCATATACCACCTCCGGGCCAAATTTCATCCAGATCCGATCAGCCGTTTAAGCGTGAAGAAGTGGCAATCATTTATTTATTTATTTAAACTGACACCCACTGTCATTACAGGTCACCCTAATACAATAGTGGGTGGGTGACTAACCTATCTCAGGTATACAAAAATATCAACTAATAGGTGCTACATAAAAATCTACTTAAAACTAAATTATAACAAAATCTTAACCTAAAGTAAGTAATAACAAACAACATAGAATAATATTTAAATGTAACTAACGAAATTCAACAATACTCTCTTGCGAATTCACTCAGATCGCACGAGAAGATGTCAATCCTCTCATGCACTTCATTAAGCACATTATTGTGCAAGTGAGGGGTGTTTTTGAAAGTAGGTTGGTTTTGGTAGCAGGCACAGCCAGCGGTGGTGGCCGCCGCCGCCTCCACACGAACCGGTCTGGCATGCACAGCTTCAGATTACACATCACACCCGGGTTATGTGCTACTCCACGCAGGAGCTTTAGTGCATGCATACGCCGCCATATCATACAAACACACACACACACTCACAAACTTTCGCCTTTGTGTTATTACACATGAGTGTTTACTTAAGTTTTGGATTCAAAGTAAGTAACAATAGTTATCGCAATCAACATTAATTCCCAATGGATTCATCGAATCTGTAATCCGAAACGTTAAATAAATCCGAAGTTTTTCGATGAAATTTGACGTGCTTTCCGAAGCACGGAGGACTGAGGATGCGTAGCTTAACCTGGTGGATCGATCTGTGCGGCTGTTAGTACTTAGCCACGAGCTCCCTGTAAATGAATATAAAAGTTAATTAAACTCGTTGAACACCACCACGAGACACGAAGTCAAAAATACGGTGAAGGTAAACATTTTGAAAACTGACGTACACCTAGAGCCAAATATTCGAAGACGTATTACATCCACTAACCTGCACTAGGGCCGGGCGGTGGATTACGTCGTTATTCCTACCCACAGGGACGCCTGTGCCCTAGCAGCGGGAATGTTGTAAGCTGATTATGTTATCCTGGTTATGCTTCCACTGCGCTCGCTGGGCATAAGCCTCGCTACTACCTCGCTGACTGGCTAATACATGTAATGGATGAACAATCCTTACTACAGAACAATACTAAGTTTGTACCGATGCAAGAATATAAGAAAATTATAATCCTGTGTGTGAGCTTTTATGGTTTTTGGAATATAGTTCTTGAACGTGGCTTGTGGTATGGTATTGGTAGAAAATTCATGAAAAGCGTTATGCCCTGATGACCCATAGGTTTTTGAAATACTAAGGGCAAATGAAACAGCAGTGATAGCCTAGTGGCGTGACCGTCGGACTGCCAAGTCATAGGTCTCGAGTTCACCTCTGATTTTACGTATTCATGTGCGTATTGTATAATTGCCACTTGCTTAAAAATCGGTGATGGAAAACATCGTGAGGAAACCGGCATGCCTGCGAGATATTTCTCAACAGTATGTGATGCTAAGTCAGAGGCCCATGGACAGTATTAAAACTCTGACACCAGGTTAGTCACTAACCATACGAAAAAAAGAAGATCTGTTCAGCCGTTTAAGCTTAAAGGACAAACAAACATACAAACTCACACACACACATGCTCCGAAAATATCGCCTTTATAATTTTAGTGTGAGCTGATACCACCACCACTATTTTTAGTGTTTGTTGAAATATATATAATTTATGTTCGTATAGTACTGGAATTATGAGATATCGCAAGCATTCGCAGGGCATCACTGCTGATTAAAAAATAAAACGAGGTTACATGATTACAACGGTTCGTTTTGTTCTAAAATAAAATACTTATAAGATCCTTCTATTAGTTTTTTTAGTTAAAATACTCCACTAGTGCTAAAAAGAAAGAACTGCAGAAAATCAAAGTATTCGATTCTGAAAATGTCACTTTTCATTTGTTTCACAAACAGTGCAAAACAGAGTTGTTGTGAATCATTCTAGGTCGCTGTTTTTAATACCTTGGAGATTGGCTAGACAATAACTAATATAAAGGAAGAAGAAACTTATTGGAGTTTTCAGTTTTTCCAGCGTAACAGGATTTATTGAGAAAATTGGAAATGTTTCTTGAAATATTCGCTGTTTATTTTATGATAAATTATTGCGGTGTACTTATACAACGGAAGAATAAGCAAAGAGACCTTTTTAAATATTTTGGTTTGATCAAGCCTGTAAATATGTACATTATGTAGTACGTGAAGGAAGATAATTGCAACGTGTACCTATGTCTTTGTGGAAAAAAAATCTGCTAAAAACAGCAGATTTTTTTGTATCTCTCTCTCTGTTTGTATAAAAATACAGAGTTGATATGACAGAGGGGCATTAAATTACGCTACGTATACTATACGTGTTTAGTATTAACTCGGTACGGTATAAAAATAAAAAGCACCAAAAATGAGGTTATTATTTTTTCAAACAAACTAAATAGCTTACAAATCAGAGTAAAACGCAACCACCCTTTGTAAATAAAAACTGACCTTGTAACGCAGCGGCACCGACGCGCGCGCGCCGGAGCGCTGTAAGGAAAGATACATCGTGTTCAAACGGGGCAAAAACTTAAAAAAACATTTGCGACTAAACTACTGCTCCTATTTAATTGATTTTTGGTACAGAGCTTGAAAATGGTCCCTAGTATAAGCTGTTTAAAGGAAAGCCCCTCTGTCGTATCAACTCTGTATAAGCTGATTTGTTTTTCTCGCGATTTCAGATTTGTTCCGATTGTGAAAGTTATTCATAATGATGAGTACAATGAACCCTCAAAACAATGCCCATGAATTTAATTTCACCCTGTAGTTACATACAATTAAGGAAATTAATTGTTCATCAAATTAACCTCCAAGTTAAATTGTCCGTATAATGAAATCTTTACTATCATTCATTGACGGACTCAAAACACCACCCTAAAAGGTAAGGCAGAGGTGTACTATTTATTAGGCTTATTGGACGACTCGCACGAATTTAACTCGCACGAAACGTGCGAATCGACTCCTTTAAAAAATATTATTTTTTCTGTAGTCGATTCGCACAAAGTTTATTTAATGGGGAGCGAATAGCCTACTACATTTTTGTGAGGGTGTCGATTTGCAGGCCAATAAATAAAATTTGTGCGAATCGACTACAGAAAAAATAATATTTTTTAAAGGAGTCGATTCGCACGTTTCGTGCGAGTTAAATTCGTGCGAGTCGTCCAATAAGCCATTTATTTTATACACAGTTGCCAGTTATTTTTAAGTCCCATGTAGGTATAAGGGAGGGTGGGAGGGTTCTTTGACGTGTTATGTCAATTTCATAAACTTTTAATTTCCCTGAAAATACGTTCAACAAAACTGTATCACGATGATTTATTCGAGGGATCCTAAACCTACTATTTATTTTTCTTTTATTTAACTTTGTTTAGACTGGAAGATAAAGAAACAGCATATAAAGCTGTTTGAAAAAGTTTCTATCGTTCAGAAGCTTCATTGAAATTAATGTTCTGAGTATACATATTTAATTACACATATTTTTCACTCTGTAATTTGTACGAATGATGTCCCCCAGTAATTTACTCAACCACTCAAACACCCAAAGCTTAACATGAATTAATTAAATTCTATACGAGAGCGTGCTAAATTTCACGCATTCACACCATAAGCCAGTTAGTTCGCAATGGAATAATTCCACTTTTGACTCGCGCACGGCTTCTGAGCGTCGGAAATTCCGTACGGCAGCGCAATCTCTAAAATAAATAGCCGTCATAATTTAGCAGGACATTGTCCTAAATAACACTTTAATCATGGTGAGTGTGTAAACGTTGGGGTAAGCACGGCATGATACAGGAGTAAATAACTAACAGAATGATAATATAGTCCTATAAACATATTTGCGCAGCGCTTTTTGTAAAAGGATAACTACATAATAAATTAAATAAATTAATTTATTTTTCAGGTAACAACACTCATTGCTAAAAGAAATTAAATTAAATCAAATGAAATAAAATAAGTCAGAATAAACTAAATGGACATACATGTGACTGGATTGCGTAGGTCAAATAGGCAGTCGCTCCATGTAAAATACTAGTATTCAGCTGCATCCGGTTAGACTGGAAGCCGACCTAAACATATTTGGGAAAAGGCTAGGCAGATGATACACCATAAAATTAAACAGTAACCTGTCAAATCTCAATTATTTTATATTAGTTATTAATTCTTCTACCTATGTTAGTTTTGCCACGTTCATTAAGTATTAACCGTGTCACACCTACTGTTCTACAAGCCCCGTTATGTGGCGTCTTACCCACATATGTGGGTGGTGGCGAGAACTTTGACAGTAATTGTAGGTAACGATTGTTTAAGCCGCTTGAATTATGTTCAGTTTTTAGCTAACTATCTGTTACCCGTAACTTCGTCTGCGATTCAGGAAGATGATCTGTATTTCCTTACCTATGTCATGGTCTACCGGTGTGTTAAATATTATCCAAATCTGTTCAGCTGTTTAACCGTGATAGCGCAGCAAACAAACAATGAAACTCACTTTCTGACTTTATAAATATTATGAAATCGGAAAGTGAAGTTAAGAGTCAATATGTTAGGAAGTGCGACCCAGTAAGTTCACGGCTCAGCGAAGTAAAGGTAAAGGTAAGATTCTGTCGCATAATCTACTCTGTTGCTTCAGATTTTCATATTCATCTCGGTGTTCTAGTACTTGTTCTAAACGTAACGTGTTTTGCAATGTTTTGCGCTTTGAAAAATATGTAGATTTGTTGTCTGAGACGATTCTTATTAGGCTCTTTGCACACGACACGGTTTCTGTACGGTACGGCGTAAAAACCGCGCTGTAGAAAAAACGTGTCCATCAACAAGCTTCCACACTTACGTTTATGTCTACACACGTGTATAAACCGCGCCGTAGTAAAAACGTGTCTGTCAACAGACAACGGAGAATAAACCGTGTATGTACAAAGGCCCTTACTGAGGGGGACGTAAGTGGAATGTCTGATGTGGTGCGGGGACTCGTCTGATGTGCTCGCTTGTTGTCGAGAGAACTATTGTGTTTGTCTTGAATACATAGTAGGAAAATATATGTACGTACTAGCTTCTATCAGAAAGGGAATTCCCGTTTGTCTAAGAACGTTTGCATTTTAATCTCGGTTTGAATCTGTGATACACACCATCCTCTACTTTACTTACTTTTTTTGACAGCGATTGTTGCCGAGATGAGGTTGTGACCAGATTTTGCAGCTTTTTAAATTGAATTGGCGTTCTGAGGGCCAACCACTTATTCTCAACGCGATTGTCCGAAAGGGTTAACGCTGCCCCGGAACACAAAGGGCTATGGAAGGAACATGGATGGGTTTTAGTCAGTAAGAGTCTGACACTCCCTTCTGCTCCACCCAGAGCGGGAGGACTCATTTGATGATTCCAAAAAAGAAACATTATAGCAGTATTAGTTTAATATGACTTAAGAGTTGGAAAGGGATAAAGCTTTATGTACTGTGCAGCACCATCTCTTTCTGATACTGGAGTAAGATCGAAATGTTACTGATTCAACATTCACCTGCAGCTTGAAGGGCCGAAGCCTGCCGGGTCAGTGGAATTGTCCGAAAGGGTTACCGCTACCCCGGAACATAAAGGGCTCAGGAAGGAACATGGATGGTTTTTTAGTCAGTGAGAGTCTGACACTCCCTTCCGCTCTACCCAAAGCAGGACGGTTCATTTGATGATTTCGAAACCTTAAATAAAATGTCCTCGCGATAGTATCTACATTGAAACCGTGCGAAGCCGCGGCGGGTCGCTAGTAAAAATAATAATAACAAATATTTACTTTTGCTATCAATACCTTCGATAATTTTAACCTATATCCACCACAAGTTCTAACATTGGCCCCTCAAGCGTGCATCAACAGCCCCTGTAAATTGTATACCATCTGAAGAGCCCTCCGGAGGGATAGGACGCATCAAAGTGAACACTCTTGGATACTCCAGCGTTTTCGCACTCCATTCATGTTGTGTCATAAATATCCCGTCTTCCTATTGACAATTTTATATTTAGACTTGACAATCTTCGCGACCTTGGCATTTACATGGAAAGGCGATAATTATTTCTGGGCCTTTTCTTTCTGAAAGTGCCGACAAAAAAAATGGAACGTGTGGTTAGTACTAGTATAACTTGTATAGTGTATAACTTCCTAAATCCTACAACTTTTGTCCCATTAACTATTGCTCCAATTGACTATTACTTACCACACGTTGGTACCATTATTTTTCGGTGGCCAAAATATTTATGGAACCTGAATGTTCTCCTTTAGTTGACTGGTGCTTCATGCTATGAGCTGTTCTGAGAACTAAGCAGGGACAGATATAATGTGAATTCAAAATCTAAAATTTCGTCCAAATTAACGTAATCCCCGAAAAGTAAGGTACTACTCTGTCAAGAAAGTACCGGGAAAAGATCAATAATACACAAAATGTCTGTTATTCATCCAAATTTATTTTATCACCTTCAAAGTATGCTCCTTTAGAAACGATACACTTGCGCCAACGAATAATCCATTCATCATAACATTTTTTAAACGCTGCTTCCGGAATTGAGTTCAGTTCTCGCCGCGAATTCGACTTTGGCGTGGTTTTTTCGGTTTCGGTTCAAACGGTATAACAAATATTTGAATTTGGAACCATAAACAAATCATCCATTCCCGATACTTTTTTGACTGAATGTATATCTGTGGTACGCCCACATTTCTCTTTACCATTTAGTTATGTGTAAGTCCCAAGTAATATGGACGAAACTTGCCATCATCAATCGGGCTCAAATCCAGACTCCGGACTGCTACTGGATCTGTGATGGAAAACCCAGTAACTCTCTTGACCTTATGCTCAGCAGTGGCGCTTAGCACCACCACCAAACCGGTAAAGCAGTTCTCATCGTTACTCAAACTCAAAGTCATCATCTGCCTAGCCTTTCCCAACTATGTCGGTGTCGGCTTCCAGTCTGAATGGATGCCGCTGAATACCAGTATTTTACATGGAGCGACTGCTTATCTGACCTCCACAACCCAGTAACTGGGCAATACGGTACCCTTCGTTAAAACTGGCTGTCAGATTTTCGGGGTTCTGACGACCCGTAACGATTGTCAAAGATGCACAAATGACAGCCGGGACCAACGGCTTAACGTGCTTTCCGAGGCACGGAGGAGTCAGTCTCGGTATGTAAATATGGTCACCCGTCCACGGCCAACGCCGGCAAGCGTAGCCTAACCTGATGCATCGACATGTGCGGCTGTTAGTACTTAGCCACGCGCACGAACTCAAACTCGAAGTATTTATTTCTAATAAATCAATTACAGGCACTTTTAAATTGCCATAGGGTCAGTCAGTCAGAAAAATAAAGCTAGATGCCCATTCCAAATCAGTAGGTACCTATGGAGAAGAATGGGCAAGAAACTCCACAGACTACACTACTTATGCAGATATTCCCAGAAACTTGGTGTTAGTGATAGCAGTTACACAAACACTAATACAACCTAATCCCTTCGACAAGACGTTCTAATAACGAGCTATTTTCTCGAACTAACGACGCGAAACTAACCAAATATTTAATATCAGTAATTATTACGTACAAACCCACAAATTGGCTTATCGCCAAAATGATAATATAATTCGTAAAGCTCTAACAACATATTCCGTCCATGACGAAGAAAATCCATTTAGGGATGATACATATGCCATAATACCATCGTAAAATAATCTCATTAGAGTGGGAAATGTAATCGGACGTAGGAAGGGTCGGACGTGTGGTGACAACCCTCCCTCGTAAGGGTTGTAATAATATAAAACTTGTTATGAACTTGTTTCGTATGTATTATTAAGTTTTTTGCTCATTGATTGTGATCAAGAAATTCGGGTTTATTAAGTTTATTTACATAGCGACTGTTATTACTTTCGTCGTTGCTTCGACTGTTCAATAATTGAAATCCCACGAGTAATTGTACAGAGGCCAACACATCAAGTTACCACAATCTGTCAAATTTCTTTGATAGTAATTCAACTTTATTGCAAAGACATAAGGTTCATTTTTAATTGAGAAAATTTGACAGTTAGGGATAGCTTGATGTGCTGGCGTCTGTACGTTTGATTTTAATAATAAATTGCCTTGTTGGTCTAGTAGTCACAGTTGTAGTTCAGACTTTGGATTTGTGCCCGGTTGATGACAATAGGCTCGGCGTATTAAATGGGACTTATAAACATAACTGGCGAAATGTAGGTATAAAGTAGGTTACACTTCTGCTTAAACCTTCGTGAACCACGTTGGACCAGAAAGAAACAACATTTTGATGAGCACTGTCTTCGATTCTTGGAACGAGAACTGAGTGGTTTCTCCTAATAATGTTATAGTATCATTCTGTAGCACTGAGGAAATGACGATAATAGTGTTCATCAGTTTGTTCTTGCCTTTTAACCTTCTGAACGCCAGAGCATACAGAAACGTACGCGCGTGCCCTCCTCGCCAAGCTACTTCTTCTTGTTATCATGAATTACCCAATATCCATGGTGTCTTTTAATTTGCTTCATGTCATTAAATACGTACGAGAGCTTCACTTTTTAAAGATATCTATCTATATAAACACACACAAAACTAATGATTAATTGTTCATTTCGTGTTGATAGTGTACCGCACTTGTGTATTTGTGAGGGGGTGTTTCCTGATGCTTTGAAGAAATCTGTAGTGAAACCATTACATAAAAAGCAAGAAAAAGACCTGATGCAAAATTACAGACCAATTTCACTTATATCCATTTTTTCAAAAATATTTGAAAAGTATATTGCTCGACAATTAAGCACGTACTTAGATAAAAATAATATACTTTGTAAGGAGCAGAACGGGTTTAGAAAAAATAAATCTATCAATATGGCGGTATACGATTTTTTACACAAAATTATGTTAAATGTTGATAATAATACACCGATCTGTGCAATTTACTGCGACATGACGCAGGCTTTCGATTATGTTCAGCATAATATTTTATTGCAAAAGCTCGAATCGTATGGAGTACGAGGAAATGTTAAAAAACTCTTACAATATTATTTACAAGGAAGAAAGCAAACTACAGAAATAACGACGATTAATGCGAACACCAAGCGGGAAGTAATATTTACATCTGGGGAGCGTAAAGTCAATTATGGTGTTCCACAAGGAAGCGTATTAGGACCACCGCTATTTACAGTTTACATCAACGATTTTCCTAAATGTATAGAACACAGTATGACACTTTTTGCAGATGACAGTACGATAACCATTCCTTGTGACGATAAACATATTTATGAATCTGACTTATGCGCAAGAGTGTTTTTTGTATGGCTCCCATTATTTTCAATAAGCTCCCCAATGACTGGAAAGAGCTAAGCTTAGTAGCATTTAAGAGAAAACTTAAATCTTTTTTAGTTAGTAAAGCATATTATGATGTGAATGAATTTTTAAGTGAATCTATATGATATTGACATGCTTTATATATATCTGAAATGTAATATTTTTCCTGATAATGATGATTGTATTTAATAATTTTTAATCTAATTTATTTTGTATTTTAATTATTTTTGACTTACTGCTGACATTAATTGGTTTTTGTTTCTTTTTTTTCTGATTATCAATGACTGATTATTGAATATTTTGACAATTTTTGTATGAGTTTGACAATTTCATCAATCATTTTAATAATTATAATTTATATATTTACGTCAGCTTTGTCCGTATTAATGATTGTAAACTTGTATTAATATTTGCACACCATGGAAATATGGTAAACATGTTAGCACAACTCCATGTACTTCTTAAAACACCTTGCATGCATTTTTCTTCTTTTAATTGTATGTACACACATGTTTGAGCAAATAAAGTTATCTTATCTTATCTTATCTTATCTTACCGCATTGTTACATATTTGTGCCGTTGGCGCTCAAAAGGTTAATTTCGTTTCGGCGACTTTTAACAAAAATACTTAGCAATTCCTGAGACATACTTAATAACATAGTTACAATATTCTTTTCTCAACTTTGTACCGCATATTTTACATTTTGTTGCAAAATACCTTTCTCGAGACAAATTTTCCTTGAATTACTAAGAATGCTAAAAAGAGTATTTTTTCATTTTTTTATTGAGACGATTATTCATTGTTATTTAGTTCCACAGTATTTATCTTACAAAATCTCAATAATTGACAGCTTCTATAATAAATCACAAATCAGGGCGATGTACCGGACGGAGCGTGTCGCGGTTGGCATGTAAGAAACGATCCCAAGTCGCTACCAATGATTGATGACCCCTGATACTGTGGTGTCATTGGTTGTTCACAGCTTTTGCTTTAAAGTGTGGTATAATTCTGCCATTCCTTAATTTTTAATACTTTGTACAGACGCCAGCACATCAAGCTATCCCTAACTGTCAAATTTTCTCAATTAAAAATGAACCTTATGTCTTTGCAATAAAGTTGAAATACTATCAAAGAAATTTGACAGATTGTGGTAACTTGATGTGCTGGCCTCTGTACTTATCGTACGTAAAGTCATTTTATTATAGACTAGCCGCTGCCAGCCAAAAATAATCCCAAGGAAACGTACTACCGGGATAAAAAGTATCCTATCTGTTAATCCAGGTCATAAAGTATCCTATCTGTTAATCCAGGTCATAAACTACCTCTGTGCCAAGTTTCATCCAGATCCGTTGGGCCGTTTGAGCGTGAAGGACGGCCAAACATACAAACTCACACACACACTCGCTCACAAAGTTTCGCTTTTATAATATTAGTGTGATGTCTACATCGTCTTCGCATTGGGATGATGCCTGGGTAAAAAAAATGGTCCGTCAGTCAGATACTATACTTTTTGGAAGGCATAAGGGGCTAAAATCAATTAGTACAAATGTGCTCAATGATATACTGGAATATATTATTTGACTTTTCATTAAGGGCAGATTTTTCAATAGCTAGATAACTTTTATCTAAAGAAATGTCAAATTTGACAGTTTGACATAATTTATACTGAAACTGTCAAACTGCAATATTTATTCTTCAGATAAATGTGATGTGTTTGAAAAATCGGCCCATAAATTGTGTAAAGTGTATTTAGTTTTAGTTTTTGTTTTTATTTAACCCAAATAATGTGTGTCTCAATAGTTACCGCTAGATAATTAAAAAAAAAGTCATGGGATTCATATCTCTTTTAGAACAATTTCAACTTAGCAAAATAAATTGATTTGAATAAATATTGTAATGAATAAATGCTCTTATTACGGTTGTTTTAAACAATACAATTGTGTAAGAATATGTCACGCACATTCCCGTAGTCCTGTTCTAGCCGAAAGATTGACGTTTTACCCTTTATTAACCCTTGGTCCAAACAAATGTACCTATTTAGCGTTTTATAACCCACGATTTTATCTTTTAAACGGATTTTTTCTTGTTTCATTACGTCGATTAACTATAACTGATTAAACAATACCAGAACGAAGAATACCATATCTATTGAATTGTCTGGCGGCAGACATAAGAAGAGAAACAAAAAAAAAATATATATAGAAGTGTGTTAAAGTAGCACTTTAACACGTTACTAAATATATTTTTTTTAAGTGTGAAGTTCCTAAGTCTTATGTTTGAAGTTTAAGTAGTGTGGTTTTATCGGGCTTAGTTTATAAGTTATTTAGCATGTTGTGAACTTATTATCAAAAATAAATAATAAAAAACAGGCAGTTTTTTGTAATGATGAAAAATGGACACTGTAAATTATTGTTCCCGGTCTAAAATAAGAAAATCTTAAGCATTTTTGCATGAAGGTAGTCCTTCATGAAGTCAAGGACAAGGTTGAGTCCGTCTGGCGTCACTCCAAAACTCTTTGATCCGATAATTCTGGCTCAAATTTTTTTTTACGCCCACAGGCAAAAGATAAAACAGGTTAGAGTGGGGATGCCTGAAAACTTGCAAAGGCGTCGTTGGTCCTGTTTAATTCGTTCATACAAGCATTACCTGCGTTTTTTTCTTCAATTCCTCTCCATGTCATTAAATTCTTAAGACAGTTTTGTCTCCATAATTTTGTTACGGTATTTAATCGTCATTCTTTCTTTCCTTGAACACATCTAAGGAGTTATTGAAGATTTTTCTCGTATTTTCCTGAATAAAAATATTTTTCTGCTTTCTTCTTTTTGCGAAAAAATTAAGATTCCGTGTTTGTAGAATTTAATAATATATCTTTGTGTAAATTCCTAACAAAACGTTTGTAATAACATGCCTAGGTATATCAGTAGAATGTTTAATCATATCGCTTTTGGATGTATTTGAGGATATTAAAAATGTTCTTTCCGCGTAACAAGCTTATGAGAATGATGAAACATTTTATCAAAGAAATAAAATTGAACCCAAGTTTAACTGGAATTCCTTTTGCTCAGTTACTTTGATATCGGGTCTTGCTACAAGTTACAGAACTTCGATGCTAACGATATGCATACGTTTGTGTTCATACCAATATCATAAAGAGAAAAGTTTTGTAGTCTGCTGCGAGTTTACCATTACTACTATTTTTCTTAGTTTTATTTTTAACTAGCTTTTGCCCGCGGCTTCGCACGCGTTAAATTAATACATATTAACTTTCCTCTTGAAACACTCTATCTATTAAAAAAAACTGCATCAAAATCCGTTGAGTAGTTTTAAAGATATATACGTACAGACATTAGGACAGACGCGGGAAACGACTTTGCTTTATACTATGTAGTGATTCTACATTATTTTATGTGTCTACTGAAGTAGGTATTATTTCACCAATGGAACTAAACGCGACCATTGGTGAATTTCGCCTTTAGTATCTGGTATTAAATCGAGAGTTATCTTACCGTATTAATTATGATTATTTAACTGGAACAAATAATATCGCATTTAAAAATAAATGACGATGTGATTTGAAGTATACAAGGTGTTCAAAAATTAACTCTAATAATTTCGTGGGAAAAAAATATGAGCTGTTCCATACATTTATGCACACGTAACTCAATAAAATGTGTGGCACAGCTCATATTTTTTTCGCGATTCCAGGGTTCATCCCATAGTAAAAGTTGTTCGTAACGATGAGGACAACGCTCCCACGAAATTCTTAGAGTTCATTTTTTAACACCTTAATTAAAACGTATCAATTCATTTCCTCATGTGTGTTTTTTTTTTTTAAGACTGGCATATCATCCTATGACTGCTCCCGCTCTGGGTGGAGCGGAAGGGAGTGTCAGACTCTTATCTGACTAAAACCCATCCATGTTCCTTCCGTAGCCCTTTATGTTCCGGGGTAGCGGTAACCCTTTCGGACAATCCCGCTTACTCATGTGTGTCTGTTAATTGATATGTATTTTAGAAATATCACGTCTCGTTGTCGTGGTAGGTACTGTCCTATACCGAATCGCAGTCGTGTCGTCAGCACAAAGCAAGCTCGCTAGGCTTTTAGGTGATGAGTCAACATACAACTTCGTTACTACGAAAACACATTGTTTATCTATCTTTGTGCGGGTCTGTTGCTCGGGGCGTCAGCGTAGCGTCAGCCTAAATATCGTCAGCCTTTGTAAAGTACAAGCTTCATTCATCAGTTGTATCGTATGATCTTTTCAGTCCAATTTGTTTTGTTTATACGGCTGCTTTTTCTTTGTTTTTGTTTGTTTAGTTAGCTCATAGCGTGATGTTCGTCAACATCATTCAGCTGAAAAACGCTTCTCGCAACCAACTAGATTCTAGCAACATTTGTCAGTTCATCGAGCCACCGTCTTCATCATCTGCCTAGCCTTTCCCAACTATGTTGGGGTCGGCTTCCAGTCTGAACGGATGCCGCTGAATACCAGTACTTTACATGGGGCGACTGCTTATCTGACCACCACAACTCAGTAACTGGGCAATACGATACCCTTTCGTAAGACTGGCTGTCAGATTTTCGGGCTTCTGACGACCCGTAACGACTGTCAAAGGTGCACAAATGACAGCCGGGACCAACAGCTTAACGTGCTTTCAGAGGCACGGAGGAGTCTCGTTATGTAAATATGTTCACCCATCCACGGCCAACCCCGGTAAGCGTAGCTTAACCTGATGGATTGACCGATGATCTTCATGGGCTATAAATAATACTTAACTGGTTCATCACTATTCCATCTCTGAGCAAATACCTCTCATAGCCTAGGAACCCTTAATTTTCTGGCTTTCACATCTACTACAACTGCCTACTATGATAAAGATTTCAAAAAGGTTCTAAAACCTTCTTTGATTTTAACCTTATGAACACCAGAGCATAAAGGCACGCGCGTGCCCTCGACGCCAAGCTACAAATTTATTTCTTCTTATCGTGAATTTACCAATATCCATGGTGTCTTTTAATTTATTTCATGTCATTAAAAATACGTACGAGAGCTTAATTTTTTAAGATATCTATATAAACACACACAAAAGTAATGATTTAATTGTTTCTTTAGTGTTGATATCGTACCGCATTGTTACATATTTGTCGTTGGCGTACAGGGCATGCGCTTGCTTGTCACGTATATGTGACAATGGCGTTCAAAAGGTTAATATTTTGCTCAAAGAATTTAATATCAAAATCCGTATACTAGAAACTTTTATTCGCGTGAAACATGGGAATATGCGCACGCCTGAAGTGCAGCACAGACACATCGACATCGTCTACATTCCCAGCCTCCCCTATGTTTCAAGAGCTCACATTATACCCTATCTCCCCTTTGTGCTCATCACCCTTGCATTACATAGTATTCCTTTTTGTTTTGGAACCTAATTTAACAAGGATTCCTTTGACTTGCATGCTCTAACAGCATTTCATAAACATGTTTTTTTTAGACAGTAAAAAATAGAGAGATTAAATTGATTTCCGAAAACTTGAGGATCGTTTATAGTACTAATAGACCGACAGGCTGATTAATTAGCATGCTGCAAGGTATGCCCTCTACAACCCTGTGTAATATGATATATAAGGTGTTAAAAAATGAACTCTAAGAATTTTATTGAGTTACGTGTGCATATATTTATGGAACAGCTCAATTTTTTTTCGCGATTCCAGGTTTCATCTCGATCAATAACGATGAGTACAATGCTTCCACGAAATGAGGTGGATTATGGCCCACTCCCCCTCTCTTAGACAGGAGGCCTGTGTCCCAGCAGTGTACATTACAGGCTGATTATGTAGATTTTAGTTTAGGCTGTATATTTTGGTATTTAAGATTTGAAATTAAAATATTGGTTATTAGTAGCTCGAAAGCTTGCTAGCAAGCATTTAAACAATTTTAGGCATTAAGGTTACGTGTTTATGTTTCAGTATCATATCCCACCATTTATTGGTATCAGAAGTTCAGTAGTTAAATAATTTGATTTCAGTGTCCGGGCGTTAGAATTCGTCCTCTGTCTATTTGTGTTTGTCGAATGTTCGTGTTTCTTATTGAGTTTCGGGTTCTTGATTTGTTATCTTTGGAATTTTCAGGGTTATTCGTAAATCTATTTCACTGGACTCAACGGTTGTTAGGATTCGGGATGTTTTGGTTTATGTTAGAAGTTTTACTATCTTAAGAATTATTCTAAGCATTACATTTTTATTACAAGCATTGCCATATTGTATGGGAATACAACTAACTAAAAAAATCCTCCGCATCACTGTCCACTGGTAATGTACAGACCCTAGCACATCAAGCTATCACAAACTGTCAAATACTCCCAATTGAAAATGAACCTTATACTTTTGTAATAACGTTGAAAATCTATCAAAGTTTGACAGAGTGAGGTAGCTTGATGTCTGTACATAATCGCGCCCGTAATCCCCAGGGAGGCTTAGGTAGAGGTGTAGGTACACACGGCTACACATCAAGCTATACATTTCCAGTTTAAGCTGATCTCGCATTGTATAGGATTTCCGTACGATGCGAGACCAGCGTAAACCGGTTTTGTATAGCTTGATGTGTAGCCGTGTGTACCTATAAGTACACACACATTTCGCCAGTGCGAATATTGTATTTTGTAAATTCAAAATATCTTTATTTTGCAAGATATTTTATTCAACGCTATAAACATCTTTTAACAATATACAATCTAACACTAAAACTAAAAAACGTAAATTATGTGGCGTCTGTACATAATACAATGTCAACTTCCTTAAGAAACACCTTAAAAAAGTCTGTCTAGGTTGTTGACACGATTATAAATGTAAAAATCTTTTAACTATCTCGTGCCATTATTTTAATCACAGTTTCAAAACTAATTTGAACGTTTAGGAAAAATTTTCAGTCACAGGATAGGTTTTTAGTTATTTACAAAACGATATAAACAGCAATTTTGTGAGAGGCATGAGGAAAGTTTGCGTCCTAATTTTTAGAAACTATTTGTGATTTGAGTTTTATGAAACTTCATTCAAATCAAACACGAATAGTTTATATCGTTTTCGACACTAGCAATACAACATACCTTACCTTAAATAAAATATCTACTTACTCCAAAAGTATTTATTCTAGAGTAAAGTATGATAAATTCCATTATAGTCCCAATGACTTAAAAAATTCCATCTGGACGTATTCGCGGGCACAGATAATAATAATTTACTGTAAAGGACGTCATTCGATAAAGCACCTTTTACAAAATAATGTGACACAATATGGCCAGAGATTTACCTATCTATAGTACATCCTCCTGTCACCAGTTATGTTGAAGTCCCATGTATATTTAAGGTCCCATTAAAATAGATGGACAAATTTTAACACAGCGTTCAGTACGTCTAACCAAAGATACCAATAAAAAAAACTTGATTAAAGTGATTTTATTTAGACCTAAAATAATAAATTGCCCGCACACTAGAATAAACGCATCTACTATGGGTAGGTACTTGCTCACTTCTTGTAAGTTTCTCATGTGGTTTTTTTTTACCATTGTCCTTATTTTGGTGGTCTGAGTGATTTCCAAAAGTTTGTCCATCTATTTTAATGGGACCTTAGATATATACTCATATGTATGTATGTATAGCCCTTCTTATCAATTTCGATAACGGCGACCCTTTAAAATCACTTCCTTGCGTGAGACGGTGAGCCCTTAGATGGCTCGCTAGACCGAATTTAGTTTTGTACACCCGGTCACAACTAGAGCAGTAGACCAATTGGCCTGCAGTGTTTTATGGATACGTGAAGGAGAGCGTCTCTGTTTGCGCCTTAGGCGCTTACCAATCTGCACATCATCAGGCGGGAGGAAACGCCCGGGTGTCACCACTGCGAGGATCGCCCAGAGGACACGGTAGAGCACACGGTGCAAACCTGCCCAGCTTGGGCGGAGCACCGCCGTGTCCTCGTAGAGGCGATCGGCGGCGGCGACCTCTCGCGCCCGGCCTTGGTGCAAGCCATGGTCCGGGGCGAGAGGGAGTGGGAGGCAGTCACCTCCTTCTGCGAAAAAGTCATGCTCGCGAAGGAGGTGGCGGGATGGGAGAGAGAAAGGTCCTCCCGTCCCAGCCGCCGCAGGAGACGCCCCGGGCGTCGGGAGCCACGTGACGACTCCCGGCCACCGTAGGCGCGGGCCTGCGGGCGGTGAGTAATGGGTGACTCACCGTCCGATCAGCACCAGACCCGTGCCGTACGGCGCGTATATGTTTCACGCGCGCCTCAAAGAGATGTCAGCATATGAAGGGGCCCCCCAGGGCCAAGCCTGCCGGGTAAGCGGGATTGTCCGAAAGGGTTACCGCTACCCCGGAACATAAAGGGCTACGGAAGGAACATGGATGGGTTTTAGTCAGTAAGAGTCTGACACTCCCTTCCGCTCCACCCAGAGCGGGAGCAGTCATTGGATGATTTCCCAGCCTTAAAAAAAAAAAAAAAAAAGGCGCTTACCAATAAAAGCCTCGAGTCGCTTTTCTTCGAAAGAGTCTGAGAGCCTATTGCCATCAACCGGGCACAAATCCAGAATCCGGGCTACTTCTGAGAAATTCCATACTTACAGAAAAATTCAATAACACTGCCCGACCTGGGAATCGAACACGAGACCTCATGCTCAGCAGTAGCTTGCGACTATAAAATAAAAAACTACACTTAAATTATGCAGTTTTCATACAACATGAAATCAGGTCAAACTTTGAAGTTAATATTAATTTGGACTGAAAACTAGCGTCGAGTTGAAAACTAGTTGAAAATTGGGCTAAACAAAGAAAAACGTTTTGCAGTAGACGGGTTTTAACTAAACCACACGATGTTGGGTAAGGTTCATTATTATTTCAGTAGCTGGAAGAGGCTAGATTAGACAGAAATACAGTTAGCATGAAACGTATCCGCGGGATTGTCCGAAAGGGTTACCGCTGCCCCGGGCATTAAAACTACTAAAACTAAACTATTAAAATGTGGTGATAGCCTAGTGGTGTCACCGTCGGACTGCCAGGTCTATGAACGACGATGACGAACTCGAGACCTATGGGTCTTGAGTACGAACCCAAGGGACGCACCTCTGATTTTTCGGATTCATGTGCGTATTTTATAATTATCACTTGCTTAAAAATCGGTGAAGGAAAACATCGTGAGCCGACCGGCATGTCTGAGAGATATTTCTCAACAACATGTGAAGCTAAGTCAGAGGCCCATGAGCATCATAAAAACTCTGACACCAGGTTAGTCACTAACCACATGAAAAGAAGAAGACCCCGGGCATAAAGGGCTAAGGAAGGAACATGCATGGGTTTTAGTCAGTAAGAGTCTGAGACTCTCGTCCTCTCTACCCAGACCGGGACGTTTGATGAAAAAGACTTTGGTTGTTTAATGGGTGTAATTGAAATAACTGTGAACCTCACAGATAAGTACAGTGACCAGCACATCAAGTTACCACAAACTTTCAAATCCACTCAATACATTTTAAACTGAAATGTTAGTGTAGTTTATCTTTAACATACATAATTATTAGATTATTATTATTAATTACTTTTCCTGAATTATCGATTAGTAAGTAAGGTAAGGTCCCATACCCATGACTGTATGTGTAAGTAGCTTAAGTCTATATATTGAATGATTTGTTAATAAACGTGAGTATTACACATCGAGTCGTCTACTCAATCACACCTATCCCTACAAAATCAAGTGACGATAAAAATAAACCCATTCTAGGTACATGTACAAGGCATCGAATATCGAAGCAACCAATAAAAATCAAAAATATAATAACTATAAATATGATAAAACTCCGAAACTTTATTAGTTTCAGCTTCAAAATTAAGCTGTCTTGTCATCGGTGACCACGATTTCAAGATAAAAATACTGGGTACACCGGGCCCCGTCCGAGGTCGGGTATAATCGACAAAGTCGATTACAGATTTCCCCCGGCGACGTTTTTCATTGAGCCCGGTTCACTAAGGCCCCATTAACGGCGTCGAGCGATGCGACTAGCGATGCGACTCCCGTGAAGCGACACGCGCGAGTTTTATAGCAGACTTCACTGATTTTTAAACCATGTTAAAAGGTCTGTCACTATCATAATAAGTGTTTTTAGCGAATTTTGACATTGACAGCTGTTGACCACAGTTTAAGTGCTGATCGCGTTAAGATGCATTTGTGAATTATTATCATCCATCGCTGCGCAACAAGCGTCACGGTGACTCCCTATCACACTCTTAAAAAATTCTTTCATTTGAATAATAACATCTTCATTTGTTTATTTATTAATTTGTTTTCTTTGCTGGATTGTCCGAAAGAATTGGAGGATTGTAAGGAAGAAACATGGATGGGTTTTAGTCAGTAAGATTCTGACACTCCCTCCACCCAAAGCGGGTGAGGTCAATTTGATGAATTCCCATACTCAAAAAAAAAGCAGTCGCTGTTGCAAAACGCATGTCGCTTCATCGTGTCGCTGGTGGCCCCGGGTTAGGGCACTCGAGACGAATTCGCGTTCAGTAGTCACGTTTTCAATTCATATCGATTTTTTTAGGGGAAGTTGGAACAAGGGGAACATCCTTAGTCCGGCGATTATTTTGCTTGGTTTATGTGGTGTCCTTTAAACCTTGTTCTTTCTTGTTCGGAACAATTTCCTGCCCTGCTTAAAGCTGGTTCGCTTAGAAGAAATTATTTGAGATTTTTTTTACGTCCTTATGTTTAAGGCCATTACAGCGCGCGGAAATTACAGCCATTTTCAAGTTCTATTCTATAGGGTCAAATTATATTAGCTAGTGAAACTTTACAAGTGTGTTGGGTGTCGATTTTTTAATACGATAAAATAAAAACTAAGTGATTTAATGTTTTTTTTACTAAGCAGTTTTTGAGCTGCAGGTACTTTCCTAAAATTGAGTTGTTTTTTTTTTCGATGTTTGTCGTGTCTAGAAATATATGCCCATGACAAATGTGAAGTTTACACAAAAAAATCTGCATTTTGAATTAAAATTTCAAGTGAATCGCCAATATGAAATGGGTCGTTAATCAACTTTCTTTTTGTTTTATTATAATTGTATATCGATACATCAAGCCATCAAGTCTGCTAAGTCAATCAATCTGCCTAGCCTTTTCCCAACTATGTTGGGGTCGGCTTCCACTCTAAGCGTACGCAGCTGAATACCAGTATTTTACATGGAGCGACTGGCTACCTGACCTCCACAACCCAGTGAGTAACTAGGTAATGCGATACGCCTTGGAAAGACTGACTGTCAGACTTCTGAATACCCGTAACAACTGTCAAAGATACACGAATGACAGCCGGGACCAACGTCTTAACGTGCTTTCCTAGGCACGGAGGAGTCTCGATATGAAAAGATTGTCCCCCATCCACGGATCAACATGGTAAGCGTAGCTTAACCTGATAGATCGATCTGTGCACCTGTTATTACTTAGCCATCATCAAGTCTGCTAACTATTATATATTAAATTTGCTTTCTACCTGTGCAGTTGTCCATTTCTAGTCTAATGTGTGGTGTTAATTAGACGATGCGTGATTAGTTTGCGTTATGTTTACTAAGTAATTACTAATTAGATATTATTATTATGACCCATACGGTCTACGTTTATTGATGGTTGAATTGTGCATACAGGCTGATCAATTATTTAGTTATAGTACCTAAAAACAATTTGCACGATGTGAGAGAGATGGCGCTATACTACAGTAACGAGTGAAAAAGAGAGCAAAAATCACAACGACTACTGTTATTTGCGGTTTCATTAAACAATCGACATATACAGGGTGTAACCAACTTGTGTGCGACCCGAAAGTGTCGACTGTCAGTGTCGTTATCATATTGGCATGCTAAACTTAAAAAAGTCGCATGATTTTTTTATCCTTCATTCAAAATGTTATGTCACGTGAATACATTTTGTCTACGGGATCCATTTTTTTTAATGTTTAGCCTAACTAATATGTGTTCATATACGACACTAAGCAACCCCCTTTTGGGGTGGGATACGAGGTTTGTTAGACCCTGTATACGATATTTATTACTTTAAGTTGGTACCAGTAGTATTGTCACTATTTATTTGTAATATCATGAATTTAAATGGTTACTGCTAATGTATTTCATAATAGTGAATTGAATTCCTGCATTATTTTATCTCGTTTGTATGAATGGGTGAAAATTGTTGAGAGTAATAATTTTAATACACTAATAATCACGGCTGCATTGCCCAGAGACTTAGGCAGATATTATTATTGGAGTCTCCTAATACAGGTATCTTTTGCTTAAAAGGAGGCTCTCATCTCAAAGTTGTACGTTTAAGGTTATCAAAGAAACTATTTTAATTTTATTTGTTGAATCAATCAATATACCGAGCTTTTTCCCAACTATGTTGAGGGCGGCTTACAGTCTAACCGGATGCAGCCGGATACAAGTATTTTACATGGAGTGACTGCCTATCTGACCGCCACAATCCAGTTACTGTATTGCCTCCATGTCTTATACCAGTAACCGGTCATAAATCCAGACACCGGTATGCTACTGAGAAATCCTGGATAGAAGCTTCAGTATCACTTTGTTCCACCTGGGTATCGAATGCAAGATTATAATGGTATTTGCTGTTGCCCACAACTTCGTCTGCGATCAGGATTTAAAGTTAGCAGGTAACTGATAGCCTAGTGGTATGACCGTCGGATCGCCAAGTCATAGGTCTCGAGTTCAAACCTAAACCACGCACCACTGACCGGAAGCCGACCCCAACATACTAATACTATTTCGCGCAAAAACTACTGAACGAAACTGAATGAAGATAGATTATAGTCTGAAATAGCACATTGGCTTTTTATCTTGGCAAGATGTACGGTTACCGTAGGCGCGGGCCTGCGGACGGTGAGTAATGGGTGACTCACCGTCCGATCAGCACCAGGCCCGTGCCGGACGGCGCGTATATGTTCCACGCGCGCCTCAAAGAGATGTCAGCATATGAAGAGGCCCCTCAGGGCCAAGCCTGCCGGGTAAGCGGGATTGTCCGAAAGGGTTACCGCTACCCCGGAACATAAAGGGCTACGGAAGGAACATGGATGGGTTTTAGTCAGTAAGAGTCTGACACTCCCTTCCGCTCCACCCAGAGCGGGAGCAGTCATTGGATGATTTCCCAGCATTAAACAAAAAAAAAAAAGGATGTACGGTTCTCGTGAAAAAATGTCGGCATCCACGCGGGCGAGTACGCTGGCAGAAGCTAGTATATAATATTTAACGATTCTATTACCGGAGACTATAATCACTCAGTTGCGAGTATTAAATATTAACATTGCATACATTTAATAAGTCTGGTGAGCGTTTTCCCGTGAATGAAATGAACGAAGAATAAAGCAAAGTGAGCTGAAAAAGCAATCCGGCGAATATTCAGGCGGATGTAATTTTAGTGGCTTATTTACAATGGTGTGCTTTTTGCATAATTATTTTCAACATGATCAGACTACGTACCTTTAATTACAAAGCGCTTAAAAGCAGTACATATGTATAGACAGACAAACAGACTGTGCTGTATTAATGTGTGGGTAGGTACTACTTGTTAGCTTAAAATATAACCTTACCTTATTTTTTTTTCTTGTTTATGGATCGTTTGTGTATTATATTTATATTTTCAGTCTGTCAATCTGTTGTTTTTGATATTGATTTATTTTCTTTTCATTAATTTATTATTTATAGCACTTTGCACGCGGCTTCGCTCCCGAGGTCTTTCCCGTGGGACCCGTTATTTTTCCCGGGATAAAAAGTAGCCTATGTTACTCCTAGAAAACTAAGCTTTCCAAAACGGTGAAAGAATTTTTAAAATCGGTCCAGTAGTTTTTGAGCCTATTCATTACAACCAAACAAACAAAGTTTTCCTCTTTATAATATTAGTATAGATTTGATTTGATTTTTTGTTAATTTATTTGGTTAATTTAATTTAAAACATTCATTTCAGATAAATTGATCCAAACAGTCCTGTATGGATCAATTTATAGGACATTATATCTTATAGGATATTATATATCTTTTAACTGGACTTGTCTGTGGATGCCCCAAAATGAGTCTCTAGCCAGGGCTTGAAAACTAAGCGACTATTCGAAGAATTCTGGGGTACGGAGCTTAGGGTGTCGCTGGGGGAGGGCAGCGAGGGACAGCCTCGATCGGATTAATACAGTATCAATATCAAATCGAGTTGTTTGTATTTCAGTTGCGAAGGGCTCGTGGTTGCTTATTCTGAAGTGGGCATTTCTTTCCTTTGTAGCAGAAATAATAAAAAAGGGATGGACCATCTTCGTTACATACGCCACGATAAGTATCTACGACTCAGTCGACCCCACGACCCGAGCTTGGGGCTTAATGTTCTATTTTTGCAAATATTGCAATGGTTCCCCTTTATTTTTTTTTATACGAAAATCTTTAAAGCATAAGTATTTAATTTTTTGGGTATGGTTTTACGATGATAAATAGTTCCGATTTCGTTGCGAGGGCTAGGGGAGAAATGAGATGCGTTTCAATAAAGAAAAAAATGTGATTGATATATGATTGTCTCGTTTAAAAAGAAATTATTTGATTGAGGAGCTCGTGGCTAAGTAATAACAGTCGCACGAATCGATCCATCAGGTTAAGCTACGCTTGGGCGGGTTGGTCCGTGGATGGGTTACTATCTTTACATATCCAGACTTTTCCGTGCCTCGGAAGTTACGCCGTTGGTTCCGGCTGTCATTCGTGGATCTTTGACAGTCGTTACGGGTCAGAAGCCTGAAAGTCTGATAGCCAGTCTTACCAAGGGGTATCGTATTATCCAGTTACTGACTGGGTTGTGGAGGTCAGACAGGAAGGAACCATAAGTAGGCAACATAACACCTATGCGTTTAAAAACAGATTGAATTCGGGACTTGTAGCTTCATTTTATGTGATGCAATTCTCTATTACCAAACCCCGAATGTAATTCAAGTACAATGGATATCCTTTTTGGACTTTAGCCAATATAGTGGAAGTACTTGTCACAAACTGAAATGTGATGCTTTTCTTTAGACAAGAGGCAGGTCAACTCGACGCTGGCTTTAAAAATACTATATTTTTATATGGTATGGTATATTAGTCTTCTTCTTCTTCGTATGGTTTAGTGACTAACCTGATGTCAGAGTTTTTATGCTGCCCATGGGCCTCTGACTTAGCTTCACAAGCTGTTGAGAGATATCTCTCAGGCATCACGATGTCTTCCTTCACCGTTTCTTAAGCAAGTGATAATTACACGATACGCACATTAATCTGAAAAGTCAGAGGTGCGTGCCCTGGGTTCGAACTCGAGACCTATGACTTGGCAGTCGGACGGTCACACCACTAAACTATCACTGCCAGGTTTAGTAATATCAACTTACTGCCAGATAATAATATGTCTAAAGCTTCTGAATAAAATAAAGTAACTATTAAAAATGAATATCATTCCCCAGTGTTAGCAAAAATCGTACAATTTGAGTTCGAAAAAATCGTCTGTCGAGCAGAACGCATAGACATTTGTTTAACTTCTTTACGGTCGAGAAACCTATCTCCTCAAGTATAACCATTAAAAGAAACCAAAACGAAAAGCCTACGCCAAAAAGCGAACAATTTACAAAAATAATTACCAAGAAAATCTTTTATCTTTATTCAAATGGGAAGAGAAAACAGAAGTTTTCATTCAAAGGGACTGGAAATTATGGTATGCGGTGTTAATGAATTTTATGAGGAAAAACTTGGATAGACGTAGATGCCCGAGTAACATTACATGGTCACTTAGGCAGAGAGAGGGCCGCTCGCATTTCTCTAAGAAAAAGTCATCTCAGTAAGCTGATGTGGGAGGGATGTTAGAAATTTTATACACGGATGTCTTTGGAGGAGTGGGTACCGGTTTGAATATGAAAACTTTATTTGAATAAAATTCAATTATTTGTTCTATGTGGAGATTTAAAGGTAAAGTTAATTACATTTGTGTAAATTACGACATTTTGACAGATTTTCGTAATTACCAATAGAATTTAATGCTCGAATGAACAAAGACATGTGACCTCAGATTATGCATAACATACGTACAGCGATAATTGGCGAAAAATCTCCGAGAGATCTTCAAAGAATATGTAGATACCTAACACAAAAAACATTTACTCACAGAAAAAAAAATCTTCTGGCAAAATCTAGGCCAACTCCATCCAATTATCTCGCCCATTCAATGTACTTTATGATATCGCATCTAGATCTTCCATCTTCTTGTATCCTGGTCGTAAAAAATGGAGTCAAACATCTGACGTCACAGTTCGTTACTCACCTACCCCACCCTGCCATCAAATTTCTACTTTATCTCCCTAACCATTCCATTAGGTATAAAATAATTTTTATGTATACTCCATAGAGCCGGTGATTCATCTTGGATTATTGTTGTAATGAAGGCTTAGAGACGAACCTTTGTAGTGGGTATGGAAGATCTATCGTAACGTAAACGTAACGTTAACTCTGTGGTTATGAGATAGGCGTTTGAGGCGTTCGTATTCAAGATTGTCCACGACACGTCCCTTGAGATAACTCCACAAAAAGTCCGAAAATCACGAAATCTTCATAAACAAAATTGTGTTTGATATGTAGTCAAATTACCCTTGCTATAAAACGAATTCCAAATTGGCCACTCTATTCATAACACGGTTAACAAGGTGGTTTTTCATTAAACCAATACTCTAAACAGCATCGTCTAACATAGTAATTCTGAATTGCATAATTATTTACGGTATCTGTAAAACATTGTGTGAGCTTTACTCTGCTACATGAATATTTCTGAAAAAAGTGCCAAAAAACAAAAAAATTATAATAAATAAGTGTGTCACATCCCTAAACTGTCAAATAAAGTATAAAACAATATAAAAGTGCACTTAAGCTTTTAGTCACAAATATTAAGCGCGCAATCTAACGCCAGACCGCATTTCTCTAGCTGTCTAGAAAATCGCCTCATAAATATTCCTAGGAATATTTTTGCTGGATTACCATAAAATGTGGATATGACATAGACAAGCCATAGTCTATGCATCACTAGCGGTGTACACAGCTTATAAATAATTTAAGGGTAGCTCACCTCCGTAGCTAGTTGCAATGTAAACTGAATTAATAGGCTACTCCGGCCACGTGAAACATGCACTGACCCTGCTACAGGGTTATCACTTGATTGGAATACTATTTATTGTTTTTATAATCCTATTTTTTTCATAGTGGCTCTTAAGGAAGGCTGTTGTGCAGCACTAGTCGTCTTTTACTGAATGTTGCATAATCGGCCTCTCTGTGAGGCCATGCGTTCTTAAACTTTTTACTATTGATCCAACTTGATTATAAATTATTTTAACTCGTGGCCAAAAACCAAACTAACGCCGCCATTTTGTTTGTAAGCACAAAACAATTGCACAATATTTACTAACAGCGCCCTCTGTCGTTAGACTGAAAGAGATTCTTGGGCAGTGTAGAACAAACACTCCATCAAAATGACGTTTCTTTGGAACGCAAAGTAAGTTCGTCTACTGTACAACGTTAATTATATCGATCAATTATATCATTGAGCAATCAGAACCCGACATCATCCCATCAAGAGAAATTCAGATTTGTTTTAATTCTTTGGGGTGAAATGTGCTCCGTTAATGGTGATTTTAATTTTGTTACGCCATTATACCATTTCGTTCTTAATTTCTGTTCATTTACTTTGATTCCGTATTGTTTTAAGCGGGAAGAGAAATCTGCTACTTATGTAGATCAAGTTAACCGCTGTAATTACTGTTTGAGTAGGTTTAATTTATTTTATTTCGGTTTTAACTTAGTTTGGTGTTAGTTTTGTGTGATGGTTTTTATTAAGGATCTTTGAAACCAGAGTTCTGATAATTAAGTTTTTAAATAGCTTCAAATTTTTTTTAACTATTTATTGTAACATTCGAAAGAATACACAAACTCCTGTGATGAATATTTTTTAATCTTGTCAGGGAATATGGGCGTGTAGGTACTTATCATTCTCCTGCCATTTGCCAAATGTATTTGGGGTCGGAGCAAAATGTCTTTATCTTCCATAATAGCCCTAATACTCTATTAGTCGTCATCTCAGTAGTCACCCCCTTTCTAGCCATATCATCTTTAACATGTCAATTTCTCCTTTATTTTCGTCTAAAAAAACCCACATCTACATCCAGTGTGTGACAACCCTACCCCGTACATGCATAACAGTGGTTTTACACTAGCTACAGATAGGTTTGCGGGTTTCCCTGTTCCAGTATTACCGGGTATGCTTCCTAACGCAGCGTTTGCTCTCACTTGAATACATAGTCTTAGGCTTCTGAGGGCCTAGTCGTAGTTTAATTGCATTACGTTCATTGACGTAATAATTGTAGTTGCCATCACTGTCACCAGATGGCGCTTATTCATAAGTAAACGGCTGTGTTCATCACTGTTTATAATCTTCTTAAAATACAATCATAATTTTACTTAACGTAATTCTATTTTTACTCTGAATCGCAAATGGATTTAATTTAAACACTTTTATCCTCAACCAAACGCAAAATGTCATGGTAATGAAAATTATACTAAAAAGGTCTAAAATATTAGGGAACTTTCGACATATTTCAGTATTAAGAAAACGTAAGAAAATTCACGAAAAACGTCTTCTATAATAGGGCCGCCATTTTTTTATATCTTTTCATTTCTGTATCTTTCTACAAAGGTGTGTCCTCGCTAGTTATTGCTTTTTTAAAAATAAAATTGAGGGTAGATGAGCTTTATTTACTTACGGGGTGAACGTTATTGTAATAAATGACTTAAAACGGAGTCCATTGTGCCCCGATATCGCGGATAAGATAAATGTCTTCGTAAAAACACAAACAATGTTTGTAAAAGAGATTTTCTTGTAATTTTGTTGGAGCTTAAACATTTGTTGTTTTATATTAGAAGGAGATTATTCCGGGTCGATCGTTTTTGTTAAAATTATAATTGTTTATTTTTATTTGTATCAACTTTTTGAGGCTTATCTACTTAATTACTACTGGGGTTTTAAAAGCTGAAAAAAAGAAAATAAGTTGGGTCTATTTTAAGTCATCATTATGTACGGTCGCCAGCCCATCAAGTTATACCAAACGGTCAAATTTTTCCAAATGATTTTGAACCTTAAAACGTTCATGGTCAAGCTCAAAATCGATTGAGAAAATTTGACAGTTTTTGGTAACTTGATGTGCTGGCGACTGTACACATTGATGCGTTTGAGTACTTATTATAAAGAAAATGTCATGAATATTTATTTTGTGTGGTAAGCATGGGCAACATGACAAGGGAAACATCGTGAGGAAACCGGCATGCCTGATAGATATTTCTCAACAGTATGTGATGCGAAGTCAGAGGCCCATGGGCAGCATTAAAACTCTGACACCAGGTTAGTCACTAACCACACGAAAAAAAAGAAGAATAAGCATGATGGATGACTCTGTGTTGCCTAGTTATACTAACAACATAGGGATTAATTATTTTTCATCATGTTGTACGAAGGAGGATCTACCTATAGTACCAACAACCTTGGAGGCCATGAACACTCAGGTCGAGCATTCTCTTCCTGCTAGAACTCAAATGGACATTCTAGACTCTTCGGTTGTAGTTGTGGAGGATACTCTGGATAGTTCTTTAAACTAGTCAGTAGGACAACAGAAGTTACCACTTTTAATAACCAGTTATTATTACTACAAAATAATAAAAAGGTATCTTCTGGCAATATAACTCTCAAAAATAATAAACTGAATGGAGTGCAACATACATTAAAATTATTAAATCAAAATATTCAAGGTTGCTCTTCCAAGTTACTGGAAATAGAATTGTTTTTGGAAAATACCAAGTTTGATGTCATTTGTTTAACAGAACATTGGTTAAAAGATCATCAAGTAGTATCAATTAATTATGAAAATTATTGTGTAGTTAGCCATTTCAGCCGAAAACTAATGATACATGGTGGGTCATTAATATTAGTTAAAAATTCAATAAAATCCAAAGAACGAAAAGATATCATCACGCTGTCTGTTGAACACACCATTGAATTGTCCTGTGTTGAGCTAGATAAGCATGTTATAGTATGTGTGTACAGACCTCCAAATTACCAGAATCTATCTGTGTTTGATTCTGTATTGGAAGATGTGTTAAAGAAACTTAGTACTAGTAGCAAGTCAATAATCATATGTGGAGATTTTAATATTAATTTACTAGAAAATAACTCGAATACTGTCAGATTATTAAGTCTTTTTAGGTCATTTGATTTATCCAATGTTTTTATGGAACCAACCCGAGTCACTGCTTCTTCTGCCACTTGTATAGATAATATTTTTTGTAACTGTGAATACTTACACAAAGACATTTTAAATAAGTTGCCATCTGACCACAGTGGACAAACAATAACATTTTGTTCCTATATACCTTTACAAAAAATTCAAATAAGATTTAGGCCAATTACATGTACAAATTTAAACAAATTCAATAACTCTTTGGCCAGTAATTTAGGTGTTCACAATTTTAATAACATATCTGACCCAAGTGAGTTCTACACCGAGTTCTCTTTACTATTAAATAAGCAATTTAATGACTCTTTTCCACTACGAACTAAAAGTATTTTCACAAAGTTTTTATTTAGCGATTGGGCTACTCCAGGTATTCGCAAAAGCAGGGCAAAACTTTTTGAACTTTATGGCCTCAAGCAAAATATGAATCATACAAATTTTCATCAGTATGTTGCAAAATATTCTAAAACTTTTAAAAGTGTGTGCAAATTAGCTAAATCTCTTTATATAAGCAACAAAATAAAATCAGCTGATGATAGAATAAAAACTACCTGGCAAATAATAAATAATGAAACAGGTAGGAAAAAGCAGCGTAATACTGAGTTTAATTTAGAGACTGCTCATGGCTGCATCAACTCAGATATAGAAATAGCTCAGGAATTTGAAAACTTTTTTGCTAATATTCCTCTTAAAACTACTGCATCTTTAAATTCCTCAGCAGCGCTTTCTGCTGCTTTACTTAGAAAAAATGTAAAGGCATGTCCTATGGAATTTACATTTCAGCATACAAACCCCCAGGCTGTCATAAAAGTTTTAAAGATCTTAAAATTAAATCAACAGAGGATCTCTGGGGAATGTCTGTTAAAGTCTGTAGTTCTATCATCGAAACCATTGCGCCCTATTTAGCTTTCATATTTAATACTAGTGTGGACCAAGGAGTCTTTCCGGATCTTATGAAACACAGTAAAGTAGTGCCATTGTTCAAATCCGGTGATAGTAAAGAACCCAACAATTATAGGCCTGTGTCAATTCTGCCAGTTCTCAGTAAAGTGTTTGAAAAGTTGATGCTCAATCAAATGTTACGTCACTTTAATAAAAATTCCATCTTGCATGAACAACAGTTTGGTTTCACCAAAGGGCGTTGTACTACTGACGCTGGTGTCACCCTAATAAAGAACATTTTTAACGCCTGGGAAGAAGCACAAGATGCCATTGGAATCTTTTGCGATCTCTCTAAGGCGTTCGATTGCGTAGAACATGAGACGCTTCTGCTGAAACTAGAGCACTATGGGATTAGAAATACAGCCCTTGATTTACTTAGATCGTACCTGAAAGATAGAAAGGTTAAAGTTCAAGTAAATGGTGTGAACTCGCTGGGGTCGGAAATGACAATGGGCGTTCCTCAGGGTTCGATATTGGGTCCATTCCTATTTTTAGTTTACATTAACGATTTACCCCAATTACTTCAAAATCAACCGAAGATGGTGTTATTTGCAGATGACACGTCATTAATTTTTAAAATTGATCGACGCTCACAAAATCTTGACGACGTGAATAACTCTATTCTTCAGGTCCAAGATTGGTTTACGGTAAATAATTTGGTACTAAATGAAAAAAAAACCAAATGCATTAGATTTAAATTACCTAATGTTAAAAGTAGCGATTGTGACATCATATTGAACGGAGAAAAGCTAGAATTTACTAAGCAGACGGTTTTCCTGGGAATCACGCTAGACGACAAGTTACAATGGGGTCCCCACATAACAACTCTTGCGGGACGGCTAAGCTCGGCCGCTTATGCTGTTAGAAAGATAAGGCAGTTGACAGACGTAGAAACCGCGCGCTTGGTCTACTTTAGTTACTTCCACAGCATTATGTCGTATGGCATTTTACTGTGGGGTCGGGCTGCTGACATTGAATCCATTTTTATTCTGCAAAAGCGAGCTATCAGAGCTATTTACAATCTACGTCGCCGCGAATCGCTTAGGGAACTATTTAAAAGTATTAATATTATGACGGTACCATGCCAATTCATTTATGAAAACATTATGTATGTAAGAAAAAATCGACATCTTTTTAACAAAATAAGTGATAGGCATAACTTTAATACTAGAAATAAAGATAAAATAGATCAACCCTTTTTTAGATTATCAAAAGTACATACATCTTTTATGGGGTTCTGTGTTAAATGTTACAACAAAATACCTTGTGACATTCTGCAATTAAATGAAAGAAAATTTAAAACTCACATTAAAAATACACTTTGTAAACAAGCATATTACAAATTAGAGGATTATATAAAGGATAAGGATGCTTGGAAACATGCTGGTCCTGCTCCACAGGGCAATCTAGTGTCTAGACAAAATCAAACTGGTTGCTAAGTAAATTAGGTAATAATTTATTATTTATAAAATACTATTTTAACATGTTGAAATAACTTCTCACACATTGATTGATTTATTATATATTAACTTTTAGAATGTTTGTAAATATGTGAGCACCATGTACTTTTGACATACTTAAGTTACCTACCATTACTATATGTGTTTTTCTTCTCACCTTTTGTGGTGTAGTGTTTTTATTCTGGGTGCATCGTCTTCACATATAATGTTATAATTCATGTATACAAAACATTGTAAAACATTTTAAAAGAGTAACGGTGGAGTTTCTTGCCCATTCTTCTCCACACGAAACTACCTTTTGGAAGGGGCGACTAGAATCAATTCTATTTCTTGTTCATTTTGACGTTCAAAAGTGCCTTACTTGTGCCTATTTGAAATAAATGATTTGACTTTGACTTTGACTTTGGATCGTTTATTTTTTTAAATTAAATTTTAGATTTTTATAATAAATATTTTTTATTTACTCTTTTCCAGTTATTTCTAATGCTCGTCTGGCATTTTGGCTACTTTATTCGGTCTAACCAAATGCCCCTAAGTCCTGAGTGACATAATTATTGACAAATCTTCTTTTTAGCGTGTCTATGGCAATCTAAATGTACTCGGTCCAGAATTCGGCTACGTGTTTGGCGCCATCACTAGCGTCCATCAATTCCTGTAACGTGCAGACGACAGGACACGCAGGACACGATATTAAGTGTAGCATCCACTGACAAATGCTTGCACTGATTGGACAGGTCCTCTCAAACATGTGCGGTTCTTTCCTTATATCAGACACGGACCTACATGGTCTTCACATGATCTGACCAAGATTATGTCTGGACTTTAAAATTGACTGTCATCTCTGAGTGTGTTTCTTCTCAGAGTATCTCCATTAAGCTTACATATCTGCCCATGGGCCTCTGACTTAGCATCACATACTGTTGAGAAATATCTCTCAGGCATGCCGGTTTCCTCACGATGTTTTCCTTCACCGATTTTTAAGCAAGTAATAATTATACAATACGCACATGAATCTGAAAAGTCAGAGGTGAGCCTTGGGTTCGAAATCGAGGCCTAAGACTTGGCAGTCTGACGGTCATACCACTAGGCTATCACTGCTTTTTTTTTTTTGAACAGGGGGAAAAATCCTCATGGATGTCCCCCGCCCCGGGGAGGGCGGAGGGGTCTGTCAGAGTAAAAACCACCACGGGTGTTCCCTCTCACAACTGCACCGGGGGTCACGGGAACTGAAAATACTTCCGCAACCAGGCTATCACTGCTACGCTAACATATAACGATATTATTATATTTTTAATACGATGATTGCGATATCTATACAGGGTGGAATTTTTTAAACTCACCCGGAGGTAAGTACTGTTGGACCTGGGAATCGAATCCACGATCTCATGCTCAGTACGTTTGCGCCCACTCAGGTATTCATTACTTGTCTTTAGAATAAAATAGCTTTAGAATCTTGCGTTACTGGAAGGTAACTAAGGTTGCTCGAGCCAATACGTCGAAAAATTCACTGGAAAATGAATTTAATTATAACGCAATTACGTTACAAGTATTTTCCTTATGTGTCATAGAGAATCAGGGTTCCACAGGACTTAATTTAATCCCTCAAGAGACCGGATCGCGACCCTCTATATATCGTAATCGTCTGTCTGTCCGTGTAATGGGGTGGTAGGGCACTGCACTTTGTTTTCATTGGCTACTAAATTGAAACGCAGTGTGGAACAGACCTTATATATATGGGTATAAATTACCTTTCTTTTTTAATACCGGGAGATCAATTTATTAAAAACCAGGTGTATGACGTTAAAAAGCCAATCGTTAAACAGAAGAAAATAGATAAATCCAGAAATTAACAATTTCGGTGTTTTTCATTTATCTGTGCTGTAAAGTCTCGTTTCTTGCCAAATGTGGCGGTTCAGCTTGGCCAGAAAGAAAAAAAAATATTTTATTCTGCACACGCACAAGAAATACACAGAAATAAAAACAAAACAGAATAAAAAAAGAAAATAACAAATAAAAATAAAGCAAAAATAGATGAAAAAACAAAGATATGTGCGAGGCCGAAAAGAACTCAGCATAATGCTGCGATATTTAAGAATATACAGCACTGCTGGGATTCTGGTAGTGCCCGCTGTGATGCCAGGGACACACCTACGGACATCTAAAATATAAAACGAATAGATCAGCTGTTCGTGTTGATGAACCATCAAAATCAATTACACTCTGTAAACAGTTTAACAGTCTATTTGCCCTTTTAAGAATCTTCAGCATCCTATATAAACTTTATAGCTCCATAAGATAATATTGAAGACACAAATCGATCTGAAAGTAGCGCGGTGTATAATAAATTCTTATTAAAAATGCATGAACACGCCCAGTCCTCCGCGTCGTACATACAACGGCAAATCTAGCTGTACATTCCTAGCATAAGCTGATCTCTTGTTGTACGAAGAGGCTACAAAACCCGAGGTCAGATTGGACTGGACATTATAGCTTGAAGTATCGTCATATGTACCAGCAGCATGCAAAATGCGAGGAAACTTAATACGTTCTGTGCTAAGACTTCTGTTTACTGCACGACTTTTGTATAATCATGTGCTCAAGGAATAGTGGGTGTTGCTTGCGACTTTGTCGGCACACCAACTTTAAAGGTTAGCTTTTTAAGGAAAATATCTTCTTCAGTGTCTTAAGCAGGATTGTCCGAAAGGGTTACCGCTACACCGGAACATAAAGGGCTTAGGAAAGAACATGGATGGGTTTTAGTCAGTAAAAGTCTGACACTTCCTTCCGCTCCACCCAAAGCGGGAGGAGTCATTTGATGATTACCCACCCTCAAAAAAAAAGTCTCCGGTGTAGGTAAGTATACTTTTTTTTCTTCTAAAACATAAGTTGCCTAAATTACTCTTTATAACATCAGCTATCGGTCAATGAAAGTCCCATCAAATTTGATCCAGCCGTTTGGGAGATTCGCCGGAACAAACAAACAGACAACAATTTTAAACATAGATTTTTTGTTATATGTAAGTACCTATACCGTTTATATATACTTTCCTATGCAATTAGTAAAAAGCTGTTATTTCATATGTTAGTCATTAAAAACAGA
This sequence comes from Hyppa rectilinea, assembly GCA_951799385.1. Classification (NCBI taxonomy): domain Eukaryota; kingdom Metazoa; phylum Arthropoda; class Insecta; order Lepidoptera; family Noctuidae; genus Hyppa; species Hyppa rectilinea. The sequence goes on along the minus strand of OX637309.1, from coordinate 2,292,499 downwards.
CACTTCAATTTTATTTGTAAAGATATTTGGATGAGTCGAACGAAACACTTATTCTTCATTTAAAATCTAAGTTATTTATAAAAATGCCTGCTCAACCGTTAGTCAGTTCATCAACAATTACAATCTCGAGCAGCTTGCAAGTAAATAAATAATAGCTCATTTATCTCTGGTACAGCTAACAAATTTTTGCCCTATAAACAAGGAGTGTGAGGGATCGCCAGAATTAAATTGGAAGGCTTCCAAGATAGCCCATATAAATAATAGTTGGCGAAAGATTGAGCCGCCGCAGACTGACAGCGATCCCTCTATTAAGTGACTGTCCTTTATTAGCGCCAACCACGATTCTATATTTCATTCTTAGGGCTGTTCCACACGGAGAAACCACAGTTTCATTAGGCTCTTATTATTCGTTATTAAAGAATTGTAGTAGAGTTTCTTGCCCATTCTACTCCATACGAAACTACCTTTTGGAAAGGGCGACTAGAATCAATTCTATTTCTTGTTCATTTTAACGTTCAAAAGTGCCTTTTTTCTGACTATCTATATAAATAAAATCAATTGCTGTTCGTTAGTCTCGCTAAAACTCGAGAACGGCTGGGGCGATTTAGCTAATTTTGGTTTAGAAATGTTTGTTGTAGTCCAGGGAAGGTTTAAAAGGTAGGTGGTAGGGAGGTAGAGAAAAGTTAGGTGGGTAGGTAGGGTAGGTAGAACAAGAGGACAACAAGACAACGTCTGTCGGGTCAGCTAGTTTGAAATAAATGATTTGACTTTGCCTTTGTATTGCATAAATTGCACTTCTTTTCAACGTAGGTTGTTTTTGAATTGAGTTTTTTTGTTGTTTTTTATACAACTGTGCTGTATTCTAGACGCTTTAAAGGGCACGTCTTTATTTGTTCTCAGTTAAAATCTCAATATTAACGATGTAACTAAAATTTAAAAAAATAGCATTTAAAACAAGGCCTATGTGCGTATTTTCCATTAAAAAAATTCTTCAGAACAAAAACCAAAAGTAAATCAGTGTGCCGCATCTCAACAGAAAGCGAGGTTTCTTTAAGCTAAATGAGTGGGCTTCCCTGAACGTTTTAATTACTTCCTCGGGCTTACTAGATTAGTGGACACAGAGCCGTGGGGCGGATCTCTAAGACGGAGCCAGTTTCCAGTGGAGCCAAGATATTAGATTTTTGGAGACAGTAACTTCAGTAATATATTGGAAGTCACCACTTTTCTGGCATTTAATACTCAGTGGGTACTCGTATTTTTGAGCATGATAACATTTTGAAATTCTGTTAATATTATAAGGTGACATTCAATGATAATGTTTAATATTATGTGGTTAGATTATTAATAGCTGTTGTTTATTTTATCTTCTTCTTTTCGTGTGGTTAGTGACTAACCTGGTGTCAGAGTTTTTATCCTGCCCACCTCTAACTTAGCTTCACATGCTGTTGAGAAATATGTTTCAGACATGCTGGTTTCCTAACGATGTTTTCCTTCACCGATTTTAAGCAAGTGATAATTATACTATACATACATGTATCCGTAAAATCAGAGGTTGAGTCTTGGGTTCGAACTCGAGACCTATGACTTGGCAGTCCGACGGTCACACTACTAGGCTATGACTGCTGAAATTCTGTGTTAATTCTTAATATTATGCGGCTAGATTGTTTATTGCTATTGCTTATTTTATAATTTTAAGATTTATCATTGATTTTTCTTGATTATGCGAAGTATTGGATTCTCTGATTCGCACGGTTCGATTAGGGTCATCTATTTCGCACGGTTTTTAGATATTCATAAATATTGTACGCAAAACTTTGAATGTATTATACACGTGAAACAATATGCAAATCCGTTTGGTAGTTTTTGAGTTTATCGCTTTCAGACATACAGATAGACGCGGCGGGAGGAATTGTGTTATAATATGTAGTGAATATGTATCATTCTCCAAATATTTTGGTTTTCTTTTTAATTTTACTGATAAAGTCCGGCTTTATGCTTTCAGTCTAACGGATGCAGTTGGATACAGCATATGAAGCTAAGTCTGAGGCCCATTGGCAGCATAAAAACTCTGACACAAGGTTAAGGTTAGTCACTAACCACACGAAATAAAAATGAAACTGGATACCGGTATTTTACATGCGAGGCATTGCCTATCTGACCTCCTCAACCCCGTTGTAAATACCATACCTCTTAATGTCTGCCAGCCAGACTTTCGGGCTTCAGACCACCGGTAACGACTGTAAAAGATCTACAAACGAAAGCCGGGACCAACGGCTTAACGTGATTTCTGAGGCACGGAGTCGTCTCTTTAACACATAAATGAAAATCCTTTCTCATTATAAATTCAAGTTACTTGTCTTCAAACCTTTACAGCAACCACAAAACTATTACGCTAATCAAGGCAGTGGGAAATTTACAGCATGAGCAATCAGTTGCGCGTCGGAAGAGGGTGATAAATCTCTAGTAATGTACCGAGCCGGCGCTGTATATCACGTGATCCTTTCAGACGTGCGCGCGTTTTACTGCCGTGGTTCCGGCGCCGAAATGAGATGGTGAGGCCTTTAGACTTACTTATACTGATTTGAAGAGGCGTACATGTATATAAATGTGTGTTTTAAGGTGCTTTTATAAAAGAAAACTATATATAAATAGTAGGCTAAGGAAGGGACATGATTGGGTTTTAGTCAGTAAGAGTCTGACACTCCTTTCCGCTCCTAGTGGGAGGTGTCATTTGATGATTTTCCAACCTCAAAAAAAAAGGTTTTTTTATAAAGAAGTAATACTTTCTTCTTCTTTTTTAAAGAACGAGAAAGAAGGAGAAGTAATTAATAATGGGTGTTTTTTTACGGGTTTAGCTGACGAGAAAAAAAATAAACATAACAAACAACATCACGCCTGTAATCCCTGAAAGTTTAGGCAGAGGTGTACCAATAGTACACCCACATTTTGCCAGTTAAGTTTGAGTCCCACGTAATGTGTTGGAGCCTTATGAGTATCTTGGTTGGAGAAGGATAGTAAATAAAATCACAGTATACAATACAAAGTCTATTTCAATTACCATTAATATTAGGTACAATAACACTTCGTACTTAGCTATACCTAACACAAGTTATCGCCACGGCGGCCCTGGGAAAACGACTGGCCACCTAACTCTATGCGCGGGGAACATTGCATTTTGCACCGCTAGCATTACTGCTACCTGTAGTGCCTAGATAATATAAGATAAAGCTTTTAAAACGAGCCGATAAAATAAGATTAAGAAACAGAAATTAAATACCAAATTACTTAGTTTTCTTTGCGACCAAGTTTTTTTAAGGTTGACATACACGTAGCTATAGAGTAGGCCGTTCAGATCAAACGTTTCAGATATCACTGAAAGATAATATGTTGAATCACGTGTGTGTTTCAATCTAGCAATGGTCTTCTGTTATTTTTTGTCAAAATATCAGCTGGTTGATTCTGTAAAAACCGCACCGTGATTACTTAGATGAAGTGTTCCACCTAATGCTAGAGAATGACACTATTGGCAGCCCAGATTAAACTCATTTCACCTGCATTTTCATGCTCAGATTTTTACGGAATACTATTGTTATTTTTACATACAAAGTTTAAGCATAATATCTATACTAATATTATAAAGACGTAAAATTTGTAAGTTTGTATGTAGGGGGTAATCTCCGGAACTAATGATCCAATTTAAACATTTTTTTCACTGGTAGAAAGCTACATTATTCCTGAGTGTAAATTATATTTATATCATACATATAAGCCGAGCTATCGCAATTTTCGTCTAGCAAGTCGGAAAAAAATACCTCCGAAAACAGAATTATTTGCATGCGCTGCCTAAACAGTTACAGTATATCGCAATTTTCCGCGGACGACGTCGCGGGCAGAAGCTAGTTTTATATAAACAGGCTTGCTCTAGCACAAGAGAGAGAGGAAAAGTAGCGTTAAAGAGAAAGGGAGGCCTTTGCCCTGCAGTGGGACAATACAGGCTTATTCCTTCTTTCGCTTTCATATGGTTAGTCACTAACCTGGTATCAGAGTTTTTATGCTGCCCATGCGCCTTTGTCTCAGCTTCATATGCTATTGAGATGTGTGATGTTTTCCTTCACAGGCTAAAAAAAATGCCTAGTACCTACCGAGGTACTTTACCGTAATACAAGATGATGGAAATGCTACTTTATTACAATAATAATTTAAAGCTACGTTCACTATCAAGGGACACGGGGTCAGAACCGCTTAATTATTCAAAACCCGAGAGATCGAAGATTTTAGGATTTAAATTGAATCCTCAGTGAGAGCTGTAAGTCGGAGCTGTTAATAAGGTTCCCTTTAGCTTGGAATACGTCTATTTAAATACGTTTTGGAGCGAGAAAATTGAAGTTGGGGACGTAATTTATGAATGAGTCTTTGTGAATGATTATCTACTTCATCAAAAAGCTATTAAAAAGATTCCATAATCTATACTGACATAATAAAGCTGGAGAGTTCGTTTGTTGGTTTGAACGTGCGAATCTCTGAATTTACCGGTCGGATTTGTTTTTGTTTGTAATGCGTCTGATAGCCTAATTCTCTCGGAAGATTATTTGCTATTTAACATCACGATGCGGTTCTTAGGGCAAAAGGATAAGCAGAAAGAAGGCTACGCGAATACGAACTAACGGGGCACAACTATTAATAGGACATATTTTATATTAAAACAAGAAATATCATGCGGACGAAGTCGCGGGCGAAAGGTATTATTACATCGATGCTTAGATTACAATTTGTTGGTATATAATATTGACTCTTTGAAACGGTCAAAAATAAAATATGAAATCACATTGAAAGACCACTCGTCTTAAAAACTTCTATCACTGGCACCGTACTGAAATTAAATATTATGCGAAGATATAATTGTAAAATCACATTTAATGGAAATAAACCATTCTGTGACGTCACATTGTTATATTTCATACAAATCACGTACAAATTCCGCGTTTTGACAGTTCAAAAAAGTAACGCTATTAACTACCCTTTCAAATACCCAATTATGTAACAAAGATGATAATGTTCATGATATAGTAACAAAACATCCCCTTCTCCACCGGCTTATAGGTAGATAGGTACAGACGCCAGCACATCAAGCTATCCCTAACTGTCAAATTTTCTCAATTAAAATGTACCTTATGTCTTTGCAATAAAGTTGAAATACTATCAAAGAAATTTGACAGATTGTGGTAACTTGATGTGCTGGCCTCTGTACATTTACAAAATGATTTTGAGGGTGCCAGCGCCATTCCTAATGCACCTGTATTCATGTGTAAGTCAGAACCAAGCACATAGTAATCACGTAGCCCAATAACCTCACAATGAAATGACTGGTAAAGCAACACTAACTCTATCACTAATAAACACGAAGTATCATAATAGTATCCACAGAAGGTCCGCTCTATACAAAGTACAGACGCCAGCACATCATGCTATCCCTAACTGTCAAATTTTCTCAATTAAAAATGAACCTTATGTCTTTGCAATAAAGTTGAAATACTAACAAAGAAATTTGACAGATTGTGGTAACTTGATGTGCTGGCCTCTGTACCAAACTGTCAAATTTCTCCAAATGATTGTAAACCTTAAAACGTTGACGGTTAAATTCAAAATCGATTGAAAAAACCTTTGTTGAAAAAAGTTTATGGTAACTTGATGTTCAAAATCATGAGTGCTATTCTGTAAAAATCTCACCGTGAAACTGTAGGTGAAGTGAGTTGTCAATAGCGTCAATCCCTAGCATGATATGGAACGACGGTTTACTTCACGCGAAGTGAGGTGAAGTGAGTTGTCAATAGCGTCAATCCCTAGCATGATATGGAACGACGGTTTACTTCACGCGAAGTGAGGTGAAGTGAGTTGTCAATAGCGTCAATCCCTAGCATGATATGGAACGACGGTTTACTTCACGCGAAGTGAGGTGAAGTGAGTTGTCAATAGCGTCAATCCCTAGCATGATATGGAACGACGGTTTACTTCACGCGAAGTGAGGTGAAGTGAGTTGTCAATAGCGTCAATCCCTAGCATGATATGGAACGACGGTTTACTTCACGCGAAGTGAGGTGAAGTGAGTTGTCAATAGCGTCAATCCCTAGCATGATATGGAACGACGGTTTACTTCACGCGAAGTGAGGTGAAGTGAGTTGTCAATAGCGTCAATCCCTAGCATGATATGGAACGACGGTTTACTTCACGCGAAGTGAGGTGAAGTGAGTTGTCAATAGCGTCAATCCCTAGCATGATATGGAACGACGGTTTACTTCACGCGAAGTGAGCGTGAAGTAAACCGTCCCATCAACCAACCATCTTTAGTTTTTGCGGTAAGATGTGTATGGCGATGTCAAAATCTGTATATTATATCTATAATATCTCAAACAAATACCTATTGGAGTGCGCTGCACAGTCAAGTATCAATATTTATGCAAGATTAGATAAAGTTTTGATAGAATTTGTATGGCGTTACAAATATGAAATTGAATCGATTTTTTAAGGGGTCATTATACTCATCATTATGAACAACTTTTACTATGGGAACAAAAAATGAGCTGTTCTCGCTCGCTCTACGGGTCCAATACAACAACGCATTCAGGGTACTCTTGGGGTTGCCTCGCTTCTGTAGCGCGTCGGGGATATTTGCCGAGGCGCGTGTAGATGGTTTCCATACCATCATGCGCAAGCGGTGCCCATCCCTGGTGTGTAGGGTGCGGGCCAGCCGCAACAGTATCCTGAGCGCTTTTGCAGAACGCTTTGACTGTCAGTACGTGAACCACTGCTGCATGGTTCACGTACTGACTAATGTTAAGATACTGTTTTAATTTTATTGAGATAATGTATAATTTGAATGTAATTCTTGAATTTAATTTGATAAATATTTTTTAATTTAATGTAGGTATGATCCAAAGTTGATTGAAGAATAAATAACTAATAATAATAACTCGTAAAAATGTAGGGAACAGCTGTTTTATTTTTCGCTATTTCAGATTTGTTCGCATAATGAAAGTTGTCCATAATGATGAGTACAATGACCCCTTAAAATATTGCCCATGAGTTCAATTTCACCCTGTAGTATTCTCGAAGTCCACTTTTAGGCAATAGGTCCTTTCTAAATGTTGCAATCGTAATTTTAAAGGATAACTTAATAATTTTGCTCGTGACTGTAGGCCAGGTATTGAGATCAGCCCGGCCCTGGTGCAAGCCATGGTCCGGGGCGAGAGGGAGTGGGAGGCAGTCACCTCCTTCTGCGAAAAAGTTATAAGTCATAAGTCATAAGTCATTTTTTTTTTTTTTTTTTTTGTCATTTTTATTTTTTTATGCTCGCGAAGGAGGTGGCGGGATGGGAGAGAGAAAGGTCCTCCCGTCCCAGCCGCCGCAGGAGACGCCCCGGGCGTCGGGAGCCACGTGACGACTCCCGGCCACCGTAGGCGCGGGCCTGCGGACGGTGAGTAATGGGTGACTCACCGTCCGATCAGCACCAGACCCGTGCCGTACGGCGCGTATATGTTCCACGCGCGCCTCAAAGAGATGTCAGCATACGAAGGGGCCCCTCAGGGCCAAGCCTGCCGGGTAAGCGGTCTGACTGACTGTCCGAAAGGGTTACCGCTACCCCAGAACATAAAGGGCTACGGAAGGAACATGGATGGGTTTTAGTCAGTAAGAGTCTGACACTCCCTTCTGCTCCACCCAGAGCGGGAGCAGTCATCGGATGATATCCCAGCCTTAAAAAAAAAAAAGGTAAGTATTGAGATCAAGGTGTCCCAGTGCGAGAGCAATGGTGGCAATGGTAACGGTTTCTTACGGTTACAAGTTATAGTTCGAGGGTTCGATCCCAGGTCAGGTATGGACTTTACTTGGTGCTGCTTATTTAATCACCACTTCTCTTAAAACGGTGAAGAGAAACATGGTGAATAAAATGTTCTGTAATCAAAAATTCGACGACATCCATCCGTTATGATCACGAGTAGTGGGTACCTGTTCGGATGAGTGACAGATGTAGGCCTGTGTTCTAACAGTAAAAAAATGATAGGTTAAAATGTTGTGGTGTCGACCTTCTGTAATTACGTATATAGTGGCGTAGGGCATTAATTAGAGGCTAGATTAGTTCGTGGCACCTACAAGCGCCACAATGACTGGGTAATCAAGCTGCATTGTCGCCACAATTAATTGCCTATTAGTTTCTAGTATTGTGTGCACCGATTGTTTCCTGAATACTATATGGAGGGCCTGTATTGTTGAAATAGAGTTGAGATCTTTTATTCTTATTATACACAGCCGGGAAATCAAATTTTCTTATAAATTGGCACCCTACGTCAATTTGTCGTGTTATAGCCACACAGGCATGGAATTAGTAAGTACTTCATACAACTGTCAATGAATGACAGTTGTGATTTGGTAAAAAAAAATCCAAAAATAAAAAAAAACAACGTTTTTGTACCTGTTATATAAATATCAGTGACAGGAGAAGTAATTATAAAATCACGCACATAGACTAAAGTGGGTAAAAAGTCATAATATTGAAGCTAACTCAAACACCACTCATAAGAACTGACCTGTTATTTTTTGAAGTCGGTTAAAAATACGGACAAATTTTAGTGTAGTTTTACGTAATTTAGATGTCCGGAAGCACCGATTAATTGCAAAGTAAAAGTGTTGTGCACTAAATATTGAAACATTTCAGGCCTGGTCAAGACCAACCATCCTTCTTCTTTCAAAAAACATTGAACACAACGTATACAATACATAGTTATCGATCTGCCATTCTACCAAATCATACAAACTATTTAAAACCCAATTCATTCTTACACCAACCGAACCACATTCCAAATTACGTGTCCTCAATCTACATTCTTAACACACATTTATACACGGAACATAAAATGTCTTATTCATAACTCAATTTCCTTAGATTTGCTCGGCAAAGGAAGTGAAGTTCATACGAGGATCGTGGAATTTCTTGTTTGATGAGTAACTTAGTTGGTTGAGCATTAGCGAGCCAAGTTGGTTTTCACCTCACGAATGACAGTGAGGGAAGTATGTTATTAGCTTTGCGGCGACCGGGGCTGGATGCGGAAAGGAATGCAATACCTCCTGTCTGTTTCAGATGCCCTGGTACTTTTAAATAAAAGTTGTGGTTGTGTAAATGGATAGAAATAGATTCTTTGTATGTCAGTCAGCTGATAATGAGTTTTTATTCATTTCAATACTAGTGGTTAAGTAATATAAAATTCACACCCATTTTGTATTTATTTGTCTTCCAAACATTATGGCAATTTGTGAGTTTATTGTAGTGGTTACTTTGAGGCCAACGGAAGATAATTTTCTTAACTAAAATATTACCTTTTTTTAATTTTCAATTGTAGTAAATAAATAGTGTTGAGGAGTCTCTACAGTTTTCGTAAAGCAAACCTGAACGTAATAAGTAATAACTCAAATTAATATTGATAGATGGTTGAAATAATACTAGGTTATCAGTAATTAAAGGAGATGAAGTATTACTATTTAAGCAATGCGCCTGGCGCTGTTTGTCTCTGCACTAAACCAAAGGTTGACTGGGAAAATACCAATGGCATTAAGTCCGCCTCTATACATGTGTGTGTGTTTTTTTTTGAGGGTGGGAAATCATCAAATGACTCCTCCCGCTCTGGGTGGAGCGAAAAAAAGTGTCAGACTTTTACTGACTAAAACCCATCCATGTTCCTTCCGTAGCCCTTTATGTTCCGGGGTAGCGGTAACCCTTTCGGACAATCCCGCTTACCTGGCAGGCTTGGCCCTGAGGGGCCCCTTCATATGCTGACATCTCTTTGAGGCGCGCGTGGAACATATACGCGCCGTACTGCACGGGTCTGGTGCTGATCGGACGGTGAGTCACCCATTACTCACCGTCCGCAGGCCCGCGCCTACGGTGGCCGGGAGTCGTCACGTGGCTCCCGACGCCCGGGGCGTCTCCTGCGGCGGCTGGGACGGGAGGACCTTTCTCTCTCCCATCCCGCCACCTCCTTCGCGAGCATAACTTTTTCGCAGAAGGAGGTGACTGCCTCCCACTTCCTCTCGCCCCGGACCATGGCTTGCACCAGGGCCGGGCGCGAGAGGTCGCCGCCGCCGATCGCCTCTACGAGGACACGGCGGTGCTCCGCCCAAGCGGGGCAGGTTTGCACCGTGTGCTCTACCGTGTCCTCTGGGCGATCCTCGCAGACATTTCGATGTCTAACAGATTGTTTTTCGTTTACTAAGCTAGCTTTTGTATAAATAAGGTGCATTTAAATATTATTTACAAAAAGTAAAAGTTTGTTTGTATTGTGTCCGTACGGTCAATCACCCGAAGGTGTCGACCAATTTGTATGAAAGCAGTAGCAATTGGAAAGTGATTCACAAAATATATCTTAAGGTGTTTCAATTTGAAGGTTTTTCTTTTAAATTGAAGGCAGTTACCATACAAAGCGGTATTTGATTCTTTTAAAATTGCTATTCATATGAGATTCAGACGTGCATGAAATTCTTGAATGCCTATATGAGTGGACTTGGTGTGAGATCTTGCATTACTTATTGCATTTTACAGCAGATTGGTTTTCAGATACAGTTATTTATAAGACATACGAGTATGTTGCGATTTTTACTATTAAATCTTGATTGAAAATACATTTTTAAGATAAAGACCGATGTACCGAGTTGAATTTTATTGAGATACTAATAGCTTTCGCCCGCGACTTCGTCTGCGAGGAAGTCAACTAAAGTATACAATATCAAAATATGCTTTCTTTTTTTAGTAACGTCCAAAGACAAATAAGCACAACAATTTTCCTCTTTATAATATTAGCTTAAATTTTTTGAGGGTGGGAAATCATCAAATTACCCCTACCACTCTGGGTGAAGCGGAAGGGACTGTCAGACTCTTACTGATTAAAACCCATCCATGTTCCTTCCTTAGCTTTTTATTTTCCGGGGTAGCGGTAACCCTTTCGGACAATCCCTCTGCCCTTCGTCACGCAGCCGGGAGTCCTCACGCGGCTCCTGACGCCCGGAGCGTCTCCCACGGCTTATACATTAAGATTTAATTTTTACCTCTACATGGTATAAAACAAAGTCGCTTTTCACCGTCTGTCTATCTGGAAGGTTAGATCTTTTAAACTACGCAACGGAATTTAATGCGGCTTACATTAATAAATAGAATGATTCAAGGGGAAGGCTGATACGTACAGTTTAAATAGGTTTTGTCCGCGCGATAGTATCTATGTACATTGTACCCGTGCGGGCGGGTCACTGGTGCAATGTAATAGTTTAAAACCCCGAGGTTTATGGTAATTATGTATGCGTCCACAGCTAGTGCTAGCATAGCTGTTAACATGGACATCATAAACTTAGGCTGTTCACTTTCCCTCCCACTCTACACGTCAAAGTTCCCCGAATCACTCTATATTGAGTACATTGTTTCTCACTGAACGTCAAACAGTGTGGCGGTAACTAAATTAACGAGAATGGCCGCCCGCTGCGAGTGCAAAGGACTTCGGAAGGAGAGCCTATTGAAGGCTAGCGTGCGTGTCTGTGTTTTATTCGGTTGCGGTAAGTACTGCAAACAAGTGGGTATGGGTAGTTCCTTTGTGTTGTTTTGTTGTCAAGTTTATGAACCTGAACCTAGGAATAATGTTTAGAAATGTTAAAAGTCTACACTTAAACGTGGATATTTTTTTAAAGTTAAAATATTCTAAAAACTATTACAGACACTTAAAAAGCCATTGTGTCTCGCGTAGATCTGTGTTTCGGCAGTCAACTGGTTAAGTACGGACCGACGCGACGTTACGAACAAATGACGAGGCTTGAAAAAGTCTGGGCGGAGGCGAGGATCAGACAAATCCAGATATTTACCAAAATAAAGACCAGATAATGAACAGTCACGAACCGGTCATCATGAAAAAAAACGCTGTTGAATTAAGTATTTATGATCGTGACTGCGCATCTCACTCACATTGGAGCTTAAAAAATTGCCAAATGCTAGTCGCCCCAGAAAGGTTCCGAAACACAACATTAGATTGAAAAAAAAAACAGTTAAAATAAAAACAACTTTCTGGTATGGTAAAATTTAAGTTTTATCTTTATTTTCATTATTTGTAACATCGGCAAAACAAATACACAATCTGTGACAATTTCAAGTGTTTACCTATTACAGTTCATGAGATACAGCCCACAGATGGACGGACGAACGAACAGCGGAGGCTTACCTAGTAATTAATAGGCTCCCGTTTGGCACCTTCTGCGACAGAACCCTAAAAAGAACCCAGCTTACTATAATGAGAAATTACTGGCATAAGCCGTATTTCCGAAAGTAACAAAGAAAAATCAGCCCAAATTCGAACATATGACTTGCAACGATAACACCACCTCTTTTGGAAACAAATCTTGGACCTTATCACGTAAAACATAAGAAATAAAATTAAATAACAAGAAACGAAAGGAGGATAAGTGTAACATGGCATTTTGACGTACGGAAGCGTTCATTTTCCATGATTTTGTTCTCATCCTCATTATGATCTTGGGACAAAATAAAGCAATTTCATACGTGAAGGAAAAAAGCTTTTCAAATTATTTATTTATTATGTGAAATAGATTTTCATAGTACTTAAATTATATTTATTTCAGTAAAGTGGTTAAAAAAATACTTGTCATCAAAAGTAAATTAAGTTTTTAATAATAGATGAGTTCGGTGTTTCCTAGCCGATTATGAGATGAAAGCCAGGAACAAACTCTGAGGCCCACAGCGAGCCTCACATCCCTGCCACCGCGGGAGACGCTCCGGGTGTCAGGAGCCGCATGACGACTACCGGCCAGCGTAGGCGCGGGCCTGCAGGCGGTGAGAAATGGGTAGCTCACCTTCCGATCAGGACCAGGCCCGTGCCGGACGACGCGTACGTGTTCCATGCGCGCCTTAAAAGAGATGACCGCATGTGAAGGGGCCCGTTAGGGCCAAAGCCTGCCGGGGAGCGGTTGTCTGAAAGGGTTACCGCTACCCCGGAACATAAAGGATGGGTTTTAGTCAGTAAGAGTCTGACACTCCCTTCTGCTCCACCCAGAGCGGGAGGTGTCATATGATGATTTCCCACTCTCAAAAAAGAACAAGGTAGTTACGGATATTCGCATCCGCATTCGCAAAAGCGGAATATTTGCATCTGCAACCACATCCGTGTCTGCATCAATTAATGCGGAGCTTTTACGGATGCGAATCCATGTATGCAATAAGTAACGACTTGTTAAAAAGCGGGCAGAGCCAGAGTGGCGCATGCTTCACGCGTAGTTGCTAGTTCATTTATGCCTTCGCTAACTGATTAATATCGCGCGTGTTACCATTCACACATTGGTGACAACATCCTGCAGGTTTTGTTATAGTTATTGACGTGATCTTTTAAAAAACCTGAAATCCGTGTCCGCATCCGTGGATGTCAACTTCTAATAATCTGCATCCGCGGATGTCAACTCCAAATAATCCGCATTCGCGGATGTCAACTCCTAATAATCTACATCCGCGGATGTCAACTCCTAAATCCGAGTCCGCGGATGTGATCAACAACCCTGGTGTGGACCAGGGTTGTTGTGGATGCAAAAATGTTGACATATTGTTGGCCTCATATATCCTGTGCAAGATTATGAAGACTGTGGAGTCCTCAACATCTTGTTCAGGCCATGATAGTATGAGGACCACGATTACTGTATTTATTCGTTTTGTAGTTAGTGTATGTAGAGACAGAACTTATCCTTAACCCATGTGTCTTCTTTGCTTTAAAACTTTTAGTACCCGATCCAATCACGTAAATCCATTGGTGGCGATTCCTTCAACCAGATTTAAAGAATAAAATCTCGCTTTTACTGCACTGCGAAATAAAACACAAACATCACGCCTTGTCCCGAAAGGTTGAGCAGAGATATACCTATAGTAGTCCTGCATTTCGGCAGTTATGTTTAAGGCTCATGTAAGTGAATCAATTGCCGTCAACCGGGCAAAAATACAGGCGGGCTGCTACTGAAAAAATCCATGTTGTAAAACCCAATAACACCGGTCCCGACATAAGAATCGGAACCAGGACCTCATGCTTAGCAGAAACAGAGTACTAGACTGCAACACAACCGAAGATACAGGAGAGAATGGATAGATATTAATCGCGATTGAAAAAGAAATGCATCAAGTGCCTTGTTCAGTATCCCGGCAGGTTTGTTGTAGATAAACATGAACTGGCAATTTTCGTAATAGCGTATCTGCGGAGTGGAGATTCACTCTGCGTGTTACGGAAAAAAAGAAACATGTTTTATTTGCTGTTTCTACTGTTTCCATTGTTGGTTGCTACTGTTTGGAAATAAACAGTTTATTTATTTATTTTATTATTTACTAGCTTCCGACCGCGGCTTCACCCGCAAAATATGTCGACAAATTATACACATAAACCTTCCTCTAGAATCACTCTATCTATTTAAAAAAACCGCATCAAGATCCGTTGCGTAGTTTTAAAGATTTAAGCATACATAGGGATATAGGGACAGAGAAAGCGACTTTGTTTTATACTATGTAGTGATGTACATACTGGTAAAATATATTTATATACTAAATTATAGTTATAATCTGAGTACAAAGGTAAGTATTGTTTATTTCTTTCTAGCTCCTGGCCGCAACTTTGCCCGTGTGGAAGTCGGAAATTATCACACGGGCACGTTTTAACGGGATAGAAAGTATTCTATCAAATCAAATCAAATCAAATGTTTATTTGCCAGAAATACATGGTTGTTGAAGGTAAGATCTTATAACCTAAGTGTTACAGTATTCTGCCTGCAAGCAAGCGTGCAAATTTTAAGCAAGTTAACATTAAATATATGTATCACAATTTATATTCCTATTCGTATTGACATTTACATTGTTCATTTAATAATTATTTCATTACTTACATTAAATTTAAATTTGTATGTCCATATAATCCTTAATACTATAAAAACAATACTTTAGAAGCCATTCTGTCAATTTTGTCTTAAACATGTTACCCTGTAATAATTTTAAGTCATTTGGTAACTTATTATACACACACACACACATATTATACACATTTTTCTTATACATATCTTTATGACAGGGTGGTTGATATAGTAGGTTGCGAAACTTAGCCCTTTTTTGTCTAGTTAGGACTTCACTACGTTGTTTGAAGTAGTGCATGTGTTTTTTTGTAAAGAAGCAGATTTCTTTTATGTACATACAAGGTATTGGAAGAATTTTACATTTTTGAAATAAAGTTTTACAACTATCTAGAAACCAAGCTTTGTTGATGACACGGATGCAACGTTTTTGAATTTTAAAAACTCTGTCGATGTCGGTCGAGTTTCCCCACATTATTAACCCATAGTTCAGTACCGATGACACATAACCATGGTAAGCCGATAAGGCAGCTTCCACAGAAACATTTTGTCTCAATTTTTTTAACGCAAACACAAACCTATCAAGTTTCTGGCAAACTGACTCTATATGGCTTTTCCAATTTAGATTTTTATCAACATTAAGTCCTAAAAATTTTAGATCATCAGCTTGTTCTACTTTATTGTCTTTATACAAAATATCTAAAGTTAATGGTTTGGTATTATATGAGTTAAATTCTATTAATTTTGTTTTACTAATGTTTATGTTTAAATTATTACTTTCCATCCAACTTACTATATCCGATAGGGCTTTTTCGGTAGCCGATTTGTAAGCGTTTTTATCCTGGCATTTTATTATAATTGTAGTATCATCAGCAAAAAGAATACATTTCTGCTGAGTAGCTTCCGGAAGATCGTTTATATAAAGCAAGAAAAGTAATGGGCCGATAATGGTTCCCTGAGGCACACCATTTTTGTTTATTATTGCCGTAGACTTAAATTTTTCTTTGCAGTATATTCTGCTGCCTTTTTTTATAACTTTGGATATCTCTGTGTACTGTTTTCTGTTACTAAGATAACTATTTATCCATTCATAAGCCTTCCCCCTTATGCCATAAAACTCTAATTTGTGTAAAAGCTTTGAGTGGTTAACAAAATCAAAAGCCTTAGTCATATCGAGGAATAGGGACACCACTGGATTGCCATTATTTATACCTTCTGTTACAATTTTAATTAACTCAAAGATAGCAAGAGCGGTTGAACTTCTATGTCTTAATCTAGGTTATAATCTATATTTGTGCCAAAGATCATCCAGATCCGTTGCGTAGTTTTTGCGTGATGAAGTAACAAACATAGAAACAAACGCACTTTACAAACTTACGCCTATACAATATTAGTGTGATTGAGTGAGAGATCATTTTCTGTCCAGTCTTTTGCCAACTATGTTGGGGTCTGCTACCAGTTTAACTAGATGCAGCTGAATAACAGTATTTTATACGGTCGACTGTCTATTTGACCACCGCAACCCAGTACCTGGGTAACACGATACACCTTGGCAAGACTATCGTAGAGCTATGAGATATTCGAGACAGCACCTTTCTGAGACACGAAGGGGTCTTTTTACTGGAAGGTCACTGGTCACCCATCGGCAAACCGACTGCGGCTTGGGTAGGTAAACTTGACTTATTACTTATTGTAAATGAGAAATGAAGATTCATATTATGAAGCAACGTCATTCATTTGATTAAATGTTACTAGAATTCATTTGATTTCGCCGATCGAGTTCCATCGAACAATATTGAAGAAACAACACTATACACAATCCATGTGGAAAAGTGTGATTGAAGAAAAATAAATGAATGTCTAAAACTAGAAGCTTGCGACAAAAACAACGAGCCTTTCATACATTCTCCAATTTGCATGAAACTTGCATAATTTTCTACACAGACAAACAGCAGTGTACAGGGAAAAATTAAGAGTTTACAGTTAAAACTTCTATATCGTTTTTTTGCTTGCTTTGTTAGTCGTCACTCGATCGCGTGTCTGTAGCGAAAAATGATTGGAAAGAGCCCCCAGATATTTTTTATTATTTGCTACGTGTTTTGATAAAAAAATGGCGAAAAAAATTTTAGGTGCATATTTGAACGTAGGTTTTGTCCAGGTGTCTTTGATCTCGTTTAGAATGTAAAGCAAAAGAGTCAATGTGATATTGATGATGTTTTTCTAATTTAGCATTTGTCACTTAGATTATATTATTATTTTAATGTTCATTTTGTTTTTTGTTTGCTCGACATCACCTCGTTTGGTATCAAAAATCGCTTGAGGCAACGTAAATATTGTAACAGGCTCTCATAAAAGTAGAAAAAAAAACCCGAGCATTAAAATGAAGTGAGAAAATCCAGGATGATGATAAATAAATAAGCGTGGGGTTCTTTTTAAAATAATATTCACCAACACCATGCACCCCACGCTTTTAAATAAATAAATTTTATTTTCAATTTTTTAGTACGGTTTTCTATAAAAAGCATGTTTTTTAAACTATTATTTATGTCCTACTTTTTAGTTCAAATTAATAAATTGTCATCGGTCCTCGATAAATCTACAAAGTTTGAATGAAATCTGGCCGTTTAAAGTGGGTCAAAATCGCGCTCAAAGAAGTCCGTTACAATCATACAAGTGAAGCTAATATAAAGCGTGTAAAAATTCTTCTTTTTTTTTATTTAGCTTTAATTTTTTTAACGTACCAAAATCTAAATCAATAAACATCACCTGTTTTTCCCTTTCCTTTCCTAAACATGATCCCGTCAAAACTACTCTAATTACTTACCCTTTCTACCAGGCGCTCATAAAAAGCAAAGAGCGTTCCACAGGCAGTCAGATTGAGTGAGTACATCGGAACAAATGCCGCGTGTTACGGCACTACTGAACAGCTGATCCGCGAACTTACGATCGATGCTCCTTCAATTTCACGCGGTATTTACTTTCACTGTACACGGGAATGGCCGTGCTCTGTTTAGATCGTTTGTTTAGTTACTGGCGCCAACAAGGTTAGTAGTGCAGAGTTGTGTGGTTCAAGGGTTTCTTGTTAGATTGTTGAAGATTATGTTTAGAAAGGAGTTTGAGGGTGTTCTGACTTATGTCTAAAGACAGGATAGGAATTTAACCGCGATGTGTTGATCTACAAAGTTATATAACCTAGAAAAAAACATGTCGGAAAATAACTATTATCTTATCACTTTTGATAAAAAAGGGAGAGTTTTTATTCCTAGCTAGAAGATGGACCATACTTAAACGATCAATAATATAGGTATATCGTTTTTTTCTAAATATAAAAAACAAGCTAATTAGAATACAAAATCGTTACATATGCTCACTATTACCATGTAACAGTGTATGCAAACGTGGCACGGTGAATGAAGGATTCGTTTAGTTTTCTTGCAAATAGACGAAAACATTTTGTTTTATTCTTGTTGAAGATCTTTTCTGGACCGTTGGGTACGCATATATTTCTCTGTGATATGATTTGTTGCTTTCTTTTCATATATTATCGAAAATCTAAGTTAATGGTGACTCGCTTCTTTGTGTAATCAATGTGAAAGCTAAATTCATTTTCTTATGTTTGACAATTTCTTTTTGTAGGTTGTAAAAACTTTATTTTGGCAATGTTCTAGTGGTTCACTCATTTGAATATTGTGAACAATAAAGGATTTTTATGTTTTCTTATGTAAGATTCAGTTATCAGTAAAAAAAACCTGAACGTAAAGTAATTCGTAAAGTTATTACGTTTCAAAATGCTTTACGCTGCGACCGCGACCAAGTGAAGTTTTCCCTCCTTATTCTAAAATGCTTTTGAACTTGTTATCTGTAGAACAAAAAAATATGTTTTTAATTTTGAACAATTATTAAGGGGTTCCACCAACATTTAAAATTTATTTTTGGCCAGTAGGTACTTCTTCTAAAGAGTTTTATTAAATAAGTTATTGTTTGTTGAGCGTATTTATATTTTATAGGTTGTTTAAAATATATGATTTTAGCATAAAAACCTTTAAACCGAAAATTGGGAAGCCATTTATTTATGTGTTACTAACCGAAGCATGCCTGAAAAGAATATATGTTTTTTCCACGAAACAAACAAATTGAATAACCAACAATTTGTAAGTTTCGTGGAAATAAATAAATATTCAAAACACCTTTAATGGATGTAAGTTAAATATCAAGTGGATTGTGAAAACGTGTTTTACCCGTGATCTACTCAGTATTTTATTGGTTTTAACTAAGCTTTCTTTTAAAATGATATTTCTAGCGAATGTTTTATGAAATTATTAATGGCGTGACGATGCTAACAGTCTTTTGAGCACATTTCGCATTGAAATCGATGCGAACGATTTTATTGAAGGCTTATGATTCTTCCCGTCCTTTTTATTACTTAGACATGCACTAATATTATAAAGGCGAAAGTTTATGAGTGAGTGTGTGTGTGTGTGTGTTTGTGCATGTGTGTGTTTTATATGTTTTTTACTTCTTCACGCAAAAACTTCTATACGGATCTAGATTTTTTCGACATCCACGCGGGAAAAGCCATAGGCAGAAAACTAGTAAATTATATTTTGTTAATAAATTATTAATTAATCACTTCGCTCTGCAACTCGAAATATCAATAAGACGGACACAAAATCCCATCACGGCAACCATTTGTAATTCCTCCACCAAATTGCAGATTTCGGCTGTAAGCCTAGTTCCCCATTATTTCGAGCCCAATTTCAGCCAAAGACAAGCGTTGCACCAATCAGAACACGAGGGAACAAGCCGGGACCCACTCAAAACCCAATCAGTGGGCTTCGGGAAAAAACCGGAATTCAATTACAACCGGCCGGGGCTAATAAAACGGCCCGTATTCCACTAGCGCAAATTTCCTAAAGCTTTGGTTTGGGATTTTTAGCGTTAAGTCTGGAAAACGTTTTATATTTTTTTAATTGATTCGCTGGTGCGGTTTGATTGCACCCTTATTCTTTTATTTTTGTAACATAAAAGTAGCCTAAGTTACTCCTTTTCTAGCAGTGAAAGCCGAAAGAGCCGTTTCGGAGATTAACAGGAACATACCGACAGACCAACATATTTTTTTATTATTTTTTATAACAAAACAATTATGTAATCTTTATATACTGTCAAATTATTATGTATTTAGTAAATATCTACCTGTTATTTTGTCATTACAAACAGACGCTTCAATTTAATAATTTGTATTTGTATAACATAAAGGCTCGCGTTTTACGACGGTACATGTATTACACTGCCTGGTCTCAGTAGGTGGCGTCACATTTATTGCGTCGTCACAGGCGTTGGTCAGATCGAACAAGTTCAAGGGTGCAGTTAACGGGCAATTTTAGCAAGTAAAATAATAATATCCCTAAGAGCTTGGACCCTGCTCCCAACAGTTTTTATATTTTTAAATGTTTTTTTTTTGTTTTTTTTATACAAATATTTAAAAATGTATTAAATAAGAATGTTAATGAGTAAACGATAATAATATACGTACATTTTTCGTGTAAACTGAATATTCTACGCATCATTGTTGTTGGTTCTAAATTAAAGCAGCGGAGAAGACGCCGGTGCTGTGTCGACCGGATTTAGAGCTAAGTGGTGCTACGTGAAAATTTCACCATGTGAAACGTTGTATATTTCACGGAGACTGGTGCAAATTCTTTCAAAGAATTTATAATGCGTTGACAAGGCGAAGCATTTTGGGATACCTTAGCAGATGGTCTGTTCATGTTTAACAAACTCAATCTGCCGAGCCTATTCCCAACTATGTTAGAGTCGGCTTCTAGTCTAACCGGATACAGCTGAATACCAGTATTTTACATAATGCCTGCCTATCTGACCTCCACAATCCAGTAACTGGGTAATACGATACCCCTTGGCAAGACTGGCTGTCAGATTTTGGGGCTTCTGACGGCCCGTAACGGCTGTCAAAGATGCACAAATGAGAGTTAAAAAATTATAATATTTAAATTTATATTAATCAGGCAATTTAAGTTACAAATTCCATTTTCATCACTTCGTCGAAATAATTAAAATTAAAATTGTGTTGCGTTTCACAATTAAAATTGAAACTACATAGTTTATTAATTTCAAAAATACCTGCAACAGTTATTTAAATATTAGGTATTCAAATAATTGTAGCTGGTAGTTTTGAAATTCAATATTACATTTCTGCGTTGTTTCAAAGTAAAACGAAGGTATTATAACACGACAATTGAATTATACCTACTAACTATTAAACATGTACAGTCTGCCGCGTTTAGTTTAGTGGTCACAAGCGCTACTGCTCAGCTTTAGATCCTTAGTTCGATTCCCAGGTTGGGCAAAGTTTTATTGGGTTGTTGCCTAATGGTAGGCATGATTAAAAAGTTGTTACCATTAATTAAGATAATAGGTACTACAAAAAAAAATGCATTACAATAAGAAACAAATAATGTTTACGTATTGAACGATAGAACTTTACTTAACGAGACTCCTCCGTGTCTCGGAAAGCACGTTAAGCCGTTGGTCCCGGCTGTCATTTGTGCATCTTTGACGGTCGTTACGGGTCGTCAGAAGTCCGAAAATCTGACAACCAGTCTTACCAAGGGGTATTGTATTGCCTAGTTACTGGGTTGTGGAGGTCAGATAGGCAGTCGCTCCATGTGAAATTCTGGTATTCAGCTGCATCCGGCTAGACTGGAAGCCGACCCAACATAGTTGGGAAAAGGCTAGGCAGATGATGATATACATATATTTTTTTTATGAATGATTAGTAGTCAATGGATACGTGAATTGGGCTGCCGTTGTAAGACGACTAAAATTGCACGGTGTATAGTGCCGGAAACATTCACGGAGGTTGTTTCAATGAATCTTTTAAGCAAGCCCATAAAGTAGCGCCCTCCTCCAGGGCTGAGCCACTAGCCCCTCATACATGTTTGCTAACATTTTGGTCACGTAATAGAGTAACGACTATTGGTAATGGCGGTACGTGCGTACGAAATTATGTGCATAAGTAACGAGGTGTCTTATCGGTCACTGACCTATTTCTCTTTCTTACGCGATCTGTTGCTGTTGTTTGTAGATTCACTTTTGTTTTTTTTTTAGTTTGTATTGTCCGAATAGGTTCTGCTTTACTAAAGTGTATCTTTCAATCGTCTGATAAATTTTATCTGAAGAATAAAAAATGGCGGTTTGACATATTTTTTATGCGTGCCAGCAGCTTCCCCCGCGTGGATGGCAGAAATTGTTACATTATTGGAGTTTTAGAGAATATAATATAGCCTATGTCACCCGGCGTGTAAGGTCCTGTAGTAGTCGGCACCTTACACTTGCAGTTTAAGTTAGAAGTGGCAAGTAAGTACTTGGAGTTAGGTGAGTTGACGTAAACACACACAGATTTGGTAACACTAAAAGTTTATTAGAGTACCGATCACAACAAGTAAGAGTAGGTTGGATGCTAATCCGCGGTGTTCGCGTAAGTACGTAATTTGTCAACTAACTTAAAATTATATTAATCATTCTTTAAATACGAAAGAGAAAAGTAGGTTGCTGCGTTTGCAGCCTGACGGAATGTACGTAAACCGTACACGGGGATAGTGTAGTTTTCTAACAGTGAAGAATTTTTCAAATCGTTTCAGTAGTTTCGGAGCCTATTGAATGCAAACTAATAAACAATCGATTATTTCCTCTTTATAATATTAGTATGGATACAAACTGCAATATTTATTCGTCCAATAAAACTTATCTGACGAATGACAAATTAGCCCTAAAATTAACTTAGATTATTTTTGTTAAAAATGTTTATAAAATTAAAATTAACCGAAACGTGTCTTGAGGTGGTGAAGTTCAGGGGCCAATAAAAAAATCAAAATGAATCTTTATACATATGCAAACTTAAAAATCTCCGTGGCATATCTTGCCCGTTCTTCTCTACAGGTACCTATTGCTTTGGAATGGGCAATTAGCTTCATCTTTCTGACTGATCGACTCCTTGACAATTCAAAAATACCTGTAATTGGTTTCTGAATAAAATGCTTTACATTTGTGCCTACGCTTGAATACTTTATTCTAAGGCATGTGTAATGCCTTAGAATAAAGTAAATCACCTTAGTATTTTTAGTCCAACTCTACTGATAAACTTCCTGAATTTCACCATGTTTCAACCGGAACTCTGAAAGAGTACCTTTTGTTCAATTACTTTCCTTTATCCACACCTTCACGACATTAGAAAATTCAAATTCTGAAAATTATTCATTTGACAAGGGTCAGAAAGTTCTAACCTTTGCAGCTTTGCCAACACGGGAACCCAATTCATTGGATTAAAATTTAATTTGTAAATGTTTGGACATTATTGATCCTAATCAATTTAATTGAGTACGGTGCAGCGCATATTGTTTGTTTTGTTGGTAATTGATAACTGATACTCGGGTGAAATAGTCGTGGAATTATGCTGTTTGATGTTTTTAATAATTGTTATTGATATTTTGTTGTATTTTTACCTAAAGTCGTATATTGATTCACGTTTTAAGAATGACGTTGAGATTAGTTGCAATAGTTTTGCTTGTACATTTCATAGAGTGATGGGCTGCGCAAGGCCTTGCAAAATTCACAAATTCCTTCATATTATTATGAAGGATTGTGTGCGACATATATGTGTATGTCTTTTTTCATATATTAGCTATAAGTACTTTCTTCATATTCACATAATTTATAATGTGCTTTTGTATATTCCTATCCTACTTATTTACCTATCTGTTTAGCGCCAAGCTACGCCGTAGCTTACGTAGCGCTACGCCAGTAGACTCATAACAATCTTATATTGGCTGTTAATATTTTCTTCATTTTCACATAATTTATTTGTGCTTTTGTATATTTGTTTAGTGTGCACTAAATAATAGATGTACCTATCTGTCTTGCATCAAGCTACGCCGTAGCTTACGTAGCGCTACGCCAGTAGACTCGTAGCAATCTTATATTGGCTGTTAATATTTTCTTCATTTTCACATAATTTATTTGTGCTTTTGTGTATTTGTTTAGTGTGCAATAAATAATAGATGTACCTATCTGTCTAGCATCAAGCTACGCCGTAGCTTACGTAGCGCTACGCCAGTAGACTCGTAGCAATCTTATATTGGCTGTTAATATTTTCTTCATTTTCACATAATTTATTTGTGCTTTTGTGTATTTGGTTAGTGTGCGCTAAATAATAGATGTACCTATCTGTCTAGCATCAAGCTACGCCGTAGCTTACGTAGCGCTACGCCAGTAGACTCGTAGCAATCTTATATTGGCTGTTGATATTTTCTTCATATTCACATAATTTATTTGTGCTTTTGTGTATTTCTTCAGCGTGCACTAAATAATAAATTTATCTATCTCTCTAGCACCTACCTACGGCGTAGCTTACGTAGCGCTACGCTAGTAGACTCGTAGCAATCGTAGCTGAAGAACGATGTGCTACGAATTTGTAGCCGACAAAGGAACTTTGTTTCGTTTAATTCTGGCTAAGGTTATTTCAAGACTCGAATAAGTCCTTTTAATTTGTAGCTGTACAAGCAGTAAATAACAAAATAAATAAAGCTAACTCATTAAAACTTCACTGCACAAACTCCAGCCACGAAAATCTCGACACAAATACATACATTAAAAACAAGCGACCTTTCTACATTAAAACAATTCAGTTAATCCTTTGAGGCTCCCATAACTCGATTCCAAATAATAACTAAATCCACAAACAATGGAGTGGCGGAATCTCATTGCTGCAAGTTAAAACGAAAATTCGCTGTGCCTAAACTTAATTACAATGTTAGGAGCTCCGCAAATACTTGAGAGGAAGATTACTTTTCTGTTTTGTAACGTTTTTGGTGATCCTCGTGTGCCTGGAAGTCTCATCTTCAGCCTAGCCTTTTCCCAACTATATTGGGGTCGGCTTCCAGTCTAACTGGATGCAGCTGAATACCCGTATTTTACATGGAGCGACTGCCTATCTGATCTCCAACACCCAGTAACTGGGCAATACCCTTGGTAAGACTGGCTGTCAGATTTTCGGGCTTCTGACGACTCGTAATGACTGTCGAAGATGCAAAAATGATAGCCGGGGCCAACAGCTTAACGTGCTTTCCGAGGCACGGACGAGTCTCGTTATGTAAAGTTGTTCACCCATCCACGGCCAACCCCGGCAAGCGTAGCTTAACCTGATGGATTGACCTGTGCGGCTGTTAGTACTTAGCCACGAGCTCCTCTCCTTAGTGTGCCTGAAAGTCTACAAGGATGAAAGTTACTGGTTAGGTCCTATGGAAGCCAACGTGACGCAACGAACGAACTCAAAAACAAAAGAACTAGTTAAGGGAAAACATGCGTCACACCCTCGCACACCGGTCTTAGCTCAGCATAATTCTGCGAGTGCTGCGACCCTGTGCGAGACAGTCTCAGTGCTGGTTTTAGCGTTAATATTGGCTTGGGGTATCGGTTCAGGACAGCCTTGTTTCGGGATTAATTTGAACGTGGTGACTAAGAATAAAGGGTTTAAATAATAATAATGTCCTTGGACATTTCTCACAAAGACATATAGTCCCAAACCCAATGCTTGAGTTATGGTAACGAGATGGCTGATAACCTACTTATATACATTTTTCTTCTGTAAAAACATATATATTATAGATAGAAAAACACCCAGACCAGGAACAAATACTTGTAGTTCGCAGAAATATTTGTTCCGTGCGGGAATCGAACCCGCGACATGGTGCGCAGCTGTCAATCGCTCAACCACTGCGCCAACCGTGTCCATTACTGATTAGGTTTTTTTGTCAGTATATTTTTAGTTTACCTTGGTGTTAGCAATAAGCAAATCGACATTTAAAAATAAGTTTCTCATAAAATTGTTGATTTCATTGCCTTTAATCATAATCTACTCATTATAATAAAACAAAATCACGCTAGCCATTTTAATTTTAGGGATTTTTGACAGAATGTATGTTTCACCATCACTCGAATAAAGAAAAAAACCTAACCTATGAAAATATAATTTAAACCTGACGAGACGAGTCTCCTTCGCACGCAGTTATAAACGATCGTTTCCTGCCAAATTGTCGATACGCCAAATTGAGTTTAAGCAAGAAATAAAAGAGTATCCATCGAACTATATAGTTCAGGAGTCAGGAGCCACATTTATCTTGTATTGGAGGTTATATGGCTTATGCTCATTCGGTTTTATGGGTCATGTACGCAATTGCCCGTGATTGACGTACTGTTCCGACCGTTGATTGATGCTGTGATCATGCATCTCTTCTGAATAGCGGTGAACGTTTTCTGGGCGAGAGTTATAGTTATCTCGGCTTGTAATTAAAAGTCGCCGTCAGTAGGGACTGGTCATCTCTTAGATTTTTAAAAATATAATTTAATTTTTGAATTTTTTATTTTATTTTAGTTTTATGTTTTACGGGCGCTTTTTATGTTCTGCATCGTTCTCACATGTATGATTTCAACATGCATGATGTAACCCATATTTTGTAACACTATTTTCATTTAAAAGAGTGTCCGTGGAGTTTCATGCCCTTTCTTTTCCATAGATACTTACTGCTTGGGCAACTAACTAGCTTCATCTTTCTGACTGACCGACCCCTTGACAATTCAAAAGTGCCTGTAATCGGTTTATTGAAAATGAATAGTTTTTGTTCTTTCCTTTTTTGCTTCCCGTTTTACATACTTGTGCATAGTTATTTATTATGTTACTTATTTATTGTTTTATGAATTTGAATAAATACTTTGAGATTGAGTCTTCTTTTTTATAGAAACAAGCAATGAACATTGATCACGCTTGGTAACTGCCTGTCATGTTTGACTTTTATTTTCCAAGTTTCTCCTTTCAGTGCCTTGAAAAGGTTGTCGAAACTTTGAGTTGTGAAGAAACTTCAATCGATTACGGTCAGGGACATAAATTTCATCGCTGGAACTGGTTGTAGAATTTTTCAGTTCGAACTGCTTATGTTTTATCATTATTTACTTAGTAATTTTTTGTACAAGAGAGGTATTGCAAAGGACAAATACGACCACCATTTTGTTAACCTTTATTAAACCAATACTGGGTAGAAGAAAAGGGTCTACACAGCTTTCCACCATTTTTAACCTAAAGCAAACAATATCTTCACATACTAACTCAGTCCTACACAGCCATATAACAGTAAACTCCTAAAGCCTCGCAAAAAATGCACACAAACGTTCCGTAATCCCTGCATTGGTCTCAAAGCAAAAGAACTCCCACAGCCGCGTACAATCAACAGCCTTAATGCGAACTGAATGGGGCTGGATAAGCTCTATGAAATCCTGGTAGGGCCGTGACGTAATACCTGGACTTAGGACCCGCATACGTTGGACCTGCGAGGATATATTAATTGGATTTCCAATATATCGGTGTACGCGGTAGTTATCTTTTTAGTAAGTTAAGCTCAATTGGGTATTTGAAAGGGTAGTCAATAACGTTACTTTGTATGAATTGTCAAAACGCTAAATTTGTACGTGATTTGTATGAAATATAACAAAGTGACGTCACAGATTTTTAGAATCAAATGGGTTACCTTTTAGCATTAAATGCAATTCTACAATTATAGCTTCGCATAATATTTAATTTGTGTACGGTGATAGAAGCTTTTAAGGCAAGCGGTCTTTTATGTCTGTGATTTCATACTTTATTTTTGACCGTTGCAAATATCAGTTGCTATTAGGTATTTAAACTATATTCTTTATTATTTGCGCGGCTCCACTCGCGTCAATGTTGAAAATTGTTTATATATTCTTCCACACCCTATTTCGCCCCTTTACAGTGGAGAGTTTTCTTGTATGGATCAGAGTGTTGGGCCACAAAAGGAATGAATGAAAGACAATTGCATGCAGCTAAGATGAGAATGCTAAGAGGGATGTGTGGTGTTACGCGAATGGATAGAATACGGAATGAGTATATAAGAGGAAGTCTGAAAGTGACACCGGTGACCGAAAAGTTGTGTGGAAATCGGTTGTCATGGTATGGGCATGTTATGCGGAGGAATGAGGAAAATGTTATCTGGAAAGTTGTGAGTATGAATGTGGATGGCTATACAAGTAGAGGGAGACCAAAGAAACGATGGATGGATTGTGTGAAAGATGATATGGCTAGAAAGGGAGTGACTATCGAGATGACGACTAATAGAGTAGTATGGAATAAGAAGACATGTTGCGCCGACCCCAAATAAATTGGGATAAGGGCAGGAGAATGATGACAGTGGGGAGTTTTCTAAAATACTCGTTGACTTCTCCTGCTGATAATCTACCTCTGTGCCAAATAGGTCCAGTTTTTGAGATTTCATGATTAATTCGTGATTGAGTGTATGAATGAGTGTCCTTTACCTTTTGTTAATATAGATCTATTTTAAACTAGATGATAGACGTTGCCTTGTCCATACAATCTTGTTTTGTAAAATGTTCATACACAAAAATCCAATTAGTTAAAAACAGTTTTTCCCGAATTTCCCAATTCTCCGGGCGACTTTACAATTTTTATTTCCCGAAAAACCATATTCGAACTGTAGCGAAGATAAAAAAAAACAAATCCCTCCAGCTTTCTGTACCACCCAACGAACAGCATTCTTTTTATCATTTCTTCTTCATTACTGGGGATCGTGAGCCCTGGACCTCTTTAAGCGGACAATCTGCCTCCATCAACTCCGGTCTAAAGTTCATTACCACCGGCTAGAAGACTTAGCTTCTACTTGAACAGGCCATCATGTTGGCGACCGACCTCGCACTCTCTTTCGTTCGGTGTTGCCAACATAATATACCATTTTTTCCGGTATTGGCATTTGCTGCACTTGCCAATGAAGGAAATTCGCAATTTTTTTTCCTTCGTGTTTATTGACAAACCTGGTGTCAGAGTATTTATGCTGTATATGGGCCTTCGGCTTAGCTTCACAAGCTGTTGAATAATTTCGGCTATCTCTCAGACATGCCGGTTTCCTCTCGATGGTTTCCTTCACCGAGTTTACAAGTGATAATTATACAATACGCACATGAATCCGAAAAGTCAGAGGTGCGTGGTTTGGGTTTGAACTCGTGACCTAATGAATTCGCTATAATTAAATTCTAGAGTTACTTTTCAACCCCAGTACTGTAATTGATCTCGCACAAGTTTTGCAAAATAAAAATTGACGTCGCTTTTTCCTAAAACTCTGCATCCAAATTCTCTGCAGGTACTAGGGTAGCATAATCAACTGCCACACATCGGGGAACAGACTCACAGGCACTGGTAGTTACTGTGCGCCGGTAAATCAAGCCCAATGTGACGGGAGGGGCTTACTATCACTTTGTGTATTGCATAACCATATTACTATAATTATTATAAATTCGAAAGTATGTCTGGCTGTATGTTACCTTTTCACGTTTTAACCACTGAATGGACTTCGATTAAATTTGGCAGAGAGATAGATTGCATCCCGGGGAAGTATACAGGATTTTTGTTTCAAAAATATCTCCCGAGATTGCGATATCTACAACCGAACTCCACGCGGACGAAGTCACTGGCAAAAGCTAGTATTTTATATAATAACCGTATTGGGAGGTTTCTGTCTGTATTTTATAGGTAGTTTCATGCTAAATTAGTACTTCAGTTGCAGTAAGATCAGTGTGAAGAACTATAATTCAAACAGCATTGCTATATTTCGATTCAAAGTTGGCTGAATTGGGAAACGATAAAATTAATGTAATGCGCTTCAAGCACTTTCAAAGTTGCGGACTAACTTCCCAGGTGGTCGCGCCCGGCCCTGGTGCAAGCCATGGTCCGGGCCGCCGCAGGAGACGCCCCGGGCGTCGGGAGCCACGTGACGACTCCCGGCCACCGTAGGCGCGGGCCTGCGGGCGGTGAGTAATGGGTGACTCACCGTCTGATCAGCACCAGACCCGTGCCGTATGGCGCGTATATGTTCCACGCGCGCCTCAATGAGATGTCAGCATATGAAGGGGCCCCTCAGGGCCAAGCCTGCCGGGTAAGCGGGATTGTCCGAAAGGGTTACCGCTACCCCGGAACATAAAGGGCTACGGAAGGAACATGGATGGGTTTTAGTCAGTAAAAGTCTGACACTCCCTTCCGCTCCACCCAGAGCGGGAGCAGTCATTGGATGATTTCCCAGCCTTAAAAAAAAAAAGGTGGTAATATACATAATTTCGATTATATATACCAAGTATTTTTTTCCAAAGCGCGTTATGATAGTGTTCTACGAAGAATAGCATTACTCATTGGCAGAATTCCTAATGTGACCTCTACCAGTAAGTACCATCACAAAATGTAATTAAAACCAATCTGCCTAGCCGTTCCCCAACTATGGTAGGGTCGACTTCCACTTTAACCGGATGCAGCTATGTACCAGTATTTTATATGAAGTGACTGCCTATCTGACCTCCACAACCCATTAACTGGCTAATACGATACCCCTTGGTATGACTGAATGTTGGACTTTCGGGCTTCTGATGACCCGTAACGACTGTCAAAGATCCACGAATGACAACACGGAGGCGTTTCGTTATGTAAAGTTGGTCACCCATCCACGGACCTACCCCGGCAATCGTATCTTAACTTGATGACCTGTGCGGCTGTTATTAATTAGCTAAAAGTAATAAAATTGTAAACTGAAAATAAATAATGAAACTTGATGCACACAATGCCATACTGATATCAATATTATCGTAGGTATATATTGAACATAATTGGCACAGAATTGTAGATATTGGAAGAATTAATTACGACTCACATGGAAATAAAAGTAATATGCGCTTGAATACTGTTGTTAATTTTTGCTGGCATGCAATAAAATTTTCACTCAGTATTCATAGCAATATTTCGAACCCTATTAATAATACCAGCTGATTATTGCCCCACTGCAGGACAAAGGCCTCTTCTCATACAAAGAAGGCATGAACGTTGATCACCACACCATGCGTGTTCAATGTGGTGTGGACATCATGGGTATTCAGACAATAGGATATCCGAGGATCACATTCGTCGGTCAACTTCATCTGTGTCACCTAAGAGAGAGAGTGGTGTAGATATCTCCCAAGATTTTGATCGAAATCAAGTGATGTCAGGACAATTTTGTTTACATTTAAATACTTGTGATTAGTAACATATTTATTTGGATAAGGATTAAAATTATGTTGACAAAACTCCCTCGCAAATAATGCATTAATTTGGATAAGGATTAATATTATGTTGACAAAACTCTTCGCAAATAATGCATTAATTTGGAACAAATTTGATTATGATAAAAAAAGGTTATAGTGAATCTTAAAAATAGACATATGTAGGTATATTGTCGCGATTTTTTTTTTGAACTTTTAAAGAGGAATAATTCCATCATACATGATATTTGCGTAACTTAAACCTTTAACGCAAAGCTACGCTTGCTGGAGTTGACCCGTGGCTTGGTGACCATCTTTACAAACCGAGATACTTCAGTGCTGCGGAAAGCACGTTAAGCCGTTGCTGGTCCTGGCTGTCAATAATCTTTGACAGTTGTTACGGGTGGTCAAAAGCCCAAAAGTCATACCGCCAGTCTAAAAAAATATATATAATCTCTCCGCTTATTGTTATTAATTATGTAACCTCTGCGAGTTGGTATCGTACGCCTTCCAAAGGTCGGGGACCCCAAAGACGTTTTTAAAATGTTTAGTAACAAACGACCAGGGGTCCATATTAGCACTGGAAGTCAGAAGAGAGGTCTTTGCCCAGCCGAGGGATGATACAGGTTAATAGTTACAAAATAGTTTTAATTCTGGTTTGTAGGAAGGCGATGGGTGATTGGGTCAGCCCTCCGGTCACCCGCTGGATTCAATAACGTTATTATCCCCTGGTAGGGCAACTATCAGTTTGTAAAACATTGGACACGTTTAGTTTTCGATTTAATTAATGTTTCAAATCAAGTATTGGATTACTTGTTGAAAATAATTTTCGAAATATGTACGAATATTAAAGTTTCAACATTATTATTATTTAACAAAAAATAATTACTGTCTTCAGCGTTGTTGCTACCAATGGTTACTAAAATCATTTGTTAAGCCTTTTAGACGGAAAACGTTATGATTTATGTAAAATCGATGCATTTCAGCCCGTTCCATTACTACTGGAAAAAACCGGCCGTGTGCGTTTCGGACCACGCGCAATGATGGGTTCAGTATTTGGGGAGTTCGGTACTTGGGGTGACAATCCCAAAAAAAACTTGTCATATTAGCTGAACAATATGTAAATACACGAATATACGTCAAGGTCAATTCTCCAACTACAAAATAAATGTAAGTTCGCTGTCGCAAAAAAAAACCTGATAAAATTAAAAATGAACTATTTTCGGACTTTTTCTTTACTTGTGCTGTGAGACCGTGCTTCTTGCCAAATTCAATGATTTGAAGTCAACGGGAAATATCCTCTTTTTTTTTTTTAAGGCTAGGAAACCATTCAATGACTGCTCCCGCTCTGGGTGGAGCGGAAGGGAGTGTCAGACTCTTACTGACTAAAACCCATCCATGTTCCTTCCGTAGCACTTTATGTTCCGGGGTAGCGGTAACCCTTTCGGACAATCCCGCTTAAACGGGAAATACCCTAAAGGTTGTATTTTTTATTGCGTTGAATTAGAAGCTTTTCCGTAGTCCTTTATGTTCCGGGGTAGCGGTAACCCTTCAAAGAGATGTCAGCATATGAAGGGGCCCCTCAGGGCCAAGCCTGCCGGGTAAGCGGGATTGTCCATGGGACCCTTGACCTACGTATTTGATACTAACTTCTGCCCGTGGTTTTCTCCCAAAAGAACGTACAACCGGGATACAGTATCCTAGGTGTTAATCCAGGTCATAAACTACCTGTATGCAAATTTTCATCCAGATCTGTTTAGCCGTTTGAGCGTGAAGGACGTACAAACATACAAACTCACACACAGTCACTAACAAACTTTCGCCTTTATAATATTTTTCTATCTATAATATGTATGTATTTGCAAAAAAAAAATGTATATAAGTAGTTTATCAGCCATCTCGTTACCATAACACAAGCATTAGGTTGCTTAGCTTGGGACGATAATTATGGCGTTGTGTGAAATGTCCAAGGATATTATTATTATTATTATTATTATTTGTGTTATTAATTTACACTAGATCCACGCTCTTCTGAGAAAAAGAGTCCTTGACAGATTGAAAGACGGACGGACAACAAAGTGATCTTATAAGGGTCCCGTTTTTTCCTTTAACGGAACGGAACCCTATAAAATACAACTTTGAACCCGAAACCTGGCAGCATCAATATAACCTATACCTTAACATAAAGTTTTATGCGACGGACTAACCGACTAACGTATCCGTATAGCAAAAACGTTTTATGTTGAACGATAACAGTAACGCATTAGCAGTGAGTGGTTAGCCATGGAGTAGTCTATTCACTTTAATTTTACGAGTTACATCAACGTTTTAGGTTTAACTAATAAGACTAACGAAGGAGGAACGAGGAGCTCGTGGTTTAGTAATAACATCCGCACAAGTCGATCCATCAGGTTAAGCTACGCTTGCCGGGTTTGACCGTGGATGGGTGACCATTCTTACATACCAAGACTCAAATCCTCCGTGCCTTGGAAAGCACGTTAAGCTGTTGTTCCCGGCTGTCATTTGTGCATCTTTGACAGTCGTTACGGGTCGTCAGAAGCCCGAAAATCTGACAGCCACTCTTATCAAGGGGTAACGTATTAAGCAGTTACTGGGTTGTGGAGGTCAGATATGCAGTCGCTCCATGTGAAATGGTATTCAGCTGCATCCGGTTAGACTAGAAGCCGACCCCATCATAGTTGGGAAAAGCCTAGGCAGATTGATTTTTTTAATAAGACTAACGAAAATGTTGTTTTCATTATACCTTAGGGATCTGTGGGTATATTCTCAAACGGGGATTTGAAATATGGAACGTGTATATTTGGTTATATGAAATCCCGATTGCAGAACAGTGGAGGCTCAGCGGGATTGTCCGGAAGGGTCACCGCTACCCCCGCTACCGCTACACTCCCTTCCGCTCTACTCAGAGCGTGAGGAGTCATTTGATGATTCCCACCCAAAAAAAAAACAGTGGAGGCCCAGTGATATCGGCCACGACTGACGTGTAGGTCGTGAGTCCAAATCCAGGCAGGCACTTTACTTTGTGTATTTAATTTCATCACCACCGCTCTCAAAACGGTGAAGGAAATCATCCTGAGGAAACTGTCATGTCCTATAACCAAAACTTTGCAGTAATGTGACATCCACTAACCCGCATTGGGCCCGCGTGGTGGATTATGGCCCACTCATTCTCACAGAGAGGAGGCCTGTGTCCACAGTGCAGTGGCAACAGTATGATTACTGTCACACGAGTGAACTCAATATAAATGTGTACAGAGGCCAGCACATCAAGTTACCACAATCTGTCAAATTTCTTTGATGGTATATCAACTTTAGTGCAAAGACATAAGGTTCATTTTTAATTGAGAAAATTTGACAGTTAGGGATAGCTTGATGTGCTGGCGTCTGTACATAGATATTGATTCATTTAATTAATTGCAGGACACAGTGATTTGTACATTAAAATGCTGTAAACCCTTATTCTCAAAGTATGCTCAAATAAACATATTTAATTTGATTTTATGATATTTTAATCACAGAACAAAGCAATCAAAAAATGAATTCTCCTTCACAATATGTCCATCTCATTTATCATGGTGTCCCTACGGAAAGTCAATTGCTGCTTACGCTTTACTCCGGCGGCTACTCGACGTTCTATCAAGGAAGGATTGAGACATCGTCGAGACTTCCTTTGAGAGATGCGATAGCTCTTAATGAATTTTTCTTTAAGAAAAGGAGGGATTAGGGATGAGAAAAACCTACGTCAAGAAAGTGGCTCTAAGTGATTTTATTTCTTTGCAGCGGATTGAAGCGCAGTTGTAGATTTAATTAGTTTATCTGCAGAATGGTTTTAAAAGGCTCCTGGTGGCGGAAAATCAAATGATTATTTAGGTAATATTCATAAGTTGAGCTCGTGGCTTAGTAATAACAGTGGCACGGATCGATTCATCAGGTTAAGCTACGCTTGTCGGGGTTGTTCCGTGGATGGGTGACCATCTTTACATATCGAGACTCCTCCGTGCCTCGGAAAGCACGTTAAGCCGTTGGTCTCGGGCTCTCATTCGTGGAACTTTGACAGTCGTTACGGGTAGTCAGAAGCCCGAAAGTCTGACAGCCAGTCTTACCAAGAGACTGGCTGTCTGGTCAGACTGGCTGGCAGCCAGTCTGACCAGACTTTCGGGCTTCTGACTATCGTCTGAGGGTATCGTATTACCCAGTTACTGACTGGGCTGTGGAGGTCAGTTAGGCAGTCGCTACATGTAAAATGCTGGTATTCAGCTGCATCCGGTTAGACTGGAAGCCGACTCCAACATAGTTGGGAAAAGGCTAGGCAGATAATGATTCGTAAGATAAGCCAACTTTTTTTCCTGATTGGCTATTTATTTCTGATTCACTGGAATTCTACTCTAACGGTATTTTTACCTCATTAATTCCAGAAATAGCTTTTGACACCTACCAAGTGGACAGAATCCTCAAGGGGATACTTAGAAAGTCAGGTAAATGAAAAGAAAACGAGGAATTGATTTTTTTATATTGACGCCTTCATTGAAATATTTAAAAACGATAAGTTTGACTTCTTTAAAGAGACGAATTTTTTAAATTCCGAAATAAAGTGTAAATAAAATTATAGAGTTTTTTGGGTAGGCGCGACAGTTGTATTTGCCTTTATAAATAGGTCCAATCAAATTGATTAAAAAAATTTGGATTTAAGCTTTTGTACGAAAGCTGAAATGTTTTTCCTTTCTGATCTATAATAATGTGAATATCTGTGATGGAATATTCTGATATCGTTATCTTTAATGGCAGTCAAACATACATTATTGGTGACAGGTGTTTTCCTTTATAATCTGTGACATTTGCGAGCCCATTTATTATTTTCAATAGATCTTCAGAATACGTCTACAGACACGTCTGCTCCACCCAGTGTAAGATGTAGGCAGACGCTTAGTAATGGCATCATGCGGTTAGGATTTAGTACGATACGTGACTGGAATGTCGCTTCATAGACTTTGTCGTAGCAACGCACTGTTCACACCAAATGTTGCGACCTGCGAGTGAACCGGTGTTCTGAGGTTCTATTCGAATTCAAATATGGAATTATTTACTCGATATGTTTAGCGAATAGAATGACAGGTACCATAGAGATCTTACTCTATTTAGATTTAATATGAAACTTTTTTTAGTACCTAACTAGATAAATGATATTACGAATTTAGGATAGTAGGAATGAATAAGGGCTGACATAGACGATACCATAGGCAATAAAGAATTTGAGTTTGCGTTTACCATGAGAAAAGAAAATCTTTAAAATATTGTGAGTAGGTATATAACGTAGACAGAGAACTGTGTACAATAAATTAATAATTACGATATAATCATTTTAATCGACATACATGAGGAATCGAGTATTGCACATCCCTATTTCATCATAAGCCCTCTAGCGAAGCCTTAGGTTTGCTGACCTTTAGAAACCTTTTCTTGTATTTAAGAAGGATAGCGCAAAGCTTCATATTTGTGACGTGGTGTCTTTGTAATTATGAGCGTGTGAGGATTTTCTAGGACTCGTCTTTGGACTTCACTACATAGTATAAAACAAAGTCGCTTTCTCTGTCCCTATATCCCTATGTATGCTTAAATCTTTAAAACTACACAATGGATTTTGATGCAGTTTTTTATAATTATATAGTGTGATTCAAGAGGAAGGTTTATGTGTATAATTTGTTGACATATTATGCGGGCGAAGCCGCGGGCGGAAGCTAGTATTTTATACGATACAAACTTACTAAAGGAAAGTTATTTGGTTGATGACAATACGTATCGGTAGGTTTAGATGCCAGCATCTAGCTGCTGTCACATTTCTTTGATAGATTTTCAACTTTATTACAAAAGAATAAGGTTCATGTTTAATTGGTCATATTTGACAGGTTGGGCTAGATTTTTTTTTGAGGGTGGGTAATCATCAAATGACTCCTCCCGCTCTGAGTGGAGCGGGAAGAAGTGTCAGACTCTTACTGACTAAAACCCATCCATGTTCCTTCCTGTAGCCCTTTATGCTCCGGGGTAGCAGTAACCCTTTCGGACAATGCCGCGGAGGTATGAGATATTTTTTTTTACTTCTTTCGGCGTAGTAATCACACCAAAGAATCGATTAATTGATTCTATCATTGCCATGGCTCCTCTCAAGCAAAGCCATTGCCATTCATTAGGCATCCAAGGACTTTGTGCAAAGATAGAAAGTGTGCGAAAAGTTTAAATGAATAAATAAATTCTCCTAATTAATTTCTTCCTTCGCACGAATGAAAGGTAAACAAATAAATATTGTGTATTTGATAGAAAGAAAATACTTGAAAGTATCTCGAGCCCAGAGGTCCTAGCATGAGTTTTTACGTTTTTGTTTTGCAAGTATAACCCACTGATATTAATATTATGTCTAAATATTTACCATTTGTCATAAATAAATATGTTTAGGTACTCGGGACAACCCTAGCTGTTGCGAAAATGCCTACACATAGTCGGCATGTACCACGAGATCAATGGCGTCGTCCTACTGTATCTTTTTTATACTGTGCTTTCGCTATGAAAACGTTAGTTATACAAACATAAAAAAATCTGTTGTTGATGTGATGAATGTGTAAATGTTAATTGATTTATTGGTATTTACTTTTAGAATTTATTGTTAATATGTGAGCACCATGTATTTATGACATAAATAAAAGATATATACATATTTACCTGCTGTTGTTATATTTATTTTTCTTTTCACCTTTAGTGGTGTAGCATTTTTATTCTGAGTGCATCGTCTTCAAATATCATTTTATAATTCATGTAAACAAAACATTGTAAAACATTTTAAAAGAGTAACGGTGGAGTTTCTTGTCCATTCTTCTCCATACGAAACTACTTAGGTGCGACTAGAATCAATTCTATTTCTTGTTAATTTTGACGTTTAACAGTGCCTTTCTTGTGCCTATTTGAAATAAATGATTTGACTTTGACTTTGATAAAAATATAGACTACTAGCTTTTGCTAGCGGCTTCGCCCGCGTATATGTAGAAAATCATCCCACGGGAACCGTACATTTTTCCGGGATAAAAAGTAGCTTATATGCTATTCCAGACTATAATCTATCTTTGTGCCAAGTTTCATGCAGATCCGTTATGTAGTTTTTGAGTTTATTCGTTACAAACATACTTACATACAAATCCTTCCTCTTTATAATATTAGTATAGATAAAGTATCCTTACCGTAGCGGTTAATATAGATACCTAATGATATACATACTATCGTGTACACGTTTATAGTTATTCGGAACTATATCGGATTTCGATGCAAACGCACGTAGTTTCCAAGTTCGTTGTAACACTAGTCGGAGTTCATTTTAGTTAAGCTCACTAACAAGCAGGTATTTTGATATACTCGTAGAACGAAATTTTGTTATTGTTATTAATTGGAATAATTATATGATATCAAGTAAATAGTTTTATTTTAAGATGTTTTCATGTTGCGATTTAGTTTCGGACGAGGAGCTCGTGGCTAAGTAATAACAGCCGCACAGATCGATCTAACAGGTTAAGCTGCGCGTGCCAGGTTGGCCCGTGGATGGGTGACCATCTTTACATAACGAGACTCCTTCGTGCCTCGGAAAACGCATAAGCCGTTGGTCCTGTCATTCATTTGTGGATCTTTAGCAGTCGTTACGGGTAGTCAGAAGCCCGAAAGTCTGACAGCCAGTCTTATCAAGGGTATCTTACCAGTTACTGACTAAGATGTGGAGGTCAGATAGGCAGTCGGTCCATGTAAAATACTGGTATTCAGCTGCATCCGGTTAGACTGGAAGCCGACCCCAACATAGTTAGGAACAGGTTAGGCAAATTGAATAAATAAACTACGTTAATTAAAATTATTTTTCAAGACCAACTAATCAATTGATTGTTAAGAATAATAACATTATTACAACTCACCGTATTCGATATCACTATCCATACTAATTACTAATATGTATACTTAGTAATTATATTTATTCTATCATCGGATCTTTAGCAGTCGTTGCGGGTCGTGAAAAGCCCGAAAGTCTGACAGCCAGTCTTGCCAAGGGTATCGTATTTTCCAAGTTCTGGGTTGTGGAGGTCACATAGGCAGTCGCTCCATGTAAAATACTGGGATTTAGCTGCATCCGGTTAGACTGGAAGCCGACCCCAATATAGTTGGGAAAAGGCTCAACAGATTGCAGATTGATTTGGTTTCGGGCGAGACGACTCCTATGGAACTGAAACGTGGTTACGTCGCTCTTAGTAAGCCTCATTAGAAGGCTGTAATGATTTACAGACCCAGAGGGCAAAAAAACTCCAAGCATAACCCTCTCCAGGTTATATAAATTCCCTACCAGATTGTGAATCAGAAAAAAAAAACTTTATTTCAGACCTTGATCCATATGATGTTAATAATATACACTACTTACTTAAATCTTTTATTTCTTTTATTATATTCTTCTATAAAAGATTTTAATTCATATACCTGCTGCACTCACCTGTCGCTCCAGGTCCAGGTTCAGGGTACATGAACATGCACCCAATGCGCCATAATGGTGCAGCACGGGCTTACTTACTTTTATGAAAAAAAAATATGAGTGAACTAAAAATGCGCTATGTACCAAAGAAGAGTTTTCAACTAACATCTCTCCGCTTAGCTGTAACGTAATTAGCCATAAATTGCTTATTTATTTACAAGACTTCTATCGATTCCACGTTGATGGATACCGACCCTAAGACATCCACGTGTTTGTACTTATGAACACTCATAGGTACCTTACACACTTTCTTTGTTATTTAAAACTAGCGACCTGCCCCGGCTTTATACGGGTAATAGAGCATACATACATGTATGCCTTTTTTTTAAGTGTAGGAAATCATCCAATGACGTCTCCCGCTCTGGGTGGAGCGGAAGGGAGTGCCAGACTCTTACTGACTAAAACCCATCCATGTTCCTTCCTTGACCCTTTATGCTCCGGGGTAGTGATGACCCTTTCGGACAATCCCGTTGACTACGGCTATAGAGGTATGAGGAACTGGGTATGTACTCAAGTTCACTCATCCTGCATAAAGTATTATACACCGCAATCTTCCTCGTGAATCACTTCGTCCATTGCTGAAAACCGTATAAAATGCGTTCTGTTTCGGTTTT
Source organism: Hyppa rectilinea (assembly GCA_951799385.1). Lineage (NCBI taxonomy): Eukaryota > Metazoa > Arthropoda > Insecta > Lepidoptera > Noctuidae > Hyppa > Hyppa rectilinea. Next base: position 2,252,251 of record OX637309.1, on the reverse strand, counting down.
TTATATTCGTTTTTGAGTTAATCGCGTTTAGACATATACAGACACGACTGAAAGACTTCATTTCATGATAAATGTAGTTATATTACTATGTTAAAACTATTTAATACTAAGAACTGAGTAAATATTAATATGCCGTTGAACTTACAAGCAGACGTGATCATAAATAGTAATTACGAATTGAATTTTGGCGAAATTAAAATTTTCTTTTGATGTACCTCTAAAATATATTGCTCTTAGAGCTTTTAAAAGGATAATAGCTACCAGTTTGTAGACAAAGTAAATCGAATATTTAATTAAACGTCAAAAGCCCGACCACGGGCGTTTAAAATTGATTTATGTTCTCATGAATCGATGTAATATTAATGGGTGCTGTTCAAATATTATGTGGAGATGTTTAAAAAGGTTTTAAGCAGAGTTCGGGTGGTTATCTGTTAAGTATTTTGATGTTTATCTTTTATGTGGTTGTGGTTTTAGCAAATGGCACAATGTATGTACCTAACGGTGATCTGGGGGTGACCACCGTCACACCACCGAAAGAAATAGACCTATACGTCTTGTATAGCTCCGTCTCGTTCTCACTCTGAAGTAATATTAAAATAGTACTGCTTTAAGAGGCGGTAGTGCAGGTCCAGATGCCTTATTATGACGTTTTAATGCTTCATGTTTGCTGTCAGAGAGAGAGAGACGAAGCCATACATGACCCATAGCACCATCCCTTTTTCTGCCTGGAACCATGATTGGATTAATACCTCATAATTATAAGGCCTCAGATATAGTATTTGAAACGCATGTGAAGCCAAGTCAGAGGCCCATGGGCACCATAAAAACTCTGACACCAAACCTGGTGTCAGAGTTTTTATGGTGCCCAACCACACCACCAACCACCAACATGGTGTACAAAAGTGGTGGTAACTAACCAGTTACTAACCACACGAAAAGAAGAATGATTTGTAATGAATGAGCTTCGTTTGTCTTTGAAACTATTCAAACAAAGACTGATTTATGCGGTGAATATAATTTCCTGTCGCATATCTAAAGTTGAAGCAACTATAAAAAGTGATAAAAACAAGAATCTGGCTTAGTGTGAACAGGGTTTTATTAGAAGAGAAAAGCTATTCAGCCAGTTGACTCTGTAAAAATCTCACCATGATAACTTAGATGAAGTGAGCGTGTAGTGTGCTGTCGTTCCACCTAATGCTAGGGACTGCCACTATTGCCACTCAGCTCACTTAAAACTCACTTCACTTACGTTTTCACGGTAAGATATTTACAGAATAGCACTACTGATATGTATGAGTTATATGCAAGCTCCGCTAACTACCTACATAAAACATGAATAAATACCAAACATAAAATAAAATAGCCTCCCACAAAAATGCAAAAATGGAGTACCTATACTCAATTTAATTGACAATCGCTTGTCGAATCAACAGCATCGTACTAATAAATCCGACTATCCGACTAAATTCGCATCGGCCGATCCTAACCATTCACCCCTGTTACCGGGGACATAGACTAAGAATATTATAGACGTGACATTCCTGTTTCAACGAATTTGAGGAGTTGGAGCCTTGAGTTTTGGGCGTTGGAAACGTCCAGTTCAGTCAGGAATTGTTGATCATATCTTCGCTGGCTGTCGACGGCAATGGTGGCGTGTGTATTGTGCTGTGTGGTCAATCATGACTATATTACTAAATTTGACCTGAGAGTACGCAAGTCAAAGCATTTATTGAGTTTTTTGTACTATAAATAGTAGCTAGCGTTATCGAAGTAACCAAACACTGGTCGAATTTGAATTAAAAATAAAATCATAAAGAAGAAGAGGAAGAAGTAGTAATTATATATACGAAGGGTCTCTATATGAAGGGTTCCATCGTGAGAAGTACCACTACCATACATATTTCTGCCTTCTAGCAGCGTTGCCATGTTTTGTTGAAGGAAATGGGTGCCGGAGTAGTTCGACGCATCTTAGTTTTGTCTCTAGAATGGCTACCACTTCTACGATGCCCCTACTGTTGTAAATGTCCATAAATTGGGATTATAGAAAAAGAAAGGAAAGGAAGGAAAGAAAATAATGCAAAGAAAAACACAAAAGGACAAGTAAAATATGCGTCACGTCGAGCATCGCCACATAATATGTCTTGTTTTTAGTTTTACCTGAACAAGCAAATCTAACTCGCCGATTACTTATGTACGATCACTGACTAGGCTGTCGCGCCTACCACAAGCAAGCTACATTATGGATTATATATTTTAATGTTTTTGCTAACAAACGGTCAATCATTAACGGACACAAAATAGTGATTTTATTTCCTGTACACATCCCGTGTGATTCACCCATATACGTACTACATCTCAGTATGGAGTTACTGCCCGTACATTTTTGGTCCTTCGAGCCGGATATGAACCAGCGAAAATAATTAGGGTACAGTTGTATCGCTTCTGTAAGGTTTACTAGCTCTATGCCAGGGACTAGGGGATTAAAACTAAATTGTGATCAGTGTACGCCACTAATACTGGGTCCGACAAACGTTCGGATGGAATGGGATGCGCCGTGTCAATCACGGATTATCGTGGTTACGGCTTACGGGAATGTTCCTGTATCTAATAATTTGTATATAGCGTTTAGGTTTTCGGTACAAAGCATCTGGTTTATGTGGAATTTAATATCCACACTGAAATATTTGTTTGTGTATTATGATGTGGATTTACAGACGCCAGCACATGAAGCTATCCCAAACTGTCAATTATTCCCAATTGAATATGAACGTTATGGTTTTGGAATAAAGTTGAAAATATATAAAACTAGCTTCTGCCCGCGACTTCGTCCGCGGAAAATTTCTTGTTTTAACATTAGAAGTAAGTCGAAAAAATACTTTTTTAAAACAAAACGAAATATAAAAGTTAAAATACAAAAGATAGGAATATGGTGTCGTGGACTTTTTTGTAGAAATAATTAAGGCGAACCGGGTTGCCATACATTGCTTTCAATTTTAAACAACTGTTTAGGCAGCGCATGCAAATAATTCTGTTTTCGGAGGTATTTCTTTCCGACTTGCTAGACGAAAATTGCGATAGCTCGGCTAATATGTATGATATAAATATAAATTATAGCCTATAGCACTCAAGAATAATGTAGCTTTCTATCAGTGAAAACATTTTTGAAATTGGATCATTAGTTCCGGAGATTACCCCCTACATACAAACTTACAAATTTTACCTCTTTATAATATTTATATAAAATAAATTTACCACATCAGAATTCAGTTTGTTTATATTATTAAATTGTGTATACTGGTTGAGAGGTTTATACTCCAGTTGCGCCCGTTTGCCGAATTAAAGATTCTTGGAAAAGGTTGTTATTTCGCTGGATATACTCCTCCAAGTAAGACGTAGTATTCAATATCAGGAGTCAGGATCTAGGAGTTAATGAATCCTAGTCTAGATTCAAATAAAAACGCCGTTTTGTTACTGTTTAACCATTTTTCAAAAAAATGTTTGAATTAAGTTACTTTAAAATAATAATACAGTAAATCACCGCCTTGTTTCACCGTAGAGTTAAGCAGAGGTGAATAAAAAAATATTGGTTTTTTTATTTGTCAAAGAAACACATTTGTACAAAAAGACACTTAAACTCTAGTAGTTAAAAAAAAATATAAAACAAAATAAACACCCATTTTTGGCTAGTTATGTTTAAGCCTCATGTAATCATGTAATGAGGGGTGAGCTTATTACCATCAACCGAGCACAAATTCTTACTTTTCCTCCCGCTTGATGATGTGCAGGAACCTCCCGAAACATCCATTTCCGGTGAGGACCTGCGTCAGGCGGTAGGTGAGGGCGTCGTGACGCCTCTCTAGCCACTCCTCAAAGAGGGGCCTTACCGCCACTATCGTGGCGTGCTCTGCGCTGAAACGGAGTTTCCCCCCGGATGTAACATTTTCTCTGGGCGTTTGACGTGGATCTTTACATGTTGTACCTAAATATTTTCGTCCATCCGATGAGTGTAAGACGCGCCACGTGCCGGCCTAAACTACGTAACATAAGCGTTAAGAAAAAAATATTGAAGAAGCAAGATAAGATAAAGCACAATAACCTTGAAATAGCTCTCAAATATATTATTCAATGAGAAAATTAAAGAAGTGTTGAACACCACGTGCACTTCACAACAACGTTTTATTGAGCTAGCTAAATAAGTAATAAGATTCTGTATTTGAATACGCGGCATATCCGCCCGGTTCAGACTTTGTGGATTGATCAGTTTGAAGAAAAGATGGCGTGTGATGTAATTAATGGAAGTTGTGCTAAAAGAAAAAGAAAAAGAAGAAGAAGAAGAAGTAATTATCAAACAAGTTAACCTCTGTAACATAAGGTTTCGATTTAAAAGACTGTCCATAAAGTTTATTCTCCATATTAGGACTTGCTTCGTCTTGTGATGGGGCGGCTAGCTTCACTATAAACTCAAACTAAACGACCGCCTGGTAAAAGAGGTAGGAAAACGATAATAATGTAAAGTGCCTGCCAATGTTTTAATTGAAACAAATGCTTCGAGTTGTGTGATTGAAATTCAACTACCTGCCGTCACAAAGACATACTTTGGACACTGCCCAGTGTCAGCCCTCAATTTATTGCTCAATGGTTATGGGTTACCCACCTCGTTTTATTAATGTTATTGATTAACCTAAATAGGCTGTCTGCAACATTTAAAATGAATGTCAAACATTATTGATCACCCCTCGTATCACCCTTTAAATATGATAAACAACATTTGTTTTTTCAGATGTGTATCAGAATTCAATCAATCTGCCAAGCCTTTTTCCAACTGTTTGTTGGGGTGGGCTTACTGGGCTTTCAGTCTAACCGGATGCTGCTGGATACCAGTACCTGGTCAGTGGGTAGCCTTAGGGGCCTATTTTACATCATGTGTATTATTAATTATTTGTGAGTACAAATGATTGTTTTCAAAAAATTTATGAAACATTATTATCATTTTTTTTATGTTTTCTGTCTTGTAAGACTGATAATTTAATGAACTACTTAAAAAGCTATAAATATTCATGAAAGACAATTGCATGCAGCTGAGATGAGAATGTTATGTGGGATGTGTGGTGTTACGCGAATGGATAGAATATGTAATGAGTATATAAGAGGAAGTCTGAAAGTGACACCGGTGACCGAAAAGTTGTGTGGAAATCGGTTGTCATGGTATGGGCATGTTATGCGGAGGAATGAGGAAAATGTTGTCCGGAGAGTTGTGAGTATGAATGTGGATGGCTATACAAGTAGAGGGAGGCCAAAGAAACGATGGATGGATTGTGTGAAAGATGATATGGCTAGAAAGAGAGTGACTATCGAGATGACGACTAATAGAGAGAAGTATGGAAGAAGAAGACATGTTGCGCCGACCCCAAATAAATTCGGATAAGGGCAGGAGAATGGAGAATGGTATTACCCGCTGATTATTGGGATTACCTGAACTTTTGTTGATTTAACTTATTTTTGTTTTCAGATACCTCAATAGAAGTGTCTGTCATATTAGAAAATTGTGCTCTAGTTTTATGAAAAGAAAAGTCAGGTTGCAGCTAAACTCAACTTATACATCTCATTCTTGTAAGTAAATATTTGTGTGATTTATGTAGGAGAACAAAAATAGACATTTTCTCTGCTCACTTGAAATAGAAATGATAATGTTGTCAGTATTTAAAAATTAATTTGATGATGTGTGTATTAGATAATGTTAAATTTTAATAATTTATTTTGTTTAACCATTTATGCACACACATAAAAACAGACAAGAAGAAAGGAACAGAAAATACATAATTTTATAGGTGATGCTTGTTTCTAAAGAAATCTGTTCCAGCACAACTACAATAGGAAACTCGATAAAGGAGATGTAGACGATGTCTGTAAGCTTAAAAAGAAAAAACATAATACATAAATTGCAACTGTTTGGCAGTCTCTAATGTCGTCAGGCGGGAGTGAATTCCGCAACTGAACAGCGATAGTTCTGATTTAATTTAATAAAATGAGTAATATAAAAATAAATCAAATATTATTTAGCTTAATGTTTCTGTCTTCTGTCCACAGCACTGAAAAGTTGACAGGGAAGATTTTAGCCTGCACCTGATTGGACCTGAAGTGCTATGCTTGCCCGGATGCAGATTGGCCAATAAATCCCAGGTCCCAGCCACAGTGGTATTAGCAGCTTCAGGTACCATACCATGGTATAATCATTTATTTTTATCACGGGACTACACATTGCCGCCAGTATGGTGGGCGAAGGACTCCATAGGGGCCTACCTTGCAGTAAGAGCCCAGGCCGGATAGCACGGCACGCCGCCATTAAAGACGTCATTTGTAGCGCTCTTGTCACCGCAGGGGTGACAGCTGTTTTAGAGCTCAACGGCTTGGCACGCAGCAATAGGAAGAGGCCTGACAGAATTACCATAATGCCTTGAAATTGAACACTAGGGCCGTGAGGTCCTAATGCCCCTTGGTTTTTTGAGACAATCATCACCAAACAGTTGGTCGACTCTTTAAGTGGCCACAAGGCTGGCCTATTTTTACAGCACCACGATACAATGCGGCAATTCTGCCAACCATTTGGGCACTAAAGTCTGTCAACTTTTATATTATGTAAATAATTGCAAGTTGAAAATGTAATAAATAAATGATTAATACATGCATACCATTTTTTCCAGTTGATCGCTGTGCAGCCCACACACACCCAACGCCCCTTCGTTCTCAGCAGTGCGAAGCTGAACCCTGGGAGGCAGCAGACTCAGTAGAAGAAATGTATTAGCAAATTGTTTTGATTGTGATACTAATGAATAAATTTTATTTATTTATTTATCTATGTATTCTTACACACTGACTACATAATAAAGAAAAATACATATTGATAAAGAACGCAAAGGAACTACTTACATCATCATTACACATCATTTTCTACCAGCAGACCTGCGACAGGAGAGTAGGATAAGACACATACGACACTCACAAATTAAATTCGACTACAGCAACCAATATTATAGACTGTATTACTTTTTGACACAATGTTTTCGATTAACATTGAGATGATTAAAAAATACTTTTTCAACTATACATTTATTAGAATAACTCTGTATAGATCTTTTATAAGCATCCAAATATTCCACTGATTTTTAAATGTCGTATTTGACATTTAAATATCTGAAAGCCTTGAAATTTAAGCCCGTCACAGACGTAGCTATAATATATTATTAAGTCATTGACTACCACGCAGCAGACACAATAGAAAAACAATTGTTCGCGGCTCACCGGTGACCGGCGTGGCGTCTAACGTGTTAATATATAACATATATTTTGCCCTCACTCGGTCTGCGGTCGTTTTTAAAGCGCACGGTTTTAAAGCTTTTTGTGTACAGGATGTACTAATTTTGAAATAACACTATAATCAATCTAGGTACCCAAAAGATTCCACTCAGGAACACCCCGTATCCTCAAAATATATATTAATATACTTAAATATGTATCAATATGCTAAAATATACTGAGATATAAATGTCGACATATTTTTGTGATGTCATAGAATTATATATTATAGCTGCGTGTGCGGTCACTCGAAAATCTAGGTATATGGAAAATATGTCGTAATATGCCTTGCTATGATTCATATTAATATATATTATAGCTACGTCTGTGACGGGCTTTATATGAACGAATAGACATGGCCCACTTGACAGAAAGTAGCACGTGACTGACAGCGCCTACAAATCACGCCAACGGTGTTTGTTTGGGTCGTTGCCATGCCAATCACGGTATTCAGGTGAATACCGTGATTGCCATAGCAACGACCCAAACAGTGATTGCCATAGCAACCTCCTAACAGTCGAGTTCTCAGTAGGTACGCTTGCGCTGTAAGTCGCGTCGCGGAGACCGAGAGTTATCTACATAGAGATAATGAGATGCCGTGAGCTAGGTCGAGTTTGGCAGTAGGTATGTTGATGATGATGAATATTAGGTATTATCATCATCTTATTGGCAATGTTTACTGAAGTAGGTAAAGCGAATATCGCACTGCACCGCGCTCCGTCTCGTAGCGCGAGGCGGCCATAGCAAACGATATGGGCGCTGCCCCGCGTTACCCGTCGGCGCGCGGTGTGCAGTGTGTTAAAATCGCCTTTATAGGTAGGTAACTAAAGGTATGTCCCAAAAAGCCGCACATATTTATACCTAATGTTATATAATAAATACACAAAGTACCGCATCTTAATAATGATGTTTCCGCGAAGTGATCGCTCCACGCACTTTCAAGGCGGGCGGCGGTGAGCCAAAGCCGAATAACGAATAGTTGGAACAATAAAATATATTTTGTACTTATTGGACGTTGGTATTGCATTTTCGTAATGTTCTTGGTGTGTCCACGTAGGTATGCGCACGTGACGAATTATTGGTAAATTGTAGTTGCAGTCACATCATATTAATGACTGCAAGGAGACAAATTTTCTCAATCGATTTAGAGCCTTACCGGTAATATTTAAGGTTTAAAATCATTTGGAGAAATTTGACTGTATGTACAAAAACGTTTGGATTTAGTCATAAAAACATCTAAAAGCACATTGCTTTAAGTTTTACACACATTCCTCACATTGCTAGAACATTGCAGCAATTTGTAAAGAATCACCGTTTTGTAACTTACACCCTGTCAACCGGATGTACACCCGTCAACGATATAGGTATTCATATTAGTAACTATGACAACGCATAACGTGCTTGCGTGAAGTGACCACTTCACGAGCACGGGATTCTGCCAAAATTCCCTGCAGGCAGCGCGGTGAAGTGAACGCCGCGCGGGATTCAGACGAATCTCTCAATCGATTCTGAACCTTACTGTACAAGTTTTAAGGTTTAAAATCAATTATTGTCTGTAAACTCGAATAGGTATCTACGACTAGACGTTTAGTCAACCGAAAAACGTGCTTGCGCGAAGTGTGCACTTTGAAATTTGACAGATTGGGGTAACTTGATATGCTGGCGAACATGCGTGACCCGCTCGCGCCTTTAGTTAAAACACAAAGGCTAGTCTAGGAAAAAAAGAAATAAAAACGAAATTGAGTTTATGACTAATTATGTTGTAAGTAAGTAAGTACCAAAGTAGGTACTAGCTAGCTTTGAAATAAAATAAAATAATTACTTATTAAAATTAGCATAAAAATATCATTAAAATCTCGATTTTGATTGTAATGTTAATGCTTGGTCAGTCCCTAGCATCAGTTGAATGACACTGACAGCTCACTCCACGCAAGTATTCACGGTGAGATTTTTACAGAATCGACCGGCTGTTGATGGAAGACAAATGAAGAATGAAGCTTTTATGTAAACAAGTATCTTAAGGAAAAACAGAACCGTTTGAATAAATCTTTTAGTTTATACCTACGCATTTGGATATAGGATAGCAAATCAGGTATTCCAAATAATTGTTAATTTCATATTTCACATAATATAACATGACGACTGTATTTTTGATGTAAACAAAGGTATATATCATCCCTTTTTGATAATTATGTTTAGGTCCCATGTAATTTATGTATTGTAACAGGGGCTTATTTATGTAAAGGATGAGGGCCAATTTTATTATTGAGACTAACAGCCCAGACTTTGCTTTTAAAATTTCTGATGGATAAACCAAAATACACTTTGAGTTGAGAATAGAACCTAGGAACCCACGTTCTGCAGTCACGTTTGGGATCACGAGGCAGCTATGACTGTTGACTCGTAGTCTACAGTATAATTTGCCGATAATGGTCCCACTGCTGAGAGCCAGGCTTCTTCTGTGAGAAGGAGTAGGCTATAATGTTTCGAACACAGTGCGGGTTGGTGAATGATAAACGTCTTCGAATTTTGGGCATTCCGGTTTCTTTACGATGATCCGTCTCCGTTTTGAGAACAGTGGTGATGAAATAATTTGCCCAAAATAAAGTGCCTGCTATATGGACCTATGACCTTAAGGTGGCTTTTTTTTTTGAGGGTGGGAAATCATCTAATGACTTCTCCCGCTCTGGGTGGACGGAAGGGAGTGTCAGACTTTTACTGACTAAAACCCATCCATGTTCCTTCCTTAGCTCTTTATGTTCCGGGGTAGCGGTAACCCTTTCGGACAATCCCGCTTACCCGGCAGGCTTGGCCCTGAGGGGCCCCTTCATATGCTGACATCTCTTTGAGGTGCGCGTGGAACATATACGCGCCGTCCGGCACGGGCCTGGTGCTGATCGGATATCTGAGGCCTTATAAGAAGTATTAATCCAATCATGGTTCCAGCCAGAAAAAGGGATGGAGCTATTTATCACCTAAGAACGTGGCTGGGACAGACTGGATGCGAAGGCGGAGGACAGGGTGTTGTAGGGCAGCCTTGGAGAGGCCTATATCCAGCTGTTGTTGATTGTTGATTGAAAGTACCTGCTTGTGTTCGAACCCACGACCTGTAAGCGCTTGTTACCTAACCTTAACCTTACTAACCAAGCCATCACAGCTCTCAGTCCAATGCTGGTGAGTAAAAATAAAACCATAAAGACACCTCCTATCAGCTCCACACACCATAAATACTTGACTTGAAACAAGCGGCGTCGGTTACCATTTAAAGAACAATGTAATATAATTTACAACAGTTCCTGGCAGCTCAGCCTCTTTCACTCTTGGACTGGAGCCAGAATTTTACATAATAAACCTCTTAATAGCATTCCGGTTAGATTTTAAACATCACACACTGGCGTGGTGCTTTATGACGGTGGATGGAGGTCGAGACTGCCAAAATGGGTTTAACTTGGTTTCGAGGTGAATTATTGTGCATTATTTTTAGTTTAATGTCGCATTATGTGGTGATGGGTAAATAGAACAGTATGTTTTAACATATTAGATGTTCGCATATTAGAAGCCTTTTGCTTATAAGAGCTTAACGATTTATACGGTTATGTTGTTGTTTCGAGAGAATCGCGTTCAGTTTCGTTACTAAAATGCGCCTTTGAAATTGAATGATAATTGGAAATTTCTTGCTTCTATTGTGGATTTCTTCAATGGAGTAGACGAAGGGTGTGGATAAATGCCAGCCAAATCAATGAAAAGCTATTACTAAGCACAATAAGTATTAACAAAGATAGGCAAAAGTCAGAAGGGCATTTTTTCTTCAGGATTGTAGTTTTCAATTTACAAAATGGGCTATTAAAATTCGTCTTAGGGACGCAAACACAAAAAATTAAACACTCAATCGATGTTGAATAAAAGTTTCTTATATCCCATCTATCTTATAAATGTATTCTATTTTTTTATCATTCTGAGACTTATTTCAATCGTTAATTGCTTATATTATCGCCCACGCCTATACAGGGTGTAATTGAATTCATGGGCATTATTTTAAGGGGTCATTGTACTCATCATTATGAACAACTTTCACTATGGGAACAAATCTGAAATCGCGAAAAAAAAATCAGTTGTTCACTACATTTTGACGAGTTATGAGAGCATAATGTATGGAACTGCTGAATTTTTTTTCGCGATTTCAATTTTGTTCCCATAGTGAAAGTTGTTCACAATGATGAGTACAATGACCCCTTAAAATAATGCCCATGAATTCAATTTCACCCTGTATATTTTTCCTTTAGGCAACAAACAAATTAGGTATAAAAAAGGCAGATTTTCCGTAATAGTAAAGTCAATAGTAAAGCCAAGTGTATAATATGACCATAAAATATTTTCCCTTAATTTTTATAACAATAGTTTACGGGAGTAAATTAATATCATATTATTAGGTACGGTACTGATATTTTTACAAAGCTGTTAAAAGTTTTAGTCAGTGCTCGATAGATGGCGTTGTACCGTTTTCAAAACAACTCTGTCTTCTTCAGTTGATATTCTGTTTTGTGTTGTAATTATTTTTCAGTTTGTTTTGTTTTTTTGCTGCTATTGTACTTTTTTTTAGGTTAATATTTTGTGAGTGCGGGCTTGGCACCGACTCCAAAAATTGTTAAATTGTAAAATATAATGTAGATTAAAGTTAGGTAAGGTTATTTTGGTTAATAATTCTTGATTATAGTTATTCAATTTAATATTATTTTTAAGTTTTTAGTGTTTATTAGGTTTTTGAAGTCGGTTTTTATTTTTTATTGAAAAATAATTTTATTTTCTAGTTTTTAGTTTAAGTTTGTACATAGTTCATAGTTTTGAAGTTTCTTTTTCAATTTTAAATAGAAAGAAAATTCTTTTTGTTTAATATGGGTAGGCCTACTAAACGCGCTGCTCAAATGAGACAGCGCCGTTTGGCAGAAAGTAACGACGAAAGGGAAGAACGTTTAATGAAAAGTAAGGAAAGAAATACTAGAGACATTTAAAATGAGAGTTATGAGCAGCGAGCGTATAGACTTTCTCAGAAGAGAGCAAACACGAAATTATCAATGTTTAGTAAAAGTCCAGAAAGTCGTGCTCAGCGGCTCAGTTTGATTCGTGAACGATCATCAAACGAGACTCAAGAGCAACGTTCTCATCGTCTTGATTTAATTCGTGAACGATTGTCTCACGAGACCGAGGAGCAACGTGCTCATCGTGTCGGTTTAATTCATGAACGTTTGTCTCATGAGACCGAGGAGCAACGTGTTCATCGTGTCGGTTTCATTCATGAACGCTTGTCTCACGAGACCGAGGAGCAACGTTCTCATCGTCTCGGTTTGATTCAGGAGCGCTTATCAAACGAAACCGAGGAGCAAAGTTACCGTCGTCTATACGTGCAATGCGAGCGTCTATCCAATGAATCTGCTGAATCCAGAGCGACTCGATTAGATATTATGCGACAAGCTAGTCGTAATCGTAGGGAGGTATCATCAGTAAACGATTTTGAACAGACTATTAACATTTTCGCTGACATACCATGTGCTATTTGTTATAAAGCTTACAGTACGTTAATACCCGATGAATTGGTGCGTCTGGGTAAAATCGTAACATGCTCTCGCTGTCAAAACAATATAAGGAAATGAAAAATTTCACCAGCAGCTTTCTGGAATGAAATGAAAGTCGCGACTATACCTCAGGAGCTAACTAAGTTTTCCAAAATTGGAAGAACAATTTTTATGCCGTGTTGTGCCGTTTCTTAAAATAATGAAGCTACAAAACCGTTTCTCTCAAGATTGGTTCAAGGGACAAGTTACACATACACAACATATCTACCTACAACTGTAAAAAAAATCGCGTAACTAACAAACAAAAAAAAAAAACATACCGTCGAATTGATAACCTCCTTCTTTTTTGAAGTCGGTTAAAAATAGTTTTACCCAAAATTCTAATTTTACCTAAGACTTTCTATTTGATAATTGAAGGCAATTTTAGGGAGGACCTTAATTTTGTTTATTCAAACAATAATTAAGTAATTCATCTTCAATCATCGCGTATTTAGGTATATCGCCATTAGGTGGCCTGCCAAAAAAAAAAACGCTTAATAATTTAAAATTCGCAGGTTACCCCAGCGCAACTCCCTTAGGGCCTATGCACACGGCGATTTATTAACGCACCGACGATGCCGCTCATATAAACCGCTGCCAATGCAACTTATGCATATTTCTCAAGTTTAGTAAGGAAGAAAACGCACCGTCAACGCGGATTATACGAAACACGCGTCGACGCGACGGCGCGTAAATAAATCACCGTGGGCTTTAGCCCATATTAGTAGTCACAGCAGTAACTACTGACATAATCATTTGATCGTAGGTAGGTCGCACTGATAAGGCGTCCAGTGTCTAAGTGATGATGACGTAGATATGTATGTAGGTGCTTGATGGCAGACATTCATCAGAAATTGTAGCTAGAATTATAGCCGTAACACGATTTAATCTTAATTATGGTCATACCTATGTACGTGTATATTCTAACTTTAGGCCTACAAATCTATTTAAGTTAAGCAGTGATAGCCTAGTGGTGTGACAGAACCTCTGATTTTACGGATTTATGTGCGTATTGTATAATTATCACTTTCTTAAAAATCGGTGAAGGAAAACATCGTGAGAAAACCAGAATGTCTGAGAGATATTTCTCGACAGCATGAGTAAGAGGCCCATGGGCAGCATAAAAACTCTGACACCAGGTTAGTCACTAACCACACGAAAAGAAGACGAATCTATTTTCATATATTAATTTTATTATACAATACATACATCGACAGTTCACATAATTATGATTATATAAAAATATTGTTTGTTTTTGAAAGAGTGACTATATAATACCTTGCTGATTCTTCGATTCTCAAATAAATAGATTACATTTTTCCTCATTGCTTGACGAATAAAGTTTGAAAGAAAAAAGCAAGTGGCGCTGACCCCAAGTAAGTTGGTATAAGGCCGAATGATAATATCAAATCAATCTGCCTAGCCTTTTCCCAACTATCTTGGGGTCGGCTTCCAGTTTAACCGAATGCAGCTGAATACTAGTATTTTACATGGAGCGACTGCCTATCTGATCTTCACAACCCAGTGAATGGGTAACACGATGCCCCTTGGTAAGACTGGATGTCAGACTTTTGAGCTTCTGACAACACGTAACGACTGCCATAGATCCACAAATGACAGCCAGGACCAACGGATTAACGTGCTCTCCGAGGCACGGAGGAGTCTCGTTATGTAAAGTTGGTCACCCATCCACGGATCAAACCCTGCAAGCGTAGCTTAACCAGAAAGATCGGCCTTTATGGCTGTTATTACTTAGCCACGAGCCCCTTGAATGATGCGAATGTCAATAATTTAAAACAAATATTTGCCCAGCTCTTGAGGCGGTCATCCATTTTCTTTTAATACTACTTTACGCCAACCTCTTAAATTACATAAAGTAAAACAAAAATTCAATGAATTTTGGAAGAGTCGCCTTGCAATTTAGATGTCAAAATGTTTTCTTTGACATCCAAGAGTGATGTAGGCGGATGTTAAAGCCGTTTAATTTATTTACAGAATTAATTTCTTTATCGTTCGTGTTTTTTTGGGCTAATGGATAGCTAATAAAATTCGTGAGATGAGAGAAGAGAGATGATGAATGGTCCCGAGTGAGTTTCAATCACAGTGGCCAGTTTGAACGCAGACTTAATAGTAATTACGCATTCCCTAGGACTTAAAACAGTGCACAAGAAGTATGCGTAAATACAGGTTTACTCTCCATCTGTTTTATAATATAACTAGCTTCTTGGATGATGGAAATTGTATGTTATTATACATATAAAACTTCCTCCTTGAATCACTCTTTCTTTTAAAAAAACCGCATCAAAATCCGTTGCGTAGTTTTAAAGATTTAAGCATACATAGGAATATAGGGAGAGAGAAAGCGACTTTGTTTTATACTATGATATCAGCATTTATTGTCCCACTGCAGAGCAAATGGTTTATACACGGTAATTTTTAATTCACTCATGATTATAAACAACTTTCAGTATGGGACGAATTACGAAATAACAAAAAATATACATCAGTGTTTCATATTATTTTCGATAAATATCGCATTTTTGTATGAAGAGCCGATTTTTTTTCTATATTTGACAGTTGATCTCATAGTGGAAGTTGCTGTAGTAGCCATGATTATCAGCAAGCTGGACTTTTAATTTTTATAACCACGCTTGCTCAAGATGTTTTGGCGATTTCAGACTTAAATATCATTTTCAGACTTGAAACAGGTTTTTACTCACGAAAGTTTTTCCTTCACGTGATACGAGTAATGGCCAAGGTAAACTCAGAAAGTACATAAATTAAAAAAAGTTTAATTGGTAATTGAACCCACAACTTCGTGAATAAGAGGCGAGGGCTTAACCACTGGGCCATTAGGACATTTCACTCTCTTACTCTATTTACATAAGACATTACTTTATAACACAAGTGTTCTAAATAACAGTTAAAAAAAACTTCTAAAACAAACAGAAAGCCTATATATAAGCAAAAAGTCACAAACCTAAATTCAAACGTACAAATTGTATAACATAATATTACGCTCACGCTTTTACCCACTCCTTTTTACCCTAGAGATGAAAGCAGGTTGTAGTATAGGTAGGTAAAATAAATTCCCCTTGCCGGAAAGGAATGTTGGGAATCTGTATAATTGGCAAGATTAGGAGCGGTGGTACCTAATTACGCCACTAATCCTTCGCGTCACGATTTAAGGCATCGTAAAGTGCCTTAGGGCCTGTGCACTCGGCGATTTATTTACGCGCCGTCGACGCGCGTATGCCGCGCTGCCAACGAAACTTGTGCATTTATCTCATGTTAAGGAAGAAAACACGCCGTCGACTCGGATTACGCGTAGACGGCGCGTAAATAGATTGTCGTGTGCATAGGCCTTTTACACAAAAAGGGTTTGTATAAAAACTAAAGTTTAGTTTTTTTTTTGTATAAATAAAATTATGACGAGCAGTGGTGGCCCAGTGGTATCGGCCACGACTTAGGATTTGTAGGTCCTGAGTTCGAACCCAAGCAGGCGCTTTACGTAGTAGCTTTTAGTAGCTGTTTTTGTCAAAACAAATCCACACCGATTTAAACGACTAAAGTACCCGTCACGAGAAGCTATAAATTTTGTAAACAAGTGTTCAGGAGTTCACAACATTTGGACCAACAAAAAAAATGAATTTGTTTAAGATTTAATAAATTATTAAGTAGCAAATATTAATTAACATATAGGTATTATTTAAGAATAATTATTCGTCAGATTCCGATGTTTGAAATGATCCATTTCTGTGTGAAACAAACTCGTACGCATTCGAAACTCGAATGACGCGTTTATTTCAAAATGGCGTCCCGATAGTTTACAATCCCTGCGACGGACGCGTTCCGGTACCAAGAAACACAAACGATAGCGCTTTGCGTCGTTATAATATGATCCGACTAAATTAAATAGGTTGTTACTTTCATATAACCCGTCTATATTTCATGTCGATTGAATATGGTCAATTTATTATTATCTCGCAGTATAAAATGTTTACTTAGTAAAAGATGTTTGTTTACATAATTTATAGCTTCTCGTGACTCGTACTTTAGATGAAGTTGTCCCACGTAATAGGCGCGACAACAGCAAGGTATGCTCTCATAATGCGAGAACAACACTCATGAGCAAAAGTGTTTTTTGTATGGCGCCTAGCATATTCAATACATTAAGTACCTAAAAGTTGGAGAGAACTGCCCATGTCACTTTTCAAAAATAAGTTGAGTTTTTTTTTAGTTAGTAAAGTGTATTATAATGTTGTAGACTTTCTAAATGAAAAGGACTTTTCTATTCCGGCTTCGACTAAATGTATATAGTTAAGAATTTAATTTAAAAAAAAATGATTTTTTTTCTACATACCTACAAAATTTGTACGCCGTTATTGGCAAAACATGGATGCTCACAACATTATTTACTTTGTGTATTTAATTTCATCACCGTTGCTCTTAAAGTGTTTAACAAAATAGATTTATTAAGAGAAAAAGTAAAAATTGGTAAGGGATTACTTAGGACAAAATTAAAAAACATTATACAGGATAGCAAACAGAACTAAAACATTGTATAAGATTAAACCATAACAATATAATATATAAGTAGGTAGTAAGTATGTATAGACAGCAGCACATCGGGTTGTACCAGGCTGTCGAATTTCTACAAATGATTTTAAACCTTAAAATGTTGATGGTTAAACTCAAAATCGAAGGAGAAAATTTGGGTTTTGTAGTAGCTTGACGTCCTGGTGCTGTGTGTACGTAAGGTGGTAAATTGTTTTAATTGTATAAGAGCGCCTCTCGCCATCAAACGTAAAAGTTTGGCGAGTTTTAGACGTAAGTAACACCGCTGTATTGTAATTTCATTAAATAAAAAAAAAGACGGTGAAGGAAAACATCGTGAGGAAACCGGCATGACCTAGGACCAGAAATTCGAAGACATGTGACATCCGCCAACCCGCACTGGGTGGCGTGGTGGATTATGGCCCACTCCCTCTCTTAAAGAGGCCTGTGACCCAGCAGTGGGAACATTATAGGCTGATTATGTAAGTAAAATGATTGCTAACAACAAATAGCTAAAGGCTACCCTGGGAATTAAGCGGGATTGTCCGAAAGGGTTACCGCTACCCCGGAACATAAGGGGCTACGGAAGGAACATGGATGGGTTTTAGTCAGTAAGAGTCTGACACTCCCTTCCGCTCCACCCAGAGCGCGACCAGTCATTGGATGATTTCCCAGCCTTAAAAAAAAACCCTGGAAATTGAGAAGTTTTTGTTTTGAAATATTAAACTTGCTTCAATTAAAATGAACATGTTTTCAGTAACAAATTATGTAAATATGCTTTAAAAAAAAAGTTTGTTTTTAATGTTTTCAGTGTAGTTTCTTATTTTTTTTTTATTGTGTTCTAATATTAATCATAACATATTTCAATATTCAACATTGCATTATGAAACAGTTTTTTTTAATAAGGGATATTTTTTATCAAAATTGCATGACTCTCTTGTTACAGTTGGGGAGCTGTAACATGCAGTTACGCTACGACATCCTGAAATCATCCCAAGATGACTTTAAATTGCACTTTCCTTCACTCCTGATCAACATCTGACAATGATATTGGAACTAATTCGTACGAATAATCATTCCTGCCCAAACAAACATTGGCACATTGGCCCTTACATCGACTCACGCACCGATGTTATGGGGTTATATTCACACCATAAAAACAACGTTCGCCCCGTTCTATGTTTGAAAACTGTGTCGGAACTCTTCGCGATCAATTTTTTATTGCTCGTCTACCTAAGTGTTAATATTTTGTGTCTGTGGTGGGAAATAAATTGGTGTCTAACTTATGTCAACACTTTCAACGGCTCTAGAGGTTTATTTTGTAAAGGGTGCGAACAACGGTTGTTGTTGTTGTAAATGATTTTAAATATTATATGAAAATTTAAAAAAGCGATGGTTTTAAAAGTTTTGCGTTTAATTTAATCATAACTTTAATTATGTTGAATTATGTCGAAAATAGTTTGAATACACTTACTAACCTAATGATTTCCTTTGATTAATAATAGAATTATACACTGAGAAGATAGTCAGAGGCTTAGGTCATGGGTGTTGTTTTGAATCCCGACCGTAACGACGGCTTCTAAGGCTCCCAAGGTCTGATGAGTTAACTCCTGAGCGAAACGAGGGATAAATGTCTAGAATCCTGAGCTCAGCGAGGTATTTAAGCTCCCACAAGATGAAGACACCTAATCCCCGAGGAGAATACTTTAATTTCCTCATTGATGTGCAATTCCATTATAAACAGAATAAATAACACGCCACAGCAACCGATCAGCTGTTGCGATGATACGTCGCCATTTCTACCACAGTGTGTAAAAACAGGGTTTGAGGCGTCATGTTTAAGGACGAGGCTAATAATATGTACAGTCGCCAGCACATCAAGCAATTGTCACATTTACCCAATTGAAAATGGACCTTATTATTTTGTAATAAAGTTGAAAATCTAAATTTTTGATTTGACCATACAATAGTTTTTATTGTTATTGAAATTTTGAATAATTATTGTTATTGAATTAAATAACAATAAAAACAATAGTTTTTATTGTTATTTAATCATTCATGCTTCATCTATTGCATGAATTATTATTAACATTTCTTATTTTCTTATTATTCCAGTATATTAGATCGCGCAATTTGATAATTTTGTTCGTCGACTTAATCTTTTAAAAGACTCTTTGGTTGTGTTGTACAAAGGCCAGCACATCAAGTTACCAAAATCTGTCAAATTTCTTTGATAGTATTTCAACTTTATTGCAAAGACATAAGGTTCATTTTTAATTGAGAAAATTTGACAGTTAGGGATAGCTTGATGTGCTGGCGTCTGTACTTGAACAGATTTTTTTTTTTCGATAAAAGTTTTCATACAAATTGTTTAAAGTTGAGAATCCCAGAGCTCAGGGCTGTTTTGGCTTGCTTTAAGTCAGGTTTGCATGACATAACTAGCGAGCGGAAAATATAATTCAGGGCGATTATTTAACAAGTATGTCTGCTTTGTGGGCTTTGAAAGACTTTGAAGAAGAAGTAAAGGCCTATTCAGATCCTAATTAGAAGGCGGACAGTAACGCTTTTGGGCGCGACAGCGTTACCGCCTAAATATCTGAACAGGCCTTAACGAAAATGACGTCTTTCATAGAGTTGCAACTTCAGCAGAACGATCGCAAAACCATAGCATAAACTAAACGAATATACTCGTAGCTCCTCTAGAATATCTCCTCTCTATGTGCGATACAAATTGATATGTCAACAGGACGAGGGTGTTCCAGCAAATACAAGGCTTGACATGTTGACGTTTACCGATATAATCTCTATCTTAGCTCGAGGAGTATCCTTCAAAATTGAACGAAGTGAACTCTTTCATTTGGAGAAAGGAAGCGGTTATTTTATTGTGGCAGTATTCCATTTTTTAACATTCCAGGAGCTCGTGGCTAAGTACTAACGGCCGCACAGGTCAATCCATCAGGTTAAGCAACACTTACCAGGGTTGGCCGTGGATGGGTGACCATCTTTACATACCGTGACTCTTCCGTACCTCGGAAAGCACGTTAAGCCGTTGGTCCCGGCTGTCATTTGTGCATCTTTGACAGTCGTTACGGGTCGTCAGAAGGCCGAAAATCTGACAGCCAGTCTAACCAAGGGGTAGGTATCATATTGCCCAGTAACTGGGTTGTGGAGGTCAGATTGGCAGTCGCTCCATGTAAAATACTGGTATTCAGCTGCATCGGGTAAGACTGAAAGCCGACCCCGACATAGTTGGGAAAAGGCTAGGCAGATGAGATGATGATGGTAGTATTCCATTTAATTTGCTTAACAATCAAAGCATAATCAAATTTTAATGATCCCATTGCTGGGACACAGGTCGCACCAGCCTCATCTCTGTTAAAGGGAGTAGATGATAACTCAGCATGCGGCCCCAGTACGTTGGTGGATACCACCATGTCCTCGATTTTTTGATTTTGAGACATATGCTGATGTTCTCCCTTTATTTTCATTCGATATTTTGAGAGCAGCATAAAACATAATCAGCCTATAATGTTTCCCCTGCTGGAGCACAGGTGACCTATCTGTGAGAGGGAGTGGGCCTTAATCCACCATTAGCACCCACTGCGTCTTGGTAGATGTCAGAAGTCTTCGATTTTTTAGTTCTAGGGTATGCTGGTTTTCCTTCATCGTTTTGAGAGCAATGGTGACGAAATAAATTACACAAAGTGAAGTGCCTGTCTGGCAATTTGTTGAATCGGTTGTATTTGTTGATTGACCATAGCTGCAACCAGTAACCTGATAACTTCAATGACACTGTGGCTCAGTTTCCCATATATTTAGTCTCTTGTAATTTTACTCGCTGTAACTGCCTAAGATTTTTTTTTTATTAAAGACAAATTGTTATTAAAATAATAATCAGAGTTTCCTGCCGGCTAAGAAAACGACCGATTGGGATCTTTGCTTCTGTTTTATACAGAGGTGATATGACAGAGGGGCTTTAAATTACACCACGTATACTATACGTGTTTAGTAATAATTCAATACGTTATAAAAATAAAAAGCACCAAATACGAGTTTTTTTTTCAAACAAACTTAATAGCTAATCAGAGTAAAACGCAACCACGATGTTAGGAAAGATACATTGAGTTCAAACGGGGCAAAAACTTACAAAATCATTTGCAACTAAACTACTGCTCCAATTTAATTGATTTTGGTAGATAGATTGGAAATGGTCCCTAGTATAGGCAGTTTAAAGGAAAACCCTTCTGTCATATCAACTCTGTATAAGTGCCCATGTAGTTTTAAGCGAAATAAAATATTTAGAAATAGAATTAGAACCTATGACGATTTCTGTGTGCGAGTGCTGTTGCGGTTGCCTGCGGGTCCCCTTGTTCTGTACTGCATCAGGCATACTACACATACTGACTATCACAGTTCAGAGGAGCTGTGGCAGTAGCAACGGCATTCTAGACAGTAACAACTAAATAATGTTTGCAACTTTATGGAGAAATAAGTTTCAGAAATAAATGAAAATGACTATTTCCTTTATTCATAATAGAAAAATATAAACATAATTTAAAATTTCAAATATTGTCTTATAAAAAGCATAAAAACACATAGAAATACAAAAAATGGTAACCCACCGGGATTGGGACCAGTGTTGCAATATAAGTAACCGAAATGCATCAGTAATATTATTATTGTGATTATAAACATACCTCACACAGCGACTGTCGCGAACTTTGATGCGCTTTCACACACATTGCGTCTGTGAGACGGGCTTTAGCAGATTCTTATTAACCTATTTTTAACCACTGACAATGGCTCTCCTTCTATCTTGCATCGCCTGCCCCGTCACATGCAGACCTTATGCTTGCGTCAGCGAACTGTATTCGCGTTGCTGAATTTTGGGCCAAACAAATTTAAAAATAAATTGATATGTAGGTAATTTTTTGCTATCGACATGCTAAGAAGAAGATTATACTTTTCATAAACTTTCTGTATTAGCCTAGATTTTGAATCACATACCCGATGATACATGTTTTATTTGATTTATCTGCATTTTTCAGTCATGTACCTCAAAGAGCAAGCATCAACTGAAAAGCATCGTCCGTCACTTAAAGCATTAATTCTAAGAAACGTTCGCGACTAACTAAAATAAAATATAAAAGCAACGTGATGCAATTCTAACAGAGCATCAGAAACTGTGCCGTTCATGTAGAAAGTTGTTCGAGTCCTGCCGACCTCATTGTGTCTTTGACCCTTTCCTTTGACGTGTCGTCAAAGGAAATACCAGGAGAGCATAGACGAGAGAATGCCTTAGTTCGGTGCGTGCTCCAGTGGAGTTAACTTACTTCAGCGTTTTTAATGATTATTGAAATATTTTGGCCTTTTCTGGGAGGTTTTTTCCCGGAATTGCTTGAAGTGGCAAGCAAAGCGAGCCCGTAATTTGTTGCTTCTTGGAAATAACGGACGAAAGGGACCTCTGATGCCGGAAAACGCCATATAACAATTACGACGAATTATGAACCTCGAATTTATAATGCCCTGGTGTCAGGAACCTTACCCTGTTAAGACTGTATGTATAGGCCATCTTTAGTAATAGAACAATCTTCTAACATCTCACGACTATTTTTGTTGGTAACCAACAGAATATTTCTCAACTAACTATCTATTTATTTATTTACATTCTCGCCAAAACTCTGTCACTGTTATGTCAAATCTTATTTTTCGTTGACAGTGGCAGCTCAATGTGCCCACTAAACATCTTGTCTTTTATTTTTCTGTCAACCATTCTCCTTTGTCTAAGAAAACTCTGCGGTAACAGCATAAATCCTTATTTTTATATCTTGTTAGAGTTGCTAGCGTAGAAAAAAAGCTTTCACAACTTAAGCCTACTGGAATCTTGTCGTAAAATGTTCAAGGACACTCCAAGACACAGCTCCAAGACGGTTGTGGAATGCTGGCTGCAAATTCAAATATATTTTTTGCTCTTTTATGGAATATTTTTAAAAAGGCTGGCAATTTATTCTGGTAGTGAGAACAATGCACGAATTCCGAAGTTATGGTATGAACGTGATGTGTTTCGTTCGGTATATTATTATGATTTGTTTGACTTTCGTGAACTAGTTTCATTTAAAGATACACTAAATTTTTGTGCATATTTTCATAGATGTGCTAAAAAGATAAAACTGCATAATCTTGTGGTTTAAACCGACCACATCGTTAAAATAATTAAGCAAGACGTCGTAATTTAATTGTCAGTGTCATTGTTAAGACAACCGAGTCTTAACGATTCTCCTTAATCTGTGGAGCACCAAAAAGGTGTGGACATCGGTCGCTGTAATTGGCTTGTAAAAGAACGTAAGTGGAAGATCCGTGACGGCCAACATAGTTTGGCTGTTCCAAAACTGTTTGTTGGACCTTAAAGTTTTTGGGTTAAGGTTGTTTTTCGTTTGTGAGGTGTGGTGAAATATTTTGATTTCTTGGCGAGGACGAGCGTGCCACGTCGGGTAAGTTTGAGATAACGTCCCTGTGAGTGTTATCGGCCAATCAGGAGCGACGTGTTAAGGGGACGCTGCGGTAAACTACGGATGTTTGTGTGAAAAAACTTTTTGAGATTCCCTTTTCTTTTTTCGCCGAGTGTCCCTTTTGATTTTTCTCTAGATCGACTTTTGGTGTAGGTATCGTGTTGTATAAAGTGCGGAGCCGTATATGATCTGTTATTTTTTACTTTCAGTTCTGTTTGGGCCTAGTGAAGAGTTTTCTGTTTACTTTCGACTTGGAACTCATTTTAATTTCAAAAGCTAAACTTAAAACATAAGTACATAAAACTTTTGGATTACAGCACGGGTTCGCAAACTTATTTCGTCTACTGCCCACTTTGAGAATGTATTATTGTTTAGCGCCCCCATTTTTTCCCCTCCTTAATTACCACTATCTAGATGAAATTACAAATCAGTTTTTGATGTGAAACATCTATAGCCGCACGTAAAACTAATTTCTGGCGTGGCGACGCATGCCGTGGCAACGCGTCGCCACGCTATATGATGGTGTATATATACAGTCTATATGCAGTAGTGTGTACTGTGTGGCGACGCGTCGCCATGCGCAATCGACTGCGATTTAATAAAAATAAATATTTATTGAATAAACAGTCATCATTTTCTGGAAAAATCGTAATATTTTATTTTATCATTATGCCAATTTAGTTTCTATCGCAATCTGTTCTTTTCAATCATATTACTTTTACAAAATAATGTCGATGTTTCACATCTGCCAGGCGTCCCGTGACGGCTCACATTTTTTTTCTGAGTATCTAACTGCCCCATCAGGCCTGCAGCGCCCACAAGTGGGCGTTATCGCCCACTCTAGGAACGGCTGGATTAGAGCGACGATAGTCTTTTCAGCCAGTCACTGAAAGATGATAATAATAATAAAACCAGCCTATTATTGTCTGACTGCAGCAAAGGTCACTTCTGATAAAAACAAGGCATTGATAAAGACCGAATGGCGATTTCAAACTTATATTAACTACTAGCTTTTGCCAGTGGCTTCGCCCGCGCGTATGTAGGAAATTATTCCACCGGAACCGTACATTTTTCCAGGATAAAAAGCTTATATGCTATTCCAGACTATAATCTATCTTTGTGCCAAGTTTCATCCAGATCCGTTAAGAAGTTTTTGAGTTTATTCGTTACAAATATCATTACATAGAAATATTTCGTCTTTATTATATTAGTTTAGACTAGCTGCTGCTTGGGGCTCCACCTGCGACACTGTTAAAATTTTTCATACAAACTCCCACCCCCTATTCCACCCCTTAACGGGGAGAGTTTCCTAAAATCTTTACTTGGCTGACATTTCCTACTCATAATCTATCTCTGTGCCGATTTTCATCTTCGTAGTGGTCGTATTTAAGGTTTCGTGTTTAATCAGTGAGTGAGTATGAATGAGTCGCTTTTAGAATAAAGATAAATCATGACATCGGTGAAGGAAAACATCGTGAGGAAACCAGTCTCGCGATGTTTTCTTTCACCGAAGCCAGTAATGTCCAAAGTAAATCCCAAAAATTTAATGACTATAACCTGTGGGGTAATTGCGTAACTCACTAACAGTAGCAATGGGTTTCATTTCGACAATACAACAACATCCATTGTGTTTTATACGTTGAGCAGACAAATTATTGCAACATATGAAGCAATGGATTAGCAATATACTTCAAAATCATTTAGATTGTGAGTGATAGTCTGTTACGCATTAAGGGTGCTTATGAAACATTAAGGTGTTTATTTACATACTTAAAGTTACGAACTACAATTTTTTTTTTTTAAATTCAATTCAAATTCAAATTGTTTATTTGCAAGAAAATACATATTATACAAGGGAAGATCTTACAGCCTTAAAGTAATTGTATTCTGCCTGCAAGCAAGCGTGCAAATTTTTGTTTTAATGAACTAATAATTATACAGATTAAAATACACATTATTATTAATTACAATACTTAAATTGATTCAAATACACATATTACAATATACACACAAAATGTCATTTATTAATTTACAATAAATCATTAATTATTACTTAGTCTAAATCATTAATTATTACTTATTTTTATATTGTAAAAATTCTTTTATGCTGTAGAAACACATTTCTTTTAACCACACTGATAATTTTATTTTAAAATCATTACCTTGCAACAATTTCAATTCGCTTGGCAGGGTATTATAAATTAATATACACATATTGAACACATTTTTCTTATATATATCTTTATGACCAGCTGGATGATAATACTACTTACAACTACTAATACTTTAAGTAACTATTAGCGACTGAGTAAACATACATTTTTGACGTTTAAACGTCTCTTAAATTTAAGCTGCGTTTATTAATAAAAGGGTCTTCTTCTCGTGTGGTCTGTGAGTAAGCTGGTGTCAAAGTTTTTATGCTGCCTATGAGCCTCTGACTAAGCTTCACATACTGTTGACAAATATCTCTCAGCCATGCTGGTTTCCTCACGATGTGTCTTCGCCGAATTTTAAGCAAGTGATAATTGTAGAACACGCACATGAATTTGTGAAATCAGAGGTACGTGTCTTGGGTTCGAACTCGAGACCTATGACTTGGCAGTCCGACGGTCACACCAATAGGCTATCACTGCTATAAAGGGGTGAAATAATACCCATAATTGCATTCCATAATGTTTAATGAAACAGTTGGTATGTTAAACATTGAATCAATTATGGACCCTGTCGGACACAGAACAGTTAAATTAATTGGTAATAGGAGAGAAAAATTACGATATGCTTATAAATATCCTCCTCGAGTGCCGATAAAGAAATACCCGAATAAATCCTTAACCATCAAACCGCGCTAAAACCTAAAAGCAGAACCCAATAAATCAGTCCCGAATTGCCAGCTCTCCAACAAAACGTCTGTCGGGGAAATAAATTCCCGATAAACCTAGCTTCTACATCGCCTTAACTCCGGCATGGCTGCGACAGGGCTAATCAGTGGCAAAGATGAGAGATGCAGTGCCTCTGGTTCCTATTGAACGGCTCCGGCTGAAATAAAACGAGTCCGGATCCAATTGCGAATGTTTTGTGCTCAATTTTGTCGCTTCTTAATTGAAAATTTGCGGCGTGGGAGTTGATGTGTTTAACTGTTCAAGTTTGTGCGCAAGTAGGTACAGTAAGGAAAATAGGACACTGATAGAATCCTGCTGTTATATTTCGTAAAATCTCACCGTGAATACTTTGGTGAAGTGAGCTTTAAGTGAGCTGTCAATAGTGTCAATCCGTTTCTGTTGTATTCAATCGTGGCAATTCATTGTTTATTATTCACTGGATTTACAATTTTGGCGGTAAATGTTTTTTTTTTTTTTTTTTTTTTCTCTTAACCTAGTGTTCATCAAAATGATGGACTCTAATCTTATTACAATCTAGCCTTGTATATAGACTAATAAGTAATTTAATTTTAACTTAAACTGTTAGAAATATTTTCTTTACGTACTAAGAATGTGTCCATTGGCACTTTTCTTATTGTCTCTATTAAGGCGAATACACTTTTTCTTGTGTCTTTTTGGTAACACTTGTGCTACATTTCACTAATCACTAACACTAAACACTAACTCGAACGGTTTTGTTCTTTTTAGTCTTCTCACTATGTCCGTGTGATCGAGAAGCTGGATCGCCTCGACGTTCACATGCTGATGAAGTCTCTTGTCGTGAGCTTCTGCAGATTTTTGAATCACTTTATCGATGAGCTCAACATTTAGGTCCCGATGGATGTAATCATTTCGTACGTACCAGGGTGCATTTACAATTTCCCGCAGTACTTTATTCTGGAATCGTTGAATGATTAATGCATTTGTCTGTTTGGTGCAGCCCCACAGCTGAATACCATAAGTCCAAACTGGCATCAGGACTTGTCTGTATAGTAACAGTTTGTTCTGCACGGACAGCGCGGAGTTTCTTCCAAGCAGCCAATACATTCTTTTGAACCGTAGGTCGAGTTCATCTTTTTTCTTCTTGACGTGAGTTTTCCAGCGTAGCTTTGCATCAAGGGTCATACCGAGATACTTGGCTGTATTCTCATAAGGTATTTGGTTGTTATTAATATAAACTGGAAAATACTGTTGTTTTTTGTTGGTAAAATCTATGTGTACGGATTTGGATTCGTTTAATTTAATCCTCCATTTTTTGGTCCAGTCATAAACTTGATAAACAGCCATTTGAACCTTTTCTACTGCTTCTTCGTGGCTGTTTCCAACGGCCATTATGGCTGTATCATCAGCAAAGGTTCCAATGGTATTGTTTTCGAATTCGGGTATGTCGCAAGTGTATAGTAGGTACAGGACCGGACCTAACACACTTCCTTGCGGTACGCCAGCTTTTATTGATTTTAATTCTGAATAAGTATCTTCTTGTCTTATTCTAAAGACTCTGTTTAAGATGTAAGTTTCCAATATGTCTGCAAATGGTTTCGGTAGCAGGCTCTTTAGTTTATGAATAAGGCCTTCATGCCAAACTTTATCAAATGCTTGGGCTACGTCTAGAAAAACAGTAGAGCAAACTTGCTTGTTTTCCAGCGCGTTTTCTATTACGTTTGTGATTCTGTGCACTTGATCGATCGTTGAGTGTTTTTCTCGAAAACCAAACTGGTGCTCAGGTATAATGTTTCTGTTATCAATGATAGGTTTAAGGCGTTTGAGTAGTAGCTTTTCAAACAGCTTTGACATTATTGGTAGCAGGGAAATCGGTCTGTATGATGTTGTTTCGTGAACCGGTTTCCCAGGCTTTGCTATCATTATTACTTCAGCAACTTTCCATAACTCTGGTACATATTTAAGCCTCAATGCGGCATTAATAAGGGTTGTTAACTTAACCAGACCCTTTCTTGGTAAGTTATGTAGGATTTCCCCTGTTATTAAATCGTAACCTGGTGCTTTCCTTGGGCTTATTTTCTGCTTTATTTCTCGTGCAACTTCTCTCGGTGTTACTAGTTTTATGGCATCTATTTGATCTGGCATCACTATATTAACCAGAATGTGGTCTTCAATGGTTTCCCCCTCGTTAGGTTGAAAGATGTTTTCTAGGTGCTCTGCAAACCTCATAGCTTTTTGCTCATTAGTTCGTGCCCATTGCCCGTTTTCGCACTTGATGGGAGGGATTTGGGCTATCGGCCTCTTTAGATGCTTAGTAGCCTTCCAAAGGGAGTAGTTTGTCCTTTGGTCGTTACTTAGTTTCTGCAGGTAGGTTTTGGTTGAGTCGTTTTTGTAGTCCTGGATTAATCTTCTTAGTTTTTTTGTTAGATTATTTAGTACTCTTTTGTCATCAGGACACCTAGATTGATGCCACATTTTTCTTTGCCTTCTTTTTTCTATAATGAGCTGCTTGATTCTTTAGGGGAAGATGTTTCCCTTCGTTCTTTTGTTGTAGTCAGGTGTATTTTCCCACGCTGCTTGTTGTATGTGAATAATAAACTTCTCAACTTCGATGTTTAGATGTTCTGGGGTTTTTAATGGAACTTTAAGGTTTATTTGATCATTCAATCTGGCCTTAAAGCTCTCCCAGTCCGTAAACTTATTAACAAGAGTGAGACTATTTTCTTCATACAGAATACTCTCGCTAATTTTTAAATAAATTGCAGAGTGATCCGAGTTCAAGTCATAGCTTTGTTCCGTTTTTATATAGCTATTTGACAGGTCTTTGGTTACGAAAAAATCTATTAAGTCTGGGATTTTATTTGGATCTGTTGGCCAATAAGTTGGCTTTCCAGTAGATATAACGTCACATTTTAGCTCTTTTATGGCACTCAGTAGTTCTTTGCCTTTAGTAGTAGTTAGTCTGGAACCCCAATATGTATTTTTAGCATTGAAGTCACCACCTAAGATAAATCTATTACCAAGACGGGCTAGAAAAGACGTATAGCGATCTTTTTTTTATCATGTACCGTGGTGGACAGTAGATGGCACACACGGTTAAGGGGTATTTTTTGGTTTGAAGACATATTGCCACTGCTTGGATGTCTTTCTCTTCGCATTTTAACATTTCATAGTGTTGCAAATTATCTTTAACAATAACGGCACTTCCGCCTCTTGCAGTATTGTCTGGGTGTAGCGCATGGAATACTTTCTATCCTTTGAATTTAATGTGACATTGTTTTGTGAAGTGAGTTTCTGATACAAGGCAAACATCAATTTTTTCAATTTCTAGTACGACCTGCAACTCATTTTGATGTTTTTGTAACCCATTTGAGTTCCACGCCATAAGTTTAAGTAAAGTATTCATTTTTTGGTTTTAGAGGTAGCATTTATGTTGCTATTTTCGATTTTTTTTAATCTCTCGTCGAATGATGACATTAACTTTAGGATTTCATCCAACTTTTTGTTGCTGTTCATATCTGTCAAGGGGGCTTTCGCTATGCCTGTTGAAGTTGCTTGAGCATATGAAACGTTTTTAGTTTTTGTTTGCATCGCGTTTTGGCTTGGTTTGGACTTGCTAGCGTCATCTCTTCGGGCAGGTGCACTTTGTTGAGGATTCAAATTTCCTCCTTTAGTGTTTTTGAGTCTTAACTGCTGTATTTCTTTAGCTACAATACATCCCCTGTAGTTAGCCGGATGTGGGGCTCCGCAGTGGACGCATTTTGGCTTTTCTTCTTGCGGTTTTCTGCAATCCTTGGTGAGATGTTTACCCGTGCATTTTACGCACCTCGGTTCTTTACAGCAGTACTTTTGAGTATGGCCGTACGCCTGGCATCTTTTGCATTGTGGTACCAGTTTTGTTGATTTTACCGGTTGTATTTCCACATTACATCCTAAAATATGTTTAATATTGTAGATTTTGTTGGTTTCCTCATCATTTGAGAATGACAACATGAACATATTGAGTGGCTCTTTAGTTTTCCAGCTCAGTTTGTTGACTGCTTCTAAAATTTTGTAGCCTTTGCTGCGCAAGTCTTCGACTACTCTTTCTGGAATGCACGTAGAATGCAATTTTTTTGCCATAACTCTTATTGGCCTTTCTTGCTTGTTTTCATATGAGTGCCAAAGACAGTTGTTATCTGAAAGGGCTTTTGAGATTGCTCTATACGATTCTTCGTTTTTGGCATTTACCTTTACGGAATCTCCATTCATCATTTTGACGGTGAACGTGTCAGCTGATTGACTTTCACATAGGAAATCAAAGAATTTTTGATAGTTCTGGATACCATCTACAACAATCGGTGGTGGCAGAGAAGTTTTATTCCCTCTATTCACGTCTCTTCCGTGTTCGTTTTGAGTGAGTTGGGTGGGTTGGGCAGGAGAAGTGTTCAATTTTCTCTTCTTCTTGCTCTTTTGCTGGATCCACCCTGTTTCTCTAGCGAGTTCTTCTTCGTCTGTTGCATATTCAATAGGTGGCGGAGTGGTCTCGGTGGCGGTTGTTGCTGATTTGGCTGCGTTTTCCGCTTGAAGTTTCAGCTGTTGCTGGAGGTTTTCTATTTGACTTTTTAGGTCATTTATGTTCTTTTGGAGCTTTAGACGCTCGTTTTTCTCTTCGCAATAGTACTTGTACAACAGATGTTCCGTCTCTGTTTTTAAGTCCACTTTGGCATCACTCGGTGTATTCTGTTTCGATCCCATTGTAATTTTTAAGCCAGTATTAACTTGGCCTTAACAATAATATTTGCCGTCAGCCGTCAGCATTACGCAATAACTAGGTCATTGCGAGGCAGCCGTCTTGACGGCGTTGTTTTGATGCGTAAGCACTAACACTGTGGTACGCGCGCGATCGCATGCAACACAACTGTTCTCAGCGAAAATCGAACGAGAATGGCGGTAAATGTGGCATAAGAGAAACATTGCTGATTTTTTTTACTTGACTACCTTTTTCAGTAATTTTTGTTTGAATTTTTTTAAAAATTATATTTGAAAAACTATCGACGAAATTGTTTAGGTTATAAAAATTTACTAAAAATTGACAAATGAAAAGCAGCATGGAGATTGAATATTAGAATAAAATTTAAGGTATTCAAATCAAAGCACTCAATTTGTAAGTGCATTCATCAGTACTTTTTCTGATCTATTTGTTTATATTTTTGTAAAACAAACAAACAGACTATACAATCATACATCACTTCGACGGTTAAAGTCAAAATGTGCTATTAAATTTTCCATGACTATTTTTAAGCCCATAATGTAATAAAGTCCCAAATGAATTTCTCATCCATGAAATCTTCTTCAGTACAATTGCAACGACGCGTGTTTAACGACAAGGGAGAAAAGCGCGTGATAATACATTACTTTTTTTATTACCGCCCATTGTCATGGTTATATACTGTTGAAGTTTAATTTCATCATTGGGTTTTTCCATGAAAATTTTTTTGAATACAGACCGAACTCTGAAATTGTGTTTGGTCGATGTCAATAGGCTCGCTATCTACCTATTACATGGGAGTAAAAGCAGTGATAGCCTAATTATGTGAACGTCGGACTGCCAAGTCATAGGCCTCGAGATCGAACCCAAGGCACGCACCTCTCATTTTTCGGATTCATGTGCATATTGTATTACTATAACTTGCTATAAAATCGGTGAAGGATAATATCATAAGGAAACTGGAACGCCTGAGAGGTATTTCTCAACAGCATTGTGAAGCTCAGTCAGAGTCCAATGGGCAGCATAAAAACTCTGACACCAGGTTAGTCACTAACCATACGAAAAAGAAAGAAAGACAAGGGAGTTATACGTTCCTGGTAAAATTTCTATACTACCTTACTCCTCGGGTAATGCAACTGTGATAATATGATAGTTCCTTACAGCTCAAAGACAGATAAATAAGGTTCTTTCAAAAGCTTTAATCAATCCCTTGTATGCAGTGATTACAAGGGGATCAAGCAGAACTTTGTTTAAAACCGTAGGATTTGAGATAAGGTTAAATTACGCGGCATTAGCGTTGGGATTATCGTCGGACACACTGGCTCCCTCTATCATCACAGTCTGGCGGCAATAAAAACAAAGTCTTTTCCTACCACTTACACGTTTATACCCTCGAATTACCACCCAATAACAATTGCTACGGCCGACCGCACGGTTTTCGCTTGACGTGTGGTGTAAAGCATGAGACGGCGAGGACTACGATTTCTAACTTTGTTTTGTGACATGCGCCCAAGGGTACCCATCAGGATACTGTCGGACTTCTTCACACACTTTCATTCCTTATTACTCTTTAGAGGAGGAATTTCCAAAAATCCTTCCTTGGTGCTCACTTTCATTTAAAAAAGCAACTAAAATTGCATTCTTCTAAGGCTGTGCGTTCTCAGTCAGGGAAATAATGAATGAATGAACATAGGATTTTTATTAAGTTACAGAAGGTGGCAGGATAGCCAGAGTCAAACGTTTAGCTCCTGTTGTTATTTATGTTTATTTTTTTAATAAACCCCCAGAATTGTGAGCCCACGAAGCGGGGCTCCATCTTCTTCTTGTGTTTAGTGACTAACCTGGTGTCTGAGTTTTATGCTGCCAGACAAACTGATGTCCTCACGATGTTTTCCTTCAGAGAAGATTTTTATCCTTAAAAATGTTGATGGTTTTGATCATCTTTTTACAGGAGATATAGCTATAGAACCAATAATACTGCTACAGGAGTTGGTGGTTGCCCCCTTTTTTTTTTTTTTTTTTTAAGTAAGGGAAATCATCCAATGCCTGCTCCCGCTCTGGGTGGAGCGGAAGGGAGTGTCAGACTCTTACTGATGGTTTTGATCATCTTTTTACAGGAGATATAGCTATAGAACCAATAATACTGCTACAGGAGTTGGTGGTTGCCCCCTTTTTTTTTTTTTTTTTTTTAAGTAAGGGAAATCATCCAATGACTGCTCCCGCTCTGGGTGGAGCGGAAGGGAGTGTCAGACTCTTACTGACTAAAACCCATCCATGTTCCTTCCGTAGCCCTTTATGTTCCGGGGTAGCGGTAACCCTTTCGGACAATCCCGCTTATGGTGGTTGCCCCTGAAAGTTAAACACAACATAACACGCCTAAAAATTCCTCAGTGTTCTAGGTCATTGACTCTTCAAATTCCGTCACTATTCGAGTGTCCTCTACATCTCCCCACTTACGTCACTCAGGGGAACATGACAGTTACCGCCTCCACAGTCTCGTTAGCGGCGGTAATGCGATTTTAACTTTCGCCCGCTCCCGCCAATGATAAGGGCCAATTGGTCCTATTAGATGAGTTTGTAGTCGTAATTGTTCTGCACTTAGACGCTCGGCCACCGGATTAGTTGAACGAGATACGTTTTTGTTGGATTCTGGGCAGATACCACATTTATTCGGTTTCTTGAGTTAATTGAATGGATGTTAAGAACATGTAATAACAATGTGGATAAGGGTAGGACTTGTATGTACAAATGGACTCGTTTGAGGTCTAACGAAGTTAAGTGGGCGAAGTAATGTTTTGTGCTTGACATTTTCAAGGGTCTCTTGTTTGCTTAGAATTAAATATTTTCTGTGTATACTAAATAGGGTGTATAATCATTATTTTAATACCGTTTCTGAGTCTCCGTTCTGTGCTCGAAATTGTTGTTTTTTTAAATGCCAGTTACTTTATGTTTTCTGTATGTTTTTTTTAATTATTTCACTCAACGATTTTTTTTGAATTGTTGACCATCCTTTTTTTGGCTTTGCTGCAGTCTGGTAAAATGGATCAGTGTGTGTGAAACGTTAGCTATTAACACTAGTTTCTGCCCGAGGCTTCGCCTCTGTGGATTTCGGAAATCATCCCAGAGAAACGTACTTACCTAGCTATCGCATTAGGGTAAACCCTGTAATGATAGTTTAAGCTGTTTAAATAAATAAATAAAAGTATCTTATGTGTTAAACCGGGTTTAAATCAATCTCGGTGTCAAATTTCATTTAGATCCGTTCAGTAGTTTTGCGTGAAGAAGTAACACATATACAAATACACACACACACACACACACGCACACACACAAACTTTCGCCTTTATAATATTAGTGTCATAGGCATGTGTAAGGCACGTGTAAGATATCGGCGTTCAATTAAGATCGGGTGATTGAACTTCAATTAGCTGTGAGATATAGTCCGTTAAGTTTATTAAGTTAGGCTAGGCTCGCATTGTGCGCGTTGATGCAGAAATAGGGACATTTTAGAAACTCGCTTGAAATGCTTGCTTAGATCATAGTTATTTAGATAGGATAGCGTAAAGTGCCTAGTTATATTATAATACTTAATGCGAAAGTGTTTTTTGATCTTGTTGGTTCGTCCTTCTAACACGTGGCAGTGTATTGGAGATGAGTAACTATATGTAGATATATAAATTTTTATTTGAGGGCGTGAAATCATCAAATGACCCCGTTGGGTGGAGCGGAAGGGAGTGTCAGTGGGTCTTACTGGCTAAAACCCATTCATGTTCCTTCCTTAGCCCTTCATGTTCCAGGGTAGCGGTAACCCTTTCGGACAATCCTGCTGAAGATATAATAAAATAGTATTGAAGTCAAAACAGTACATTATATACTTTTGAAAAAAAAAATATTGCCACGGTATTGGTATTTCAAAAAGCCTTTTAGAATGTTTGTTTGTGTGTTTGCCTTGATGCATGTTCTAGATTGGCGTCAAAACGGTTTAATGGATTAGGTTATGAAAGACATACAAATAGTATACTTCGATTAACACAAAGGGCACCTTTGACCCCAGTAGTACGCCCCGTTGGATGTTTCCCGATATTCACGCGGGCGAAGCTGGTGTTACTTCAAAGAAGATTATCCAAAAAGTGACAAAGGCTTCTATCCTGAAAAAAAAATGTTTACCGTGAAGTGAAGCCGCGGGAAAAAGCTAGTATAAATTAAACCAGCTTTGCACGCGTTAAATTCGTAGTAAAACAATTCGTTATTATACATATAAACCTTCCTCTTGAATCACTCTATCTATTAATAAAAACTGCATCAAAATCCGTTGTGTAGTTTTAACGATCTAAGCATACATACAGACATTAGGACAGACGCGGGAAGCGACTTTGCTTTATACTATGTAGTGATACTTATATTAATCATCATTGAGCTAATGCCGTCATGCTGCAGACTTTAAATGGCAATTAAAAATTATCTTTAGTTTTTAATAAATTGTCTTAAAATTAAAATGGACGCGTTCTAATCAATTAAAATGATTGGCTGTCTACTTTGAAGGCCTACCTCAAACAAAGTTCCTGGCGAGTTAAAAGTTACGTAACCAATATCCATGATTTTCACCCGCAACCAGCTAATTATAATCTACACCCCAATTTTCTTCCCCGAAAATTTCAACTTGCTAAACCGCGTGAATTAATAAACAAATAATCCGGCCAAAGTTTCTCGAAGTTAAGAAATTCTTTGCTTTCACTGCTTGGTAATTAAGTGTATCATCGACCAATAGTAGAACAGGGGATTTTGAAAACACTGCTTGTTCTCGTTGAGTTTTAATTAATGGCAACACTGGAGGTAAATTGAGTCATAATAAGGCCACCTGTAACTGCCCGGGGTTACTTCGCGAGATTAATTAGCCCCCTCTCCCACCCTCATCATCTTTTTCTTTATTTTTAAAGCATGCCAATTTGTCAGAGTCGTGTTTTGTCTCTTAATTATACAGCGACCCTTAATTGTGTTTAAACGTTTCATGACTTGTTGGGTATTTTATATTATTTTTGTGAGCATTGTCTTCATTTGTTGATGTTCGAGTTTTTCTTGGAAAGAAGCTCCCTGTTTAAGGTTCGTCAGGTGTATGAATAGATAAGTTAAATGTGTTGCGATGTTTTGAAAGAGATAAAGTTGATTTGATTTGATTTTTAACGGATTTTGTGTGGCAACATTATAACATATTTAGCATTACTTGTGAAAAATACATTTTTGTGGGTAAGATTGTGTTATGAATGTTCTTTAAAAATAGGTTTATGATAAATCGGTCCGGTCAGTGCACGCCTATGGATTCATGCCATTATGCATTTTTTATTACCAACTTTGTATATTTATCTGTGTGGGTATAATAGCGCACATAGATATTAATAAAGTCAAACTGTTTACCTATGCAGAGACAGATACACCTCATAATAAAAAAAAAACCATTAAAACAGCTCAAATATCTCACCAAAAGCTAATTAATACAAAATTTACGTATAAAGTAATTAAGTCGCAAAAAATCAAAGCTTTGTAAGAAGTAATTAAAAATGTAATTTTCCTTCGTTATGTGATTGAAGGCGTTGACGTATATTAATGGTTTAAGCATCTGTATTAATTTATAAAGGCGGTATGTGAATTAGAAGCGCGGCTTAGAGCGGTGAACACATGAAAGGGCACAAAGCATAATGATTTATTGAGTAAATAATGTGCGGTTCCACCGCGCGGGCTTTGGGGTTACAGTAATGAGTTCGCGTGTTTTTTTCGCTGTTTGAGGTTAAATCTTTGAAGATCATCATCATTATGTTTCACACTAGTTCATATTTTAGCTTAAATGTTCAACTTTTGATTTCGTTAGTGCTCTTTATGAGGGGTGAAAAGATCTAAACATTTTTTTAAAGGTCCTAAAATATGGTACATGTCTTACTTTTTAATAAATTAATAAAAATAGTTAAATTATATAATACAGCTTATATGCACGTACAGACGCCAGCACATCAAGCTATCCCTAACTGTCAAATTTTTACAATTGAAAATGAACCTTATTTCTTTGCAATAAAATTGAAATACTATCAATTTGACAGATTGTGGTAACTTGATGTGCTGGCCTCTGTACCTTCTCTAAAAGGCGTAATTTAATAAATCATTACGAACACATTAAGTACCCTTTTCCCAATCACCTTCATTTTAAAAGGCACAGAAAAGAAAACCACGTTTATATCCGTTAGTAAAACGGTCCCTTAAGTCGTGACAAAACAAACGGGCGCGGCGCGATATCGTGTCGCCGACACTCCCGCGATAAACTAATGAGCTGTCAACAAAGAGTACAAGCCAGGGGAACTAAGCCAGGAAACATAAGCCAGACTTCCTTTTGACTTGTATCGTGAGGGGAACAATTGCTTTGGTGCTATTCATTAAAAATCTCACCGTGAGACCTAGGTCTTCTTCTTCTTTTCGTGTGGTTAGTGACAAGGTTAGTCACTAACCACACGTGTCAGAGTTTTTATGCTGCCCATGGGCCTCTGACTTAGCTTCACATGCTGTTGAGAAATATCTCTCAGACATGCTGGTTTCCTCACGATGTTTTCCTTCACCGATTTTGCAGCAAGTAATAATTATACAATCCGCACATGAACCCGAAAAATCCGAGCCTTGGGTTCGAACTCGAGACCTATGACTTGGCAGTCCAACGGTCACACAACTAGGCTATCACTGCTCTTACTCCCATGTAATTAGATAGCGAGCCTATTAGACCAGTGTCGAAAAGGGGTTTGAGTCTTTTTGTATGGAGTGGTGGCGTCATTTTTTTTTTCAGCAGCCACAAATAATTTTCATAACACATTATTGAGCTGTGTTAACTACGCATTATAGCCAATTATTTTTGTCCTAAGTAATATCGGAGCTGGGATGTATACGTTCATGAAACCGTAAAATCAGAGGTGCGTGCATTGGGTTCGAACTCGAGACCTATGACTTAGCAGTTCAACGGTCACACCACTGACCGTTGGACTGCTAAGTCATAGGTCTCGAGTTCACTACTATAACCTAGGTGAAGTGAGTTTAAAGTAAGCTGTCAATAGTGTCAATCCAGGAGAAACGACTGCTCACTTCACACCTAAGTTTACATGGTGAGATTTTTACAGAATCGTGCGGCTCGTCTCATTATCAGTTGCAACCTTTGATGGCAGGCAGGGAAATGGTGAGGTTTTGTTTTTAAGCATTTTTATATAAGTCTAAGTTCTGATTGCTTTGGTAAGATATTTGAAGTTTGTTTTGTTGAAAAGTACTTGTACTTACGTGTGGCCTTCTTGCTGGCCTTCCCAAGGGTTCGGAAGTCATCAAGGATCATTATTCATGTGGTGCTGAAGCAATTATTTGCTGCCGAGTTGAGTACCTTGTAAATAAAGTTAACCAAAGCTTAGGATTGTTTGAATCAGCGGGATTGTCCGAAAGGGCTGGGCTAATTATAATAATAATAATAATATCCTTGGACATTTCACACAACGCCATATATCGTCCCAACCTAATGCTTGTGTTATGGTAACGAGATGGCTGATAAACTACTTATATACATTTTTTATTTTATTTTGTAAATACATACATATTATAGATAGAAAAACACCCAGACCCGTTAACCGGCCCGTTTAGCTGGCCCGGAACACAAGAGCTAAGGAAGGAACATGGAATGGTTTTAGTTACTAAGTGTCTGACACTCCCGCGGGAACATTTGATGATTTTCCACCCTCACAAAAAAAACTACAATTGTTTGAAATGTCACTATCTTCAAACGATTTTCTCTCTATCCGGGACGGAGATTCTTTAGAAAGATACAGGGAATTTTCACACGTAATACACAGTACATACTTAAATGCCTTCTGAAAGCTGTTAAACATAAACTTGGTAATATAATATGATATTTAAAGCACATATTACGTTTTCAAGAAGCGACTTAGCTGAGTCGGGGATAACGTTACAAAATATTGACACTTGCTTCATACCTTAATGAGAGCTGTAACATAAACTTAAGAACACAATATCCTTCTTACCTATAGGTATCCGTAATAATGAATATAAAGGTAGGGTAATTGAAAATTATATACTCGTAACAGACGAACGAATTCTACGAGATATAAACTACGATAACATGGCCCGCCCTTCCGAAATTGAAAACGTTTGAAAGTACTTACAAAGCGCCAGCAAGACTCACAACACATGTTGCTACCAGTCTGGTACTGAAGGCGAATACTTACAACTACATACAAACTCTTTCGTAATGTGGATGGACTAAAAATATTGAAACAATAATTTGGAGGGGCGCGCCATGTTATCGTAGTTTATACTACGCTATATTATGCGACAAAGAACGCTTTTTTTTTGAGGGTGGGAAATCTTCAAATGAGTCCTCCCGCTCTGGGTGGTGCGGAAGGGAGTGTCAGACTTTCAGTGATTAAATCCCATCCATGTTCCTTCCTAAGCCGTTTATGTTCCGGGGTAGTGGTAACCCTTTCGGACAATCCCGCTTGGAAAAGTACGCTGGGTTGTTATTGAGGTCGAGGTAAACCTGTCACCATCAACATAGTCTAGCGTAAATTACGCCAGACTAAAACTGCACGCAACGTAATTTCTGCACCTTACTTGAAGAGGCAGTAATTACGTTAGGTTTTATATTAGGGGTTGTGCGTTTAATTGACTTTTCATAGGACAAAACATATTCGGCGGTTTGCATGTAGTTTGCAAAAACCGCACATTGTGCGCCAGGCCGACGTTTTTTGTACGTGACAGACTGGATTGTACAAAAAAGTCAGACGTCTGCGTTACCCTTAAACAGTATCCGCAAACCATAGCCGTTAACAAGCAAGGTTTGCGTCTTTACAACCGTTTAATGGTACCCGTGATAACTCTGTGATATCAGGATTACTTATATGGGTATACGACTTAAGATTCTATGAGCGTATGCATGGATTGTTTGTTATTTTTTAAGATACTTAGTGCCACAATTTCACCTAAAACTGCCTGTGACCAATGAAACTGAACGCAATCAACACATTTAAAAAAAGCTACATATTTTTTGGGGTTGAAACTCTCGTACCGTGGCGTCCAAGTGTTCATAACTTGTTTAAAGAAATCTCTAAACGGCTAGTTGACACTTCCCGTGACCCAAGAGCTGGCTTTTACCTTGGCCAGAGGCTTAGTATTGCCATACAACGTGGTATTGCTGCCAGTCTCTTAGGTAAATTGCCAGTCGACAGCGATGCGGAAGAATTTTTCGACGCCATATTTTAGTTAGTTAGTAGTTTGAAATAATTGTACATATATTATTTTTAGTTTTAGTGTTAGATTATATATTGTAAATACCATTTTATGAATTAATTGTAAAAAAAACTATCACATTATTCGTCATAGATGTAGTTTTCATGTGATAAAGCCAATGAATTTCCTGATCGTTCCTTTCCCTGACTGCACTAGTTTTGTTTATTTATCCAGGTAGGAACCAAAAACAA
The DNA here is from genome assembly GCA_951799385.1 of Hyppa rectilinea. Classification (NCBI taxonomy): domain Eukaryota; kingdom Metazoa; phylum Arthropoda; class Insecta; order Lepidoptera; family Noctuidae; genus Hyppa; species Hyppa rectilinea. The sequence goes on along the minus strand of OX637309.1, from coordinate 2,211,109 downwards.
CAATATGGTCTCAATTCTCCACGCTTAGTAGACGTCATCCAGATACAATGAACTAATTAAATGATTACATAATAAAATTAAATAGGATGATGGTTTAACGAAGAAACTGTTAATTCAACGGGACGAAGATTATTATTAAATATGTGTATAGAGATACTCTCCTCCAGTGCATCCACAATCGAGTAATAGTCTTATCTAGGCCTATAAACACAGCAATAAGAATTTCCTAAGCTTAAAACGATGACAACAAACAAAGGCAAAATCTTCAAAGTGAGCGTGAAATAAAAGTGCCCAGAGCAAGAAAAGCTAATGAAACTTCAACGTAAAATTGCCTATTACAAGAGTATAATGTCCGCCAAGAATTTCGCTCATACTCCGGAGTTAAGCACTTAATAATTCCTTAAAGGAAATGTTTTCAAACGGTGTACCTTTTAGTTAAATAGTTTTCTGAGAAGTAGGTACGGGGCCCCGGGTGTCACTTTATGGACTGGTTCAAGTAACAAGCTGTAACGGCTGAAGGTATTTTAATATTTTTAGTAACATTGCAATCTCGTTGAGCTCCTTGGCTAAGTAAAAACAGCCGCACAGGTCGATCCATCAGGTTAAGCTATACTTGCTGGGGTTGGCCGTCGATGGGTGACCATCTTTACATACCGAGACTCCTCCGTGCCTCGGAAAGCATGTTAAGCCGTTGGTCCCGGCTGTCATTTGTGATCTTTGGCAGTCGTTACGGGTCGTCCGAGGTCCGAAAATCTGACAGCCAGTCTTATCAAGGGGTATTGTTTTACACAGTTACTGGGTTGTGGAGATCAGATAAGCAGTCGCTCCACGTAAAATATTGGTATTCAGCTGCATGCGGTTAGACTGGAAGCTGACCCCACCATAGTTGGGAAAAGGCTCGGCAGATTGAGTAACATTGCAATATGTTTTGCATAATTACACCTAGAAGCAGTCCTAAAAATCGGCATGAATTAGTGTTGGTTATGTTTCGGTTATTTATTCAATGTCGATTGATTGATTTTAGAGTTACCCGGTTCACGCTGATATTTTCTGTGTGTGAGAGCATATAGGCTGCATTTGAGCCTAGAAATAACCAGAAAACCAGGTTAGGCCACGAATTGTCTATATGCATTTCCGTCCTACACTTGCACAGCCCGCGTCACAGTCGCGAAGTTTGTAATGTCATTACGTACTTGAAACTCCGCTTTGTGAGCGGAGTCACTCGGCCTCGCGATATGCCATTTAGATACTACTGTTATTCGTTGCGACGCTACGGTTCGCGACGCACGGCTGTCTGTATGTGTTGCTTGTTACCAATGTCATCGGTAGGGTGAGGACGCGCTTTGTAGTCAAATGCGTTTATAACGTCAGGTACGTTTGTAATAGTTTTCCAATTCGCATTATTTCTTAGAGCGTCGCTGTGGCGTGGCTAGAGTGGGATTTTGCAGGACGAAAATTTCTCATGTTCGACAACCCGAATCGAGGATACACATTTACTCCATGATTTTGCTAATGGTTTAAAGTAAGTACTTAGATGATTTGAAACTATAAAAAAATACTATTCAAATAATCAAATACACCGCTTAATTTCATAATTGAAGACATCTGTGGATGTAGGTGTTATGTCGCAAAATTCTAATTTTGAGAAAATTCAGTTCAAAGTTGCGCATAAACATTTTAAGATAATAATTCAAAACGCCTGAAATGGATTTATGAATTTGTAAAATACACACATCAAAAGTGTCTAGGGATCAACATATATTTTTGCAATAACTTTTCTCTTGATTGATATTAATTTAAATTTTCTTTAAGGATTCATCAAATAAAGTGTTTTCGTTTGTCACAGTAACGATAAACCAAGTCACCTTTGCATTAATAAAGAAATTTGCCATTTTCCTAATAAAGGGATTTTTGACATTTGAACCACTAACATTAAAGTTCGAAAAAAAGACTGAAATAACAGTTTTCTTTAAAATTTTATTGGGTAACTTAAACAATTAATAATCCGTGTTTCTACCGCGAACACTAACAACACAAGAACATCGGTTTGGCATACTCAAAATGAGTTCATCCAAATCACGCTGTGGAATGGCCGCCCATGTTCGTTGCAACAACAAAAAAAGGTCTTCTTGCAACTGGATACCCTCCATATTCGGCAGAGCTCTTCTCTGTAGCATATCCCATGCATGCTCAATCGGGTTCAAGTCTGGCGACTGAGCAGGCCAGGGCAGGACATTGATGTTAGCTGCGGCGAGAGTCTGTCTTACAACTCTTGCGGTGTGCGGTCGTGCATTATCATGCATTAACTGAAATAAGGGACCGATTTGCACTTGTAGAGGAACGATGACGTCAGATACAATCGTCTCAGCATAAATTTGAGCGTTGAGGTTGCCTCTGATCCAAATCAACTCAGTTCTTCCGCCGATCCAAATACCCGCCCATACCATGATGGTTCCACCACTATAAGGATGGACTTCCTGGCAGGATTTTAATCGCTGTTGGCGTCCAGGGGTTCTCCAGTGTCGTATACGTCTTGTATCCGGTCTCATACCAAAACGAGACTCATCAGAAAAGCACACGAAACGCCATTGTTCTTCTGCCCAATTTCTGTGTTCAAGAGCCCATTGATATCGAATCCTACGATTGTGCATTGCTATAGGTGGTACCCGTAGCGGTCTTCGGGAATGAAGGTTCACTTCATTCGTTCCTCTACAAGTGCAAATCGGTCCCTTATTTCAGTTAATGCATGATAATGCACGACCGCACACCGCAAGAGTTGTAAGACAGACTCTCGCCGCAGCTAACATCAATGTCCTGCCCTGGCCTGCTCAGTCGCCAGACTTGAAACCGATTGAGCATGCATGGGATATGCTACAGAGAAGAGCTCTGCCGAATATGGAGGGTATCCAGTTGCAAGAAGACCTTTTTTTGTTGTTGCAACGAACATGGGCGGCCATTCCACAGCGTGATTTGGATGAACTCATTTTGAGTATGCCAAACCGATGTTCTTGTGTTGTTAGTGTTCGCGGTAGAAACACGGATTATTAATTGTTTAAGTTACCCAATAAAATTTTAAAGAAAACTGTTATTTCAGTCTTTTTTTCGAACTTTAATGTTAGTGGTTCAAATGTCAAAAATCCCTTTATTAGGAAAATGGCAAATTTCTTTATTAATGCAAAGGTGACTTGGTTTATCGTTACTGTGACAAACGAAAACACTTTATTTGATGAATCCTTAAAGAAAATTTAAATTAATATCAATCAAGAGAAAAGTTATTGCAAAAATATATGTTGATCCCTAGACACTTTTGATGTGTGTAGATTAAAAATGTGGTTGTTTTAAGGTTTAAAATTATTCATCGAAAATCTGAAAATGCGACTTATCACCTTCATCTACTAATGTCTTCAATCATTTTCTTTATCTCACACTTTAATTAAACAAAAAACGTCCACTTTACTGTACTACATTCGCATTCAGATCCGTCAAGCAGATCGCATCAACGCTTATTCAGATATTTCCTTTATCCGGACGCAAGTGTCGTGGCTCGTATACGTGTATTGTGAGCTCAATCCTATCCAGAGGGTTCGCCCGCTGAAGGGCTTCGACAAGCGATCCCGGCTTACTTGATTTATTCGTTGCCCTTCGCAATAAAACGGCTGAATTCTGGGAAATATTTCTTATTTTGATGATTCTGCGGTTTGACGTCTTTGTTGGTGATTGGCTTTTGATCTTTAACAGTTTAAAGAGATTTTTATATGAGTTCGTTTGTTTTAATGCTTGGTTACTTAAATGGTGGACTGCCGATCTTCGCAAAGTGGCTGGTAGAGGCCTATGTCCTCTGACCCTGATCTGTCCTCTCCTGATAATGTAATGTAATGTTCTTAAATATATGACTAGCGGTGACGCATTGGGCGATGAATGTAGATCCTTCATGACCTACAGCAGAATCCTGTTTTGTCGTAAAGCAGATAGAGTAACCCTGTGGTTAATCATCAAGTGTTGTGTTGACGATTTTGTGTTTACAGCCGTTTTTAACTCTGTTTCCTTTTCCTATAGTTTGTTGTAGGTCGGGTGGTGTTGGTAAGTCGCTTTTTGTTGAAATTGCATCCTGGTTAAACGGAAAGTTGAAGTGTATCATAGTTGGCAAAACGGTACGCTGTTAATGAACTCCAGACGTCTGTATTTTTTGCAATACCTGAACAACATCACTCGTGTGTTCCCGCCTTCATTTCGGCTGCATATTTAAAGCCTATTTTTAGGAGTTACCCTCTTGCCATCAACCGGGCACTAAAACAGACTACGCGTTGCTACTGAGATGGAAAACCAAAAAAAACTTCGCCCAGCCCCACATTCTAAAGTCGCGCTTCTGACCACTATACCAATGGCAGTCAGAAGGTACAAACCCTGAGTTGGTGAGCAGAATTGGGCTGCGAGTATGTTCTTCGTTTTTGCGTAAACCTCGCCAGTTGCACAAACCATCGTTACGAACTACTTACAGACAAAACTCTTACATGACTAGGGCGAGCCGTATGTACAATGAAACTGGCCAGGAAGTTGATATAGATCTTTTTAATACTAGTGTACACGCGCAAGTGTACCAACGGAGGGTGCGGAGAACGGAACGTAGCCGCGCTCCCCGTTTCGTCATCGCCGGCGTCTAAAAAAGACGAGCGCCCACGCAGAGCGTTCCTTTTTTCATCAACTCGAACCAAACGGGAAGAACATTAGGTCGCGTGTCAAGGCCGCGCGGCCAACCTATAAAAGTGTGATATATGTAATCCAATAAATGGAATTAAATTATTTTATTATAACGTTCACCCGTTTCATTTATCATACATTTGGCGACCGTGAGCAAAAAGAAATCTGCAACCACAACTACGAGAAAACTGCGACTCGGTAGCGTGTTCCGGATTCTTCGAACCGACCACGTGCGCGCGTCGTGCAGGCGCTAAACCGCCGGCGCCGCCGCTGCCCATCGAGAATCGCAACCGCGTGCATCAGGCGACATTGCTGGGAACACGAGGAGGCTACACAACCACGGCTGTCGAAGATCTACCTGGATACAGCGGGCATCGCGTCAGGAGGTCTGCCGAAGGGAAGTGAGCTCGTTCCTATTTTATATTTCCGTCCCCAATTTCCGCCGCTTTGTTTGTGTGTTTAGAGCGTCCTCCTCGTAGAGTGTATTCCTCGAGGTTAGGGGCAGCTTGCAAACAGAATTTTATTGCATTGTGGTAAATTTAAAATCTCGTGAGTTGTGTATCTAAATAATTTGGTCGTAACTCCAGACTAATATGAGGAGTACATTTCGCCCCTAAGGCTACCCACTGACCTTTTAAGCATATATATTTATGGCGACCATACAATAGGTCCCGCATGCCCGCATGGGTTATAAAATAATACACGTGCCTCTGTGCTGTGCCGTGCGCTGTGAGTGAAGGCATATAATTTTGAACGCTTATTATACATCTAGTGTTTATATTCCGGTACTAAATACCCAATTCCGTGTTTCATGCACCAATAACAAAGCTTAAGCCTTGCACTGCATTCTTGCTTCAAATAGATTTGCCGAACACTTCCAGGAAATCTGCGGGCTGCGTCTGCGCGCTGCCTCCCAGCGTCCGTCCGACCACGTGGCGAGCAGGGCTCCGCGGACCGCGGCGCGGTCGCAGAATAGCAGAGCGGCCATCTTGTGTGCCTGTGCGGCGTGCCTGCCGTAACAACGCGTGGCTGCGAGCTGCGACTGGAGTGTACGCCTAACCGGGCGTTTGGTTTGATGCACATTTATTGCTTATTTCATTGTTTGTACTCGGTTAGTGTAGTATATTTAGTGCAATCATGGACAAGGATGCGTGCAAATTCAGTGAACTAATTCGGAAACGCGGTAATATCAGAGGCGTTTAACTAAATTAAATGATTATGTACAGGATATGAAAAACCTAGAATCTACTTTAAGTAGCGTTAATTTAAAAGAGTTAGGTAGACGTTTAGAAAATTGTCAAGAATTATTTAGTCAATTTAACGACGTTCAAACAATAATTGAGGACACTTGTGAGGATTGTGACACTGAGGAACAACTCACATTAAGAGAGTCCATTGAATCAAAGTTTATTTCAATAATGTCAGTCATTGAGGACATTTTAGAAAGGCAAGGGTCAGACAAAGAAAAGTTTGGTGATGCATGTAGTAACAAAGGCTCCCATTCAAATTGCCTACAAAATGGCTTACAGTCAATAAGATTGCCCACAATTAAATTGCCAACATTTAATGGTTCCTATTTAAAATGGTTAGAATTCAGAGATACCTTCTATTCATTAATACACAGTAATGAGTCTATACCAAATATAAATAAATATCACTATCTGAGGTCTTCACTAGAGGGTGGTGCTGTTGAAGTTATCAGATCCTTGGAGTTTACCTCTGAGAATTACAGTGTTGCATGGCAATTACTTAATGATAGGTATAATAATAAAAAACTCTTGGTTAATAATCACTTAAAGGCGCTTTGTAGCATTGGCAATGTTAATAAAGACTCTGTTAAGGAATTGAGAAATCTCATTGATATTATTTCAAAAAATTTAAGAGCGCTCAACAATTTAGGTCTAGCAACTGACCAATGGGATGCTCTATTAATATTTATAATAACTGGGAAGTTAGATACCAGTATGGTTGTACGTTGGGAGGAATACAGGAATATCTTACCTGACTTACCAACACTAAGTGATTTTTTTAATTTTATTCGTAGTCGTGCTGATGTTTTAGAAACAACATCAGTCACATCACAACAAAGTGACAAAGGGAATATTAATAAATTTAACCAAAATAAATCAAAAGCCTTTGTCTCTTCAGTTGAAAACTTAAGTGAACTTTTATGTTTAATTTGTAGCGAGCAGGGTCATAGAATCCAAAAATGTCTCAAATTTAATAATATGAATGTTCAAGATAGGCTTAAGGAGGTTAATAAATTAAAGTTATGCTTAAATTGCCTGCGTGAGGGCCACAACTCGTTTCGTTGTCGTATGAAGGGTTTATGTAAATTTTGTAAACACAAACATAATAGTTTAGTACATGTAAATAAAACTAATAGCAACAGCAGTTCTGAAAATACTACTGCTGCACCTTCTACGTCAACTCAACAACAACCGGTATCACTGTCTGCGGTATCCATCAGCCAGGTTTTATTGTGTACCGCTGTTGTAAAAGTATTTAATGAACATACTAATGAAACTTACTGTGTAAGAGTTCTATTAGATACAGGATCTCAATCCTCCTTTGTGACAGAAAACCTGAAAAGAAAGTTAGGTCTGTCCACTAAAACTATTGAACCGCTACGGATTTCAGGTATTAATAATGTTTCTTTTAATATATCCGAGCGCTGCAATATAATAATAAAATCAAGACTAAATTCATTTAATTTAGAAATAAACTGTCTTGTAGTTCCACAAATTACAGGAACATTGCCGAGTGCACCTGTTAATATTCAGGAACTGAATTTACCAGAAAATATCGTGCTTGCAGACCCAAAGTTCAATTATCCCTCTAACATAGATATGCTATTAGGGGCAGATGTTTTTTGGAACATTGTAGGGACTAAGCGTATTTCACTAGGTGTAGGTAAACCTATCCTACAAAATTCACAATTTGGATGGTTAGTCAGTGGACGTTTAGGAGAATGTAGCCTTAGTAGTCACTTGACATGTAACTTCACAAAAGAAATTCATAATGACCTAAAAAAGTTTTGGGAAATTGAAGAAATTAATTGTGTTGATAACACTTCACTCCAAGATAAATTGTGTGAACAACATTTTTTAGAAAATATGAAACGTCTTCCCAGTGGTAGATTTTCTGTTAAAATGCCATTCAAGGAGATTCCTGAACAGGCACTAGGTGATTCATATTACTTAGCGAAAAAACGTTTCCTTAACTTGGAGAAGAAATTACATAAAAATACTCAGCTCAAACTAAGTTACACTGCATTCATTGAAGAGTATAAAGAGTTAGGGCATTTAAATGAGATTAAACGTCCTTCATTTGGATATTATTTGCCACATCATGCGGTGTTGCGAGAGCACAGTGAAACCACAAAATTACGCGTTGTTTTTGATGCCTCTGCCAAAACTACTTCAGGAAAATCATTAAATGAAATTCAGTATGTTGGTCCAGTTCTACAAGATGACTTGTTGTCTATTTTATTAAGGTTTAGAACTTACAAGTATGTTTTAACAGGGGACATACAAAAAATGTACAGGCAAATAGAAATTGATCCTTCTCAGAGACATTTACAACTAATTTTGTGGAGAGATGATTGCTCACAGCCAATTAAGGTCTTGCAGCTAAACACTGTCACCTATGGGACAGCATCTGCACCTTTCTTGAGCACCAGGTGTCTAATTCAACTAGCTCATGAATGTTCTAACCCCATAATTTCTAATATTTTAAAATATGATATTTATATGGATGATTTAAATACAGGATGTCAATCAGAAAAAGAAATTAAAGAAATAAATGATGACATCACTAATATATTATCATCAGCTTGTTTCCCTCTTCATAAAATACGCACAAACTGCCCCCAAGCGTTGCAAACAGAGACTACATCTAAATCACTTGATCTGAGTAAATATTCCACAGTTTTAGGATTAAACTGGTCACCGTCACCAGATACTTTACATTTCACTGTTGATATGGATATGTCTAAGAAACTTACTAAACGGGTTATCATATCATTAACTTGTAAAATATTTGATCCATTAGGGCTGCTATGTGCATGCATAATTAGAGCTAAAATTATTTTACAGCAATTATGGAATGAAAAATTAGGCTGGGATGACCCTGTGCCACCCCACATTGAAAAGAAGTGGGTTAAGATAGCAGAAAATATTAATAATCTGTCTAAAATTAGTTTGCCTAGGTATGTACTATGCGATATTCCCATGTCAGTTGAATTACATTGTTTCGTAGATGCTTCTCAGGAAGCATATGGAGCTTGTGTCTATCTACGGTCAATTAGTAATAAAAATATTGTAGATGTTAAATTGCTGTGTGCAAAGGCTAGGGTTGCACCTCTGAAGGCTATGACAATACCTCGCCTTGAATTGTGTGGCGCATTACTTGGTGCTAGGTTGACCACAAAGGTAATCCAGTCCATTAGATGTCATAAGATAACACAAAAGGTTATATGGACCGACTCAACTGTAGTACTTGGTTGGATAAATTCACAACCAAACCTTTTAAAAGCATTTGTAGCCAATCGAGTAATAGAAATTAATGAGTTGACACAGGGCTTTTCGTGGCGGCATGTTCCCACTCACCTTAACCCTGCAGATCTTGCTTCTAGAGGTGTAGATCCTCAGCGTCTGCAGGTTGAACCCTTGTGGTGGGAAGGACCCTCCTTCTTAAAGGATGGATCATCTGCTTGGCCACAGCAACCTCATAAGTCAGTGGACTTACCTGAACTAAAGGTTCATGTACAAACAAATATAGCTCACGACGACAGTCATAAATCTATCATTAATTTTAGTAATTATTCAAAGTATAATCATTTAAGTCGCGTGTTAGCTTATGTATTGCGGTTTTTATATAATTGTAGGAATAAAACCAAATTATATGGTCCACTACAAACTAACGAAATAAATAAATCTCATACCTTTCTATGTAAAATATGTCAACTCGAATCATTTGATACAGAATTAAAATCTATTAAAAGAGGTCAAGGAATACCTAAAAAATCTAAAATATTCAATTTAAATCCTTTTCATGACTCTGAAGGTCTACTAAGAGTAGGAGGTCGTCTTGACAATTCAAGCTTTGATTACAATAAAAAGCATCCTATCATATTAGATTGTAAACATAGATTCACCCTTTTATTAATGCAAAGTGAACACCATCGCTTATTTCATGCAGGTCCACAATTATTATTAGCCTCTGTAAGAGAAAGGTACTGGCCTGTAGGTGGGAGGGCCTTAGCGCGCAAAGTATATAAACAATGCGTTGTATGCACTAGATTTCGTGGTAAGACTATACAGCCTATAATGGGCAACTTACCATCAGCGAGGATGCGACCTACTTTCCCTTTCCACTCTACCGGTACCGACTTCGCAGGACCATTTCAAATCTCTAGTAAAAGGGGAAGAGGTAATCGAATAAGTAAATGTTACCTCTGTATATTTGTTTGCTTAAGTACCAGAGCTGTGCACCTAGAGCTGGTGAGTGACCTCACTACATCTGCATTTATTTTATGTTTACGACGATTCGTGTCGCGCAGAGGTAGGCCCTATGAGATTTGGTGCGACAATGGCACTAACTTCGTGGGGGCAAACAATGAACTAGGTAAGGCGCTACGCTCCAGTCGTGACTCGGTCATTGACTATACGGCTAACGAAGGCATTTTATTTAAATTTAGTCCAGCTTATTCACCGCACTTTGGTGGACCTAAATTCTCGCCCTCTCTCCCCTTTATCTTCTGATCCCTTTGATTTGAACCCTTTGACCCCCGGGCACTTCCTTATCGGACGGCCACTGACGTCGGTGCCCTCTTTTGCAGCTGAAGACTCCAGACCGAAGTACAACCTCATCTGCAAGCTACGCCTAGAGTTCTGGAAAAGATGGTCTCAAGAATTTATAGCAGAACTCCAGCAGCGATCCAAATGGAAAATTGGGTCTGCCGGGCCGAATGTTGGGGAGATGGTGCTCATAAGGGACCAGAATCTGCCTCCGCAACGCTGGCGGCTAGGCCGCATTACACGTCTACACATGGGCGCAGACAACACTTGCCGGGTGGTAGACATCTACACATCCAATGGAACAGTCCGCAGAGCTATCCACTACATCGTCAGGCTGCCGGGTGAAGAAGAACCTGTTGAAGGCTGACTCCTTCAAGGCTGGGAAGATGTACACGCGCAAGTGTACCAACGGAGGGTGCGGAGAACGGAACGTAGCCGCGCTCCCCGTTTCGTCATCGCCGGCGTCTAAAAAAGACGAGCGCCCACGCAGAGCGTTCCTTTTTTCATCAACTCGAACCAAACGGGAAGAACATTAGGTCGCGTGTCAAGGCCGCGCGGCCAACCTATAAAAGTGTGATATATGTAATCCAATAAATGGAATTAAATTATTTTATTATAACGTTCACCCGTTTCATTTATCATACAACTAGCGTTTCTAAATTTAAATAGATCCTTTGCAACCACTTTTTCAATAGCTTAACATAGCACTTACATAATATTATTGAAAACACGAATGTAACACTGTCTACTGCCCAGTGTTTAATTAACTCTAATTTGTTTACATGCTATCTGCAAAAACTTGTAATTGGCCATCATCAATAAAAAAATCAATATTGTGTTTGCCTAGCTGTAAGGTTTCCGAAAAAGATAAAATAAAATGAAATAATATAAAAAATAGTTAAAAAAACTAAAAAACACGCTTTTTATAGAAAACCGAACTAAAAAATAGAAAATAAATTTTACTTTTTAAAAAGCGTGGAGTGCTTTTTAAGATAATATTCACCACCACCATACACCCCACGCTTTTTAAAAAGTATTTTTTTTTTCTATTTTTTAGTTCGGTTTTCTATGAAAAGCGTGTTTTTTTAAACTATTTTTTATTTCCTACTTCTTAGTTCAAATTAATGTATTGTCATCGGTCCTCGATAAATCTACAAAGTTTGAACGAAATCTGGCCGTTTAAAGTGGGTGAAAATCGCGTCTAAAGGAGTCGGTTACAAACATACATAACAAACACACAAGTGAAGTTAATATAAAGCGTGTAATAAATAAGATAGAGAATCAGTTGATGGCAGTAGACTTAAAAATTACTGGCGAAATATGGATGTACTCCAGAACAGTCGTGATGTTATGTAAGTTAAATACATACCGTTCAAAACCGTGGAACCCCGAAGCTGTGATCACACACGTCCGCTTCTATAAAGCAGGAGCGAGGGAAGTGAAAACGGTGTAAATTATTGGCGGCATAACCGACAGGCACAGGCTACAAGTTTGAGTCGTCACTACTTCACAACTAGTTTAGTGGTGGGACACACGGCGCGGGGGACTGGCTGGGTTTTGTACAGACAATTTTGGAAGAGGATAAAATTGTATGGGAAATTGATCCAGTAGTAAATGCTTCGAGCCTCTTAGAAAGAGGTTTTGTTTAAGTTTGAATGACTGAAACGACGGTCTAGAAGCCAAGCACAACCTCATACAGCAATATTTTTTTAATGTTACTTTAGTGTGAGAATGAGACAGAGCTATACAGGAGGTTTATACCCATCTCTTTTCCACTGTAAAGTAGCAGTACCTACCCGCTGTACGAGTAGGTCCTACAAAACGGTTTTAAATAAAAAATTAGATCAAACAAAATACGTATTTGTTTTTTTTTTACTTTTATGCACGTATACAAAGTGAACTCACCGCCACTTTAGATTTTCAATAAAAAAAAATCTGTTTTTTTTTTCATTTTGTGAAAACGGACCTCATGTTGTCATTTCCTACTGTTTTACCGTGGACTAAAAGTGGCTCTTCAGTAGGAGAGGTTTAATTCTTGCAGGGAGACGAGCCACAGAACACAAAAAACACCACACTCAAATAATTTCGAGAGCACACATCATAATAAATTCTACGCGCCTCCCGTTTGTGTAATCACAAACCCGTATGTCCCGAATTCCGTACACCAACTAATCTTACATTGACACATGGGAAACTAACCTTTAACCTATCCACATAAGGGTACAAGTTCCTTGTACATCTGCAGAGATAACATTGTCGCTTTATAAGATTGCTCTATTGAGTTCGAGGCCTCACTTCAGGGAATTTGGGATGCGGTTTCAAGAACTTCATCTTAGTATTGTTAGTCGAAGGCATTTAGAGATCCGAAATGTTCGGTTATGTGGATAATATCGCTATCCTGTTGCTATGGGTGGGTATATAGGAGTTTGATGGAAAATGAGTATCAAGTCAACTGCGAAAACGGTTTTGTGATATGACTGAATTTGCGGGTAATTTTGACGGAATCTTGTGATAACTATAAATAGATACTCTACATTTAGCGAGATATTCTGAAAGGGTTACCGCTACCCCGGACCACAAAGGACTAAGGAAGGAATATGGATGGGTTTTAGTCGGTAAGAATCTGACACTTCCTTTTGCTCCACCCAGAGCGGAAGGGGTAATTTGATGATATACAAGCCTAAAAAAAAAGATTCTACATACGTGAAAATGTATGGAATAGCTTTTGTTTCTTAATAACCAACTTCTTCTTCTTTTTCTTTTCGTGTGATCGGTGAAGGAAAACATCGTGAGGAATCCAGCATGTCTGAGAGATATTTCTTAACAGCATGTGAAGCTAAGTCAGAGGCCCATGGGCAGCATAAAAACTCTTACACCAAGTTAGTCACTAACCACACGCAAAGAAGAAGAATAGTAAAAAAAACAGAGGAAAAATACTGTCTACCTAAAGGAAACATTAATGTACTATGTATGTATAACTTCCATTTAATATTAAACTGTGAACCTGTTCACTTCTTATGACAGGGTAAAAAAAAAGATTAACTATTAAATTTAGTTCGTCAGTCAGATAAAACTAATAAAAAAATATTAGACACATATTTTTTGCTATATCAGATTACTAGAAAAATACTTAGATAAAACGCATTAAAGTTGGTGAGTGGGGGGCGCGCTACGTCACAACTCACTACAAAATCTACATACGAGTGACGTCATGCCAGCTTTAGATTACTTACGTAAAAAAATAAAAAAAACGTGTGACATATATTTTTTTAATCTATCTGACGGACTAATGGAAATATTTTAGTCATCGTACCTATTAATCTTAAACCGTAGTTTAATTAAAAATCACAAGAAAATCACAAAAACTCGGATGCAAAGCTATTTATGTACACGGTATCTTTGAGCTTTGAGAACTCACCTTCACTCCCTTTGTCCAAAGCAAACCGCGTGCAATGTAAACACCGCAGTGGAAAATAAAAGAAGTAACTCGTTGCTACAATCGTTTACATTTCGATTTCTTAGTATTTCCCATTTTATTATTGTTCACACAAACGTGAACACCACTAGCACGCAGTAGCAGTCAACGTACAAAGCGAACTCATATACAAATGCTAGCAGAAAAAATTACCCACTAAAAATGTAAGTGCAAAGAAAACCGGCCAGTAAAACGGGAACAGCATTAGCAGTTCTGCAGGTGCGGCGTGCATTAGTGGCGGTAAGTGCGTCCGCACTTTGCTACAGACACGTTGATTAATGCGCTGGCTTATACTTTATTTTGCACTGAGGTGTAAATTTCACGTTATTAGTCAGGCTCTTAATTGGTATGTGCGGATAGGGCTAATTACGTTACTATTATAATATACTGAGTGGGTACTCTTCATTGGACACTGTAAAAGGTGAGATATAAAACAAAATAGGCTGATAGGTGTATGTGAGACATACAAGCTTAGTATTAATTATTTAAAGTGAAACTTTTATTACATCGTCTTAAATTTTTTGGTCTGTATGTCGCATGTCGCGTGACGGTCGTCCGCGGAGTAGGGATAAAGTGAAAGGCGCTCGTCAGAGCAGCCAAGGCCAATATGGCGGCGCCTATAGTGTCAAATGTCTTTAATGTGAAAAAAAGTTTCACTTTTACCGTGGTTTCATAAAACCATACAATCCTTTTTTGGTTCTTTTTCTTCTTTTCGTGTGGTTAGTGACTAACCTGGTATTAGAGTTTTTATGCTCCCATGGGTCTCCGACTAAGCTTCACATACTGTTGAGAAACATCTCTCAGACATGCCGGTTTCCTCACCATTGACCCATCAGAAAAGCATGTACCTATTGTAATCGTAATTTGTGGGCTTTACTGTTGAAACATGTTTTTGGTTTACTGCCTCATAGGTCTAGTGGTCACCAGCGGAGGAGGTCCTCGAATCTATTCCCTTCGAGGTGAATCAAAATATGGTACACCTCTGAATGACTACATCTCTGCTTAACCCTTCTGGGATTACAGGAGTGATGTTAGGATATGTTTTTGATAGTCTTAGAGAATCCCAATCATGGTCCTAACAACCTTTAAGGTAACAAGTCAGTCTTTGTTCTGAGAATATTGGGAATACATACACACACGAGGCTACAACTTTGCATCAAAGGTAGTCAAGTTGACAATCCCCTTAGTGGCTCCTGGTAACCATAGCAACTACTTTCCATCATGTAAACAAATGTTGTTTCGTTTGACAACCAGTACAACGAAAGTAACTGATAGTTACTTAATTTTAATTTTGTAAGAAATTGAAGCCCTATCGTGGTTTTCAGTTTTAACTGGATGCAGCTGAATACCAGTACTTTACAAAGAGCGACTGTCTATCTGACCAGATTCTTTCTGACAATGCTAATTATTTGGCCAAAGAACGAGCCAGTCCTCTGGTCACGTGAAGTCTCGTCCAACCGGCGAGAAATTTCCTTAAAAGGAGTCACGCACTCGATCCTCGTGACCCGAGCGTTTCAACCCCAAAAACCTCAAAATTGTAGTTCCTCAAAAGGTATTTACGCTGCTTCAGGGTTTCAGCAGCTAAGCGGGATTATTCGAAAGTAAGCGGAATCGTCCGAAAGGGTTACCGCTACCCCGGAACATAAAGGGCTAAAGAAGGAACATGGATTGGTTTTAGTCAGTAAGAGTCTGACACTCCCTTCCGCTCCACACAGAGCGGGAGGGGTCATTTGATGATTTCTCACCCTCAAAAAAAAAATGAAGAGTTTCAGCAGCTGCCGCATATTATCTACAAGGGTGGCGTTAGATCCAAGGACAATTCAACAAGTACACAGCCTGCTTACCTATATTATATAAACAATATGCCGCCCACGCCATGTCTCTGGAAGTGCTTGTATTTTTCGTGCGACAGTACGTACCTACCTGTTTGCAGATAATAACGCCGCGGAGTGGCGTGTAAATGGCGCTATACATCACACAGTGGGCCACTCTACCGGGTTATTTACGTAGGTATTACTTTTAGAGTGAGGATCATGGTGCAGTTTGGGATTGTCTTTGTGAAAGATTTTAGTAGTTTCTTGAATTGTTGGATAATGGTAGCGTGTGATTAGCTGGCTGAGGTACTTAGTTTGTAAATGATGCTGTCTTAATATATACAGTGTGTTAGGTTAAACGACGTACATACTTCCAGGGGGTGCTTTACTCAGGAAAATGATCAACTGTGACTATGGAACCTGAAATCATGAAAAACAAATCAGCTGTACAGTACATTTATGTTCGCATTATGTATGGAACAGCTGATATTTTTTTTTCATATTTCAGAGTGGATGGAGATGGATAAAGATGTTGATTTTCATGAGTACTATACTTCAAACTGTAAGTATGTCCCTCGTTTAACCTAACACACGGTATATTTCTACTGAAAAACAGCAACACGTTGAAATTGTTTGACAGCTGCTGCATCAAATAGTCTATCGATTCAATAAATAAAATTGAAGTTTCTGTTTGTTATGTCAACATAACAGCTTCATAAGCATAAAATTAAAACAATTAATAAATGTTTTGTCTTTTTGTTCCAGTTAATCTCCGAAACGGCTGGACCGATTTTGACTGGAATTTCATTGGCAATTATGTAATGTTATGTAGAAGCTTATTTGAGAAAAAGAAAAAGAATTATAAGTTCTCGATGATGAAAGGACGAAGCTGCGGCCAACAGCTCGTCGAATATAAGAATGGACAACTTTCCTGAATCAGTGATGAAAAACTAAATTCTATCTAAAATATAAACTACTGTTACAAATACGGTTCGCATGACAAAACAATCCTGCACCGATCCTATCAATAAACTCCAAACTGAACCTCATACACAAACCAAACTTCGACTCAACAAAATCGTATCAGCGCCAATTTTCGGGCCACACACACTAACCGAAAATGTTTTTCGAATAGGCGTTTCTCCTCCAATATGCTTCGTCCGGAACGAACCTACAAAACTATTAAACAAAGCGGAAAAAGCGCTAGAACCAGCTTCCCGTAGTTAGCTTTCAGCGCCACAAAGTGTACGTTCCACTGCTCATATAGATAGGAACTTTCGGGTAATGGCCTTCCTATTGCGGCTTTTGTTTAAGTGGTTATAGTGATCCGGTTTGTGGACGCGTAATGGAATGGAAAATTGGTATGAATTTGGGTTTAGTAGGTGTTTAGGCTTATTGCGGTGTTATTGTGGTTGTTACGTGCTTCAGCGGTTTTTAGAACGAGGGCTTTAAGTTTGCTGATTTTTAAGGCCGATTTCATGTCTTTACCTGAACATAAAGAAAATGATTTTTATTAAATAGTTGAATGTCATAAACAGTAGGCATAGAAATTGGCAGTGCCACTTGATTAATTAGTAGGTGGAACCAATTAATTAGATAATTAGATGACCATCTGGTCGTTTTAAGGGTTCACTAAAAGAGTTTTATATTTGAACTGTACCACACTTAGTCGAGAACTCATTATCTGCCTAACCTTTTCCCAACTATGTTAGGTCGGCTTCCAGTCTAACCGGATGCAGCTGAATACCAGTATTTTACATAGAGCGACTGCCTATCTGACCTTCACAACCCAGTCAGTGTCAGAATTTCGGGTTTCTGACTACCCGTTGTTCAAAGATGAACAAATGACAGCCGGGACCAACGGCTTAACGTGCTTTACGAAGCACTGAGGAGTCTCGGTAGGTAAAGATGGTCACCCATCCACGGCCAACCCCGGCAAGCGTAGCTTAACTTGATGGATCGACCTGTGCGGCTGTTAGTACTTAGCCACGAGCTCCTCTCACACTTAGTCGAGAAGTAAAATTTATTATTCATTACCATCGTCCAGCAGGTGCTCAACCTTACGATATATATTCATAAAAACTGTAGCTGTATGAATATTTAACTCGCAATGAATGCTAAAAACATGTCGGTCTCTTTAGAGAATTCAATATGGATAATGAAAGAGATATAATATTAATAGAACGAAAGATTTGTAACGGTAATATTGTTACAGCTGGTATATTTCCTAACGAATTCAAAATTTTCCTGAAGGTTAGTCAAGGTCAAGCCTTGGCAAGGATTATTGCCCGGGGCTCTGTTGCTGGTGAAATGAAATGTCACTATATTTTCGTTGTTACAAAATGTTAAGGTGCTAAGTAGTCATTTGGTACCTTGTTAAACTTCCACGCAATATCTTATTATCTAATAGCAGCAAAATCCTTTTTGGGTCCTCAACTTGTTCAGTTTTCTGTTGACGAAAAATGGTTGAAAGTGTAGATGTCAAAATTAAATCGTATATTTCAAATAGGCACAAGAAAGGTACTTTTGAACGTCAAAATGAGCAAAAATAGAATGTTTTCTAGTTGCCCGTTCCAAAAGGTAGTTTCGTATCGAGAAGAATGGGCAAGAAAATCTTCCCATGGAAAAGAGAATGTTTTCATTGCTGGGACACAGGTCATACTAGCCTCATCTCTGTGAGAAAGAGTGGTCAAATTCACCTTGCGGCCCAAGTGCGTAGGTGGATGCCACCGCGTACTTGAATTTTTGATTTTGAGACATTTGCTGATTTTCTCACTATATTCTTCTTCGATATTTTGAGAGTAGCATAAACATAATCAGCCTATAATGTTTTACAATGTTATTGCACATACCTCTTCTCAAACAGAGTTGGCGTTAGCATTCTTACATTCTCTTTTTCAAGTGGTTTCCTGACCTCGTGTAAGAGTTTTTCTGCTGCCCTCTAACACCGGGTTAGTCACTAAAATGGATCAATATTATTATGTTGGTGTGAGTTGTCGTAATTTGGATTGTAATGAACGAGTGATTATTTTGAATAACGAGGATGCGCAAAATTATAACACCACCGTTTATAAAAGACAGAATAGCGACAACACCTAATGCTACGGCTACACTGTCGCAAACGCGAACTTCACTGCGCCCGCTCTTTGTTGTAGAGCGAGACGACGAGAGATGTGAGAGACAGAGAACGAGCAAAGTGTAGTTCGCGTTATCGCGACAATGTAGTCGTAGCAAAATAAGTGGGTATATGACTACTACTTTCATCAGTAACAGGTGTTACGAAGGCAGTTAATTTTGAAATCTGTAGTCAGCGTTTTACATTTCATTTCTTAGGAATCTGAAAGCAGATATTTTTATTGCAACTTTATTAGAAATTGGACCGTATCTATTTGATTCAAAAGATGAATATTTTTTGATATTTTCTCGTTACTTAGAAGCAAGTGAATTAATTTGACCACCTTACGTCAGATTTCGACGAAATTTGACACACGGATAGACAATAACTTTTTTTTTTTTAAGGCTGGGAAATCATCTAATGACTGCTACCGCTCTGGGTGGAGCGGAAGGGAGTGTCAGACTCTTACTGACTAAAACCCATCCATGTTCCTTCCGTAGCCCTTTATGTTCCGGGGTAGCGGTAACCCTTTCGGACAATCCCGCTTATATATAGACAATAACTTGGGTTAGGATATTGAATACTTTTTATTCTAGTAGTAAGTTCTCGTAGGGCAATATACAACAACCACGCAAGCGAAGCCATTTACCAACTGTTTTTCAAATTATCACGACTAATCATATTATAATGAACATGCAATTCAAAATTATATGTAAAATATAAACTTGTATAATACTTGTATTCATTACCCGACATATCGTGTAGCGTGTTTATCGCATTCGGTGGAAAATAAATGGCTTTTAGTTGGTTACAAATTTGAGTCGACGCAGAGCTCAAGATGTTTATACGGGGTGGTGTTTTGAGAGAAAACGTAGCTGTGGTAAGTAAGACCTTGTCTAGATTCCTTCTTTTAAGGATGGGAAATCATCGAATGAATCGGATCGCTCTGGTTGGAGCGGAAGGGAGTGTCCGACTCTTATTGACTAAAACCCATCCATGGTTCATATTACGCAGTACGCACGCCAACCGCCCGTTTCTCCTGTAATCGAAATTTGGGTCGATTATATTAATCCGTATTGCGCGTCTAACAATTGATGCTGTGTGCCCACTTTCTTGATCAGAAGTAGTATCTTAGTCCCACCTGCGTGACAACCTCTCCCAAATTCGATCTTTCTTTTTTCGTGTGGTTAGTGTCAGTGTCAGTTTTTATGCTGCCCATGACTTAGCTTCACATGCTGAGAAATATCACTCAGACATGTTTGCTCACGATGTTTTCCTTCACCGATTTTGTAGCAAGTAACAATTATACAATACGCATATGAATCCGTAAAATCAAAGGTGCATGCATCACCTTTATACTTCAGTGTTTAGTTTCTATTTTTGTAAGCGGAATTGTTCGAAAGGGTTACCCGGAACATAAAGGGCTAAAGAAGTAACATGGCTGTGTTTAGTCAGTAAGAGTCTGACACTCTCTTCCGCTTAACCCAGAGCGGGAGGAACAATTTGATGATTTCCCACCCTCAAAAAAGGAAAGGCATGCCGGTGTCCTCACGATGTTTTATTTGTTTCCCAAATCCAATGTGCCCTTTAAACGCTCGGGTTCATTATTTGAAGTTTGATGTCACATTTTCAGTCCGTATGTACCCGATCACCGCCCAGGGACGTTGTTTTAACGTCACGTATTATTATGACATGTTATTCACAAGCACACATACTGTCACATACCCGTTTTTACTCACTTTTTATTTTAAACACAATCATGGCGTATTAACTCTGAATTATGTTGGACCTCTCATGATATGACTTTATTTGAAACGGATGTTGAGTTCACGTTGTGAGTGGATATGGTTGATGTGAGTTTTTATGTTTATTAGAATAATACTCAGATAAATAAATAAATAAATAATATCCTTGGACATTTCACACAACGCCATATAGTCCCAAGCTAAGCATCCTAATGCTTGTGTTATGGTGACGAGATGGCTGATAAACTGCTTATATAGATTTTTTTTGTAAATACATACATATTATAGATAGAAAAACATCAGACCCGTAAAAAATACTTGCAAGTCGTACAAATATTTGTTCCGTGCGGGAATCGAACCCGCGACATGCTGCGCAGCAGTCAATCGCTCAACCACTGCGCCAACCGTGTCAAAGATATATCATGGCCGAGCAGTAAGTTGTAGGTCGTGAGTTGGAACCCAAGCAGGCGCTTTATGTATTTCATTTCATCACCACTGCTCCCACCACCACTCGTGTGACATCCGCCAACCCGCACTTGGCCCACGTGGTGGATTATGGCCCGCTCCGTCTCTAAGACAGGAGTCCTGCAGTGGGAATATTATAGGCTGATTATGTGTTGTGTGTTCTATGTGTATATCTTAGTTTGAAGTATAGTACAGAGGCCAGCACATCAAGTTACCACAATCTGTCACATTTCTTTGATAGTATTTCAACTTTATTACAAAGACATAAGGTTCATTTTTAATTGAGAAAATTTAGGAAGAACAGTTAGGGATAGCTTGATGTGCTGGCGTCTGTACCTATCTACTTCAAAGTGTTTTTACTAAAATCTGGAATTAACAACTCTATTAGCAGTATTATTTTTAAAATACTTCAGTGTGATATTAAGACAGATCTCTCCCCACTGAAAGAAATATTAAAATAGCACTGCTATAAGACGTTAAAATGTTACTACACTCTAAAGGATTATCTCGATGATGTCATTTAACTTTTATTGTTCCCCTGATGAGTAAAATGTGTATACTTCTTAATTTGTATTATTTAATTCTAACTGAATTTATAATTTATGTCTCGTTATTTTAATTGCTGCCTTGACATGTAAAAATATTTCGTTAATTCTAAAGTGCTGCATATTTAAATTGTTATTATTTCAATTTTCTATTTGATTGTGCTGTGTTTATGTTATAAAATGTTACATTATGGCGGGTCATAGCTGTGTAGAATTTCGGAAACATACAACAACTTATTGCTTACCTATGTACCACAATAAAGAATATTTGTATTTGTATTTGAGGTAGGGGTTCAGGTCCTGCAGACGGTTTGTGTTGAGATTAGACATATTAGTATTTAGTTTCTTGCTGCTTTGGAATGGGCAACTAGCTTCATTTTTCTGACTGACCAACACCTTTTTTTAAGGTTGGGAAGTCATAAATTGACCCCCCCCCGCTCTGGGTAGGTGAAATGGAGTGTCAGACTCTTACTGACTAAAGCCCATCCATGTTATTTCCTTAGCCTATTATGTGCCAGGTAACCTTTTCAGACAATCCGACCGGCCCCTTGACAATTCAAAAGTGGCTGTAGTATATAGCTAAGTATATTTGAATTAAATGCTTTGAATTTATTTTCCGAAATGTTTATTTTTATGGGACGCAAATTAACGCGATATATTTGCTGCTTATAAAATAAAAACTTTTGATATGCTGAGAGAGCACCTATTCATAGAAGGCAGCCTTAAAAGTGATGAGGGAACAGATTAACACACATACATATACACCGTGGCGGTGCCAGTTTAACTAATTTCCACTTATTGTAACAATAATTCAATATCTGCATAAGTGCGTGATTTTAACCATTCTATTAGCATTTTCTTACCTTTATGAAGATGCTCATTGTAAATGTATATTTCTCTATTTATTTTATTAAATAACTGTTCTGATTGATTATTATATTGTGAAGCAGCAAAGTTGGTTTTAGACTGTGGGACTTGCGCAATAATATCCTTTCTTCTTTTTAATGTTATGTTTTTATCATAAATGTAAGTGTTTTATGTTTTTTTAAGATAAATATCCTTTGACTTTGCCGCAGTCATGTAAAAATAATCACACCAATATTCTAAAGGCGAAAGTTTGTTAGTGAGTGTCTGTGAGTTTGTATGTTAGTCCGTCCTTCACGCTCAAACGGCTGAACGGATCTGGACGAAATATGGCACAGAGGTAGTGTATGACCTAGATTAACACATAGAATACTTTTTATCCCAGTAGCACGTTCTCTTGGGATAATTTACGACATCTAAACGGGCAAAGCCGCTAGCAGCATGCAGTGAAAAAATAAATGTTTCATAACTACGAGATAGTCTACTGTATAGTTATCACTTGCTTAAAAATCGGTGACGGAAAACATCGTGAGGAAACCGGCATGTCTGAGAGATATTTCTCAACAGCATGTGATGCTAAGTCAGAGGCCCATGGGCAGCATTAAAACTCTGACACCAGGTTAGTCACTAACCACACGAAGAAGAAGAAGACTACGAGATCATAATTATATCAACTCACTAAAACCTACATTCCTCTCAACCACCTACTCAGTGTCGTTATCAAGTTCCATACACACTTTAAACAAGCATTTTTGCTGAGAACACTTAGTTTGATAGGAAAGGGTAATAATTCAGTCGCCAGTCGGCGCATGCGCGGTAGCTTGAGTGTTTCATTTCCCAGTTGCTCGCCTGCCTCATGTACTCGCCTGTGAAGTTGCTATCTTTAAAGTAATGGCTGTTTTTATGGTGCTTTTTGCAGGGCGTTTGCATGGCATCGGTTTTAGTGTAGAGTGATGACCTAATTTTGCTGAAGAAGGCTTGATAAAGTTATATCTGGCTTCAATGATTGTGTATTTAATGTCATCACCACTACTCTCAAAACGGTGAAGAAAAACATTGTTAGCAAACTGGTATGTTCTGGTACCATACATTCAAAAATATGAGACATCTCTGCCTAGACTTTTCCCAACGAGTTTGGGGTCGGCTTCCAGTCTTACCGGATGCAGCTATGCTATTTTACATGGAGCGACTGCTTATCTGAACTCCACAACCTAATAACTGGGCAATACGATACCCCTTGGTAAGACTGGCTGTCAGATTTTCGGTCTTCTGACGACCCATAACGACTGTCAAAGATGCATAAATGACAGCGGGGACCCACGGCTTAACGTGCTTTCCGAGGCACGTAGGAGTCTCGGTATGTAAAGATGGTCACCCATCCACGGCGCACCCCGGCAAGCGTAGCTTAACCTGGTGGATCGACCTGTGCGGCTGATAGTATTTAGTCACGATGAGACATTAACGACCCAGTCCCTCTCACCGAGGGAAGGCCTGCCTCCCAGCAGTGGGATCATTACAGGCCGATTACTGTTACTATGGTGAAGCATCGACGAGCACTTTCACTAACTCTACTACTAAATTCAGTTTTCTTTCCCCAAACCGTCGTAATCGTCCTTTCTAATTGATATTTCAGCCTGACCAATTAAATTACCATTAAAAGAGACGTGAAAAATTAGAAGCAGCTCAGTAATAGTCCCACAGCGGTGTCTCGGTTTCATTACAAGGCCGGTGGTGCCCCGTGGAGCTCATTTCCGGCTCCCGGCCTATTACCGGACGACGTTATAGATTATGATGATTATCATACGTTGGTAGAACCCTCTGAGATGGAAAGACAAAGGACTGCTATACCATTTTAGAATACTAGTTCTGTAAGTTCACTTGTTACCACACTCAAATGACCGCACACAATTTGAAAATGATATTATATGTTTTTAAAGTATAAGTGATATTTAGACCAAACTCACTTTTTTTTAAAGTAAATCAATTTTGAATTTCCAAAAATATTGAGAGTGAACTCATTTATGTTTATAGTAAATCAATTTCGAATTTCGAAGTGATGTTTAGAGTAAACTCATTTGTTTTTAAATGAAATTAATTTCGAATTTCGAAATGATGTTTGTGAATACACTACATTTGTGTCGTTCTCATTGCTGGATAGAATTAGATATATTATACAAAGCTTTGCTTGATTTTGTATCGATTTAATTCACAGACTCAGTGATGAATGGACACACACTTAGCAGAGCGTAGCAAGGATTCAGAAACAGTATAACCAAAGTAGATAATGATGAAAAACGGATTCACGTATTTACTGCTACAAACCACGAACCACTCTGTGTACAATAAATGGTCTATAATTAAATTTGTTATCGTCTTGTATGGTATGCATGGCTGCAATAAAGAATTAAGTATTGTCTTATTGAGTATACCATGTTAATATAAATAAATAAATCGTATCTTATCTTGCACACATAAACAATCGGGTAATAAACGTAACATCACACTAATATTATAAAGGCGTAAGTATGTGAGTGTGTGTGTGTGTGTGCGTTTGCATGTTTGTCCGTCCTTCACGCTCAAACGGCTGAACGGATCTGAATGAAACTTGGCACAGGTAGTTTATGACCTGGATTAACACATAGGACTTTGGAATAATTTCCAACTTCCACGCGGGCGAAGTCGCTTGCAGCAGCTAGTTAATTCAAAAATTATTTACAACGAAAAAATAATTCTAGCATTGATTGGAAGTTTATTTTGTTAATCACATTTTCGACCGGCATGGAAAGCTCAAAGAAATCGTATTATAAACGATTGCCTTTGGTGTTTCGTTGTAAGCTTTGAAAGTAAAATAAAAGCTATGTACAGACGCCAGCACATCAAGTTATGAACCTTATGTCTTTGCAACAAAGTTGAAATACTATCAAAGGAATTTGACAGATTGTGGTAACTTGATGTGCTGGCCTCTGTACAAGGTAATATGTAGTTGCTAGTACCTCTTGAAGCGAGCTAACTGTATGGCTCTGAAGTATGTAAGCAAACATACTGAGCAAAGTCATTTCTAAAGTATTCATACTAACGATACATAGAATTGTGTTGATCTTGTGCACCAATCATTTAGTTTCCTATTTATTCTATTCACATAATATTTACATACCTAAAAATACCTAAAATATTAAGAATAACTATGTAAAAAACAAAAGGGAAAAAAATAAAATTGTTTCCTATTTAAATAAGTTTTAAAAGTATTGTACATATTTTAGGCTTAATTTTATTAAGTTTAGTTAATTTTATTTAGTTGTGTTAAACATTTGCTTATAGAAGTAAGCAAATGTTTAATACAACTAAATCTATACGATTATCAGGAATGTTCTAGTTTAAAGCAGTCTATTGTTTTTTGGCATTGATTTAATATTCAACTTGTTTGTTTATGATATCTCGTAACTCTAGGGTTATATTCTATAAGTAAAAACAATTCCAAAAGTGCTAGAATATGGGGCCAAAAATGCATAGTTTCGAAGATATCATCAATCAAAACTATTTTTTCTCGTTGTATATACCATGTAAAATTCATTTCTTCATAAATACAACTTTGTTGGCAACACAAAACCAGTAGGATACTTACAGGATGACGTGACAAAAACCCCTAAAGCCAGCAGAGCAACAGATTAAATATTTCAATGCACAACATCAACACTAAGTAATAAAACTTCTTACATTCGTTCTTGCAGGTCATGACGTGAAATACTGCAATGTTACTCCGGAATCTTCTCACGAACAGTCGAAGAAAGAATTTGATACAATATAAGTATTTTACTACAATATCACATTTATGTAAAAACGGTAGAGGAAAACATCGTGAGGAAACCGACATGCCTGCTCGCGCAAGTTTTTTATTTATAAGTTTTTTCCGCTTACAACACAGAATTGAGCGAATCATTCCTACCCATTCATTCCTTATCGAACGGAACAAGATTGGAAGTTCATTGCGAACGACCAATCGGAGACGTTCCCGCCACTGCGAACACACGTCAACTGTGGTTTAGAAACGTCAGTGTAATTTTTGCATTCATCCGCTCCATACTCAAACCGCGCCGCTTCATAATCAAACCGCAATCGCATCAAAAACTGTATAACTATTATAAACTAGCTTCTGCCCGCGACTTCGTACGCGGACCCTGTTGCTTATGCCAGCGACAACGGGGTCGCCATTTATGTTATTTTTTATCATTTTTCACATTTAAATCTTTTATCACACTGAGCTTTAGTTTTATATCATTCCAACAACCACCAAAACATACAGTCCATTTGTCATCGTTTTCATTTTGGTAACCGCATTATTATATTCCCCACTTGTCTCTAGAGACCTAGAAGTCAATGCGTAGATACGGTTGGAATTCAAGCACAATTCTCTATCCGTGAACGTCTCCGACTCGCGAGACAATACATGACGTTCACTATCAGCGGTCAGTCGCACATCACGTGCCCCACTTGTCTCTAGAGACCTAGAAGTCGATGCGTAGATACGCTTGGAACTCAAGCGTAATTCTCTTTCCGTGAACGTCTCTGACTCGCGAGACAATTCATGACGTTCACGATCAGTCAGTCGCGCATCATATTCTTCACTGGTCTCTTGAGACCTAATGAATACGCTGAGAACGCAGGCGTGCTTCGCGACCCGAAGAGTTTTCCACGGAGCGAGTTGCATCCTAATGTTCTCAAACAGCATCAAGTCTCTCCTGACGCTCTTTGGTAATTCTTGGGATCTTATGATCCTCAATCTTTTAGCTCATTGAGAAAGATTTGACCTCTTTTTAGGCATGGTCATAGTTTTATTGTGAAGATACCTGATCAATAAAAATCTAAATTAAAATGACTGCTCCCCTGCGTTACCGGGTCTTTGTGACACGGTGGCTACCGTGTCACGAAGACCCGGTAGAAGATAAATGGAAAAGGAAATTAAACACTCAAACAACAAAAGCCCGAAGGCATATTCATACGATAAAATAAAAAAATAAATAGGACTTTTGGCCAGTAGAGTCAAAGTTTCAATGATATACCATCGTCATCGAAAATCGGTCCTAAACTGTTACCGCCTTCACCGCGTGCAGGTACTCCGAGTTTATGTTATTTTTTAATTACACAGTAAAATTAGTGATAGCTTTGATTTCCACAACAGGTGTTCCAGATCTTTGATTTTTATAAGTCAAAAGGAAATGCCCATCAGACCGAACAACTTTTGGTAAGACGTCATTCCTGTATGTGTTATGGTGTAGCTAGGCTCTTGGAGTTCCACAACAGGGGTTCCAGATCTTCGATTTTTATAAGTCAACAGGAAAAGCCCATCAGACCGAACAACTTTTGCTAAGACGTCATTCCTATATGTGTTATGGTGTAGCTAGGCTCTTGGAGTTCCACAACAGGTGTTCCAGATCTTCGATTTTTATAAGTCAACAGGAAATGCCCATCAGACCGAACAACTTTTGCAAAGACGTCATTCCTATATGTGTTATGGTGTAGCTAGGCTCTTGGAGTTCCACAACAGGTGTTCCAGATCTTCGATTTTTATAAGTCAACAGGAAATACCCATCGGACCGCACAACTTTTGCTAAGACGTCATTCCTATATGTGTTATGGTGTAGCTAGGCTCTTGGAGTTCCACAACAGGTGTTCCAGATCTTCGATTATTATAAGTCAACAGGAAAAGCCCACCAGACCGAACAACTTTTGCTAAGACGTCATTCCTATATGTGTTATGGTGTAACTAGGCTCTTGGAGTTCCACAACAGGTGTTCCAGATCTTCAAATTTATTCTCTCAGCAAAAAATGCTCATCACGTGGAACAATTTTTGCTAAGGTATCATTTTTGTATCTCTTATAGTTTAGCTGGTCTGTTGCGGTTCTGCATCAGGTGTTCAAGTTTCCAAGATAAATTATAGCCTATATGTTGCCCAGACTTAATACCTTTACAACAAAAAAAAAAATCATTCCAATTCGTCCAGTAGTTCCGAAGATTAGCGTGTACAAACAAACAGACAAACAGACAAACAGACATACAGACAAACAGACAAACAGACAAATTTTTTTTTTGGATTCGTGCTCTATTACTGTTTCTAAACCCCCCTCAATTATTATTTTTTTAATAAATTCAATGTACAGACACAGTTTTTTTACTGTTTTATTATATGTATAGATAAGTGTTGGCCGACACAAGTGTGACATTTAAACAAGTGAAAGTGACCACAGAGAAACAGGAAGAAAACCAGATAGCACGTGGGACTTCTGCTGAGCAAGCTGTCCTTGAATCCACGTGTTTTGACCAGAAGGTTTGCAAGTAAGTCCATCCATTCCTATTTCTCAAACCCTCATATCCCTTGTGCTCAATTCTGTGTCGTCCAGCAGTCCGCCACGCTAAAATCTACATCCCAACAATAAATTTAACCCCGCTATATGGTCCTTCGAGAAACCGCTAAGACTTATCCACCAATGCCTTAGATATATTTCTCAGCATGTGAAGCTAAGTCAGAGGCCCGTGGGCAGCATAAAACGTCTGGCACCAGGTAAGTCACTAACCACACGAAGAAAGAAAGAAAGAATGTTTATACTTTATTGTGAGCATAATCACATACTCGTAATTAACTTAGTTGAGAAAGAGCTAGGCTAATCATTAGTGTGTGCTTTGAATTTAATCAATATTTTTTTATTGGTTAATTTTAGAGATCATTTTAGATCAGTTTTTTTTTGATTATTATAACATAAAAGAAATAAAATTTTATTACAATTCCTTCACTAATTAATTTTAAATGAAAGGAACTTCGTTCCATCCGGGTGTCCCTTTTTTTTTCAGGCTGGGAAATCATCGAATGACTGCTCCCGCTCTGGGTGGAGCGGAAGGGAGTGTCAGACTGTTACTGACTAACACCCATCCATGTTCCTTCCTTAGCCCTTTGTGTTCCGGGGTAGCGGTAACCCTTTCGGACATTCCCGCTTAATCCGGGTGTCCCTTGACACCTCTCAAGTTTTTTCCATGACATAATAAATCATGAGCACTTCGCTCGCGACTTTGAACGCGTGGCTATTTTTAATGTTTAGTTTATGTCACTCGGGGATAATGTAGTTTCCGATTAGATTACACTATATACAAACTTACTTATCTCTTTACAATATTAGTAGAGATTACATTTTCCTTCCCCGTGCTTAGGTCATAACATTTTCCATACTGACATTAGGATACAATATATTTTCTATGCTCACAGATCCCGCATGGAAAGCAAGATACGATTTTTAGAATAATAATATCCTTGGACATTTCACACAACGCCATATAGTCCCAAGCTAAGCAACCTAATGCTTGTTATGGTAACGAGATGTGTGATAAACTACTTATATAAATTTTTTTATAGATAGAAAAACACCCAGACCCGTAACAAATATTTGCAGGTCGTACAAATATTTGTTCCGTGTGGGAATCGAACCCGCGACATACTGCCCAGCACCAATCGCTCAACAACTGCGCCAACCATGTCGTCAAAGTATGAGTGACCGAGACTATTCAAAATGTCATTGTCATCGAAATAGAAACGTCATCATGTTTTGACGCGGTGGTCGGGTTAACCTAACGATTTAAATCTTAGCCTGGATACTTGTCTTGTACTTGAAGAGATGTCAGAATTAGCGAAGGGTAACGGGTCGAAGCCTGCCGTGTCAGCGGGATTGTCCGAAAGGGTTACCGCTTCCCTGGAACATATGGGCTAAGGAAGGAACATGGATGGATTTTAGTCAGTAAGAGTCTGACACTTCCTTCCGCTCCACCCAGAACGGGAGGAGTCATGTGATGATTTCCCACCCTCAAAAAAAGCCTTCTTTCTCCAAACCGTCGTAATCGTCCCTTCTAATTGATATTTCAGCCTGACCAATTAAATTACCATCAAAAGAGACGTGAAAAATTGGGTTTTAGTCAGACTCAGTAAGAGTTTGACACTCTCTTCCGCTCCACCCAGAGACGGAAGAGTCATTTGATGATTTCCCACCCTCCAAACAAAAGCCTGAAAACTTATGTCTTCGTTGAACTGTACAAAGACCATGATAGGATCTCTCAGGTATGTTCGGTTGAGCCTTAAAATTTCCGCTATCGTGTCCGCTCCCTCACGGCTGTTACCGGCCCAGAGCTTACCCTTAGAAGATTATGTTCACGTTCATTCTACGTGCGATATACTACTCAGGAAGTAATCATGGCGCTAAAGGAAATTGAGTGTTAGTCAAGTCAGTGTTTGTTTCAGTGCCACTCATTGTCATAATTTAAAATTTATAAGGAAGAAGGTGAGTTGATATAGTTATTTTACGAGAAAATCTGTTCTGAAAATTACTAGGTGTATACATATTGGTGCTCGTGACTCTACAGTGAATAACAAGGGTAGTAAATAAAAAGAACTTGTTTTTAAATTGTCAATTTAGCATTAATTTTATTTCAAACTTAATTGTATACTGTTTGCTGTGCCCTACAGGGTCCGTAATTGTACCCTAACTTTAAGCCCATTGTAAGATCTTCACACATTCCATAATGTGTGAAGATCTTACAATGGGCAAATAAGTATATGAATATGAATCATCATCATCTGCCTCGTCTTTTTCCAACTATGTTGGGGTCGTCTTCCAATCTAACCGGATGCAGCTGAATACCAGTATTTTACAAGGAGCGACTGCCTTTCTGACCTCCACATCCCAGTAACCGGTCAATACGATACCCCTTAGTAAGTGAATATGAATATGAATAAATAATAGGGTTTTCGATACATTCGACTAAACTTTAAATGGTTTTTTGAGCAAGTAGACCTTTAAATTATTCTTTCTTTCGTTTTTTTTTCACGCTTGATCGAGTGATTGATATTGCTAATAGCTCACTTAAATGAACTCACTTCCCACATCACCTCTCCCCGCTGCCACAGCCACCGCACTCTTCCATTCCACATCCATATCCCACCTTCTAATCTAAACTTTAAAACTGCAAATAAGTACCTTTCTCAAAATGGCACTCTAAGGAATCCAAACATACTTACCTCATTGAGTTTCCAATACTGCATTTATTTTCCGAGACGAGGCTCCGTTCTTAACGGTATCGTATAGGTACGCGCTCACTCGCGCCAGTGGCTCGACTGCTATTAGAAAACGCTTTTAGCAAAATAGACGAAGAGAATTTTTTAAAGTAATTATTTGCGCCAGCGGCCTCTTAATGGTTTTCACACGTTCTTGGAATTCAGTAATTGGAAACTGAAAGGTTTGAGCTTGGATTCTATTGATGGATTAGCTTCATTGTTTGGATAAGAAATGAAAAGGAATGGAGCCTGGGATTAGATTGAGATTTTATTCTGTTTGTTTTTTTTATTGTTAAGCGTTTGACTAGTCTTGAGTAATTTAATTACTTAAGTTTTCTTCAGGCGTCCAGATAGTCGTCTGTAGTGTTTTGTTTAGCAGTACGTGCTTTAGAAAAAACTAAAAATAAATAAGTAAATATGGTATAGTGCCGTTCTTGTGCCTATTTGAAATAAATAATTTGACTTTGACTTTGATTTTGGTAAGGAATGTGTACGCAATCTTTTTAAAAACTATCCGGTCATGGTACAGACGCCAGCAAATCAAGCTATCCTAAACTGAAATATTTTCCCAATTGAATATGAACTTTATGCTATTGCAATAAAGTTGAAAACTTATCAAAGAATTTGACAGATTGGGGTAACTTGATGTTCTGGCCTCTGTACTAATCAACGAATTGCATCTGCGGATCGAATTATACAATAGGTACGTAGAAATATAACTGGTTATTCTTTAAAGAACTAGTTTTTGAAAAATAATAAGTTTTAAAATTAGCACTTTAAAACTTAATATCTCTCAAACGGATCCCATAATCGAAAAATTTTTTTTAAAAACCCAAATGGCAATGTTTTTAACAGACCTATCCAACGACATCCCACACTATGGGGTAGTGTGTAGATGATAAGGCAAAAAACCATCCCCAATTTACGTGTAGAGAAAAACATTTTTTTTCTAACATTTTATTTCACCACTTTGTCGGCGTGATTAATACTTATCCATGCCAAATTACGGCGTTCTATTACTACTATTTGCGGGCAGACAAACGAATTGACATTGGTTCCATGCTTACTACGGAACCCTAAAACAGTTCTAATATCTACGACACAATTCCACTAAAAAGGAGACAGCCCGCATCACAATCACGTCCCCGCCACCAAACCGCTCGACACGAACCCTCCGACAAAATGTCGAAGTATGAGTGACGTCACACCGTGTAAATTGTCGGTACACGTATTTACCGAGATACCAATAAGAGTATGATTGCTCCAGGGACCAATAGAGGCGCTGCATCGATTACGTGAGCCTCGGCGTAATGCAATCTTGTTGCTGTCGTAACTGACTTGATATGCGGAAATCTGATAGAAAATTCAATTTAGCTTATTGACATTTGTGTTATAGATCTATAGATGGATAGATGAGAGGTGAACGTGTGACTTTGTGATTTTCTGTGGGACTTTTGTTTTAAGAAGAAAAGAATCACACTAATATTGTAAAGGCGTAAGTTTGTGTGTGTGTGAGTTTGTATGTTTGCTCGTCCTTCACGCTTAAACGGATCTGGATGAAATTACTACGATACTTTATGATCTGGATTAACACATTGATAACACATACCCCAGGAAATGAGGATGGTTACCAACCGTTTATCTTTTAAATTAAAAGTTCGCGAGCATATTCGCAAGAAGCTGGCAGAATCATCACGCCGGTAATGTTCTCCTAATGTTCGTTTTATTTATTATAGTAGGTATAGTATTAAATTTATTTATATAATATAATTAGATATGTATTTATTATTATATTTATAGTTTGTATATGTGTATTCACAATTAAATAAATATTTACACTTTATTTTCTATTGCACCCTACCACTGTTTATCTCTGCATCACCCGAAGGTTGACTGGTAGAAAATGCCTATGGCATTAAGTCCGCCTCGGTACATTTCTGTGCTTAAAGTATTAAATGTATTAAGTGTGAGTACATGGTATTGGTGGTGTTGGTCATGGCGGAAAGTGCCGTAAAGTGGGACCCGACCTACTTATAAACGGGTCAGTAATTAAAAGGGTGTCCACTTTTGAATAGGACATTTTCTTTCCAACGACCTTAAGGACCATGTAGATATAGAGAGGGAGCGCAGGGCACTCGCCGTTCGGTGCAACATGTTGACCCGCAGATTTGCTCGGCGTACAGATCTAGTAAAAATTACTATTTTCAAGGCTTACTGCCAGAGTCTGTACACGAGTAATCTGTGGGTCAATTACACCAAAAGATCGCTGAGTGTCTTGCGCGTCCAGTACAATAATGGTTTCAGGATGTTGTTGGGCCTGCCTCGCTACTGCAGCGCGTCGGTAATGTTTGCGCAAGCTCGTACCGACGGGTTTCACGCGATTATACGCAAAAAAACTGCGTCGCTACTGAGGAGAGTGAGAGACAGTCGCAACAGCATCCTGAGGACTGTAGCGGAGAGCTTCAGCCCTCCAATTGTTAAGCAGTTTGTGCAGAGGGTGATTGGTACTAACACTAGATAAAAAGTTGTTTTTATAAAAAAAAAAAAAAAGTTTTTATTTCGGACATATATGGTCCATAATATTGTTAGTATGCAGTACGACTTAAAACTATGTTAAATTTAAAATTAGAATTGGAAATTTGGATTGGAAAAAGAAATTTAATTTAATTTAATTTAATTTTTATATCATGTTACTGACACTCTATGGATTTTTTGTGTCCGAAATAAAAATTATATTATTATTATTATTACTTTTCATCCCGGTAGTATGTACGTTCCCTTGGGATAATATGCGATATCAACGCGGGCGAAGCCGCTGGCAGCAGCTAGTTAAGAATAAAGATGTCTATTCTGCACACAAAAAATCACAACCCGCACATAGAAGCCAAAAAGTCTCGTATTCTAATTAAATAAATAAATTTTTGAATTTATCTAATAAAAAGTTATATTCTAAGAAAAAAAAATGTATTTTGTTTTAAATTACCTAATCATGATGATGTTGTGTCTTTTATGTTGATATAGTATGGTGTATCCCTATTAATATATAAAATAACACTTTTAGGTTATTTTCAGGATTGACCAATTACTATTGGGCTCTTTATTAGAAAGTTAGTGCAAGACCGTAGCCTGGAATGTGCCCGGTTAGTGGCAATAAATTTCCTTTACGTGTGACTAATTGCTAATTTCACCAATAAGACTATATGAGGTATTTCTCAACAGCATGTGAAGCTAAGTCAGAGGCCCATGAGCAGCATAAAAACTCTGACACCAGGTTAGTGACTAACCACACGAATATGAAGGAAAGAACCAATGAGACTGAACGCGATCAGCACATCTAAACCGCGTTCAAGGCCAGTCAGTATCAATATTTCATAGAAAATAATGAGACAACCCTTACACGGGGTTTCCTTGCTGATCGCGGTTAGTTTCATTGGTGAAAGCCCTTAAACATAATTGGTGTAATATGCATGTAAATACCTACTGCACACTTACTCCTTTCGAGAAATCACGCGATTTAAGGTTTATCTAGGAGGATTCTACAAACGGTAACGTTTAGATAAATCTCATTAATATCGCAGTAAATCTGTCCTGGATTTTCAGATATATTGCTCTGACATCAAATGTTGGATAATTGGAGCTACAAACATAGACTATCGTTCAACTGCGAAACGCCTCAAAACAATTTAAACTCCTTTAAATCCGACACGTTGAGCTATATAAGGCGAAGTTTGCACAGTAAGTGTAACATGTGTGAATATTATATAGCTACCGCTGATGTTGACCTAGCTAGGGTCTGATCTATATCATACATACATAACATCACGCCCGTTATCCATGAAGGGTTAGGCAGCAGTATACCTATACTAACACCTACTTAATAGAGGGTAAGCCTATTGTCATCAACAAATCCAAGCTGCTGTTAAAAAAATTTTGGTGGGAAATCCCATTGCCCCACCCGGGAATCGAACACAAGACCTCATGCTCAGCTGTAGCGCTTGCGACTATTAGACCAACGAGGCAGCAGTCTATATCTTTTTTTATGGACACGGTATAAAAAAGGACAGTATGCGAAACAGTTTCTGCCTCGCATTTTCCCAATTATGACGAGGTTGGCTTGCAGTATAACTGGTTGCAGCTGAATATAATATTTTACAAGGAGCTTTTCGGGCTTCTGACGACCCGTATCGACTGTCAAAGATGAATGAGAGCCGGGACCGACCGTTTAACGTCCTTTGCGACGCACAGAGGAGACTTTGTATTTAAAGATGGTTACCCATCCACAACCAACCATGGCAAGCGTAGCTTAACCTGATTGATCGACCATGCGGCTGTTATTACTTAGAAATAAACCCTCTCTCACAAAGCTTAACATGCTCATAGTAATTCAGTATCAACAAGGTTTATATAAAGATTTTTTAAAAATCTATTCAATTAGCTTATTAACCCTTTAAAATCTCTTCAACCTTTTTATAACTATATTAGCTATTTAAATGATTTTGTAAAGGTGAAAACCTACGGGTCCACACCGCACCAGCCGCAACATAGCAACGCATTTTGGTTTGCTTTGTATGAATTTATATAGCACCACTATCGATGCTGCCCGCCCAAAATATGAACAAAAAATTCATAACGTCACGAAAACTATACATGGATTCTTTCACCACGTGCATCGATCACTGCCGTACGTTGTTGTGTTCATAATTGCAGTGAGACCCGCTTAAAACATAGTTAAATGGACGAGTCATTTTTAATTCTATTATTTAGAGGGATATGAAGAATTGGGTATTTGAAAGGGTAGTCAATAACGTTACTTTTTATGAATTGTCAAAACGCGGTATTTGTCCGTGATTTGTATGAAATATAACAATGTGACATCACAATTTTCAGAATCAAATGGAATACTTATTCGCATTAAATGCAATTTTACAATTATATCTTCGCATAATATTTAATTTCTGTACGGTGATGGAAGTTTTTAAGATAAGCGGTCTTTTTCAAACTCAAACTCAAACTCAAACTCAAAGTATTTATTTCAAATAAACCAATTACAGGCACTTTTGAATTGTCAAGGTGTCGGTCAGTCCGAGAAATGAAGCTAGTTGCCCATTCCAAAGGAGTAGGTACCTATGGAGAAGAACGGGCAAGAAACTCCATGGACACTCTTTTAAACAAAATATGGTTACAAAATATTTGTTACATAGTTCATATTAATATTATACATGTGAGAACGATGCAGAACGTTAAAAGCATCAGATATAAAATATGTAAAACCTAATCAATAATTAAATTAAAACAAGCCTTAGCCGCTAAGAGATGACCAGTCCCTACTGACAGCGCCCGTTCACGAACATGACGCATATATTAGCACCATTCAGCTCAACCATTTTGAAGGGAGCTAAATGATCCAACACACACGCCACCATCAGCGAGACATTAAAGTGAGCATGGCATACTCTCAGCCGCCAGGGCATATTCAAGTCAATGAAAGACGCACCCAGAGATTGGTCGCTTTATAATAGGTACATAGTACTCACACAATCTCTTAATATTGTATAACTGCTTAGCACATGCTAAGCAGTTATACAATATTAAGAGATTGAATTTATACAATGCAAAGATGTTTTTTTGTTGTTGTTGATCTTCCGCAGCTCCAACAGTTTTCAGTAGTCTAATAAATTAGTTGATGCGCCCTTGTGGAGCTGGACTAGCATTGACCCAAGCATTTTTATCAGCAATGTAATCTCCCAATTTATAATACGCTTGGCTGCATAGTGTGCGTTTTATACAAGTTTTAAATTTTGTTTCATTAAGTTCAAGAATGTGGGGAGGTATTTTATTGTAACATTTTAAACAGTACCCCATGAAAGATGAATCTACTTTAGCCAGCCTGAAACCTGGTTGAACTAATTGGTCCCTATTTCTAGTGAAATAGTTGTGTCTTTCACCTCTTTTACTAAAAAGATGCAGATTTTTCCGTGCGTACATGATGTTTTCATAGATATATTGACAAGGTACAGTCATGATGTTAATAACCTTAAACCGTTCCCTTAGAGAATCGCGCCTACGAAGATTATAAATGGCTCTGATAGCTCTTTTCTGCAGAATAAAAATAGACTCGATGTCTGCAGCTCGTCCCCAAAGTAAAATACCGTAAGACATAATACTATGAAAATAACTAAAATAGACTAGCCTCGCGGTATCTACATCAGTATACTGACGGATCTTTCTGACAGCATATGCTGCAGAACTTAGCCGTCCTGCAAGAGATGTTAAATGAGGACCCCATTGTAGCCTTGAGTCGAGCGTGATCCCCAGGAAAACAGTTTTATCGACAAATTCTAGTTTCTCTTGATTCAATACTATCTCACAATCACTACTTTTTACATTTGGTAAAGAAAATCTAATGCACTTCGTTTTTTTTCCATTTAATACTAAATTATTTGCAGTGAACCAATTTTGGACCTGCAGTAGGGCGTTATTTACGTCGTCAAAATTTTTTCTATGTGATTCCGTATTTTATTTATGACCGTTTCAAATAGTCAATTCGACAATATTTGCAAAGAAGTGATAATGTCTGGGTACAGTGAGCGCACACCTTCGGCAAATCCGTTCTTACTGTTGCGTGCCGTACATGCGTTGCGGCCGTGGACGACCAGTGGACATTCACCTTAAATAGTTACTAAGTAAAACTAAAATATAAAAGAAACAAATAGGATCAACTTAGAGAGAGAGAACATTAAGTCAATTATTTTATAGACTAGGTAATTATTCAAAATTTTCATCAAAAACTAAAGAAATAAGTTTTATGTAATTAGTTCAATTCCAGATATATAACCACTCAAGTGTGCTCGGGGCATAACTAATGCTATCAGGAGTCTTTGCCAATATCTTGGCGTAATCTTACTAGATGTGGACGTGACCATCGCTTTCTCCCCCCTTCCGAGTGGGGGGCGGGCAGACACTGAGGTGTTATTAAAACGGGGAGGGTAGTTGGATGAAACTCGGATAGTTTGTATTAAAAAAAAAATGTTTTGTTTTGTTAGTTGCAATTAATATGTCACCTACGTATATATGCTCTGTGAATTAGTAATAGAATAATGTTTAATGTTTGATGGTATTTGATAAAAGTATTTCGAGGAATTCGTAATTGGGCTACTTTTTAGTAAGGTAATACTTATTGATTTATTTATATCCCTAATAACTATAATTACAGTCGGTTGATTTTGTAAAAATATCGAATTCTTCTTTCGTTTCGAATGGTTAGTGACTAACCTGGTGTCAGAGTTTTTATGCTGCCCATGGGCCTCTGACTTAGCTTCACATGCTGTTGAGGAATACCTCTTAGATTTGCTGGTTTCCTCACGATGTTTTCCTTCACCGGTTTTTAAACAAGTGATAATTACCTATACAATACGCACATGAATCCCTAATAGCACAACAGGTATAATAACGTAATGCGATTTTTTTGTTCATTGTGGTAAATCATCAAATTACTTCTTCCGCTTTGTGTAGAGCGGAAGGAAGTTTCAGACTTTTAATGACTAAAACCCATCCATGTTCCTTCCTTAGCCCTTTGTGTTCCAGGCAGCGATAACCCTTTCTGCCAATCCCGCTGACTACGTAATGCGTTAGTGAGGTCTTATAATTTAATGTCTATACCTACATATTATTATAATGCATAATATCATACACTCGGTAAAATTGATGAGATTCCTTAACTGTGCTACACAAATATCTACATAACCAAAGAATAATTTTCCATAATTTCAGAATTTAACTGCGTCGGTACGCAGAAAATAAATTCAATCGAATCAGATCACGGCAATCAGTACCACTTTCAAGTTAAATTCCTACTCAAATACTTAGCAAAAAACTGCTTGCATTTCATTTCATCTCAGACGCTACCAAACATTTGCATCACAAAAAAAAATTAAGGATACTTGAAGCACCGTCGAAGAATATTAAGGAGATCTTCTGAAGGATCAGTTCATGAATTTCAAGGGGTAATCGAAATGCATTAACTGGAGTAGAAGCTGCCTTGGAGAACGTAGAAGGCCCTCAAATGATTTATGCGGAACCTTTTCGAAACGCCCGCACGGATATTTGAATCGTATGGATTTGGGTTTAGAGCAGGAACACATTTGCAATTAATCGTTCTGCAACTATTGCAATATGACCTGCAATTGTGGTTCATTTGGCGATTACGATTGTAACTGCAATTATATGCAATAGTGGCCTATTTGGCGATTACGATTGCAATTGCTGGTATCTACTTACCTGCAGTAGTGGCTCATTTGACAATAACAGTAATTGTGGCATTTTTCCGTTTTTCCTCGGCATTGAAGACAGGGTTTGCAATCTAAAAAAAAACGAAAATATCATTACATAGTATAAAACAAAAGCAAGCTTTCTCTGTCCCTATATCCCTATGTATGCTTAAATCTTTAAAACTACGCAACGGATTTTGATGCGTTTTTTTTTAATAGATAGAGTGATTCAAGAGGACGGTTTATGTGTATAATGTGTCGACATATTTTGCGGGCGAAGCCGCGGGCGGAAGCTAGTTAAAAATAATCTTAAATGAAGTTATCTCAATCAATGGATAAGCCAAGTTGTAAGCGTTGTACTGGCTAACATGAACAGATACGGCACTGCTTCTATATGACCTCACAAGGCAGAGACGCCATGGTAACGCCATTCGACTTGAGGCTATTGAAAGCCTGAAAGCTAACCCGGTAAAAGGCGTTAAATAAAAATTAATCCGCACTTAGTATAGTGAATGACGTTATTTACATATTAAGTAATGGTATGCGAATTTTATGTAGAACAACACCTAAAAAGTGAAAAATATAAAGCCAAAGACAGCGACTTCCGGAATAAGTTTTTTTTCCCAGTGTAGTGGTAGTTTTTGGAAGTCGTTTTTTTTTGTAAAAAGTTTTTTGTTGATTCTATCAAAGTTTTACTGAATAAAACCACATCGTACGAACGTACGGTCCTTGTGTAACAATCCTAACTACCTAAAATATGGCGTCAAGAAATCCCCCGCATGGTTGTCGAATTGTAATGTACAGTCGCCAGCACATGAAGCTACCCCAATCTGTCAAAATTCTTTGATCGTTTTTAAACTTTATAACAAAAGAATAAGGTGAATGTTCAATTGGGAAAATTTGTGGTAACTTGAAGTGCTGGCGACCGTACCCAAGAGACCAGCGGCATTGCATGGCAAGTGTGAATTGAATCGACTTCTGCTGCCGACCGCGCAATTCTCGCGCCACGATTATAACACGAATTGGGTATTCGAAAGGGTAGTCAATAATGTTACTTTTTATGAACTGTCAAAACGCGGTAGGTATTTGTACGTGATTTGTATGAAATATAACAATGTGCCGTCACAGATTTTTTGAATCAAATCGAATACTTATATTAGCATAAAAATCAATTTTACAATATCTTCGCATAATATTTAATTGTTGTACGGTGATGGAAGTTTTTAAAACGAGCGGTCTTCTTTATGAGATTTCATATTTTATTTTTCACCGTTTCAAATAGTCAATTGCAGGTGTGCTCCTACTCTTAAGATAGATTTGAATTCGTTAGCAATTATCGGCCGTGATTAACGCCTTGTTGGCTTTAGGTGAGCTTTGATTTTCAGTGTTTTGATTGGATCAATATTATATTTAGGATTATGGTGATTTCGAGTCGACTTGTCTTGAATCTTCCGTCTGTTTGCTTCTAGAAAATTAACGTTATTATTTAGATTATGTTATGATTAATAACTTGGTACAGTAATTAGATTATTTGACCTAGTTTTTGATAATACTTAGAATTAAACGTTAGACTAACATATTTACTTTCAGAAAGTTTTTGTGTAGTAAATTATGTACTGGCGCATTTAAGAACATTAAATTTTGCATTAATTTGCTCAGTACTTCTAACGATAGACTCGCCAGTTCTTTTACGATGTCTATTTTTAAGGCAGTCAAGGTCTAGGGCTTGATCGCAAAAACGCATGACTTCAGAAAACCCTAACCCCTACAGCAGTGATGGCGAACCAATGCCACGCGTGCCATTGGTGGCACGTAACAACATAATTTAGGCACGGCATCATTTTAAGAATTGAAATACCTGAGGCATCTAGTGTGCAATAATTTGTTGTTTCATGTAAATAAATATAGAAGTGTTTATGTTGATATTACTTTTACTTGTATTATTGTGTTTGTTTCCAGTACTCACTATTACAAGATTGTTTGTTGGCACGTTATGATCACTGATCACATTTAATGTTTACTAGCTTCTGCCCGCGACTTCGTACGCGGACCCTGTTGCTTATGCCAGCGACAACGGGGTCGCCATTTATGTCATTTTTAACCGACTTCAAAAAAGGAGGAGGTTATCAATTCGACGGTATGTTTTTTTTTTTTTTTTTTGTGTGTTTGTTACGCGATTACTCCGCCAATTGTGGACCGATTTTCAAAATTCTTTTTTTGTTCGAAAGGAGATACTTCTGAAATGGTCCCATAGTCACCAAGTTAAGATCTGATGATTGGATCCTGGAGAAATCGAGGGCAACCCTCAAATTTTATGGGCTTACACACCGTTTTTCTCCAATCTTATGAAGTAATTTAAGTACTTGCGTATGGTAATTATCACCTCATGTAGCTGAGCTGATTATGGAAGGTACAACTCCTTAACAGTAAGGAGAAGGCATCGACTGATTTTGTAACTGATGTTTGAAAGGGCGTTTGTCATTTTGGTCTCGTGATCATCAGGTCAGGAGGTGATGGACTAACCATAGACGATAGAAATCTTCAAAAAACGACAGCACATGCCTCGCGATTGCTGCGATTGCTTGTGTATGCATAGTTTACGACATACCATAACATAACATTACGCCAGTTCACTTTTAAGGGCGCTTTAAATTGTAACAATAATACAGTAAAGGTGTAATTTATCATTGTTACATCAAATTTTTTTTACAGTTGCAGATTTGTTGTGTAGGTATGTGTAACTTGTCCCTTGAACCAATCTTGAGAGAAACGGTTTTGTAGCTTCATTATTTTAAGAAACGGCACAACAAGGCATAAAAATTGTTCATCCAATTTTTGAAAATTAGTTAGCTCCTGAGGTATAGTCGCGACTGTCATTTTATTCCAGAAAGCTGCTGGTGAAATTTTTCGTTTCCGTATATTGTTTTGACAGCGAGAGCATGTTACGATTTTACCCAGACGCTCCAATTCTTCGGGTATTAACGTACTGTAAGCTTTATAACAAATAGCATGGCATATCAGCGAAAATGTTAATAGCCTGTTCAAAATCATTTACTGATGATACCTCCCTACGATTACGACTAGCTTGTCGCATAATATCTAATCGAGTCGCTTTGGATTCGGCAGATTCATTGGATAGACGCTCGTATTGCACGTGTAGACGACGGTAACTTTGCTCCTCGGTTTTCTGTGATAAGCGCTCCTGAATCAAACCGACACGATGAGCACGTTGCTCCTCGGTCCCGTGAGACAAGCGTTCATAAATCAAACCGACACGATGAGCACGTTACTCCTCGGTCTCGTGAGTGAGACAAGCGTTCATGAATTAAACCGACACGATGAGCACGTTGCTCCTCGGTCTCGTGAGACAAGCGTTCATGAATTAAACTAGTGTTGCCCAAAATCGGTCTTGGTCTTGCAGTCTTGGTCTTGTTCTTGCATTTTCGCAAGACCAAGACCAAGACCAAGACCGCCTTATTGTAGCAAGACCAAGACCAAGACTGAACCCTGCAAGACTTGAGCAAGACAAGACTTAAGCCTGCAAGACTCTTGCGTCTTGCAGTTAAGACAAACTGAGATTTGGGCGTCATTAAGTAGGTATTTGGTTTCATTCCCGATTTTGATAGACGTTCCCCAGTATCAAAACCGTATGTATCGTCTTAACACTAAACTAAGGTCTGCAGTTGTATCTGGAGTTGGCAACGTGGTGCTCGTCTGAAAGAACCCTAAAAGGTATTGTATTGATTAGGTAGGTACATATTATATTTCAACTATTTATTAAGTAGGTAGCGTGTTCATACTCACAAATCTGTTCCCATCATCGCATGTGATAAAATTTACCTAGAATAACTTTCTAGCAAAGTTCATACCTTGTAGGTATCTACCTATAATAATATATTATGCTTGTTTATGTCTAATGTGCAGATCTAACGTGTAGGTTGATATGTGCTTAAAATTATAGCCAACAAAATTATATAAACATTATGTAGGTACAGACGCCAGCACATTAATCTATCCCTAACTGTCAAATTTTCTCAATTAAAAATGAACCTTATATCTTTGCAATAAAGTTAAAATACTATCAAAGAATTTTGATAGATTGTGGTAACTTGATGTGCTGGCCTCTGTACCTACTTATGTTTAAAAGTTTATATTATTCTTCTATTCAGCAAAATTTAAAACTAACAGCGAGTTGAGTAGGTCTAGTAACAGTTTCTACGGCAGCCAATGTTATGTACAGACGCCAGCACATCAAGCTACAACAATCTGTCAATTTTCTTTAACAGATTTTCAACTTTATCGCTGAAGAATTATTAAGGTCAAGGTTGATTGGGAAAATGTGACGTTCCGCGAATAAACTGTTGGTCGGTCGGTGTATTATATACCGGTTTGCAAAAAGTGTATCAAAGCATTTGACACTGTTTGAGCGCCGCATTCGCCGACAAAGAGTACGGACAGAGGCACACAAAATTGTTACCTATTTTAGTAGGGTTGGTACAGGAGGAT
The DNA here is from genome assembly GCA_951799385.1 of Hyppa rectilinea. NCBI lineage: Eukaryota > Metazoa > Arthropoda > Insecta > Lepidoptera > Noctuidae > Hyppa > Hyppa rectilinea. Next base: position 2,166,725 of record OX637309.1, on the reverse strand, counting down.
AAAAATGACTTTGAAGATGTCTCAGCAGCAGGTAGGTATAAATTGAATGCTTTGGGTTTCTTGTATAAATACATTCTCACACTTTCTCGAATTCGAACACTACAGCGTTTAAAGCTGTCGGGCGAGATGATAATTAATAACTAAGTAGGTATCGCATCTATTGAATTGCGAATATTTTGATTTCGAAATAATCATAGTTAATATCGGTAAATGATAAATAGTTTGGTTGATTAACATTGTACATTGGTGATTGCTCCAGGATAGCCCGCGAAATTCAAATTTTCTTATTTGTTTTTGCAATTTGCAGGCCAGTGCTAGATTGTTTGTTGATTAAAATATTATTCGCGCTGTAAGACGTATGTAGTTACAGAATCAATACAACCCTCCAAGTTCAAAGGTCGAGGAATGAGTTTGACCTTGAAAAAGTATTTTTTTTCATAGAATCATAATCAAAAATCTAAAGTAACGTGTTCAATAAATAGCAATAGGCTAATAGGTATTTGCAAGACTTGCAAGACTTGCGAGACTCTTGCTGCAAGACCAAGACCAAGACCAAGACTGAGAGCGCAATACCAAGACCAAGACCAAGACCAGGTGTATTGACGCAAGACCAAGACCAAGACTGGCCTAAGTCTCGTCTTGGTCTTGCATTTGGGCAACACTAAATTAAACTGACACGATGAGCACGTTGCTCCTCGGTCTCGTGAGACAAACGTTCATGAATTAAACCGACACGATGAGCACGGTGCTCCTCGGTCTCGTGAGACAAACGTTCATGAATTAAATCAAGACGACGAGAACGTTGCTCTTGAGTCTCGTTTGATAATCGTTCACGAATCAAACTGAGCCGCTGAACACGACTTTCTGGACTTTCATTAAACCTTGATAATTTCATGTTTGCTTTCTTCTGAGAAAATCTACACGCTCGCTGCTCATCACTCTCATTTGAAATGTTTCTAGTATTTCTTTCCCTGCTTTTCTTTAAACGTTCTTCCCTTTCGTCGTTACTTTCTTCCAAACGGCGTTGTCTCATTGCTCAAATAGCAGCGCGTTTAGTAGGCCTACCCATATTAAACAAAATGAATTTTCTTTCTATCTAAAATTGAAAAAGAAACTTCAAAACTATGAACTATGTACAAACTTAAACTAAAAAGTAGAAAGTAAAATTATTTTTAAATAAAAAACAAAAACCGACTTCAAAAACCTAATAAACACTAAAAACTTAAAAATAATATTAAATTGAATAACTATAATCAAGAATTATTAACCTAAACAACCTTACCTAACTTTAATCTACACTATATTTTACCATTTAAAATTTTTTGGAGTCGGTGCCAAGCCTGCCTCACAAAATATTAACCTAAAAAAAAGAACAATGGCAGCAAAAAAAAAAAACAAACTGAAAAAAAAATTACAACACAAAACAGAATATCAACTGAAGAAGATAGAGTTGTTTTGAAAACGGTACAAAACCATCTATCGAGCACTGACTAAAATTTTTAACAGCTTTGTAAAAAAATCTGTAGCTAATCATATGATATTAATTTACTCTCGTAAACTATTGTAATTAAAATTAAGGGAAAATATTTTATGGTCATATTAGATGCACTTGGCTTGGCACCGACTCCAAAAACTGTTAAATTGTAAAATATAGTGTAGATTACAGTTAGGTAAGGTTGTTTAGGTTAATAATTCTTGATTATAGTTATTCAATTTAATATTATTTTTAAGTTTTTAGTGTTTATTAGGTTTTTGAAGTCGGTTTTTTTCCCATTTAAATCTTTTATCACACTGAACTTTAGTTTTATTTCATTCCAACAACCACCAAAACATACAGTCCATTTGTCATCGTTTTCATTTTGGTAACCGCATTATTATATTCCCCTCTTGTCTCTAGAGACCTAGAAGTCAATGCGTAGATACGGTTGGAACTCAAGCACAATTCTCTATCCGTGAACGTCTCCGACTCGCGAGGTATGTATTGCCTCGCGAGTCGGAGACGTTCACGGTCAGCGGTCAGTCGCACATCACGTGCCCCACTTGTCTCTAGAGACCTAGAAGTCGATGCGTAGATACGCTTGGAACTCAAGCGTAATTCTCTTTCCGTGAACGTCTCTGACTCGCGAGACAATACATGACGTTCACGATCAGCGGTCAGTCGCGCATCATATTCTTCACTGGTCTCTAGAGACCTAATGAATACGCTGAGAACGCAGGCGTGCTTCGCGACCCGAAGAGGTTTCCACGGAGCGAGTTGCAGCCTAATGTTCTCGAACAGCATCAAGTCTCTCCTGACGCTCTTCGGTAGATCTTATGATCCTCAATCTTTTAGCTCTCTTGGAACATTGGGAAAGATTTGACCTCTTTCTAGACATGGTCATAGTTTTATTGTGAAGATACCTGATTAATAAAAAACTAAATTAAAATGACTGCGCCCCTGCGTTACCGGGTAGGCTACCGTGTCACGAAGATAAATGGAAAAGGAAATTAAACACTCAAACAACATAAGCCCGAAGGCATATTCATACGATAAAATAAAAAAATAAATATTATAGGAGTTTTGGCCAGTAGAGTCAAATTTTCAATGATACACCATCGTCATCGAAAATCAGTCCTAAACTGTTACCGCCTTCACCGCGTACAGGTACTCCCAGTTTATGTTATTTTATAATTACACAGTAAAATTAGTGATAGCTTTGATTTCCACATCAGATGTTTCTGATCTTCGATTTTTATAAGTCAACAGGAAATGCCCATCATATTGAACAACAAAGACGTCAAAGACGTCATTCCTATATGTGTCATGTTGTAGCTAGGCTCTTGGAGTTCCACAACAGGTGTTCCAGATCTTCGATTTTTATAAGTCAACAGAGAGTGCTCATCAGATTGAACAACTTGTGCTAAGACGTTATTCCTATACGTGTTATGGTGTAGCTAGGCTCTTGGACTTCCACAACAGGTGTTCCAGATCTTCGATTTTTATAAGTCAACAGGAAATGCCCATCAGACCAAACCACTTTTGCTATGACGTCATTCCTATATATGTTACAGTGTAGCTGGGCTCTTGGAGTTCCACATCAGGTGTTCCAGATCTTCAAATTTATTCTCTTAGCAGAAAATGCTCATCACGTGGAACAATTTTTGCTATGGTATCATTTTTGTATCTCTTATAGTTTAGCTGGTCTGTTGCGGTTCTGCATCAAGTGTTCAAGTTTTCAAGATAAATTATAGCCTATATGTTGCCCAGACTTAATACCTATACAACAAAATAAAAATCATTCCAATCCGTCCAGTAGTTCCGAAGATTAGCGTGTACAAACAAACAGACAAACAGACATACAGACAAACAGACAATTTTTTTTTTTTGGGTTCGTGCTCTATTACTGTTTCTAAACCCCCCTCAATTATTTTTTTTTTAATATATTCAATGTACAGTCACAGTTTTTTTACTGTTTTATTATATGTATATAATATATAGATATATAGATTGCGAAAAAATGGCACGTATACGTGTTCACGTATAGTGGTTCGCCGCCCCTGCCCAACAGCATGTGAAGCTAAGTCAGAGGCCCATGGGCAGCTTAAAAACTCTGGCACCAGGTGAGTCACTAACCACATGAAAAGAAGAAAACCCTATTGAAAAAAGTCTGCAGTTATCGAATCAGGCTATCCTGCAGGCCATTGCAGGTTAATCGAGAGATGAAGCGTTCGGGAAACCGTGGATGCATGCAGAATATCCACCGTTCTTCGTGCTGTGTGCGGTGGCACCGTCCATGATTTAACATTTACTTATTTCAAAAAAGTTAAAGTCGCAATGACTTCCATTCCATTTTCAAAAATTGATTGTGAAGAGTGATTATTTATGCGCCACGTCTGGTATGTCATCTACCTAGCATTTTCCCAACTATGTTGTGGTCAGCTTCCAGTCTAACCGGATGCAGCTGAATACCAGTATTTTACATGGAGCGACTGGCTATCTGACCTCCACAACCCAGTAACTGGGCATTACGATACCCCTTGGTAAGACTGGCTGTCAGATTTTCGGGCTTTTGACGACGCGTAACGACTGTCAAAGATGCACAAATGACAGCCGGGCCCAACGGCTTATCGTGCTTTCCGAGGCACGGAGGAGTCTCGGTATGTAAAGATGGTACATATAGGTATGTATGTTTAAGAAACCCTCGGAGTGGAGTTATCGACTAGGGCTTTACTTGAGTACTTTACCCGATGCTCCCGAGGTATTCTGGTATGCACTTTAATGGCCTCATCTTTAGTTAAGTTAAAGGGTATGAACAAGCTGCTTTTCCCATAAAAGCAGGTGTAAGGTTACATTACAGCATTTACTTGAACACAAGAATTCATTAAGTTAGTAATTAATGATGATTAAAAATCTATGGCCCGGTAGTGCCCCCGCCAAGTCGAGTCAAGAATAAAAAGGGCACTACCTACCTTTTTGAAGCGTGTTGTCGTATATTCAAACCCAGCTTCGGCCTGGAGGTTCTTTACAACATTATAACATAAGCAAAAATTTCAGTAACCTAAAATCATAAATTTACAATACCAAACCAACAAAGCAGGTCAGATACATACAACGTTCCAAATACAAAATATTTACCAGTTATCCAATGCTTTAAAATACATTCTGCGTTTATACTTGAGCGCGCAATGTCCACGCCTCCTGTACATTCTGTACAATGGCCAGAAATTCGCAGAACATTGTAATAAGAGCAAAATTGTGGGAACTGGCATCCAAATACCGCGATACGTCGGTGAACGTTCGAAAAATAGGATCCGTTGAAAAAAGACGCGGTTTTAGGATTGGGATACATTGTGGGAGAATTAACTGTCAGTTGTGTTGTTGTAGTGACTGGTCGAGTTTGGTTTGAAGGAATGGACAGACGAATACAAGGATTTTTTGGCGCTTGACGTCAGTCAGACGTCAAGCGCCAAAAAATCCTTGCACAAAAACATTCCACCATTTAACGGTGGTGGAATATTTTTGTTCAATTGTTTTGTGAAATGCATTAAAAAACAAAATGGCGGCGATAGTTGCGATTTTAGCCACGCGCCAAAATAACCGAGTAACGATATCTATAAGCTCAAGCTCAAAGCACTTTTGAAATGTCAACAAGTCGGTCAGTCAGAGATATGAAGATTCCTATACCTAGGCTTTTGAGGTGTAAACTAAGTATTTTACTAACGAGATGTAGCGTTACTGAAAATTGTACGTTTAATTGGTGTTCTGGGTAATTGAAATCCCCATTGAGGGAGATAATGGTTCGGACAATATTTAAAACTATGATAAGATCAATTGAGAAAACTTGCACGCATAACATGTCTCATGTCATGATGTCGAGTACACATTCAAACACAATTTGGCCACCGTCGATAAACGTCAAAACCACAACACTCAGACCTATTAACACCTAGGAAAGTTTCCCCTACACTCTAGTGTGTCCCGCACTTTACTATCTCCTACCGCCGGAAACGGATGTGGCTCGCGGCTCGTCCTGAGCTGTGTAATTTCGCGCGCTCGCTTTCCGCATTCTATTTTTGAATGTTAGTATGCGTTCCGTTTTTTTTCTTCATGTATGTTCTGTGGAATTCTTTATACACTGACCTCGTGTCGCTTGTTAGTGGAGCTTGTATTAAGCAGAAATGAGTGAAATATATTCATTTTAATTTTAAGTTAGTCCGTTTTACGCTGAGTACGAATGGGGGAGTTTATTTTAGTTGGAAGATGTAATTTTTCATAAAGTAAATGAAATGTATGATTTTTTTTTATAGTAATCTTGATAGCTTTTACATGTTATTTTCTACTTTTTTCTGGCATCGGTTAATGTAGGTTCCACTGTTTATATCTGCATAGAGTACAATCCATATTCATGTACCTAAACAATATCCGACCTACCAAAATGTAAAATTATAATTAAGCGGAAACAATTGTGACCAGAATTCTATACCAAGCCACTAATATAACGAACACGATACATGGGATTATAAAATTGAAGCTAATTCGAACTGAACTTTACGCTTGTTACTAAAATATGTGTTTGTTTTTTTACCGTGTTAAAAGTATAATGTAAAAATAAAGTAAATATAGTGTAAAATATGTGTTTGATTTACCGTCGAATTTCATTGTACAGGTATTGTGAACCTAGTCAATAGTTACTTATGACCGATTTCAAAATGTTCCATAAAATGTCGGAGAACCGAGTTTAACTCAAAAGGGTTACAATTACTTTTTAACCATATAATTTCTTGCACAGTCCGTCCATTGTTTCTTAGGTCTTCCCCTAATCTTACAGCCATCCAAATTCATTGATCGAAAAATTAGTTTTCAGCCGTTACTACTATCAAAGCTGCCGCGTCTGCGGGATTGTCCGATAGGGTTACCGCTACCCCGGAACATAAAGGGCTACGGAAGGAACATGGATAGGTTTTAGTCAGTAACAGTCTGGCACTCCCTCCCGCTCTACCCATTCCCCCTCATTTGATGATAACACACCCTCAAAAAGAAAAGCTCCGGCAATCCACAGTCAGCCACGCTCATTGTATGTACTTCGAATTCGCGGTATTGGCAAGTTACCGGTCTAGGCAAACAGGTTGGTGACCACAGAAACCTCTCGATTCAGTAACGTACGTACCAGCACATGTACACGCCGTCCCTACTGTAATATTCGCCACTAAGTTGCGGTACGCGTTGCGAGTTGGGTGAAGATGGATGTGAAGCATTTGTCCCGCAGACCACGGAATGTCTAGAAGCGGCAGTGCTAATGAAACCCGTGGAGAGTGCGTTGAGCCTACCTTTTCTGTTACGGACCACCTTCACCGCTGTCATTTGTGTCGTGGTGCGAGAAAACGTTAACACGTTTAGTTGCTATGGAAACTGTTGTCAATGCCGGCTCTAGCAGTGGCCGGCAAGACGTCTCGGTGATCTGTGGTTTGTCCATATCGTGCGACTGTATAGTTTGTGGTTGATCGACGTCACGAACAGCGGATATTGATCGACATATCGTTCGATGGTTATTCTCTTGTTCCTCACCAATTTAACAGTCTACTGTAAGGTTGGGACTTGGGAGACAAGTGAAACACACGAGATCTGGGTAGATACTGATTATATATTGAGATTATTGAGATTAACTACACGGATTAATAGGTATGCATACACATCTATAGTTACTACATCTCATCTTCACCGCATTAAAAAAAATTAAATTAACTACAGTTTAATTTCATTTTACGCTATAATATTATATTGTATATTTATGATTATATAGTTATACACGATTTATAATAGTAATAATGCTGTTACATTGTAGTAGTTTTCTTTTTTTTTTTTTTTTTTTTTTACATTTATGTACTTATTACTAAATTATCTTATAACTTATTATACACACACATATAGTACCTGTATTTAAATAACTATAATCAAGAAACAGGTGGCATGTACAGTTTTGTCCTGTTCTTGTGTATTGTGTACATTTTATTATTTTTCATAATTTCTACATTTGGTGAACATTCTCTTATAACAGTGTATGGACCTTTATAAATGCTTTGGAACTTATTACCTGTTTCATTTTTTATTAGAATTAAATCATTTGGTTTGTATGACACTGGGTTAACATTTCGGTCGTATCTCACTTTTCTGTTTACTTTACTGGCTATTAAATTATCTCGTGCCTCTCTTTGCGTTGTTTGTATTCTGTATTTTAATTCTAATGGGTAGCTATCAAAATTGTATAAAGGATCAACTTGGCCTGAATTTAAGTTCGTTGGTAAAATACATTTTTTGCCGAATACTAACTCAAAAGGGGTAAATCGTGTCTCAGTGTGTACTGTTGTATTATATGAAAAACACCAAAATGGAAGCCAAGTGCTCCATGCTTCTGTATGATTACCTGTTTGAATCCTTATATAATTACCCAAGTGTTTGTGTGAGTTTTCCAATGCGCCAATACTCTGATGATGATACGCCGTTGACTGTAATTTATTTATATGTAATAGGGTACATACCTCTTTCATTGTAGTTGACAAAAACTCTGAGCCCATATCTGTTGCTATAGTTCCTGGAATTCCGTATCTAAGAATAAAATTATTAACTAAATTTCTAGCTACGTCACTTGAGGTTTTTGATAACATTGGGTATGCTTCAACGTATTTAGTTAGTTCACATTGGATGGTCAATATATATGTGAAATTATTGTAATCTCTATCCAATGGACCTACCAAGTCCATGTAAATTTTTTCAAAGGCTGATGTTGCCGTAGTCGTGATTTCCATAGGTTCTTTTGTATGATGTGACGAATGTTTTTGTCTTTGACATTTGTCGCATCTTTTCACAAACTCTGTTACATCCACCTCTAGCCTTGGCCAGAAATAATATTTTTTAATATTATTAATCATCCGTCTAATGCCCGCGTGGCCACTTGTGGGCAAAAGATGGAAGTCATTTATGATCACACGTTGATCATCTTTGTTGTTTATTCTCTCTATATCTTTTAATATACATAGTCGTGGTCCGGACCATTTATTTATTTTCTGTACTTCACTTATTACTCTTTCTATAAAATTACTTTTATCATTCTTATTCTTTATGAAATATGTTTCCTCTATGTTATATTTCTTACAAATTATTTCCAACTCTCTCACAAATTCGCCTGGCGAGAATTGCGATCGAGACGCTGGATTTATGAAAATTGTATTTCTTGTTGGTGCATAACAAAAACATTTGTTCTCATATTTTATTTCATTCAAGTTACGATGTCGTGCTAATTCGTTTTCTGTTATAAAACGTAATTCAATGAAACATTTAGGTTTACTAATCATTTCTACAACTTTCGGTTGATCAGGCCGATTGTCGTCAAAAGTAACAGTACCCTGTGTTTGTAACCTGGCCTTCTGGCCTCGTGTCATTACATTGATAACACTGTCATTCATCTCTTTCAACTCCTCCGATGTTATGCGCAAGCGTGACATTGCGTCCGCTGCTGAATTATTTTTTCCTCTCAAATATTCCACTACGAAATCATATTCTTCCAAAATCAATCTAAATTTTGTCAATCTGCTTGAAGGATCTTTCATTCCAAATAATGCTATGAGCGGTTTATGATCTGTTTGGACTGTAAACTTACGGCCATACAAATAAGGTCTAAAATGCTTAACCGACCAAACGATGGCTAGCAACTCTTTCTCGATTGTTGGGTATCTTTTCTCGGCTTTATTCAAACTTCTACTCGCAAATGCTACCGGTCTACTGTTTCCGTTACACAATACCGATCCAATAGAGTAATTTGACGCGTCAGTTTGTAAAATAAATTGATTTTTCTCTGAGAAATCGGGATATTGTAATACTGGATGTTTAATGACACATTGTTTAAGTAATTCAAATGATTTTTGACATTGCTCATCCCAATTAAACATGACATTTTTCCTACACAGTGAATTTAATGGATGTGCTTTCTCTGCGAAGTTTGGAATGAATTTCCTATAATAATTAACGAATGCTACGAATCTTTTTACTTCTTCTGTGTTTATGGGAACTGGGTAGTTTTCCACAACTTTTATCTTATTGGAGTCTGGTATGACACCCTCTGGAGTAACAATATGACCTAAGAATAGTAATTCTTTCTTTAAGAAATTACATTTTTGGGGATTTAATTTTAAATTAACCTTTCGTAACCTTTCGAATATGTCCTGAAGATTTTTAATATGGGACGTTAGATTTCGGCTAAAACATACTAAATCGTCTTGATATACTAGGCATTTTTCGTACGTCAAACCTGTCATTGCCATAGTCATCATTCTTGAAAAGGAACTGGGACTCGTTTTAAGTCCTTGGGGTAGTCTAGTCATTTGAAATCTTCCAGAATCAAATGCTGTGTATTTACGACTGTCGGGATCTAATTTTACATTATAATATCCTTGATGCAAATCTAAATGTGTAAAGTACATACAGCCTGATAAAGAATCTAATATTTCCGTAATATTTGGAAGAGGAAATTTGTCATCCTGTATAACGTTGTTCAGTTTCCTGTAGTCAACTACTAACCGCCATTTCTTGTTCCCATCGCTATCCGATTTTTTCGGTACAAGTAGAATGGGACTAGACCATTCACTCTGAGATGGTTCTATAATTCCCTCATTTAACATTTTGTCTATTTGACTTTTAATTTCATTTTTTAAAGAGTGTGGTTGTCTGTATGGTTTTGAATAAATTGGTTGAGTGTCTTGTTTCAAAACAATCGAGTGTTGATAAATGTCCGTAGTCGATAATTTATCTCCTTCCAAATAAAAAATGTCTGAATATTTGGCACATAAACTTTCAATGTTTTGTTTTTCTTCTTTATTTAAATTACTTAAGGTTAACTTTGCAAATAGCTGCTTAACCCGGTCTGCATTCAACTTGTTTTTGTTAAAAACGCAGATATCGTAATCCCTGGTACTCTGTATATCTAGATTTATTTCTGACAATGTGACGTCATTGGCTGTTGTATTCAAAATACGTACTGGTATTCTACCATTGTCTGGAGCCACTAATGTACTCGCGACAAAGATTCCCTCACATACTTCTTTCGTACTTATCACGCATTCGTCCTTCAAGTTAGTATTTACATAGTGAATTGACTCTGACCTAGCAGGTAATGTCATTAAATAATCCTTGGAATTATATAGTTTCAAAGTTATCTGGTTCCCATTATACCATAATGATAAAACATTGTTATGAAAGTCAATAACCGATGAGTACTTGCTTAAAAAGTCTTGCCCTAAAATTCCATACGCCTTACAAGGCAAGGTGTCAAACACATAGAACTTATGGACTATGTTTTGTTCGTGAGTCCATAATTGTAACTTTACATATCCGATTGCTTGGACTCTGCCTCCGATCCCATTTATAGTTATGTCCTCCTTACAGATGGGGATATTGAACTTTTGTACGTGTTTATACTTTAAGGCTGAAATGGATGCGCCCGTATCAATTAACCAGCTAAACGGTTGCAAGTGATTCACTAATAACTCTACGTAATAACTACTTTCACTAGCCATGATTTTATTACTTTTAGGAACGAAAAAACTCACTTCCGCATTCCTTGGCATCATATGATGAAGTGCTGGGTTGTGGCCGTGATTCATCATCAGTGATCACGCGAACATTTCCACGATCCCCTTTATTTCCCCTGTTGGTATTATTTCTAAAAGAGTTACCTCGATAATAGCCTCTACCTCGAGGTTGTTGGCTGCCTGCTGTAGTAGCGGCGCCTGGCTGCCCATAAGCTGCTTGCTGCTGCTGGCCTCTGCCACGTGCCGGGTAGCCACGGGTGTAGCCACGCTGTCTGAATGCACCTCTATACGCACCTCTACTGTAGCATCTGTGGTTGTTATAATACACTGTCTGCCTGGAATTGGGTTTATAATTCATATTACGTCTCAGTGAAAAAATTTCAGCACTCCGGCTGGTCGATGTGCTGTCCTCGTCTAACGCTGCTTGAACAGCATCTTTTAAGCACTGGAACTTCTGAGCTGCCAGAATTGTACTAATCCTGCGATTCCTCAATCCTTCACTAAACTGCCTGATCGCCTGTTTTTCGTTAATTGTTTTTAAAACATCAAACTTTTCTGAATTGCCCTCAGATTGTGAAATCGTGAGGTCAACAAACATTTCGGAAAGTTTTTTCCCGAAATCATCTACCGACAATTCATTTTGCCTGAAGTTTAGAAGTTGTTTTTGCAACGCACTTGCGGATTTCTGCGGTAATAGGACTCTCTTCATGTCACACAAAAGCATTTGTACATTGTCATATTTGGTAGCTAATTTTAATTTTGCCCCTTGTGATAATCTACTCTTGAGTACGAAGTTAATTAGATTTTCATGCGCTTTCGTGTCTATGACCGAACTGTAATAGTCTATGCCGTCTATCAATTGTTTTGTATTTGAAATTTCGTCTGTCATAACCGGTAATAAGTTCAAAGCAACTCTTAAGTCAAACTCCATTTTTATTGTAATTTCACTATTATCTTTTGCTTGACATAAATTAGTTATTTCTGTATTTATGTCACTAATTTTCTCACACCATTCTGTTATACTATTTGTTTCTTCTGTACTCCTATTTATTTTATTTATGTTTTCTATGTAGTTGTTGTATTGTTTAATTATTACATGAGCTTCACCTAGCTTTTTCGCTAAAATATCTCCTTGTCTACGAGATGGCCCGATTTTAATTAAATATCTCCGTATTTGTACTAGCTCTTCATATAACTTGTTTAAATATACTGCCATTTATTTATGAGTAATATTTATACATAACAATTTTTTTTTCCTCTTATTTACTGGATAAATACCTACCATTGTCCATTTTTTTTTTTTTTCACTTACATGTACATTTTTCCTTATTTACTAAATAAACATGATAAATACCATTGTCCATGTGTGTCCCTTTGTCCATGCGTTACTTAACTTACACGATTATCACTTCACTGTAATTGGTTAGACTTTTAAACACTTTCCACTGCTTCAAACTGTAGCTTCGTCGATCTTTAAATCGGGATAAAGATTAGGTCGTCGTCGCCGCATGAAAGAACTTCCTCTCTGTCCATTGGCGAGGCTCGCCTCTCGGATCCACTGGAAATGGCATTTCTTGTACTGCTTCCACAAAAAGTACACCACGCCGAGGCTTAACAACACGCAGATGACTATCAGTATAAGGGTAATATTCGACATGTGCTCCTTTACTGTTTCTGAATGCCCCCGATTCGAACCAACGGCATTTTGGTTCAGGAACACAGTCTCCCTCTCCACGTTGGAACGACACATTTTCGCATCACTAGTTTTTTGAAATTACAATTATCGTATGATAGTTTATTTTGGCACTGCGATTGTTCATTGTTTCCAATTTTATTAAATAAAGTTGAGTACTTGAAGCCGCAACACTAGATAGATATACGATGACGGTATCGCCACGGCCCCAAATATGGCAGGGTCGCCATGTAAGGTTGGGACTTGGGAGACAAGTGAAACACACGAGATCTGGGTAGATACTGATTATATATTGAGATTATTGAGATTAACTACACGGATTAATAGGTATGCATACACATCTATAGTTACTACATCTCACTACTGCTGGACATAGCAGCGTAACGACACTCAGTCCAACGTCTTCCGCATCCAGGCCATCCAGTATGTCGCCTTTGTTGAGGTCGGCTGGAAGCTGGAAGCGGCCAACCCTACGTTTGCCGATACTCGATCTTCACTCCAGAACTCGTCATCGCATCTTCGACAAAGATGGCTAGCCAACTGTCACGTCAGATTACTTACTCTGCAACTACGTCGTTAATTTCGGTTACTGGTATACTCGTAAGTATGTAAATTTTTATTCTATTAAGTGGCTAGTTAAATCATACAACAGACAATTGCCCCAATTGTGATAAAGTGAGCAGCCGCAAGGTAAGACGCCCTCAGGCTAGGTGGAGCGACGATCTTCGAAGGGTGACTAGTAGCAGCTGGATGAGTTGGTGAGAATCGAGCTGAATGGCGTGCTATTTGAGAGGCCGTGCTATATGTCCAGCAGTGGACCGCTATCGGATAATGATAAGTTGCCTTTTTTCACTTAGTGACTAATACCCATCCATGTTCCTTCCTTAGCGATTTATGTTCCGCGGAAGCTATAACCCTTTCAGATAAACCCGCTGACTCGGCAGGGTTCGACCCTGACGGGATTGATAAGTAGCTTTTGGCACTATGAAATAAGTGTCCATGTAATCATAATAAATACGGGTGTGCTACACCGGTCGATCTATTCTGTACAAATGCCACCGTGAAAACCTAAGTAGAGTAAACAAGAAGTGAGCTAACGTTCTACCTGATACTAGGCACTGATACCATTGACAGCTCATATCAAACTCACTTCACCTACGTTTTCACGGATCCATTTTTATAGAATAAACCGCCTTTTTTTTGAGGGTGTGAAATCTTCGAATGAACCCTCCTGCTCTGGGTGGAGCGGAAGGGAATGACAGACTCTTACTGACTGAAACCCACCCATCCTTTATGTTCCGAGGTAGCGGGAACCCTTCCGGACAATCTCGCTGAAGAATAAAACGGGTGTGGTGCACATCTGCCTAGCCCGTCCGGGAGTACAGGCACATGATTGTTATCTTATGGTAATTATAATTTAATCTCGCACCCAGCTAGCTCAAACTTTATAACACTCATACAAAGATACAATACATAAATTTAGTAGTTAATTAAACATAATTCCCTTTTGAATAAAACTGAACTATGAACGAGCTTTTATGATCTAATATAAAATTCCCATTTTCTTAATTACCACAGACTATAAAAGGCGCCAAATGAGGCGTAACTGTCACCATAAAGTCAAGAATATAGCCGTATATAAAGTATTTAACGAGTAAATGTAATAATTTTGGCAGATATGTAATTATTTTGTTATGTATTTGAGTCGTAATCAGTGAATGAGAAATAAAATGTTTCTGTTTGAGATTTATTTAGCCCCTCGATGTCGATGTCGGATATTATCCACCTAAAAGTATCCTATGTGTTAATCCAGGTCATAAACTACCTCCGCGCCAGTTTCATCCAGATCCGTTCAGCCGTTTGAGCGTGAAGAAGAGATAAACATACTAACAAACTTTTGCCTTTATAATATTAGTGTAAAGTATACAAGCTCTGCGTGCGTGACAGACTGCCTACCTACAAATATATTGATTTATTATTCTTAGAGAAATATAACAAATTACTTTTTATCTCGGTAGTACTTTCCCTCGGGATAATTTCGGATATAAACGCGGGCGAAGCCGCTGGCAGAAGCTAGTAATATTATAACTTTTCTTGTTTTAGTGTTAGATTATAAATTAAATGATATAGTTGCAATTATAAATGAAGGACTGAATATCGAAATTTTAACAAATAAATAAAGAAAAAGAAAAGGGTTGTTGAATCCGATTTTTAGCATATGATAATTACATTATTTTCCACTATATTCTACTAATTCAATTCGTATTGAAAACCTAACAGGAAATTCATGGACTATCTAATAACCTTGTTATTACATTTCTACATATAAACAACTTAGACATCCTTATATCAAATGACTATCTAACTATATACAAATAAATACAAAAACAAAAAGGACACTTTGGCGACGAAGTACTCATTCGCAACGCTGTCATCCGGAAACGTGCCCAAAAGACTGGCAGCATTGCCATTAAGCTATTTTAAATTTAGAACTAAAAATACTTGAATGTGTGACGATATTATTAAGTGACTCGATCAACGTGTAACGTCGAAACAAAGAGATAGACGCTGATAGACCAAAAATCAGGCTGCGATGCCCCCATTGGAACCAACTGAACGGTTGATATCATCATGTCAGTCATTATGTCATGTATCGATAGCGATGTAAAGGAATTGCACATTTATCTAGGTCATATGATGACGCAGAGATGTACTATTGGCTTATTGAGTATGTGTCGCGGGTCGCGGGTACAATTTAGCAAACGATCAGTACTTATATTTTTTTGAGTGTTGTTGTAAAGGCCTTCGGATATTCACGACAAATAACCGGCGCGTTTACTATTTCAATAAATATTGAAGACTTAAGTAGTTTCCATAAGTGTATACGTATATTCTGTCAATTCAAAATGATGCAGATTATACAGCGTGTAAGCGAAAGGGTATTTACATACAAAAGCGTATGCTATAGACCACCAAACTGAATAACTTGCACTATGGGACCAACTCCGAAATCGCAAAAAAATCAGCTGTTCTATACTGTTTTGGTCACGCGCCTCGTCGCAATGTACCGCTGATTTTTTTTCACGACTTCGGAGTTGGTCCCGTACCTTCTAAAAGTGGTTTAGTTTGGTGGTCTGTACCATATCCTTTTGTATGTATATACTCTTTCGGTTACACCCAGTGTATGCCATAAGTACTTGTGCGTTCATTTGTGTCTTTAAAAACATTACATCACTACAACTCTGACATACAGAACAAAAGGTACTAAAGCGGCTAAATTCTTATTCATAAACAAAATCTCACTGATCTATCCACACGATATAAACTTCATACCTAGCCAGGCAAAAAACTAGGTTGAATGTCACAAACCGTCCCATTTGCATTCTAAATGGCAGCGGTATGTTTTTGTTTGGACAGCGGCAGCTGGCAGTCGTTCATGACAGTCGGCCATGTTACACGCTGCGCCAGAATTGAGTTTGAAGATCGAGTCCGGCTGTCAGTTTGGATTGTTAGTGTTTGAGTGAAATTGAGTAATGGGGTGTTGAATTTATGCGGTCGTTTCTTGGTACATAGAAATCGAATATTATTGTAATCTTTGTTTCTTCTTTTTCGTGTGGTTAGTGACTAACCTGGCGTCAGAGTTTTTATGCTGCTCATGTGCCACTGACTTAATAGCTTCATATGCCGTTGAGAAATATATTTCAGGCATGCCAGTGTCCTCACGATGTTTTTAAGCAAGTGACAAATTTACAATACACACATGAATCCGAAACGTCATAGGGGCGTGCCTTGGGTTCGAACTCGAGACCATGACTTGGCAGTCCGAAGGTCACACAACTAGGCTATCACTGCATTAAAATAATCATTATTGTTTTATGTTTGAAGGTTTGAACTGAACTGAACTGATGGATTTTAAATGCGGGTTCCTTTAAACTTCTATTCAAGCGGCCAAACACTATCTTAAATAACAGAAGGTATTATTTAAAATTTAATTCAATTTATTTATTTATTTAAAAGTACATGCACAACATTACAGGACAACTCCCAAGGCGTTGTACAGTATATAATAGAGAAAAAAAAAATACATTTCACAAACATCTTGTTTGAAAATAAAAATAATAAAAAAGAGAATAAAAACAAAACGTAAACAAAGCTGAATAAAATTAACAAAATACACAAAATACAAACAAGAAAGTGATAAATTTATTTCATTAATCAATGTGAGAATGAGATGATGCTGAGAGAAGGAGAGACAAGAGGCTAGCTCTATCTGTCTCCCAATGTGAAGCAATATAAAAATAATACTGTTGAAAGAGGTAGTTGGCCTTCAGATCTATTCTCAAATAGTTTTGGAAACAATTAAACAAGTGTAAACGTTATTTTCGTGTATAAGTTCAGAAATAAACATTTATGATTGCTGTTCTCTTTCTTCTCTACATAGTATACAGGATGAAATTTAATTCATGGGCATTCTTTTAAAATCAGCTGTTCCCTACATTTTGACGAGTTATGCGAGCACAACTGCCGGGTAAGCGGGATTGTCCGAAAGGGTTACCGCGTACCCCGGAACATAAAGGGCTACGGAAGGAACATGGATGGGTTTTAGTCAGTAAGAGTCTGACACTCCCTTTCGCTCCACCCAGCGGGAGAAGTCATTGGATGATTTCCCAGCCTTAAAAAAAAAAATGCGAGCATAATGTGTGAAACATCTGACTTTTTTTGCCGCGATATCAAATTTGTTCCCATAGTGAAAGTTGTTCATAATGATGAGTAAAATGACCCCCTTAAAATATAGACCATGAATTAAATTTCATGTATAACAAAGTCGCTTCTCGTAGTCTGTCCCCTTACGCTTAGATTCGCTTCGATCTTTTAAACTACGCAACGGATTTTAATGCGTTTTCCATCAATAGACAGAGTGATTCAAAAGAGGAGTTTGTACTCATGGATAAGTAGCTTAGTGTCTATATTGTACACCTGCCAAGCTGGGGCGCTAATTCTCAATAAAGCTTAATTAAACAAAAATAACACTTATAAACAGACACTGCTTTAATTTACAGTAAAATTTACAATCTATAACAAGAAGAACTTACTTTGAGCTACAAAGAGGTCTTTCCCGCACAATACCACAGTGTACCAACAGTTATACTGCTAAACTAAACCAAACACTGAGAGCACACCCGCATTCAATGCGTAATGACTATGTAGGTTGTAGGCTGCGCCACCATTGTTATCTGATAGGCTTTGAACGTAATTAACGAACTAGGAATATCATCTTTATTAGTTTGAGAACTGATTTGCTTGTTTGAATATCATAATAATATAAATCTATACTAATATTAAAATGAGGAAAGATTTGTATGTATGTTTGTAACGAATAAACTCAAAAATGTCATAACGGATCTGGATGCATATAAGCTACTTTTTATCCCGGAAAAATGTATGATTCCCGTGGGATAATTTCATACATACACGTGGGCGAAGGCGCTGGCAAAAGCTAGTCATGTTGTGTTTCTCGTGGCTAAGTAATAACAGCCGCACGGATCGATCCATTAGGTTAGCTACGCTTGCCGGGGTCGGACTGTGGATGGGTGACCATCTTTGCATATCGACTGACTGGGTTGTGGAGGTCAGATCGGAAGTCGCTCCCTGTAAAAAACTAGTGGTTTGCGTCATGTTTGTCGCGAAAAAACGTATTTTTTTTTTTTTGTATTCAGCTGCATCTGGTTTATTGACTAGAAGCCGACCCCAACATAGTTGGGAAAAGGCTAGACGCATTGATTTTTTTATGTATATGTGTTTCTTTGCTAGCAATTATACAATCAATGCTGGTTAGATGAGATCATAACTACACTAAAAATAAGCATAAAAAATGTCTACCACATTTATATTATACATAGCTCACGCCTATAATCAACTAAGGGTTTGGCACAGGTGTACCTTTAGCACACCCGCCATGTAATAGGGGCGAGAATAATTTCAAAAACCAGGCGTAAAACCAGACTCCGGGCTGCTACTGTGTGTGCTGCGCTGCATGCTGATGGTCAGGATACGCGTAGAAGCCGTGGATGCTGGCTGACTCGATGGTTGTATGGATGCTGGAGGGTAGAGGAAGTGATGACGACGATGATGATGGCGAAGGTGCTGCTCTTCAGAAGGCTGCGCTGACGTCCATCATGTCGGGGTCACCAGTTTGGAGGGTGGAAAGTCGGAGGGACTTTGAAAAGGGAGGATCCTCCAACCAGACAGGTGATGCGTCTGGCGGGCTACTGCCCGAAACTCTAAGTCGGGGCTGAGTATATATGTTAGATCGCGCGGTAAACTATGCTTGCGCGATCTAGGATATCAATGTAGCTCCTATGTGGCTGGATAGATGTCGCTACTGAGTAATTCTAGATGGAAAAGCCGAATAACACTTTGCACGACCCGGGAATTGAATCCAGGACGAGGCAGTCACAAGGCATCTTAGCAGTGGGAACATTATAGGCTGAATAAGCTATATGCTAAGCAGAGCAACTTACAAAATTGTTAGCACCCTCAAAAGCTATCCATATCAAAGTTATTGCCAAGTGATATCAATGGACAATTAAGACTCTTCCAGCACGAGGGCACTGTGTAGAGCCATTAGAGCCGGTACACAACAGCATGTCTCATCAAGTGCACTTAACCCTGCAAATGTTGACGTTGATGGAGACAACACCGTGTCACCGTGTGCAGGGAGGGGTTAGGGGTTATTAAAAAGAAGCTTGGTGCAAATTTGAAGTGTTAAAAAGCCCTAAAACAAATGACGACCTAAACTTCGCTTGTGTAACCTAAACGTGAACAGTTTATTTCGTTTTGACTTTTATCTTGAATTTTGTCTATGTTTGTTTGTCTTTAATGTGGGTTAGGTATGTAAACGCCAGTACATTTAGTTATCCTAAACTGTCAAATATTCCCAATTTAACATGAATCTTATTCCTTTGTGATAAAGTTGAAAATCTATTAAAGAAAATTGACAGATTGGGGTAGCTTGATGTGCTAGCCGTACCTACGCTTCTGACTGATCCTTTGCGAACACACGCATTATGTTTTATTATTTTTGTCCAGTAAGCTTTTTAAGAGTTCGATAAAAAATACTTGAAACTTATTTGTTAAGCATTTAGGTAAAACTAAACATTAAAAAAACCCCGACACGAAAAAAAACTAAAAAAAAGAAATTGTACATTATGTTGTAAGTTATGTTGTAGCTAATATTTTGATCAAAGCGTCGTCGCGTCTGGAGACGACCTTTAAACATAACTAAAAAATATGGTACAGCCGTTTGGGAGCTAAGATGCAATAAACAGACACACGTTAAACTTATAACACACTCAAACAGAGGGGTGTTAAAAATAAAAGGTCCTAATATACAAAGCGAGCCAACCCTAGCTCATTCAGTCAATCTTACGGTTAGTATCACTCCATTAAAACTCAAAGACTCAAAAATAACACGGCAACAACGAATCCAATGCGCAAGTTAAAATTGGATTAGACTTTCCCGTAAGCAACTTGTTACACAGCCATTCTTGAAAAGGATTTTACTTCCGATCCTTTTGGAAACGTAAATACAACACCAATTGCACGGAAACTTTTGGCAGTGCTAACAAATCTAACTTGAAACTTGGTTGACGTGTACATTGTCCTTAACTTGAGCTTGAGTCCGGGCCTGTATTTAATCTAACGTCTTTCAGTTGATAAGCCTCGACGCGTATTTTGAGGTCCTTAGAATGTAATACTTGTATATGAGCTGCATTGATTATACCGTGTGAGTAAGTCGAAATTGGGTGTAAAGGGTGAGATTGAGCTTGGAATAATTTTCATGGATAGGAGTACCGTGGGAGTGCATATATGTACCTACATTGAAAGCTATAATGATATTATGTTCGTTTTTTGTTTGTAAAGTCAAATGATTTATTTTGGATAGACAGATAAATGACAGTTTTGAACGTCAACATTTACAAAAAAATAAATATCGATTCGTATTCCTCCTTTCTTAAGTTAGTTTCTTATGGGGAAGAATGGGCTAACCGTCTATTATGATGTTCGTTTTTCATTCGTAAAGTCAAATGATTTATTTTGCATAGACACATAAATGGTATTGAACGTCAAACATTTAGAAAAAAGTGGAGTTGATTCTAATTCCTCCTTTCTTAAGTTAGTTTCATATGGGGAAGAATGAGTAATTTCTTTATTTTTTTATAATAGTATGAAAGTAAACTTCGTCCCTATCGGACTTAAAAGTTATCTCTACTTGAATTGGGATTTTTATATCCAGAACTCATTCTGAAAATCAAGGCCACTCGGTACCACTATCATAATATGACCCACCTTAATTTCTAAGATTAATCCAAAAAGTGAAAAAGATAACAACTCCGTAGCAGTTCAAGGGTATAACATAACTTCTAATAAAAAGCGAATAAATCATTAATTAAAATAAATAGCCAAAATTGGTCTATGAGGCAGTCAATAAATAACTTGCTTAATGAACCTACTAAAATCAACAAATTAATATCCAACTCCCAAAAACCCCGCCATTAAAATCCCACAGAGAAGGCAGCCTAATATCGCGGTGTATAAATACAAAGTTGACGGCGGGAGCAAACATTTCGGCTAAGTCTACATTAGAGGGAGTGCCAAGTCAGCTAGCTGAAACTGACCCCGCACTGAAGTTCGCTGGTTAATTAAAAACGTATCTTGACGTTAAAAATCACAAAAGCTGGTTGTTGAGGCCCTTACGTTAGCGATTGATTGCCAGCTTAAGATTTTTAAGCCATATGCACACGCATGACGGTACCAACAGCAGTACTCGCAGTGGTAGCCTAGTGTAGGCCGCGACTTAGTTGCGAGACGTAGGTCGTAAGTTCGTATCGTTCCTAAAAAAGCAGTGATAGCCTAGCGGTGGGACTGCCAAGTCATAGGTCTCGAGTCCGAAGCCAAGGCACGCACCTCTGACTCATGTGCGTATTGTATAGTTATCAGTTGCTTAAAATCGGTGAAGGAAAACATCATGAGGAAACGGCATGTCTGAGAGATATTTTTCAACAGCATGTGATGCTGCATGCAAACTCTGACACCAGGTTAGTGAGTAACCACACGAAGAAGAAGAAGAAGTTCGTACCTAGAGCTGCTTTACTTTGTTTAGCTTATTTCATAACCACTGCTCTCAAAACGGTGATGGAAAAAATCGTGAGGAAGCTGGCATGTCCTAGTTCTACCAACACTTCGAAGACATGTAAATCTACCAACCCGCACTGGGCCTTCGAGGTGGACTATGGCCCGCTTTCTTTTACCGAGAGGAGGCCCTTGTCCCAGCAGTGGGAACATTAAAGGCTGATTAAGCACTTGTATACCATACTTGTATTAGTGCAAATTATATACAGAAATTATATACATTTTATTAACAGTAATTATATACAGAAAAATTTAACAAACAACTCGGTTATGTAAGACGTATTGATAATGTTATTTTAGTTTAGGCTCAGCGCTAACGAGCCACCGGCTGACTGGCTGGTGGCTGTCGGCGCTTGCCGCGGTATTGAGCCCTGCAGTAGCACACGTATGCGACGAATCCATACAAAACGCATGAAGAAGTATGTGAACTGTTTGTCACTGAGCTATCGGTGGCTCGTTTGTGGCTTTTAGATATCATGTCTAGATCACTTGATTGTAGCACTATTCTGCTAGAACCATTTATTGTTTTTGTTGTATTCTTGTTCGCGGTGGACAACCTGCTGGATAACGTCCATCTGACGCGAACAATGCGCACACTAAGGCGATTAACACACGGCACGTGTGTTAGGCATCAACGGATTTCTTAGAGACCAATGCGACATGAAATCTGCTTCACCGCCTACCGCGCCGGAGTGCGGTGCCGTGTGTAAATCGCCTAAATTTGGTTAACTTTTCTCATGTTCACTGAGCGAGTTCGCAAGGATAACGTTACACGTGTTATGTTTTTACTTTGTAAATCTTTTTTTTTCCTGAAATTGATATAAATACAATATGTTATAAACTAGGTACCTATGTCATGAAATCTTAATTAACTAGACTGCTGAATTGGGGATTCTGAAATGGTAGCGTATGTACTTAAATAAATAAATTTATTTTAACATATAAACACATAAGAAAAGCTTATTTCTAAAGAACTCTGTAAAAACGCTTCAACACCCTGTATAAACTGAAAACCGGTCCGTGGGGACGAATAACTTATCGTATCTAATAAGGCCAGCTTGGTTTTTATCTATCCAGACAGGATTAAAAATAATTATGCGTAGCTACTTTAATTTTAATCCGTAATAAACTAATACCTACAGGGAGTTTGGCGCATTTTTTGGGGATTGTGTGGGCTATGTTTCATCCATACACCCCATGACCTAAGTGTCATTTTTTTGTTTTTGAAAATTAACATTGTCGGTCCATGCGCCAAACGGTTTGCATACCCTGGGCCGGTTTCCTCCATTTTATTGTGTTCATGAAGGAAAAGTGCATGGAGTGGGGGCCCCGCAGCCAGATAGGCCTATAACCTTCGGAAGGAGACTAACTGTATGCAGAAGGTGGAGGACAGGAGGGTGTTGTGGCGCAGCGTCGGAGAGGCCTTTTTTGAGAGTGGGGAATCATCAAAAGGCCCCCTTTCTGCTCTAGGCGGAGCAGAAGGGAGTGTCAGACTCTTAATGACTAAAACCCACCCATGTTCCTTCCTTAGCGCTTTGTGTTCTGGGGCAGCGGTAACCCTTTTGGACAATCTGCTGATGGGAAAGGCCATAGCTTCAGCAGTGTGATTCATTCATTCAGCCTATCGTAGCTGAGTTGAATGAATCAAGTAAAAATATAACTACTTTAAAGTTCTCGATGAGGACATGTCCAATAAAAGTTACGTTATTACCTAAAATGCTTAGTATCATGTATATGTAGGTACCTATTCTTCTTACTCACGACAAATCTGACCAAATTACAACATATATTATACCAAATTACTCAGAACAGACAATAAAATAAAATTAAAAATTTCGTAATCATGATCACCGAATCACCAGACGACAGAGATGAGTATAAAAGAGCTATAATAATAAAAAAATACACTCTATTACGCTGGACATTAAGCCGAGTTTTTTACGCCCCGGAGCCCTCTGTTATAGTGTATTTAAAAAGTTGCCGTCACAGTCAACGTCCAAATTATCTTGCCAACTTTAAATTGAGGAAATTTGTATGCTTTTTTTTATGGTTTTGTTTTTTTTTTTTTTTTGAAGATGTCAAGTTGTTTTTGCTTTGGGGACCGAAGTAAAAGTCAGAGAGGTGATTCTTGATTTAACTTTGGTATACAGAGTTGATACGACAGAGGGGCTTTCCTTTAAACAGCTTATACTAGGAACCATTTTCAAACTCTGTACCAAAAATGAATTAAATAGGAGCAGTAGTATAATCGCAAATGGTTTTTTTCAGTTTTTGCCCCGTTTGAACATGATGTATCTTTCCTAACAGCGCTCCGGCGCGCGCGCGTCGGTGCCGCTTTGTTACAAGGTCAGTTTTTATTTACAAAGGATGGTTGCGTTTTACTCTGATTTGTAAGCTATTTAGTTTGTTTGAATTTATACTAAACACGTATAGTATACGTAGTGTAATTTAATGCCCCTCTGTCATATCAACTCCGTATATAGTGATCAATATTTTTTACGTATTCTTACCCTTTCAAATACCCAATTGTACAACCACCTGTTATGCATAAAAAAAAAGAACTAAAGACTACAAAGCTATGTTTGCTCGTAATTTAGTATTTGAAAGGGTAGTCACAGATTTTTAGAATCAAATAGAATACTTATTAGCATTGCAAATGCAATTTTACAAAATATCTTCGCATTTTATTTAATTTCTGTACAGTGATGGAAGTTTTTAACATGAGCGGGCTTTTTTATATGTGATTTCATATTTTATTTTTACCGTGTCAAATAGTCAATTGTAATTAAATCGCTTACTTCACAGCTCCACCGTTACATTCTGATCACGTAAGAGAGTTGAAAGTTGGTAGGTTTGGCCGACTTTTATTAAGCACATTGTTGCGATAGTTCAAGTTTAGAAAAGTAATAGGAAGCGTTGCTTTACTTATTTGATCCTTATCTTCGAGCTTAACTTTAGGGGTGGGGATCTTCATTATTTGTTCTAAATTATAAAAAGTCAGCCTGTGATAAAAATATTTTAGGTCATTTGCAAATTGGTTACGGTCCAGTGGGCCTAAACAAATTGACGTCTTTCAGCGATGACGTCGGAAAAGTAAAAAACGGTTAAGTGCGAGTCAGACTCGCATACGGAGGATTCCGTGACGCCGTACAATATTTAACATTACTAAACATAAACTAACTAACTTAACCTATGGTGCACAAACTTGGTCTTTGACTAACATCCAGAAGTCCAAACTCAAGGTCTGCTAACGAGCTATGGAGCGTAGTATACTAGGTGTTAAATTAACAGATCGTGTTCCAAATACAGTACTGCAACACAAAGGTAGCAGACGCGGCTCCAAACGCTGCCCAACATAAATGGGACTGGGCAGGACATGTCTGCCGTGTACCAAAAAAGCTTTGGGCCCAAACAGAACAGAATTGGTGCCCTGAGACAGTGAGGCGGGGTCGCGGCAGATCACGCAGGAGATGGTGGGACGAGCTGGATAAATTCCGTCAAAACTGGAAGGAGGACGCACGGGCTCGCGAAAGATGGAAGGAGTGGAGGTCTTTGCCAAGGAGTGGGACAGCGGAGGCTAAAAAATAAAAAACAAAAATACGTCAGTTGCAAAAGCAGGTTCCTTGTATGTAAAAAAAAAGAAAATATGTAAAACTTGTTATAGCGGCAGTAGAAATACACAATCTTTGAAAATTTCAACCGTTTATCCATTATGTTTCATAAGGTACCGCCAGATAGACAAACCGAGAAACGGAAAGAGGAGGGTTAGTGAAGGGATCCATTTGGCACCCTTCGGATAAGCAACCATGAAATATATGGGACTGACATAGCTACCGAAAAACTAGTCGTTGTAGAAGAGAAACACGAAACGCTTTTAAAGCGATGGCCACTCGCGAGAAGTACTTATACAATACAATCAATCTGCCTAACCTTTTCCCAACTAAGTTGGCACTATGTAGGATCGGCTTCCAGTCTAACCGGATGCAGCTGAATACCAGTATTTTACATGGAGCCACTGCCTATCTGACCTCCACAACCCAGTCAGTGCCTGGGTAATACAGTCCCCTTGATAAGACTGGTTAGGGCTGTCAGACTTTCGGGATTCTGACTTCTACTAATACAATTTTAATTTAATTTCGATTTTAATTTTATTTTTGATTATACAAGTGCTGTGCATACCTATAAGTGGCGAGTTCACCGCAAAACTGTCAAATAGAATACATATATTATTGTAATGTTTTAGTGAATAAGTCGTTGGTGTGTCAACAAATAAATAAATAAACAATTAACTAAAAAAAAAATTGGGCTCATTTAAGGTAACATATCCATACCGAACATATCGGTGAGGTTCATTTGGGAATTTTATTTAAAAACAAGAAGTTTCGGCCTCTTTTGTCATTTAAGTTTATAATAAAAATATGTATCTATTGTTATGACAATCTATTATTATTTCAGTTTAGTACGAGCAGGATTGTATAGTTATTTATCACTAGCTTGTAAATTGGTGAAGGAAAACATCGTCAGGAAACCGGCAAGCTTGAGAGATATTTCTCAACAGAATGTGAAGCTAAGTTATAGGCCCATCTTAGAACATTTTAGGTTAAATGCTCTAAGAGGCCCATGGGCAGCATAAAAACTTTTTAGTCACTAATTACACGAAAGAGAAAAAAAAAGAACAAGCTGTCCACACACGGATACATCGCACTTATCTTGACTGTGTGTATATTTAGCTGCTTTTGACAAGTTTTATAGAAATTTGGCAGTTATTTTAGTATATCGTGGTCTTTAACGGTTTTCACGCCAACAAAGTCGCGGGTAGAAGCTACTTATTAATACAAGGATCGCACCGTTGCAGTTGGTACGGCGTAATTTATAATGCTACGCGGCAGTTGATGCAAAGATGCTACGGCTACGCTATTGTAGCAAGCTCGCTACGGCTACTATGCTACGGTATTCTAGCAAGCTCGCTATGGCTACGCTGCTACGGTATCGTAGCAACCCTGCTACGGCTACGCGAAGTATTATTTTTGTGTGTTTTGTTCAATTTGAAAAGTGACTATAAGACTGTACTACACTTTAACTATGTGTAATAATACATTATTTTGAGTAGAAACTTTTAATCAACAATACTCAGAGAAAATTCATAAGTGAATTTACAAAAAACTAATCAATTCAGTTACAATTTTTTTTTAAAGCACATACACATGCCTGCATTCGTCTGCCATTTGATAAGTTAGAAGCGAAATATACATAGAACTGTTTACTTAGTGCTAACAGTTAAATAAGCTTGAGAGATGAAAATAGACTTATTTGATTTACAATTTTGTCTGGCCTCGAAAATAACCTAAATATATTACTAAAAGGTGGTATAACCCGAGTGAATTATTTTTAGTCTTCCATTTGTGAAGTTCCAAATCTGTTTTAGTTAAAATAAACAAAATGGATTTCTCATGAATAATGAACACTTAGTATGACTTCACGTTCCCATTCACTTAAAATGCCAGTATAATATACTATAAATAATAAAACTAATTAACTTGACGACACGCTTGGCGCAGTGGTTTAGCGATTGACTGCTTCGCAGCATGTCGCGGGTTCGATTCCCGCACGGAACAAATATTTGTACGACCTGCAAGTATTTTTTACGGGTCTGGGTGTTATTTTATCTATAATATGACTGTATTTACAAAAAAAAATTATATAAGTAGTTTATCAGCCTTCTCGTTACCATAACACAAGCATTAGGTTGCTTAGCTTGGGACTATATATGGCGTTGTGTGAAATGTCCAAGGATATAATATTATTATTATTTAATAATAATAATAATAATAATTTATTTGCATCAAGTTTTACATTTTACAATAAATTTGGTACATGGTAGATACAATACAAGTAAAATAATTATACAATTGTGAGGTGACACCAGCACCCTTACTAAGTTGTCAAGGCAACTTGTGTTAAAGATGCTGGGCCCGACCCTACAGTTGGTGCTTCTTAGTTGAATTTTGATAGGTACATGCCTTTTGTATATTAAGCGGTGGTTCAATTATAAAACAAAGATAAACCAACAAATAAACTATTTAAAAGAAAATTAAAAAAAGAATGGATATTTAATAAGTAGCCTAATGTAGTATGTGTGTGAGAGTATCATAGTGGGTGATTGATGAATGTGAGGGTGAGAGTGTGTGTAAGATGTGTGTGTGTGTGTGTGTGTGTATTTTCTTTATTTATGGGTAATGGTAGTGATGGGGATAAGATGGGGTTTAACGGGAGCAGTATTGAGACAACAGTAGACTTTCTGTGTTGTTGTAGTTAAGTGTTAGTAGCCAGGTATTTAGATTCTTTTTAAGTGATATTTTAGGTAGCGAGTAGAAGTTCAGTATTTTGTTAAGATTGTTGTAGAGATGAGGACCTTGGAAACATGGAAATCGTCTAGTAAAAGAATAATTACAGCGGAAGGGTTGACACACCTTGTCTTTGCGTCTTGTGGTGATTGTTTCATAGAAGGTTCTTTGGTGCTGATAAAGTACTGTATGTAAAACAAATAACTGTCTGACTGTAAGGACTCCACATTTCCTATATAGTTCTTCAGTTGGGAAAAATATGGGCCGATAGGTGCTAATTTTCAATACGGCTCTCTGAGCTCGTTCTAGCTTTAAAAGTACCGTTTTGGGAGCACCACCCCAGACGCTGATACAGTACGATAAGAGAGACTGACAAAGAGCAAAGTATGTACACCTAACAATTTGGGGTTTAGCAATGTGGCGAAGAGTACTAAAGACAAAAATAAGCTTACGGATTCTTTTTGTCAATAAGTCTATATGTGGTGCGAAGCTCAAGCCATCATCGAGAGTCACACCGAGATATTTTATAGTTTGACAGCGTTCCAATCTTGGACACGTACATGTCGCATAGCCAGACTGTGAACATGAGTGCGCCACTAGAGCGTACGTATTCGGAGGTTGAGTGGAGTTTCGTAAGCTGTACGTAAGAAATTTAGTTTTGTCTGTGTTGATTGTAAGAGTGTGTCCCTGGAGCCATTGCAGTACAGTATTTAGTCCTTTTTGTGCGGATTTGAAGGTTTCATCCCAAGAGGCGCCAGAGAAGGTAAGGACAGTGTCATCAGCAAATGCCACGACTCTTCCATTTTCCAAACTAAGATTACACAACTGGTTCACATAGATAAGGAATAGGGTTGGACCAATCACACTGCCTTGGGGAACGCCGAATGTCACTGGAGCTTCTCCACTGAGGTAATTTTGTATTTTTACTGACTGCGTTCGGTTTTGAAGGTAGTCCCGGAAGATGTTAAGAGATTGGTCACGAATCCCTAGCTGCTCTAGCTTTAGCAATAGGTCAGGAATTGAGACAGTATCAAATGCCTTTTTTAGATCCAAAAAGATTGACAATACTTTCTTTTTCCTGTCAATATTTTTGATAACGTGGTCAGTTAGATCAATCACAGCGCTGCCAGTAGACTTATTGCGTCTAAAGCCGAACTGATTGGGAGAAAGAAGCTTTTTATCTTCCAGATAAGTCACCAATCTTTTATTGATTAGGCGTTCTAGAATTTTGGAAATGGAAGGTAGCACAGCAATAGGACGATAATTGTTTACATTTTTTTTGCACCCAGATTTGTGGACTGGGTGTATGATGGCCTTCTTTAGATACAAGGGAAAGGTGCCCGTATGGAAGCAGAGATTGAAAATATGTGTCAATATGGGGACTAATATCAGTGAATAACGTTTTAAGAACTTGGCCGGAATATTGTCCCAGCCTACAGCAGAGTCTGTTTTAAGTGACATTAGTACTTCCTCAACTTCCGCTTCATCGGTGTCCAACATGACAAATGAATGCAGAGCTGAAGTTGTGGGCGTAATATCTGGTGGAGTTTTATGACTTCCAGGTGAGCATGAAGAGTTATCAGCTAGCTTCTTGCCGATATTGGCAAAAAACTCATTTACCATGTCCACTGAGAGCTGTGTTGTAGTAGCAGAAGCTAATAAATCGGTATTGGGGATGTATGGCTTGTCTGTATTAGTAACTCTCTTTATCACCTTCCAAATCTTTTTATTGTCCTTTGAAGCGTCACTCAGTTCTTTCCTGTCAAAGTCTCTTTTTAGTTTTTTTAAGATTTTTGTGCAGTAATTTCGATATCTTTTATATGTAATATTTAATATGGTATTGTTTGGAAATAGCTTGACTTTTTTGTGCATTGCATCTTTATTACGCATACAGCGGAGCATACCAGCGGTCATCCACGGTTTGAGTAAGCGTTTATTATTTGGAAGCTTGACAACTGAAGTATGAGCATTTATGAGTTTGGCGAGAGTGGTGACTAGATTTTTAGTCGCTTCATTAGCGTCAGTATGGTCACAGATTGCTTGAAAATTTGTAGTTTTCATCTCACTGTCAAGAGTTTCGTAATTAGTCTTTAAAATTGTGTATAACCGTGGGCTGACATATCGTTTGTCATTAAGACACAGCATTACTGGGTTATGGTCGGTGACAGAGGCGTGTATTACCATGGTGAGCGCAGGCAGGTTAGATTTGAGCAAGATGTGGTCCAGACAAGCGTTCTCTCGAGTGGGAAGTGTGTGAGCAGGTAGTAGGCCATGAGAAGCTATGAGATCAAGATAGTCCGAAGTTTGGTTTGTAGATGTAGTACATGCGATGTCCAGGTTAATGTCACCAACTATCACTATAGTTTTAAATGTAGTCAGGCTTGTTAACAGGGTGTTGAGAGACCGTAGGAAGTTACTGACGTCTCTAAAAGATGGCGATCTATAAATAGATATTATTGCCCTATCGGAGCCGATTTTAAGCACTAGACAACTGGCATCCAACATGTCAGGTTCTTCGACTGTGTAATTTTCTATGTTTCTAGCATAAACGACTACACCATCGTTCTGGTTGATGTTTTTTCTTGTTTGATAGTAGGAATAGTTATCGATAGTTGGGATTGAATCACTATAACGTTTTAGCCAACACTCAGTCAATACTAGTATTTCGCAGTCAAGATTTATTCTTTTAAGGAGGGTTAGGAAAGAGTCGAAGTTTGCATTAATAGAGCGAATGTTCTGGGCAATTATTTTTAGTTGCTTGGAAGGGTTAGTTACATACCTAGTGCATTCTTCGGGGTCACAATTTAAAGTGGTAGAGACTGTGATCTGATCTATATTGCTAATAATTTCCTTTTATGTTATCCACTGGTAAATAGTTTTTTTATTAATGTGCTAAATTGAGGTGTCACAGGGTGTTTTGTAAAAGAATTATCTATAGCCTTTATGACATCGATTTTAAACAAACACAGGGTAAACACGTATTTATGGTACCGTGTGGTAATCTTATTAATAAAACAAAAATTACGACAGCCTGTGAGGATGGGTGGATGGATGGATTGATTACTGGAAGTTACCCCTTCACGCAAGAGCAATAGGACGGGTCTGAATGAAAGCTGGCTCATAGATAGCTTGTAGCCTGGATCAATACATGGACTACAGTTAATCCCGGCAACAAATGGGTGAAGCCGCGGGCAAAAGCTTGTGATAAATATATGAATAAGATGTAGAAAATACAATGGGATAAGTGTAGATGTGTGTATGTTATGTGTTGTTATGTTTAATAATTGCTCGTATTGTGTAAATAGGAATCTAATGTGCTTTGGATTTAGTGTGTAGGCATACATGTACAAAAATATAAAAAACAGAAGTAGGTAACTTATAACTATGCTTAATCCAGGAAGGTTAGCAAGGTAGGCAGTTTTCTGACGAAGATTCAATGATTTAGGTAGGTTACATTGAAGAGTGTTATAACGTGAATCTAGTCACTTTTGTTGTAGTTTCAGACCTTCAAAGTCGGATTCTTGCGTTATTCGTTTAGCCGGCGCTCCGTCCGCCTTTTTTACGTACACTTTGCCGTGCGAAGTCCAGTGATATGCATAGTCGTTCAGTTTTGAAAACTCTCTTATTAACTCTTAAACTAAGGTCTAAAACAAGGTTTATAAAGAGATTAGCTTTTTGTATTATTTATGTATTTTAGGATCTCGTCCTTTAATTATAGGCCACAGCATGCACAACAAAAGAACAACTACAACTAATACATAATAAAAGAAAATTTGTGTTTGTTACGATTTCACGCTAAAGTGGCTGAACAGATTTAGGTGAAATATGGCGCTTGGGTGGACCATGACCTGGGATAGAGCATGGGATACTTTTTATGCCGGTAGGACGTGCTGGTGAAGTAATTTGTGACATCCACCCGGGCGAATCTGCTGGCGAAAGTTAATGTAATTATAATTTTCATCACTGCCTTCTACACAAGGTACGCTATTATAAGTACTGTGAAGACCGGATGGGCCTTCATTTAGAGAGCTCTCAGTGGTAAAGCTCGTGTGGTGTGTTGTGTAGGGATGTCAATCGTACTAATAGAAACACACGGGGCAGCAGCTATCGAATTATATATATTTTTTAAATACATGCGTTTAGTAGTACGGCTGCTGATAAAGTTCGTCATTCATTTCTTTGGTAAAGAGCCATCATAATAATATTTCATCATTTTTAATGGTCGAATGCTGTCAGTCTTTTTCTAACCAACTAGCTCTAGGTTACACATAAGGTTTCACATAGGCTCTACAGTACACCTCTGCATATCTCATCGAGGAAATAAGGCGTGATATTCGTTTCTTTGGTAAAAAGCTATCATAATAATATATCATCATTTTTAAAGGTCGAATGCTGTCAGTCGTTTTCTAACCAACTAGCTCTAGGTTACACATAAGGTTTCACCTAGGCTCTACACTACACCTCTGCCTATCTCTTCGAGGAAATAAGGCGTGATGTTGTTTAAATAAAACTGGTAGACATCCTCAAAATTGCCATATCACAGAATCGATATAACCAAAATTAGCTCAACTCCACCGAGTCACGTAATCTTTCAACGTAATTCAAACGAATCATCTTACTCAGATAATCGATTCGGAATTTTCAATCAGTCTGATATAATCGATTCGGTGTGAGATCGAATGTGAATTGGGTACACACGATGACATATCAAGCTGTACCGTTCCACTTTAACCTGACCTCTCGGGGACGGTGAGGAACATACCTGGTGTATAAAGACGCTTATTGAAACCGAGAGTTAGTTGTATTTCTCATCATCACTCTGCCTGCCTTTTCCCAACTATGTTATGGTCGGCTTCCAGTGTAAACGGAACTGAATACCAGTATTTTACAACCCAGTTACTGGGTAATACTATGACGAATACGGATGATAGCTGGGACTAACTTGACATTGGCTTTTTAAGGCACGGAGGAATCTCGGTATGCAAAAGATGGTAACCTTACCGATCAATCCGTGCGACTGTTATTACTTAACCTACGCCCTCACCTTGTACTTCCCATTATTGAAATATTTTTTTTTGTACAGAACCACACCTGCGTGCTATTTTCTGGATTCGGAGATATTGAAGGTCTAAGTTCAATTTTTTTTCTCAAATTCTAGTTTTAAATGTTATTACAGCTCTTTTTTTATGAAGGCCATCTCGCAGATCAACCTTGGAGGTTGTCTACTGCTTAACTAGGCTTGCCGGTGGATGCCTCAATAAGATCAAGGTTATAACCTCGCAAACTACCGTTTCATGCATCCATCAAGCACACTGTCTTGCGTGCGTTACATTGCGCACAGCAGACAGACTCAAGCTAAGCAACCTAATGTTTGTGTTATGGTAACGAGATGGCTAATAAACTACTTATATATACATTTTTTTTATTGTAAATACGTGCATATTATAGATAGACTGCGACTGCGACTAGATAATTATAGTGCGCAGATAACGGCTATTTGATTATTTAGCTTTCTACACCCTTTATACATACAGGGTTACTGGTAATTCGACGTATTCCTTGCAGGACGTCATAGTAGGGTTAAAATGCGGCAAATTAAGCCACCAAATGTTCTACCGAAATTCAGTAGTTTTTGAGTTAGTTCGATTTTTTGGCTTTTTATGAAAAATCTCACATTAGATCATTTGGAGCCAATTTAAAAATGATTTACGGCGCGACTATACTGAATTTTAAGTTAATATCATAGTTGTTGCCGTAGCAGATCTTTTTAAATAATTAAAGGTTCAAAAATGCCTAAAACCTCGGCAAATATCACTAATCAAACATTTAATTTTTTGTAATTTTTGCTATTACTCCTTAAAAAATGTTGTCTAATGCAAAAAAAAAATACTACGGCCGATGTACAAATTACTAGGAAAATATCCTTGTCTTAACAGCTATTCAGAAAGGTATGGTTGTCAATACTTATGCATGTGTGACAGGGAAGGGAAGAGTTTTATGGGGAGCAGGTAAAATTGCGAGACGGTCAACCAATTGTTTCGTATTCGTATTATTCGTAGTTTTTACCTGCGCTTGAACTCCTAACACACGGCAAGCTTTGTGATTGGTCACTATTGTTCTCTCGGCATGACACGGGGTGTGACTTTACAAAATCTGGTCGTCAGCGTTAGTTAGTTTCAACTCTACGTCGCGCAAGCTCGTGTATTGTTATCTGGCTATTTCGCTAACTGCTGCCGCGTATCTTGCTCTTGTGCTGTGCTGTGCTCTGCCTTCATAAATGCTGACTATGGCTGCATATTCTAACCCTGAATACGCTGACATACTTTACTGTTACGGACTTAGTGACGGTAACGCTGCTCAGGCGCGGAGAGAATATCAACTTCGTTTTCCCAACCGCCGACTCCCACACGTTAGTGTTTTTGGATCGACTTATCGGCGATTATCTGAAACTGGCAGCGTCCAAAGAAGCAGGCAAATTGACACTGGTCGTTCTCGGAGATACACGGCTGATGAAGAGGAGCTGATACTTCAACGTTTTATTGACGACCCCAACACATCGACAAACATCGTAGCGCGAGAGCTTGGTATGTCACAGTGGAAAGTCTGGTCTGTAGTTCACTTGTCAGGCCAACATCCATCCCACTATCAACCTGTCCAGTCATTAGAAGAGGGAGATCCGCCGAGACGGCTTGAATTTTGTCGTTTTATGCTAACTGCCGACGCCGAAGGCGAAAACTTTTTAAGAAACATTCTGTGGACCGATGAGTCACGTTTTGACCGTGATGGTATCACAAATTACCACAACTTACATTACCGGGCACCGAAGGCAGAAGCAAATCCTAAGAAACTGAAACCAACCGCATCCCAGCGTAGGTTCGGTAGCTAGATAACAAAACACGAGCTTGCGCGACGTAGAGTTGAAACTAACTAACGCTGACGACCAGATTTTGTAAAGTCACACCCCGTGTCATGCCGAGAGAACAATAGTGACCAATCACAAAGCTTGCCGTGTGTTAGGAGTTCAAGCGCAGGTAAAAACTACGAATAATACGAATACGAAACAATTGGTTGACCGTCTCGCAATTTTACCTGCTCCCCATAAAACTCTTCCCTTCCCTGTCACACATGCATAAGTATTGACAACCATACCTTTCTGAATAGCTGTTAAGACAAGGATATTTTCCTAGTAATTTGTACATCGGCCGTAGTATTTTTTTTTTGCACTAGACAACATTTTTTATGGAGTAATAGCAAAAATTACAAAAAATTAAATGTTTGATTAGTGATATTTGCCAAGGTTTTAGGCATTTTTGAACCTTTAATTATTTAAAAAGATCTGCTACGGCAACAACTATGATATTAACTTAAAATTCAGTATAGTCGCGCCGTAAATCATTTTTAAATTGGCTCCAAATGATCTAATGTGAGATTTTTCATAAAAAACCAAAAAATCGAACTAACTCAAAAACTACTGAATTTCGGTAGAACATTTGGTGGCTTAATTTGCCGCATTTTAACCCTACTATGACGTCCTGCAAGGAATACGTCGAATTACCAGTAACCCTGTATAAAGTGAGGTAAGCATACACTAGGAGTGAATAGGCTTATGTGTCTCGTGTACGTTCGTCCGCTGGTTGCGGAAACAGCCCGGCTATCACCCATAACGATTGATTGGACGATTCTATTCGATTTGAAATTTGACGAGAACGCTCGGCAGCGCTTTGACGATACTTGATTACGAGTGAAGGCATGGTAGGATCTATGTGAGTATATAGGGACATAAGTACCTTTTTTTTGTTTTTATTCCTTTGTCCCGTGCAGAATGTTATGGCTTGACTTCTCATTTCGGAATGCTCGTAAAATTCGACGTAAGGAGGAGTTTCCTGTTTGTGTAAATAAAAGGTTTGAATGTAAATTATGGGCTCGTTGTTTGTGTTTTCTTATGTTAGAGGTTAGGTTATATGGGCTTGTTAATATGTATAAAGTAAACTTCTAGATACTTGGAAGTCTAAGGAAAATGAAAATGCGTTTATTTAGACTATCATATCAAAGCTACATCATTATCATCTGCCTAGCCTTTACCCAAATATGTTGGAGTCGGCTTCTAGTCTAACTGAATACTAGTATTTTACATGGAGCGACTGCCTATCTGACCTCCACAACCCAGTAACTGGGCAATACGATACCCCTTGGTAAGACTGGCTGTCAGATTATCGGGCTTCTGACGACTCGTAACGACTGTCAAAGATGCACAAATGACAGCCGGAACCAACGGCATAACGTGCTTTCCGAGGCACGGAGTAGTCTCGGTATGTAAAGATGGTGACCCATCCACAGCCAATCCCGGCAAGCGTAGCTTAACCTGGTGAATCGACCTGTGCGGCTGTTAGTACTTAGCCACGAGCTCCTCGTAATAAAGTTACATCATGGAAACGAAATAACTATATTCATAGTCATGCATTAGAACTGCTACAGCAATTTTGATCTTGCACGGTCACCTAAACCATAACAAATAAAGCTGTAAACACACTATCAACAGTCAGCACTTCGTATCGTGTTACCAATCAATTTTGGCTGTCATTGATTCGACCACCGTCTTCCCTTAAATTCTATTGTTACATACCCTTGTCGACAAACATAGAACCAGCCCCAATGGTTTGCTTATCTAAAAACATCTGACTTTCCGGAATACGAAAAGATACTCTATGATTAAAACAATAAGGTTGTAGTTTGCGTAGAGAGAAAAAAGGACAATTTCTTTTGTGATGGGTCAAGTTGCATGTGACGTGCAATGGTACTGTCATAGGCCCAATTTAGCGACTTATTATTGGAATTATTTATTTATTTTCTGCTTGGAATAATGGGCATAGATTAAGTTTGTTGGATAAGTAGAGAGGTATTTTGTGCGCATTCTACACAAAACAACTATATTCATATGTGCTAGCATGTGTAACGACATTTTCAGCGCGATTGTCCGAAAGGGTTACCCGCTACCCCTAAACATGAAGGGCTAAGGAAGGAACATGGATGGGTTTTAGTCAGACCCAGAGAGGAATATTTGATGGTTTCCAACCGTCAAAACAATAAAAGCATGTGTAACACAGGTAACAAATCACATAACATCACGACTTGATTCCCCGAAAAGTTAGGCATGTTCGATTCCCTTGTAATAGAGCAAGCCTACTGCTATCATCCGGGCACAAGTCTAGACTCCGAACGATCCAGAAATTCTCTCTGATTTTCTCTTTGATTTAGGTGAAATGCGCTACGCTAATGCGTAGCATGAGGTCCTGGGTTTCATGCTCAGTTCGGGTAAAGTGATACTGGGTTTTTACATCTGGAATTTCTCATAATAAATTCTATTTTCTTGTAAAGGTTTACGTTCAAGTGGCTTCTGGAAATAAATTATTTAATTTTGACTAAGATTTAGGTACCAAAGCTAGAGTAAATAATTTAATTAATTAAAGGTAGGTGCTGAACCGGATACTATTGCCTGTCCTAACGAGTTACGCTATCCTTTAGTCGTTTATATTGCCCATGAGACGTGACCTTTCGGTAATCATAGTTTAGAACCCAGAGAGGTTTATTCGAAGACCCTTAGCGAACTTGCTCTCCTAGTAACTGAGAACTGAAACAGTTTCTAGTTTATCATAATAGCATTAGTACTATAACTGAATAAATTACGTAATAGTTCACTCCATACTGTTACGTAGTTTAAAATGTATCATTGATTGATTTAGTTTGCAGATGTTTGCGTTAAAGGTTATTTTCTTAGTTTATCCTAGATAATAATTGGAGGAGGTTCGGTCGATTCTGTGAAAACTTAAGTGAAGTGAGCGTGAAGTAAGCTGTCGTTCCGCGTAATGCGATGATTGTCACTATTGACAACTCACTTTAAACTCACTCACACACTCACTTTCAACTCACTTTGAACTCCGCCGTTATCACGGTGAGATTTTTACAGAATATCACTACATATGTTATAAACGTTGTCATGTTTTTATTTGTTATCTATATTTATAAAAAAGTGAAAGGTCACTCATTCATACATTCACTCACTGATTGTCACGAAATCTCAAAAACGGATCTACGAAAAAAAAAACATTCTGACACAGGTAGATTATTAATAGGAGACGCCAGCAAAGAAGGGATTTTAGAAATTTCCCCCCGAAAAGGGATGCAATAGTGGGTGAAACTTTGTATGAAAAAAAAAAAACATTGACGCGAGCGTAGCGGCGGGCAGTAGCTAGTATTATTATACAATTATTTGTCATTTTGCTTGCGGATAATATTTATTTTTTTGTAAATTTAGGTAAACATTATTAACTTAACTTATAATCGAATCTGTAATAGTGTTGTAATTGAGTTTTTAATAAATTAATAAGCTGTAGAACCTAGAACCAAGAATTCTGAAGAGTGGTGTGCGCAAGAAGCGTGGTGGATTACGGCCCCTCTCAAAGAGAGGAGGTCTGTTTCACAGCAGTGGGAACACTATAGGCTGGTTATGTTATGTTATGTTTTAATAAGCTGTAAGTCTTCCATGTTATCTAAATAAATAAATCTATACTAATATTATAAAGCTGAAGAGTTTGTTTGTTTGAACGCGCTAATCTCTGGAATTACTGGTCCGAATTAAAAAAATCTTTTTGTGTTGGATAGTCCATTTATCGAGGAAGGCTATAGGCTATGTAACATCACGCTACGACCAATAGGAGCCGAGCAGTGGAGTGTGAAACCGCGCGGGAACAGCTAGTAAATAATAAAACATAAAGAGGAAACCCGATTTGTAGTTAACAAGAGTTTTAAATTCGTTTAGCGGTTAACTAACTTAGTAATTCGTCTTGCAAGCGGCGTCATAAACTAGCAGAGTTTAGTGAAATTGGACCTTATTTAGTGAGGCATTGATCAAGTTTTCAGAAATTGACGTCATTGTCGGGTCTGTTCAAACGAAACGCAATAATCTATGTCAATTTCGAACAATGGACGTTTGGTGTCCCGCTGTCAAAGGAAGAAATTACAGGCCGTGGGTCGAAGTGAAACAAACATTGTGTAGCTATTGTAATGTGTGTGTACGTGTGTGTTAATTTAGTGACGATAATGTTTGTTAGCTCGGAGGGAGTGAATAGGTCTGTCGGATGAGTTGTTTTTCTATTGTATCAAAGTGAACGGACAAAAGATTTTTTTGCTTTAATTGGTAGAGAGGGTAACTGAACAATTTACTAGTTAAGTGCACAGATTGTTGTTTAATAACAAGGACACCATTGGTACACATTAATTTCTGTGCCACTAGCTTCTACCGATGTCTTCGCCCGTGTGGACGTTGGAAATTATCCTACGGGAACGGATAAAAGTACCCTATGTGTTATTCCAGACTATAATCTAAATCTGCGCCAAGTTTCATCCAGACCCGCTGCCGTTTTGGCGTGATTGAATGACAAACATCCATCCAAACTTTACGGATTCCTTAAAAAAATTACAATAAAATCGCTAAAAAACCAGACGGTTATAAAAAAATAATTTATGTAGCCAACAACTCTTAGTTCTCATGCCAAATATTGAAGCACAATAAAAGTCATCATAATTTTTATTACGTGTACTCAAATATTTTATTTCCACCACCATGTGTTTTACGATACGTTGCATGTTCTCTGCATATGTTAGTCGTTACGACGTGGCCCGGTAGCCTTAGTACAAGACGAGGTAATGAACAGAGACGAAGCTTCAAGCTCCATTTATATTGCCACTCCTACGTATCCCCCTTATAAAAAATTAAAAAATAAAATTGTTTCAGACCTTGATCCATATAATATTAGTAATACACACTAAGCTATGTAATATATTATTAACAAACGAAAAACAAGATTTAATTCTTATATCTGCTGCACTCACCTGACGCACGGTATATGTACATGTACACGTACCCAATGCGCCATAATGGTGCAGAACGGCTTATCACTTGATATCACCTACCCACTTGATAGCCTATCAATGACCTTCAGAATGTCGTAGTCAGTCCCACGCACTCTGCGCATCATAGAAAAAAAAAAAATAATGTGTGTGTTAAATGTCCTCAAGCACATAATATATCGGATAAACCTATAGCTAGAGTTGTGTTTTTTTCTTTTTGTAAGTAGATCTTTTTAAGACACTTTTAAACGTCAATATTTTAAGGCTAGATGGCGCCAGCATTTCCTAGCTGACTGTTCCCTGAGAAGAAAGGAGGAAACAAACTCAAGGTCATGATCACTTTTAAAGTCCAAACATGAATCTTATAAAGATTGTATGTGAGTAGCAATGCAGGGCATGTCTGAAAGAGCCTTTTGAAGAAAGTGCCATTACAGTTTCAAGTAGACCTGTCCCAACCAATCATGCAAGGGTCTGTCATCGTGTAGCTCAAACCTATTTGGAGCTCAACGAGCCGTCACACGCCGTCACCAGATCTGCCGTGCTATTCTGTAAGAATTCCACCATGAAAACGTAGGTTAAGTGAGTTTAAAGTGAGCTATGAGTGTCAATCCGTAGCATTAGGTGGAACGTCAGCTCAATTCACCCAAATTTTTACGGTGAGATTTTTACAGAATCGACTGATTGCGGGATTTTTCATTTTAGTACTAAAATGTATTTCTTATGAAGCTGGGACTCTGGTGAATTATTTACTCCGGTGCCATAGTGGCCTGTTTTCCTTGATATCAAGATATACGAGCACGACATTTCCTTTATTTTTGTTTGGTACGCTTGGAGTACCTGTGTGTCCTTTTATTGCTCTGGTATACGACAAATTGGACCTTAGTAGTTCATTATTTATGTTATGGTGAAGTTATAATTTACTAGCTGCGCTCCTCGGTTTCACCCGCGTAAGTTTCGATTCCGTGGGAATATCGGGATAAAACGTAGCAATTATGCAAGTTCAATATTTATGTTATGCTACCAAGTTTAATCGCAATTGTTTCGTTAGTTTTTGCGTGAAGAAGTCATCATCATTCTCCTGCCCTTATCCCAATTTATTTGGGGTCAGCGCAACATGTCCCTGTCTTCCATTACTCTATTAGTCGTCATCTCGGTAGTTACTCCCTTCCTAGCCATATCATCATCTTTCACACAATCCATCCATCGTTTCTTTGGTTTCCCTCTACTTGTATAGCCATCCACATTCATACTCACAACTTTCCTGACAACATTTTCCTCATTCCTCCGCATAACGTGCCCATACCATGACAACCGATTTCCACACAACTTTTCAGTCACCGGTGTCACTTTCAGACTTCCTCTTATACACTCATTCCGTATTCTATCCATTCGGGTAACACCACACATCCCTCTAACAAACATATTAAGTACAAGCATTATTATAATTTATGGAGGAATAAGAGTAATCTTCGTAGTTTAAAGAAAAGGAAATACATTTTTTTGCCGTACTCATGATCTAAAAAAAACATAGAACACGACGTACGAAAAGGTTGAGAGAAACATGCGTCACATCGCTCAGTATTGTGCTGCGACCTAATGCAAGACAGAGAGTCAGCGCTGACGTGATGACGTCGACCTGCAGCACACAATATTATTAGGATGCTGTACCGGTACAGCGTAAAAAAAATAAGTTTTATGTGGTTTACATTATAGAACGCATATTTGAGGCTGAGTTTCTCGTGGCTAAGTACTAACAGCCGCACAGGTCGATCAATTAGGTTAAACTACGCTTGCCGGGGTTGGCCGTGGATGGGTGACCATCTTTACATAACGAGACTCCTCCGTGGCTCGGAAAACACGTTAAGCCGTTGGTCTCAGTTATCATTCGTGGATCTTTGACAGTCGTTACGGGTCGTCAGAAGCCCGAAATCTGACAGCCAGTACTTACCAATGGGTATCGTATTGCCCAGTTACTGGGTTATCAAGGTCAGATAGGCAGTCGCTCTATGTAAAATACTGGTATTCAGCTGCATCCGGTTAGACTGGAAGCCGAACCCAACATAGTTGGGAAAAGGCTAGGCAGATGATGATGATTTGAGGCTGAGGTTGAGGCGAAAATAAGTAATTAATGATTAAGAACTACTTTATTTAAATACCTAAGCTTTCTTTCGTATCAAAGGACCGTTTTTTGCATTTGGTTACACTAAATAATTTTCTAATTTAAATATTTACTGCCCACCTTAGTTTTTTCATTATAGTTGTTTTTGTATGTCGATGAATTTACATAAACATTTTGTTTTAACAGTCTTATTTGCTTACTGTCTGTGTTTGCTTAAGCACAGGTTGACAAAAAGTATTTATTTGGTTAGGTTTTTAAAGGTTACTTTAATGTGGCTGCTTTAAAATATAATTACGTTTAAACAGAGGCCACAGTTTGGGATAGCTTTATGTGCTAAATCTATCCCAAACTGTAATTTTTTTCCAATTGAAAATGAACCTTAAGTTTTTGCAATAAAGTTGAAATCTATCAATGAAATTTGACAGATTGCGGTAACTTGATGTGCTGGCCTCTATACATACATAAATACGCGCAAGGGGGCCAATATTTTTCAATGGACAATTTAGAACATCATCTAATATAGTCCTTATACATAATAATATTTTCATTTGCCTCGTTTACATTTATACTATGTTAGAGATAAACTACGATAACATGGTCCACCTCTCCAAATTTCAAAACGTTTGAAAGTTTTGTGGAAGTGCCACCAAGACTTACAACGCATGTTACACAAGCATACATACAAACTCTTTTGTAAGTATGTGACTACAAACATTGAAACAGTAATTTAGAGTAGCGCCGTGTTATCGTAGTTTGATAATTTTAAAATAAACTTGTCATTGCAGTTTGCACAGCAACCATCAGCTCCCTAATAGCCTTAACTCAACTTTGTTGGGGTCGGCTTCCAGTCTAACCGGCAGCTGAATAGTTTTACATGCTTTTGCAAGGAGGTTTTTCAAGTTGTCAATAATAATTGCACACAAACATGAACAGCAAGAACATAGAACACCCGTACCGTAATCACTTTCGCTTACAAAGCACTTTAAGTACAGAGCAAGTGAAGGTAACAGTTGGTACAGCCGGCTGCACGTCTGAGGTAACGGAGCAGGTGTAACACGGAGTTTCCATAGATTAAAAGGCAAGCTTACAAAGCTGCTAAAATTGCACGATACTTTTTGTCTATTGTACGAAATTGCACGATACTTTTAATTGTCTACTGTACAAAATTACACGACACCTTTTGTGTACTGTACAAAATTGCACAGCACTTTTAGTCTACCGTAAAAATTGCACGACCCTTTTTTCTACCGTACAAAATTGCACGTCACTTTTTGTCTAATGTACAAAATAGTGTGACACTTTTTGTCTACTGTACAAAATTGTGTGACACTTTTTGTCTACTGTACAAAATTGTGTAACACTTTTTATCTACCGTACAAAATTGCACGTCACTTTTTGTCTACTGTACAAAATTGTGTGACACTTTTGTCTACCGTACAAAATTGCACGTCACTTTTTGTCTACTGTACAAAATTGTGCGACACTTTTTGTGTACAGTACAAAATCGCATGACACTTTTGCCTACTGTACAAAATTTAACGTAATTTTTTTTCTACTGCACAAAATTGCACGTCACTTTTTGTGTACACTACAAAATCGCATGACACTTTTGCCTACTGTACAAAATTGAACGTCATTTTTTTCTACTGTACAAAATTGTGCGACACTTTTTGTGTACAGTACAAAATCGCATGACACTTTTGCCTACTGTACAAAATTGAAAGTAATTTTTTTTCTACTGCACAAAATTGCACGACACATTTTGTCTACTGTACAAAATTGCACGATACTTTTTGTGTACTGTATAAAATTTGACACGTTTTATCTACTGTACAAAATTGCACGGCACTTTGTGTTTAATATTGACCTGCTACAAGAGTACGTAAGACCACCCAGGAGTGTCAATAGCCTAATGCCTAAGAAGCGGCCAACATAGTAAGCTGCTTCCGCAGTAGTGGCCGTTTTATAAAACATCCAATATTATCACACTGGTCCGTAAGTAGCAAACAAACTACCCATGTAGCTTGTAGGTACTGGAGCGGTGCTCCCGTGTTATCGCCCCGCGTGCCCCCTAGCGGCTAAGTTCGGAACTGAATTTAGTAACTATGAGAATTTATCGGTCTTTCACTGTGTTCGCTACAGTTTTGTTATGGCACAAACTGTAGTTTGAAAATTGCAATTTGAATGTTGAACTTTCCGGTCTTA
Source organism: Hyppa rectilinea (assembly GCA_951799385.1). NCBI lineage: Eukaryota > Metazoa > Arthropoda > Insecta > Lepidoptera > Noctuidae > Hyppa > Hyppa rectilinea. The sequence goes on along the minus strand of OX637309.1, from coordinate 2,122,204 downwards.
GCTGGATTCATAGCTGCAGTGTTACAGTGTATTTCACATCGTCTCCTATTTACTTGTGTCTGTAGGTTGTGCTTACGCTTGTTTGATTTGTTTTGATGCTTCGAGATTTATTTACTGTTGCTGTTTGATGAAAATGTCGGTAACAGTGACCGCCATTTTCTAGAATAAAAAAATCGAAGGCATGTTACATTTATGGCCCACTCCTTCTCACAGAGAGAAAGCCTGTTTTTAGCTATGGGATATTATAGCCTGATTGTACTAATGAAAATGTTGGACAATTGGCATGAGCTCTAGGACTTCTATTTCTGTTTCTTGATATCTGTTGAATAATGTTAGTGACATTAATAACACGCCTATTAATATTAAACTCAATACCCTGAAGCTCGACCGTTGGCGTTGTTCTCTCTAAGTGAAAGGCCCATGGGCAGTGTAAAACTCTGGTACCAGGTTAGTCACTAACCACACGAAGAAAGAAAGAAGACCATTCCCGAGATATAACTTAGGTGACGTCCTAAAGAAGCGTGTTTTTTAAAGAAAATTAAAAAAAAATTGGACATAATGCACCTCTCATTCAAAACAACCGGTAGGTACAATGTGTAAATATAAATAAAACAATATTTTGCTACCGTGAAAATCTTCCTCATTACATGCCCAAACATACAGCGTCAGAACAAATATGTGTAAGGTCTACCCTCACAAATATTTGTCCCAGTGCGTAACCGAACCCAACACCCTGAGTAGGTACATAAAGGGGACGATCGCAACAAACCCATTAACTTGTCAAAATATTACAATATTTTACAATCTATTTCCGCAAAAACACTCAGAAACCAGCCGCCATTGTATTGTAATAAAGAAATTTTTCCCGCTTTCAAACTAAGTAGACAAAATATACGCCTTGTAGATCCATATCTAACCAACTCTTGGGGGAACCTCAAACCGATCCTCGGGTTATTTATACATAATCATAACATATTTCTGCGTTTTTTTCCCTTCAAAACAAAAAAGAACTTTCCCTTAACACGCATATTTCGTGAAATATTTTTTTGGAAAGTAAAGTCCCCTAAAAGTTGTAAACATGGCGGCTCCCAGAGGTCACATATTGTAACCACTCGATCGCGGCACCTCGTTTAGAGGGACGCAGCTCAGTGTGGGGCAGGACCAGAAATTACGTTTGAAAAAGGGTTCGCACTTTTAGTTACTTTGTGATAGAAAATAGTATTGTTATCAGGAAAAAACAGTCTAGACAAGATTAAACGTCAATCGAAAGCAGAAAACCATCGAGCCGGCATGTCCTAGACCAAAAAAATCGAAGACATAATAATATTGTAAGCAACTCGGACTCCTGTTGACACAAAGATATAGCAAACAGACGTTAAAAATTATTCACATTTTTTTTAACCCACGTCCACTTTTGGGTGTTAAGGTTTATTTAAATAATTATGGTGATCCTCATACTTAAACAAATACCTAGAGCATTCTACTTTCAGTATTAACTTTTGTAAACAAGCTGCTTAAAAATACTTTTCCATAGACTAGTTTGCGGACGATCCCTTAACGAACTTTTTTGTTCCCTTCCATTCATCTGATGTATTCCTACGTACAGATATGAGCGTCGACAAACATTTATTAATGTTCACGAAGATATGAGCGAGTGTGAACATTAATAAATGTATGTTGGCTTCTGATTTGTTTGAATTTTGAAACAAGTTCGACTTCAACGACGTGTTTATTGTATTTAAACATCTAAGTACGATTTAAATTAAGTACCAGCTCCATAATCTACTGTTTATTATGTCTGAAAGAATCGTCTGCTCGACAGCGTAAACCACGCAATGAATCTTGTTAAACTATCAGAATGAAAGGCATTTTTAATAATTATATGTAAGTGTTTGTGCAGTTGCCCCTCATTCATTTAATTGGAATCAATGCGTCAAAGTTAATCATGAATATTGTGCTCTATGACTTTGTCTAAAAACATATTTGAGAATGGTTTCGTTGAATTTGTATGCTTACAATGACCAACCATTGTAAAGTCAAGTATAGTTTTTGCATGTAAAAATAAAAATAAGTATAATAACATCAAACAACAACATAAATTGAGGAGAAAACCCTAAAATTTCCAATTTGGTCCTTTAGCTCCGATAAATTAAAAAAACATGAAAAGTTACTCAAGTATTAATAGTACGACGTCCCAACTAAGTAAGTTGATGACATCCTCGCGAATGCTTTTTACATAATTTATTAACACGACCGCGGACGAGATGTAATGCGAATTGAATTATACATGGTGTCCGGTAAATAGTTCGACATACTGCGAAGAGCGATAGCTTGGGTCAGTACTGTGAAGACTAGATGGACCTTCATTTAGGGAGCTCAGAGGTAGAGCTAGTGTAGTGTGTTGAAGGGATTTCTATCCTACAAAATACAAACACACGGGGCAGCAGCTATTGCATTATATTGCTTTTAACGAATACATGCGTCAAGCAGCACGGCTACTGACAGGCTCCTCTTCATTTCTTTTATAAAAACCTATCAAAATATTCTTTCATTTTCAAAGGTCGAATGCTCTCAGTTTTATTCCAACCGACCAGGCTCTAAGTTCCACGAGTTTTAACTTAGGCTCCACAGTACTCACCTATAGAGCATAATATACAGAGTGTATGGGTCATCCACGCGTAAACTGTTTCCATGAATTCAGTACATCATTTTATGCCTCCGTACGTGGACATTTTTCAACACATATGAAAAAAAAACTCAGTTATTACATTTTGACCGTGCAGGTAGTGCTTATATTTTTTGGTCCACCACTGGAGGCTGAAGAATGCAATAGCAAAACCATTTAGTGAAAAATGTTGAAAGATTTACTTTGTATTCGAACTCATTCCCATTTTTGATGAATATTACTTTCCAACTAATACATTCACGAATAATGTGAAGGAGTATTTTAAAACAAGTTGATGTAAAATTTGATTCAAGGTTAAGAGTATTCGGGGTCAGCAGGAATCTACATTTAAACTAGTATTTTAAAGAAGTGTAGTTAGTCTTCGAAACCACTCATCCGGTTTAAAAACTCTGTCACTGCGCAAACGAGACGCAGCTATACCGGACGTATAGCTCCATCACTTTCCCGCAGAGAAGTTATATGAAAATAATACTGCATTAAGAGGTTGATTGGATATATTTAATGATATAGAAAGCTTCCACGCAAATGGAGTCACTAGTTTTAAATAGTTATTATTTGTATAACTAGAAACCGAAACTTTTGGCGGAACATAAAGGACACTGGCAAAATTAGGCCCAGGAGCGGACACGAATGAAATAAATATTTAAAAAAATCTTTAATTAAATAGTTATTTACAGTCATTTTTAAGCGCCTTTTAACCAATGGGTACTGAAAAACACAATAAAAAGAAGATGATAGCGGAAGCCATTTTGAATGAACAGAAATGCACGGGAAATGTAGAAGTCATTGACTAGGTTGCCAGGGGTAAAATATATAATATTTTATGCAGAGATACCAGAGGTCATGATTTCTCATTATTTAATTATTATTATCAATAATAGATCCATTTTGAAAGTCAAAATATATCTGTTGATGCATTACACAAATATTTTTGTTCACTTCAACGTTTTTGGGTCATAATAATTGTGGGTTTGTCTTCATTTCGATGGTGGATCAAAATGCTAGAAGCCAAATTAAATATAAGTGTCAACTCAAGAAACGTCAAATGAGCTGAATAAATCAATCAAATAATCGATGTCATTCACTCCACTCATGTCATGTCTATTATAAGGTACTTGTCATGGGCTCGACATGAGCCAAACTTATGCCTACCAGCTCAATTTTAAGATGAGTTATTGATTATTTATGAAAATGAATAAAAAAGAGCTTTGTTCTAATGGAAAGTAGTTTCTTTTTCTCAATTATCTTAAATATTTTTACTTTTATAACCTGAAAAATGTTTTTGTTATCTCACTAATATCTCAGTATTCCCATCATTAATATTGATATTGATGTTTTTATAGTAAATAATATGTTTTACCAGTCATTTTAGCATTTGTATTATTATTGTCTGTTGAGTTGAAAAAGTGGGCCTGACGAAGTATGGGCGTTTGCCAGTGTCTTTTGTGCTCTATAAGTTGGTGCTGTCCCAAGCTAATCACCCCTCGCAGTATGTCGCACTGTTTACTGGACACCCTGTATAGGCGTGTACCGAATAATATCTTTCAATTTTTCGAGGAAACTGGCTGATTTATGATCTTTTTAAGTATTTTTATGGAAGTGTTTATGTCTCCATTAGAAGCCCATAAAAAGTCTCTGCGAACATTTTGAGCTACTTTCTTTTAACGTCACAAATTGTAACAAAAAAAAATCTTTTAGCCCAAACTCAAACTCAGAGCATTTATTTCAAATAAACCAATTACAGGCACTTTTGAATTGTCAAGGGGTCGGTCAGTCAGAAAGATGAAGCTAGTTGCCTATTCCAAAGCACGCACCTAAAGTAGGCACCTATGGAGAAGAACGGGCAAGAAACTCCACGGACATTCTTTAAGTTTTTAATTTCAGTTCAGCATTATTTATATTCCTGCTTAAGTTTACAATATTCCCTACCAGACCTTTAAAGGCACATACGAAAACTAAACTGTATAGACAACTTATTATTCAATGGACTGTAAGCTAGGTAAGACTCCTCAACTGTATCAGACGCTAGTACATCAAGCTATCCCTAACTGTCAAATTTTCCCGATTGAAAATGAACCTTATGCCTTTGTAATAAAATTGAAAATCCATCAAAGAAATTTGACAGATTGAGGTAACATGACGTGCTGGCGTCTGTACTTTGGTTTTCCTGTTCTCAAGTTTAACAACTTTTCATTTATTCAAAACTGCTTCAAAATGTTCAGACAGCTTACCTCGGTTTTGTGGTCTAGAACTTCAAGACTTGAATGTATAATTCCTAGTTGGGCCACAACAACATCACTATGTTATCGAGAATATTAAGTTTTAAGTTGTAGCTCTGAATGGCAGTGTATAATACAACAATACATACTACTCTGTCAAGAAAGTACCGGGAAAAGATCAATAATACACAAAATGTCTGTTATTCATCCAAATTTATTTTATCACCTTCAAAGTATGCTCCTTTAGAAACCATACACTTGCACCAACGAATAATCTATGCATCAAAACATTTTTTAAACGCTGCTTCCGGAATTGAGTTCAGTTCTCGCCGCGAATCGCCGGTTTTTTCGGTTTCGGTTCAGTTGGAAGGCGCCACTCCGAAGCTTGTTGACTAGTTTGCATGTCAAACTCGTAAACCCACGTCTCGTCACCAGTAACAATGCGTTTCATGAATGTTGGGTCCGAACTGACTCGTTCTAGCATGTCCTCAGCGACTTTCATGCGATTGAGTTTTTGGAGAAAATTCAGATCTTTTGGGACTAGCCGAGCAGCAACATGTTTCATACCCAAATGATTAGTTAAAATGGTATGGATCGACTCGTGAGATACAGAAAGTTCGGCGGCTATCTCTCTCAGAGTTGAATGGGGATTTTCAGTCACTATTTTCTTCACTTTTCCGATGTTAACTTCAGTTGCAGACGTTGACGGCCTACCAGAGCGAGGCAAATCTTCCATCACATCTCGACCGCTTTTGAACGCTTTGAACCACTCATAAGCACGAGTTTTTGATAAAGTCGATTCACCGTAAGCCTTCTGTAACATTTTCAGTGACTCCGAACACGAAATTCCATTGGCGATGCAAAATTTGAGACAAACTCTTTGTTCGATATTTTTGTCCATTATGAAATTCGCAATACACACTATATATGATATTACTAAAACCAGCACTGTATTTAATATAAATAACAGATGCAACTCAAACTCCGCGCCAAAATGGAAAACAGTTGTGCCAATCTAACAACTACAAAAAAAACAAAAATTTGAATTTGGAACCATAAACAAATCATCCATTCCCGATACTTTTTTGATTTTGAGTCAAAATATTATTGCAAATCGCATTTTGTATGGAACTTGGTCGAAATTAGTTCAGCGAAAATGTAAAGTCGCCAGTACATCAAGTTATCCTAATCTGATAAATATTGTCAATTGAACTTGAACCTTATGCTTTAGTAATAAAGTTGTAAATCTATCAAAGAAAGACAGATTGGGGTAGGTTGATGTACTGGCCTCTGCACTATCTTTTTAGTTATTTTGCTGATCCTTTAAAATGTTGCTTGCTTAAGGGAAAAACGCTAGTGTACTCCGCGAAATTTAAATTTTCTTAAGTTTTTTTGCAATTTTGCTACTCAGTGTCAGGTTGCAGTGAAGCAGGATTAAATTGGTTCTGTGAAAGACAGGCTTTAGTCTTTCACAGAATCAATTTAATCATGCATGTGTTTTGTTTTAAGATGCTTTCTATTTTCGCGAAAGGTTTATTTAAATAAATTTGTCTCTCAGGACCGTTTCGGTAAAATTGTGTAGTTTTTGTTTCACTGGAAAACAGAAAATGTACAGTCACGAGCACGAATATGTTATACACTTAAAAACATTCAAAAGCGATTTTCTCGTGGAATCACGATAACTTTGTGATAATAGAACCTACTTCATATTAGTATAGGTTCCCAAATACGTTGTCCATAACAAAATAAACATTACAACAAATGCAAAAGGAGAAAATCACTTTTTAAAATTGCTCAGAGCATACATATTGGTGCTCGTGACTGTACTTTCTTGTAACCGAGGTTCGTTTCCAAAATTGTAAACTCATTACAACATTTAAACCAACAGTAAGTTCACGGCAAAGTTTACAAGCGCCAAGAACCATCAGCTTCTAATCAAATTTGCGCGTCTAAATCAAATCATTTTGGACAATGTTCATCAGCATGCAGACACGAAATGGATGGATACAGAAGGCCGAATCCATCCTTAAGATCAGCCGGTCAATTCTGGAAAAATCTCACCGTGATAACTTAGATGAAGTGAGCGTGATGTGAGCTGTCGTTTCACCAAATACTGGGGATCGACACTATTGACAGCACACGTTCAACCTCCTAAATAAAAAGTTTAAAATTTATTCATGCCATAAATATAAATGCAAAAATTTACTTAGAGATTATCTCCAAACACTAAGTTATGATGACACTGAGGATCTTCTACTAGGTAATTTACAATGATATATTATAATATAATATACATCTATATATATTATAAATAAAAAAAATATAAATATAAGTCTAAATCTAATCAAAAATGGATGTGTACTGGCCACACCACATTCTCTCTCATTACACACACGCTACACCTACACACCACATACACACTTACTCACTACACACACACACACATACACACACTCAGACCTAACATTTATTCAACTCACCGCACACTGCACAGTTAAACGTTTTTCATGTTGTGTTTTTTTTTTTTATATAGTTTATATCCTGTTTTCTTTTACAACATTTGGCTATTATTGTAACGTCCCGATCTATTATACTATGGCTTTGTCTTGTTTACCACTGAGAATCACTGACTCCTAAGACACAGGCACATACACCTAGTTTAGGAGTCAGGGAATTAAAATGATTGTGACATAGTTATAAGCCTGCCTATATTCTTAGTTTTTGTTTCTTGTACGGTGATGGCTTTGGTGTGAAATAAATAATTATTATTTATTATAAAAATAATTATTATTTATTATAATTATTACTTTGAACTCATGTCACATACATATTCATGATGAGATTTTTACAGGATTGCACCACTGAGTTAGGAAGTCATCTAATGTTTATACGCGGGGTGGCGGACTTTCCACTCTGGGTGGAGCGGAAGGGAGTGTCAGACTCTTACTGACTAAAACCCATCCATTTTACTTTTTTAGCCCTTTATTATCCCCGCTGAAGCTACGTGATTACGTGATTACTGACAAATGCTTGCACTAACTGGGCAAGTCCACTTTCAAGAAGACCATTTCAGACACTAAACTACGTGGTCCTCACACGATCTGACCAAGATTATGTCAGGACTCTAAAAGAGACTTTGACTCTTGTGTTTGATTCGCCATTTGTTCTCAGGGGTAGTCACGTGACTCCTTTCGACTCCGTGGAGCTTATTTTTTATGTGACGTGTAAAACTAATTCGTATATCCTATTCTATACTTCGGGAAGCAGTTTAAGGTGTCGGTTCCATTTGTCATTCGTAAAACTTGTGGCAGTCTTTACGGGTTATTACATTGTAGAAAATCCTACAGTTACTAGCCTTATCAAGGGGTATTGTGGTACTTAATAACTGTTTGAGCTGAGTTTGGAGATCAGACACGCATTTTTCCATCACACTGATATTGTAAAATCGATAGCTTCTGAGTGTATGTTTGTTACTTCTTCATGCAAAAACTACTGAGCAGATCTGGATGATTTACACAGAAACAGATTATAACCTGGATTAACAGATAGGATACTTTTTATCCCGTTAGTACGTATCCCGTGGGATAATTTCGGACATCCACCGAAGCCGCGGCAAGAAGCAAGAGTAAAATATTGGTATTCAGCTGTATCCGGTAGACTGGGGTCCGACCAACACATGATAAGAAAACAGATCGGCAGAAGATGATGTATGGAGCCAACCTTCTGTATCAACATATTCTGTGATGCAAAGGACACAAATTCTAACTAGTGTTGGTTCATCTCATTATTGTTCTTTGCTTAGTTAGTTAGTCGACTTGTTAGTACCGTCACTAGTTGATTTACTTATGTTTAGTGGACTGTTTGATGTGAAGTGTGAACGTGCCGGGCTCGTGGGAGTTTGGATGCATTATGGTGAAGATTGTGTAAACGTGGTACGAATACTTGACTTATGAAGTTGTAATATTTTGGGCATCACGGCACCGTGCTCCGCCGCGGTAGGCGGTGAAGAAGATCACATGTCGCATTGGTCTCTAAAAAATCCGTTGATGCCTAACACACGTACACCGCCCGACCGCGCGGTCGAGCGGTGCTCGTTTCTACCGCAAACTGCTCCTACCGCGCGGTCGAGCGGTGCCTTGTGTTAATCGCCAAAAACGACTCAGAAATCGAAAATGGATTTTTTAAAGGAGAAACCCAAACTCCATAGAAACTTGGGCCTGGCGTTACAGAGCTTGAATTTTGCCATAAATTAGAGCATCTAGGAAGGTTTCACGAGCCCAATTTTCACGTCTCTCAGCAATAGCCAAATCGGTAAAATCAGACAATGTTTACCTACATGTTAGGTTATTTTTTTATTTTTTTACTGTCCTACACTAGGAATTTCTCCTCTAACGTTGGTGTGTTTACAAACATTTAAACTCACATACACAAATAGTCAATACAAATATTTGTTCCGTGCGGGAATCGAACCCGCTACATGCTGTACAGCAATCGATCAGCCACCACGATATTTAAACTAAAAAAAATCTTCTCTGAGGCTGTTTTCTACGTATATATGGAATGCACATGCGCCGAGCTGTAGCGCTTGCAACCTATCATGATGAGGTTTAGGTACCTACTTACATAAAAAGCGGTGAATTCAGATTAATATTACTGAAAACCTCAGCTAAAAATGATGTCTGCTAGATAAGGCCCACTTACATAACTAATGGGTTGCATTTTTATACATTGTATTTACTACCAGGGGATTTGATGCTATCTCAAATTACAGTAAACTGCGATTGCAACAATAAGGGTTTTATTAATCACGTTCTTTGTTAGGATTATCATATTATAGTAATACAGTAGTCTTCTCCATAGGTACCAACTGCTTTGGAATGGGCAACTAGCTCCATCTTTCTGACTGACCGACCCCCTTGACAATTCAAAAGTGCCTGTAATTGGTTTATTTGAAATAAATACTTTGAGTTTGAGTTTGAGTATCTAGGAATTCGTTCGGTCCGTTACTATTCCACAATTAAAGCACAAGCTCATGCATGATACCGTATTAACCAGTCGTCAGAAGAGCATTACCAGATCCGGTTTTCCAAGCAAAGGTCAGCAGGAATTGCAGGCTACGGTGTCCAATATTCAAGCGAGGGTCTGTCAGAAGGCAATCAATTTCGGAGTCCAGTATTCGAGTCAGCAGAGGTTCAATATTGTAATAAATCTCGAGAATTCGAAAAACACATTCACTAGCGCAAAGATACGAAAAGCGAATGACACTAATTATAACGATGACAATTGACAGACGTTGACATTGACATTTGCCGTTTACTAGTGCAATCCATGTGCAATCCGCGTTGCAATCGATTTTTTCGATTATTTATTTCCTTTAATGATTTTTAATCGTGCTTACGTTAAAAAATAATTATATTCCTGATTTTTTTATTTTACAATGATTTCAATACCTAAAAAGCCACTATGTAATGGTTTACAAAGGTTGTTTAAAAAAAAATAGGAATGTATTTTTTTTTACACTCGGCCATTGTAATTGAGGCTAAGATTTAAATGGGTTAATTAGGCAGAATAGTAGATTTTTTTGGTACATATTTGATTCGTGTAACGGCTAGGCCCAGAAATGGGTTTCTCCTTTGCACATTGTCTTTCTCTGCTGTGTTATGTGTCTACTATCCTGAATATCTGAACAGTGAACAGTTTGGCAAGACTCATATAGGTTCCACGCGCGCCTCAAAGAGACGTCAGCATTTGAAGGGTCTTGTTAAAGGCCGAAGCCTGCCGGGTCAGCGGGATTGTCCGAAAGGGTTACCGCTACCCCGGAACATAAAGGGCAACGGAAGGAACATGGATGGGTTTTAGTCAGTAAGAGTCCTACACTCCCTTCCGCTCCACCCAGAGCGGGAGCAGTCATTGAATGATTTCCCAGCCTCAGAAAAAAAAGCCTAAAAAAAAGGCTCATTTAGGTACAGAGGCCAGCATATCAAGGTACCCAAATCTGTCAAATTCTTTTGATAGTTTTTCAACTTTAATACATAAGTTGAAGGTTTATTTTCCATTAGAACAAATGTACAGTTTGGGATAGGTTGATGTGCTGGCGTCTGTACAACAAAAGAACTTTTCCCAAAAATTACTTATAATATTGTGAATGGTACCAATCTTAAACGAAACATTTCGTTTTTAGAGACAGTCTAGACTAATTTTATATTTATTGAATCTACCGACAAAATATAAATATGTCTGAAAACTGACATTTTTATAGTTCTGTATTGTAACGTCTGCCAACTGCTGAGATGGGTAGCATTATAAACACACATATCAATAACAAAGAAAGAATAAAACACTTAGATACAAACACTTGAAGACAAGTGTTTGTACGAAATGGATGTTTGAAAAATACATGTTCTCGTATTAATATCAACGTTATACAGAAAAGCCTGATTCAGGTCACATGTATACCTACCGTCCATTTTATTCAGTTTTCTTTTCATAAAACTCACATGGTATTGTATATTATTACAGTCCCCATCGCAAGTGGCCGCGAATGGAACGATAACATGGATATGTTTACCCATATTTCGAGCTGTGTGTCGTGGACGGGACACAAAACAAAAAAGAATGACACAAGGTCCGATATGCAATGAAAACCATAGAATTGTTCGGAAATGGAATGCCAATAAACAGTTATAATCATCCTGTTTTTTTGTTTCGGGGTGGAAAGTCCTTACGGATGTCTTCCACCCTGGGGGGTGAAAGGGGTGCCACCACCAAACCACCCAGGTCTCTCCTCTCACACCTGGGTCTCTAATGGGGGCCTAGGAACGTACGATCCTTCCGCAACCCCCGACTGACCACTGGCGTCGTCTCAAGTCAAGGGGAAGAAGTCAGGTGTTTGACTCCCCCATAATGATGATATAAAAGAGCACGTATGGAATACTACACACTGCCACCTCTGTCCTGAGGTATTGTACTCCACGAGTCCGTCACCCCTAGACCCATTTAGGGGGGCGGTAAGAGTGCTTTGTCCGCCCTTCGACGCCCGGTGCGCTTGCTGCGGGTAGCCTTTCCCGTATCGTCCTTCTGCGAGAAGACTGTTTCGCAGACGGATACCCCATCATTCTGCTGCCCTGGTCAAAACTAGGTATATGAGATCGGGTTATAATATCTTAATATACATCTTTAGGCATCTTTATCAACCGTCATTTCAGTTACGCCATTGGTAGTCATATTCTCTTTCACATAATCTATACATTGTATCTTTGGAAGAAGACCAACTTATTTACGCCGAAAAGAGTGCCAAATTTAAAAACAAAATCTCTCCGAACAAAAAAAAGAGTCATTTAATTGAATTGAACATGGACAGTTCAAGGAAAATATAATTATGAAGATATTAAACGGCTGAAATTATTTTGCAGAATTTCATTAATGACGCCGAATTACTTTTTTAAGCATTAAAATGAAACTGACGCGGCTGCGACTTACAAGTTGTATTCGTAGTTTCATCACCACTGTTTTCAAAACTGTGAAGGTAACCATCGTTAGGAAACCGGCATGTCCTAAAACTAAGAATGTAGTGACATTTACCAACCCACACTAAGTCCGTGTGGTCGATAACGGCCCTCTCCCTATCACTAAGAGGAGGTTTGTGTCCCAGTAGGAGCAGTAAAGGCAGATTATATGAAAGTACAGGTCATACATGACGTGACGACTGGCGATGTAAAGTCGTTAGGAAGAGACTGTCAGACGGCCAGTGGCAGTAACGAAGCTCTTTATTACTGAGAATTTTCTGCCCTTCATGCAGCTGCCTCCGTTAATCATCATATTATCATCATCATCCCTGCTATTAATTAACTGGCTATTTAGTTATCAGGTGCCAGCACATCAAGCTACCCCTGTATTTTTTTTTCCAAATGAAAATTAACCTTAGGCCTTTGTAATAAGGTTGAAAATCTTTCAAAGAAATTTGACAGGTTGGAGTACCTTAATGTGCTGTCCTCTGTACCAAGGTTAGGTTGCGACTGGCTAGTTACTTTTGATCACGACTTCTTCACTTCACTTCACTAATAACGCAAACCGTCACAAGAGAAGAATCGCGTGTTGTTTGGAGTTAATATTTTGGATTTTCTTACTATGTCATCTCAATGCGACATGTTGCAACATGTTTCATGAAATGTCATCTGTGTGCGACATTGCTTTGTGAGAGGAACCTTCTGTATTCTCTGTTTTACCTTGCATTAGTATTATTTGATAACCTACTGATATTATTTACGTGAAAAAATTTGAGGATTTAAAAAGGTTTTTCATAAATTATTATTTTATTACGCGGCATTTTTTCAACAGATTATAATATTACCTACCCGTTTCTTTGACACGGTTGTCTCTCTTTGGTAAAAAAAATAATGCTACCCTGTTTTCTTTTCCGATTTACCCTGTAAGCGTAGGTTTAAGCTAAGTAAGGGAGTCGGTGTCGATCTTTTAAGAATTTGTGTTTTTATTAGAGAAATAGTTGTTTCATGTCTCATATTTAGTTCTAAAAATAAAGGAGTCGTCAGTTTATTTTTTTTAGGCCGGTGGCGTGGGTGGCGTACATGACAAATCTTTGCAGTCGTCTGGTCTCTAACTGATGAACCAAAGGAACTCGAAAAAGCAATATAATAAAGCCTGCTTTTGAATTATCTCTGTGACAAAACTGCAAGCTATGAAACCATCGTCAATAAATTACATTACTACTAACTATATTAAAGATAAAAACATACTTTTCTTTTGAGGGTGAAAAATCATCAAATGACTCCTCCCACTCTGGGTGGAGTGGAAGGGAGTGTCAGACTCTTACTGACTAAAACCCATCCATGATCCTTCCTTAGCCCCTTAAATTCCGGGATAGCGGTAACCCTTTCGGACAATCTCGCTTATTACATACATACCTAAAGTATTAATCTGACGACCAAAACATATGTGGGTGTAACAAACCCACCATAATCACAACACCTATGTCCCACAACATCCTCATGTCACATTAAACCCTGGTCCTTTCGCCCACAAAAAAGCAATACACCTTAATTCGCCCATCTGTTCCGATCCCTTTACGTGCTATATTACCAGGCTTACATGACAATACACAGGTTCATAAAGATAACATGGGGAGCGATAATTAGCGGCCTCCGACGCAACCTGTTGATGACCCTATGGGGACCTGCCCTGTCGTGTTACGTGCTGAGTCCCGGGATTGTCCCCACTATAAATAAATAGAGGTCGTTGGAAGGATTATTAAGATTTGCTCTGTGGTAGGCTTTACATTCCACATTCGCACAATATTTTGTAATTAATTCGGAATTAGGTGGGCATATTGTTTTCTGAGTGGGAACTTTAAGGCTTTAATAGTTTGAACTTGCGTCGTATGTTAGATAATTTAAGGAGGCCGTGGGGTTCTACATATTACATCCCAATAGAAAACTCCCCACAATTTGTAATTCGGTCCGTTGCATCTTTGGTAGACAGTCAAACTAGCTAACTAATCTTTTCAGATTATGAACCTTCTATTCTATTCTATTGCTACTTCTGAAAAATCCTATAATAAACCATTAACATAGTTCATGGTTTGTTCAACGTGGTCTCGAAACGGCTGGATATCATTTCCCGTGACCCAAGGGCTGGCCAGAGACAAAGCATTGCCATACAACGTGGCAATGCCGCTAGTCTCTTGGGTACATTACCAGTCGACAGCGATGCGTAAAAATATATCTACGCCATGTTTGAGTTTGGATATTAAAAGTTTCCATTTTCAAATTAGGTATTAAGTACATACATTTAATTTTAATTATAAGCAAGTCAATGTTTAATTTGAAAATAACACAGGAGTGTAGTGCAGGCATTGAAAAAAATAATTGGATGTCTTTTTTAACAGCTTTTAATTTAAATTGTTTCATATCCAGTTACATTTTCCTAAAATAATCATGTCCATCACAAAGTTAACAAGCAAGGGGTAAATAAATGTAATGCAGAGCCCGGTTAATTAATGGAGTTCGTCGACCTGTTGATAGGGGCGAAGGGAGATGTAGGTCATTTTACAAGCTTAATTCCTCATCAGTTGAGAATATTTTTATAATTAATTTAAGGCTGGCCATAGTGTCGCTGGCTGGAAACAGTAATTATTGGGACATGTTGGTAGAAGTGGCCGACGCGCGACATCGGTGTCACAATCAAAGGTACCTATTTGAAAAAAAATCTTGGAATGTAATTTGCAGATGGGTAATAGGTACTCCTTGTCCTCCTGGGAACCTAGTACCACCGACCGGCGACTATCACTGGTATAACACCGTCGTATGACAATGAGACCTCAAGCAGCGTGGAAATTTCCAATATTTTAATTAAAAAACACATACGACGAAACAAAAAATCTTTTTAAATAATTTATTTCGCATAAACTCCATGTGTAATAATAAAACGTCAGAAGCTAAGCGCACGGTTCCAAACGGACGTTGCCTATGGAGAATACAGCTAGCCACTCGCTTAAAAATAAGTAGCATAAACAATGTTAAAAAATAACAAATCAGCCCCTCTCATAACTTTGCTAACAAACTCGGCAGAATAACATTATTACACATTACACCCCTAATAAAGATAATGCATGCGAACATGTTAATGACAGACACGCCGGCCGTGACCTGTCCACGACCCTGTTGGGTCGTGAGGCTACCAGAGTCCGGAGTCCCGGGGCCCCGAGGTCCCGGGCTTCTAAAGTCTCGGGATCCGCACGCATTATTGTGTGTAATTAGTTTTGTTTGCTTTTATTTTTTAGTAGGTTTTGCATTGGGTTGCAAGCTGAAAGTGAAATCCGCGTATTTTTTTTTTGTTTTCTTTCGTGTTTTCCCCTTTCTGACTGCCTAGAAAGATTATTAGGAGATATCTACCTAAACTGTTTGGAACCGAGATTTTCACAATTTTATTGGACATGAAACTTAAAAGTATACAAAACCATAACCTAAAAAAAAAACCTGTCTGGCAAACAAACACACTTGTGTCGTAAGTAATGTTTTTTATTATATTTTTTTCACAATAGGCCCCAAAAAACTTATTAACTTATCCATTCATTCAGCCATGACCCCGAAGACCAATAAGCATAGTGTATCAATGTAGACGTAGTAAGTGGCGCCGCCACGTATTATGACTGGAATCACCGAAAAGGTCACATAATGAAAGACACTGGCTGATGATAGTTAGCATCGCATTCGATGGTTGCGTGACGACTGTCTACGGATGACAGAAGACGATTTGAAATATGTTATAACGCGATTTAAGGGTAATTACTTAATACCACTGATATAAAAAGCTATAATTTATTTCTAGGCACAGTTCGTGCGTCCCTATATCATTTTTATAACAAGATGGCGGCCCAAAGGGCGGCCCACAGAAAAACTAAAAACTAGTGCTAATAATATGCCTGCCGGGTAAGCAGGATTGTCCGAAAAGGTTACCGCTACCCCGGAACATAAAGGGCTAAGGAAGGAATCATTACCTAGGTACTGCTTAAAATAAAAAAATAAAAATGTTTTTTTTTTTTTTTTGAGGCTTTGAAATCATCCAATGACTTCTCCCGCTCTGGGTGGAGCGGAAAGGAGTGTCAGACTCTTACTGACTAAAACCCATCCATATTCCTTCCTTAGCCCATTATGTTCCGGGGTAGCGGTAACCGTTTCGGACAATCCTGCTTACCCGTCAGGCTTGGCCCTAAAGGGCCCCTTCATATGCTGACATCCCTTTGAGGCGCGCGTGGAACATATACGCGCCGTCTGGCACGGGCCTGGTGCTGATCGGACAGTGAGCCATCCAAAAAAATATTCTAGAGATAACTTTTTGGCCCACGTTCATGACGACTCTTGACAGAATCCTGGTGATATTGAAGCTGCTGAACCACAAATACGATGACCACTTTTGGTAAAGGCTATCCTGGGACGCTACGTGTAATCTCCTCATTAAAAAATGTATGAGAGATACAATTATCATTATACACACAACCTACATATTATTAATATCCTGATTAGCAATTAAATTATTAATACATTGGGTAACTCATTGTTGGCCTAGTGTAATGCTATAGCAGGTATTATGGTTAATCATATTAATTTAGGGGATAATTGACTTTGAAAATGTTAATTTCCTCATTTAACTCATCAAGTCTAAAATTGTAAAACGGCAACATAATTTAACTCTTTCAAATCATTTTGCGCTTTGCATGATTGACACTCTCTTAAATTAATGAACTTCTGTTACCTTTTTTTTATAAATAATTGAGCCTCTTTTTCACTTTTTGGTCTTTTGTCAACAACCACGCGCGAGCCGAATTGATCACAGTACGTGAGCTAGGGCACTCAATCAAATAAGTTGCGTTAGGTTAGAAATGTGACAAACCAAGCGTGCGAGCCGAGCGAGCGAAGCGAGCGCTTCCGTGGCAGCGGCCAGTGAGCGCTACATGCAAATTAGTCGCAGTTAATTGTCTATTTAATATGGTTAATATGGTTAAGTTAAAATAGGAATTAGTTTAGTGTTTGATAATCACTTTTGGAACGCAAAATCGTAATTATTAGAGGTGCTAATTAATACCTACATGCCTAATTGTTATAGAAAATAATACAAGAGATATAATATGAGAGACAGCTTCGTTTATTTCTGTTGGGTTTTTGTAAAATGTGGATCGCTTTTCTTGGTGTACGACACAGTTGGGAAGCCATGTTTGCAAAACAATAATCCTGTGAGAGCCGTTTGGTAGTCTGACACCCAACATGCAGATTTTGACACAAAACTAAAACTGAGAATCAAAATATTTTCAGCTTTCAACACACAGCAAGGATTCTTCGAAGTTATTATTATTAATCTATCTAATTAGTAACTTTACAATCAAGAATTTGTAAGTAACTAAGATTTAAATCGAATTATAACAGACTAATCAGGTTTGACTAGTAACACTGATTAATCAAAATAATTAATGCTAAAAGCTTAAGATAATGACGTCACTACGAAGACTCCTCAGATCCTATTGATCGCATTATAAGCCTTATAAAACATATTAATTAAAGAAAATTAATCTTCCTAACTCACACGTAATGATTTCATAGCCACGCATAATATTATATCAAAACTCCTTGTCTAAACAAAAGTATTCGAAACAATACTGCTAGTGAAAGTTAACCCTTATCTCTTGAAAGCAAAGTTCAGAATTGAATGAGCTTGGGATTACACTTCAGGGCACAAGTAAGTACACATTTTGGTATGTTGGAATGGCAAGCATGTGAGCAAGAGTAGCGAAGCTTTTACAGAATTTAGTGGGAATGGCACCTTTGGGACTTGAGTTTGGGAAATGGCCAGCCGGTAGTAAATTATATTTTAAACACAGACCACATAAGTAACCGCTGTTTAGTAGTTACACTGCGGTGCGAAGAGGTACGTGTGCTTAAATGAAACATTAATGCGGATGTATTACGAATGGGCTCGTAAAATGTTGTGCGACAAAATTCTGAAGAAAAATGATATTGTTTGTTAGTAGACACGAAATTGAAAAACCATTTTATTTCTTACTCGAACTTTGATATTTTCGTGCTAATGAAAACGGGGTCGTTTTACTGTTGAAATTGTTAATTTACATTTTTTTATTTTCCAAAGAACAAATGACTAATGAATTTTGTATCTGCCAGCTCTTTTATTCCATTTGAATACTAGAATGCGAAAAAGAGAAAATCATGTCAGTATTTCCTTTGAAAACAAAACAAAATGTGAATTGCTAGGCTAGGCTTGATATACAATCAGTAATCACCATCCAGTAAAGATACAAACGGTGTTAAGTCAAACACATTACCCGATCTCATTACGGCGGAGTACCAGGAGAGCATGACAGAAAACTGGTCACTCAATTCATTTGAAACGGTGTTCGCGCCTCACAAAACGTTCCCTTGATTGTCGTTCCTAGTCGTGTGTTGTTGAAAATCTAATCGGTTTGCGATGGGCGAGGGACTCGTTAAAATGACAGATGTGTATACCGTTCAGTTGACAAAACAAATAAGTTATAATATGTAACGGGTGACACGAGAGTATCATCACGTCTGAGTATGTCGTGTGTTAATACAAGATCACGCCTTTATGTGGGTAGGCAGTGTTTACTTCTACATTTGGCTGGTTATATTAAAGTCGCATGCGCAGAGGGCGAGCTATTCCCATTGACCGTACACTAGCTCAGACTGTGGTATGGTACTGGGAAATGACTAATAGAACTGCAGCTTATATTATACTAGCTTCCACCCGCGGCTTCGCCCGCGTAATATGTCGACATATTATACATACAAACCTTCCTCTTCAATCACTCTATCTATTAAAAAAACCGCATCAAAATCCGTTGCGTAGTTTTAAAGATTTAAGCATACTTAGGGACAGAGAAAGCGACTTTGCTTTATACTATGTAGTGATAACCTTCAGTGGTCTATTTAGAAGTCTCTGAACCGTCTCCGGTCACAAGAAGGAAGATGTAACTCCAACCTGGTAAAGTGAGGCTACGTCAACGTTACGGCAGCAGGGTGTGGAAGACAAGATAAATCGCAAACTATGCTTCATCTTCTATCCTGCCTTCTGTGTCCCAAAACAAGCAGTCTTGGACGACGCTGTGGAAGTGGTAAAGTTTCGGGCCAACAAAATTTAAATTTGAAATACAGTTGTGCTAGCGACACGAAAAAGAAGACTAATATAAAAACGTTATGACATTTTTCTTAACCTGGGAATCGAGCCACGTGCGACCAACACATTTTGGACACAGGCGTCATTTGGTAGGTACACAAAAAACAATAGGAGTTTTTTATTCCACTATTTAAAATGTAGTCCAAAAAAAACCTCCAGACTTACTAATGAGCTTCTCAAATCTCAAATAAAACAAAAGAAAAATAAAATGAAAGCCCTCAGTTCACTTCGAAATTAATTATTAACTTTTTGTGTGTTTGATAAAAGCAATTTTATGTAGGTATACCCAAAACTTTTAGGTCACCACGTCTTTTGAGGTGTAGGTTATTATTATAACGTCGCATTTATTTCTATGAGGCTTTAGGAGAAGCAGTAGACGTGAAAATATCCAGCTCTGAAAGTTAATGTGAACGACAGTAATCATAGTTGTGAAATGTCTAGTATATGCTCTGTTGAACACACGTCTTCTCAATATTTATTTTAGTAGCTATTTATGAAAGTGAGAAATGAGTCTTTTCATAAATACCTACTAAATAGTCTTTTCAAAAGACTGCTTCGCCAGCTGTCGCTGAAAATCTGCGCTGTGGCTCTGTCTCGTATGGGGTCGAAGCATTATGCTGAGCGATGGCGGTTTTGCGTGGATGTGACGCATATTTTCCCACAGTTTGTTTTTTTTATTGCGTCATGTTTGCCGCAAATAAGCGTATTTTCTTACTTTTTTTTTCTCTCTTTGGCCTAGTGGTTACAAGCTCTACTGCTGATCATGAGGTCTTTGGTTTGATTCCTGGCTCGGACAAAGTGTTATTGAGTTTTTCCATTTGTAATTTCTTGGCTATAGACTCGCCCTCTATTATATGGGACTCAAATTTAACTGGGGAAATGTGTACCTAAGTATAAAAATACTTTTCTGCCTAATCCTTTGGGGATTACATCCCTGATGTTATGTTGTGTATGAAAAGAAACATGAAGAAATGAAAGTGGGCGAAAAATTGAGTTCTAAAGCTTCTTAATACAAGTAGTTACAAATATTTATACTTAAACCTGTTTAGGAGTTTCTTTTTTATGTTACGTAAGAGTACTTCATATTTTTGTGCTTATATGTATATTTAACACGTTGAGCGCCAACGCGGTCACCGGTGAGCCGCGAACAATAGTTTTTCTATTGTGTCTGCTGCGTGGCAGTCAATGACTTAAAAATATGTTTATTTGCGGCGCACATGACGCAGTAAAAAAATTGTGAAACTGAACTAAACTGTGAAAGTACCCATCATTATAAACAACTTTGACTACGAGACTAACGCTGAAATATCGAAATGGCTTTTTCATACAAAAATGCTATATTTAATCGATGAAAATGTATGAAAAAGATGAATATTTTTTGTTATTACGTAGTTGATCCCTTAATGAAAGTTGTTTATAATCATGAGGACTCTCATCTCCTGAAAGGTTTGCAAGGAATTGTAAATCACAGTGTATTAATACAAAAGATTTGGAGGCCGTTCATAAACTTTTCAAAGATTTCGAATAACCTTACTGTGAGTAATGCTAATCGTGTCGCGAGATTCAGGCTAAGGTCTTATAACAAATGACTGTCGGGTCATTTGCTGTGTCATGAACGTTAATTTTAATTAATACCAACACTGATTAAGGTTTTGATAAATTTCTGCTTGAAAATTCTTCATTGGTACTGAATAAAGGTCAGAGGGAATAACACTGTCCGACCCAGGCATCATCGACCCGGAACGTTTGCGACTACCAAACCAATGAGTGATAGAAATAGTGATAGAAAAATGCATACTTCATTTAGGTAATAATTGGCTTAAGCAAGGCCCTATTCATCCTCAATAAAATACATCAGAACAAAATATTGTAAAACAATTCACTACCTAAGTAAAAATAAAATAATTTTACGTCGTTCCCGAATTCGCTCTCTCGAATCTTACTGGGCGGCCGAACTTTGGCCTTCCCAATAAACATGGCACATAATCTATTAAAAATGGGGGTTACCTTAATGTCTGATGTCATAGTCATAAGGTAAAAGGTTGCATAAACATATTCGCTGTAAAACAGAAGTTACGATTCAGAACGAACGACATATTTTATATTCCACATGGTTTTACGACAGTTCATATTTGATACATGCTGATGGAATCAATAATGTTACTTTTATTTCTACTATTATGTCCCATGTCCCAGTTTTAATGCCCTTTACGGCCGAGACGTGGGAGATGAGTTAGGTTGAAAAGTGTATGGAAAGCAAATTCAATTTTATGCTTTAATGGCTTTCGTGGTTACCAGAACATTATAAAATAGATTGAAAATGATGATGGAGTTTTCAACAATCAACTTTTCTTTTGGACTCTAAGTAATGTAAGTAAAAGTTAAGTATTTTGTAGAACTTCAACAATCATTTCATTTTTATTCTTTCAGATATTTGATTCAATAATTTGTTCAATATTATCTACGTTAGCAATCAGATGGAATAGGAATTTTTGATATCGCAATTTGAAATATTGTAGATAAAGTATTTTGTGACATTCGTATGTCATATTCGTCAGTGTTACAGTATTTTCAATATAAAATCAATTGACAGACTTACATCTACATATTGTGACAGAATTTTATGGATTCCAGCGACCATCGTTGGAATTCCCGCGTCTATGTTTATGAAAATATGTATCAAATATTTTTCAGATAAAATAGAGCCAGTTTATTATTATCAGAATATTGTACTCATATGTTAAAGTTACTACAAATATTATTTACTTACAACCAACTACTAAACAACTCTGAAACCAACTAACCCGCTTTTCTCAATAATTTTAAGGACCTATCATGTCTTTAACCTTGACAACCTGACAAATAAAGTTAACAATTTAAACCAAAGAAATAACCGTATCAGTTACACCGACTGGAGCTACCAGGGCGGCATAAATTGGCCGGAGTTAATATTTCAAAAGACGAAGACCGCGGGCGACGACGTGATGCTACTGCTAATAAATGTAAGGCGCGCTGTATACAGATGAGAATTAAATTTTAGAGGGAGGGGAAGGAAACGTACTGTACTGGACTTTGTACACTTATAAACGATATATTAGCTTTTAGTTAGACAATCAAGTTGCTGGCAAAAATAACCTTCTCACGTCGTTTGTTTATTTTCTGAATTGATTTCCACAATGATTTATTAATACAGCTAAGATATCGTCAAGATAAATTATGTGGATATCAAAACTATATTTGAAATTATACAATAGAGTAATCAATTTTAAGACTCGTAATCAGTAAGTCTGTCGTTGTTTGTTCAAATTTATTTCAATCAGAAAATCTAGTAGGTTTTAAAGCAGTCTACATGAATTTGTCGATAAGCCACAAATAAATCCAATTCTTTCCAAAAATAACCAGATCCCCCAGCCAATCAATACAGTGTTTGTTCGTTAAAAGTAGATTATTTTCCCACATTCAAGTGTGCCGAGGTCCTAATTTTCTGCGCGGCTGATTTTTTCCCTTTGAATCCTCCTCGATCCGCCCGTGAACTCAAACAAACAAGGATTGTTGACTTGTTTCTGCTCCAATAATGTCACTTCCGTAATTCTGTATCGAGATTCTGTATATGGCGCTGATTTGGGTCCTCCATTCTACGAAAGTACATATTCCGCTTAGGTACTTCGGGAAATCCTTTAGGCAAAATAAGACGACGAATGATTTTGCATATTATCAATTTGATGTACTGATTATTTGGGAATAAATAAGCTTGAACAATCACCATTTATTTCTTTCCTTTGTGCTTCCTCGTTTATTTTGAAAATGATGCCGACTGAAATATGGCGCACTGGATGTAACAAAAGGAAAAATTACACATCCAATCACGGTATCTTTGGTTATTATGTATATTGTACAATATTTTATTTACTGTCGTGCTGAGCTGAGCAATTGCGACGCAATTTTACATTTGTTTATATTTGGGCTGATAAATATTTAAGATGCTTCTTTCTCTATCCTTCTAACTAATATTTTTTGTGACTGACTCATTGGTCGAGGTATCAACGCCAATAGCGACGGCGGAGCATAGTGTCCTAGATCCTATCCCTAGGTCTAGATATAAGGCATTTCTCAGAAGCAGTCGGGAGTAAAAACTTGGTCCTGGTTTATTACAAAACGCGGGTGTGCTAAATATCTCTTATACATCATCATTTTATACAATATCTTCAGGAAATACAGTAATAATAATTATTTTATGTTTTGTGTGTAGCACACGAGAATTTACGTAAAAATGTCTTTAAAAAATTGTACAACCAATTCAATAACATTAAAATCAAATATTGAAATATTTTCCATTCCATTCAATAAAATCTACAAAGGCACTCGAAGTTATCGAATTCACCACCAACAACCCCACCGACCCACCACTGCCCTTACACTGCACTCTCATATGAATGAGCAAGTGTCCCGTTTGGTAATGAAATTCTGTTCCGTCCGCCATTCCATACGGTTTTTGGGTTTGTAGTGAAAAGGAGTGATTGACTGGTGTCGTATTTACTTTATGTAAACGGTTTTTGGTAGCTAATCGTGTTATCAAGCTACATGTACTTCCCTTTATTTATGATTTCAACCAACGTGTTTGTTTAGATTTTAGAGTAGGTGGTGAGTTTTAAGGAGGGTTAAGTATTTATATTATATAACTTGTCACCATTGTACAAACGCCAGCACATCAAGCTACCCCAAACTGTCAAATTTTCCCAATTGAACATCAACCTTATACTTATGCAATAAAGTAAGTCTATCATATTTTGACGACACGGTTGGTGCAGTGGTTGAGCGATTGACTGCTGCGCAACATGTCGCGGGTTCGATTCCCGCACGGAACAAATATTTGTACGACCTACAAGTATTTGTTACGGGTCTGGGTGTTTTTCTATCTATAATATGTATGTATTTACAAAAAAAAATGTATATAAGTAGTTTATCAGCCTTCTAGTTACCATAACACAAGCATTACGTTGCTTAGCTTGGGACTATATGGCGTTGTGTGAAATGTTCATGGATATTAAAAATTCTCTTATTATAAATTCTCTTTCACAAAACAGAGAACTATAATAATAAGAAAACGCGTCCCAAACTTCAACGTCTGCCAATTTTTCTTACAAGCCAAGTTATTGTGCCCTCAGAGCAGGTGACGTCATTTTAAAGTGAATTTTCGTGTCGCTCCTGACGTTTGGAACATAAAATTTTCCTTCATATTGACGACGGTCTTCGAAAAATCACGTACTGAGCTGATTCGGTGACTAAGGAGTTTGGTCCGATAGACGTGTAAAGACAAGATTGGATAATTGGATATAATATCATGTTAAAGTATTACTTGACCGAAGAATGTAATTCCATCATGGCGGATTCGTTTTTAGTTGTGTTGAATACAACTACCATTCTACTGCTGGTATGGTTATTCGAATTTATGTGTGATAAGTACAAGCCAGCACATCAAGGTATCTGTCAAATTTCTTAAACAGTTTTTCAACTTTATTACAAAAGCTTATGGTTTGTTTTCATTTGGGAATATTTGACAGTTATAGATAGCATGATGTGCTGGCATTAGAACCACAACAGCCAAAAAGTGTTTTTTTTTTTCAATTTGGAATTCGGTGGTGAAAATAAAAATACAAAACATATGACACCGATTTCCAAAATTAAAGTTATGTTTCACGTTGTACTTAGTGTTTTTTTTTTGTAAAATAATCAGCCTATAATGTTCCCAATCCTGGGACACAGGCGTCCTCTCTAAGAGAGGAAGTGGGCCATAATCCACCACGCGCGCCCAGTGCGGGTTGGCGGATGTCACATGTCTTCGAATTTCTGGTTCTAAAACATGCCGGTTTCCTAACGATGTTTTCCTTCACCGTTTTGAGAGCAGTGGTGATGAAATGCACAAAGTAAAGCGCCTGCTTGGGTTCGAACTCGCAACCTACAATTCGTAAGTCGAGGCCGATACCACTGGGCTACCACTACTCATATGTTGTACTCGGTTGTCATTTTTTTTGTAAAAAGTTTTTTTTCGGAGATCCTACCGAAAATTATATTCCTAACTTTGTACTTGTTTTCAAATGCAATTCAAAGGTAAAAAAAAACCTTAAATGGCCAAAAGATTAAGAAATATTACTATCATCAATACGATAATAAATCCTGTTTACACCATTCCAAGAAGATATTCCTGAAAACCTATAATTTTATCTATGTTCCGAAGATATTTGCGAAAATTGCTAAAGCGATTTCGTTTTACGACCGGAAAGAATATTTCTTCTGGAAGCTTTTATTTTTAAAGTAACTCCGAGCTTATAGTTCGTGTTTATTTTGTGAAAGTCTTGATTATTATGATAATTACTAGCGTTTTATGCTCATGTAAGATTTAAAACAATTGTGATTTTTGTCTTTAGCTATTTTACATACTGAACCAATTTACAGGGTGAATTTGAATTCATGGGCAATGTTCTAAGGGGTCATTGTAATCATCATTATGAACAACTTTTGCTATGGGAACAAATCTGAATCCCGAAAAAAAAATCAACTGTTCCCTACATTTTGACGAGTTATGCGAGCGTAACTTATAGAACAGCAGTTTTTTTTTTGCAATTTCAGCATTTAACAACTTCGACTACAAGAGGTCTTGTTGTGAAATGACAATAGATACACCTACAGAACCACTTTTTGTATCCACTTAATTATTGGGTAATAATCATATCGACGTGGCAGTTTTTTTAATACCTATTGAGTATCTACGACCATTGGTTTAGTCTAAGAGCTTACCTACTTAATAACCTTGTCATATAAGTAATATTCTGTTTATGTTTGACGGCCTTCTCTCGATAGATTTTTGAAACTATTTAAGTAAAACAACTGATCGCACGGTGTACTTTTTGTGTGTACCAGCAACGTACGATAAATTAATGATCAGCTGACGGATATTATACAGTTTATTCGTAGATCCCCATTTATTCTCAAATATACTCGAAACTAACATGTAATATAAGGTTAAAGTGTTATGAATGTATGATTTACGGGCTATTTGTGCGCCGGTACACCAACTTGAAGTACATCGTGCGAATGCGATACGATGCGTATCTCTTTCTCGTTTTGTTTGCAGAAGGAACATTTATGAAGGAATTATGGTTTTGATGTGGCAATAAAGGTAGGATTTTGTAATAGATTCTGTCTTTAAACTGGAGTAGATGTTTCATTCATTATGTGAACATAATAAAGTAGGTACCATTTTCTTAGGGTAAGAAATCATGAAATGACCACCCTCCCCACGTCGCTCTGGGTGGAGAGGGAGGGAGTGTCAGACTCTTACTGAGTAAAACGCACCCATGCTTCTTCCTTCTACTCCCAGAGAGGTCTTTGGTGATTTCCCACCGCCAAAATAAAAAAAGGTTTCTCGAGGCCATTCTTTGTCTGGAACTCATGGATAGTTAGAGTAGACAAAGGGTATGACAGAATTAGATTGATATTAAGCGTTACTTAAAAAAGCAGTGCCGAAGAAATAGGCAAAAATAACTTCACAGAAAGGAAAGAAAGAAAATACATATAAAGAAAGAACAGGAAAACAAAAGAACAAGTTGGGGGAAAACATGCGTCACATCCACGCTCAGCATAATGCTGCGATCCTATGCGAGATAGAGCCCCAGCGCTGGCTTTCGCCTGCGACTGCAACTGTCGCAACCCAGCACAGGGCACGTCATGATAGTGTAATGGGTAGCTCACCGTCCGATCAGGATCAGGCCCGTGCCGGGCGGCGCGTAAGTGTTTCACATGCGCCTCAAAGAGATGTCAGCATTTGAAGGGGCTGTTAAGGCCGAGCCTGCCGGGTAAGCGGCGGGATTGTCCGAAAGGGTTACCGCTACCCCGGAACATAAAGTTCTAAGGAAGGAACATGGATGGGTTTTAGTCAGTTATAAAAGTCTGACACTCCCTTCCGCTCCACCCAGAGCGGGAAAAGCCATTGGATAATTTCCCAGCATCAAAAAAAAATGCGCAAATTTTCAGTGACAACCGGCGTTGACGTGATGACGTCAATCGGTGCAGCATATTGTGAAATAAAAATAACAAAATAAAAATACAATAGTAAGTTCTAAAAGTTAAAAATAGTTAGTGTCTACAGTTGGTGGGGTAGTTAGCTTAAAGTTAGTGTTCATTTGAAAAATCAGTATTTAGTTGCCACATCCAACACTTATTGGTTCGAACGCCCAATTTTACTTCACCAAACTTTGTTATTACTTCAACCAAGTTTATTTGGTAAATGAACTGAAAACTGGCGTCCAGTGACGCACACGATTTATAACCCCATACATTACTCCTGACAACACCGACAAACGCAATTTTGAATCTTATCCCCCACATTTAGAGTCCACTAAACTGCATTTTTAAATTGGTAGGTTTTTATAGATTTGCCAAATTGTAATGCAGTTAACGTAATGTAATTTAGTCTTTATTGTTTTAGTGATAGGTCTTTAAATTGGTGATTAAAATCGTCAGGTAGCTTAGTTCTAATTAGGTAAGGTGGGGCTCGTTTTAATGTTTTAGAGGCCCTTAGAGTAAGCAGTAAAATGTTAAACACTTTTCATGGTTGATTTGAATACAAAGTACTGAATGTAACACGTACTTAACTGAATAATTTAACTCCGTACTAAGGCAGTATCGTAACTAAGTAATTCACTATCAAAGTTAGTATGCCTTCTAAGTTAGAGGATCATTTGCATCTTAAGTTTTTTCATTGAAATCCCTTGTTACTTTCACAGTTTCATTTACAAGAATTTGTGTTGTTAATTAAACTGATTAATTAAACATTATGCCGTGTCCAATGAGCTCTTCTCCTTTTTATAGTATGTGTACCTTGTGCACTATATTACATTTTAGTGCAAAGTATTGTTTGATTTAACGGTTGTTTGAATTATTTTAATAAGTCTTTGACCGCTGTAAATTCACAAAATTTTAGGTGTTTTACCCAATATAATAACACTATTTTATAATATAATAAATAATAAAACTATATTGCATTAGAAATCTTTATTATTCTGTTTTTATTCATAAACTTTGCAATCTGTTTTCTCTTTGAGTTAATAATTTTATCATTTTGAAGTTGAAAGCACTTCCAACAAAACAAGAAAAATGTCCAGAGTCTAGTGTGTATAGAACTCCTATTTCGTCGATTAATACCGTAAGCAGAGTGGCGCAGTGGAAGCGTGCTGGGCCCATAACCCAGAGGTCCGTGGATCGAAACCACGCTCTGCTAAATCGCACTTTTTGTAGTTTTCGATATTGTATTTTTTAATGCAAAACGAGGAATCGTCTAGTATGGCAATGGAATATTTTAATCACGGCAAGACCTGTAGTAATAGTAAGTCGAAATTCAGTTGTTAATTTATTGTTATTAATCTCAAGCAAATAAAAAAAAAATAGAAGAATAGAATAAAATTATTATTATCCACTGAACACTAAGTAAAATAAATCACCCATTGGTAATGGCTGCGACTTACGAACGTTTATTCAAAGCAGGCTTATCTAAATTATTTCATCAACGCTGCTTTCAAAACTGTGAAGGAAAACATCGTGAGAACACCAGCATGTCCTAGAACAAAAAAATCGGAAACATGTGGAAGCTTTCTGCCCAAACCTATCTAAAAAAGGGGAGGCCTGTATCCCAGTAGTGGGAACATTATAGGTCAATGCTTTGTACAGACGCCAGCACATCAAGCTATCCCTAACTGTCAAATTTTCTCAATTAAAAATGAACCTTATGTCTTTGCAATAAAGTTGAAATACTATCAAAGAAATTTGACAGATTGTGGTAACTTGATGTGCTGGCCTCTGTACTATGCTTAAAACAAGTAACAATGTTCTTTGACGTAGGTACCTACAGAGTTACCCCAATCTGACAAATTTCTTTAATAGATTTTCAACTTTATTACAAAAGCATACAGTTCATATTCAATTGGGAATATTGGACAGTGTGGGATAGCTTGATATGCTGGTCTCTGTACATTAAGATTCCAGAATCCCGAAAAATGCAAAACTCACCCACTGGCAGGTGAGCCAACAAATTATGATGAAGGTTTACGAGACGACCATGAAAGCCTTATAAACAAATAACGATGGTAAATGTTTTGTCGTTTATGACCGTCTCTTTACGAGCCCAGACATTACGAGATCGTGTTTTAAATGAGAGAGAACTGTTAAAAGCAAGGTCTTTTGAATGACGGGAATTCCTGGGGGTGTCCTTTGCACGGCGAGCTGCCATTTTGGACTGAATAATTACTGTTGTGTTGGGGTGGACGGAGGTAATTGGGTGCGGAAATAAAAATCAAATTAGTATTTATTACATAGCGTAACAGAACATCTCGCTCGTATTGCTCGTAGGGGGTAGGCAGCGTGGTATGGTGATGGTGCATTTCGGTAAGTATACGCTCATACTCGTATCTAAAGTAATAGAAGGTAAGTTTATTGTTGTCAACAGGACACAAACTCAGGCCAGACTTTTTTTTAGGGTGGCAAATCATCAAATGACCTCTCCCGCTCAGGGTGGAACGGAAGGGAGTGTCAGACTCTTACTGAGTAAAACTTATCCATGTCCCTTCCTTAGCGTTTTATGTTCCGGGGTAGCGGTAACCCTTTCGGACAATCCCGCTGACCAAACCAGACCCTGAGCGGCTATTAGGAAAAACCTAACAATGCTGCGTAAAAGAGTGAGCTGTCAGTAGTGTCAAGTGTGCAATGACAGCACACTTCACTAAAGTCTTCATGGTAAAGTGTTGTCAGAAGAGATCGCTGGGGTTTGAAACCGACAACACATTTGAGTCACTGTTCAACAGTCACTCTTTCGGTCACTAGACCAAGGAGGCAGTGTGGTGCAGAAGTTGGCTCAAAATGCACAATCATGGCAGTGTTACTTTGGCCCACTCGTACCACAGATCACGAACTACGTTTAAGGTCAAAATTCATAACATAACACCACGCCAGTAATCATCAAAGCATAACAATGGTGTACCTAGAGCCACACCCAATTATTCTTAAGTTGAGACGAGCCTATTGGCATCAACCGGGAACAACGCGGGCAATAATTATTGATGGAAAACCCAATAACACTTTGCTTGACCTAGGAATCGAACCCAGTCATACTTAGCAGTTGCGCTTGCGACTACTAGACCAACGTGGCAGTTTTAAATAATCGTTTAGCGCTAAACTTGGACATGTGGTGCAAGCAAGATAATTATTGTTTTTCGTCTCTTCTTCTCGTATGGCTAGTGACTAACCTGGTGTCAGAGTTTTTATGCTGCCCATTGCCTCTGAATTAACTTCACATGTTGGGAAATATCTCTCAGGCATGCCAGCTCAGGGCACGCCACGATAGTAGGGCACGCCACGATACTAGGGCACGCCATGATAGTGGCGGTAAGGCCCCTCTTTGAGGAGTGGCTAGAGAGGCGTCACGGCGCCCTCACCTACCGCCTGACGCAGGTCCTCACCGGACATGGATGTTTCGGGAGGTTCCTGCACATCATCAGGCGGGAGGAAACGCCCGGGTGTCACCACTGCGAGGATCGCCCAGAGGACACGGTAGAGGACACGGTGCAAACCTGCCCCGCATGGGCGGAGCACCGCCGTGTCCTCGTAGAGGCGATCGGCGGCGGCGACCTCTCGCGCCCGGCCCTGGTGCAAGCCATGGTCCGGGGCGAGAGGGAGTGGGAGGCAGTCACCTCCTTCTGCGAAAAAGTTATGCTCGCGAAGGAGGTGGCGGGATGGGAGAGAGAAAGGTCCTCCCGTCCCAGCCGCCGCAGGAGACGCCCCGGGCGTCGGGAGCCACGTGACGACTCCCGGCCACCGTAGGCGCGGGCCTGCGGGCGGTGAGTAATGGGTGACTCACCGTCCGATCAGCACCAGACCCGTGCCGTACGGCGCGTATATGTTCCACGCGCGCCTCAAAGAGATGTCAGCATATGAAGGGGCCCCCCAGGGCCAAGCCTGCCGGGTAAGCGGGATTGTCCGAAAGGGTTACCGCTACCCCGGAACATAAAGGGCTACGGAAGGAACATGGATGGGTTTTAGTCAGTAAGAGTCTGACACTCCCTTCCGCTCCACCCAGAGCGGGAGCAGTCATTGGATGATTTCCCAGCCTTAAAAAAAAAAAAAAAAAGGCATGCCAGCTTCCTCACGATGTTTTCCTTCACCGATGTTTAAGCAAGTGATAATTACACAATACGCACATGATTCCGTAAAATCGATAACTCCTAGGCTATTCTGTTTCAGAAACTCAAATCACATCAATGCAAAGCAAAGCATGGATGCATGGATGCTCTAAAGACAAATAATAAATATTTGCATTCATCTGTACATTTATGTATGGACATCACTGATAGACACACAATGGCTCCCATGCGCTATGCTTTTGTTTCCGATTAACCTGAAATATGTGCGAATTTCACCAATGAAACTGAACGCGATCAGCATTAAATTCTAAAGCGCGTTCAAGAACTGTCAGTGTCAATATTCCACAGTAAATAATGAAATTGAAACCAAACGCGGCTTATGTCCTGATCGCGTTCAGATTCCTTGGTGAAATTAATCCTTAATGGTTACCAGGACTTAAGCACAGCTTTAAAAATCGCTCGAATAAGGATTTTGGGGACGCCTTTACAAAGTAGCAAAGGCCTCCCCAAAATCCTTTCAGACATTTTTTTCTAGAGCCACCTCGATCCATACCTTGCGGTACGCGTCTAGAACATAAATCGTGATTTTTAGCTGGGAGAGGAGCTAGAACAATCTAGGCTAATTTAAAAAAAATATACACGATTATCGAGAGCCATAGGATAGGTTTTATACATTAAATACGAGTGATTAGGTACGCGGTCAGATATTTATTATTATTTTCAACAGATCGACACACAGGTGGCACACTGCTGCACGAAATAGCAGGCAATTGTGTAATTCATCTCTATTTTGAGCTAGTAAAGTGATTAATTATATTAAATTTAGAACGATTAATTCATATTTTGAATTCGGATGGCACAATATTAAGCCGATATTATTAAATACCTGTAGTTCACAAACCAAAATAAATAATAAACCTTTCAACAAATAACTCTCGTCACCAGCACAGTGGGAGAATAAGTAAAATAAACCAAAAAATGGCTCGCAATTCCCAATATTTCACGGCACTTTATAAAATTCCCATGACGAATATGACGACGGTGGCTGAGTGAATAAAACCGACGTTTCGGAAAACTTTAAGACAATTTATTATATGTGCCTTCGTTCCTGTGGCTATACGCTACTGTTTAACAAAATGAAATATCTAAAAAGTTTTCTTCCCCGCCTTGAATTTTACACTGGGGCTCGATTTTTGAATCGCTCGCGCTCAAACTTGTAATTGTAAGCTACTCTCGTGTGACTGCTAAGATGGATATGTTTATGTTTATACATTAAGGATTTTAAATGTCTTCTGCTGTCTTAAAAAAATATGGTGAATGTTTTTGCCATAGCGCTAGGCTATAAGCCGATCATCCCAGTCAGCGGGATCGTCTGATAGGGTTACTGCTACCCCGGAACATAAAAAGATAAGGAAGGAACATAGATGGGTTTTAGTCAGTAAGAGTCTGACACTCCCTCCGGTCATTTGATGATTTCCCAGCCTTAAAAAAAAGCGCTAGCTCTTTCAGTGCATTAGTCAGAAGTCTTCAGGTACATTTATAAACAAAACGTAGGTGACAAGTTTCCAAAAATGCCTATAGAGTCATTCTTGACCTTAGTTAAACTAAGCCACAAATCTGGAAAGAAAGATGCGTGACCTGTAACCCTGAAATCCGGCCCTGAACCCTGACCTATGTAATTGAAGTTCCAGTCCGTATACGTAAGCGGGATTGCCGGCAAGGGTTACCGCTACCCCGGAACATAAAGGGCTAAGGAAGGAACATGGATGGGTTTTAGTCTGAGTCTGACACTCCCTTCCGCTTTACCTTGAGCGGAAGGAGTCATCGATGATTTCCCACACTCAAAAAAAAAAGCGTATCATATTTTCTCGAGCGATTTAAGAATTGGTCTTTCTATTTTTCATAGCCGTGCACCTTCTAATTGTTCATAAGACATTGTTTCTGAATGTTCAGTCACCAAAGCGTGGGTAACACGGGCAGGGAGCAAAGATAAACAGATAATTGGAAGGTGTTAATGGCAATTAACTAAATACAGGAGGGATTCATTCGTTAATGTGAGTCTATTTATGTATGGCTGTTTGATGTTTGAGTTCGGGCGTAATAAACATTGACACGTTTGGCGACTTAGGGCCTACCTATTTTGTCTTTTGGATAACTGAATATGAACCTGAAAGGCGAGGTCATTGTGCCTGTTTCACAAAGTTTGAATAGGCACTATTTGTCAGATTAATTAAAAATACAAAAAAATACAGTTTTTAATAAAGAGGTGGTTAAACAATTTTTCCTTTTTTAGTCGTCAATTTAATATGTTTGAATTACAAACCAATTTTTAATATGTTTGAATTACAAACCAATTTTTAATATGTTTGAATTCCAAACCAATTTTTAACTGACTTTGAAAAAAGAAGGAGGTTCTATGTTCGACTGTGTGTAGGTTTTTTTTAAGGTATGGTCACCGATTTCTCCATCAATTGTGAATCGATATTGAAAATTCTTTTTTTTTTTGATAGGGTATACTTTCGAGGTGATCCCGTGTGGTTTTGAATAAGCTTCGATAATGCGTTTTTAATCCACTCCTTTTATCTTGACGATGTTTTAGTATTATAGTTTAGTACGTAGATATGAATTGGTGTGGTCTGTAGATTGGTAAAATTACTCAAAAGTGCAAAATAATAAACTTTTTCACAAAAAAAACAACCGACTTTCAAGAAAATACTAGAAAGTGAAAAAAAAATTGAAGTCGGTGGCAAAAAAAAAATACGAAACCAAAGGCTACCGAAATTTAAATTATTTTTCACTTTCTAGTATTTTTTTGGCAGTCGGTTGTTTTTTTTTTTGTTAAAAGAGTATTTCAATTTATTGTGTTACAGTCATTTCACACAAATGCCAAAAAATAACAGTTATGATTTGAATACTCGAACAAGTAAATTGGTATTCAGTTTAGTAAACAATTCATATCCTAGAGTTTACTAACAAAGGTCGTAGGTAACTTTCCATCCCGGAAAATTGAAAACTAAAACTGCACACGCTAGCACAACGAAGGTCCATATTACACATTATCTCTATCCAGAATCCAGGAAACGAAACTCTGGCCATAAACCGAGTTCAGATAACGCGTCTAAGCCGGACGTAGCAACTGCCAACACGGATATTATATCTAAAATATTTCACATTTCAAAACTAAAACTTGTTGGAACATGTGACGGGAAACGCGCAGTTAAACAAGTATTTAACCATAGTCTGTTGAAAAGTGACTGCGGTAGACTAGATACGAGGCGTATTTGTTATAACAGGTATGCGTACTAGGTATTTGACTGAACGTATCTAGTACGCGGTGGGAAGGATCAAACTCAAACTCAAAGCATTAATTTCAAATATACCAATTACAGGCACTTTTAAATGGTCAAGTGGTCGGTCAGTCAGAAAGATGAAGCTAGTTGCCCATTCCAAAGCAGTAAGTACCTATGGAGATGAACGGGCAAGAAACACTACGGACACTGTATTTCATTGCACAAAGCGCAGAGCCGCCTCAGGAGCCGCTGATTCGTAGTGTTATCAACATTTGCATATAAACCAAGCGTGTTTTAATTTACTCGCACTATGAAACAGTACGTGACGTATAGTAAACCGACGACTTTAAAGACGGCCCGTGTCAGAAGTTGCGTGGTTCTGCGGCACGAATTTCATTAAATAGTTCTCTGTGGACCATACGCTATGTATGTGCTTCCACTTTACGTAAGTCTATCTAAATCTGAATACATACTTCATACGTACTCGGAACAGGTATTTGTACTTAGTTGAACTTGGAATTACCTCATGCAGCCCACCTCTACGTGAGAGTTAGCACTCTGGGAAACTATCCAGTTGGTATGCAAGTTTGAACAAAAGATTGAATGTCGGAATATTGCTCGTCTTATGTTGTTCCATGTTGGACGCAAATGTGTCAGGAGTGTAGTTACTATGCAGGAATGAGATTCGACTGTGATGTAATTTAGTTCGTTACTTAATATTAAAAAGATTTTGTATTTATTGGGTGAGCTTCGGAACTATTGATCTGATTCCGAAAATTCTTTCACTAATGGAAAGGTACAGTGTTGCCAAGTGTCATAGAATATAAGGTGTTAAAAAATTTACTCTAAGAATTACGTGGGAGCATTGTACTCATCATTACGAACAAATCGCAAAAAAAGATATGAGCTGTTCCATACATTTACGCACACGTTACTCAATAAAATGTATGAAACAGCCCATATTTTTTCGCGATATCGAAATTCATGCTGTACCAAAAGTTGTTTGTAATGATAAGTATAATGCTCACACATAATTCTTAGACTAAATTTTTTAACACCCTAAATAATTTACGCGCGAACGAGTCACGGGCAGATTACCTATAGTAATTAATAGTATGAAAGAGATTATTTTAGTAGGTTAATTATCTGGTTTGTAAATACCTACGATGAAATTAATCCTTGATTCGGGCTCGCGTTTTGATATACGAAAATAAATGTAATTTTGCCTTCAGCGTAGCGAAATAGTTATACAAATAATTGTACAAGAACTAGGCCAATCCCTGGCGAACGAAAATATTTACTGTCTGTTGGATTAAAATATCAATAAGCGTTAGTTTTTATTTTTAACTTATGGTAGACGGTACTCTGTTGGCAACATTAAATAGTCATCCGCCGGGTATGACGTATCATGCAGTGACTTTTAAATACCACATTAGAATTCATATCAGGAAACAGAGGAGCTCGTGGCTTATTAATAACAACCACACGATCTACCAGGTTAAGCTACGCTTGCCGGGGTTGGTCCGTGGATGGGTGACCATCTTTACATATTAGCCGTTGGTCCTGCCTGGCTTTCAATCTTTGACAATAGTTCCGGGTAGTCAGAAGCCTCAAAGCCTAACAGACAGTCTTACCGAGACTCCTCCGTGCCTGCAATTGTAACAACTCTATTCAAAAATACATAGTATTTAACATTTTTATTCTTTACACTTTAATCAATCGATCAACTCAGCCTATCGCAGTCGCGGGCCTGCGGATGGTGAGTAATGAGTGACTCACCGTCCGATCAGCACCCGGCCCATGCCGGACGGCGCGTACCTATATGTTCCACGCGCGCCTCAAAGAGATGTCAGCATATGAAGGGGCCCCTCAGGGCCATGCCTGCCGGGTAAGTGGGATTGTCCGAAAGGGTTACCGCTACCCCGGAACATAAAGGGCTAAAGAAGGAACATGGATGGGTTTTAGTCAGTAAGAGTCTGACACTCCCTTCCGCTCCACCCAGAGCGGGAGAAGTCATTGGATGATTTCCCAACCTGAATAAAAAAAAAAGGCTATCGCAGTCCACTGCTGGACATAGGCCTCTCGACCTCCACTTTCCGCATCCAGTCTGTCCCAGCCACCTTCTTAAGGTCATCGGACCATCTAGCTGGGCACCCCACACTACACACTTGTTCATTCGAAATTCACAAAGAGCTAAACAATAACACGTAAAAACACGGCATTTCAGGCCACGGAATAAAGTTAGAAACCCATTTGGAAACAACAGTTGCATAGAAAAAGGAATATTCCAATCAATCCGTCTGTTCATAATGTAGGTCTGTACCAGGGATGTGGCAGGTATCCGCATCCGCATTTGTGGAGCTCCTGCATCATAATTCCACCTTCAAGTGCAAAAAATGGTGAATATAAAAAAAAATCTGCTGTTACATACATTTAGATGATGATTTCATATTTCAGAGTTGGTGCCATAGTCAAAATTGTACATTTTCATGAGTTCTATACCCACTGAAAGAATGTCCCTCGTATCACCTAACACACTGTATAAGTAAAATTATAATCTTCAAAAATGGAAATTATAACCAAATTAAATCATTTCCTTATCATCATCATTATCACTGCCTTTATCAAAATTTATTTTGTGTCAGTGCAACATGTCTTTTTCTTTCATACATCCCTACGTCGTCGTCTCGGTAGTCACTCCCTTTCTAGCCGTCTCATCTTCTACAAAATCCATTCATCGTTTCTTTGGTCTTCCTCTACTCTTACCTATAGCCACCCACATTCAATCTCAAAACTTGCCTGACAACAAATGAAAATTATAATCATTTAGAGAAAGATATACATAATTTTATAATTGACAATATTTTTTTTTATTATAATCACAATTTCGCAATATAGTCTTAGATATATCTATCAAACACATCATTTAAAGAGCTCCATTGATTATCAATTATATTTTAATATCATTTTATTATATGAGGCCCATGGGCAGCATAGAAACTCTGACACAAGGTTAGTCATTAACCACACGAAAAGAAGATTTTATTAGAATTGCCGCGAACTGCTTTATGATCAACGATACAACGAAACAGCGCTGCATTCGAAGATGTGTACCTCCTAAAATCCGCGTCCGCGGATGTAAAAAATTCTGCATTCGCAGCATCCCTAGTCTATATTAGAATCCTCGATTCAGCCTTTTATTTTAGATCTTTTTTAAAATCTACATCTGCACGAATTTGATCAAAACGCATTGAATTGCTTTTCAGTAACAATTTTGAATGAAAATTGCTAATAAAGTTTTTATAGGATTCTATTTTAGCAAGTATAAAAAATGCTCTAACAAAAGCTTATTGTGTTATTTCTGAAAGAAAGAAAGAAAGAAAGAAAAAATACGACACACACACACACACACACACACTTTGATTATTGTCGATATAGCATCAACTAGTCTATCTGAGTATATAAATGGTACACATGTGGTTATGATATGGCTAGAACGGGACTGAATACGGAGATGACAACTAATAGAGAAGTATGGAAGAACAAGACCTTTCTTTTTTTTTACGTTAACAGCAGTACTTAAATACAAAAAAAATAAAAAATGCGTGATCACTAGATGTATGAACGAAGCAAAAGGATTATAAAAGAATCTTAGCAGGTGGCGTTCCTCAGTTTCTGTCTACCCTCTTGGGAAGAAAGAGGTCTGAGTTTCCATATGAATGTATTTTCCGTCTAAAGATATTTTCGAGCTTAATGTTTTGGAACCTCGGAAAGAAACTATGTGTTCACAATTCATATTTGACGTTATAAAAATGGCCGCCAAACTTGTTGCGACTTAGTTTTACAAAGTTTTGATATACTGCAGTTTTTTATGCTGTTTAACACCATGTGTGAACGGGTGTGGGCCATCTGTTACAGTCTACCCTTTGGTGTCGAAGTTCAAGCAAGTTTTATGGACTAACTGGAGTTTAGTGTTTAGTTTTGTTAGGCTATAAGTTATGGCAGTCATGTGAATTTTGTGTTATTAATTTATGTTGTTTTAAAGCAGTACATTTTTGTTTTCTGTAGTTTGTCGAATTTTTCATCTCTTTAAACTGCGAAATAAGTTCAGTTTCATACGTGCGATTTTATAGATGCAAACTATCTCTATTTCAATAAAAACATCTATGTATTAGGAATTGCAGAAAAGATCAAAGCTGAAATCATTTTAGTATCAATCTAACTGTAAAAAGAAGCTCTCTTACTACTTTCAAATGCCACAGAGCTACCAGAAAGCGAGCGTCAATTCAATCAATCAAACGTACTCTAGTCGAGACTGGCGCACCTCTAGTAGCACAGTAAAATAGTGATGTCCCCGCAGATTCCCGGCTAATGCACTCGATAACAGATTTCCCGGGGTGGTCGTTTGTCCCGTGAAATAGACAGCGCATGCGCTGCGGTGCAAATTTGATGGACCCGCGCAACTTCAGGTGTGTAATAAAATATTATGTTTAGCTATCAGTTTTGGTGGGAAGTTGGTTGTGGAAGTCAGGGAGTAAATATTGCCGATAAATGAAGCAGTATTCCTGTGGGGTGGCTAACACAGAGATTCCATCCACCTGGTACGAAGCGGGTAATTCAGTTCCGGAGTGTTTGGAATGCAACTTATGATTACAAAGTTTCGACACCTGACATTTGATCAGAAAAGAAGAAAATACTGAATTAAATTACCTATCATATTAAAGGGCATGAAATCCTTTATTAGGCATTTCATCACCAGCGGATTGTCCGAAGATGGGTTTCAGACAGTAAGAGTCTGACACTCCCTTCCTCTCCACTCAGAGTCAGGTCATTTGATGATTTTTCATCCACAAAAAAAAGGCATTTCAGCATTTTTCCTTGCTAGTTGAAAAAGCTAACATGTCACATTCGATTGAACTTTTACTCAACGAGTTTTAACACTTACTTTGCATTGCAGATTCAATTTTTACAAGAAAATTATAAAATACTGACAAACGAAATCCATTCCACTCGCTTTCAACATGGCGCTGCAAAATTTTAACAACCCCGCTCCATCTAAACTCTCTTCACAATACAGAGCACAGTGCCATCTTGTTAAATACGCACCACAATTTCGGGCATAGTTGGCCGCTGTTCATTGCGCCGCGTACCGGTTCCCAGGAGGGCCGGGATAATGGGGTAACTCGATAAAAGATTTCCCGGGACGACGATACCTCACAACACTGCCATCGCGGCCATTTTAACTTCATCCCGGAGTGGCAAGTTGGTCGGGATTTACACTTCTGATGGTCCCGCGCTGTTATCATAAACAAGAATGGAGTTGGAAAGTTACGTTATTATTTACAGGGTGTGTCACCTAAGTGGGGTACATGTATGTTTGTAAGTGGGATTTACAGTTTTGACTTTCAGGGGACATTAAATTATAATTTTCTTAATAAGTTTTTTCTTTCTGTTATTTCAGTAGTTTTTATCTACATATATACTTTTATCACATTAAAGAAGTGCTCATGAACTTGTTTTTATACACGCTTTTTTATTAGCTTCACCTGTATGTATGTTTGTTTGTTTATAACCGTCTTCTTTGGGCACGATTTTGACCCACTTTAAACGGCCAGATTTCGTTCAAACTTTGTAGATTTATCGAGGACCGATGACAATACACTAATTTGATAAAATTTCCAGAAAAGAAGATGATGGCGACGACAGATGAGATGGAAGGATGACACTAAAAAAGTGGCGGGCAGCAATTGGGCCCTAATTGTCAAAGAAAGAAAAAGTTCAGAGGATTAAATGAGGCCTACACCAAATATTTGGTCGATTAAGGCTTAACAAGAAGAAGAACAGAAACATGCTTTCTTATTTTAAAGGAAATGCAATGATGTCTAGTGTCATTTCTAATATTAATGCTGCCAGTTGACGTCCAGCATAATATATATTTAGTTCGCTATTCCTCCTTGAAAATCTCAAACATTTAACCAATATTATCTCTTCTAACATGAAGAGAAAACCCAACTTGAAACTGAAGTACGACCAAAGCAGATTTAGCGTGCCTTTCGTATCTGCGGATCAAGGCCACCTCTCCCGGTCACCAATAAAGCTATCTAACCAGCCTAGATCTCAGGCCTCCACATAACTTCTCCTAACTGTCTGGGACATATCTCGAGAAACAGTTACCACAAATAAAAGTCCCGTTGTCTGCCCAAAGATAATCAGGCCGAAGGCTAATTTTCTCGACGCGAGAATGGCCGAAAAACAGTTTTATCTTGCCCATAAGACCACTAAGGAAGTAATTCCACTAAACAAAGGGTCCCAATAACGATCCTAGTGTTCCGCCATAAGATATTCGCTGATCGGTCCGCCGGATAAGTTCTCGTGTAGACTAAGGAAATTGTATAGAAGCGAAACTTATGTCGGTGTTGTGTGAGGCGTTAATAAGGCACATTGAAGTTCAGAAAGACATTGTCACTTACCACCATGAGTAACAACCTGTACCACGCAAAGAGATGTCAGCATATGAAGGGGCCCGTTAGGGCCGAAGCCTGCCGGGTAAGCGAGATTGTCCGAAAGGGTAACCACTACTCCGGAACATAAAGGGCTAAGGAAGGAACATGAATGGGTATTAGTCAGTTAGAGTCCGACACTCCCTTCCGCTCCACCCAGAGCGGGAGAAGTCATTGGATGATTTCCAACCCTCGAAAAAAAGCATGAGTAACAGAAACAGCGGTATACAAAGCTGAACTTTTTCTTCTCAATCTATACAGTATGAATTTTTAGTCACCGTCCAAATTTTGATATATTAATCCTTTACGAAAATCATTGAATACGTGTTTTTCCTTTTAGTATCACTCAATAAAAAAATATTGAGGTATCACATCACAAAGTTATCTATAAAAAGTTGATGTTTCTGGACACCGCCGCGCCGCCGTGCGTACGGGCTAGGTAACAACGCGGGCCGCCCCGCCTCGCGCGCCGCCGCAATTCATTGATAACACAATAAATGAACAAAGTTGCAAATCCCTTCATACTTTCAAGGGCTTAGGACCGGCAATTAGCAAAAGGTTTGTGCTATGTTCACCATGATTAGAAAGTAAAAATAAATGAGCTAAATAAGAACTTTAACACCTTATTAAGTCATTGACTGCCACGCAGCAGACACAATAGAAAAACTATTGTTCGCGGCTCACCGGAGACCGCGTTGGCGCTCAACGTGTTAAAACTGTACCAAAACTTTTTGCTAATAGGCGTATTTAAAAAATTTGAATCAA
This sequence comes from Hyppa rectilinea, assembly GCA_951799385.1. Lineage (NCBI taxonomy): Eukaryota > Metazoa > Arthropoda > Insecta > Lepidoptera > Noctuidae > Hyppa > Hyppa rectilinea. Next base: position 2,079,841 of record OX637309.1, on the reverse strand, counting down.
CTTATGTACACATAATTAAAAATCTAATCAAAATCATCTTAGAACAATCACATTAATAATAATTAACAGTACTTTAATAAATGTTCAAAATGCATACCGTTTCTCTCTAAACAGAGTCTTGCACGTTTTTGCACATTATTTTTAATTTTGTTGAGCACTACAGTGTCACTTTTCACTTGGTCGAATGCACGTACAATTTGAGCTTTGGCCCCAGTATTCTGTTGCCAACAATTCCAGCCCACACATTTGCGCTAAACCGCACTTGGTGATATGTTTCTCGTATCATGTGTGGGTTTCGAAATGACCACCAATGTTCATTATGCTGATTATACAGCCCCACTCGAGTAAACATGGCCTCGTCAGTCCACAAAATATCAGCTTCAGGGTGTGCGATCAGCCACTCGCAGAAGGCTCGACAGGGAACGGCGTGTGCGTCGTTCAAGGCCTGTACCTTTTGGAAATGGTACGGGTGCAACCCAGCAACATGGAGAAGTTTCCACACGGCATATTGGCTTACGCCGAAGCGCCGCGCTGCATCTCGTGTACTCGATCTAGAGCTCCGTTCAAAGAAATCGAAGATAATCGTCTTCGATCTTTACTGCGAGTCTCGGCCTGCCACGTCCTTGAGCGTGTGTAGGAGCTATAAATTGGCCATGGTCTAGTAGCCTCTGATTCGCGGCCAAAATCGTTTGGCGATTAGGTACTAAAGGATTTATTATACCTTGATTGCGAATGCGAGGAATACTTTCTGCTTCGTACAGTCTTTGGGCACCGTTCAAGCTTTCACCACTAAGTAAGTAAGATCGCACCATTTCGTAATACTCGCGGTAGGAATACATTGTAAGCAAATTCACGATAGCGCGGGGCGCCGGCGGCGGGTTGCGCGGGAACACGGAAGTAAGCGCTTGCGCCGCAAAAGGGTGCGCGGGGCCGACTAAAGAAAGGATAGATCATAGATGTGCCGCGCAGGTGTAGCGGGGCGGGGGTGGACGGGGGTAAGCGGGGTGCGCGCTGCCCTTTTCATTGAATGTTTGCGCGGCAAGTGTAGTATTATTAACGTATAACTTAGTGACCAAGCAGAGCGGATAATTCTTTCGAGAAAATAATTTAAGATGAAAATTTTACGTATTGTTTTTTTTTTTAAAATAGACTTAGTGAATGATACCTAATGCCTAGAATTAATTTGGACGGTGACTAAAAAATCATACTGTATAAATAAAAATCAATTGCTGTTCGTTAGTATCGCTAAAAGTCGAGAACGGCTGGGCCGATTTAGATGATTGTGGTGTTGAAATGATTGTCGTAGTTCAGGGAAGGTTTAAAAGGTGAGAAAAGTTAGGTGGGTAGGTATGGTAGTGTGGTAGGGGTGGTAGGTAGATAGGTAGGGTAGGTATCATAGTTAAGACAAGACAACGTCTGTTGGGTCAGCTAGTGTGCTATATTATAGGCCGGGACAAAACATGGGCCGAATACTGAAGAAGATCAAGCGCAGAGTACGCACCGTTTGCCGCAAGCGTTGTGATGCTACTGACGGTGTTGAAGGTTTCTTCCCAAAATTGTTAGCGTACATAATTAACGTTTAATGTGCCCACAGCTGGAACAGCAACAGGAATGCAACCAGCGGGCCCAGTGTGGATTAGCAAATGTCACAATTGTTAGTTCTAGGACATGACGGTTTCCTCCCGATGTTTTCTTTCACCGTTTTGAGAGTAGTGCTGATGAATGATGTGCTTTAATACCCAAATTAAAATGCCTTTTTTTAGAGGCGCTCTGGGTGGAGAGGAAGGGAGTGTCAGACTCTTACTGACTGAAACCCACCCATGTTCCTTCCTTTGACGACGCGGTTGGCGCAGTGGTTGAGCGATTGACTGCTGCGCAGCATGTCGCGGTTTCAATTCCCGCACGGATCAAATATTTGTACGACCTGCGAGTGTTTGTTCCGCGTCTGGATGTTTTTCAATCTATAATGTGTATGTATTTACAAAAAAAAAGTATTTAAGTAGTTTATCAGCGATCTCGTTACCATAACACAAGCATTAAGTGGCTTAGCTTGGGACTATATGGCGTTGTGTGAAATGTCCAAGGATATTATTATTATTATTTAGCCGTTTATGTTCCGGGGTAGCGGTAACCTTTTCGGACAATCCCGCTTAGGACAATCCGAAGCGTGAACCACGTAAGTCGCATTACCAAAACACACCACCAAAACTTGCTGGACGTATTTACTGCTTCTATAATATTTTAGTCTGTGGTCCTGGTAATGCTACGGTTAGGGCGTTTGCATATGAGGATGTAATGTGTAATATCAGCGTGTGTAGATGCAGGGAGGGTTAATGGAGGTGCTAAGTTACTTAACTGAGTAGGGATTGTCTTCATATAGTACGACTAAGTTAACCTTAGTGAAGAAAATCTGTTTATAATACGAATAGAGTTAAAAAAAATATTGGACACGTTACCGGACGACAGCGATGCAGATGAGTACTTCGACGCCTTAGTGTCCTTTTTGTTTTTATTTGTACCTAGTACCAACCTACTTGTACGATTGTATCAGTTACATATTCATTTAATTTAAATATGTTTACGAATAGCAAAGGTCGCTGCTAAGCAGAAGTTTGTGGACTAACAATGTTGTGAATTTCTAAAGACTTAAAAAAAAACGCAAAGCGACACGAACTCGAAACAGGTATACCTTTTTTAACTATATTCAGATACTATAGAAGAAACTTAAAGCCTGTTCGTAGTGACACAGTTCATAAGAGTCTATTAAGTAAGTAGATTTAGAAAAAAAGTAGATATAAAATAAAATATATAACACAAAAATGGGTGTTCGCTCTTACAATAATATTAAAGTTTCTGTAGGTATGTTTCACAAAAATTCGAGCGTACTGCGGTCGGTCGAATGTTTTCAGGTTTCAGATCCCAGCGGATAAATTCTCAATGATCGGTAATAAACGTAGTTTTATTTCACGCAATGTATTCGCTGTATATCCGCAAAAAGTTGAATAAACATTGCAAATGTTTTTGGTTTTTGATGTATACATAGACTTAATTAATAAACACTAATTGGCTTCACTGCTTTCTTGATCTAGTGATTGCAAGCGCTACTGAGCAGCAAGAGGTTTCGACTCCTGGGTCTGGCAAAGTGTCTTTGGGTTTTTCGATCTGTAATTTCTCAGTAGCGACACAGAGTCGGGATTTGTGCCCAGTTGATGACAATAGGCTCACGTCCTATCCTATGACATGTGACTATAACATAGCTGGTGAAATGTAGGGGTATTATAAGTAGTAGTGATAGCCTAATGGTGTGACCGTCGCGTCGTGCGAAGTCATAGGTCTTGAGTTCGAACTCAAGGCACGCACCGCTGATTTTACATTTATAATGAACAGTTGCTAGTTAAAAATCGGTGAAGCAAAACATCGCGAGGAAGCCGGCATGCCTGAGAGATATTTCTCAACAGCATGTGAAGCTAAGTCAGAGGCCCATGGGCAGCATAAAAACTCTAACACCAGATTAGTCACAAACCACACGAAAAGAAGAAGATTAGTAAACCTACGTCTAACCCTCCGGGTATTACAAGCTGGTGTGATGTTATGTTATGTAATTATAATATAATTGGTATCAGTAACCTGGATTGTGAAGGTCAGATAAATGTGTAGAGTCAAGTTTTTCCAATTAAACAGACAGCTGTGCTGCTGGGGAGTTTGTTGCGCCAGTTCTTCGTCCCAGCTAAAGAACTAGGAAGTGGTGAAGGTTGGGCGTTTTTGGGTGACTGTCTTGTCTAACTTTGGCCTTCAAAACAAGTGCTGATTTTCAGCCTTGTTTGAATTAATGACTTGATTTGATTTGATTTGAGATAGATAGTCGTTTCATGGAAAGTACTAGTACGAGTATTCAGCTGCATCCGGTTAGACTGGAAGTAATCACAACATATTTAGGAAAAGGCTAGGCGGAGTTTCATGGAAAGTACTAGTATTCAGCTGCATCCGGTTAGATTGGAAGTAATTACAACATAATTGGGAAAATTCAAGGCAGAAGATGATAAAGAATTCCTATCAGTAATTTTGTCAACGATCTTAAATTTTATTATGGGTAGGTACAGTACAGTCACGAGCAAAAATATGTATAAAGTTAGCTTATTTCAAAAACGATTTTAACCTTAACTATCGAATGGAATCTTAATTCGCACCTTTAGAATTAAAACGAAACAATTAAAAAAAAAACAAAAATTGAGTTATCGTCATAAAATGACTCAAAACGAAAATAGTGAAAAGACTTTTTTATAATTAGCAGCACAAACATAGTCACTGACGTAAATAATCACGAAATAATAGACCAAATAGTACGGAAGTTTTAAGAACTTTAAAACTTCTTTTGCTATTTCCCTAAAAGTCACTTTTTTGAGTTACGTCGTTTTCATTCTAAAGGTGCGTTATGTTGTCACACACACAGTATTTTCGAATCCATAGGTTTACCGAACATGTCGTATACCGGGTTATTTTTCAATGACCGTCCAAATTTTCGCAGGGTGTTCTACCCATAAATATGAACAACTTTCACTACGGGACCAACTCTGAAATCACGAAAAAAAAATCAGCTGTTTCATACATTTTAGTCGAGTAGGTATTGATATTTTGTATGAAACAGCTGATTTTTTTTTCGGGATTTCAGAGTTGGTCCCATAGTGAAAGTTGTTCACATTCATGGGTAGAACACCCAGTGAAAATTTGGACGGTCATTGAAAAATGACCCGGTATATCGTCCTAAGTTGAAACAGTTAAATTACGAGAAAATCGCTTCTGAATAATGCTTCTTCTTCTTTTCGTGTGGTTAGTGACTAACCTGGTGTCAGAGTTTTTATGCTGCCCATGGGTTTCTGACTTAGCTGCACATGCTGTTAAGAAATATCTCTCAGACATGCTGGTTTCCTCACGATGTTTTCCTTCACCAATTTTTGAGCAAGTGATAATTTATACAATACGCACATGAATCCGTAAATTCGGAGGCCTTGGGTTCGAACTCGAGACCTATGACTTGGCAGTCCGATGGTCACACCACTAGTCTATCACTGCTACTGCTACGGCTAATAATGCTAGGTGTATACATATTAGTGCTCGTGACTGTACAAAGAGCATGACAGTCACGAGACAAACCATTTAACACTAAAAGTTAACCATTTACGAAAGACGAGAACTTTTTCTCGTTACCGTCATATATCTTTAGGAACGAGGGCCCAACGTCTGAATGGTTGACAATGCGGCACTGAACACGACGAGGCACATATAAACAGGATATAAAATATGTCACCAATAAGCAAGACCAAATGTCGGATGAGGGTGCGGTTATATTGGTGAAAGAACAGCGGAGGATAGAACAGTTTCAAGAATAAAGCAATTGAAAAATTGATAGAGAGGAAAAATTTAAACTGCCTAGCCGTTTTGCCAACTATGTTGGGGTCGGCTTCCAGTCTTGCTGGATGCAGATGAATACCAGTATTTCATATGGAGCGACTGCCTATCTGACTTCCACAACCCCATTAACTGGGTAATACGATACCCCTTGGTAAGACTGGCTGTCAGATTTTCGACCCGTAACGACGGTCAAATACCTATGCACAAGTGACAGCCGGAACCAATGGCTTAACGTTATTTCTGAGGCACGGAAGAGTCTCGGTATGTAAAGATGGTCACCCATCCACGGCCAACCCTGGCAAGCGTAGGTTAGCTTGATGGATCGATTTGTGCGGCTGTTTATAACTTAGCCACGTGCTAAATAAGATGAAAAATTTTAACAAACGCATGTAATGGTAAATATACCTAATTATATTAATAATTATTAGTACTTTATACCTGATTATTTGTAAATGGATATCATTGTTTACTAGCGCCAGCGTAGATGACTTCTATGCAATTATACTTATAAAAATATGCGTTGGTTGCGCGACGAGTGTGGGAGAGTCCAATTAATAGTGCCCCAAGGGTGATTGGTGAGAGAACCGAATCGGATATTGTTCTGCTCAGTAGGTTCATTGAACTCCATGTGTTGCGAGACTCATGTCTACTATCAGGGATACAGGGTATATCTAGTTTCCTCTTTTTAGGGTTCTGTATGCAACGGTGAAACGGAACCCTATTACTAAGACTCTGCTGTCCGTCCGTCTGTTCATCTGTCACCAGGCTGTATCCCATGAACCGTGATAATTAGACAGTTGAAATTTGCAAAGATGATGTATTTCAATAACAGCATAAAATAAATATTTAAGGAATACCTTACAACAAACGTGACTTTTTACCGTTTTTAGAGTAAGTAAGATTGGTAGGTAACTATTCGTGCGCGAGTCCGACTCGCAATTGGCAGGTTTTCTTTTAATTACTAACATTAGTTATAAGCAAATTAATTATTCTATGTCATTGTTTTGCTTCTTTCACTACCTAAAATTCACTGCAAGACGCAAAATTCCTTTCGTTTTAAACGCGGAGCACTATTTCAACCCAGAATTCGTAGAATATCAACATTAATTAATTTAAAAGAGTAACGGTGGAGTTTCTTGCCCATTCTTCTCCACACGAAACTACCTTTTGGAAGGGGCGACTAGAATCAATCCTATTTCTTGTTCATTTTTGACGTTCAATAGTGCCTTTCTTGTGCTTTTTTGAAATAAATGATTTGACTTTGACTTTTTGACTTTTAAAAATCGCTCCCGCCCCCACCAAGGTCGCACCAGCACCAAGGCAACAGTGAAATGTAGCGTAAAAAGAAATCCTTGAGAGGGCCAATGTCGATCCTTATTTATGAGTCAGCGTATTATTATGACTTGCCAATTTTCCGGAAAATAAAACCCGTTACGGCTTCGATCCGACTCGGCGACGTGACGATGCCGGATCGCGTTCAGATTTTACTGACGCTCTGTATGATAATATGCCGGTTTCGACGGACGGATGGTAACGTATGATTTGATTTTAAGGAATCATCGCTCGAGATTGGCCTTGGTTTGATTTGGCAGAGATGGTAGAAGATATACTTATCAGAATTAAGTTTATTAAAGAGTATTATTTTCTTTGTCTGTAACTAAACACATACACTTTTAAGGGCCGTTTTTTCAATCGCCTGTTAACTTTTATCTGAAGAATAAAAATGGCGGTTTGACATAATATTATCTATGCAATAGCTGTCAAACTATGTATCACATTTATTCCTCCAATAAAACCTATCTGACGATTGAAAATCAAACCTTAGTATAACTATGTCGTCGGAGTAAATCTTATTACAGCCTTCTTTTATTTTCGTTACCTATAATTATTTAGGAATTTTCGGTATTTTTTATGTAGCATCTATAAAGTATAGTAATATCATACTGTAACATTGTTTGCCTTCGAACGTGAGTAGTTGTTTTTTGATCCCAATAAACAATTACTATCATAATTATTATTATTATATTCCTGTGTGTGTTGCCCTAATAAAAATTGCCGCAACTGAAATATAAATTTAATAGGTAAATTGCTGTTGCGCGTTTTATTACGTGTTTCTAGTGATTAATGTTGACTTTACGAAAGGAGAAGTTTATAGGAATACAAACAATGTAGTCGACGCTATTATACATACATTTCTTAAACTTACCTTGGTAAACTAGAATTCTTTCGAAGAAGGAAATGGTCTTTCCGAAGCCGTAAGTCTTCGAACTTTTAACAGGTTCTCAGTATTTTATACCAACGCGTGAATAAAAATGGCGATTTTACTCCTGTGAATTTCTCGACTCGGTCCCATATCATGAACTAAGGTAATTTGATATCCTTTTAGAAAATAGTGAACGCTGCACCAATATATATTTATATATTTTAACTTTTGAAAATTCCAGTTTGTACCTTTAGGTACAAAGGCGGACAAGGCAAGAGCAATATCTCCGAAAATGTTGATTTAGATATTTCCCTTGTGATATAAAAAAAAACTTAAAATATCTGAAAAAAGACAGAAAAATAGCTATCAATATCAACTTTACAAAAACCAAAGTCTCATTATATTGGACGGACTGAGCCTCAACACTTTTCTATTATGTTTTCGCGGCAGAAACAATTTCCTTCAAGGTTTTCGTCGGGATTTACGAGACACCTTTTTTCGCGTCTCAAAATAGTTTTGGGTGTGTTATATGCTTTTGAAACAGTGGGAAATAGAATTTGGGGTAATCTTATCGATCTTGTTACCCCACACTTGATTTTGTTTCTTTTGGATACTGCTTAAAGTGGAATGATATGGCTTTTGAGAAATGATTCGATTTATTTTTGGTCACGTATAACTTTCTATTGTTTTTTGATGTTTTTAAGATGACCTATGACCTAACTCAAAACTGTAATGACACTTCCTGCAAAAGACTCTTTCAGATATGGCCCCGCCGTTTTAGACTCACAGACAATCTTCATAAAATAATGTTTGGATTTTAAAGAGTCTGAATTTGTTTCGACAGTTCTTCAGCTGGGAAATGTCGGCGCCATCCAGCTTTAAAACATTGACATGTTAAAGTGTCTACTAAGATCTAGAGATGAATTATACATAACCCGCCCCTCTAAAATTCAAAACGTTTGACAGTATTTGTGGAAGTATTTACAAAGCGCTAGCAAGACTCACAACGCATGTTGCTGCCGGCCTGCTACTGAAGACGAATACATATAAACTCTTTCGTAAGGATGTGACTACAAACATTGAAACAGTAATTGGGAGGGGCGCGCCATGTTATCGTAGTTTATCTTTACTTACAAGAATAAACGTTTAATTTAATTTTAGAGACAAAGTAAATTAAGTACATCAAGTTAACTGCCACTAATACCCTTCCAAATTCGAACAGAACAAGCATTTAGTAGCACCTACAGTCAGAATTAGGTGTGGTGTCCCAACACAACTTCCCCACGAACTGTGTCTCAAGGAGCTTTGACCTGTCCGACAAAGTTGAACAGTCATTTAAATTACTGGCCTGTACTGCCCTATGTTGATTTTGCAAAGAAGAAGCTGTTTAAGTTACAAAGCCTAAACAAGTTGTTTACAAGTTCGAAGTTTACTGAGTCGACAAGTATTTGGCTCGTAGCTGGTTACTCAGTTACTGTAGGCTTTATTTGTATTGTAGAAAGGAATAGAAAATGTTATTTATTTGGATAGAACTTTTGTTAGCTCCCTTTGCCTAGACTGTTTACAATTGTCGAACTTAGATTATATGTTTTGTTGATTAGAATCCCGAAAATTATTTTTAAAAGACGTGTCTTTAACGATGTATATAGTCAATTAGTGTGGGTATGTTTCATTCTATAAGCATTGTATAGACCCCGTTGGTCTCGTGGCAAGTGCGACTGCTAAGCTTGGAGTTTTGGGTGCGATTCCAGGATCGGGCTAAGTATTACTGGGTTTTCATTAGGAAATTCTTAGTAACAGCCTGAGATTGGAAGATGGCGGTGGGCTACCGCCTTGCCTCGGAAAGCATGTTAAGCTGTTGGGTCTCTGTCCGAACGGGTCGGATTGATGGAAGACGAAGTGCACCAGTGTCTGCCCACACCCTATAAGCCTTCCTGCGCCAAAGGGTCCATTGAAATTGGTCACCATGGCCAAACTTCGGTCTAGAGGACTAGTGTTATAAAAAATCTAGCTGCGCCCCGCCGCTCCGCCATCGTCATTGTTGTAAGTTTTTCATGTAAACTTCCACCCGCATATTTGACCGTTTTACGGACGGAGTTTCTTAAAATCCTTTCTCAGTTGACGTATCCTACTGATAGATACCTCTGTGCCAAATTTCGTCTCCGTAGGACAAGTAGTTTTTTATTTTTCGTGATTCAGTGATCAGTGTATAAATGTCAAAGTCAAAGTCAAATCTATTTATTTTAAATAGGCACAAGAAAGGCACTTTTGAACTTAAAAATGAACAAGAAATAGAATGGATTCTAGTCGCCCCTCCCAAAAGGTAGTTGAATGTATGTGTGGCCTTTCGCTTTATAAAGATAACAAAATATTATTTTGACGAAACACCTACATTACCTTAGGAAAATTGTCTTACAAAATAATGCAAGCATTGGTACATAGGTACAACTATCAATCTTCATTCGCCGTCTTCTGTTAATTAACATATATGTAGGTCAACCAGAAAATGCCCCTAAAATCAGTCAGGCCCCTTGGGATCTAACGAATCAGGAACCATTGAGCTGGAAAGGCTCTGTATGAAGTATTTAACCTATGACATGAGCATGAGGCTTCTGAGAGTGACCACTTCCAGCAAATTATGTTTTCCTGGTAACGGCCCGCAAAAACGACAGATTGACTTACTCGCTACCTTTCGGAGTTTGATTTATAATGATTTATTGGAAGCCACTCGACCCTCACCTGGTTATGTTATATCACTTTTACTGCCCCTCCAGTCAACAGCGCTTTGCCAGCGTTTTCGAATGGAACTTGAACGTTCACCATTGAGATCGCACTTTAGACGTTGCCGGCACACTTTATTGTTATGTTTCCTACTTTGCTGTATGACTAACTGAACTGAAGGTCAAATGTCTTCAAGTCGATATTATTTAGAAGATGGTGGTAAAAATAATCATAAAAGATCAAAATAAGAAATCAAATATAATAAAAAATGAATGCTGTTCATTGGTAAGCGCAGCTACGTTTGCTGGGGTTGGTACGTCGATGGGTGACCTTTATATATCGAGACTCCTCCGTGCCTCGGAAAGCACGTAAAGCCGTTGGTTCCGGCTGTCATTCATGGATCAGTCGTTTTGGGTCGTCAGAAGCCCGAAATTCTTACAGCCAGTCTTGACCAAGGGGTATCGTATTACACAGTTACTGACTGGGTTGTGGAGGTCAAATAGGCTTTCGCTCCAATATTTTAATACTGGTTGGTATTCGGCTGCATTCGGTTAGACTGGAAGCCGACCTCAAAATAGTTGGGAAAAGGCTAGGCAGAATAGGCAGACAATACTTCGTGCTAACAATTTTGGGAAGAAACCGTCAGTAGCGTCACAAAGTTTGCAGCAAACGGTGCGTACTCCGCGATTAATCTTCTTCAGTATTCGGCCTTATTTTGTTAAGCGCATTATTTGAGAACGACTGGGCAGATTTGTTCTTTTTTTATATTTAGTTTTTTTGGTCTAAAACTATAGTTTTTCATATTTTAATATCAAATATGGGCGAATTTCACCAATAAAACTGAACGCTTTTAATAGATCTAAACCACGTTCAAGAGCTGTCAGTGTCAATATTTTATAACAGTTTTGACGCTGACAACTCCTAAAAGCGGTTTAAAAGTGCTGATCGCGTTCAGTTTAGTTGGTTAAACCAGCATTAAGAAGGGAACATAAATATCTGAAGATAAAAAATCGGAGGTGACAGCCATTTTCCTTTATCTAGAATAAAAAATATCCTAGTTAAGTTGAAATCCTAAATCTGCTTTAGATAAGCTCTTGTATTGCTTCATCCAAGGGTACCAGACTAATATTTTTTGTGTAAAAACAGAAAGTCATTTCCATTTATTCGCGAGCCCATACAATTTCAGTGTGTTCATCTTTTTTTGTATTACATGGGAATGAGGTCCGAGGCAAAATTAATGACCATAATGTACTGCTACAGTGTTTTTGGGGTCCAGTCAACTAGTTTACGTAGTTTGAGTCTACGATGTGGGTTCCGTATAGACACGTTTAACGGTTTTCGGGTATTGTTTTTTTTGAGGTTGGGATAACATCACATGACCCACCCCTCCCCCTCCCCTCAGTGTCAGACTCTTACTAATTAAAACCTACCCATGTTCCTACCTTAGCCTTTTGTGTTCCAGGGTAGTGGTAACCCTTTCGAACAATCCCGTTTACCCGGCAGGCTTCGGCTCCTTTCAAATGCTGACATCTCTTTGATGGATGTCTACGGTACCCTTTTCGACAACCCGCTCGTTCCGGCTACTGGAACTCCTAAGTCTCCTGTCACGAGGGTTCGTGACGACCCTTAAAAACAGCTTATATACGAGGGTCAGGCCATAAAATTACAAAATCAAAGTGGACCATACTCTACGGAACTCCAAAAATACGAGACAAAAACGTCATAAACATACATTCAATCTGGGGCCAAATGTTAACTTCATAATAAAGCCATAAAGCGCTGTTATCTGATGCGCCATGCGTCACTGGTATCCTAGTATCTCGTGCTCCCCATCCCTCTGTTTAATTCGCAAACTGGCGTATTTTGGCTTGTTTTGCCATTTTTACTAGTGGATAAAAGTTGTCTTTTATGGGGACAGTGTAATAAGTTGTTGTTTGATATGGTTCGACCAGAGAGCCTTGATAATATTCTTCTAAGTCTGGAGTTCAGATTGGTTGTTTGTCAACTGTTTGATGGATCATTTTGTGGACATTTTTTATTGCTGCTGTTTTATTAATATTTAAAAATGGAACAGACACATTCAGTCTCTTTTAACAATCACGGTAAAATGAATCAAAGATCGTCATTCGCAGTAGGTATAAGAATATGTTGTCATAAGCCGGAATAATAATGTTTATACTTGCTTCTGTTAATCGATAGGAAAAATCTAAGGCTACTTACTAACTGCTACCCTGGAACATAAAGGGCTTAGGAACATGGATGGGTTTTAGTCAGTAAGAGTCTGACAGTCCCTTCCGCTCCAACCAAACAAAGCGGGAGTAGTAATTTGATGATTTCCCACCCTCAAAACAAAAGAGCATTGCACTGAGCATTTTACAGTTTCCACTTAGCATGAGTGTATGATAAGTATCTATTCGTATGTTCTAGTTTCAATAAATAACTAGGTCACATTATTACACGAACCATTAATATTTTCAACCCAAATCTTTTCCAAAACAAATATTCACACAACTTTCCATCTACCAGGAAAACAGAAAGCAGGAAACAATATCACATAATAAAACGCAAATAAACAATATTGTCAGCATAAATAAGACGCTACTATAAATAAGTCCACTCCCCATTATATTGCTATGAACTGATAGAGGTTTTATGGGCTGCCAAGATGAAGCAGGGCCGTGGACACAAATACACGGAATATATGGCCAGTTTAATGACTTTTCTTGACATATTTTGAAGAAGATAGTAGGAAGATTTTGGATTTATGTTAACGGTAAGAAAACCTTAAACTGCGTAAATACTCCAATCTTATTGGGACTTATATGTTCGAGCCGTTTGGGGTTGAAACACTAGGGCCATGGGGTCCGAGTGCCCACTATGTTTTTCGAGGCATCGCCAAGCGGTTGGTCGATTCTTCACGTGACCAGTTTTTTTGGTCAAAGAATCAGCATTGCCATACAACGTAGCAATGCTGTCAGCATTTTGGGAACTTTTCCTATTGACAGCGATATGGACGAATTTTTTGATGCCCTTTGATTGAATTATTTATTTTTTCTCTCCCGTTTTATAAACTTGTACATAGTTATTATTAATATTTTTATTTATGTCAATATTATGTGTTTAAAAATAAATAGTTTAAGCTGATTATTGAAAAAAAAAATGTTACGGTTTTTTTAAATATTGTTTTTTTTTTTTAAGCTTTGTGGCTATTTTAACGATTTACTAATATCACAGCATACCAAGTTCATTTGTGTTTTGTAATCGAAAATGTAACTCCCCACCCCTGCTCTGGAGTATTCCAGAGTAGGTGAAAATGCAAGGGTGTTACATTTATTACATTTTTATTTATTAGACATATTTATTACAATTTACTTCTATATCAAATAATTTTACAACCGTCCAAAGCACAAAACTCGAATTTGGAAACAAATCCCTAACGGAACCGGGAAGTTAAGCAAAAAGCGCTTTCTGCTTAATTTTTAACTGATTCCGAAGTTGTGATACAAATTTTGTTCGTCGGCGTTCCGCTGGATGCAGCGTAGTGCAGTGCTGCAGCGGTTGTAAAAGGAATATGAAATGAGGCTGCCATCTTACCTTTGCGCGCGAATACCAATGAAATATCCCCTAAGGTTGCTCTGTATAGAGTAAAGAACACTCGATCCTTTAACTTGTGACCCAATGGTATTTTAGAAAGCATTTGAGAATTTTAGACGTAGTGAGTACAGTCACGACCACAAGTATATTATAAATCATAATAATATCTGATTGCATGATTCATTCAATTTGTTCGTCGCCGAGATGATGTCAAACAAAAATATGGTACATCGTTGTGATCAAAAATATCTACTATTACATAAGCAGCATAAAAATCTGATAGTATAATGTTTCAAATTTTCTTCTATATTGCAATCCGCCCCGCTCATATTGTAATAAACATATCTGTCGGTAAAGTCTGACAGTAGAATTAATGTCAATAATAAGCGATCTGTTTTTATTTTTGGCAACTAAGCTGTGATGTCAGCTATTATCAAGTATGGAATTGATACTTACCTATGTACTTTAAGATGCCTAATTGACACTGGCAGATTAGTCGACATCGGCTCAGGTTTCAGCATTCTAACAAGTGACACATTTTGGCATCGCTTGTCTCGTCGGATAGTCTTGGTGTCCCTTATGTGTTAAATATTTGTGCTACCACTTGTAAAATTATGCCTTTCACAAACGATTATATATATTTGCCATCATTTTGACTACAGATATTAATGGACGAATTATAAGATCAGATATTACTGGCGAGTCAGCCAGTAATCTGACAGCCAATCTTACCAAGGTGTATCGTATTGCCCAGTTACTAGGTTGTGGAGGTCAGATAGGCTGTTGCTCCATGTAAAATACTGGTATTCAGCTGTATCCGGTTAGACTGGAAGCCAACCCCAACATATTTGGGAAAAGATGGGGTAATGATGATGTTATTGCCGAGCAGTTTAAAGTATTATTGTGCGCGTGACTGTACTCTGTGTACTTTGTAAACGTAAATGGAACGCGAAGACGATCGGGGTTTATTTATTTGTTACTCAGCCAGTTTGAATTTCTCAAGTAAAACCTTCTTAAGACGTAACGGTACATTGCCTCCATTAGTTCTAATCACTTTTATTTTCCTTTGAGTGTTTGAATTACTTCTCTTTAGACGATAGGAGACAAGTCTATCCTGAATTAAGAAGTTCCATCGATGTTGATAGTAGATATTGGTGTTGACAGTACAGGGTGCGCCAGATTGAAGGAAGTATTCTTGTCCCTATACAGCCTGATTACATTAATAAACTAGTTATTCATTGGTGCTTTGCGCAACTATTTCTGTACCTAATATAAATTCGGCTTATATACAACGTGGCGCTACAATGGTGTCATTAATTTAACACACATATACATACGTTTTCACATTTTCGTTTCACGAAGACATTATATTTCTATTAAACGTCATTATTTACGGATTTATTGAAAATGTTAGAAAATAACATCTTAGAGCAACCAGTACGTAGAGAACTGTCGCGCAGCGGTCATTTGCCGGGGTCACGGATCATAACATTAGCATCAAAGAAATTAAAACGAATAAGCAATACTATTAGGTGATCTCAATTATAGTTACTTTTTTGTTATTCAGTTTGTTTGATAATTTTTCTGCCTGTCAACATTTATATAATATGATTAATGGGTACCTACCTCTACCTCTACCCGAGTGTTAAATTAATGTCACCATTATAGCGCCACGTTTTAGATCCTCCTTAAAAGCGTTGACGCAGAAGGCTGGTTATTGTGGGCTTTGCGTTGAAAGACGTCCACCGTCTTTTGGCGAATGGTGATAATAAAGACGTTGTGTTGCGTTATGTAAGGGGGCGTCCATAAATTACGTGACATATTTTAGGGGGGGGGGGGTCGAGTCAAATCTCATCTAATCTTACGTTGGAGAGGGGGGGGGGGTCTCGGCAAATATCACGCAATTTTTTTTACAGAAAATTAAAAAAAACACCTCACGTAATTTATGGACGCCCCCTAACAGAACACAAAAATATATAGGTACACCTACCCCATACCGCTCGTTTATAGATGACACTTCCATAACAAATCAGGCTATGTATGACTTACTCAACTCCAAAAGAAAATCCTCAACGCAACTTTATGTTTTAATACATAAATATCTTAAACATGAAAACTCTCTTCGTAAACACGTACTTCATAAAATGCACTTCATCTTCATGAACAGCTGATAAATAAGTAATGGCTTCCCATGAGTAGCGCGTTTAGTATCTTATTAAAAATGAATTCTCGTACAAACGCAACAATTTTGTTACATACTAAGTTGTTACCGTAATCTTTTCTTGATTTGTGATTAAAATAATTGGCACTTTAAAAATTATAGCTATAAAGCCTTATTTTGATTTTTTTGTTACTGTATCTGTTATTATGGCTTTTTTTTTTTAAGGCTGGGAAATCATCCAATGACTGCTCCCGCTCTGGGTGGAGCGGAAGGGAGTGTCAGACTCTTACTGACTAAAACCCATCCATGTTCCTTCCGTAGCCCTTTATGTTCCGGGGTAGCGGTAACCCTTTCGGACAATCCCGCTTAATCTGTTATTATGGCTTGAAACACTAAATAAACCTAGATCAAGCAACGCACTATATTCACCTTCAGAATTATATTGTTTTTGCAACTGTAATGTTAAATTTGTCATACCTTAGTTTTTATCCAGATTATTATAATACTATTATTATAGGCCTATTATAGATTATACTGAGTTATAGGTATGTACTTTTTTTTAAACTTGTTATATTAATATATTTTTTTTTTTTATAATTACGGAGCTCGTGGCTAAATACTAACAGCCACACAGGTCGATCCATCAGGTTAAGCTACGCTTGCCGAGGTTGGCCGCGGATGGGTGACCATCTTTACATAACGAGACTCCTCCGTGCCTCGGAAAGCACGTAAAGCCGTTGGTCCCGGTTGTCATTTGTGCATCTTTGACAGTGGTTACGGGTCGTTAGAAGCCCGAAAATCAGACAGCCAGTGTTACCAAGGAGTATCGTATTACCCAGATCCGCACCAGGTAAAATACTGGTATTCAGCTGCATCCGAAGCCAACCCTAATATATGTATGTACTTAGGAAAGCGCTAGGCAGATGGTTGCAAGTATTGTGCCTGAATAATCTATTTACAACCTCATGTTATTGATGTAGTTAGGTATAGGTATGCTAACACCGATGTTGCTAGTATGTGGTGTTGGACATAATGATTCTTAGTTTTTTTTTTTTATAAACATCGAATAATTTTATTTCGTCCAAATTACGGTACTTACAGTTTTGTAACCAGTTGCCCATTTATGGAATCACACACACAATGGGACAACAGTTTATGCTTAAAACGATTTTAAAATCTCCAAAACCTCTTTCTATTCGCCTACGTTCAAACGTCGCTGTAAAAATATCGAAGAATCAAATCAATTCCTTAGAACATAAAATTCACAATGTAATCGTTTATTGTCAGTGCAGCTGCGACGGGTTGCAGCCGTGGTTCCGTGAACTATGACGTAAGCGATCCGAAAAACCGTCGCAATGCGGTTTATGAAGCTATAAACATTGCCGCTCTATCCATCGTCAGCCTTCAGGAATTCCGTTTGTCTAATTTGTTAATCGTTTAGTACAATGTACCGCGTAAAACTATTTGGAAGAAGGCTTTTGTAACACTGAAATTTAAGCTTTAAAATTACGCAACAAGGTGGGGTTTTGTTTGAGTGCTGTCATAAGCAGTGAAACTCCGGATCGCTGACTGTTCAAAATCCCTGCCGAGGGATACGGGCGTTGCCAATTTTCCGCAAGATATCCCACCCCTTCCGGTAAACGCTTAAGTGTTTGATACCTTAATTGCGTATCTTCTCAGTTTGATGTTCGGACGTGAAACACGTGCTCTTATTTAACCGACTACGGTGAAGCAAAAAGAAGTGTTATGATTTTGACAAACAAATCTGAGATCGCGAAAAACAATCAGCTGTTCCATATGTTTTGACGAGTTATGCGAGTATGTTTTCATAGTTAAATTTGTTCATAATGCCCCCTGAATATAATGCCTATGAATTCAATGTCACCCGGTATATGTATGTTTTCGTTACGGGTCATCAAACCCAGTCAGTCAGTCATCAGTCTTACCAACGGGTATCGTATTACCCAGGTACTGGGTTGTGGTGCCAGATAGGCAGTCGCTCCATCTAAAGTACTGGTGTTCAGCTGCATCCGTTAAGACTGAAGCCGATCCCAACATAGTTAGGAAAAGGCTGGGTAGATTTTTTTTAATATGTTTGTTCATCTGTGCCTTCGTAACTTCTATACTTCTTCATAATTTAACAATATATTTGGAAGCGTCTTGATCGTCTGCTGGTTATAAACAACGTACAACAACAATGCATGTTAACAGTAAGCGATCCTCAACTTCAGGGTAAAGTGACATACAGTACCCGGCGATAAATATTGCACATCGACCTCTGGAAAGAGATAATCGGCTAATTTGTCAAAATGTTCAAAATATATATTGAGTGTTGTTAACACCCACAACACACAGTTGTTACAATAATTTCAAGTTGTACTATAGCATCTTTAGGAAAAAGAGGGAAACCTTTACGAGGTCAGTCACAGAGGTCGATGTGCAATATTTATCGCCGGGTACTGCACAACCACGGCTATCCTCTTTCACATCACACTAATGTTAGAAAGGCGAAAGTTTATGAGTGAGTGTGTGTGTATGAGTGTGTTTATCCGTCCTTCACGCTCAAACGGCTGAACGGATCTAGACAAAACTTAGCCCACAGGTAGTTTATGACCTGGATTAACACATAGGATACTTTTTATTCCGGTAGTACGTTACCTTGGGATAATTTCCGACATCCACGCGGACGAACTAAACTTACTAATAAATGTATTAAATACATTCAAATTATATTACGTGTAACTGGTTTATTTTATACGATAAATGTTGAATAGTTTGTACAGGAGAGAATATTTTCTTGCTTCATACATTTTAGAGCGTGTTTTTCAGTCGGGTTTTTGATTTTGTCTTGTTTACCTTCCATTTTGAATATCTTAAATAAATGCGCCCCTAGACGAAATTTTCGTATTTTTCGTAAAAATTGAACGTTTTTAGAATATTATGTATCGAGAAATGTGTGTGGCAATTGGTAGGCAGTCAGTTAACTAAAGATAAGCTAAGCTACTAAGCATTTTTACCTTTACATCTTCAATTCGTACTTATAACAACTAGCTTTTACCGACTGCTTCACCCGCGTGGATGTTGGAAATTGTCCCACGGGAACGATATACCGGGATAAATAGTATCCTACGTGACTACGTGTTAATCCAGGTTGTAAACTACATATCTGCCAAATTTCATTCCGTTCAGTTGCTTTTGCATGAAAGAGTGACATACATCCATACATCCTCACAAAACTTTCACGTTTACAATATTAGTACGCATACTGATGGTACAGAGGCCAGTACATCAAGTTACCACAACCTGTCAAATTTCTTTGATAGTATTTCAACTTTATTGCAATGACATAAGGCTCATTTTTAATTGAGAAATTTTCAAAAATCGGCGTCAGAGTAGTAAATTAAAGAGTTAACAATTATTCACGTTCCGCCTGGTTATCTTAAAATAGCTGCTCCCGCTTGGTTTCACCCACTCCTCGGCTCCTATTTCCTCGATAAATGCACTATCCAACCCCATAAAGATTTTTTCAATTCGGACCAGTAGTTCCAGAGATTAGCACGTTCAGACAAACAAACTCTTCAGCTTCATAATATACAGTCAACAGTGTTGGGGTCGGTTTCCAGTCTAACCGGATGCAGCTGAATACCAGTATTTTACTTGGAGCGACTGCCTATCTGACCTTCACAACCCAGTCAGTAACTGGGTAATACGATACCCCTTGGTAAGACTGGCTGTCAGACTTTCAGGTTTCTGACTACCCGTAACGACTGTCAAAAATCCACGAATGACAGCCGGGACCAACGGCTTAACGTTTCTTATACATGCATAAGATGAAAAAAAGAATCAAAAGCACATCAAAATCTAAACCTTAAAACTGTTGATAGAAAGTTAATTTTGTGTCTTCTCTTCAACATGCTAATGGGTTATTAGCCAACCCAACTGTTCCACATAGAAAAATTCTGGTATTTTATTAACTTTTTGCACCCGTAACAGAACACCGGGGACGAGTGGATAACGTTGCAATGTGGATCCTTCAGTACGTGTTACAGTAAGTGGCGGTGAGGTCAACGACCTCGCGCTGCCATCCCGGGGGAAGTCTGTCGTAAGATATGGTAAACTTTAAAGTGGAAACATAGGGGATGTAGTTGTGAGATGAAATGAAGTAGAGATACTACGACACGCAATTACGCCCATTGTTTCAATGTTTGAATGAGTTTGTATGTAGTTGTAAGTATTGGTCTTTAGTAGCAGGCCGGCAGCAACATGCGTTGTGAGTCTTGGTTACGCTTTTTAATTTACAAATACTTTTAAACGTTTTGAATTTTGGACGAGCGGGCCATGTTATCGTAGTTTATCTGTACATAGTTACAAAACGTTTGAGAGATAGTTATTATTAGGATTAATCCTATTAGAGGCATTTCAATAACGGTAAAAATTTATTCTTTAAGACTTGATTAAAGTTATAGATTAATACTTGCTTTCTTGCTTTAAGAGACCATTTAATGCGTGCGCTATTACTGTGCTCATTATGCAAATTAATCACAACAAAGGATTTCCTATCTTCTACATTAATTACCACATCGCAGTTTTCGCTAGGCAGGTTTAACTGAAAAGCTATGTATTTGAATGAGCGTTTGAACCGCGTTCGCTTCCCAATTCGAGCGCCATACTTTCATCAATTGCATACCACGCTCTGGATTGGTAGAGTGGTCTCCGTCACGCTTCGTTACTCCGCAGCCTCAGCGACAAGGGTTTTTGTCTCCTCAAAGGAACGAGGAAATCTGAACATTTCTTCTTATTTTTCACCATTTTTTTTTTGTCTTGAATTCGCGTCTTCTCAACAGCTTGTTTTACTTAATTAGTGTTATGGTCGTTGCTCGGTAACGAGTTGGATAGTTTCTGTTTTCCTTTGTGCGGTAAATTGTTGACTCAAGATGTGCTTGCGTTTGTTCATTATCATAATTCGGATTTGCATTTAGTGCTCTCGTTCCTTTAATTGTGCAATGCGTTCTGTTCCTTCTGGGTCCCTGGTCTTTTTTATTTCGTGATTGCAGGAGTTGGAATGCATGAACGTGAGGTTTGGATGCCATCTACTCCACGTCCAATACTAAATGCATTTGCGCGTCTGCCCGTAGCTGTTATTTTATTCAGATCTGTAATCATCAAATACGTTTGGATATTCGTTTTAATTCCGCTATAAGAGCAAGCCTATGTCTCAGCAGTGTCAACATTATAGGTTGATTATGATGACTTCTTCAAAAGACTTCATTTCTGATAAAGGAATGTGTAGCCGAAACTCTTAACCCATTGGATGTTCGCCTATTATAAGACGTTTGACGTTATTATCTATACTATAATAATATAATATAATATTATAAAGAGGAAAACTTTGTTTGTTTGTTTGGTTGTAATGAATAGGCTCAAAAACTACTGGACCGATTTTAAAAATTCTTTCACCGTTGGAAAGCTTAGTTTTCTAGGAGTAACATAGGCTACTTTTTATCCCGGGAAAAATAACGGGTCCCACTGGAAAGACCACGGGAGCGAAGCCGCGGGCAAAGTGCTAGTTTATTATAAGACGTTAACAGCTCAACGATTTATGCGGTTTTATTTATTGTCGTTTAGAGAGAATTTTTCTAACAAACCTATGGGGTTCATACGACATTTGAGGGGTTAATCACCCGTCTCGTTGTTTTTCTGATCGCTAAAAGCGAATCTTTGCTCAGTTTTTGTTGTACAAGTAATTGCTCTTTTAGCTTGCTTGTGACTGCTCAGCTAGACTTTGTTGTTTTTTTTCTAATTTCAAGCTTAACTCGATTCTCTTTGGATATCCAATACCCGTTTGTAGTTCTAATGGTATAACGTTATGTCAAGCTTTGTTAGATGACTTTAACTTTAAATTATGGACAAGAAAACAGCCTCGAAGAACAGCACAACAATAATTAAAGTTCACTTGAAGGCATAACCCATTTAATAGGGGGCGAGTCTCTTGTTATTAACCGCACATATCCAGACTAAGCCTGCTACTAAGAAGTTTCACAGGGAGAAACCGGATCCAACCCGGGACCTCATGCTGTGTGTGGGGTACTATAGGTGTCTAACCCTTCGCAGATCACAGACGTGATGTTATGTTAAGATGTTACTTAAAAGCAGACATAGTAACATTCACTTGTTTTAAAATAAGCCACGGTCTACAACTACGGAAATAATATCAACAATCATCAAAACAATTATAAATCCACGTGAACTGATTCTATAAAGAGTCCCAAACGCAACATTTTTAAACAACGAAATCTGAACAAGAAAAACACATTAAAACAAAAAAGCATAGTAATTTTAACAAAGTCCGCTAAACAGAGGTGGTCTCAGTACTAGGAGAGCAGCAGGAGTGGGGGGATGTGTCCCTGTACTGACATTAGGGGCTCTAATGTCACTTTTGGGACGAGAGGGCCTTTCACGCGTTATCGTTTCAGTTTCGGCTGGCGGGTTGATGGGGCGAATCTCTCTCGGCGGACATTTGGCCGTTTTACGAATAGGACGAAACATGTTACTTACGGATCTCGGGACAGGTGAGCGGTTTGTCTGAAGTAATGTTTGCGTTAGTGTTTTGTGAGATTTGGTGCCTTTGATTTATTTTTGGTTTGTATTTCTATGGGAGCCTCCATTAGATTTTTTATTTGGATTAGGCGAATAAAACACGGCACCGCCCGACCGCGCGGTAGGAGCAGTTAGCGGTAGAAACGAGCACCGCTCGACCGCGCGTTCGGGCGGTGTACGCGTGTTAGGCATCAACGGATTTCTTAGAGACCAATGCGACATGAGATCCGCTTCATCGCCTACCGCGGCGGAGCGCGGTGCCATGTGTAATTCGCCAGCGGCTATTCATGTTTTCTTATTCATGTCCTGCTGTGCTGGGGCGGCTGCTGCAGGTGCAGAAAACCTCAAACGGCGCAAATATAACAACCTTGTTGGAAGTTATTGGTATGTTCGAGCCATTTGGGGTTGAAGTGCTCATCGAGTACTTCGGGATATCGCGCAGTAGTTGGTCGACTCTACATGTGGCCAGAGGACTGGTCAATTTTTAGGTCAAAGATACAGCATTGCCATCCCAATTACAGGTATACACGACATTCTTACAAAACAAAGCAACAAAGTAAATTATGTATATTAATGCAAGTTAAAAAAACAAAATAAAATAAAGTGGACAGACCCGATCTTCTCATAATAACTTATTCATAAACTTCAAAACAGTAAAAAAATAACTCAAATTTACATAACATTTTTGTATTTAAAAACTGTTTGTCTACTATTAAAACTATGTGTCCCAAACAAAGTAATAAAACAAATTTTCAACACACTCACGGTGTTAAGTTTGTATCTCTCATAATGATAATTTTAGTCAGATTAATAACAATTTCACTGAACTATACGAGGTCTCAGTGAATTATGAATACAATCTGTATAAATTTACGTTTTTAAATCCTACAGCTGTCTCTATTAAAAATAAAAACAGTATACAAGCCGTAGAAGCAAACTTTCTGCATGTTTATCATGTTTTTTTGCATGTAATCAAAAATTAACCTGTGTAGCACACACTGGAGTCAGTCAAACGAATGGGGATGATAAAAAATAATACCAATCGAAATTATAATTGAATCTTAACGACACTTTTTAAATTACAAATGTTTTAAAAACAACTAACTGTTCAAACCCTACGTCGCCTGGCTAAATTTAATTGCAATTTTTTTACAAAAATAATATCCAATTCCGGTAGATTTTGCAAAAAAAAACATTCAAGTCATCACTTGACAATAAAAAAATACAACAAAAAAAAACCCATATCGGTCGACCCGTTTTCAAATGATGCTCCGACATACATGTAGCAATTGATTTATATTTAAATATTATACAGGGTGAAATTGAATACATGAGCAATATTTTAGGAGGCCGTTGTACTCATAATTATAAATAATTTTTACTATGGAAACAAATCTGAAATCGCGAAAAAAAATCTGCTCTTTCTTTCATTACGCTCCCATATCTCGTCAAAATGTAGGAAACAGCTGATTTCCTTTTTCGCGATTTCAGGTGTGTAAAAAAAAGTGTGTTCCCACGTTTCCATTTCATCAATTTTGTATTTCACAACTTTCATAACAACCTACCAATTTTATCTACCTCACAACACATGCCACTCACACGCACGTGTCACGTCAACTCTAATATCAATAAACAATACTTTTCATTCAACTAATTTGTATCGGAAATCATTGGCAAGCAAAATTGATTAATAGATAACTGTAAAATGATGATTTAATTCTACTACCGTGAAATTAGAGGCCAATGGGTCATGCAATCTGTTAAATATATCATTCTATTTTATGAATACAGAGCAGTGACAATGTATCCGGTGGTTTGTTTATTGTTTCTTATGGCACGCGATTGGGGATGATTTCCCACCATAAAAAAGGGGTTGGAAGAGACAATATTAAAGAATCAACTGGCATATGAATTAGATTAGTATACTTATTTCGTTTTCATTTTCATACAAAATAATTCGAGAAAAACGCAACTAATGTAAGTCACCTTTACGTGAAATAATTGACCTCGTCGTTTATTCTTAGCTTTATTTATGAATGATTGGTATGAAAGAAAATCAATTACTTGTAATTATCAATAAAACTTAGATTAACTAATTATGATTGATGATATCTTTGAAATCATTTATTGATCACATATTCTAGGACTATTTATGTTATTTTTACTAGAATACGAGTATAAACCTAGAGTTATGACCTAAAAACGTGTTCTAAAGTGTTATTAATTTGTGATCCTTATGTGTGAGTTACTATGAAAACTTTTTCTTTCTTTCATTCTTGTAATTATTGATTGTTTTGTTGCTGGTAAACAACAGTAACAGGAAGTATTACAGCATCATCAAGATACACAAGGTAGATTAAATACGTATTATTGAAGCTAACAATAACTAGTAAAGTTAATAAAACTTATATTGGATCACCACCCACGCTTTCTCTACCTACCAAATGAAAGAAGATGATTTTGTTATATTATTGACAGAAATGTCAATAGCCGGGGATGGCCGTGGATGGGTGAATCTTAACATAGCGAGACTCCTCCGTGGCTCGGTAAGAACGTTATGCCGTTAGTCCCGGCTGTCATTTGTGCATTTTTGACGGTCGTTACGGGTCGTCAGAAGCTCGGAAATCTGACAGCCAGTCTTACCAAGGGGTATTGTATTGCCCAGTTACTGAGTTGTGGAGGTCAAGGATAGAAAGGCAGTCGCTGCATGTAAAATACTGGTATTAAGCTGCATCAGCTGGTTACACTGGAAGCCGACCCCAGCATAGCTGGGAAAAGGCTAGGCAGGTGATTATTGTATATTGACAAAAATATACAAAAAAAAAATATTCTGACGAACGCACATTTTGGAAATCAGTTAAAAAAAAGTTATGAATAACCCTGCAACGTTACCTAAAAGGATCAGTAACAAACCTCCGCCATCTTAAACACAAAACCGCGGCAGTAACTGATTTTTTCACCTCAAAACCTAATAAAGCTCCCACGTTGCCAATCCTAAACTAACATAAGAAACTGACGCAGCCGCAAGCTTCAACAATTTGATATTTACGATATTCAACCTTATCAGTATTAAAATAAGGGTGTAAGAAAAATTGGCGGTTCATTTTGGCGCCAAACTAAACAAGACTTTCTTACGTGCTCCTCGGTCTATTTCAATTTTCGCTTCGTTACCTTGCCAGGTTTCTATCGTGTTTTATTTTTTCTTACATGGCAACTTAAATTCTTTGGAGAAAAGTGAATTTTGTAGCGTATTTTTTGTCCGTTTCGATCTTGTTTCGAAGCGTGAAGGTCAATGTGAGCGGTGCGTAATAAATGCTAATGTTTTCTTCTAAAATCTTAATGTATTTCAGTATGAAAGTAGTGCTTTATCAGTGACAAGGTTGGAATGAGAGGGAGGTTTTCTACGAACATAGGATTTTCTTTTGGCATTAAATTAAATGATACCGTCGTATTTTAATATACCTAAATACATTACAGCGAAAAGGCGACGTTGTATAAAGGTTTATGATAAAAGCAAAGATGAAATAGAACTACAAAATAGTCAAGTCAACGTTAAATAATTTGTTTCAAATAGGCACAAAGGAACTATGGAACATCATAATTAACAAAAAAAAATGGAATTCATTCAGTTGCTACTCCCAAAAAGGTAGTTTCGTATGGGTTAAAAACTCCATCGTTTCCCATAATTTCAATTGTATTTCTAACAAAATGTGACGTAAAATGTTTCCTGACCAATTAAAGTGTCCTGAACTTGGACGGAAACTTTATGATTTGATCTTTTTCAGTCATTTGATTTATTACGAAGAGTTTTAAAGTTGAGCTTTGGAAGTCTGTTGGAGAAATACTCTGCACAAGATCAGAGGAAAATTTTAATAAATAATGTATATTCTTGCTTCGTTCATGTTCCTTTATTTTCATAAGAAAAAAAAAGATGCGGAGATTATTATAATCATCATCAGCAAGCCAAACAGAATTTGAAAACATCATAAATATGTATATTCGCTGTTCGAAAGAATCTGAAGGAAATGTAAACAAATGGATCAGAAAATTGACTTGTAGATGAATTTTGTAGTGCAACTTACTAGTTGGGTGCATTAATTTAGTTATTTGAATACTGAAAACCGAAATTCTGTTTTTAAATCACCTTTAAGATGTTTTTCATTTGACAAATTGAGGTTAGTTTAACGAGGTTTTAGTAGAAGATATTGAATGAGCTAGAGGACTTATGATATACAGTTAACACCTTATAAATATTGATGAATGTGTTACTAATTTTCTGTTGTGTAAATTTTTATTTATAATTATTATAACTAAGAATACATTTAAAACAACAACAACTTATACATACTTAAATTAAAAGACTATCTAACTAACTATATAATACAAATAAATCCAAAAAGGACACTTAGGCGTCGAAGTACTCATCCGCATCGCTGTCATCAGGAAACGTGCCCAGAAGACTGGCAGCATTGCCACGTTGAATGGCAATGCTAATTCTTTGGCCAAAGAACAATCCAGCCTGGTCACGCGAAGTGTCGACCAATCGGCGAGAAATTTCCTTAAAAAGGAGTTGCGCACTCGGGCCCCATGACCCTAGAGTTTCGACCCCAAACGGCTCAAATCTGTAGTTACACATCAGGTTACTGTATTTACGCCGCTTGAGGGTCTCAGCAGCGGCAGCAGCGGCGCCAGCACAGCCCGCCGTGCTAAGAACATGAGATTGCGCAAGGGTGTCGACACAGAGGTCACACCAGAGGCCTACCCACCTTCCAAGGCAACAAAGTCATTCCGTCTGGTCGCTTACCATCAAGCCGTTTGGTTCTAATACCGCTGGTACGCCGGCGGTGGCCAGGGCTCGACGAATAATGTCGTTGATGCTGGCGTGACGTGATATACGACCTGCACTCCTGCCGCAGGACAGGCCATGGTGCCCGAGACTGTCAACAGCTTCACCGCAGTGACACCGATGCGGAGCAACACAAGGTGCACCCAAGCGGAGACACGTAGCGAGCCGAAACGATGAGTCATCCATCATAGTGCCTATGGTGGATGACGGGAGCGCCTGAAGCCACAAGCCGGACTCCCATTCTCCCACAGCCAGCAGACAGGCATGCTCAACAGTATTAGGTGACGTGTTTACTAGGTTATCCCGTATAATACTGCAGAGCGGCACGTCCCACTGTCTCTGGGAGGACAGGTTGTCGGGCAAATCCGTATTGGGACAAGCCATTTTCCAAGCGTTCAACGCATCGGACAAACACGGTACTTCAAAATTTACCAGTGAGGATGATAAAATATAAAGAAGTGTAAGAAATTCATTTGAATAGGGTATGTTTACACTTTCGGATAGTTTCGAAACCGACAATAGGTTGATAAGCATACTCACACTTTACAAGTTTTAAGTAACTTAGGGCAAAATAATTTATGTTTAGTTCTCATTTAAAAAAGTGTTACAAGATAAAAGGCTAAATGGCCTTCGCAAGTTTAACCCTAACTGGGCCGCCGCCTCCGCGCCGTCAGCCTCGGGCATAGGTCACCAGGCAAACAGCGCTATTGTGGAGCCTCCTTTATATGAAGCTTTTAGTTGAACTTGGACACACGAAGCGGGCGTATTCCGTGTTTTATAGAGCTACCTATCACCTCTTTCCTAAATACAGTTTCGTGGAATTTCTCTGTGAAATACCGGTGAAATGGGTCTTAACATAATTATTACTTTTAACTCATTTGAAGCTTTGAAGCTAGCATTCATCAGTTTTGGAACGCAGTAACACAATTGAACGAGGTTTAGAACGCAGAAAGAGGTAACATATAACCGTCACGACCTTTTTATTATCCACGAAAAAAAGTAAGAAACTGTAACTATCTGTGTACTGAAAGGTAGTTCGTTCTGTTGGATTAGCTGGATGTCCCACGACAATTCTTGTTTTTTTATTCTTATTTGTCTCAGGAATATAGATGAACGCCACTCTAACCACCCGTAACTAATAACTAGTATAGTAAGCAAAATGTCAGTAAAATTAGTTCAGTGCTTTGAACTATGTCAGTCAGTCAGTCAGTCATTAATTTAGTATACAGAAGATATACGTTTCAATCGCTGTGTTTTAACAAACAGAGAATCTCTTATTCCATTTTGAAATCTTATACCAACATTGTTATTGGCTAGAATACAATACAAAAACTGCCCTGTCCTGTTTGATTCAAAAACTTGGTATAAAATATCGATAAAAAAGATCGGAAGCCCTAATCAGAATTTATTGCACATTGAAGATCGTAATCCGCGACCCCAACACCAAAGATACACTTAAAAAGGTCTATTACAAAAATTCTTAGATTAATTACTTCTCTGATCATCCCTTTAATGAAAAGGGTACGGGCGGCATTAAGAGATTAATTCCAGAAAGATTCCCAAGGGACTTTTTGTATAGAAAATCTTATTTACTTCAAGTGAGTTCTAAGAGGGTGTGCATTGTGAGCGGTTGGCGATTCATGACGCGGAGAAAATATTACGTTACTGTTTGTTTCTTACTCTGTTGATTGGTCTTCGTAACAATTTTCGAAGGCAATGGTTTAAAGGTAGTAGGTGCCGCTTTTTTTTTTAAGGCTGGGTAATCATCCAATGACTTCTCCCGCTCTGGGTGGAGCGGAAGGGAGTGTCAGACTCTTACTGACTAAAACCCATCCATGTTCCTTCCTTAGCCCTTTGTGTTCCGGGGTAGCGGTAACCCTTTCGGACAATCCCGCTTACCCGGCAGGCTTGGCCCTGCGGGGCCCCTTCATATGCTGACATCTCTTTGAGGCGCGCGTGGAATAGTAGGTGTCGCTTGCGGTAGGAGTTAACTATGCAAAATTGTCACGTAACGAAAAAGCGTTATGCCCGGAAAAGGCAGTTTCAAGTGTATTTTTGTTTTTGTTTTTTTAATACATAGACATCTTGTATAGTTTTGAGCTTAATACGTTATATATTATATAGTGAAAGGAACTTCGTTTCCAGGACACTACCTGACTTTTTAAAATATATTATTAATTTCGCATCAAGCTACCCCAACCTGTCAAATTTTCCCAATTGAAATTGATAATCTATCAAAGATATTTTACAGATTGGGATAGCTTAATGTACTGGCCTCTGCATATGGAGGACTTACAGCTAATACAAACAAACAAAAAAGGAAACCATAGTCACCAGAAATCCAATAACAAAAACCCTTATCAATAAGCGGGATTGTCCGAAAGGGTTACCGCTACCCCGGAACATAAAGGGCTACGGAAGGAACATGGATGGGTTTTAGTCAGTAAGAGTCTGACACTCCCTTCCGCTCCACCCAGAGCGGGAGCAGTCATCGGATGATTTCCCAGCCTTAAAAAAAAAAAAAAAAAAAAAACCCTTATCAAGTTACCATTTTTGCCATTTAATTGTTTAATATCATCAGATTAACTCGAAACTTTGGCAGATCATCGCATTTTTACCCAAGAGTGTTAATACATACTTTGTATCCCAAAGTTCCCACGGGAACGTGAAGAAGGTAGGTAAGATTGGTAGGTAAGTACTTAGTGCTTCCTGTGCGAAGCCGGTCAGGTAGAATACTATAGTTATTTTTGTATGTTTTGGGTGATTGGCCGGTTCGTTTTTTTGGATGCAGGATTGATTTATCTACTAGATTATTTATTTATTTTATAAAAAAAGGTACATTTTAAGTTTACCATGATTATCATGTAATGGAGAGCTGTAGGCATACTTTCAACTACATAAATAATTACTCAGTATCATTAATTACCTATCTTCGCGCCAAAATATCGCTTTTCAAATAATTTGTTGAATCAATCAGGTATGTAACACTTTTCATAATCACTCATCTCGTTCGACCCCATTTTGCCCCGTCCTGTACACTGTATGAAATGAAAGACAATAATCGCTGAATGCTTTCAGTTGGGTCCCATTGAAGACGCGACGGACGCGCTGCGAGTCCGACATTTTGTAGTTGATTTTTATTGAAGCAGGAATTGAGAATGTTATTCCGTTGCCTTTATTTTTGATTCGATACAACTGTGAAATGAGTTTGGGTCGGCGTTTGGCTCAATTTGCATTTAAACGTTTCTGGTTTTTTGATACTAGGTTATGTTTTGTGATACTTTGAAGTTTTTTTTGTTTTATCAGAATCTTTTTTAACCTTTTGAACGCCAATAACGCACGTGCGTGCCCTCCACACCATGCTACAATTTATTTCTACATGTTATCATGAATTTCCCAATATCCACGTCTTTTAATTTGTTCCATGTCATTAAATACGTACGAGAGCTTAAATTTGTAAGATATCTACACACACAAAAGTAATAATTTAATTGTTTATTTCGTGTTACATAATTATGTCGGTGGCGTACAAGGCATGCACTTGCTTGTCACGTATATGTGACAATTGCGTTTAAAAGGTTAATGAGCCGTGCTGAGCAGTAGATGTTCTCAATTGTTTACTGATGGAACTTCCTAAATCAATTTATTGAAACAATTATAGGTAAATATGAGGTTTTACTGACTCTACCGTAGTTGGTCGTGGGTTGGAACGCACTGAAGTGAAGGAAAACATCGTGAGGAAACTGGCATGTCCTAGAGCTATAAGTTCGAAGACATATGACATTTACCAACTCAATCTGGGCCAGCGTGGTTGATTACAGCCCTTTTTCTGCCGAAGAGGGAAGGCCTGTATACCAGCAGTGGAAACATTATAAGCTGATGAAAAGTTACTCACATTACTGTAAAATCGAGAGGAAACCAACACTGAATTATCTGGGGGCCAACCACAACCTCTTATAGCAGTATTATTTTAATTCAGTGGGAAAAAGATGAAGCTATACGTTCTGTATAGGCTCCGTTTCATTCTCACACTGAAGTAATATAAAAATATTACTTCTTTAAGAGGTGACTGGTCGAGTCCTGAACGATACGAAGCAGTGAACAAGCGTGGTGCTCGCTACTTTGTATTAAGTATATACCTAAGTAGCTATCACACTTATCACACTAATATTATAAAAGCTAAAGTTTGTGAGTGAATCGTTTGTGTGTGTTTCTTCTTGTTTAAACGGCTGACCTGATCTGGCACAGAGGTAGTTCATGCTGTGGATAGGATAGGATTAGGACATAGGATTTTTATCTCGGTAGTACGTTCCCTTGGGATAATATATAAAATCCACGCGGGCGAAGCCGCTGGCAGTATCTAGTGTGATTTTGTTACAAATACTAGAATCCTGGTCACCAAAGCTGCCATTCCTAATAATATAATAACAACTTTCCTAAATTGATAAGAATTCTTCCTTATCTATAAATATTTCGGTCACAGAAATAATTCCAACAGTATATATTTATTGTGAAGTAAAACTATTTAGATTAAAATCCTTGAACGGACTTATTATGTTAGGGAATTGTTGAACAAAACTTTGAACTTGTGGGAATTTCGCGCAGACGCTAAATAAAGTTGAGAATTTCGATTATTCTCTGAGTTTCTTGTTTTTTTAATTTCTTTACGTAATAAAAGTTCGTACTACGGGAGCAGTTAAGCTATAAGCCTGTTCTTGGCTATGATTTTAAAGCAATACAGCTTTATTAAGTTATGCTCTTAAAAAAATCCTTCAAGTCTTTTTCATCATCTCTTTATTGCTATTTTATATTATTGGAAGGCAATTAAACAAGCTTGGGGCACACCCTATGGGAAGAGATTGCCGGCCCAACACGTGTCAGCGGGATTTTCCGAAAAGGTTACCGCTACCCTGGAACACAAAGGAAGGAACATGGATGGGTTTCAGTCAGTAAGAGAGACACTCCCTTCCGCCCCACCCAGAGCGGGAGGGGTCATTCGATGATTTCCAAACTTCAGAAATAAATGGGGTAAGAATATAACCCTAGAGTGATATGTGATATCAATAAAAAACACGTTGTATAGACAAATAGTATTACTGATTTATTTTCATTAGCAAACTCCCCACAAACAAGGAACGTATCAAACACGAACCAACACAAAAGACAATAAACTTGGTGTACAAGAAAATCTCCAAAAGATTGGTTTTTCGTTTAATCGCTTATACTTAGTATTCCGTACGACAATGGCTATATATTGTGACCAGTCTGCACCAATCACGCGTAAACCAACTTATCCAATAACGAGGGGCGGCCGTATTCCGGAGTAAGATATCGAACGATAATTCATTAATTATTTAGCTTCTTGCTTACTTTCGTAATACGCGTTGTAACCTTCGGGGATTATGCTTCAGTAACTCCAAGGTTAATGTAATTATTTGTATTTTATATGGGTTGCAATTGCACACGTACTTTGGGTATTTGGTAGTTATTTGATATGTGAGTAGGCTCTCGTGAGTACTAACAGCCGCACAGGTCGATCCATCAGGTTAAGCTACGCTTGCCGGGGTTGGCAAAGCACGTTAAACCGTTTGTCCTGGCTGTCATTTGTGCATCTTTGACAGTCGTTACGGGTCGTCAGCCAGAAATCTGACAGCCAGTCTTACCAAGGGGTATCGTATTGTCTAGTTACTGGATTGTGGAGGTCAGATAGGCAGTCGCTCCATGTCAAAGTTCAGACTTGCGGGATTCAGACGACCCGTAACAACTGTCAAAGATCTACAAATTACAGCCAGGACCAACGGCTTAACGTGCTATCTGAGGCATGGAGGGGTTTTGGTATATAAAACTGGTCACCCATCCACAGACCAACCCTTAGCCTCCTTTTCGAACTATTATTTTTATTCAGTGTTCACAATGGCGAAGTCGGAAAAATAAAAAAGTGTATGTCAAAATGAACCTTAAAACTTCCTTGACAGTACATAAAGCAATGCCGTTAGGAAAAACTTGCTTTGGTGCTAACAAAAAGGCTTACAGTTCGTTTGATGAACTTACTTCTCACTAGTACCTCCAAAACTCTTTCGCAAGAAGCTTTACTGCTAATAAAATCTAAATTTCTACTGAATTGGAAACTTTCCTTTCTTTAAGCAAAAACCTTTAACTTTTAAAGCTGCTAGGAAAAATCTCATTGTTAGTCTCAACCGATTGCTTTTAAAAGCTATAATAACTTCGCTTTCCAATTTCCTTAGCGTAAAATAAAATGAACGATCACTCTTCAAAAATAAATTAATTTGACACGTAAACATAAAATGCCACTGATTCAAAGCCGCAGTTGTTTATTCTAGTTTCAATAAATTAAAAATTACAAAATGACAACCTCAAACGGCGCAAGTATAACAACCTTATTGGAAGTTATATATTCGAGCCGTTTAGGGTTGAAACACTAGGGCCATGGGGTCCGAGTACCCACTATGTTTATCGAGACATCGCCAAGCTATTGGTCGACTCTTCACGTGACCAGAGGGCTGGCCTATTTTTCGGTCAAAGAATCAGCATTGCCATACAACGTGGCAATGCTGCCAGCCTTTTGGGAACTTTTCCTGTTGACAGCGACGTGGACGAATTTTTTGATGCCCTTTGATTTATTTTTCCCTCCTGTTATATACTTGTACATAGTTATTAATATTTTTTTAGGTATGTAAATATTAAGTTTAATAATTTATGCTGAAATGAGAACAATATACATTTATTCAAAAATTACAAAATGCATGTTTGTTAAAAAGTTCGACAGAAAAACTGATCGGTAAACTAAATAAATACATATGAGCCATTACAAATATTTAAATGGATAGTTAAATACCTAAATATTAAGCAGTAAAATTACTTAACGGGTAGTTACGTGTGTGCCAGTCAACATATTAATTCAGTCAGTAAGACATCTAACTTGGAAGTGGCGCTTACCGACCACTGTTCGCTTAGCTCACTAGGCTCGCGCGCGGTTGGTCACCATAGTGTGAAAATGACACCGGTTCAGTGACCTGTATCATTTGTTGGCAATCGATTGACATGGTATGGGCGACATGCCCATTCATTCATTAATCCGGTCATTTATTTATTTAAAGGCTTTGGACGACTTACAGCTAAATACAATAGTCATAGATAACAGTATGATAATTTATAATCTGACAGCCAATTACAGGTCTTCACGCCTAGAGCTTGTCTGGTATAAATGTACTGTTACTGTTATGCGGAGGAAAGAGGATAATGTTGTCAGGATTTTGTGACTACGGTCACCCATCATGACGATGTCGTTACCATTCGGCTACTAGGCTTCCATAATAAGTCCGCGTAAGACGAACAATTCCCATTCACAACACGTACAGTTCTCGATGGAAACCATATCTTGCGTTATTAATATCAGAAGGTTTTATTTTTTCATTAAATCCGAACTCCGTATATTTATTCTCTTAGATATGTTACAACAATGGGGAAGGTATGGTAAGTAATTGGTTATGAATGAAGGAAGAATTAGTGTCTCGATGGCTTATTATGGAAAATATATGCTGTAATTAAGTGTTAGATGATCCAAGGGCTGGCTTTTACCTAGGCTAGAGGCTTAGCATTGCCATACAACGTGGCAATGCCGTCAGTCTCTTGGGTACATTACTAGTCGACAGCGATGCGGAGAAAATTATCGACGCCATGTTTGAGTTTGTTATTGGTTTTAAATACTTGTTCATAATATATTCTTTTTAGTTGTCAGATTATATATAGTATATACCATTTTAATGATTGAATTGTAATAAACTCTTCAAAATTAGTGTTGTTTTAGGTATGTTGGAGACAACAGTAGCACCTCCACCACAGCGACTACGGGAGCGGGGCAGAGAGTGCGGGGATCGGGGGACGAGACGCCGCGCCGCTAGCCGATGACCTGCACTGTCCTTCACTTCAAATTTTACAACGGTCCGAGAGAGGCGCGCGCGTCCATATGTTCAATATACGAACAATACCTATTATTACAGTCCGCTATTTTATTTAAAACACCTCTGAGAATCGCCAACAAGGTATGTAGGTAGCATTCAAGTTTGGGTGTCATGGGGTCATGGTAGCATTCAAGTCATAATTCAGTATAAAATCTATAAAGCGACTTCACGCCAAATTTTAACACAATTTATCGACGTAATCTTTTGTTTACGTGAAAAAAGAAATAATACGTGTCTGATATTTCTTTAGTATCAGACTGACGGTCTGGATTTCAGTGAACATCCCTTTAATTTATTGCTGTGAAAAGAAACGATAAAAGCAATGATTTGTAAAACTGGATTGGTTCAGAAAAACTAACTTTAATAACACTGACCATGTTTTCTAAAGCACCAAAAACATACCCATCTGTCGTCGGATTTGTTAATAGAAAACAGATAACAAATACAATTTCGAAAATGCAGAAAAAATATATTCCATAATCTCCTTTATGTTCTATCGCCAACATAAAATCCCAGATACGTCGCATTTCTTCGTAAAAAGCATTCAGATTCAATTCCGAGTTGCGACATAAAAGAATTTTTCTCGACGTTTTTTTTTTCCCGTGTTCATCGGGTCATTAAAATTGTTCGCAACAAGAGTGTCCTTTTGAGGGAAAAATATGAAAGCAACGTACAAAGAATTATTGCTTAAATAAATTGTTTGGGCGACTTTTATGTTCAATTCCGATATTTTCTCGACCGCTATTGGCACAAAATAATCTATAACTTAAACTTGGCCACAACTTAAATAACAATAACTTCACTTTAAATGTTTTCTTAAGCATAGTGAACATGACTAGCCTTTTCCAACGATGTAGGAGTCAGCTACCAGTCTAACCGGATGCAGCTGAATATCAGTATTTTACTTGGAGCGACTGCCTATCTGAACTTCACAACCTTCCTTCTTCAGTACCTGGGTAATACGATACCCCTTGGTAAGACTGGCTGTCAGACTTTCAGGCTTCTGACTACCAGTAACGACTGTCAAAATCTACGAATGACAGCCGTGACCAACGGCTTAGCATGTTTTCCGAGGCATCGATATTATGTAAAGATGGTCACACATCCACGGACCAACCCCGGCAAACGTAGCTTAAACCAGGTGATCGATCCGTGCCGCTGTTATTACTTAGCTATTATTTACTTAGCGTAGTCATTCATTTTATTATAATTTCCAGGTAGTCTATCTACGTACATCCCCGATTTCAGTTCTGAAACGAACTACTTCAGAGTTACTTCCGTCACATGAATTTTATGCACAAGGTAAGTAGCGCGCTTAGATTATTACCTACGAAGCAGGGGTGAGACACTAACCCTTACTTCGGATATTTTCTACGACTTGAAAAAACATAAAATTTCTAAATATAAATAACGTCACGCTTTGTATCCCCGCAGAGGTGTATCTATAACGCACCCAAATTTCGCCAGAAAAACCCAATAACACGTTGTCCGACCTAGGAACTGAACCCTAGTCTCAGTAGTACCGCTTGCGACGTCGCAAGCATATTTAAGTTTAAAATGAAAGTAGATACATATTATAAACCTTTCTGAAGAAAATCTCTATATAATTTCGAAATCCGCATTAAAATCCGTTTAGACTACTATAGACGAACATTGCAGCCACCCAGACTAACACGGATAGTGACTTCAATTAATACTATTTAATATTGAGTGCAAATAATGAAACAATACCGGCTGTCGATTAAAATCAGCGCTGTGGCTCTGTCTCGCATGGGGTCGAAGCATTATGCTGAGCGATGACCGTTTCGCGCGGATGTGACGCATATTTCCTCACAACTTGTTCTTTTTTGTTGTTTGTTTTTTTTACTGCGTTATGTTTGCCGCAAATATTCGTATTTACTTTATATCTTTCTTTTCTTACTACATAATAATAAATGAGGACAAGATTAGGAACATAATGAGGTATTTGTTTGAAGTTTGTATCTATGAAGTAATCTTCGGAGCTACTGATCCGATTTCGAAAAGTCTTTCACTAATATATTAACAGTGCTCCCGCTGCTCGGCTCCTATTGGTCGTAGCGTGATGCTAAATAGCCTATAGACTTCCTCGACAAATGGACTGTCCAACACAAACAGATCAAATACAATTTTTCAATTCGGACCATTAGTTCCAGAGATTAGCGCATTCAAACAAACAAACTCTTCAACTTTATAATATTAGTATAGATAAACGACGCTTACGAAGTCGCGACGAAGTGCTAATTATAATAATACGTTAAGCGGGATTGTCCGAAAGGGTTACCGCTACCCCGGAACATAAAGGGCTAAGGAAGGAACATGGATGGGTTTTAGTCAGTAAGAGTCTGACACTCCCTTCCGCTCCACCCAGAGCGGGAGAAGTCATTGGATGATTTCCCAGCCTTAAAAAAATAAATATTATAATAATACGTAATGAAATTGTAAGGTACTTGGTAAAATGAAAGATTCGCTTTATATACGAACAAGAACCGATTATTAACTGACCCATTTTGGCCGGGCAAAAATATAGGCGAGGTTAATTGACCTGTCAAATAGGTGCTAACCACGAGGGTGGGATTAGTGCCATAAATAGGCGCGTGGGCAGGTACCTTTTTCTGGTCTTTGTAGGGTAGTATTGAATATCGCCTCGTTGGTCGGTAGTTTCCGTTTTATGTGGATGGCTTTTTCTGCTTCATTTGATGGTCATTGGTCGGTAGCTGAATATTAGCGGTGTATTTTCGTTTTTGGTCATTTTTAACTATTTAAGAGTCATAACGGTTTAGGAATTGAAAAACAATGCCAAATAGGTTTTGGTTAAGTATAATGGAACACGAAAGTTCCCTTAAAAAAAAACCTTTTTTTAGTATTTAGTCACTGATTGATAAGTCTTCAAATAGCTTTTGTAAAACATGAGAATTATGCCACTTGGAACGCATTGTTTGATTATTGCGAAGAAAAAAAATAAATATTCACTTTTTTTTGGTATAAGATAATTGTAAAGTTACTGTGGACAACTTGACCTACATTTATAACGCGACTTTGCGGTAGTCTTATGTACTAGCCCAGGTACCTATCTGTGTGTAAAATTTCATCCAAATTCGCAAAGCCTTTTTAGCGTGACAGCGTAACAAACAAGACTCACTTTGGCATTCTTAATATTAGTTGAAACAAAGTAGGCAAAAACTACAGAATCCTACGTGCTACAATCCTAAAAATACTTACTCCTTTTTCGTTTTCCTACATAATCCTTGAATTGTTGTTGTAGGTATAGCTCTTAAAGGGCTGTTAAGCTAACCAAACGGTGCCATTTTGACGTTCAAAAGTGCTTTTCTTGTGCTTAGTCGAAATAACTGATTTGACTTTGACTTTTGACTACTTTGACTTTAATAATATGCTCGAATTATGACCTACTTCTGTATGTTCGTAATATAATAAACTTACCAAAATAATTTCTTCATTGAACTTTCGACACCCCGTTGCATGCCTTCTTGAGGCTGTTTTAAACAAACCTAAAATACATATTTTATTGTTTAATTTAAGGCGCTTTTTTTTTCAAATAGGTAATTGCTCTCAGAATAGGTACGCAATTTCTGACAAAACACTGGCTTAATGCTTTTAATACCTCTCCTTACATAGAACAATTTATTTTCATTAAAAGCCGATATTATAATAATATTTGTGTACCAAAATCTACTCCACCTCCGTACCTACTAATTACAACAAAATTTAATATTAAAATAATTACGGCTGCCACGTCACGCGGTAAAGGGTAACCTATAACTAATCTAAGTTAACAAAGCCGTGTAATTAAAACTTTGGGTTTAGATGAGAACAATCGGTCGCCCGCGGCATTCGTTCCCGTGATTATTCTCTTGAAATGGTAATGAAGTAAGCACTTAGGCGTTTTCTGAAGCAGATCGAAAATTTGAGATTTTATAAGGCAAGTTACTTAAGTCATGAGACCAGTCTATGTTAGTCCTTAAGTCATAAGACTAGTCTAGGTTAGTCTTCGCTTATTTCGTTTCGTTTGTGATGCCATTTGATAGTACTCTTTGGAATTATGTTACTCGAAAATCTTATTTTAGGATAGTATTCGGTATTATTTATTGTCTTGTTTTTAATGGTTTGCGAGGACAAAAAAAAACCTAAACAATTTTATTGCATAATATGACGAATTGCACAATGTTTTTGAACAATTATATTCCGCAATAATATATCTGTAATTGCACAATGTTTTTGAATAATTATATTCCGCAATGTCTCGAATTGCACATTGTTTTTGAACAATTATTTTCCACGATATCTCGAATTGTACAATGTGTTTGTACAATTATATTCCACAATATCTCAGGTTTTAAACATAAATGTATTTTTACATATTTTTAATAACTATGTACAATTATATAACAGGAGGGAAACAAAATAAAATAAATCAAAGGGCATCGAAAAATTCGTCCACATCGCTGTCAACAGGAAAAGTTCCCAAAAGGCTGGCAGCATTGCCACGTTGTATGGCAATGCTGATTCTTTGACCGAAAAATAGGCCAGCCCTGGTCAAGAGTCTGCCAATCGCTTGGCGATGTCTCGATAAACATAGTGGGTACTCGGACCCCATGGCCCTAGTGTTTCAACCCCAAACGGCTCGAATATATAACTTCCAATAAGGTTGTTACACTTGCGCCGTTTGAGGTTTTCTGCACGTGCAGCAGCTGCCCCAGCACAACCCGCCGTGCAAGGAAGATGGGATGGCGCAAGGGTGTCGACACACGTTGCATTCCACACCAACGGCCTACCTACCTTCCAAGGCATTAGTGTCATTCCATCTGGTCTCTTCCCATCGTCGCGTGCCAAACCTTTGGGTTCTAAAACAGCTGGCACCCCGGCGGTGACAAGAGCACGACGGATTATGTCATTAATGCTGGCGTGCCGTGCTAACCGGCCTGCGCTTTTACAGCAGGGTAGACCATGGTGTCCGAGGCAGTCGACAACTTCACCGCATTGGCAGCGATGCGGAGCCACGCAAGTAGCGCCCAGACGCAAACATGTAGCGAGCCGGAAAGTGGTGTCACCCAGCATTGTGCCTATGTTGGGTGACGGAAGTGCCTGAAGCCAGAGGCCCGACTCCCACTCACCCACAGCCAGTAGGCGGGCACGCTCAGCAGTGTTGGTGGACGTATTAATAAGATTATACCGTACCAACCTGCAGAGCGGCTCATCCCACTGTCTCTGGGAAGATGGGTTCACGGGCCGATCAATATCCGGGCATGCCACTTTCCAGGCGTTCTCTGCGTCAGTCAAGCACGGCACTGCAGAATCAACCAGGGAGGGGGTTAAAATTTTCCCGGTTAACGTTTCAGTGCTGTGGACAGAGGACAGGAACGCCGGTAAGCTTACACTAGTAATTTTGCGGACGCCGAGGCCGCCAAAACGAATGGGCAGTGTGGCTTGCAGCCACGCTTGGTCGTCCAAGGCCACATTTAAAATAGATGATAAAGTGCTGCGAATAATTTGGTCAATTTTGTCAAAGAGATGTGGTTGCTTCCATAAAGGGGAAGAACGTAGAAAATACATGAAATTTGGGCCAAAACAACAGTATCTAATTAAGGTGAATGCCGAATGTAAATTGATTTTAGAAAGTCGGTCCGAAATCTCGTTTAAGTTTTTGATTCTTTCGTCGATAAAAGGAGAAAAGCTGTCTTCCAAAATTGGGGAACCTAGGAGGTGTAGTGAACTTTTTTCTACAATTTTTATTTGTGGGGCTATTGCATTAAATTTATCTAGGGTCAATTGTCTGTCGGTAATGTCAGAAAGGTAAATTTCACATTTTGAAGGGTTGAGATCCAGGCTGTATAGATTACAATATCTTGAATTGCACAATGTTTTTGAACGTTTTGGGTTTAATATTGAAGATTGCGCAATGATTGAACTTCGAAAAGTTTACATGAGCGAGTTTAATTTTTATTTCACTATATTCTACTTGAACCGCACATAAATTTGTGTAGGTCTTGCTCCCACGACAACATTGAAGCTTAAAGTTATTGTGTCAATATAATAATGGATTGTTTGAGTGGAATGGCCGATTTAATCACATTACTCAACTAGCTTTTGCCAGCGGCTTCGGCCGCGTATAAGTAGGAAATTATCCCACGGGAACCGTACTTTTTGCCGGGATAAAAGTAGCTTATATGCTTTCCAAACTATAATCTATCTTTGTGCCAAGTTTCATCCAGATCCGTTTAGCAATTTTTGAGTTTATTTGTAACAAACATTCATACAAATCTTTCCTCTTTAAGTATAATGTTAGTATAGATAAAAATATTGCGTAAACTTATTGTAGGTAAAGGGGCCGCCTTAGCCCATAATTTATGTATATTAAAGCCACGCCCCTTCGCTTGTCAGTCCGCGCTATGAACCCCTATTGCCACTTTAAAATTATCTTCCCCATAGCATAAACCATCTGAAAATATCTCGCGATTTATCAACCGGCAGTCCGATTTCCGACCGAAATGCCGGTGCTGCGATCATAACGTCATTTGTCTATTCGGTTTTGTCGATGTGATCCGACGATACGGTTTCCTTCAATATTGTTTGGAATGATAAACTACCCTAGGTACAAATAAGACCTTATTTTTTGGGCAATCATCAAATGATCCTGGGTGGAGTGTCAGACTCTTACTAACTAAAATCCTTCCAAATTCCTTCCTTAGCCCTTTATACTCCGGGGTAGCGGTAACCCTTTCGGACAATCCCGCTTACCACTAATAAGACCTAGCTTGGTTTTATTATTATAAAAAAAAAACTTCTAAAGTGAATTATGAAGTAAGAAAAGATGTAAGTCGCTAATTGTCTGGGACATAAAACATACCTTATCAACTATTACAATTATATTGCTTAACTAATCGTTTGGGCTTATACACGTGAAGGCAATTTGAAATAAAAGGTAAATATAATTGCCTATTATTGTTTCCCCTCTTTTTTATGTACAGACGCCGTAGCTTGATGTGCTGGCCTTTGCACATGGGCATATTGTCATTGTTAAAGTCTATTAGCTTATATATTTTGTATTTTTGTATTATGTTTTTTGTTTCTTTTTGTTTTGTGAGTTATTTAGACTATTAAAATAAATAAGATGATCAAAATAAAATCAATCAATTCTCCAAAAAAAAATACAAAATAAGCTAAAACGAAGGCGTTAACGTTCTTTATAA
The DNA here is from genome assembly GCA_951799385.1 of Hyppa rectilinea. Taxonomy (NCBI): domain Eukaryota; kingdom Metazoa; phylum Arthropoda; class Insecta; order Lepidoptera; family Noctuidae; genus Hyppa; species Hyppa rectilinea. The sequence continues at coordinate 2,037,102 of OX637309.1, read as the reverse complement.
TAATAATTTGAATGAGGAAAATGAAATGTTGTTCCTTATTTTCCGGATAATGTTCGTAAATAATAGAATCTATTATTATTTCACCTTAATTGCTTAACTCACGAAAAAAGGTCGAAAAGATGGCGTTCGCGTTAGGATAGTGGCAGGTCGCGTTAGGATAGTGGCAGGTCGCGTTAGGATAGTGGCAGGTCGCGTTAGGATAGTGGCAGGTCGCGTTAGGATAGTGGCAGGTCGCGTTAGGATAGTGGCAGGTCGCGTTAGGATAGTGGCAGGTCGCGTTAGGATAGTGGCAGGTCACGTTAGGATAGTGGCAGGTCGCGTTAGGATAGTGGCAGGTCGCGTTAGGATAGTGGCAGGTCGCGTTAGGATAGTGGCAGGTCGCGTTAGGATAGTGGCAGGTCGCGTTAGGATAGTGGCAGGTCGCGTTAGGATAGTGGCAGGTCGCGTTAGGATAGTGGCAGGTCGCGTTAGGATAGTGGCAGGTCGCGTTAGGATAGTGGAAGGTCGCGTTAGGATAGTAGCAGGTCGCGTTAGGATAGTGGCAGGTCGCGTTCTGTAGTTTCTACCTACCCCTTTCGGGAAAAAGGCGTGGGTTTAAGTTTTTAAAGAGGTTCTTTTTGTGTGCTGGGCACTTTTCCCGCTATGCAGAAGATTTTTTTCATACCTATATACAGAATGTAAGGGAAACGTTTCTGAAAACGAAGACAGGGCTAGTGCTTCTCGATACAATACAATAAAAAAATCACGCGTAACCGAGTTCAACGCACAAACACACAAAAGGTTACATCATTTATGTTGAAATCATATATGTTGAGAACAATGCAGAACGTAAAAAGCGTCCGTAATTAAAGATCGAAAAAAAGTAATCAACAACAAATAAAAAATTAAGTTAAATTTTAAAATAACCGTGGCAGCTAAGCCACGACCAGTCCATACTGACGGCGCCCGTTTACGAACATTACGCATGGATTAGCAAAATTTTGCTCAACCATTTTGAAGGGAGCTAAATGATCCAAATAATGCACCTAGCTTCAGTTTATCATGAACTTAAAGTACATAATTATAAAGCTTCACACAAAATTAGAACGCCGTCGTAAACATGAGTTGCTTGTCGCAAGTCTGAGTAAAGCCTAATTTCTCACATTTCAGATAATATTTTCTCCTCGCTGTCTCTGAGACTATGCAGATGGCGCGTTGAGCTAGGCTAGAAAGGATCAAAAGGGCTGGGGTAGACCTTTGTCGCACAATGGACAATACGGGCTCTGAATAAAAAGTAGTCGGACTACCCTACTATATTGACACATACGGCTACTGACGTATAACCGTGTTACTAGCTTTCTTTTGTTAAGGTTCAGACTTGGGACTAGATTCTGTGATTACGTGAGGGGAGTAATAAATTATAAGATTTTTTTTTATGTAGGTGTTAGTGTGGTGTGGAGGGTTAACTTTGCCTGCAGTGGGAAAATACAGGCTAGTCTTCTTTCTTTCTTTTTCGTGTGGTTAGTGACTAACCTGGTGTGAGAGTTTCTAAACAGCCTTTGGGCCTCTTCGCTTCACAGGCTAGTTAGACGTCTAGTGATAAACTACGATAACATGGCCCACCCCTCTAAAAATCAATACAATCCAAAATAATGTATTTTTGAAAATAATTACAAAGCGCCACCAAGACTCACAATGCATGTGGCTGCCGGCCTGCTACTGAAGATGAATGGATACATACAAACTCTTTCGTAAAGGATGTGACTACAAACATTGAAACAATAATTTGGAGGGGCGCGCCATGTTATCGAAGTATCTCTACCAATAAAAGGTAAAATTTGGAGCTCCACTACGGCGTCAACGAAGAGATATGGCGGTGGAGTTATTAGGATTTGATAAGACACATTAACGGCTAAATAGCTGCTGCGTGTTTCAATTTTTTCTTAAATACGTTTAATCACTTTAACACGTTCTGTAAAGCTGGCAGCGTTGCCATCCAACGTAGCAATGCTGCCAGCCTTTTGGGCACTTTTCCCAGTGACAGCGATGGGAATTTTTTGACGCCCTATGAGCTCTTCCACTTTTTTACCACTTGTAGGTACATAATGGATATATTTTTTAGTTTTAGGTTATATATTTATATTGTTTTTAAGATTTGTTCTTAATTAACATCGTTAGTCTGAATAAATAAATATACTTACGTGTTAAGTCCCCGTTTCCATTTTAGTTCCCAAAAACACGTTAACGTAAAACACACATATAACACACATATTCAAAATCGTATTATTTCAACAATAACGTACAAATCGAAGTAGTTTACCGTTCGTATACAATGTACCCTCGTCAGAAACTTTTAATTGAAAATGACGCCAAACAATTTGCAAGAGATAGTGTATCATCAGGAGTTCAGGACAAAACTAATAGCACCTTCTGCTGAAACTATGGTAGCTGGAGCCGTGACGTGTACACAATGGCCCATTTTGCCTTTATAATAATGATAATAATTGTATTTCAGACACAGGTGTAGTCCATAGCTTCACATTATACAATTCTTCAATTATACATCAAATTTTAATATTTCTAACAGTCCCAACAGATGAAAACTCTAAATAAAACTTTATAATTGAATTATAAACTTATAGATAAGAAAGTATAAAGGATTGAATTCAAAAATATATGGGTAATAGCAATACCAAGTAGACTATAGTTGTTGCGTTTTAGCACGACATTAGTGGTCATTGTCCCACCTACATTTTCTAGTATAATTAAAATTACATTAAAAAGAGAGATTAAATCCATTACCGTGTTAATCGTTATCTATCGTGATTCTTAATATTTACCAATAATGAAAAATATTTGGAGTTCAAACGCAAAGCATTTATTTCAAATAAACCAATTACAAGCTCTTTTGAATTGTCAAGGGGTCGGTCAGTGAGAAAGATGAAGCTAGTTGCCCATTCCAAAGCAGTAGGTACCTGTGGAGAAGAACGGGCAAGAAACTCCACGGACACTTTTTTTAATCAGAATATGGTTACGAAATATGGGTTACATCATTCATGTTGAGTCTGGGTGTGTGCCCGGTTGATGGCAACAGGCTCGCCTCGTATTACATGGGACTTAAACATAACTGGCGAAAAGTGGGCTATACCCTATACCTGGTCCCCTGCCCAACCCTCAGGGATACAAGGCGTGATGTTATGTTTTCAGATTCCTATGAAGATCTAATCTAAAACATAAGCAGTAAAGCCTAAGGCAGGCAAAACTCATTCTGCCTTTAGCCGAAAAGGCTAGTTAAATTGAATTAAGGTTCTCATTTAAAACGACTAAAATACTATTAAAATAAACTCCAAAACAGAAACCACTATTCAACAACAAGATTAACAACAACTAAATCCTTAAGCCTCTTACACACGATTTTACATACCGAAATCTCTTCACTTCCTATTCGTATTCGTTTTAAATCCGACACTTCGAAATGTAGTCCCGAAAATAAATCACAACAGTTTTAAACTTGAACGAGCTTTTCTTTGTATTGCTTCCTCACCGCAGACACTAACTAGAAAGGGACAGAAGGCCAGCTCTGTTCACAATCAGCCTATATAGTCCATTGAAATGTTACATTTGCTTTGCATTTTTTAGAGGACGCAATTTTATTTTTGGGAATTTTTGCACAAATTATGGCTTCAATGATACTCTAACTCCATACAATTTAAGTTCATTTTATGGTAATTAAATTATGTGCACTAAAAGTTGGCGTATTTTGTGCAAATATTGCGCTTCGAACAAATGCCGGTCGCGAGTGCGATTGCTTTACATGAAGCGTGTCTATAAGTGTGTGCCATTTTGCTTGTTGTATGGAACCAACCTTCTGTATCCATCTATTCTGTACAACGGAAGCCAGTAATTTATCTTGCGAGATATAAAGAAAGTCGAAAAACAGAAAGATTGCACTTCGTTGAAAACTTTGGACAAACAATGCTGGGACAATTAATGGGAATGGTGGATCTGTAGTTTTTTCTGAAGGCAATTAGCGAATAAAGTTGGTAACCTTGGAAACGATGTACTTAGTAATGAGTTCTGTTGTACGTTTTCATGTTTTGGGAGAGTTTGTCAGTTTTCTTCTTTTATTTTTGTCGAGGAAATTAGGCGAAGGACAGTTCACGAGCTGTTGTTTATTTGTTTTTTTGCCTTTTAATTCAGCATTCCACTGCAACTCGAATTAATTTTTTTGATAAAATTATTTTGTGCTCATACACGCGAGCGGCAGCGACAGCACGAGAGGAGCTCGTGGCTAGTTACTAACAGCCGCACAGGTCCATCCATCTGGTTAAGCTACGCTTGCCGGGATTGGCCGTGGATGGGTGACCATCTTTACATACCGAAACTCTTCCGTGCCTCGGAAAGCACGTAAAGCCGTTGGTCCCGGCTGTCATTTGTGCATCTTCGACAGTCTTTACGGATCGTTAGAAGCCCAAAAATCTGACAGACAGTCTTACCAAGGGGTATCGTATTGCCCAGTTACTGGGTTGTGGAAGTCAGATAGGCAGACGCTTCTTGTAAAATACTGGTATTCAGCTGCATCCGGTTAGACTGGAAGCTGACCCCAACATATGTAGTTGGGAAACGGTTAGGCAGATGATGATGACACACGAGCGGCAGCATCAACTGCAGAAGCAACTGCGAACGTTTACACGAGTCGACGACACTTGCCTATGCTTCGTTGACGATAGTTGCCGACGCGTCATTGACAGTAGTTGAGCCTGAGCACTTAGGTACCTGCAGGTGTTTTCGAATGGTCAGTTAGTTAGTCAGAAAGTCGAAGCTGCCTATATGATTTGATTTGATTATAACATAAGACATTTAGTTAGGCATCATTACTATTATCATCATCATCATTATCTGCCTAGCCTTTTCCCAACTATGTTGGGGTCGGCTTCCAGTCTAACCGGATGCAGCTGAATACAGTATTTCACAAAGAGCGACGGCCTATCTGACCTCCTCAACCCAGTAACTGGGCAACACGATACCCCTTGGTAAAACTGGCTGTCAGATTTTCGAGCCTCTGACGACCCGTAACGACTGTCAAATATGCACAAATGACAGCGGAGACCAACAGCTTAACGTGCTTTCCGAGGCACGGAGGAGTCTCGGTATGTAAAGATGGTTACCCATCCACGGCCAACCCCGGCAAGTATAGTTTAACCTGCTGGATCGACCTGTGCGGCTGTTAGTACTTAGCCATTATCAAATTGACTACGAACCTAAATAAATGAAATAGCTATAATATGACAATTTGACAAACAATTTTTTGCCCGGAATACGATACCCTTTCACGTTAACAAAGCACATTCAACCGACAGAAATCTACATCCGAGTAATTTACGATCCGCAGCATTTAATCCGTGTCGTAACTTGTTTGTATAAAAAACATGATTTATTGTACTATCGCAACATTCAGAACAAAATGTCTATGCACAACGCGTTCCTGCTATCTCAGGGGTAATAAATATGCTTGAGTTGGTAACTCTATGGAAAAATATTCGTGTTAAATAAATAAATTAACGCTTGTATTCATAGTGCTGCTCTGTGGCGGCTGTTTGTTTTAAATAAAACGTTGGGACTTTGAAACTGTCAAAATAACTGATGATGAGATAATTTGATATCTGTGTTGCTGTCAATTTTGACAGGTTTAGGAACTACGAAATGTAGATAGTTCTCTAATTAAATGTCGTTGTTATTTGCATCATTCGACATCATCATTCATTTTTTTTAATTAGTCCGTAAACTAGATTATTAAAAATATTGGACACGTATTTTTTTCTTTTCTTACGTAATCCAATGATTACGTCTATAAATTGAATTCAAATGTGGCATGACGTCACAAGTATGTAGTTTTTATACTTACTTGTGACGTAGCGAGCCCCACTCCCCAACTTTAATGCGTATTATATAAGTCATTGTCTATTAATAACTATGATAAAGCAAAAAATACGTGTCAAATATTTTTTTATTATCTAATTGGCAGACTTAATATAACTTCTGTTAGTTTACCTGGGCATCATCTCTATTGAGTAAATTAATTAAAATTTTAGGGGTCTATCATATTTTTCTATTAACAGATAAATAATAATAATAACATTTATAAAAAAATAGAATAAATTTTATTATTAACAGGTATAAAAGCAACAAACTTTCATTAAGGTATACACTAACTATGTAACTCATTTTCATAAAACGACATCTTATTTGCCACTCTACTCATCTATGGACCAAACATATTTAATTAGCACCACAATTAGTAATAGTACTAATGTTAATGTGGTTAGCTCACATTCTTTAAACTAGTTTGTAAGACAACAGGAGATACCACTAACAGTATAGTTTCGCTTAATAACAAAAAGGTATCTTCTAGCTCCAAAAATATCTGTAAAAAAGGGGCTAAGCAGAAATCCTTGACATTATTTCATCAAAATATTCAAGGTTTTTCTTCCAAACAATTGGAGATTGAATTGTTTTTAGAAAAAACAATGTATGACATTATTTGTTTTACTGAGCACTGGTTAAAAGATTATGAAATGTTGATTAACTACGAGAATAATTATAGTTTGGCCAGTTGCTTTAACCGTAAATCAATGCTGCGTGGTGGTTCACTAATCCTAATTAAAAGTTGTATTAAATCAAAAACTCGTGAGGACATAGTTGAACTTTCGGTTGAGCATAGCATTGAGCTGTCTTGTGTTGAGCTGGATAAGCATATTATAGTGTGCGTTTACAGACCCCCTAATTATCAAAACTACTCAATATTTGAGGCAGTCATGGAAGATGTTTTGGCTAAACTTGCTACTGGTAATAAATCAGTAGTTATCTGTGGTGACTTTAACATTAATATTTTAGAAAATAATTCCAATTCAAGTAGACTATTAAATTTGTTTAAATCATTTAATTTGTCAAATGTGTTTGTTGAACCAACCCGAATAACTATGTCTACTGCTACATGCATTGATAATGTTTTCTGTTGCTGCGACTATTTAGATAAAGCCATAGTTAATTATCTCCCTTCTGATCACAGTGGTCAAACTGTAACTTTTGAGTCCAATACAACAATACCAACTTGGTACCAACAGGATTCCAACTTGGTATTGCTCAGAATACGGACGTGTTGTCGTCTTCGCTTATAGGCTGTGCATCTTCGTTATCGCTAAAATAGACATTATACTAAGTGCATAAATTCTAAAGTACAGTGTTTGTCGACCGCAAGCATAACCAACAACTTGTGCCAGTGCGTGACCCCTCACCCCCGCGGGTAAAGGAGACGGACACATATTTTTCATCCCTGTCTTGACATCGACTATAACAGCGCGGAGTTCGGGAAGCATCGTGGACACTCGTAGTGCAGTGCGTGACCCCTCACCCCCGCGAGTAAAAGGAACGGACATATATCTTTTATCCTTGTCTTGACCACGATTATAACAGCGCGGAGTTCGGGAGGCATCGTGGACGCTCGTACCGATTGCGTATCATTTTCGACGAAGAATTTTATATCAATCTTACCTACCTTCACCACCAAATTTACCCATTTTCATCATGGATAAAAGGGTAAACAAATGCATGGAATGTAAAACCTCTATAGCAGCAGCTGATAAGGTAACGTGCTCAAAGAAACTCTGCGGTAGTCACTATCATTTATTACCTGCTATCATTCGAGATATTTTAACACCGGAGTTCCACAAAATGCAAACACAAATGACAGAACTCGAAAAGTCTGTTAAGTTTATTAGCTCTCAATATGATGACGTCATGAAACATATTGTATCCAATAATGCTGAATTAAAGACACTACGAGAGGAAAACCAGGCACTCCGTAACAACCTTCTCAACGTTGAGGTGCGCGTACGACGTATGGAGATTGAGCAGGTGCGTCAAGATCAATGGGTTCGCCTACAAAACATTGAGATCTCCGGGCTACCAGAAGATAAGGAGGAGCAAACAGTGGACGTAGTATTGAAGATTGCTGAACATGTTGGAGTTCCTATAAAAAGTGAAGATATCGAATTTGCTCACCGAGTCCAAACACAGCAGCATAATAACTCTAAACTGCCGAGGAATATAGTTGCAAGACTCAAGCAACGCAGCACTAAGGACGCAATAGTGGCTGCAGCACGGAAGATGCGTGGTATCAATCTGCATAACCTAGGTCTTCAGCCAGCGACATCCCCAAAATCGAAGATATATATCAATGAACACCTCACAAAATATAATAAAAACCTTTTAAAACAATGCAAGCTCAAGGCTAACGAACTCAGCTATAAATATATATGGACAAAAAACTGTCGAATTTATTTAAGGAGAGAAGATGGTTCTCAGCATATACTTGTGCTGTCAGAGGAAGACCTAAAACATATTGTTTAAGAATGATCATTGTTTCCTTATTACTTCGTATTAATTTTCTGTCAAATTCTTTAGTTATACTAGATATCACTCTGCGTTCCTGTTATCACACATACCCATACACCAACATTATGATGACTCATTTTTATGGCTTAATTACCTATCAACACTTCACAAAATCTTATACACAACAATTTATTTTATCAACAATAATAACAAACTTAGCATACATTGCCTTCCCCCTCACTCAATTTTTACTACTATCACTATATTCATCTGGATGCATATATTTAATTGATATACATAGGTGTCACAATGTACTCAGTCGTATCGATCACTCGGACTTAGATGTCACTATCTCATTCTATGAATCATCGCGGCAAACACAACTTAGCAATGGCCAATCGTAACTCTAATTATTTACAATTTTTCTATCAAAATGTGCGGGGTTTGCGCACTAAAACCAATATTTTTTACAAGAATATATTGTCATCAAATAGTGATATCTTAATGTTCACCGAGACCTGGCTACATGACGGCATCTCAGACTCTGAGTTATGTAATGAAAGTTATGATTTGTTTAGACGCGATCGCGGTTCGCTAGGCGGCGGGGTAATGATTGCCTGTGCTTCGCGGCTACAAGCGCGCGTACGTATTGAGTGGGACTGTCCTGACCTTGAATGCATCTGGGTAACTATTCCCGCTCGAGTGCTTGGAGTAAAGCGAAATTTGAACGTCGCGACTGTTTACTTGCCGCCAGATCGTGCTATACCGGAACGTATTCAATTGTTAACGCGAGTATTATCTGAGGTGACTGATCTGAACCCGAATGATTATTTTCTCATATCAGGCGATTTTAACTTACCTTGTATTGACTGGACAAGTAAACAGCCTATAGTGCTAAAAAAAGGCGCCGTTGAGATGCAAAACTCCGCGTCTTACTTAATTAATTCAATGTTCTACTGCGGTTTGAATCAGTCCAACTTTTTCACGAATTCTCACAGTCATACACTGGATTTAGTTTTTGCCAATTTTCCTAATACTGTTGTAAAATCAAACTGTTCATTGGTACCGGAAGATGCGTTTCATCCCGCTATTGTTATTAACGCTACAGATATCTTAATTCCTCCCCTGAAATTAAGGTTATTTGAAAAACGTGTTTATAGGAAAGGGAATTATGAAGCCATTAACAACGAACTTTTGCAGTATAATTGGGGATTAGTCTGTAGCAGTGATATACAGCTTGATCATGTGATAGAAATGTTCTACTCAGTGATTAATACAATTATTGATAAATATGTGCCAAAAATTACTATTGGAGGTACCTATAGTTACCCTGTCTGGTATAGTCGTGCATTAATTAATGTAATCAAGGAAAAGTCTAAAGCGCACAGGCAATGGAAAAAATATGAAAATCCCAATGATTATGCGACCTTCGCTTTGTTAAGGGATCGACAAAAAAAACTGCAAACGAAATGCCATGAAAACTATTTATACAGATCACAAGAGAACATTAAAACTTCACCTAAACATTTTTGGACGTATGTTAAGTCTAGAAGGAAGAATAAAAGTAGTTATCCTAAATACATGTCTTATGATAATAATCAATTAACTAGTGAGACCGAAATATGTAATGCTTTTAATGATTTTTTCTATAAGAATTTTAATAGTAGACTCGGAACTTACATTCCTTTCTCGACTGACTGTGAAACATACGGTGATACGCTACACGACTTGACTGTTGATAATGCGAGTATTCTGAAACTACTGCAGAGTCTAGATACGTCAAAGGGTTCAGGAAGTGACAATATACCCCCTTTCTTCTTTGTTAAATGTGCAGAATCGCTCTGTTCACCAATAACTTATATTTTTAATAGATGTTTTCGTGAGGGATTCTGTCCAACTATATGGAAAACTGCACACATTGTTCCCATTCATAAGAAAGGTTGCAGGAATTCAATAGAAAATTATCGTCCGATATCAATTTTGAATGTCTTGGGGAAAATAATGGAGAGAGTAGTCCACAATGTTATATATCCTACTATAGCTAAAGTAATTCCGCAGCAACAACACGGGTTTATTAAAGGTCGCTCTGCTAATACCAATTTGGCAGTGTTTCTCGAAAATATTGTCCGTGATATGGATGGTGGGGGACAGGTTGACGTGATCTACACGGACTTTGAAAAAGCTTTTGATCGGGTGGATCACGTCATCCTCCTGCGTAAGCTGCAAGAGCTTGGAATTCGCGGCAACTTACTCAGATGGTTTGAGTCGTACCTTAGGAATAGATCTCAAATTGTTATACTGGGCGGAGTAAGGTCTAACTGTGTAACAATACCATCTGGGGTACCGCAGGGCTCAATTTTAGCACCTCTGTTATACTCTGCCTACCTTTACGATATAGGAGCTCACGTTCTTAATGCTAGGTTTCTGATGTATGCCGATGACACCAAGATTTTTATGACTATTCGAAATAAGCACGATTGTGAGAAGCTACAAAATGACTTAAATAGATTGTCTAACTATTATAATATCAATAGAATCAATGTGAACGTAGGTAAATGCCAGACTGTAACTTTTACTAGGAAGCGAAAATTCATTGACTACACCTATAATCTCAGTGGTGGCGATATCCTGCGTTGTAATGTTATTAGGGATCTTGGTGTCATCCTGGACTCAAAACTTCTGTTTTCGGAGCATGTCTCCTATGTCGTCGGTAAGGCATACAAAAACCTTGGATTTATTATGCGCACGTGTAAATTGTTTACTGATATAAATTGCATCAAAATACTTTATTTTGCGTACATACGTAGTATCTTAGAATACTGCAGTAATATCTGGAATCCTCACTACCTAGTTTATATACAGCAAATAGAGTCTATACAATCCAAATTCGTTAAATATATTGACTATCGCACTAGTTATAAGTCCAAGGGTTATCTGGACTCATGCAAACGTCATAATATACTACCATTGGAGAACAGACGTATGATTCTGGACATGCTTTTTCTTTATAATATTTGTAATGGGAACATTGAGAGTACCGCTTTAAATAATCTAGTTCTAAGATTCAATGCTCCATCACGGCGGACTAGGCACACACAGTTATTCGCTGTGCCGCATAGTGGTACAAACTACGCTCATAATTCTGTGATTGGTAGGATATTAAGAAATTTTAACAATAAATTCTCGCATCTTGATTTATTTAACACCAAAAAAGGTACATTCAGGGACCTATTGGTTACTTCTGTATGCAGCAAATTGAGTAATAACTAACAGTAACCTATGCATCATTTCATTTTTCACATACACTCCTACACACCCATTTACACTACACACCCGGGTATTTTTTTACTAAATAAGTCATCATGTTTTGTCTTCTGATGCTTATAATAAGTGTAGATAGTAAATTGTAAATCCGTTATTGGCTGTAGGTTAAGAATAATTATTTTAGTAAAATTGTTTAAGAGCTGTGGATTTTGTGATTAAATAAATAAATAAATAAATAAATACAAAAAATCCTAATACAATCCAGACCAATAACATCTGTCAATTTAAATAAATTTAATATCGCATTAAATTGTAAGTTAAGTGATCAGGAACTATCTTTGAAAAATATTAATATTTTGTATAAGGAATTCTTTACCGTAGTGCAAACCGAATTTAATAATTGTTTTAAGAAAAAAACTAAAACTATCAACCCTAAATTTGTATTTAGTGACTGGGCCACTAAAGGACTCAGGAAAAGTAGGGAAAGACTTTTCGAGCTTTATGGCCTTAAGCCTTTTATTAACACTGAATCTTTTAATAAGTATGTTGCTACCTACTCAAAAATTTTTAAGAAAACTTGTAAAGCAGCTAAATCCAAATACATTAGCAACAAGGTTAAATCAGCTGAAAATAAAATAAAGACGGTTTGGAAAATTATCAATAACGAAACGAACAGGAGCAAAAGACATAGTTCTGATTACGTACTGGATACGTCATGTGGTTCCATTTGTGATAGCAAACAAGTAGCTCAAGAATTTGTAAATTTCTTTACCAGTATTCCCCTAAAAACTACTGAAACTCTAAATTCCTCGCCTTCCCTCTCTTTTGATTTAGTAAAGGCAAACGTTTCAGCCTGCCTGATTGAATTCAACTTTAAGCATATTAACCCCATAGTAGTAATTAAAACTTTTAAACAAATTAAAATCAAATTGACCGAAGATCTTTGGGGAATGTCCAGTAAAGTCTGCACCTCGATCATTGAGACGATAGCACCTTATTTAGCGTTCATATTTAATTTATGTGTGGATCAAGGCATCTTCCCGGATTTAATGAAATACAGCAAGGTAATACCACTTTTCAAATCCGGGGACAGTAAAGACACCAATAATTATAGACCCGTATCCGTGTTGCCGGTTTTCAGCAAGATCTTTGAAAAGATAATGCTTAATCAAATGCTTAATCATTTTAACACTAATAAAATACTTAACGATCAACAGTATGGTTTCACCAAAGAACGTTGTACAACTGACGCTGGTGTGACCTTATTAAAACACATTTTCAATGCGTGGGAAGAGGCTCAAGACGCCATCGGAATCTTTTGTGACCTCTCCAAGGCATTTGATTGCGTTGATCACGAAACCTTGCTGTTGAAGCTAGAGCATTACGGACTTGGAAAACTTGCGCTTAGTTTGGTAAAATCTTATTTAAACGATAGACAACAGCAAGTTCGAATAAAAGGCGTCAATTCACTCGGTTTAAAAGTAAAAATGGGTGTGCCACAAGGTTCTATATTGGGTCCTTTCCTCTTTTTAGTATACATAAATGATCTTCTCCATTTACTAAAAAATCAACCACAAATGGTGTTATTTGCTGATGACACTTCTTTAATTTTTAAAATAGATAGACGTGCTAAAAATTTTGACGACGTAAATAACGCCCTACTGCAGGTCCAAAATTGGTTCACTGCAAATAATTTAGTATTAAATGGAAAAAAAACTAAGTGCATAAGATTTTCTTTACCAAATGTAAAAAGTAGTGATTGTGAGATAGTGTTGAATCAAGAGAAACTAGAATTTGTCGATAAAACTGTTTTCCTAGGGATCACGCTCGACTCAAGGCTACAATGGGGTCCTCATTTAACATCTCTTTCAGGACGGCTAAGTAAGCTGCAGCATATGCTGTCAGAAAGATTCGTCAATATACTGATGTAGATACCGCGAGGCTAGTCAATTTTAGTTATTTTCATAGTATCATGTCTTACGGTATTTTACTTTGGGGCCGAGCTGCAGACGTCGACTCAATTTTTATTCTGCAGAAAAGAGCTATCAGAGCCATATATAATCTCCGTAGGCGCGATTCTCTAAGAGAACGGTTTAAGGTTATTAACATCATGACTGTACCTTGTCAATATATCTATGAAAACATCATGTACGTAAGGAAAAATCTGCATCTTTTTAGTAAAAGAGGTGAAAGACACAATTATTTCACTAGAAATAGGGACCAAATAGTTCAGCCAGGTTTCAGGCTGGCAAAAGTAGATTCATCTTTCATGGGGTTCTGTTTAAAATGTTACAATAAAATACCTCCCCACATTCTTGAACTTAACGAATCAAAATTTAAATCCTGTATAAAACGCACACTATGCAGCCAAGCGTATTATAAATTGGGAGATTACATTGCTGACAAAAATGCTTGGGTCAATGCTAGTCCAGCTCCACAAGGGCGCACCAACTAATTGCTAAAAACTGTTGGAGCTGCGGAAGAGAAGAACAAAAAAACTATCTTTGCATTGTATAAATTCAATCTCTTAATATTGTATAATTGCTTAGCACATATGTGAGTACTATGTACCTACTATAAAGCGACCATTTACTGGGTACGTCTTTCATTGACTTGAATGTGCCCTGGCGGCTGAGAGTATGCCATGCTCACTTTAATGTCTCGCTGATGGTGGCGTGTGTGTTGGATCATTTAGCTCCCTTCAAAATGGTTGAGCTGAATGGTGCTAATATATGCGTCATGTTCGTGAACGGGCGCTGTCAGTAGGGACTGGTCATCTCTTAGCGACTAGGGCTTGTTTTAATTTAATGTTTTAATTTAATTTTTGAATAGTTTTTACATATCTTATATCGGATGCTTTTAACGTTCTGCATCGTTCTCAAATGTACCTATAATATTAATATGAACTATGTAACCAATATTTTGTAACCATATTTTGTTTAAAAGAGTGTCCATGGAGTTTCTTGCCCGTTCTTCTCCATAGGTACCTACTGCTTTGGAATGGGCAACTAGCTTCATCTCTCTGACTGACCGACACCTTGACAATTCAAAAGTGCCTGTAATTGGTTTATTTGAAATAAATACTTTGAGTTTGAGTTTGAGTTTGAGTTTGACACCTACCAAATCTCAATTTCTATATAAAGCCATAAACTTATATCCAACCAACAATTTAGGAGATCCGACCAAATTGAACACGCACCAAAACACACCAACCCACCTAACCGTGTGCTAACAATGAATTTATGAAACGAGATTAACCCGTTCACTGAATCGACATAAAAAAAACTGTGTACAAAATGATTCAGCGGGTGAAAACAGAATCAACTGAGCGTCAATAGCCTGAATGGGGAAGGCTATAGATTCAAATCTGACGTCATATTTCAATGAATATAAGGGTTTTGAAATCCGCGGCTGATTTCGGACAAGGTTTAATTTTGAAGATAAAAGTTACCGAAATGGAACGGTAATTGCTCTATTTCGGGGTAGTGCCTGTCTTATGTAGAAACTGATGACAATGTTGGCTGATAACGTGTTGATTTCAGACCATCTGAAAACCAGGCTTCGTTATGGAAGTCGGCAAAAGTCTAAGTTTCTATTAAGGACTGACTTGGTTGTTGATAAATATAATCAAATAAGCAATTACTATTTTTAATTGGTTATTTTTTAGTTATTTATGAAAACACATTAACATACATAAAGTTTTGAGTACACAGTCGAAGATAATGCTGTTTGGATGTCATCATCATCACTCTCCTGGCCTTATCCCAATTTATTTGTGCTCGGCGCAACATATCAGTTTCTTATTATGTCCTTACTCCTTCGCATAACATACCATGACAGCCGATTTCCACACAAACAGTCAACGCCGTCACTTTCAGACCTCTACCTCTCTCAGCCTCTTAAATGAATGTCAAACATCCAAAGTTCAGTACATCTTTGGATTTATGACATTCTAAGCAGGTCCAGACTTCAAATTATGTAAATAAATACAAAGTTAAAGCTAAAACAACTTTGTATGCATGCCTTACTCTTTCTAAGGTAAGGAGAAAATTTGTTACGTGTTTCTGCACACGTATGCAAGTGAATTTTAAAATGGTATCCACTTTTGAATCTAGCCAAGTGCTACTTGTGCATAGAAAGTTTAGCTCAGAAGTGAAGTAGTAATCTACATGACTGACTAGAATGGTAGCAGCATCTTTTGTCGCTTGAGGGACACTGCCAGGCAGCGCTGTTGGTAAAAATAATAGCGTGAAAAAAACATTTAATCCTGACTCCCAATTATAATAAAAAAATCTTATCAAATTAGTGAATTGTCATCGGTCCTCGATAACAATAAGTAAAGTTAAATAAGTTAGTTTAGTTTAATAAGTCTACGAAGTTTAAAGGAAATCTAACCGTTTGAAGTGGGTCAAAATCAAGTCCAAAGGAGTCGGTTGCAAACATACAAACAAACATACAAGTGAAGTTAAAAATAAAAATAAAAAAGCGTGTAAAAAGCCCGGCCAAGTGTCAGTCAGACCAAGCACAATTAAGGGTTTTGTATTTTAGTATTTTATCCCAAAAACAAACTTAATATTTTAGTAATAAATAAGTAACAAGCAAGCTCCAGCGAAAGAGCTAAACTGGCCTCCGACAGACACCCCATGCACGACCACATCCTTGTGCCACAAAGGCTGAAAAGCCGAAACAGCTTTTTAAAGTGTGTCGTTTCACTCACTGTCGAACCAAATAAAGAAAGACTGAAGCTGTGGCAAGACAGTGCTTCCTTACCCACTCCATTCGTTCCACTTGCTGAACGTCTCCCTCCTGGGAGCGACTTGCCTTGGTCAACTTGGAAGGCTTTAAACAGACTCCGGACCCAGGTTGGCCGAAGCAAGGAAAACCTGCTTAGATGGGGATTCATAGACAGCTCCGCCTTGGAGTGTAAATGTGGTGCTGTTCCACAAACGATGGGACACTTAATTTCGTGTCCTGTGTGTCCTGCCGTATGCACGTTACAGGAACTGATGGACGCTAGTGATGGCGCTAAACACGTAGCTGAATTCTGGGCCGAGGAGATATAGATTGCCATCGACACGCTAAGAAGAAGAACAAGTAACATAACTATTTTTACACATCATATTTCCTTCCGTTTTATATACTTGTACATAGTTATTAGAGCTTTGTGTAATGCGTTAAAGGGATTTCTATCCTACAAAATACAAGCACACGGGTAGCAGCTAATGAATTATATTGCCTTTAACGAATACATCCGTCATGCAGCACGGCTTCTGATGAAATCATTTTCTTTTATAAAAACCTATAAAACCATTCTATGATTTTGAAAGGTCCAATGCTGTCAGTTATTTATCAGCCAAGTTTAAAAGAAGGTTTTACTTAGGCTTTACAATACCCTATTGGTTTTGATTTGTATGCAGTCGTATAAATGTCCGACACATTATTGCGTTGACATAGAAGCATAATTTTCTTAGAGCTCTAAGGGAACGTAGACCGACCTACGTAATTGATATTAGCGTCAACCTGATACCTTCAAGCGATCCTGACACTCCTAAGGGTCTTGATAGACGGACAACAAAGATTATAAGGGTTTAGTTTTTCCTTTTGAGGTCCGAAACCCTATAAAACAAGATGGCCGCGTCAGTTTCGATTTATGACACACGTCAAAAGATCCGTGTATAGTATCAACGTTGTGAATCCGCTTCAATGGTGACTTTATAATAATATTAATAACTAGCTTCTGCCCGCGACTTCGTACGCGGACCCTGTTGCTTATGCCAGCGACAACGGGGTCGCCATTTATGTTATTTTTTATCATTTTTCGCATTTAAATCTTTTATCACACTGAGCTTTAGTTTTATTTCATTCCAACAACCACCAAAACATACAGTCCATTTGTCATCGTTTTCATTTTGGTAACCGCATTATTATATTCCTCCTCTAGAGACCTAGAAGTCGATGCGTAGATACGCTTGAAACTCAAGCGTAATTCTCTTTCCGTGAACGTCTCTGACTCGCGAGACAATACATGACGTTCACGATCAGCGGTCAGTCGCGCATCATATTCTTCACTGGTCTCTAGAGACCTAATGAATACGCTGAGAACGCAGGCGTGCTTCGCGACCCGAAGAGGTTTCCACGGAGCGAGTTGCAGCCTAATGTTCTCGAACAACATCAAGTCTCTCCTGACGCTCTTCGGTAGATTCTTGGGATCTTATGATCCTCAATCTTTTAGCTCTCTTGGAACATTGGGAAAGATTTGACCTCTTTCTAGGCATGGTCATAGTTTTATTGTGAAGATACCTGATCAATTATTATTATTATTTATTATTTATTTATCCTTTATTTCAGGCAACGAAGGCCCATATAATAGAGTACGTGTATAAAAATAATAACTATAAAAAAATGACTGCTCCCCTGCGTTACCGAGTAGGCTACCATGTCACGAAGATAAATGGAAAAGGAAATTAAACACTCAAACAACATAAGCCCGAAGGCATATTCATACGATAAAATAAAAAAATAAATAGGAGTTTTGGCCAGTAGAGTCAAATTTTCAATGATATACCATCGTCATCGAAAATCAGTCCTAAACTGTTACCGCCTTCACCGCGTGCAGGTACTCCCAGTTTATGTTATTTTATAATTACACAGTAAAATTAGTGATAGCTTTGATTTCCACAACAGGTGTTCCGGATCTTCGATTTTTATAAGTCAACAGGAAATGCCCATCAGACCGAACAACTTTTGCTAAGACGTCATTCCTATATAATGTTATAATGTAGCTAGGCTCTTGGAGTTCCACAACAGGTGTTCCAGATCTTCGATTTTTATAAGTCAACAGGAAATGCCCATCAGACCGAACAACTTTTGCTAAGACGTCATTCCTATATATGTTACAGTGTAGCTGGGCTCTTGGAGTTCCACATCAGGTGTTCCAGATCTTCAAATTTATTCTCTCAGCAGAAAATGCTAATCACGTGGAACAATTTTTGCTAAGGTATCATTTTTGTATCTCTTATAGTTTAGCTGGTCTGTTGCGGTTCTGCATCAGGTGTTCAAGTTTCCAAGATAAATTATAGCCTATATGTTGCCCAGACTTAATACCTATACAACAAAAAAAAAATCATTTCAATCCGTCCAGTAGTTCCGAAGATTAGCGTGTACAAACAAACAGACAATTTTTTTTTTTTGGATTCATGCTCTATTACTGTATCTAAACCCCCCTCAATTATTATTTTTTTAATATATTCAATGTACAGACACAGTTTTTTTACTGTTTTATTATATGTATAGATATAGATATCCTTGGACATTTCACACAACGCCATATAGTCCCAAGCTAAGCAACCTAATGCTTGTGTTATGGTAACGAGATGGCTGATAAACTACTTACATAATTTTCTTTTTTGTAAATACATACATATTATAGATAGAAAAACACCCAGCCCCGGAACAAATACTGGCAGGTCGTACAAATATTTGTTCCGTGCAATCGAACCCGCGACATGCTGCGCAGCAGTCAATCGTTCAACCACTGCGCCAACAGAGTCGTCAAAAACTCACTTTGTTTATAAGTCAGCCAGAACATTTCTCAGTACCTACATGTTATTTTACTTTATACGTATTTTCCGAACAAAACCACTGTGACGCGAGCGTCCCACTACAGGCAAGGCAACTACAGACCTCAAAAGCGACTTAGACCAAGTAGGTAACTTCTTCTTTTTCTTTTCGTGTGGTTAGTGACTAACCTGGAGTCAGAGTTTTTATTCTGCTCATGGGGATCTGACTTAGTTCCACATACTGTTGAGAAATATCTCTCAGTCATGCTGGTTTTTTCACGATGTTTTCCTTCACCGATTTTACGCAAGTGATAATCATACAATACGCACAATTCCATTGCAGTTATAGCCTAGTGGTGTGACCGTCGGACTGCCAAGTCATAGGTCTGGAGTTCGAACCTATGCCACGCACCACTGATTTTACGAATTCATGTGCGTATTGCATAATTATCACCAAGTACTAGGCGTACAGGAATAGGAAGAAGGTAGCGTTTCACTTGTTTTTGCGCTGGAACTATACGCATACGGCCAAAGCATACCCTGCGCTTCTCATTACAACCAATGCGTAAGCTTCTAAAGCGGATATTAGTTCAACGGGATTAATTCTCAGCTAGTGTAACCGTGCCTTAGACTTAGTCGATCATAATCCTACTCATAAGGAAAGCTTATGCTTTGTTTGTTTTGTGAAACTACTGGAGTGTTTGAACTCGTCTGTGATAATGGCGTGTGCGGATATTCTCAGGAAATGAATATCTAGCATATTCATTTCCTGCATAGTAGCATTTAAAACAGTTTCCTGTAAGAATTCTATCAAATTAAAAAAAAAGTAATATTATTCCTTTATTTTTTGAGGGTGACAAATCATTAAAATATGACCTCCTCTCGCTCTGGGTGAAGCAGAAGGGTGTCAGACTCTTACTGATTTTTTTTGAAAAACAACATTGATTACATCGACACCATAATGAAAAATAGCGCCAGCAAGTTTATATAAATCTATACATATAATAAAATTTTAGAATACTGGTGTCTGTACAATAGAAATATATAATAAAAAGTAGCAGGGGTTGTTATTATATCGATGCGGAACCCGAAATTGTAATTAAATATTTTTTTGTCTGTTTGTCTGTGTGTTTGTGCACGCTAATATTAGAAATGGCTTATTAGATTTAGATGCGGTTTTCACTAATATATTGTAGTAAGCTTCACTTAACATTTAGTGTTTATTTCATGTCAATCGGTTCATAAAAAAAAAGTTATGTCAATTTGTAAAATCACGGCGAACATTGTCACTATTTCACGCGAACGAAGTCGTGGGCACATCTAGTGATTAAAATAAAAAGATGACGAGTATTGATAAAACTACTTTTAATCAATCAATTTATGACGGATAAAATTGTACAGATAGTACGTACAGTCGCCAGCACATCAAGTTGTCACCACACACTGTCAGATTTTCTTAATCGAATTTGAACTTAACTTAACCCTTAATTCACTACTTGAGTCCCAGGGACTCACATCAAAACTTTGAACCTACATATTTCATACGATTTAACGGTTTGTTACCTGCCCTCCTCAGTACCTTCTTAAGGTGCGTACGGATTGCGCGTACCCTGGTACGCGTACTCAGTTTACGCGTATCCGGAACGCCTAGTCCATACCTGCAGCTACGCGTTCACTCTTGGGGTACGCGTACCGCGCGAGCCAAGTCGCAGCGCGAGCCACCGTCAGTCGGTTTTTGGTCGCGCGTCAAAGAGGACGCACGCGGCCGGCTACGCTATATTTGGACGGCAAAATGAATAAACACGCGTGTTCTTCGAGTTTCAATAATGAAAATATTATTAGATTGATTCAACTTTATGAATTTCACCGGGTCTTGTGGGATAGCACACTAACTGATTATCGAAATAACGATTTACGCCAAGATGCATGGAAGGCAATTTCAAATGAACTGAACATTCCAATAGGTGAATTAAAAAAAAAGATGACAACTTTATTAGCAACTAATAGAAAAGAAAGGAGGAGGAGCAGTGGTGGTGCACGCAACCGCTAAGTTTGTCGGAGTCATGGCGAATGACTGGGGCTCGCGGAGCGCTCTGGATCGATTGACCTCGCGTACAGGTTCGCGGCGGTCCGTACAGGAGCTGTACGCGTATCCAATGTACGCGTGGACAGTGTTTCCCAACTACGCGTAACACAGGAACGCGCTATCCGTACGCACCTTTACAGGGGCGCGGGCGACGCGGAGACGGGCGGACGAGCGTGAGCGACTCGTAATTAGTAAGTAATTAAGCTTAGTGAGTCCCGCGGACTCATACTAGTTATTTGTGTTATGATTTTTATAATTCATTTGGATTGTTACTTATATAACTTTTATTGTTATAACTACTTTAAATTAAGTATGTTATATTTTTTATTGCAGAATTTAAAAATGGCGCATATTAACCCGAATCAAGGTCAATAAACGTTAACGATGATGATGCAGACTCAGTATTGAATTCCCGGCAACAGCAAGAACTCGACGATGAAATTGGGAGTTACAATCACATATGGGTTGGGGACTGTAACTCCCAATTGGTGTGGCAGGCACTAATGCCCATGAATTTTTTTTTTCATCATGAAATGTTAGAAGCCGATATGCTTGGCTTGTTCAAAGAAGATACACCGACGCTGCGTATAGAGAGTGATTGAAACTACTTGCAGGTTTTTTATTTTTATATAGAAGCGTACTATTTAGTTGTTTTTATTTTATTTTTAATATCTATTAAAGTTTAAAAACGTATGTTTTTTTTTTAATTTCTAGAATATTTGTTTAATTTTTGAAAAGTTTAAAAAGCCATTGCTTTTTGAGACTGATGAGTATAATTTTCTTAATTTGTAAGAGGATCTCAATTGTTATTCCGTTTTGTAATTTTTTTCGTATCGTTAATTAAGTAATAAAGAAAATAATAACAAAAGATATTCTAATAATATTTGTTTTATTCCATAAAAAAAATAAAAATAAAGGTGAGTCCCTGGGACTCATAGAAGGTGTTTACGTAAGTATGTTTCACCTAGTTAATTGAGGGTTAAAACGGTTTAGGGTTTAAAATCATTTAGAAAAATTTGACAGTTAGTATAACTTGGTGCACTAGCGACCGTACATAATAATTTTTTTGTATCCTGTGTGATCAAAGACAGAAATATTGTCTATTCCAGTGGCATTCATATTTATTGTCTTTAGTACCTATCTATTTTATTCTAATTTTTTACCTACTAATACTAAATGAGTGTGTGTTATGTGTGTGTGTATGTATGTATGTTTTTTATATTGTTTATTACTGTTATTGGGACCTTATAACGATACTTAGTCAATGTTTTTTTAGAAATTAATTTTATGCGTTTTGTTAAGTTTAGACTCAATTTATGTTAATTTAATGTTATATACATTTTCTGAAATCAATTTTATTGCGTTTCGTTAAGTTTAATGTTTTCTCTCGCCATGAAAATAATTTTCGGGAGACAATTATTATCTCACGTTGCCAACCGCTGTATCTAATACCCCAGTAAGTAATATATACTGAAACGAAATCCCAGTACACCGTAAACAAACCAATTAGCCAGAGGCAGTATTTATGTTGTTTCTAAAAAAAACTCCTCCAAAACTGAGGAGTTTAATTTAACTGAGTTCTTAAATAAGGTCGCGGAGGTAAAAGCTTTTCTCTGTTTGCTTACAATAAATGTTAGATGTTCAATAATTGATAATATTCTCTGAAAGGAAGTACCTTTGAGGAAATGGAGGTGAATTATCCGAGTGGTGAGTTGTATGTTTTTTTTTTGCGTGGGTACTTTGTGAGTTATATTCAATAATGCTGATTTTTCAATAGGTAGATAACTTTGAACTAAACAATGAATAAGACGGTTTGTTATAATGTAAAAGCTGCCAAAATGTCATATTTGCTTCTCCACGAAAACTTATCAGGCGATTAAAAATCGGCCCTTATGCTGTTAAACTACAACATTAATGCCTATGGCATTAAGTCCGTCTCTGTACACTTCTGTGCTTAAATTAATAAATAAATATTTATTCTTCAGATATAAGTTGTCTGACAATTGAAAAATGAGCCCTAAGTCTATTATTAACTTCTCGTCAGTTTTATTAACATTGCAGGAGTGGTATTCGAATTTTGTGTAGCGTAGGCACCACAACTAAAAAGTGCAATATAAAAACGACACACAAAAAAACACTCTCAGAATAAAACTACAAGGTGACAATCACGTTTAAATAAGTGTAACTAAATATTGGCTACATCATCCATGATAGGTATCACAATCAATCAATCTGCCTAGCCTTTACCCAACTGTGTTGGGCTCGGCTTCCAGACCGGATGCAGCTGAATACCAGTATTTTACATAGAGCGACTGCCTATCTGACCTCCACAACCCGGTCAGTAACTGGGTAATACGATACCCCTCGGTAAGAGTGGCTGTCAGACTTTCGGGCTTCTGACTACCTATAACGACTGACAAAGATCCACGAATGATAGCCGGAACCAACTGCTTAACTTGCTTTCCGCGGCATGAAGGAGTCTCGGTATGTAAAGATGGTCACCCAGATCACACACACATCCACAGACCAACCTGACGAATCGATCCGTGCGGATGTTATTACTTAGCCACGAGCTCCTCTGAAAGGACTTATTTTATCATATGTACATAGTGTGAGAATCATACATACGTACATAGAACATGGTTTATATACAGTAGTTATCAAGACAAAGCTCCCTGAGAGGCATTGACATAGACGTATGTACAGACGCCAGCACATCAAGCTTTCCCTAACTGTCAAATTTTCTCACTTAAAAAAAACCGGCCAAGAGCGTGTCGGGCCACGCTCACTGTAGGGTTCCGTAGCTTCCCACGCAAACTTAGTTTTTGTACTATTTTTCAAAAACTGTTTAACCCAAAAGGTTCAAAATAATTTTCCTAGAAAGTTTACATAAAGTTCTGCTTTTGAGAATTTTTTCAAATTTTTTAAACTTATGGTTCAAAAGTTAGAGGGGGACACATTATTTTTTACGATTATTTCCGAAAATAGTAATATTATAAAAAAATATTTAGGGAAACCCCTATTCATTGCACTTTGTCGGCATGATTGATATACATATTGGTACCAAATTTCAGCTTTCTAGTGCTAACGGTCACTGAGATTATCCGCGGATGGACAGACAGACAGACAGACATGGCGAAACTATAAAGGTTCCGTTTTTTGCCATTTGGCTCCGGAACCCTAAAAACGGGCCCACAAAGGAAAGTGGTAACTAAAAAAAGAGTTATAAATGCCAACTTCACAAGGAAAGTTGGCAAAAATGTTATCTATTTGACTCCCACCATGAGTAGTGGGTTGGGGTTGCAATAGGGAGTGATAGCCAGCGTCATTTAATAATTTAAATACTGCACTATTGTTGTTACTAAGATAGTTTTCGTTAAAATCTCCAAATATAATACAAGAACTGTTATGCGACAATAAATTATTTATAAAACCCACTGCGATGCCGTTGGGGCATTTGCAAGATCTATACAAGGCTACTATCTTCACATCGTTTACTTCAATAGATACTGCTTCACAGTGCTCAGTTCCGTTAATTTCACTGTAAGATTGCGGGTTGGAATATTCTACATTATGTTTCACCATTGCACATACACCAAAGCCGGGGTTTGCAGAATACTGTTTCGGGCCATTTGTTCGGACTACTTCTTCAAAATTATTCATATTGAATGAATCTTGAAGGCAACTCCATGTTTCTACGGCTAAATAAATGTCGCATGCCATGTAGAACTTAACTAAAGAAAATGTAAGAACTAAACTAAAGAAATAAATCAAACAAAGAATTTATAATTAGCAGTGTACAGTAATAAGAATAAGCAATTTTATTTTTCTAAACAATCCAATCCTTATCGCAATTTCACACAAACGATTAATATAAGTAATATCCAAATGTTTATATAGTTTACGCGGTAACGAAACCATAGCGCGATCTATTTCGATCTCAACGCCATCTAGAGAAGAGTCAGGTAAACTTTTTCACGTACAAAATCCAAATATTGAACAATGTCAGTATATTACATTTTTGTCATCAAAAATTACGAACGTGAATCATTTTTAGAATTATTTTTCTTGTGTTATTTTCATTTTTCTTTACATACTAGGTAAATTTGTGTTTAATAGTTTTTTTACTTGGCACCGCCTTCAAAATTGCGAGTTTTAAATTACGCAGTTATTTTGAACTTTGTAGTGCATTTTTCAAGTTGTCTTTTTTTGTAAACAAAAAGTGGATAAATGAACTTATTTTTTATGTAATATACCTAACATACTTTAACAGAAAGATTACGTACAGCGCCATCTCTCGGGAAATTTTGGATTACGTGAACCGATTTTTTATTTGAAAGGAGATACGTTCAGGATGATAAAATATAAACTAAATTCAAATAAAGTAATCTAAACTCAAACAAGCATAGATCAGGGACAGTACCTGTCTATGACCATTAAAAATACCAACATTTTTCGTCAGCAAAAATAACTTTGTTTTTCATAGTATTTGTATGAAAAACAAAGTTATCATTTGCGTTTTTTTGAAAAAGTGCTATATAACTCAAAAACTATTCAACTCATCAAGTTGAAAATAATTTTCCTAGAAAGTTCATATAAAGGTCTACTTCTGTGATTTTTTTCATATTTTTTAAACTTATGGTTCAAAAGTTAGAGGGGGGGGGGACACATTGTTTTTGACTTTCGGAGCGATTATTTCCTAAAATATTAATATTATCAAAAAATGATTTTAGAAAACCCCTATTCATTTTTAAATACCTATCCAACAATATATCACACGTTAGGGTTAAAATTAAAAAAAAAATCGCTCCCCACTTTACGTCTGGGGGAGGTACCCTAATAAAAATGTTTTTTTAAATTTTTATTTTTGCACTTTGTCGGCATGATTGATATACATATTGGTACCAAATTTCAGCTTTCTGGTGCTAACGGTCACTGAGATTATCCGCGGACAGACAGACAGACAGACAGACATGGCGAAACTATAAGGGTTCCGTTTTTTGCCATTTGGCTACGGAACCCTAAAAATGAACCTTATGTCTTTGCAATAAAGTTGAAATACTATCAAAGAAATCTGACACATTGTGGTAACTTGATGTGCTGGCCTCTGTACATCGCGATAAAGTCGCTAACTGTAGGAATATCTTACAATATAGGATACTAAATAAAGATAATCAATTTAAATAACATAGAACGTGTTAAAAAATTAACTCTAAGAATTTCGTAGAAGCATTGTACTCATCGTTACGAACTACTTTTCCTATGGGATGAAACCTGAAATCGCGAAAAAAAATTGAGCTGTTCCATACATTTTATTGAGTTACGTGTGCATAAATGTATGGAACAGCTCATATTTTTCTAGGTGTTATAAAAACCGTAGATATATCTATTCCATTCTGTGAAAAATAGCCTCTAATAGAAACAAAATCAGTTTGCAATATAATTCTCTTCTTACCTACATGTTACGCTACCAAATACTTCCCGGGACACAAGAACATTGTACAAACAAAGACAATATATCATAATAAGATGATACCGGGAGACAAAGGCCGTGCTTATCCTGTTGTGCTCTTAATTGGTATAAATGAAGGTTAAGCTATTCATGAAACTTAAATAAAACATAGGTATACGTAATATGTGTGGAAGAACGACATCATTGACGGAGGACAATATTGTTGTCAATTTTCGTGCTTAATAATTTGGTGTGTCCTCATTTTTGTGTGGTTAGTGACTAACCTGCTGTCAGAGTTTTATACTGCCCATGGGCCTCTGACTTAGCTACACATGCTGTTGAGAAATATCTCTCAGACATTCCGGTTTTCTCACGATGTTTTCCTTCACCGATTAAGTAGCAAGTGATAATTATACAATACGCACATGAATCCGAAAAATCATGGGGTCCATAATTGTTTCTATGTTAATACATAGAAACAATTACAGTTAATAGTTACCTACAGTTGGTAAATATTAATATATGGTAAATATTAATATAAATTTACCAACTATCGGTATGTGTACATTATAGATTGTATTACTTTACTTTTTGATTATCACTACATAGTATAAAACAAAGTCGCTATTTTTGTCTGTTTGTTTGTCTGTATGCTTAAATCTTTAAAACTACGCAACGGATTTTGATGCGTTTTTTTTAATAGATAGAGTGATTCAAGAGGAAGGTTTATGTGTATAATTTGTCGACATATATTGCGGGCGAAGCCGCGGGCGGAAGCTAGTTACTTAATAAAATGCTTCAGTTATTTAATGAAGATTTTTGTTTTATTTTTATTCCGTTTATGCTTTCCTGCTATTAAGTCATGCAGACAATGATTTATTATTTATTTATTTTACTTTTGCTACGGCTTTTGATACGATTTCTGTCCCGATCTTAATCAGAAAGTTGAAGCTGCTTGGAATCAGAGGAACTCAACTAAAACTCTTCGAAAGTTATTTGACTGGTCGGCTTTAGAGTGTTAGGATTGGCAACGTCATCAGTGGAGACCTTCCAGTCACGCACGGGGTTCCCCAAGGCAGCATTCTAGGTCCAACACTATTTCTCGTCTATATAAACGACCTCACGAGTCTCAAGCTCCCCCATGGCAAAATTATCTCCTTTGCAGATGATACTGCCCTCGCTTTCTCTGCCGATACATGGGAAGGGGCTTTCAAAGCTGCACAAGATGGTTTCAATGCTGTGAGGGACTGGCTTGAGGACAATGTGTTGACTCTAAATGTGGATAAAACCAGGTATGTTTGCTTCAATATTCGGTCAAACACTGAAATCAATCATGGACAACATAAGATCATAGCACACGAGTGTTCCTCTAGAGAAAACTGTTCTTGTCCTAAACTTGAGCGAGTAGCAGTAATAAAATACCTAGGCGTTATTTTAGACAAGAACCCCAATTTTAGGTAACACACCAAGGCCCTCTGTGGTAGGATCAGGAAACTGATCTACATTTTTAAGACCCTCCGACACGTCACCGACTCTTTTGTGCTGAAGCGGATATACTTTGCCCTCTGTCAGTCATTACCTATTGTATTACATCATGGGGAGGATCCCCTAAAACTACATTAAAACCTGTTGAGGTTGCCCAGCGTGCCATCCTGAAGGTTAGCACCTTCAAACCAAGATTGTTTCCTACCTCGCAGCTTTACGAATTCTGTGGAGTCCTTTCAGTGAGACAACTTTTCCTTCTCCATATTATACTAATGCAACATAAGAATACCTGCTACGACCCCCTCACTCTAAATAGGCGCAAAAAACACTTTGTTTGCCCACAACCCATCGTATCTAGAACAAAATTTAGCAATAGATTTGCTCCATTTATTGGCCCCTACATCTACAACAAAATAAATAAAAAACTAAACATTTACCCGATGACGAAAAAGTCTTGCAAACTTACAGTAAGTGAGTTCCTACAGAAACTCACGTATGAGGAGACAGAAGGTTTGCTTCAAATACCTCGATAAACAGAGTAATCTCTTGTATGTAAATTTAACAAAAGTCATGCTCCACAATCTTACACACCCTCTCACACTCATTCATGCACACCTCCATCACACACAAAGAGAGGACTCGACACACCTACAATGTTACCTTTTAAATATTGTAATTTTTTCTCAAATTCTATTTTATAAGTTGTAAAGACACGTACATTCATATATGGGATCATTACACTATCATAATAAAAATAATTATTTGTAACTCAGGGGGATTCGGCGTTGAGGGCTGAAATACAGGTTTTGCCTAGTTTGGCCTCAAATGCTAATACTTTTGTGTACCTTAAGTTTAGTTTAAGCACTGTACTTGTAAAAAAAATGTACATATTTATGGGAATAAACATTATTATTATTATATTATTATTACTTTAACTAAAACGGTTAAGCAATTACAATAATTAAAGGCACAAAAACACACAAACCGGGCGATTCTGTAAGGTGAATCGAGATTGAAGTGAGGTGTCATCAGACAGAAGGGATTGACACTGTTGACAGCTCGCCATAAACTCACTTTATCTATGTTTTTACGGTGAGATTTTTACAGAATAAACCTGGTGCTGTCGCCCCAACTATATTACAATTACTTCTATAATATGGACGAATCGTTAGTCGTCACTTACTCTAGTCCCAAGCGCCTTTTTTTTTTTTTTTTGTTCGCGCGCCTGTTCGAGTGGCCCGCGGAGGTACTAAGCCGGGGGGAAACTCCGTTTCGGCAGCAAATTGCGGCGGAGCGGACGGACCTCCGGCGCGATCTCATGGCGGCCTGGAATAGCGACTGTCGCAACCCAGCGCAGGGCACGCCACGATAGTGGCGGTAAGGCCCCTCTTTGAGGAGTGGCTAGAGAGGCGTCACGGCGCCCTCACCTACCGCCTGACGCAGGTCCTCACCGGACATGGATGTTTCGGGAGGTTCCTGCACATCATCAGGCGGGAGGAAACGCCCGGGTGTCACCACTGCGAGGATCGCCCAGAGGACACGGTAGAGCACACGGTGCAAACCTGCCCCGCATGGGCGGAGCACCGCCGTGTCCTCGTAGAGGCGATCGGCGGCGGCGACCTCTCGCGCCCGGCCCTGGTGCAAGCCATGGTCCGGGGCGAGAGGGAGTGGGAGGCAGTCACCTCCTTCTGCGAAAAAGTTATGCTCGCGAAGGAGGTGGCGGGATGGGAGAGAGAAAGGTCCTCCCGTCCCAGCCGCCGCAGGAGACGCCCCGGGCGTCGGGAGCCACGTGACGACTCCCGGCCACCGTAGGCGCGGGCCTGTGGGCGGTGAGTAATGGGTGACTCACCGTCCGATCAGAACCAGACCCGTGCCGTACGGCGCGTATATGTTCCACGCGCGCCTCAAAGAGATGTCAGCATATGAAGGGGCCCCCCAGGGCCAAGCCTGCCGGGTAAGCGGGATTGTCCGAAAGGGTTACCGCTACCCCGGAACATAAAGGGCTACGGAAGGAGCATGGATGGGTTTTAGTCAGTAAGAGTCTGACACTCCCTTCCGCTCCACCCAGAGCGGGAGCAGTCATTGGATGATTTCCCAGCCTTTAAAAAAAAAAAGCGCCTTTTTATCAAAGGTTCATTAGAATACCAGCGTCAGATAGCATATATTTGGCATTTAACCCCACAAATGTCGTTTGAACCCCATTGGTTTATAAGAAAAATTCTCTCGAAACGACAATTAATATTACCGTATAAATCTTTGAGCTCTTACAAGCAAGCGGTTTCTAATAGGCGAATATCTAATGGGTTAATACTGAAATGAACCTTTTTAGCGCGGCTGTGAGGCACACACTGTTATTGTTTAAATAGCTTTGTTGTTTGTATTTTGGGTGACTCCGACTGTGTCCAAAAAAATATTTTTTTCTTTCTTTCCCTCATTTTGAAAGTTCCGCGAAAAGCAAAAAAAGTAGCACATTTAATAAATGGATGCCTTAATAAAAGTGCTCCGTTGAATTTTTAATTCTCGGTTCAGCTTTTAAACTTAAAAATCCAACAGTACAATAACATTTAGGCATTCAATTAGGTATTTCGTTTTAGGGAAATAGTGTTCAGTGCTACGCTGCGTACTAGGTGACATTTTCCAAGCGAACCAACGCGTAGTTTTACTGTTAGAAACGAAAATTAACAAATATAAAGTCAATTGTTAAATGACCCCCTCCCGCGGCTCTGGGTGGACCGGAAGGGAGTGTCAGACTCTTACTGACTAAAACCCATCCATTTTCCTTCCTTAGACCTTTATGTTCCGGGGTAGTGGTAACCCTTTCGGACAATCCCACTTAATAGCTGTGTGGCTTGAATCTAAGTTTTCCTTTACTATTTATTTATATTCACTAGTCTATACAACCAGCTGAAAGGCTCTGTCTCGCATGGGGTCGAAGCATTATGCTGAGCGATGGCCGTTGGGCGCGGATGTGACGCATATTTTCCCACAACTTGTTTTTTTTTTGCTGCGTCATGTTTGCTGCGTCATGTTTGCCACAAATAAACGTATATTCGTTCTTTCTTTAGCACGTCGATCCTTTTAAAATCTGAGTGAGAGAACTTAGTTGAAATGTAATGAACTGTCATTCTACTTGATGGGATTAACAGTATTGACAGCTCATTTCACCTGAGTTTACACGGTGAGGCTTTTGCAGAAAAGATTGGCTGGCTTCTTCATCATTCATCATCATTCTCCTGCCCTCATACTATTGAAATTCCGTACAATTTTAATCCAGAACCAATACAGAGTGTTACCACCAACGTGTGTTCTAGTAATTCTTGTACAGTCGCCAACACATTAATTTACCACAAACTGTCAAATTTTCTTAATCGATTTTGAACTTAAAGATCAACGCTTTAAGGTTTCATTCAAAAATTTGGAGAAAGTTGGTATGACTTGATGCGCTGGCGACCGCACAGTCAACAGCCAAAGTAGATGATCAAAATCAGAAATTCAATACTAATGAACGGTGTTCCCGAATATACGGCAGCTGCACTAGTATTAAGGTGGGTACTGACCGGCGTTACGCGGCGTAATGCTACGTGTTACACCGCGAGCCTTCGTGCAGTCAGTACGCCGTGTTACGGGGAAACCAGCGAGCAACGAGCCGCTCGTTGCTCGCTGGGAGTGCTCCACCCGGCTGTCGGTTTTTTGGCGAATCCTTTGAGTGTTACGCGGTTCGGTCAGTACGCTCCTGCAAGTCGTCGCGAGCGCACGGGCGTCGCGAGTAATCACACGTCGTTCCTATCGTATTTACTCTCGTACTCGTCGTTCTTAAAACATGGAGTGGACCCAAGAAAAAACTCTATATTTTATAGAAAAATACAGAGAAGAGGAAGTGTTGTGGAACCCAGCTCATCTAGAGCATTATAACAGACTGAAGAAAGAAGACGCTTGGAATAGATTGGATTAAACAATAATTAAGTAGAAATAATTAAAGATACCAATACGTCTTCGCTGTCGGCCATCTTGAGTGAACTAACGGCGAAAGCGGAGCACAGAGTTTTGACGAGCATGTTACGCCGTTTGTACTGACACCGCGTATTCGCGGCGAGCGTGCTCGATGCGAGCACGCTCGCCGCGAATGGTCCATTACACCACGTAACGTTGGTCAGTACCCACCTTTAAATATGTGGTATAATTTCCAATCACTCTGACGCCACACAGGTCTGACGCGAACTCCGTTCTTTAGTATTGAATTTCTGATTTTGATCATCTACTTTTGCTGTTGACTGTACTTATCGTGTTAGTAGCTGTAGAACTATTCTGTAACAATCTCACAAATCACTTCACACTCACTCACCTAAGTTTTCATTGTAAGATTTTTACAGAATCGACCAACAGACGGTATTGTTGAGTCATTCCGATAGCCCATGTGGAAGTTTGCACAATTAATTGAGTTGCGTTATAATTGGATATATCATGACGCAATAATGAGATAATTAATCTTTGTGTGGCCATTGAATTGTATAATTAGTATGCAAATAGTTATTGATGATAATGTCAGTGTGTAATGTAGTTACCCTACGTGAAATTAGGTAAATTATAAATTGGTTTATATCATTTCAATTCTATTTCTTGTTCATTTTGACGTTTAAAAGTGCCTTTCTTGTGACTATTTGAAATAAATTATTTGACTTTGACTTTATCGCAACAGAAAGCGCATACATGATTAGATACCCGGGATTTTTCTGGTAACATAGGTATATTATAATTGAAATCCTACTTAATATTATATCTACACGTGAAAGTTTGTGAATATGTATGGAAGTTTGTTACTCAAAACTCAAACTCAAAGTATTTATTTCAAATAAACCAATTACAGGCACTTTTGAATTGTCAAGGTGTCGGTCAGTCAGAGAGATGAAGCTAGTTGCCCATTCCAAAGCAGTAGGTACCTATGGAGAAGAACGGGCAAGAAACTCCATGGACACTCTTTTAAACAAAATATGGTTACAAAATATTGGTTACATAGTTCATATTAGATAGTATTATACATGTGAGAACGATGCATAACGTTAAATGCATCAGATATAAAATATGTAAAAACTATTCAATAATTAAATTAAAACAAGCCTTAGCCGCTAAGAGATGACCAGTCCCTACTGACAGCGCCCGTTCACGAACATGACGCATATATTAGCACCATTCAGCTCAACCATTTTGAAGGGAGCTAAATGATCCAACACACACGCCACCATCAGCGAGACATTAATGTGAGCATGGCATACTCTCAGCCGCCAGGGCACATTCAAGTCAATGAAAGACGTACCTACCCGGTAAATGGTCGCTATAGAGTAGATACATAGTACTCACATATGTGCTAAGCAATTATACAATATTAAGAGATTGAATTAATACAATGCAAAGATGTTTTGTTTTAATGATGTTGATCTTCCGCAGCTCCACAGTTTTTAGTAATATAAACAATTAGTTGATGCGCCCTTGTGGAGCTGGACTAGCATTGACCCAAGCATTTTTATCAGCAATGTAATCTCCCAATTTATAATATGCTTGGCTGCATAGTGTGCGTTTTATACAACATTTAAATTTTGTTTCATTAAGTTCAAGAATGTGGGGAGGTATTTTATTGTAACATTTTAAACAGTACCCCATGAAAGATAAATCTACTTTAGCCAGCCTGAAACCTGGTTGAACTAATTGGTCCCTATTTCTAGTAAAATAATTGTGTCTCTCACCTCTTTTACTAAAAAGATATAGATTTTTCCTTGCGTACATGATATTTTCATAGATATATTGACAAGGTGCAGTCATGATGTTAATAACCTTAAACCGTTCCCTTAGATAATCTACTTTTTCACGCAAAAGCTATAAAGCGGATCTGTATGAAAAGAGAAGTTGCAACTTCCATACAAAATTACCCCACTTCCGACAGCTGAGAAAAATATAAAAAAAAATAGATAAAAATGAGTATTCATAAATTGCATACCTCCGATTGCCATCTTTACTGGCTATCATACTTAGAAATTGCTCCAAATATGATTTTAGGCGCGGTATTACGTATCTTAAAATTATTTTATATTCTAACGATCATAAAAAGTGGAATTAAGATGTCGTAAATACTGAACAAATGAACATCTGTGACATTCTAAATTCATTTGCTTTCTTATTACAAGTTTTTTATACTCATTTTTACCGATATTTTGAGATACTTATCTTTGCAGACAGAAAAAGAAGTTTTTCAACACTAAATAGTATCAACCTGGTGCATCAAAATATTCAAGGATTTATGAACAAAGATTTAGAAGTAGACATATTTATGAATTTTAACAGTATTGATATTCTTTGTATAACAGAACATTGGCTAAAAAGCCACCAGTTCTTATTCAATTTTAATAATCACCAGGTTGGTAGTTCGTTCAGCAGAGTGAATGCTATACATGGTGGCTCATTAATCTTAGTAAGTAACCAGCTTAAATTTAAAGACCGTAAGGATATTGTGAGCCTATCTGTTGAGCGGACGGTTGAAATAGCCTGTATAGAATTGGAGCAATTTATTATATTAAGCGTGTACAGACCCCCTTCAGGATTGTATGACTGCTTTGAAAAGATAATGGATGAAGTGTTACACAAGATTTGTAATTCAAACAAATCTATTATTGCTTGCGGTGATTTTAATGTTAATTTATTAGAAAATTCAAATCCTTGTAGTAAAATATTAAGTTTGTTTCAGTCCTACAATCTTGTAAACCTATTTTTGGAGCCCACCAGAATAACACCTACTAGTGCCACATGCCTAGATAATATTTATACTGATGTTATACCGAGCCACAAAGAAATTATAAATTTACTAGATTCTGATCATTGCGGGCAAAAAATTACCATCCAGAACGTAAACAGCAAAGTGGCTAAGAAGTATATCACTGTTAACCCTAAAACTGCAAGTCGTTTAGAAGCTTTTAAAGTTAAACTCAATAGTAAATTACCAGTGGTGTCTAGTCATGCTGAGCATACTCATCAATATGATGACTTTTTTAATATGTACTGTAAAGAATTTAATTCCACCTTTATTCCCAAGACTATCTCGGTGAATAGTAGCGCATCTTTTAGTGACTGGGCTACCACTGGTATTCATAGAAGTAGAAAACGCCTTTATGAGTTATACAATGAAAGGACTTTTTTAAATACTGCTGAATTTAATTTATATGTTAGAAATTACTCAAAATTATTTAAAAAAGTTTGTTGCGTAGCCAAGTCGCGTTATCTTAGTGCGAAGATTAAAAACAGTAGTAATTTAATTAAAACGACTTGGGACATTATTAATAGTGAAACGGGAAAATCTAGTAACCGAAATTCTGACTACAGCTTGTCTATTAATGGCAACATAATTAAATCAGACTTACAAGTCGCCGCGGCGATTGAACAGTTCTTTTCGGATATTCCCATTTCAACTACTAAAACCTTAAACTCATCACCTTCTGTTGCTGAGTCTTTACTTAAGGAACATGTTAATATTTGCGATACGGAATTTCATTTTGAGCATATTACCTGTAGAGACATAATTAAAACCTTTCACACTTTAAATGTAAAAAAGACTGCAGATCTGTGGGGTAATTCTGTAGAAGTGGCTAAGTCTGTTATTGACATTGTAGCACCTAATTTAGCTCTTATTTTTAATAATTGTATCGACTGTGGGGAGTTTCCTGACCTAATGAAACATAGTAAAGTAATACCTTTGTTTAAATCAGGTAGTACATCAGACCCCACTAACTATAGACCTATTTCAGTACTACCTACCTTCAGTAAAATATTTGAGAAATTAATTCTAGAGCAATTACAAAGATTTTTTAACAAACACAAATTATTACATACCAAACAGTTCGGGTTTACAAGGGGTCGTTCAACTACCGATGCCGGTGTTGAACTTTTAGGACATATTTACAATGCATGGGAAGATAAATGCGACGCCTTGGGTATTTTTTGTGATTTGTCTAAGGCCTTCGATTGCGTTCTTCATGAAACATTAATCAGGAAACTCCGCCATTACGGGATCCGAAGCACCGCTCTGAATCTTCTTACTTCGTACTTGAGTAATAGAATTCAGAGCGTTGACGTTAATGGAAAAAGATCTCCCGGATCTATAGTAACAATGGGAGTCCCACAGGGCTCGATTCTTGGCCCTTTTTTGTTTCTTATTTATATTAACGATTTGCCTTACCTCATAAAAAATAGTCATGATATAGTGTTATTTGCAGATGACACTTCACTTTTGTTTAAACTTAAACGTCAGCAGCTGGTTACTGACGATGTAAATAGCGCGATCGCAACGGTAGTTCATTGGTTTAATGTTAATAACTTACTTCTTAATGAAAAAAAAACCAAATGTATTAAGTTTACGCTACCCCACGTTAGACAGGTGAAAACCAAAGTGTTGATAAAGGGCGAAGAATTGAATCCTGAAGATACCACAGTATTCTTGGGCTTAACTTTGGATGCTAAGCTTCAGTGGGCCCACATATAGATAAATTGTCAAAAAAACTAAGCTCCGCAGCATACGCTGTTAGAAAAATTCGTTCTTTAACTGACACAGAGACAGCCCGCTTAGTGTACTTTAGCTATTTTCATAGTGTAATGTCGTACGGTATTTTGTTGTGGGGAAATGCCGCCGATATTCAGACTATCTTTGTTTTGCAGAAAAGAGCTGTTCGATCAATTTATAAATTAAGTCCGAGACACTCTCTCAGAGAGAAATTTAAAGAAATAAATGTAATGACTGTACCTTCACAGTTTATTTTTGAAAATCTTTTGTATGCCCATAAATATATAAAATTGTTTAAAAAATATAGTGATATCCATGATAAGAATACTAGGAACAAACACAAATTTGTTGTACCCACTACAAGGCTCAAAAAAATAGGAGGCTCGTTCAGATGTCAATGTATACGCTTTTATAATAGACTTCCAAGCCACGTTCAAGATCTAAGCCTTAATAAATTCAAATCGTTCGTTAAACGCAAGTTGTGCCAGAATGCTTATTATACTGTCAAAGACTTTATTGAAGACAAAAGGGCTTGGGATTGAGCTGCTCCAATTGTTTACATATTGAATATTCTTTCTCTTCTTTTTTATATCCTAAACTAGTTGATTAGCATCTGAGATTACTCCTGGAGCTGCTGAAGATTCACAAAAACTTTTTGCATTATATAACTTCAACCTCTTAGCATTGTATAATTGCATAGCACGTTTGTGAGTACTATGTACCTACTATAAAGCTACCATTTACTGAGTACGTCTTACATTGACCTGAATGTGCCCTGGCGGCTGAGAGCATGTCATGCTCCCTGTACTGTCTCACTGATGGTGTTGCGTATGTTGGATCATTTAGCTCCCATCAAAATGGTTGAGCTGAATGGTGCTAATCCATGTGTCATGTTCATGAACGAGCGCCGTCAGTAGGGACTGGTCACCTCTTAGCTGTGTAAATAATTTTGAATTGTTTTTTTAAAACTTGTAATTATGGACGCTTTTATTAAGTTCTGCATCGTTCTCACGTGTAATTTCAACATGAATGATGTAACACAGTTTTTGTAAACATATTTTGATTTAAAAGAGTGTCCATGGAGTTTCTTGCCCGTTCTTCTCCATAGGTACCTACTGCTTTGGAATGGGCAACTAGCTTCATCTTTCTGACTGACCGACCCCTTGACAATTCAAAAGTGCCTGTAATTGGTTTATTTGAAATAAATGCTTTGAGTTTGAGTTTGAAGAAGTGGGGCAATTTTTAACTTCTTCTTTGGCACAGAGTTATATTATATAGTCTGAAATAGCACAAACGCCACTTTTCACGTCGGAAAGATGTATGGTTGCCGTGGGATATTTTGGCAAGAGCTAGTTTTAAATAATTGTACCTCACTGACTACCTGCCCGACCACTTAAATACCTTGTTGGTCTAGTGCTCGCACGCGCAACTAATTTATTTATATTCACTAGTCTATACAACCAGCTGAAAGGCTCTGTCTCGCATGGGGTCGAAGCATTATGCTGAGCGATGGCCGTTGGGCGCGGATGTGACGCATATTTTCCCACAACTTGTTTTTTTTTTTGCTGCGTCATGTTTGCCACAAATAAACGTATATTCGTTCTTTCTTTAGCACGTCGATCCTTTTAAAATCTGAGTGAGAGAACTTAGTTGAAATGTAATGAACTGTCATTCTACTTGATGGGATTAACAGTATTGACAGCTCATTTCACCTGAGTTTACACGGTGAGACTTTTGCAGAAAAGATTGGCTGGCTTCTTCATCATTCATAATCATTCTCCTGCCCTCATACTATTGAAATTCCGTACAATTTTAATCCAGAACCAATACAGAGTGTTACCACCAACGTGTGTTCTAGTAATTCTTGTACAGTCGCCAACACATTAATTAAGTTACCACAAACTGTCAAATTTTCTTAATCGATTTTGAACTTAAAGATCAACGCTTTAAGGTTTCATTCAAACATTTGGAGAAAGTTGGTATGACTTGATGCGCTGGCGACCGTACAGTCAACAGCCAAAGTAGATGATCAAAATCAGAAATTCAATACTAATGAACGGTGTTCCCGAATATATGGCAGCTGCACTTGTATTAAATGTGTGGTATAATTTCCAATCACTCTGACGCCACACAGGTCTGACGCGAACTCCGTTCTTTAGTATTGAATTTCTGATTTTGATCATCTACTTTTGCTGTTGACTGTACTTATCGTGTTAGTAGCTGTAGAACTATTCTGTAATAATCTCACAAATCACTTCACACTCACTCACCTAAGTTTTCATTGTAAGATTTTTACAGAATCGACCAACAGACGGTATTGTTGAGTCATTCCGATAGCCCGTGTGGAAGTTTGCACAATTAATTAAATGAGTTGCGTTATAATTGGATATATCGTGACGCAATAATGAGATAATTAATCTTTGTGTGGCCATTGAATTGTATACTTAGTATGCAAATAGTTATTGATGATAATGTCAGTGTGTAATGTAGTTACCCTGCGTGAAATTAGGTAAATTATAAATTGGTTTATATCATTTCAATTCTATTTCTTGTTCATTTTGTCGTTTAAAAGTGCCTTTCTTGTGCCTATTTGAAATAAATTATTTGACTTTGACTTTATCGCAACAGAAAGCGCATACATGATTAGATACCCGGGATTTTTCTGGTAACATAGGTATATTATAATTGAAATCCTACTTAATATTATATCTACACGTGAAAGTTTGTGAATATGTATGGAAATTTGTTACCTTTTCACGCAAAAGCTATAAAGCGGATCTGTACGAAAGGAGAAGTTGCAACTTCCATAGAATATTACCCCACGTCCGACAGCTGAGAAAAATATAAAAAAAAAATAGATAAAAATGAGTATTCATAAATTACATACCTCCGATTGCCATCTTTACTGGCTATCATACTTAGAAATTGCTCCAAATATGATTATAGGCGCGGTATTACGTATCTTAAAAATATTTTACTAGGTATCAATCATGCACGCTTTACAAGCCGCGAGACTAAGCGGACGTGTATTTTGTTTATTATACCAAAATTAAATAAATACGAATAATGCTATTGAAAAACTGTTGAGTCAGATTTATTCAGTAGTGTCGAGTGTTAATTAATAACTTTCTCATTGTGCAAGATGAACTAAATAGTTTTATAAACAATCATCGTTTTCTGTGTTGGTACTATGTCTAATCCAGGAGATAGTCCCTTCGGGCGCAGCAAATTGATACGTCGAAGTCCTCCACCGACGCCATTGCCTGACGATCAAGCGCCGCCAGCAGCCACGGAGAATGAACTTCCACCAGAATGCGTCACGACATCAGAGATACAGAGATGGACTGGATCCATCGAAAATATTTTGACTGAAGTTTGCTCGATTGTGGGAGAGGGTAAAATGAATTCCGAACAGAAACTACGTGTCACCAATCTCTGTCGTAAAGTTTCACATGGGACGACTCAGATGGCCGTACTGTACCAATCTTTGAAGCAGAAGACTATCCAGGCGCACACTACCATTCAGCACCTTCAATCCCAGCGAAATGTTGCGGAATCCACCAGTTCAAAGAGGTAATTGAAACTAAATTGAGCCGACCCGAACCAGTAGGTACCTCCTATGCCAACATGGTAAAGAAAGGCGTTGATACTTTTATTCGACCAGCAAATCTCAGTTCGATTGCTATATATCCCAGCGATAAAAGTAAAACCAGTGACGACACTAAGTCATTGGTACAAAAAATCATCTCGCCGGAGGAATTGAAACTACATGTTCGCGGACTGAGCAAAATTAGAAACGGAGGCGTCATTATTAGAACGGATAACAAGGGCGGTATTGATCAATTAAAAAGCTCCCAAAAATTAGTGTCCTCGGGCCTTACAGTTGAAGAACCATCTAAACGCCGCCCTAGAATTGCTGTCATCGGTGTTCCCGTAGGCCTTACGGAAAAAGAGGTTTTCGACTGCAACACCACTCAAGAGTCCTTTTTAAAATCCATCAAATTGAGCCATAAGTCAGGAAAGAAGGATCGTCCTACCTGCAATTATACAGGGTGGAATTTTGTAATGCCCCCTGGAGGGAAAGTACTCTTAATACTGTAGATAGAAAATTTTACTCAAAGGAATCATTCCCTTATTTTTGAATAGAAAGAAAATTGCATTCAAAGATTCCCAAAAAATCGCTTGCCACACCCGGGAATCGAACTGACTAAAATCTGCAAAAAGTACATACTGTACTTTTATTGCCGCGATCGTTAGTATCAATTATAAGGATGAAATCTCTCGAACAAACTTGATAAATTAAATGATAGGACCATGAAATCTTTAATTATTTACAAAAAATTGTAAACTAATTAATTAGCAGCTCGAAATGGGCTCCATTTTCTTGGATACCCAAATGTATTTTTCTATTCAAAAATAAAGGAATGTTTCCTTTGAGTAAAATTTTCTATCTACAGTATTAAGAGTACTTTCCCTCCAGGGGGCATTACAAAATTCCACCCTGTATACTAGAAGTTCCTGCCAATACCAGGAAAATTATAATGGACCAAGATCGAATTTTCATAAACTGGACATCATGTCCAGTAAGAGATTTTACTATTGTGACCCGCTGCTTTAACTGCCAACAGTTTGGACACGCAGCCAAATTTTGCAGAGAAACATCCCCCTACTTGCAACCTCTGTGGAGAGTCTGGACACTCCTTCAAGGAATGCGCCAATAAATGTTCTCCACCTCAATGTGCAACCTGCAAACGCTTCAAGAGGAGACATGATCATCCAACTGGTGATGTGAACTGCCCGGCACGTAAATATGCAGAAGACAATTATATAAATTTGATTGACTATGTAGGCGCCTAGGAGCGCCGCCGTCTAATTCTTTAATCTAGCACATACACAGTAGGTTAATAATAATCTTCTTACATTAAATACAGATAAAAACAAGTACCTATTATTTACAATGAGAAACACTAATCAAACGCCTACTAACCTAAACATCCAAGCGCATAACAACTGTAATTTACATTATGCTGATTTTGCATGCACTTGTCCCACTTTAGCTAAAACCGACCATATCAAATATCGGCGTTACGATTGACACAAATCTGAATTTCCGCAAACATATTGATTTATTATGTACTAGAGTACGTAAATTAATATACATATTTAAAAATGTTGTACCCCTACTTATGTAATCAGTATAACAGACTGTTAGAAATTTTTAATTTAACTTATAAAAATGTTATTTACGAATGCAAAAATATTTGGGAACACTTAATTATACAGACACGGAAAAGCTGCTGGGAATCTTAACATAGTTTTAGTATTAAGTCTTTACATTATTGTCATTGTTTATTATTCGGTAATTTATTTAAACACATTATTATACAGTCTAGTTTTAGTATTTTACAGTCCAGTGATTACTTATTTTAGTCTTTAAAAGTTATAATTATTATCTTCTAGTTAATTAATCTTCTAATTAATATATTGTTGTCTTCTTTTAGAATGTTTATTGTAAAGTGATGACCTGAAACACAGGTTTTAATTAAACCTAGATCAGGCAGAACACTACACTAAACAAAGAAAAATTTTACCTCACTTGTCTTATCTTAATATTAGTAGCGACTAATATTAAGATTTCTAGGTGATGTATGTGTCACTGAAGCATTTTTTAAAAATATTTTATGCCTTAAGTGTATTATTCAAAGTTCAAGACGTTTATGCTTAACTCAAAGTGTTTGATTGATACGAAAAATGAGAATTATCGTCGTATTATGCGAACAGCGGTTCGGGGGTAAATGTACATCGAAATCATGGCGAGATTAATATTCAGGAAATTAATGTGTTAGGTTTGACCCTTGGCTCGATAGATGGCGTTGGCGTCGAGTTAGATCTCGCTATGGTTTCGTTACCGGCATTTACCTAGGCAGATTTGATATTTTTATTTTGTGTGAGCCTCAGATGGAAACCAGTGTACTTGAATATACGCTATATACGCCGCTTATAGTGTCATTTCATTTACTCCTCGCCAATAGACGGACCCTCGGTAAAAATACATGGTCCTTCGAGCCGGATCGGTCGGGAGTGTTTGTGGTAGTTGCTGTTGGTGGTAGTGAACTACCACCCTTCGCGTCAATTACTGGGCAGTAGATCGCTGTTCAGAGCAGCCCCTTCAGCGGGCACCAGGTGAGGTGCTCAGAAGTTGGAGGTGGAACCGGTTGGAGTGGGAGCAGCTGGTGATAGCTGGTAGCCACAACCGGAGGAACGACGCGAGGGAGGAGCAAATACGGCAGATCGTGGTCAAGCAGAGGGCGCCACTTGTATGGTGCAGTACAGCGAGCCGCCTTGGTGGTGCAGTACAGCGCGACATCATCGTGTATCAGTGAGTGAATTTATTGTGGAAAAATCGTGAGTACATTTTTCTCATCTTATTCAGGAAGATTAAAAATATTAATATAAATAAATCTCAGAAAAAGTGCATTTGAAATTGAACTCTTTAAATTAACTTTTACTTAGTAGAAGTAGACAATTTAGGACTTGTAAAAATATTCTGTGAAAAGTGGTTCTGACGGGGAATCCATGCCCGATTCTAGACCCAAGTGTAAAGACTTGTGAAATTTTAGCCTTTTTAGTTGAATTATTGGAACTTTAATTAATGTTAATTTACTTTTTAAAGTTTGTGTTTGTTTTAATTCTATTTGTTTTTTGGGCAGAACATAATTGTTTCATAATGGAGTCATTCCTTATTATACAGGAGGATATTAGTACTAAAATGATTAAGGCAAAGTCCAATTTAAAGAAAGCTCCTAAAGAGAGATTAACTTTGGCATATTTAGAGACTCGTCTAGAAAATTTGGAACAATTATGGAATACATGCACGGCTACTCATAAAGAAATATTAAGAACTATAAAAAGGGTTGAATTATCTAACTCTAGTTATGTAAAAAATGATCTTTATGATGAAGTTGAGGAATATTATGTAGAATTTAAAAGCGAACTAAAGGAATTGTTATCTAAAGGAAATTCAACTGCTTTATGTGTGAATTCTAAGTCTATTGGTCAGAATGAAAAGAGTGTCAGCAGAGTTAAGTTGCCAGAAATAAAAATTCCCTCATTTTCGGGAAAATATTCTGAGTGGCAAACATTTAGAGATTTATTTGTAGGATTGGTACACGAGAACACGTCTCTAGACGATGCGCAGAGATTTTATTACTTAAAGGGACATTTAAGTGGAGAGGCTGAGCAAATATTAAGAAACATCCAAGTAACATCTGACAATTATAAAATTGCGTGGTCTAAATTAGACAATATGTATAACAATAAAAAGTTTCTTGCTAATGGCATAATAAAAAGATTACTCAGTCAAAAGACGTTGTCCTGTGAATCGGCTAGCGAAATAAAAAGGCTTATAACTACTACTTCAGATTGTTTGGAGTCGATAGGTAATTTATGGGTAGATGTCTCTTCCTGGGATCTTATTGTTATACATATAATTAGTGGAAAGTTAGATAGCGAGACCAGGAGAGCCTGGGAACTTAAAGTGGCTTCAGATTCAAGTGATAAGTTACCTACCTTTGAACAATTTTCGGAATTTTTAAATAGTCGCTTCAGAGGTTTGGAAAATTTAGATAAGTCTGATAACAAGGATAGATATCCACACCCAAAAGGAACTCAATCGTTTCATGTATTAAACGATAAAAAGCCAGTCTCATGTGAATTTTGCTCAGCCGATCATAAGATTACATTTTGTC
Source organism: Hyppa rectilinea (assembly GCA_951799385.1). Classification (NCBI taxonomy): domain Eukaryota; kingdom Metazoa; phylum Arthropoda; class Insecta; order Lepidoptera; family Noctuidae; genus Hyppa; species Hyppa rectilinea. Next base: position 1,992,596 of record OX637309.1, on the reverse strand, counting down.
CAAAATTTTGTAAAGAGACAAATGGAACTAGACGTAAGTTCGTCTGGGAACATAATTTGTGTTTTGTTTGCCTATACAATAACCACTCTGCCAAGTATTGTAAAAACACTCTCAGGTGCCAAATATGCAAACGCCGCCACCATTCTTTGTTGCACCCAACAGGTGCTTCTGGGTCTGCTATTGGTGAAAATAGTGGTGGGGCTCACGAGGAAACCTCATCAGCCGTAGTAAAGGTGATGAAGGAGGCTAATATAAATAGTAACGCAAAGGAAGCCGCGCAAGCGGAGGGGTCAGGCAAGCCGCTCGTCTCATGTTTTTCGACTAGAAGTGGTCGGAAAACCGTTTTATTAACTACCGCGTTAATTAAGGCGGAGTCGAAAGACGGGACATATCGAGTAGTAAGGGCTTTACTTGACCAAGGATCACAAGGTTCATTCGTTACGGAATCCACGGTCCAATTTTTGGGATTAAACAAAACGCCATCCAGGCAAACTGTGATAGGCGTAGGTGGGGACAAAAGTGCGACGGCCAAGGCAACTGTTGTCCTTAAAGTGAGGTCTAGAATAGATCCGACTGTCCAAATTAATGTTAACGCTTTCGTCCTGAAGTCCGTCACTGCCCTTCTCCCAGCAACGAAAGTAACTAGGTTAGAATGGGTAGAGTTGACTGACGATGATTTGGCTGATCCAGAGTACTACAAGCCTCATAAAATTGATGTTTTATTAGGTGCTGAGGTTTACAGCCAAGTCATCCAGGAGGGCATTAAAAGGAATGTTGGTGGAACTCTTGTAGCGCAAGACACCACGTTAGGTTGGATATTGTCAGGAACTTTTGAAGTAGATCAAACTAAGAATCCCTCACATATCACCGTGATGCATTCAAGGCTGGAAACGGATGATTTGCTTAAAAAGTTTTGGGAGCTAGAAGCGGAACCATCTGGAAAGAAAATGCTAACGGAGGAAGAAAATAAATGCGAAAAATTATATACAGCTACTACTAAACGTGACAAGACTGGTCGGTATGTAGTAAGGCTACCACTGCGTGATGTAGACCCGGTCAGCAAGGTTGGTGAATCGAAGAGCATTGCTGAAAAAAGATTAAGATTAGAAAAGATTAAGGTTAGAAAGAAAATTAAGCAAAAACAGTAAATACAAAGAAGATTATTCAAGGGTTCTCGAAGAATATTTAGAGCTGAAACATATGAGAAAGGTAGCAGAAAATGAAAGACATAAATGGAACCATAGACATCCTGAGCCATCTGTTGGTGAAGTAGTTTTGGTAAAAGAGGATAATATGCTCCCTGGCAAGTGGTTATTGGGTAGGATCGAACAGATACATCCTGAGCCCGATGATGTTACTCGGGTTGTTACCTTACGCACACAATCATCGATTATAAAGAGACCAACGTCTAAACTGTGTGTATTACCGGTAGCAAATTAGTGTAAGATTTTTTATGTGGTTTTGTTTATTCTAAAAATAGTAGTGTGTTTAAGTTCACAAAATGAATTTGTTAAAGTTCTACAATTTATGTTGTTAGTTGTTATTAATTGTTAGGTTTTGCTCTTCCCACCACCGATGTACCAAATTCGTGTTAAGATAAGTGATGAAGAAGGACATTTTGTCATGTCCTTGGTGGGCGGTATGTTCGGGGGTAAATGTACATCGAAATCATGGCGAGATTAATATTCAGGAAATTAATGTGTTAGGTTTGACCCTTGGCTCGATAGATGGCGTTGGCGTCGAGTTAGATCTCGCTATGGTTTCGTTACCGGCATTTACCTAGGCAGATTTGATATTTTTATTTTGTGTGAGCCTCAGATGGAAACCAGTGTACTTGAATATACGCTATATACGCCGCTTATAGTGTCATTTCATTTACTCCTCGCCAATAGACGGACCCTCGGTAAAAATACAGTCGCGACATTTGTTTACCAAATGAGACAACAAAAGAAAAATACACTATAGGGACGCCCCGGGTCGAAGGCTGCAAGGGAACTGTATTTATATCCAGAATGAAACCCTGTCCCTCTGCATTAAACTGTCGTCATAAACTGTAGAATTTTGCAGAAAATAATATAATAATAGGTTATTATATTATTTTCTGCAAAATTCTCTGACCATAATAATTTCATCTCTAAGTCTTTATTAAACTGCATTATCGTTGGGTAAATCACTTCTCTCCTAGCTAGATCGTTGAGTAGGGGAGCGAGGGGCTAGTTGTAACAATTTATCGCTTCTTGGCTATGAATGCTTACTTGTTTGGTATTTATGAAATCTAGCAGTACCATTCCAATTAACATCTATTCAACTATAGATTCCAAATAAACTTTTGATTAAACCTATAACGACTTTTTGTAGAAACGGATTTGAAAAAAAACCGACGAGTGTAACAACTTACCCCGTGATTGGGGCTAGTTGTAATAGGCTTGGGGCAAATTGTAACATTAGGAAATGAAAACCATTTTTATATTTTAAAAAGATTTATTTGGCATAGGAAACGCGAAATTGGTAGAAATTGGTAGGAAGTGGTGGTAAAAATTGGTAGGAAGAGGTGGTAGGAAGTGGTGGTGAAATTGGTAGGAAGTGGTGGTAGAAATTGGTAGGAAGTGGTGGTAGAAATTGGTAGGAAGAGGTGGTAGGAAGTGGTGGTAGAAATTGGTAGGAAGAGGTAGGCAGAGGTGGTAAGAAGTGGTAGGAAGTGGTGGTAGAAATTGGTAGTAAGTGGTAGGAAGTGGTGGTAGAAAGTGGTAGGAAGTGGTGGTAGAAATTGGTAGAAATTGGTGCGAAGTGGTGGTAGAAATTGGTAGAAATTGGTTGGAAGTGGTGGTAGAAATTGGTAGGAAGTGGTGGTAGGCAGTGGAGGTAGAAATTGGTAGTAAGTGGTAGGAAGTGGTGGTAGAAATTGGTAGGAAGTGGTAGGATGTGGTGGTAGGTTATCTTTTGTATGCCCATAAAAATATAAAATTGTTTAAAAAATAATAGTGATATCCATGAAAAGAATTCTAGGAACAAACACAAATTTGTTGTACCCACTACAAGGCTCAAAAAAATAGGAGGCTCGTTCAGATGTCAATGTATACGCTTTTATAATAAACTTCCAAGCCAGGTTCAAGATCTAAGCTTTAATAAATTCAAATCGTTCGTTAAACGCAAGTTGTGCCAGAATGCTTATTATACTGTCAAAGACTTTATTGAAGACAAAAGGGCTTGGGATTGAGCTGCTCCAATTGTTTACATATTGAATATTCTTTCTCTTCTTTTTTATATCCTAAACTAGTTGATTAGCATCTGAGATTACTCCTGGAGCTGCTGAAGATTCACAAAAACTTTTTGCATTATATAACTTCAACCTCTTAGCAATGTATAACTCCATAGCACGTTTGTGAGTACTATGTACCTACTATAAATCTACCATTTACTGAGTACGTCTTACATTGACTTAAATGTGCCCTGGCGGCTGAGAGCATGTCATGCTCCCTGTAATGTCTCACTGGTGGTGGCGGTATTTTGGACCATTTAGCTCCCATCAAAATGGTGCAGCATGTCATGCTCCCTGTAATATCTCCCTGATGGTGATGCGTATGTTGGATCATTTAGCTCCCATCAAAATGGTTGAGCTGAATAGTGCTAATCCATGTGTCATGTTCATGAACGGGCGCCGTCAGTAGGGACTGGTCACCTCTTAGCTGCCACGGCTGTTTTAAAATTTAAAATAATTTTGAATTGTTTTTTTAAATGGACGCTTTTATTAAGTTCTGCATCGTTCTCACGTGTATATTTCAACATGAATGATGTAACCCAGTTTTTGTAAACATATTTTGATTTAAATTCCATGGAGTTTCTTGCCCGTTCTTCTCCATAGGTACCTACTGCTTTGGAATGGGCAACTAGCTTCATCTTTCTGACTGACCGACCCCTTGACAATTCAAAAGTGCCTATAATTGGTTTATCTATACATATAATAAAACAGTAAAAAAACTGTGTCTGTACATTGAATGTATTAAAAAAATAATAATTGAGGGGGGTTTAGAAACAGTAATAGAGCATGAATCCAAAAAAAAAAATTTGTCTGTTTGTCTGTATGTCTGTTTGTCTGTATGTCTGTTTGTCTGTTTGTCTGTTTGTCTGTTTGTCTGTTTGTCTGTTTGTCTGTTTGTCTGTTTGTTTGTACACGCTAATCTTCGGAACTACTGGACGGATTGGAATGATTTTTTTTTTTGTTGTATAGGTATTAAGTCTGGGCAACATATACTTTATCTTGGAAACTTGAACACCTGATGCAGAACCGCAACAGACCAGCTAAACTATAAGAGATACAAAAATGATACCTTAGCAAAAATTGTTCCACGTGATTAGCATTTTCTGCTGAGAGAATAAATTTAAAGATCTGGAACACCTGATGTGGAACTCCAAGAGCCCAGCTACACTGTAACATATATAGGAATGACGTCTTAGCAAAAGTTGTTCAGTCTGATGGGCATTTCCTGTTGACTTATAAAAATCGAAGATCTGGAACACCTGTTGTGGAACTCCAAGAGCCTAGCTACACTATAAAATTATATAGGAATGACGTCTTAGCAAAAGTTGTTCGGTCTGATGGGCATCTCCTGTTGACTTATAAAAATCGAAGATCTGGAACACCTGTTGTGGAACTCCAAGAGCCTAGCTACACCATAACACATATAAGAATGACGTCTTAGCGAAAGTTGTTCAGCCTGATGAGCACTCTCTGTTGATGTATAAAAATTGGAGATCTGGAACACCTGTTGTGGAACTCCAAGAGCCTAGCTACACCATAACACATATAGGAATAACGTCTTAGCACAAGTTGTTCAATCTGATGAGCACTCTCTGTTGACTTATAAAAACCGAAGATCTGGAACACCAGTTGTGGAACTCCAAGAGCCTAGCTACAACATAACACATATAGGAAAGACGTCTTTGACGTCTTTGTTGTTCAATATGATGGGCATTTCCTGTTGACTTATAAAAATCGAAGATCAGAAACATCTGATGTGGAAATCAAAGCTATCACTAATTTTACTGTGTAATTATAAAATAACATAAACTGGGAGTACCTGCACGCGGTGAAGGCGGTAACAGTTTAGGACTGATTTTCGATGACGATGGTATATCATTGAAAATTTGACTCTACTGGCCAAAACTCCTATTTATTTTTTTATTTTATCGTATGAATATGCCTTCGGGCTTATGTTGTTTGAGTGTTTAATTTCCTTTTCCATTTATCTTCGTGACACTGTAGCCTACCCGGTAACGCAGGGGAGCAGTCATTGTAATTTAGTATTTTATTGATCAGGTATCTTCACAATAAAACTATGACCATGCCTAGAAAGAGGTCAAATCTTTCCCAATGTTCCAAGAGAGCTAAAAGATTGAGGATCATAAGATCCCAAGAATCTACCGAAGAGCGTCAGGAGAGACTTGATGTTGTTCGAGAACATTAGGCTGCAACTCGCTCCGTGGAAACCTCTTTGGGTCGCGAAGCACGCCTGCGTTCTCAGCGTATTCATTAGGTCTCTAGAGACCAGTGAAGAATATGATGCGCGACTGACCGCTGATCGTGAACGTCATGTATTGTCTCGCGAGTCAGAGACGTTCACGGAAAGAGAATTACGCTTGAGTTCCAAGCGTATCTACGCATCGACTTCTAGGTCTCTAGAGGAGGAATATAATAATGCGGTTACCAAAATGAAAACGATGACAAATGGACTGTATGTTTTGGTGGTTGTTGGAATGAAATAAAACTAAAGCTCAGTGTGATAAAAGATTTAAATGGGAAAAATGATAAAAAATAACATAAATGGCGACCCCGTTGTCGCTGGCATAAGCAACAGGGTCCGCGTACGAAGTCGCGGGCAGAAGCTAGTTTGAAATAAATGCTTTGAGTTTGAGTTTGAGGAAGTGGTGGTAGAAATTGGTAGGAAGTGGTGCCTTTCTGTCATATCAACTCTTTATGTAATTTTTACTTTTTCAAATATTTACACGATTGGAAATGAGAAGCTAGTTGGGTTGCTATTTTCATTAATAAAACAGGTTCTTATTTATAGCCATTTTGATTCACATTTATAGCCATGGTAGGAAGTGGTGGTAGAAATTGGTTGTAAGTGGTAGGAAGTGGTGGTAGGAAGTGGTGGTAGGAAGTGGTTTTAGAAATTGGTAGGAAGTGGTAGGATGTGGTGGTAGGAAGTGGTGGTAGAAATTGGTAGGAAGTGGTAGGATGTGGTGGTAGGAAGTGGTGGTAGAAATTGGTAGGAAGTGGTGGTAGAAATTGGTAGGAAGTGGTGCCTTTCTGTCATATCAACTCTTTATGTAATTTTTACTTTTTCAAATATTTACACGATTGGAAATGAGAAGCTAGTTGGGTTGCTATTTTCATTAATAAAACAGGTTCTTATTTATAGTCATAATTAAAACATACACTGAGAAGCTCGTGGCTAAGTACTAACAGCCGCACAGGTCGATCCATCAGGTTAAGCTACGCTTGCCGGGGTTGGTCGTGGATGGGTGAGCATCTTTACATACCGAGTCCTCCGTGCCTCGGAAAGCACGTTAACCCGTTTGTCCCGGCTGTCATTTGTGCATCTTTGACAGTCGTAACGGGTAGTCAGAAGCCCGAAAATCTGACAGCCAGTCTATGGGGTATCGTATTGCCCAGTTACTGGGTTGTGGAGATCAGCAGTCGCTCCATGTAAAATACTGGTATTCAGCTGCATCCGGTTAGACTGGAAGCCGACCCCAACATAGTTGGGAAAAGGCTAGGCAGATTGAGAGATGATTTTTTAACATACACTAAACTGTATTAATTAATTAATTGTTCATAACAGAGTATGCCAAAAAAAATACATTATTAACAGTTAATACTATCATCAACAACAATAATTACACCAGAACATAATGAGTTGAAACAACAATAGTATTATTAATTATTTATTAATTATCTGCCGCGGATCGAAGGTCCAATGATTGATATATCTGTTACAATTGAATTGATCTGTTCAACTCGTTTGTTTCATTATATAAATAACATGATTGAAATTTTTATGTCGATCTTTTGTGTTCAGGGCAGACTGGGATTAAATGACTATTCAATGCGAGTGTGTAGTCTATAGTAATCTAAGTGACCTAATTTTCTATCTAGAAGCATTTATGTGTGTTTTGGCTTTTAAGGATGTATTACACGTGAGATTAGTAGCGTTTTTTGCAAACAGTATTTATTTATTATTAGTAGAGTATTTATTTTATTTATATTCTATTGTTTCTGTGGGTAGAGACGCGTTGATAAATTACCAAATCGGCTAATCGATTTATGGCTTTCTTCAGAGCCAGTTATGGCTTTCTTAAGAGATTTCATTTTCCAATTACAGTGTTGCTTATTTCAGTGTATCTACTCTAGGAAATATGTCAACCATACTTTCAGTGGGCTAAAATAATTAAGTAACCAACGTATAGCCATGATACCTTACAAGGAGTCTTCAAATAACTCACACATTCCCAGAGTTGAATATACAGTCAGCAACAAAAGACGATTAAAACGCTTTTTACATACCGAGACTCCTGCGTGCCTCGAAAAGCACGTAAAGCCTGGCTGTCATTGACGGTCGTTACAGGTAGTCAATAACCTTACTACTTAGTCTTAGTAAGGCGTATCGAATACTCAGTAACAGGGTTGTGGAGGTCTACAGGCAGTTGGTCCATGTTAAATACTGGTAAACAGCGGCATCCGGTTAGACTGTATGCCGACCCCAACATAATTAGAAAAGGGCTAGGCCGATTGATTGATTTAGCTAAATAATAAAGATTTCAGAAGCTGAAGTGCTAGTCTTGTAGCTGACTATACCAACATCGAGATAGTCGACACAGCACATATAATCCAACTCATACGCTATACTAGGTATCTACGTAACTAACTAGTTTATCGGAAACAATAGACGTGGTACAGATTGATATAGCCCATTCCGGACCGCTGTAAACACTGAATCGCACTGAAACTGCAAGTATCGATGTGGGGGCATTTTTATTTGACATTTAATTGTATTGGCTGCGGCTTTATTGTCAATAGTAATAATAGTAAAACAGATGACGTTGTTGGAACTTATTTAAACTAGGTACATTTTATTGGTGTCAATAATTTTGCATTGCAAATAGTTTTATCTTTCTGACTGACTGACTCTTTGACAAACCAACAGTGCCTAGTAATGGTTTAATTGAAATAAATTATTTGGGTTTGTGATAATTTTCAGACTTTTCAGTGAACTTGCTACACCATATTATGTTTATCGGTCAATTTTTCTCCTACTATCGTGATGACGAAAATTTTTGGATATAAACAAAATCTAAAGTCATGTTTTATTGAAACTTGTCGGAAAATCAAAACTTTTTGAATATCAAAATTACATAAGACAACCCCCTGAAATGCCCGGCTTTCAACGTTCTAGTGCTTTAGCTGGGAAGATGTGGCGCAACCAACTCCCCATTAGTACAGCTGTTCAGTTAGAAGAACTTTATTCTTTACTATAAATTTAGAGAAGGAAACATTATATTATATAGGTAGAAGGTTTGCGAATTTGATCGCCTAAGTTGCACATATTTCCGAGCATGCCATTGCTATGTCATTTTTTGTTTTTGGTAATGGCAACTCGCAGTTCAACCATAGGGTTGTCTACTGCTCAACCGGACTCCATTGCTATGTCATCTATTCTTGTCGCTAAAGTACTTTTCGCTCCCCACCGTCTGTCTCTCTGTACGCTTAGATCTTTAAAACTTCGCAACGGATTTTGATGTTGGAAAGTTTGCTCGTATAGTTTAACTAGCTTTCGCCCGCGGCTTCGCCCGCGCGATAATATCTACATTGCACCTGAGCGGGGTAGTTCGCTTTCTACTGAGGCCAGCATATCAAGCTACACTAAATTTCTTTGACAGATTTTCAACTTTATTATAGAAATATAAGGTTCATGTACAGACGCCAGCAAATCAAGCTATCCCTAACTGTCAAATTTTCTCAATTAAAAATGAACCTTATGTCTTTGCAATAAAGTTGAAATACTATCAAACAAATTTGACAGATTGTAGTAACTTGATGTGCTGGCCTCTGTACAATTATAAATATTTGAAGGTTTGGGGTAGCTTGTTGGGCTGGTGTCTGTACATTAATAACTGCAATTTTTATTAACAAACATACCATCACGTGGCGTGTTGGGCACGTTTTCATTTGACGGTTAGATCCGACCGTGGCATTCAAAAGGTTGATGCAACTTTTTATGTTACTCTTTTGTACAGAGGCCAGCACATCAAGATAACACAATCTGTCAGATTTCTTTGATAGTATTTCAACTTTATTGCAAAGACATAAGGTTCATTTTTAATTGAGAAAATTTGACAGTTAGGGATAGCTTGATGTGCTGACGTCTGTACAAATCACTCAATTGATTATAAATTTTAGTAGAGGGGATAGCGAGTTTGGCCTCTTGAAAAGAATGCTTTTTCACGTAAAATTAACCGTACAAAGTCAAAGTCAAATCATTTGATGACACGGTTGGCGCAGTGTTTGAGCCATTGACTGCTGCGCAGTGTGTCGCGGGTTCGATTCCCGCACGGAACAAATATTTGTACGACCTGCAAGTATTTGTTCCGGGTCTGGGTGTCTTTCTATCTATAATATGTATGTATTTACAAAAAAAAATGTTTATAAGTAGTTTTAACATCTCGTTACCATGACACAAGCATTAGGTTGCTTAGATATATTGTTATTTATTTTAAATAGGCACAATTAAGGCAATTTTTAACGTCAAAATGAACAAGAAATAGAATTGACCTATACGTAGCGCGAGGAGAATAGTTAAATAATCCTGGTTTCACCTATAAAATTAGGGAAACTACAAAATATGCCGTAGGTAAAAGGTAGGTCTGCCCCTGCAAGTAAAGCTATCAAATTCGAATAATAATCCCGTAAACGACATTAAAATTCAATCTTGCCAACTCAATGTAAAAAATTAAATGAATATTCATGGCGTCAGTTTTGTCGACGCATATTAAAATTTGAAAATATTATACCGTGATTCATCACTGGTATTTACGAGTGTCAATTTGGACAGAAGTATGGCTGCGTTCATACTATGAGCCTGTCATCGCTGTTAATAAGTTCCTATTTTAAAGTCACTCGATAAATATATAAAGTATTTCTATGTTGTTTCTTCGTTTATTAAATTCTATTGTCCCGCCCTGGCTTTGTACAGCTAAAATGTTGTTATGCGTCGCGACAAAATCTCGTTAAACTGTACGTATAAACCTTTCTCTTAAATTACTCTATCAATTGATTAAAACCGCATTTCTCGGACAGACGGCAGGAAGTGACTTTATTTTATAGTATGTAGATATATAGTAATGACTTCGATCACTAAACTGTAACAAATATCACGCTTAAGTTAAAGACACTAGTTATAATTCGAAAGCATGATAAACACAAAAACAGGCAATTTTATTAGCTATATTCTTCTTTATTTTGAATTCATAATCATTTACAGCAAGCTTACATAGAAACCAATTAAATCTATACCACCTACCTACTCATTAAATCCTAGCACAGAGGCCACATTCAGCTAACCCAATCTGTCAAATTTCTTTGATAGTTTTTCAACTTTATTACATAAGAATAAGGTTATTTTCAATTGGGAAAATTTGTCAGTTTGGGATAGCTTGATGTGCTAGCGACCGGACCGAAAGGGCTAAATAGGTACTTTACATAATCTAAAAAAGAGGACATTATGATAATAGCCTGGTTATGCCTCGATTACCGGCCGCACTTATTGAAGTTGGCACAACGGGGTCTAAGTGACGTTAATTTAAAAAGTTAGCCGCCTCTGAACTCAATTACAAAATAGACAGGTACAGAAGTTCGACTCTATGCAACTAGTGAAAAACACATGCACACATAGACACGTTTCACCTGCAGTGATTTGAAGCGCTTTGCGCACCTGCGTTTAATATGATTTCAGAACTCGTATGTGAACTACGTCCGCAATTTAGTATCCAAGCAACTAAACCAATTAATGTGTTTATGGAAAAGTTATTTTTCCCTATACACATTTGTAACACTTACATATAAACTTGTCCATAAAGTTCCGTTGGCACTACTATTTCGAAATGTTAAATGATAGTCATTCTGAAACCAACCCAATACACTAATACATAAAGCTGATATTAAATTTTGTTATGTACAAATTAACGTCAATTGGAAACAAATATTTGAATAGACTTTACTTGTCTGTGAATACGTACGCCAGTTTTCAGTAGTTTTATGGAGCAGTTTTTCTGTACTTATCTATTTTGTGCTCATAGCAAGCAGATTAAAGACTTGATTACAGATTTAAAGGCACAATCTTCATTAAGTACGTGCTTTACCGGGTTTCCGATGAAGGTTCAAGGTTGAAAAACCCTGAGTTAAGGAAATCGAGGATTATTTTTTATGAACTTAAGTGCTTATTTAAAAAAAGTCTTTTCGATTAAAGGGAAATTTTTTAAGCGTGACTTTTATTACGTTGAGTCTTAGACAATTTCTTCTTAGGGAAATATAAACTCGATACAATGAATATTAAGGTGGAAAATCAACAAGGAACTTAAATAAATAATTTATTACAAAAGGAACATTTTTTTTTTATAGAATTACGATAAATGTATTTCCTACGATTAACCTTTCTACTTTAGGCTTACTACCCTCAATTTATTTTACTCTTCCACGACAGCTTATTCCCTAATTCCATTATACGATATCCCGCATGCGACATAATAGCGAGTGAGTCAACAATAACCCCTCTGCAAGTTAATGAAAAATGATATTCATGCAACTGGCGGTATAATCCCTTAATTTTAATACTTTTTGGTGCAATAAATTTTACGGCTGGCAATATTTTCTGAGTCATGCCGCGAAGGCTGGGTTCCCGTTTTAATAATGTGCTGCAATGGCAGGTGATGGGACATTCTGTCGCTTTTACCGTAAAATGATACTTAATTATTGCATGTCATATAAAGAACTATGATTTTATCAATTTATTTTCGGGGATATGGTTCGTCGCGATTTCTTTGGTAGTAATTTGGGTTTAGTATTTGTTACGTAAACTTTGTTTTTTATTAAACAATACAATGTTTATAGAAGGAGCTCGTCGGCTAAGTACTAATAGCCGCACAGGTCGATCCATCCGGATAAGCCACGCTTGCCGGGGTTGGCCGTGGATGGGTGACCATCTTTACATACCAAGACTCCTCCGTGCCTCGAAAAGCACGTTAAGCGGTTGGTCCCGGTCCCGGATGTCATTTGTGCATCTTTGACAGTCGTTTGGGTCGTCAGAAGCCCGAAAATCTGACAGCCAGTCTTACCAAGGGGTATCGTATGCCCAGTTACTGGGTTATCGAGGTCAGATAGCCAGTTGCACCATGTAAAATACTGGTATTTAGCTGCATCCGGTTAGACTGAAAGCCCCCCAACATAGTTAGAAAAAGGCTAGGCAGATGATGACAATGTTTATAGAATGTTAACATAAGAACTATGCCCCGCAAAACCGTTTTCATGGTTTGTCACTTCTTCTTTCGCAGGTATGTCCTTGGACAATACATTTCTTTAGAAATAAGCAGTGTTATGTCGAATCTTTGTCTATTTTACTGTATAAATAATAAAATAAATAAATAAATGTTCGTATAGCTGATACGGTATTAGAGACTGCCAGAACGATCGAATACAAGCCGATCCTTTTCTGATCGTTTGTTCTATTGAATTTTACTTTTACTTTCGAATTATTCTTTTACTGTTATATTAGTTTACATTTCTTTACATAATGTTAATTTAAACTTGTTAATTTTAGTTAATTAGAAACCAATTTTATAGTACAGTGCTTGTGGCACACCTAATATGTTAAAGGGGCATGTGGTGTTAACCTGTAAGAAATATTTACACTAACCTTACATAATGGTAGATAATTACTCTAAATATTTACAGGGTAAACAATAAAATTTTTGGTTGGCCAATAAAAAATCGTATCAATTTAGCAAGAAACTAATAATGTTAAAAATAATGACAAGTTTTTAATAAAGTCGCTTTACATCCGTACGAAACGTCAATTTAATTTCACAAAAACTGTTTCCAACCACACTACAATGTATTAATTAATTGTGTTTAGACACCCCCTGCTCCCCTGCGCCCCTTACAGCGACGGTAATAATGGCATTTATTAAATTTTTACGTTATTTCACCCTCTCGGCTAGTTAGGGGAAGGTGTAGCTTCGTTGCGTATGTTTTATTTGGAGATAAAGTCCATAAAATATATTTAACATTAAGTTATTATAAAAATAGTCAATCTGATCGGTATTATCCGGACCAAATATCAATTGTTCTGTGTGTTTCTGGGTTAGTTCTCTTCAAGCCTTGAAACCAAAAGGTTGTCTTCAAAAAGTCTTTAATAGCATTAAATTCTAGCGAACGGCCCCGTCTTCGCACGGGTGGAATGTAAACACTATCTAACAGGCGAAAGCTATTTAAACTATCTGATAAATCTTCCTCTTGAATTCTCTATCTATTGATGAAAACCACGTGCAGAGGGACAGACGGCGGGGAGTGACTTTTTTTATATTATGTATAGCTTGAGTACCTAATTAAATAGTTATTTATATATGTGTGCCCGAATTACCAAAGTGTATCAAATTACCCAGTTACTGGGTTACGGAGGCCAGGGGGCCTGGACAAGTGTCAATCGCTCCGTGTCGATTCGATTTCGAAAATATTTGACCGATTAATTCGTTATCTCATCGATACGGATTGTCTAGATTGCCACTTGTCAAAGCATTTGTAAGGGAATATTGATCGAGTTTCTTTACATAATTTGACATTGCTTAGGTCTTACCGATCGATCACGTGACATTTTGAAAGCTTATGCCAATTCCATACATTTTGGATTTATCTAATTTCGTTATCGTTAATGAAAATGTGACTTTGTTTAGGTCCCCTGATAGATCCCATGTAAAATACTGGTATTCACCTGGATCCGGTTGGATGAGAAGCCGACCCTTACATAGTTGGGAAAAGGCTAGGTAGATAGATTGATATTTGTGCCAGAATATAAATACAAAAGTATTTGTACTGAAAAAAGGCGGGGTATTTTTTATTTATTTATTTTTTATTTGCGAATGGACCTGCCCATGACCTCGATCTCACCTGATGGGAAGCGATTGATGAGGCCCAGAAGGTGCCTGTTCCCTCTTGCTTTGAAAGCAGACGGGTTATATGTAGAACGCAACATCGCACTTTGGCTTTCCATCTCCTAGTGACCATAGCATGTATTGTCGGCTAATTTGCAATCCATATGAAAAATAGCTACTCTCGTTTTTAGAATCTCCATGGTTCTGGGGTGGAATGTAAAGCTCGACTCATGAAAACACAACTAGTTAGACTTTGCGGGATATTGTTGTGTTAAAAATTCATGAACAGAGTTGATATATTACCGTCGTTTCAGAACGATGAATATTTCGGGGTGTGTTACGAGAAAAGAATTACGTTTGTTCTGTACTCCATTTATTAGTACATTAGATAAGTGATTGTTTAACATTCTTTTTAAATTTAGAGCTACATTTTAGAGTTATTTTAAAATATAAATGATAAATAGATTGCTTTGTATGTTTGTGAAATAACGGAGTTTTACTAGAATATGCTTGTAGTCTTCTTTTTTTTTTTGAGGATGGGGAATCATTAAATAACCCAGCCCGCTCTGGGTAGAGTGGAAGGGAGTGTCAGGCTCTTACTGACTAAAACCCACCCATGTTCCTTTCTTAGCCCTTTATGTTTGTCCGAAAGTGTTACCGCTACCCCGGAACATAAAGGGCTAAAAGGAAGGAACATGGATGGGTTTTAGTCAGTAAGAGTCTGACACTTCCTTCCACTCCACCCAGAGTGGGAGAAATCATTGGATGATTTCCCAGCCTTAATAAACTTACCCTGAATATTCCTGTAGTATGAAATGTGTTTTTGCAATGCACTTAGATAGCTAGCAAATTGCTGTCTCTAGCCGTATAAATACTGATCTAAGCAACAGCTTACATCGATAACCATAGATTTTTTTCCCGAACATTTAAAAATCAACACATATTGTATGTACATGATGTATCTAGCTATATGCGGTTTAATTCTGCGCCAGAGCTCAGGGTAACGACATAAATCTCTCTAAACAACAATATACTGCCCCGCTGCATCCAACGCTCACGATTTATAGCAGAAAAAACAATATAAAAAAACTTGTACGGTAATGATAATATTTATAATCTTAAGGAGGCCGTTTTTTTGTAAACAAGCCGTTGCCGCGTTGGAAGGAACTGTTTAGTCTTGGTAGTTCCTTTAGCTTTTGCAAAGGAACTACTGATCCTAAAAATTCTCAGCAGTTCCATCAAAGGAACTGCTAAAGGAACTAGTGAGTACAAACGGGTAATTAAACGACTTTAAAAAGAAAAGGAAAACGTTGTCAAACCGCTGTCATAAAACGAGGAAAGTGGCAGAAATAGAAAATTTGACGCAAAGTGGTCGGCGCGAGAGTGAGAAATTGTCGCGCATATGTTGATCAACATGCGACTCGACGATGCAAATTTCAAAATACCGATGAAAATTTGAATTTTACGGGTTTTTTTCTGAGGGTGAGAAATCATCAAATGACTCCTACCGCTCTAGGTGGAGCGGAACGGAGTGTCAGACTCTTACTGACTAAAATCCATCTATGTTCCTTCCATAGCCCATTATGTTCCGGGGTAGCGGTAACCTTTCGTATAATCCTGGTGACCCGACAGGCAACTCTGGCGCATCCTCCTTAAGCTGCCCGTTTGACAAGCTGTCATTATTAATTTACAATTCAGGAACGATTAATAACCATACTCTACTATATATTATAAAGAGGAAAGATTTGTATTTTTGTGTGTATGTTTGTAATGAATAAACTCACTACTATGCCGATTTCAAAAATTCTTTCACCATTAGAAAGCTTAGTTTTCAGGCAGTCAGCTTTTTATCCCGGGAAAAATAACGGGTCCCGCGGGAAAGACCACGGGAGCGAAGCCGCGAGCAAAGTGCTAGTCATTTTTATGTCAGAATATTGTATATTATGTAGTCTAAGGCTTAGTACGGAATGTGTTGATTGAATCTTCACCTCCCGGCCACGTCGGCAGTCGCGACCCGGATTACCATGATTGTCAATCAGGTTGCTATACCAACCCCTACACACTTGACCAACCGGACGGATATTGACAATCGTCACAAACGCCATTACGCATAATATCCCAAAGCGGATTAAACAGACCGTAACCGCATTAACCGGATTGTATTAATGGAATTTGCCAAATGAATGAATTTTGTGTGCAACCAGATTATTATAATTTTTAACTATTAACACTAGGCCATGGGATGGGTGTAGAGAATAAAATCACGAGCATGTTTTTCGATCCCGGGATTACGGGATTCTTGATGCGAAATCCCGGGATCTCAGAACTATCCTGGGATTGAACTATGTTGTTTGTAAAGGTCTCAGGATTGTATCTTCTGGATAAGTGTCATGAGTTATAGGACGATGTGTTTCATTATAGCAGTTTTTGTGTTTTACATTATATAGGTATTATATTTACTGCGTATAGTATTATGAATTTTAATTTGTTTCATTTTTGGGTAATTATACTATTATTAAAAAAAAATGACAATTAAATAATAATCGCTCAACTGTTGAAATATTAAATATGATTCTAAACAATAGAAAATTGTGTCTCCTTAGTCACAGTTGAGCTAATAACAGTTATCACCCTATCATATAAATGTATAACATGATAAATACAAAGTAATGTAATATAATTTAATTTAAAAAAAAAAAAAACTGAAGTATATTTTAACAATGTTATACAATATCTGTTGTTATTCGTCTTATGCTATAGAAAAAGAAAGTTAACTAATTAACAATGTAGTATGGCCTATACGAACTATGCTCGAATTTTAAAAGTATTAACAACTACTTTTTTATACTGATCAAAGGAACACAGACTTTAATCAGTTTTTTTAAAATTAGTCAACACTGTCCCACTGCTGAGTAAAAGCATCCCACTAAATCCTTTAAAACATAATTTTCTCCCCTCGATCCATCCGTTGTCGTACGCGGTCTGGGGCGTCTCGTCAGCTCTTCCTCGGCCGGCCTCGTCGGCGCCGTCTCTCCTCAGGCACCCACCTTCTGAAGACTGTTGCTCAGCGGTAACTGTGCATGCAGCTAACCAGATCTGCCCAATCTTATTTCAGCTTAACAGCCTTTTTGCCAGTATTACAGATTCTGGTCAAACTAAACTAAAGTCACGGGTGTAATATAAATTGATGCCCAAAAATGTTCGACTCCGTCTGCGTTCCTAGTTTAGGAGCCAGGAAAGCTGTCAATCATTTTAAAATTGGTAGTACAAATTACTAGTATCATCTTATTGTTTTTTTTCCTACTAAACTTATTATTATTATTAACTTTATTTTTTCTTGACCAAGGTAACACAACTCCGAAAATGACGAGGAAATAAACTATCACTGACCATCCTAGATTCTCAACATCAAACTACGTGGGTACCTCGAATATTAAAACCCGGACACATAAACCAAATACCCAATAAGCATGAACTTCTCCTTCACACCAACTTCAAACTCAACCATATCTCTCATAAGTCAAGGTTTAATTTTCTCTGTAGGAGCCCCAAGTCCTAGACCGTACTTAATTTCTTACTTAACTACACAGATTGTCAAAGGGGACGCTAATTACGACTTAACAAGATGCCGTCCGTCCACTGATTACGGCCGTCAGTTGAATTAACTAACGTTTTCAGGAAAACAATTTTCTTTTAAATTTGAACTATGAATGAGTGGAAAACTTTGGATCGTTTACTTGGAATGTTTAAGTGGTCAGTTGTGTGCAATGAAAGTGGTTTTGAAAATTATTATTAATATTTTGAATTTTATTTTAAAGGTAGATTTTTTATTTCAGTATTTGTATAGCGTTAGACGCAGAAGATGGAGGGACGAGTTGGATAACATTAATAGACATACATCCACACTAGTCATGTGAGTCAAGATCATATAATTCAGTTAGGGCTGATTTTTCAATCGTCAGATAAGTTTAATTTAAGGAATAAATATGACAGTTTCACGGTTTTTAAAAGTTTTCTGCCTATTGGAAAATAGCGGCTCTAAGTCACATACATAGATATAAAATTAAATACACTTTTAAATGTCCAACAAAAGGGCAAGCGGGCCAAGCCGCGAACAGTTGCTAACTACATACATATGATTGAACTATTGTCGACATCTACTACGTGAGTGTCTCTCAGTAACAGATAACCAGTAATGGGCGGATTGCCCAGGGTCAACGCAATTTTAAAAACATAATACATGACGACTTATACTGCACTCATAGATACACAACATTCTCCAAGAGAGACATAGCGTTTTGTATATTTATGTCCTCCTCTCAGTATTTGGAGCTTTTACAATGTTGTTGTACGTTAGTGCAATTCTAATATTATAATTATAAGGGTGTGAGCCTGGAGATCTGTCATACAGGTCTCGAATTCAGTATAGACTCGGGCTCTCACGAAGGTTTTAAATCTAAGTACTCAAATACTCAAATTTTATTTGCATTACCACATAAGTGGTAAATTAAAAATTTTGATCATTATGGACCCTGTTGGGCACAGCTAAAAATAGTAGGAGAGAGGAAGCCTTCATTAACTAGCTAATCTTACATCTAAAATAAATCCAATAATACAATAGTAGGGATTCTTTATACTTTGTCGTTCAAAAATTCGTTTATATTATAATAGCATTTTTTTTATTAGGAATTGTTTTAATTTTCTTATCTATCTGTAATCTAGACACTATCTGTACCAAAATTGTACCATTTTGAGAGACATTAATTATTATATTGTATTGTATAATCATCATCTTTCAAAAAAGTTCTAAAAGTAACTTAATTAAAAGACAAGGCAATTATACTTAATATCGTTGTAAAACTAATCAAAACAAAATATTAAAACATTGAACAGAAAATGCTTATCCAAGGCTTTAAAACTAAAGCTATTTGTTTTAATGAAAACGGCTCTTCAGCGTCTGGGGACACTGAAACTTGTAGCTTTAAAAAACTTGTAGCGATATCAAACTGAAGTAAACTAATGTTATTAGCCTCTAGTGATATTATTTCTGAACAATATTTCACATTATATATTTACAGAGGAGCTCGTGGCTAAGTACTAAACAGCCGCACAGGTCGATCCATCAGGTTAAGCTACGCTAGCCGGGGTTGCCCGTGGATGGGTGACCATCTTTACATACCGAGACTCCTCCGTGCCTCGGAAAGCACGTTAAACCGTTGGTCCCGGCTGTCATTTGTGCATCTTTGACAGTCGTTACGGGTCGTCAGAAGCCCGAAAATCTGACAGCCAGTCTTACCAAGAGGTATCGTATTGCATTGCCCAGCTACTGGGTTGTGGGGGTCAGATAGGCAGTCGCTCCTTGTAAAATTACTGGTATTCAGCTGCATCCGGTGAGACTGGAAGCCGACAACAACACTGAAATACAATCCAAGATTACCGCGAACTTGGCATTCGCACTATGATACACCTATGAGAACTTGGCAGCTACACTGCCGTGCACAAAATTTTAGATTATTTCTCTTGTAAAGACATAGAAACTGAAATGTATTTTTATGGAAACATAGCTATGTCAAACATCGGATACGTACATTTTGTTACTATTTGTATCGTTGCATTTTGTGGAACGTGCTGTTATGCAGAGGATTTTTAGAAGTTTCACTATTAAAAACAAGCATATTATATTATATTAGGTTAGGCATAAAAATGTAAGCAATAATAAGTTTTCCTGAACCTTCTGTTTTCCGAAATTTTAGTCTTCTTCTTCTTCTTTTCGTGTTGATTAATATTTCCGCGATGTCATTATATTGATTGGACCCAGGAGGTTGCCAAACTAATTAAAGACAAGTGTTTAAAAAAAAATTGAAAAAATACATTAGAATAAGCATTAACACATAAAGATTCGAAAAAAGAGTCGAATATGTCCAGGCTACGCGCGCTACGGCGTAGCGGCTACGCCGTAGCACGCGTAGCCCGCCAAATCGAACCGACATGCTTGTTACTATTGCTATCGGAAAGAGTTCCACTCCTACGCTCAAAAATTGGGTATTTATTTACATCGTTTTACTAAAAACTTCTGGTAAACGTCTACAATATGACGCACTATATTACTTGTATATTGTTTCATTTGCACTGCACGGTTAACCACACCTATATCTATCGCTTGCTGAAAATTTTGATAGGATTTTAGTACTTATGACATTTGCTATAAGATCGATTATTGTTTGTAGGTTTTGTTAGAATGGCATTGCTTTTGATGCGCGGTGTACTCCGCAGCACTCGGTGGCAACGCTCGTGAAATTATATTTTATATGCGAGCTCCCGTTACTATGTGCTATGGAAAGACACGATATTGTTGTAATATAGCCTGTGTTATATTGTGTATTTACTACTTTTAACTAGTTTATTAAAAAAGGGATACTTTTGATAATTTAATTAACTTCTACAAGCGTTATGGACAGCAGGACCCTGGGGGGTAATTGCATAACTCGACACTAACAGTAGCATTGGGTTTCATTCTGACAGTTCAACCACATTCATTACGCTCTTTACGTTGTCGGGTAGAATTTATTTCGTACATATAATATGAAGCAATACTTCAATGAAACCCTTCCTTTTCACATGCCTTTAGTCACGAGTTGTACAAGATTTCTGACATATTCTAGCATTAACAGGAGAGGTCCACTCAAGCATAGTTATTTCCAAAAAAAGACCATTTCAGACACGGATCTACATGGTTCCCGCACGATTTACTAAATTTATTTCAGGACTTAAAAGCACACTTTGACCCCTGATTTTGTATCGCCATTTTTTCTCAGGAGTATTAATATAGGAAGTGTCGATTCTATTTGTACTCCATTTATTAACAACATTAAACAAATTACGGCTAAATAACCACAGTTATTGTGGAATAATGTAAAAATTACTGCACTTTAGGGTTATTTTTTATATTATGGTAAATAGGTTACAAACAAAGATACATACATAATTTTATTTTGCAAATATGGATAACATCAAACGATGACCGAAAACATTATTATAGAACATATTTTATCACGTAACCATGCAAAAAAAAACTATTTATGACTAAATACAATTTTAAAATATTATAATAATTTGTATTAAATATTATAATAATTATGCACTATCTTAAAAACTCTTTCTCAATTAGGAACTCCTTAATATATTTACATTGAGTTTGAGTTTGAGTAAAAAAAAATTACTCTAAAAATTTCGTGCGAGCATTGTACAGACGCCAGCACATCAAGCTATCCCTAACTGTCAAATTTTCTCAATTAAAAATGAACCTTATGTCTTTGCAATAAAGTTGAAATACTATCAAAGAAATTTGACAGATTGTGGTAACTGGATGTGCTGGCCTCCGTACTCATCATTACAAACAACTTTTACTGTGGGTGCGATTTCAGGGTTCATCCCTGAAATCGCGAGAAAAATATGGTGTAACAGCATATTTTTCCAGCCATCAATTTGAAAGAAATAGTCTTGTTTCTTTTGTATAAAGAATAATTATAACCCTAGAAAATCATTGCCATGCACCGACCCCAAGTAGCATAGGAAAAGGGCAGAAATAATTTAAAAATAATGTTTTCAAAAAAAATAAAAAAGAATATACACAAAGTTCAATTCTAAGAGCGACCAAAATGACACCTAAATGACACACATTAATTCTAAAATTATACCAAAATGTAAATATTATTAATTCCGTATAACATGCTGCTCTATACGGGTACACACTAGTATATCATTAGTAATACCCATAATATCGTGTTTGCGGCAAATTAATGTACATTTGATAACAAACTAAGCAGCTATTCATAGCGTAACATGCAATTTCATTAATTAACGGTCAGTACGCTGCTCCCGCGGGTGACTACTTATATGGCCAATATACAAGGGGTATGGTCCAAGATACAAGCTTGAAAGGTGGAATTAAAGTATCCGCGAAACATAGGATTTTGACTCGAATAAGCAAATCAATCTGCCTAGCCTTTTCCCAAATATGTTGGGGTCGGTTTCCAGTCTACATTTTACATAGAGCGACTGCCTATCTGACCTCCACAACCCCGTCAGTAGCTGTCAGACTTTCGGCCGTAACGACCGTCAAAGATCCACGAGTGACAGCCGGGACCAACGGCTTAATGTGCTTTCCGGGGCACAGAGGAGGTTCTGTATGCAAAGATGGTCACCCATCCACGGAAAGCGTAGCTTAACCTGTTGGATCGATCCGTGCGGCTGTTATAATTTAGCCACGAGTATAAGCAAATAATGTTGGGGAAGTTAAGAGAAAAAAAAATCGTTTAAATAGCCCACACACTTCATTTTACCTCGGAAGCACTAAAATCGCCTCAACTTAAAAAATTGTTGAAAACTTGACTAGTCTCGAATTATTAATTATAATCAGAATTATCCTTCTTAGCTGTGTGTACCACAGTAATAAATCTACTGTAGAATCGCTCTTATGACTTTCGAATGATCATTCTCGCCTCTCAACTGGTGATTAACTCTACAATTTGTAAACGAGGCATAAGATTTAAGAGAGAGAGAGAGAGAATTTGTACGCTTGACAATTTATTGGGCTTTACAATTAAAACCACAGAAATATTAAAAACAGATTAATTTTTCGTACGGTATTATTTTTAGGATGTAGTATGTAAGCAATTTCTCATAATGAATGTTTATATTTAAATGTGAAGCGCGGGCGTTTTGGGGGACTGTCTTCCGTAATTTTGAAAAGTGCTGATTTTGAGCATTGTTTGAGTAAATATGATTTTTGGATTTAGGTTTTTTTCTTTTACTTTTACGCACGTAGCCTAACATTCTTTTATCTATTTTCCAAACGCAGGCATGCTGACAGATTAAAAAAAAAAATAAGCATCACATTTTAACGATATTTCTTTTCCTTTCTTCCTCTCTCTCGTCTGTTTATAATATGT
Source organism: Hyppa rectilinea (assembly GCA_951799385.1). Classification (NCBI taxonomy): domain Eukaryota; kingdom Metazoa; phylum Arthropoda; class Insecta; order Lepidoptera; family Noctuidae; genus Hyppa; species Hyppa rectilinea. Next base: position 1,969,443 of record OX637309.1, on the reverse strand, counting down.
ATATATGTGCATATTATTATATGATTAAAAATGAAAAATAACAAAAGTAATTGTAATTTAAACCGCTTGTGACCATGACTTGCGACACAATTCGAACTAAAATCGGTACTCAAATGTTGACCAGCACTGATTGAGACAACAACACCAAGTGTGGTCACCTTGGGAGTGACGTCACGGTACAATGAGCAACGAAACTGTTTGACGGCTCAGGAATAATGAGCGACGTCATTACGGGTGATGTCATTTTGTTTGTGACTGTACATTGTACAAGGGAATTATTGGACATTAGTATAGACTTTGTGAGTGGACGAAATTAAATTTCACTGGAAGTTAAAGGTACCTGCAGGCTTTGTAGGAAGAATATTCAGGTAGAAATGTACTCAACTGCTTGTAGTTTAAATACAGTTGACTTTACTGTCTTGTTTCGCTAGGTTTTGATCGCGTCTTTATCCGTGTTTTATGGGAACGTAGTACGAACAGAGGTAGTGCGTACGGGATAAGTAGTGAACCTATGGCCTGACTCAGGTCATGGTCTATCCATGTAACTTTATTTTACTGAAATCCTTTCGGTCATTTTAACGTGATAGCATGACAAACAAACATACTCACTTCGCATTTTTATTTTAATGTTAGTTAAAATACCTGATACGCTTTTCCACGAAATGGTTTTGGTTTCTGTAGCCGTTCTAATTATTTAAGTAAATAATAGCTATGATGGATATACTGCATTTTGTTCACGTAGTAAAAATCACATGAAACCTGGTATTATTTATAAAACCAAGCAATGCAAACTGCATTAACGTTTCTCGCTAACAAACTGCTGCAATTGGAATTTTTTTTTTGGGATATTTTTTTAAACCGGGATTAAACTATTAATGTAGGTCATAGGAGAGTTTTTTTTTCCGGTAGTACGTTCCTATGGGATAATTTTCGACGCGGGCGAAGCCGCGGGCAGAAGCTAGTTATGACAACTAATATATGATTTGGGTATGTATAGTTGACCTCGTAATTGCGTTTCCACTTTCACAACGGTTCCCTGTTGAACTTCGCTATGGTTTAGGTTATTTAACTGTTCTATAAACACATGTACTTACGTTTTAGACGTGCATGTGACATTCACCAACAAAACTCAAGTGAAATTAGAAAATTCATAGCCTAGCTTCTTCCCAACTATGTTGGGGTCGGCTTCCAGTCTAACCGGGTGCAGCTGAATACCAGTAATTTACAAGGAGCGGCTGTCTATCTGACCTCCACAACCCAGTAACTGGGCAATACGATACCCCTTGGTAAGACTGGCTATCAGATTTTCGGGCTTCTGACGACCCGTAATAACTGTCAAAGATGCACGAATGACAGCCGGGACCAACGGCTTAACGTGCTTTCTGAGACACGGAGGAGTCTTGGTATGTAAAGATGGTCACCCATCCATGGCCAACCCTGGCAAGAGCAGCTTAACCTGATGGATCGAACAGTGCGGCTGTTAGTACTTAGCCACGAGCTCTTTAGAAAATTCATACTAATTACTTAAAAATCAACTTCTGATGTATAATAATATTATAAAGCTGAAAAGATTCCTTTTTTTAGTTTGTTTGAACGCGCTAATCTCATAAGTACCTATCGGATTTAAAGTATAACTTTTTTTGCTTTTGATAACCGAATTCTTGAGGAAACCAGCTGTTGGTAGATAACATCACGCTAGGAAGCTTTGGAGCTGAACCTATAGAAAAATGCGAAAACGAAGTAATAGCGTGAGCATCACCTCGGTCAGAGGAACAAAAATGAAAATCACTCGGTTGAAGTCACGGGCACAAGCTAGTGATAAGTGGTTAATGCTTCACTTGTCCAACAACTTTGCCATGGACCCTGTCGGGCACAACAGTGTCCATAAACTCAAATTCTAAGTATTTATTTCAAATAAACCAATTACAGGCACTTTTGAATTGTCAAGGTGTCGGTCAGTCAGAGAGATGAAGCTAGTTGCCCATTCCAAAGCAGTAGGTACTGAAGAGGATGGAAGATCCTCTACTGAGGGGGCTCAGTGGTAGAGCGTGTTATGTGTGTATAGGACTTCTATACTATGAAGAGAAACACGGATGGACACACATGTATTATATTTTCACTTTGTTATAACGAATACATCTGTTCCGCTTCGCTGCGGGACGTCAAGTCTAGAATGTCTAAAATCCTAATCTATTCTTAAAACATTTGAAAGGTTCGAATGCCGTCAGATAATTTCCAGCCTTGTACAACATAAGGTTTTACTCTAAGGCTCTACATCAGCTACGCCCCCCTTGAGTAAAAGGGAACACTTAGTTTTAAAATAACTTAGCCCTTTTACTCTTGGCATCCGAATCTATCTAATCCTACCCCTACCTAGCCTAATATAAAAATTACCTAACCCCAGGAGAATCTACATGTGAGGTCTGGCCTTTGCAAAGGCAGGCTCAACTCTGGCAAACCGAATCTTACGACATCACAAGAGTCCATGAATGCATTAATGTGTGCCAATGTGCACACAAACTAACGCTAGGCCAGTTTGAACCCCACTGCACCAAAACCCGGGGCAAAGGGTGCAGCCAGCCTCCGAAAACAAACAATGATATGAAAGTTCATATCGACCCTGATGGGGTTGACTGCAAAGAAGGCTGAACATCAGTATCCTATACCCCGTCGTACGCTATTGAGTCAGAGGGAGAGTACGATCCAGACGTAAAGGCTTGCGAAAAAACGTTTCATGCCCATACTCCAGATATGAAACCACAATATGGGTACCAAGATATGGGTACCCCATCCTCAGTTAGACCAATTGTGTCAACCTGACACACTTTGCAAGGCTACGCCCCGTTAGCAAAGTAGGCCTCAACTCAGGACGAGTGTCACCCCTTATTATGGAGAAGAACGGGCAAGAAACTCCATTGACACTCTTTTAAACAAAATATGGTTACGAAATATTGGTTACATAATTCATAAATATTATAATTTATACATGTGAGAACGATGCAGAACGTTAAAAGTATCCGATATAAAAAATGTAAAAATTAAATTAAAACAAGCCCTAGCCGCTAAGAGATGACCAGTCCCTACTGACAGCGCCCGTTCACGAACATGACGCATATATTAGCACCATTCAGCTCAAAATGATGTCAATAGATTTTAAGTTACCACCTAAGTACACTTTATGGAATGTTATAAAGCTTGAGTATTGAATACGTATATGCAGGTTGAATTTAAAAAAAATCAGCAATTTTTTTCGCAATTTCAGATTTGTTCCGATAGTGAAAGTTGTTCATAATGAGGAGTGCAATGACCCCTTTAAATACAGGGTGAAATTGAATTCATGGGCATTATTTTTATATTAGAGTGATAACATAATTATGAGGTCGACTACACCCAAAAATACATCTTCTTGGAAATAAACATCCATATTTCAGGGACTTATCTATTGTCCATTGTCGACATGACAGAAGGCATCGCCTCTCGAGTGTCGCCGTCTATTTTTAGTGCGAGTAGTCTCGGCCGAGCCCGTTGTTATGTAAATCGGAGCGCCATTTGGCTCGGCCGTTGATAGCTCGATTAGATCAGAGCATTTTGATCGATTGGCCGGGTGGCGTTGGACTTATTAAGTTTAGAGATGTCTCGTGGGATGAATAGATGAGTAGATACGGTCTGTATATTATAAATTGATCGGAAACTCAGTGTTTGAGGTTCTTGAATAATTCTAACGATACCTGGGGGCCACACACTACCTCGTATAGCGGTGTTATTTTAATATTGCTTCACATTGGGAAAGAGATTAAACTATACCTCCTATTGTGTTTTCATCGTCAATATTATTACTTGCTTGACTTGACTAATATATTCATGGATATACCCTAAAATGTTTGTATGCCTATTTTAAGGTAAATTGTACAAGGATCACAACTTATTTTAATATCTTATGTCATGTAAGGGTAGGTAGGTGGGTAGGGTCATGTAGGTGTCATATACCTAAAATTTAGGCAAATACATAGATTCTTTTTTCTTTTTTTCTTCAATTCTTAAAATAACACTGTTCTGTGAGTTGGTGGTTGGCTCCCTGAACTTATTTGTTTTTTTTTTTAATTTTATTCAGTTTAATCGTAGTTCCTGTTAACAACGGCTTTTTCTGCTGCTCTTAATTAAGATATGATCGAAATAAGACTACCACGTTTATTCTGCCTAGGGCTAGTTTTTAGAGCTAATAACCATGGGATTTTCAACTTCCAATGAATAAGTTACTACTAGGCACGTACGCACCAGCCCCTCTTTACTTACTATCAACTCAAATAGCGGTCTATCACGAGCCGATCCAAAAGCACAAAAAAAAACAAACAAGTTTTTAATCGTTATTTCCATAATCTGGCAACATTATCCCCATCTGCCGTATCCCCTAGTAGACCGACAGCAACTGAGCAGCTCATCCGTCACGTCCAGGCAGTTGCCAACTGTCGTTGTTATGTAAATAGGAGCCGCTCAAAAGGCGACGATCGCAGATTCCGATAAGCGATAGAACTTTGTATTAGAACTGGGAGAATAAAAATCACTACTCTTTGTGGAATACTGGCGGTTCTTAATGTTCTGAACGTATAGCGTTATCAGCTTATAATGTTGACAGCAGTGATGTGAGGTGTGTGTCTCGGACTACCAAGTCATAGGTCTCGAGTTCGAACCCGAGACCTCTGATTTTACGGTTTCATGTGCGTATTGTATAATTATCATTTGCTTAAAATCGGTGAAGGAAAACATCGTGAGGAAACCAGCATGTCTAAGAGATATTACTCAACAGCACGTGTTGGTAAAATTGATAATTCTAATTATTATAATTCTGTTCTCCCTCTTTTATAATTCTGTTAATACTTACTTGTTACTTGATAAACATTCAACCTATTTTTTGCTTTTAGAGGGTGGGCAATCATCAAATGAGTCTGTTACTGCCTAAAACCTATTTACGGTCCTTCCTTAGCCCTTTATCTTCCGGGGTAGCAGTAACCCTTTCGGGCTATCCCCCTGAATCAATCAACAATCAACCTGACCCGGACCTGCTACTCGTAATTGCAAAAAAGTAAGAAAATTTTCGCGGCCTACCGTGGCGCATTCACCTTAAGCTTAACAGCTGAAAATATGTGGATGGACACCTCTGCCTAACCTAAGGAGAACCCAGGCGTTGTGATATTATATTATGTAATATAAACAGTTTAGTTGACAAGAAACTTAATAGTACATATTTTATCTACTAACAAAGCGGAAGTCTCGGCGACTCATTCCTCACGTTCACGCCTCGCACCGCCTTTGTTATGAAAATCGCGAGTCTTTGTCGCAGGTGGCAGCTGTCGTGCGATTAGATCGCGCGTTTGATGGAAATAGCCTGAATTTGCTTCTTAACCGGACCCGCGTATAAATTGACATTGATTGGACGTTCGACTTAATGTAAAGGGTTTGTTTGTGTCTGTTTCTATGGTCTTTAAGGAAATATACTAACAGCAGTGAAGTCTTTTTTTTTAAGGCTTGGAAATCATCCAATGACTTCTCCCGCTCTAGTTGGAGCGGAAGGGAGTGTCAGACTCTTACTGACTAAAACCCATCCATGTTTCTTCCTTAGCCCTTTACGTTCCGGGGTAGCGATAACCCTTTCGGACAATCCCGCTTAAGCAGTGGAGTCTGTGCTTGTAATTAAACAAAACTGCGTACAGCCAAGGACTGGAATTCCTTGCCGTTGTCTGTGTTTCCGAATAGCTATAATCTGGGGGTCTTAAAGTTAAGAGTGAATAGGTTTCTTCTAGACAAGAGTGCTTCACCGTATCATTATCGTTTACCATCAGGTGAGATAGTGAGATGTGTGGTCAAGCGCGAGCCTATTGGTAATAATATTTTGGGCAAAAACGTCTTATCATTTTTGTTCAATTTGTAATTGAGGTCCTCTTATAATTTTTGAGGCATCTTAACGTTGTACCTAGCATCAATAAAGTAGATACTATAATATTCATCGCCAGCCAGAGTATATCTGTTATATATGCCCAGCAGTGGACTGCGATAGGCTGCATTTATTTATTGATTGATTATACAGAGTTGATACGACAGAGGGGCTTTCCTTTAAACAGCTTATACTAGGGACCATTTTCAAGCTCTGTACCAAAAATCAATTAAATAGGAGCAGTAGTTTAGTCGCAAATGTTTTTTTAAGTTTTTGCCCCTTTTGAACACGATGTATCTTTCCTAACAGCGCTCCGGCGCGCGCGCGTCGCTGCGTTACAAGGTCAGTTTTTATTTACAAAGGGTGGTTGCGTTTTACTCTGATTTGTAAGCTATTTAGTTGGTTTGAAAAAATAAAAACCTCATTTTTGGTGCTTTTTATTTTTATACCGTACCGAGTTAATACTAAACACGTATAGTATATGCAGTGTAATTTAATGCCCCTCTGTCATATCAACTCTGTATAGTACCGAAACATTTGCTTTTATATCGCAATCATTGGAACATAAAGATATTTCTTACATTATCTTCGTATTAACTTTAAAACAACACAAAACGATTCCTCCGAGCTGCCGCATTGCGATACCAATAAACTAGCCAACAAAGCACATGCTTTGGACTCAAAACGTTTACAAAATGGTCAAATATTTAAAGACTTACAAATGTAGGGCACGTGGAAATACGCTATAAGCTATCTTATGTTATGAGAACGTTGAGATAAAGCACAAAGTAGTGGAACTTATGTCTCTGCGCATGTTGCGTATAACTTGCCATATTAGTAAGGAAACTGGGCCAGAAATAATCGTATTTAAACTGTAAAGTTAAATAAATGTCGGACACAGCAGATTTTATGTTAAAACGATGTATAAAGTGTAATCCCAGTTTAAAACTTGGGATTAAATTATGCTTTATGCTAGTCCCTTTGCATAATGTATAATATGAATGTGATAATTATTTCAAAATATCAGGGAAATAAATTACAAAAAATACTGAAAAAACTGACTACTGATTTAATTAAGATTATTGACTTATGTCAGCATTGTAAATTTTAATTAATGTTGTTAGTAATTGTTGAATACTTAATTCTTTAATTGTATTTATATTTGCACACCATGACATATGGTAAACATGTTAGCACAACTACCGTGTACCTACTTTTGACACCTTGCAAGCATTGTTTTGTATTTACACTCATGTCTGAGCGAATAAAGTTATCTGAATCTGAAAGTATCTGTGATCATACTTTCAGTATTTTTTGTAAATTTATCTTGATAATGAACGCTATAATCAACTAGGCAGTTTATTTCACGCTTACTTTTAACAAAATAAAACTGTACAAAAATACGTTGTATGTATAAAAAGTATTTATTGAACTAAAAAGTACTTGTAAAACACCGGTTTCTTGACATAATTCTTACAGTGAAAGGCTCTAGCAGACGGGCGCGACGTAATTTTGGTCTACTAGGGTCGGGTCGCGGCTGTCTGTGGGAGTCTTTAAGGTAAGTTTTTTGTTATCTTTCCGAAATTATATTTTTGTTTTAAACTTGATACCAAGCCGGGATAATTTTAATTTATTGTTACTAGTCTCGTTCGTGGCTTTTATTTTTGCGTAACTTGAGATTTCCGCAAGATTGACGTTGAAAATACTGTAACACTGTTTTACTTTTCTCTTTTATCCGTTCCTGCTTGATATTTATTTATTTTGACGATTCTGTCAGTGGAATTAAAGTAAAGAGAGTAAGAACTAAAACGACTTCACCACTCAATGTCCTTTTTGCTTCACAAAATTCGTATCTTTTTAATTCTTGCCAGGAAAATGGCAACCATAAATGATAAAGATCACATATAATATTAAAAAGTTTAATTAATTCGCAATTTGAAATAAGAAGGGTATTTTTGACCAAACTTATTTCAGATTCAAATTACGTCAACTGTCAAAGATGACGTTTGGGGACCGAATCTATTTCCCGAAGCAAATTGCGTGATATTTCGCTAAATAAACTACCTCAAATTAAACACCAATCAAGGAACTCCACGATATAACAAGACGGTTAAACGATTCCAAATATTTGTTCCGTTTCCGAGTTGATTACACAAAAACGTTGAATACAAGATGGCCGCCGTTCAGATTTAATTATTCAACGATAATTCCTCGAAGCGATCGGTGAGTGATCTACCCTTTTATGAAATATAATGAGAAAATTAGCAAAACAGCGAGGTTTTGAATTAAGTATTCCCTCCTTTATTCTTGGATTAAATATCAACCAATTTTCCTGAATGAAAATGATAGCTATTGTTTGAGGATACACAATAAACAAAGGGAAGTAAAGATGAAATATAGTTTGACTTTCAGAGGTTGCTTTGTGGATAATTATATCATGCACGTGAATTTATCATGGTAAAAAGAATGGCTTATGATAAGCCATCATTAGCCATTCTTTTACCCACCCACTAATATTGGATGTTTGTTGTTTGTCTTTCGTAGACTATGACTTGGATTCCCATTAGATACTTTTATTTATATTTATATACAAGGTGTTAAAAAAATAAATTTAAGAATTTCGTGGCATTGTACTCATCGTTACGAACAACTTTTACTATGGTAGGTATAAAAAAAATATGAGCTGTTTCATACATTTTATTGAGTTACGTGTGAATAAATGTATAAAACAGCTCATTTTTTTTCGCGATTTCAGGGTTTCTAGGATTCCAGGAATGCAAACAAAATCCCAGGCAAATACTAGTTAATTATCTATTTACTGAGAGCTGTGGGTTGGAACACTATCGCTATACCGTATTGCCAACTTTTGACCAGCCATATCTGTGCCAAACCTCGTCATCAGTTAGTGTTTTGGCACTAATTTAAACTGTGCTAACGGTGATATTATATTATTTAAATATTAGCTTCTGCTCGCGACTTCGCCCGCGTCGATGTCAGAAGTTATTCCACGGGTACGTACTACCAGGATAAAAAATATCTTATACATATGTTAATCCAAGTTATAAACTATATGTGTACCAAATTTCACCCAGATTCGTTCAGCGGTTTTAGCGTGAAGAAGTAACAAACAATCAAACACACACTCTCACAACCTTTCGAAGTTATAATAATAATGTGACGATAAAGATATCTCACAATCAATCAATCGATTCACTCATAATTCAGCATCTTGCCCTTAGCCATTAATTCATCCTGCCGGGTAAGCGGGACTGTCCGCACGGGTTACCGCTACCCCGGAACATAAAGGGCTAAGGAAGGAACATGGATGGGTTTTAGTCAGTAAGAGTGACACTCCCTTTCGCTCCACCCAGAGCGGGAGGATTCATTTGATGATTCCCACACTCAAAAAAAAATGCCCAATTTATTTCCGGTCGCGCAACATGTCTATTCCTCCATACTTCCCTATTAGTCGTTATCATGTCACTGTGTCGCAATATGACTAATTGATGCCTGAAATTGAAGTTCTAACTAATTTCTTGTTTGTTCTTCTTTTCAATTCTATGGTTATCAGTGCTAAGCACTGTGATAAGGCCACCACTGTCCATTTGCACTATAAACGTACAATTTTAGTAGGTATACAATGAAACATACAAACATATACTATCTATCTATTGTGATCCGCTGTTCCATAGACGTTGCAACAATGCAAAACATATATACACACTCATAACTGCCATAGTACATAACTACTGCAGCTATAAGCGAGGTCACAAGTCCTATAACTATGTGCTAATATAATGTTTGCCAGTAAATGTATTAGTATTATCAAATGAACTTCAATAACAATTCCATCAAATGGAAGTAGTTAATGTGATGTTCGTTAGTTATTTCGTGCTTTGTTGTTTCATTGTTACTGTATTTGCAACGTAACTAATTATTTCATCACTTGTAGCATATAATTTTAGTCTACTAACATTATATCAAAGTGCTATTGTATGACATAGACATTCAATTGTTATTTAGCCAGTACAGACATGTCAAAATATGCTTAAATTAATGGCCTTCTCTGCATGCAGTAGTATTTTAACAAACGTCTTAATTAGCTGTCCATTCTCCATTTAAATACGCTCGTGGCTAAGTGATAACAGCCGCACAGGTCAATCTTTCAGGTTAAGTTTTATTTGCCGGGGTTGGACCGAAGATGAGTGATCTTTACATACCAAGGCTTCTTTATGCCCCGGAAAGCCCGTTAAGTTCTTGGTCCCGGCTGTCATTCGTGTATCTTTGACAGTCGTTATAGGAAGTCAGAAGCCCGAAAGTCCGATAACCAGTCCTACCAAGGAGTATCGTAGTACCCAGGTACTGGGTTGTGAAGGTCAGATAGGTAGTCGCTCCATGTAAAATACTGGTATTCAGCTGCATCCGGTTAGAATGGAAGCCGACCCCAACATTTTTGCGATAAGGCTGGGCATATTAACCTTCGCTAAAATACGCAAACTACTCTGATCTTAGTGCGCATACTAGCGTTTATCCCCAACATCAATATTTTGCAGAAACCAAGCAGTTTTTAGAAAGGTCGCTAGTACCACTTTCCGTGCCATAAACTATCTCCGTGCAAAATTACTTACTTTGATGAATCCGATAGCTCTTGATTCTGAGTGATTGTGATCACTAATATAATATCGGCGAAAGTTTGTGAGTGTGTGTGTGTTTGTATGTTTGTTACTTCTTCGTCCAAAAATTACACTACGGATCTGGATAAAATTTGGCACAGACATAGATTATAACCTGGACACTTTTTCATCTCGGTTGTATGGGAACGCCCATGGAATTATTTCCGACATCCATGGGCGAAGCCGCGGCTAGAAGCTAGTAGAAGAATAAACAAGTACAGCTTCACAATAATTAACCATATTATAGGGATAGGTTGCTACAAAACATCCCAGCCTGCACAAGGAAATGCAAATGATCCGCTTGGTCTCCTACTCAGACGGTGAGTAGACAAAATTATTCATTCTGAATACATTCTGTTTGGAAGGCGCTGATTAACCGGCGCCTAATTGAGTAACGAACTCCCCTCGACTCACTAAATAGTTGACGGAGACTAGATGATGGGATGTGGTGTGAAAACGTGGGGGCAGCGGGATGGGAGGCTAGGCTAGTGGGTTCCAAAGGGAACAGATAAATGAATTAATCAGATATCTTTGTTGTTCAGTAAAATGACGAACAACTCAGTGTGAAAACTTATGTGAAGTGCTGTCATTCAACTTATGGCACTATTGACAGATGACTTTCCCGTATTTTATATGGTGAGATTTCTACAGAATAGATCGGCGGGACACAGCGTCCAGGGTTGCTACAATGTTTGTACGACATCGCAATGTTCACAGAATCGATAACCCCATTGATCTGCGGTGGCTATGGGAAGAACTTAATGGTACAAAAAACCGAAACAAATATCCGAAAAAGTATTTCATTATTAAAATTCGTATGAAAAAAGTCTAACAAAAACGAGCTCACTTTTTAATAAACCCAAAATTAAGTTATAAAAGGCTCAAAACTCAAAATGTATGGTTAAAAACTGACGTTATTCCTGTCATAACTTCCAAGTTTAATAAAGAGAAAAATGAGTTTCATGAAATCTATTTTAGTTAAGGAAACAACGGTTTGATTCAAAATTGGACATTACTTTAACTTTTGATTTCCGGGACGAAAATCGAGAAGTTTTCTTTAGAGGATGAATCATTCATAATATTATAAAATATTACTGATTATTTTCTGGGAAATTTATATATCTACTTACTAGCATAAATTAATAAAAAATGATTTGTATCGGTATCCTCCAACAGCGCTTCGCACTAAAAAATATACATGGTTAAGTTCCGACATCCACGCGAACGAAGTCGCGAGCACAGCTAGTATGTACATATAATTATGCGTAAGAGAAATATGTAGGTACTTACAAAATAATCGCCAACCCGTCTTGTAACAGGTGTAATGATGCTTGTCTTTGTATTGTGCCTTTGCCCTGCAATGGGACATTATTAGGCTAGTGTTACAGTCCGTTAACGTAAGGCGTTCCCGCTAACCCCCAAAAGTGTATCATCCTTACTTGCTAAAACAAACATTGCATTAATAAAATCGAAAAAAAAAATTTGTTGCTTCCTATATTTTATATGTTCGCATAACTCGTCAAAATGTAGTGAGCAGCTGATTCTATTTTTTCTCTAATTTTTAACACACTCGTTAACTAATACACTGTAGGTATATTATATTTTTATCGAAATAGGAATTTATATAACGTTGAGCTGCCCCGTTGGTCTAACGGTCGGAAGCGCTACTGCTGAGCTGGATATTTCCGTCCTCCGTCTGGAATTACTCAGTAGCAGCCTTTTTTTTCTTTCTTCCAATGACTTCTCCCGCTCTGGGTGGAGCGGAAGGGAGTGTCAGACTCTTACTGACTAAAACCCATCCATGTTCTTTCCGTAGCCCTTTATGTTCCGGGGTAGCGGTAACCCTTTTGGACAATACCGCTTACCCTGCAGGCTTGGCCCTAAAGGGCCCCTTCATGTGCTGACATCTCTTTGAGGCGCGCGTGGAACATATACGCGCCGTTCGGGAGTGTAGATTTGTGCCTGGTTAATGGCAATAGGCTCGTCCCCTATTACATGGGACTCAAACATAACTGCCGATGTGTAAGTGTGCTGCAATAACACCACTGTCTATTCCTTTAACTATTACAGGCGTGATGTTCTTACGGATATAAGATAATATTATTGATCTTTAAAGTTTAGCACTTTACAACCCGCGACATGTTACAATTTGGGACACAGGAAATGCCCCACTATCCGCGTCTGTGCAAATTCGTTATCACTGCTATTCTTGTTAAATATATTCAAGTTCTAATTGTGATTATGTTCCACAAACTACGTCGGCGTTTTATTCATTTAATATTAAGATTTGCATATGGTTGTAGCATGCACGTTAATTATTAACATACACAATGTTATGATACGGTTTAGGAATTTAATTTAAAATACTTTTATAAGCAGTGGCTGTGTGCATATCTAACTGTTCTTTGAATCTTGAATTATTTTTGAAAGAGGTCTTTTTTAATTATTAATTAAAGAAGAATTATATTTCGCTTACACCACTTCTTCAACACCCTAGCACAAGTTGCCCTTTTATCGCTTTGATACTCGTGCTAGCGTCTGTTGTCGGGTTGCACCTATTATTGAGTGCACAAGTAAACCCCTATGATGTTATCTGGGTATTATTATAAAACATTGGTCAGGCAGGTGACAAAGCCTTTTCATAGTTTTAGGACATCAGTCCACTTAACCTGTTAGAATTAGAATGAATTAGATGTTCGCCTATAAAAAGCTCTTTGCTTATACATAAGAGCTCAACGATTCATCCTACTAATATTATAAATGCGAAAGTTTGTGAGGATGGATGGATGTTTGTTCCTTTTTTGGGCCAAAACGACAGAACAGATTTCGATGAAACTTTCCAATAATATATTTTATACATCAGAATAACACATTTAGGCTACAATTTACATAGACTTTGCGTGATTTGGCCATAATATAATGATATGTATCATGTAAGTCGGCAAAATTCCTGCCCTCTGAGAGCTATCTTGGCGTGCGCTGACTAAACCGTTAGAGTTACACTAAAGTAATGTATTGTGGGACTGTTTGTCTTAAAAAGTTTTATATAAAAGTCCGCGACAGCATATGTCTATCTTTTATGTGCAAGCCATTATATACAAAATATTGAGCCATAAATACATTTCAATTTGATACTTTTTTTACAATGCACATTTTAGAGTACTCAGTTAATTCTTATCGAATTGAATACGTTTATCAGTTTTGGAATTTAATGAAGATAAACGTTGTCTAGATAAACGTTGTCTTTAACACTAAGCAATTTGGACCAATATTTTAAAAGTTATCACGGTGAGATTGATATGAGTAGGGCGCCATTAAATGCACACTATTAGTCGGCGGTGCGCAGAGCGCAGGGAGGACTCCAGAGGGTCCAGGCAATGACGCGCCATCGCCGAGTCCACGGCTTATAGGAGAGCTGTCAAAGGATTTTATCAGAGCTTTTTTTTTTTTGATGGTGTGAAATCACATGTCATAATCATTAATCAATGATGGAGCGGAAAGGAGCGTCAGTCTCTTACTGACTATAACCCATTCATGTTCCTTCCTTAGCCCATTATATTCCGGGGTAGCGGTAACCCTTTCAGACAATTCCGCTGACCAGGCAGGCTTCGGCCCTAACGAGCCCCTCCCTTAATGCTGACATCTCTTTGAGGCGCGCGCGGAACACAAACTCACCGTCCGGCATGGGTCTGGTCCTGATCGGACGCCGGCGGAGCGTCTACTGTGGCGGCCGGAACGTGAGGCTCTGTGCCTCAACCATCCCGCCACCTAGCATAACTGCTTCGCAGAAGACGGTGACTGCCTTACACTCCCTCTCGCTCCGGATCATAGATTAAACCAGGGTAGGACGCGAGAGGTCACCGTCGTTGCCGATCGCCGCTACGAGAACATTGTGGTGCTCCATCTAAACGGGGCAGACCTCCACCTTATGCTCTACTATGTCCCCCGGGCGATCCTCGCAATGGTGGCACCCCAGCGTTTCTTCTTGCCTGAGAATGTGCAAGAACCTCCCGAAACATCTGGTGAAGACACCCGATGCGCCTCTCTAGCCCCTCCTCAAGAGAGCCATACCACCGTATTAGACGCTCACGGGTGCGAAACTGTGCCACGTCTGCAACCCGAGCAAAAACAGATTTATCACAAAATATTACAACGAGTGGAGAAAGGTGAATGCAGGCATTTTACAGGCGATACTTTTTTGCTTAGTTTGCTTCTAGCGAAAAACGTAAGGACCATAATGTTGCATTAAGCTGTGACTTCCTCTGAAATCGCTACAACATTGCTAAATGGTGGACTGACGGCACATTCAGTCTTTAAATTACCTCTTAGTCTGGCGAGCGAAGAATCCCCAGCGTGCAACAGCAGTAAAATCAGCGTGGTATCCTATTCCAACAGTGCAAGCTGATCGTGTGGGACGAGTGCACTACTTATGTCACACAAACGCGCAATCGAAGCTCTTGATCGCTGTCTACAAGACGTACACAGCAATCAAACGGTGTGGTGGTTTTACGGGCTGCCTCTGTTAGCATCTGCAACTTATCAACATCTGCCGGCCAGCCCGGAGTGATCTAAGTGATTGGGTGATTGTACAGCGTGGTCAGGTGCTCATTTCAGCATCCGGCGGCGGGCACTTTACTCTTATTCGGTCACTTAATTATCAATTTTGTAAAATAGATTCAAATTGTTTTATTAAAACTTTAATATTGACGAGTTCTTTAATTTAAATCCTAAAATGCATCTCAATCATCAAATCATAATAACATATTACACATGAGTAGAGTAGTTTGCAGTGAATAGAACCGTCAAAACATATCATTAATAATATACCTTATTAAGTTATTAATAATATACCTTATTATTACGTTTGTCTATCTGTGTAAATGTATATTAATAATATACCTTATTATTACGTTTGTCTATCTGTGTAAATGTATATTAATAATATACCTTATTATTACGTTTGTCTATCTGTGTAAATGTATATTAATAATATACCTTATTATTACGTTTGTCTATCTGTGTAAATGTATATTAATAATATACCTTATTATTACGTTTGTCTATCTGTGTAAATGTATATTAATAATATACCTTATTATTACGTTTGTCTATCTGTGTAAATGTATATTTCACGGTGAGTCTGATGTGCCATTTGTGATGTGGATTACTTTTTACCGAAACACCGCGCGGGCGAAGCCGCGGGCGGAAGCTAGTACTGTTATAATAATTATTGTCGTTTGGAGATAATTTTCTTATCTTATGAACCTTTGGGGTTCATACGACATTTGAGGGGTTTAGCCACCCAAACCTGCAATCCCAATATCTTTGTGTCTTTAAACTGCAATAGTTCTACACCAACCGAGGATTGCCTTGGCTGCCCTTGCATATTAACCCAACATCCCTGTGTCATTATATTAAAAATTACTAACAGACCTCTGGGCCTTCCAAAGGATCCCAGGGTCTCGAGAGATGACAAGAGCAAAAAAAAAGATGACAATGTCACATTTGATGCAGTAGTATCATATACTTTTATGTAATTCAATTCATTTCACTACGTACGTTCGCCAGCGCATCAAGTTATACCAAACTGTCATATTTTTCCAAATGATTTTAAACCTTAAAAACGTACCTAGTTAAGTTCAAAATCGATTGAGAAAATAAGAAAGTTTGTGGTAACTTGAAGTAATACATAGCTGTCAAATTTCTCCAAATGATTTTAAACCTTAAAACAATGAAGGATTAGTTCATAATTTATTGAGAAAATTTGTCAGTTTGTTGTAACTGCATGTGTTAGCGACTGTACATATTTATTTTACAGAATAGAACATTAAATTAAATTATTACACTATTTTACACAGGCACAGTTAGTGCAAATAAAACATGAGTGTAGAATAGTGTGCAGGTAGTTAATTGGACTTTTGAAGTGGGTTTCTTGTCTTATTTATTTTACCCTTTATGCTTATGTACTAAAACACGAAACGAAATCCTAACATCATGATTAGAGACAATCGTTCACGTAACAGCCAATTTGGACGCTGTGCCCTGACACACAGTAATGTCAAATATACAGAAGGTGAGTTTTATTGCCCGAATTTATTACACATTTATTTAATAGTAACAGTATGACATACATGTCGTGGTCAACCTCGACCGCGGTGCAACTAATTTATTTTGAGGTAAACTGTCGTGGTTATTATAATTCTGCAGGCTTACCAGAATATAATAAAATACTGATAGTCATTATCATGTCATCATCATCTGTCTAGCCTTTTCCCAACTATGTTGGGGTCGGCTTCCAGTCTAACCGGATGCAGCTGAATACCAGTAGATACCAGAGAAGCGATCTTGCTGGCCTGGTCTTAAGGTTCATGGGGATTTTATATTGTTATTCGTGGGGTATTTTATATTGCTATTCACGGGGTAGGAGGTTACGGTTTCCGCACTTAGTCTTTTAGACGGACCATTTTGCGTGGGCTATAGCGGCCTTCGGTGGTTATTCCAACCAGATTCATGGGGTATTTTATTTTGCTATCCATAGGGTGTTTTATATTGCTATTCATGGAGTATTTTGTATTGCTATTCATAGGATATTTATTGCTATTCATGGCGTACTTTTTATTGATAAGTCGATTTGAAAGCCTATGTGCTCTCTCTATCAACATCCAAACTTTACGATATTATTGTTAAGCAAATTGAGTACAGAGGCCAGCACATCAAGTTACCACAATCTGTCAAATTTCTTTGATAGTATTTGAACTTTATTGCAAAGACATAAGGTTCATTTTTAATTGAGAAAATTTGACAGTTAGGGATAGCTTGATGTGCTGGCGTCTGTACCAAAGATTCTCAGCATTATTCCTTGACAGTTTTATAAAATTGCTTCGACATTTCAAAGTGACGTAAAATATTTTTTTATCTTTTAATTTCCCTGACTGCACATACTACACAGTTAAAAGCACAGTCTCACAATAGCCGCGTAATTATGATAATTATCTTTGATGACTGTTTGGAGTTGACTTTCTGCATTCCTCTCTTCTCTGCGAAAGCTTCAGATCAGAAGTTTGTCTAGTTAATGGACCACTATGTGTATAAGTCGCGGCCATAGTTTGTTAACTATGACCTCTGATTGTTAGTGAGGATAGTGGCTCTAAATCTATTGTTTTCGTGATTTATTGCCTCAAGATTTGGGTTTGTAAGTGTATGTTAAGGAATAAATAAACTTCACTAACTTTAGGCAACGCCTAAATGAATGTCTGTATAAAAAAACACGTTGTTCGGTTTCCAACATTCCGTGATGAGCTGATGCATCGGCTACGGCGTAGGCGCCACTGCTACGAAAGCTACGTTCTCGTAGCAGAAAGCAGTGCTGTCACAGTATAGTCACAAAAACGTAACGGTCAATATTTGTACTTAATTTAAACTGGAAATCACTTATAATTCATTGAATTTTGTTCAGTGAAGTGTAGAGGAACCTCACTCTTGAGCATTGGAGGAGTACTCGCCATATGGCTATATCTGAACGTAGTTACATTAAAAACACTCTGTAACTATATAATATGTATTTGTTTAAAGCACCATGCTTACAGCAACGCATCTAATACTAGACTCATTTATTTTACAAACAAAATCTTAAACAGTCATATTTAAACTCATTTTATTCACTTCAAATTTCGAATGCAGCCGGAATTATTTTCTTACCAGCCAGCTACGACATAAAGTCGCATCAAACCTCTACAGTACCATGATTAAAATGATTATCCTATTCGTTTCAAAACTGCACTTGATCTTCTAAATATAATTCATTTATTTATTTAAAGTCTATGTACATAATGCATTTATGTAGCAGGTACGAGAATATACACAGAAAATATATGTACATCCTAAATGTGGCAGCTATGAAATTGTATATTCCGAATTATTCAGTGAGTGAGGAACCACATTGTATTTGTGAATTCTGTTGAAGCAGACATTTGAAATTTTCATTCAAGGAAAAATTGTATACGTTGATATTTATATTTTTGATAAATTGAACGGTTGTCCTTGTTTGAGGATATGCGTGACGTGACCTAAAGTGATATTAAATCAAGTTATTTTATGTATTTCTCTTATTTTGCTTTTGGCGGCTAAGGGGTCATTTTTCAAACGCCTGATAACTTTTATCTAAAGAATAAAAATGGAGGTTTGACATATTCTCTATGCAAAAGCTGTCAAACTGCCATTTTTATTCTCCTCCTCCGATAAAACTTATCCGATTATTGAAAATTCAGACCTAAGTGACTCAAAATATTAACCATGGACTAATCAAACAGTCTATAACAAAACCTAACGCTATTTAATCCAATTCAACACTATGTATTACCTTTTATGCTCTCTCATAAAGAAATCCGATAACCGTATGCCACAGATGCATGACCGAACTGTGGTACAGTCAAACAAATAGATTTGTATATAAACAGCTCGCTGCAACTCCTTTTAAAGTGTGATGTCACTATTCAAGTAGCTTGTATCATTCTTTAAAGTTAAGCTTAGATCAACTAAAAAAAAATACACAAATTAAACGATCCATGTAGTACAAATATGAATATTTTTACGGACTGTAACCAAACCTGTGTGCCTGTCTCATTTGCCAGAGGCTTACCTTATTAGGTAGTTAAGTTAAATTTGCACATAATGCGTGTTACTAGATCAGACTTTAAATAAATAAATGAATTATATTTAGAAGATCAAGTGCAGTTTTGAAACGAATAGGTCGTTTCAAAACTGCACTTGATCTTCTAAATATAATTCATTTATTTATTTAAAGTCTATGTACATAATGCATTTATGTAGCAGGTACGAGAATATACACAGAAAATATATGTACATCCTAAATGTGGCAGCTATGAAATTGTATATTCCGAATTATTCAGTGAGTGAGGAACCACATTGTATTTGTGAATTCTGTTGAAGCAGACATTTGAAATTTTCATTCAAGGAAAAATTGTATACGTTGATATTTATATTTTTGATAAATTGAACGGTTGTCCTTGTTTGAGGATATGCGTGACGTGACCTAAAGTGATATTAAATCAAGTTATTTTATGTATTTCTCTTATTTTGCTTTTGGCGGCTAAGGGGTCATTTTTCAAACGCCTGATAACTTTTATCTAAAGAATAAAAATGGAGGTTTGACATATTCTCTATGCAAAAGCTGTCAAACTGCCATTTTTATTCTCCTCCTCCGATAAAACTTATCCGATTATTGAAAATTCAGACCTAAGTGACTCAAAATATTAACCATGGACTAATCAAACAGTCTATAACAAAACCTAACGCTATTTAATCCAATTCAACACTATGTATTACCTTTTATGCTCTCTCATAAAGAAATCCGATAACCGTATGCCACAGATGCATGACCGAACTGTGGTACAGTCAAAAAAATAGATTTGTATATAAACAGCTCGCTGCAACTCCTTTTAAAGTGTGATGTCACTATTCAAGTAGCTTGTATCATTCTTTAAAGTTAAGCTTAGATCAACTAAAAAAAAATACACAAATTAAACGATCCATGTAGTACAAATATGAATATTTTTACGGACTGTAACCAAACCTGTGTGCCTGTCTCATTTGCCAGAGGCTTACCTTATTAGGTAGTTAAGTTAAATTTGCACATAATGCGTGTTACTAGATCATCATGGCAAGTTATGAGTAGAAGTCTAGTGGTCGCAAGCGGCACTGCTAGGCATATACTACGGGTCGGGCAGTTATTATTTGGTTTTCCCATCTGGAATATCTCAGTAGCAGCCCGTAGTCTGGATTTGTGCCCAATCGATGGCAAAAGGCTCGCCCCCTATTACATGATACTCGAACGTAACTGGTAAAAAGGGTGCACTATAGGTACACTTCAGCCTAACTCTTCGGAGATTATAGGAGATTCATGTCATATTCTATAATTAGAAAGTATAGAAGTATCGATACGCGTAGTGAACGAGTCTGCCTCGCACTTGGCCTGTTTGTGCCTAGACACCAATCTCTTTTCTCGTCTATACATATTCCGAACACCGGCAGCAGACAGTACAATAGAATTCTACCCGCGCGTCCAAATTTCCATTCACCACGACAGTGGGAAGACGCGCCGAGGTCGCACGTACGACGCCGCGGGGGAAATCTACTGCTCTGCTTATTATTTATATACCCTTTTGTTACAACTTGCGGAGGTAACGTCGCTAAATAATACAATGATACCTGAACACTTGGACGATCGAATTTATGAGTTAGAGCGAAGCACGTGTGTTTTTTTTTATGTATCAAAAAAGCAAGCACGTTTGTATATATTTTTATGTTTCCCTAAAAAAGTCTAAGAAATTGTCTCGAGCCTTGTCAATCCATTAGGAAATTCTCAGTAGTAGCCTGGGGGCTGGATTTGTGCTTGGTTTGTGACATGTCCCCTTATAATATGACACTTTTATAAAAACCGTTGACTTGTTAGTTTCGACATGTCTGCTGAGTTTGAGGATTTTTTCGATGTTTCGCCAAGTAGAAGTGAGTACTTAAAATGTTTTTTTATTATGGAATTGAAAAATCTGTCGCCTATCTAACTGATGCCACTGATGTTAAATGGTGGATTGACACCATTGATAGCTCTCTTCACTTAAGTTTACACGGAGAGATTTCACAGAATATATCATCCGTTCAGGGTCCAAATTTTAAGTTAGGAACTGTGAGGACAGAGGGACCTCACTATGGGGAGTTCGTCACATAAAATACATTCTTCGTATATTATTATGTTTTTCTTTCAAGTAACATGCTTACGGTAACGCTCCTAATTTAAACGTCATATTTTAAACTTATTCTAATTAATTTGAAAGTTCGAACGCACCCAGAGATTTTTTTACCAGCCAGCTACGACAAAGGTCGCCTCGAGCATAAAACCTGTACAGTACACGAATAACAATTTTTCCAAAAGTCTACCCAGTTTTTTTGCGTGACTCTAAAACGCTACTTCTCAGTATTGATGAGATAATTCAATAACTTGATAAGGTTATCAAAATATCAACTTGTTACGAAACTGACACCTGCGATGGAGCTATTCATCCTAACCCAAGAGCCGGAGCCTTCACGAATTATGTATTTTCAATAATGTAATGTATCCAGTTTATTTATGCTTTTTGCTTCGTGAGACGAGAATTTCGGAGAACACCTTATAATAACAAATTATTACAAGGTGTTCATTACAGATAATAATAACCTTCTAGTAGAATTTACGTTGAAATGAATATTTGATTACTAATTACGTAAATAAATATGATGTTAAGGCTCTTAAGCACGAGTATGTTTATTCACGAAATCGGTTATATGTATCCATTAATAAGGTTTAATATCATAATCTTTTAATGCCAATTTTACTAACGAAACAGCAAATCGAAACTGCATTGTCAATAGCTGTCAGTATCAATATTCCTAAACAATGACAGCTCTTAATCGTAGTTTAGATGTGCTGATTGCGTTCAGTGTCATTGGTGAAATCCGCCCTTATACTGTCTTTTTAGCCTTTGAAATGGGCACTAGTTTTTTTTTAATCATTATGGCAAGTTTTTTGTAAACGCATGTAGATTTTTATTGCTCTCACACCACTACTATATCCAGCAATAACAATAGTTTAAGTTTTAATCGATGTTGGTTGATAAGGAAATGCACCCTTTATTTTTTAAGGCTGGGAAATCATCCAATGACTGCTCCTGCTCTGGGTGGAGCGGAAGGGAGTGTCAGACTCTTACTGACTAAAACCCACCCATGTTCCTTCCGTAGCCCTTTATGTTCCAGGGTAGCGGTAACCCTCTCGGACAATCCCGCTTACCCGGCAGGCTTGGCCCTGAGGGGCCCCTTCATATGCTGACATCTCTTTGAGGCGCGCGTGGAACATATACGCGCCGTACGGCACGGGTCTGGTGCTGATCGGACGGTGAGTCACCCATTACTCACCGTCCGCAGGCCCGCGCCTACGGTGGCCGGGAGTCGTCACGTGGCTCCCGACGCCTGGGGCGTCTCCTGCGGCGGCTGGGACGGGAGGACCTTTCTCTCTCCTATCCCGCCACCTCCTTCGCGAGCATGACGTTTTCGCAGAAGGAGGTGACTGCCTCCCACTCCCTCTCGCCCCGGACCATGGCTTGCACCAGGGCCGGGCGCGAGAGGTCGCCACCGATCGCCTCTACGAGGACACGGCGGTGCTCCGCCCATGCGGGGCAGGTTTGCACCGTGTGCTCTACCGTGTCCTCTCGGCGATCCTCGCAGTGGTGACACCCGGGCGTTTCCTCCCGCCTGATGATGTGCAGGAACCTCCCGAAACATCCATGTCCGGTGAGGACCTGCGTCAGGCGGTAGGTGAGGGTGCCGTGACGCCTCTCTAGCCACTACTCAAAGAGGGGCCTTACCGCCACTATCGTGGCGTGCCCTAGGAAATGCACCCTAATCCCAAAAACCCAAAAAAAATTGTATACAATCATTTCGAGCTATCGAACCATATTCCTGCCAGCTACCAGGCAACCAGAAACAAACAAGCAGTCGATAAACAGCGTCATTGAGCGCACGGCACATTTATAAACCGCTCCAATTCATTACGGACGGACGCAAATGATTGAATTAACTGCTCCACCGGGACAACAGGATATTGTGACGGCCATGATTAATGTATTGCCGCGAAGAATAACAATACACAATTTTCATAATTATTAATGTCTGTAGATGTAGTGGTATTATTATTACTTAAAAGCTTTTTCATTTATTTCATGCCTGTTTTTAAACAATGCATATATCAATTAATTGAGTTTTCACAAACAAATTGATGTTTTAAAGCGTAATGCCAATACAAATATCCATTAATTTCTTTCAGATTGAATAAAAAAAACACGCATTCCATTATAAGACTCGTATCACAATGCTTTAGCCTATATCTTTGTAATATTTTCTAACAAAAATATTGACACGAAATATATCATACAATATCAAAAGGTTATAGGCTGAAAATTCGTCTCACCTGGGTTTAATCTTTAACATTTAGGGAATAAAGGTTAAATTGCTTTAAAAATAATTCGGCCGACGGTAAATATAAATTTGCGAGTCATACTCTCATTTTCTTCGAAGTACGACCTAAAGCTTTTAGCGGAAAGTCTGTAATGTTTTTATTAGGGCTCCGGGAGCAAACCAGCGCAAATATCGGAATGGAACCGGCAACGAACCGTGTCAAAAGGAAACCGGGGTATTAGTGAATGATACATGTTGCATGGAGCCTAATCGATTGGATGTTGTTAGGTTTTCCGTTAAACCTATTTTCTTTGGCCTTTATGAAAGAGAAAATGTATTTTTTTTTATTTATATTGTTTTATTAATACTTTTTTTACAATTTGTGGCTTACATCTGTTCATTTATAACAGCACTTAATCCCTACTTGAAAGCTTGCCGATAGTTTTTCTTCAAAAGCCTATTTCTGTTCCGAAATTAAAATGATCCTAGGCTGTTTTTTTTCTTTCCCATTATATCTAAGGGCTGATTTGTCAATGGTCAGAAAAGTTTTATTGGAAGAATAAAATGGTGGTTTGACAGCTTCTGAATTGAAAATAATGTCAATCCGCCATTTTTATTCTTCAGATATAAGTTATCAGGCTATTGAAAAATCGGCCCGTAATTATGTTATTATTATTTTCTTATATTTATGTTATTTTGGTCTTAAAGTTGACATTGCTTTAATATTCCAACACTCAACTACAACAAGAAAAAAAAGGAAGAGGTAAAAGGTAATGAAAACGCTACGTCATTACTGTAATTAATTCTGTGACGTCACACATTTTTGTCTTTATTTCATTTAATTCAGTTTAACCCACAACTATTATTGTGACATGATAAATCAGACCAACTAATTTGCAACAAAATTGGGCATGTAAATGAATTAATTAACTTAAATAAGTAATTTAAATTCTGTGAAAATAGTGTATCAATTCGTTTTAACATAAATCTATGATTTTATTGTGATTGGTTATTTGAATTTGTTTGATTGGAAAGGAGATTGTTCTAGACCGCCCTATAACCAACAAACATTTGACGTGTACGTTAACTTTAATTATATTTTAATATGCTTTTTAAAAATAATAAATTCAAGCGGACACTGTTTAATTCTTAATAGGTTTTTAAAATTGACCTCATTGATTTTATTACCAACTGAACTCGCCATCTTTCAAGGAATTGTCAATGTGAATGTCACAGAAGATTTGACAGTGTCGCTCTCAATCATCTTACATAAATATCGATATCGACGACGATGTCCATAATATCTAGTGATAAATAACTAATGGATGTTCGATATTTATCACTTCCAAAACATTGAAAATGTGCAACATAAAAGTTTTTCATGCATATTTTTTTCATGGAATTAGTTCCGTGAACATTTCAATGGAACTTATGATGAATATGGCCTAGCACGATTATGATGAAAATATAATGAACAAAACAAACTCACAAAAGTACTTACTAGTCGAATGAGGGATTTTCTCACAAGTGAGAAAATATTAGTTCAAAAGAGGCGTTGGTAAAAAATACGTCACTGTCTCAGGTTTTTGACATCAAATAAGCTTTCTTATTTAGGGATCTTATTTTTGTTATCAGTAGCCAGTAAAACAAAGACGTATTTTTTACCCACGCCATCTATTGAACTATGTTTTTTCACTTGTCAGAAAATCTCTCATTTAACGATTGGAATGTCATTTACGACGCAACTCTAGTGAATTGTTCTCATAACCATTTCACGACTTCAATAGCCATATTTTTACTTTTTAAGTACTTAAACTCTATTTTTAAATGTCGCAAACTAAAACGTTACACATTGTTCGTTGGGAAGAAAATATCTTATTTTAGCAATAATTTAATTGAAGTAGAATCATAGAAACAACGTGTTTATGTTTGTACCGGAACAAATTAATTGACATTTGACATATTGATCTGTCATTTTGGCCTACTAAATTAAAACCTCAGATTATATAGGTGGTCATTGATAATCGATATAGAACGATTGATCTTCGAGAGACCATCTCTTTTCTCTACGTCACTACGTCAGTCGGTTCGTCTCACCGAGTCTTGTGTTGCATTGTATTTGGTGATTTCTTTTGGCGTTTTTGATTTGGTTTCTGTTTGTAATACAACTGTATTTACAGTAATATTTTACTGTATTTGAAGTTTAATGCTTTGTAGAAATCTGAAATAGCGATTTTAGAAGGAATTACTTAAGTTTTCTTTTATTAAAAATAACCTCAAAATCGGTTCCTTTTCTTTAAATAAATCTGTTCTCTAAAGTGTCCGTCAAGAAACTTTGTTCTTATGGGCTACTAAGGGCAGTTTACAAATAGAAAATGATTTTTTCTATGCTGTTGGCTCCAGGGCGAACAATGTATGGGCGTGGAACAATCTCCTTTGATACAAAATCGTAATCAGCCTAGAAAATGTGCGATGTGGATTTTGCCTGACGTCAGTGTGACACGTAGTCCGCATGTGTCTATGTAGATATCGCTACAGTCGAGCAGTCCCGTGAAAAAAACTGGTATGCATCAACATCAGCTTAGACTGGAAGCCAACCCAGAAGGTGACGATTTGTTCCACGCGCGCCTCAAAGAGATGTCAGCATATAAAGGGGCCTGCTACGGCCAAGCCTGCCGTGTAAGCGGGATTGTCCGAAAGGGTTACTGCTACCCCGGCACATAAAAGGCTAAGGAAGAAACATGGATGGGTTTTAGTCAGTAAGAGGCTGACACTCCCTTCCGCTCCACCCAGAGCGGGAGAAGACATTCGATGATTTCTTAGCCTCAAAAAAAAAAAGCAGGTGATGATTTATACCTCAGTATCTGACGTAACAACAACAAAATAAAATGTGAGTTGGAAAGTAGCTGTTCCGCTAACATTTGAATGTACAGGAAAGAAACTCGAAACGTAACCAGTCGGTACAGATAGGAGCAATATAATTAAAGTTTAAAATGGCCGCCAACTTACGAAGCACGAGGCCGCACAAACTGTTGCCGTAGTGATGTCAAATGGTTGCGGGATTTTGAGAATCCCGGGAATTGGTAAGTTTGTCCTGTTCAACAATTTCGGAGTAGATTGGTACTTCTTCTAGTTCAAATAAAACTTGAATAGAATTTATTGCTTTTGCCCGTGGCTTGGCCCGCGTGGATGTCGTAAATTATCCCCCGAAAACGTACTAGCGGGATAAAAAAATGAGACCGCACTTACATACGCGTCTATATGAGTAGTTTGGGTATTATTAAGGTAAGGAAATGTAG
This sequence comes from Hyppa rectilinea, assembly GCA_951799385.1. Taxonomy (NCBI): domain Eukaryota; kingdom Metazoa; phylum Arthropoda; class Insecta; order Lepidoptera; family Noctuidae; genus Hyppa; species Hyppa rectilinea. The sequence continues at coordinate 1,942,540 of OX637309.1, read as the reverse complement.
ACATTTCGTTACGGTTCACTCTTCTGTTCTGGTATACATATTATGTTTTGCTGTGATCTTATAGACGATTCACGTCAAAATTATCTTTTTTCCTAACCCGCCTCTACGTCTACCTGAGTGCCATATTGTAAATAGGGTCACCTTCAAACTGCCTGCCAGGTAGCAGACATGACAAAACTTATCATCCGAACAACATAAGTGTCTACCTAATAATTTTGATTTCACCGTACAGTACATAACGAAAACAAAATTACTTACACATCAAAGGGCAAACGAATTCGCTAATAATTAGGAGAAAAAAAAATGTTCGTTAACCTGTATACTTAATTTCTAAAAAACCCACAACATAATTATTACCTATCTTCAAAATTCCCGGAATCCATCTTAGTTATTGTTAACATGTACATCCCTTCGGCGTACGTGGCAGCTGGGACAACTTTGTTCTGCAAAACAAACTGAAATATAAATTATAATTAAATTCTTTTAGTAAATACATTTTTTATATGACAGGCATTTATTAAATCTATTCCAAATTTAAAAGTTAAAGTCAATAGGGAATATGCATGTGATTCAAATAAGACTTTAATGTTTTTTTTAGAAACTTTATTAGTTCAGAATTGTGCCTTTATCAAAAATTTTAATAATTTATTTTTAAGAAAGAATTTAAATTTTTTGTAGCGCGATATTGCCGAGGGAATTTCAAATATTTGAAAAGCGAAGCCATTGGTCAAAGCGGCTATGACGTAAAAGTCTTTGACATCAAATGTCAATATTAATGAGTACGTGGACTCAACGGACTGATGATGTAAATAATCGAATAAAAATATTTAAAAAAATGATTGGTGCAGTCGCAGAATGTAATGTTCTTAAAGTCCACCTTTCTCAAAATGCACCGTTTTTCTACATTAACTCTTTCACAATGCTACGAGTAATGAAAACCCAAATTACCAGAATTAATTAACAGTTTAGATTAGTGACCGCTGGGCAATAGTCGCTACAAGGTGGGTGCCTGAGGATGGACGGCGCCGTCGAGGCCGGCCCAGGAAGAGGTGGCGAGACGACTTAGACGCATACCGCAAGGGATGGATCGAGGTGGCTCAAGAGAACTGGTAGGATTTGGGGGAGGCCTTTGCTCTCAGCAGGGGGACAGTGTAGGCTAAAAAAAAAAAAATTAACAGATACTAGCGTAAGGGCGAGGAACAATGGACGCCACCTTTGCACTCCGCCAATTGAGCGAGAAGTATAGACGTGCACACAAAAACTTGCACATGGTGTTCATTGATCTAGAGAAAGCGTATGATAGGGTACCTCGGGATGTCGTGTGGTGGGCCTTGAAAGAGAAAGGTGTGCCCGGGAAGTATGTAGAGTTAATTCGTGCTATGTACAGCCAATCTCGTACCTACGTTCGGTCGGCTGCTGGCAACACCGACAAGTTCAATGTGGCGGTAGGCTTGCACCAGGGGTCGGCTTTAAGCCCTTACCTCTTCCTTTTGATTATGGATGCTCTAACGGCGGACATACAGGAAGAGGCACCATGGTGCATGCTATTTGCCGACGACATCGTTCTTGTCGGTGAAGATGGACCTGAGATTCAGAGCAGACTGGAGAAATGGCAACGGAAACTGGAGATTGTTGGCCTGAAAATCAGTAGAACCAAAACGGAGTACATGTTCTGCGATTTCGGCGGTCTCTCCAGTTCTGGGGTCATAGCGCTTGATGGCGCGCTTCTCCCAGTTTGCTCCGACTTTCGGTATCTCGGTTCACTTGTGCAAAGCGATGGCGAAATAGATCGGACTGTTAAGCATAGAATTAACACTGGGTGTATGAAATGGCGGCAGGTCACGGGAACAATTTGTGACTCCCGCATTCCCCTTAAACTCAAGGGGAAGATTTATAAAAGCATGGTTAGACCAGCCGTCTTGTATGGATCAGAGTGTTGGGCCACAAAAGGAATGAATGAAAGACAATTGCATGCAGCTGAGATGAGAATGCTAAGAGGGATGTGTGGTGTTACCCGAATGGATAGAATACGGAATGAGTATATAAGAGGAAGTCTGAAAGTGACACCGGTGACTGAAAAGTTGTGTGGAAATCGGTTGTCATGGTATGGGCATGTTATGCGGAGGAATGAGGAAAATGTTGTCAGGAAAGTTGTGAGCATGAATGTGGATGGCTATACAAGTAGAGGGAGACCAAAGAAACGATGGATGGATTGTGTGAAAGATGATATGGCTAGGAAGGGAGTAACTACCGAGATGACGACTAATAGAGAAGTATGGAAGAAAGAGACATGTTGCGCCGACCCCAAATAAATTGGGATAAGGGCAGGAGAATGATGACTAGCGTATCTGTTAAAAGTCACTGTACAAGTGTACAGTGCCTACCGGTCACAAACAACAGTAGCCCAGCGACAAGCATTTCACATAGGTACCTTTTTCGTATGTCGTCGCACACATGTAGCGGCGGTCACCCGCTACAGGCAACCGGTGCCTATGGTAGGTGGATCTCGTGCGCTTAGCCTTAGGTAGTTGCAGTAAAGTTTCAGTGTACTGAGAATTATTGTCAAAAGTAGCAATTATGCAGTCTACTTTATTTACAAGTAGCGTCATCGTTTCTGACCCAATTCTCTCTGCATTACCGAAATTTAGCCGGAGATGAGTCACTGCAACTATCCAGCATTCTCGTCGAATTCAGCATGGAATTACTGCTGTTTGTTTGTTTAATGTTGGCATCTTTTGTTCAAGCTTATAGTTTTGATATTAAGTTAGCAGATTCTTCTCTTGCGAGAATAACGCGAATAATAACACTAGGTCCAATTTATGTACCTGAGTTTTTTTTTTACTTTTATACTACATGTATATGTCAGTCCGATTAATCTAAATGAATACATTACTAGCTTAACTTAAGATGATAATAATTTAAACAAAAGACAAACTCCTTCGATGTTTGGAATTGAAAGTAGAGATTTCATAATTGACTATTTGAAACGGTAAAAAATGAAAAAAGAAATCACATCTAAGATAAAAGACCGCTCGTCTTATAAACTTCCATCACCGTAAATAAATTAAATACACTCGAGAGCAATGAATCCGGGTCACTTAAAGAATGTTAAAAATCTCGGAAACTAAAAATGATAGGTTAATGCAATAAATTGTATTTAATAGACAATGTAATACTCCTTAAATGAAAGTAAAAAAAATATGAGTCACCATACATTTTATTAACACAAAATTACTTAAAGAAAAAAACTGCTGATCTCTCCTTAAAACAAAAATAGGAAACATGAAATTTTTGAACTTTATTACGATTTTCTTGAATTTTAATACTTCGTATTGCCTCCTCGTGCTTCCATTACTGCGTTTACGCGGTTTGGCATGCTGTACACCAAGTTCCTTATACGGTTTTGGGGAATATTCTCCCATTCCTCTGTGAGAGCAATTTTGAGCTCACGAAGCGTGATTGGGGGAGGGTTTCGTTGTTTTACGCATCTGCCTAGCTCGTCCCAAGCATGCTCGATCGGGTTGATATCCGGGCTGCGCGCTGGCCACTCCATACGAGTAATGTTCATCTCTTGAAGGTAGTCATTCACAATCCTACCTGTATGAGGTCGGGCATTGTCATGCATAAATATAGCATCCTCACCTAAATTGACCATAAATGGACCAACGTGATTATTGAGGATTTCTTCCACATATCTTACGCTAGTTAAAGAGCCGTTTTCTATGATCACCAGCTCTGTGCGACTTTCAGAAGAAATTCCGGCCCACACAAGTACAGACCCACCACCGTAGGCTACTTTTTCTTCGATGCATGCTTGCTTGAATCTTTCCCCTGGTCTTCGATACACTCTGTGTCTTCCATCGTGCTTGTAGAGCATAAATTTTGATTCGTCGGCGAACATAACTTTTGACCAATCTTCAATACTCCAATTTACGTGGCCCTGGGCATATCTTAGTCTTGAAATACGATGCCCACGCTCCAGTTTTGGGCCGTTTGCAGGTCTAAGGGGTTTTAAGTTAGATTCAGCAAGCCGACGTCTTACTGTCCATGCACTTGGGTTACTTCCTCCGAGGTGTCGAAACTGATTTGTGAGTTCAGTTCCTGTGAGAAAGCGATTTCGAAGCATGGTGTTCACCAAGTATCGGTCTTCTCGTGCTGTGGTACACCTGGTTCTGCCCGTTCCTGGTCTGCGTAGGTTAGAACCAGTTTCTTCGTAACGTCGGAGAACTCTTTGTACTGTTGACAGCGACACACCGACAGTCCTGGCTGTATCGCGCTGACTCCGGCCGGTTTCCAGCATTGTAAGTATTCTGGTGCATTCTTCAGGCGTAAGCGACATAATTTCAGCTTGAATAATGAATATAGAGCACTATCAACATGGTTTATGTACCCACATAAATGACAGATTACAAACAAAAGCAAAACCAAATGCTGTAATTTCGTAGTTCCATCTTCGAAAGTGGCCCTTTTTCAAATTTGATTTTTTTATGATATACCTTTACAATAACTAAGAAGTTTTAATACCTTCATTTAAGGAGTATTACATTGTCTATTAAATACAATTTATTGCATTAACCTAGCATTTTTAGTTTCCGAGATTTTTAGGATTCTTTAAGTGACCCGGATTCATTGCTCTCGAGTGTATTATGCGAAGATGTAATTGTAAAATTGCATTTAATGCTAATGAGTATTCCATTCGATTCAAAAAATCTGTGACATCACATTGTTATAATTCATACAAATTCCGCGTTTTGACAGAACCAAATACCTACCCTTTCAAATACCCAATTCCGACCTGCAATTTATCCAGTTCTAATTGGTCCACTAATTCCTCTCTTTCTGCATGAAATTGGATGCATTTCATCAACAAACGATGCACATCATCTATTACTCTAGAAGAATCACATTTAGGGTAAGAAACTTTCCTAAGGTTTATGGGACCTAACTTATGAAACCAAACCTGTGAAACATAATGCTACGTTTAAGCTCACACCGTTTAAGACAGAATTGGTAAATCTCCCAGAATTTTTGCCAAGCCAATTTCTAACTGATTTCTTCGGATTAATTACAGTTTATAATTAAAACTTGCTTCAAAATCGGTGAAGGAAAACATCGTGAGGAAACCAGCAAGTCAAGGCATTTGAAGCTAAGTCAGAGGCCCATGCGCAGCATAAAAACTCTGACACCAGGTTAGTCACTAACCGTGTGGTTAGTGACTAACCTGGTTTCAGAGTTTTTCTTCTTATCGTGTGATAAGAAGAAGATTAAAACTGCCTCTTGACCTGGCGATGGTTACAAGTAGGACGTAACCTGGACTCAGCCTCGCTCAAATATTCCATGAAAAGATTAGGTTCTATTATTATGGCGGGTGTAAACGCATACAATCACGATCTATGTAGTCAAATCAATCGGATGCAAACACACAAACAATTGCTTCTCAAATATCGGAGGGTAGTGAGAGATTAGTGGACCGCATCCATCGGTAACGTGAGGATTTGCAATGTTGTAGCCGCTCTCGGGAATCAGAGCTTTAGAGAAATGGCTAGGCTTTAATTATTACCTGCCATTTCTGGTTACCTTGTTCGTTATTGGCGTGATTAATATACAACAATACTCGTATACGCCAATAAAATTGATTTGTATTGTTTAATATGACAATTTATGTGATGGTTTATTTCATGATAATCTATACAAACTATTAATTGAAGTCTCTTCGTGTCTATCTGCGTGATTACGTTGTTCTTATAAATTATGCATCGGATTTTGGTGCGGTTTTCATCATTTAGAGAGTTTATTCCGAAAGGTATGCGTGTGTATTACGTTATTGTTATTCTCAACATAATTATGGAAATTTCGATCTTTTGCCAAGTCGTAAAACCGAGTGAAGCAAGGGCGTGTCCCTAGTATTATTATACTCTAAGGTGTAACAGTGTCTGTCTGTTTTGTTTGCACGGCTGCAATTATGTATAATGTGTGTTTAAATCCCTTGAGACTTCGGCCGTACCGGTTACATTTCCCTAACCCACCTTTTAAAAAAGCAATCTCTAAAGCTTTACGAGGGATTTAGTATCCCTTTTTGAACCCTTTCCATAAAGTAAGATATGTCAAAGTAGCCGCAATGTAACATGTCCGGCTTGAAAAAAGGAATGAGAAAAATAAGCGTCGCGACGACATCTCTAAGTGTTTTGGTACTAGAACTAAATAATTATTCCAAAAGTTACAGAGATAATCACGGTCAAAATGTCATTATTCGTTGTTGAACAGTAGGATGGAGGTGGTGTTGTCACAGTAATCTACAAACAAAAATGTTTGTATTACCTTAATATGTATGTGAAAAAGCTCGTATGCTGTATGTGTTTTCTAAAAATCTCCACTTATTAATTCTTAGTTAGCAGTGATAGGCTAGTGGTGTGACCAATGGATTGCCAAGTTAAAGGTCTTGAGTTCGAACGCAAGGCAAAAAAAAAAAAACAAACCTTTGATTTTACGGATTCATGTACGTATTGTATAATTATCACTTGCTTAAAAATCGGTGAAGGATAACATCGTGAGGAAACCAGCATGTCTAAGAGATATTCCTCAACAGCATGTGAAGCTAAGTCAGAGGCCTATGGGCAGCATAAAAACTCTGACTCCAGGTTGGTCACTAACTACACGAAAAGAAGAATAGTCCAGTCAACAAGGAAATTCTTTGTATGGAAAATTCACATTAATTCCCCTGTTGCTGCAACTTTGCAGTGTGATAAAGTAATGTTTATAGATAATGGTTGACCAGTTATCCAACATTTTTTTTATTTAGAAGTTAGGTATTTACACCTAAACATGAAAAATCATTTCTAGATCTGGATGAAAAATTGCTCCGTCCAAAATTCCTTCGGTATATGCCAGTAAATACTAATATGTATATAAGAATTCTTATTTGAAATCATCTCAAAAAGTCGAATCGTTCAGACATTTTGCCAACAGTTCTACGACACTACCTCCCTACAACACAGACAGCTCCAAGATCGATTACTGGTCGCTCGGTGTCAGTATCGAGATAAATGACTCTCGATTCCAGCTTGCGAGTCTAGTCGGGACCGCAGTGTAATCTGTGCTGGGACATATGCATCTTCACGTTACACAGACTGGAATAATTAGTTGATTGTCTTAGGTGGGAGTTACTTGTGTGTTTGGTTAGTTACGGTAACCATATCGTTGTTTATGAATTCCAAGATAGAGACGAGTCGAGACCGCGCACCGACAAACGTGGGCTGGGTGCAGGGACAGTGTCAGTGACCCGAGCTTAGTCCATAGATGGGAGTAATGTTATAATTCATGTATACAAAAAATTGTAAACCATTTTGATAGAGTAACGGTGGAGTTTCTTGCCCATTCTTCTCCAGACGAAACTACCTTTTGAAAGGGGCGACTAGAATCAATTCTATTTCTTGTTTATTTTGACATTCAAAAGTGCCTTACATGTGCTTATTTGAAATAAATGATTTGATTTTGACTTTATGGGTCTATCCATTACACATCGTTAGGTTAAGCCTTTGGTTGGTAGGTTTTCATTTGTAGATATTTGACAGTCGTTACGAGTAGGCAGAAGCCCGAAAGCCTAACAACCAGTATTAGTAACATATAACCCCTTAACTGGGTTTTGGAAGGCAGAAAGGCAGTCACTCCATTTAACATACTAGGCAGATGATGATGATCACACTGGTGGCGGAAGGCGGCAAACTGAGCAATATAGTGCAGCTTGAGAGATGGCGCTGTCTAGAAGTAGACTGCAATTGGCTGAGTGGTCGATTGGTTATTTGAAACTAGTCTGTTCCTTAGCAAAAAATTAAAAATAAGGTTGTCGAACAGTAATACCAATTTACATTATCTAGTGAGTCTAGCACAAACGCATGGAGTAAACGTTGCGAGAATTAAAATTATTTTAAAATTGAAAATACTCTGCACATTATATTAATTTAGTTTTAAAGACTATTCCCATGTAAAGGTATTACTATTTACGTATTTTGCAATTATGTATAAAATATTATACCAAATACCCATATATATAGATACATAATAAACGATCCATTACGCGTCACATTACGTTACGTTTACGTCTCGCGTGCAGCCTCTGATCTTTGATCCCTAGTGCAGTGACTATACCGACCACCAGGATAACATAACAAAGCGGTATTGTCCGAAAGGGTTACCGCTACCTCGAAACATAAAGGGCTAAGAAAGGAACATGGATAGGTTTTAGTCAGTAAGAGTCTTACACTCCTTTCCGCTAGGCTAGGCAGATGATGATGATGACTCCCTTCCGCTCCACCCAGAGCAGGAGGGGTCATTAGATGATTTCCCAACCTCAAAAAGAAAAAAATGGCTAACATAACACCATGAAGATAGGTACCGAAATACAACTAAAAATGTTCCTGCAAATCGCCAAACATGCGACTAACATTCTGCCGGCGCACAAGATTGATGGCTGACGCTACCTTTGTCACTATTGAAATAAATGGCCGCTGATATCACCGAACGGATTTATACCGTTCACTATCACCCTGACTGATTTCCTGATTGTCTTTAAAGTATGCAGAGTGTTATCTATAACGCTAATATTACTAACAAAGGGGCAGACAGAGGTGTATTCTGACCTTTATGTTATGCATGAGTGAGACTTGCGAGATTATTGACGTATAGACTACGAGGTACTAATTATTGTATATATATTTAGATAAGTGTAATAAAACTACAAATATCTCAAAATAGAATAAAATAATTAAAGTCTTATTCAATTACGATTATTCAACATCTTTTCAAAAGGTTTTTAAAGAAACAAAACTAATTAATATAGAACAAATGTATAAATATAACACCTGCATACTTGTACGAAAAAAAATGAATAGAGACATACATACACAAATAACATTCACAAAAAGAATGCACATTCAAAAACGCATGACGAGGCAAGCTAACCATATAATTTTAAGAGCACCAAGGACAAACTACGGTATAAAGACTATTATAATTATATGAGGGGGCTGAACTCTATACCTAAAGAAATTAAGGAATCGAAATCACTTCCAACTTTTAAAAGACTATTAAAGCACCACCTGACTAATGTTTTATCATTGTAAGTTTTTGCCGATTTTGTTACAACCTAATTTTAGTTTATTACCAAGCGAAACCGTGGCTTATCTTAATTGTGATGTTCTTCCTCATAGAAGTGAATAAGTGTGCCTATTCTTTTTGAGTGAAATAAAATTTTCTTAAACCGTAAATCGTATTAACTTTTATGTTAGTATGTATATGTGTAATTGTACACTACCTGCAGTATCGTTTTTCCTTTCTCCCTTAATCCATACAAAGGTTTTCTTTAATCCATTTTAGCGATAAGTCCACCATTGTGTCACCCATTGTAAAATGATTTTTATCTTGTACATAATAAAGAGTATTATATTCTATTTTGGGTACTACATAATCTGTTTCAAATGGAAAACCCTTCTAGGTAATAGATTATGTTTAATTGCTTTATTATTAGGAATAATAAGACATTTTTATAATCAGTAAATATTTTAGTAAATTAATTCAAAAACTATTTATGCTGTCAGTCTCTGAGCACGTTCCGGAATGACAGTGATGCGGACTAGTATTTCGACGCCTTAAGTGTCATTTTGTTTCTGTATTTATAGGTATAATTATGTATAGTTAGTAAGATAGTCATTTATTTTTAATTTTAATTATCTTGTATGAATACACGTAATATTTAGAAGATAAATCTGCATAATGATTTATATAAAAAATAGTCAAGGGGCATCAAAAAATTCGTCCCCATCGCTGTCAACAGGAAAAGTTCCCACAAATCTGGCAGCATTTCCGCATTGTATGACAATCTTATAAGAAATATTGACCACGATTAGTGTTAGCATTCGAGACGGAATTAGATTAAGAATAATGTATCAAAGAATCAGCATTGCCATACAACGTGGTAAGGCGATCTACACACGGCACCGCGTTCAGCCGCGGAAGGCGGTGAAGCAGATCTCATGTCGCATTGGTCTCTAAGAAATCCGTTGATGCGTAACACACGTGCACCGCCCGACCGCGCGGTCGAGCGGTGCTCGTTTCTACCGCAAACTACTCCTACCGCGCGGTCGAGCGGTGCCGTGTGTTAATCGCCTAACGCTGCCAACCCCTTGTGGGAACCTATCCTCAAAAAAAGGGCATCAAACAATTTAGTATTTCTCTTGCCGTTTTAGATACTTGCCCAATATTATTTATAATATTTAAGACTTTTAAATGATATAAATATCTGTACAAATGGAAAGAATCTCTAAAACCATATATTTCTCTCTAAAGAACGACCGACTTTTGATAAAAACAAGAAAAAATTGATGATGAGAATTAATTCGTTATCAGGATCAGTGTGATTTCATCTTCAGATAAAGTTTGAGACGTAAACGAAGCTTCAGGCGAAGCTGTAGTTCCAAAATAAAGTGACAATCATCTGGTTTGAGACGAAACACAAAACAGGAAAGTACATCTTAAAGGGTTCCTTGAAAAACTTTCCATTTTGTTTTCCCGCTAAAATATAAGACGCGAGGATAATGAAAAAGCTTATCTTGGACATATTTTTAATAACAATAAAGTATTATGCAAAAAATGACTACGTTTTCTGTTGTACAGTCACGAGCACCAATGTTTATACACTTAGAAACATTCAAAAGCGATTTTCTCGTGGAATAACAGTAACTTTGTGATAATAAAACCTTTTTCATATTAGTATGGGTTCCCAAATACTATTTCCGTAACAAAATATAATTACAACAAATTCAGAAGGAGAAAATCACTTTTAAAAGTTGCTCAGTGTATACATATTGTTGCTCGTGACTGTACTCAATCTTTTTTTTCTTTTGGAATTGAAGAGAAAATAATAATTGCTTCAGTATTTTGTAGGCACCTGTTTGTTTTAGAATTGTTTTTGTTTCAGTAAAAGCCTGGTTTTACCTGTCTGGGCTGTCAAACTGTCCGTCTGCCCTGATGAATGAAGACCAAGATGAAGCATTTACTTAAAAACGATTATATACAGACGCCAGCACAGGCTGCCCCAAACTGTCAAATTAACTCAATTGAAAATGAACCTTATGGTTTTGTAATAAATTTGAAAAACTATCAAAGAAATTTGACAGATAAGGGTAACTTGATGTGCTGGCCTCTGTACGTTGACCTTAAGTACACAGGTAACCTTGTTTAATAAAACATCATCGCGCCTATTCCACGTAGGGGTAAGCAGAAGGGTTGTACACTCACATTTCATGTTTAGGTTTCATTATAACAGGAGGAGAGTTTTTTAACGTCAACCACAAATCCAGGCGCTTCACATAGAATTTTGGAAACTCATGACGCTTTTCTATCTGGTGATCAAACTCAGGACCTCACGCTCTGCAGTCACACTTAAGACCTCTAGACAAACGAGGGAAACTGATTGTTTAACTTTAATGGTTAGAAAAGCGCACTCTAATATTTTTTTACGCGACTTTATTTTTTTTTAAAGCAAATACTTTTTATTTCGTATTTTACGAACTGTCTCAAAATAAATGTCATTCCACCCGTCTATCTTTCTTTCATTCTTTAAAAAAAATAGGGAACGGTATTTTTTTGAAAGAAAAGTTTGCATAGTTTATGCAAGTAAGTTTACGAGTATGTAAACAATACAGGAAAAATAAAACGATGTCTCTTAATAGTAAATGTTTTCAGAAATCATAAACGATAATACCTACAGAACATTCAGTGCACGAGTCCGACTCGTTCTTGACCGGTTTTTTTGTGTTTCTTGGCGTCATGTTTACCACTATTACAAGTATTTTAGTTCTTTATTTGAATTAGTTAATCAGCAAAAAAAATAAGACTATGAGTGCATATATTATTACGTAGGTATCGATATACAGTCTCTATCATCGTTCCTATTGAAAGCACAATTAGTTCGTACTTTCAACCATGTATAACTAAGCTATTTAATGTTACACACAGCTCCAACAACAAATCCGTGAAAATCGGACGCCGGATCGGACGGTTTATGTCGCAGCATTTGGAGCCAGGCCAGTGGAGTGTACCCTTAATGGAGTAATGGAACGAAGATGGATGCGATCACTTAAATGGATAAAATAAAATTTAATTTATTATGAAGTAAATTGTCGAGTCCTTTTTAATGTTTCGGGCGTTTTAGAGCTATTCTTTTTTTGTTGTTTTCTTGTAATCAATTAAACCTTTTAAATTATGTTTCAATCATGTAATTGGAACATAGTGAAGGCTAAAGGCTAGTGTTTTAAAGAAAGTATCGATTGTTTACATGATGTAGTTAGGTACACTTAATCTTCTTGCAAGCAGTGAGAGACTAGTGCTGTGTCCGTCGGACTGCCAAGTCATAGGTCTCGAGTTTGAAACTAAAGCACGCACCTCTGATTTTACGGATTCATGTGCGTATTGTGAAATTATCGCTTGCCCAAAAATCGGTGAAGGAAAACATCGTGAGGAAACCAGCATGTCTGAGAGATATTTCTCAACAGCATGTGAAGCTAAGTCAAAGGCCTATGGGCAGCATTAAAAAACCAGGTTAGTCACTAACCACATGAAAGAGTATTTTGCTCATTCAAAGGTATGAAAATGAGCTCTAAAATATTTAAAACCATGTTTAGTACTTTAATGTTGACCAGGTAGGTAATACCTAGTTATAACACATTTATAATGGCCTTTCATCTTGGCAATTGAGAAACATCGTGAGGAAACCAGCTGTCTATGCTGGTTTCCTCACGATGTTTTCCTTCACCGAATTTTAAGCAAGTGATAATCATATCTATACTTACCTAATACGCAGATGTATCCAAAAAGCCAGATGTGCGTGTTCGAACTCGAGTCTTATGACTTGGCAGTCCGACGGTCACACCACTAGGCTATTACTGCTTACCAAATCATTAAAACTTAAATAACCCTGATGCCTGGAATCTTATTCAAAATTAGGATAAGTAATGAATACCACTGTTTAATGATATTTCAGGTAATTACAGACACTTGTTTGTGAATCATTGATTAAAGGCTTGATTTGGTTGTTAGAAAATCGAGGAGCGGTTTATGGTCGGAACGGGTTACTTAGATACCTATTTAATAATGACAAAGTTTTTTAACGGTGGCACGGAACCATTCATGCGCAAGTCCGACTCGCACTTGGCTGTTTTTTTCTAGTTTCCTTTCAATTTATTCGCAGTTAGGCAAAAATCTATTTACAAATACAAATTTAAAAAAAAAGATTTGGAACAATACATACAACGTGGCGCTACAATGGTGACATTAATTTAGCATACATACCTATACATTTTTCATTCGCATTAATGAAATTAAAACGAATAAGCAATACTATTAAGATAAAACAATTTCAAAAAGTACACGAATTGATTGTAATCTCACATAGATTGTGTGTGAATTGAAAAAATGTTTTTTTTTTTCAATTTGCGATTTATTCAATTCTATCAACATTTATATGATTAATAGGCACTAGCCGTACCCGTATGTTAAATTAATGTCACCATTGTAGCGCTACCTTGTATGTCGCTTTTATTAGCGCCCACCCCAGGGCGAAAGACAAGGGTTCTACTACAACATTTTTGGTAATAATTAAAGGTAGAAACATAAACATTTATTAAAAATAATAAAACAAGAACTTGACATCTATTAACAAGTAGAAGTATAAGCAGGTGTGTGTGTGTGTGAGTGCGTGTGGGAAGGGTGCTTGTATGTGTATGCCGGGGATGACTTATGAATGTAATTTAAGTTTGAATCTCTGTTTCCTCTTAAGTCATCATCAAGATTAGAAATACCAATCAGTAAAGTAAACTGTAGTGTGTGTAGTGTAGTAAACTGACTAGTTTACCATTACGACACGGTTGGCGCAGTGGTTGAGCGATTGACTGCTGCGCACTATGTCGCGGGTTCGATTCCCGCACGGAACAAATATTTGTACGACCTGCAAGTATTTGTTACGAGTCTGGGTGTTTTCTATCTATAATATGTATGTATTTACAAAAAAAAATGTATATAAGTAGTTTATCAGCCATCTCGTTACCATAACACAAGCATTAGGTTGCTTAGCTTGGGACGATATGGCGTTGTGTGAAATGTCCAAGGATATTTATTTATTTATTTATTTATTTCTTTATTTATTTATTTATTTATTTATTTATTTATTTATTTATTTATTTATTAACCTTTTGATCGCCCGAGCATGAACGCACACGAGTGCCCTCCACGCCAAGCTACAAATTTATTTCTTCTTAAATGAATTATCCAATATCTATGGTGTCTTTAAATTTGTTTCGTGTCATTAAATACGTACGAGGGCTTCAATTTTTAAGATATCTATAAAAACACACACACAAATGTAATGATTTAATAATGTTTATTTCGTGTTATAGTGTACCTGCATTGTCACATTGTATTTGTGTAGTTGGCGTAAAGGGCATGCGCTTGCTTGTCACGTATATGTGACAATGGCGTTCAAAAGGTTAAGATTAAAAATAAGTAGGTAGGTACCTTTCGAATAATCTGGCAAAAATCTGCATCCCAATTGCATAAAACACTTTCGATCTCCGTATCATTTATTGAAGGCTTGATTAGGCTTTTAGTAATTCGAGGAGATTATCGTCGGAGGAGGTAAGTTACAAATTTAATATTAATTATCATAAACAAAGTTTGTTTGTTAGCTGTAAATGAACCTTGTTTGTTTATCAAATAACGTTCATTTACAGCTGCCAAACTTCTATATTTATATTATAAATGATATTCGGTTTTCATGTCTGTACACTATGTATGACCCCGTTGTTCTTCTTAAATATAGATTTTGATGCGATTTTTACCGTCATTGAAATTATTTACTCCGGATAGTTTATGTAGATTTTACATTAATATTAAATTTATAAATACAACTGGCTGTTGAGACAGATTTTGTCCTGTTTCTTTGAACTCTATCGCAGCGCGACCTAAAGCGTACATTGTGAATCTAAACAATCCAGGAAATTAGTTAAACATACTAAAAAAAACCTCAAAATTTGTCCAGCCGTTTACGGGGAGTTCTGTGACATACACACGTACTGAAGAATTACTTAATTTAAGAAATGGAAAGGCAAGAAAGAAAATTATTTATACGTATATCTGGAGTTGTCATTTCGCCCTCAAATCAATTAATTTCTTGCGACACTCCTATAGCAAAAAATACCGTATTTAAAAGTGTCGATACGCCCGTTTCGGGCGAGGCGAGTATTTAATAAGCTTACAATTGAGCTAATGGGTTGCCTTAACAAGAGAATAACACGCACTATAGGACTACCCATGCATCGAATTTCCATTCTCAACTCCAGCAGTCTATAGGACAAAATTCGTTTATATCAAAGTTTACAACCTAACCTGTACAAAGTCACTATATAATCTAAACACATTATCTTTCCGTCGTCTCTGTCGCCTCTTTATTTGAATACGTCGTTAATATAGGCGTCAGGAGCAGGCCTGTCATTACGACGCGTCAAAGGCGGAATTAATGGAAGTCGCAGGCGTAAGCTAAGTCGCCTCCGTATCACTGGGGGGTCATGAGCTTGGGTGGGTAGAATTTGTGGTGGATAAGCTCATTGCTTATTGTAAGTTTAAAACTGTTTGAAGACTTGAAAAAAATGCTGCATTTGAGCTTTTATAATTAAGTTAAGCATAGTATAATTAAGCAAGTTGACAACTTGTCATTTAATTATTTAAAAAAAAAAACGCGCTTTGATGTGGAGTGGGTGACACCAGCCCGTATTACTCTTGAGTCATGGGGCCTGAGTACGCAACTCCTTTTTAAGGAAATTTCTCTCCGATTGCTCGACACTTCACGCGACCAAAGGGCTGGATTTTTCTTTTCCTAAAGAATTAGCATTGCCTTTCAACGTGATAATCCTGCCAGTGTTCTGGGCACGTTCGCACGCGTCCTGTTTTTGCATTTATTCGTATATAGTAAGTAAGATAGTCATTTCATTTAAGTATGCATAAGTTGTTATTATGTAGAACGGTTATTAGTTGAATTTAAATTAAACTAGAACAGTTTAATTACCTAATTGTTATTTCTATTTAATGTGTGTACGCCGCTAACGGCAAAATAACTATAGAATCTCTATAGTTATTTTGTATCTGTACCTATTTTTTTTACACCCATTTTTCACCTATGTTTTACAACAAAACTTTGACTTTGCCTTTGAAAGTTTTTATCTACTAGGGTGATATTTTGGTAAAACCTACATTTAGACGAGCTAAACTTCGACATTAATCAGTGCTTAGAAATATATTGGTCAGCCTTAAATTAATGAATAATATGATTTAATTCTTATTCGAGGGGAATAGGTAGACTAGACAGGTCAATGGCAGTACCCTCCCTTCTTGGGACTTCTAACATAATAGGCGAAAACTGGATATGATAATTATATAGGTTCATTTTATAGGCACTCAGACAGCGAGAAATGTACATGTATTTCCATGAACCACTCTAATATCTATATCGATAATATAATATTGGAACCACATGATACCTTCACTATATAACTATTAGCATATTCTGAAAGCCTGGTACCAACGGCATCGGGCCCCTATAACCACAATTACGGTAAGACCGCGAATCCGTCAGGCGTGGCACTGACACCGACCGAATACGGGCTGATAATATTATGACAACATTATTATTCCTAAATAATTTATTTATTTATGCTATGCGATAATATGGGCTGTTCATTATAATGTACAACATTGTCTGAAAAAAAATATATGATTTGATTCTTTTGAATATCAAATGTGTGACGTGCCTGTTCGACTTTATGTAAGCCTGGTACTAACAATTTAAGAATGGACATACAGGAACATAACTGTTTAAACAAAAAATAAAATAAACGCAAAAAAGAGAAAAGGAGTCCACTAAAAATATATAACGAGGAGAAAGCTATGGATAAAACTTACCATACCTGTCAAGCTTGGTATAACCTGAACATGAGACGATAAATCCTCGCTGATTAACATCCATCAGACACGTGAAACCAAGCTTAAGCTTTTCATAAACAATTCACCATCACAATATTACAGAGACACACCCTCATACCAGTTGTTCAGCCATTTCATTGCTGAATGAAATGGTTGAACAACTGACTCTGATTTTCTATACCGAAGCCGTCAATAATAATCTCGAAAGCCTTTGTAAATGACATCGTGTCTGTTACTGCACCCTAATTGTTTAACGTGCTATGAGTGACAATCCTTAACTTTTTGACTAAGCAACCAAATTCAAGGCAAGAGATGCAGACGAACATATTCACCGAAGGTAAACAAAAGGTTTCTATAAGCACCTTCCCTCATTTCACTATCAAAATTCTATCGAAGGGAATCCCTTATCACTTCTCCGAACTACAATTAAATTACATAATCAAATCAAAACATAAACTATACGCCTTCGAAGAACATCAATCCCAGACAATCACGGGAGCTAATCTTAACACTTAATTACTGTACGTGTTCGGTATCGGTAGAAATGATTACCCCTTCTTATTAGAAGGGGTAATCATTTACCCCGATGCCCCGGTGCCCGATGTCTCTTAGAGACATTCGCAATATAGGATGACATAATATTGCAGACGTTAGTTGGATTACGATGGGAAATAGAGAACTCTATCGACCTCCAACGCATTCTGTAGGGTACACACATTGAGGGGAAAACGACGGATAGTTTTGAAAAGAAAATCTGTGTCACTTACGCGGATTTCGGGTCAGGGATAGAAAATGAAATTGTTAGCTATGTATTGTGTAGGTATACGTCGTAGGATTTCAATGCTCGAATAGAATTTCAGTCGAAAATCAAGAGAACGCTAACAGGAAAATGATGAAGTTTTAAGTAGTTGCCCCACAAATACTTTCGCAATGCTACAATTTATCACCATCAGCTTGACTCTAAACTGGCGATGTGTTTTAATTCTGTAATTTCAACTGTTTAATTATTTTTCTACATAATAACAACATATACTTAAATTAAATTACTATCTAACTAACTATATACAAATAAATACAAAAACAAAAAGGACACTCAGGTGTGTGTGTACACAACAGGATGTGTTGAGTAGCCAAATAAGTCGTAACTAAATTAACAGGCAAACTTATTTTAAATTATTATTAATATTAAACCTATTAGACGGTAATCCATTTCCGTTTGTCCCTATAAAACCCATAGCCTAGACACCACTGTCCCCATCATCATTTCAATTAGTGATAGCATTAACGTCGACAGATTATCATTGGGAACCTCGGCTTTTGAGCCGTGCACAGATTATGTACAAATAATCAGCTCGGGAGGTTGTGATGTTTACGTGTTTGTCTTTGATAGACAGCGTATTGTCTTTGGTATAGAGGTAAGTAAATAGTTAGTTCAGATGAGTCACGTACCGACACGTGTCTATAAGAGAATTTGTAGCAAATAATAATGGACAGGAATCACTTAAATGTCTCATATAAAATTCTTAAATGTTATGATCTCTTAATTTAATATTCGATCCTTCACGTGAGCAAAGGGCTGACTCGTTCTTCGGCCTAAGAATTATTAGCATTGCCTTTCAACGAAGCAATGCTCAATACTGCCAGTTTTCTGGGCACGTTTCCGCATGACAGCGATGCGGACTTTGACGCCTAAGTTCCTTTTTGTTTTTTAATTTATTTTTATAGTTAGTTAGATACTTATCCACTTACTAATAAACGTTGTATAGCGTACATAGTTACACAACGTTTTGTCCTCTTTATTTAAAAGTCAAATTTCTGATGACTGAAAGAGAAATCAGTGTGTAACTATATTCACCTGTTATAATGCGTTTATTCGTAAGGGGGCTAGTCATTTAATTTTAAGTACGTGGTGTAGATGTTACTATTTTTCAACCGATTCCTTAGAATTATTTGGAAACAGTTTTTGTATGTATAAGATCAGCGTTCAAGCATCCAAAACTAATGCAAGAAGCAGAACGCATTCAAAATTTCTAATTAAATGCCTATTCCCAATCGCACAGTTATGATTTATTTAGCGATACAACAATAGCCTAGATATTACTCGCGTTGTTTTTCTAGACAAATATGTCCCTCGGGGGGTATAAATATCAGGTCGGGTTGCTTTCTGTTTGGTTATTGTGTTGATTTCACCCCCTCAGGGGAACTCTTAACAGGTTAAGCAAGTTAATTACGTTTGAAATAATGACCTCTGTTGGGGTCTTAGGTGTACAAGTTAGTTTGGGGTAGTCATATACATGAATTTGTTTGAATAGTTTATAAATTACGATGATTACGGGGATAGTGACATTTTATTTTAATGAATATTCTGAAATAATTATGCTTTTGATCAATCAATTTTTCAACCAGTATAATACTGGTTGAAAAATTGATTGATAGCCATACCGTAAGTAATGTCGACTAACAGAATGTGAATCACACTTTGAAGGGATATCCTGGGATATTGCGAACCTATTGCTTCTTATGTTCGAAGAATTTGTCTGCTCAACAAGATAAACGACGCAATGAACATTGTTTAACTGTAAAAATGAAAGCCATTGCTACTCTGTTATAGTGTGATACGACATAACAAACATAATAATATCTCTAAACAGTCTTTCAATTGTTTTTTTCTAAACATTCCATATTCAAATATTCGACCACAATCGGACTATAAATATAATCAACAAAGCAATAGTGAACATCGTCGGCGTTCCATCGTATTGTAACGAGTGGAGTCAACCCCCCCCAGCCTCCGCTCGTCGCGTGCAGCCGTGCGTACCGCTTGTGATCGCGTTCGTGCGTGCATCGCGTGCGTACCTGCCGCTTTACGCCCTGCGTGCATCAAAGTTACTAGAGTTAATCCTTATTAACTCGAAACTTTGTCGTGTATATTAATGCTATATATTACAGTATAAGGTTATTATCATTTCAGGTGTAATTTCTGAAAGAGACTGTCTACGAAGCCTTCGAAAATAACTCCTGCGTTGGTAAACACATCAACCCATGTCTGATATAGCTACAACATTCATTCCAAAATGATAGTGTTTGTACAGTGCTACGAGCTACTAAAACGAACGCAAATAAACGACGCTTTGAACTATAATATCTGTAAATTATATTGTGCTTATTCTGTATTAAACATAAAACATTATTTACTAACAGTTTATTTTATATTATTAAAACACCCACGCACCATACTCTACCTATAATTATATACGAGTAAGTTCACGATTTATCTTACAAAAAATTGCCTGAAACTTTAAGTAATTATTTATCAAGAAGCAATTATTCGGATGGTTGGTACAGACGCCAGCACATCAAGCTATCCCTAACTGTCAAATATTCTCAATTAAAAATGAACCTTATGTCTTTGCAATAAAGTTGAAATACTATCAATGAAATTTGACAGATTGTGGTAACTTGATGTGCTGGCCTCTGTACATAGCTCCCGCAGGAACTCTCTTGATTGATGTGTGCGTGTGTTGGTATGTGTGAGTAATAGTACCAGTAAAAAAACTGTAATAGCTGTCCAATGTCCACTCTACTAATGCCAGTCATAAAAAAAATCATGTGCTTAGTACACAGCAAACAGTATAGAAACGTTGTCAGCGGGCTCTCTGAGTTAATCAGCGGAGAGTGGTGCAATAGCGTCAGTATTCGCCTCAGTCAGTTTTGTTCCATTTTGTACCGAACAAACACATGCACGCCGATTTTTACGCGCGAGCAGTGAACGGGTTAAATGAGGCGAATTAGGTCAATGCCCTGAGTTGTTTTACTTTCGGTGATAATATCAGTTTGTGGATTGTTTTGGATATTTTTTCTATTGGTCTGAAGATTTGTTACTTACAACATACTTTATTTAGTATCTAGCACTGTGCCTGCGACTTCGTTTATTGAAGTTTCCTATACAACAAAATCATCCCCGGTAAAATACGTTATTGAAGTTTTAATAGGGAACCTTAATTTTTTCTAATTGCTCAGAAGTAATGTAGCATTTTAATGGTGAAAGAATTTTTGAAATCCTTTGAAGGGGTAATCAATAACGTAACTTCTTATATGAATTGTCAAAACGCGGAATTTGTACGTGATTTGTATGAAATATAACAATGTGACGTCACAGATTTCTAGAATCAATTGGAATACTTCTTATCATGAAATGCAATATTACAATTATAATTATCTTCGCATAATATTTCATTTCTGTACGATGGAAGTTTTTAAGACGAGCGCTCTTTTTTCTATGTCATTTCATATTTTATTTTTGACCGTGTCAAATAGTCAATTACAAACATACAAAAAATACTTTCCTCTTTATAATATTAGTCTAGATGTAGACTTAGAAAGTAGGACATACTCGCACTTGACTAGTTTTATTTCTCGCTCTAGCATGCGTTAATATTCTTTCTTTAATTCCAACGTAAGTCTCAACCCCTCTAATGTTTTTTTTTTCAATTCTCCAAAAAAAAAAAATCGTTAATATCTAAGTTTTAACACTCACTATCAGTGTAGAACCTACCTCAGACCAGACATCTGTGACAGCAGTTAGGTGACAGTTATAAATATAAGTGATAAGGGTACCATGTATCACTGAGACCGATCTACGTTTTATGAAACTGAATTTATAATACGACTGATAAGTTTGTACAGACGCCAGCACATCAAGGTATCCCTAACTGTCAAATTTTCTCAATCAAAAATAAACCTTATGTCTTTGCAATAAAGTTGAAATACTATCAAAGAAATTTGACAGATTGTGGTAACTTGATGTGCTGGCCTCTGTACATTTAACTACATTTTCCCGCGGCGGTGCTCAGATGTTTTTCTCTATCAGAGCTATCTTTCAGCTGAATTTATTTCAAATTAATTGGGTGAAAGAATATAATAATAATATATAATATCTTTCGACATTTCACACAACGCCATATAGTCCTAAGCTAAGCAACCTAATGTTTGTGTTATTGTAACGAGATGACTGATAAACTACTTATATTTTGTAAATACATACATATTATAGATTGAAACACACCCAGACCCGGAACAAATACTTGCAGGTCGTACAAATATTTGTTCCATGCGGGAATCGAACCCGCGACATGCTGCGCAGCAGTCAATTGTTCAACCACTGCGCCAACGGTGTCGCCAAACAAATAAAAAACACCAATTAAAACAAATATCAAACTGACAAATTAATTTCGTGTCTAAATTACCTGTGTAAATAGTAGTTAAATGTTTTAAAGATAGTAGGTATCCCTGTGGATTTTAACTAACCGTTAAACGTTTCAAGGTCAGGTGGAGGCTGGCACGTGTACCTATGTACAGAGGCCAGCACATCAAGTTACCCCAATCTGTCAAATTTCTCTGATAGCATTTCAACTATAATGCAAAGACATAAGGTTCATTTTCAATTGGGAATATGACAGTTAGGGATAGCTTGATGTGCTGGCGTCTGTACAAGAATTTGCATAAATTGGAGAGAACATAAAGTTTGCGTCGATTTGAGCATCATTACGAAGTTGGAGCGTTTCGAGATGCATGGCAAGCTGTCAGAGAACCTAACATCCGGCAGTAGACTGCTATAGGTTGATGATGAAAGGCATATTTCTAGTGCCTTGTTATATTATAGGTAGAAACAAACTTCGTGCGAGCGCTCATAAAGAATTGGGATCAAACGACAGAATAGGGATGATACATAGGTAAAAAAAAAAATTAGTCCGTCAATCAAATAATAGAAAAAATATTTGAAACGTATTTTTTGCTTTATCATATTGATAGAAAATGACTTATATAAAACGCATTAAAGTTGGGGAGTGAGGGCTCGCTGCGTCACAAGTACGTATAAAAACTACACACTTGTGACGTCATCCCACATTTTAACTCATTGTATAGAAGTAATCTTTGGATTACGTAAAAGAAAATTACGTGTCCAATATTTTTAATAATCTAGCTTGCGGACTAAATAAAAAAAAATAGGCATAATCCCTATATGCAAAATTACCACGCATAGCATTTGTGGTTGTATTTAAGAATGAAGAATCCATGAGACGACACTGCAATGGCTCCGGCTACAAAGGCAGTCAGCACCGCTATGAACCATAACGGACTGATTAACTTTTGACGTTCAAAAGTGCTTGTGCCTATCTATACTAATATTATAAAGCTGAGGGTTTGTTTGTTTGAACACGCTAATCTCTGGAACTACTGATCCGAAAAAATATTTTTGTGTTTGATAGTCCATTTATCGAAAAAGACTATGTTGGATAGTCCATTTATCGAGAATGGCTATGTTACATCACACTATGACCAAAAGGAGCCGAGTAGCGCGTGAAACCGCGTTGCAACTAGTTTGAAGTAAATGATTTGACTTTTTCTCTAACGTATCATTTTCACGTTTTTTACATAATGATATGAGCATAACTGAAGACTAGAAGACACTTGGGGAAGGCGTAGGGTTCTGGTTGCGAACGATCCCGCAATCGTCGAGGTGTGAGACGGCACACCTGGGTGGTTCTTAGTCATCATCATCTGCCTAGCCTTTTCCCAACTATGTTGGAATCGGCTTCCAGTCTAACCGGATGCAACTGAATAGTGAATACCAGTATTTTACATGGAGCGACTGCCTATCTGACCTCCAGAAGCCAGTAACTGGGCAATACGATACCCCTTGGTAAGACTGGCTGGGTGGTTCTTAGTATGTAGTCAATTAATAAAAACGCTGGGTAGACGTAAATTTAACGATTTTTTTTTGTTTCTAAGCAAGTGTAGGCGACCGTTTTCAGTAGGTAAATTACGTAGGGCCAAAAGGGTTTTCACATGGTGCACTGAGCACTGAGCGTGGGTTTAGGCTCAGTTTAACCGTAGCTATGTAAGTCAAAACAGGGGGGGGGGGCTATGTCTTGTGGCTTGTGGTGTCCCTAAAGGCGTTAACGGTATTGCTATTAAGATATTTTAGTCAGTTAACTGTAAATGATGGCGAGTTATTTTTACAGTTAAGTACGTCCGTATAAATATCTCAATATTGTGCATACAGATTTATACGTTTGCAGTTGGAATTTATGAGAGAATGTGTTTTGAAAGTACAATGTTAAGTTCGTTTTTGGGATTAATTCATATCTATTATGGAACCCATTATTTAATTTCATTCTGAGAGCTTGGGTACATTGCTTGGACAGGTAGATTTTCACGTGCATTTGACTTAATCACACTGTGTATGGTAAATTCGTAGTAGACGTGAAAAGTAGATCCAGCGGGTACAAAAAGTTTGCGCAAGATTTGTATCAAGTCCCTCCCGATGTCATAAACTTAACTCAATTTTTAAATGAGGGTAATTTGATTAGAATGTCAGATAGCAGAACGCTTCATACGGCTACGCTTCGGCACCATTAAAACAAAAAAAAAATGGAAATTGACATAGTCACGTGATATAAATAAAGTTTAAACAAGAGCATCAGTCATCACCTTCTGTTGGCCCCCACTGCTACCTCCTTTTTGTGCAATAAAAACGGTTTAAGTTTTAGTACTACAGCAATACTTGATAAGAGTCAGTTTCTAAACTCACCCGGGGACTGCACACAGTAGATATTTGTGTCCTTAGCGGAGTCTTCTGTTTCTAGCAGCAAGATTTTTCTTCAATCACTTTCTTTTGTTCAGTGACTGAATCTTTTTCTTCCAATTTACACAACACAACACAACACGGTTATACACACAACAATGCTTTTTATTTATGTTTTATTTATTGAAATACCACTTTCTTGCCTTATTATTAAAACATTAATCACCCTAAGTTTTATCAGTATTAATATTATTATTTCTTTTTTTTATTATTTAATAAACTTTTGACAGCCGGTCGCTGGCGTTGCGCCCGCGTCTCGACACTTACTATAGACAATATAATTGTGTAGACTAGACTATAGACCTCTTTGCTATAGACAATAAGTTATAGTTTAGAAAAGTGATTTTGGATCGTCGGAAGTGGGTGGATCATACTAGGGGGTATTCATTGTAGACATAGTTTCGGTCAATATTTTTTTTCATGTATATTATTTTTTGTTTAAATTTTTGTTTTTATTTCCGTAAGGGATAGATGTAGACGTGTTCGTGGCCAAAAAATACCAGCGCTGTGATTTTTTTTAATGTATTTTTTATAGAGATAGGATACTTTTTGGCTTTTCACAAGTCTTTTATTTTTTTAAGTTTTTGTATATTCCGTTATTTTTATTTGCTTCTTTTATTTTACTGTTTTTATTTCCTGTTTTTGTTCTACTTTCTTTCATTCGCTTGGTCTGATGCGAATTTATTGTTGTATGTATTGTTTTAATATTATTTCATAGTGGGAAAGAGATACCGCTATAGGTCCTGTATAGCTCCGTCTCATTCTCGAAGTAATATTTAAATAATTCTCCTCTTTTAGGTGGTTGCTAGCCGGACCAGTATGCAACTTTTCAATCCTAAATAAATAAATCTCTAAAGTCTAGATTCTATTTTATTGTTTCAACGCTCATTATTGTTTTGTAATCCTTTGCGAAAAAGTAGATAAAGTACTAAAATTTCAAATTGTTTAATATTTATTTAGCCATTACTGCTCAGAGAGCGGAGAGAGATTCCACTTAATCGAGTTTTGATTAAATTAATTAACAGAGAATTGTAATTAAACAAATTAATTAATTTACGTATTGAGTTCCGGTAAACCTATTTAAGTATAATACTCAAATTAAATAATAAACTACCTAACCCGTCAAAAACATACGCGAAATAATTTTTTGCTTCACAAACTTTAAGCGAAACAAAATTATTCGAACACCAAAAAATATTCACAGCAAAAAACGTACATACTGAAGCCATAAAAATATTCATAACAAAAAAGTAAACAAAAACGAAAAAAATATCTAAATTTCCAACTACCCTCGACACGCTCACGTATGACAACGTAGTTTTACGCTCTACAGCCACTCAAACATGTTTAAAATGGCCGACCGCATAGTGAACAAACCCGTAGAATATTGACAACAAAGCCATTTCAATAGTTTTCCGCATTGTTCGACCACCAATTTGGGAAAACGTATCTTTCAATTCATTGGTTAGGTTATCAACTGAATCATTTGTTTCGTTTGATGGATATTTTAGTGGATAAACATGGCTTAACTTGAATTGGGTGATGTATTATTTTAACGGTTTTGTATGAGTTAATCGACAAATGTTACCACTGTTATTTTTCTTTTATTTAATTTTAATGCATCTATGAAGTACATTTTCAGATATTTTTATAAAAACATTTTTTTTTATTTATTTATTTATAAGGGTTTTCTCTTAGCCACCACATCGCCCAGTGCTGAACACGTTCAATTTCAGTGGTGAAATTGGGACGGATTTACAAAATAGTGATGTTCCCCTTTAGTGCTTCATTCATTCATTGTCCTTCGTTTGTTTTTGACTAGCAAGTAGTACTGTAGCAATAACCGTTCCAATCGGCTAATCAATGCCTCCGTAACATAAAATTTACAATGCAACATAAAAACCCATCCAAACAATCATGTCACGCCAAAACAATGTCCCTTAACTATCTCACAGTTAACTACACATACATATTTGAATACTATTCGTAGTGCCACGATAACTTGGACTAACGCTCCGTTAGAGGCCCGTCCATTAACTATTCAGACGCTTTAAATAGAATCGAAAACGTGCCAAGTCCGCGGTAACCTTCCCATGTCGAGGCGCACGATACGAGACGTCATTTCATATTAATGCTGGAGCCGTATTGTGGGAGAGATGGAGGTGTGAAGGTGGAATTGAGGTAGGAATGAGATAGTTGCAATCAGTAGTGGATTATGAAGTGGAACAGTGGTCCCGCGAACGATTGAACCTTCGCTAGTAAAAAGTGTTTAGTCTACACTAAATATTTTCGTTCTAGCCAAAAGTGGACCAAGAAACACAAAACAAGTTACAATAAATTATGTCTATTGTTGCTGTTGGTTGTTATATAGTACTTACTAATTCCATACTTTCACAATACCGCCAACCGACGAAAAAAAAAAACGCGAGCTGGTTGCAAAACTTTTCCTTGTTTAAAATTCGAACATTTCAAACATGATCGTTCCGTAAAGAAATTCTCAAATGAAACTGTGATATTGACAAAATGGCAGAAACTGATGTAAGAAACAAAATTATTCCAAAAACCTTTCATGTTGAACTTGGCTATTCAAATAACAGTAATCTAATGGAACTACAAACAAACTTAGGTATTCGGATACTCCTCAATGGTAACTTCGGAATGAAGTTAAAAACTTTGAGCCTGCTGTATGATATTACCTAATTTCTGGCATCAAGTTATTTTAGTTAGCAGGATAAGCTTCTGTACAAATAATGTTACAAGATATTTGATCTTTACATATTAGCTTAATTATACCACTTCTAAACAATAGCCTCAGATCATGTCATTGTGATTTAGGTTATTAGGGCTGAAGCGTTTCTTGTGTATTATCTGATTAATTATTGGCTTGGTTGATTTACATTAAAAAATATCTCGGAGTTATCACATAGAGGTTATTACTTATTTACCCATAGCGATCGTTTTTACGTACGGCAAATGTTACTGGCTGGTAAGATTTGTGGTAGGTACAGACGCCAGCACATCAAGCTATCCCTAACTGTCAAATTTTCTCAATTAAAAATGAACCTTATGTCTTTGCAATAAAGTTGAAATACTATCAAAGAAATTTGACAGATTGTGGTAACTTGATGTGCTGGCCTCTGTACTATAATTTCTATTTTCTTCTAATCTAGTAAGTTGACAGCGTCGCAAATAGCTGTCAATTATTTTTCAATGTTGAATAATTTGTCAATATTACTAAATTATTAATAACTAACTCATGCCCGCGGCTTCCCCCGCGTGAATGTCAGAAATTGTTACATTACTGGAGTTTTAGTAAGGTTACCTATTTTTTTTAACATAATATATCCAATGTCATCCGGGGATAGTGTAGCTTACAACAGTAAAAGAATTTTTCAAATCGGTTCAGTAGTTTTGGAGCCTATTCAATGCAAACAAAAAAACAATAAAATCTTTCCTCTTAATAATTTATATTAGTATAGATGAATCGTGGTCAAAACATTCGATAGACAACACTGTGGCAGCGGCCTCTTTTCACTGTTGGCTCATTGACTCTGTGATGGTACCAGTACCTTCAGCAACATCGGCCTATAGCAGTCCACTGCTGGACAAGGGGCTCTCTAATAGCACGCCATTCAGCTCGATTCTCGGCAACTCTCATCCAGCTACTACCAGCCACCCTTCGAAGACGGTCACTCCACCTAGTCTTTTTTTTCAGGCTGGGAAATCATCCAATGACTTCTCCCGCTCTGAGTGGAGCAGAAGGGAGTGTCAGACTCTTAGTGACTAAAACCCATCCATATTCCTTCCTTATCTCTTTATGTTCCGGGGTAGCGGTAACCCTTTCAGACAATCCCGCTTACCCGGCAGGCTTGGCCCTGAGGAGCCCCTTCATATGCTGACATCTCTTTGAGGCGCGCGTGGAACATATACGCGCCGTCCGGCACGGGCCTGGTGCTGATCGGACGGTGAGTCACCCATTACTCACCGTCCGCGGGCCCGACTCCACCTAGCCTGAGGGTGTTAGGACACCCTCAGGCTAGGTGGAGGTAGGCCTTACGCTTGCCTATTCGCGGATTCCACTCAAGAACACGTCGACCCCGACGGTCATCGGTTTTACGGCCAATATGGCCGGGCCATAGCCAGTTCAGCTTGCTTTTTGTGTGATCTATGTCGATAACTTTGGTTCTCTGACGGACCGTCTTGTTCCGGATTCGATCCTTCAGAGAGACTCCAAGCATAACCCGTAATACCCAATTCTGCCTATAACTCTGAAACAATGAAAATTTAAGTAAAATCTTCAGTTTCAAGTACTTAATTGTACTCAAATTAATTGTCATTTTGGTTTAATTATTTTCTTAAAAGCCTTCCAACACAACATCTTGGTAAACAACTTTGGCCTGACAACATCTTTAATTAGTGTTTCTTTGATTATAATTTCTTATCTACGCGACGGTAATTAAATACTAAGGTGATACACGAGGCCAGGTATGTATATCCAACATAAAACGCACAAATACGCTAATTTAATTAGGTGATCAAGTTTCAGCTGTTTATTTACTGACTTAATAGGTATCTAATTAGACATAATTAATACAATTAAGTAAAGAAAGAAAGAAAATACGTCTATTTGCGGCAAAAATTTAAAAAGTTCTGAATTTTATTTAAAACAAAAAACTAGCTGCTTCCACCGGCTTCGCCCGCGTGGATGTCGGAAATTATCCCAAGGTAACGTACTACCGGGATAAAAAGTATCCTATGTGTTAATCCAGGTCATAAACTACCTCCATACCAATTTCATCCAGATCCGTTCTGCCGTTTGAGCGTGAAGGACGGACAACAAACTTTCGCCTTTTTAATATTAGTGTGATTTCGTCTCCAATTAAATTGATTGAAGAGAAGATGTGACATCTTCTCTTCAATCAATTTAATTAAAGCTAATTGTTAACGAAACAAAAGAAAGAAAGAAAAATTGTTTATTCTGCACAAACTAATTGCTCATTACAATAATCTATACTTTTTTTTTTTTTTTTTTTTTAAGGCTGGGAAATCATCCAATGACTGCTCCCGCTCTGGGTGGAGCGGAAGGGAGTGTCAGACTCTTACTGACTAAAACCCATCCATGTTCCTTCCGTAGCCCTTTATGTTCCGGGGTAGCGGTAACCCTTTCGGACAATCCCGCTTAACAATAATCTATACTAATATTATAAAGAGGAAAACTTTGTTTGTTTGTTTGGTTGTAATGAATAGGCTCAAAAACTACTGGACCGATTTTAAAAATTCTTTCACCGTTGGAAAGCTTAGTTTTCTAGGAGTAACATAGGCTACTTTTTATCCCGGGAAAAATAACGGGTCCCACGGGAAAGACCACGGGAGCGAAGCCGCGGGCAAAGTGCTAGTATAAAATACACTCATACCAAATAGTCACGTATTCTATTAATAAAAGATTGTCAATTTTATCTATTGCCAAGCACAAAAACAATTCACCGGTCATCACGTCAACGCCGGCTGACGCTGAAATTCAGCGCTGTGGCTCTGTCTCGCATGGGGTCGAAGCATTATGCTGAGCGATGACCGTTTTGCGCGAATGTAACGCATATTTCCCCACAATTTGTTGTTTTTAAAGTGAAACTTTTATTACATCGTCTCAAACTTTTTCGTCTGTGTGTTGCATGTCGCGTGACGGTCGGCCGCGGAGTAGGGATAAAGTGAAAGGCGCTCGTCAGAGCAGCCAAGGCCAATATGGCGGCGCCTATAGTGTCAAATGTCTTTAATGTGAAAAAAAGTTTCACTTTTACCGTGGTTTCATAAAACCACACAATCCTTTTATTGTTGTTTGTTATTTTTACTGTAACAAATAAACGTATATATACTATATTTGACGACACGGTTGGCGCAGTGGTTGAGCGATTGACTGCTGCGCACTATGTCGCGGGTTCGATTCCCGCACGGAACAAATATTTTGACGACACGGTTGGCGCAGTGGTTGAGCGATTGACTGCAGCGCACTATGTCGCGGGTTCGATTCCCGCACGGAACAAATATTTGTACGACCTGCAAGTATTTGTTACGAGTCTGGGTGTTTTCTATCTATAATATGTATGTATTTACAAAAAAAAAAAAATGTATATAAGTAGTTTATCAGCCATCTCGTTACCATAACACAAGCATTAGGTTGCTTAGCTTGGGACGATATGGCGTTGTGTGAAATGTCCAAGGATATTTATTTATATTTATTTATTTATTTATTTGTACGACCTGCAAGTATTTGTTACGAGTCTGGGTGTTTTTCTATCTATAATATGTATGTATTTACAAAAAAAAAATGTATATAAGTAGTATATCAGCCACCTCGTTACCATAACACAAGCATTAGATTGCTTAGCTTGGGACGATATGGCGCTGTGTGAAATGTCCAAGGATATTATTATTATTTCCTTTCTTTCTTTCTTATTTACATTACGTAATTACTATGTACCCATTGTAACGCGAACATCCTATGAAATAAAAACCTGCAGACTATCCTGTTATCCAATAACCACTAAAGCAAGTTGGTGGTCATTTTAAAGAAAACAAGTATAGATGTGACCACAAAAAAAACTTGAGAGGTGTCAAGGGACACCCGGATGGAACGAAGTTCCTTTCGATTAATTAGTGAAGGAATTGTAATTTCGTAAGATTTTTTTCCGTCTAGCCCCCTTTCACAACGCGCGATAAGGAACTCGAATTAAATTACACTCGTATAGGTAGGTAGGTATGTAAGTATCTAATTAAATAGTTCATCCGACACCACAGTCACGAAAAAAACAATGCCGCGACGGCGACGCCGCGCGCCGCATGCCGCCGCCCTGCGTTCAAGATACATAAACATAAATAAAAATACATACGCGATTTTACGCGAAAGATAAATAGGTTAGGTACACAACTACACAAATAAAAACACGAAAAGCGAATTCAGACTTTATTTATTAACAGTAAACGGTAAAATTTAGAAATACCAAACTAGGTACCTAAATACGCAGTTTACTAAAATTATTCTGAGAAACCTATTGTCTCGTGTCGGACCCGACTTTACAAAGATGCATAACCGAATTACGCGGTTAACTTAATAAAAATAAGGTCTTAATTCGGTCCAATATTTTCATAGAGAAAAGCTCGTCCAAATAATAATGAACTCTATTCAACCGACGAAACGATTCATTTTTCTGTTCGAATTGCTTGCCTTTGTAGAAGCCGCCAGCATTACCGCAAAAAATGTTTTACAAAAAGTGTCGTGACAACTTTTCGTAAGAATTTTTTCCGTCTAGCCCCCTTTCACAACGCGCGATAAGGAACTTCGTTCCAAAATGAGATTCAAACCTTTACTATAACGGTGTCGCACCAAAATCGCCCAAGACATCCAGAATACTACCGCACATGTTGCATTATAGAGCTAGTCCAGTTGGTTAGCAATAAATTTAAAAATGTATGCGGAACATCGCACTCTCTGGTATTTTATTACGTGGATCCCAATCCAGCGGATGTATGGAGATTAGATTTTCATCTTTCCATGTCTTAGGCTCGGCGGCTCGGATTGTCCGAAAGGGTTACCGTTACCCCGGAAGATAAAGGGCTAAGGAAGGAAAATGGATGAGTCAGGAATATGAAAAGTGTGATATTCCCATCTACGGCTTGGCGTAAACGGGACACTGAACACAACCATTGGTAGCCCAGCGACCAGAACATTCGAAGACACGGTTGGCGCAGTGATTGAGCGATTGACTGCTGCGCAGCATGTCGTGGGTTCGATTCCCGCACGGAACAAATATTTGTACGACCTACAAGTATTTTGTTCCGTCTGGGTGTTTGTATATCTATAATATGTAGGTATGTATTTACAAAAAAAAAGGTTTTTATGTAGTTTATCAGCTATCTCGTTACCATAATACAAGCATTAGGTTGCTTAGCTTGGGACTACGTACGTACGTTTGGAATGGATTCGTCGCATACGTGTAGACTATAGCAGCCACCCACTGCAGCAGTACTCCAAGAGGCAACAGCCACCGGTGGCTCGTTCACGCCATACCTAAAGTTCGAAGGGATATGAGAATGTGATCATCATCATTCTCCTGCCCTTATACCAATTTATTTGGGGTCGGCGCAACATGTCTTTTTCTTCCATACTTCTCTATTAGTCGCCATCTCAGTAGTCACTCCCTTTCTAGCCATATCATCTTTCACACAA
The DNA here is from genome assembly GCA_951799385.1 of Hyppa rectilinea. Lineage (NCBI taxonomy): Eukaryota > Metazoa > Arthropoda > Insecta > Lepidoptera > Noctuidae > Hyppa > Hyppa rectilinea. The sequence goes on along the minus strand of OX637309.1, from coordinate 1,909,646 downwards.
TCCATCCATCGTTTCTTTGGTCTCTCTCTACTTATAACTATAGCCATCCACATATGAGAATGTGATATGTAAGATAATATTATAAGGAGTAAAGATTTGTATGTATGTTTGTAAGGAATAAACTCAAAAACTACGAAACGGATCTGCATGAAACTTGACACAAAGATAGATTATAGTCTGGAATAGCATATAAGCTATATATCCCGGAAAATGTACGGTTCCCGTGGGATAATTTCCTTCATCCACGCGGGTGAAGCCGTTGGCAAAAACTAGTGTGGTATAAGATAGAAAAACTTTTCGTAGAAACGCTTAAGTAAAGTACTTCAAGTTTAAGTAACATTTTCCGACAAATATGATAGCAAAGCATATAAAATCCTGTATAAAATTCCGGGATACTTTCCCGTTAGTTTTAAAAACGGTGGTCTTCTGAGATTAGGTTCTTACGTTGAAATATCTACCTATACCTGTTTTCTGCAGTTTTCAAGAAAGAACCTACCCTACCAATTTCATCTGGTTCTAAATAATAAACCGTTTTAATTGTTAATGAAACGAGATAAAACAACGTACGTATATATTTTCAAAATGAACATTTTTGTCGTTTATAAGCACTCCCACATTTAACCAAAACTGACTATCAAAGAAATCCTGACCCTTCTCATTATTAATTCGATTTCGCGTACCTAAGGTATTCGGATCCCGATATTATATTCCCGGAACCGACAGCCAGCTTTGAAGGCTTTGAACGTATCTAGGGACCGCTTTTGTGCGTTCAGACAACTTTAACAAAAACGTCACGGATTCTATTATCATATAACTTATGTAGTACTATTATGGATTTAATCCTTATACGCAATTTAGTTGTTTAAACTGACGTGGGTTGGCATGTATGATGTAATTAGGGCTGTCTACGTCACAATATTTTGGGCTTGTGGCATCCTTGGATCGATTGTTGAGGTTAACTTGTCTTACCGAGGCCGGTTCTTGGGTTCTAACTAAGACAAACATCTAAATGCCTGGCCAGCGGTCTAACTTTAGTTTTTACCTACATTAAAATAGCCTTAGGCTTCGATAGTAAACCATAAAGTAGATACAACCAAACCATTAAATGGAGATCGAGTTCCCCACCCCATCTTGATTTGATCCGATATATTATTTGTTCCAATTTCTTCTTCTTCTCGCAATCAGTGAGATAAAAGACGCCTAAGGGATTATAACAATAATATCAGAGGCAATCGAATGTTGCTAGTGTAGTAATAGTATCATTTCGTGGTCGATAAATAATCTATTCGACGGGCGCGATCATTATGGCTGTCTGATGATCACATTAACGGGCTACAAGGAAAATCTACTAACGTCAATCGCTAATTTCGTCTAATAAGAAACTAGATGTACCAGAAGTGAATAAAATGAGAAGAGTGTCTTGAATTTCAATTATACTATATTTATATACTGATATTTGAACACATATTGCACGTGTCATTAAAGACACTCTTCTCACTTTATTCACTCCTGGTAAATCCAGTTTCTACCTTTTGGAAAGTTGTTCCCTAAATTAAAGATGCACATTAAATCCTCTTTACAATACAATGATCATAAAGCTACTAAAGGGCGTTTAAGCGTTTAGGTATCCGCGTACCAAAAGTCCACGAAATTCAACCATCAAACGCTTAACAAGTCGCTTCAAGTTCACTTCACTTCCAACACGTGTTACTTAATGATAAATTCCCAACTTAGTAAGTTAACGAGACCTGGTACTGCGGTGGTAAGCACATAGCTATCACGTCGAGCGAGAATTAATTACTCGCAACGTGTTTACATGTTACCAACGAGTATGTGTGACTAACACGCGGTTGAAATTGAACGGAAGCTGTAGAAAGTATTAGGCAACCATTATAAACTCCTAAAGAAAATTTTAGTTCATGTACGAAAAATCGGGGCGTCCTGAAAATACCTGATTGGGTGGTAATACAATACAATTCAATTTATTTCAAGTAACCATGACTCGTTTGTTAGTAAAATACTTCTCCAATTTTAGTAACAATGATCATTTTATCTACTCCTGTACAATTCAACAAAAATACAGAGGCAGTACTGTCAGACGCTTCACCGCAGCTGCATCATTTCATGGGAAATTGTGCAACAGCGATTCACGTAGGGACAGTCCAGCCTGGTCTAAATTTGGGACAGAATACTGTCGTTGCCACCCAGGCACCAGACGCACAGTGCTTACGCAAAGAGACAATCCACATGTGCGTCCGCGAACATCCCTGATGGCGCAGAGTAGCGAGGCAGTCTGGACAGCACCCTGAATGAGTTCAGTCATCCACAAATAGCGTAGAATCCCCCCCCCCCGCCCCCCCGCAGATATGAAAAAAGCTAAAAAAGAAGCTTTTTCCTTCCCAGCAAAAAAAATGCTTTATTTATATTTTTTTATTCTTCATTCTCATTTCAAAAGGCCTGTGTGTGTTTGTTACTTTTTTTGCATAAAATTTTTCCTTTGTTTTAAATTCGAGAAAAGTGAAGGCTTACCTGTTTTTTGTCTTTTACGTATTTAACATACCAGGCCAACATAAGAACTAGGAGACAATGCGACGAGTTCCACTCGTTAAAGTTCTTTGCGCAACGCAACCTAAATCCTATTCTGTGTATGTGTGTGATAGAAAAAAATACCAGGGGAACATGAAGCGAGGTAGTTCTGCGATAAAAAACCGCTCTATTCGGAGTTCTCGACCCGTAAATCGTTGCTAGCGTCCCCTTTTCTTCTAATACGTGGTTGGTTTGTGATTCCGTGTTATTGTACCGTTCAGAATGTTTGTATGAATGGGATAAAAATTGCAGTGCTGAGTTTGTATAAAAATATATTTTTAGTTACCTGTAAAATGCGGAAGACTAAATGTTGTTTGTGCTCGGAGATGCTGTGGATAAATGTGTTTGCAATTGTTTTGCAATTGGTTAGTTTCTCACGGCATGAAGCAATATCATTTAACAGAGTGCTTTTGCATCGAGTAATAGCCCAACCTGATATATTTATATTATCTGTGCTGCGGGCTATTAAAGTCACACATAAAACGATTACCATTTTTATTAATTTTGACAGTTCAGTCATGTTCATTGCGTTATTTACATTGTAGATTACACCGATTTTTACAACTATGAAGCAATGGATGTCAAAAGGAAAAGCATTGCGATCTATTGCCATTTTATGTGTGATATGCAACTACCCAGCTGGTCTGATGTACTACCTTATTTTTATTGCCACGAAAGACGCTGTTAACAGGTTTTTCAAAATTAAAATGCAAATAATTCATTAAATACATTTATTTATCGCCATTCAGAACGTGACACCCAATGACAATATTAATATGTTACATATATTTATATAATGCAATATTAAACTAACAAACAAATGTATCACAGAATATTTTGATAGTGTTCAAAATTGACCAATATTTATACAACGTGGACGATCACTAATAAAATGAATTTACAAAGTCACGTGAAAATTAAAAAACAATTAAATTATATTTTATTTTAAATAAATTGGGAGAGTAATTAAATTAAAAGAACACAGCTGCAGCAGTACATAATTAATAAAAATAATTTTTAGCAAGTTAAGATTTATCATTTATAAAAGCTAATTCTACAAAATCTAAAGTTTTTGGTAACGTAACGTGCGTACCTTACTGAAAAATAGCAAGTTACAAAAGTCAACATATTATAATTAAAATTTTCTTTGAACTGAAATTAACGGAGCAACCAACATTTCGTTTAATTAAAAACGTACTAATGAGCTTAACATTTCTAATTAAGTATGAACACAGCGAAAGGTCTCCCAATTACTTAAAACAAATCACAAAAAGAGTCGTCAATAGATTTTCATAGATTTATTAAATTTAGACATTTTTAACTACCTAGCTGTCTTTAATTTTATATACAATTTACACAATAATAACTTTAATATTTATAATATTTTGGCACGACGAGTGACAGAAGAATTCTTTGCATTAAAATGTTTGGAACAGCTGAATGCGCTTCTCCTTTGCATTTCTTGGCGACATTGTAATATCGCGATGTTATTAGCAAGGAAAACTCCGTGAAGAAACTTTGAAACTACTACATTTCATAGTTCACGTTGTTTTTATAACATTGCGAGTAAAAATTCTTTGAAGAAATATAAGTTTCATGTTTTCATAACAAAAGAATATGAAAATGTACTGAGATCGTAAGCCCAGGGGCCCAATTCTACAGCACCAGACCCGTGCCGTACGGCGCGTATATGTTCCACGCGCGCCTCAAAGAGATGTCAGCATATGAAGGGGCCCCTCAGGGCGAAGCCTGCCGGGTAAGCGGGATTGTCCGAAAGGGTTAGGTACCGCTACCCCGGAACATAAAGGGCTAAGGAAGGAACATGGATGGGTTTTAGTCAGTAAGAGTCTGACACTCCCTTCCGCTCCAGTCATTGGATGATTTCCCAGCCTTAAAAAAAAAGGAGCCCAATTCTGTAAAATAAGCAACTTGTCAATAGTGCGTCGGTGTGTAAATAGTGTATGAGTAGTGTCTAAGTAGTGTCTCAACAGATTAATTATTGACATTTGGCATTCTACAAATTATTTGTGGTAATTTTTACTTAACCTAACATAATGTCTGTAGTGTGTCGATAGTGTCAATATCGTATTGCTTAACTCATGTCAGTGTCATTAGTTTGTACAGTCAAACTATCTCAATGATGACAATTTTGTTCGATTGTAATCTAAAAAACAATGAAGTTTACTTGTAATTACCGTACTTCGATGGTTTGATCCGTTGCCCTAAACTAAAACGTAAATACGAGTACATACGCACGGAGTTGAAAAGTCGAACGACGTTGAAAATGTCGATCGTGTGGCTATATAATACCACACACAATACGAAGGATCTTGAAAAACGTATCTCGTAGACAATGTGTCGACAATCCGAGCCGTCATTTGGAACCATTGTACATAATCTCGTCTCTATCGACCTTGTTACGAACGTGCGAATTCGGAATCGGCGATAGGAATCAAATGTATGCCTTCATTACTACCCTTATTATGACTAAGGTCGTAAGTATTTTACTAGAATATTGGAGCTAGATTGCTTCATGTGGGCTGAAGAGAATTGATGAGTTTTGATCGAACTGAGAGAAAGGCTGGAGACGAAAGTATTGAGAAAGTCTTTCTGTGAAAATGTTTATTGGTAATATTTTTTACTTGAAAGGCTGGAAAGTGTTGATTAGACTATTTTATCAACTGAAAATACTATGAAACCGATTTTAGGATACATTGATATAAAATATCGATATATTATTATACTTTCCACGAAATTTATTTTTAATAGGAACAAAAAATAGGGACTCCAATTCAGTTGGATATTTTTTTATTAAGTATCTCAAAATATTATGTGCTGGTGATTTTGTAATACAAGGAGAGCATAACATGAAATCTGTTCCAATGTGACACGTACTGACGTCACGCACATCCGTTCCGCGCCCCGTCAGTCATTTTTAAATCACATTACGTTCGGGATTGTTCGGTTTCATGAAATTTTGATGACGTCACTACCATTTTACGCGGGAATCCTGCGTTTTTCCAACCGTTTAGTGAAAATATGACAATTAGATTTTTTACGAATTCAATTAGAGACGCTGTTTTTGGTTTTACTATTTTAACACCCGATATTGTTTGTGAAGTTTTTATTTAAAATTACAGTAGGCGCATCACATTTCAGTTTGGTTTTAGATGCATTCTTAGAATTCACATCGTTTAAATGCAAAATCATGAAAATTTATGAAAATGTTTGCCGCTCGCGCATCAAAAATCTAGCGCATCAGCTGTCAAAAACATTTTAAAATGCTAAGACTAGAATTTGAGTGATTTACTATTAACAAATACCTAGAATTTGGCACCAAAGTAATACACTATATACAATAGAAGAATTTTAGGAACGTCAGGACGTGGAAAAATACAGAAGATAACAAAAATTACTATCTATGTAAATATTCACATTAAGGTAACATACTCACACAAACTGTTCTCCTGGTAAATAGGTAGTCAACTGCAGAAAAATATACATTTTGATTCATTTTAAATATAAATTTTGATTGAAAGAAAGAAATGAATTATTGACCTTCGATCAATTATTATTGATCGAAGGAATTTGACGTTTTTCAAATTGTGTGACTGAAACGCCAATGCAAGTTTCTACTTACACACCTAAGTTTCAACACAATTCAAACTGACCATTCCCATTCTCACCGCAGTACAACTGGACCGAACAAAAACAAGATGCATAAAACAATTTTTATGCATTTATTCGAAACAAACGTAATTTTCCGCCCATTGTGTAGTTTGAAAGATAAACATTTGAACAATATTCGAGTTATTCAAAATTAGAACGCAGTCATGTGGCCTGAGTTTTGGCAACTCATTGGAATATGACTTTTATACGAAAAAGGCATAAAAGGTACATTTTGCTAGTTTACTCTTTACTGAAGTTACTCATTCCTATTGCTTTTTCAAAAGGTGGAACAAAGGCCAGCAAATCAAGCTACCGCAATCTGTCAAACTTCTTTGATAGATTTTCAACTTTATTACAAAAAAGATAAGTTTCATGTTTAATTGGGAATATTTGTCAGTTTGGGGTAGCTTGATATGTGTACCATAAATATAAATTCAAGTCTGCATTGACTACTCTATCATCAGGATTATTAAACCTTGCACTTTTAACCAGCACACGATTATTAGGTGTATTATTTCAAACATGATAATTCATAGACATAAAAAGAAATAAAAATTTAGAACAATATGAAAATACAAAAATGACAAATAAATTCGTTGCATAAAAATAAACGACGTACAAAGAATTTATATAACATGTATTCTAACAACAATTTGACAGCATCGTGTTGACAGTTGCTCAAGATGGCGGCGGTACAAAAATAGAAAATATGGTATCACAGGGAATTATTCAAATAGGATTTCAATTTCAACATTTTACAGTGTAGCAAGCAAATTTAAGCTAACGTCAAACTTAATATTTACTCACATGATACAACAAGCGTTTTGAAAAAAGAACTGTCTAACTTATATGCAACATTTGAACAGAGTAATTAAGTAACACACATAAAATGACAATTGATCGCAATGAGTTTCATTTTGTCAGTTCACCCACATTCATGGATACGGTCGCGAGCGGATCAAGTTCTATTAAACTGTCAAATTTCTCCATATGGTTTTAAACCTTAAACTTTCAATGTTATGTTCAAAAACGATTGAAATTGTAATTTGACGGTATGTGGTAATTTGATGTACTGGCGACATCGTTGAACGTCGACGAATTTTTCGAACCTATACCGAAAACTCAGATTGCAATTTATTGAAAGTGTGTTACCCAATTAGGGTGCTGGAGCAGTTTTTTTGAAGTTGTTCTTTTTTTATTTCACGATTTTTTATTTTATTTTTGATGGTGGCAATATTTGTGCGTAGATAAGTACTTTTTTTTTTTTTTTTAAGGCTGGGAAATCATCCAATGACTGCTCCCGCTCTGGGTGGAGCGGAAGGGAGTGTCAGACTCTTACTGACTAAAACCCATCCATGTTCCTTCCGTAGCCCTTTATGTTCCGGGGTAGCGGTAACCCTTTCGGACAATCCCGCTTACCCGGCAGGCTTGGCCCTGAGGGGCCCCTTCATATGCTGACATCTCTTTGAGGCGCGCGTGGAACATATACGCGCCGTACGGCACGGGTCTGGTGCTGATCGGACGGTGAGTCACCCATTACTCACCGTCCGCAGGCCCGCGCCTACGGTGGCCGGGAGTCGTCACGTGGCTCCCGACGCCCGGGGCGTCTCCTGGAATATACTTAATTAATGGTTGAAAAACCTCTATAATATGTCATTACAATACATGAAGCTCGCAAGCTGCTTATCCACCATTTTTTCTCGTTGGACTACTTCCTGTCTTTGAAATTCTGTTCAACTATAATTTCTAATTATAATAATATTGCCCCATCACAGTTACATGAAGTAGGATGGCTTTAAAACTTATTACTCCAACTTAACTAACGATTTACAAACTTAACGCATAAGTTAAACGTAGGTAAGTTTAATGCTTAACTGTCAACACAACTTGTCCCTGCCTTAGTCTGTACATTACATTAATTAACTTAATCGTATTCGCATCAGCCCCTTTCCAACATATGTAAATATTACAAATTTTTATTTTTTTTCTCGTGACATAAAACATCGAAATTCAGTGCTTGCTATTTATAGAATAATTGATTTTATAATATAATTTTATTTTTACGACATTTTTTTATTACAATTTCCGTTCACAAATTACGGAGCTGTATTCTGTCGCTTTACATATTCATATAATAAAACAGACAATACTAATTAAAATTAATAAAATGCTCTCCCTGATTCCATATCAACATAACTTTGCCACATCACTTCCCTATCTACAATTTACTGAGCATTATTTTCACATTAACGCCTATCTAAAACACATCTTCACACGATTCCTTACAGGGAAACAAACAAAAACAAACTTCTAACTCAAATCTCTGCCGTTTACTTCGAAAGTTCCATACGGACCCCCATGAAAAGTCATATCACATCAAATATGAACGTGATAACAGAAAACAGCGCGTTATTGCGAGTAAAACAGTAGGCAGGCACGGTCAAAGTGCTCTAAAAGCTTATTGGGCCTGACAACGGATTGAACCTCGCGTTCCCAGCGCCATTGTAAACGATGGAACAGAATACGGACGCACACGGACGGTGCAAACTCACTCAAATATTAACATCTATTTGCAACGTGATAGTTTACTCCACGTTGGTCCTTCGAGCCTGGTACTGTTTTCACTGTTTTTTTTATTTGCCTTTTTATTTTAGAAAACTTGGCTATCAAAGATCTTTTTTATCATTGAAATAGCCATTTAATAATAGTTTTGAAGGTCGCTAGTCAAAATTCAAGAGTGCACCAACGAAAATATTTTGCGAAACTAGATTCATAATGGAAATCCTACTTACTAGCCGTACAACCTGGTGTAGGCACTCAAGTGTTTTGCCTTAGTACTATCTTGCCACAGTATAAGGAGTTTAGAACCATGAAGGAAATTAAGTCCAAAAAAGCTTACTGCATTATCTGATAACGTTTCAACAATGACCAAAACAATTACTATAAAAAATTCAAAATACACTTTTTATCACATACACTTTGCATTTATTTTTACACAAACGACAGAATACAGCTACGTCTTACAATGTTTACACGCTTAAAAGAAACTCGCATCGCGTTTGATTTTACAATGTACCAGGATTTCATCAATATTGAATGGTATACGGAAATAAAAGATCCCTGAATGCTCAGATTCTTCGTGTTATGTATTTACGAGGATACAATTGATACGGAGACTCTTTGATGCTTTCTGCATAGCATGTATTGATAAACATATTATAATTTTAGATTTTATTTATGAGTGAAATGCTTTGATGTCGTCAAGACGTAGGATTTTAATGGTAGCTTGTTTTTATGGCAGATAGGATGAGTTTTTGTTTCAGTTAATGTTTGCAGAGAAAGCACAGAGAGTTGAAGTTTGTCATTACTAGTAACAGTGCGTTCTTGTGGTTTTCCTCGCACATGAGTATAAGTGCTGTCATTTGCTTATGAGTACCTAGTACTTCTTATAGTTTGAAACTATGACATCTCATTCAATTCTGCATTCATCTCATTCAATTCTGCATTTAATCTTTTACCTCTAGGTGTTTGGTACCAGGCGAACAGAAGCTAAGAGTGATGATGGAAAACGTCATAGATAGCTGACAAGGTACCTTTATTCTACTCACCTACCTTTGACAACGTTTCGATCAAATTTTAATAAATAATTAATATTATCATGAAAATGTTTTGAAATCGGAACCCATAAGTTGCTCATGATTCCTGTTACCCGCATTCCCGGTTCTCACAACGCTCAAATCTCAGCCTATTTCATGTTTCAGATCTAAATAATTAAAAAGCCCATTTTTTTGTTGATTTGTTGTCTCTTTCAGAAAAGTTAGCCCCTCGGTTAGAGCTCGCTTCCTCATTTCTTGGTGCAGAACTGAAAAGTTACGGCTCGTCGAAATTCAAAGGAAGGGTTCTTAGGAAAAGGTTTCAAAGTTTATTTAAAAATTTTTAAATGTTACTGTGAGCGAACCTAATCAATTAAAGCCGATGTAATATCCAGGGAGTCTTTTTCCGTCCTTTTTAAAGTGGGTACATTATTTCATATTTAACTTTTTTATTTTTCTTTTAAGTCCCGTAATAGAGTCAAAAATGTTGAACATCATTATTGCAAGAATGTCATGTTGCAATATGTGTCTCGCAAGACTGTTGTTGGCAACAATGATCTCAACATTTTTTTTTTCGCTTTGAACACGGATTTTAATGGTTTTTTCTGCTTTTTCTCCCGTGTAAACATTGTCGTGATGTAAATTGTTATCTAACTATACTAATCGCTCGATACTTAAGCTGACGCCTACAGCATCGGTTAGACTTCACTCAAGGCACTGTATTTAGAAAATATATGTACTGAGATGCACAACGCGAGTATCAGTACTGTTGCATCCAACATGGTTGAGCTTGAACCTGTGAACAAATGGGATGCTGGTTAGTTCATTCTTAAACTAGCAGCTTAATGACTATAGAGCGACGGATAAAGAGGTTTTACATCTCTTGCAAAAATCTGAATGCCTGGTAGAATACTAATCCTCTGGTACGGAATATTTATTGTAGCCTTCTGGATAATAAAACCATTGTTGGATTTAAGAGACCACGCTCAAGGGAGCGTGGGATTTTTATCATCAGAATGCATTAAAAAAATCAGCAGAAACCAGGGCCAAAACGCATACACACAATACGACGTCGCATCGTGGTATGATGCACGGGACATCGTCGATCGTCGTATCATAAAAACTGACGATACCTACTGCTGCTATCCTATTTATTTTTTCCTGGGAATCTTTTTCTGTTGTCCGACACACGGGGGCTCTGCCGTGCGCCATCTTAGAGCCCTCCATTGTACCACGATGAGATATGTTGCTGTGAATTATTACGATACAGGTCGTAGATGTCCACGACACGACATCGCATTCTGACACGACGCCGAAACGAGCCGCGATGCGACGTTGCGCGTTGTGTCGTGTATATGTGTTTTGGCCGTCGCAGGTAGGTACAAACTTTCAATAACATTCAAAATCACAAACTATCAACAGTAACATTTCTTCGTTCATTGAGCCGTGAACGTTCGGGCTATTAACTTTTCTTTGATAACAAGGAAAGTCATTCAACCAATAACAGATTTGTTATCGAATTGAGACGAAGTTATACGAGAATCATGTGCGGCCATGTTAGCTCATAATTGCTCCTACTCCATTGATCATCCATTTGAGCAAGAAATTGCACATTGCTTGAGCTCTTTGAAATGTTGGATTTCATGCCGTATCAAAATTGGACAATTACCGTTATGAGTTGCAAAATGAAAAGTATTGAGCGTCATTTATATTTATGAAATTGTTAGCGGGCGGGAGAAATTGACCGTGCCATTTTTATGACCGACATTACATTACAAAATATTAGAAATTGTTACTAAATATTCAATGATATCGATTAATAATATTGCAATATATAATTGTATCTTCAGGCTAAAAGTAAATTCTTGCTCGCTTATCGTTTCATCAATATCAGCACCATATTAAACTGTATTCTCAAAATGTAAAGGATAAACAGACAAACTTCAGTAGCTCAAGTATCTCGCGAGTTCCCGAATAGTTGAGAACCTCCACCAAACTTAAGCAGACTCGAAAACTTATCGCTATTCGAGACACTTTGCAAAATTAGACAAATGCCCCCCCCCCCCCTCAAGAGAATTAGGTGGGCTTACACCAGAATCGTGAAACGGAATGCAAGTCATCTCGGCCATGTCTTAATTACGTCTAGCAGAGTACCAGGGTAGCATAGTATGTTAATTAGTCGCTTGGCGGAAACTAGTTAGCTTGATGTGATGCAAAGCAAGGTAAGTCTCATCTAATTTCAAACGATAACGTCACACCTCACATGGCAGACTAGAAATTACTGATTATCAACAGGTATTGTGCTTAGTGGTAACGGTCGTGACTTAAGAGTCTTACGGTCCTAGGTTCGAACCCTGACATATTACATTATTTCATCGCCATTTCGGTAAAGGAAAACATCATGTCCGGCAAGTCCTAGAATTAAAAAATCGAAGATGTGACATCTACCAACCTGTACTAGGCCCGCATGATCGAGATGAGATAGTGGAAACAATACACGCTGATTATGCTTATGCTTATTGTAATTCTAGAAAACCATAAACCCACCTGCAGCTGTAAACATAGACAAATGCGGCGACCTCGCAACTAGTAGGGTCGCATTCGTGGCCCTCGTGTACGGGGGCCATGTCGGCTGCGTGGCCTCGCAGCGTAACGCCATGTAGCCTTTGGACGTGGCCACGCGCAGCCGTAGGGCTCGCCAGCTCGACCGGAGGCCGAAGTCGTTGGCGGAAGAAACTTGTGTATTGTTCAACAGCCCGTGTTCTGTCTGTTGGCAATGTACAGGAAAATTGACAAAAATATGCACAGACTGGAAGCCGACCCTAACATAGTTGGGAAAAGGCTAGGCAGAATGAATGAATGAATGTAAATAAACTACGAAACCACGCCTACTTCAATTCTTAAATACTCCTCTTTCTTGGTCCAGGTTTTGGGTATTACACGTGACCATTTCGATTTGAAAGACGTCACAATAAGATCGGTGTAGTTTTATGTCCTTCGAGGGTATCGTCTTCCGGCGTTGCCACTGTCTATACTAATTGTTTTAATTCAGCCTTTTCCATCATCATCAAAAGACGATCACCGCTGGAGATGGGCTTACCCTAAGAACTGCCATATAGACCTGTCCTGCCGGTCTATATGGCAGTACCTGCCTAAATTTCTTCTCTTGAAGTGAGCTGTCATACCAACTGATACTACATATGTATTACCATATTGACAACTCACTTGAAACACACTTCATCTAAACTTCCACGATAATATTAATGTTGAATTGCATTGCTGTTCCCTCTGCATACACATCGAACAGATACACTGAAGATGTGATTAATTTTCTTATATTTCTTCAAGGAGTTTTAGCAACTAACCTGATAAAGCTACGTATTTCATTTGTTCGTTGGTATAATTTGTGACGTATCAAGTTGATACTTTCAAAATACAGATGAAAATGCTTCCTATTTAGCCTTAACTTTTGTGGTGAGTTATTGTGTAAGAATAATAACATACCAGTAGTGGTATTCTGTAATCATCTCATCGTGATAACATACATATAGGGTATTTCTTTTAAAGAGTCCAATTTGGTAAACAAACACGGGACGAAAATTATGATTTTTCGTATAAATCATACAGTTTAAGTTAAACATAATCGTCTTGATCTTTGTGTAATACACAAAAGGCATAAATTTTAGAAAAAAAAAATACTTCAGAGACATACATTACCTAGAAGTCTTAATATTAGTCGCGACATACAAACTAACTTAAGAAAAATGCACTATAGGTGAAGTGAGTCTAAAGCGAGCTGTCAAAAGTGTCAATACTCATTATGTAGAACGACAGCTCTCTTCAGCTCAGTGTTCACGGTGAGATTTTTACAGAACCGACCTACTGGGTCAAATGCCTGTTGTACTAACCCTATCAGGCCGTCCGTCGATGTACCACATGATGTTGGCAGGCGGCATCGCTGGCTGAGTGGTGCAGTTGAGCAGCACGTCTTCCCCGAGCTGCACCGTACCAGGCACGCCCATTATCACTGGGGCTTCTTTTAACGTCACTGTTTAAGACAAATCAATTTAAAGGGAGGCTGAAGTCAAAGTCAAAGTCAAAACATTTATTTCAAATAGGCACAAGAAAGGCACTTTTGAACGTCAAAAATGAACAAGAAATAGAATTGATTCTAGTCGCCCCTGAGGACCCCACGTCGTTTCTTGCAATTTGGAATAATATACTTCGAGAATACGCATTTGTTATGGGCACGTAGAATTTTTTATTACCAAACAACTTGTTGCTCAGCTGCAAATTGCAAGAAACGTTATCACTACATAGTATAAAACGAAGTCGCTTTCTCTGTCCGTATATCCCTATGTATGCTTAAATCTTTAAAACTACGCAACGGATTTTGATGCGGATTTTTTTTATTAGTAGAGTGTTTCAAGAGGAAGGTTTATATGTATAATAACATGCAATTTCCGTCTTTTACGCGGGCGAAGCCGCGGGCAGAAGCTAGTATGAAATAATTCATGAGAATTAGCACAAAATGCTTTGTTGTTACTAGCAACATTTTCTATGTGGCAGATAATTATGTTACTGATAATATAGGCTTCAGAAAAAATTGTGTTAGAACAACATAGTAACATTAATATGAACTAGTATTTAAATAAAATACCGTGCAATAAGAACTAGGTAACACAGAAGAAATAGACACACAAAGGACCAAGTTAGAAAAGAATTATTTACTTCAATTAGCTACAAAAGTATGTAAACTTTTCCCCTAACTAATTAACGTATTATATCAGGTAAATAGTTACACAACGATTTGTCTCTTTCAGTCGTCAGAAATTTGACTTTTGAAAGAAGAAGACACTATACGACGTTTATCAGTAAGGGGATTCATTTCCTGAATAAGTTACAAAGTTCATATTTTTTTATATTGCAAATATAGTATTGGACAATAAAAATTCTTGGAAGGTGTAATGTCCCACCGGATAATATAGTATATATATATATTTACCGGATAGTCGTCATTTTCATAGAAATAGTTTATAGTCCGGAAAATGACCGGCTATTTATCCCGGAACAGGTACTATTCAGTAGGTAAAGTAAAAGCACTGAATTAAAACCACGGGTAAAAGCCATTAAGTTTTTTATAGAAAGTCGTAAGAAAGCTTACCAGCCACAGTTAAATTCTTGGTCTGCTTGACAACAGCAAACCTGGGACCTTCGGTGGAGACCTCACAAGTGAATGACAGCTTCGTATTATAGTTCCTTGGTAGCACCACACTGATGGCACAGCTGTTCAGGTTGCAGGTGCCCTTGGACACGCCTCCCGCCGTGGAGTTGAAGGTCCTCGTGGGGGGCTGAGAAAGAAGATTTATATCAGACACTAGCACCACGCCTTGCTTCGCATAGTTTTTGCATTACCAAGCATCGTTCATTCAAAATCAAAGTCAAATAATTTACTTCAAATAGGCACCTAAAAGGCACTTTTGATTTACATTACACACAAATTCCCATATTTGCCCTCATCTCGTAGATTTTATTTATCTAAGTTACATGCAAAATTAATTACTATATACAACCTAAAACTAAAAAATATATACATTATGTACAAGTGGTAAAAAAGGGGGAAAACTTCATAGGGCGTCAAAAAATTCATCCCCATCGCTGTCAGTGGGACACGTGCCCAAAAGGCTGGCAGCGTTGCCACGTTGAATGGCAACGCTGATTCTTTGGCCTAAAAATTGACCAGCCCTCTGGTCACGTGTAGAGTCGACCAACCGCTGGGCGATATCCCGAAACACTCGATGAGCACTCGGACCCCACAGCCCTAGTGTTTCAACCCCAAACGGCTCGAACATATAACTTCCAATAAGGTTGTTATACTTGCGCCGTTTGAGGTTTTCCGCTCCTGCAGCAGCCGCCCCAGCACAGCCCGCCGTGCTAGGAAGATGGGATGGCGCAAGGGTGTCGACACAGGTTGCATCCCACACCAAAGGCCTACCCAACTTCCCTTCAACACCCTGCCCTGGAGTTGCATTGGGGAAGCACTCCGGTATCACCGGGTGCCGACCTACCTCCGTCGAATAGTCGGGGCATACTTGACGGACAGAGCCGTCATCTACCCCGGTCGTGATGGGGAATGGAACCGGCGAGAGATGTCGTGCGGTGTCCCACAGGGATCGGTTCTGGGGCCGTTCCTGTGGGACATCGGTTACGACTGGGTGCTGCGGGCCGTCCTCCCTGACGGCGTCAGCGTAGTTTGCTACGCTGACGACACGCTGGTCCTGGCGCAGGGGAGGTCGCATCAGGCGGCGGCCGACGCGATGACACGCGGGGTTGCGACAGTCGTTTAGAGGATCCGGCAGTTGGGTCTCGAGGTGGCATTGCACAAATCCGAGGCCATGTCCTTTCATGGGCCTCGGAATAGGCTACCATCGGGATCCCAACTTACGGTAGGAGGGGTTCACATCGGCGTCGAGACCACGATGAAATACCTGGGTCTGGTCCTCGACAGCCGATGGAAATTCGTGGAGCACTTCCGACGTTTGGCCCCCAAGCTGGAACGGACTGGGGCCGCCTTCAAGCGGCTCTTGCCCAATTTGAGGGGGCCAAACGCCTCCTGCCGGAGGCTTTACGCGGGAGTCGTGCGGACCATGGCCCTTTACGGGGCCCCGGTGTGGGCGCGTTCATTGCGGCGGCGAGCCGCCC
This sequence comes from Hyppa rectilinea, assembly GCA_951799385.1. Classification (NCBI taxonomy): domain Eukaryota; kingdom Metazoa; phylum Arthropoda; class Insecta; order Lepidoptera; family Noctuidae; genus Hyppa; species Hyppa rectilinea. The sequence continues at coordinate 1,893,096 of OX637309.1, read as the reverse complement.
ACTATCTGAACGCGCCCCAAAAGGTGGTAGCCATTCGGCTTATCCGGGGGTACCGCACGATCTCAGGCGAGGCGGCAAGCCTCCTTGCCGGACTGCCGCCGTGGGATCTGAAGGCGATGGTCCTCGCGCGCCTGTTAGAGTGGCGCGCGGAGGTACTAAGCCGGGGGGAAACTCCGTTTCCGCAGCAAATTGCGGCGGAGCGGACGGACCTCCGGCGCGATCTCATGGCGGCCTGAAAGCAGCGACTGTCGCAACCCAGCGGCACGCCACGATAGTGGCGGTAAGGCCCCTCTTTGAGGAGTGGCTAGAGAGGCGTCACGGCGCCCTCACCTACCGCCTGACGCAGGTCCTCACCGGACATGGATGTTTCGGGAGGTTCCTGCACATCATCAGGCGGGAGGAAACGCCCGGGTGTCACCACTGCGAGGATCGCCCAGAGGACACGGTAGAGCTCACGGTGCAAACCTGCCCAGCATGGGCAGAGCACCGCCGTGTCCTCGTAGAGGCGATTGGCGGCGGCGACCTCTCGCGCCCGGCCCTGGTGCAAGCCATGGTCCGGGGCGAGAGGGAGTGGGAGGCAGTCACCTCCTTCTGCGAAAAAGTTATGCTCGCGAAGGAGGTGGCGGGATGGGAGAGAGAAAGGTCCTCCCGTCCCAGCCGCCGCAGGAGACGCCCCGGGCGTCGGGAGCCACGTGACGACTCCCGGCCACCGTAGGCGCGGGCCTGCGGACGGCGAGTAATGGGTGACTCACCGTCCGACCAGCACCAGACCCGTGCCGTACGGCGCGTATATGTTCCACGCGCGCCTCAAAGAGATGTCAGCATATGAAGGGGCCCCTCAGGGCCAAGCCTGCCGGGTAAGCGGGATTGTCCGAAAGGGTTACCGCTACCCCGGAACATAAAGGTCTACGGAAGGAACATGGATGGGTTTTAGTCAGTAGGAGTCTCCCACTCCCACTCCCTTCCGCTCCACCCAGAGCGGGAGTAGTCATTGGATGATTTCCTAGCCTTAAAAAAAAAAAAAAAAAAAGGCATTATAGTCATTCCGTCTGGCCTCTTACCATCGTCGCGTGCCAAGCCATTAGGTTCTAAAATAGCTGGCACCCCGGCGGTGACAAGAGCTCGACGGATGACGTCATTAATACTGGCGTGCCGTGCCAACCGACCAGCGCTTTTACTGCAAGAAAGGCCATGGTGTCCGAGGCGGTCGACTGCTTCACCGCACTGACAACGATGTGGAGCCCCGCAAGGAGAACCCAGACGCAGACTTGTAGCGAGCCGGAAAGTTGTGTCACACAGCATAGTGCCTATGTTGGGTGACGGTAGTGCCTGAAGCCTGAGGCCCGACTCCCACTCTCCCACAGCCAGTAGGCGGGCACGCTCAGCAGTATTGGTAGACGTATTAATTACATTATTCCGTACCAACCTGCAGAGCGGCTCATCCCCCTGTCTCTGGGAAGACGGGTTCTCGGGCTGCACCGTATCCGGACAAGCCACCTTCCAAGCGTTAATTGCATCGGTCAAGTCGTTAAGTAAATGACATACATGATGATAACAAATAAAATCACATATTATAGAAACTCATTTTAGGTACTAGGGCACCACAACACATGAAGAGATTGAGTTACGATTGCTCCCTTCTAACGTTATCACCATCAATGATGGCCACAGGATTGTCCCCTGGTACATGGGATTTAAACATAACTAATGTGGGTGTTCTATAGGTACACCTGGTCCTCTGCCCAACACTTCAGGGAAACAAGTCGTGAAACATCACGCCTTCATAACAATACGAACATAACAATGTTCAGATTGTATGAAACTAGGCAAAATATATCGAATGAATCACCATCTTGGTGTTACTTAAAAGCTACTGTTGCTAGGAGTAAGTACAACGAACCTTTTTAACAGGTACGTAATAAAAGTATCATTATTCAAGAATGGTTACTACGGTCGGCAAAAAAGTCGTGAAACAAAGTGAGGAAATCTTATTAACAAAAGTAAGTAATTTAGATCATGTTTTGGTAAGGCTCTTTGTACTTTGCTACTAAAGTTGTGAAATTGGATGAAGATATTAATATTGCTGTATAATGTTATGTACGGCTAGCTACCTACGTGGCAACCTGTTAACATCTCCTGAGGATGCCCCGTGGAGGGGCGGAACATGACATTTGTGTCGTGTATAGTTTTGGGTTACATGTTGCATTATAATAAACCGAATCTTCCGTTTTAACATACATTTTTACGGTCGGAAATGTTCTGCAAACTGCATCCAAACCTAGATCTAATTATTGCAAAATTAAAAATAATTTATTTTAAGTAGCTACATTATTGTACTGTCATGGATCTCCGCAATAAAACCCCCGATTCAAAAACTTAGATTAATCGCTAATTGTATAATTGCTTACTTAATTGTTTTGAGCGACTTTATTTGCTGACTGTAGATTACTTACAAAAAGTACTTTCATCAAGAGTACATTATATTTATCCCATTAGAGCAATGTTCAAGGGTTTCTAATAATGTACAATTTATTTTCAAAGCACTTACACCTACTTAAAAGGTAAACGATAAAGATTTGAAATAATTAAAATGAAATGACCACATTTTTTCTCAAATAATAATAATAATGTTTAACAATACTGATTTAAATGTTTATTACAAGCAATATAGGACGACAATTTTTTTTTGGATCGTCAGTTAGTTTATTAAAAATTCGTATTCCTAGCTGTCACTACACTTTATTCAACCCTCATCATCTGCCTAGCCTTTTCCCAACTTTGTTGGGGTCGGCTTCCAGTCTAACCGGATGCAGCTAAATACCAGTATTTTACATGGAGCGACTGCCTATCTGACCTCCACAACCCAGTAACTGGGAAATACGATACCCCTTGGTAAGACTGGCTGTCAGATTTTCGGGCTTCTTCTGACGACCCGTAACGACTGTCAAAGATGCACAAATGACAGCCGGGACCAACGGCTTAACGTGCTTTCCGAGGCACGGAGGAGTCTCGGTATGTAAAAATGGTCACCCATCCACGACCAACCCTGGCAAGCGTAGCTTAACCCGGTGGATCGACCTGTGCGGCTGTTAGTACATAGCCACGAGCTCCTCTTTATTCAAACCTGTAGTTACAATACTAGCAAGCTAAAAAACACAATCATGATTTACATCCTTGAGACGATCTCATAAGGCCCAGATTAAAACCAGCGTCAGTCACTAGTTGTCTGGCATTTATGCTGGACAGGCTCAGCCGTACACAATACTGATTCAATTTGTTTCTTTTTTCTTTTTGTATACCTAATTATTGTGTGCCTGTATATACCTGAGACAAATAGGTACATTTATTTTCTCAGAAACAGTTAAAAAAAAACATGTAGTTGATTTGATGTAGAATAATACTTTTCAGAAAATAGCTGCTCTCAAATATCATAACAACGTCATTCAAATACACCTACACAGCTTCTTAATTTCATGCCAAGTGCCACCCACCTGTTGTCCGGGCGTGAACCTGAAGATCTCGTTGCTGCCCCGGTACCACTTGACGGAGTGGAGAGCCGGGTCGCCCTGGTCGTTCATGTAGTGGCAGACCAGGTTCGCCTCCTGGTGAGGGTCACCGTAGCGAGGCACCTCGAGGAATGTGATGTTGTGTGCTGTGGCTATTACTAGGGGACCAGAGAGAAGAGCAGGTTAATACTTTGTTTTTGTGACCGTTTCAACATGTTTTCATGATTTTTTTATTTGTTTTAAACACGCGTTGTATGTATGTAAATGGAATCAAACGAACGGGCTTAAAGCTTGGAATACTTGATGTCAACTTTTATTCATATTCATATTTATAAATATAAGTCGAGTAATTATAAAAATACCATTAAATGCACCCCATGTTTTTTCACGACTAAATGTTTTTTGTTTAATCACTTTAAGTACTTAATTTAAACTTTCTAGATTGATTTAAGCATTTTTTTTAGTTTTTTGAACTGTTATTAAGGCGCTCGACCCACTGTGAGATTACACCCGTGAACTTTGCGTTTTGAATGTTTGCAGTGTGTATCAATCCTATATGTCGGTGTACCTACGGCTTAAACCTAAATATTAGTTTTCCTGCCTTCCTTGGAAAATGATTCTTTTCATTACTGGTCATTTTCTCAAGAGTAACTTCCTAATAATCTCCAATTATAACATCCATCATATATTCATTATAAGATATCCAGTCATCGTTTATTTCGTCTTCAGCTACTCTATATGACCAAGCCCGTGCCGGACGGCGCGTACATGTTCCACGCACGCCTCAAAGAGTCTGACACTCCCTTCCGCTCCACCCAGAGTGGGAGAAGTCATTGGATGATTCCCAGCCTAAAAAAAGCTACTCTATATATAACCATGTACATTCTTTAAACAAAAACGTTCTCCACGTGTTCGTATTCCTCATCATTCCGCGTCTTTTTTTTTAAGGCTGGGAAATCATGAAATGACTCCTTCCGCTCTGGGTGGAGCGGAAGGGAGTGTTAGACTCTTACTGCCTAAAACTCATCCATGTTCCTTCCTTAGCTCTTTATGTTCCGGGGCAGCGGTAACCCTTTCGGACAATCCCGCTTACCTGGAAATAATGCCGCATTTAACGCGTCTAGTGCCCGTCGTAGCCCGGGTGAATTTTATGCCTCCAACTCCAGTGATAATTACCGGCCTTTCCGGTGTATTTTCGTAAATTTTCTTTCATACAAACCTTGTCAAGACAATTGCAAACATAACAAAAAAAATATAAACCGAATCGGAAGAGCCCTCAGTTCTCAAGCGATAATCTTTCACAATATTATCAATATAATTTTTTTTTAAAGATTAGCCATTTGTAAAAGAATTAGTTAGGTACCGTATTATTTGATCAGTTTTAACATGTCTACAAGAACTTGTTACCCATTATGTAGAAACATAGTAAACTTATCATGCCATCACCGCATAACAACTCCTTTACAAACAAACAAAATACAATATTAAATGAATAGATTATAATCACTGATCAGTATAGTCCCAACAACTACTCAAAGACTCAGCAACTTACAAGATTAACATCCTTCAATGTATGTTAGCCTGGTAATTTCTGGAACCTTGTATCAAAACTAGACTATCGCAGAGTCAACACGAAACGACTTGGTAACATAGAAGGGGGGACAAAATAATGTATATTGGATAGTTGTTTAGCTATCCAATATACATTATTTTGTCCAGGCATTTTAGATCAAGGTAAGATAGTGAGTCTTAGTATTAAAGGTCAAAGGCACAGCTGTTGGGTCGCACGTACCTTAGATTTTTACTTAGAAGCGAAATAAGAAATACTTTATCTTTTCTTAAATAAAGAAGCATTTTTTGCTTGCCTTCAAATCTAATTAGTAGCCAACCATTTAAATAAAGCGTATTTAAAAAGAGTAACAGAAAAGTGAGCCCAGAAACAGATAGAAGAAAACGAAAGAATGCAGTGCGCGGTGTACCGCCATAATACCTACTCGTCAAGAGTAACGAAGTACTTAAACAGTTTTGTGCAAAAGGATACCAAAACTTCAGTGCCAATGAAACTACGTACCCTTTATTTACCATCACTTCCTATTAAACCGAACCAACTCCTATTAAACCGAACCAACTTTAACAGGAGTCATATCGTTTTACGACCTATTTGCTACAAAGAAAATTACTAGGACACAAGCAAAACATAGAACAGATTTTGCAATACTGATAACATTGTGCAATACACAAGTTTGCACGAACTTCGTGCAGTTTTTGTTTAACACGGGCGCTGATTAAGAAGTTCCAAACTAATTTTGCACAATGTGCAAAATGTTACAGATTTTAGTTATTGTCCGTCCGTGTTTTGTGTAGTATTGCGAAACAATTTGAAACTTTGTCTACGTTCTTGTATTGTGTTCATTCGGATTAAGTACTTAATTCGGAATATGATTATTCTCCTGCCCTTATCCCAATTTATTTGGGGTCGGCGCAACATGTCTTTTTTTTCCATACTCCTCTATTAGTCATCATCTCGGTAGTCACACCCTTTCTAGATAATTATATCATCTTTAACACAGTCAATTCGTCGTTTTTAGGGTTCCGTAGTCAACTAGGAACCCTTATAGTTTCGCCATGTCCATCTGTCCGTCTCCAGCTCAGCGTAGAGACGCTTAGTACTAGAAAGCTATAACTTGGCATGGAATACATATTAATTATGCCGTCAAAGTGGTAAAATAAAAAAAATGAAAAAAAATTTGGGGTACTTCCTGTACATTATAATGTGTGGATGTTTTTTTTACGGTGTTGGAATTCGTTGAATGGGTGTTTCAAATATATTGCAAATGTAAAAACAATTTTTCAATGAAGGGATCTGTTTCTGAAATATTAATTAAGCTTTAAAGTTCTAGAGTTGTGTCCCCTGCTGGATAAACGGCTAGTTTTCGATAGGTGAAAAAATTCACGATAGTAGAATATAAAACGAAGTTAAAAGGAAAACTATCACAGCTTAGGCTTTACAAAAGTATACGAGTAATATTCGACCAACTTAGATTTGCAGTTGGAATAAGTGGGAGAACATTATTTGCAACTACAATGTTAAGTTTGTTCTTGGTAAAATTCATACCTACTACGGAACCCTTCATTGTGCGTGATTGGACACGCACTTGACCGGTATTTTTCTACTCGTATGTCGACATTCAGGCTCAATAAATAATTTAAAATTATTATTTGACAAGTGTGTGCGGTATTGTTCAGCGCGCAAAATAAACCACTTGATGTACCAGGTACGCATAAATGAATAAGTAGTCACCATTTCAGCACCAATACACGCTAATCTCCATTCAGCACAATCGCGTTCATATCGCACATGATGTAGCAACTATCGCTAAGCCTGTACTTAGCAGATTGCTAGCTCAACGCTGAATGCGCTAGATTGTAGAATTAGCATAATACCCCAATTTTGCTGTAGTATGCGATAGCTGGCTAATTAGGACCCTGCAGCGAATAGGAAAGCGATTTAATAGCTTAGTTCCGATGTTCAGTTGAGAATTTTAATCAATTATGTGCCTCATTGTGTTCGCGAATATTGTTTGGCAAGCTGACTGAATTGAAACAAGCTTTCATTGTCTGTGGTGATGATGAAGCATTTAGAACATATTTAAATGTTCACAATGTTTAAGATTTCTTAATGTTTATTTATTTATTTATTATTTATTTATTTCCAACTTACATCTATCATTACAGGGTATACCTAATACGATAGTGTACTTATCTAAACTATTCTTAATCTAAACTTATTAACCTAAACATAATATGTTATGGGTACCTAGTAGTTTAAGTTATATTTAAATAACTTATTAGCGAATAGCCTATTATATCTAAAGTACCTACCTATAAATGATCAAATGGTTGAGTCGCAAATTGAAAATAAACAACCGAATTGTTTTCATAAATCTTGGCATTTGATTCTCAGATCCACAGATAATATAGCCATTCAATATATTGAGCCAAAATCGTGTATTTATTTAGTGTCTGTACTAATCTAAGGCCGATTGGTTCCTCTGATCTATTAATAACAAAGATCAGGGGCAACCACCACCTGTTATAGCAGTATTATTGTAATATTACTTCAATGCGAGAAAGAGGTGAAGCTATGACGGTGGTATAGCTCCATCTCTTTCCCAATGTGAAGCAAAATTAAATCAAATAGTTGGCCATGGGGTCCGCGTGCCCACAATTTTTTTCGAGACATCGCCAAGCGGTTGATCGACTCTTCACGTGACCAGAGGGCTTTTAAGGCTGGCGTATTTTTTGGTCAAACAATCAGCATTGCCATACAACGTAGAAATGCTGCCAGCCTCTTGAAAATTTTATTATGCTCTTTAATTATATACGTGTTTTGTTTAAATTCATTCGTCAATTTTGATTTTCACAATACTTTAACTTCACCCTTTTTACTTTATTTTTTTAAACTGTTTAATTTAAAAGGTCGAACCGGGATGAACAATTACATTTTTAATTGGCACAATGCCTTTAAACAGGTAATTTTAGTGTTGGAATGAGAGTGGTGCTGCCTCATATTATCACGCCTGTTTACCCGAATGGTCTGGTACAGGATTAAAAGTAGGGAAGGTTGGTGTCTACTTATTACCTATAGGAAAAAAAAATCTTATCGCATTTCGATTGGAGATTTATTTGGTTTTATAAGTAAATTACACTACACGGTGATTTTTAATTCACTATTAACCTTTTTCAGGAGATGAGAATACTCATGTAATAAATAACTTTGGCTTTGGGACCAACTACGAAATAACAAAAAATTGGCTAAGCTGTTTCATACATTTTCATCAAGTTAATATTTCAATTTTGTATGAAAAAGCCGACTTTTTTACGATCTTGCAGAATTGGTCTCATAGTGATTTATAATTAAGAATGCTTTCACGAAAGGCTGAAAGGTAAACAGTTAATTACAAATCACCGTGTCTAATATCAGTTTAGCACGAGGGTTTTAAAATTATACTGGTGTTTTAAACAGTGATATATAAAAACAAATATAACAAGAGGCTATGTCAGAGGCCAATGGGCAGCATACAGACTCTGACGCCAGGTTAAGACTAACCACACTAAAAATAAAGAAAGCAAGAGTGGACACACCCGAACTCTGCAATGGCGGATGTGCAAAAAAGCGAACGACATAGCACGTCATGAGCGAGCTAGGGATATTATGACGGTAACCATGGAGTAGAAATAACATTCTAATGTTATTTAGGCAAGGATTTATTGATATAAGTAATATACAACAACAATATATTGTATAGGTCCAACTGAATCATATGGCAGATGTGGACAAGAAAATTTGTTCGAAGCACCCTTGTCTACATTCTCACAATAACAACAAATTGTCAAGAAGATATCACAAAATCTCAGCAGTGGTTGACAAATCTCGTAGTATAATTTGACAAGTGACAATGGACATTGTCATAAGAAAATCCCTTTTTTTTATGCCATGAGATTCCGGTAGGCCTGTAAGCATTACGTAATAGAGGCATTTTAATCTCTTAAGTGTGCGTAGAGGAAGGAGATAAAGCTAAATGAAAGTCAAGAAATTCTGAATAATCACAAGAATCCTATCATACTAGGGAATGAGCAATGTGAGGCGGTGTTACGACAAGTTGACAGTTCGAAGTCGCAAGTCAAATTCCTTCTAAAATCAACTCTGTATGTCGCAGAACCTTTAGACGTCGCTTTCAAGTGGTTAATCTAACAATCCTACTTCTTAATAGAATATTAATATATAATGTGAAATTTCGGATGGATATGTTTGTTGGTCAATCACGCTAGAACGGTTGAACGGAGCCGGATTTGGCGCGGAGATAGATAGTCTGGAATGGTGAATCCATCTATACCTATACCTTTTGTGGTGTAGTATTTTTATTCTGGGTGTATCGTCTTCACATATATTTTCTTAACTCATTACTCACAAAACATTGTAAAACATTTTAAAAGAGTAACGGTGGAATTTCATGCCTATTCGTCTCAATACGAAACTACCATTTGGAAGGGGCGACTAGAATCAATTTTATTTTTTATTAATTTTGACGTTCAAAAGTGCATTTCTTGTGTCTATTTGTAATACTAGCTTCTGCCCGCGACTTCGTCCGCGGAAATTTTCTTGTTTTAACATTAAATATATCCTATGATACTCGGCAATACTGCAAATAATTCTGTTTTCGGAGGTATTTCTTTCCGACTTGCTAGACGAAAATTGCGATAGCTCGGCTAATATGTATGATATAAATATAATTTATAGCCTATAGCACTCAGGAATAATGTAGCTTTCTATCAGTGAAAAAATTTTTGAAATTGGATCATTAGTTCCGGAGATTACCCCCTACATACAAACTTACAAATTTTACCTCTTTATAATATTAGTATAGATATGATTTGACTGTGACTTTCACACTGGCAAAAGCTAGTATCTCATAAAGCAACCTTCAATGTTAACAAAAATTTACTTAAAATACCTATACATTTATTTTACCATTAGACAAATAACGGTTATCATCCTATAGTGCTTTTGATATAAACGTTTAACATGCTCCATTACTTCACGAAGCAATGTAATCTATTTACCATTTATATTAAAAAAAATAACTTTAAAGAGCAGTAATTTCAACAATATTACATAATAACGGGGTCCTTATTTATCTAATGCTATAATAAATGGAGTTTAGGGACAGACGCCATAACAAATTGTCAAACTATTCCGATTGAATATGAACCTTGAGCTATGAGCTTTGGTAACAAAGTTGAAAATCTATCAAAGAAATTTGACAGATTGGGGGTTTGATGTGCTGACCTCTGTACCTACTGTAGAGCGTGAACTTAACATTTTTTTTAAATAAAACCTCCAAGGCTTTGTTATATGTCAATGGCAGATTGGAGACGACTATTGATTGATGTCAAGAAAATGAAACGGTTAGACAGCTGACCACAGCCAGCAAGGAAAACGTAACATTATGTATGACAGACGTTGTCCCGCCTTAACTATGATACCTACCTACCTTACCTACCTACCCTAACTTCCTACCCTTCCTACCTACGCTACCTATCTACCCTACCTACCTAATCACTTAGGGGTATGAAAAATAGATAGCAGCCGATTCTCAGACCTACTGAATATGCATATAGAATTTCATAAAAATCGGTCAAGCTTTCGAAGGAGTATGGTAACTAACATTGTGACACGAGAGTTTTATATAGAAGAAGATTTTAAAAAAGATTAAACTAAAAATTTACTGAAATAAACTACTAGTTTGAACGATCCCGTAAAATCAGCATTAAACGAGTGGACTGTACGTTCTGTTATTATACGATGAGTATTTTCTATTTCAGCTTTTGTTATTATTATGTCTGCAAAGTTTGATTATTATTTTTACCGCCTTCTCGATCAGAGAACAAGTGTTTATTAATTGAGCTTGTTTGTGGTAACTTTCTTATACGAGTCCTAAACAAATAAGTACATTTTATTTTGTTTAAATATCAACTTTGTAATCCGTCAGAATGGTATGAGGAAGAAACCAACAATGTCTTCTACTAAACCCCTCAAATGTCGTATGAACCCCATAGGTTCATAAGAAAAATTATCTCGAAACTACAATTAATAAATATAACCGTATAAATCGTTTCTAATAGACGAACATCTATTGGTTAATAGAAGTCTTAGATACATTTATTTATTCATTCGCTGACCGATAACGGAAAGCCTGAACTGTTGGTTAAAGAAACATGATTTTTTCAAAAGTTAGTTAGTTTTTTATTTTATTTTTTTAGTTTCAGGTTGTATGCCTGCTTTATTTATAAATTCTAAATAAAAAAAAAGTTCTTTTATTGAAATTTTGAGAGACTATTAAAAATTCATTGCCACGTGGTATAGCAATGCTAAATAATAAAAATACGGTGATAAATAGATGATAGTTTGTATGAAAAGTCGTCATTTTTCCGTTGATAAATCCTATAGGGCAAGCACACAGCTTACTTTCTACTAATGTCTATCATATGCATACAATAAAATAGTAACGAAATCAAAATTGTTCATCGATTATTAAAAAAAAGAAGTTATTACAAAGGGTGAGAACGAGTCTGACGACGAAAACATAGGTTTAAAATGTCTTGTCCGTTTGTCTTAATGTACAGAGGCCAGCACATCAAGTTACCACAATCTGTCAGATTTCTTTGATAGTATTTCAACTTTATTGCAAAGACATAAGGTTTATTTTTAATTGAGAAAATTTGACAGTTAGGGATAGCTTGATGTGCTGGCGTCTGTACATACATACATATGTTCTGGATTGGCGCAAAGACAGCTGAACAATTTGATTGAAGTTTGGCACACAGATAGTTTTATAATTGGATTGGATTGGGACAGGATTAAAAGTGCTAAATTTTATTTAATCCCAGTGGTACCGTACGTTCTCGTGCGATATTTTAGCCGCAAGCAAAAGCTAGTTGGATTCATAAAAATTCTTCTCTCACACAAAATACGTTAACTTTTTACCCTCAGAAAACTTAGTACGGCAATTTCCCCGCTGCAAATACAAAGTAGTTGTGAAGAAAAACATAATTAAAACAAAATGCTTCGAGTTGCCAACAACTATTACCAAGAGAGCATAGAACACAAACAATGAATACAAAATTAATTTATGAAATACAAGGAAACAGAGTTTGCATCAAAATGGACTCGTAAAATTTCCTTTGCTAATATTTTTATGCTGATGAATCTGTTTATGTCCTTATGGGAGTTTTAGCCGGTTTGTGTATAACTAGCTGGGAACCGTAATATCTCTGGAGCGGAATAAGATTTTATTGCTTGGTATATTCAGCAAGAGTAGCGTATACCTTTCTCCTTAATGGGTTACGGAGAAAAATATAGGTAACATAGTATTCGTACTGTCACGAGAGGTAAATCTTAGAAAACGATTTATTCACAGCATTTTTTATATCATTAAATACAATTAGGTAGTTATAACATTTGTTTGATTTCTGTCACTTTTCTACTCGCATGATAAATAGTTTTTTGACATTGCAACGGGGTTCTAGTAAAACGATTTCTAGAAATTGTTTCTACTACAATCGCCTGTCTGCGGGAAGAGTTTAAGTTCGTATAGGAAAACTTTCACCAACAAGGTATAAAAAAAACCGTCTCACACACCTACATCCCTGGTACCATAATGATGATGATTAATAAGAAACATGAAGCATCTCGTGTTACATTACAGCAGATTACCTCCGATGACTACACAACGTAATTCCACTCTCACAGCATAATTTATGAATATTTTATTCAGTAATGTTCTTTGTTAAAAGGCACGAAGGTACTTGATAACTTTTCTTAAGTCTCACATAAATTATGAACGAAGGTTAAGCACGGGGATAAGTGGCTCTACTGTACTCTACTAGGGGAGAAGAAATTCTCAAATGAAATTTTCATTATAACGTTGAAAGCACTCGGTACATCCCGGTAATCTGTTAAGGTTCACGTGCTATGATATGAGGCAGGAGAAGTTGCTAAAAGCTAAAAATAAGGTCCGAAATTAGAACTCGTTTTGTTATAAGACGGAAAAGGTTTAAAAAAATAAAGAACATATTCAAGCAACAATGGACACAAGAAAATCCGCTTTGAAAAAGAAAACGCCAATAAATATACTGTCCTTTAATAAAAACTTTTTTACAAAAGTTTTTATTTTTCACTTTTTAGTTGTGGTACCTACACAACCCACCCCCCCCCCCCCCCCTACATTTTAATACCACTACCTGGTATGTAAATTACAGTGACAGGAACTTATTATTAAAACATCGTCCACATACATTAAGGATTTTTTTTAGATTTTTGTTGATTTTACAAAAACCGCTTATCCGATTTCGATAAAAAATGTATGGGACCATTTGGAAAGTATACCCTTTCCAAAAAAAAATAATTTTTCAAATCGGTTGGCAAGCACCGGAGTTATGCGCGAACAAACATAAAAATAAAATATATACAGTCGAATTGAGAACCTCCTCCTATTTTAGAAGTCGGTTAAAAAAAAGGAATTAGTTACGTAGGAAACTTTCTAGAGCGAATAAAAGTTATCCACTTTGTACCTAAAATAGAACCGTGGAGAAAGTCAAAAATAAAGTTGGGCCGTTTTAGGTAACGACATGAAAATGGGGTCTTATTTTCTGCTCAGTGGTCAGCCTTTGATCTTGGGCTCGTAAAATAAATAAATCATGTTCGCAGATTAAGTGACAACCTTTCACCCTGCTTTCTTGTATTTGGAGAGTGTATATTTGCCGGAGGGCCGTAGTATTCTGGGTATCAAACTAACAGACTAGGATAAACAACCACGGAGTATTCTGGCTATGATATCAAACAAACAGACTAGGATTAACACTTTATGAGTGTCCATGGAGTTTCTTGCCCGTTCTTCTCCATAGGTAACTTACTGCTTTGGAATGGGCGACTAGCTTCATCTTTCTGACTGACCGACCCTTTGACAGTTCAAAAGTGCCTGTAATTGGTTTATTTGAAATAAATACTTTGAGTTTGAGTTTTGAGTTTGAAATAATATGTCAATTGAAAAGCGTAAATCGTCGCTTTTCAATTGTCAGTGTTTGTAAAAACCTATTTACAAAAGTAAAACTATTTATCACTATACACCTATCTCCTCGTAAATATAGGCACAATGATGTGATAATAATATTTGGATAGCAAAATAATCCAGACCAACCGCCGCCAAGATTTGAAATACTACCTTTTAGTTGTTAGACATTAAATATAAATTATGACTGACATGACATGATAGCAACCCCTGTGGGATTGAGGTACAGAGGTATTTTGAAATCGTTGGTTAGTTAATGTCAACAAACAATTTAATGGATGTGTCATATAATAATATATATACCGTTATATAATCTCTACGTACATAGTATAAAACCAAGTCGCTCCCCGCCGTCTGTCCCTGTATACACTTATCTATACTAATATTACAAAGAGGTATTTGTAAGTTTGTATGTAGGCGGTAATCTCCGGAACTAATGATCCAATTTCAAAAATTTTTACACTGAAATAAAGCTACATTATTCCTGAGTGCTATAGGCTATAAATTATATTTATATCAAACATATTAGCCGAGCTATCGCTAAATCCTCCGAAAACAGAATTATTTGCATGCGCTGCCTAAACAGTTGTTTAAAATTGAAAGCAATGTATGGTAACCCGGTTCGCCTCAATTATTTCTACAAAAAAGTTCGCGACACCATATTCCTATCTTTTGTGTAGTATAAAGCAAAGTCGATCTTCGCGTCTGTCCTAATGTCTGTATTTATGTATGCTAGGTCTTTAAAACTACACAACGGATTTCGATGCAGTTTTTTTTAATAGATAGAGTGATTCAAGAGGAAGGTTTATAAGTATAATAACATGCTTAATATATTAGAGAACCACTGATAATTAAGTAAAAATGAAAAAAAGAAATAAGGAAATATGTAGTATATGAATTTGGATATTCCAAAGATAGCACAAAATCTTCACAATATAGGGAAAGGGGAATTGTTTTACTATGAATTTAACGCGTGCGAAGCCGCGGGAAAAAGCTAGTTCAATAATAATAATATCCTTGGACATTTCACACAACGCCATATAGTCCCAAGCTAAGCAACCTAATGCTTGTGTTATGGTAACGAGATATGGCTATTTATTTATTTAATACTTTAAGCACAGAAATGTACAGAGGCGGACTTAATACCATAGGTATTTTCTACCAGTCAACCTTTGGGTGATGCAGAGATAAACAGTGGTAGGTGCAATAGAAAAATAGTATAAATATTTATTTAATTACGAATACACATATACAAACTATAAATATAATAATAAACAAATATAATTATATCTAATTATTAATATAAATACATTTATTACTATATCTAGTATTAGTACTATACTAAATAAAACGAACATTGGGAGAACATTACCGGCGTGATGATTCTGCCAGCTTCTTGGAGAATATGCTCGCGATCTTTTAATTTAAACTTTTAAAGGATAAACCTTTAAATTAAAAGTCTGCGGCTGGTCACTTAGTTCTTTTAAACTACGCAAAGGATTTTAATGTGGTTTTCATCAATAGATAAAGGTGATTCAGGAGGAAGGTTTATACGTATAGTTTAACAGGCTAACGTCCGCGTAATAGTTTCTAGATTGCATAAGTGATAAAAGATAATATTCATTCATCAATATCATCAAGCCCGGTATTCTGACAACCAGTCTTAACAACGGGTCATGTACTGCCCAGTCACTGGATTGTGGAGATTAGATAGGCAGTCATCATCATCATCATCATTGAAATACGTCCTCTGCTGGACGTAGCCCTCCCAAATACCGCGACTTCGGCTTGTACAGACGCCAGCACATCAAGCTATCCCTAACTGTCAAATTTTCTCAATTAAAAATGAACCTTATGCCTTTGCAATAAAGTTGAAATACTATCAAAGAAATTTGACAGATTGTGGTAACTTGATGTGCTGGCCTCTGTAGGTACAAACATTTCACACATCAATCATGTTTTAGAACTAGATTCGGTCGACGTTTCAATCATATGAAGACCATCTAGGTTGATGTCTGAAATGATCTTTAAAGGCAAGAACTACACAGATTGAGCGGACCTGTTCAGTCAGTGCACGCATTACCCAATAATCGTGCATCTCAACTCAAAAAGTAAGGAGCACCACGATTCAACGAATGAAAGGCAAAACAAATTAAGACGGGATAGGCCGCATAAATTCCTCAAACTGCCAAATCATGAGTATAATCTATACTTAATATTACAAAAAGGGGAAAGATTTGTATGTATGTTCGTAACGAATAAACTCAAAAACTACTTATTACGGATCTGAATGAAAATTGGCACAAAGATAGATTGTAGTCTGGAATAGTATATAAGCTACTTTTTATCCCAGAAAAATTTACGGTTCCCGTGGGATAATTTCCTACATACACGCGGGCGAAGCCGCTGGCAAAAGCTAGTTATTTATATTACTTAATTAACTGGGTAACACAACCCATTATTGGGTTGTGTAACCCATTATTGGGTTGTGTTACCCAGTTGTTATGTGTGTGTGATATCGTATTACCCAGTTATCTGGGTAATACGATATCAATTGGTAAGACTGGCTGTCAGATTTTCGGACATCTGACCACCCGTAACGAATGTCGGAGATGCACAAATGACAGCCGGGACCAACGGCTTAACGTGCTGTCCGAGACACGGAGGAGTCTCGGTATGTGAAGATGGTCACCCATCCACGTCCAACCCCGGCAAGCGTAGCTTAACCTGATGGATCGACCTGTGCGACTGTTATTACTTAGCCACGAGCTCCTCGAAATTACAAACACATATTTTCATTGAACCGCACAATTCACTTACATTCTTTAAATTAACTTTTATAATTAATCGAAAAATATAGCAATAAAGTCATTAACTTTGAATGCCTAAGGCGTTAAGTCCTCCTTTGTACATGTATTGTGAACGAAAAGTTTAAATATATAAACATTGTTTTCAGCAGAATTTTTACTTTTACCTCATGAAATCGTAGAAAAGCTAATGGCACATAACAAGAACAACTATTTACACCGTGATAATGGCGTCCAGTCTGTTTTCGGCTTCGCAATTGTTTACTGCGAAAAACTTGTGTAATTAATGATTCATTACGAGCACCTCTGCGAGCTGTGGTCCACCAGCGGGATCCAACTTCCTTTTAAAATGTTTTTGAACTCTGCTTTGGTGGCAGTGAAAGTCGAATGCAGATTTCCACGAATGCGTAATTTTGAATATTTTCTGACATCTGGTATTTTCAGAGGTATTTCAAATGGAAACCATTTGAAATACCTCTGAAAATACCTCGGATTTTGATGTTTGTACGAAAGTCTCTTTTTTTTTTGGGGCCGGGACCCTATTACTAAGACTCCACTGTCTATCCATCCGTCTTCATCAGGCTGTATAATCATGAACCGTGATAGTTAGACAGTTGAAATTTTCACAGATGATGTATCAGTATAAAGTAAATATTTAAGGGCTCCTATACAACAAACGTGATTTTTTGCCGTTTTTATAGATAACGGTACGGGAACCCTTCGCGTTTCGTGTCAGTTTTTTTTGTCTACCAAACTGCGTGGTGGGTTACTGCCCGCTCTGTCTCACATAGAGAACAGCTGTGTCCCAGCTGTTACTATGTTTTTTTTTTATTCATATAATTAATTGCATTCCATAATGTGTGAAAAAATGTTTTTAATAATAATATTTTTCTAAATTATTATTACTAAACACATGAAAAAATTATCAATACTTGTTTATTTAACGGTGATAATTATAAATGATAAATGATAAGGTTTTGGCGCCGAGTATCAACATATATTATCTATTTTGTCTGTACATGGAGTACCTCTCCAGATTTTTGTTAGAAGGTTTTCAATCAAGATTTTCCTACTACTAACAAAATCTCTACTAGGAAAAATTGGCTGCAAAACATTTTTGAGAACCCAGCTGTCAAGTTAATTTTTCTAAGAAGACGTTAATATAAAATAAACGAATTTGTTGGTACTTCATCTCATTTACTGAACATTTTAAAATCCAATCTATGTAGAATATAATAATAATCATATCAGCCTATTATTGTTCCACTGCTAGTGCTATTCTGTAAAAGAGCTGTCAATAACTCAAACTTAAAGTATTTATTTCAAATAAACAAATTACTGGCACTTTTGAATTGTCAAGGGGTCGGTCAGTCTAAGCGGGATTGTCCAAAAGGGTAACCGCTACCCCGGAACATAAAGGGCTAAGGAAGGAACATGGATGGGTTTTAGTCCGTATTAAGAGTCTGACACTCCCTGCCGCTGCACCCAGAGCGGGAGAAGTCATTGGATAATTTCCCAGCTCATATTGAAATTATACATGCAAGAACGACGCAGAACGTAAAAAGCGTTCATAATTAAAAGATTTAAAAAAAACTTTAAAAAATTAAGTGTAATTTTACAAGAGCCGTGGCAGCTTAGAGATGCCCAGTATCTACTGACAGCGCCCGTTCACGAACATGACGCATGGATTAGCACCATTCAGTTCAACCATTTTGAAGGGAGCTAAATGATCCAACACACGCGCCACCATCAGCGAGACATTACAGGGAGAATGACATGCTCTCAGCCGCCAGGGCATATGCATGTCAACGTAAGACGTACTCAGTAAATGGTAGCTTTATACTAGGTACATAGTACTCACAAACGTGTTATGCAATTATACAATACTTAAAGATTGAAGTTATACAATGCAATTATCATCATTCTCATGCCCTTATCCCAATTTATTTGGGGTCGGCGCAACATGTCGTTTTCTTCCATACTTCTCTATTAGTCGTCATCTCGGTAGTCACTTCCTTTCTAGCCACATCCTCTCACACAATCTATCCATCGTATTTTTGGTCTTCCTATACTTGTATAGCCAATGTAATAATTATTTAAATGCAAAATAGTGTCAATACCTAGCATTAGTGAGATTTTCACAGAATCGATCGACTGGGTCATATGATATGACTGGTGACACCACGCTCACTCAAGAAGGGTTGAAGATTTCAAACTTATATTAAAAAGACCAGGTTTTCTCACGATGTGTTTCCGTCACCGATGTCAATAAAGTCCAAGATAGACGTCGAATGGATTTGGCTATGATGAATTTCTATGAGAGTAAAGTACGTTCGCAAGTACATTAAGTTATTCTTAACTATTAAACTCGAAATGATTTTAAACCTTAAAACATTGACTGTTAAGTTTAAAATCGATTGAGAAAATTAGCCAGTTTGCGGTAATTTGATATGCTGGCGACTACTTTTAAGGGTGGCTGACCCAATCTCAGTCACTCCTACATTGACAGATCTTAATAATTAAACTGCCACATATCCAGCGGTTGTGAAGCAACCCTTGACCTTTCGTATGAGGCTACAGACACAATTAAAAATCCATGGTGTCACGCGTAGATCTGCGTTCCGGCAGTAAATGTTAAAGTTTTTAATTAATGACCTCGAATCCGATTGTTCCGATTCTTCTACCACTGTAAAACAGGCAATAATAACACTTATTTATTCACGCATCACTAATACACAAACAGAGGACCAGGCGCACATAATGTCAATGCCCACGATAAGGCAAGCAAGTTGGTTCTGACGCACTAAATAATATACTATATATTAATGCTATCTACGTGCCGATAGCTTCCAAATGTCCCAGTAAAATAGGTCGAGGCCTGCTAATATCCTAGATATTGAGGTCTCGGCTTTAGGTCTTCTAAAGGATCAAGACGTGGGTGCTCGGAAATGAAATTTGGATTGATATTCTATATTTTATGAGATCCTGGTAGATTTTATGGTATTTGTTCGATTCTTTCTGGTTTGTGAGATCGGATTTGTACATTATGGCAGGATTTTGTTTTGTTTTTAATTTATCATCTTTTATTCAGAGCATTTTATTATTTATCTACGGTTTTTTCATACCCCGGAATATGCAATGGCTTATGGTAAAGTCTTTTTTAACCAGCAGAATGTGCCATAAATTGTTATCAATTTTACAATAGCTTCACCTGTTCCTCTGTTAATTAATTGTAATCTCAAATAATATATTGTCACTTCAGTTTCACATTTAAATTCTTTTCCAATCTCTTTTTTTCATGACTATCATTCAGCCGAGAAACATCCACTAACATCGTCAAAACAACCCACAGATTCCTGCAACCTTCACTCGTTTGTTGCTGCCCTAGTACCAGAAATTCATGACAGCCAGTCAACTCAAAAAAAAAAAAAAAAAGTCATATTCACGATTCAGTCAATCAAATAATTCAACACGTTGTAGGTGCTAGGGCAACCAGTAACAATTCTCAGTATTTGCTCAATAATTGAACAGGCTTCGAATTGATGGCAAATTCGAATCATTGCTTTGAATTGAATAATAACTGAATGCGTTTAGGCAAGTGTTAAGCTTAGCTAGAATTGAATATGTACCAACAGTATGCTGGCTGCACCATTTTCGGCCTTCTTTAAAAGGATTTGAGAACCTACTCCTTTTTTGAAGATGGTCAGAAAAAAAATAGGTACCATTTATTATTTTATTTTTACCTTTTGCCTGTAGGCCAGCAAATTTTATTTATTTATCACTACCGAACATAAGCCTCTCTTCCAATCGCAAACCATTTAAGTCGACCCTCGAGTACTCTCATTCGACAGGTGCCTTTTAATCTTTTTCAGACTGTCATTATAAAGGACGAATCACGGACATCACACGCTCCCGTAGATTTCCGTTTTCATAGAGTATTACAGAATTCAGTCATGTCGCTGCGGTCTGGTCGCGATTACAATGCGTTGCCGCTGCGGTTTGCGGTTGCGGTCGCCTTCGGAAAAGCGTTTTTATTGCTTAAACATGGCGCACATTATGCGACTTGCGACTGCTACAGATCGGCGACTAGACGCAAAGACAGGCTACGGTAGACAATATTCATGTTTTTTATTCAAAGCTTGGAAGTGTCCAAGCTTTGCGTGGGTTTGCGTTGGCGTCGAGAGTCGCAAAGACAGGCTCACTCGATGACTGTCGCGTGCGACAGATCAGTTTAAATAGAAGCTACATAATTATTTACTCACAAGGTGAATAACACGACCGTCTCTCTCTAATACCCAAAGACACAACAATCATCGCTACCTGCACGGTGTATGTCGTAATCACTAGTTGTAGAAATAAATCAGTGAAGGAAAACATCGTCAGGAAACCGGCATGCCTGGGTGATATTTCTCAACAGCATGTGAAGCTAAGTCAGAGGCCCATGGGCAGTGTAAAAACTCTGACACCAGGTTAGTCATTAATCACACGAAGAAGGCTAGCTGTAGACGCAAAAGACAGCTCTGCGATTAGTCGCAGCGACAAAACGCTCAGTTTGTGCTAGCACTTCTTATTCTCACAATACCACTACCAATATTAAATTCCGATTGTAAAATTCGCAACACAATCACATTCAGAGAGCTAGTGAATAAGGATGGCAGTGATTATCGAATCACTCACGGTTCGAGGCAGGCAAGTGAATAAGTGGCGATGAGGCTTGCACCCTCGCTGGACGATGTGGGTCAGTACACGCTTGAGTACGTCTTCTTGACTGTATGAACGAATGACTAATACAACGTTGAGACTAATTCGAACCAACATTTGATGGCCAATCGCAGTTATCAGAAATCATAATACACAACCATTTACTTCATTAGAACTTCAATCAAAAATTGTTTTATGCAGAGTTATTTAGATTTTTTTATTGATTGTTTTTTTAAATTATTTTTTTTTGATTGGCTATTAAGGGAGCAACAACCGAGATGACGACTACTAGAGAAGTATGGAAGAAAAGACATGTTGCGCGGACCCCAAATAAATTAATTGGGATAAGGGCAGGAGAATAATCATGATATTTCGATTTAATGATTGATATTTGATTTTTCCTTTACGATCTCTTCGATTGCCCGACGACAATTGGTGCCCGATTTAATGGCAATACAATAAAAAAAAATGAAAAAACTATCCATCTTATCTTAGGAGTTTGGAACCAAGATGCGAGTCTCATATTTAATTTTCATCCTACATACATTAATTCAATCAGGCTATGATTTTGTGTTAATGATGATGCCAATCAAAAAATGACAAGTTGTATGTAAAGACTTTGTAAGAAATTATATACAAAATTGATACGACAGAGGGGCTTTCCTTTAAACTGCCTATACTAGGTACCATTTTCAAACTCTGTACCAAAAATGAATTAAATAGAAGCAGTATTTTTATAGTTTTTGCCCCGTTTGAACACGATGTATCTTTTCTAACAGCTGATTATGTTTATACGCATAGGTCATTCACCCTAAACTGATAAAGCTTAGTATAACCTACGATCAGGGACCGGACAACCCCGCTTAAGAGTTAAGCCTTTGGACAGGGTAACCCGTACGTGGGGTAACTCATATCGCAGTGTTACCTTTTGTTCGAGTTACATCCTCGAAACCCAGCGAAATGGTTAACACCTTTATTAAGGTAACCACGTGAAGGGGTTAACCCCTTTAATGACTTAAGGCTTTGAAGAGGTTACCTTCTCGAAAAGCTTTTTTTCGTGTTACCCTGGATTACCTAATACCTAAACATGAGCTGCATGTAGGTGGGGGGATACTTGCACCCGTGCGACTCGTTATTGCCTTACTATTTTTATTTATTTATTATGATTTACGAATACATAATAGGTAAGCTACAACACACACTTAAACATAAACACTGCTAAATTGCTTTTACTTCCGTAGTTCCGTCCGAGTTCCGAATCAAATGACGAATGATGAAAATAAACCAGTATAGACACGAAAAAATAAATAATATTATTGCAATGTTTAGCATGTGTGACGAGCAAAATTGAACTATAAGATCATATAGATAATAGTTATTATTCCATGTTTACAATCGCTCGGCAAGTCGGACTCGGTACACGCAAGATTGGCGGACCGCCGGGCACGGTACGATGTCACGTGCGGTCGTGGTTATGCAATTTTCAAACTAATATCGATTGTAAACAGTGCATATTACAAAGTCTTGAGTTGGAATGGCTTACCCTGTTACAGTGTTACAGGGTGTTGAAAGGGTAACCCGTTCGTAACGGGTTAACTACACCCGTTCGAAGGTGTAATATGTATCATAGGGTTTTTTTTTGAAGCGCTTAAAAAAACCCCTTCGTAAACCCTTTCAACGAGTATCCGGCCGGTCCCTGCCTACGATGCGTTGTTACAAGGTCAGTTTTTATTTACAAAGGGTGGTTGCGTTTTACTCTGATTTGTAAGCTATTTAATTTATTTGAAAAAAAAAACGTCATGTTTGGTGCTTTTTTAAATTGCATCGAATGTACTGTAATTTAATGCCCATCTGTCATATCAACTCTGTATGTGTATATATGTAGAGGGAATAATAACAAGGTTTAGCAGAGCAAGCAGTAAAAAAAATCCAATATTAAACATCCAACAGAACTGCCCACCCACCGACTTTGGGATTGAACTCAAGACCTCAAGCTCAGCAGTCATGACTGCGACGACCAGACCAATGAACCACTTACAAAAAAAACTAGGTACAGTCAGGGAAAATTAATTGTTTATCAAATTGAAACACTGCATCCATTTTTCCTTTTGATAGCCATTTCATACGACTGTCAAAGAATGACACTTGTAATTTGGACATACAGACATTTTAAATTAGTACATAAGATAAAAAATAATCAAACTACAGCAGTCACATAAACCAGCACTTAATCTTTTAATAACCGTCTATAACCGCCGTCACTCTTATCTTTTACTGAAGAGCAGTTATCTATAACTATTAGATGAACTAACTCTTCAATGAGTCGAGTTACGTCTGCTCGCTAAACTTTGAAGTGTCTTTACTCAGCTTAGAATTCAGAAGGTCTGCCAGGTAAATTGGCAATCAAAGCTTCGAACGCTCGTCTCCATAGTTTACCAACGATATCTAACTGCCGAGGGTCAATTAAACGATTGATTTAGGTTAACTGGGCTCTTTACTAAATGATACTACAGATGATAATGATGTTTAAGGATTGCAAGCTTTCTTGCTGAGATAAGGATGCTTGGAAACATGCCGGTCCTGCTCCACAGGACAACCTAGTGTCTAGACAAAATCAAACTGGTTGCTAAGTAAATTAGGTAATAATTTATAATTTGAACCATATTATTTTTTTATATTGGAATAACTTCTCAAACATTGATTAATTTGTTATTATTAACTTTTAGAATGTTTGTAAATGTGTGAGCACCATGTACTTATGACATAATTAAGTTTACTTGCCACTGTTACATGTGTTTTTCTTTTCACCTTTTGTGGTGTATTGTTTTTATTCTGGGTGCATCGTCTTCACATATAATGTTATAATACATGTATACAAAAAATTGTGAAACATTTTAAAAGAGTAACGGTGGAGTTTCTTGCCCATTCTTCTCCACAGGAAACTACCTTTTGGAAGGGGCGACTAGAATCAATTCTATTTCTTGTTCATTTTGACGTTCAAAGGTGCCATTCTTGTGCCTATTTGAAATAAATGTTTTGACTTTGACTTGCACTAGTAAAAATATATCATTATACAGCGCTAATTAATATGAAAGAAAACTGTTTGTTCTGCACAAACAAAACGCCCGTTACAGATTAAAAACAGACATAAAACACCACCTGAAATCGCTAACCTCCCTTGAGAAAGCATGGTGATATAGTACAGAGGCCAGCACATCAAGTTACCCCAATTAGTCAAATTTCTTTGATAGTTCTTCAACTTTATTACAAAAGCATAAGGTTCATTTTCAATTGTGGATAATTTGACAGTTTGGGGTAGCTTGATGTGCTGGCGTCTGCACATACTAATTCCATGATTAAAACATAATTTTGTTGCTGTCACCTTCAAACAACTAAGAGCTGGTTTCATCAATATATTGTCGAATTGACTACCTATTTGAAACGGTCAAGAATAAAATAATATTATGAAATCACATAAATAAAATACCGCTCGTCTCAAAAACTTCCATCATCATAGAATCAGTACAGAAATTAAACATTATGCGAAGAGATAATTGTAAAATTGCATAAAATTTTTAATTTTTATTATTGAATGAATTGTTGTCAATATTATGGACTATGTCTGAATTTAAATAAATAATAATAATAATTAAATGCTAATAAGTATTCCATTTGATTCTGAAAATCTGTGACGTCACATTGTTATATTTCAAACAAATCACGTTAAAATTCCGCGTTTTGACAGTTCATAAAAAGTAACTTTATTGACTACCCTTTCAAATACCGAATTGTTTTGAACAAAATTGCAAAACGAAACTGAACGCGATCAGCACATCTGAACTAAGTTCAAGATCTGTCAGTGTCAATATTTCACAACAATAATGTCATTATTGACACCTCTTGAGCGCATTTTAGATGCGTTGATCGCGTTCAGTTTCTTTGATGATAATAAGCTCTTGATCGTTTTTTAATCGCTGACCGCACCTATAAATTGAAAGATCAATCTTCCTGGTTGACTAATTTTCAATGAACACCTAATCACTTGCACACGACTGGGTTCTCCCACGCCTCATCAGGATCGAACCGTGAAATGGCTGACGGAAAGTTAACGTACAATAAAGCTAATATCTCACTTGACAACTTTACACCAAACATGGGAAAATAAAAGTATTTATGAACCGACTTAAAGAAAAGAAAGTTATTTATTTTTCCCATGTGCGTGATTTCCTCATAAAAGTTGCTATAGCGGGTATAATATTTATATGATCGGTAGACTTGTAAAGACTTATAAACGATCCATCTAAATAGCATAACTAACCAAGCAATGATGTCACACTATCTAGTAATGATGCAACCCTGGTACTAGAAGCTAATAAAAATCATAAAATGAAGAAAGCGAATAAGAGCCGCCCGCTCATTATCTCTCGTAAATGTCGATTGCAACGTTGTGAATGCACTGAAAACTGGCAAAAAAAACTAGAAATTCAACTGCATTAATTAAAACCCTCATCCGTTTGAGGTGATGAAGTAGTCTGTTCGTACTCTCGCCACCACAAAACAACTGGAGTGGAAGAGAAGTGGAAAAATTACATTTTTAGTTTCCCGAGCAATGCTTTCAGCATTCCTTTTGCAGCGAGAGTTTCTTTTATGTAACAAAATTGTACTTTGGAATGACGATTCATTTGATAGGAGGAACTCGGCTTCGAAGTATCTATAAAAAGGCAGGTATCTTCCATTGCCAATCGCAGTTTTGAAAATGTCATTTGAAAAGCAATGCAGTAAAAACTTTCGTAAACGATTCTAAATTGTAAGATACTAGTCATTAAGACGTGTCATGCCACATTTATGATAATTAATACGAGTTCAAAGTGCCTAGCCTTTTCCCAACTATGTTGGGGTCGGCTTCCAGTCTAACCGGATGCAGCTGAATAACAGTATTTTACAAGGAGCGACTGCCTATCTGACCTCCACAACCCAGTAACTGGGCAATACGATACCCCTTGGTAAGACTGGCTGTTAGATTTTCGGGCTTCTGACGAAATTTAATTAAATGTAATTACTATTTTTATTATTATATTATACTAGCTTCCGCCCGCGGCTTCGCCCGCGCGGTGTTTTGGTAAAAAGTAATCCACATCACAAATGGCACATCAGACTCACCGTGAAATATACATTCACACAGATAGACAAACGTAATAATAAGGTATATTATTAATAACGTAATAAGGTATATTATTAATGATATGTTTTGACGGTTCTATTCACTGCAAACTACTCTACTCATGTGTGTGTAACATGTTATTATGATTTGATGATTGAGATGCATTTTAGGATTTAAATTAAAGAACTCGTCAATATTAAAGTTTTAATAAAACAATTAATACGAGTTCAAAGTTAAGAGGTTGATAAGAAGATTCATCGTCTGCTGAATAACAGTATTTTACAAGGAGCGACTGCCTATCTGACCTCCACAACCCAGTAACTGGGCAATACGATACCCCTTGGTAAGACTGGCTGTTAGATTTTCGGGCTTCTGACGACCCGTAACGACTGTCAAAGATGCACAAATGACATTTGGGACCAACGGCTAACGTGCTTTCCGAAGCACGGTATGTAAAGATGGTCACCCATCCACGGCCAACCCTGGCAAGCGTAGCTTAACTTGATGGATCTACCTGTGCGGCTGTTAGTACTTAGCCACGAGTTCCTCTGATACGAATACGTTGATAAGAAGAATACGCCCTAAAATTAAGGCGCATTTGTACCAAACTATACTGGGTGGATGGGACATCAGTTTCCATGTGTGAGTTCGCGTTGAGGTCCCGTAGTTGTCGAAAAAGTGGGATCCGAGGCGTCCTCGCTGAAGAAAATATTTTCTTCGGTTATAAAAAAGAAATCTGCTCCTTCATACATAGAAAACTGCAATACCTATGCAGTAAAAATGTATGGAATGGCATTTTTTTTTTAAATAATCGACGAATAATTTCAGCACTGGGAGGTTCAGAATCATGTACTGAATCCATCGCAACCAGTTTTGCATCGTCCCTTTCCTGTATTAATTTAGCGCTAGCCAATTAAAATATCGTTCTATTTCTGTCAATCGTTTGAAGTTGACAGAGACAGCACAATATGCTTGAATATTTTTTTAGTTTAGTCCTATATGTAATAAGTGCATGTAGTGCAAGTAGGCCTTAATTATCATAAATCGGCTTTTTACCTCAGCTGAATACTTTTTGTATAACGTGGATGAATTAATTACGTAAAGATTATGCAAAGATGCACAATTGTTTGTTAAAATCTGAACCACTTAAAGGTCCGTTCCACCAAGGCTTCCGTTCAAAATGTATTTTAGTAATAATATACTCTAAATTCATGAAATAAGTCTATTATCCTATCAGAAACAAGCAGGATATCTAGTTTAAAATTCCATAGTCATTACAGAATATTATTTCCGTCCGTAGCATCATTCGTCACAGTCACTCAACTAACAATTGAACACCTACATGATCGTTCATTCATTCAAATCATTCAACTATCATGACTAAGAACATTCATGTGGAGTTACGAGTAAGAATAGGGATAAAGAAAGTTCATATTATTATAAATAAACTAAAATTTCTATCCGAGAAATTAATGTCGGAAAATCTTAGCGCAATGATTTCTTCAAATTGGACTTATACTAAAACTTTGTGTCATTGCGTAAAGCATTTTATTTGATTATGATTTAAATGTCAAAATATCTGTAATGGGTTTAAAAAATGTCCGCGACGTTACAGGGCGGTAACCCCTGGTATATCTGCTTATTAGCAATTACCCTTCCTTCTTCTCATTTCTACAGCACGAGGGGGTGATACGCAACTTACACTTTTCCTCACCTTTCATGTAATCCCAGTATTGCGTGAGAATTACGTATTTAAAGAAATCTACATGGAACATGAGATAAAATATTTTTCGATTTTTTTTAAGCTTAGTTTTTTTTAAACTTACCCACAAAAAGTCCAAAAACTAGAAGTACTGGCATATTGAAAATAAAAACTAAATATCCGTAACACAGCTAAAACTTTTTCCTTCACTATACATTTCACATTTTCAATCAAACATTATTCCATTTTGTCACTATCCTAACTTTTAATTACGAAAAACACATTTGAAGCCATGGGCTAATTCAAAAACACGCACGAAAACCACGAGAGTATTTTTTCGCGACCCGAGGTCGACTGCGAAAATCGAGACGTTACGACGTGCGGATGGCCCGGATGCCTTCAGCCGACTGCGGCACAGCATCCAGTCCTGCACCTCCCCTGCCCTCCTAAAATTTCCTCTTTCTCACCCCTCCACGCGCCCTTATCGCGATCCCGTAATTAGATAAATGTCATTGCTTTTGTCTGTGTTTTTTTGCTCTTTGCCCAACGAATTTTGTCGGCCAATGTAATAGACTCCGCGTCGTTTGAGACGCTCATTTACGTAAATGCTGTTTGTCTTGTACGTAGGCTTGTGTGTGTGTGTACTTCAATTCCGCGCGAAAATATGTCTCGACCGTATTGCTACTAGTTTATGAGTCTTCCGTCTCGTGCTCGCAGTTCCCACCTACTTCAGATTTGTTTTTACAGATCCATATTTTTTGAGCTACAATCTCGGTTGAGTTTTGTTTCTGATGGTGTTACAAGTTTGTGATGGGTTGTTAAAAAGATATGGACACCTGTATCATGTTTGATGTGAACTGGTTCATAAATGTAACGTGGAATCAGGACTAGATGTGGGGTTTATATCTAGATCATAAAACTGTAGTATCTCCGACACTGCTCCAAGTTTAAGGACCTGTTGGAGAGTAAGTGCTTAACACACCGTCTAGGTTGTAAAATTTCAGGTAAATGGTAATTGTGGTGCTATTAAATTTGGTAATCATGAAAACACTGTCATTGAATGGTATTTGTCAGTAAACTTTTCAATGCTGTAGCAAAGTAGACGCCGCTGTAACAAGCGTAGCAGTTACAAGAATAACGGAACTAAAACCCAAACCGCGATTTTTCAATGAATTTAAAGTTTAACTCCACTCAATAAAGTCAGAACCAAGTCTCGTTTGTCAGAGTCAAACCTCCGTGCTTTTATATGAAGAGTTTTATGAAAATGAACGCAAAAGACTTTAGAAAGAAGATTGCATTCATTTCTCTCACAAGAGGTATCGCGGAGGTCTGCACTTCGAAGTCTTTGAAGTTCACTCTCCATCTGAGGAACTCATCTGATTTCATGTTGGAACGGATAATGCGCTCTAAGATTCAATTCGTAGCAAAGTGCCGATATTGGTTTGATGTCTGTACGATATTGGGGCAGTAACTTTTTCTTTATTGGTAAACGAATGGAGTATTTACATTATCATTGTTGCTTTGTTAACGTTTCGTCGGATTTATTATGCATAGTAATGTTACTTTTTTATCTGTCGCCGTTATGTTGATTTTGTTTTCATAAGCTTTCGATCAATAGCTGTGCCTCGCCATTTTAATTGTATGAGTTATTATTTTTAGCGACTGACATAAACAAAGTTATGAATGTGATCTTTAACTAATGAAGTTTTTTTCAGAAAACAATTAGGTTTTTAAGGTATATACGGTGTTAAAAAATTAACTCTAAGAATTTCGTGAGAGCATTGTACTCATCGTTACGAAAAAATATGAACTGTTCCATACATTTTTTTGAGTTACGTGCATCACTACATAGTATAAAACAAAGTCGCTTTCTCTGTCCCTATATCTCTATGTATGCTTAAATCTTTAAAATTACGCAACTGATTTTGATGCGGTTTTTAACAGATAGAGTGATTCAAGAGGAAGGTTTATATGTATAATTACATGCAATTTCCGTCATTCACGCGGGCGAAGCCGCGGGCAGAAGCTAGTAAATGTATATAACAGCTCAATTTTTTTTGCGATTTCAGGGTTCATCCCATAGTAAAAGTTGTTCGTAACGATGAGTACAATGCTCCCACGAAATTCTTTGAGTTAATTTTTAACACATAATATAATGGCTTACGTAAACGTGAAGTTAGTATTAGCCCTGTATCTACAGGGTACATTAAATCTCACCAAAAGGGCGTACATTCCTATCACCAAAAAACACGGTCGAACCGAAAAGCGGAAATAAAGTACGGGCTTAAAATATTGAGATAATGGATAAGTAGTGACAAATTGCTGGACTATCGCCCAGCTTGACCCATTTCCATAAGTAGGAGAACTTGAGGATGAGATAAACACAATGGCACTATACGATTCCCTTTTTAGCGTTGTTTTTCTATGGCCGACAAGAACTTCTAACAAATTCTTTCCTTATTTCAAATGTTTATATCTTTTTTTAAACAGTTTATTATTTTTGATTTTGAATAATATTATTATGCTTTTGTTTTGTTTTATTCGACTGTACTAGAAAGAAGGTTATGTTTTAGGGTTCGAGTGTATTTACGCTCTGTAGACTAAACAACTTCGCTTTGGATTTGACCAAATGTGGTGTCGTTACATTCGCCACAATAGTGGGAATGAATACAAAAAAAGGAGGAAAAGATTTTTTTAATAATAACAATATTCATATCAAATAAAAGCTAGTAATTAGTAAATTTAATTGGTAGATTTTTAAGCAACAGCACTGATAGCCTAGTGGTTTGACCGTCGGACTGCCAAGTCATAGGACTCGAGTTCGAATCCAAAGCTGTGACCTCTGAATTTGTGTATTGTATAATTATCATTTGCTTAAAAATCGGTGAAGGAGAACATCGTGAGGAAACCATGTCTGAGTGATATTTCTCAACAACATGTGAAGCTAAGTCAGAAGCCCATGGGCAGCATAAAATTCTGACACCAGGTTAGACACTTACCACACGAGAAGAAGAAGTAAATTTAATTCCAATTAAATAAAACAAAACGACAAAGTTCAATTCCAGCGTTTTACGCTGGAATTGAACTTTGTAGAACCAATGACCTGCAATATGGTAAAGCATTTTTATTTTTCCTTGTCTACCATTCCTAAATTCTGTAGTCAAAGTCAAAGTCAAGTCAAAGTCAAAACATTTATTTCAAATAGGCACAAGAATGGCACTTTTGAACGTCAAAATGAACAAGAAATAGAACTGATTCTAGTCGCCCCTTCCAAAAAGTAGTTTCGTGTGGAGAAGAATGGGCAAGAAACTCCACCGTTACTCTTTTAAAATGTTTCACAATGTTTTGTATACATGTATTATAACATTATATGTGAAGACGATGTACCCAGAATAAAAACAATACATCACAAAAGGTGAAAAGAAAAACACATGTAGCAGTGGCAAGTAAACTTAATTATGTCAGTGCATGGTGCTCACATATTTACAAACATTCTAAAAGTTAATAATAATAAATTAATCAATGTGTGAGAAGTTATTCCAATATAATAAAATAATATGGTACAAATTACCTAATTTACTTAGCAACCAGTTTGATTTTGTCTAGACACTAGATTGTCCTGTGGAGCAGGACCAGCATGTTTCCAAGCATCCTTATCTTTGATATAATCTTCTAATTTGTAATAAGCTTGTTTACAAAGTGTAATTTTAATATGAGTTTTAAATTTTCTTTCATTTAATTGCAGTATGTCACAAGGTATTTTGTTGTAACATTTAACACAGAACCCCATAAAAGATGTATGTACTTTTGACAATCGAAAAAATGGTTGAATTATTTTATCTTTATTTCTAGTATTAAAATTATGCCTATCACTTATTTTGTTAAAAAGATGTCTATTTTTTCTTACATACATAATATTTTCATAAATGAATTGGCAAGGTACTGTCATAATATTAATCCTTTCAAATAGTTCCCTAAGCGATTCGCGACGACGAAGATTGTAAATAGCCCTGATCGCTCGCTTTTGCAAAATAAAAATGGATTCAATGTCAGCAGCCCGACCCCACAGTAAAATGCCATACGACATAATACTATGGAAGTAACTAAAATAACAAGATTAGAATGCTCCTTTTTCTTTTTTCAGATGTGTTTTTATCGTTGCAGTCGGGTGCTATATTTCTTATTTTCATGATATTGGTATTTGGCTAAGTAATAACATCCGCACGGATCGATCTATCAGGTTAAGCTACGCTTGCCGAAGTTGGTCCGTGGATGGGTGACCATCTTTACATATCGAGACCGTGCCTCGGAAAGCACATTGAGCCGTTGGTCCCGGCTGGCAGAAGCCCGAAAGTCTGACAGCCAGTCTTACCAAGGGGCATCGTATTACTGAGTTACTGACTGGGTTGTGGAGGTCAAATAGACAGTCGCTATATGTAAATTTGTACAAGTATTCAGCTGCATCCGGTTAGACTGGAAGCCGACCCCAATATAGTTGGGAAAAGGCTCGGCAGGTTGAGGCAAATTGATTGGTATTTTCTTTTACGCTTGATTTTATGAAAACTATCATCCTATGAAAGAACTGTTGCAGACAAGTATCGTTTTGAGAAAAAACGTACAGAGTCCAGCACATCAAGTTACCACAATCTGTCAAATTTCTTTGATAGTATTTCAACTTAATTGCAAGACATAAGGCTCATTTTTGATTGAGAAAATTTTACAGTTAGGGATAGCTTGATGTGCTGGCGTCTGTACCTACCTACCGTTATAATCACACTAATATTATAAAGTTTGTGAGTGAGTGAGTGTGTGTACCTGTATGTATGTTTGTCTCTTTTTCACGCTCAAACGGCTGAACGGATCTTGACAAAATTTGGCACAGAGGTAGTTTATAACCTGGATTAACACATGGGATACTTTCTATCCCGGTAGTACCTTGCCTTTGTATAATAACCGATATCCACGCAGGCGAAGCCGCTGGAAACAGCTGGTAGAGAAATAATTTTTCCTTCTAGTTCCCAGCAACATAAATCAAAAAACTTGGAGCCTTCAACATTGTTCCTTTGACCTGTGTAAAATAAACGACCCGAAAAAGTTTCATGAACACACTAAAACCCGAGGTCTTGTTTTAAGAAAACAAAAAAGGTATTTTTTTCATGAAACTTAACTTTGAACTAAAGAAACGGAATTTCTTTCTAAGTAACTGAAAATACATCATAAATATTAATATAACTTAAACGTATATTTGACACTATAACGATGACATGACACTAAAAGACGATAAATCTAATAGTTTTATTACTGCGCAAATAGAAATTAGATGTACAGAGGCCGAATTTTTTTTAAATAGATTTTCAACCTTATTTCAAAAGTCGAAGGTTCATAGTCTATTGTGAATATTTAACATTTGCGACAGCCTTGCAATGTCTTGTTATAAGATAGAATACATTTATTTATATATTTTATTGTTATAATATTCATTACACAAAATGTCTATTTCTTATTCTATTACATTATTTTTGTATCTGTCCGCGACATAGCAGCGGGCCTTAGAATAGCAGCGCTGCGTACGACACTTATTTCTAAATGTCGCAGCATCATGCTGAGTTACAAACCTTTTGGCTTTGTAAAGTATGTACTATTTTTATTTGCAATTTACTTATGTTTAACTAATTCATAACTACATTTCTATTTGAAATATTTACAAAATGTTTGTTAATATACAATATTTACAGAAATCTGAAATTACTATATTTACCCACTACTACTTACTTTACTTAATATTTACATTTGAAAGCTATATTCATAGTGATATGTACGAAAATAATATTTATAATAATCAAAGGGCATTAAAGAGTACGTCCACATCGCTGTATAGTTTAGATTTTAATCGTTCATTATACTTCTACGAGGAATTTCTACGTAAATGGTAAGAAATTTGAAATTTAAATATATTTCATTTTAAATGTTAAATTTCACATTTTAATATTCATTGTATAAAAATACACAATTTATTTATTTTTACAATCATGTTTTTCTATCAAAGCACCATAGCTTTCATCCATCTTTTCTTTGGTTTTGCCTACTCTCAGCCATTTATATAATTGAGCTTTCTACCAGTAGTGATAGAATAAAATGATTCTAATCGGATCAGTATTTTCTTCCAGAGAATACCTGTTAAAAAAATAAACGAAAAATTTGACCGCTTTCCTAATATTAATTCACATAAAAAACTTGAGAGGTGTCAAGGGACACCCGAATGCAACGAAGTTCCTTTCGATTAATTAATGAAGGAATTGTAATGAGTGTATATTGTTATTATGTTTTATTTATTTATTATGTACAAAGAACCTGTATACACTCAACAAAAATAATCGTCGCGACACCACACTGTTCAATGCGGAATGCTTGCTTTCTATGAGATAGAGAGAGACAGACAGAGAAACACGCGCACGCCGCACGGCTTACAACTATAGCAAAAAGTGTCGTTACAACTTTTGGAGTTAATTTTTTCCGTCTAGCCCCCTTTCGCAACGCGCGATCAGGAACGTCGTTCCAATAATAATAATAATATGAACTGGTTTCCTAGCAGAAATTAAAAAAATGCCTTTTTAACAGATCTGTATAAGTAACCTATAACCTAACACATAACAAACGTTTTAGTGCCTACTACACCAAAGTGATGGCCCCCGAAGAATGTTCCAGCAATTGATTTTGCATTTTTGCACGTATCAAAAAGAAACTTTATTCTTTGGGACCCCGTAAAAGTTTTTCATACCAACATTGAAACAGTAAGAAATGGAGTGACTAAACCGTCACTTAATTTCTTACCGTTTCAACGGATCGAAACACATTTTGTACTACCATCTGTGACTACCGTATGAAGCATTGTACGATACAATTTAATGTACGGCAATCACATAGTTGCGACAGGCAAAATAGATAAAAAACGATGGTGCTTTAACAAGCAAGGTTATACACTGTAGTGATGTTAACATACTAACCAATGACAGAAATTTCTTACCATTTACGTCACAAATTCCTCGTTAACGACGGCAGTGTGAAACAATAGCTACGATGAATACTATGTAGAAGTATACTACGGTTAAAATCTAAACTATACAGCGATTGGCAGCAGTTGTAGCAAGAATTTGAACCACAAATTTCAGTTAAAATTAATGGTGAACAAAACTCAACCATGACATTTGAGAAATGAGCATTCCACTTATTACTTGCTCTATGTTTTCCGCCATAGGGATGGTCACGTACTGGACAGTGCGTGGGTTGTAAGAATATTCAGTGGGGATCACGTTCGGCCGCCGTAAGGGAGCCGCCTGTAGGCCGACAATCTGGCTGAAGTCCTGGTAATGACTCCGCGAGTAGGAAGTTTGTGAGATGTTACGTGGAGCGTGATTATCTTTTCATTCGTTCTACGATTTACAAAGTTGTTTAGTGGACATGATGCTGGGTTTTTGTATTTCTTTTAAGGTTGTTTCGTGTGTTTTAAGAGAAGGTTTTTTTTAAACTAATTGGACAGGAAATATCTATCCGTTTGCAGGACAGGAAATATCTATCTGTCGTGAGAGGCCTTTTTACTTCTACTACTATAATTCTTAAACATGCTACGAGGAAAGAAGACATCCAAGGAGTTATATCCCAAAGAAAACCATAATAAACGTTCTACATAATAACCCTCCTAACTGTGAAATATATCCTTAATATTATCGGACGCATAATATTTCAAACATCACATAGAAGCTGTCTGCGCCCATTAATCACACAATCGATCCGATATGCTGCAATTAAGAGAAGCCGAGTGACACAGCGTAGTTCATTGTCATAGCTAGGTGCTATCAGTTAGCAGCATGGTTAGCGTTAGGTATAGCTTTGAAGGGACGTAATATTTTAAAAGCGTAGTAGGTATCCTCGTTTTTATGGGCCCCTGGTAGGTGGTCACAGCATGTTTTTTTTTGGGTAAAGGTATAGTAATCCAAAAACATGTATGTTTTGTATGAATACCGATAGCTCAGTCAGGCTATTCACTCGTTTATACAATAGGTCCGATTTTTCAATGGCTAGTTAAGTTTTTTCCGCCGAATAAATTGGTCATTTTGACATATTTTGTATGGACAATCTGTCAAAACGTTACATTTGTTTTTCAGGTAAACCTTATCTAATGATTGAAAAATCGGCCCCATCTAGCGAAGACTAGGCAGCGAATAGGTAAACCAGTTTAAAATATAGTAAGTAAGAGCATCTACAACATATAGAAAGAGCCTTTTAGGAGACTATCGTAGTCTTACTCAAAGAGATTTACTTATTAGACTAATAGTTTTGACTATACAGAAAATAAGTAGTGAAACTGATACCGGATCTTGAAACATCACAGCTTACTGACGCCCTGGTAACTGACGGCTTCAGGCATTTTGTCAAACAAAGGGACGGATATAGTCCAAGGACGCTTCCAAAAGACTGCACGGAATCCATTTATCAGAACAGATTTAAAAACCCATTTTCTGAAAGTTTGGGTAATTTGCTTGGAATATTGATTGGCCATTGTTTTATCTTTCAATGAAATTAACACACCAGTAGATTATGGATTAGAATCGTTATCATATGGACATGATTTCATGGAAAATTAAGTAGATAAAGCTAATTTATTGGCTATTTTTCGGGTTCCGCACCCAACGGGACACTATCACTAAAGCTGCATTTACACCGTGCAAGTTTATTGACTGTGACATCATAGCTTCCAGTCTAACCGGATGCAGCTGAATATCAATATTTTACATGACTGCCTATCTGACCTCCGCAACCTAGTAACTGGGCAATACGATAGCCCTTGGTAAGACTGGCTGTCAGCTTTTCGGGCTTTTGACGACTCGTAACGACTGTCAAAGATGCAAAAATGACAGCCAGGACCAACGGCTTAACGTGCTTTCCAAGGCACGGAGGAGTCTCGTTACGTAAAGATGGTCACCCATCCACGGCCAACTCCGGCAAGCGTAGCTTAACCTGATGGATCACCCTGTGCTGCTGTTAGTACTTAGCCACGAGCTCTTCCTCACGAGTTTATTGACTGTGATGTAAAATAAAATTGAAGCAACAATTTACAGGCACCGTCTAAACATAACACGCGTTTAAGGCATGCGATTATTGCTCTTCAACGTTTCAGAAACTTGCACAGTGTAAATGGGGATTTAAGCTCCGCAGACACTTGAAATTTTCACAGAGTACTGCTAGTATGGCCGTTATATCAACATAAAATAAAATAAAGTTAAAAATAAAAGGTTGTTTTTTGTACTTGACTAAAGTATAAAACACAAATTGTTTTACGGTGGTACGGAGCGCTTTTTTGCGAGTCCGACTCGCTCTTGGCCATTTTTACAGTGTTCTTACTAATTCGACTCATAGACAAGCTCCTGGTACTATATTGACTGAAATTCATAACTCTATAGTATAAACCATTTCATTCGTTGACAGCTTACCTACCTAATGCTGTATATTAGGCCTCCTCCCTTTTGTGACATGCTCTCCTGGTATGCGCGAGTCTCATACGGTACGGTACGGTACGATACGGTCTACCCCGCCTTTTCGGCTGCTACAACGCTCCCACTATTGCTTCTAACCAAAATATAAGTACCTATCTCGAATAACAAAAAAAAATGGTCGTCCAATCCGTTATTAACCACGAATAATTATGCTGATCAAACCATTCTTCCGTGTGTGCGGACTGTAACAATCTGTAAATACACCGCAAATATTATGTAAAACGTCCCTTTGTTTAACGGTGCGAATGTAAGCACTTTTTGTTCGCGATAATCATGCGTGAGGCGTATGCTCACACAGTTGGCTGTCTTACGGGATTTTATTTCATTGAAATGGTTTTATACTTTGTTGGAATGCTTATTTACGTTACGTTAGTTTAAAAAACCATGTAAAATAGGTAAAATAAATTAATGCTACTCCGATTCGACAGAAAGTTAAGACAAACTTACCTAGGAGAAGGCTAGGCAGACGATGATAGATTTAGAATTAGGTGTAGTTGTTTTTTTTAAAGTTCAAAGACAAAAAGATTAAGAACCACTAATAATCTAATATCGAATAATCGAAAAATTCGTGAAACGGCTTGTAATAGGCGAACATCTAATGATGTTCGGCCGTTTGCTTATGAGCTCAACGATTTATAAATACGGTTATATTTATTGTCGTTTCGAGAGAATTTTTCTTATGAACTTATGGGGTTCATATCATACGACATTTGAGGGGTTAACCTGCATCCGATTCAACTGAAAGTTGAGACGAACGTACCTTGGAGAAGGCTAAGCAGATGATGATAGTGGTTTAGAATTAGGTATAGTAATTTGTAAGTTTTAAAGACAACAAGATTAAGGACCACGAATAATATAATTAATTACTGCCTTTTTTTCTTTAATTATACCGTGTGCGAGGTTAATTGAGGAGACTTACTTTCAGGTTGTATAGTAGGTACTCATGAAAATCAGCAACTCTATCCCTGCGACCAACTCTGAAATATGAAAAAAAAATCTGCTGTTCCATACATGTTTACGAATTATGCGAACATAAATGTACTGAACCGCTGATTGTTTTTTCATGATTTCAGGTATAGTTCCTTAGTCAAAGTAAGAGTATAGAACCCCTGAAATTATGTCCCTCGTTTAACCTAACACACTGTATATTGGTATCTTAGTTTTTCGCACTCACATAAATGATCAGCATTACCATTTCATAAAACGCCTAACAAAAAACAACATTAAACGCCATAAAATAGTATAAATTATTATTTCTGTCGGTATGTAAATCAGTGTTTGGCGCAATGAATGGTAAATTTTCGCCGTCGCAGATGGTATTACCATAAAATACCACTTAAACCCGTTAAGTAGATTTATGTTTACACGGACAGGCTATGTTTTGTTAGTAGATGTTTCTTCGCGATATTAAATTATAGGCACTCGAAAATATTTCGAGGGGAAATACGAAAACTGTAGCCAAGAGAATTACTGTCTTAGTTGGTACCTAGCAGACGGCATGTACGTGTTCCACGCGCGCCTCAAAGAGATGTCAGCAATTATAGGGAATGCGCCCGTTAGAGCCGAAACCTGCTGGGTAAGCGGGATTGTCCAAAAGGGTTACCGCTACACCGGAACATAAAGGGCTAAGGAAGGGTCATAGATGGGTTATAGTCAGTAATAGTCTGACACTCCCTTCCACTCCACTCAGAGTGGTTGGGGGAGGGGAGAGGGGGCCATTTGATGATGACTCAAATATGTTTTATTTACTGATTAGCGATACAAATATCCACAAACATACAAACCGTTTCGTAAAACGAAACATCTTTATTAATGAAATAAAACAGCTAAGAATTTCCAAGAAAAAACAATTGGAAAACCTGTACATATTTCAGTATTAAGATTTCAAAGAAAACGTTCGCAAACATATTGTATTCAAAGAGGAGAGGAATGCCGACAGACAGGCGGAAATTAAGAGTCTAAGCGCAGCATAGCGAGTGAACAATATGAGCTGATTATGTAAGCAGATACTGTAGATCTACGTATTATTGAATTAAACTTTGATAACGTATTAAGTACAAAAAATCACAGTAAATA
Source organism: Hyppa rectilinea (assembly GCA_951799385.1). Lineage (NCBI taxonomy): Eukaryota > Metazoa > Arthropoda > Insecta > Lepidoptera > Noctuidae > Hyppa > Hyppa rectilinea. The sequence goes on along the minus strand of OX637309.1, from coordinate 1,852,961 downwards.
ATATATTGATTTGATTTGTGTCTAAATTCTATGAAAAATGGAGCAGTTATGCTTTTTGGAACGAAGTTCCTTATCGCGCGTTGCGAAAGGGGGCTAGACGGAAATTAAGGTCAAAAGTTGTAACGACACTTTTTTTGGAGTAAAATATGATGTCTTTAATCAATATTTTTTGATTGGTTAGTTTTAGATCAGATGTTTTTTGATTATTATAACTTAAAAGAAATAATTTTTTATTACAATTCCTTCACTAATTAATCGAAAGGAACTTCATCCGTTCCATGCGGGTGTCCCTTGACACCTCTCAAGTTTTTCACATTACTGAGAAAATGAAGGATTTTCTTGACGGCCATTATAATCTGATGGCCACCGCGCTTCTAGGAAACCGTCGCGTTACCAGGACATCACAAAGTTAGAGAGGTGTTGTTATTGCAAACCGTTTTCTTATTCACGTAGTATAAAAACTGTATTGTTTTAAATAAGTCTTTCAATTAAACACGCCTCACCAATCTTGGATATTGAAATATTTTTGATATTTCTAACTTTTAATTTACTTTTTATTTTTCGTTCTAAGTGTTTCGGACAAAATATCCTTCAAAAAATGTAATAAATGGAATTTAAAATGTTTTAAATTTATGGATGGTACGCCATTCGCGAACGGGAGAGACTAGACGTGATCTGAATTCTGCTATTGTACCTATGATGTACTTAAATTGCAGATAGGCATTTATTTTCAGCAAGTGCAGAAAACTGCAATGGTCCTTTCTCATATTTCAGGAAACCTGTCACACTGCCATGCAATACTGAATTATAAATTGCAGGACTTAAAAAGTGTTTCAGTTAGGTTTAGTTATGTTATCATGATTTCATTTAAATTTGTGACAACTGGAAACCATCACAAAACAGCAGTGATAGCCTAGTTAACTGTTCTGTGGGCAGCATAAATACTCTGACAACAGGTTAGTCACTAACCAACCACACGAATAGAAAGAGATCACAAAACTAAAAAGTACCAAGGCTTCAGATACCGGAAAGAGCTCAAAACTCCTTATATTTTAACGTTATTTATTTATTTTATTTTATAACAAAATCCATATCTCTTTAACAATTTTACTTAGCATAAGCTACTGTGCAGCCAATTAGGGATTTACAGTTTAACAACTAACTGAAATCCAGTATGAAAGCGGCCTAGGGGTCTGGCCCCAGGCAGCTTTCATGTTGCAATGAAACGTCAGAATGACTGGGCATCATTGAGCCGTGTCAAAGAAAATGAATGTCCGTTATTGTTTTAAGTATACTTTTTTTGGTAAATAAGTGAAAAAGGTCATAAAAATAAAAGGACTGTTACGTGTGTGTGATCAACGTAACGGAGTCAAGATGAAAGGCAACATTTTGCCCCCATCTTGCGGTAGGAGTTGACTGGTAGAAATCGTCACATGAGAAAAAAGCGTTATGCTTAAGGTTGATGTTCCAGGGTAGCCCGCGAAATTAAAATTTTCTTAAGTTTTTTGCAATTTGCAGGCCAGTGATAGGTTGTAAGCTCATAAAGGTGTAAAAATGACTTTTTACAAGGTCAAAGTCATTCCGGAACCTTTATGAGCTCGGAGGGTTGTATTAATGATTTTGATGATTATAATTCTGTAACTACATACGTCTTACAGCCGCGAATCAAATGTTCATCAACATACAACCTATCACTGGCCTGCAAATTGCAAAAAACTTAAGAAAATTTGAATTTCGCGGGCTGGTTGGAGCATTCACCTTAAACGAATTTCTCTCTGTCTCTTTCCGTTATTACAAGTGTGTGCGTTTCTGATGGGTTCGCACTTTTTTTGTTTAAAAATAATCAATTACGTGTTTTGATTCACGATAATATTAGGAGTTTTAGTCTTAGTCAAATTTGGTGAAAGCTACTTTTTGCTGTGTTATTACCGCTTACATATCATCGCTATACGCTATACATGATCAAAAGCACCTCAATCAAATGAATTTATTTATTCATAACAAATTTACATTTGTGTCGAACAGTGATTTTTACAAAAACGGTAAGTAGTAATAAACAAACACAAGTAATGGAAATAGTTTTAAGCATTGGCATCATCGTCAACATTATGAGTCTTAAATATTATAATAATTCAATATAAATTATAAAAATTAAAATTGTCCACTTTAATCATTTCAAGATTTCATGCAGCAAAGATCAAATACATAGGAATCAAAATAAAATAAAGAAAAATATAAATCATGTCAAAAGTAAATCAAATAAAATCATGTCAATGTGAATCAAATAAAATCATGTCAAATAAAAATCAAATAGATTAAAAATACATCAAAATTAAAATCAAATTGTTAACAAGCCGATTATAAATCAATTAGAGTCATTTACAATACATATTATGTTCGCATATTAGTTTGAACTATTATTATCTTGAAGAAACTCTTCTATGCTGTAATAACATTTCCTCAATAACAATGTCTTCAATTTTCTCTTGAATTCACTAGGATTCATAGAGTTTTTAAATTGTACAGACAGTTTATTGTACATATACACTGATTGCACTCTTGAGGCATGTTTAACGACATTAAGTTTAGGCTGTATAAAATTAGGTAGATCCTTTCGTCGAGTTTTTATCCTAATATGCCTCTGTTCCTCAGTTTCAAACTTATGGATATTTTTTATGAAATGACTGAGCAATACTAGGATATAGAGGCACGGTACTGTGAGAATTTGCAGTCTTTTAAAATGATCCCTACAAGACTCCGTTTGTTCAATGCGAAGCATAGTTCTCAACGCTCTTTTCTGCATAACGAAAGCAGCATTAATATTATATTGGTAACTGTTGCCCCAGAACTTTATGCTAAGTATATCTAAGTCTAGACTCTATGAGTGCAAAATAAACCATTCTCAGGTGCGCAATAGTTAATTCATCCCTTAGACTACTGAGAGCATAGCAAGCACTACTCATAGTGTTTGTGACCATTTCCAATTCTTTCTTCCAATTCAAACCTGAATCTATCTGTACCCCCAGAAATTTTACATTGTCTACAATATCTACTTTGCTCCCTAATAATTGTACTTTGACGGTGTCCTTGTGCTTTGTAGTCGATTTGAATACTAAACATTGCGTCTTTTTAAAATTTATTTTTAGATTATTCATAGTGAACCACCTTTCAAGAGCACATAAGATAAAATTAATTTTCTTTTCTAAATTTTCTATAGTGTCGCTAGCTATAATAGCGCTTGTGTCATCGGCAAACACTACCAGTTCAGTCTCATTTGAAATACTTCTCATGTAAGCTATCACATCATTTATAAATATTATGAAGAACACAGGGCCTAGAACCGATCCTTGTGGTACGCCTTTATTTATTATAACTGTGTCCGATTTGTGTAGTTATTAGTATTAATTGAAAAAGTTGTAAACAACGTAACTAGATGGCGTTGGCGTCGGATTAGATCTCGCTATGGTTTGTAATAAAGGTACGATAAATTAATTTTAGCAAATATATAGAACAGCATACAGTTTGGATGTTTTATTAAAACCCTCAACCCTATTTGTATACACATAAGGTCAACATTTAAGAACTGATTACCATCCTTGGTGTTCGCTATTTAAAAAACCGTTAGTTCTTTGTTTAAACTAGAAAGAACCAGGGGGTCTACTCTCTTTCTCCGAAACGAAACTTCGCAAACGAACGAAATTTAAACGAAGTTCGAACATATTCGGACGCGCACAAGAAGTTCGTAACCATAGACAATTTTTGTGAACGAATGGAATCTATAATATTGACTGGGTCTTTTTTGATGTCATTTAAAGTAAATTACGGTTTTTACTTTAACTTAAAATCAATAAGCTATTTTGCTATATGTCTACATTTTACACTAAACATGTGATTGATTAAATATTTCTTGTTATATTCATGCAGAAAATATAAATATATAGATAAAAATTCTATTTTCGACGAAATTCACAGCGACACTATAAAACACCCTTTCACTGTCATTGTGAACCGACCAATTTGAAGAGTACTATTTCATGCCAACAATGGGTAGTTACGTATGACAACCAAAAATATCGGTATATTCACAATCTAATCATAACATGTCAACTTACGATTTTTTGTTTGAATACTTTGAAAAGTTTTCTAAAGTGTGTTTCTTAAGTGTTGTGTTAAATAAATCATGTTCCCAAGTGCCTTTTTACATACTTCGCAATCGCGGTACTTACATACCGTAAAGGCTGGGTACTTTAGCTGTTTTTTTCAAATAATTTACGAATTTGATCTGTTGTTTGTATCGGTATTGTCTTTTTAGTATTCTTATAAGTTATAAAGAAGCTCAAGGATATAATCAACAAGATGCAAAGTGTGTTTTAGAAATATGATAAACGTAACTTATTTTTTTTTAAATTAAAGTTTGGGCCAAAGTTGTTCTTAGGAAAGGGTTACTTTAACCCCATAAACTTTATCGGTGAAAAATCTCACTTGCAGCTATCAGTGGCCAAAAAAACCATCAAGGGCGGTAAGATTGAATATCCATGATAGGTTTAATGTAAGAAAAAAGTTCGAAATAAATTAAAACACGAGGTAAAATCAACATTATTATATTTCAAAAAGATTTACACTAAGAAAATATCTCTAAAAATGTAAGGTAGGTATAAAACTTTCAAAAATCACAATAATATTATCATAAACGGTTGTAACGTGACGATCTTAAAACCGTCGGGAATTTGACTAATATTTAGTTGATTGCGGCGGCCCCGGTTCCTTCTACGCTCTACACGTTCTTCACGTAATGCAGCTTCGATAAAAAGCACTCTTGTTGCCATCGCTTATAATTTTCTCACAATATTCACAAAATTATAAGGAAAACGAAACTCAAACGGTAACACTTTTGGTTTCGTCAAATTTGAGGTTAAAATTCCGAATAATCGTCTGTCAAATTCAAATATTCGTTCGCAATATTTCGAATTAGAGTAGGTCTAAACGTCAAAGAATTTTCGTTCGTACGAAATTTCGGAACGAAATGGAACCGTGGTAGGAAACATGCGAAATTTCGACCGAAACTTCGTTTTTCGTTGAATAAGAGTAGACCTCCTGGCCTTTTTCCGTGACTGCACAAAAAAGGAATAATAATAACTTAATAAAAGGTGATCGAGTATTGTTTTAACTTACATATACTACTCTGTCAAGAAAGTACCGGGAAAAGATCAATAATACACAAAATGTCTGTTATTCATCCAAATTTATTTTATCACCTTCAAAGTATGCTCCTTTAGAAACGATAGACTTGCGCCAACGAATAATCCATTCATCAAAACATTTTTTAAACGCTGCTTCCGGAATTGAGTTCAGTTCTCGCCGCGAATTCTCCTTTTTCGGTTTCGGTTCAGTTGGAAGGCGCCACTCCGAAGCTTGTTGACTAGTTTGCATGTCAAACTCGTAAACCCACGTCTCGTCACCAGTAACAATGCGTTTCATGAATGTTGGGTCCGAACTGACTCGTTCTAGCATGTCCTCAGCGCCTTTCATGCGATTGAGTTTTTGGAGAAAATTCAGATCTTTTGGGACTAGCCGAGCAGCAACATGTTTCATACCCAAATGATTAGTTAAAATGGTACGGATCGACTCGTGAGTTACAAAAAGTTCGGCGGCTATCTCTCTCAGAGTTGAATGGGGATTTTCAGTCACTATTTTCTTCACTTTTGCGATGTTAACTTCAGTTGCAGACGTTGACGGCCTACCAGAGCGAGGCAAATCTTCCATCACATCTCGACCGCTTTTGAACGCTTTGAACCACTCATAAGCATCAGTTTTTGATAAAGTCGATTCACCGTAAGCCTTCTGTAACATTTTCAGTGACTCCGAACACAAAATTCCATTGGCGATGCAAAATTTAAGACAAACTCTTTGTTCGATATTTTTGTCCATTATGAAATTCGCAATACACACTATATATATATGATATTACTAAAACCAGCACTGTATTTAATATAAATAACAGATGCAACTCAAACTCCGCGCTAAAATGAAAAACAGTTGTGCCAATCTAACAACTACAAAAAAACCAAAAATTTGAATTTGGAACCATAAACAAATCATCCATTCCCGATACTTTTTTGACTGAATGTATATACATTAACCACCGATTAGCCGTATAGATAAGCTTTTATCAGGTGTTAAAAAAATAACTTTAAAAATTTCGTGGGAGGAAAGTTGTTCATAACAATGAGTACAATCTGATTATTATGATCCGTTATGAAAAACTGTTACTGAGGGATCCTGAAATCGCGACAAAAATATGAACTGTTCCATACATTTATACACACGTAACTCAATAAAATTTATAGAACAGCTCATATTTTTTTCGCAATTTCAGGGTTCGTAACGATGAGTACAGTTTAGTACATTTTTTAACACCTTTTATAGTCAGCTTATCAGTAAGCAACATTGTTACTGAAAGCAATGTCCGCTCGGCGTATGTGTAGGTAAATATCGAGATACAATCCCTTCGCTCATCAGCCCATTTGACACGTGCAGTCTCCTCATCTCGACCACTGCGAACAACCTGGCGTTTCCATTTACCAACTTGTCAAAAACAGAACTAGAATCTTTTATACTTTTTTTAAAAGCTCGCTTCGTTTGAATGTTGCCAGTATTACGTTGTTTTTTGGGGTTTTTCGTTCACGGATGCAGTTGCGTTTTGATCACTATTTTTGAGAGGAAGCTGTACAATATCAGATATATTATGTAGGTTGGGTTTTGAATATGTTTGTATCAGTGCGAAAATGGCCATGAATTATAACTGGTTCTATATCACAACAGGCAAATTAGGTAACAATATCTATCTCATATCCATTAAACTAAAAGTGTATGCTACTTTTTTAACCGACTTCTAAAAAAGGAGGAGGTTCTCAATTCGACTGTATATATATATTTTTTTTTATGTTTGTTCTCGCATAACTCCGTTGCTTGCCAACCGATTTGAAAAATTCTTTTTTTGTTGGAAAGGGTTTACTTCCCAAATGGTCCCATAAAAATTTTATCAACAAAAATCAAAAAAAAATCCTACTTGATATATGTGGACGATGTTCTAATACTGTAATTTACATACCAGGTAGTTGTTTTAAAATTATGGGGGGGGGGGGGGGTTGTGTAGGTACCACAACTAAAAAGTGAAAAATAAGTGGCAAAAAATTAAAATACAAAACCGAAGACACCGACTTCCGAACACAAAAATTATTTTTCACTTTGTAGTGTTTTTTTTGGAAGTCGGTTTTATTTTTTGTAAAAAAGTTTTTTTTGGCTACATACCTGGTAATTTAATCCCCTTCATTCATCGTCATCTAAACCACCCAACACCTAAAACGAAATAAAACGATATCTACTTTTTAGTGTACAATAAATCAGTGAAATTAACAAGGGCTTGAAGGTCCCGCGACGTGTACAGATGGGGTGCCAGGCCTCTGACACAGCCTCGGTTATCAATCACCAGGCCAAATTACGAGAGATGTAGTGCTATATAGAATTGGACTGTACACTATTCTATTTTGTGGTTTCGTATTCAATTAGATGGTATTGTGTTGTGTTTGTAATGTTGTGGCTGTCTAAGCTGAAATATGGTTGGTTATATTTTTACAAGAGGTAGAAAATACAATTGATTCATGTTACCTATACTGTTTGATCTTGTTATTAGGCGGACTAGACTAGATGACCTACACAGGACTTTGCCATACCTTACGCCTGTATTAGTCTCGAAAGTACCAGGAAAGCATAACACTAAAGGAAGGATACTTACAAGGCTGACAATTATGATGATTAATGCGACAACGTGGTAGGTTTAAATCCAGTTTCTGCAATCATATTTAAACATTTTTACGTAGTTGCCATGACTATACAAAACCATCAATACTGTAGCTTGATTTGACAGCTTACAGCAGTCATCAATGATTTGAACCTACAATTTCATGTTGCGTCAATTAATAGTCGTAACGCAACAATATGTACGGACTACGCGTCGTCTACGTACCGCATTGCTAAGTCCGCTGTACTATCGATTACTCGTCTCAAGAGCCATCGATTAAATTATTCTTGAGCGGATTACGTTAAGTGTGAATGGTTGAATTAATAAAATTAAAAAAGGTATGTTTGCACAAGGCGCAAACTTTGGCAGATAACGCCCTACACTTTCGTGCTATGTGTGCAGATGTGTGCTGGATTGGTGGTCAAAGACCCTTATAGTCAGAGAATGAGGGTGTTTCGCAGATGGATTCCAAAAAGCAATACCTGGGTACGCACCTCAGACTTTTCAGCTTTATGTGCGAATAATAATCACTTGCTTAAAAAAATATGAAGGAAAACATCGTGAGGAAACCTGCATGCCTGAGAGATACTACTCAACGGCGTGTGAAGCTAAGTCAGAGGCAGTATAAAACTCTGACACCAGGTTAGTCAATAGCCGTACGAAAAAAAAGAAAGACCTGGGTACTTAATGTAAAAAAAAAAAAATTCGCTACAATTAAGGTAAGGAGAAATCTTCTTCCACTCTTGTATCAGTTAACAATGTCATAATAATGAATGGCTCACACCATATTCTATGCATATGTTGTGGTCAGGGTAACCATAAGAATAACCTTGCCGTTCCCACTGCTGGGACATAAGCGTCCTCTTTGTAAGAAGAAGTGGGCTGTCATCCAACACGCACACCCAGTGCGGGTTGATAAAGGTCACCGGTCTTCGAATATTTGATTCTAGGACATACCATTTTGAGACTAGCGGTGATGAAATAAATGACAAAGTAATGGATATATTGTGTAAGTTCGAACCCCCGACCTTTTTTTTTTTTTTTTTTAAATTTTTTTTTTAAGGCTGGGAAATCATCCAATTACTGCTCCCGCTTTGGGTGGAGCGGAAGGGAGTGTCAGACTCTTACTGACTAAAACCCATCCATGTTCCTTCCGTAGCCCTTTATGTTCCGGGGTAGCGGTAACCCTTTCGGACAATCCCGCTTACCCGGCAGGCTTGGGAACCCACGACCTACCAGTTATAACTCGGGGTTGATACATCTGAGCCACTACTGCTCGAGATATTAGACTTAAATGCACTTAATAAAGTATCACCACTCGTTTAAGCTGTTTTTAACCCCCAACGTAAAAACGGTGCTATAAGTTTGACTGCTATATATGTGTGTGCATGTGTGAGCGTGTGTATGTCTATGGCACCGTAAATTTTAAACGGGTAAACCGATTTTTTTTAATTTGAAAGCAGGTTTTCTCGCGGCGGGGTACTATATACAATAGTCAACCAAGGAAGGGTCTGACTTACTTAACGATACCCCGCCAAGACATTCTAGCACCATTTCAATGAGTGAACCTTATTCTGCCATTCATCAATTTCTGTAGATTTTATATTCATAGTACACTTGAAACAACGTATCTATCTATTATATTCCAAACAATTGCCTGCTAGTATTTCTGTGCAGTGATTACAGTTTTGCCTGGACCACCGGATAACAAGTCAATTTTGTCTAGTACGGTTTCCCGTTTGCATATAAAGTCGAGTGAATTCAATTTTCCTAGAACGCAACAATCTGTGATAGTTCAAAAGGCTCGGCTTTATAGGCGATAGATGGCACTACAACTAACAGCTGAGTTAAATAACCTAGCAGCTAAATTTGATTTCTAGGAAATTGTGATAACTTTTCGTAGTCTTTTATACTCATCTTTTAGGGCCAATTTCACCAACAAAGCTGATCGCGATCAGCACATCTAAACTAAGTTCAAGAGCTGTCAGTGTCAATATTCCACAACAATAATGACACTCGCTCTTAATCTCGGTTTAAATGTGCTGATTGCGTTTTGTTCCATTAGGGTACCGATTATATTTTTGATTAAACTCTAATATTAGATGAATTTAAAACATGCATACAGTGACAATTAGTATTAGTGAATATTATTCAGCAATATTGTATTGCATAATCAAATAGGTAATGCTCCCCATATCTCAATGTCAATAGAAGGTATCTCTAAGGTTAAACTCAAGCTGTTGATCTCGGTTCAGCGGGATTGTCCGAAACATAAAGTGCTAAGGAAGGAATATGGATGGGTTTTAGTCAGTAAGAGTCTGACACTCCCTTCCGCTCCACCCAGGGCGGGATAGGTAATTTGATGATTTCCCACCCTCAAAAAAAAACCCTAAAAAAAAGCTGTTAATCTCGTTAGCATTCAAATTTTAAAGAATTTACCAATCAGTGCTAAACTGGCTTAATTTCAATCAATTATTTCTAATCGCCCCTGCCTCCTGACATGCGCCAACCCGCACTTGGCCCGCGTGGTGTATTATGGCCCACTCCGTCTCACAGAGAGAAGGCCTTGGGTCCCAATAGTGGCAACATTATAGGCAGATATGTTTATGTTTATTTTCTACTCATGCTTTTTTCTCATGGAGAACTAAACAGACTCCACTGAACACAATGGACTACCATCCTTAAAAGCTTATTTAGCATCATCCACGTCTCATTATCTCGATTCAAAATGGCCGAACCACCTCGTAATAAACATATCCCTGCCATACTTTCATATGAGGATCGGACACGAATGTTTGCACAAATACCTCATGGCGACAATAATATTGTGACCAATATGAACAATATATCATAACGAAGTTTAACTTCGGTCGTTAGGGTTTATTTCACTTTGTCACCGTCACATAAACGCTGCACTCCTAGTAGGTTTATTTGACGATGCGACACGTACTTTACTTGTGGAATACCAAGGTTGTTGTCTAGTGGAGTGACAGTCGGACTGCCAAGTCTTAGGTCTCGAGTTCGAACCCAAAACACGCATCTCTGATTTTGCGGATTCATGTGCGTATTTTATAATTATTACTTGCTTAAAAATCTGTGAAGGAAAACATCCTGAGGAAACCAGCATGTCTCAGAGATATTTCTGAACAGCTTGTGAAGCTAAGTCAGAGGCCCATGGGCAGTATAAAACTCTGACACCAGGTTAGTCATTAACCACATGAAAAGAAAGAAAGTCCAAGTGTAAAAACCTGTAGTCAATGTGTGGGTATGCGCTGGAGATACCATCCACCACCAGAATCAACTGCGCCCTTGTCTCAAGGGCGCAGTTGATTCTGGTGTATTTTTAAATTAAAAAAAAAAAACAAGTTTTAAACTATGAATCTCGAGTACAGCCAAACTTTGATTTTTAATTGTGTAAGACATAAGTAGACAGTACACATACACATACATTGTAAGAGATTCCTTTGTCGTACCAAGAGAAACATTTTCCAATGAAAACACGCCCAAATTGATATTTTTACAGAAATTCAACGAGCGTAAATAAAAATCCTTAAAACTCATAACAAGACACATCAAATAAAATACAGGTGCTTTATAAATGTACAATGAAAGCATGTTTATCACACTAATTAGCTAATTACGAACGATTGTGTCGAGGATTTAATTAGGTAAGGCTCCAACCGTTAATTAAAATGGTCGTACACGAAATAATATCGGGACTGTGTGCTAGGTATATGTCTGTATGTGTTTATTAAATTAATTGAAGGTAGCGTCTCTTCAGTAGGTATACCTACTATTAATTGAATGATCTTAATCGTTCTAGTTATTTTTATAATTAGTTAAAATAATCTGTAATTAAGAAGATCGAAAGTTGTTTTTTAGAACTTGTTACTAAATGTACACCAATTAGTTTTTTTTTCTGAGAATTTGATGGATTACAACACGACTCATTAAATTCCATGACGTACGTTAGTCCAACCACTTAAAGTTGGACTAAGGGCTTGATTCAGAAAACAGTACTCCTGGTAGTAAAGAGGTTCCGCTCCTTAGAGCTCTCACCGTCAGGTTAGACCTTGTTACTGATGGTTTTTTAGCAGTTTTTTTTATTACTTATCAATCTAATAGTTACAATTATTAAACTTCATATTAACAGAGGGTACCAAAAGGAGCAAACCGGCGCAATATATACAGGGTGTGTGCGGTGTCAGCGGCCGGAGATCAAGACACCGCCCACCAGGAAATGAAGCCGACTTAGAGCCACCACGTTATTATACCCTAGTATCTACACAATGTCGCTGTAAAGAGATATAAGGAAAATATTACGATTTCCCGCACTGATTTGAGAAATCTCGGCAGTCATAAAAATATATATTTTTCTGAGATTGTAAATTTTTCGTAATAAGACAAGAATCAAGGCGAGTTTCACAGTGTTTGAATAGGTGCAATCTGTCAGATTAATTAAATGATTATCCAGATACTTACTTAAAATTACATAATCAGCCTATAATGTTTAGATTGCCGAAAGGGTTACCGCTACCCCGGAACATTAGGGGCTAAGGAAGGAACATGGAAGGGTTTTAGTCAGAAGAGTCTGACACTCCGCTCCACCCAGAGCGTCATCAAATGACCCCCCTGGTCATTTGATGATTTCCAACATTCAAAAAATAGGTCATCTCTCTCTGAGACGGCAGTAGGCCACGTCGAGGGCCCAGTTGGTGGATATTTTTCCTCTAGATAATGTATGTTATTTACATCTAGTAAAACTGGTAACAGCAGTCAGAAAGGAGGATAAGGGGCTTACCAGATGCTTTGCCAACTCTGAGACAAAGTTAGAATGTCTCATGTGCCAGAAATCACACCAATGTCGAAAAATCGACGCCAAATAAAATCGACCCTGTCATTAGGCTACATTAACAACAAGATAACAACATGTTACGCCATTAAATTATCAGATTACAACGGAAAACACTAGATGTGATGAAAACAAATAAAAACGAAGTTTTGTGAAGTTACCTTCGCGATGCCTTGAACCGTATCTCTTGAAGCGACCATTCTGAAACCAATTTGCCTTGAGCTCCCAGAATCTCTTACTCCCCATAATTTTGTGCCAAGTTTTGATCGGTAAGAGGGGAAGGGAAGGTCTTATTATGATTGTCGTTAATCATATATTATTCAGCATCGTTTCCCCCATTATGTGACTTTTCGTATATTTTTGTTACCGTTCACGTGTAATGGTTGACGGTTTTGGCGTATACCCAGCGGTTTGATGGCTTTCGTCAATGATCATTATCACTGTTTTTATGGGTTTTCCGGAATTAATTTAAGGAAGAATGAATTATTGATAACATAATCATTTTAAGTTATGAAAAACTTTATAACAACCGACGTAAAAGGACTTCAAACAACCCAAACAACCCCCAAAAAAGCCTCCATATGTCAGAGAAACTGTCATAATCGTTATGTCAACTTCTTTTATCGTCTATTTAACATTCGCTTAGTTTTCTGTGAACACATCCCCAAACTGCGCATAAAACTTGATGTTTAGAAAAGTGCGAGTGAAGTGATAAAAAAAGTTTCGGCCAGGTTTACGACGAACATCAAACTATACGTACCAGGGCGTTATGATGCAGAAGGAACTATTAAGATATCAGTGGAAGGTGCTCGTTGACTGTGACGTTGAAGAAGTAAAAAGTCTTTTTTAAAAGAGGGTTACCTACGAAATAAATGTGACTGGCCATCAATCTTTTGTAGCCTGTTACAGTAGGTACTTTTTTTACTTTTAACCTAGAAGATTAGAGATTGTTTATGATATTTAGTAATGCTGAAAGAATGGAGTACAAGGAAGTAGCAAAATAATCATACTAATCAAATATGAATGATTCTGTCATGCCACTCCATTTCCATGATATGTTTGTAAAATACAGGGAGCTTATTACGGACCGCGCATTATTTCAGGAGCGCGTCGTGTTGCCGACAGCCGGAAATAAAACCGTGCCGCGCGGTGTCGTCGCGTTCGACACTAACCGAAGTCATCATGAGCAAATTATTCGTGGAGCTACGCGGATGTTATGGTAACCTGGTACTCATCTATCATGTTCGTGTTTTAGTTTTGAAGTTATTGCTAAGGAAACCCACCTCATTTACTTTGGTTCTTACAAACCCTATTATTTGATTACTTTAAAGTAGGTTTTTATTACGATCTCAATATAAGTATTATTTCTCGGATTATATTGTACAAGGCGATGTTAATGATAACGTCATGTAAGAGCAAGTAATAATGTAAGCAGTGATAGCCTAGTGGTGTGACCGTCGGACTGCCAAGTCATAGGTCTCGATTTAGAACCCAAGGCCAGCACCTCTGATTTTACGGATTCGTATGCGTATTGTATAATTGACACTTGCTTAAAAATCGGTGAAGGAAAACATCCTGAGGAAACCAGCATGTCTGAGACATATTTCTCAACAGCATGTGAAGCTAAGTCAGAGGCCCATGGGCAGCATAAAAACTCTGACACCAGGTTAGTCATTAACCAAACGAAAAGAAGAAGTTGTAAGAAAAAGCACGATGCTCTTTTTGCTCTGAAATTACTGCACAATTTAAATATCGACCGAATTATTATATTGGATTTTCTCACTTGCGATTTTTTTTCCAGAAATCTGTGCCTTATTATTTCAAGAAAAGATCTCATAGAATCATAAAGAAAATTTATGGTGGCTTGGTTTGCGACCTTAAAGATGCTACGAATTGATTCTTACACTGTAGAAAGAAGTAATTTTCCTCCTAAAATAAATCACGGTCTGATTGCTATCTGGGTTAATCTTAAACGCGAAGTTTTCTTGCGCCATTATAGCAACATTATTTTGTTGGCATTATCTAAACAAAACGTCTTCTGTTTTAGTTAGATAGCACTGGCTTATTAAAAAGTGAATGTCGGACCACGCACAATTACGGGTTCCGTAGTTGGGATGAATTTATTCCATGAAGTAACTTTAACATGTTAGTTGAAAAACATGTTCTCCAATTCCAACTGTAAATGTAAGTTGGTACGAACAATATTGAGAGTAATAGTACTATTTCATATTTTTTGTAAGGGGTGAATGGTTAAATTACTTAACAAATATTCATTTTCAAATTAAGTATTTAAAAAAAAATTGAACCTCATTGGGCCCTTTAATTTGATATATCACGTAGAATAGTTTGCAAAACTTATTTAAGTGTCTAAAAAACTAAGCTAAAGTACGCGACTTTTCGAAGTTCAGCATGATGACGCCTGCCTATTTGAATTGTTGACGACACAATATTATACCGAAATACGTTGCTTTATACCGTACAGCCGAACTTCGGTCGGCCGTTAGTTCAGGGGCAATTCGGTGGCCTGTAGAGTACACATTATACGCGATCGAAGCTGACGCCACGACAGCGTTCGAGACACTGAGTAGGTAGGCAGCACTTATGGTGTGTCATATCAGCTGAATACGTCGGAACGTAAAATCAGCCGCGGAACTTCAGTCACGTACCTTCGGCATAGTGCGTGTAGACACTATGTTCATATTTTCCTCGCAAAAGTACCACGCATGTTCGAAATTTAAAGTTCGATAAAGATATATTTATTATTTACTTATGTTAAGTACACATCCGTGTTTGGGTCAAAGAAATCCATATCGTCATTCTCCTGCTCTTATCCCAATTCATTTGGGGTCGAGGCAACATGTCTGCAGGTCCAAAATTGGTTCACTGCAAATAATTTAGTATTAAATGGAAAAAAAACGAAGTGCATTAGATTTTCTTTACCAAATGTAAAAAGTAGTGATTGTGAGATAGTATTGAATCAAGAGAAACTTGAATTTGTCGATAAAACTGTTTTCCTGGGGATCACGCTCGACTCAAGGCTACAATGGGGTCCTCATTTAACATCTCTTGCAGGACGGCTAAGTTCTGCAGCATATGCTGTCAGAAAGATCCGTCAGTATACTGATGTAGATACCGCGAGGCTAGTCTATTTTAGTTATTTTCATAGTATTATGTCTTACGGTATTTTACTTTGGGGACGAGCTGCAGACATCGAGTCTATTTTTATTCTGCAGAAAAGAGCTATCAGAGCCATTTATAATCTTCGTAGGCGCGATTCTCTAAGGGAACGGTTTAAGGTTATTAACATCATGACTGTACCTTGTCAATATATCTATGAAAACATCATGTACGCACGGAAAAATC
Organism: Hyppa rectilinea; assembly: GCA_951799385.1. Lineage (NCBI taxonomy): Eukaryota > Metazoa > Arthropoda > Insecta > Lepidoptera > Noctuidae > Hyppa > Hyppa rectilinea. Next base: position 1,836,945 of record OX637309.1, on the reverse strand, counting down.
TGCATCTTTTTAGTAAAAGAGGTGAAAGACACAACTATTTCACTAGAAATAGGGACCAATTAGTTCAACCAGGTTTCAGGCTGGCTAAAGTAGATTCATCTTTCATGGGGTACTGTTTAAAATGTTACAATAAAATACCTCCCCACATTCTTGAACTTAATGAAACAAAATTTAAAACTTGTATAAAACGCACACTATGCAGCCAAGCGTATTATAAATTGGGAGATTACATTGCTGATAAAAATGCTTGGGTCAATGCTAGTCCAGCTCCACAAGGGCGCATCAACTAATTTATTAGACTACTGAAAACTGTTGGAGCTGCGGAAGATCAACAACAACAAAAAAAAACATCTTTGCATTGTATAAATTCAATCTCTTAATATTGTATAACTGCTTAGCACATATGTGAGTACTATGTACCTACTATAAAGCGACCAGTCTCTGGGTGCGTCTTTCATTGACTTGAATATGCCCTGGCGGCTGAGAGTATGCCATGCTCACTTTAATGTCTCGCTGATGGTGGCGTGTGTGTTGGATCATTTAGCTCCCTTCAAAATGGTTGAGCTGAATGGTGCTAATATATGCGTCATGTTCGTGAACGGAGCGCCCGTTCGCCCGTCAGTCGGCTAAGGCTTGTTTTAATTTAATTATTGAATAGTTTTTACATATTTTATATCTGATGCTTTTAACGTTCTGCATCGTTCTCACATGTATAATATTAATATGAACTATGTAACAAATATTTTGTAACCATATTTTGTTTAAAAGAGTGTCCATGGAGTTTCTTGCCCGTTCTTCTCCATAGGTACCTACTCCTTTGGAATGGGCAACTAGCTTCATTTCTCGGACTGACCGACACCTTGACCGATTCAAAAGTGCCTGTAATTGGTTTATTTGAAATAAATACTTTGAGTTTGAGTTTGTCTCTTTATCTACATATATTAACACGTGTAAGACCACTTAATTGGTCCATTAGATTCTTAGAAAGTTGGCTGTGACAGACGAACAGACAGACAGTGATCCTAAAGGGTTTCCGCTGTTTCATTCCCACGTACGGAACCCTAAAAATCTTTAAATCAAGTTAAATGTTTTTTAAGAAAGACGAACGAACACCTTCTCAAGTTTTACCTTGAACTACCAGTAGCACATAAAATAAAGACACTATCACACCACCATCCGTTTCACATCTCCCGTACATTTGGCTGTATTTATCACGGGCTCACGTAGCAGCTATATAACGGATATACAGCTGGAAGTGCTGGAACGTTTAAACAACTACGTTTACAGTCGGCGGGGGACCGTTCTGTTTGTACCTCGAGTTGTGGCTCAGGATTCCAAACGTAGAATGCTAAAAGAACGGTTACCTCTACTTCCAAAGGATTTAGAAATACTAGAAATACACCAAACCTCGTTGGTTTAGTGGGGAATAGTGCGACTGCTGAGCGTGGGGTTCTAGGTTGGAATCCCTGGTATTGAGGTTTTCATTAAGGAATTTTTATGTAGTCAAATATGTTTATAATATATTTTATGTAGTATAAGAAAAGAAAGAGAGAAACTTTTCCTTATACTACCGCTTTACTCGGGGCTGCCCTTCAGCGAGCACACAGGGGGTGTGATGTTCTTCGTAGAAGCAATTGGCGGCGGCGACCTCTCGCGCCCGGCCCTGGTGCAAGCCATGGTCCGGGGCGAGAGGGAGTGGGAGGTAGTCACCTTCTTCTGCGAAGCACTCATGCTCGCAAAGGAGGTGGCGGGATGGGAGACAGAAAGGTCCTCCCGTCCCAGCCGTTGCGGGAGACGCCCCAGGCGTCGGGAGCCACGTGACGACTCCCGACCAACGTAGGCGCGAGCCTGCGAGCATTGAGTAATGGGTGGCTCACCGTCCGATCAGGACTAGGCCCGTGCCGGACGGCGCGTATATGTTCGTTTATAAGCGGGATTGTCCAAAAGGGTTACCGCTACCCCGGAACATAAAGGGCTACGGAAGGAACATGGATGGGTTTTAGTCAGTAAGAGTCTGGCACTGCCTATCGCTTCACCCAGACCCAGATAAAAAAAAAATTACTCCATTCTCTCTGGAAACCCACTGCTGGACAATGGCCCAAGAATCGCCACAGCGACCACTCCTGTATATTTCCACACCCTGATTTTGTCGCTTCACACACCGTGCCACTGTAAAACAGTCCCAATCAAAAAAGTTGGCAACCCATTTTGCGAGAAATCTACGCTCACTATGCCTCTTTAGTTTGATAATTCCCCGGGCTATAAGCAACGTTGAAATAGACACAAAATATCAAACTTCCCAGGTAAAACCTTAGCACAAAACGGTAGTTTAAAGACACGTGCCTCTGCACATCGTGTACGTTTCCCGTATTTTTCAGTAATGTTTATGTGCGGCGGTGTAGCACGCGACCGGAATATATCGGCTCCGGCTAAATCTTCGCGTAGACTCTATGTGTTAGTGAACTGTTGCAGATTATGGTAAACGCTGGAGATATTGCGTTTATGCTGCTGTTAGCCACTGTTTTATTTGGACGTGAGAGTTTCTTTTTGTGGGTGTGAATTCTTTGCGTCGTTTTTGTCGGCGCCGTTAGTAGGGACAGGTCATCTCTAAGCTGCCACGGATCTTTTCAAAGTTAGTTTAATTTTTGAATTGTTTATAAGTACTATTCAACATCTTTTATTAGATACGGATTATTTTGACGTTCTGCATCGTTCTCACATGTATAATTTCAACATGAATGATGTAACACATATTTTGTAACGTGTTAAAAGAGTGTCCATGGAGTTTCTTGTCCGTTCTTCTCCACAGGTACCTACAGCTTTTACTGACAGACCCTTTTTTTTTGAGGGTGGGAAATCATCCAATGACTTACCCCGCTCTGGGTGGAGCGGACGGCAGTGTCAGAGTCTTACTGACTAATACATCCATGTTCCTTCCGTAGCCCTTTATGTTCCAGGGTAGCGGTAACCCTTTCGGAAAATCCCGCTTAACTGACCGAACCCTTGACAATTCAAAAGTACCTGTGATTGGTTTATTTGAAATAAATGGTTTGAGTTTGAGTTCTGACTATCGTTGGTCTAAAGGTCGCATACGTCTTTCATACGGTTCCCAGCACACGTAACATGGCCAGAAACTGTAGAAACGAAAATAAATGACAGATTCAAAGTCCAAAATAATAAAATAAAAAATAGGATTGATTCTAGTAGCCCCTTTATTTTTTCAGAACTATAAAGGCTGGTTGGTACCAGGTTGACTAGGTAACCAACACTTATGCCTTCACCATCAAGTAACATCAGCATCATGTTATCTTAGAGTAAATCAAAATACAGATCATCTACATAAAGCCATTGAGACACACATAAAGGGTTACACTTGCAGGTCACGTAGTATTTTGAGCTCACGTTTGAAGCAAGGAGGCACCTGTAACCTTTATCTTGCGGCACGTCGGCCCGTGACAACCCTCACACATGTAGAGATTGTACATAGTTATGTAGAATGTGAAGGTGTCTACTGCTATTAGTAAGTCAGTGAAGAACGTAAAGGAGTCGATTTTTTCGTTATTTTCTTTCCACGATCTTCTTCTTCTTAGCGTGTCGATGGCAATCTAAATGTACTCGGCCCAGAATTTGGCTACGTGTTTGGCGTCATCACTAGCGTCCATCAGTTCCTGTAACGTGCATACGGCAGGACACACAGGGCATGAGATTAAGATTTTACCACGATTATGTTAAGGAACAGATGTTTCTTCCCGATATTGACAGATGTCAGTAAGGCGGCTTTGAAACGACGCCGTGCAGGCTGGAGGCGTTGGAGTGGATTTTGTGGCGGAGGACCGCCTGTCGGAGCACTGCAGTGGAATTGTCCGAAAGCAGCAGGATTATCCGAAAGGGTTACCGCTACCCCGGAACATAAAAGGCCAAGGAAGAAACATGGATGGCTTTATATCAGTAAGTGTCTGACACTCCCTTCCGCTCCACCCAGAGTGGGAGGGGTCATTTGAAGATTTCTCAAACCCCAAAAAAAAAACGGCCGCCTGTTGGTGCGGAGAGGCTTCAGGTCGTTCAGCGCCCGGAGAGGTGATATGGCCACCTGTCTTGTTAGGGCCGTATGGTTGGGCGCAGTGGCGTGCACACAGTTTTAAGACAGGGTAGGCAGAAAATTTTACTCACCAAAAATACTACACGTTGGTTTTGGTTCGTCGTCTTGTCGATTGATGATGTAGGTAATTGCCAAATGCCAACTCAAATATCCATAGATTGACTGATTTTATAGACATATCAATTTACGGATATTCGAAGTGGCCTTTCGGCGCGTTTGTTTGATGTTTTGTAATGTTTGTGTAATTTACAAAATTTAAATAAAATCATTGAAAAGATGGTGGTGTGAGTATACTAAGTATATAGGATTGTTTTATTTGTATATTAAATCTACACGCCTATCTTTCTGTAAGAATATCTGCAATATGGAATCGTAAAAGTTGGGAAGGCGTTTTATTTCCGTAAGGTTTTTTTCTATTGAAATCGTGGAAAGATCTGTATGTCGTTGCTGGCCTTGTATATTTCTTAAGTAGGTGTGTATACGCTTTAGCGACGAGAATGACCTTTCGGTTGAAGCACTGCTCGCGGGAACTGTAACAATTAATTTTGCCAAACGCAGTCAGTACTTCGGGAAAAACTGTATTTATGTTATTTTCGTAAAAATGTTCTATAATTTTGTAAATACTAAGGTTTTTGAATTCGGCAGATTTATAAACACATTTGAGCTCATTGATAAGGCGGTCTTAGTTAAAGTCGTATAATTTATAAACATTTACGAATTGCGATACTAATTCAACCGGAAAATTGTCATTATATTTATTGAAATTTTCGCATGAAAGTTGTCTACTCTTTCAGATTTTTATATCAGTCGCGACATTCGATGGATATATTGTCTATAATTTCAATAAAAATCCGCTTAAAATTGATTTTCGCGTCCACAACATTACGTTTTCGTTTTGGCGGCCCTGTGCTTATTTTTACGCTTCAAAAATTAATTCAAACCTAGATCTGAATGATTCCTAAATCGATTCAAAGTCCCTAATTTTTTTAATGCAATAAGTCACATCTGATGTCTTTTTTTGCATAATTTCGTAAAATTAAAATTTATTTTTATTATACCTATTAAAATTATGAATATCAGCGTAACCGATGTCGTTCCAGACGGTTTTATTATTTGAAAATAATAGACAAACGAAGCAAAATAACCGATTAAGTACTGTGTATGCAATCTGTCAGCCAATGATATGAATCATATTGTTTTGTATTGAATTTACGATTAACTTTACCTTTAGTTTGTATTAATTGCAAATCCGGTGTTGGACGACCTATCTCGATAACTTGTTTTTTTTTCACTGAAAAATAGTTTTGAAAACGCATCATATTTTATTTTTTTCTCAATACACGCACCATCTGAACAACTTTCACAGACAATATTATCCATTTTTCACTCTAATAACAATGTTAAAATCCTAAATATCTGATAGCGCAAGTCACAAACACAACACACATAAAACAATATGGCTTCTATTGACTAATAAGTATTAAATATTAAAATTACGTAGTAAAAAGGAAAATTTAATACGACAAAAAAATGATGGCCATCTAAATATATAAAATACAATGAAACAATGTGACTTCTTAAAATATTTGCACTGCGTAGCAAACTTTCTTCGGAAATGTTCGGTACGGATCGTAATTCTTCGTAAGATAGACACTGGCTATTCATGCAGTTGTGTGCGTGAGTTTTGTCATTGTGTGTCAGCAAAGCCCACGTAGCTATAGGAACGCACACACATAAAAATCCGCATAACCACGACTTTGCACTGAGCACACATACAAAACATTCAGAGACGAATAGTTTGTGTCTTTGCCGAATGCCGTGGCGCTAGTGCAGCGCGAATCAATGATGCGACATTACTTGAACGCTCTTAATGATAACACCGGCACTGGCTCGATAGGTGGCGCTGATTTATGTTTTAAGATTTTTATGTTGTTTTGTTTATTGATAAAATAATATTAGATCTATTATCAGAACTAGGGTAGGCAGTGTCTTTTTGTCTTTATGAAACGCACGCCACTGGTGGGCGGTGTACGTGTGTTAAACATCCACGGGTTACATACAAGCCAATGCGACGTGACATCCGCTTAACCGCCTCCCGCCTCGCCTCCCCTCGTCATATGGCTTGGGTCCAAAGCCCTCTGGGGTTTTTCCATAGTCCCAGAGCCTAAAATGTTGCTAGGTATCCTAACATAACGCTATGCTGTTATGGAGCTCTTACATAACCCCGGACAATTGAACATCTGCCTCCCCTTTCGGATCATTATCCATGAAACCCTATTACTGCCCGTAACCTTTACACTCAATAGGTATAATAATATGTCGTTTCTCAATGTATTTTACTGTCTACGTACATATTATATATCAATTTTTTATGCATACAAATATACTAAACAATGAATTTATATTATAATGATGGATATAATTATTATAAAATTGTTAGAAAGCCCATAATATCTCGCCTCGTGAGGTTCCTTTCTTTGAAGCTCTAACCATCAGTAGCTTGGAACCTCCCGACGGAACACTATTTTATATTTTTAAATGTTTTATACTGATTTCTTTATAAAGGAAAAAATTTAAAATGAATTTTATGTGGAAAAACAAATAAACGAAATAATAATCTATTTATTTTTCAGACGTTCCAACTAATTAAATTAAAACACAAAATAGTTTAACAATTAATTATGGATTTTTCGATCTGAAATAAATGCTTAATTAAATCATAAAATTCACACACAATATCATCATTCAAATCAAATAAAATATAGGTCGATCGATTGACAAATGTTAAACATAATTCAAGCAGTATTGGCACTAGTTGGGAACTGAATAGTGCCAAATTATTAAATGGCTTGCGAAGCTTCGCAATTATATGAACCCATATTTGAATCGCTAAATCTATTTATAACTTCAAGGATTGAGTCACAGTGAGTTTTGACGACACGGTTGGCGCAGTGGTTGAGCGATTGACTGCTGCGCACTATGTCGCGGGTTCGATTCCTGCACGGAACAAATATTTGTACGACCTGCTTGTTACGAGTCTGGGTGTTTTTCTATCTATAATATGTATGTACCTATTTACAAAAAAAAAAATTATATAAGAAGTATATCAGCCATCTCGTTACCATAACACGAGCATTAGGTTGCTTAGCTTGGGACGATATGGTGTTGTGTGAAATGTCCAAGGATATTATTATTATTATATTATTATTAGTGCACGAGTTATTAAAACATCGAAATTTATATTTATTAAATTTAATGACAGTTTAATAATAATGTATTAATTAATACACATATGAATGCGTAATTAACAATAAGTTAACGAGGTGTTGGAAAGAATAAAACTTGCCGTTATTTAAAAAAATATTTCGATTTTTTTTAGTAAACGCGTAAGCGTATTATACTACTCTGTCAAGAAAGTACCGGGAAAAGATCAATAATACACAAAATGTCTGTTATTCATCCAAATTTATTTTATCACCTTCAAAGTATGCTCCTTTAGAAACGATACACTTGCGCCAACGAATAATCCATTCATCAAAACATTTTTTAAACGTTGCTTCCGGAATTGAGTTCAGTTCTCGCCGCGAATTCTCCTTTATGTCTTCTATCGATTGAAAACGGGTGCCACGAAGTGGTAATTTGAGTTTAGGAAAAAGAAAAAAGTCAGCAGTATTTGTTGAGTGTTTGGTCAAAAATTCGTTCACAATGATAGCCTTGTGCGAAGGCGTATTGTCGTGGTGCAAAATCCAAGAATTTTCTTTCCACAAATCTGGCCTTTTTCGTCGAATTTGCTCTCTTAAACGCCGCATAACGCTCAAATAATATTCTTTATTTACCGTTAGACCTTCCGGTAAGAATTCAGAGTGCACAACACCGCGATAGTCAAAGAAAACAGTCAACATGACTTTGACTTTTGATCGACTTTGGCGTGGTTTTTTCGGTTTCGGTTCAGTTAGAAGGCGCCACTCCGAAGCTTGTTGACTAGTTTGCATGTCAAACTCGTAAACCCACGTCTCGTCACCAGTAACAATGCGTTTCATGAATGTTGGGTCCGAACTGACTCGTTCTAGCATGTCCTCAGCGACTTTCATGCGATTGAGTTTTTGGAGAAAATTCAGATCTTTTGGGACTAGCCGAGCAGCAACATGTTTCATACCCAAATGATTAGTTAAAATGGTACGGATCGACTCGTGAGATACAGAAAGTTCGGCGGCTATCTCTCTCAGAGTTGAATGGGGATTTTCAGTCACTATTTTCTTCACTTTTGCGATATTAACTTCAGTTGCAGACGTTGACGGCCTACCAGAGCGAGGCAAATCTTCCATCACATCTCGACCGCTTTTGAACGCTTTGAACCACTCATAAGCACAATTTTTGATAAAGTCGATTCACCGTAAGCCTTCTGTAACATTTTCAGTGACTCCGAACACGAAATTCCATTTGCGATGCAAAATTGAAGACAAACTCTTTGTTCGATATTTTTGTCCATTATGAAATTCGCAATACACACTATATATGATATTACTAAAACCAGCACTGTATTTAATATAAATAACAGATGCGACTCAAATTCCGCGCCAAAATGGAAAACAGTTGTGCCAATCTAACAACTACAAAAAAACAAAAATTTGAATTTGGAACCATAAACAAATCATCCATTCCCGATACTTTTTTGACTGAATGTACGTACTTAACAATTCGTGTATTTTATTTTCGCACGCCTTCTAATTAAATATGGATGTTGCTAATTATATTGTTTTGTGTCACAATGTTTTTGTAACCATAATTGCAAAATAAAATATCTTATCTTATGAACCTTTAAGAATAAATGATCTAAGTGATAGTGACAGCCACATCAAAATCTGTTGCGAAGTTCAGAGAAACAACGAAACACACAAACACGTAAACCTCAACTTTAATAGATACAGATATAAAACACGGTCCAATTGAAAAACATTTTACCTTCCATCTCAAGTCTTCAAGAAAACTAGATTAAACATTAAAAAGTACATAATATTCGATTAGGAGTCCTCGGATATAAAAAGTGAGTAAGAAAGCCATTTTCTAATTGTGCCCGAGCGACGTTTAAAGTGCGCACATAAAAGTACACGATTCCACTGTATCACTACCGTTATGTTCCGTACAGGACCCTCAGATACTACTTTTTATTTTCCTACGTTCCACCGTGGAGTTACTTTTTAGCTTTTTAAAATCCCTTAGCTCCATTTATGTATGTATCTAGTCGCCTCGCTTTATTAGGTCTGTGTTCTACGTAGCCTGCTACGCTTGCTACGCGGCTACGCTTTGTGTAGTTTCTGCTACACGTTAACTAGTTTTTGCTACACGATTTTTATTATTTTTTTATACCTCCTAGAAGTCATGATTTTCGTGTAGTCCTGGTCAAGCATTAGACATAAAAATTGATAAATAATTAAAAAGAGGAGCTCGTGGCTAAATAATAACAGCCGCACGCATTAATCCATCAGGTTAAGCTACACTTGCCGGGGTTGTCCGTTGATGGGTGATTATCTTTACATATCGAGACTCATCCGTGCCTCGGAAAAGCACGCTAAGCCGTTGGTCACGGCTGTCATTCGTGGATCTTTGACCGTCGTTACGGGAAGTCAGAAGCCCGAAAGTCTGACAGCCAGTCTTACCAAGGAGTATCGTATTGCCCAGTTACAGACTGGGTTATGGAGGTCTGAATAGGGAGTCGCTTCATGTAAAATACAGGTATTTAGCTACATCTGGTTAGACTGGAAGCCGACCCCAACATAGTTGGGAACAGGCTAAGCAGATATAAATAATAAAAAATTGAACCAGTTTGTTTCGAACTTAACAAAAACAATGGTTTTCTTTCTTTAACATCATGCCTTGTTTCACCTAAGGGATGGGCAGAGGTATACCAATGGTACAGAGGCCAGCTCATCAAGTTACCACTATCTTTCAAATTTCTTTGATAGTATTTCAACTTTATTGCAAAGACATAAGGTTCATTTTTAATTGAGAAAATTTGACAGTTAGGAATAGCTTGATGTGCTGGCGTCTGTACACCCACATTCCGCCATTTATGTTTTAGTACCATGTAATAGGGGGCCTACAACCGGGCACAAATCTAGACTCTGGGTTGCTACTGAGAAATTCTGGATAAAAAAAACCAATCACACTTTTAAAGAACTGGGAATCAAACCAAGAATCTCATGCTACAACAAGGCAGTCATTTTTTTAGCTTATAGATCTAAAAAATATGGTGAATATAAATTAGTATGCTAGACTTGTCTGTTCTCCTCGACAATAAGTGTCAGAGGTCATGCATAGGTCATTCGAATTCCTGAACCAGTGAGTTTTTAATGAGAAGAATATTAATTGAGTGGATTTATAGGCTGCGTTTTCACTGGGCGACATTTTTTTTATACATGAAATATCCAAAAAAATATCGCCATTTCAAGCTACATAGATCGACTGACATCAGAATTCATTAATATTAAAATTATTTGATCAGCATGATATGAATTTATAGCAACAGGATTCTTTTGTTTTTTCTCTTATAACTTAAACAAAACATGTTTTTGTTAAGGTAATTTTGTAATTAGTTACTTCGTTTATTATTTTCAGCATTTGTTTCAGTCTTTTAATGCTACGAATACGAAGAGTCTAAGTGGAGTCAATTGTTTGTGGCCAAAATGGACCCGTAATGTGTTTATTGAATTAGTAGCTTCCGCCCGCAGCTTCGCCCGCAAAATATGTCGACAAATTATACACATAAACCTTCCTCTTGAATCACTTTATCTATTAAAAAAAAACGCATCAAAATCCTTTGCATAGTTTTAAAGATTTAAGCATACATAGCGGTATAGGGACAGAGAAAGCGACTTTGTTTTATACTATGCAGTGATAAGTAACAATTAAGTGCCCTTGTTAGCAACAAACAATATTATTTCTAAGTTAAAATCCATTTTAAAATTACAAATCAAATTATTTATTTGCATAAATGGATGTTACAAATAAATAACAAAAAGAAATAAGTACACTGTATCATTTACCTAATAAGATGTGCAAATATTCATATTATAGATAATCCAATTATATTATACTGATTAAAATATCATTACAAAAATATTCTACAAAATAAAAAAGTACCTACTACAAATATCAAAGTATTAAAAATACAAATTATTCCGATAATTTAAAATTCGCTCTTCTTTTATTTTTTTTTACTACTTGTACATAATACACATATTTTTTAGTTATAAGTCGTATAGTGTATTTAAGATTTGTGTTTAATTCTTGAAATTAAAATATTGATGTTTTCGTTATGAATCACCCCTACGTTCCTATTCACTGCATTTTACCCGGTACTTTACCGTCTAAAGAACCATCACCTTTCCCAGTTTTATACATAGCATTAAATTTCTATTAAATACTTCATACTTGCACGGGCTAATCAGCACATTATTCAGTTTCAAGCTACATTCGTGATCAGTGCCCCCTCAGCTTTAGACGCCATGTTGAAACGACACCATCGGAATTTTTAGTCTAATGGCATTCCACTGTGAACGCGTGCCGACGTTTCAAAATGGAAAATTGAAAAATACTCAACTTAGCTTAGGGTTAATCTTGAAACTTTAATTGCCATTTGAAGGTAACAGATTTAAATTTAATTTAAGTAGAGATTAAACTTTACTTTGATAAAGTCTTATTTTATTTGTTGAAAATTAATGAAGGTGTAGAATATTAATTTTAATTTGGTTTTTTGATTGTCAAACTCAGGCTTAGGCAATATGTTTATCACTGATATTGATTACGGTTTTATTATTGAAATTATATCCAATGTTAAAGACGTATAATTATATGCAGTTCGCTCGCAGACAGCCCCGTTGGTCCAGTGATCGCAAGCGCTACTGCTGAGCCTGAAGTTTTGAGTGAAACTCCCACGTCGGGCAGTGTTATTGGGTTTTTCCATTGGGAATTTCTCAGTAACATCCCAGAGTCTGGATTTGTGCCCGGTTGATGGCAATAGACTCTCCCCCTATTACGTAGGACTTAAACATGATTAGGAAAATGTGTACCTATTAAGGGGTTCATCTTTTTTTTCTGAAAAAGCTCAGTTTCAGCGCGCACAGGATGGATGGAAAGTAGCACATGAAGTAAGCGTAGTAGTGCTCCGTTGGTGTAATTGCTGTATGGCGTCCCAGTGGAAGGATAATAATAATAAACTATCATCTCTGCCGTACTCTTTGGGGAAACAAGGCGTGATGTTTATGATAAATATTAGCCTCATTCCTGAAACTATGGACAAGCACTACTTTTTATTAAAATTTTCCGTCACTTCTTTATTCTCCTTGTGAGTTGATTTCGAGCTAAATTTCCAGTTGCCCGGTACCAATAGGAGCCCACCACAATGACTGCACTTTCGGGCACTTAAAATAGAAGTCAAAACGTAGAGCGAGACTTAAAAGCTAGTGGCTCAAATTGTTCCCGAGGGATGCCGATCGTAGCCGATCTCGCCCGAAGCCACTCGAAGCTGCTCGAGTCTACTGTTACTAATGTTGCGTTTAGAACTAAGGGAGTGGTGACCACTGACTAACGGAGTTGGTAAAACGTAAGGCTTAATCATTTTACTGTAGGGATCTATCGAGGTATATCTTTGCCACTTTGAGGTCAGATTAAATATACTTTTGTGTGATACCTACATAGTTGTATACAGAACGCTGTATAAAACAGAACTTTTTCAGAAAAAATATGTGCGTCGATAACGGCCACGTACTGGCACAATACAAGGTACAGGTTAAATTAGAATATTCGTTCAAACTTGGAGCGGGCTCTCCAAAAAGTATCGTAGCTTCAAGCGATATAAAACCTTTATCTTTTTATGTCACCCTAGTACTACGGCGTGTGGTTCCTTGCGAAAATGATTTGTCCCAAGCGCTCCAAGGTTTTTAAAAACAAATGTATAGAATAGAACAATGTCTTATGAACTTAGTTTCGAATAGGTATATCATTTTTATGTTCATTGAGTGATATTAATAAGGTTCATTGATCTATAAATATAGTATATCTGCCTAGAATTCTCCCAACTATATTGGAGTCGGCTTCCAGTCTAACTGGATGCAGCTGAATACCAGAATTTTACATGGAGCAACTTCCTATCTGGCCTCCACAACCCAGTCCGTAACTGGGCAATACGATACCCTTGGTAAGACTGGCTGTCAGTTTTCCGGGCTTCAGACTACCCGTAACGACTATCATAGACCCACGAATGACTGCCGGGACCAACGGCTTAACGTGCTTTCCGAGACATGAAGGAGTCTCGATATGTAAAGATGGTCAGCCATCCACAGACTAACCCCGGCAAGCGTAGCTTAACCTGATGGAACGATCCATGCGGCTGTTATTACTTAGCCAGGTTAGTATAAATATTATTTGCCTGTCTACGTACCTTTTTAAATCTGGTCAAATTTCAGTTCCATGTATCACCAACATCAAAAGGACACCGACATCGTCTGATGACAGTGGTCACCCACAATGTTTTACCTCGCAACAGCCCGTACGATTAAATTTGTTTTTGGACTCCTACATACGTGTAGTTGCATTGAAATTTAATGAGCGGAAGGTCTGATTTCCGAATGAACGTTCAAACTGTAGAATTTAATGCTATCTAAGCATTTAATTAGATGATGTCAGCTTACTACTAATTATAATATGAAATGTTAGCTGATTTTTTGAAAACACAAAGAAGTTGCATAGATTTGATAAAATAACGGCGCGGTCTCATGGAGGACAGTGTTCGACTTTACAATGTCTGAAACGGTATTTACTTGGACGGCCGTCATTTTGCGGCCGTTATAGGTAATATATAATATGAGCTGGTGTCCGCAACTTCACGTCAATGCACGTATTTAACGTACAGGTGGGAAAATCATCATCATTCGATCCACCTCAACTTCTCAAGGAAGGCCAGATACTTCATAGTGTTACTGACAATCTTATGGGGGGTATCTGGGTGCGGCCGTTATATTATGCCACCGCTTTATTAGTATCAAGCTTATATCGGCACATTTCATTAAGTAATCCTTCGTGTTCATAAAAATTTCGTCATAAAGTTATATGCATGTTATATACTGATGAATTTTATAATTTAAGCTTGCACAGTTGTATATTATGTATATCTTAAGGCAGAAACGAACACTATAGATTTAATACCTATTTCCAGTAAACTTTAACTTTTTTCTACAGTTGGGATTCTTTATAATTTCTGTAACTAATTTAACATCTAGTATAAATTAATAAATTCATTTGAATATGAGTTTTTGTCATCTTCATTTACAAAAAAAATAACACCAGCTTTCTATTTTCCCACTGCAGAGCAAATAGCTCTTGTCATAAATGAATTTAATTGCAATAAACCTATCAAACTATCAAACTCAAAGCATTTATTTGAAATAAACCAATTACAGGCACTTTTTAACTGTCAAGGGGTCGGTCAGTTAGAAAGATGAAGCTCGTGGCCCATTCCAAAGTAGTAGGTACTGTTGAAGGTTGAAGACCTTCTCCTGAGGGGGCTCAGTGGTAGAGCGTGTAATGTGTTTATTGGGTCTTCTATGCTATGAATGCAAATGCACGGGACGATCAACACGTAATATATTTTATAGCTATAATACATCTGTCTAGCTCCGCCGCTTGTGGCCAACCCCCTGATGAACAAAAGGCCTAACTAAATGACATTATTTTAAAGGTTCGAATGCCGTTCGATTATTACCAGCCATGTTTAACATAAGGTTTTACTCCAGCCATGTTCAACATAAGGTTTTACTCCTGGGCTCTACAGTACCTATGGAGAAGAACGGGCAATAAACTTCATTGACACTCTTTTAAATAAGAATCTGCCTGAAAGAATGGTATAAGCATTGATTACCACTCTCGCTCAACACGGGTTGGTGATTTAAGACTTATATTAATCACTAGCTTCTGCCCGCGACTTCGTACGCGGACCCTGTTGCTTATGCCAGCGACAACGGGGTCGCCATTTATGTTATTTTTTTAAATCTTTTATCACACTGAGCTTTAGTTTTATTTCATTCCAACAACCACCAAAACATACAGTCCATTTGTCATCGTTTTCATTTTGGTAACCGCATTATTATATTCCTCCTCTAGAGACCTAGAAGTCGATGCGTAGATACGCTTGGAACTCAAGCGTAATTCTCTTTCCGTGAACGTCTCTGACTCGCGAGACAATACATGACGTTCACGATCAGCGGTCAGTCGCGCATCATATTCTTCACTGGTCTCTAGAGACCTAATGAATACGCTGAGAACGCAGGCGTGCTTCGCGACCCGAAGAGGTTTCCACGGAGCGAGTTGCAGCCTAATGTTCTCGAACAACATCAAGTCTCTCCTGACGCTCTTCGGTAGATTCTTGGGATCTTATGATCCTCAATCTTTTAGCTCTCTTGGAACATTGGGAAAGATTTGACCTCTTTCTAGGCATGGTCATAGTTTTATTGTGAAGATACCTGATCAATAAAAATCTAAATTAAAATGACTGCTCCCTTGCGTTACCGGGTAGGCTACAGTGTCACGAAGATAAATGGAAAAGGAAATTAAACACTCAAACAACATAAGCCCGAAGGCATATTCATACGATAAAATATAAAAATAAATAGGAGTTTTGGCCAGTAGAGTCAAATTTTCAATGATATACCATCGTCATCGAAAATCAGTCCTAAACTGTTACCGCCTTCACCGCGTGCAGGTACTCCCAGTTTATGTTATTTTATAATTACACAGTAAAATTAGTGATAGCTTAGATTTCCACATCAGATGTTTCTGATCTTCGATTTTTATAAGTCAACAGGAAATGCCCATCATATTGAACAACAAAGACGTCATTCCTATATGTGTTATGTTGTAGCTAGGCTCTTGGAGTTCCACAACAGGTGTTCCAGATCTTCGATTTTTATAAGTCAACAGAGAGTGCTCATCAGATTGAACAACTTGTGCTAAGACGTTATTCCTATATGTGTTATGGTGTAGCTAGGCTCTTGGAGTTCCACAACAGGTGTTCCAGATCTTCAATTTTTATACATCAGCAGAGAGTGCTCATCAGGCTGAACAACTTTCGCTAAGACGTCATTCTTATATGTGTTATGGTGTAGCTAGGCTCTTGGAGTTCCACAACAGGTGTTCCAGATCTTCGATTTTTATAAGTCAACAGGAAATGCCCATCAGACCGAACAACTTTTGCTAAGACGTCATTCCTATATATGTTACAGTGTAGCTGGGCTCTTGGAGTTCCACATCAGGTGTTCCAGATCTTCAAATTTATTCTCTCAGCAGAAAATGCTAATCACGTGGAACAATTTTTGCTAAGGTATCATTTTTGTATCTCTTATAGTTTAGCTGGTCTGTTGCGGTTCTGCATCAGGTGTTCAAGTTTCCAAGATAAATTATAGCCTATATGTTGCCCAGACTTAATACCTATACAACAAAAAAAAAATCATTCCAATTCGTCCAGTAGTTCCGAAGATTAGCGTGTACAAACAAACAGACATACAGACAAACAGACAAATTTTTTTTTTTGGATTCATGCTCTATTACTGTTTCTAAACCCCTCTCAATTATTTTTTTTTTAATATATTCAATGTACAGACACAGTTTTTTTACTGTTTTATTATATGTATATAGACTAGCCTCCACCTATTGTCCTATATGCTGTCCAAAATATTGCAAAATTAACTGAGCTGATCGATGGAGTTCTGCAAAAAACAGATTACTCGTACAAAATCGCAAACCGTACCCAGCTGCGAGTAAGTTGCAATAGCATTAATGCCTATAAGAAACTTATGCAAGTAATCAGAGAACAAAAATTAATTGGACATACATTCACACGTAAAGATGAACGACCATACAGGATTGTCATCAAGAACCTGCATCCGTCTACACCAATCGAAGCTATCACAGAAGCTATAGAGAATACTGGTAACAAAATCAAAGGTGAAATCATTAACGCGAAGCATGGTCCATCTAAAAAGCCTCTTTTCACCTGGTTCGTTAACCTCGAGCCAAGCCCGAATAACGCAGCAATAAAAAGTCTTCGCTACATATACAATACCTCTATTACTATAGAAGACCCCAAACGAAAGAATACCATAGTCCAATGCAAACGATGTCAACAGTATGGTCATACGCGCAACAACTGCATGAGACCATTCAGATGCGTCAAATGCGCAGGGAACCATAATACTATTGATTGTTCAAAGAAAGATAGAACCATACCATGTGTGTGTGCCTTGTGTCACGAGGAACATCCCGCAAACTACAAAGGGTGTAAAGTTTTTCTCGAAATACAAGAGAGGAAACAGCAAAGAAAAAATAATAACATAACCAGAAAGGAAAATATTCAAAAATATAACAAAGAAAACGTAAATAAAACCATCGAAGCACAACCCAGTACACCAGTATCTGCAGAACAAACCTATGCACAAGTAACAGCTGGCACGGCATCAAACTCACTTGAGAAACTACTTATAAAACAAGCTGAAAAGCTGGACCTTCTCATACAAAACATGGGCACACTTATGAGCCTATTGACTACTGTCATTAATAAATTACATCCATAATGGCGTCCTTAAGAATAGCAACATGGAATATAAACGGTTTGCTAAACAACAAAACCGAGGTAAATACTTTCCTAAAATGCCAACATGTTGACGTACTGCTAATATCAGAGTCACATATGACGGAAAATAAGTCCTTTAACATAATGGGATATTCTACATACTCCACATACCATCCCGACGGAACTGCTCACGCGGGAACTTCTATATTAATAAGGAATAACATCAAACATCAACTACTAAGCCCATACAGAACACCTCATATACAAGCAACCTCAATAACGGTGCAAGATAAGCAAGGTCCTTTAACACTAACATCAATATACTGCCCACCAAAATATAAAATAAAAAGAGAACACTTTGACCACATGTTTGAATCTCTAAGTAGCAGAATGATCATTGGCGGAGACTGGAATGCCAAAAATATCCAATGGGGCTCTAGGCTCACAGTAACACGTGGGAGAGAGTTAAAAGAAAGTATTGATAAAAACAAACTTAAAGTACTTACCACATGTCAACCAACATATTGGCCAACAGACTCAAAAAAACTACCTGATCTACTAGATTTTTTTGTATACAGGGGTCTAAACACAAACTTTCTCAAAATAGAGAGTTGTCTGGATGGATCATCAGATCATACACCGGTTATTGCCACAGTCAGCACAACAGTTATTGAAAAACTAAACAATAACTACCTCTGCAATAGATGGACAGATTGGATATTTTTCAGAAAATACTTAGATGACAATATAAACCTAAAAGTAAAACTAAAAACAGAAGAAGACATAAATGCCGCCACAACATACATCACCAACTTGATACAAAAGGCAGCATGGTTATGTACACCTTCGAGCCTCCCACCTAAAAATGATACATGTCGCAACCTACCTTTGCATGTAAAGAAAATGGTTCTGGAAAAAAGACGCTTAAGAAGAGTGTGGCATTACACTCGACAATCTAAAGATAAAACAGTGTTTAATAAAGCTGCCTCCGAATTAAAAAAATATTTACAAGACATTGAAAACGATACTATCCAACAACATTTAGAGCAACTATCTCCAAATCACAATAACGAATACTCTCTATGGAAAACTGTCAAATCTGGTCAAAAACCTAACTTGCAACAACACCCCTTAACACTGGCAAACGGTAGCTGGGCTAGAACTGACGAAGAAAGAGCCGTAGCTTTTGGAACATTTCTTAAATCAGTTTTTACACCAAATGTAAGTGAGATAGATTCTACCTTAAATCGGGAAATCGAGTCATACCTAGACAGTGACCTACAACTAAGTCTTCCCTTGAGATGCTGCACACCAACTGAAGTACGACAGACTATCAGCGCTCTGAAATCAAAGAAAGCTCCCGGATTCGACCTCATAACCTCTGAAGTCCTTCAGCAACTACCAAGAAAGGCCTTAGTGTTCCTGACCCAACTGTTCAACGGCATATTAAGAACTTCAGCCTACCCCACAGCATGGAAAGTATCTCAGGTCACTATGATTCCAAAACCAGGAAAATCTCCACATATGACATCATCATATCGGCCTATTAGCCTTCTCCCTACCATTTCTAAAGTTTTCGAGAAATTGCTGAAAACACGATTGGATGAAATAATCTCAGAAGACAACATCATTCCTGACCACCAATTTGGATTTAGAGGTAGACACTCGACTATAGAACAGGTACATCGTGTTAGCGATAAGATACGGAATACCTTAGAAAACAAGGAATATTGCGCTGGGGCTTTTCTAGACATACAACAAGCCTTCGATAAGGTGTGGCACCAAGGCCTGCTGTATAAATTAAAGAAACAACTTCCTCACAACATCTACACAATACTAAAATCCTACCTGGAAGACCGAATGTTCTTTGTCAAAGTAAATGACGCCACCTCACCACTGCATAATATCAGCGCAGGAGTTCCACAAGGATCAGTACTCGGGCCAATCTTGTACCTCATTTTCACTGCTGATGTACCGCAATCAGAAAATTTGATGACAGCTACATTTGCTGATGACACTGCAGTCCTCTCGTCAAACAACAAACCTGAAGATGCATCAAAAGCTCTGCAAATCCACCTAGATAAAATTTACAAATGGATGTGTATATGGCGCATAAAAGCCAGTGCCACAAAATCAAATCATATCACGTTTGCATTAAGAAAAGGAGATTGTCCCCCAGTCAAATTAGGCGAAGATACACTGCCTCATAACACGGTTGTGAAATACCTTGGGTTTCACCTTGACCGCCGACAAACATGGAAATACCATATCCAGAAGAAACGGGATGAACTAAACCACAGATTACGATCACTCCAATGGTTACTGGACAGAAAATCAAAACTATCACTAACCAACAAACTGATGATATACAAGGTTATCCTCAAACCAGTGTGGACCTACGGGATTCAGCTCTGGGGCTCGGCTAAAAACAGTAACATAGAAATCCTACAAAGATTCCAGAACAATGTCTTCAAAACAATCACTAGTGCCCCATGGTTCACTAAAAGCACTGAATTGCATGAGTACCTGGAAATGCCTACGGTTAAAGAGGAAGCTGAACACATGATCAAGTCCTACAAGCAAAGAATTTCGACCCATGAAAACAGGCTTGCAAAGATCTTGAATGATCCATTGCCTCAGCGTCGGCTGAAACGACAGCACATCTGGGACTAATGTCTATACATCCTTAACCGAGACACCAAGAAATCAAAGATGAAGGTGGCTCAACACTGGTTGTGTGTGCCTAACAAAATACACTGTTCTTATAAAATATCTGCTCATGGTCAACAGACCGATCGCACGACAGAAATCTAAATTAAAAAAAAAAAAAAAAAAAAAAATCCAATTCGTCCAGTAGTTCCGAAGATTAGCGTGTACAAACAAACAGACAAACAGACATACAGACAAACAGACAAATTATTTTTTTTGGATTCATGCTCTATTACTGTTTCTTTTAATATATATTTTTTTTTTAATATATTCAATGTACAGACACAGTTTTTTTACTGTTTTATTATATGTATATAGACTAGCCGCTTCCAACGGCTTTGCTCGCGTGGACCCTTATTCTTTACTCATAATATAAGCTATATGCCAGCAAAACTCCCGTCAAAATCGGTCAAGTCGTTTTGGAATTCAGCCGGAACAAACAAAGAGACACACTGACAAAAATGTTTATTTTTTTGTCATAAGTACCGTATTTACTTTCATTTGCATTTCGTAAAAAAACTGGTAATTTGGCATTAGAAACAGATATTTTAATTTTATTTTTTATTTCTTCAGATTTCTTCAAGATATTTTATTCACCAATGTCAGTAATGTCCAAGATAAAAACAAAACCCCCAACAGAAAACTTCAACAGAATATTTCTATTTCAAGCATCTCCACATAATAACTAATTAATATGTCCCAAACGTACCGAATTCCCGAGATGTCCAAAACTTTGCTTGTTACAAGCAAAATATTTTGCGAACTAAAAACTTGCTCAATAGCTACTCCGTCACAGGTGCTCGACGCAAAACTATGAAATTACAATTACATATTTTGAAGTGAGTTTGTAACTTTAATAATGGGTATTCTCGATGTAAAATGAATTAATAAAGTTTCGTTGATTACATCTTAATATGATGAATAGGTACAGACATACTATATTTAATGTTTTCGGAGAGCCACAACTCACCTAACGAAATAGGAATATTAAAAACATTAGAAATACATATCCGTAAACTAAAATATCAAAATGATGGCATGTACAATGTTAAGTGATGATTTAATTCTTAAATCCAGTCCAAGCGGTCCAAGCGGGATTGTCCGGAAGGGTTACCGATACCCCGGCACATAAAAGGCTGAGGAAGGAACATGGATGGGTTTAGTCAGTAAGAGTCTGACACTCCCTTCCGCTCCACTAAAAGCACGAGTCATTTGATGATATTCCAACCACAAAACAAAAGTCCAGTATGATCCAAAAGATTTTGAAAGCAACACCTATTCCATTGCTTTACACGTTTAAAAATTCATCCGCTCGAAAGTGTGGATAACGCAATGAATGTTGTTGAATTGTCAAAATAAGAGACTTTGCAGTTGTGAGTGTGTAACGCAATTACACCGCAGGGCACGTTCTTTATACGACAGCAAAACAAAATAAATGAACACAAAAAAAACAGATTTTTTTTAGAAAATATATGCAATTTATTCCTAAAAATGCAAAACCTTCCACCGCAATTATAAAGAACAAATCTCATAAGTCCACAGCCATAAAGCCGTCCAATCAAATCATCCCGCAGCAGCATTACATTATTGTGTACAATCATAATAAAGAATCTTGTTCCGGCATCACAAACTGTCAATAAACCGCGTCTGATCTCGGGACGAAACATTAAAATGAAGCAAAACAAAATGGAAGCGAGCCGGTTAGGATGCCTGTCCATTGACACGAGCGCGCGGAGAGAGGAAACGGAGCGTAGCGAGGGATAAAAGACCACAAAGCGTCGTGAAGGCACGGTGAATTTCCTTGTCACTACTAGTCTAGCTATGACCACCAATGATGCAGTGTAGGTCAAAGTCAAAGTCACAGATGCAGTGTAGGTACTTTTTTCAGGTAAATATATTCCTAGCTGTGAAGTCGGAGGAGCTCGTGTCTAAGTAATAACAGATAGGTCGATCCATCAAGTTAAGCTACGCTTGCCGGGGTTGACCGTGAATGGGTGACCATCTATACATACCAAGACTCCTCCGTGTCTCTAAAAGCACGTTAAGCCATTAGTTCGGCTGTCATTTGTGAATCTTTAACCGTCGTTACGGGTTGTAAGAAGCCCGAAATCTGACAGCCAGTCTTACCAAGGGGTATTACTCTGTTACTGGGTTGTGGACGTCAGATAGGCAGTCACTCCATGAAAAATACTGGTATCGGTACCGACCCCAACATAGTTTGGAAAATGCTCGGCAGGCTGTATTTCTAGCTGTGAACCGCGCACCGCTCCGCTCCTCTCCGCTCCAAAGGACCATCACCCTTACAGACTCACGTAGTCGAAGAGCTTCGCGTAAACAGAGATAACGAGTGTATATCAGAGAATAAAATGGAAATAGATGTAAAAGAGCTGGTTATCTTGAAGCGTTGCCGCTAGTTAGTGAGTTAATGTGCTAATTGTAGCGATAATGAGCTATGTAATGCCAGTTGAGATTAGATGTGTGCCCAACGTGTACAGACGAAAAGGCGTTAAATAAACGGTAAGAGCTGAGTGCACAGGCGTCACACTAATCAGGACACAGACCCTCGGAACACCCAGATCTTTCACAGATGTACTACACAGGCCAGGAGACGTGATCAACGTCTGGAGGGAGGTGGGCTGGCTGGAATTACCACTGAAGGCTGCCATGGCCCACACACAATGATCTGCCTAAGGACTGAGTGCAGAAACCAAAACCTCAAGATAGATAGAAGATACGACAGTACGGAGCAGTGGTGGTCTAGTGGCATCGGCTTCGACTAACGAGTTGTAGGTCGTGAATTCGGACCCAAGCAGGTATTTTACTTTGTGTATATAATTTCATCACCACTGCTCTCGGAACGGTGAAGGAAAACATCGTGAGAAAACAGACAGGCATGTCCTAGAACCAAAAATTCGAAGATATGTGACATCCTCCAACACGCACTGGGTGGCGTGGTGTATAAGGGCCCATTCCCTTTCTTGGAAAGGAGGCCTGTGTCCCAACTCAAACTCAAACTCAAATCATTTATCTATACTAATGTTAAAAAACTTTTTTGATTTCGGAAGTCGGTGTCTTCGGTTTTGTATTTTAATTTTTTGCCACCGACTTCCGAAATGAAAATTATTTGTCACTTTGTAGTGTTTGTTTTGGAAGTCGGTTTTATTTTTTGTAAAAAAGTTTTTATTTTTCACTTTTTAGTTGAGCTTATTCGATTTCGATAAAAATTTTATGGGACCATTTGGGAAGTATACCCTTTCCAACAAAAAAAGAATTTTTCAAATCGGTTGGCAAGCAACGGAGTTATGCGCGAACAAACATAAAAAAAAAAAAAAAAAATACAAACATCCGAATTGAGAACCTCCTCCTTTTTGAAGTCGGTTAAAAATACTGTATACTGAGTGAAAGGACCGCCTCTGAAGTATGGTACCACCTACCAAACAAAAAAGAAATAATTATTCGATTGATTGATTGATTTTTGAAGTCGGTTAATAAAGAGGAAAACTTTGTTTGTTTGTTTGGTTGTAATGAATAGGCTCAAAAACTACTGGACCGATTTTAAAGTTTATTTTAGTTTTCTAGGAGTAACATAGGCTACTTTTTATCCCGGGAAAAATAACGGGTCCCACGGGAAAGACCACGGGAGCGAAACCGCGGGCAAAGTGCTAGTTTCAAATAAACCAATTACAGGCACTTTTGAATTGTCAAGGGGGTCGGTCAGTCAGAAAGATGAAGCTAGTTGCCCATTCCAAAGCAGTAGGTACCTATGGAGAAGAACGGGCAAGAAACTCCATGGACACTCTTTTAAATAAAATATGGTTACAAAAACTGGGAACAGTGGGAACATTACAGGCTGATTATGCAATCAATAATACAACTGAAAAATACTTATCCTCTAATTTTTATCATTATTACCCTGTGTTATTACCCATCTATTGACGACACGGTTGGCGCAGTGGTTGAGCGATTGACTTCTGCGCAGCATGTTGCGGGTTCGGTTCCCGCACCGAACAAATATTTGTACGACCTGCCAGTATTTGTTCTTGGTCTGGGTGTTTTGCTATCTATAATATGTATGTATTTACAAAAAATAATGTATATAAGTAGTTTATCAGCCATCTCGTTACCATATCACAAGAATTAGGTTGCTTAGCTTGGGACTAAAATGGCGTTGTGTGAAATAACCAAGGATATTTATTATATTTATTAATTATTATTGTCTCGTCAGAAGCTCAAATGTCTGATAACCTTTGTGGAGCTCACATAGCTGGTAGCATCATGGAATATATTTAGATATTCAGCTGCTACCATAGTTGGGAACAGGCAAATGATATCATCTATTCATATGTTATAGTTTTCAGAATAAAAACATTATCTATATACTCAAACTTAAGAAATGTTGTCTATCAAATTTTAGAAGGAAAAAAATGTTCTGGTCCTATACAGATACCTTCGGCTCGGCAACTAAACAGAGTCAGCTTTCATCTGCTTCATCTTATTGTTATTCATGCATTTCGTTTGTTTTCTTAACCAACTGCCTTATTTACGACGGAGAGACAATGGGATTATACAGAAAACGTTTTTTCAATTGAAAAATATTTTTCAGGAACAATTTTATGGCATTCAATTTAATTGGAAGGCTTGGGTTCGTCTTGTTGCTTTGTTGTTTTGAATTTTTAGGGCACATTAAACTGTTGCTTCTACGTTTTATGTTGTCCTGGTAGTTAACATCCTTTCTAAATTTTATCTCCTAAACTTTTCTTTGTTTTTTACCCGAAAGTACCTGAAAACCGGTTCGGTGGTACAGTCAGCAACAAAAGTTATTTAACTGTTACTTTTATATATATATCATTTAAATTTATAAAAGATTTTAAAACTTAAGTGTTAATTGACTTTTGTTGCTCACTTTTTTTTTTTTTTAAGGCTGGGATATCATCCAATGACTTCTCCCGCTCTGGGTGGAGCGGAAGGGAGTGTCAGACTCTTACTGGCTAAAACCCATCCATGTTCCTTCCGTAGGCCTTTATGTTCCGGGGTAGCGGTAACCCTTTCGGATTTCCAATCCCGCTTACCCGGCAGGCTTGGCCCTGAGGGGCCCCTTCATTTTGTTGCTCACTTGTGTTATAATCCTGATGACGTCACGCTAAAAAAAATATAAATTACAATATGCTAAACCTTATAAGTCGGATACATTGTAGATGTTTCTAACTTTATAAACTGCTCTTTATCAACATATTGCTAAAATTAAACAGCGCTCACAATATTTGCCACACAAATAACGATGCTATCCATTCGACGTTTTCTTGTTATCTTAAAGTTTTTGCTTGGCACAATAATTCATTGGAGTTCTCATTGGTTTTTGGAGATTCTTCAGTAGAAATGCGGCGTCTATTTAAACTTAAGATGCAAATAAAGAGTTCACGATAATGTGGAAATACTGTATAAAATGTTAAAATGAGATAGTCAGTTTATTGAAATTGTTTTAATATAAAGAGTAACTAAACTCTTTTATTGTTTTAATATAATTAAAGAGTTTATTTAGTCTTTAGTTATATTCCTTATCAATAGCACTAACATAGTTTAAGAATACTAACACAATTATGAGTAATCAATATGCCTGAATAAAAAAAAAATTAGCAGATAACATAAGTCTTCTACGCCGTCATTTATCATCATCTTATAAAAATTTGATACAAAGTTGTACTGACAAAGTGTTGCCATTTAAAATGTATTTTATTTAAAAAAACATTAGAAATAAGAATTGTTTTGTTTTTCTTTTTTGTTTTTTTTATGTCATGATATATTGTACCGGGTGACGTCATCACGTCATTGTCAGCTGTCGCAGAAAATGGAAAGTATCCCAGCTCAGCTGAGCTAAGCTACACTCCGAAGTCGCTCCCAAATGTTTCATAGATCGTAGGGCATACCTTCTTAGCCATTTCAACATACGCTGAATTCTGATCCACTTTATACAAGTTTGTCAATATGTTCCACAAACAGTACGTGTATGGATCTTTCAAGGGAACTTGGGGCCCGGGTCCATTTTTAACCAGCAAGTGGGCGTTTGAAAGAGGAATCGGATAAAACTGTTCTTGGCCGAAGATTGAGATACCTGACAAAAAAAAAGTGAAATCAAGTGACCAGGCGGGTTTTGGACCGGAACGCTATTGCTCGATGATTGTTGTCAGGTTTATTGAATAACTCAGATGTCGTGAAGTAGGTTACGTCAGTTGTAGTTTGTTTGTAGTGAAATAGATGTCGCCACAGTCTCAACAGATAGACTGAATCCCAAACTGATTTTGTCTACTGCCCTCTTTGAGAATAAATATTATTTTTGCGCCCCCATTTTTCACCTAGTTACTTAAAAACCACTATCTAGATGATATTACAAATCACCCCCTAAGTCTTTACACAACGTTGGGAAAGGCTGGACTAAATAATTACCAAGCAAGTTTACTCGTAGACTAACGCCACAACCTAACCACAAGCGTCGTCGTCACTTTTTGTTCAGTCAATAAATGACGCGACCAAAGAGTCTTAAAACTGCGGCTATCCTTTACCTTCACAATCCCCGGTTCTTTTCAGGGCATGCCTGCATTTTCTCAGAAGCACTCTTTCGATTGCCAAGGCACCATTGTGGAACCAGCTCTCAGAATTATACGTTGAAACAATCTCCCTGTAATTATAAACAAACCAGTAAGGTACCGTTTTACAGCGAGATGGAGTAAAAAGGTGAAAGACAGACAAGTTACTTTATAATAATACTAGCTGCTGTAAGCGGCTCCGCCCGCCTCAGTGTTGAAAATTTTTCATACAAACTTCCACTTCCTATTTCCCCCTTTACAGAGGAAGTTTCCTTAGATTCTTTCTCAGCTGGCAGTAGGGATAGCCTAGTAGTGTGACCCTTGGACTGCCAAGTCGCAGGTCTCGAGTTCGAACCCAAGTCCTCTGATTTTACGGATTCATGTGCGTTTTGCTTGCTTAAAAATCGGTGAAGGAAAACATCGTGATGAAACCAGCGTGGCTGGAAGATATTTCTCAACAGTATGTGAAGCTAAGTCCGACGCCCATGGGCAGCATAAAAACTCTGACAACAGGTTAGTGGGTTTAGTCACTAACACGAAAAAAAGAAAGAAGCTGACGTATGCTACTCATAATCTACCTCTGCCTGTCTGTCTCTGCTGTGTTTTCTCTCATCTTCGTAGGTCCAGTAGTTTTTAAGACTTCTTAATTAATCAGTGAGTGTATAGTATGTATGAAAGAGCCTTTCGCATTTCTTTTATAAGATTAGTATTTGTAGCTCACACATTGGGATCGTTATATTCGAGCTTCACTAAATAGACTTCCAGTAGGAAGAATCACGTCAAGGCTAATAAGAGCTTAAGAAACTTACTGAAGGACGTCCCTGGTTAAATTCCGTCCGACCTCGTCTTTAGAGAACCTCATAACTCCAGATGCTAAAAGAAAAGGCGACTCTTTCGCGATCCAATTGTTCGGTAAATCATTGAGTGACTTCATCACTAGCACATCCAGATCTACACTCACTCCTCCCCACTTGTTTAAAGTTAACATCTTCAGTATGTCTGCAGTGTGTTGGACAGGCTGGAAGCTCTTCTTCAATCTGTGACTGATTAATGGCTGCACAATAGAGTTTGTTGAGTAGCTTTTTGCATGTATTCTAGCAACATTTATGTTAGGGAACTGGAGCAGCTTCACGAGACAACTCCTCTTCAGCATGACTTCGGTAACAGGTGAGGTGAACAGCAAGTATACCTCCCAGTCTGGATGCGCCCTGGCTGCAGCCTCCACGGCACATGCCTGCCGCGAATCAATCCCGCCCCGACATGACGTCTCGTGGAAAAATATTGATTTAGCCTTCGGAGAAAAACTGGGGTCTTCCACGGATTGTAAGGCATCATTTTCAACTTCATCATAACACTGGATGTTTCCGTCGATCGGCGGCCAGTATATGATGATGGGAGATCGGCTCCAGACGAAGTCATTAAACTTCCCCCACATTGAAATGAGAACATGAAGTGTCAACAACGACGTGGTGATGCAAATAATATATGAATAAGGTGATTTTCTGTACAACATTTTCTTTTATTTGCTAAGGATATTGAATTTACGATATTTAATTGTTTTCTTACGGCACTGTTGATTATGCTGTAATTTTAAAGCGTGATAATGAGGTACAAATTATTAATTTGATTTGTTCCTCAAGCGTAGTATTGCTAATTAAAAACGTAAAACTACATAGCTCTGCTACTATGGTGCAAAGTAAGTAAATAATGTTCTATAAAATCCCAAGGTCCTCAGCACAACGTTCCAATACGTCATTAGTATTGTTTTCTTCTTTCGAAAATAAACTCTAAGAACTCTATGAATAGAGATCAATTAATAACTTAAACAATAGAACACTCTGGTTACGCAATACAAAGAACAAACGTTGTATCTTACAATAACATTTCAAATGCGATGCAATTTTCTCAAAAACATCACTTTGGAACCCAAGAGTTGGACTTTTTATTCTTATTTAAAGACAATATAAACCCTTTTGAGGTCTTGTCGAGACGTAGTTCTATGGCAATGCAATTTGATAATAATAGCGTAATAAAATGAAATATCGTGGAGAAGAACAAGCTTGGTGTGGCAACGAAAGCAGCGGAATGAAAACTGTATTTAAAAAAATGAGCTCGCTTATGGACACCATCTGTCAGAAGTGATACCAAATGTGGGGCAGATACTCTGTCATCCCAGAAATTTCTCATGTGCCTTTAGTCCAGCACCTATCCTATGGTCAGCGTGATTGTTTACCGCTGCCCCGGAACATGAAGGGCTAGGGAACATTGATGGGTTTAAGTCAGTGACAGTCTTACACTCTCTTTCATTTCACCCACAGTGGGAGAAGTCATTTGATTATATACTGTCCTCAAGAAATAAGCACCTATCCCATACGTGTCAAACCGGAACGTCTTCGCTGCTCGGCGGCAGAAACAGGTAGGTGGTTTTACTTCCCCAGGACCAGAATCTTCAAAAAGATCAAGCAATACTACTTAATGAAAGCGGTTAAATAGGTACTATTTGATTAACTTACACCAGATCCCTATTGGACATAGACATTTGCACTACAATATCCGGTACTGCGTCTTCGGCATCATGTCTATCCTGAACAGTTTGGTCTATCTTGCTGCTATTTGGTAAAATTCAACCTCAATTAATCAATGTTGCCATAGTGACCTCTACACTGCCACGGACAACTCCATAGAATTGGCGAAATTTTGGACCTGCAAAGTTTATTTTGCTGTCACGCCATCGATCATAATAATAATATCCTTGGACATTTCACACAACGCCATATGGTACCAAGCTAAGAAACCTAATGCTTGTGTTATGGTAACGAGATGGCGGATAAACTACTTATGAATTTATATATTTTTTTTAAGGACCAAATACTTGCATGTCGTACAAATATTTGTTCCGCGCGGGAATCGAACCCGCGACATACTGCGCAGCAGTCAATCGCTCAACCACTGCGCCAACCGTGTCGTCAAAAATAAGTTATCGCTATCGCCTTTCTTATGGCCTGACGGGTGTAACATCTAAATAAACCACAACAAGGAGCTTGTAGGGTCGTTGCACGCGACCTCTGCAGTTCACATGGCGACGACTGTACCAAGCTGATTCATAATACAAGCGCTTTTTATGCTCATGCATATTTATTACAGATTGTCTGAGCAGATTAGGGCATAGTGCGGCTGTCTTGATTAAATTGATTGTATGAAGAAGTGTTACTTGACATTTGAATCTACTTTCTTAAATATCGCCTGGCATTTTTCTACAAGATGATGACTAAAATTTATTTTTTAGCTCGTCAGTTAGATTATTAGAAAATATCGGACACGTATTTTTTCAGTCGATTGATTGTGTTGAAATGTGGATTGACGTCACTTTTTTGTAGATTTTATACTAAGTTGTGAAAGTAGCGCGCCCTTACTCCCCAACTTTAATGCTTTTAATCTGTAATTTTTTATTAATATGATAAAGCATAAAATACATGTCTCATGTTTTTATATTATCTGTCTGACGGATTAATCTATACATATAATAAAATTGTAGAAAAGTGGTGTCTGTACAATGGAAGTATATAAAAAAAAAGTAGCAGGGGTTGTTATAATATCGATGCCGAACC
The DNA here is from genome assembly GCA_951799385.1 of Hyppa rectilinea. NCBI lineage: Eukaryota > Metazoa > Arthropoda > Insecta > Lepidoptera > Noctuidae > Hyppa > Hyppa rectilinea. The sequence goes on along the minus strand of OX637309.1, from coordinate 1,806,327 downwards.
CGAAATTGTAATTATTTTTTTTTTGTCTGTTTGTCTGTGTGTTTGTGCACGCTAATATCAGAAACGGCTAATTCGATTTAGATGCGGTTTTCACTAATATATTGTAGTAAGCTTCACTTAACATTTAGAGTTTATTTCATGTCAATCGGTTCACAAATAAAAAAGTTATGTCAATTTAAAGAATCACGGCGAACATTTGTTAAGGTATTCTATCAGAGTACGTACACGCCTCGCACCTGCGCGTCTGTGGCTATATAAAGCGCGCTGAGAGCAGCACCGCTGCTTTCCGTCGTTCCATCCTCGCCGTCGAGGCCCATCGCGACGACCCTGTTCATCCCCATCCCCACGACCCTTGCTCGAGCCAGCCCGCGTTCCCGCTGAGCCAGTAGTTTTAAATACCCCCGATCCAGCTGTCCCTTGCTGTCCTCCCCCAGCGACGCCCTAAGACGAGGTCCGTACCCCACAGGGGGTGCCCTTAGCGTGTAGTCGCTTAGTTTGTAAGTTTTTATAAACTTACAAACTAAATGACTACACAATCCCTGGCTGGAGGCTACAATTCTTTTGTGGCATACACAGGCAAGTCCGGTTAAGCAGGTAGACAACCCTATGGTTGAACTGCGAGATGCCAGTACCAAAAAAAAAAAAAAAACGCGCCGCTGCCATAGGGATTCAGTTATTCGTAGCGAACGCACGCATCCTGGAGAGTATAGGCGAATAGTTGCATTCGATTATTGCGATTCACTTGAATACTGAGTGTTTGCATGTTTCATTTATTTATATTTTTGGGTTTGTAGGTTAAGTTCTTTTTCTTAATTTTCTTTAAAATCTATAAACATATAATAAAACTGTGTCTGTACATTGAATATATGTACAGACACAGTAAAAGAAACAGTAATGGAGCACGAATCCAAAAAAAAATGTCTGTTTGTTTGTTTGTTTGCCGCAACAGACCAGCTAAGCTATAAGAGATACAAAAATGATACCATAGCAAAAATTGTTCCGAGTCATGAGCATTTTCTGCTGAAAGAATAAATTTGAAGATTTGGAACACCTGATGTGGAACTGCCAGACTACAGACGACAGCTACACTATAGTAAATATTGAAATGACGTTATAGAAAGAGTTGTTCAGCCTGATGAGCACTCTCTGTTGACGTGTAAAAATTGAAGATCTGAAACACCTGTTGTGGAATTCCAAGCGCCCAGCTGCACTATAACATTTATAGTATGAATGACATTTTAGCAAAAGGTGTTCAATCTGATGAGCACTCTCTGTTGACTTATAAAAATCGAAGATCAGGAACACCTGTTGTGGAACTCCAAGAGCCCAGCTACACCATAACACATATAGGTATGACGTCTTAGCAAAAGTTGTTCGATCTGATGGGCATTTCCTGTTGACTTATAAAAATCGAAGATCAGAAACATCTGATGTGGAAATCAAAGCTATCACTAATTTTACTGTATAAAATAACATAAGCTGGGAGTACCTACACGCCGTGAAGGCGGTAACACTTTAGAACTGATTTTCGATGAAGATGGTGTATCATTGCAAATTTGACTCTACTGGCTTTTATTTTATCGTATAAATATGCCTTCGGGCTTATCTTCGTGACATGGTAGTCTACCCGGTAACACAGGGGAGCAGTCATTTTAATTTAGATTTTAATTGATCAGGTATTCTTCACAATAAAACTATAACCATGCCTAGAAAGAGGTCAAATCTTTCCCAATGTTACAAGAGAGCTAAAAGATTGAGGATCATAAGATCCCAAGAATCTACCGCAAAGCGTCAGGAGTGACTTGATGCTGTTCGAGTTCGAGACTCGATGCTGCAACTCGCTCCGTGGAAACCTCTTCGGATCGCGAAGCACGCCTGCGCTCTCAGCGTGTTCATTAGGTCTCTAGAGACCAGTGCAGAATATGATGCGCGACTGACCGCTAATCGTGAACGCCACGCATTGTCTCGCGTGTTGGAGACGTTCACGGATAGAGAATTGCGCTTGAATTTTTTTTGTAAATACCTTAAAATATGGCAACCCCTTTGTCACTGGCATAAGCAACAGGATTCGCGTACGAAGTCGCGGGCAGAAGCTAGTATAATAAATATAATTTCTTTTTTTTTCTCTTGGCATCATCCTTATTTCTAAGTAATGTCCAGAAATCTGGATGTAAGCCCGATTGATATCAATAGGCTCGCCCCCTATAACATAGGAAACATTACTGGCGACAATATGTGGGTGTACAGACGCCAGCACATCAAGCTATCCCTTACTGTCAAATTTACCCAATTGAAAATGAACATTATGTCTTTGCAATAAAGTTGGAATACTATCAAGGAAACTTGACAGATTGGGGTAACTTGATGTGCTGGCCTCTGTACATTGTACAGGTAGAAACTCCTCTGTCTTAGCCTTCGGGAAAAACAAGCGTAAAGCTATTAAAAGTTATTCATGTAAGACAGCTGTTACGGTCTTAATAACAAAGCAAATAAATGACATTAATTTAAATTATTTTTCGTAATCATATCTAATTATCCTAATTTATATTCGTCTACATAATAACGTGAAACTTAAAGAAAAAATTACAGGAGGCTTTTAGCGTTTATTTACGTTGTCATAGCTCAGGGTGGCTCGTGGCTCCATTAAACCGACCGTAGCGAGGGGTTGTAATGTTTTAAACTCGAAACTTGACTCTCGTTAACTTTGTAGACTGGGAGACTAAAAAGTTGGTCTCAATTTTTTCGGGCAACTTTTTGCTGTTTCGTTTTTTACATTTGGGGCAGTATTTCTTAATTTACGACGTTGACAATTTAATCAGCTTGTTTAGATTAAGAGACAACATTATAAAACATCAAAACTGTATTCTCAGACAGGCTCTGAAAGGTGTTTAGTACCACCTACTCTATTTTTGACAGGTATGTTTACGTGTCATGTGTTATGTATGTGCTTATCGGGCGTGACGAACTCATTGCCATCGGGTATAAATCTATAACTGGCCGATCCTTAAAAAGAAACCTTGTGGTAAAACCCACTAACACTTTTTTCGATATGAAAAATAAAGAAAAGACCTGTTCTATGACAGAAAAAAGAAAAAGAATTAACAATTTACATTTTCCCAAATTTTCAGTCGCCCGTCTGTTGCCCCTAAAATGTTTATCGCAAATGGGGTTTATTAGGCATAATGAGCGGCGTAGTCGTACATTAGCGTATTATTTGCGACTCCGCCGAGGCCACGTTGAGCATTAGTACAACGCATGGCAACACTGTAATGTCACCTGTCGTCGGCTTAATTTAATTTAGAAAAAATGGAGCGGTAATTAACTTTGACGTTGATTTTGATTATTTACACGTTTTTGCTGTCATTTAATTGTGGAGGTATTAGCGGTCATTAGTATGCATATTTTGGATGTTGATGAGGAGCCCATAAATCTAAAGTACAGTTCATTTTTTACCAAGTAACTCACTTTGCCAATATCATTAGCTGGATCCATACGGGACTATCCAAATTTGGATCGGCGATCCACGCTCCGCGATCATGGACTACCGATCGCAGATCGGAGATTCTTCCGTACGATCGGTTTCAGGAAACCCGTGATTCTACCGCATGCTCGATTCATGTTAAGGGAAAGTTAGATTAAATGAAGTTTAGGGGGCCTAGACAAGTGTCAATCGCTCCGTGTCGATTCGATTTAAAAAATCGATACTACTTGTGCTAAGTTGTTGATAGAACGCCTCTTGTCTACGCATTTGTATGGGAATATTAATCGAGTCATTCGATTTTGGTCATCGTTTCGTTACACATTGACAAAAACAACACAGTGACATTTTGAGAGCTTATGCCAATTCCATGCATTTCAGATTTATCTTATACTAACTACAATAATTTTATTATTGTTAATGAAAATATGACCTTTCTAGGTGACCCCCAGTAATGTGACCCAGTTAAGGCAGCGTCGTCAGAAAACAGTTATAAGCATGCTGCTTATAATTATGTTCTTTACAAATTGATATTTAACGACTTGGCGCACTATCTGTAATTATTGCCTAGTTATGCGATCTACACATAAACGTCCACAAACAACTGTAGTGCCATTGACACTGTCAAAAAACCGATAGCCGTAGGAATCGCATCGCCGCGTGTGCTCGTATCACACGCGGCACGTCCACACCGACCGTGCATTTGGATCACGTTCGTGTCTTCTTGACCGATCGAAGCGCAAGGAGTCGTCCGATGTGGACCCTATCATAATTTTCCAATACCTCGGCTACCTTAACGATGACAGGTATTATAAAATCCAAGCAATCAATGTACCAGGACACCATAAATAAAAGTTATTCTTACGTAAGCGCCAATAAAATACCCAAGCTATAGCTATTAAGTCGTATCTTCCTCGAAACTGCGTCTAAGAAGCATCTAAATTCGATTTAAACCCAATACCCTGGATATAATCCCTGCAGATGGAAGTTTAAATCGCAGTTTCGCTATTAAGTTTTTGACTAGTGGCCAATTTATTGTTTATTCGCCAGCGTTTGGTTCCGTTTGATGCAGAACTTTATTATTGTACGTGCTCATACTTTGGTTGGTTTGTTCACGTCTCTTTGTTTTTCTGGAAAAGCTCCTGAAGGATATGTTTGCCTGGTATATGTATTTGCATAGTTGTAAGTTTTAGTGTTAACAGTACCCGTAAATCGGGTTCTACTTTGGTAAAATGGCCTACAGACAGTTTTTCCGGGTCCAGAAAAAAAACAGAATATGAATCAAACCTTCTCATCATAATATAAAATTTCCTGAATCATTTCCTAAGCTAAGGTCAGATAAAAGTCCCTTTTTCAACGTACTTTATATTAAACCGTATTGAACTGGAATCCGCCTCTAAATAATTAAAGGTTGATTAATGATAAAGTGCCTTCCATCCAAAATACAGTAATTTAACGAGAGACTAATAACAGATTGATAAAGTACAGGGTGTTCAATAATAGCAACAGTTTATTTGCCAGCAAAGCGGTGACACGGTGAATTTATAGTCTGTGGTCGGGCGGCTTCTGCCGGCACTGAATTAACATTAAAATAACTCGCAAATTACACACTAACTACTTAGTGTGACCATGGTGGCTAGCGCATTAGGATATAACTGGTTTGGGCCATTTTTTATATCAAACGAACACAATTTTTTTTGCCAAAAAATGTCTATTTATAAATTGTATTGCATTCGAACCGCCATACCAATAAACGTTGTACAGACGCCAGCACATCAAGCTATCCTTAACTGTCAAATTTCTTTGATAGTATTTCAACTTTATTGCAATGACATGAGGTTCATTTTTAATTGAGAAAATTTGACAGTTAAGGATAGCTTGATGTGCTGGCGTCTGTACATCGTCTGTATAGTTACACAACGCTTTGTCTTCTTCTTTCAAATGTCAAATTTCTGACGACTGAAAGAGAGAAATCGGTGTATTCACCTGTCGTAATGCATTTATTAGTAAGGGCGTTAAAATATACTGATTTTAGATGCCTGCCACGTTTCCTAAAACACATTGCTTAGCAGTCGTGTTTTCAATCTTGCAACACAAAAATATTAACACGTTGCTATCAGATTTTTACCCACAGCATAAAAACCAGTTAATACACCTTATCTACCGTAATAAACATAAACATTGTTGGTAAACGTTCCAGGCTGCTGATAGTCTATTCCGCTATACAACCTTATTAATTTAATAAAAGGAAATCCTGCCTCGGCTGTAGTTATGGCTACGCTAAGCCACAACGGCGCGGCAAGTTAAAATGTGCTTGTTCTAAAAACACGATGAAAGCTGCCAAATGTACGTTATTTAGCTGTTCGGAAATACGGGGTTGTATTGCAGCATGAAACGTTACTAAAGGCTTCCGCTGACAGGCTCAGCGCGACCCCTGTAAAACTAGAGTCGCATCGCGCCAGCTGTCGTGTCGCGCCTATCTAAAAAAGCCTTAAAACACATCGCTCCTGCTAAAACTGTACAGCAAACAAGCATTTATTTTTATCCGGAACACGGATAAAAAGTCCAAAAGTCTTGTTAGACAGTCTTACCAAGGGGTATCGTATTGCTCAGTTACTGGGTTGTGGAGGTCAGATAGGCAGTCGCTCCATGTAAAATACTGGTATTCAGCTGCATCCGGTTAGACTGGAAGCCGACCCTAACATAGTTGGGAAAAAGCTAGGCAGGCAGACACGGTATATCCTACGCAGACATTAAAAAAACATTCGGGTAGTTGACACTTGCTGTATCCAAGCCATAGACATCTGTTTTTTTTATATTTCTATGGTTAAATCTAACGATTTTACTTGTCAGTAATAGCTGTGATGATTTTCCATCCTAAAAAGAAAAAGGTTCGCTTCCTATTACATCGGACTTGGACATAACTGACGAAATGTGGGTGTAATATAGGTACTCCTCTACCTAAATACAGGCGTGATGATAAATTATGTATATACCTATAAATCGCAGCGATTTTTATCAAACTCCTCTCCCGTGTGTCACCCCGCGCTATGTTGATATGGCGTATGTTTATTTTATGACGGTATTTTGAAAAGTTTTAATGTGCACTTTGATAAAACATCAGTACGAATTCCGCATGAAATTATCATAATAAATGATGTATTCAATACGAGGATATGTCATGTGCTTGGCTCGGAGGGCGCCATCTTGTATTTCCTCTTATTTGTTGATGCCAAAGGACACCCTAATATTCATCGTCAAAGATCGAGTAATCAGAAGAGGCAATACATTTGAGTCTCGTTAACATAATATGCTTATGATATCTTATAAATAAGTGAAGTCGGCTTCTTTAGTCTACACGTACATACACTAACCGACACATCAAGCTATCCCAAACTGTCAAATTTCCCCAATCGAAAATCAACCTTATGCTTGTGTAATAAAGTTGACAAACTATCAAAGCAATTTGACAGATTGAAGTAACTTGATATGCTTTTATTTTTTGAGGGTGGGTATTCATCAAATAACGCCTCCCGCTCTGGGTGGAGTGGAAGGGAGTGTTAGAATCTTACTGACTAAAACCCATCCATGTTCCTTCCTTAGCCCTTTATGTTCCGGGGTAGCGGTAACTCTTTCGGACAATCCCGCTTATCCGGCAGACAACTTGATGTGGCCTCACTTTGTAGAGGCAAGAAAGAGGCTGTTTAACCGGATACAGATTATTAAAACGTAACACTAATGACACGTCATAATTAATCTAATGTAACATGAATTTTGAACCAACATTTGGCTAAACTCAGTGCATTCCATTTAAATTAAACTAATTACAGGCACTTCTGAATTGTTAAGTAGTAGACTTACTTACCCTGGTCCCGATACTGGAGAGCTACAGTTTTTTTTATGATTAAAAATATGACTTATATGAATAAAAATAAAATAAAGGAAATAATAAATATTTTTTTTTTTAGCAAAAAATAATACAAAACAAAGTGAAACGCTGTCTTCTCCCAGTCAATAAGTTCTGGATTTCATGGAACATACATCGTTTGAATTAACTTTACGACAAGCAAACAAATATAATATAATAATTAAAATAGTAATTACATTTAATTAAATTTCGTCAGAAGCCCGAAAATCTGACAGCCAGTCTTACCAAGGGGTATCCTATAGCCCAGTTACTGGGTTGTGAAAATCAGATAGGCAGTCGCTCCATGTAAAATACTGGTATTCAGCTGCATCCGGTAAGACTGGAAGCTGTCCCTAACATACTTGGGAAATGGCTAGGCAGATGATGAGATGATGATTAAATTAAATATATGATTTATAAACGTAAGAAGCTAGTAACTACGCAGTTCACTTGGTCGTCAGCATAGTAACTATTATGGACGTTGTTGGTATTTTAATAGCAGACAGGTTGATTGAGAAGACGTAGCTTGCTATAGCCTCTAAATTATAATAATTCCGACCTCCTATACTTTTCGTATTATGTTACGAACGGAAAGAAAATCCTCATTGAGCGAACAGGAACCTCAAAACGCGTTGTGGTCACTGTAAAACAACCAAACCTCGAAATTCGTGTTATGGTTCTTCTGAAAACACTCCCGTCGTGAATTATGTTTTGGCGGTCGGGATTTTAGTTAAAAAAATATTTATTTATTACAATATTAATTTAATATAAAAATACAGGATATTAAGCCGGTGGCTGATGCAAGACTGAATACAATGCAAAGAAAAATAATTCTATTGAATTTCCAGTAAACGCAGAGTTGCAATACGACGCATGTTGACGGTGACTGCGTGCTCAGCGTAAACGCGTGTTACGATGAGTTAACTCCTCCCTCCATAAGATAGAAGCAACTCTTGCTTCTGGCGGCGTCCGCGCTGCCCTTGGTGGACACCAAGGGCAGCGCGGACGCCGATATATAACGATAATTCAATAAATAATATAATTATTGAGTTATGATTTTGTATCGCGTCAGCTACTTTTGAACATTTGACAGAAGTTACAAAAAAAAACAATTAATATAGTAAAGTTTTTAAATTATATTATTTTTAATGAACACATGCTTTTTTCGGGGTTCAATTGGTTGAAATTTCGCATATATTATTAAATATGCAAATCTTTATCAAATCCAGCTTTTCCGTAAAACATAACAAACAAAATTACTGGGATAATTAAAATAAGAATTATTTGCTTCTTGATTACGGGGCCTCAGTTTCATCATTTAATTTTTGATTTCAACTGTACTCAATAATCAATATCTTTATTGCTTTCTAAGTAACAATCGTGCACTGTTCACTAGTTTTGAAAAATTTTTTTACTTCTTAGTTCTGATGCGAATTGTGTTAATAACTTTTGGAGTTATAACTGATCACGAATATATGACAGCTGTACTAGTACTAAATGTTTGGTATAATTTACAATCATATACTTTTGAATCACTCCGACGCCACACAGTTCTGACGCGAACTCCGTTCACTAGTATTGAGTTTCTGATTTTGATCATCAACTTTTGCTGTTGACTGTACTCATCGTTACCAAGTGCTAGGTATTTGGATTTAGGGATGATAGTAAGGTTATTTTTATTAGGGACTGAGTAAAGGTGGATAAGGTCATATGTTTTTGGAGTGATTGAGGGGATTTCGAGAATAAAATTAACCGAGTGTTCTGTGCTGTAAGCTTTAACTTTAATTGACTTTTCTATCCTGTATATGTTACTAATACTAATACTAGCTACTGGTTTAAACAAAAACATATTTTCTAAGTTTCTCAGCTCTTCTATTAGATTCTGAGGGCTTATAATACTAGGATGCATGGTGCCCATCTGAGCAAAAGTCATAGCATCTTCTAATAACATCAACCTATCTAAAATAATCTGTAAACTAAAATCTATCTGTACGTAAATATCTAAGAAATGTAAGTGGTTAGATAAGTCGTTGGAAGTATTAGTAATATTTTGCAATAAACTAGCCAAATGCTTCTGGTTATTATTTAATTTTGTTAATTGTTTACTGAACTCATCAATTGTATTATGTGCTAATACTAAGGATTTTCTTTGTGAATCCTGAACGTTTTTAACTCTGTTTTTAATATTTAAGATTTCTTCTTCGAATTTAGCTGCATCTTCGTGGTCGAGGTTACCAGTGATAGACCTAACGACAGTACCTAATCCATCTATAAGACCGCGTCGCTTTCTAACTTGCGGCGTTAAAAACTTAATCTTCTTACCTATAATACTAAGGCTATATTCTATTTGATTCCTATACGTTTTATGTAACTCTCCAGATGCTGTATTCTCCGCGTTTTTCGTGCTTGCATATAGAGACATTAATTGGATAGATGTAAAGTGCAGGTTGGTAATGTTATAAACGCAAGCAAGGCTAAAGTAGTTGTCTTGTTTAAGGAGTTGGCCTTGTTTTAGGAGAAGGATCCCATTGTCATTATCTACATGGTTAATGGTTACGGTTGCTGTTGTGTTGAGCACGACGGCCCCTGCGATGATGGTCCTGCAACAAGATGAGGCCTCCGTAGTAGCTTGAAGTGAACCCTAATGGACTTAGAATTTGGATGGTTACCTATTATTTCGGCCACGTTATTTGGGTGAAGGTGTATAATCTTGTATGGTCCTTTGAAGACTGGCTTCGTTTTGTCACTGCGTGCTGACTTCGCTACCTGTTTATAGACAGTTTCACCTACCTTGAATTTCATTTCTTCTGCTTCTTGGTTACGTTTAGCAATCACCTGCTCCTTGTTTTTAGACATGTGGGCAGCGATGCACTCTTGAACGGCCTCTGCATTGGCGCGATGCTTAATAACATAGTCCTGATAAAATTCTTTTGGGTAGTATAACTCTAATGGGTTTCTGGATGCTGTGTGTCCGAATAATAACTCATGAGGCGTATAATCTGTTGCCGAATGGATAGCGTTGTTGTACGCTATTATGGAGTACTTCATGATTAGCTGTATAGGGTCATCTTTATATATAGACAATAGACCTCGCACCGGGTTGCTGTTTGAGGAAATGAACAAGACACGCAAGGTATTTAAAGAAAGATTAAAATATTGTCAGGATAACGAGGATCAAATAAAGATGGACATGCTGGCGACTGAGCACAGGCGCAAGCATTTCCAGAATTTTTGGAAACTGACTAAAAAGTTGAACCCAAAACTGGCGGTTCCAAAGAGCGTTGACGGCGTTACTGAACCGGGAGAGATTGCGGACAAGTTTAGGAGGCATTTTGCAGTAACTTCGCGTCAAGTGGAGGAGCAGATGCCCGTTGCTGGGTGCATCATGTCTGGAAAGCCAATAAACATTTCCGCTAAGGAGATCAGGAATGTTATTAGAGGTATGACCAGAGGCAAATCTCCTGGACATGATGGCCTAAGCATCGAACATTTGCAGAACGCTGGTCCGCACCTCCCTAGGGTCTTTTCCATGCTGTTCAACTTTTGTGTGCGCCACTCCTATCTTCCTAGGGAGCTGATGAGGACTATAGTGGTGCCTATTGCCAAGAATAAGACGGGGGATGCGTCGGATAAGGACAACTATAGGCCTATCTCTCTGGCCACCATAACGGCTAAAGTTCTTGACGGTGTGCTTGAGCGTAGGATGGCCGGACAGCTTAATCCACATGATTCACAGTTTGGGTTTAGAGCAGGATTGTCTACGGAAACTGCTGTTCTGGCGCTCAAGCACACGGTAAAGTACTATACCGACAGAAATACTCCGGTGTATGCTGCTTTTCTGGACCTTTCCAAGGCGTTTGACCTGGTTAATTATAAGATCCTGTGGTCCAAATTGCGGGAGAAAGAGATGCCTCTTGAGCTAGTTAACCTTCTCGAGTACTGGTACGACCACCAGATTAACCAGGTCAGATGGGCGGGTGCATTGTCTGGTGAGTATGGACTGGAGTGTGGTGTGAGGCAGGGGGGCTTGACTTCCCCGGCGCTCTTCAGTCTATACATCAATCAGCTGGTGGAGGAGCTTGGTAGCACTGGTGTCGGATGCTCTATTGATGGTAAGCTTGTCAATAGTATAAGTTATGCTGATGACATGGTGCTGCTGAGTCCCTCGATTGATGCTCTCAGACAATTACTTGGGGTGTGTGAACGTTACGCCGCGGCCCATGGTCTCCTGTATAATGTCAGGAAAAGTGAGGTTATGGTGTTCCGTGTAGGTTCCAGAAGGCCAGCGATAGTTCCTCCTGTCTACCTGTATGGGGTGGCACTTAAAAGAGTGTCTGTTTTCAGATACCTTGGGCACATGTTGACTGAAAACCTATCTGATGACGAAGACATTGAAAGGGAGCGGAGGGCGTTGTCGGTTCGATGTAATATGCTGGCTCGCAGGTTTGCAAGGTGTACTAAAGACGTTAAAATTACGCTGTTTAAGGCATACTGTCAGACGTTTTACACCTGCAGCCTGTGGGTCAGATATACGCAGAGGGCCTATAGCGCCCTCCGTGTTCAGTACAACAATGCTTTTCGGGTGTTGCTGGGGCTTCCGCGGTTCTGTAGTGCGTCGGGCATGTTTGCCGAGGCACGCATAGACGGTTTCGAGGCTGTCATGCGCAAAAGAACGGCATCCCTTGTGCGTAGGATACGTGGAAGCTCCAATAGCATCCTGAAGGTTATTGCGGAGAGGCCAGACTGCCCTTTTCTGATGCACTGGTCCCGTAGACATAGCTACGGGCCCGGTGCTGATGAAAAATATATGAATTAGTTTTTTCCTTTAATTAAATTAAATTGTTGTTATATTAAATTGAACTGAATTAAATCAAATTGAATTGAATTAGATTAATTTTATTAAATTAAATTAAATTAAGTTAAATTGTATTGGATTGAATTAAATTAAATTAGATTAAATTAGGTTAGATTAATAAGAAATGGCTGTAAAAATCGTACTAACATAGCTGTTAAGTGTCACTACTAACCCATATGGACTCCGGTCTGAAATAAAGTTTTATTATTATTATTATTATTGGTCATTCTTTGTATCCTAATCATTTCAGCTAGGATAGAGTGCAAACGTTCGATAGGGGAGTTGGAATTAGGATTATAGGGCGTTGTAAAGTGTATGTGAATGTTATGTAGTGCGCATATTTCTTGAATAACATCGTTGTCGAATTTGGTATCTGAATCTGTGGTTATTTTATCTGGTAAACCTAACACTGAGAAAACGTTTAGTAATGCTTCAGCTATATGGACACTGCTGCATGCTGTTAGTTGGACTGCCTGGGCGTATTTAGAGAAGTTATCAATGACTGTAAGAAACGTTCCGCCTCCAGTTGAATATAGGTCCATGAATATGTGTTCCATCGGTTTGCGAGGTGTATCGGTTATAGCTAAAGGTGGTTTAAGAGGGTTGCGTTCGTATTTAGATTTTAAACAAGTGTCGCATTGATTGACGAAGCTTTGAATGGTAAGGAGCATGTTTGGCCAATGATAATTTCTGTGCAACTGCTTGTACGTCTCCTGAATACCACGGTGAACAGTCTTTCCTTCGTGATATTTCTTAATCAACTCTTGTTGTTCAGGTTTGTTTTCTACTAGAGTTACGCGTTTTGTGCATTTAAGTAGCTTAGGGCCTCTGTCGTTAAATATTGTTGTGTAGACTCTAGAAAAGGCGTGGTATAGTTCTTCATTATGAAAGTAACAATGAAATACACGGTCAGCGATGGTGTGTTCTTTAAGGAATCTAATTATCTCAGACTCTGTATTATTTACTGGGATAAAAACATCTTTTATAACTACTTTAGAGTTAGTCGATCTGTTATCTACTCTATACGTAGTTCCGGGCGTTGACCTAACGTGGAACTGTTTCAACTGCCTGTCGATAGCGTCTGTAGTTATGGGTATGCCTCTAGTTTCGTTGTCAGGCTGCGTATGTCTCGTAGACACTAGTTCTGATTCAGCTGACACTATACTCATGCTATCCGTACCTATGTGAGATTCGGGAATGCTTGGGTTTTGTGATTGTATATTTTCATTGGGTGCAACTGTGTCTATTTGATTTTCGGCTTCCCTACGTGCATTTTCGAATATTCTATTAATTATCTCATCATCTTCGTTATCATCTAAATTAACAGCTAGGGAGTCTACACTGCCATGGAAGATTTTAACACGTGATAGAGCGTCTGCGTTAGTATTTTGACGACCCTTCTTGTACACAACCTTATAATCATATTCCGAGAGTTTTAAGCGCCATCTAGTTAATTTAGAGTTAGGATCTTTTAATGACATTAGCCAGGTGAGAGGCCTGTGGTCTGTGTAGATGATGAATTTTCTACCGTAAAGATAGGGTCTGAAGTATTTAATTGCCCATACTATGGCGAGTAGCTCCTTTTCTATTGTAGAGTAACGAGATTCAGTATCTGATAGTGTCCGGGATGCAAATGCCACTGGTTTGTCAGATCCTACTATTCCTTGGGATAATACCGCACCTAATGCTACATCTGAAGCATCGGTGGTGAGGATGAAGGGCTCATCAAAATTCGGGTACAGTAATAATGGGGCGTTAGTTAAAATTTGTTTGCACTTATTGAAAGCTTCTAAAAAATCCGGGGAATGTATGACTCTACTGTTTTTCTTAAGGCAAAGGGTCATTGGTTTCGTAAGTCTAGCGAAATCTCTTATGAATTTTCTGTAATATCCGACTAAACCTAGGAAGGCTTTTATTTCCTTCTGAGACTTAGGTAGGGGGAAGTTAAGTACGGCTTTTATCTTATCTTTATTTGGTTTCAAACCTTCATCTGTTAGTTCGTGTCCTAAGAAGTTAACCTGTTTTTGTAGGAACTGTGGTTTATCTAACTGGATCTTTAGATTATGTGTTTTGAATCGATCGAATACTTGCTTTAATTTTTCCATATGTTGCTGCAATGACGTAGATATTATTATTACGTCATCTAAATAGGTGTAAACATTTTCTATGCCTCTTAATATATGCTCCATAAGTCTTTGAAACGTACTTGGTGCATTTTTTAGTCCGAAGGGCATTCTAAGGAACTCATAATGACCTCGTTCAGTGGTGAATGCGGTTTTTTCAATATCATTAGGGTGCATTTCCACTTGGTGATAACCGCTAGCAAGGTCTAGGGTTGTGAAATATTGCGCTCGTCCTAATCTATCTAGTATATCGTGTATGTTTGGTAAGGGGTATTTATCTACAATGATACGATCATTGAGTCGTCTGTAATCAATTACAAGTCTCCATTTGACGTTGCCTGCGGAATCGGGTTTTTTGGGTACGATATGCACGGGGCATGACCAAGGGGATATGCTCTCTCGCACGATACCTTGCTGAAGGAGCTTATCTACTTGTTTACGAATTTCTTCGCGTTGTTGAGGAGCTTGTCTGTAACTACGCACGAAAACTGGTGTATTATCGCTTAATCTGAGCTCATGTTTAACAGCGTGTGTAAAAGTGAGTGGTATATCTTCTGCGTAGAACAAGTCTCGATACTGATAACATAACCGGGTTATTTCGCGCCTTTCTTCTTCGTTTAAATGGTCTGTACGGATTTTCTGAAGGTTTTCATTTAATATTTGGTCAATGTTGGTTTTAACCTGTATGGTATTAATATCGTGATTATCATTTTTGTTGACGTTAAGAAATTTCTCTAATTCGATTGACGGGTTAAACGGGATACACTTCTTTTGATCGCTATGGTTAATTACCGATGTTCTAAAAGAACCGTTCGTAACGTTGACTATAGCTGCTGGGGACATTAAACCATCTGACCAGATTAAATCGTCGTGAAGGTATTGTCCATCTAAATAGTTGGTTTTTACTTTGACTATCTTTTCGCATCTAGGTTCGATACTTATCTTTTGAGGTGGAGAACTAAAGTGTATCGGTATTTCCGCTGTAGATGTTCGTAGTATATTATTATTTAAATCAATGTTACTCTTTAGTTTTTTCAGAAGGTCAATTCCGATAAGACCTTTATATTTAGGGTCGAAGTCGAATATTAAAAACTTATGTGTTATATCGCTATTAAATGCGGGAGGTAAGGGTAGGTAAACTACCTTATCGTGTACTGATGAACTGTGTGCCGTGTTAATTTGAAAGGGTTCTGTTTCTACGCAGTACTCAAAATATAGTGCCTGCAACTACGTCAGTTGCTATAGTTGAATGACTGGCCCCTGTATCTAATAGAAACTTACCGTCGAACTCTGGTAGTATTATGTACGGTAAATATTTCTTAGTCTGGAAATTTATTGAAACTAGGTCTGGCTGTCTCGGTTGGTGTCCAAGATAAAACCCTGGTCACTACCTACCTCTTGTTCGTCCATGGTTGCATTCGGCTCGACCGATATGCCGTTACCGTCTTCTATGACGTTGTTATAGAGCCCCATATCGCTGGGTTCTGGTTGATCTTGAGCGGCCATCTGAATCGGTATGTAGAACAACTGCTGAGCGAACTGTGGTTTTTCTGGCTTACCTGCCGTGCGGATCGTTACGTCCGATGATACTGGTGTGGGAACCGGTGGTTTTGGGATGTTAGGTTGATTCCTAAAGTTATTTGAACCATTTGGTCTAAAGTTACCTGATGCTGGTTTGGCCTTCCAGGGCAATACGGATTGTACCCATTGTTGACGCTGTTCGGGGGTCATATTATTTTGTTGAGGTACAAAGTTCTGTTGGGGAATAATAAAGCCAGACACAAATGGATTTGCTGTATTACGAATGGGATTATTATTATCTGGTTGTTTAGATAACTCCCTTGGCTTTGCTTGTGACGTTGAAGGGTTATTATTAATGTAATTAGCTCTATTATATGAAAGCCTAGCCTCTTCTTGTCTAGCCGCTATAATAGCTGCTTCAAACGTGTCCGGTTTGGCGATTCGAACGCCCAACGAGACGTGGAAGTCTAACTGGTTTATATACTGCTCGATAACCATCTTTTCGTAATACGATTTATTACCGTGCTCCCCTACGGAATACAGAGTATCCAATAGCTCACGAAGGCGTTTGCCGAAGCTTTCAGCGTCTTCTGCCTTAGACTTACGCACTCGTGTTAGCTCCTGCATTACTTGTATTTCGTTTCGTGGTTCGCCAAGGCGCCTAATTAACGCATTCTTAATTGCTAGCCATGAGTCTAAGTAGTTTTCGTAGGCTATTGCGTCTACGGCTGGGCCGCTGAGCCTACTTTTAATTAAGCAAATGAATGCTGGGTGCGAGCGATCTGCCTCAGAAGTTAACTGTAATAAGTTTTCTACTTCCCTAATATAATAATTGAGTAACTTAGGATTGCCATCATATCTTGGCATTAAATCTGCGATTAGTTTGTACGGTTTATAGTTGGCATCATAATCCCTGAGCGACATTGTTTTTCTGTAGCTTGCCTATCTAGTGGCGCTCGACGTAAAACAATAGAGGTGTCGAATTAAACACTTGGAATTTACTCGTGGGATACTTAACGCTACTTATTATAATTTTAAGGTTGCCTACTGCCATTTTAGCTTATAGACAGACACACATAGATTAACATAAAATACACAAATTAGAATAAGGCAGGAAATCGAGCAAGGACACTTGGTAAATAAGAGCACTTACCAAAGCAGCCACTGCATCTCCTGTCGAGTCGAGTCTCAGCTAACGCAGCTTCCTCCAATTCTCCGGAGCTCTATCCCGATGACCGTAGAGGTGTCCGACCGCGCGATAGGTTCTTTGTAGGTCACGAAAGAACGATTTAAGAACCGTCGCTCATAAGATGAAGAGTTGGATTCGAACTTAGAACGTCGCGATCCTACCGGCTGCGCCAATTATGTTTTGGCGGTCGGGATTTTAGTTAAAAAAATATTTATTTATTACAATATTAATTTAATATAAAAATACAGGATATTAAGCCGGTGGCTGATGCAAGACTGAATACAATGCAAAGAAAAATAATTCTATTGAATTTCCAGTAAACGCAGAGATGCAATACGACGCATGTTGACGGTGACTGCGTGCTCAGCGTAAACGCGTGTTACGATGAGTTAACTCGTGTTGTGGCAATTACAGAAAAACCACAGCGAAATTCGAGGCTATCATGTTATACGACCACAATGCAAAGTGGTAATGAAGAAGAGCCAGTGAGCAAATTTTTCGCAAAATGAGCGTTTCGGTCTTTAAGCGTCTCATACAAACAATTTTAATAAGTATGCACAGACGCCAACACATCAAGCTATCCCTAACTATCAAATTTTCTCAAATAAAAATGAACCTTATGTCTTTGCAATAAAGTTGAAATACTATCAAAGAAATTTGACAGATTGTGGTTACTTGATGTGCTGGCCTCTGTACGTATTTAAGTATGGAGACAATAAGGATGCTGACTAATATTTTGTTCTTTTGTAAGTCAGCTAGCATAACCATAATCAGCCTATAATGTTCCCACTGCTGGGAGACAGTCGTCCTCTTTACGTGAGGGAGTGGGGTTAGAATACACTACGCGGGCAGAGTGCGCGTGCAGTTTGGTGGATGTCACATGTCTTCGAATTTTTGGTTCTAGTGTGGTGTTTGGTTTGGTTTGGTTGGACATGCCGGTTTCCTCACGATGTTTTCCTTCACCATTTTGATAGCAATGGTGATAAAATTAAATACACGAAGCAAAGTGCCGGTCTGGGTTCCAATATGACCTATAACTTGTAAGTCGAGACCGATGTCACTGGGCCACTGCTCAAGTCAGATTAGTAGAAAAAAAACTGGACAAGTACTTTTTCCTTTTTCACCTAGTCAAAAGATTACGTCGATACATTGAGCTAAAGTGGGGCATGACGTCACGCCTACGTAGATTTTATACTTAATTGTGACTAGCCCCACTCCCTTACTTTAAGAAAAAAATTACAAATTATAAATATCACGATCTTCTTCTTAGCGTGTCGATGGCAAAAATAGTAAAAATAGTTTAAATAAATATATTTATATTTTAAATTATATTGGCCCAAAATTCAGCAACGCGAATACCATTCACTGACGCAGCCATTAGGTCCTCACGTGTGCATGTGACGGGGCATGCGGTGCAAGATGGGAGGTGAGCCATTGTCTGTGGGGAGACGCCGCACACACATCGGAGATCTAAGCCATCCATGAACCCCCACTTATGGAGGTTGTCCTTACTGCGACCTACTTGGGTACGGAGTCTGTTTAGGGTTTTCCAAGTAGGCCACGGTAGCTTGTGCCCAGATGGGAGGCTTTCTGATAGTTCAGCGAAGAAATCAGGCGGCTTAAGCAATTCTTGCCAGAGGTCGCATCTACCTGTGGAGGGGTTGCCTTCGGCTGGACTCACGCACCCAATGAAATTTTTTCGGCTTTTAAGCCTCTGTGGTCCTGGGTTAAAGTTGTGCATTGGATGGCGTGGGTCATCCCGTAACTTCGCCCTCTCGATACGGCCAGCTATGGTCCTACGAATTTCTGGAGGCGCGATGCCAGTCAGTGGATACAGCATCCGCAGCGGGGTCGGTTTTAAGCAACCAGTAATAATCCGGCAGGTCTCATTTAGAGCTGCATCCACTAACTTAGCATGGGCAGATCGGCTCCATACTGGACACGCATATTCACCAGCGGAGAAACAAAGTGCCATACCAGTTGTCCGCAGAACTAGAGGACATGCTCCCCATCTAGTGGACGTTAGGCGACGGAGTAGATTATTTCTGGTATGCACTTTCTGTTTGACATTTTCGCAGTTTTGCCGGAAGTTAAGGGACCTATCCAGTGTGATGCCGAGATACTTTGGGTGGGTGCTGTGGATGATAGGAACCCCAAGCCATGATATGTTGAGTGTTCGACCAGCTTATGGCAAATATCACGATAAAAAAGTCTTTAATAATTTACCAACTGTTACAATCTTTAATAATTTAACAAAGTCCAATCTCTCTAAGTTCCTTCATGCTCAGGCGATGTTTCACGTCCTACCCTCAAATCGCACATAAGTGTCGCCTTCGGCTCTGACACTGAAGTCCATTGGCTGCATACGGAGGGGGTCAGCAGTCCTCTTGCACCGGACTATGTGGTAGTTCAGTATTAAGTGATATAGCAATACTTTCATCGTTAGCAGCGCGTACCTCATACCTGAAAGAAAGACAATTGGGTATTTAAATGGGTAGTCAATAACGTTACTTTTTATGAACTGTCTAAACGCAAAATTTGTACGTGATTTGTATGAAATATAAGAATGTGACGTAACAGATGTTTAGAAACAAATGGAATACTTATTAGCATTAAATGCAATTTTACAATTATATCCTCGCATAATATTATTTTTTTGTATGGTGATCTAAGACGAGCGGCCTTTTTTCTATGTGATTTTTTATATTTTGTTTTTGAACGTTTCAAATAGACAATTGCTGGAGAACTTAGAAGTGGATAAAATTGATGAATGAAAATTTTCATATTATTATGCGATTAGTTCTGTTAATTTGCCTTAAATGCCCTAAAATGCCTTAGGTAATGGGTCATACACTGCTATTGGGTGCTTTCACCGGGACCTTCTCAGTAACAGCACGGAGTTTGGATTTGGGTTCTGTTTATAGCGAGTGAAATCTGGGTGAGGGTAGATCATGCATGATGATTTCTTCTTCTTCTTCGTGTGGTTATTGACTAAACTGGTGTCTGAGCTGTTTTTGTTTTTTTTTTTGATGATTGTTAATTCACTGTTAACCTTTTTGGAGGTGAAAGTACTCACAACTATAAGTAACTTTCTCTATAGGACCAACTACGAAATAGCAAAAAAAAATTCAGTTTTCCAATTTCATACATTTTCATCGCGTAAATAATGCGTTTTTGAAACAGCCGACTTCTTTTATGAAACAGCCGACTTTTTCCGGCTTCAGGTAATGCAGGCGTGATGATGTCTATACTTATAGTGTGATATACATTCTTGTGAATAATACCAATAACAGCGCTTAAGCAACTTACCGATACAATTTCTAGGTCCCATTCCAAAGGGCATGTGGGTGAATGACTTGATTTCTTGCTTATTCTGGTCAGAAAACCTGTCAGGATTGAAGGTATCTGGTTCCGGATGATGCTGCTCGTCCATCTGAACTGAGTTCACGAGGTTGTAGACCAAGTCTCCTGGATGGACCTGTGTAGACAACCAAAAATTATGGTCTTAAAAAATGTTGTAAAAATCACCTTTGCATGATGGCTAGTGTCAAATGAAATACCTAGTGCAAGAAAAAGGCATTCGTTTGTATTATACGTAAGAAACCAAATTTTACATTATTTTCTACATTCCAGACATCCTTTTTTCATGTAATTACTACCTAGTGCAATAATTATGATTTTTAATTTTATGTTCATTGACAACATCTAAGACTATTTATAACTGTGGCAAGTCTGTTAGATTTTGTTTTTATTAAAAAAATGTAGGTATACATTGTTTAAAAATTACACAAAAACTGCAGTTATTCGAAATCCAGCTGAGTGAGAATCGGATGCACACATTGTTCCATACCACCGTATAAGATTTAAGCGGATCTCATGCCGCATTGGTCTCTAAGAAATCCGTTGATGCCTAACACACGTGCACCGCCCGACCGCGCGGTCGAGCGGTGCTCGTTTCTACCGCAAACTGCTCCTACCGCGCGGTCGAGCGGTGCCGTGTGTTAATCGCCTTAGTGACAAGGTTCCGTTTGGCACCCTTCAGGCACAGAAACCTAAAAACCCAGAACATTAAATACCCGATTTTACAATTTACAAGATGACGCAATAGTTTTTTTAATTAAACAACAGAGCTAAGCCGGCAGCCGGTATTCCCAGGCTAATTTAAGAGCTAATGAGTTCAAGCTAATCTCAGAAACTAACGGAATTTAGTGCAGTTTTCACGACCACTGAGAGTTGAAGCTGGGTTTAATAATATTAAATCTTGCTACAGCATGTGAAATAATTACATTTTCACTGGTTCCTGACACAAGACGAAGTGTTTTAGATAACATTGTTGGTATAAAACGAAGTAAAAACAAGTGAACTGGTGTCAGAGTTTTATGCTGCCCATGGGCCTCTGACTTAGCTTCACATGCCGTTGAGAAATATCTCTCAGACATGCTCGTTTCCTCACGATGTTTTCCTTCACCGATTTTTAGTCAAGTGATAACAATACGCACATGAATTTGTAAAATCATATGTATGTATACATATATATGGCTATCACTGCTATATATATGTATTTAGTGAAGTTGTAGTTTTATAGCACGATGTTTTTGATACACGCTAAGCAGGTGCGACCAGTCGACCACACAACGGGACAGTCCGTATATATTTAAATTTTATTAATTCGATATGCCAATAAATCGAAATTTTTGAGCTCTATCTCTTTCTATGTACAAAAGTACAGCATCCGTACGTTTGCCGAAACTTGAAAACTAGTCGACGGATTGACTTGAAATTCTGACAGGTCGTTGTAATGTTTGTACGTACTTTGTAACCCAAAGTCCTCACGGGAACGGGAGGTAGGTAATAGGGTAGGTAGTTGTATGTAAGTAAGTACCCGTGCGATAGTGTGTTATTAACATAAAGCTTTGAGAATTTATTTTCTAAATGATGTTGAAAACTACAATGAAATCCTTTGCGCAGTTTAGATAAAAACGAAATCGCTTTACGTGTGACCGTTGCTCTAAGATGCTATTGTCTTCATGAAACGAAAATGTGAAAACGTATGTCCGTTGTATAATATGTCATTATGGCATCCTCAGCTACTTACTACATAAGGTGAACCGTTTTCGCTCGGTGGTGGCATCACGTAGGTCTTTGTACAGACTCGGTCCATTATCACAGCTGAAGACCATTTTCTTAATACTTCTGTAAAAGATGAAAGATATACATAAACACCAATTGCCGTGCGTTAGTTCCGTAAAAACTCGAGAATGAAACAAATCATTTATTTTGGTGTATTCAACTCAGTACTATTGCAGATGAAAATACAAACGTAGCAGTGGAGACTCAGCGGCATTGACCAATAGGGTTACCGCTACCCCGGAACATAAAAGGCCAAGGAAGGAACATGGATGGGTTTTAGTCAGTAAGAGTCTGATACTGCCTTCTGCTCCACCCAGAGCGGGAGGAGTAAAAGCAGTGGAGGCAGCCATAAACGCAATTTTAATATGATGATATAGAAAAACCAATCAACATTGTTACCTTGTAACACGCAATCCAAATATTTCAACTCGGAAATGAATTCAAAAGTCGGTTCCCCGAATGCCTCCTGTTTTTCTCTGATCTCCTGGTACAATTTCTCTTGGATGTCTGGATGGAGAGCCAGTTCATGGATGCACATCGTCAGGGTAGTGGAGGTAGTCTCATAGCCCGTCAAAAATGCGAAGTATATTTGACCGGTTATTTCGTCTAAGGTTAAATCTGGGAGCGAAAATAAATAGTCAAATAATTTACCTGCCTGATCATTTTTACCTACGATTAAAGAATAAAAATGACGGTTCGACATATTTTCTATGCAAAAGATATAAGTAACGATTGAAAACAATTATTGTATACAGATAAAGTTACCGTAACTTTTCGTAGAAAGCATTTTCGCTACACTTTGACCTTTTTTAAATAGATCCTTAATTCCAGGACTCGACTCTTATTGGCAGAAAATTATTTTATCCCTACACGAATGCCAAAAATGTCATACGAGGGGCTTGTGGCTAAGAGATAACACTCGCGTGGGTTAAGTAATCTTCGCTTGCCGTGGGCGGCCCATGGACCATCCATTAAGTATTGAGAACCCTCCGTGCCTCGGAAAGCACGTTAAGCCATTGGGCCGGGCTGTCATTCGTAGGTCTTTGATAGTTGTTATGGGTAGTCAGAAACCCGAAAGTCTGACAACCAGTCTTACTAAGCGGTATCGTGCTACTTAGTAATTTGGTTGTGGAGGTCAAATCGACAGTCGCTCGATTAACCGCTTATATCCCATAATTACAAACACAATTAAAAAACCACTGTGTCTCGCGTAGATCTGCGTTCCGGCAGTCAATGGGTTAAACTAGAAACAGACCTCAACATAGTTGGCAAAAGACTACGTAGATTGATTGATTAATGTCAAAAATGTTGTGTATAGTATAATTATTAGAAAAAAATAACAATTAATGTAACATACCTTGAGAGGCTTCCATTAGCAAATGGATGAAGTCAGGTCTGACTATGTTGTTCTTTTTTCTATACGCTATTGTATCGGCGACTACCTTTCTGAAGAACTCTGTGCCCTTTGATGAAAGGAGTTGGATACCTAGAAACTGGAAAAGACTTAGTGTCAGCTGAAGGGGCAACAACATTATTTGAAACGAATGATACTAACAAAGATACTGATACTTATACGATACTGGTGATACTTTTTTCAACATCTGTGGTAAAAGACTTGTCAAAAACATTTCGTGTATGGTAAAAGTTTTTGACATTGTTTCAGGTTATTATAGACCCTTTGGAGCAGTGGTGGCCCATTGTCATCGGCCTAGTCTTACCGAGTTGTAGGTGAGTTCGAACCTAAGCCGGCGCTTTACTTTGTGTATTTTAGTTCTTCACCACTGCGCTCAAAATCATGGTGTGGTGGATTATGACCCACTAGAGAAAGCCTAGGTCCCAGCAATGGGCACATTATGTTTATATGACTTTTTAAACATTTCTGACACTTTTTCTTTTAGTTTTATAAGTATACAACTAGTCTTTGCAATTTGTTTTATGAGTAATCGATAAAAGACAACAGTAGACACATGTAGCGATAATACTGTGAAGGCCAGAGGGACTTTCACTTAGTGAGCTCAGAAGTAGGGCTCCTGTAGTGTGTTGAAGGGATTTCTATCCTACAAACTCACGGGGCAGCAGCTATTGAATTATATTGCTTTTCAAGAATACATGCGTCCAGCAGCGCGGCTACTGACAGATTTCCTTTATAAAAATCTATCAAACTATTCTATCTTTTTGAAAGGTCGAATGCTGCCAGTTATATTCTAGCCGACCAGGCTCTTAGTTCCACAAGGTTTCACTTAGGCTTTGAAATACTTTGGGTAAAACGCGGAGTGAGATGGCAGTTATAACACATATGGGTGAAGAAGTCGTCTCCAAATAAATTATGATAGGCAGAAGAAGATATGTACCTGCATAATCTTAGCCACAGCAGGAAACTGAATCGTCAGAAAGTAGTACACTCGTCTCCAGAAGGTGAAGGTAACTGCTTTATGCCCAATAGTAATGAACTCGTTGTTCCTATCCTTGATCGAGTCCACTTGGACCCCGAAGCCAGTGGAGGCGATGACGTCAGTGTAGTAGCGACGCATCAGGTCTAAGACGTCTGTATCTTCGGATGTATGACCTGTGAAGACTAGTAAGTTAGTAAACCAAGCTAACAACAATATATACAACCTAAAACTAAAAAATATACTTATCTATTATGTACAACCAGTAAACAGGGGAAGAGCCCATATGGCGTCAAAAAAATAATTCCCTAAGCTGTCAATGGCAAATGTGCCCAAAATGCTGACAGCGTTGCCACGTTGCATGGCCTTAAAATTGACCAGCCCATGGGTCACGTGTAGAGTCGACCAACCAAGTAAGTTAGTATTATACTCCCCGGTGGACATTTATATGTATACCTCATCTATATTAAGAAAAATAAAACAACCAATTTCAAAAAGAAGTCGCTCTCTTTCGTTTGTATTTTCATGTTTTTTTTGGCACTCGATTGTTTTTTTTATGTCATAAGTGGTCACTTAGCAGTGATAGCCTAGTGGTGTGACTGTCGGACTACCAAGTCATAGGTCACGAGTCAAAAATTATTCATCAGTTCTTTAAAAATCAAAGTATAGGATCACTTCAGGGCTAGACCGATTCAAACCAAAAAAAAATATACCTATTAAAATCAGTTTTTTTTACAACCGAATTGGTTTTGTATCACTGACAAAATCAAAAGGTACTTTATTTTGCTGAAATTAGGTTGTTGTTGCTGACAGAGGTAAATTGGTTGGTAAAAGTACCTTAACTACAATGTTTAAAATTTATAATTCTACCTTTTAAATAATTCACAATCCTGTAGCTGATCTCCATCATGGAAGGCATCATGCATCTCATCTTGGAGCCACTGAACGCTGCTGTGAGGTGGCATCTCATATTGCGCCAATTGTCACCTGTCCAAAGATACGTTCATTGGGGTACCAGGAGAGCAAAGCCGTAAGGAGTAATTTTGTATCACCGGCACCGATTGAAAATACTCTTGCGTTTTGTCCTTGCAAAAACACTTGTAGATACGAGTATTTTTGAGGGACCATTTAGACATTTGTTACTTTTAATCTTCCACAAAAATCCCACCTTCCATATTCAAGAGACTGGATCCCAGCAAAGGTTCAATCTCCTTAGGGAACGCCACCTTCCGGTTCACAAAGTGGTCGAAGTCCTTGGTGGTGATGGTCTTCATCAGCTCAGGGTCCCTCACTAAGATGACCGGTTTCATGCCTTCCATGAAGCCAATGTATCTGAAAGTAGGAAAAAGCTCATTGTTAGAAAAAATGTGGAAGCAAAACACCCTATCTACACTTTAACGTTATAAAGATGAAAGATTTGTATTTTTGTATGTTTGTAACGAATAAACTCTAAAACTACTGAAGGTATCTGGATGAAGCTTGCCACAGAGATAGATTATAGTCTGAAATAGCACACAGACTACTTTTTATACCGGAAAATTTTACGGTTTCTGTGAGATAATTTACTGGTATCCATCCACCATCCACCATCCGGTTAGACTGGAAGCCGACCCCAACAAAGTTGGGAATAGGCAAAATGAAATAAGTTTAGAAAAAAATCACGTACCTTTCATTTGGGAACGCCTTATAAACTACATCAATATCCTCAATCACGTGTTTAATTGCAAAAGTACTGTTAAAGGTGTTTCCAAATATCGGCACACCTGGGTGGAACTTTATTCCCCATTTTGCAAAATGGTAATGCAATTTTTTATACTCATATATTATATAAAATAAAACTATTGTCAAAGAACAAAGCGCTACCTCGGCTATCATTGTTGAAATGGTAATTTTCGTGAAAAAACATCAGTATTTATGTGTCATTTATATAAAGATTTTAATTGCTGTAATTAAATTCGCATCTATTAAGTCGCTTTGTTTTTGTTTTAATTATCTACTTTTATTTGTCGGTCTTCTCGTTTCTTTTCAGAGGATGCGTTTGTTTGATCGGAAATTTTGCTAATACCTGTCAATTATTTCACTGTTTTGATTCATCATGATTCTTCTGCCCTTATCCCAATTTATTTGAGGTCAGCTCAACATGTCTTTAATTCAAATTATTTATTACAATCCGTGCTTGTCTTTTTCTTCCATTCTACTCTATTAGTCGTTCTCTATTCGTTCTCTATACGTAGTTATTTCACTGTTTTGATGAATTTATCAAGATTATAACTAAACTAGCTTCTGCCCGCGACTTCGTCCGCGGAAAATTTCT
Source organism: Hyppa rectilinea (assembly GCA_951799385.1). NCBI lineage: Eukaryota > Metazoa > Arthropoda > Insecta > Lepidoptera > Noctuidae > Hyppa > Hyppa rectilinea. The sequence goes on along the minus strand of OX637309.1, from coordinate 1,779,420 downwards.
TGTATGATACTCGGCAATACTGTAGGTTCCAAAGATTACCGAGGTGATCTTGTCTGCTCAACTTAGTCGCCTTTTACGACACCCTGCCTCGCGTTGTAATGGTGCAATGGCATTATGTATTTTTAACCCGTCTCAACACGGATATTAATAAAATTATCTTACTACTATTATAAATGTGAAAGTTTGGATGGATGGATGGATGTTTGTAACTCAATCACGCCAGAACGGGTGAACGGATCTGGATGTTTAGCGCCGAGATAGATAATAGTCTGGAATAACACATTGGCTAATTTTTATCCCGGAAAAATGTACGGTTCCCGTGGGATAATTTCCAACAACCACGCGGGCGAAACCGCTGCCTGGCAAAAGATATTATTCTACCTACGAGTAGGTATATACAAAATACAAACATCATCAAAACAGAAGTAAGTCGAAAAAAACCTTTTTAAAAACATAAAACGAAATATAAAAGTTAAAATACAAAAGATAGGAATACGGTGTCGCGGATTTTTTTGTAGAAATAATTAAGGCGAACCGGGTTGCCATACATTGCTTTCAATTTTAAACAACTGTTTAGGCAGCGCATGCAAATAATTCTGTTTTCGGAGGTATTTCTTTCCGACTTGCTAGACAAAAATTGCGATAGCTCGGCTAATATGTATGATATAAATATAATTTATAGCCTATAGCACTCAGGAATAATGTAGAATAATTATTTTGAAATTGGATCATTAGCTCTGGAGATTACCCCCTACATACAAACTTACAAATTTTACCTCTTTATATTATTAGTATAGATGACTGCCTCATTGGTCTAGTGGTTCAAAGTGTCAGGTCAGAATGAGGTCCTGTGTTTGATTCCCAGGTCAATTAAAATGTTGGGTTTTCCCATTAGCAATTTCTCAGTAGCAGTCCAGATTTTGTGCCCGGTTGTTGGCAATAGGCTCGCCCCCTATTACATGGGACTTAATTTATCTGGCAAAATGTGGGTGTCCCTACTACTGTATTGGTATACCTCTACCCGACGCGTTGAGAACAAGATATATTATGATCTGTGTTATATGCTAATGCATATATGGATTTCTTTTTCCAATAAAATGTAATATTATTAACTAGCTTCTGCCCGCGACTTCGTACGCGGACCCTGTTGCTTATGCCAGCGACAACGGGGTCGCCATTTATGTTATTTTTTATCATTTTTCCCATTTAAATCTTTTATCACACTGAGCTTTAGTTTTATTTCATTCCAACAACCACCAAAACATACAGTCCATTTGTCATCGTTTTCATTTTGGTAACCGCATTATTATATTCCTCCTCTAGAGACCTAGAAGTCAATGCGTAGATACGGTTGGAACTCAAGCACAATTCTCTATCCGTGAACGTCTCCGACTCGCGAGACAATACATGACGTTCACGATCAGCGGTCAGTCGCACATCACGTGCCCCACTTGTCTTTAGAGACCTAGAAGTCAATGCGTAGATACGGTTGGAACTCAAGCACAAGTCTCTATCCGTGAACGTCTCCGACTCGCGAGACAATACATGACGTTCACGATCAGCGGTCAGTCGCACATCACGTGCCCCACTTGTCTTTAGAGACCTAGAAGTCAATGCGTAGATACGGTTGGAACTCAAGCACAATTCTCTATCCGTGAACGTCTCCGACTCGCGAGACAATACATGACGTTCACGATCAGCGGTCAGTCGCACATCACGTGCCCCACTTGTCTTTAGACACCTAGAAGTCAATGCGTAGATACGGTTGGAACTCAAGCACAATTCTCTATCCGTGAACGTCTCCGACTCGCGAGACAATACATGACGTTCACGATCAGCGGTCAGTCGCACATCACGTGCCCCACTTGTCTTTAGAGACCTAGAAGTCGATGCGTAGATACGCTTGGAACTCAAGCGTAATACTCTTTCCGTGAACGTCTCTGACTCGCGAGACAATACATGACGTTCACGATCAGCGGTCAGTCGCGTATCATATTCTTCACTGGTCTCAAGAGACCTAATGAATACGCTGAGAACGCAGGCGTGCTTCGCGACCCGAAGAGGTTTCCACGGCGCGAGTTGCAGCCTAATGTTCTCGAACAGCATCAAGTCTCTCCTGACGCTCTTCGCTAGATTCTTGGGATCTTATGATCCTCAATCTTATAGCTCTCTTGGAATATTGAGAAAGATTTGACCTCTTTCTAGGCATGGTCATAGTTTCATTGTGAAGATACCTGATCAATAAAAATCTAAATTAAAATGACTGCTCCCCTGCGTTACCGGGTAGGCTACCGTGTCACGAAGATAAATGGAAAAGGAAATTCAACACTCTAACAACATAAGCCCGAAGGCATATTCATACGATAAAATTAAAAAATTAATAGGACTTTTGGCCAGTAGAGTCAAAATTTCAATGATATACCATCGTCATCGAAAATCAGTCCTAAACTGTTACCGCCTTCACCGCGTGCAGGTACTCCCAGTTTATGTTATTTTATAATTACACAGTAAAATTAGTGATAGCTTTGATTTCCACATCAGATGTTTCTGATCTTCGATTTTTATAAGTCAACAGGAAATGCCCATCAGATTGAACAACTTTTGATTAGACGTCATTCCTATATGTGTTATGTTGTAGCTAGGCTCTTGGAGTTCCACAACAGGTGTTCCAGATCTTCAATTTTTATACGTCAACAGAGAGTGCTCATCAGGCTGAACAACTTTTGCTAAGACGTCATTCCTATATATGTTATAGTGTAGCTGGGCTCTTGGAGTTCCACATCAGGTGTTCCAGATCTTCAAATTTATTCTCTCAGCAGAAAATGCTCATCACGTGGAACAATTTTTGCTACGGTATCTTTTTTGTATCTCTTATAGTTTAGCTGGTCTGTTGCGGTTCTGCATCAGGTGTTCAAGTTTCCAAGATAAATTATAGCCTATAATTATGTTGCCCAGACTTAATACCTATACAACAAAAAAAAAACATTCCAATCCGTCCAGTAGTTCCGAAGATTAGCGTGTACAAACAGACAAACAGACAAAATTTTTTTTTTGGATTCATGCTCTGTTACTGTTTCTAACCCCCCTCAATTATTTTTTTTTTTAATATATTCAATGTACAGACAGTTTTTTTACTGTTTTATTATATTAATATTTTTATTAATAATATTGTACCACTGAATAGTTATTAGTGTAAAAACGTATTTGAAAAGTTATCAAATTATGCTTTGCTTAATGCACCCTCTTAACTAGCAATGTCTGCTCTTGTATCTGATAGAAATATGCGTGGGTGAATTAACAAATTGATATTATGAATGGTCGTCTCCCTTCAATCATCATACTATATGTACAGAAGCCAGCATATTAAGCTACCTCAATCTGTCAAATTTCTGTGATAGATTTTCAACTTTATTACAAAAGCATAAAGTTTATTTTCAATTAGAAATATTAGACAGGTTGGAATAGTTTTAATGTGCTGGTGTATATACAGTTACGTATTGTACAGAGGCCAGCACATCAAGTTATCACAATCTGTCAAATTTCTTTGATAGTATTTCAACTTTATTGCAAAGATATAAGGTTCATTTTTAATTGAGAAAATTTGACAGGGATAGATTGATGTGCTGGCGTCTGTACCTATGTCTTCTCTTTTCAAATTCTTTCTTCTCAATTCTTTACTGCTCATATATTGGATTTATATATTAATATTTATTTAAACTGTATATTATTATTATTGGATTTATTTTTTTATTGCTGGTATTATTGTTTATTTATTTTATTTATGATTTAAATATTCATTTTCATTATAATAACATTTACGGATTAGAAGTTGTTTATATTAAATTTTTCTTTATTTTTAATTGCGTCAGGTCACTTTAGTAATGTCAGTTAAAATATTATAATATATATATTACTAAAGTGCTTGTGGAGTGTATTTTCAGCTTTGAATTACTTGACAGCAAAGATCAAAATAGCATGCACCTCTGACCAATGTCTAGTTGACCTAAAACCTTTTCCGTTTTATTCTTGTGAAATGTTAAAACAAAACTATGACGCACGTAAATTGTTTAATCTATTTCTCATGTCATAAGCAGACGTTTAAATTAAGGGAATTTGAATTTATAATTATAAGATAAAAATCTTTATCTAGCTCTTACGTGCACAAACTGCGCGCGCAGCTTGACCCTCATGTCTGTGTATTATTTGACATTAAAAGATAATGAAAACGCGAAGTCATAGAGTTTTTGTAAGAAATTAATCCTGATCGAACCCTTTATATCAACCATCCAGTTATTTTTAACCGACATAAAAAAGGAGGAGGTTCTCAAATCGACTGTATGTTTTTTTTGCGATTACTCTGCGAATTATTCCGCTTCCAATCAAATCAAAAATCAATCAATCAATCGAATAATTATTCCTTTTTTGTTTGGTAGGTGGTACCATACTTCAGAGGTGGTCCTTTCACTTTATAGTATTTTTTCTGAAGTCGTTTTAGAATAAGGTGTAACTATAGTCATAAGTTTGATATCAGAAAAAATGGTGGTATCTTTTTTTAGTCGCTGTACAGAAATATTACTTTATAAAAAAACAACGACTTCAGTAAAACATTCAGCAAAAATTACGTTTTGCGGAAGTGACATTGTACGAAAATGACGTTTTGAGAAAATGATGTTATGCGGAAATGACGTTTTGAAATACTGGCGTTATACGAAAATGACGTTTTACGAAAGTGACACTATGCAAAACTGACCAAATTTGTCACGATGACATCCTGCGAAAGTAACGTTCTGCATCAAGACCGGTACAATTGTATATATTCTATCTTCTTTTTTATCTTAGTTTGGTATTTCTAAATTTTACCGTTTACTGTTAATAAATAAAGTCTGAATTCGCTTTTCGTGTTTTTATTTGTGTAGTTGTGTACCTAACCTATTTATCTTTCGCGTAAAATCGCGTATGTATTTTTATTTATGTTTATGTATCTTGAACGCAGGGCGGCGGCATGCGGCACGCGGCGTCGCCGTCGCGGCATTGTTTGTTTTCGTGACTGTGGTGTCGGATGAACTAATTAATTAATACTTATATACCTACCTACCTATACGAGTGTAATTTAATTCGAGTTCCTTATCGCGCGTTGTGAAAGGGGGCTAGACGGAAAAAATTCTTACGAAATTACAATTCCTTCACTAATTAATCGAAAGGAACTTCGTTCCATCCGGGTGTCCCTTGACACCTCTCAAGTTTTTTTTTTGTAAAAAGTTTTTATTTTCGCTTATGAGTAATGGTCTACCTCACAGTCTCCACACGAATTCGTATCGACTAACTAAACTTGCTATGTAAACAACAGCGACCAGTAGTGCTATTCTGTAAAAATCTGACCGTCAAAATGAAGGTGTAGTGGGTGGCACTAGGTGGAACTCAGCTCACCTCACACTCACGTCACCCAAGTTCTCACGGTGAGATTTTTTCAGAATCTACTAAAACATCGTCAAGATAAAAGGAGTGCATCAAAAACGTATAATCGTAGCTAACTCAAAACTATTCAAGCTAAGTTTATAAAATTTATATGTCGCTCACTGAATACAAAAAGGTCACATATAAAAAAAAAACTGATAATGATTTTATTTCAAAAATGTGAAAGACTGGCATTTTGTTTTTTGTGACCCGAAACTCGACGCGAGCGCATGTCAGTTGGGGCCTTTTTTCACGCAACTGACGTGCGTTCGCATCGAGTTTCAATGTTTACACTGAAGTTAGCTAACAAAATGCTCCAATTTAAAAATGGCGGTAATCCGGTTTGGGCATACTGATGCGAAATTGACGGGTGTTTTTTTTTTTAACCAAAAAATTTTGTCGATCTAGACCTCAGTTTTGAAATAAAATTTCAGATTTTTTTTGATTTGTGGCCGTTTTTGTATTCGGTGAGCGATGTGACCACCTCTGAAGTATGACTTACGAAACAAAAAAAATATCAAAATCAATTCATAATTAGCCGAGTAATCGCGTAACAAACAAACAAAAAAAACTTGCAGTCGAATTGATAACCTCCGCCTTTTTTTTGAAGTCGGTTAAAAATAAGTAAGCTATTTTTGGGAGATATTTTTTGAATTAATGCTTGAAATCGTAGACGTAGTTTATTATGTTATTGTCTTGAAATGCGTCACAATACGGCCTATTACGTATGACAAAAAAAACTTATTTACAAAAGAAAAACATCAAAAAATCACTACAATGTTAAACTTTAATTTCGGAAGTCGATGTCCTTGATTTTTTATTTTCGTTTTATGCCCTCGACTTCCAAAACTAAAATTATTTTTCAGTTTGTAGTGTTTTTTTTTTTAATTCAGTTGTCTTTTTATTAAAAAGTTTTTAGTTTTAAATTTTGTTTTATGGTTCTGTAAAGCCTAGGTGAAACCTTATGTTGAACCTGGTTGGTTAGAAAATAACTGGCAGCATTCGAGCCTTCAATATAATTTGAAGATCTTCATCTTCTGCCTAGCCTTTTTCCAACTATGTTGGGGTCGGCTTCCAGTCTAACCGGATGCAGCTAATACCAGTATTTTAAAAGGAGCGACTGCCTATCTGACCTCCACAACCCAGTCACTAACTGGGCAATACCCCTTGGTAAGACTGGCTGTCAGACTTTCGGGCTTCTGACTACCCGTAGCTGCTGTCAAAGATCCACGAATGACAGCCGGGACCAACGGCTTAACGTGCTTTTCGAGGCACGGAAGAGCCTCGATGTCTGAAAATGGTCACCCATCTACAGACCAACCCTGGCAAGCGTAGCTTAACCTGATGGATCGCTCCGTGCGGCTGTTATTACATAGCCCAGGAGCTCGTTCCTATAATATTATATCGTTAGGTTTTTACTAAAAGTTCGAATTGAGACTGTAGCAGTAGGCGCGCTACTGAAGGGATGTATTTGTTAAAGTAATAAATTATTTCGCTGCTGCCCTCGTGCTTTCACCTTGTAGGTCTAGGAACCTTACACAGTACAGACGCCAGCACATCAAGCTATCCCTAACTGTCAAATTTTCTCAATTAAAAATTAACCTTATGGCTTTGCAATAAAGTTGAAATACTATCAAAGAAATTTGACAGATTGTGGTAACTTGATGTGCTGGCCTCTGTACATTAGCATGCTCTGTAACTCTGTACATTGTCGTTTCGTAAGAATTTTTCTTATTTAAAAAAGATTAAATACGTATTTTCGAAGCTAAATCAAAAACTACTCAAGTAAAATTAATACAATTTATGTGGTACCATCGCCCAAGGTCTTGTACCTTGGGCGATGGTTCCACACACGGAAGAAAAATTTCCAGTCTTATATTGACGAAAATATCGATGAAAATACATTTTTTTCAAATACATACAGATGAATATAGAACCTCTTCCTTTTTGGAAGTTCGTTTAAAAGTAACGTACTAAAACTTATTTTAAATTAATTATGCCTGCTAATTACCTATTTATAAATATCATTTAGTCATTTTTACAAAGAAAATCTAAAAAGAAATATTAATTGGGGACGAACTTAAAACCAATTAAACATAACATTGAACGACATTTGAATTGGAAATATCGAACTATTATTTCGTTTGAAAATAACATTATTATTCACATTTACAGGTGATACTAATTGTCATTGACGCATTCAAACCCTGACTTTACGTTAGTTAGTTAAAAAATGGTTTTTTATTCAAAAATATTCAATAAACAGAGGCCAATACATCAAGCTATTCCAAGCTGTCAAATTTCTTTCATAGATTTTCAACTTTATCCCAAAAGCATAAACTTCATTTTCAATTGGGAACAGTGATAGCCTAATGGTGTGACTGTTGGACTGCCAAGTCATAGGTCTCGAGTTCGAACCCAAGGCACGCACCTCTGATTTTTCGGATTCATGTGCGTATTGTTTAATTATCACTTGCTTAAAAATCGGTGAAAGAAAACATCGTAAGGAAACCAGCATGCCTGAGAGATATTTCTCAACACATTGTGAAGCTAAGTCAGAGGCCCAAGGGCAGCATACAAAATCGGACACCAGGTTAGTCACTACATATGAAGGGGCCCCTCAGGGCCAAGCCTGCCGGGTAAGCGGGATTGTCCGAAAGGGTTACCGCTACCCCGGAACATAAAGGGCTACGGAAGGAACATGGATGGGTTTTAGTCAGTAAGAGTCTGACACTCCCTTCCGCTCCACCCAGAGCGGGAGAAGTCATTGGATGATTTCCCAGCCTTAAAAAAAAAGTCACTAACTAAAATTTGACAGTTTGTGATAGCTTGATGTGATGGCGGCTTTACAGTTTTACCTTTTATTATTTTCATAAAAACGCTACGAGTTTATTATGTATATGTAGCCGTAAGTTTGTGTACACCGTTAGTGTATAAATCTGTATATATGTGTACCGTTACGCTTCACGCCCGTGGACGGGCGCTGCCACATGAATGGTCATCTCTGGCATTTTGTATAAACAATACAATGTTATTTGAATTGTTTTCACATGCCAGCTGCAACAAGAATAATAATTATACCCAGGACTTTTTAATATCTTCATTTAAAAGAGTCTTTGGATTTTCTTGCCCCTTCTTCTCCATAGAGATCTACGTTTTGGAATTGGCAACTAGTTTCAATTCTATGACTAACTGACCGTCTCCTTAACAATTCAAAAGTGCCTGTAATTGGTTTATTGTATATTTATAATAACAAACTTTTATGAGAATTGTGAAATCACATTCTACCTATATATAAGAAGTTATCTTGTAACAGTACATAAAGTTTTTTTTGTATACCACTACCCACTTGTCAATTCATAACATAACAGTTTAGTTATCTATGATCTACCTTTCTAACTTTACGAAATGTGTGAACAAAGTGGAACATGCTATGGAACGCGCTTAACCGGTACACGCATCTTGACTCATAACTCATTAGTTCGAAAATATAAACTACAATCACTTTTTGACGACAATGACGAAACATGAAAATAGGAGGTCGTAAGCCAAACTATCCGTCAAGCGATTTCGTTTTAAGATCGCCTATGCAATTTTGGTCGCCAATGAAGATATAGTTAGTCATTCGGCGTTGAGGGCTGAAATACAGGTTTTGCCTAGTTTGGCCTCAAATGCTAATACTTTTGTGTATTTTAAGTTTAGTTTAAGCACTGTACTTGTAAAAAAATTTACATATTTATGTGAATAAACATTATTATTATTATAGTTAACACTGTGAGGGACACTAAATGCCCATATGCGTGATGAAAGCCCAGAGGACACGGTGGAGCATACGGTGGAGATCTGCCTCGCTTGGGCGGAGCAGCGCCGTGTTTTCGTAGATTGGCGGCGACCTCTCGCGTCCGGCCCTGGTGCAAGCCATTGTCTGGAGCGAGAGGGAGTGGGAGGCAGTCACCTCCTTCTGCGAAGCAGTTATGCTCGCGAAGGAGGTAGCGAGATGAGAGAGGGATAGAGACTCACGTCCTACTCGCCGCGGCAGACGCTCTGGGCGTCGGGAGCCGCGCTATGACTCTCAACCACCTTAGGCGCGGGCTTGCGGACGGTGAGTAATGGGTAGCTAACAGTCCAAGGAGCAAGCCCATGCCGGACGGCGCATACGTGTTCCACGCGCGCCTCAAAGTGATGGCAGCACTACTGAAGGCCCGGTAGGGCTGAAGCCTGCCGGGTAAGAGGGATTGTCCGAAAGGGTTACCGCTACCCCGGAACGACTACTACCCCGCCAATGACTGCTCCCGCTCTGGGTGGAGCGGAAGGGAGTGTCAGACTCTTACTGACTAAAACCCATCCATGTTCCTTCCATAGCCCTTTATGTTCCGGGGTAGCGGTAACCCTTTCGGACAATCCCGCTTACCCGGCAGGCTTGGCCCTGAGGGGCCCCTTCATATGCTGACATCTCTTTGAGGCGCGCGTGGAACATATACGCGCCGTACGGCACGGGTCTGGTGCTGATCGGACGGTGAGTCACCCATTACTCACCGTCCGCAGGCCCGCGCCTACGGTGGCTGGGAGTCGTCACGTGGCTCCCGACGTCCGGGGCGTTTCCTGCGGCGGCTGGGACGGGAGGACCTTTCTCTGTCCCATCCCGCCACCTCCTTCGCGAGCATGACTTTTTCGCAGAAGGAGGTGACTGCCTCCCACTCCCTCTCGCCCCGGACCATGGCTTGCACCAGGGCCGGGCGTGAGAGGTCGCCGCCGCCGATCGCCTCTACGAGAACACGACGGTGCTCCGCCCAAGCGGAAGCGAAGGTTTGCACCGTATGCTCTACCGTGTCCTCTGGGCGATCCTCGCAATGGTGACACCCGGGCGTTTCCTCCCGCCTGATGATGTGCAGGAACCTCCCGAAACATCCATGTCCGGTGAGGACCTGCGTCAGGCGGTAGGTGAGGGCGCCGTGACGCCTTTCTAGCCACTCCTCAAAGAGGGGCCTTACCGTCACTATCGTGGCGTGCCCAACATAAAGGGAAGGAACATGGATAGGTTTTAGTCAAAAAGGTCTGACACTCCGTTCCGCTCCACCCAGTGCGGGAAGGATCATTTGATGATTTCCCACCCAAAAAAAGCCTGTTTAGAAACTATTGTGTCTCGTTCAGTGTCCTCGAATGGATTAAACTATAATTTTCACTGTTCAAATTGTTATTGTTTTCTTGTTTGACGTAGTAAAATTTAATTAATTTAACTACAGCGCACTTTAAATATCATAATATGTTTAAGAAAATTTGTGAGGGAGTTGTTATTCTACCTACGGATCTAAGATGGTAATTTTGACATCATTTGTGTTTTTGTTTTAATTTTGTTTACGAAAATTACATTGTAATTCTATTCACCAAACAAAGCTTTTAAAATATGAGTACATTGTTGAAAGAACTTGTTAAAAAAGCCTAATTAAAGCCAGGTTTTGCCTAATTTAAGGACTACTGAAGAAAGCCTTTTTTACGCATGCTTTGAATAAATTAAAAATATCCGTGTATTTACTGAACATCAGAGAGAGCAAGTACAAAGCTTTTCAATGTCGTACATTATCTATGTATACTAAAGGTATATAGTATTATAAAGAGGAAATATATAATTATTTGTTTGTTTGCATTGAATGGGCTCCGAAACTATTGAACCGATTTCAATTTTTTTTTCAGTCTTGGGCTACAATATCCCTGGCTGACATGAGCTAGCTCATGTCAGCCAGGGATATTTTTATTAGATATTTTTTTAAATTGGGATCCTTGCCTTGGCCACGCGGTTAAAGCCGCGAGCAGAAACTAGTATTATATAAATAAACAGCTTAAATTAACAGTTGTTTATATACGCAGTCAATTATTGTAGTTTTTTTTTTAATTTAATTATAATTCAACACACCAGTTTATAATCACGGTTGTATGTTTAATTGTCTGACATCAAGCTGTTAAAGGCATTGTTTATTCTGTACCTACAACATGATAAGAAAGATTGCACATTAATGTAAGTACTAAAAATAATAGACTGTCGAATCAGGTTTACATAAAAACTCTGCCACCAGATTAGTCACTAACTACACGAAAAGAAGAAGAACATGGAGCGACTGCCTATCTGACCTCGGCAACCCAGTAACTGGGTAGTACGATACCCCTTGGTAGACTGATGGAACTCGAATCGTACACTATTAGGTTGTTATTTTTGACACGACGAGGTGTCATATTCTCCTGAATGTAACATCATCATCATCTGCCTAGCGTTTTCCCAACTATGCTGGAGTCGGCTTCCAATCTAACCGGATACAGCTGAATACCAGTATTTTACATGGAGCAATTGCCTATCTGACCTTCACAATCCAGTAACTGGGCAATCCCAATGGCAATGGCTTCTGACAACCCGTAACGACTGTCAAAGATGCACAAATGACAGCCGGGACGGCTTAACGTGCTTGCCAAGACAGGGTGGAGTCTCGGTATGTAAAGATGGTCACCCATCCACGGCTGACCCCGGTAAGCGTGGCTTAACCTGATGGATCGACCTGTGCGGCCGTTAATATTTAGACAGTCGTTACGGGTCGTCAGAAGCCCGAAAATATGACAGCCAGTCTTAACAAGTTTTATCGTATTACCCAGTAACAGGGTTGTGAAGGTCAGATAGGCAGTCGCTTCATGTAAAATACTAGTATTCAGCTGCATCCGGTTAGACTGGAAGCCGACCCCAACATAGTTGGGAAAAGGCTGGGTGGATTGAAACACTGCCTTCCACAAATGATCACAGATATATCTGCCATCATCTTGACGACAGATATTAATGGATGAACCATGAAATCAGATATTATTACCGAACTGCCCATAGTAGTATATTTATGCTCGTAACTCTACTATACCATAGATTATATCCCTACCTATCCAGTGTGTTAGGTTAAACGAGGGACATACTTTCAGGGCGTACTATATAATGTACAACTTTGACTACGGAACTATACCTGAAATCATGAAAAAATCAATCTGCTGTTCAGTACATTGATATTCGCATAATTCGTCAAAATGTATGGAACAGCTGATATTTTTTTTTTAATATTTCAGAGTTGGTCCCACGGACAAAGTCGTTGATTTCCATGAGTACTATATACCTACAACCTGAAACTATGTATCTCGTTTAACCTTACACACTGTATAGAGCACAGAAATATTAAAAACAGGTATAGAGACAGTGTTTGAACTCCAATGAGTAGGTAGAGCCTCAATTAGTTAATTAGTGCCAGTACTAATTGAAACTATGACAGACATAATAAATAGTTGCGATTTAATCTGTGATCGCGTTATCTGTTACTGTTGATCTATGTTAATTGTGTTGTTAGTTAATTATATTAAACTGAATTTAGCATAGTTTATACATTTTTACATGGATATTCAGTCGAACTTTTCGAATACATTACTTATTGCAAATAAATTAGTATAATGTTACTCTAATCATATTTACATTTAAAAGATAAATATTCATAATATGTACTAAAATAATATGTAAAATAATCAAAGAGCTTCAAAAAATTCGTCCACATCGCTGTCAAAAGGAAAAGTTTCCTAAAGGCTGGCAGCATTGCCGCGTTGTATGGCAATGCTGAATATATTACGTAATTTATACGGAAGGTAAGTTTCTAAAGTATCTGACGAATGTAAGTCTTGCATCAAATGGATCAGACAATGTATCTATTGATCTAAATCTGTAGTTCCACTGGTTTGGTTTCATTTTTTGAATACCTGATATCTCGGCGACTTTCAACCAACTGGTACCATCCACCCTGTGAAAATCCTCGCTCTCCCTTACGTTCACCGAATCAGTTGTCAACTCCAACGTTTATCGGTTTTAAGGGTACTAATAAGTACAGTAGACGGCACGAGTAGGAACCCAAGGCACGCATCTCTGATTTTACGGACTCATGTGCATATTGTGTATCATTTGCTTCAAAATCGGTGAAGGAAAACAATTTGAAGAAACCAGCATGTCTGAGAGATATTTCTCAACAGCATGTGAAGCTAAGTCAGAGGCCCATGGGTAGCATAAAAACTCTGACACCAGGTTAGTCACTAATCACACGAAAAAGATAGAAGAAGACGGCACGTCGTCGTTGGTGACACTATAGAGTTTCAATGCAATGCCAGGACAGTTCATACTAGTGTTGTCAACACTGTGTTGCAGCCTACTGCATTGACCTGTACAGCCGGTGGACAGGGATTTCTTTCCACCACCTTCCTAAAAAAAAAAAAAGAATTGAACAAACCCGTACACAGTGACTAGTTTCCAACATAAGAAGGTTTAAATTCATTAGCATAATGAATGGTGGCCGTTCGACCGAAAACTGCTGAAGAGTCACTATGAAACGAACGAAGGCTTTGATCAAAAATATTCTTCTCCACTTTGACGCGACTTCTATAATGAGTTCTGTAATAAGTTCGTTATAATTAAGACAACTTTTTGTAGTAATTGGAGCTATTTTTAGGTATAAAGGCACCTTTATCTCTATGGAGGTGGTGAAAAGTGCCCAAAATGCTCTTCTTTTGGGCCCTTTCCTGTTGATAGGACCTACTGGCTAAGTACTAACAGCCTCACAGGTCGATCCATCAGGTTTAGCTTCGCTTGCCAGGGTTGGCCGTGGATGGGTGACCATCTTTACATACCGAGACTCCATCTTCCGTGCCTCGGAAAGCGCGTTAAGCCGTTGATCCCGGGCATAGATATAATACAGAAGGTGTTGTGTGTGTGGTGAATGACAGTCGTTACGGGTCGTCAGAAGCCCGAAAATCTGACATCAAGTCTTACCAAGGGATTACGATATCCTGATAGACACTGTTGCCTCAGCGCACTTCATCTCAATTTTCAAGATTTTTACAGAAGAATCCAACAGCAGATTTGAATATTGTTATAATTATTCGAAAACATAATTGATTTTGTGTAATATCTTAAAAATATTCCGAATATCTGCGGAACCCACAGAGTTAAAGTGGTGTTGTATGAGGCAGAAGATAGCTAGACGACATATAGTCGTTAGCCGCAATGACGCGGGCGCATCGATGCGGTAATCCGTTCAGCCGGTTAGTTTGCTGCCGAGTTAGAAAGGCTGAATGTGGTGGATGTGGCGAAATATAAGATTCAATACTTTACAAACAGTTAAGTATTACAATATATAATCTAACACTAATGCGATTTACACACGGCACCGCGCTCCGCCGCGGTACGCAGTGAAGCGAATCTCATGTCGTATCGGTACTAAAAAATCCGTTGATGCCTAACACACGAGCACCGCCCGACCGAGCGGTCGAGCGGTGCTCGTTTCTACCGCAAACTGGTCCTACCGCGCGGTCGAGCGGTGCCGTGTGTTAATCGCCTAAAACTAAAAGAATATATTATGTAGAAGTATTTAAAACTAATTAAAATATGGCGTCGAAAAATTCCTTCGCATCGCTGTCGACTGGTAATGTACCCAAGAGACAGGCGGCATTGCCACGTTGTTTGGCAATGCTAAGCCTCTGGCCAAGGCCAGCCCTTGGGTCACGGGAAGTGTCAACTAGTCGTTTAGAGATTTCTGTAAACAATTGGATTACCAGATCCGGCTCAGAGCAGCTCAGGTGTTTTCCAGCAGGAATGTCTCATTAGCAGCTCTGAGTACCAATGCATTTATGAAAACAATAGGTTCGCCTCCTATTACATGGGTCTTAATCATAACTGGCAAAATGTGAGTGTCCTGCCTATTTGCCTAACCCTAAACCGGATCGAAAAAGGCTGGAGTGGTGACTGGGTATCGAAAAACAACCGAAGACGTAGTGAAGGTCACGGGAGTCGCACAACGTCATCATCCCTTCAAGGGCCCCCCCATCAAGACCATACAGCCCTTTTTCAGGATCTTGACAAATAGGTAACCAGTAGAATAGTGCTGTAGTCTTTAATTAAGTAATCAGCTTCTAGCGTCGAGAGTTTTTCTCTGAACCCTATCCTAACCCTACAAAATGTGAACATTAACACACAACAAAATGGAGTAACACTAGCTGAGTTTCAACGGCTAACTGTGAGCATTACATTACGTTTGGTAGGACCTTTCATTACATATTTTACTTACAAAAGAAATGTATCTCCCACTACAACCTTTTTTAACGTTTACACTAAAGTAAAAAATATATCATACCGCATGGTTTGTTTCGTATGTTCTACTCAGATTTCCTTCAGGAATGACTGTTAGATTTTTGATAGATGTTCGCGACCAAGCCGGGCCGGGGGAGATGAGACATATTTATCTGCTCCACAAAATAATTTTTCCCAATATATATTTTCTCTCCCCTATCACATTTAGGCGATACGTGATACGTAAGATATTGAATAAACAGTTTGGTCAGATGGCCAAATATTTTTGTGGTCTCATATTCTGGGAACCTTAACCTCGACAATCAGTAGTAATGTACGAGTATATAATATATCTACAGCTTTATAGTAGGAATAGGACACAGTGACAGCAAAAGACAATGTCCAAATTGGCCCTGTGCAATAAAGAGTATCAGATTAAACGAAAATTAATCGCCTATTTTATTATTTAAGTTGCAAATACTTCTGTATTACGGACTAGCTGTATTCCAAAATGTACTTTTAATAGAATTGAACGCGAGGCGACTAATAACATTAGATCGCCATCTATGCCTAATGTCATGTCGTGTCAGAAGTGAAATAGGGATGTCCAATCAATTATAATCGATTGATTGTGTTTTCTTTTCTAAAGTGTATTTTTAAAAACCTAATAAGAATACTAATTTATGTATGCAGTCATACTCCAATTTAAATAGGTAGTAAGAATAATACTATACAGTAATCAAAACTTTTTATTTCTATACAATCATTCAAACATCTAATTCATTTTTACGACAATTAATACAAAAATAACATTTCTTTTTCGGCGTAAAATAAACCATTGTCATACATACTTGTAATGTTTATATGACAAAGGTGATGTAACAGACAGTTTGAAATAATTTAAGACCACAGTAAATCTTATTCGAAAAAATCGATTATTGGTGTGGTGTCGTACTACATCCCTAGTTTTGCTGTGAACGTCACGTCGCGTCGTCCGTTATTGTCAATTTATTGTCAAATAGTTATTGTCAAACGAATGCTAAGAATTCAGTTACCTACCTATGTTAATTAGTTTAAATGCATTTTAATTTTGCACTTGCATCCATTTTTTAGAAAAACAACTGCATAGGTACCTAATTATCTAGGTAGGTATTATGATATTACCTACTTTTCAGTTTCTTAAAAATCACTCAGAGCTATGAAAAATCGTAGGTACCTACATTTAATATTCGTTGTTATGGTTAGATTATAACCTCAAAATCTGATACTCTGATAATATATCTTTTTTGCAGCTAGTCCGCTATAAATACAAGATCTTTTAAGAATCTACTAATGATAGAGATTCATACAATACATAATTATCCGATGATCTTGGCTCCAGGGCCAACAATATGGACGCAGAGCAATGTCCTTTAGTATAATGAACCTTTTTTTCGATTTGTAAGGTTAATTAAATATTTATTGGTCAATATTTTTACCACGTAAGTTTAAAAAATTTAAACGCAGGTCTAGGAGTCCATCGGGCGGAGGAGGGGATTGACGCAGGCCTGAGGACGTTGAGTGATGGGTAGGTCACCGTCCGATCAGGACCAGGCCGGTGCTGGACGGCGCGTACATGTCCCACGCGCACCTCAAGAGATGTCAGCATACGAAGGTGCTCGGGGACCTTATGTGTGTATGTGTGTGTGTGTGCAAGCTTCGGAGCTTGCCCACACACACACATACACACAAACACAACACAACACACACACACACACACATACACAAACACACACATACATTCTACACAAATAAATGATTACTTACTTACTTACTTGCCGGTTACCCAGGAAAATAAAGGGGTAAGAAAGGAACATGGATGGGCTTTAGTCAGTAAGAGTCTGAGACTCCCTTCCGCTTCACCCAGAGCGGGAGGGGTCCTTTGATGATTCCCATCCTAAAAAAAAATAGTGATCCACAATGGTGTACTGAATCATTGGTAACAGGTTGTGCATCGATGTCCCAGCCATTCTTGATACAGAATGAAGTCTGCAGTCACAATATCGTGTGCAGAGGTTCGTAGTTAGAGATAAACTACGATAACATGGCACGCCATGTTTGCCTATTTAAGTCATTATGCTAAAATCAAACACTCTGAAGACCAAATAATTCTTTATTCATTTTCGAAATCTGACAGTGGACTTCAAATATGTATATTTCGCACATGACAGGACACTCAGCTAGCAACTTTACGCTCTGCATAATATGATTGCTCAAAAAGCCTTGGCCCCACCTACCATTTCCAGCAACGCGACATTATTTAATTTTATTTCATACAAAACTGATAAAAGCATACTCCCATTAATCAGCTTATCGCACCACATCGCCATTAGGACAATCACTTAATTCTGTGGTGACGATGACGCTATGCATAAGGAGATTTAATAAGTACCAGGAAAACATAAGCCTAAAGATCTCAAAATAACATTCCAAAATTAAAGAACACAATGCACCGAACAAGCGACTCTTGGCTCCGTAAACTTGCAGGCCGGCCATAAATTGTATAATTCAACAACCAGGGTAACAGAAATCAGTATTGGGCCGGAGTTCGACGCACGTTAACTCTCCACAGGGTGCAAGCGTGACCTGACTGTTTATGCGACGGCGAGGTGCGAGGTGCGAGTTATAAGAATGTAGCAGAGGCGATTCTATACACGATTATTTTGAATAGACATGACAGATATGTATAGCCTGAAGGTGACACGGGATTCATTCCGTCCGTCCTTGATTCAGTTTGATACTTTAAGTACAACATGTAGTCCTAGTATTACGGTCCAGTCTCCGTTGTCAAATGACGTGGACACGTCGATACTGTCCCCTCCATACAACTACACTCCCGCTACTTAATCTGATTAACACTGACCTACAATGACTTGTTGATTTTATGTTCTTTTTTAATTGACTTTTAATTCTGTGATTTAAATTTAAATTAAATTTTATTTAAATTCTATGACCCTTATAATTTGTACTTACTCATTAGCTTATTTTGATTGCTTTGACATGTTGTTTTATTCTGTTGTAGTATTGTGACATTTAATTTAATTTTATTTAACACGGGTTTGGCCTGCAAGGAGTAAATATGAATTTTAAAAAAAATCAAGTGTTTTCTTCAGCTGCGCATTTTTTACGATTCATTTTGTAAATCATCTCCACAAATAATAGTTCCACCAGCTGGGACTGAAGTCTTCACTCACTCTTCAAAAGCTATTAATCCGCTTTAACTTGGACCCGATACAGTCGCGAGTCGGATACGAAATCAAACAAAATATTGTTTCGCTCGCCTCTTCAGATTCGATAGATTTTCCATCCATTTCAGCTGCTGAAACTTCGATATATTCTGATCATTCGTAGCAATTAGTACCTCTTGTAGTGTTTAATATGATCTACCTACATGCCAGCAGTGTTGAGTTCGAACCCAAGCCACGCACCTCTGACTTTTCGGATTCATGTGCGTATTGTGGAATTTTCACTTGCTTACAAAAAAATGGCGAAGAAAAAAATCGTGAGGAAACCAGCATGCCTGAGGTATTTCTCAACAGCATGTGAAGCTAAGTCAGAGACCAATGGGCAGCATAAAAACTCTGACACCAGGTTAGTCACTACCCACACGAACAGAAGAAGAAGAGCCTATTCATACTTATTGCTTATTTGAGAAATAAACCATCTCGTTTTCTCTACATTACTAACAGACAGCCTACTAATGAACACAGCGAGAATTGTTTGCAGTCCCCGGGGTTGTCAATTAAAAAACGAGATACTCTGTTAATGATATTATACAAACGGATCGCGCGATCTAGCGCAAATATTGCAATTGACGATATTCTAATTATTGTATAATTTGGTATGGGTCGTTAATAATATTATGTTTTTAAATTTTATTTTTCATTTTTAGTTGAGGTTGAGTTCATTTAATCAAGTACCAGGATTTCAGTAGTCTTTAAGAGCTCTTGTTTCCAATGTTAAATCGGAATATGATCAGTTAATGTATTGTTCTGTTATGTAAGTATACATATAAATTTGCATTTAAGAACGTTAAGCCGTTCGTCCCGGCTGTAATTTGTGCATCTTTGACAGTTGTTACGGGTCGTCAGAAGCCCGACAATCTGACATCCGGTCTTACCAAGGGGTGTCGTATTGCCCAGTTACTGGGTTGTGGGTTGTGGAGGTCAGATAGGCAATCGCTCCATGTAAAATACTGGTATGCATCCGGTTAGACTAGAAGCCAACCCCGACATAGTTTGGGAAAAGGCTAGGCAGATAATATTGTGTAAATATAAATAAATAAATTGTGTACTGTTATTTTATTCTGTAAGTAAATGAAAATAATGTTAGAATCAAACTATTGGACGTGACTAAAATACAGATTTTCATAAGCTACACCTAGACAGATTTTCAAGGACGGTGCTTGCCCTGTCTTACCGTCCATTATCGATTAAAATGTACACTATGTTATCTTTGCTCACAGCGTTCTTAATTTAGAATCTCACAAGAAAGAAAAGAAATCCGTTCATTTGCGGGAAACATGACGCACAGAAAGAACACAAACACAAAAGAACAGGTTGGGGGAAAATATGAATTTTGACTTTGACTTTGACTTTATGTATGTATCACATCTACGCAAAGAAAAGCGTTGTCAGATAAAATTACTTTAAAGGTTTTATTTACTACCTAATGCCTTAAGAGGCCAGCAAAATATTTAAGAAATCAATTTTTAACATTCTGTTTACTAAGGCTATAAAAACAAAACGAAAAAAGAAACATTCAGCTGTGATGTTGGGGGTCCGATGGGATCGTTAAGAAGTATAAATAACCACCTTGATTGAACTCCATTTAATAAGTAGGTACATCACGAATTTTAAAGTAATGCGCATTATAGGTAAGGTACATAGTAAGCATAATATTGAATATCACTTCAAAGTCTTCTTCTTCGTGTGGTTAGTGACTAACCTGGTGTCAGAGTTTTAATGATGCCTATGGGCCACTGACATAGCATTACATGCTGTTGAGAAATATCTCTCAGACATGCCGGTTTCCTCGCGATGTTTTCCTTCACCGATTTTAAAGCAAGTGATAATTATACAATACGCACATGAATCCGAAAAATCAGAGGTGCGTGCCTTGAGTTCGAACTCGAGACCTATGACCTGACAGTCCGACGATCACACCACTAGGCTATCACTGTTATAAAGTAGTGCACACAATGGGTTAAGTCTACGTAAGGAACATACATACTAAATAATATATGTACATACACTTCTCAGTCGAATTGAGAAACTTCTCCTTTTTTGAAGTCGTCCAAAAAATAACACGAGAAACATTCCATTTCTAACAAAACCAGTTCTAAAAACAGGAACATTGAAAAAATGATCTGTCTACGTACAAAAGGTACGATAACTCATTGGATTGTGATCCTAAAGGCACACATCACGCCAATTAAATCGTGGTGCGGGACAGAATGGTATTTGCAGGCACCCAAAACATTTGTCAAAGCGTACAGAACGCTTGAAAAATTTCAACTGAGGCAATACGGCACGAATGAAAGATTAAATCGGAGCTCACGTAGATGTGAGGGTGGTGGAAGTGACTTGTGGCATGTTCCAATGTATGTTAATAGTAGATATAGGTAGTTTTGATTTGTGCCAAAAAGTCGTGGGATTGGGCTGGATACGTTTGCCGTTTGTTGAAGAAGTCATGGGCCAACTCCATGTCAGTCCCAGAAAACGTTCGTCGAAATCGAGACAGAACAGGAAGAGGAAAAGAAGCTTGATGTTTACAGATAAGATGGGTCCACACTAGCTCAAGATAGAGAGTGGAAACGAGAAAGGAGAGAGGCACACTACTACCTTAAACTATTATTAAAAGTGATAATTAACTATTACTATAAAAGCTTGCTGGTAGTTTATGGGAAACTATAGTGTTCACTTTTAGAAGACGCGGACCGTTTTCGAAAACGATTTCTCATCTGTCGATATTTTTGAAAATATAATTATGTCTCTTGAATCGATTCTCATAGCTGGGGACCCCAAAATATCATTAACGCACATTTGAACTACGCATCACATTGACGTCACAAAAAATCCTGCATCGCGCAAGCTGAGTTTACCGCGCATTTAATAATATTTAAGCACAACATTTTCTCGTCGCCTTGTGTTAGTGAATGTGGTAAAAACAGACTGAAGGACCTAGGCTTGGGTCGATCTAACAAAACCAGGTTCACTACGCAGGTATCTTCAATTCAAATGATATTTTAAAGTAGCCTCTAAAACAGCATCGACTAAAACATGGCGACATCATCTTTTGTCAATCTACATAGCAACAGTAGAATCACTAACAATCTCTTTCTAAAAAAAAACAATGTTTCACTAAACAAAGGAATTATTCAAGGACACAGTAAAAGGAATTTCATTCCTTCTATTTACTTTGTAAATAACTCACCCTTTTGAGAGACACGGAAAAATTGAATGTGTCCATATTGGATCCTATTTAACGTGATGTTGCTCCAGACGCGAGATGAGCAAATCGTTTCAATAAATTGTTGTTTGTTTTTGTTCTCTAAGTAGGTTAATGTGTTAGCTATTAACACAACACATGAAATAAAATCATGTCTGTAATATTACACCACCACATTTCACATCAGTTATGTTCAAATCCTATTTAATAGAGGGCGAGCTTAGTGCCGTCGACTGGGTGGGTACAAAACCAGAATCCGAGCTACTACTGAGTAATTCTTGATAAGAAAATCCAAATCGGACCCAAGACTTCATCATGCTCAGTAGCAGCGCTTGCGATCACTAGACCTACCAGGCGATTAGCTATTAAAGGTGTAAGTAAAATTTTTATGTCAGATTCTTTTGATAAAAATCTTCTTTTTGACACTTTCCTCCCATAGACGGCTCACAGATGTTATTATTCCATTTCACTCGCAACCTGGCCTCCGTCTCTGCACGGTATTCGATATTATGCATAATATTATGCACATAAACCTAACAGAGACGAATGAACAATGACGGTGAAAACTGTATCAAAATCTTTGGCGTAGTTTAAAATGAGGTCAACACGGGCAGACATTAAAGGGACTACAATTTATAGGCGATAAGTATAAAAACATGAATATTTATCTCACATATACAGAGGCCAGCATATCAAGCTACCCCTATCTGTCAAATTTCTTTGACAGATTTTCAACTTTATTTCAAAAGTATAAGGGTTATATTCAATTGGAAAAATTTAACAGTCTAGGTTAGCTTGATGTGTTCTGCACCTCTACACACATCTCATCAGTAAACTTATAAAAAAATGATTCTGTCTTCTCTGTTTACCATAGGCGGGAAATGCCAAATAAACCGTACTAGGGAAACATAAATTACCTCTTCTAGTACTAACAGTTCTGTGCACGAAATCCTGGGCGCATCGCTTTATCATTTTAATCGGTTTCCGGGCGGGCAGGTGCGAGCCGTCGCGTCGCGTTTCAACAATTTCATTTAACACCCACGATCAAACTGCACGCTATAACCAGGGTACTAGGCTATCAGGATATACGAATAGGTGGGTTTTATCTTATCGGATTTTGTGCGACTGGAGGGAAGGGGCGACTAGAATCAATTCTATTTCTTGTTCATTTTGACGTTCAAAAGTGCCTTACTTGTGCCTATTTGAAATAAATGATTTGACTTTGACTTTGACTTTGTGTATTGATTCGAGAATATATTGGGATTGAAGGAAGGATTACTTTTGTTTTTTATTACAATCTGATTTTAATTCTCTGGAATCAATTAAGCGGGATTGTCCGAAAGGGTTACCGCTACCCTGGCACATAAAGGGCTAAGGAAGGAATATGGATGAGTTTTAGTCAGTAAGAGGCTGACACTCCCTTCCACCTTCACCAAGAACGGGTCATTAGATGATTTCCCACCCTCAAAAACAAAAAAAAGAGGAATCAATTGTTTTGATCCATTATAACTGTTGGGTACCTGCCAAATAAGTACCATCGCAACCAGGACCTCAAGATACCGAAGTATAACGTTGTTCTGACAGCCAATTTTAGTTAAAATCTTGCAGCATGTGACAGACGGTATTTATTCTAAGGCTACGGGTACATTTGGGTACGGAAACCCTAAAAATATGCATTAGATCTGATGTCAAAAGTAATAAGCGTACCGTATTAGTTTTAAACTTCATACGTACTTGCTTATTGACGACATTTTTACGTGTCTGTAAAGATCACCTGCTTCTAACTTGGCATTCATGCAGCAAGCAATGCACATTTTCTGTGTTGCCATATCAATTAATACTGGATTACCAATCGATAGGGCAACACAGAAAATGAGCCGGCTTAATCAATCGCTGGAACTGCAAGTGACTTCTCCCTTTATTTTTTTAGTCACTGTCATTCGTTTCGATTTCTTTTTCAGTACTTATATTATATTATCATCAGCAAGGCTCAGGGAAGACCCCTTTACTGTATCTTCAGCCCCTAACTGGAGTTGTACAGAGGAGGTGGTTTCGGAAAGGTATTTTAAGAAGTTACGGGGCCCATTCCTTATGCTGATGATAGTGATCACCGAGTGGTTTTAGTGTGATAAGAATCCCACACTCCCGGGTCTTTTCCCCAAAAGTCCAAACGTCTTTTAAAGAATTCGCCCGTAAACAAAAATAAAGATAAGTTTATGTTTTCATGTTGTATACAGAGATGATTAAAGCATCGCACTCCGATATAGTGCTAATTGGTAAGACGTTAAACCGACCACAACATAGTTGGGTAAAGGCTAGGCTGATTATAACGAAGCCAGGGTTGATGAGGAGGAATTATGAAGATTTATCGTTATTTCAGACTTAATATAAGTAAGTAAAGTATTTTGTTCTTGAAACAAAAAAAAACATGACTAAAATAACCGGCCAAGTGCGAGTCAGACTCGCGCTCGAATGGTTCCGTACCATCTATAAAAACGGCAATAAAATCACTATTGTTGTATGGGCGCCCCTTAGATATTTATTGTATTATGTTTTTTAGTATTGTTGTTATAGCGGCACCAGAAATACAACATTTGTGAAAATATAAAGCCCACCCCCTAAAACAAAATGCAGAATGAAAGAGAAAATTGTACCCAGGTGGGTCCCGGCCAAGCCGGGGAATCCCACACCGCTCCGGCGGTCAGCCCCCATCGTATTCTGGGGGGGGCATCTATCTGCAATTTGAAGCCGCGCTCTCAAGCGCGGCTGGCTGCTCCTTTAGCGCCCAACACGCAAGCAGCGACCAACGCGCCAAAAAACCACACTCAGGCAGCGACCAACGCGCCATTACCACCTACCTCGGCAGCGACTAACGCGCCACAAACCCGACCCTCGGCAGCGACCAACGCGCCAACTCCCCTATCCCTGGCAGCGACCAACGCGCCAAAACCCACGACGAGCTGTACACCTCACGCTGGCCTCTGGTAACAGAGCATCGTGAGGAACAGCACAAGACATCCGGACAAAGACCAAGACCAGCACAGACAGACGGGGACAAAGGAAGGACCCGGCTTCTCTGGCGGGAAACCAGGCGGCCGAAAGCGCAAGACCCGCGAAGGCTTCGGTCAGCGCGAAGCGCGATCGGCCGCCTCAGAGGAAGTACGCGACCAGCCGCAAGTACGCGAAGGGATAACCCAGCGCGAAAAGCGGCCGGACGCGGAAACACGGGACCAGCCGTCAGTCCGCGAAGGGGAAACCCAGCGCGAAAAGCGACTGGATCCCACCAAACGCGACCGAACGCAAATCCGCGAAGGGGAAACCCAGCGCGAAATGCGACCGGACGCGGTACCGAGCGGGCTCGGGACCCAGCGCGAAAAGCCCCAGCAAGCACCAGAGCACACCGGAGCCGTTACTTGCCCCAGCAACACTGACAACAAACAAGACAGACCAAGGAGGCCCAGGGGAAAGCGGGCTGGAGTCGTAGTCGCGAAGCCGTCATCGGCCACTACCACCGTGGCTGGCACCTCTGACCCGCAACCTGGACCAAGTGGTACCGGACCGGCGAAGAGTGTGCGCCCTGATGATACGGCCTCACCGTCAACTCTACAGGGGGACGCCAAGCGACTAAGAGTCCACTCCGCTCAAGGAGAGCAGAGAACCTACGCGCGAGCCACGAAGGACATTCCGGCGCGGCTGGCCGTAGCGATCTGCTTCCCTCCCCCCTCCAGAGACCTGACCAGAACGGAGGCAGAGCACATTAAAACCGAACTTGAGAACATGATGTTGGACACAGACCCGACTACACCACTTCCTGCTTTCCGCGGTTACCCGCGGGTGGCGGAAGGCACCGTGCAGCTGTGGTGCGAGGACGACACTGCCCTGACCTGGATCACTCAGAACGTGCCAAACCTAACGCTCCCTGACACCGACCTTCCCCTGACAGTTGTCAAGCAGTCTGAAGTGCCCACCCGTGTCCGCGCCTCGCTTTTTGTCCCTAGGTACAAGGGCGACATAGCGCGTCTGCAAAGCATTCTGATACGTCAGAATGCTTGGTATGACATCGCCGGGTGGTCACTGTACAGGGCGACTACCGTCGGTGGCGACAACTACGGGACGTACCTGACCGTAGGTGTGCCACCGGAGGAAGCCGAGAGACTCCTGGCCCGGGAGCGCCGGATATCGTACCTGCTCGGGTCGATATACGTGCGCTTCTGGCCCAGGCCCCTACCCTCAGACCCCCAACCCGACGACAAGAAACCGACCACTACTGACACTAAGGCAGACGACACGGACATGGTGAAGTTAGAGGAGGTCATGGCCCGTGCGGCCATGGCCGACGAAGAGGACGCCATCCCACCTGAGTCACCTGGCTGGAACGAACAGCTGTTAGCTTCGTCGCCAGGCGACCAACACGCAGACGACTACAGGGAGGAGAACGCGGAGAGATCTTCGGATAGATCCATCTCCGATTAACCCTTCCCCACCACCACCGTCGCCCATACACATCATCCAGACCAACCTCCAACATAGCCAAACTGCCACGGCCAGCTTACGCAGGGCACTGGAGGAAAACCCCCAAACCATCGCACTGATCCAGGAGCCGTGGATCAGGAACAACAAGATATGCGGCCTCAGTAACATCGGAGGTAAGATAACTCTCAACACACACAACCCTGACAAACCCAGAACCTGTATCTACACACCCAAACAGGTTCCTATCACACCACTCACCCAGTTCTGTTCCAGAGACCTGACAGCCGTCAGGCTCCAAACGGACAGCAACGTCCCAGATGTTGTACTGGCTTCCGCATACATGCCAGGCGAAGACACAACCTGCCCACCAAAAGAGTTGGCCGACTTGGTGCAACACTGCGAGCTCACTAAGATGGACCTCATCATCTGCACCGACTCGAACGCACACCACCCGCTCTGGGGTAGTGACGTATCAAACACCAGGGGAGAGGTATTATCCACATATTTATTCTCCACTAACCTTAATATTATAAATCGTGGCTCGGAACCCACCTGGGTCACGGTACGAGGTCAAACAATCATAGATTTGACACTAGCCACAGAATCTGCTACAAAACTCATCACAGGCTGGCATGTGTCGAACGAACCATCCTGTTCTGATCACAGGAGAATTCGCTTCACACTAGCCACAAACACACCAAAACCTGAGCCCAAGCGAAACCCGCGACGCACCGATGTCCCAGGATACAAACGTCTCCTAGCTTCCATGCTAGCCAGACACGTAGCGCAAACACCCATAAGGGACCAAGCACACTTAGAATACACTGTTTCAACACTATCTAGATACCTAACCGAAGCCTACCACGCATGCTGTAAGCTAAGGGCGCCACAAACAAGCGGTCAGAGGACGCCTTGGTGGAACGCCGAACTCAGCAAACTCAGAGACACACTACGCAAACAATTCAACAGAGCCAAAAACACCAGACTACCGGAAGACTGGGAACTATACAAAGAAACCCAATACACGTACAAAAAACAAATCAGAACTGCCAGGAGAACAGCATGGCGGAATTTCTGTGAATCCATTGAAACAAACAACGAAGCCGCCAGGGTAAGGAAAATCTTATCAACAGATCAGAACCAAACCCTGGGTGTGCTGATAAAACCGGACAAATCATACACATTAACAGACCAAGAAACATGTAGGGTCCTCCTCGAGACCCACTTCCCGGACTGCAAACTCCTAGAGGACAAGGAATGGGAAGCAGAACCAGAATGGACCCCAACAGACCTAGACTGGTCCAGAGCCCACAAAATAGTCACAGCAGAGCGGATAAGGTGGGCAATCGACACCTTTAAACCGTATAAGTCTGCAGGGCTGGACGGCATCTTTCCAGCCCTTCTGCAGTGGGGACTAGACCAAGTGACACCATGGCTGGTAGAGATATACCAAGCCAGCATAGCACTCAAATATGTACCTCTCGCATGGCGAGAAGTGAAAGTCATCTTCATACCCAAACCGGGTAAGACCGACTACACACAACCCAAAGCTTACAGACCAATAAGCCTCACATCATTCCTACTGAAAACCCTCGAGAGACTCTGTGATAGGTACATCCGAGACGGACCTCTCAGAGTAAAACCACTA
The DNA here is from genome assembly GCA_951799385.1 of Hyppa rectilinea. Taxonomy (NCBI): domain Eukaryota; kingdom Metazoa; phylum Arthropoda; class Insecta; order Lepidoptera; family Noctuidae; genus Hyppa; species Hyppa rectilinea. The sequence goes on along the minus strand of OX637309.1, from coordinate 1,751,233 downwards.
CACAAACAACAACATGCATACTCCGCAGGCAGATCAACGGAAACCGCGCTACACAGCGTGGTTTCCAAGATCGAATGCGCAGTGGACCACAAATGCTCGTCCCTGGCTGCCTTCATCGACATAGAGGGCGCCTTTGATAAAACCACTTTCAAAAGCATCAACATGGCCCTCAACAACCACAAGATAGACCCAACCTTGAACGGCTGGATCACCAATATGCTCAAAATGAGAGCTGTACAACTTACAGTAAACGACACCACAAGGGCCATCGTAGCGAAAGGATGCCCGCAAGGGGGCGTCCTCTCACCGCTACTATGGAACCTGGTCGTTGACAGCCTCATAAAAACACTCAACGAAAAAGGCTACTACACAGTAGGCTACGCCGACGACATAACCATTATAATAAACGGCACACATGAAAACACACTATGCAACCTCATGCGCCAAGCCTTGAAAATAGTAGAGGACTGGTGCCACAGACACCAACTATCAGTGAACCCAACGAAGACCGAGCTGATCCTCTTCACCAAAAAAAGGAAAATGGCCACACTACAACTACCCCGATTCTTCGGAACAACCCTAAGCCTATCAACTGAGACCAAATATCTGGGAATCTTTCTGGATAGTCAGCTGAACTGGGCAAGGCATACTAAACATATGATCACAAAAGCCACCATATCACTGTGGCAATGCAAACAACTGCTGGGCAGGAACTGGGGTGTTAAACCCAAAATCACACACTGGCTATACGCCACGGTCATCCGACCAACCATCACATATGGCTCACTAGTATGGTGGCCCAGAACAAACTTAAGCACAACCCAAAAAGAACTTGAGAAACTGCAGCGACTTGCTTGTGTAGCTATTACTAGCTGCATGAGAACAACGCCTACAGCTGCCCTACAGGCGATGCTAGGACTGCCGCCTCTACACCTCATCGTGCGAGAGGAGGCAACCATGGCCGCCTTTCGGCTAAACATAGCAGGAACCCTAAGTAAAGATTCCAGAGTAAAGCACACACGGGTAAGGGATGACGCAATCAGACATCAACCAATGCTAGCGTCACCCTGCGATAGAGCCCCAAAACAACACCAATTTCAAAAACACTATGAAATATCACTTATCGAAGAACAGTGTGACTACTCTGGTCCGGAAGAACTAAGAGTATACACCGACGGCTCCAAGACCGACTCCGGAAGCGGAGTCGGGGTGTTCTCACGAGACCTTAACATACACATATCCAGCCCACTGGGCAAGCACAACACCGTCTTCCAGGCGGAGTGTGTGGGCGTCATACAGGCGGCACACGCTATAGAAGCCAGGAAAGTCACCGATGCGCAAATACGCATAGTTTCCGACAGCGCCTCGGTCCTGCAATCCCTAAAGAAACAACACCACACCTCAAAACTAACACTAGAATGTCACAACGCACTAGAACGTATATCAGTACTCTACCGCAACAAAGTGACACTACAATGGATAAAGGGACATAGCGGATCACTAGGTAACGACGCAGCTGACGAGCTAGCGAGGAGAGCCTCCAGTACGCCAGCCTGCGGACCGGAACCCATCATACCCATTCCCTTCAACCAGCTACGCAGATGGCTACAAGAAATCACAAACACACAAGCGGAGAGATGGTGGACCTCGTCACCGGGCTGCAGGCAATCCAGGGAGGCCATGCCATCCCTGGATAAAAGGTTAACCAGACGGCTACTCCGCCTGAACAGAACCGGCCTGCGCCTGATGACGGGGACCATCACGGGACACTGCTCACTAAACAAACACTTCCACACAATAGACATAACGGACAGTCCTCTGTGCAGGGCCTGCATGGAGGCTGAAGAAACCGTCGCGCACGTACTCTTTGAGTGCACAGGAGTCACACAGATTAGGACACAAACCATTGGAACACCTAAATCTTTTACAGAAATATTACACAGACCAGGAGACGTCATCAACTTCTGAAAGGAGGTGGGCTGGCTGGAATAACCGCCACAGGCCGCCATGGCCCACGCACAATGGTCCGCCAAGGACTGAGTGCGGAAACCAAAACCTCAAGAAGAAGAAGAAGAAGAAGATGGTCACCCACGGCCAACCCGGGCAAGCGTCGCTTAACCTGATGGAACGACCTGTGCGGCTGTCATTATTAAGCCACGCGAAAAAAGATATAATTACCATATTTTGAAACCTCTGTAACACTTTTAGCAATGCTTTTATTAACTACAACAGAGACTGTCGACTAGTTCAATCAATTGGTACTCGGACCTAGGCGGCTGCCTACCCAAACAATATTAACTAACCAGTGACTAACCGTGGCTTGTGAAACATAAGCTGTGTATTTAGTTCTAATCCACATGTTGGCCTACCAACGTCAGGACTCCAATTAGTAGGTACTGTCAGTTAACTAGCTATCCTAATAGACTTGTGCGGCGACTCTGTAATTATCTAGACTTTGACTAGAATTAGGTTGAATAAATAAACATAATATTATGTCTACTTGTCCCCGTAAAGCAAGAAAAGAAAGAAAAAATGTTTATTCTTCACAAACAAAACGCACATTTCTAAAAAGATACTAAAAAGTCATTAAATGTACCCGTAGTGGGGTAGGTTGAGGTACACCCTGATTTCCTGGTCCTATAAAGAAAGCTGCATTATTCCTGAGTGCTATATATAGGCTATACATTATATGTATATCATACATATTAGCCGAGCTATCGCAATTTTCGTCTAGCAAGTCGGAAAGAAATACCTCCGAAAACAGAATTATTTGCATGTACTGCCTAAACAGTTGTTTAAAATTGAAAGCAATGTATGGCAACCCGGTTCGCCTCAATTATTTCTACGAAAACGTCCGCGACACCATGTTCCTATCTTTTTTAACTTTTATATTTCGTTTTATGTTTTAAAAAAGTATTTTGTTCGACTAACATCTGTTTGGATGATTATTTAAACAACAAAGTATCAATTCTTATCAAATTAAATTATTTTATGATCCTCACATGGCCATCACAGATATAAGATTTTCCCTTCACAGTATTAGCCGCAGACGAAGTCGCGGGCAGAAGCTAGTATTCAATAAAATAGTAAAATTTAAATAGTTTTACAATTCAATAAAAAGTACAAAAAAGTGTTTGGAGATGCTGGGATTTGAACCCAGGACTTTCAGCATGCGAAGCAGACACTCTACCACTGAGTTACATCCCCGGTGAAACAAAAGGCGAAATAAAGGTTCCATTTGGAAACGATACTATCACGCTATTGCATAATATGTGGGTGGAGTACTTTCACTGGCCTTCGCGAAGGCGGTATAATGTGACACATAGATAATTTAATTCAGTAACTCGTACGTAATGTTCTGCCTGAGACTGGCACATTAAAACTAGTTTGATCTACTTGCAAGTGTTCTTAGCAACAAGACGAAAAGAGTACGGCTTCAGCCATTACTAAAATTCTTTTAATTAAATAAGGCTTTTTGGATTTTCGATTTCGTATCCGAATTTAGTATATGTATAAAAACAATCTTTACACTGCCACTTTGCTCACGTAGCTGTGTTATCCCTCCCACACATCGAAGAAAAGATTTTTTTTAAATTAGTTTATGTTAAATTTTGTGTTCTTTAGTATGAATACATAAGAAGCATAATATTATATTCTATCTAACAAGACTCGCTCAAGGAAAAACAAAGCGCGCATCGGCAATCAAATCAAGACATCATAGCCAATGATCTGAACAGAAATCAAACGTTAGGTACCAGGGCGGCAGAGGCAGTGAGAGATGGCACTATAACGCGAAGTAAGGCAGTTGGGGGTCCGTATCGTAAAAACGACTGAACGATCGACGTCCGGAGCTCTCGCCATTAAAGTGCGCACGCTCGGTGTGGGGTGTAGGGAAAAAGCGAGAGCGGGAGCGGAAATGGTATTGAGCGATTTACAACCGACTTCGGAGAGGACCATCAGCATAAAAACAATTAACACGATATTGACAAACTCAAACACAAAGCATTTATTTCAAACTAGCCGCTTCCGCGCGGTTGCGGTAGCGTGATGTAACATAGCCTATAGCCTTCCTCGATAAATGGACTACCAAACAAACAAACTCTTCAGCTTTATAATATTAGTATAGATAAACCAATTACAGGCACTTTTGAATTGTCAAGGGGTCGGTCAGTCAGAAAGATGAAAGTTACCCATTCCAAAGCAGTAGGTACCTATAGAGAAGAACGGGCAAGAAGACAGATTGTTCATCTCATATCGAGTGACGTGTTTTGCTCATTGATAAAACACCGCCTAGGAATTCACTTGATAAATAGCATGATTTGATCATATTATGTTGACAAAATTTTATAAAAGGCATTTCAGAATCCAAGTGTTCAGTCACCTTTGTAACTGAATTCAGAAAAAAAGTCAGAAAAAATATCTTATATTTACTACTAGAAGATATTTTAGACTTACTAGTCTGTAAAATAAAAGCCAAGTCACAATTATTAAATAATTAATAAGTTATAATAACATTTATTCAATTAAGTTTTTTTTTATTTAGCCTACGCTGTCCCGCTTTGGGCAAAGGCCTCCCTCCACTCCTTCCATCTTTCGCGAGCCCGTGCGTCCTTCTTCCAGTTTTGACAGCATCTATCCAGCTCGTCCCGCCATCTCCTGCGTGGTCTGCCGCGACCCCGCCTCACTGTCTCAGGGCACACAGGATAAAATTATTAAATAAAAACTATTTTAAATTGCAACATAAGTCTAAAATATCATAAGCGAGATTGACCGAAAGGGTTACCGGTACCCCGGAACATAAAAGGCTAAGGAAGGAACATGGATGGGTTTTAGTCAGTAAGAGTCTGACACTCCCTTCCGCTCCACCCAGAGCGGGAGAAGTAATTGATTTCCAAGACTGAAAAAAATAATAATTCTCTATTGAATATTCACTTTGGGCTATAAGCTTATAACTTGCACATGCATCGTTAGCCGAATCCCATAGACTTAAACTATGGAAGCGATTCTTGAAGTAACGCCTCTGAATGCCTTTGCGTCACTTTTGCGAAAAAATAGCAGGAAATTGCGTCCCTTAAAGTGAAATGTCAAGGTTTTACATTGTATTATGTGTTTTAAAGCCAAATTTATTTTATTTTCTTTGGAATTTCACATTAATCCGAGGCACTAAGACGGAGTTTTAAAATTAGTATACGCAAACCAAAATTGGGTATTTTGAAGGGTAGTCAATAAAGTTACTTTTTATGAATTGTCAAAACGCCGAATTTGTATGAAATATTACTATGTTCAGATTTTCAGAATCAAATGGAATACTTATTAGCTTTAAATGCAATTTCACAATAATACTTCGCATAACATTTAATCTCTGTACGGTGATGGAAGATTTTAAAACGAGCGGTCTTTTTTCTATGTGATTTCATATTTTATTTTTGACCATTTCAAATAGTCAATTGTGTGTGTGAAAATCCCAAAAATATATGAACAATACTTCAGAGGTTTGTTAACAATTTCCAAAACATTACTCTAAGTATATTTAATTGCCATCTCAAGAAGCAAGCACGGATGCGTTTCTGGTCGTTGTCTTGCTTTATGCCTGGATTTTCAGCATCCGTGCCTTAAAAGCCGGAACACTGCAAGCTGCTTGACGCGCGGAAAAGGAGGTAGCACTTTCCTAGCGAATACCTCTGCAAGGAGCGTTAGTAACTAAATAGTTTTTCATAAAACTTTGTTATCACAGAAAAATCCTTTTTGTCAATTTATTCCCTCTGATTTTCAGTCGTCTACCAGTTACCCAACTAATAACCCCTCACTACGTCACTGCTTTATCGTCTAGCTGGAACAATGGTCTGACTAGGACTTCAGATATTGTAGATTCAAATGATAGGTCTTAAAGACCTCACTTTAGCGTTCCTTAGGTAACTGAGTGCCTTGAATAGAATAATGGTTTTGTCATTCGTCCGTTTGAACTTGTGTCGAAGACACTGTGCCCCTAGTAGGGTTAATCTGGTTATAGCGAGTTATTGATGGATATTACTTAATATACTATCGTTCTCGAGTTTGTTGCATAGTTTTAATGTCTCCAGTTTATTGACTTAGTAGTGAATGCGGTCTTTTAGAATGTAAATACTGTCAAGACATTAATCAAATGTTGGGTAGCATCTCCTAGGGATATTGGAATGTTGACTTTCGCTGGGGTGGCTAGTAGCAGCTATTTGAGAGCACCTGAGAATTAATTAGTATAGTGTCAGCAATAGATTACTAATACGTTGACAATGAAATACAGCAGCAGTCGCTATCTTCATTTAGTGTGAACAGATTCTATAGTACCTACAATACAATTAAAATGAATGTTTAACGCTCGCTTGCCGGGGTTGGTCCGTGGATGGGTGATCATCTTTATATATCGAGATTCCTCCATGTCTCGGAAAGCACGTCAAGCCGTTGGTGACGGCTGTCGTTAGTGTATATTTGACACTCGTTACGGGTAGTCAGTCAGAAGCTCGAACGTCTGACAGCCAGTCTTACCAAGGGGTATCGTAATACCCAGTTACTGACTGGGTTGTGGAAGTCAGATGGGCAGTTGACCCATGTAAAATACTGATATTCAGATGCATCCGGTTAGACTGGAAGCCCACCCGAACATAGTTGGGAAAAGTCTGGGCAGATGGATTGTTTAACGCTCATTTCCAAATACGGAACCCCAATCGTACGTCCGTCACGAACTTAGCAGGTTTTTTACAATCACACCAGACCTTACAAATAGGTTTTTTCCTCTCAATGTCGATAGTAAGCTATAAAAAGGGTGAATGCTCCTAATTTGCTTCACTTAAGCGTGATTTATTTTTATTAAAGACTTTTAGCTTTAAACTGGAGCCACTTTGCCTTTTTAATTCTATTGTTTTGTCCAGAGTACTGGTGTGGTTAAGTTTTGTTGAAGTAAAGAAAAACTTGGATTTCTTGTTTTTGCTGTTTATTCAGAATTGATAAAAACTAAGTTAATTAACATTTTTTATTTTACACTGATGTTTTCTTTAGTTTATTTTAGTTATACTTTCCGCAACATAAAAGGCAACAACAAAATGCGATCACGAACTCCGCTTATCCAGAATATTATGTAAACTTTACTTCAATTCCATCGTTTCGAAGACCATTCAACAAAATTATAGTAATTATAATTAACTAATCCCATTTCCAAAGTGATCTCAATATGGAGGGACTTACAAAATCCTCTTTCGAGGTCTCGGCGAAGCATCAAAAGCTCCAACTGTGCTGCAACTGGATCTTGTACTAATTAAAACTTTCGACCAATCGCCGAACGCTAATTCCAGCTCTGCGAGTTACTTGTCCTGTTAGACTTGAGACGGCAATTGTTCACTTCACCCTATCTTGTGTTCGTGTTTGTATTGCATTTCGTAGTAGGTATATTGTTAACTTTTTATTGTTCTTCTTTTATTTTATATCGATCTACTTCTTTTATTTTATCTCGACCTTGGTGAAAATATTTGAGAGGGGGGCTGTTCTAAGAGCAACGAAACAATCTTTTCTATTTATAATACATATTACTATACTTAGATTTTAAAACTATTTCTTCGTTTCCATGCGCACTGTTAGGCCAAAGCCTGCCGGGTCAGCGGGATACTCCGAAAGGGTTACCACTACCCCGGAACATAAAGGGAAGGAACATGGATGGGTTTTAGTCAGTAAGAGTCTGACACTCCCTTACGCTCCACCCAGAATGGGAGGGGTCATTGGACGATTTCCCAGCCTTAAAAAAAAGTATAAAAGTACCTATCAAGTATAAAACTAGCTATCAAGTTTAGAATTATGCGAATATTTCTTTTTGGGAAGACAGACAGAAAGGAGATTGTTCTAGACCGCCCTCTAACCAACAAACATTTGACGTGTACGTTAAATTTAATTATATTTTAATATGCTTTTTAAAAATAATAAATTCAAGCGGACACTGTTTAATTCTTAATAGGTTTTTAAAATTGACCTCATTGATTTTATTACCAACTGAACTCGCCATCTTTCAAGGAATTGTCAATGTGAATGTCACAGAAGATTTGACAGTGTCGCTCTCGCTCATCTTACATAAATATCGATATCGACGACGATGTCCATAATATCTAGTGATAAATAATGGATGTTCGATATTTATCACTTCCAAAACATTGAAAATGTGCAACATAAAAGTTTTTCATGCATATTTTTTTCATGGAATTAGTTCCGTGAACATTTTAATGGAACTTATGATGAATATGGCCTAGCACGATTATGATGAAAATATAATGAATAAAACAAACTCACAAAAGTACTTACTAGTCGAATGAGGGATTTTCTCACAAGTGAGAAAATATTAGTTCAAAAGAAGCGTTGGTAAAAAATACGTCACTGTCTCAGGTTTTTGACATCAAATAAGCTTTCTTATTTACGGATCTTATTTTTGTTATCAGTAGCCAGTAAAACAAAGACGTATTTTTTACCCACGCCATCTATTGAACTATGTTTTTTCACTTGTCAGAAAATCTCTCATTTAACGATTGAAATGTCATTTACGACGCAACTCTAGTGAATTGTTCTCATAACCATTTCACGACTTCAATAGCCATATTTTTACTTTTTAAGTACTTAAACTCTATTTTTAAATGTCGCAAACTAAAACGTTACACATTGTTCGTTGGGAAGAAAATATCTTATTTTAGCAATAATTTAATTGAAGTAGAATCATAGCAACAACGTGTTTATGTTTGAAACGGAACAAATTAATTGACATTTGACATATTGATCTGTCATTTTGGCCTACTAAATTAAAACCTCAAATTATATAGGTGGTCATTGATAATCGATATAGAATGATTGATCTTCGAGAGAGCATCTCTATTCTCTACGTCACTACGTCAGTCGGTTCGTCTCACCGAGTCTTGTGTTGCATTGTATTTGGTGATTTCTTTTGGCGTTTTTGATTTGGTTTCTGTTTGTAATACAACTGTATTTACAGTAATATTTTACTGTATTTGAAGTTTAATGCTTTGTAGAAACCTGAAATAGCGATTTTAGAAGGAATTACTTAATTTTTCTTTTATTAAAAATAACCTCAAAATCGGTTCCTTTTCTTTAAATAAATCTGTTCTCTAAAGTGTCCGTCAAGAAACTTTGTTCTTATGGGCTACTAAGGGCAGTTTACAAATAGAAAATGATTTTTTCTATGCTGTTGGCTCCAGGGCGAACAATGTATGGGCGTAGAACAATCTCCTTTCTCTTGAATATCCTTGATAGGTCTTGACATAGAGTGTATAAAACTCACGACTACTTTAGAGTACGTAACGCGACTGCTGCACCATGCAGTCTTGGGTTTGAACTCCAGGTCGATAAAATGTGTTAAGTTTTTCTATTAGAAATTTCTCATTACTTAGCAGCTCCAAGGATATATTAAATGCCGCTTAACGGTGAAATGTGAACCTCTGCTTTTAAATGTGACTTAAATAACAGTGAAATGTGAACTAACGTCTTCAGAGAACACAACCGTAATGTATTTACCTAGTACCTTCGTCGACCTCTCAAGGTAATGAAGTGAGTTTTACGAGCGTCGCACTACCATGGGCTGAACTTTATAACGAGGTATCCAGTTCCTCCAGGATGGTGTAAATATGTAAATGTCGCGACAGTTAACTCCTCGCTGTTCTACCGGTAACGACACCTGTCGTCTTAGTTAGGAACTACCGACCGGTGTTACGTAGGATAGCACATTTTCCGTTTGGAAAAAACGTAGTTTTTTTTACATTTTATCTTTTCTTTTCCTAAAAAGCTCATATACAAAAAATATCGTTACTTTTATTTATTTGTTTAACCCCCCCCACGCAAGTTTAACGTGTCTGTCTGTGTATCTGTCTGATGGTATCGTAGCTCCAAAACGGATGAACCAACTAACGTTTAGTTTTTTTGTGACATAGATGTTTTTTCCCGAGTGTTCTTAGCGATGTTTCATGAAAATCTGTTCAGCTGTTTGAAGATCATCAGCTGATGACATCTGACTAACTTCCTTATGTCCAATCGATTCGAAATATTCGTTTATGATAGATATGTTAATAATATAAAATATGAATTTAATGTTGTGTCGGAGGGTTTTTCAAATTGTAATTTTATTTATATTAAATTATACTTTTATTACTCATTTAAAACATTGATGGTGATTCGGTTTACAAAGGTGAATATTGACGTAACAACCAGGGTCACAGAACAACAAGGAGGGATCTCGATCCGGTAGATCCACAACGAATTGACTTGGCTCGATTTAGCCTCGAGCCCCTCCAGGCATAACTGCGCCATTCTCCTCAGTTAATGACTGCGATGTCACCTTCAAATTGATGAATCGCTACCAAAATGGCCCACTGTGTGTAGGAAATATCCATTTAAACTACCATCCTAGAAACAAATTGAGTTGGTTAGTTTATTCTTTTTAGTACGTCGTGAAGCCGCACGCTGGCGCCACACACTACGCGTTACTACATACAACGTGGCGCTAAAATAGTGACATTAAATTAACATACGTGTAAGGCTAGTGCCCATTAATCATATAAATATTGATAGGTCAATTGATATTGCAAATTGAAAAAAACCATCATAAAAACTAAATAATAAAATCAATTAACGTACTTTTTGCAGTTGTCTCATAATAATAGTATTGCTTATTCGTTTTAATTTCATTGGTGCGAATGTTATGATCCGTGACCCCGGCAAATGACCGCTGCGCGACAGTTCTTTAAGCACAGGTTGCTCTAAGACGTTGTTTTCTAACATCTATACAAATTTTATAAAGCTAAAGAGTTTGTTTGTTTGAACGCGCTAATCTCTGGAACTACTGGTCCAAATTGATAAATTCTTTTTGTGTTGGATAGCCCATTTATCGAGGAAGACTATACGCTATGTAACATTATGCTACGACCAATAGGAAGCGGGCACCGGGTGAAACCGCGCGAGCGCAGCTAGTTTTAAATAAATTCGTAAATATGTCTTCATAATATATGTCTTCATGAAACAAAAATGTGAAAACGGATATGTGTGTTAAATTTATGTCACCATTGTAGCGCCACGTCGGCCCACTTACTGCCCTACATTGTAGCTCGGCGCAAATTTATTTTGTACACGCACATTAGACGCACACTTGTGGCGCAGCTTCTAGAATTTCGACGTCATCGTCTGACGATACAGATTTCTAGATGAAAGTGCGGCAATATTATAGTCTTGCCACAAACTTTACCCACTGAAACGTGTCCTTGCGCGTAAATATACGGGGGCGCTAAATATGGAGGTTTTCAAACGTGACGCCACAATTGCCGTAATACAAGTGTATGTCTAGTGTGTGGCCTGCCTTAGTAAACATAAATAAGGGTACCAAGGTATCATAGAAGTAAGGAACTCAATATTACATTACGTCCATCTGACTGAACGCGAGTCCAGTTGCCACAAACTCTCAAGTTGGTCCAATTCTCAGATGCTATTGACAAAGTTATCCAGTAAGATTACTTAAGGAAATACATCTTACGTCTTGATTACTCAGTACGTTTTAGATCGATAAGATTGAGGAGACGATTCAAAGCTTGTATAGACACACCACTCTTACATAAATAAAAAAAAATTAAAGCAAATATATTATTAAAAAATTGTGGGTGAAATTAGGCTTTTTTATGACGTCTTTTTGTTTTTCTCTCTAAAGGCAAAAATGAACATGAAAAAGCTGCCATGAAAATAATGAACCAACGTTAAACTAGAGCTAGAAACACAGGCAAAAATAGTTTCCTCAAATCTTTTATACACATTCGTTTAACACCGACCCTTTCCTCAAGCACAATAAGCAAACATTCCCTTCATATACCAGGCTCAAATAAAAGAAGAAGAGGTGATGAAAGACACGGCGGTGAATAAATCATGCTGTGTATGAGAGCGTTTAATCAAAATTCGCTTAAATCACAGTTGATGGAAGTTAGTTCCTGAGACGTGTGGGAACATGTTACTGTATAAACTGCTCCTAGTTGCTTGGGGTAGTTCTGGTAAGGACGGGGCGTTGGATACAGGAGAGTAAAGGGTTTGTTACAGAATTATTTTACTTGTAATTTTCCACAAATACACCGAAGGAATTTTAGCACTTTAAAAACCTAGTCTGTGAATAGAATAACATCATCATTACCACTTTGCAGTGATAGCCTAGAGGTGTGACCGTCGGACTGCCAAATCATAGGTCTCGAGTTCGAACTCAATTTAAGGCACGCACCTCTGATTTTACTGATTCATGTGCGTATTGTATAATTACCACTTGCTTAAAAATCGTTGAAGGAAAACATCGTGAGGAAACCAGCATGTCTGAGAGATATTTCTCAACAGCATGTGAAGCTAAGTCAGAGGCCCATGGGCAGCTTAAAAACTCTGACACCAGGTTAGTCACTAACCACACGAAAAGAAGAAGATTACCATCATTCGGCAGGAACACGTCCGTTAACATAGGCCTCATCCAAACATCGCCACGACAACATGTCTTGAGCTTCTTGTATTCAGTGGATTCTGGTGACCAAGTCACCGGTAACTTACCGCTATATGTGTTTTTTGTTTTCAACTTTTGTGGTGTAATGTTTCTATTCTGGGTGCATCGTCTTCACATATCATTTTAAAAGAGTCCAACCGCAAAGGGTGGATCGAGGTGGCTCAAGAGAAATATGTCTGGAAGGATTTGGGAGTGGCCTTTGCTCAGCAGTGGGTCAGTGTAGGCTAAGTAGTAAAAAAAAAGAAGAAAACGGTGGAGTTTCTTGCCCATTCTTCGACTAGAATCGATTCTGTTTCTTGTTAATTTGGACGTTCAGATATGCCTATTTGAAATAAATGACTTGCCTTTGACTTGACCGCGCTGAACCTTGATGTTGCCACTTCAGCACTTGTCAGTCCTATCGGCTGTACATAATAAAGAAGTGTCAAAATCAGCAACTAGACCAAGAGTATCAGTCAACTCTCGCTTAATCTGAATTTATGACGCGCCCGACACCTCCCACAGAGCTGTCGTATCAGACGAAATGAATACAAAGTTTGTTATGAATGAGTCGTGCCCTTACTTATGTGTGCGAAATACGCCGTGGAAACACTTTCGTGCAAAAATGTCGTGGAAATGTCGCCGTGGAAAGGGAGATACCTAAATGACGGCAATGGGTTGAATGTGGACAATTTGTAAGGATTTTTTATGAGCTTATGAATACGAAGTTTGTGTGCAAAATCTTTATTTACAAATTTAAATTATGGGGGAAGGTATGGTGAACAAGAATATCGTGCTATTTGGTTTCAATTCTTGAAACGCGCAAACGATTTTGCGGATGGATGGATGAAGATTTTATTGGCATGTTGCATAGTATTAAATTCTTTGTAACTGAATTTGATATTTTCCTTTGTTTGTTGAATGGTTTGTTACCGTTTTAATTAAAGTTGAAACAATAATACGTCGTAGGAGTAGATGGAATGTGACTGTAATTAGATCTAATAGACTTTTAACGAAGTAAAGAAGAATTGGAAATCAGGGATTCAATTTTTTTTTCGTCTGAAATCAAAACATGCATTTTAGTTTCATCTATTTCCAATCTACACAACGGAACGGTTGGAGGGCCATCAGACTGCAAAAGCTTACAAAAATGGCCTTGTTCACATAAAATTGATCGCATATGAATGAGTGGAATATAAAATTGTCCACGTAAAAGCAAAACGAGAACTGTCGATAGCGATCCAAAGCTTTGTTTTGTCTCTTCACAAATAGAACCTATAGATTTTAATATCGAAAATATTGCATCCGTAGTTAACAGTTTCAATATTTTAGTGATCTGGGGCAAAATTCTGTAACTTTGAGTTAAACAACTCGACATTGACACTATCGACACACTACATACATTATGTTGCGACTGTTGCGGTATTCTGCAAAACCTTTAATGGCCTTTCAGTGGTGGCTCAGTAGTGTGTGGATAGTGTGGCAGTACAATAGTTTTGATATTTACACACTACTTTAACTTTGGCCGTCACGATGACATTGACACATTATAGTGGAGCAGACTACCAATTATTGCAATAGTCTTATTATGGCGTTTCAATGGCACTACAGTGGTAAGTCAATGACCATAAATAATTTGTTGAATACCAAATATCAATGATAAGTCTATTGAGACACGTTTTATATACTACCGACACACTATTGCCAAGTTGATTATTTAACAGAATTGGGCCCCTGGAAAGTTACTTGCAATCCGGTTTTAATTTATAATTAAGCTTCATGCGTCAACGAAGCCCGCGAAATTCTAATTATCATACAATTTTTGCAATTTGAAGGTCAATGTCAGGTTGTATATTGATCGAAATATGATTCGCGGCCGAAACAAGAACATATTTACAGAAATCTAATCTTTACTACTCTCTAAGTCAAAGTCGAAGTTAAAGTCAAATCATTTATCTATACTATATAATAATAATATAATATTATAAAGAGGTAAAAGTAAGTTTGTATGTAAGGGGGTAATCTCCGGAACTAATGATCCAATTTCAAATATTTTTTCACTGATAGAAAGCTACATTATTCCTGAGTGCTATAGGCTATAAATTGTATTTATATCATACATATTAGCCGAGCTATCGCAATTTTCGTCTAGCAAGTCGAAAAGAAATGCCTCCGAAAACAGAATTATTTGCATGCGCTGCCTAAACAGTTGTTTAAAATTGAAAGCAATGTATGGCAACCTTGGTTCGCCTTAATTATTTCTACAAAAAAGTCCGCGACACCATATTCCTATCTTTTGTATTTTAACTTTTATATTTCGTTTTATGTTTTAAAAAAGTGTTTTTTCGACTTACTTCTGGTTGGATGATTATTTAAACAACAAAATATCAATTCTTATCAAATTAAATTGTTTTATGATCACAAGGACATCACAGAGATAAGATTTGCCCTCTACAGTATGTCAATTGGTCATATATTTTCCGAGATAATTAAATTACTAAACGCAAAATGTTAAAACATTCGCTGAGCTCAACTATCATTGCTACTTCCTACGTGCTTTGTGCGGACGTTTTATCCATTTACGCTTAGAAGCGTAGATTCCAAAAATTCTCTCACTAATGGGAACCTACAGTATTGCCGAGTATCATAGGATATATTTAATGTTAAAACAAGACATTTTCCGCGGACGAAGTCGCGGGCAGAAGCTAGTTTCAAATAAGCACAAGAAAGGCACTTTTGAACGTCAAAATAAACAAGAAATAGAATTGATACTAGTCGCCCCTTCCAAAAAGTAGTTTTGTGTGGAGAAAAATGGGTAAGAAACCCCACCGTTACTCTTTTAAAATGTTTTACAATGTTTTGTATACATGAATTACAACATTATATGTGAAGACGATGTACCCAGAATAAAAACAGTACACACCACAAAAAGGTGAAAAGAAAAACACATGTAGCAGTGGCAGGTAAACTTAATTATGTCATAAGTACATGGTGCTTACATATTACAAACATTCTAAAAGTTAATTATAATAAATCAATCAATGTGTAAGTTAGCACTGGCCTCAAATGTCTGCCATGAATTTATCTTTAGGTATTATGAATAGTCATTCCTTAGGGTTATATGAACTCAGGTATTCAGCTGCATCTGGTTAGACTGGAAGCCGACCCCAACATAGTTGGGCAAAGGCTACGCAGATGATGATGATGATATGAACTCAGGGAAAAAACTCTTGCAAAGAACGGAATAAAATTTGAATTTCGCTGGCTACCGCGCTTTTACCTTAAGCTGACCAGTGACCGAGCATCACAAAGTTTCACCCTTAACTAGAAAACCCAAGTGAAATTTATCATTTAATTTATTAAGAGATTTGTTAAACAATACAAAACTTAAACGTAATAGGAATAAAGTAGGTATTGAAGTGATTGATTTTGCTTTCCGTATCCGAATAGTTTAAGCCACGAAGACTGTGGTTCTGCAGAAGATACGCTTATCTTTGTAAATGTACGTTTATCCAGATCTTGAGCGGCACTAAAAGGATTTTAATGGAATTTTATCTATGGTTTACGGTTTTTTGTAAGTTTGTTGCAAGCTTCTAATCGGTGACAACAGAACGGTGACAACAGAAGAATCTATTATAGAGATAATTAACTGCAGTCCAATGCTGCATAATTAAATTTAAATATACTAGAAGCTCACAGATAGTTAAAGGACACTTTAAATTATATCTAAATGTTGTTTAACTCATTGTACATATGTTAGCCAATTAGAAGCCGTTTGCTTATAGGAGCTCAACGATTTAAAAACGGCAATAAATATAACCGTTTTAAAGTTGTTGTCGATTCAAGAGATTTTTTCTTATTAACCTATGAGGTTCATACGACATTTGACGGGTTAAGGCTCTGTGGAATCATAGTAATCAAACTTCCCCAAACAAGCTTAACATTTAACACTTCCTGAAACTCTCAAGCACTTTTCAAACTAAATAAACTCAGGTTAGCAATCAGGGGTTAGCACAAATGAATCCACAAGCCCACAACGCTAGTTTTTTGGCCTCTGATGAAAACTCCAATCGGCGGCGGTGTGGCCAATTAAAAGTTTTACCAATTAACCAGTGCCAATGACGCCACGCAGTTGCATGCTGTTATCTACAACTTTATAACCTGCATTACATATCTGTGTGTTATCTCCGATACTTGTACAAATTGCTACAATATTGCACAGTATAATTTTTTGTTCCGACTGAGTCTTGTCTTCTTTCTTTTTCGTGTGGTTAGTGACTAACCTGCTGTCAGAGTTTTTATGCTGCCTTGACTTAGCTTTACATGCTGTTGAGAAATATCTCTCAGGCATGCCGATTTTCTCACGATGTTTTCCTTCACCGATTTTTAAGCAAGTGATAATTATACAATACGCACCTGAATCCGAAAAATCAGAGGTGCTTGCCTTGGGTTCGAACTCGAGACATATGACTTCGCTGTCCGACGAGGTACTGATACCTATTTTACTCGTAGATTATTGATTTTCACTATGTGTATGAATAGTGGTTTTTGAGGAGCGGTATTGAAATATACATACTGATCGATATCTTTTTATTTAAGGCCTCAATGTATCTCCTAGATATAAATACTTAGTTAGCATATCAACTTCCAATCAAAGACGAAAATTACCAACGAAAAAAAAAATTAGGCACCTCTCAATATTTCTTTATAAAGACAACCTTTTTAGACCAAGATTGTTAGAAAAATACTCGTGAGCTCGTAGCTATGTAATAGCAGCCGCAAGGATCGATCCCTAAGGTTAAGCTACGCTTCCCATCCGCCTGGGTGGTCTCAGCGTCCGCGAAATTTCAAGCATAAGTTTACCGGCCTTCCTATCCTCGCTCAGCACCAATAAATTAACCAGGAAAATGTTAGTTTCTACTCTGGTCGATTTTGAGATATTTTTTTTGACCGATGCACGATACTTTAAATGCTTGGAAAACG
Organism: Hyppa rectilinea; assembly: GCA_951799385.1. NCBI lineage: Eukaryota > Metazoa > Arthropoda > Insecta > Lepidoptera > Noctuidae > Hyppa > Hyppa rectilinea. Next base: position 1,733,736 of record OX637309.1, on the reverse strand, counting down.
GTTTGCCTCAATACGGTTTTGTCCGACAACCCGCCGACCCAGAACCGGTTTTAGTTGTCAGGGTTACATGCGGACTAGTTTTTACTTGTCAGGTCTTCAGCCGAACTAGTCTTTTGCTGCCAATGCTACGAAAGTGTAAAATTGCCACGGGTCGGATGTTGTTAGATTTGCCATCCCGAGATAGTATTGCACCGGGTGTGTAAAGTTTCTACGGCTCTTATATTATATTATTAACCTTCCTACCACAGCTTTATTTTTTTTTAAGGCTGGGAAATCATCCAATGACTTTTCCCGCTCTGGGTGGAGCGGAAGGGATGTCAGACTCTTACTGACTAAAACCCATCCATGTTCCTTCCTTAGCCCTTTAGTAGTGCTATTCTGTAACCATCTCGCCGGGAAAACATAAGTGAATGACGAGTCATTTCACCTAAGTGATCACTATAAGATAATAGAATAGACCAGCTGGTGCTTACTTAGTTATTTGTTCATCCATAATCCTTTTTCCACACCCCTTAAGTAATTGAATTCATCAATTTTAGCATTCAACATAAAATAAAATCTCTCGACAGCCTCAAAAATTCACGCACTAACGAATTTATTACAGTTGACTTACCGCTTACTCATCGACGGGGGTGGAGGCTCGTTCAAATTCAACACTGGCTCCGTCCGTGGCGGGGGATTTTCCCGGGATTACATCGAATCCCGTGACGTCATCGGTCCGTGGCTTATACCCGGCTGACTTATCCGGGCACGTTTTTTTCTCCGCGGAAAATATCGTCTTCGCAGTCGCTTAGTTGTTGCCAGAGTGACGCCTCTGAATTTTAATTTGCTTAGTCTGTGATGAATGAAATTTGTTTTTTTTTCATTGATTTTTTTGTATTATTCATACGTTTTTTAAGAGTTTCAGTGACATTTAGTTGTTTATGATTAAACTTTATTTCCCTTATGCATAAGCCACCCAGAATCTACTGAAGTATCATCCCGCTAAACCATGGTGATAAAAGGGGATTCACGAAAAAGTATGTGTATAAACGGCTATTTTCAAGTATATTGATCATAATTCAAGACCTAGTAAGTAACAATTTAATTACCTTTTCAGTTTCTCTAATAGGTACCTTCCGGATCGCCATCGTTCCTTGCCTCCATCACAGCGGGCATACACAGTTAAATAACCACTAAACTAGCCAGGATCAACGTCTTGGTAGAAATAATAAATGGCAGCGAGTTAAACCGTGATAAGCTGACGTGAGCTAAAGCTCATCTTGTAACTGTGGTGTGTTCGTTTGTGGCTACTTTTGTATTTGCTTGAGAAAATCGTTGCATGTTCATGTTGTTTATATTATTCATAGTGTTTTTATTAAATGATCGTGTCCAACCAATGTGACTCACCTCGACTGAGCTTGGGATTCGCAGTTTTCTTTTATCTTTTTTGGATATTTTCAGTAGTAGCCGAAGATGGGGTGTGTACCCAGTTCATGATAATATCAGTACTTCCATTATTACACGTCATGGATTATCTAGCGAACTGATTATACTTCCGACTACCGTTTTGAGGAAGATAGACACAATATCAGTGCACATCATATTGTGTCTATCTTCCTCAAAACGGTCCACCCTTTTGAACGCCAGAGGATAAACGCACGCGCGTGCCCTCCACGCCAAGTTATAATGAATTTCCCTTTATCCATGGTGTCTTTTAATTTGTTTATTTCCATAAAATGCGTACGAGAGCATACATTTTTAAGTTATCTATATAAATAAACACTCACAAAAGTAATGATTTAATTGTTTATTTCGTGTTACAGTGTTGTTGCCATTGTCACGTATATGTGACAATGGCGTTAAAAGGGTTAACTCAGTTGTTAATTCCTTATATTTTTGCACCTATGAATTTTCAGATTCATCTGCGTATAGTATTATTATCACTTGCTTAAAAAACGGTGAAGGAAAACATCGTGAACAAACCGGCATGCCTGAGACATATTATTTCTTAATAGTAGTTGGAGCTAAGTCAGAGGCCCATGGGCAGCATAAAACTCTGACACTAGGTTAGTTACTAACCACACGAAAAGACGAAGAAGTCGCACCTTATTTCTTATGTCTATAGATGGTACTCTATACAGGAGAAATTGTTAGGTAGACTTTTAGCGATTAAGTAATAATTTGCTAAAATCATTCAGGTTCTTTGTTTTTTTTTATTTATTAATCAACAATTTTGCAATAATAATGACGTATAAACTTATTGTTCAACGTTCAAAGAAAGCATAACAGAGCGTAAAAATACAAACAAACCATTATACAAAGACAAAGATAATTAAAATCAGAACAATGGGCTTTCAAAAAGACCTGCTGCGTATAAAAATAGTCGGTAAACAACAATACGGGTGGACAGGGAAATCCCTTAAAGGGCCTGCCTGCGGCCAGAAACTACCAGGCGACAAGAACACGCGAGGAGATAAAAAAGTAACGTATCATCGCTCATAATCAACGCTGCGCGGAGAACAAAGCGAATAACACAACGAGGGAGATTATATCAGAACAGTGTGATGCAAGAAAAACTGTACACAAAGACTGAGAATTATCATGAGTTGGCATTGGATACAACAAAATAATACTGCATCTGTCTTTGGATGTGAAACTGAATATAAAATGATGCTTTCAAATTAATATAAAATAATACATTGTAACGAACAACATATTTATTTCACAACGCTTTTAACTGAATCACAATCAAACAAAAAAGTTGTGTTAAGAGTAAGTAATTAGTACCGATAAAAAACGTTGCATTGCCATTGCGATGAAATAATTTTAGTGTCATTTCGAATAGCTCTGTAAAGTGTTGTAAATTTGTCTGAATTAATTAACACGACAGTCCGTATGTGTGCTAGACTCTCAATAAATATTCTAGTGTTAACAATATCATTAATTGGCGATACCAATTACGAAGTTTAATCCATGAAACCAGGACCGGATTGAGGGCAGGGTAACAGGGCTCTTGCGCCGGGCCTCCAGAGTAAAAGGGTGTCTCCACAATTTGATTTTTTAGATTAAAAAAAATACATGACTTTTTACATTGCTTAGCTCCTAAGGGTCGTAACTTGATATAAAATAACCTTCATCTAGAATTGGGCTGTCAAATGCAAAAAAAAAGTTTCAATCCGTCTGCTACCTAGTTTCAGAAATAAGCGCATTCAAACAAACAAACTCTTCATCTTTGATAAATTAGTAAACAATGATCTCCAAACTGGTAGACGCTTTCCGTGACCACAAGCTTTTACCTTGACTAACCTAAAGACTAAGCATTTACATTTACAAATCGATAAGACTGAATTATTTTTTTATCTTAAAAAAAAAAATCTGTGGCCTCCACGTCTTGGTCACCCCCGGGGCCTCCATGCCTATTAATACGGCCCTGCATGAAACTAACAATAATTAAAGTAAGCAAATAAATAAAGTAAATCCTTTGCCTAGTACAGAGCACATCAAGTTACCACAATCTGTCAAATTTCTTTGATAGTATTTCAACTTTATTGCAAAGACTTATGGTTCATTTTTAATTGAGAAAATTTGACAGTTAGGGATAGCTTGATGTGCTGGCGTCTGTACATACAAGAAATTAATCAACTTATACATACATACTTAATTTAAAACCAAACAATACTTACTGTAGGTACTACTGTAAGATGAGAATGAAGTTTTATAATATTTAAATTAATTTGCCTAGTGACTGTGAGTTACCAGGAAAGCAGAAGCAATAGGGATTAATTTTCATTTTCTATGAAATATGAGATCAAAGGAAGTTCATTAGCACCAGTAGTACCTAATATTTGAAGACTAGCTTCTGCCCGCGACTTCGTACGCGGACCCTGTTGCTTATGCCAGCCGTTGTCGCTGGTCGCCATTTATGTTGTTTTTTATCATTTTTCCCATTTAAATCTTTTGTCACACTGAGCTTTAGTTTTATTTCATTCCAACAACCACCAAAACATACAGTCCATTTGTCATCGTTTTCATTTTGGTAACCGCATTATTATATTCCTCCTCTAGAGACCTAGAAGTCGATGCGTAGATACGCTTGGAACTCAAGCGTAATTCTCTTTCCGTGAACGTCTCTGACTCGCGAGACAATACATGACGTTCACGATCAGCGGTCAGTCGCGCATCATATTCTTCACTGGTCTATAGAGACCTAATGAATACGGTGAGAACGCAAGCGTGCTTCGCGACCCGAAGAGGTTTCCACGGAGCGAGTTGCAGCCTAATGTTCTCGAACAACATCAAGTCTCTCCTGACGCTCTTCGGTAGATTCTTGGGATCTTATGATCCTCAATCTTTTAGCTCTTTTGGAACATTGGGAAAGATTTGACCTCTTTCTAGGCATGGTCATAGTTTTATTGTGAAGATACCTGATCAATAAAAATCTAAATTAAAATGACTGCTCCCCTGCGTTACCGGGTAGGCTACAGTGTCACGAAGATAAATGGAAAAGGAAATTAAACACTCAAACAACATAAGCCCGAAGGCATATTCATACGATAAAATAAAAAAATAAATAGGAGTTTTGGCCAGTAGAGTCAAATTTTCAATGATATACCATCGTCATCGAAAATCAGTCCTAAACTGTTACCGCCTTCACCGCGTGCAGGTACTCTCAGTTTATGTTATTTTATAATTACACAGTAAAATTAGTGATAGCTTTGATTTCCACATCAGATGTTTCTGATCTTCGATTTTTATAAGTCAACAGGAAATGCCCATCATATTGAACAACAAAGACGTCAAAGACGTCATTCCTATATGTGTTATGTTGTAGCTAGGCTCTTGGAGTTCCACAACAGGTGTTCCAGATCTTCGATTTTTATAAGTCAACAGAGAGTGCTCATCAGATTGAACAACTTGTGCTAAGACGTTATTCCTATATGTGTTCTGGTGTAGCTAGGCTCTTGGAGTTCCACAACAGGTGTTCCAGATCTTCGATTTTTATAAGTCAACAGGAAATGCCCATTAGACCGAACAACTTTTGCTAAGACGTCATTCCTATATAATGTTATAGTGTAGCTAGGCTCTTGGAGTTCCACAACAGGTGTTCCAGATCATCGATTTTTATAAGTCAACAGGAAATGCCCATCAGACCGAACAACTTTTGCTAAGACGTCATTCCTATATAATTATGTTACAGTGTAGCTGGGCTCTTGGAGTTCCACATCAGGTGTTCCAGATCTTCAAATTTATTCTCTCAGCAGAAAATGCTAATCACGTGGAACAATTTTTGCTACGGTATCATTTTTGTATCTCTTATAGTTTAGCTGGTCTGTTGCGGTTCTGCATCAGGTGTTCAAGTTTCCAAGATAAATTAGCCTATATGTTGCCCAGACTTAATACCTATACAACAAAAAAAAAATCATTCCAATCCGTCCAGTAGTTCCGAAGATTAGCGTGTACAAACAAACAGACAAACAGACATACAGACAAACAGACAAAATTTATTTTTTGGATTCATGCTCTATTACTGTTTCTAAACCCCCCTCAATTATTATTTTTTTAATATATTCAATGTACAGACACAGTTTTTTTACTGTTTTATTATTTGTATAGATATAGATATAGATAGACTTACTTAGTCAGAACGATCGATACTGTTACTTACCTCGACTATTCTATGTAGTATAAACTTGGATATAAATTGGCAATCAATTAATCATTGTAAAGCCCAAAACACTTATTTGTTCATCGACGTGGGACGTGGGAAAATTCGGGGGTAAATCCCTAAAAACTACACTGTAGTGCAACGATATCCTTACAGCCCATAAAAGGAACTTAATGACGTGGTTATCATAAAGCTTTATGTTACCCCAATATTTGTTGACCTTACAGGAAGAAAATTCCGTTGAAAAGTAAGTAATATAGCAGCTGTATAAGGCACTTTGGCCGTCATTGTTTCAGCCACGCGATAAACGTCGGCGTTACCGCCATACGCGCGTCATCTGTTTTGATTACCTACCCTGTAACGCGTTATATTATTTATATTGCAGTTACGGAACCAGAAACTATGTTAGAACAAGATTTTGTGGGATTATTTTTAAGCAAAGTTATTGTTGAGCGGTTTTGTGTACGATTCCTTTATGCCTGGAGGCTCTAATTTAGTTTTATTTATACTTAAGTGAAGTCTGTTTCCAATGTTTTATTGGTATATTGGCGTGTGCTATCTGGCTTAATATTGGCAAATTATCTCATTTAAGGTATTGTGTTTCTTTATGTTGAGGTAGGCGTTAGTAAGTTTTAACTCTAGTACATTCGATGGTCCTACAGCCATCTTAGTTCACCTCTGGGTAAAACCAGTTCACCTCTGAGTAAGCTAAGTTCACCTCTGGGTAAAACTAGTTCACCTCTGGGTAAAACTAGTTCACCACTGGTTAAGACTTGTTCACTTCTGGGTAAGACTTGTTCACCTCTGGGTAAAACTAGGACACCACAGTTTTTTATTTTGGCATAATAACAGGGATACCAAACAAACATTTTCACGCGAACTTTTGCACACTTGCAAAAATAATTTGATCCTTTGAACTTTCGCATGTATTTTTGTCTAATCCTGAGTTTGATATACAGTGAAACCTGGTTAAGTGGGACATCAAGGGACCTGCAAATTTGTCTCATTTATAGAGGTATTGCACTTACCCAGTGTCTCAGATATCCAGGTATAAATTACAGAGGGTTTCATTAGTAGAGGTCAGAAAACAGGTTATTTCAGTATTACAGATGCGAATATTAAATAAAATAACGTATTATGTAAATATTATACGTGATTTTTAAACTTTATTTGAATTTTGGCACATTAAATTCGACGAACGGAAAATAAAATGGAAAGAACGAATCCCAGATATAGAGGTTTGCTTCGTCTCACTAACAGAAGTAAATCAGTGCAAAAGTTTTGGGACTTCAGCATGAGTTCCAGTTATGAAGGTTTCTCACTTATCCAGGTCCCAGGCCGCCTGTGATACAGGTTCATCCTAGTACAGGCATCTTACAATATAAATACCTTTACAAATTATGTTATAAGATTTTAATGTTAATATTTTACCAATTTAAATCTGAATAAATATACTTATTATATTATATTATTTAACCAAGTTTCACTGTACTTCCATTTTGCGAAATGTCAATTTCAGAGTTGGTAATTCGTTTGAATGTGTTATTAATAAACTAATATACCTACATAAGCCCATAACAAAGTCTAGAAGTGCAATACTGCTTAGTGAAATATATAGCACCCGCTAGAAAGCATACTTCCTGGCGGTGGCACGTTGATTATTGTCTTCTGCGAAGTCTTCATAGTACATATTTTTTTATTTAGCGTACAATTCCGTACATTTTTCTTACATAATTATATTTTAGACATAACACTGAAGTTCGTATGAAGTCATGTCAGCGCTAGACAGTATGAGACCTAGGAAGTGGTGGAGGGAGGGTGTTTTGTTTGTTAACATCATGACTGTACCTTGTCAATATATCTATGAAAACATCATGTACGCACAGAAAAATCTGCATCTTTTTAGTAAAAGAGGTGAAAGACACAACTATTTCACTAGAAATAGGGACCAATTAGTTCAACCAGGTTTCAGGCTGGCTAAAGTAGATTCATCTTTCATGGGGTACTGCTTAAAATGTTACAATAAAATACCTCCCCACATTCTTGAACTTAATGAAACAAAATTTAAAACTTGTATAAAACGCACACTATGCAGCCAAGCGTATTATAAATTGGGAGATTACATTGCTGATAAAAATGCTTGGGTCAATGCTAGTCCAGCTCCACAAGGGCGCATCAACTAATTTCTTAGACTACTGAAAACTGTTGGAGCTGCGGAAGATCAACAACAACAAAAAAACATCTTTGCATTGTATAAATTCAATCTCTTAATATTGTATAACTGCTTGGCACATATGTGAGTACTATGTACCTACTATAAAGCGACCAGTCTCTGGGTGCGTCTTTCATTGACTTGAATATGCCCTGGCGGCTGAGAGTATGCCATGCTCACTTTAATGTCTCGCTGATGGTGGCGTGTGTGTTGGATCATTTAGCTCCCTTCAAAATGGTTGAGCTGAATGGTGCTAATATATGCGTCATGTTCGTGAACGGGCGCTGTCAGTAGAGACTGGTCATCTCTTAGCGGCTAAGGCTTGTTTTAATTTAATTATTGAATAGTTTTTACATATTTTATATCTGATGCTTTTAACGTTCTGCATCGTTCTCACATGTATAATATTAATATGAACTATGTAACCAATATTTTGTAACCATATTTTGTTTAAAAGAGTGTCCATGGAGTTTCTTGCCCGTTCTTCTCCATAGGTACCTACACCTTTGGAATGGGCAACTAGCTTCATTTCTCGGACTGACCGACACCTTGACAATTCAAAAGTGCCTGTAATTGGTTTATTTGAAATAAATACTTTGAGTTTGAGTTTGAGTTTGGGGGATCTGTCGTATGTAATCAGCACTTTTTCAAAAAGTGCTGATTTTTAGCCTAGTTTTAATAAATGACTTTTTATTTTGATATAAACTAAGCAGATAATATCTCCTTGTGACGTACAACTCTCCTGAGTGAGGTTGCCAGTGGAAAGCTTCCCTCTTGTTTCTCTCTGCTGCGGTTGTCATGATTGCGCACGAGCTCTGTAAAATTCTTTGTAATAAATACTGATAAAGTTACAATCCTGTCTCCTTTTACTCATAACCCATTAAATAATACCTTTTTGTTGTAACTAACAACTATTGAGGGAATAAGACGGTAGATAGTAGGGAGACTACTATCTATCGTCTTATTCCCTCAATAGTTCCCTCAGTAGTACGTGATGAAAATCAACCCCACAGTTCAGAGGAAATATTTTAGACTATAAGAAGCCTATACAAGATGCTTGTGTTGCTATGCCCCCTAGTCTTTCTTAGGCTATCGATCTGGAAGGCGGAACAGCAAACCATAGTCTCCCTGATGGAAATTTGTCAACCCCACAGTCCAAGAAAATATTTTAGACTACAAGAATCCTTTACAAAGTGCTCTGTTGCTATGTCCCTTAAGTCGTTCTTAGGCTATTAATCTTGAAAGCGTAACAGCCAGCCAAATACAGTTCTGATTTCGGATCTGACCGTGACCGCCAAACGAAAGTGCGAAAACTTGAATGAAATCGTTCAGCGCAACACGTGTGTAGCCGACTCACTGGCGTGGATTACCTGCCGTGTGTTACCTTATTTGTGTGTATAGGGCTGCTACCCCTTTAATCACAAAGCCCTCCGTATTTTTTACCGTTTTTTCCCAGCATACTAACGTTTGAACAAAAAGAGGCAGGCTGCAAAACGCTGCCTGAAAAATAATATCAGTTACATATTATTCTCTCGATGAATCACGCATAAAGCTGAGATCTACAATGTGAGCCTTAGCACGCCATTTGGTTGAGCGTAATTCGTGTCAGTACTCTGCAATTGTCAAATTAACCTTTTGAATATCTTTGTCACATATACGTGACAAGCAAAAGTATGCCCTATACGCCAACAACACAAATATGTAACAATGCGGGTCCACTATAACACGAAATAAACAATTAAATCATTATTTTTGTGTGTTTATACAGATATTTTAAAAATTTAAGCTCTCGTACGTATTTAATGACATGAAACAAATTAAAAGACAGCGGCAGCGCGGATATTGGGAAATTCATGATAACAAGAAGAAATAAATTGGTAGCTTGGCGTGGAGGGCATGCGTGTGCGCCGCTCAAGGTTAAAAATGGAAGATAAAGATAGGAGCATGTATTTGCCAGATTTGCAGGGATTTCTGCCTTAGAATTTATCTGCCAATCTGCAACTTGATGGTCAAAGTCAAAGTTAAATAATTTTATTTCAAATAGGCACAAGAAAGGCGCTTTTGAATCACCGCCGCATGCGCCGTCATGGTCGACGGGAGATACAATCGAGTGCAATCTAGTTACTAGTCTACCGTAAAAGGGATAGAGGCAGCCCTATACAAAACCGCCAAAGATGTATGTCTCCATTGGCAACCGCGTGAGTAATGTGCCGTGCTGTCGTCCTGGTACTCTGAATCTCACATTTTTGTAGCACATACATTTCAACAGCTCCATATGAGCTGAAAAAAAGTTAAAGTGGCTTCGTATTCATTGAGGAACTGTTAGTGGAGTAGGATGTAGTTAAAACGCAGCTTTTTGTGAAGTATGAAGATAAAGTTGGGTGATTTCATTGCCAAGATAATTAAGGCCAAACTTAGGTGATCCTGGGGGTGGGTCACTAACGATAGCGAAATTAGATAAATGCGAAATGTACCTATGGCATTTGCCTAAGCTTGTGACACGTGTCACGTGATCACTTGTTTTCGATCGCTAAGGGCTAGACAATGTCAAATAGTGTAACAAAATTCGATCAATATTCCCAATCAAATCAATCAATCAAATCATTTATTCTGTAAAACATAGGTTAATTTACAGATAGTAATTATGGTTAGACAACATGCTCACTATGTTTTGCCAAGAGATGGCGTACAAAATTAGGTTATAACAAACAAATAATAAGAATCAATTAATAATTTCGAATACAATCAGATTACAATAAAAAAAAAAACGCGTTACAAATGCGTTGACAAGTGACGATCTTGACAATCCGAATCGCTGAGAAAACGATTTGTTCGATCAACAATTTTCGAAATCGAATCGACACGGAGCGATTGACACTTGTCTAGGCCCCATGTTCCGTTTTCTAACTGACAAGCGGCCGCGAAACGACAAAACAAAAAGCGATCACCGTATGGATGAGGAAGAAACAGCTGTGTTTACAATTTTATTACTAATCCAGTTAGTAACTTATCGTGAAAACTATGATGAAGTGAGCAGTCATTTCACCTGACGCTAGTGATTGCCAACTGCTCTCTTCGCCTAATACGGTGGGATTCCTACAGGACTGATCGGCTGTCCATAAAGAAAGATGTTGAATTATTGAAAAAAATCCAGTGTTAACTAATTAAAATAACAACTCGATTCAATCGATTATTCACTCATTCGATCATTCGTTGATGTTGATTTATTATTTTAAATCGGACTTTTGTTAGGTGTTTCCTCCCGCGACCCATTTCCCACCGAAGATTTTCCGAAAGTCAAAGCAGTTTCTAAAAATACGCATAATAGCTTATTTCAAGTGTGTACCTACACGTACGCGAAGATACCTAGCAACTTTTATTACATGATCTAAATGATTGCCTTCCGTTTTTGCCGATAAAACTTCAGGAAAATATCAATCTACCGTGCTTTTATTTCTTGCAAAATGTATTATCAACATCCTTCCGCCTGTTTTCTCTACCCTACGATTAATGTACAGAGGCCAGCACATCAAGTTACCACAATCTGTCAAATTTCTTTGATAGTATTTCAACTTTATTGCAAAGTCATAAGGTTCATTTTCAATTGAGAAAATTTGACAGTTAGGGATAGCTTGATGTGCTGGCGTCTGTACTTTGTACACCTTTTTGAACCGAATACGAGATTTTCATGAGCTTTTTATAAGATGGGAATCAACAACTGTGCCTCTCATAGAGGCATAATAACATTTTTAGGGAAGAATTCTTGATAGGATTTGTTTTTTTTTCAGATTTGTTTGAACTCCACTAAAACATAAAAAGAACAAGCTTGAAAGCATTCGTTATTGAATTCAGAATTTATTTCGCAAAAACTCTCATCAAAGTATCGATATCCCAAAACAAATAGTTCGTTTCAAACATTTTTTCTCATGCTGTAAACATTAAAACATAAGCATACACATATTTTACACGTTGTTTGTCTGGTAAATAAATGTAGAATCGTCCCCATAGGAACAACGATTTGTCATGATACTCGTATTTGACATAAATATTACCAACAAAAGCATCGACAAAAAAAAGTTGAAAAACCGTTGGTAGGTAAACTTTTTTTTTAAATTTGCATGTAAACAATCATACATAACAGCTTTATGATTTGTCCTGATAAATGGTGATTTGTAAATGTGTTCGCTTTGTCAGGGAATATTGTTTGTATGTCTAAACTAGAAACTAAAATATTGCGCATGGAAAATTCATTTGTATTGCTTTGTTTTGGTTATCCGGAGTTTTATATTACCAACTAGTTTCAGCCCGTGACGTTATTCGCGTGTACGTCGTCAGACACCGCCATTACTAAATAATGGCCACATTCACTGGCTCTACGTTTGTAGTCAGTACTGGTGCCCAGTTGCATCCGATCCAGCCTGTCTCCTGGAGCTGCCCTCCGCCAGAGACGCCCCAAGCCGAGGTTCGTACCTCACAAGGGGTGTCATAGCGAGCAGTCAAAATACACCAACAGCTGTTCATGTGAGAAACAGCTCGGCCTAAGGTCGACACCCGGAGCCTTCAGTAACAATTTCTCATTGCTTACGAAGATTTTCGTTTTAAAAAAAATTAATGAACGCCTGCGTACTTGCATATACAGAGAGCTTTAAAAAATGCACAACACTGATATACTGACGAATAGTTATCATAAAACAATAGAATAGTAAAGTGTAAACACACGGGATTTCTCTTTAACAGTCACACCTAACCATAGAAATTTTTATTTTTATAGATGGCAGAAAGGCCTAAACTTCATGTATTTTTTGTTTACGGTATATATAGACTATCTTAAATCGTATGTTTTTCAAATATTTAAACGTCTAACTAAAACTTTAACCACGCAAAACTTTAATTACTACACTAAAAGAACTAATTACGCAGAAAAACGAATTTGAAAAGCAGTATTTACTCGCAGACCAGACCTAGTGGAAATTAATTTATACATTCTAAAGCCATCTCTCTTGCTAAAGTACAAAAGCAGTTGACATGTACTATGGCCGCCCGTATGCTTCCAACATGCCAACGCACATATTTTGTAATAAAACCTAATTGGAGGCAGCGCACTAAATGTTATAAAAGCTTGCATCCATTAGCTGTTGTGATGTGGCTTGCGGTATAAATGCCGTGTGGTGTTGGCTCCGAAATAAAAATACTCCTCTTGGTTATCATAAAAACGAATGCTAAGTTAATCCTTTTTAATGAAACTCGAATATTTATTGCAAATACAGAACTGCGTTAAAGCCTCTTAAGGCCATCGCAACAATCCATTAGCCATTTTTAAAATGATCTATGGGGATTTCGTAGACTATAGCAGAATGCGTAGGTTAAAACTTAAATGCTTTGTAAGCATTTTCTTTGGATTGTAAACTTTGAAGAAGAATATAGATGAGGTAATTTATGTATGATGTAAGACGAGGTATCTACGCTATTATGTCAATCTGCATAGCTTTTTCCCAACTACGTTGGGGTCGGCTTCCAGTCTAACCGAATGCAGCTGAATACAAGTATTTTTATAACCTCCATAACCCAGTAACTGGGTAACAGGATACCCCTCGGTAAGACTGGCTGACAGACTTTCAGGCTTCGGACTACCTGTAACGACTGTCAAAGATCCACGAATGACAGCCGGGACCAACGGCTTAACGTGCATTCCGAGACACGGAGGAGTCTCGATATCTCAAGCTGGTCACCCATCCATAGACCAACCCCGGCAAGCGTAGCTTAACCTGAAGAATCAATCGGTGCGGCTGTTATTACTTAGCCACGAGCTCCTCTAGCTATTATGTAATTACATACATATCATCAACGCATAATTTCTCGGACTGCTTGTTTCATTTTCAGTTTCAAACAATTCGATTCTTAACCCTGGCCTGGCTCCTGAAAAAGATAAAGTTCATTATTAAAAAACGTGGAAACGTGGCACTATGGTCCATGATACAATAATTAGGGATATGTATAGATACCTTTATTAGGCCCCATTAACCCATTAGATGTTCGCCTATTAGAAGCCGTTTGCTTATAAGAGCTCAACGATATACGGTTATATTTGTTGTCGTTTCGAGAGAATTTTTCTTATGAGCCTGTGGGGTTAATACGACATTTGAGGGGTTAAAATAGATGGACAATCTTTTAGAAATTATTCAGACCTCGACCTTGGGGTCAGCTTTCAGTCTAACTGGAAGAAGCTGAATACCAGTATTTAACATGAAGCGACTGCCTATCTTACCTCCACAACCCAGTCAGTAACTGGGTAATACGCCACCCCGTGGTAAGACTGGCTGTCAGACTTCTAACTACCCATAACGACAGTTGGGACCAACGGCTTAACGTGTTTTCCGAGACCGTTTCACAGACCAACCCCAGCAAGCCAAATAGGACCTTATATAGTACGAAATCCGTTCACTAGCAGTTTGTTGTTGTGTTCTAGTATTCGCACGCTAAATAAACGACTCACCGTATCACATAACTCCTTCGAAAATAAAAATATAACGCTCCAGCACTTACATCTTAAGTTGACGTATGTTATGCCTCTACGAGAGCTCATATATTAAAATAAAGTCTAGTTTGACTCAGCGCTCGCCAAATAACGTGGTATGAAACAGTACATTATTTTTGCAGTAATTTGACAATACGCGCACCGCAGCAATGTAGTTTGCCAGGACGCGTTGGCTGTATTTTGAGCTATTGGGAGGGTAGACCTGGTGCGGATGTACCATGGAATCGTTTGGTTCAAGCAAAGCAAATGAACTACAGTGTATTTTTCTTCAGTTGTCTCATTTGGTAAACAAATGTCGCGACTAATATTAAGATTTCTAGGTATTGTATGTGTCTCTGAAGCATTTTTTTTATAATTCGTGCCTTATGTGTATTATACAAAGATCAAGACGTTTATGCTCAACTTAAAGTGTATGATTGATACGAAAAATCAGAATTTTCGTCCCGTGTTTGTTTACCAAATTGGACACTGTAAAAGAAATACACTATACGTGACCAATGGATTCAGACTTGAAAGAGTGTGATTAATTACAGTAATGATAATGATGAAGCTAATTAATATATTTTCGTTTTATTTTATTTTTGTCTAGTTATAAGTAGGTACAGACAAAATCAAACTGGTTGCTAAGTAAATTAGGTAATAATTTATAATTTGTACCATATTATTTTATTATATTGGAATAACTCTTCTCATACATCGATTAATTTATTATTATTATTTTAGAATGTTTCTAAATATGTGAGCACCATGTACTTATGATATATTAAGTTTACTTGCCACTGCTACATGTGTTTTTCTTTTCACCTTTTGTGGTGTATTGTTTTTATTCTGGGTGCATCGTCTTCACATATAATGTTAATGTTACAATACATGAATACAAAACATTGTGAAACATTTTAAAAGAGTAACGGTGGAGTTTCTTGCCCATTCTTCTCCACACGAAACTACCTTTTGGAAGGGGCGACTAGGATCAATTCTATTTCTTGTTCATTTTGACGTTCAAAAGTGCCATTCTTGTGCCTATTTGGAATAAATGTTTTGACTTTGACTTTGACTTAAGAACCTTGTTTTTCCGTAACGTTGTAATGTTTAAAACTAGTTTTTGGTTTTGTTTACGTGTATTAAGCTTGAAAAGGTTGCTGTGTGTTTATTGCAGTTCAATAGTTATAATACATATATAATATTAAAAATAGTTTGTACTAAGATATATGTGAACGGACGCCGTCAGTAGAGGCTGGTCATCTATGGAGCTATTAACATTTAATTTATGTTTATTAAGTGTTTTTGAAAATCTTTTATTACGGACGCTTTTTACGTTTTGCATCGTTCTCGCATGTATTTCAACATGAATGATGAGAGTGTCCGTGGAGTTGCCCGTTCTTCTCCATAGTGGCCTACTGCTTTGGAATGGGCAACTAGCTTCGTCTTTCTGACTGACCGACCCCTTGACAATTCAAAAATGCCTGTAATGGGTTTATTGAAATAAATGCTTTGAGTTTTAGTTGATATTATTTTCTTTTATTTTATTTCAATATATCTATTAAATGCATTTTTATGCCGGTATCAGGGCCATGGACCAAGCTACCGGTGGTCAGATAACCTCCTAACTATACGCGCCGTGTCCAAGAGTACCGCTTTCTGGATCAAGCCCTTGATCCAACTGCCTAAAGAAAGCCCCTTCAGATGCTGGTCGAGGCTCTAAGATTTAACCATTACAAATAGTATTTTTTAATTAAAACACTATGTTTCATTTCATCACGTCACTGGTACAAGTAACCCCAAGCTCGGGGACATTTTGTACCAACTCTCCCGTTCGACTAACCAACTAACTAATCTATCATCATAATTAAAATCACTAAGATAATATTATTGTAATGCAAATTTCACCTACATAAATTGTTCTGGGACCACGAACGTTAGCATTTAGATGATGTAATAATATTTTAGTAGATTCCAATAGCTGGCACAAGTCATTAGTGCTATAATGCTGGTAATTGAATGGCATAATATATGTAGATAACACGATATTATGCCGTGCGCGTCTGGAATTGCAATCTATAGTCATTATACTGAACGAAATTTGCATTAGGTACCAGGATATTAGAAATATACAACATGTCATGCAAAAGATACGTGTCAAGTGCACGGATTTTTAACAATTATGAACGATAACACTATATTATATTAATTTATATAATATATAAGTGTAGCGAGCCATCTAAGGGATCACGCAAGGAAGTGATTTAAAGGGTCGCCGTTTTTGAAATCGATAAGGAGATACATATATATAAAGTGTTAAAAAATTAACTCTAAGAATTTCGTGGGAGTATTGCACTCATTGTTACGAACAACGTTTACTATGGGGAACCCTGAAATCAGCAAAAAAAAAGAGCAGTTCCATACATTTAATTGAGTTACGTGTGCATAACACCTTATTTAGTTTATTATATTAATTTACTACACAATTGCAAAGCAAATATCTCTTAACATATTGACGAAAACTAACACTCTGTTATAGAAGGATATTATTATTATTATTTTAGAAGAACTTGAATTTAAACCCTTTGAATATAGGAAAATGGCTTAGAATGCCATTAGGATTAGCATTCAGGCTTTAAAAGCTTCTTTAATGATAATTAAGAAATAGCATCAGTGTAAGTAGTGCTTAAAACGAAAGTACTCACTGAAAGCAAATCCTTTAATTAAAAAAGATAGAACAAGCGATGGACAGTTACTCGTATTGTAGGTATTATGCAACAAATTAAAAATAATCGTTATTCCTATAAAACCAACACAAAAATAAAACAAAAATGTAGTACTAACACAATTCTTTAAGCACACACTCCGAACGGTCCCGACAGTGTACAAAAAAGAATACCTAAGCAACTGCAATTAACAACCACTTTTTAATACAAAAAGTTGATTGGCATCTCACTCACTCCATGCAAAAGTGCCTGAGTGTGAAAGAGACAGCCGCAGCATTGTCGGCTCGCATCTGCGTCCCCACTTACAGTTTTTCCTGCATTTTTCCCACCTACAGTGTTTTTTATGCCAGTATGTCGGTTATGCGGTATTCTGATTAAGGCAAAAACATTGGATACTGTTTAAATACATTATTATGTTATTTTGAGTACAATTATTTTTGTAAATTCTTTTGTAATATCTGTGTTACTTGAAAGGTCAAATATAACAATTGGGGAATTACTGTAAATTACCTACGCTTTATTATAAAATACTTATATTTAAATACTTCACTAAATTGCTACCTGTAATATAAATTTTAATCACGGAAATAGCAGCAAAAATCGGTTTTTATCAGCAATGGTCATAAATCAAATCAGCCATATTTTTTATTACCAATAATATCACGAAATTTAGTTAACCCGAATCTACAGCCAGCACATCAAGTTTATCTGTCAAAACTCTTTGATAGTTTTTCAACTTTATTACAAGAGCATAAGTTTCATTTTCAATTGGGGAAATTTGACAGTTTGGCATAGCTTTATGTACTGGTACACTCGATTTCGTAGCAATTTGACCAACCCCATCTGCTAAGAGTCGCAATCAAATTTATTGCCAGCTCTAAAATATATCTTGCATAAGCTTGCTACACAAAAGCTTGTCTCTCCTATCGACCAATTTTCAAAGAGAAAATTATGTCTTAAAAAGATCACAATCGAACAGATTTAAACCCATGTTATCAAGATAAGTATAAAGTAATGGATTTTTCCGTCTGTCCGTAACTTGTAATTTATTTTCCGTTAATTTAGTGCTTAACTTTTAAATTGATATCAATTTTCAGCTTTAAATGAAGATAATTAACTATGTATTTGAATCGTTTCAAAAATAAAATATGAAATCACATAGAAAAAAACCCCGCGTCTTAAAAACTTCCGTCACCGTACGGAAATTAAATGTTATACGAAGAGATGTAATCGTAAAATTACATTTAATGATATTAAGTATTCCATTTGATTCTAAAAATCTGTGACGTCACATTGTTATATTTCATACAAATCACGTACAAATTCCGCATTTTACAATTCATAAATAGTAACGCTATTAAAAATACCTAATTATTTTCTTTACTAAAGTAATTTGTCAAATGCAAATCCTAGCTTCTAATATTATAAAATGCGAAAATGAGTTGGTAGGATATATAATACTTTTTATGCCAATAATCTCACGGTTTCGAGACTTAATGTGGGTGAAACCGCGAATCACAACTAGTATTACCTAAAGATCAAATGAGGTATCTAATCATCTCAAATATATGTACTTAATCTACCTAAATTGAGACAGCATTCACGATGATCATTTTACCCTCTAAAGGTTAAGAAGGTGACAGAGACAGAATGACAAGTTACCCCAATCTGTCAAATTTCTTTGATAGTTTTTCAACTATATTACAAAAGCATAAGGTTCATTTTCAGTTGTGAAAATTTTAAAGTTAGGGATAGCTTGATGTGGCGTCTGTACAATCGGGTCTTAAAGGAATTTAGACCCAATCCACGATCATGAACGGAAACACAACTGTGTTCCACTTTTCCCCACGTTACCCTTCCATTACTCTATTATGATGAGCGAATGTTTTGTCGTCTGCACGCCTCTCTGCCGGAATTATACTTTTTTGTTATACTTTTCATTGAAAATAATATTTTTACTTGACATTTCGATAAAACGCGGTGCTTAACGGGTGGGTGATTACCTTTCTAGTCTGTGGAGCCTTTTATTTGTTAAATAAAAGTATTCTGGGCCTTAAATGTTAATATATTATTCTTTTACTCTAAAGTGCTTATTAATAAAAATATATTTTCTATCTAATATATTTTTCAAACTAAGTTCTGGTTTATCTTATTAGTTTTTTTATACCAAAAATTTGCTAGAGTGAACTTGCCATTACGTTTCATTAAATTTATCAAAAGAACCTGATCTAATAAAACAATTAGGCTAAAAGTAAATTTTAAAAAACTTTTAAAATTTTCTCCGAAAACTTACTTTGAGTTCGCATTGTAGCGAAAATTAAGAATTCCGTCTAAGTATGTTCTAAAATCAAATTTTAAAAAAAGCATTTAAAGAAAAGACACTTATTAAAGGCGCCGGCACACAGGGGAGACGCGACCCTAGTAAGACAACTTATGGAAATTATTCTACGAGGATCACGTTGTAAATCACAACTAAATCGTTTCAAGGGAGGCTCAGATGCCGATCAGTGCTGCTAATAAAATCGATGGGATGACGTTGTAACTCTTGTAGAGAATAAAAAGATAGGCGGAAGATAGAAGGGACGATTTGAATGGCTTGTAATGTTACAATGTAGGTTATTTCAGCGAGGCGTGCTTTGAAAGAAGTGAAAAGCTGGTTACATTGCAATAAATTAGTTTGCCCATTATGTTTATGTGCAGTTGTCCAAAAATCAATGTAACCATTATTTTGGGTTTGTGTTTTAGGTTACACAATAATCAAAATAAAAATAAAAAAATACTACAGGTCAAAATTTGGGATAAATGTTTTAGACCAACTTTTAACCATATTGTGTGTGTATGTATTTTACTCTGCCTTATGGAACTTGATCTAACCGATTGTTTAAAAAAAGGCTGTATAAGGTATCTTATATAAGATAAATAACATTAGTAGAAGGATTTATTTTGAACTAGCTTTTATCCACGGATTCTCTCACATTAATTTAGAATTTGACAATCAATTCGGGTTGTACTCTACTTATAATATTATAATCCAGTCACGATTCGAAAGACACGTGGCGCCATCTATTATCATAAGAACGTTATTGTTGTTTTCCTCGGGAACTTTTTTTCAGGATGAAAAGTATGTACAACTGAAAACGAATATGCGAGATTTCAGGATAATCGGTTTATTTATTTATTTAACCGTTTATGAACACACATAAAAATAGACAAGAAGAAAGGAACAGAACATACGTACAAAGGTGATGCTGCGATAGGAAAGTAGATAAGATAAGATGTAGACAACGTGTGTAAGATTAAAAGAGAAAAACATAATACATAAATAAACGGTTAGGCGTGACAAGGTTTCAAACAAACAAACTTATTTTCGCATTTACAGTATTAGGTTAGGATTAAGTTATCGCAGTAAGCTAAACATCTATTGTATCCTATTTATCTTCTTTTTCTATTATTGACATGCGGACAAAGGTGTGTGTTACTTGTTTGTTATAATCTTAAGTATAAGGTTTTCTTGTAAGTATTTACTTTGTCATGTAACTTTATCCCTAAGGAATCATCATCTGCCTAGCCTTTATCAACTCGGCTTCCGGTCTAACCGGATGCAGCCGAATACCAATATTTTACATGGAGCGACTACCTATCTGACCTCCACAACCCAGTAACTGGGCAATACGAAACCTCTTGGTAAGATTGGCTGCCAGTCTTTCGGGCTTGTGACGACCCGTAACGACTGTCAATGATGCGCAAATGATAGTCGGGACCAACGGCTTAACGTTCTTTCCGAGGCACGGAGGAGTCTCGATATGTAAAGATGGTCACCCATCCACGGCCAACCCCGGCAAGCGTAGCTTAACAAGGTGGATCGACCTGTGCGGCTGTTAGTACTTAGCCACGAGCTCCCTAAGGAATAAAATAAAAAAAATAATAAAATAAAAACCTTTAACAATTTATTATTAAGTCCACTGCTGCTCAAAGTCTAAGTTGTGACACCATATTCCACAACTTCCCTACCCTAAATATGCTGAGGTTAAATTCCCCTATTTTACTTTATAATTTCCCGGCAATATTACTCAAACGGAAACATTATTCTTTCAAATTAAATACAGAACAAGAAACTCTTAACACTCCATAGGCCAGACTTAAGACTTCGACTTCCAAAGCCGGCGACTTTTGAAGTCTTGTCAAAATACTTCGTTGGGCACTACGAGCCGACGAAGTTGGATACACTTTTATTGTAGTATTTATGTGAGTTGTTCATACATAGTTTTAATGTCAGTGAATAGACTGAACTACATTTGTTTGTCGTTTTATTTGACTTGATATGCAAGCGATGTATGGGAAAGCTATAAAAGAAAAAACATACATTGAAATTATTGTAATATGTGACCTATAGGGGAGAGAGGGGCATAATGGGGACGTTAAGGAAAATACACAGTAAAATAATCAACGCAATGTATTTATTAATTAAAACTAATCACTTCACTTTGGTTACTTATTAAACTATAATTTGGCATAGAATTTGGTGATGTAAATAGTGATATGACGTTATAATTTTTATATTTTTATTACTATATGGCAATAAAAATATATAACAAGCTGCCTAACATATTTAAAACTGAAAAATCTGTAACAATATTTCAAAAAAGGCTAAAACTATACCTAATCCAAAAATGTTTCTACTCAGTAAAAGAATATTTAGAGTCAAGCTTAAATTAACGATCTTCTATCGTGTTCAAATGTGACGATCTGTCCTGTACAAACCTATATCCTATATCCTGGTTTATATTAATTATATAATTTTATTACCTTAAATGGATGACATTAATTTGCTGAATAATTGTTATTATTGTTATTATTTAATTATTATTTAATTCATTATTATTATTGACATTCAATTTCGACATAACTATAATTTCTCAATTTAATTGCACAAATATAAAAGAAAATAATTAATTAATAATAATTTTTAATGCATGCTAATTTAAGAAGATAAGGGCAGGCGAATGAAAATTGAAATGCTTGGAAAAGGCCGCTAAGTCATAAGTACCTACTACGATTCATAACACCAAAATTGTACACTTGGTTCGCAATAAACATTTTGACTTTGACTTTGACTTTGACTTATAATTTTAATTATTTGAAACTTCTATGGAAACCCCATCGTGCCCCAGGGTAGGGGCAGTATGGGTCACGTATTTATTTTGCGTCACAGTACAAGCAGATGTGGATTTCTTCTGTATTGTCGTCGTCTACACCAGCACAAACTGCATGAGCCCACCGTCCACATAGTTGGCAAGCCACCCAACCTCCCGAAGACTTTAAGTAAGTGTGGTTCACGTCAAGGCAGTACAGGCACATGGTATCCTCGTCGGTATTCTCTACACCAGGGTCTTCTGGCTCTTAGAGTTCTTTTTTAACTTCGGGTCATTTGGATTAGAACACTTTTTCGTTCTTAACTTAAGTTGTTCTCTGTCTTCTAACTCATACGGCGTAACGGCTTACCCCATCGTACCCCGCAGCCATGTCCCCGTTATGCCCCAATTCTCACATTATTTAAAATAACAAACCAAATAAAATGAGTGACGGTTAGAGTATTTTTGTTCAAAACATAGCAATAAGTAATTGATCTGCAAAAACAAAATAAATACATGATAGTAGCCACATAAACACTTATCTTTTTATATGCGTATTCGTAGTCACTCAAAATTACATGAAATTACGTTGAAAACCGTTTTTTGTTTTAAAAATCAAACGTGCGCAGTCAAGTCGCCGGTCACTGTCAGACTAAAGAGAGATACAAAATGGTCACCTACTAGCGAAAACAAAACATATCTAGAACGTATAGTTTTTTGTAAGTGTGGATGGCCCCGTCGTGCCTCGCGACCCCGTCATGCCCCCCTCTCCCCTATATCGCCATGAAGTCCCCCATGGCGATATATAGTATGTACACTTTTTAATGTTCCGATACAAAAATCTTCTAAAGAAATTTTTATTTCACATGTTTTACTTTGCAAGCCAATGTTGATTCTTCATAGGACATTATAAAATAAAATTCTTTTAATTTAGACTTAATGTCAATATTATTATTTTGCCAATTTGCCAATCCGCACTGGGCCCTCTCTTAGAGAGACGGTCTTTTGTCCCGCCAGTGGAAATTATAGGCTGATCATGTATGTAATATAATGTTATTTTGTTAGTACTACATTATCTTTAACGACGTTCAAAAGTGCCTTTCTTGGGCCTATTTGAAATAAATGTTTTGACTTTGACTTTGAAACTATATGTTAGTCGTGAAGAGATCAATTAAAGTTCCAAACATGAAAAAACTAAATAAATGAGTGAAAATAATTTAACATTAAAATAAAATTGTAATAAATATAAATCACACACACACACACAACACACACACACATATTGTAATCACAAACTTGGGTCTTCTTTTTATAATTTAATAACAACCCAATTAAAACACGCATCAGTAGGTACAAATATTATTAATTAATAATACTTTCAAATAACGACTGTCAGGTCGTTACCAAACTCTGTAGGTATTTAAGCTTTTCACAAATATTTATAAAAATAATATCAAAATAGACTAAGACCTAAATATTTCTAAGCAAACAAAGTGAAAGCTAATTGAATAAAAACGCGGCAATATACCATAACTAATAAATAACTGTTACAAAACTCATTTCGGGGCTGCTACTCGCCGCTTCTAAGAATAAATGAATAGAACCAAAAAGGTTTCACTTCTTTGAACACGGGTGACATATTTTATTATCAGAATTTCTACTAAAAGCCAAATTCACCAATGAAACTAAACGCGATCAGTACATTTAAACTGATTGTAAGGGTAAACAGCGATGGGGATGAATTTTTGACACCTTATGAGTTCTTCCCTTTTTCACCAGGTTGTATTAATTGTATTTAAGATTTATGTTTAATTAGTCTGAATAAATAAATAAACTGATTTTAAGGCCAAATTTCATTAAAGAATCTGAACGTGATCAGCATATTTAAAACGCCTTCAGCAACAGCTGTCAGTGTCAATACTCCCTAAGAATTTTGACAATGAAAGCTCTTGATCTCGGTTCAGATGTGCTGATCACGATCAGATTCATTGGTGAAATTGGCTTCTCTTCTTCTTCTTTTCGTGTGGCTAGTGACTACCCTGGTGTCAGAGTTTCTATGCAGTCCATGGGCCTCTGACTTAGCTTCACATGCTGTTGAGAAATGTCTCTCACACATGCGTGTACCCTCTTACTAATAAACGTTGTATAGCGTCTACATAGTTACACAACGCTTTGTCTTTTTATTTCAAAAGTCAAATTTTTGACCACTGAAAGAGAGAAATCGGTGTGACTATTCACCTGATGTAATACGTTTATTAGTAGGGAAGACAAAAGTATTTGTTCATATTTTATTTATTTATAGACTTTGGAAGACTTCCAGCTAAAAACAATGGTCATAGATAACAGTCTGATAATCTGACAGCCAATTTACAAGTCTTCACGACTAGAGCTTGTCTCTATTTAAGTTACGAAAAACTATGGATGGAAAACTATGTTTATGTTGTTTGAACAAACTTTTTATCTTTAATAAACTTTAAATAACAAGTCTCTTGAAAACGACTATTGTACAGACGCCAGCACATCAAGCTATCCCTAACTGTCAAATTTTCTCAATTAAAAATTAACCTTATGTCTTTGCAATAAAGTTCAAATACTATCACAGAAATTTGACAGATTGTGGTAACTTGATGTGCTGGCCTCTGTACATGTGAAGCACAAAAATACACAATATAAAAATTTGTCAGCACTCCATTTATTTCTCTGTTTCATTGTATAACACTTTAATTTGCTGTACATTATGTATTAAATAAATAACAGGTACAATATTTAAGAGTGACTGTCAGCCTATCAAACTATGTTGGGATCGGCTTCCAGTCTAACCGGACGCAGCAGAATACCAGTATTTTACATGGAGCGACTGCCTATCTGAGCTTCACAACCCAATAACTGGATAATACGCTACCCTTTGGTAAGACTGGCTGTCAGAATTTCGGGTTTCTGACGACCCGTAATGACTGTCAAAGTTCTACGAATGACAGTCGGGACCAACGGCTTAACGTGCTTTCCAAGGCAAGGATGTACTGGCTCGGTATGTACAAATGGTCACCCATCCACGGTCCAACCCCGGCCAGTGTAGCTAACATAATGGATGAACCCGTGCAGCTGTTATTTCTTAGACACGAGCTCCGTACAATATTAGAGAGTAACTATAAAAAGCAAAAAGTGTTAAGACGAGATGATCTAAATGCTCTCATTCGCCAAGTATGCAGAGTCTAACGTGCTATAAGAAACTGCCTTACAAACATATTTTTTTGTTTATACCACACTCTGTATAATAATGTACCTTTTATATTTGTTATGTACGTTTTATTGAACCTCAAATTAACCAACACAACACAAAATCTAATTTCCAACCACAAAGTGCGTATGATTGTCATATAATGCCAGGAAGTGTTGGCCCGACATACATTGTGGAGAAACTTTAGCAAAGGGCCCGACTTACTCTTTCATGGTTTAACTTGGTAACTCCGTATAAACAGCCGTTCAGTGGAGTATAATGAAGCGGGGTAAACTCCGCCTCGGTTTGTTAAACTAACAAATATTTTACGTAAATAGTTAGTTGCTAGTAGTTATACAGTATAATATAGCCTTCAGGGTCTACTAAGTTACGGCACGTCACGATAGTGGCGGTAAGACCCCTCTTTGAGGAGTTGCTATGGAGGCGTTATAGCGTCCTCACCAGACACGGATGTAACGGGAGATTCCTGCACATCATCAGGCGGAAGAAAACGCTTGGTGTCACCATTGTGAGGATCGCCCAGCGGACACGGTGGAGTGGAGCACCGCCCGTGTCCTCGTGGAGGCGATTGGCGGCGACGGCCACCTCTCGCGTCCGGCCCTGTACAAGTCATGGTATGGAGCGAGAGGGAATGGGAGGCAGTCACCTCCTTCTGCGAAGCAATTATGCTAGCGAAGGAGACGGTGGGTTGGTTAAGGGACAGAGCCTCACGTTCCAGCCGCCGCGGGAGACGCTCCGGGCGTTGGGAGCCGCGTGACAACTCCAAGACAGTGAGTAATGGGTAGCTCACCCAGGCCCGTGTCGGAAGGCGCGTACGTGTTCCACGCGCGCCTCAAAGAGATGTCAGCATTTAGGCCGAAGCCTGCCGGGTAAGCGTATTGTCCGAAAGGGTTACCGCTACATCCTACTTTCTCATTTATTTTATTTACATTAACATTTCAACAATACTAATATAGTAAACTTGACAATCGATTTAATAACTATTTATTTTTTGTCGCGGTTTCAAATGTCACTGGAACTAATTAATTAATTATAGCTGTACCAACTCATTGGAGATCAAAGCGTGTCCGTACATACAAACAAACCACAAACAAACCATAAACTGCTAATAACACAGTTGGGTTGTGGTTGGGCAAAGGTGTAGTTATAGTAAATCCTCACACTTCACCAGTGTCATCACTGGCGGAGTGTGAGGATTTCCATGTAATCCCATGTAATCAAATCATACAAACAAACCATAAAAAAAACAAAATTGAATGGGCGAGCCTATTGACATCAACCGGGAACAATCCAGACTCTGAGCTTGCTCGCGCAAGTTTTTTATTTATAAGTTTTTTCCGCTTACAACACAGAATTGAGCGAATCATTCCTACCCATTCATTCCTAATCGACCAATCGGAAAATTTCCCGCCACTGCGAGCATCCGTCAACTGTGATTTGGACAAGAAACGTCAGTGTGTTCATCACATTCAACCGCTCCGCTATAAAAACTGTATAACTATTATAAATAAGTGTTGGCCGACACAAGTGTGACATTTAAACAAGTGAAAAAGTGCATCAGGAAGAAACCAGGGAACACGTGAGACGTCTGCAAAGGGCTGTCCTTGCCACGTGTTTCGTCCAGAAGGTCTCAAGTAAGTCCATCCATCCATATTCCTCAAAACCTCATTTCCCGTATGCTCAATTCTGTGTCGACCAGCAGTCCACGACGCTAAAATCTACATTACCAACAAAATTAATTCACCGCATATCAAGGTCCTTCGAAGTCGTTTAAAACTTAGCCACCATAAGTAATTTGGTCCAATCGAGTCGGATTCAAAGAATCAACGATCCTAATATAGGTCATACCTAGGATTTAGGTTAAAATACCTAAAATACAACGTTCGTGAAACCGCCATATTGAACGAACCTACTTGCGTTCGTACATTCCCCGCTAGGTACATTATTCATTGAGAATTACTGTATCAACTAAATATTTCGCCTGTTGCATTGAAATAGCATAGGTAAGTATTCAATCCGCTAATTATCGTGAGTTAGTCTTGTCTAACTTACTTACAACGTATATTCATCCGCATTCCTTTTGTTTAACGGCTTAGAATAAAATAATTATTCTAAGTCTACCCGCTATTACCTATTATCGTGAGTTGGTCTCGTATAACTAACTTATTCAACTTTATTCCTTTGTATACCCGCTTAGAATAAAACAATTATTCTAAGTCTACCCGCTATACCTATTATTTTGTACGCTATATTTTCTAGAACTACTCCAACATGGAAGATCTTAAAATTAAAGTTAAATTACTTCAAGCTAAAAATAATTCAATCCTCAAATATTTAACATCGCTATACGAAACTTCTAAGAAAATAAATACAACTAATATTGAGCTTCGTTCGGTGGAATCATTTATGGCAGACTCGGAGGCTCTCTCAGTAACTCGTCAAGAATTTAGTAACAATTTAGATAAAATAAATACATATTCCTTGCAATTAAATCCTAATCATAATATTGATTATAGCAGTCAAGAATCTTACTACGAAGTTTATTCTCGTATAGAGAGAGTGCGTTCGTTAATCACCGCGAATCGTTCAAGGTCATTAGAACACTCATGCACTTCTAATGATAACGCTAAACAATTTATAAGTACCGTCAAGCTGCCACCTATTCATATTCCGTTCTTTGATGGTAGGATTGACAACTGGCCTGTTTTCTATGAATCATTTAAATCAAATATCCATAGTAACTTGAACCTTACAGATTACAGAACCTTACGTATTTGATGGGTAATTTAAAGGGAAACGCATTGCAAATTACCGCCGTAATTATTCCCTCAGGAGATAACTATGCCGCTATCTGGAACAGTTTAGTTCAAAAGTACCAAGATAAACGAGCACTAGGCTCACATTACATGTCTAACATACTAAATATTAAACCCGCAATTAATAACTCCGCATCTTTAAATGTTTTTATTGAAAGTTTTCACGCGTCCGTTTCTGCTTTAGAACAATTACAAATTAAAGATTTAAAGGATTTCATTTTGCTTAATTTAGCTTTGAAAAAATTAGACCCCGCAATCGTAAATTTATTCGAAACGCATATGAGAGATGAGGAAATTCCTACTTATACGGATTTCGTACAATTTATAAAATCGCAAGTTAAAATATTGGATCGCACTATTTCATCTCGAACCGCGTTAATGAGTAACAACCCTAATAAAAATAATCCTTCTCGTAATCAGTCACGTAATAGTACAGTACATACTTTTGTTGCTTGCGATAATAATAATCAAAGTTGTTTGTATTGCAGTAAAGTTGATCATTGTAGACTTTACACATGTCCAACCTTTCAATCCCTCTCAGCCAATTCGCGTTTGGATTTTATTAAAAACAAACGTGGATGTGTAAACTGTCTTAGTGTATCGCACACTGCTTCACAGTGTAAATCTATACATAACTGTAGGGCGTGTAACAAAAGACATCATTCGCTTTTACATTTAGAGAACAGCTCGTCGCAACCGGTTTCGACTGACGCTGACGTCACTAGCTCCGCTGTCACTAATTCGCAGCAGGTGGCGCTGTGTGCATCCGCTCGTATCAATAATGTAAAAAAACCGCTTAATACGATACTTCTTTCTACTGCCCGAGTCTATGTTGATAACAAATACAGCAAACACGTTTCTGTGAGATGTTTAATAGATAACGCTTCGCAAAATAATATAATTACTTCCGCTTGTTGTAAAAAACTTCAATTAAACATTATACCGCTTTCAAACTCCGTTATAAAAGGGGTCGGATCATCTTTGCGGCCTGTTATAGGTTACGTTGAGATAAAAGTTACTGCTAAAATTAAAAATAATTCTTTTAACATTACCGCTCTAGTTATAGATAGTATAACGGATAACTTACCATCTCACTTTGTTGACACTACTGCAGTGCAACATTTGTTTGATTTACCGCTCGCTGACCCACTGTGGCACGTACCTGGTGAGGTTGAATTGCTTCTAGGGGCAAAACTGTTCCCGTATTTATTACTTCACAATAAAATTATCTCACCTACCGCTCCATCCGCTATTGAAACCGTGTTCGGTTACATTCTTATGGGTGAGGTACCCGCTAGTTTATCTAATAACAATTATAGTCCCGCTGAATTAAATACCGCTTCATATATTTCTACCGCGCTAAATATAGATAATTTTCATTGTTTTCTGTCTTTAGACGAATCCTTACATAAATTTTGGAACATTGAAGAAATACCTTCAAAACATTTTATGAGCCCTGCTGAACTGGAGTGTGAACAGCTGTACGCTTCTACTGTGTCACGTGACTCCAGTGGTAGGTATTGTACCGCGTTACCATTCTGTAAAAATCTAGATTCACTTGGAAATTCTTATGCTGTCGCTTATCGACGTTTAATTAACTTAGAAAAAACTAAGCTTCGCGACCCTGTTTTGCGCGCTAGTTATAATGAAATAATCCAAGAGTATATCGATCAAAATTATTTAACTGAAACTACACCTAGTTCTTTTAATCAGACTGTAGGTTATTACATACCGCATCACCCTGTTGTTAGGAATGATAAACAAACCACTAAGGTTCGCATCGTTCTTGATGCAAGCGCTAAGTCTCATAATGGCGTGTCATTGAATGACTTGTTACACACAGGGCCGAATTTACAGGCTGACATATTTTTATTACTTTTAAAATTCCGCTTGTTCCCTATTGCAGTTACAGCTGACATAAAACAGATGTATCTTCGAATTGCTGTTATTGATGAGCACCGAAAATACCAAAAAATATTGTTTCGTTTTAATACCGCTGAACCTATTCGCGAATTTCAATTTAATCGAGTTGCATTTGGTCTTAAACCTAGTCCCTTCCTAGCCATGCGCACTGTGCGCCAGCTATCAGAGGATGAAACTCCACCCGATTCTATTATACTGCTCTTTCAAAAAATTTAAGAGCAACTACCTTTACTCTCGTCTTTAAAATTACCTCGTCATGTAGCCGTTACTATGGGTTGCGTGACAAATATAGTAGGTTTTGCTGATGCCAGCTTGAATGCATATGGCTGCGTCATATACTTACATGTCATTGACTTCTTCTTCTTCTACTTCAAATGATTCCACCCCGCGCACCCCATTTTGGAGGGTTGTGGGAATCTCATATTAAATCTATTAAAACGCATTTATATCGTGTTATCGGTTCTCAGCTTCTTACCTACGAGGAGCTTTCGACTGTTCTCACTGAAATTGAGGCAGCTCTAAATTCCAGACCGCTCTGTGTCCTGAATGAGGATCCGTACCCAGAACCGCTTACTCCCGCTCACTTTATAATGGCTTCTCCGTTAACTTCGTTGCCTGTCGTGAATGTTCCCGAAACGACGAAGTCTCTGACTTGCCGCAAGAAATTGCTTGACCAAATGGTTTGTAGTTGCTGGAAGAGATGGCGTATAGAATATTTACATAATTTTCAAGTTAGACAAAAATGGTTGAATGCCGCAGACAGTATTAAGATTGGTACAGTGGTTCTCATACATCAGGATGATGTCCCTCCTTTACGTTGGCCATTAGGTATAATCACCGAAGGTTTTCCCGGCAAGGATGGGACAACCCGCGTTGCTATGGTGAGGACATGCAGTGGCTCTTTCAAGAGACCCGTTGTCAAACTATGTCCTTTACCTTCTCAATAACATGACCGCGTTATTAAAACCATAATTTATCTTTAGTTAATATGCTTAAAATATCTTTTTTTTTATAAGTCCGCTTTAATATAATTTCTTTCCTTTTGAGAATATTACATATCCTCAAAGCCGGGCAGGATGCTCGCGCAAGTTTTTTATTTATAAGTTTTTTCCGCTTACAACACAGAATTGAGCGAATCATTCCTACCAATTCATTCCTAATCGACCAATCGGAAACTTTCCCGCCACTGCGAGCATCCGTCAACTGTGATTTGGACAAGAAACGTTAGTGTGTTCATCACATTCAACCGCTCCGCTATAAAAACTGTATAACTATTATAAATAAGTGTTGGCCGACACAAGTGTGACATTTAAACAAGTGAAAAAGTGCATCAGGAAGAAACCAGGGAACACGTGAGACGTCTGCAAAGGGCTGTCCTTGCCACGTGTTTCGTCCAGAAGGTCTCAAGTAAGTCCATCCATCCATATTCATCAAAACCTCATTTCCCGTATGCTCAATTCTGTGTCGACCAGCAGTCCACGACGCTAAAATCTACATTACCAACAAAATTAATTCACCGCATATCAAGGTCCTTCGAAGTCGTTTAAAACTTAGCCACCAGAGCTTCTACTGCACTCCTTGTACTGGGAGTTCATAATGCTACGGTGTAAGATGTGAGATATGCTCTGTTGGATTCTCAATACTCGACTCCATGCCGAGAGTTGAAAGTCCAGTGCACAATTAAAAATTGGCGCTACCGCTGAGTACCTAACGCCGATTTTTCCTAATATTTAATTACCAAGTTTAGATACTTTTTTAAGTTTTATAGTCTAGTTCACTAGACCACAACACTTTACCAAGTCTACAATTCTACAAAATGTTAGGAAACATTTTGTAACATAGAAATTACAAATTAGTAAGGGTTTCAATTTACAATTATTTCTGAGTTTTAAAAACGTAACACAAAAAAAACATGAGGTATGTGTATAAATTGTAGACTTGTCACTACAGTTTACATATTATTAAGGTTTTTCCGATAGAGTTAGACGGCTTAGAGTTTTGTAGTATACGGACTTGTAAAATTAACAAAATATTGTAATCGTAAAATTTAGCGGTACAGTCCAGTGTAATATAGACTCATTTTATTAACAACAATGACAAGGCAACACCGATTGTCTTGAGAAGTAGGTAATAGCTTATCACAAAACCTGTTTACAAACAACTTCTATTTTAATTGCAATCACGTGCAATGCCCTCTTATCATTTCGTAGGTATAAACAATATCTGCTCTATACAAACCATTGAAAATGTATTTTGTGTGTTAAAGAATAAAGTGGACACTCGCTTGGTAGGTAACTGACACGTGTTATGCCTTTGAAAATATATGAAGTTTAAATGGTTTGAGGCCCCAGAAACCTGATATTGCTTTGGTTTTAATAATATTTACAAATACAAACTTAATAATAAACAAATAACAGATAACATATAATTTAACGTTACCCCATTAGTGTATTGAGGCCAACACAAATCAAGGTACCCCAAATTTCTTTGATAGTTATTCAACTTTATTACAATAGAATAAGGTTCATATTCAATTGGGATAGCTTGATGTGCTGGCATCGGCACCTAATTTCGCCTGTTCACTAATACCGTATTCACACGGTTCGGTTTTAGTTTAAACCTTTGGTGGTTCTACAAAAAATATTTTGTTTGGATTTACACAACATCACGCCTGTAATCACCAAAGGCTTAAGCAGTAGCAGTACCTATATAGAAAGTACCTTTTTTTACGCGAGAACCTATAATAGACGCGTAGACTTTCGAGGAAAAGACCAGGGAGTGTGGGATTCTTACCTCACTAAAACTACGCTGGTGATCACCATCAGCATGTGGAACCAGTTACCTCTTAAAAGACCACTCCAGGATCAATAGAGGAAGTACCTATAGTAGACCTCCATTTCGCCTGTTATCTTTGAGTCCCATGTAATAGGAGGCGATACTATTGCCATCAACCGGGCACAAACCGACACCATTGCAGGCTCATCATCTGCCTAGCCTTTTCCCAACTATGTTGGGGTCGGCTTCCAGTCTAACCGGATGCAGCTGAATACCAGTATTTTACATGGAGCGACTGCCTATCAGACCTCCACAACCCAGTAACTGGGCAATACGATACCCCTTGGTAAGACTGGCCACTTCAGGCTGCTACTGAGAAATTCCAGAAGAAAACTCAAATCACCCATAAGTAGCCAGAATGTCTTCTACACTACTAGTATTTCTATGGTGGTTCAAACACGACGCGACTTATTAATGCATTACTAACTAATTTATGATTTGTTGAACACTGTGATTTGAATATATTAAGCACGTTAAGTGTTTGATCCCGGCTGTCATTTGTTCATCTCATCTCTCATCCGCACAGTCGTTACGAATCGTCAGAAGCCCGAAAATCTGACAGCCAGTCTTACCAAATGTATCGTATTACCTATACTGGGATATGGAGGTCAGATAGGCATAGAAAATACTGGTATCCAGCTGCATCCGGTTAGACTGGAAGCCGACCCCAACAATGTTGGAAAAAGGCTAGGCAGATTTTTAGTGACTTGAATTTTTAACTGGCTAATTTTGAGTAGTGTAAGTGCACGACGGGCCTAAAGAATACACAAGTTACTTATACGTATATAATAATATGTCATAATAACAATCTACGATCGCTCTATTTCCTCTTCACTTGTCTGTATGCCCGGCCCGTGCGCAGTTACAACCACAGTCGTCACCCGGCGCGCGACACATATCAACATGATACTCGAAATATTGTTGTTTTTGCTAACTACCCTCGTAGGGTACTACATCTACAGTTATAAACAAATAAATAACTTCTTCAAACATCGGGGTGTGAAACACTTTCCGGGAGTGCCGTTTTTCGGCAACATGTATAACACGACGTTCTTGAAAAAGCATTTTCTGGACGAAATTCAGGCGATACACGATGCGTTTCCGGATGAAAAGTGAGTATTTTTATCCTTATTTGGTAAATCCATAACATAATATTACCTACACCTGTTTCTTTTCAAAAACTTTTTTACAAAAAATAAAACCGACTTCCAAAAAAAACACTACAAAGTGAAAAATAATTTTGATTTCGGAAGTCGGTGTCTTCGGTTTTGTATTTTCATTTTTTGCCACCGACTTCCGAAATCAAAATTATTTTTCACTTTGTAGTGTTTTTTTTTGAAGTCGGTTTTATTTTTTGTAAAAAAGTGTTTATTTTTCACTTTTTAGTTGTGGTACCTACACAACCCACACCCCAAAATTTTAATACCACTACCTGGTATGTAAATTACAGTGACAGGAACTTATTAGAACATCGTCCACATACAATAAGTAGGATTTTTTTTTAATTTTTGTTGATTTTTCAAAAACCGCTTATCCGATTCGATAAAAATTTTATGGGACCATTTGGGAAGTATACCCTTTCCAACAAAAAAAGAATTTTTCAAATCGGTTGGCAAGCAAAGGAGTTATGCGCGAACAAACATAAAAAAAATATATATATACAGTCGAATTGAGAACCTCCTCCTTTTTTAGAAGTCGGTTAAAAATGTAGATCCATTTCGCCAGTTATTTTTAAATCCCATGTCATTATAAAATAGTCTAACAAAACATGTTTGTCTCTACACAAAAAAAAATTAAACAAATCTATTTTTTTTTTAATGCTCTTGGATAGATTAGTCAAACATATTTTTACGTTCTATTGATATAGGTATGAGAAAACCAAATCGTTTTTTTTTTTGTATCATAGACCCCTACAAATGTTTTACTCAACTTTTGTTAAGCCTTAGGTAACAAAACGCCAAACGCCTGCCAGGCGTTCCTGCACCTGTTTCTTTACCATGATTATAGCATCCCTTAGTAAAATATAATTTAAATATCGGAAGTCGGTGTCTTTGGTTTTGTATTACCAGTTTTTGCCACCGACTTTCGATATTAAAAGTTTTATTTTTCTCTTATGAGTTTTTGTACCTACTTACCACTGTCAATATTCGTATCCACTACTAAACTTGCTATGTAAACAACAGTGACCTGAAGTACCTACTAATATGTCATCAAGATAAAAATGTTCAATGATGTTAAAATGAAAACTACTATGTTAAATTTAGAATCACGTAAATCAGATCATAAATATCAGCGTAATTAGTGCAAAAACATTTAAAAAAAATCATCATCTGACTAGCCTTTTCCCAGCTATGCTGGGGTCGGCTTCCAGTCTAACTGGATGAGGCTGAATACCAGTATTTACCATGGAGCGACTTCCTATCTGACCTCTACAACCCAGTAACCAGGCAATACGATACCCCAAAAAAAAAACAATCAAATTGAGAACCTCTTCCATATTGAAGTCGGTTAATAAGTAATCTCTTCCATATTACTAACAACTTATTGTATGTCAAACATACCCGTTATTTTTCATTGTAATAAACACAACTCTTAAATATAATATTACAACCTTAAACGAGCTCTTTCCTTTGTTTTCTGTATATACTTGTACATAATACGTGATTTATATCGTTTAGTTCTAGGTTAAGTATTGTATTTAAGATTTGTGTATACAAAAATAAATTGGAAATAAATGAAACAGGACTTGAAACTGAAATATACAGGGTGGAATTTTGTAATGCTACCTGGAGGGAAAGTACTCTTAATACCGTAGATAGAAAATTTTACTCAAAGGAAACATTCCTTTATTTTTGAATAGAAAGAAAACTGCATTCAAAGATTTCCAAAAATTCGCTTGCCACACCCAGGAATCGAACTGACTAAAATCTGCAAAAAGTACACCCTGTACTTTTATTGCATCGATCGTTAGGATCAATTATAAGGATGAAATCTCTCGAACAAACGTGATAAATTAAATGATAGTAAAACCATGAAATCTTAAATTATTTACAAAAAATGATAAACTAACTAATTAGTTGCCCTAAATGGGCTCCATTTTTTTGAATACACAAATGTATTCTTTATTCTTATAATTTCTAGTAACCTTAAACGTGCTGAGGTGAATATTATAAAAGTAGTTCTTCAGAGACAAAATTTTCGATTTCTATGGGTATATTTCTCTAACCAACTAACAAAACAGCATGTAATTTTTTTTTGTACAGTTTAGCCTTTCCTCTAACTGGGACAAATGATATTTTTTAAATAATTGCTGTCTAGGTACAAAATAAAAATATTTGAAGTCTGTTCTTCTGATTCATATAGCGCGTCCGTTTGCCATTTTCCGGAACAAAATGGTCGATGTCGCATTTTCCCTTTGATACATCAATATAAATAATAATTATATCGAAAGGAAAAGAATTGTCCCCTTACAAAAAAAACGTGTATTAGTTATAACTACGTTAGTGTGTTTATAAATAAGTAAATAAGAAGTGTCCGGCGTATAATACTGATTTATGTGGCATGAGCTGCGCTTGACCATACTTGGTCTGGTAATGGTAATGAGAGTCTGCATCCCCGCGCGGGGGGAAGCCAGTCGTGCAACGAACGAGCGTGAAGGTGGATGAGGGGCTGGTTGGCTTAGATCCCGGTGTTACGAAGGTAAACATCTGATTCATCTGTGCTTGGTGCTGTGATTTTCAGGATATCGACGTTCAAATATTTTGTGCCCAGAAGAACACACAAAAAATCAAAAATCTCTTTTGGGCACAAAATATTTGAACGTCGATATCCTGAAAATCACTTTATAAAAACGAGTCCCTCATTCAAATATATGTTATTTGGTATACCTATTTTCATATGAACATGTGTTACAGAGCTGAAAGTGAAATTTAATTTTGACCATATGAATTCAGTCGAAGAATCAAATTTCGAAGAACTACCCATAAATCGTATTCTGAACTTCAACTCTCAACTCGTTTACTTTCGCATAAGGCGATATACACATGGCACCGCGCTCCGCCGCGGTAGGCGGTGATGCGGATCTCATGTCGCATTGGTCTCTAAGAAATCCGTTGATGCCTAACATACGTACACCGCCCGACCGCGCGGTGCCCGTTTCTACCGCAAACTGCTCCTACCGCGCGGTCGAGCGGTGCCGTGTGTTAATCGCCTAAGATTTAATGAAAATTTGATTTTTTACGTATCTCCACAAAAAAAATGTAAAGGGATGAGATTTGGTGATCTCGTAATTGTACCGGATAAGACGATTGAAGATTGGTAAAAAACCAATCTTCAATCGTCTTATCCAAAAAGTAACTCGTCATTTTAATGGATAAATCACGTCAATGATAATTATTTATTACAGACATAAGTACTAACAGATGGATCTTTAACTTAAAGAGCTTTAACTTGACTCATTAAATTTATAAGTCCAGATTTCATGGTTTCCTATCATTTAATTTATCAAGTGTGTTCGAGAGATTTCATCCTTATAAGTGATCCTAACGATCGATGCAATAAAAGTACAGGTTGTACTTTTTTCAGATTTTAGTTGGTTCGATTCCCGGGTGTGTCAAGCGAATTTTTTGAAATCTTTGAATGCAGTTTTCTTTCTATTTAAAAATAAAGGAATGTTTCCTTTGAGTAAAATTTGCTATTTACAGTATTAAGAGTACTTTCCCTCCAGGTGGCATTACAAAATTCCACCCTGTGTGTATAAACATATTCACATGAAGGTATAAAAAACAGTACCTAAATTACATTGCTCCAAGAAAAAATAAATTACCTAAGATTTAGTAAGAAATAAGGTTAATGAATCTTTGATATCAGTGATACACTTCTTATTTGCTAATTGGAGGATAATATGAGGTAATTACAGACTTGGATGAGACTCGCACAGACCAGGGATGCATGGCAAAAGTAAGGTCTATACGCAGCATTAGGTGGGACAAGGCTGACAATAATAATGATGATGACGCGGTAGTAAAAAACTAATAATGATTTGACTACCTCATTTTTCACTGTTTTTATAAGAATTTACTGAATTCATCCAAACACTGACTATTTTGACGCCACAACATAATGGTGCTAATCACCAGCACAACAAGTTACCACAAACAGTCAAATTTTTCCAATTTGAACTTAACTTTCAACGTTTTAAGGTTTAAAATTACTTGGAGAAATTTGACAGTTTGGTTTGACTTAATGCGGTGGCGACTGTACATAAACCCCGCCTCTTTCCATCTCTTTCTTATTGTATGCCAAAGTAAAGGACCGCAATAACGTAAAAAAAACTTAATTTTGTCCGTAACATTCAACATCGTCATCATTGGCAGCCTTGTTTCACCCACTGAGATAGACCAACAACCTCTTGTACCCTGTTTTCCTGGTCTGTGCGCAACATAATCATTGATATTTCCAGATACGTGGGATTCTTGGAGTACACGATGCCGGTACTCCTGATCCGGGACCCTGACCTGATCAAGGCCATCACCGTTAAAGACTTCGACCACTTCACTGACCACAGGGAGTTCTTCACCGAAGAGTCGGATCCTCTGTTCGCTGGCAGCCTGTTGCTGATGAAAGGTAATAAACTCAAACTCGACCAACACCTCAGGAAGCTCTTTGCTTGGCTGGGGCAAGGGTTTGATTTAGAAAGCAGTACTCCTGGACAATACATGCATAATGAGGAGGTTCCTTCCTTCAGAGCCCTGACTATTTTACAGCTGATTTATATAGCACCATCTTCATCACTCCATGCCAGACAAAGTCAGGTCTCGAGTTCGAACTCAAGATGTCTGAGAGATATTCCTCAACAGTATGTGAAGCTAAGTCAGAGGCCCATGGGCAGAATAAAAACTCTGACACAAATGACATTCGGGTGCTGTAGAATTGACAATTTGAAACGGTCAAAAATAAAATATGCTATCGCATAAAGGAAAGGCCGCTCGTCTTAAAAACTCCCATCACCGTACAGAAATTAAAGATGATGCGAGATGATACATCAATCATTCGAAATCATTTATTCGGGCACCAAATTTATATGGACTCGTTACTTGGTCTGAAATAAAGATTTATTTATTTATTGTTATATTTCATACAAATCACGTACAAATTCCGCGTTTCGACAGTTCATAAAAAGTAACATAACTGACTATCCTTTCAAATAGGTACAATTGTTGAGGTCAACTCGAAGCCAACGTTCAATAACTGACGAAACCATACCTCACGTGACTTTGACCCATTTGGTTGCGTAGCTGTGCGCATGCATCGTCTGGATGATCGTGTTATTGTAGCTCCCCTCCAATTACATGCCATTACACCACGTCCCGAACTGCGCCAATGTCAGATTGTCATAAATTGTGCGGAGTTATACAATCAAGTCGATTGCTCCCGGATACGCGAACATGGCACCCAGACCTATCATACGCAAAAATACTCTGTTCCTTATTGACCTCTCTTGGGTCGCTTTGGGGGTGGGAGATCTTTTACATGTATGAAGTATTGTTTCTTTATAACGGGTCGTTTGCCCTCGGGCTTGTATGGTACTCGTAATTAGATAGAGTGTATGTTTTCAGGTGAAAGATGGCGAGAGATGAGGACAACCTTGAGCCCAGCATTCACTGGTTCCAAAATGAAGTTGATGCTGCCCTTAATTGTAGAAAATACTCAGAACATTATTAACTACCTTCTTGGTATGTACAAATTTATGACAGGGTGGTGAAAATTAATGGAATTTGTAACAAAATCACATCACGCATGTTATTCTCGAAGGGTTAGGCCGAGTTGTGTTTATCTATATGTATATATATTTTGCCAGTCCCAAAAATAAAAAAATCCCATCCCATGGAATAGTGGACGAGTCCATTGACACTTTAAGGACCTCATGTTCAGCAATACCACTTTGAACCACTAGACCAACAACGAGGTATTAGTAACAAGTTTTATAAAAAATCAGACAAAATCACAGAACGATTAATTTCCTCGTCTAATAAAATGGTTCCTAATTATTATTTTCCAGATCATCAATCAGAAAACATTGAAGTGGACGACCTGATGCGTCGGTACACCAATGACGTCATCGCATCAGCTGGCTTCGGCCTCAAGATCAACTCTCTAGAGGATCGAGACAATGAGTTCTACAAAATTGGCAACCAAATCTTTAACTTCAACCTGAAACAGAGAATGTTAATAATATTAGCTACTTTGAGCCCTGAGCTCACTAAGGCAAGTGTCACGTAAAAATCCAACCAGTTTAAATGGAACAAACAATCAGTGTCCATCACTAATTTAGTTTTGTATCCTACAGAAACTAGGCATACGGTTATTCCCTGAAAAGACGTACAACTTCTTCAGAAACCTTGTGGCTTCTACAATGGAATACAGGAAGAAAGAACACGTGGAGCGACCTGATATGATTCAACTGCTCATGGAGGCTAAAGGAGGTAAATATCTGCGTGGCAATCAGACATTGTGAAAATATGCGAGTGCGTAACCATATTGGTTTTGACTTAACTCCAGCAAGTCTTTTGGGCTTATACCACCATAATGGTCTCGAACCGGTGCGTCCTCCCTTCAGATTCCCGACATACGGTGCGCGTTGGGCTAGTTGGCCACGTATTCAAAGTCTTCGAGGATACTATAGAGTGAGATAAGCCCGACGATTGTACAGAAAAAAACTAGAAATGTTAATTATTATTTATTAAGTCTTAGAGTACTTTTATACTTACCATATCGACATACTACATCCTCAGTGTATGAACTAGCAGGAGTCTTTTCTGTCAGGAAGATATTTATATACGAAATATACCTTACCTACCCATTTCACGAAAGCGTAGAGTACTACCCTGTACCTCGTACCAAATCAAAATTTGCTAGAAGATACTATTGTTATCTAGCTCCGCACACCTATAATAAATTTAATAATATTCTGAAATTAAACAAGTTTAATAACAACAAATTTAAAATAGTTATATTTAATTGGCTAAAGACTTTAGATTATATTGAAGTAGAAAATATTTTGATAACGTAATGTATTCTAAATTTTCCATCATACACACACGCAGTCTCACACACACAGACACACCCACACACACATGCACACACACAATACACATACACCCATGGCAGCACGCTTGATACTTAACTTTATTGTTTTACTTAGTTTCCGAATTTTTATATTTATTAGATATTTTTTTTCGCTCACTATTTGTGTTAAAATAATTCAGTCAGACATAAAGTATTGTCACTTTATTAGGGGGAAGACACTAACACCTGCAACACAGTTTTTACTAGCGTAGGTGTTAGAGAATTCATTATTGTAATTGTAATTACTTATGTCAATAAATGAATTTAAATTTAAATTCCTACCACTCTTTGCAGAATGGGCTCCAGACGAGTTGACTGGGCAAGTGTTCATCTTCTTCGCTGCTGGCTTTGACACCACTGCATCTGTTCTGGTAATGACCATCCACGAGCTTGCCATAAACCCCGACGTCCAAGAGAGGTTGTACCAGGAATGCAGACAGCTTACAGAGGACAAGGGACTCACGTTCGATTGTCTCAGTGAACTTAAATATTTTGACTGTGTGATACACGGTAGGTCACTTTGCACACTTTTATCGTGAAAATGCATTTCTTTTCAAGGTTTAAAAATAATTCAGACAGCCCTGGTGAGTTCCAAAGCTGCTACTGGTACTTTTAAAATCTCGCCGAAAATAACTCAAAAACTCGACACGCAATAAATTATGATTGCGAGTGTCAACAAAATCACAAACTATGGAAAAACCGAACGTACAAGCTTGACGATTTACGTGCGTAAAAAATGTACAACATTTTCTGTTGAAAATATTCTGTTTTCTAAGTTACTATAAAAATATTCTAATCTTTTTGGGAGTTAGAGATATATTATGTTTGAGCTGGTTGGGGTTGAAATACTACGGCCATGGGGTCCGAGTGCCCACTTGGATTTTCGTGTTGGCGGTTGGTCGAATCTTCACGTGACCAGGGGGTTGGCCTATTTTTTGACTAAAGCAAGCATTGCCATACAACGTGACAATGTTGACAGCGTTTTGAGCATTTTTCCTATTGACAGCGATGCGGAGGAATTTTTTAATGCCCCATAACTCTTTTCCCTCTATTTTTTATACATATGTGTATACGAACTGTACATAATTGTTACTGTTTTAAGTCAGTAATCCTTTATATATTATTATGTAAATAATTCCAAAGTGAAAGACGGTGAAAGCGTTCAGTCGAAAAATGTACCCCGTACGTAAAACGTACTATTCTCGAAATGCACCTTTCGAAAATGTTAAAAGTTGTTAGTCAGTTATAATATGCCTGAGTAAAATTTCTTAACTTTCAGAAACCCTAAGGAAGTGGACGCCGGCTATTTTTATGGACAGGACCTGCGTGAAGACCTATGAGCTACCTCCACCAAGGGAGGGGGGACAGTCTTACACTGTAAGTAAAACAAGATGGATTATGTTTACATTCTTATGGGTTTCTTACGGATGGGAATGAAGTATTACGAATTTGAAAGGTAAAATGATAATTTCCTTTAATAAAAACTTTTTTACAAAAAATAAAACCGACTTCCAAAAAAACACTACAAAGTGAAAAATAATTTTGATTTCGGAAGTCGGTGGCAAAAAAAAGAGAATACAAAACCGAAGACACCAACTTCCGAAATCAAAATTATTTTTCACTTTGTAGTGTTTTTTTGGAAGTCGGTTTTATTTTTTGTAAAAAAGTTTTTATTTTTCACTTTTTAGTTGTGGTACCTACCTAACCCCCCAAATTTTAATACCACTACCTGGTATGTAAATTACAGTGACAGGAACTTATTAGAACATCGTCCACATATATTAAGTAGATTTTTTTTAGATTTTTGTCGATTTTTCAAAAACCGCTTATCCGATTTCGATAAAAATTTTATGGGATCATTTGGGAAGTATACCCTTCCCAACTAAAAAAGAATTTTTCAAATCGGTTGGCAAGCAACGGAGTTATGCGCGAACAAACATAAAAAAAAAAAAATTATACAGTCGAATTGAGAACCTCCTCCTTTTTTAGAAGTCGGTTAAAAATGATTCTTCTCCTTCGTGTTGCTGACAAGAGATCACTTTAAATTTTACTGGCCTAAAACTTCGCCATGGTTAAAAATGATTTATTATTGTTTTATTATAGTTGAAACCCGGTGACATAATCTACAACATGGTGAACTGCATCCAGATGGATCCGAAATACTTCCCTGACCCGCATAAGTTCGATCCTGAGAGATTTTCTGAAGAGAACAAGCACGATATTAAACCATGCACTTTTTCGCCTTTTGGAGGGGGCCCGAGAATTTGCATCGGTAAGTTGTTTTTATCGTCATCGAGTTATATAATATAGTTATTAAAAAAAAAACTAAATTAATAAAATATAGTGCAGATATATTTATTAATTTAGGTTTTTTTATTGCGCTGTGAAACTAGAAAAATGATAAACGCATTACGTTATTTCTAGGCAAGATATTGTACCAGGCATGCATAATGTAACAGGAGTTTTGATTCACAGGAATGAGGTTCGCGATGATGGAGCTCAAAGTTCTGATTTACCAAATAATCCTGAACTTCAACATCGTG
Organism: Hyppa rectilinea; assembly: GCA_951799385.1. Classification (NCBI taxonomy): domain Eukaryota; kingdom Metazoa; phylum Arthropoda; class Insecta; order Lepidoptera; family Noctuidae; genus Hyppa; species Hyppa rectilinea. Next base: position 1,690,023 of record OX637309.1, on the reverse strand, counting down.
AAGACTGAGAAGACTTTGGACCCGATCAAGTTGGAGCCTCATAACTTTAACATCAGAGCCGTGAATGGAACTTGGGTGAAATTCCAAAAGAGAGAATAATTGTATATGTTTTAGAAAGTGATTTTTTAAGATGGCTAGCTTATAACTCTAAACTATACATTTGTTTCGTATTATGTTCATTAATTATGAGTCATTAGTAATTGTTAGAAGACGAACGATTGCGCTAATCTCTGGAACTACTGGTCCGAATTGAAAAAATATTTTTGTGTGGGATAGTCCATTTATCGAGGAAGGCTATAGGCTATGTAACATCACGCTACGACCAATAGGAGCCGAGCAGTGGGTGAAACCGTGCGGGAGCCGCTAGTTACGTATGAAGTAACAATTACATTAAGCTTTCTGGTAATTGAAAAGTAAAAAATGCAGTTTAGTAATAGTGGAGGTCTATGATAACGGGTTGTTGCACTTGTTATGTGATATTTGCATCTTTAGCATTAAAATATGAATAAGTATTAATTACAATCATCATCATCATGAGATAGATAGATGTACTACTCTGTCAAGAAAGTACCGGGAAAAGATCAATAATACACAAAATGTCTGTTATTCATCCAAATTTATTTTATCACCTTCAAAGTATGCTCCTTTAGAAACGATACACTTGCGCCAACGAATAATCCATTTATCAAAACATTTTTTAAACGCTGCTTCCGGAATTGTGTTCAGTTCTCGCCGCGAATTCTCCTTTATGTCTTCTATCGATTGGAAACGGGTACCACGAAGTGGTAATTTGAGTTTAGAAAAAAGAAAAAAGTCAGCAGGAGCTATATCTGGTGAATATGGTGGTTGCTGGATGGTATTTGTTGAGTGTTTGGTCAAAAATTCGTTCACAATGATAGCCTTGTGCGAAGGCGCATTGTCGTGGTGCAAAATCCAAGAATTTTTCTTTCCACAAATCTGGCATTTTTCGTCGAATTTGCTCTCTTATTCGCCGCATAACGCTCAAATAATATTTTTTATTTACCGTTAGACCTTCCGGTAAGAATTCAGAGTGCACAACACCGCGATAGTCAAAGAAAACAGTCAACATGACTTTGACTTTTGATCGACTTTGGCGTGGTTTTTTCGGTTTCGGTTCAGTTGGAAGGCGCCACTCCGAAGCTTGTTGACTAGTTTGCATGTCAAACTCGTAAACCCACGTCTCGTCACCAGTAACAATGCGTTTCATGAATGTTGGGTCCGAACTGACTCTTTCTAGCATGTCCTCAGCGACTTTAATGCGATTGAGTTTTTGGAGAAAATTCAGATCTTTTGGGACTAGCCGAGCAGCAACATGTTTCATACCCAAATGATTAGTTAAAAAGGTACGGATCGACTCGTGAGATACAGAAAGTTCGGCGGCTATCTCTCTCAGAGTTGAATGGGGATTTTCAGTCACTATTTTCTTCACGTTTGCGATGTTAACTTCAGTTGCAGACGTTGACGGCCTACCAGAGCGAGGCAAATCTTCCATCACATCTCGACCGCTTTTGAACGCTTTGAACCACTCATAAGCACGAGTTTTTGATAAAGTCGATTCACCGTAAGCCTTCTGTAACATTTTCAGTGACTCCGAACACGAAATTCCATTGGCGATGCAAAATTTAAGACAAACTCTTTGTTCGATATTTTTGTCCATTATGAAATTCGCAATACACACTATTACTAAAACCAGCACTGTATTTAATATAAATTACAGATGCAACTCAAACTCCGCGCCAAAATGGAAAACAGTTGTGCCAATCTAACAACTACAAAAAAACAAAAATTTGAATTTGGAACCATAAACAAATCATCCATTCCCGATACTTTTTTGACTGAATGTATGTCGTGACTGTTTAATATTTTGTGAGAAGATGAATTTATCACTTTCTTGTTTGTATTTTGTTTATTTTATTCAGCTTTGTTTTTATTTATTTTTTTAGTTTCAAACAAAAAAAAACGCACTTTGTTTACGAAACATCTTGTATGTTGTTTGTAAAATGTATTTTTTTTTTCTATTTATACGGTACAACGCCTTGGAAGTTGTTCTGTAGTGTTGTGCATGTACATTTAAATAAATAAATCATCATTCGTCTGCCTTTATCCCAATTTATTAAATCTGTCAAATATTAATTACTTTTAATACTTTATTACTATTAATAACCGCGCCAATTGTCCGAAAGGGTTACCGCTACCCCGGAATATAAAGGGCTAAGGAAGGAACATGGATGGGTTTTAGTCAGTAAAAGTCTGACACTCCCTTCCGCTCCACCCAGAGCGGGAGAAGTCATTGGATGGTTTCCCACCCTCAAAAAAAAAGTATCTTATGGTAAATCATTTGGTATGGTACTGTATAAGTTCCTATCTGCAAGTAACATTTTATTATTATTATTTCTCTTTAAGTACAGTCACCAGTAAGTCGCACATCAATTTACCACAAACTGTCAAAGTTTGACAATCGATTTTGAACTTAACAGTTATCATTTTAAGTTTTAAAATAATTTGGAGAATATAACGTAGTATAGTAAAAGTACAGTATACTATTACGAAAAACAGAATCATACAAGAAAATGATATTCAGTTTTTAATTAAGTGACTTAATTACGTACGAGGCGAAACACGCAGAGGGTTGAAATTTTTACCAAGTTCCCACTTTATAAAAATGTAGGATGTTGAATAAATAAAAAGTTTCTGTAGTTGCTACTCGTACCACTGGGAGTTACTGGCCGGCAAGACATTCGCCAAGTAGGTTTTTGAACATAGTTTTTATTTATTAACTTCTAGTATAACGCTAAGTAGATTTATATGACTGTGGTAAGGTCTCTTGCTGATAAACTGGTTGTAAAAACATATATTAAGCGTAGTTCATGTTCATTCGAGTATTTTTTCTTAACGTAGGTAGTTTTAGTATTTTTCTAGTTGTTAAATATTATTTAAATATAATACACATAAAAATATATACACAATTTAAAAAAAAAATTAGACAACCAAAAACTAAAATATACATATAATATATTATGCACAGTCCACAGGTAACTGTAAAACCACTAACTGTAAAATTTTCTCAATCCGTTTTGAACATAATAATCAACTCACTAAGGTTTAAAATCATTTGGTGTAATTTGACAGTTTGGTATAACTTGACGCCTTGGCGACTGTACAAGCAGGTACTACCTATATAAAGGAAAAAAAAGGGAAGAGCTCACTAGGCATAAACAATTTTGGAATAGTCCCCAAAAGTCTGGCAATGTTGCTATGTTAGATGGCAATGTTGATTATATGACCTAAAAACTGAAAAACTCTCTAGTCACGTTTAGAGTCGACCAACCACAGGGCATTGTCCCGAAATATTCGATGAGCAATTGGGCCTCACGGCCCTAACTTACACTAGAAATTCTTCGATCGCCGAGCCGACCAAAACGAATGGGTGGCTCGCTGCCATGTCTGGTCGTACAATACCAGCTACATTTAAAATGGATTTTAGAATACTTTAAATAATTTATAAGTTGAATCGATTCTGTTCAAAAGGTGCTTTAGCACATCTGAAGAACTTCAAAACGGCCTCTTGGATAATTTATTTTGCTGGGGCCTGCTTCCATAAACAAAAAGAGCGGAGAAAATACATAAAATTGGGAGCAAAACAGCGGTATCTGAAAAGGGTGAAATTATCGTTAAAATGTTTTTGCTTCTTCCTAGATACAAACGTTTCAAGTTTTTGTAGAGTGTTATTTATTAATGATGGTTCTCATTTCTACAGTTAATCTATTCTTAAGTAAGTGATCAGGACAGCATAAGTAGCAGTGGGTGCCCGGTAATCACATCGATGACAACAATGCAATGATACTAATAATTTGAAATAATCGAGCTGTTCATTTCTGAGCAAGTAAGACCAAATATTATTAATTAATCGTTTGGCTATTAAAAAAAAGGAATGAACTGTGTAAATTCAACGTAACTGTTCGTATTGACACTGCCGCGTTGATTGTGTTTGTAACCGCAATTCTGATTGCAAATACAGATTCAATTTTTCTCTATCCTGTTATACCTATGTCCCTGGTAGGCAGAAGGATTATTTATTATATGCAGGTTTAATAAGAAATTATGGAAAGAATGTGGAACGATTTTAGTTTTTTCGTTTCTTTGAGTTTTTAGCAAGAAATATATAAACAAAAAGAGAAAATCTAGAACAACATCTAGAATTTTCACTGATTTCAATTTCACCTTATAATTGAACGTCTATCACTGATATCAGTGTAAATATTCCACAACAATGATGACAGCGTCCAAGTCATTAGTGAAGTTCACCAGTTCACAAAACAGTTTTATCACAAAAAATGTTTTTTTTTTAACAATAAAACCGTATAATAATATGTATAATAATTGGGTTAGTTATCGGAACGCGATAGCATAGAGCCCACAATAACTATTTACTACGCGGTTTTATTCCACGCGTCTACGGTTTCATTTTAACCAGTCAATACCAAAACTTGTCTATTGCATGAGTTTTTTTAACCGTCTAGGTTTGATATTGGCTTTGTATTTGTTAGGTGGTCTAAAGGTATTTTTTTAAGAATGTGATACTGATTTTAGTTTTTTCGGTTTTTTGAAATGGAATCCTACAATAAAATATTTTTTTAGGTTTCTCGATCAAAATGCGGAATCGTTTTTCGGAAATCTGAGGTACGTAGCGTCGAAGCAGCGTTTTTACTTGTCTTACATAAAATTAATTCAATTTATCTAACGATGTCTCCTTTAGACCTACCGGCAGACGAACAAACAATAATTTAAACACTCTGCCAGGTCTGAACCAAACCGCGGGATTTGCCGAAAGGTTTACCGCTACCCCAGAACACAAAAGGCTAAAGTAAGGAACATGAATGGGTTTTAGTCAGTAAGAGTCTGACACTCCCTTCCGCTCCACCCAGGCCGGGATGGATCATTTGACGATTTACTCGCAACAAAAAAGGTCTGAACCAAAATCTCTAATTCACCTTCTAAGCAATCAATTCCCGGCGTTTCAAAGCATGTTAGTATTAAAAAAGAGAAGACTGTAAGAGTTCCTCGGAAGTCAATTAAACCTGTCTAAACTTGTCGCGTTCTTCCTGAACTCGACCCACTTTGATTTGTGAATATTAATACCCGAGTAACGAATGTCAAAGCTCCTAACTTTTGTAATTAAGGCTACGATTTCCTTCTTAACTTTAATAGGAGTGAGTATAAACATTTGTGTGACTGTACTTGTTGAAAAGTGTTATTAAAATCATGTCAGAAACAAAATCGAAAGTCATTTATTCGGACTAGACCATAAAATCAGCAGTTTTTGAACGTCAAAATTACGTATGACAGTTTCTTGAAATTCCCGTCCATCACGACTTCCAGCGCTTTAGTTGGGAAGAAGTGGCGCTACAAACTCCTCAGCAGCACAGCTGTCTCTTCAGTTAGAAGAACTTGATTTTCAAAAAATCATAGTATAAGAGGACACCATCGAAATGATCCCGTTACCTACCCCAAATTATTAAGATTCTCGTATTCCAATATTGAAACTCCAATTTAAATAACTACTAGCTTCTGCCCGCGGCTTCGCTCGCGTGGAGGTCGGAAATTATCCCACAGGAATGTTCTACCGGGATAAAAAATATCCTATGTGTTAATCCAGGATATAAACCATCTCTGTGTCAAATTTCATCCAAATCTATACAGTAGTTTTTACGTGAAAGAGTAACAAACATCCATACATCCATACTTACAAACTTTCGCCTTTATAATAGTAGTAGGATTAATAAAAAGGTGAACTTTCAACAAACCCTTTTATTGAAGGATCGTATACAAATAAAACAACAAAACCACAAACTATTTGTCCACGTTCGCTGGGCCTTAACAAAGAGATTTCAATTTAAGTAAAGCAATCCAATTTCACACGGCCATGGATATAAATGGGTGTAATTTTATACCGCGGATGTAAGCCCCGCTTAAAATTAACGACTGTTAGTTATGACGACCTGGTAGCTGCTGACTGATATTTTATTAGTTTTCATTCAAGATGGTTAGATAGATTAATTAATTTGTTTCGGTATCGCACAGTTTTTTTATTGGTCCTTGTTTTTGTACTTAGGTAGATTAATTGACTATTTGAAACGGTCAAAAATAAAATATGAAATCACATTGAAAAAAGACCGCTCGTCTTAAAATCATCCATCACCGAACAGAATTAAAAATAATGCGAAGATATAATTGTAAAATTGCATTTTAATGCTAATAAATTCCATTTGATTTTAAAAGTCTGTGACGTCACATTGTTACATTTCATACAAGTCATGTACAGTTCATAAAAAGTAACGATATCGTCTGCCCTCTCAGATACCCAATTATTTTAATTCTACAAAATAATCCTAAACAGCTGTCCTACCTCGTGTCCTCGAATCTAGTAGAGTTCGTGGCGGTGGGTGATTATCCCACGGGATTGTACAGACGCCAGCACATCAAGCTATCCCTAACTGTCAAATTTTCTCAATCAAAAATGAACCTTATGTCTTTACAATAAAGTTGAAATACTATCAAAGAAATTTGACAGATTGTGGTAACTTGATGTGCTGGCTGGCCTCTGTACCTACTACGTGGATAAAAAGTAACCTTTGACCCTGGGCATGGTCTACCTATGATCCTGTCATCAAAACCGAAATATGACAGACAGACAAAGTTTCGCATAAAATAAGTATAGATACTGTTACTACAAAATCTACGAAATCAAGAACAAACCTTTTTCCTTTAAATAATTGGTCAAAGAAAACAAACCATGTTTCCAAAACCAAACACTTCGAATGCGGTGTCATTTTGAACACTGGACTACAGTCGAGTGTGCGCTGTATTTTGTTGAGGGTAAATAAATGTAAGCTATATTGTGAACATTGGGGGTTTTAGATAGCCTGCGCCTGTCTGCAGCCTGTTGCCGACATCCGAGAGGCATCCCGACCCACGGGTTGAGAACGTAACGGTATGTGCCAGTTTATTTATTACATTAATTTTATCTGAAAAATGTTCAGAATTTATTTAGGTCACCATCATGATAAATCATTACTACATACATACATTCGATATTACATTTTCGTTCGAAGAATAGTTCCATGCTTTGGGCTAATGCATATTCACTTCCCGTGGTTTCGTATTTTTCCAGAGACACTGATGAATAATAGTAAAATAATAAGTAGAGCCGAATGTGTTTCTTATGATTTGCGTGAAAAACGTTACCCTTTTTGCATTAAAGGAAAGAACTAGCCTAGGCTAGCAATCGCAAAAAAATAAGACGTAAGTATTCTAAAAGTTAAATTAGGTTCACATAACATTCCAAACCATAGTTCCATTTGAATACTAGAAAATAACTTTATTTATACCTTTTACATGCTATGTTCGCACAAGTCGGGCACGTCACTGAACGGATTAACGCGACGTCAAGCGCCCCGATACACCTGTTGGATACAATGCAATCCCACGCAATGTACTCCATTATTATCTCCGTCTGTTCATGTCGTCTTGGTAACCGTAATATTTAAGGATCAGCCTGCAAACATCCATGCGAGCCGAGTGTTCCACACCTAGCGAGTAATGATGTTGGTGCTTTATGTTAGCCTAGTACTTCTGGAATGTAAGACCTAATATTATCTATATATTTCGTATAATGAAATTTATTTCTCTTACAATATTAAAAAAATACAATTTTCACGACTAATTAAATAAACATAATTATACTTAAATACAAAAACAAAAGGACACAAATTAGGTGTCGAAGTACTCGTCCGCATTGCTGTTATTCGGAAACGTCAAAAGAATGGCAGCATTGCCAAATTGATTGGCAATGCTAATTAATTGTTAAAATATAAAATTCAATTCAAATAATCCGGATAATTTACGCTACAAATAATTTGTGTAACCTTTCGTTAGACAAAACGGCTAACTAAAATAAACACATGAAATCTTGATGTTTAGTGCCCGCCAGAACGGATGAACGGATCTGTATGAAATTTGTCACACAGATCGTTTGTACCATAGATATACTGTTTTTAATATTTCTGTGGTTTTTACACATTTTCCTTCCCCTTCCTACGTTCCCGTGGTATAATTTCTGACAACCACGCGGACGAAACCGCTAGCAGAAGCTAGTATAATTATAATTATCTGTTTAATTAACCGTAGTCAGCCTACATTAGCAAGCCTCATAAGTTCTGACTACATTATACAAATATGTAACAGTGCATTTTCCACCCTGACAGATAAAAATGAACACATTACGATAGTTGTATCGCGCACTTCCCATTTTTCCATCGCGTTTGACTGATGTATTCAAATTTCCGCATATACACAAATAAATGGCTTTTTGCGAACACCATCGTTCATCATACATCATATTTAAATCCGACAAACAAAAAACATACAAATTGTCAAATGTAATTAATACGCTTACGGATTGGCACGAAAAAGCAATTAATCTGATAGTTTGTTTAATTAGAAATGGGCGATCATGTTTCAAAAAGTTTTACGTTGTCCTTTTTACTATAATATTTAGGTACATTTCGATTCGGTATATTTTATTTATACTGCTCTCTAGAAAATAGCCTAGTTGCCTTTTTTTGTAGATTTATCGTGTCTGCCTCTGTTTCATGTTCTCCCAGTATCTCAGGGTGCCATAGACTCTGATGAAATTTCACGGAAGGATAGTTTTTGTGTTGACACGATATTTTATAGACACAAATTGACCAACAAGATTGATCCTCTTCTTTTTACCGAGGCCGCTTTGATTCAAATACTGATTGATTGATGTAAGCTGTACATTTCATCCTTGAGAGACATTCCAAGCATAACTAACAAGCCTAAAACAAGCTATAGTTGTCCGCACTTAGGGTTCCAGATGTATTTCGACGGGAAAGGGTGGGTGGTATTCCCCTGCATGTTATTTTCCCCCATGACACTAATGCTTGCTCATGCTCATGCTCAATGCTACAACAATATCTAGTGCCTAGTGATGGCATAGACCTTGCATTGATGATAGGTGCTTACTGATACAAAAGATTTTTGAATGATTTTAAAACATGTGAAAAACTTTTCTGAGTGTCACAAAGTGATAAGTGATATTTTTTACGGAAAATACGTGAAAACCATCGGTTAGGACATGCTAAAGTTGAAAGTTCCATATTTTTTTCACGAAAACCACGTTTATCTTATCTTTGAGGTTACATGCGTAAAAAGCACAATGTTTTATAGCCGTAAACACTTATTTTTATAGTTAAAAAAAAAGTATTTTCTGCCAGCAATAATTTTTACTTATGTTGCTTAGCTTGATGTACAGGATACGTAATTAACGATTATGTGGACTACCTTTTTTCACTCTGTATAGCGTATAATCATCTCGGAGCAAGAAGTCCATCTGGATAGTGAAACAAGAAACGTGATTACAACTAGCCCCAGTACCCTGCTGGCTGTCGACAAAATGTGTAAATAGCGTTCCCGCTTAAAGTTGCACACCGGTCCGAGCCAGTTTAAACTAGTTGTAAATGTTAGGGGCACTGTTGCGAAACTAAAGTTTGTACTAAAAATTATCGTTGTTACATAGAATTGTTGTTCTTTTTACTTCGTTTCCCTACGTATTTTACATTTTCTCTGCATGGTTGTCGGAGCTCGTGGCTAAGTACTAACAGCCGCACAGGTCGATCCATTAGGTTAAGCTACGCTTGCCGGGGGTGACCATCTTTACATACCGAGACACCTCCGTGCCTCGGAAAGCACGTTAAGCCGTTGGTCCCGGCTGTCATTTGTGCATCTTTGTGCCTTTGCTCCGGGCATACTAACTATTCGTAGCACATTCGTATCTTTTCGCAAACATGTCAGCATATATAAAACTTACCAAAAATAATCCACAAATGCTTTCGCAAACTGAACAGTAGAAAATGTAGTGTGCTGAATGTTCTATCTATAAATCCTTGTAATAAATATAGGCTTGGGGCAGACATAGGCCTGCCACTTGGTTCATAATTCGGTCACGGATTCGCCCGTGACACGTACCAACACTCGACACAATTATGACCAGCTACGTGACGCTTCTGAGGCTATCGTGTAGCGTACCATTATGTATGTATTTCTAAAACATAAACACTACAAACCATGAAGCTAGTAGGTATGCCCGTCAGGACTTCAAGAGGTATGTACGTGACTAATTAGTTTTTTTTACAGTGGGTGAGCCTTTGGCATTAACCGGTTCAAGATTAGACTACGGGCTGCCATGAGAAATTCCTGTATATCCTGTGCCTACCAAGGTACCAAGGTAATATAACCTTTTTTTAAGGATGGGAAATCATTAAATGACTCCTCCCGGTCTGGGTGGGTGGACTGGAAAGGAGTGTCAGACTCTTACCGACTAAAACCCACACATGTTCCTTCCTAAGCCCTTTGTGTTCCAGGGCACGGTAAGCCTTTCGGGCTATCTCGCTGAACGACAATGTAACCTAAGTTTGAAAACCTGATCAGAGCATTTCACTCATGTTCTGACTTCAAAGAAATTATCCTAAGGCCAACAAAACGAGAAATCAATGACTCATTCCTTCTCTAAGAACCCCGTGACGTCATCAGCTCATGACCTTGCATCTTCTAAAACTTAGGGTTCATAATCCTTGCACACTCGACAGCCCTCCCTCTTACCCAGTTACAATGACAATCGTGAAGGACTCCCAGTATATCTCGACAACTCGCAACTCAACAACCCTGAAGGGTACTTCTGTAAATATGTACTTACTCCTGTATAGGCCTGTGGTCTGAGAGGGCGGAAGAGTAACCTCTCCTAGATAGATAGCTACTTATTATTTGGTTTCAAGGATTGATAAACAAACTTGCTCTAGTTGCTCAAAGCGAGTGCTAGTTAGTTAGTAAAAGATAGACTTTTAAGGTAAGTGGTAACTTGGGACCTTTTTTTTGTAGGGTGGGAAATCATCAAATGACTGCTACTGCTTTGGGTGGAGCGGAAGGGAGTGTCAAACGCTTACTGTCTAAAACCCATCCATGTTCCTTCGTTAGCCCTTTATGCTCCGGGGTAACGGCAACCCTTTCGGCCAATCCCGCTGACCCGGCAAGCTTCGGCCCTGGTGGGCCCCATCCCTACCCAACTCTTTTACCACTTGGGACCTAAGAATATATCAAGCGAAAAGTGGATGTAGGATTGCCTACCCATCGCGGAATACAGGCATGTTGGTTATGAACTTCATTTTCGTAGAATACTTCTGTAATTATTAAAACTTACAGCAATCGAAATTTCATTAGAGCAATCTTCAGAATTTCAATTATAATTCACTCAATACTTGTCCGAACTATGTTCGGCTCTAGATGAACTCATTTATTGAAGCAAGTTCTTTCACAAAAGTAACCGATCGATCAAAACGTTCCGTGAGCCCTTAGGCGCAACATTTCTCCTCATTCCGGGTCCCACAATTCAATATCATAAACCTAATTTTACGGATGGCAACACAATTTACAAGTAGTCGTCTAGATTTGCGAGGAAAATGCCGACGTTTGTAATGGAGGCAACATCGGAAAAATACTTCAAAGAAAGTTGTACAGTTCATTACTCACGCTTGAACAGAAATATAATATACGCTTCTATTTGATGAAATATTTTAAATATGGTGCTGGTATGGGTATACTATATTTTGTGTGATGTTTATTTTTTCGCATTGTCTTACCTTTTTCCTATTTTTAGACTGGTATGCAAGAATTGTAATGGGCATCTTATTCCACTTTCATATGTATCATGGGCCCCTGGTAGATCAGTCTCCAAGATCGTTTACCATGAACACCTTTTCTATGCTCTCTCATACATAGTGTTAAAGTGAATGAACAAAGAAAAATATCCGAAAGACACTGAACTGACATTGAACCACACAATGTGTAACACCAAACAGTGAAGACATTTTTTCAACTGAGACGTTGCCCTCCATAAAACGTATCATATGAAATTCTCAGAGAAAATAAAACCTGCCTCGCGCGCTATCTTTATCCCTTTTATGGCAGAGCGCGGGCAGTAAGAAAAAATACAATATTTCTTTCATGAAATGACTGTGCCCCTCAAACCGTTGAAGAGGAAAATACAAGTTTTCATATGAAAGTATTGTATATTTCATACACGAGCTTGGAACGTTGTCGATGTTATAGTTTAGTAGTATATTAAAAATCAGGGGACTGTTGCTCTCGATATGAATTTGTACGTAAGAATCTGTACATTTCCATTTGAGTCTCAATGTGATTCGAGTAATGGAGAAGTGAAAGATATCGTGGGGAAACTCTTTAATATACTTACATTCATGTAGTCACACGTAATAGTCTTAAAAAAACACTCAGAAACAAATAATTGTTCATGTATTCATGCGATTGGAGTACCTATTGTGCAGCATCGTTAATGCCTTCTTGTCAATAAAAGAAGTAAAAAAGGAAATTCAGGACAGATTTAGAGTTTTCGCCTTTTGAATGCCAGAGCATAAACGCACGCGCGTGCCCTCCACGCCAAGCTACAAATTTATTTCTTCTTGTTATCATGAATTTCCCAATATCCCTGGTGTCTTTTAATTTGTTTCATGTCATTAAATACGTAGGAGAGCTGATTTTTTTAAGATATTTATATAAACACACACAAAAGTAATGATTTCATTGTTTATTTCGTGTTATAGTGAGTGTACTCGCGTTGTCTCATTTGTGTCGTTGGACTCGTTGGCGTACGGGGCATGCGCTTGCTTGTCACGTATATGGTGACAATGGCGTTCAAAAGGTTAATAACAGAACCATTGAAAGCAGAAGACAAACCGTTCTTATTGAAAATCACCTCAGAACATTTTCTACCAATTTACAGCTTACCAGGAAATCATAAGACATAGTAGGTAACCCGTCTATGCGTAACCACTGTAATTTATTTCCTTTGGTTGACAACCTAATAATAAGCTGTCAGTCCTTAGCATTGTTGTGTTATTTATAGTTTCACTAGGTTTTGCCCGTGGCTCCGCCGTCGGAAATTATCCCACGGAAACGTACTATCGGGATAAAAGTATTCCAGGTTATAATCTATCTTTGTTCCATATTTCGTCCAGATCCATCTAAAAGTTTTTTCCTGGACAAGAAACATAAATACAAACACACACAAAGTCACCAACTTTCGCCTGTATAATATTAGTGTGATGCACGTACCTACTAGGAATGCAGGACTCCAAAGAGGAAGCTAGTAGAATTTATAAATTAAATGTTTTTAATTTCAACTTTTTTAATTTTCCTCATCAAATTCGCTTCTCCCCAACTCTTTCGCCGCGGCCAGCTCGCACTCACGAGCTACACTCAATCACAAGTTGAACTCGAACCCAGTTCAGAACGTGCACAATTATCTACTAACTAACCAACTAACGAGAAAGTTAACCAGCACTTAAACAGCCACTTCGCCTCGGGCTTTTTGTTTACGATAGTACTCGCTTACTTCTCTTGTAAGTTCTATAACTTCTATAACATGACTTCAATTTGATTTGTATATGCATTTGTGAACTACTTAGGTTTGCTGCTATCCTGGTACTAAGTTTGTATGAACGTGGCAGGTTAGAAATCCTCCCTACAACCTGAAACTTCGAGTGGTAGGTAAGCTTTAAACAATTAATGATTTTATAAAATGGTGTATATAAAGTACTATAAATTATTCTATCAATCCAAGGGAAGTGACATTACTCCAATACAAAAAAAAATTGGAAATGTGTCGAAGGGCACACACGGCCGAGAAACGTCTATGTCAGCGGGTCGCTTTCATTTGAAAAAAAAAATACAAAATAGACACAGAATGGCACCATAAAATTTAATATTTCGATAAATATTATAGTTAGTGTTAAGGCAAGGAGATTGGACCATTACCCGCGTGTTTCTGCGTGATTTAAAAGACATTTCACGTCAAACACAGGTCCAGCTGTATAGCTCCTTCCTTCGCTTATTCACATACAAAATGACTTGGACACATCTCCTTACCCTTGCAACGTTATTCGTGACATGATAAATGCCCCATTTTCCGAGAGTTCTCCTAGTTGGCTGCTCCACAGTACAACACAAACAGCCGCATCAGGTTTCCGCGTGACATCACTCCACAAAGTTCCACACAACAGGGAACTCGGAACTACTTTTCCCTTCGGAGTGTCTTAAAAGCTTTTGACTTACCTTCACAACTAACATTACTTTGCGACATAGTTTCAAACTATAGTTTTAATGTTTTCGATATATACGCAAGTAGGTGTAAGTGAAGAAATATGTTACATCAGAAGAGAAATGGACCCGTATTATGGACGCTTACATGAAGGCAATTTTTTAAACATATTTTCCATAACAATTTTTTTTTAAGCTGGCAATTTGTCTAATGACTTCTCCCGCTCTGGAGCGGAAGTGCGTGTCAGACTCTTACTGACTAAAATCCATCCGTGTTCCTTAAGATAAGATAATTTTTCCTTTTTCCTTCCTTATCCCTTTATGTTCCGGGGTAGCGGTTACCCTTTCGGACAATTCCGCTTACCCGGCAGGCCCTAACGGGCCCCTTCAAATGCTGACATCTCTTTGAGGCAAGGAGGAAGTTCTAAATCAGACAGCTGGTTACTTATATTCTTATTTTTCTTGTAGCGAACTTAACAGATCGATACAAAGAGCTGTCATTCCTCCAACGTCAAATAAAACAGTCAAGTGATAACTCAATTCCATTGAAACGTTTCCTTCCCACAATAACTCGTTGAATAATAGAGATGCAGCCCGCATCTGCGTCAAACGCAAATGAATGCAAGGAGCTCATTACAAGCCTCTCATTCACAGACTAATAGAAATTTCACGCAACGCAAGTCAATAGAGAATTCAATAATAATGTGGTTCTAAGGCACACGGCGTATTTTAAACGCGCAGGGGACGCGCGTTTCAGGAACGCGCGTCTTCGGCGCCGTAGACACTGATTGTTGCGTTTGCATTGATGATACAAGCGCGCGCATGAAGCGCGTATACGCGCGTTTGAAGCGATACAAACGCGCGTACAAAGGAGCGGAGTAGGGGCAGGGGGGAGGGCGCTCACGCCACCACTGCACCGCCCGCGCCTCAAAACGCAAAATCTACGAGTGACTACAGCGCGTCTGTATCGCTGTATCTGCGCGTATACGCGCAGTAGAGGCGCGTTTCACGATCACCCCGTGTGCTTAAGTTACAAGGTTGCGATCGAATCCCGTTTGAATCGCGTATACGCGCGTAATCTGCGCGTCGTCTGCGCGTTTAAAATACGCCGTGTGCTATGGGCCTAAGAACTACTCTAGTGGTAAGTCAAAACTACTTTTAATTTGACTGTATTTGTGTCTTTTAGCCAGCTCGTAAGTATCTGACGTGAGGACTGTCCATGTCGGAACAAAAAAACGTATCTATAGTAACAACACTATACTAACCTGTTTGACTTCATAACATCCTGGTAGGGACAGGCACGCTCAAAAACATGTATTTAGACAAACCGACAAGAAATTATTTTTCCAATATTATTTGTTATATTGTTGTTCTATAAATAATTATACAACATGTTTTTAACTATAATTCATTTATCTAGTACATTAATAAACTGTAAAAATTTATTAATTAAACTACCCACGACAAAGTTTAACTCATTTTGTCGAAGGAGTTAGTTCCAAATTATTAATTAATGTCATAATAAGAGAACAGTTTAACTTCGGGTTTCTTTTCTAAGTAAATTAAACTTCTTAAAGCATTTCTAGTAGTTTGACATCGGCCATAAGGTATTAAACCTTAAGGCCGATGTCAAACTTTCAGTTTACCCAAACATCAAGAACTGATACCAAGAATAAAAAGATTAAAATTGAAATCTTTATTCACGTGTTTTCGAGGTCTTAATAGTAGTTTTAACATAACAAATTAATGAAATATGAGTAGTAGCACAACACAATTAGAAATAAATATAGTAATAAAAGGAATTAAATTACTGTCAAACTCAAACTCAAAGCATTGATTTCAAATAAACCAATTACAGACAATTTTGAATTGTCAAGGGGTTACCCTGGCCGGGTAAGCGGGATACCGGGTAAGCGGGATTGTCCGAAAGGGTTACCGCTACCCCGGAACATAAAGGGCTACGGAAGGAACATGGATGGGTTTTAGTCAGTAAGAGTCTGACACTCCCTTCCGCTCCACCCAGAGCGGGAGCAGTCATTGGATGATTTCCCAGCCTTAAAAAAAAAAAAAGGGGTTATCCCGGAACATAAACGGCTAAAGAAGGAACGTGTATAGTTTTAGTCAGTAAGAGTCTGACTCTCCCTTCCGCTCCACCCAGAGCGGGAGAAGTCATTGGATGATTTCCCACCCTCAAAAAAAAAAACGATCGGTCAGTCAGCTAGTTGTGTCATCAATAAAATGTTGAAGATGTGCACTACAAACGTGTTTATAAAAGATACATTTTAAATTACGCTATCCATAAATCGATGTTTGCCACGAATGCCACTTACCGGGCGCCGCTGCCGTGTCTAGGCATACTAATACAAACTGATGATGCCTACCACTGGTTCAAAAGAACCTTTCACAAGCACTTCTGCCGTGAATATTTTAACGTCGCTAATTGGTTTAAATTGCTTCCCCTACCATATCTACCCCTTTTAATTGGCTATCGTGTTTTTCGTGCAAACAACGTAGTAGTACGTATGTCGGGCGATGATGATATTCCGGCTGGCTTGTACTATTATGAATTTGGTAACAGTTCTGCTGTTATGTTTTCCTGGTACCTACCAAGTTGTAGCGAGTAATGGGACATGGGTTACCTACTACTAGTTTTCGAATAATTGTAGATTAACTAACAATTGTTTATTCAAGTACTGCCTCGTTGTGGGCGAGTGTTTATTGGGTTTTTCCATCTGGATCTTCTCAGTAGCACCCCGGAGTCTGGCTTTGTGCTGAGCAATAAATAGGCTCGCCTCCATGTGACTTAAAAATCAATCCCGTGGGAACTAAGAAATGAATGAACTTAGAATAAAGTATACCCTCTTTCTTCCTCCCTTCTGGCACTAGAATACCAACACGAGACATGTGAATGAAGCCGCTGGTAGACGCTATTTATTATAAGTAGGTAGGACTTATAATAAACTAACTTCTGACAGCGGCTTCGTCCCCGTGGATATCGGAAATTATCTCACGGGATCTGTATAGTTTTCCGGGATAAAAAGTAGCCTTCGTGTTAATTCAGGTTATAATCCTTTTCTGTGTCAAATTTCGTCCAGATCCGTTGAGTAGTTTTTGCGTGAAGAAGTAACAAACATATAAAACACGCACACTCACAAACTTTTGCCTTTATTATATTAGTGTGATCTAGGAGTTGCCCTATGATTATTTGCCCTCCCTTCAAACTCAAACTCAAAGTATTTATTTCAAATAAACCAATTACAGGCACTTTTGAATTGTCAAGGTGTCGGTCGGTCAGAGAGATGAAGCTAGTTGCCCATTCCAAAGCAGTAGGTACCTATGGAGAAGAACGGGCAAGAAACTCCATGGACACTCTTTTAAACAAAATATGGTTACAAAATATTGGTTACATAGATCATATTATTAACTATTATTATACATGTGAGAACGATGCAGAACGGTGAAAGCATCTGATATAAAATAATGTAAAAAAAAAAAGTTCAAAAGTTAAATTAAAACAAGCCATGGCCGCTAAGAGATGACCAGTCTCTACCGACAGCGCCCGTTCACGAACATGACGCATGGATTAGCACCATTCAGCTCAACCATTTTGAAGGGAGCTAAATGATCCAATACACACGCCACCATCAGCGAGACATTAAAGTGAGCATGACATACTCTCAGCCGCCAAAGCACATTCAAGTCAATGAAAGACGTACCCAGTAAATGGTCACTTTATATTAGGTACATAGTACTCACATATGTGCTAAGCAATTATACAATATTAAGAAATTGAATTTATACAATGCAAATATAGTTTTTATTGTTGTTGATCTTCCGCAGCTCCAACAGATTTTTAAGAAGTCTAATGAATTAGGTGATACGCCCTTGTGGAGCAGGAATAGCATTGACCCAAGCGTTTTTATCAGCGATGTAATCTCCCAATGTATAATATGCTTGGCTGCATAGTGTGCGTTTTATACAGGATTTAAATTTTGTTTCATTAAGTTCAAGAATGTTGGGAGGTATTTTATTGTAACATTTTAAACAGTACCCCATGAAAGATGAATCTACTTTAGCCAGCCTGAAACCTGGTTGAACTAATTGGTCCCTATTTCTAGTGAAATAATTGTGTCTTTCACCTCTTTTACTAAAAAGATGTAGATTTTTCCTTGCATACATGATGTTTTCATAGATATATTGACAAGGTACAGTCATGATGTTAATAAGCTTAAACCGTTCCCTTAGAGAATCGCGCCTACGAAGATTATAAATGGCTCTGATAGCTTTTTTCTGCAGAATAAAAATAGACTCGATGTCTGCAGCACGTCCCCAAAGTAAAATACCGTAAGACATAATACTATGAAAATAACTAAAATAGACCAGTCTCGCGGTATCTACATCAGTATATTGACGGATCTTTCTGACAGCATATGCTGCAGAACTTAGCCGTCCTGCAAGAGATGTTAAATGAGGACCCCATTGTAGCCTTGAGTCGAGCGTGATCCCTAGGAAAACAGTTTTATCGACAAATTCTAGTTTCTCTTGATTCAATACTATCTCACAATCACTACTTTTTACATTTGGTAAAGAAAATCTAATGCACTTAGTTTTTTTTCCATTTAATACTAAATTATTTACAGTGAACCAATTCTGGACCTGCAGTAGGGCGTTATTTACGTCGTCAAAATTTTTAGCACGTCTATCTATCTTAAAAATTAAAGAAGTGTCGTCAGCAAATAACACCATTTGCGGTTGTTTTTTTAATAAATGGAGAAGATCATTAATATATACTAAAAAGAGGAAAGGACCCAATATTGAACCTTGTGGCACACCCATTTTTACTTTTAAACCGAGTGAATTGACACCTTTTATTTGAACTTGCTGTTGTCTGTCATTTAAATAAGATTTTACTAAACTAAGCGCAAGTTTTCCAAGTCCGTAATGCTCTAGCTTCAACAGCAAGGTTTCGTGATCAACGCAATCAAATGCCTTGGAGAGGTCACAAAAGATTCCTATGGCATCTTGAGCCTCTTCCCACGCATTGAAAATGTGTTTTAATAAGGTCACACCGGCGTCAGTTGTACAACGTCCTTTTTATACATTTTTAGTTTTACATATTGTTATTAATATTTTAAGCCCACTTACCTAAGCTCATAAATTTTATCTGTATATTATGAGTAAATTATAATTACAACCATACAATATTATCTGTATTAATGAACATATTATTCAAGTTAAGACCAGTAAAATAAATCTAAATCATCCGAAATAAGTAGAAGAGACGCCTATACCGCAGAATATATAATTAGTACCTTTTTTATAAGGCTGGGAAAGCATCCAATGACTTCTCCCGCTCTGGGTGGAGCGGAAGGGAGTGTCAGACTCTTACTGACTAAAACCCATCCATGTTCGTTCCGTAGCCCTTTATGTTCCGGGGTAGCGGTAACCCTTTCGGACAATCCCGCTTATAATTAGTACCTTACGGTACAGTTTCACTCCCGAGTTTAGGTACGATAAACGCAAGCGTCCGGTCACCGGACTAGTCTCAATATGCTGGCACTCGCTCGACTTGTCGCACACGCAGCGCACGCATCCGCGAAACAAAAATAAACTGTAGGTACCTTATGGTATACCTCTGACAGCCCTAGCAGATTGAAGCGAGACGGCAGACAGTTATTGCACTATGAACGCTATGCAAAAGGTTGAAATTAGGTTGTTTTCCAGAATAGTATAGGTAAATATCTCGGGGATTTTGCGGCGCTTGTATGGAAGTGAGACAGGCCTGCCTATACTCCATTTATTAGAACCTATACTCCATTCCATTGATTAACATGACGGTTTTAACCACAGAACAGTTAAAGAGGTTAGAAGGGCCTTGTGGGCGGAACAGGCGCGCCACACATTTGCGCGGGCGCTCCAAACTCAACCGAAATTAGAATCACCGGTCAACAGTCACGCTCTTATTGTGAAAGCGTTCAATTCTCCGCGGAAAAAAAGAATTATGCCGTCTTGCCCAATTATAACGTGTCGGAAAAGAAGTCAGGAGTGTAATGTGGCCCGAGGAGGGATTTCTTTTCACCGGTAACTCCAAAAACCTTAAAATACGAGTGATATTTGTAATTATTACAAAAGTATTATGTAGTTTGTAGACAAAAACGATAAAATCGCATTCAGATGCAAAATTATACATTGCTTGCATTACATTGGTACGATCTTGCACGACGTGAGCGGTCGCGCAATGTATTGCGTTCACTGCGAACGTCGCGTGCGTCGATCCAAAGCTTCAATTCTGGGAAATCTATGCGCGTCGATAGTGTTGTACCAAATTGTAAACAATGTCGATATTAAGATGTGTATACGAATGATTATTGTCAGTAATATAACAATGAAAATAACGTTGCATAAATTAACAACAATTATTGTATAATGTGGATTATTAATTTAGTTTCTTAGTTGGTTTTTCGTCTAAAATCTAATTTACGATGCAAACACTTTTTTTTTTATTTTACAAAAGATCCAGCTACATGAAAACTGTGGTTTGAAGCAACTGGTAGAATTGAATGGATACGTACTAAATGTAGCACAATTTATGTTTGCAACATTTTGCAGAAAATGATTACGTAACGCGGGTGAAACCGGCGGGCACAGCTATTATTAATAAATTAACATGCTACAATTAATACCTAAATACTTTTTCACGGAGTAGTTCACAATAAATTAATTAGATTATATTATGTTAATTCGACTTAGCATTCGATATGGACGTGAAATTTAAAATTTATTTATAGTTTTTTTGTATATTGTAGCGTTGTTTTACGTTTTATGTTATTCAAAATGCTATTTTTCTTTCTTTCATTACTATGACGTAAAACAGAGCTGCAACTAGCATGAAACTAAAGAAAATTTAAATTTCGCGGCAGTATCGGATGTTCCCCCTTAATTTGACTTTGATTTAAGTTTATTTATATGTAATTAGGAAGTTATTCGTACCGTATCTGCAACTTGAAAAAATGCAAAACTTTAATTAACTAAACTACAGTAATTTTATCGATATGATTAATCGACCTTTTGGTGGCCGTAACATATATGAGAAATAAATTGCTTTTACACGTGTGTGTGTACCTACGTCTAGAGCAGTATTTGAGTTAGTGTGACAACCAATAGTAAACACGCGATCTAAGTGCGTGTGGTTTATTTGTGTGTGTAATGCGCGTACGTATTATCTCTTGCTTGTAGTTGAGAGACAAGAGTGGGAGACATGCGGCGACACGCGTTCTAATACAAATCAGGAACTATTTCCATTCTAACCTCTTAAACTGTTCTGTGGTTTTAACCCTATCTTTATTTTAAGACTAGCTTCTGCCCGCGACTTCGTACGCGAATCCTGTTGCTTATGCCAGCGACAAAGGGGTTGCCATATTTTAAGGTATTTACAAAAAAAATTCAAGCGCAATTCTCTATCCGTGAACGTCTCCAACACGCGAGACAATGCGTGGCGTTCACGATTAGCGGTCAGTCGCGCATCACGTTCCCCACTTGTCTCTAGAGACCTAGAAGTCGATGCGTAGATACGCTTGGAACTCAAGCGTAATTCCTTTTCCGTGAACGTCTCCGACTCGCGAGACAATACATGACGTTCACGATCAGCGGTCAGTCGCGCATCATATTCTGCACTGGTCTCTAGAGACCTAATGAACACGCTGAGAGCGCAGGCGTGCTTCGCGATCCGAAGAGGTTTCCACGGAGCGAGTTGCAGCATCGAGTCTCGAACTCGAACAGCATCAAGTCACTCCTGACGCTTTGCGGTAGATTCTTGGGATCTTATGATCCTCAACCTTTTAGCTCTCTTGTAACATTGGGAAAGATTTGACCTCTTTCTAGGCATGGTTATAGTTTTATTGTGAAGAATACCTGATCAAATTAAATCTAAATTAAAATGACTGCTCCCCTGCGTTACCGGGTAGACTACCATGTCACGAAGATAAGCCCGAAGGCATATTTATACGATAAAATAAAAGCCAGTAGAGTCAAATTTGCAATGATACACCATCTTCATCGAAAATCAGTTCTAAAGTGTTACCGCCTTCACGGCGTGTAGGTACTCCCAGCTTATGTTATTTTATACAGTAAAATTAGTGATAGCTTTGATTTCCACATGAGATGTTTCTGATCTTCGATTTTTATAAGTCAACAGGAAATGCCCATCAGATCGAACAACTTTTGCTAAGACGTCATACCTATATGTGTTATGGTGTAGCTGGGCTCTTGGAGTTCCACAACAGGTGTTCCTGATCTTCGATTTTTATAAGTCAACAGAGAGTGCTCATCAGATTGAACACCTTTTGCTAAAATGTCATTCATACTATAAATGTTATAGTGCAGCTGGGCGCTTGGAATTCCACAACAGGTGTTTCAGATCTTCAATTTTTACACGTCAACAGAGAGTGCTCATCAGGCTGAACAACTCTTTCTATAACGTCATTTCAATATTTACTATAGTGTAGCTGTCGTCTGTAGTCTGGCAGTTCCACATCAGGTGTTCCAAATCTTCAAATTTATTCTTTCAGCAGAAAATGCTCATGACTCGGAACAATTTTTGCTATGGTATCATTTTTGTATCTCTTATAGCTTAGCTGGTCTGTTGCGGCAAACAAACAAACAGACATTTTTTTTTGGATTCGTGCTCCATTACTGTTTCTTTTACTGTGTCTGTACATATATTCAATGTACAGACACAGTTTTATTATATGTTTATAGATTTTAAAGAAAATTAAGAAAAAGAACTTAACCTACAAACCCAAAAATATAAATAAATGAAACATGCAAACACTCAGTATTCAAGTGAATCGCAATAATCGAATGCAACTATTCGCCTATACTCTCCAGGATGCGTGCGTTCGCTACGAATAACTGAATCCCTATGGCAGCGGCGCGTTTTTTTTTTTTGGTACTGGCATCTCGCAGTTCAACCATAGGGTTGTCTACCTGCTTAACCGGACTTGCCTGTGTATGCCACAAAAGAATTGTAGCCTCCAGCCAGGGATTGTGTAGTCATTTAGTTTGTAAGTTTATAAAAACTTACAAACTAAGCGACTACACGCTAAGGGCACCCCCTGTGGGGTACGGACCTCGGCTTAGGGCGTCGCTGGGGGAGGACAGCAAGGGACAGCTGGATCGGGGGTATTTAAAACTACTGGCTCAGCGGGAACGCGGGCTGGCTCGAGCAAGGGTCGTGGGGATGGGGATGAACAGGGTCGTCACGATGGGCCTCGACGGCGAGGACGGAACGACGGAAAGCAGCGGTGCTGCTCTCAGCGCGCTTTATATAGCCACAGACGCGCAGGCGCGAGGCGTGTACGTACTCTGATAGAATACCTTAACAAATGTTCGCCGTGATTCTTTAAATTGACATAACTTTTTTATTTGTGAACCGATTGACATGAAATAAACTCTAAATGTTAAGTGAAGCTTACTACAATATATTAGTGAAAACCGCATCTAAATCGAATTAGCCGTTTCTGATATTAGCGTGCACAAACACACAGACAAACAGACAAACCGACAAACAGACAAAAAAAAAATAATTACAATTTCGGGTTCGGCATCGATATTATAACAACCCCTGCTACTTTTTTTTTATATACTTCCATTGTACAGACACCACTTTTCTACAATTTTATTATATGTATAGATAAGTACTAAGTAATGAAATCGATTACTGTCCTTACATTGCCGTTAAAAATAGAGTAGTTATACCTACTAAAAATTGAAAATCTTCACTACGTACATATGTTCTAGCCACAAATTTAAATGTTCTATGTCGGTATATCTGTTATCTCCCCTGTTAACAGCAACACAAAAAGCACTGTATCTCTTTTATTGCGCATCATATTTCACAGCCACCGGATAGCCGTCGTTACGTCGGCACGCGCTATTGCCATATTTACGCCATGTCATCTGATTAAGTTGGGAAATCGAGCTGAACCTGATTGATGGATGGCAGCATCGTTAATTACACTAGATGATCTTGTTGCCAAAAAATTGTACACTCTTACCTACGGTTATTTGCTTGGATTTCACTACATAGTATAAAACAAAGTCGCTATTTTTGTCTGTTTGTTTGTCTGTATGCTTAAATCTTTAAAATTACGCAACGGATTTTGATGCGGTTTTTTGTAATAGGTAGAGTGATTCAAGAGGAAGGTTTATGTGTATAATTTGTCGACATATTTCGCGGGCGAAGCAGCGGGCGGAAGCTAGTTGTAGGATAATCCTCGGAAAAAGTTTTATAAAGTTATGTGGAGTTCTTCCTAATAAAATTCGTCTTCATTCCAAATAAAATTAATTACCTAGGTACTAATAGAACCCTCAGGGATGTGCCCTACCTATAACAAGCGTTGCACAGAGGGGGTCCTTTTTTTTTTTTTTTTTTAAGGCTGGGAAATCATCCAATGACTGCTCCCGCTCTGGGTGGAGCGGAAGGGAGTGTCAGACTCTTACTGACTAAAACCCATCCATGTTCCTTCCGTAGCCCTTTATGTTCCGGGGTAGCGGTAACCCTTTCGGACAATCCCGCTTACCCGGCAGGCTTGGCCCTGAGGGGCCCCTTCATATGCTGACATCTCTTTGAGGCGCGCGTGGAACATATACGCGCCGTACGGCACGGGTCTGGTTCTGATCGGACGGTGAGTCACCCATTACTCACCGTCCGCAGGCCCGCGCCTACGGTGGCCGGGAGTCGTCACGTGGCTCCCGACGCCCGGAGCGTCTCCCGCGGCGGCTGGGACGGGAGGACCTTTCTCTCTCCCATCCCGCCACCTCCTTCGCGAGCATAACTTTTTCGCAGAAGGAGGTGACTGCCTCCCACTCCCTCTCGCCCCGGACCATGGCTTGCACCAGGGCCGGGCGCGAGAGGTCGCCGCCGCCGATCGCCTCTACGAGGACACGGCGGTGCTCCGCCCAAGCGGGGCAGGTTTGCACCGTGTGCTCTACCGTGTCCTCTGGGCGATCCTCGCAGTGGTGACACCCGGGCGTTTCCTCCCGCCTGATGATGTGCAGGAACCTCCCGAAACATCCATGTCCGGTGAGGACCTGCGTCAGGCGGAAGGTGAGGGCGCCGTGACGCCTCTCTAGCCACTCCTCAAAGAGGGGCCTCACCGCCACTATCGTGGCGTGCCCTACAGAGGGGGTCCTGGAGTAGTCTTTTAAGAGGTAACGCCTTCCTCGTGCTGATGGTGATCATCGGAGTGGTTTTAGTGAGGTAAGAATCCCACAATCCCTGGTCTTTCCCCCGAAGTCCAGGCGCCTTTTAAAGTTTGCCCGTCAAAAAAAAGGTACAAATAGGGCATCAAACCGTGGCCGTTTAATACAATAAAGCTTATAGCGTAAACCAGCAAATAGCGAGGCTATGCTGAAACTATGCAGGCTGTGCACAGCGAAGTAAAGGCAAAAACACATTATTTGCATAATACAAAAATCAATCTGCCTACCCTTTTCCCAACTAAGTTGGGGTCGGCTTCCAGTCTAACCGGATGCAGCTGAATACCAGTATTTTACATGGAGCGGCTGCCTAAGTGACCTCCACAACCCAGTAACTAGGTAATACGATACCTCTTGGTAAGACTGGCTGTCAGACTTTCAGGTTTCTGACTACCCGTAACGACTGTCAAAGATCAACGAATAGCAGCCGGGACGGAAATAATAATAAGGAACACAAACATGTTCATCTAGGATAAAACAGCATGCAAAATTCCAGGGTTTTCGACTTAGTGAATAAACGCTTTTTATCCATAAATTATTTCAAACTATGGAAACTACAATCATCATCATTCTCCTGCCCTTATCCCAATTTATTTGGGGTCGGCGCAACATGTCTTCTTCTTCCATACTTCTCTATTAGTCGTCATCTCGATAGTCACTCCCTTTCTAGCCATATCATCTTTCACACAATCCATCCATCGTTTCTTTGGTCTCCCTCTACTTGTATAGCCATCCACATTCATACTCACAACTTTCCTGACAACATTTTCCTCATTCCTCCGCATAACATGCCCATACCATGACAACCGATTTCCACACAACTTTTCGAACTTTAACCTACTCATTACGTACCATTCGCGTAACACCACACATCCCTCTTAGCATGGAAACTACAATCATTTGAACAATTTTACAATTTTAATTATCTTAAAAATTCTCGAGTATTATACTTTGGTACCTTGTTATCACGTTGCTAGGCAGTTTTATTGTAATTGGCAAGTATTGGCTTATCATTAAGTAGGTACCAGTTTATAAGGATCTCGTCTCTACAGAGGATTTACATTATTTTGTGTCTTAAACAGTTCTTTATTTAACTACGATTACGCATATTTCATAAATGTACGAGTATACAGATGGCAACGGTAGCAAACCTAGCTTTTTAAGCACGACACAACGTCGCATCGTGTCACGTTGCGACGCCGCCGCGCCGCGTCGTGGAAATCTACGACTTGTATTGAAAAAAATCGACATGACGTCGCATAGTAGCACGACATGCGGCTCGTTCGACGTACTGCATTTTCTGCGTTTCTGTCCTTTCTTTAAGCATTTTTTTTCCATCTTTTCTGTAAAGGTGCTGTTTCGAAAATCCGCAAAAATCTCCTAAAGTAATTAATAGACGCGCCTATTTCGCAACCAATTTCTATCAACCCTCAAATGTCGTATGTTTTTTTAGGTTAAAAAGTGCTTGAGAGTTTCATGAAGTGTTAAATGTTAAGCTTGTTTGAGGAAGTTTGATTCCTCAGAGCCTTAACCCCTCAAATGTCGTATGAACCCCATAGGTTCAAAAGGAAAGTTATCTAGAAACGACAATAAATATAAACGTATAAATCGTTGAGCTCTTATAAGCAAACGGTTTCTAATAGGCGAACATCTAATTAACTGAGCACAAACTCAGGCAGAACCAAAAAAAATACAACGGGAAGAACCCATGGACTTTTTTACCACTTACGTCCTAATTTAAATAATTGATCCGAAGAACCGCAGATGAACGATGGTGATAATTATAAAGCTCCAATCAACAGGGATTACCAACTAATTAGTAATGCGTAAATTATGTACATTTGTCTATTTATTTACTTTTAGCTATGTGACATCGAAATCGTCGGCCATTACTCAGATAGGCTTAACTCGCTGAATTTTAACTGGGATTTAGTTTAAGCGCCCGTTTACGTTCATGTTTACTGTATGCTAGTTACTCGAGCCAGTAGGTAGGTATTCCAAACTTACGGATTATAGGCAATTTTAGATTACATTAATTTTCTAAGGTTAGAATGATTATTATTGTGTAGCACTCACAATCCTATTTTGCCGATAAGGTGGTTTTATGTGTGTGTGTGGTCAGAAGGTTTGGCAAATTAAAAGGCGTGTTCTCAGTTGAAGGTTTACTGAACGACTGACTGTAAAGACGATGGATTCGATAATATAATACAGTGGTTGAGAGCTTAGAGTTAAATTACGTGCTACGTCATACATGGCCAAAGACTAAAGATTAGGTACAAGTAATATGCCTATGCTACAATCCTCCCCCCTTAGATTAAACAATATTTTTTTATTTGTTAGAATGAAATGAAATTATTTGAGAATACAAAATTATCTATCAACTACTTAAAACTAAAGACGTTAACAATAAACAATGAGTTGTGAACAATGGTTTGACTTATAGTTACACTATGCTACTTATACTAGAGAGTATATTTTTGTCACATGTTGTTTACGCTACACTATAACTTTGTTTGAGGTTTGCACTCCCGATATTTCCTTGTAGGATGGGTATCCCTGGTGGTGCGCCGATAGCACGTTGTGTGATCGCGTGGTTGATTCTTGTCTCGACGGCGGCTTCGATGCGGCGCTTGCAATAGCACCACCCCACGTAGAGTATACATAGGGTTACTGCTGTGCTGACTAGGATGACTGCGGCTAGCGACATCTTGTGGGTGACGGTAAGGGTTTCAGCCTAGCTATTAAAAGTTGACTTTTGTGCAGGTCACTTGCCTTTAGAGGGTCCACGATGGCGTTGAATTGATGGAACCAGAGTCTTGGTCGATCTTGCCAGAAGTCCGGTATCCTCGGTGTCATCGAAACTCCAGTCATCTCTTGCGGCTGGTCCTGGGTTGACATGGCTGCAGGTTGTTGGTGAGCTGCGGCCTGGTAGCGTGGGTCGTTCATTTTCACGCGTGATTGTACTTTTAAGTCTTTGTTATAAACTTGGAACTCGATACGCGCGCGATCACGTCGGGTTCACCACTTTGCCGATAAGGTGGTTTTATGTGTGTGTGTGGTCAGAAGGTTTGGCAAATTAAAAGGCGTGTTCTCAGTTGAAGGTTTACTGAACGACTGACTGTAAAGACGATGGATTCGATAATATAATACAGTGGTTGAGAGCTTAGAGTTAAATTACGTGCTACGTCATACATGGCCAAAGACTAAAGATTAGGTACAAGTAAAATGCCTATGCTACACTATTCATTTCGTTATTTAAGTTGTCGAACAAATGAATTTTTCAACAAATAAAGTTCAGCAGTGAATGCCGTTTATATAGATATCTTAAAAATTGAAGCTCTCGGACGAAATAAATTTGTAGCTTGGCGTGAAGAGGAACGCGCGTGCGTTTATGCTCTGGCCTTCAAAAGGTAAAGTTAAGTTACAAAGAACTAGTACTTATCGTTTGTTTGAACTAAATGATCCGTGTAAACGAGGCACGGAGACAAAAGCCTTGCTTCGGTATTTACGATTTAAAATAAATGGCGGGGATCGGCGACTGAGGCCCCGCGCGACGACGCGACGGCGGCTTACTTCTACCTAAGGATCAGACGATACCGACATTGTTCTCTTCTCGAATTCAAGACCATTAGTTTGCTACCTACATAAATAAAATCACGCTTGTATTTCCCAAAGAGTTGGACAGACAGTCAGAGAAATTCATCGTGAAGTTAAATGTCAACTAGTTTTAATTGTCGCTGACCTATGTTCAAGTTACAACTGTCATTCTTTGACAGTTGCTTAGCAATTTCCCGGAATGTACAGACGCCAGCACATCAAACTATCCCAAACTGTCAAAATATTCCTAATTGAAAATTAACCTTATTCCTTTGTAATAAAGTTGTAAATCTATCAAAGAAATTTGACAGATTGGGGTAGTTTGACGTGCTGGCACATTTCACCCGTAATGTGCAATTTCTAGGATGATCCTATTGGTAATTTTCTGTCAACCGAACACAAATACAGACTCTGCCACTCTGGGCTACTAATAATCCAAGAAAACTGTCTGACCTGGGCATTGAGATCAGCCGATTTATTCTGTAAAAATCACACCGTCAGAACTTGAAGTGAGCTATCGTTCCACATAATGATTGACACAAACGACAGCTCAATTTAAACTCGCTTCACCTGAGAAGAGATTCAGTGAGATTAACATCTGTTGCTAGGGTTTAACACTATTGACAGACCTTTTCACAAAGCTATCACAGTTATATTTTTACAGGATAGGATCTGCTGTTATTGCAATAACTTACCTACCCACTTAGTAAGTTAACACGACTAAAAAGTTGCTTACCACTATTCTTATTTTACTTCTCAATTCCTGAAACCCTAATGTCAAATGTTCTGATTCTTTAAAAAAAATGGTTCAAAAACAATCTTTCTTTTTCGTATGTAACCTGGAGTCAGTTTCCATGCTACCCATAGGCCTCCAACTTAGCTTCACATGCTGTTGAGAAATATCTCTCAGGTATACTGTTTTCATCACGATGTATTCCTTAACCGATTTATAAGCAAGTGATAATTAAAAACAATAAAACCAAACCATTATTTAAATATTTAATTACAACTTCATAATAAAATAACCATATTAAGAAAATATCAACAAATTGTACTAAATAATAATAAGTATCAAATCCAAAAATATAGAAATAGTTTTATCTAAACTTTGAACCCGTCGTTTTGAACTTTATACTTAATTAAAAGTTTCAATAAAACTGTAATTCAAATATAAAAATATTATTAATCAGATTCTAATAACTCTTCGTAA
Source organism: Hyppa rectilinea (assembly GCA_951799385.1). Lineage (NCBI taxonomy): Eukaryota > Metazoa > Arthropoda > Insecta > Lepidoptera > Noctuidae > Hyppa > Hyppa rectilinea. The sequence goes on along the minus strand of OX637309.1, from coordinate 1,659,743 downwards.
TGATAATAATATTTTATCACATTTAGTATCTTTTACATTTAACATATTAAATTATTTACAAAATAAAATCTTTACAAGTCTGGAATATAAGGTCAAATAAAATTAATTGGCGAAACTTCACGGATCAACTTATGATTTTAAAAAATAATGTTCGTTTTTGTTTAATGATAATCAGTTATATAGAAAATACCCATCAGGTCTATGAAGTTTTGCCAGCTAATTCGATTTGAACTAGTATTGCTTTAGTTAATGGAATGTTAATAATTGAGCACTTCCTAATAGTATAAATAATACTTATATAAGACTTAAGTAAAATAAGTCTTCCAGTTTAGAAAATAATGTTCATTCATATTTTTATTTAGAAACGAAATATCACTGGCGATGTAAACTTTTACAAAGACTGCTCCATATCAGTCCTTATTATGTAGCCATAAGCACTGTTTTCGTAGTTTACTCATGAAGTGACGCTAACCGTAGTTACGTCGCAAAAACGACCGTTTCGGCTTTTGAAGCATACTTACCTATCTATCGATACCTGAAATATAAATTAATATTAAGAAACCTGAAGAGTATTTGTTATTATTCTACAAGAAAAGCAAAGCAAGCGTGGAGAGTAGATATAGCGGTAACTAACGAAGTACATTATAAATAATGTGGAAGAAACTAAAAATATCTAAATTTTTAGTCAAATTTTTGTTTCCAAATTGATATTATTGCCTCTTAAACGGATATCAACTCTAAAAGTACGAGCCACGAGAAGCTATAAATTATGTAAACAAACATCTTTTACTAAGTAAACATTTTATACTGCGAGATAATAATAAATTGACCATTTTCAATCGACATGAAATTTAGACGGGTTATATGAAAGTAACAACCTATTTAATTTAGTCGGATCATATTTTAACGACGCAAAGCGCTATCGTTTGTGTTTCTTGGTACCGGAACGCGTCCGTCGCAGGGATTGTAAACTATCGGGACGCCATTTTGAAATATTTTATAATTAATATTTGTTACTTAATAATTTATTAAATCTTAAACAAATTCATTTTTTTTGTTGGTCCAAATGTTGTGAACTCCTGAACACTTGTTCACAAAATTTATAGCTTCTCATGACGCTTACGGTGTAAATCAGCTTTTCCCAAAGTGGGCGATAACGCCCCCTAATGGGAGCTGCAGGCCGCAAGGGGGGCAGTACGAGACCCAGAAAATGGAAACTTTGTATGGAGGCTTAGGGGGCGATTTGTAATTTCATCTAAACAGTGGTTTTTAAGTAGGTGAAAAAATGGGGGCGCTAATAAATAATTTATTCCAAAACTTATTTAAATTTTGGGAACCCCTGCAGCCCTGGTATAAATTAAATTGAGTTCGGAATTGCTACTGCTATTCAAAGATTAAAACTGAATCATGAAAGAAGTTGTAGAACGTAGTGTGTATGAGAAATGCATGGTCATACTTCAGGGTGTGGTAACAGACCATCAAACTGTACAACTTTCTCTATGGGACCAACATAATCGCGAATAAATAATTAATCCGTCGTTAGGTGGGTTGTATACCTTTTGAACGCTATTGTCCCATTTACGCGACAAGCAAGCGCATGCCCTATACGCTAACGACACTAATATGTGACAATGGCAAACAACACTTTAACACGACATAAACAATTAAATCATTGTTATATAGATCTCTTAAAAATTGAAGCTCTCGTACGTATTTAATGACATGAAACAAATTAAAAGACACCATGGATATTGGGCAATTCATGATAACACGAAGGAAAAAATTTTTAGCTTGGCGTGGAGGGCATGCGCGTGCGTTTATGTTCTGTTTACTCGTAAAATATTTGTTTTCGTACGATATGCGAAGCTTTTATCAGTATTCAATGGTTTTTAAATATATTAATACTCGAAAACACAATGGTATCAAAGTTGGGAAATGCAAAATGTTTGGACCTGTCGTTGTGTCGACGCTTAACATCTCAAATGTCGTATGAACCCCAAGGTTCATGCGAAAAAATCTCTCGAAACGACAATAAATATTACCGTATAAAACGTTGAGCTCTTATAAGCAAACGGCTTCTAATAGGAACATGTAATGGGTTAAGGGAAGGTCTATTTCAGCAAATTTAATAATGATAATTCTTAGGACTATATTATTTATAAACCAAAGAAGAGAAAAGATAAGCTGGAAACAGACAGTGACAGACATATACACAAATGCTTCGCTACCCACTCTCCACACTTACCCAGGCTTTGGTCCACTGCTACGGTATTCTGATATCCTGGTATTACTGGGTACCCCAAAAATACTTAGGATACGATTATCACAGCCTCGAAATAGTAAGTGGGACATCGTTGTGTCCATTGCCGTTACGTGGGGCAACTGAAAAAGGGATTTTGATGTCTTAAGGAAGTCTCTTTTATGTCATGTGTTCCTAGTACCTATTATACAAAAGCGGCGGTTTAACGCGCTTTAATGAAGAAATTAATATTTAAGAACAACGTTTTCCCGGCAAATAAATAAATCATTGGACAAAAAATCATCATTCCCAATTATAGTGGGCGACCCCACTATAATTGGGAATGATGATTACCCCACTATAATTGGGCTTCCAGTCTAACCGGATGCAGCTGAATACCAGCATATTTCATGGAGCGACTGCCTATCTGACCTCCACAACCCAGTACCTGGGCCAAACCCCTTGGTAAGTCTGGCTGTCAGACTTTCGGGCTTCTGACTACCCGTAATGACTGTCAGAGACCCACGAATGACAGTCGGGACCAATGGCTTAACGTGCTTTCCTAGGCACGGAGGAATCTCTGAATATAAAGACCCATCCACGGACCAACCCCGGCAAGCGGTGCTTAACCTGGATTGATCCGTTCGCCTGGTATTACTTAGCCAGGAGCTCTTCACTAAAAAATCACAATTAAAGTAATAATTACCCAATACATGTTGATCAATGCTAGGTCCGTCCACGAAGCGGCTCCCAAATCCTTTGTGGATGTCCTCCATCAAATTCTGATGGCCCTCCTTGAAGTTCCAGCACAAGAATTTGTGGCCTTCATTTTCTAGATCTAGTATCACAGATATTAGGTTCTGAAAAAAAGATTAAAGAGCGATTAGAGAGAGGAAGAGAGATATTACAATAAAGATCATTCTGAAACTGTATTTTTTTAATCTACTTGGTCTTTTTTAATAAAACGGCAAAACTTCACACAGATAGTTGAAGTGTATCTCGGGATTGTATGTTTTTTTTTCAGCAACAGGTGAAAAGACACTAGGCCATTGAGCTTAAAATTCTGGCTAAACTGAACCTATTCCCGCGCGGGTTGCGAGACGAAATTCGCTAACGCCGATTGTGTCAGTGGACTTGTATGGAGGTATTTAAACTGGCGCGAATAGACACGAGCCTTAATCATTACTCAGATCCCGAATTCTGCGCAAGATTCGCTTTAGTGTGGCTAGAGCTCAAAGGCGAAATAAAAAAGTTATATTTAGCAAACTTGCGGGCACTATACAGGATGACTGGTAATCAGTGACCGATATTTAAACACGTGATTGTACTCATGATTACAATCAACTTTCCCAAAGAAACTTTTTTTGTATACTCAATAGTTTTATTTTTATCACAATAACAAAACAACTGGCGCACGCACAGTTCAAACTTCGCGCGCGTGCCTTCCCACGATCAGCTGTAGCAGTCACGCTAAGTATATATAGTTTGTACATACCTCAGCGACTCCCAGGTCCATGGAGTACAGCTGCCGTGCATCTAGCACCACCACAGCGATGTACGCGGACACATGGCGACGGATTTTGTTCTGTATGTGCTGCGAACTGGAGTATGACAGCGCGCCCGACAACGTGATGGATACGCAGTCTTGGTTGCCCACCTGTGGGGTAAGGAGTGGGGACATGTTAAAGATTGAGGCACAATAGCAGTAGATAAAGTTAGTTTTGTACTGGATAACTAATATAGGCGACCTCATAAGTATGAGGTCGCCATCGTCGTCATTTATTAGTTAAGGCATTGACTGCCACGCAGCAGACACAATAGAAAAACTATTGTTCGCGGTCACCGGTGACCGCGTTGGCGCTCAACGTGTTAATGGACTAGGAATTGTTATTAAAAGCACTTGTTTTGGACAACAATTCCTAGTCAATAGAAACTACACTAATGTCGAAAATATCCAACTTTCACATAGACAAATAGACTTGGTCATTTCATGACATGCAAGTGACATTTAGGGTTGGATAAGCATTTACAAGATCGACCATACAATCAAAGGTATTCTGAGCCAAAAATCAAAAGCGAGTTTTCAATTTAGGTTCCAAATTCAAACTACGTTATTGACTGGCTAGAGGCTTATAAGGATGATTAACTACAGATAAGGTCTGCGTGACATATACTGGGTGTAACCGAAATCGTGAAAAAAAAAATCTGCTGTTCCCTACATTTCGACGAGTCACGATCAAAAATGTTAAGAACGGTTGATTTTTTTTGCGATTTCAGCGTTGGTCCCTCAGTGAAAGTTGTTCAGTTTGGTGGTCTGTAGCATATGCTTTTTGATGTATAAACCCTTTCGGTTACACCCTGTATAATTTGACATTATCAAGAAGTTGGTGTAAAAACCAGCCCGCCCCGTCACCTTGAAGGCATCAGCCCGCACGCGCGGCCGCGCGGCCTGCGCCAGCGCGCGCGCCACGTCGGCGGCCGCGCCGCACACGATGCCGTACTCCAGGCCGGCCACCGCGCCCGTCACCACCGTCACCAGGTACACCAGCAACTCTATTTCTGTGGAACATTACACGAACTCGATATACTGAAAATAGTTGTTAAACTACTTAGGTTATATATAATTTGGTGGACCTTCATAGAACACAAAGCGAATTTTCAACAAAATCAACACGTCAATTCTCTATAGCTACACACACATTTTTTTATTTTGATGTAGCCGCAGTAGTTTACTAGTATTAAGCTGTATGTTGGATATGGCACGGGGCGCTTGCACACAGAAATTCCGTTCTCGCGGGGGGACGTTCAATACTACTGTAGCTGCGCCGTGTGGACGTTTGAATGGATAAGATAACACCACAAACTGCAAATGATCTTGGAAAAACTCTACTCAACTCCCAATAATAAATTGTTGAAAGGGCAAGTGGTCGACTTCAAAGTCTTTTATAATACCATCCCGCCATGTATAATTTTTTTCTTCGCTTGGCTTTGATTTGCGGCCAAAAATACAACTAGTAAAGTTTGGTTTCGTTTTCGGTCGATGTTATCATAATCATTTATTTGTCAGAATATGTTACACAAATGTCAATGATTAGATTAAACTATATCATTTTGATAGCTTTCTACATTATTAACTACCGTAAAATGGGATGAATAGGGACCCCGAGACGAAAGTTTAAAATGGATTTTAACAGTAAAATAATACAGTTTGTGAGGAAAAAGGACTCTCATATGTTTATTGTATTACACACATCAAAAGTGTCTAGGGATCAACATATATTTTTGCAATAACTTTTCTCTTGATTGATATTAATTTAAATTTTCTTTAAGGATTCATCAAATAAAGTGTTTTCGTTTGTCACAGTAACGATAAACCAAGTCACCTTTGCATTAATAAAGAAATTTGCCATTTTCCTAATAAAGGGATTTTTGACATTTGAACCACTAACATTAAAGTTCGAAAAAAAGACTGAAATAACAGTTTTCTTTAAAATTTTATTGGGTAACTTACACAATTAATAATCCGTGTTTCTACCGCGAACACTAACAACACAAGAACATCGGTTTGGCATACTCAAAATGAGTTCATCCAAATCACGCTGTGGAATGGCCGCCCATGTTCGTTGCAACAACAAAAAAAGGTCTTCTTGCAACTGGATACCCTCCATATTCGGCAGAGCTCTTCTCTGTAGCATATCCCATGCATGCTCAATCGGGTTCAAGTCTGGCGACTGAGCAGGCCAGGGCAGGACATTGATGTTAGCTGCGGCGAGAGTCTGTCTTACAACTCTTGCGGTGTGCGGTCGTGCATTATCATGCATTAACTGAAATAAGGGACCGATTTGCACTTGTAGAGGAACGATGACGTCAGATACAATCGTCTCAGCATAAATTTGAGCGTTGAGGTTGCCTCTGATCCAAATCAACTCAGTTCTTCCGCCGATCCAAATACCCGCCCATACCATGATGGTTCCACCACTATAAGGATGGACTTCCTGGCAGGATTTTAATCGCTGTTGGCGTCCAGGGGTTCTCCAGTGTCGTATACGTCTTGTATCCGGTCTCATACCAAAACGAGACTCATCAGAAAAGCACACGAAACGCCATTGTTCTTCTGCCCAATTTCTGTGTTCAAGAGCCCATTGATATCGAATCCTACGATTGTGCATTGCTATAGGTGGTACCCGTAGCGGTCTTCGGGAATGAAGGTTCACTTCATGCAAGCGGTTTCTGACTGTTTGGTCGCTAATTAAGTTCCCTGAAGAGTGATGAAGCCTCACGGCTAACATCATGGCGGTTATTGTTGGAGCTCTTCGAGTTAAGATTTGAATGTATCGGTCTTGTCTCCGTGTGGTGCAGCGATACCGTCCTTCATGGCGCTCAGCCACGGTACCAGTGCTTCGGTAACGTGTCCAAAGTCGACTGATAACACCTTTTTTTGTTGTTGCAACGAACATGGGCGGCCATTCCACAGCGTGATTTGGATGAACTCATTTTGAGTATGCCAAACCGATGTTCTTGTGTTGTTAGTGTTCGCGGTAGAAACACGGATTATTAATTGTTTAAGTTACCCAATAAAATTTTAAAGAAAACTGTTATTTCAGTCTTTTTTTCGAACTTTAATGTTAGTGGTTCAAATGTCAAAAATCCCTTTATTAGGAAAATGGCAAATTTCTTTATTAATGCAAAGGTGACTTGGTTTATCGTTACTGTGACAAACGAAAACACTTTATTTGATGAATCCTTAAAGAAAATTTAAATTAATATCAATCAAGAGAAAAGTTATTGCAAAAATATATGTTGATCCCTAGACACTTTTGATGTGTGTATATTGAACGATTAGGTGTCCTTGTTGTCAAACCACTATATTATTTCAACGTTAAAATCGATTATAAAGTTTCGTTCCGATTCACCCTTGCATCCCTATACACCCCGTTTTACTGTACTCAATAAAAATCAATATAATTACATAGCTACTCACTGCTATTCTGCCACAGCCTCTTCACAATAGAGATATCCATGAGGGAGAACATCGCCACGATGATGATGCCAGCCAGCGTGGCGCGCGGGATGAAGTAGAACGCGTCGGCCAGCAGGGTCACCGCCAGGAGCACCAACATCGCTGGACATATGGGACATTACAGCAGCGAAGATAAAGATCCCGAGTGAGGAAGAGAGGACTTCGTCATGCCGAAACATCAATCTCAAGCTAATATTATGTAGTCTTAGATTATCCAGCTATAGAAAAATCCCTATGTTTTATAATCTTTAGCTGTGCCAAATTTCATTCAGATCCTATATGAAGTTTTTGCGTGAAGAAGTAACAATGTAACAAAGTACAAACATACAAACACACACACACTCACAAATTTTCACCTTTATCATATTAGTGTTGGTGAATAAGTCTATGCGGCTTTCGAAGGACCGTATGCGGGTAAATAATTTTTGCGGGGATGTAGATTTTAGCGTGGTGAATTGTTGGGCGACACACAGAATTGAGCTTGAGGGATATGAGGTTATGAGAAATAGGAATGGATGGACTTACTTGTGAACCTTCTGGACGAAACACGTGGATTCAAGGACAGCTAGCTTAGCAGACGTCCCACGTGCTATCTGGTTTTCTTCCTTTTTCAATGTGGTGCACTTTCACTTTTTTAAATGTCACACTTGTGTCGGCCAACACTTATTTATAATAGTTATACAGTTTTTGATGCGATTGCGGTTTGATTAAACGGTTTGTAAGCGGGATGAGTATGGAGCGGCGCGGCTGAGTGTTCACAATGCACTTTGAACTTAAACTAATAATCTCTTGCGGGCGGAGAACGCTTCTGATTGGTCGTGCGTCACTATCCTCCATTGGTCCGTTGGATTGGGAATAATTGATAGGATAGGTAACTCAATTCTGCGTTCGGAAATTGCAAGTGGCAAAAACTTATAAATAAAAAACTTGCGCGAGCATCCTGCCCGGCTTTGAGGATATGTAATATTCTCAAAAGGAAAGAAATTATATTAAAGCGGACTTATAAAAAAAAAGATATTCTAAGCATATTAACTACAGATAAATTATGGTTTTAATAACGCGGTGATGTTATTGAGAAGGTAAAGGACATAGTTTGACAACGGGTCTCTTGAAAGAGCCACTGCATGTCTTCACCATAGCAACGCGGGTTGTTGGGACAACCCGCGTTGCTATGGTACCGAAGTTTATCCCGGCAAGGATGGGTCCTTGCCGGGATAAACTTCGGTGATTATACCCATTGGCCAACGTAAAGGAGGGACATCTTCCTGATGTATGAGAACCACTGTACCAATCTTAATATTGTCTGCAGCATTGAACCATTTTTGTCTAACTTGAAGATTATGTAAATATTCTATACGCCACCTCTTCCAGAAACTACAAACCATCTGGTCAAGCAATTTCTTGCGGCAAGTCAGAGACTTCGTCGTTTCGGGAACATTCACGACAGGCAACGAAGTTAACGGAGAAGCCATTATAAAATGAGCGGGAGTAAGCGGTTCTGGGTATGGATCCTTATTCAGAACACAAAGCGGTCTGGAATTTAGAACTGCCTCAATTTCAGTGAGAACAGTCGAAAGCTCCTCGTAGGTAAGAAGCTGAGAACCGATAACACGGTATAAATGCGTTTTAATAGATTTAATATTAGATTCCCACAACCCTCCACGTAACCTTGGATAGGCCGCGAAGAGGTTCCGACCCCTTTTATAACTGAGTTTGAAAGCGGTATAATGTTTAATTGAAGTTTTTTACAACAAGCGGAAGTAATTATATTATTTTGCGAAGCGTTATCTATTAAACATCTCACAGAAACGTGTTTGTTATATTTGTTATCAACATAGACTTGAGCAGTAGACAGCAGTACCGTGGTACGCGGTTTGTTTACAATATCGAGACTGGCGGACGCACACAGCGCCACCTGTTGCGAACTCGCGGAGCTAGTGACAGCGTCAGTCGAAACCGGCTGCGACGAGCTGTGTTCTAGATGTAAAAGCGAATGATGTCTTTTGTTACACGTCCTACAGGTATGTATAGATTTCCACTGTGAAGCAGTGTGCGTTACACTAAGACAGTTTACACATCCACGTTTGTTTTTAATAAAATCCAAACGCGAATTGACTGAGAGTGAATGAAAGGTTGGACATGTGAAGTTTACAATGATCATCTTTACTGCAATACAAACAACTTTGATTACTATCGCAAGCAACAAAAGTATGTACTGCATTATCACGTGACTGATTACGAGAAGGATTATTTTATTAGGATTGTTACTCACTAACGCGGTTCGAGATGAAATAGTGCGATCCAATATTGTAACTTGCGATTTTATAAATTTTACGAAATCCGTATAAGTAAGGAATTTCCTCATCTCTCATATGCGTTTCGAATAAATTTACGGTTGCGGGGTCTAATTTTTTCAAAGCTAAATTAAGCAAAATGAAATCCTTTAAATCTTTAATTTGTAATTGTTCTAAAGCAGAAACGGACGCGTGAAAACTTTCAATGAAAACATTTAAAGATGCGGAATTATTAATTGCGGGTTTTATTATTTAATATGTTAGACATGTAATGTGAGCCTAGTGCTCGTTTATCTTGATACTTTTGAACTAAACTGTTCCAGATAGCGGTATAGTTATCACCTGAGGGAATAATTCCGGCGGTAATTTGCAATGCGTTTCCCTTTAAATTACCTATCAAATACTGCACACGTTGAGAATCTGTAAGGTTCAAATTACCATGGATATTTGATTTAAATGATTCATAGAAAACAGGCCAGTTGTCAATCCTACCATCAAAGAACGGAATAAGAATCGGTGGTAATTTGACGGTACCTATAAATTGTTTAGCGTTATCATGCGACGCGCATGAATGTTCTAATGACCTTGAACGGTTCTCGGCGATCAATGAGCGAACTCGCTCTCTCTAATTGCAAGGAATATGTATTTATTTTATCTAAATTGGTACTAAATTCTTGACGAGTGACTGAGAGGACCTCTGTGTCCGCCATGAATGCTTCCACCGAACGAAGCTCGATATTGGTGGTATTTATTTTCTTAGAAGTTTCGTATAGCGATGTTAAATGTTCGAAGATTGAATTATTTTTAGCTTGAAGTAATTTAACTTTCATTTTAAGATCTTCCATGTTGGAATAGTTCTAGAAAATATAGCGTACAAAATAATAGGTATAGCGGGTAGATTTAGAATAATTATTTTATTCTAACCGGGTAGGTATACAAAGGAATGCGGTTGAATATAAGTTGTAAATAAGTTAGACGAGACTAACTCACGATAATTAGCGGTTTGAATATTTACCTATGCTATTTCAATGCAACAGGCGAAATATTAAGTTGATACAGTAATTTTCAATGAATAATGTACCTAGCGGGAATGTACGAACGCAAGTACGCGTTCAATATGGCGGTTTTACGAACTTTGTATTTTAGGTATTTTAACCTAAATCCTAGGTATGAGACCTATATTAGGATCGTTGATTCTTCGAATCCGGCTCGAAGGACCAAATAACTTATGGTGAATAAGTCTATGCGGCTTTCGAAGGACCGTATGCGGGTAAATAATTTTTGCGGGGATGTAGATTTTAGCGTGGTGAATTGTTGGACGACACACAGAATTGAGCTTGAGGGATATGAGGTTATGAGAAATAGGAATGGATGGACTTACTTGTGAACCTTCTGGACGAAACACGTGGATTCAAGGACAGCTAGCTTAGCAGACGTCCCACGTGCTATCTGGTTTTCTTCCTTTTTCAATGTGGTGCACTTTCACTTCTTTAAATGTCACACTTGTGTCGGCCAACACTTATTTATTAATAGTTATACAGTTTTTGATGCGATTGCGGTTTGAGTAAGCGGTTTGTAATCGGGATGAGTATGGAGCGGCGCGGCTGAGTGTTCACAATGCACTTTGAACTTAAACTAATAATCTCTTGCAGGCGGGAACGCTTCTGATTGGTCGTGCGTCACTATCCTCCATTGGTCCGTTGGATTGGGAATAATTGATAGGATAGGTAACTCAATTCTGCGTTCGGAAATTGCACGTGGCAAAAACTTATAAATAAAAAACTTGCGCGAGCAAGTGTGATTAGTGTAATAATCTGAATTATAACGCCTATATTTCTCGAACAGCCGCATAAGTCGATCCATCAGGTTAAGCTATGCTTGCCGGGGTTAGCCGTGGTTGGGTGACTATCTTTACATACCGAGACTCGTCCGTGCCCGGGACAGCACATTAAGCCGTTGGTCCCGGCTGTCATTTGTGCATGTTTGACAGTTGGTACGGGTCGTCAGAAGCCCGAAAAATCTGACAGCCAGTCTTACCAAGGAGTATCGTGTAGCCCAGTTACTAGGTTGTGGAGGTCAGATAGGCAGTCGCTCCATGTAAAATACTGGTATTCAGCTGCTTTCGGTTATACTGGAAGGTGGGCTTCCAGTCTAACTGGATGCACATAGTTGGGAAAAGGCTAGGCAGATGATGATTTCTCAAACAGGAAAACAGAAGTGTATGGTGCATTACCTTTAAAGAAGCATCCAGCAGGAGTGACCACTCCACTAGCGTGGTTGAGTGCCGTGCGAGTGAACGAGCCAGTAGATGGCATGCTCTGGCAGAAGGACGACACCAAGTTGCACATGCCTATGGCGAGCATCTCCTGAGTCGCGTCCACTGTCTTGCTGCCAGCTACAAACAAGACAATATAATTTTAAAGTCCATCTAATTAGGGGCGAGCTTATTGCCAGGCACAAATCTAGTTTGAGAATTTCGTAATTATTGGAATTAAAATAACAATTTTCGACTGATTGGGGATCAAACCCAACAAGCCAAGGCTGGTTCGTGCAATTTTCTCGTTTTTTTTAGGGTTCCGTACCTCAAAAGGTAAAAACGGAACCCTTATAGGATCACTTTGTTGTCCGTCTGTCTGTCTGTCTGTCTGTCTGTCAAGACCTTTTTTCTCAGGAACGCGTGGAGGTATCAAGCTGAAATTCATATCAAATACTCAAGTCTATGGTCTCTTGGAGCTGTGAAAAAATCAAACTTCTAAGTCAACGCGATCAAAAGATACTCCCGTTTATGCCGCAAATTTTCGACACTCGCAAGGGAATCAAAACCTACAGGGTACTTCCCGTGAACTCAGAATCTTGAAATTTGGTACGAAGCAACGTCTTATAACACAGATAAAGGAAAAATTGCGAAAAGCATAAATTTTTAGTTACATCATATAATAAAAATATTTTTAATAATTTTAAACTTATTACCCCCTTACTCATGAACGCGTAGTGGTATTATATTGAAATTCTTAACAAATACTCAAGTCTATAATATCTTTAAGCTGTAACAAAATCAAACTTCTACGTCAACGCAATCAAAAGATACAGCAATTAAAGCCGCATATTTTGAAACTCGCAACTACTCGCAAGGGAATCAAAACCTAAAGGATACTTCCAGACGACCTGGAATCTTGAAATTTGGCATGAAGCAACGTTATAAAGTACACATATAGGAAAAATTCCGAAAATCTTAAATTTTTAGTTACATCACATAGTATATTTTTTTAAATAATCATAAACTTACTAGCTGACCCAGCAAACGTTGTTCAGCGATTAAAAAAAAAAAACAGATGTTGGCCGATTCTCAGACCTACCCGATATGCACACAAAATTTCATGCAAATCGGTTCAGCCGTTTCGGAGGAGTTTGGAAACAAACACCGCAACACGAGAATTTTATATATTAGACTTGCTGAACCAGCAAACGTTGTTATGCGATTAACAAAAAAAAATAAAAAAATAGATTTTGGCCGATTCTCAGACCTACCCGATATGCACACAAAATTTCATGCAAATTGGTTCAGCCATTTCGGAGGAGTTTGGAAACAAACACCGCGACACGAGAATTTTGCTTCCCATTCCCTCTCGCTCCACACCATGGTCTGAACCAGGGGCCCGGCCCTACGAGAGGTCGCTGCCGCCGATCGCCTCCACGAGGACACGCAAAATCAAACTTCTACGTCAACGCAATCAAAAGATACAGCAATTAAAGCCGCATATTTTGAAACTCGCAACTACTCGCAAGGGAATCAAAACCTAAAGGATACTTCCAGACGACCTGGAATCTTGAAATTTGGCATGAAGCAACGTTATAAAGTACACATATAGGAAAAATTCCGAAAATCTTAAATTTTTAGTTACATCACATAGTATATTTTTTTTAATAATCATAAACTTACTAGCTGACCCAGCAAACGTTGTTCAGCGATTAAAAAAAAAAAACAGATGTTGGCCGATTCTCAGACCTACCCGATATGCACACAAAATTTCATGCAAATCGGTTCAGCCGTTTCGGAGGAGTTTGGAAACAAACACCGCAACACGAGAATTTTATATATTAGACTTGCTGACCCAGCAAACGTTGTTATGCGATTAACAAAAAAAAATAAAAAAATAGATTTTGGCCGATTCTCAGACCTACCCGATATGCACACAAAATTTCATGCAAATTGGTTCAGCCATTTCGGAGGAGTTTGGAAACAAACACCGCGACACGAGAATTTTGCTTCCCATTCCCTCTCGCTCCACACCATGGTCTGAACCAGGGGCCCGGCCCTACGAGAGGTCGCTGCCGCCGATCGCCTCCACGAGGACACGGCGATGCTCCGCCCAAGCGGGGCAGACCTCCACCGTATGCTCCACCGTGTCATCTGGGCGATCCGCACAGTGGTGACACCCTTGCGTGTCCTCCCGCCTGATCCTGAACGGGAACCTCCCGAAACACCCGTGTCCGGTGAGGACCTGCGTCAGGCGGAACTACCTACAGGTTTGTACGGAACCCTCGGTGTGCGAGTCAGACTCGCGCACCGAGGGTTCCGTACAAACCTGTAGGTATATAAGTAAAAGTTATGGTATTTTTATTGCTAAATGAAATCCATAACATAACAATGAAGCAAAATTCTCGTGTCGCGGTGTTTGTTTCCAAACTCCTCCGAAATGGCTGAACCAATTTGCATGAAATTTTGTGTGCATATCGGGTAGGTCTGAGAATCGGCCAAAATCTATTTTTTTATTTTTTTTTGTTAATCGCATAACAACGTTTGCTGGGTCAGCAAGTCTAATATATAAAATTCTCGTGTTGCGGTGTTTGTTTCCAAACTCCTCCGAAACGGCTGAACCGATTTGCATGAAATTTTGTGTGCATATCGGGTAGGTCTGAGAATCGGCCAACATCTGTTTTTTTTTTTTAATCGCTGAACAACGTTTGCTGGGTCAGCTAGTAAGTTTATGATTATTAAAAAAAATATACTATGTGATGTAACTAAAAATTTAAGATTTTCGGAATTTTTCCTATATGTGTACTTTATAACGTTGCTTCATGCCAAATTTCAAGATTCCAGGTCGTCTGGAAGTATCCTTTAGGTTTTGATTCCCTTGCGAGTAGTTGCGAGTTTCAAAATATGCGGCTTTAATTGCTGTATCTTTTGATTGCGTTGACGTAGAAGTTTGATTTTGTTACAGCTTAAAGATATTATAGACTTGAGTATTTGTTAAGAATTTCAATATAATACCACTACGCGTTCATGAGTAAAGGGGTAATAAGTTTAAAATTATTAAAAATATTTTTATTATATGATGTAACTAAAAATTTATGCTTTTCGCAATTTTTCCTTTATCTGTGTTATAAGACGTTGCTTCGTACCAAATTTCAAGATTCTGAGTTCACGGGAAGTACCCTGTAGGTTTTGATTCCCTTGCGAGTGTCGAAAATTTGCGGCATAAACGGGAGTATCTTTTGATCGCGTTGACTTAGAAGTTTGATTTTTTCACAGCTCCAAGAGACCATAGACTTGAGTATTTGATATGAATTTCAGCTTGATACCTCCACGCGTTCCTGAGAAAAAAGGTCTTGACAGACAGACAGACAGACGGACAACAAAGTGATCCTATAAGGGTTCCGTTTTTACCTTTTGAGGTACGGAACCATTTTAAAGTCCATCTAATTAGGGGCGAGCTTATTGCCAGGCACAAATCTAGTTTGAGAATTTCGTAATTATTGGAATTAAAATAACAATTTTCGACTGATTGGGGATCAAACCCAACAAGCCAAGGCTGGTTCGTGCAATTTTCTCGTTTTTTTTTTAAATGTTTTTTTATGATATTCAAATGTTTATATCTGCATCTTTGACAGTCGTTACGGGTCGTCAGAAGCCCGAAAATCTGACAGCCGATCTTACCAAGGGGTATCGTATTACCCAGTTACTGGGTTGTGGAGGTCAGATAGGCAGTCGCTCCATTTGAAATATTGGTATTCAGCTGCATTCGGTTAGACTGGAAGCCGATTTGATTTGATTTGATATTTAAATATGTAATTTCCGTGTATTTATTAAAGGACATTACAATAAAACAGTGCGTTGGGTGAATTCATCTTCCAGCTGTACAACGGCCTCTGGTTAGCCGATGTTATGGCTCTAATAACAATATACCTTCCACTAACCACAGATCGGCAGCCCACCGATCAATCTGTGACGACATTTGGCAGGTTAATAGAATTAAAAGTAGGTAGGTAAAGAATCTTACCAAACGCCTTAGCGATGGCGATGCTCTCGAGTATGGCGACGAGTGGCATGACTATTCCCTCTCCTCCGAACACGTTAAGCATGTCGTGGAAGTACAGTGTCTCGTTAGATACCACCGTCTGGAACGGTGGTGGACCGAAGTTAGGCAGACCGCCATGGATTTTACCTGAGGGAAACAAACGGTTTATTTAAAACTATTCATGAAGCATTAGAAAGCTTCTTCTTTTTCTTCGTGTGTTTAGTAACTAACCTGGTGTCAGAGTTTTTATGCTGCCCATGGGCCTCTGACTTAGTTTCACATGCTGTTGAGAAATATCTCGCAGACATGCTGGTTTCCTCACGATGTTTTCCTTCACCGATTTTTAAGCAAGTGATAATTTTGCAATATGCACATGAATCCGACCAAATCAGCGGTGAGAGACCTTTGACTTGGCAGTTCGAGGGTCGCACCACGAGGCTATATCCGCTTGGAAGACATAAAGACAATGAATAAAGTTTTTTGAAAATAATCTCTCGCTTGCGATTGGAGAGCTCTATATCAAGCAGTTGATGCTATAGACTGTGATGTATAGTAAAGCACGAGAATGCACGAACGTCGGAGCAGTAATTGGATGATTTCCCAGCCTTAAAAAAAAAAAGCACGTGCTTCGTGCATCACACGCAACGCGCTATAACACCGCGTGCTCGAGTCATAAAGCACACACCGCTACCAGGAGCACAGCACGTACAGGTGGTGCACTCACTGGCCTTGTTAGTGGCAGTAAATAAATAGTACGCAAGTTGAGCAACTTCAAGTATAAAGTTCAGTCCAGAGGCTGTTGTCGTGTCCCGTTGCAAAATGGGATGGTGCTATGATCATGTATAGCTCCGTCTCTCTCTCTCACACTGAAATAATGATATGCTTATAACAATAAAACTTTACTTTTGACTAGCTGTGCCTGCGACTTTGCACGCGTGGAATAGTGACTTTTCGGGCAGCATACCTTTACAAATGTTCGCCGTGATTCTTTAAATTGACATAACTTTTTTATTTATGAACCGATTGACATGAAATAAACACTAAATGTTAAGTGAAGCTTACTACAATATATTAGTGAACCGCATCTAAATCGAATAAGCCGTTTCTGATATTAGCGTGCACAAACACACAGACAAACAGACAAAAAGAAATTTGATTACAATTTCGGGTTCGGCATCGATAAAATAACAACCCCTGCTACTTTTTTTTATATATTTCCATTATACAGACACCACTTTTCTACAATTTTATTATATGTATAGATATCACCCCAGACTTTGTTACTAGGATCGCAGCAATCACAGGACGTGTATACCTTAGTAAGATCTTCACACATTATGGAATGCAATTAAATTAATATATGAATATTACCTGTGAGAGCAAAAGGAGTGATTCCATACAAGTTGAGCACAAAGGCCAGTATAGCAGCTGCGAACACAACGAGAGCGTTTCGTGCGCGCACGACGTTGGCCCAGCTAGCTGCAAGCCGTGCTCGCCAAGGTGGTGGATTGTCCGACACGGTTATTGTGGCTCGCTGTAAATAATTCGGAAGAAAAAAATAACCATCAAGAATAAACACTAGGAGCACATGTTTGTCTAGAAGATGAATCATGAGAGACTGGATTTGTGCCCGGTTTGCAAATGCTTCGGCTTATAGGACTAAGGGATAAAAGGCGAAATGAGGATAAACAAGGAAGGTTAGTTGTTATGTTCACTTATACCTACTCACTTTCAATAACAATAAAGCTATGATGGTGCTGATGCCTAACACCGAATCCCATAGATGAATAGTCTTCAAATTTTTAAAGAAGTTAATGATGGCGTCGAAGAATGTGTTTCCCGATGAGCCTGGAAAAGAAAATGTATTCGTAATTATACGACCTTAAAACTGGTTGGTTCATTAGTAATTTTTCGGGATCCGTACCCAAAGGATAGAACGGCACCCTATCACTAAGACTCCGCTGTCCGTGCGTCTGTCTGTCACCAGGCTGTATCTCATGAACCGTGATAGTTAGACAGTTGAAATTTTCACTGATGATGTATTTCTGTTGCTGCTATAACAACAAATACTAAAAAACTGAATAAAATACATATTTAAGGGGGCTCCCATACAACAAACGTGATTTTTTTGCCGTTTTTTAACCGACTTCTAAAAAAGGAGGAGGTTCTCAATTCGACTGTATATATTTTTTTTTTTTTATGTTTGTTCGCTCGTAACTCCGTTGCTTGCCAACCAATTTGAAAAATTCTTTTTTTGTTGGAAAAAATTTATGGGTCCATTTGGGAAGTATACCCATACTTCCCAAATGGACCCATAAATTTTTTATCGAAATCGGATAAGCGGTTTTTGAAAAATCAACAAAAATCTAAAAATCCTACTTAATGTATGTGGACGATGTTCTAATAAGTTCCTGTCACTGTAATTTACATACCAGGTAGTGGTATACAATTTGTTTTGTAGGTACTACAACTAAAAAGTGAAAAATTAAAACTTTTTTACAAAAAAGTAAACCGACTTCCAAAAAAAACACTACAAAGTGAAAAATAATTTTGATTTCGGAAGTCGGTGGCAAAAAATGAAAATACAAAACCGAAGACACCGACTTCCGAAATCAAAATTATTTTTCACTTTGTAGTGTTTTTTTTGGAAGTCGGTTTACTTTTTTGTAAAAAAGTTTTTATATAGATAATGCTTAATTCGTGCGCGAGTCCGACTCGCACATGGCCGGTTTTTACTGGTTTTAAAATATTAAAAAAAATTAAGATTACAAAAAAAAATGAGGTGCGCCGGTGTCGGTGGCAGGGTTTATAAAATATTATATCGAGGGGTGAAAGGCTATTTGGTTTAAGCGACATTTTTGCAACTTTACAGGAGAGCCATTTAAAGTTTAAAATTTCCGAAAAAAAATCATAACAAAAAAACTTCTTCAGCTATTGGAATGGAGTAAACTTAATTTAAATTAATTTAAAAACGTCAAGGTGTTGATGCTTATACCATATAAAACGGACCTTTAATGAAGAAGATAAATGTCGCTTAATACGAATTGCCTTAAGCCACTATTTTTCAGGGAACGGAAAAAAGATTTAAGTGACTTCATAACTACAATTGGCTACAGGAAAAAAGTACAAAGCGACTCTGCAGTATATTTTCAGAATAAGCCAAACAGCATGAAGTGACGCAGCCCAAAATTAGTCAGTCAATGGCTGTTGAAACAACCTGAATATACCGCTATCACCGAAAATTTTAGGTGCTGATATTGAATAAATAAAGAAATACACAGAATCAGTTCAAGTATTTATTAAGTCACGTAATAATAATAAAGTAGAACTCTTGTATGAAATTAAGAAGAAGAGCTGAAGAGCTTAAGCGACACTCCATGTCGTATTTTGTTGACGGACAAATGAATTAAGCGACATCGCGACATGTAAATCGTGGAAATCAAAATGATTTAAGTCACATGTTAATAAAAAATAGAAACAAGAAAAACGCTTTAACCGATATTGAATATTTTTTCTGAGAAAGGCCTACTGATTTATGTCTCGGTTCTTTAAATCATTGTATAGTTCAAGTACACTAGTAAAAAATTAATGCAAAAAGGACGTCAGTTAATACACTGCCACTTTAGAAACCACCAAAAAATAGAGTTGTTTGAAGCGCCAAAAAAGTGCTCAGATTTAAATGAATCCGGCATCATCCGACGGAGAAAAAATTGCTGATTCCGAATATGTATATGTCGTAGGATAATTTGATACTTCGAATCTTCGCGGAAATCCTAGGGGTTTTGCGAAAACGCGGATAATTAGACATAGGCGAAAAATTATCAAATCTTACTGGACAAAGTCAGGATTTTTGCGAAAATACTCGTTACTATAGTAAGATTTGATGTGCTCAACACTGATTGGCTACAATTTTGCTGGCTGACTTCTAATTGGTTCCTAGTTTGCCGATGATTAACTTCAAGTATTGTATCATAGAGTTATGAAGGTTTAGAATAGGTGAGAAAGGAAAATCACTAAATTGATTTTTATAAACTTTTTATTGAAAATTTTAGTATGTATGTTGTTTTCTACAGACAATAGGAGATCTCAGCACTATGGTAGCACTTTTATTTACCAGCGCTATGGTAGCACTTTTATTTACCACTTTATTTAAGTCCAAGTAGGTACACTATTTACGATAAAAAACAAAACACTTCTGCAATTTAACTCAGACACAAACGTAAACAAATAACGTGCGGCAACAAATGATTGACATTTAAGACGTCAACCAATCAGAGACGATCTCTTATTGAACGCGCTGACCGACCAATCAGCGTTCTTATTTCATAACAGCCAGCGTTTCGTTTCGCAATATTGCTATAATAACGAGTATTTTCGCAAAAATCCTGACTTTGTCCAGTAAGATTTGATAATTTTACGCCTATGTCTAATTATCCGCGTTTTCGCAAAACCCCTAGGATTTCCGCGAAGATTCGAAGTATCAAATTATCCTACGACATATATAACTCAATATCGCCCAAGATGTCGCTTAAACCAAATAGCCTTTCACCCCTCGATATTATGTTTACTCTAGACCTGTTTCGTTTGCAAACTAAACCCTACCGTCACAGACTTAGAGTACAAGAGCGCGCAAGTTCCACCACGACGTCAACATGATTGCAGTGACAGCGAAGGGACTAATTATAATCTTTATGCAATCGGTTGCACAATGTAAACTAGTTATACATCAACCATTTCTGGCACTACTAAATTTTCTTATCTTGAAATATGGTCGTTTAATCACACGGTGTGCTAAGTGTATAGGGTGGATACTCGAATCATTGTTACATTGTAATTACGACGTTGATTTCTTTCCGTTACGAGTTGCTGCTCAGCTGTCAACAAGTGGCCATTGAAAAAAAATCACGTATGGCTGGTTGTAAATCTGATGACTATTATTGTCTAATGGCCAGGCCATGATATGTTTTAGTTCTTCTTCTTCTTTTCGTGTGGTCAGTGACTAACCTGGTGTCAGAGTTTTTAATGCTGCCCATGGGCCTCTGACTTAGCATCACATGCTGTTGACAAATATCTCTCAGGCATGCCGGTTTCCTCACGATGTTTTCCTTCACCGATTTTAAGCAAGTGATAATTATACAATACGCACATGAATCCGAAAATTCAGAGGTGCGTGCCTTGGGTTCGAACTCGAGACCTATGACTTGGCAGTCCACCGGTCACACCACTAGGCTATCGCTGCTTTTTAGTTTATTTTAGTTGATCTTCTCTCAATAAATAAATATAAGTAGATACAGTCAAGGCACATCAGGTTACCACAAACTGTCAAATGTTCGCAATCGATTTTGAACTTCACAATCAATGAGTTAAGGTTTAAAATCATTTGGAGAAATTTGACAGTGTTCACAAGTGGCTGTTACCTGCTATCCTGAACAGTGACTTCAGTTGTGACGCGCTGATCTGAAGCGCAGCCGCCGTCGTGAACCCACTGATAACTGGCTTCGATATGAAGTCCAAAAGAAAACCTGGAAACAACATTAGTTTTTTATAATTGAGGTCACACAAAACATTGATCACAAAAGACAGTTTTTCGGCAGAAATTTTACATATACATGTATAATATCACGCCGTTTCTCCTAAAGGTTGGGCAGTAGTGTTTAGGCACACTACAGTATACGCACATTCCGCCAGTTATGTCTAAATCGCATAAAATAAGGTGCGAACCAATACCCTCAACCGCAAAGAATCTAGACTACGAGCTACTACGGAGAAAGTCAAACTCAAACTCAAACTCAAAGTATTTATTTCAAATAAACCAATTACAGGCACTTTTGAATTGTCAAGGTGTCGGTCAGTCAGAGAGATGAAGCTAGTTGCCCATTCCAAAGCAGTAGGTACCTATGGAGAAGAACGGGCAAGAAACTCCATGGACACTCTTTTAAACAAAATATGGTTACAAAATATTGGTTACATAGTTCATATTAGTATTATACATGTGAGAACGATGCATAACGTTAAAAGCATCAGATATAAAATATGTAAAAACTATTCAATAATTAAATTAAAACAAGCCTTAGCCGCTAAGAGATGACCAGTCCCTACTGACAGCGCCCGTTCACGAACATGACGCATATATTAGCACCATTCAGCTCAACCATTTTGAAGGGAGCTAAATGATCCAACACACACGCCACCATCAGCGAGACATTAATGTGAGCATGGCATACTCTCAGCCGCTAGGGCACATTCAAGTCAATGAAAGACGTACCCTGTAAATGGTCGCTATAGAGTAGATACATAGTACTCGCATATGTGCTAAGCAATTATACAATATTAAGAGATTGAATTTATACAATGCAAAGATGTTTTGTTTTAATGTTGTTGATCTTCCGCAGCTCCAACAGTTTTTAGTAATCTAATCAATTATTTGATGCGCCCTTGTGGAGCTGGACTAGCATTGACCCAAGCATTTTTATCAGCAATGTAATCTCCCAATTTATAATATGCTTGGCTGCATAGTGTGCGTTTTATACAACATTTAAATGTTGTTTCATTAAGTTCAAGAATGTGGGGAGGTATTTTATTGTAACATTTTAAACAGTACCCCATGAAAGATGAATCTACTTTAGCCAGCCTGAAACCTGGTTGAACTAATTGGTCCCTATTTCTAGTAAAATAATTGTGTCTCTCACCTCTTTTACTAAAAAGATGTAGATTTTTCCTTGCGTACATGATATTTTCATAGATATATTGACAAGGTACAGTCATGATGTTAATAACCTTAAACCGTTCCCTTAGAGAATCGCGCCTACGAAGATTATAAATGGCTCTGATAGCTCTTTTCTGCAGAATAAAAATAGACTCGATGTCTGCAGCTCGTCCCCAAAGTAAAATACCGTAAGACATAATACTATGAAAATAACTAAAATAGACTAGCCTCGCGGTATCTACATCAGTATACTGACGGATCTTTCTGACAGCATATGCTGCAGAGCTTAGCCGTCCAGCAAGAGATGTTAAATGAGGACCCCATTGAAGCCTTGAGTCGAGCGTGATCCCCAGGAAAACAGTTTTATCGACAAATTCTAGTTTCTCTTGATTCAATACTATCTCACAATCACTACTTTTTACATTTGGTAGAGAAAATCTAATGCACTTAGTTTTTTTTCCATTTAATACTAAATTATTTGCAGTAAACCACTTCTGGACCTGCAGTAGGGCGTTATTTACGTCGTCAACATTTTTAGCACGTCTATCTATCTTAAAAATTAAAGATGTATCGTCAGCAAATAACACCATTTTTGGTTGATTTTTTAATAAATGGAGAAGATCATTAATATATACTAAAAAGAGGAAAGGACCCAATATTGAACCTTGTGGCACACCCATTTTGACTTTCAAACCGAGTGAATTGACACCTTTTATTTGAACCTGCTGTTGTCTATCATTTAAATAAGATTTTACCAAACTAAGCGCAAGTTTTCCAAGTCCGTAATGCTCTAGTTTCAACAGCAAGGTTTCGTGATCAACGCAATCAAATGCTTTGGAGAGGTCACAAAAGATTCCTATGGCGTCTTGAGCCTCTTCCCATGCATTGAAAATGTGTTTTAATAAGGTCACACCGGCGTCAGTTGTACAACGTCCTTTGGTGAAACCATACTGTTGATCGTTCAGGATTTTATTCGAGTTAAATGATTAAGCATCTGATTAAGCATTATCTTTTCAAAGATCTTGCTGAAAACCGGCAACACGGATACGGGTCTATAATTATTGGTGTCTTTACTGTCCCCGGATTTGAAAAGTGGTATTATCTTGCTGAATTTCATTAAATCTGGGAAGATGCCTTGATCCACACATAAATTAAATATTAAGGCTAAGTACGGTGCTATCGTCTCAATGATCGAGTTGCAGACTTTACTGGACATTCCCCAAAGATCTTCGGTCAATTTAATTTTGATTTGCTTAAACGTTTTAATTACTATTATGGGGTTAATATGTTCAAAATTGAATTCAATTAAGCAGGCTGAAACGTTCGCCTTTAGTAAAGCAAAAGAGAGGGAAGGCGAGGAATTTAGGGTTTCAGTAGTTTTTAGTGGAAGAAGTTAAGTCTAGATAGAAAACCCAAAAATCTATATATAAAAACCTAATTACAGTTTGCCTGATATGAGAATTGAACCCAGAACCTCATGCTCAGCAGTAGCGCTTGTGACCACTCGACTGAGTCAAAAGGCTGAAATGCAAATAAATATATCATTCATTCATTCATTCATTCAAATTATGATTTAAAAAACTCGCAACTCTTCCAAGGTTTTCGAAAGTTTACATTACTTTTTTGAGCTATAAAACCGCTGCTAGTCTAACGTACGTCCCTAGTATGTAACGCAATGATCTTTCATGTCAGTGAAGGTAAACAAAACTGATAACATAAACGATATAAAACAACATAATTATAATCCATCGCTTTCAATACACCTTTATTTGCATCATGAAAAACATTGTAATGTCACGGATGAACGCACGGCCTTGCTCTTGCTCCGATTTTACTGAGGTCAAGGCTAGGTTGACAATAGCTAGCTCTCGATAATCAAGTAAAATTCTAGACTATATCAGGGCATAGAAAAAAAACTTTTGTCCAAAAAATAAAACAAACAACTTCCAAAAAACACTACCAAGTGAAAAATAATTTAATTTCTGAACTCGGAGGCTAAAAACGAAAATACAAAACCAAAGACAATCAATCTGCGTAGCCTTTGGAGCGACTGCCTATCTAACCTCCACAACCCAGTCAGTAACTGGATAATACAATAGCCCTTAGTAAGACAGGCTGCCAGACTTTCCTGCTTCTGACTACCCGTAACGACTGTCAAAAATCCACGAATGACAGCCGGGACCAACGGCTTAACGAGCTTTCCGAGGCACGGAGAAGTATCGATATGTAAAGATGGTCACCCATCCACGGCCAAACCCGGCAAGCGTAGCTTAACCTGATGGATCGATCCGTGCGGTTGTTACTACTGAGTCATGAGGACTCTTTATTTTGAACCACTTTTGTGTTATGGTACCTACTCCACCCCCCACAGTCCCTACAACAATTGTTATCCACTACTAAACTTGCTATGTAAACAACAGTGACCTAAATTATTATTACATCATCACGTTCAAAATAAAAAGACATAAGTATTACGAAGTAAATATCCCCCTATTTTTGAAGTCGGTTAAAAACACCAACAAGCAATTAGTTTAATCATACACATTGCGATACATTGTGTCAGTCTAGCAATGAGGGCTAAGTCTTTTTTTTTTAAGGCTGGGAAATCATCTAATGACTTCTCCCGCTCTGGGGGGAGCGGAAGGGAGTGTCAGACTCTTACTGACTAAAACTCACCCATGTTCCTTACTTAGCCCTTTATGTTCCAGGGTAGCGGTAACCCTTTCGGACAATTCCGCTTAAATGAGGGCTAAGTCTGGAGTTACCCTTCTGCGGAAGCATTTCAGTTGGCGGTAACCTGTCCCGTAACAGGCATGCATATATCGGTCATCGTGTAGCTCAACCCTGTGTAGGGAGCTCAACGACCCGTCGGTCAACGCTACCAGTTTTGCAGTATATTTGCCATTTACAATATACTCCAAATCATAATGGTACCTACGCAGAGTGCAGTAGGTACCAACAGCATCCTAAAATTGATCGTTAACCGGTGCTGCAAAATTTCTGCTGGAATAGCAGCAAAATCATGTGCCAAAATGAATTGTACCTTGCCAAAATGATATAATTTAAATTATTACTAATACTATGGAGTTGTGTTACACGAATAAATAATTGAATTACTATTATCATAATATGTTAAAAAGCTTGTATAGGTACTCATTTTAGATCTACTAAAGTGTGTAATAAAGAAGTATTATCGCAGTCTATACTACGTACATCTATTCAAGCTAGCGTACTGTCCCATATGCTATAGTAAACACAGTTTCTAAACAAAAACAATGAACGCGAGAAGTTCAGTGTCTTTACATGTACATTACCATAAATAGCACTTTCTCTTTACGTAACAGGGCGACAGATGCCGAAGGAGTTGTTAACATGCGATAGCTGTTATGTTAATCGAGAAATTTGAATATGATCTATTCGATAAGAAGTACGATATTAATGATTGACTGTTTAGGAACCAGTTTTTTAATTGAGTTTGTGATAAAAACCGGTAGATAGATAAATGTTATAATAACTTCTAGGTACATTGTAATTATTGTAGTTTGAAATCCAATCAACTCGAAACAATCGCTTGTATAATTTAGTTTTGATGGAAACGTAAAGATTTTTTGTTAAGGAAGTACAAAACATGATTCAAGTAACGAGTAACGCAAACAGTCAAATATTCCCAACTGAACGTGAACCTTATTCTTTTGTAATAAAGTCGAAAATCCATCAAATAAATTTGACAGATTGTGGTAGCTGGATGTGCTGGCCTCTGTACCTATATTTATAGCTAATCGATCAATTTTTTTTGGACTAACAATTTAAAGTTTGATTGAAGGCGAATTTAAATTGAAGAATTGGCAAAATCTTGTTTCTTTGTTGTCTTTTTTTTAGCCAAATAATGTACCTATGTACCCAAGCGGGCGGTTTACTTTGCGTATTTAAAATCATCACCACTGCTCTCAAAACGGTGAAGGAAAACATCTTGAGGAAACTGGTATGTCTTAGAACCAAAAAACTCGAAGATATGTGACATCCGCACTGGGCCCGCGTGGTAGATCATGGCCCACTCCCTGTCTTAGAAAGGAGGCCTGTGTCCCAGCAGTGGGAACAATATAGGCTATTTATGATGATTATGTTGAATGTACAGACGCCAGCACATCAAGCTATCCCTAACTGTCAAATTTTCTCAATTAAAAATGAACCTTATGTCTTTGCAATAAAGTTGAAATACTCCAAAGAAATCTGACAGATTGTGGTAACTTGATGTGCTGGCCACTGTACTTAGCGATGATAGGAGGAGGCACATTGACAAGAGTTTGCAATAAGTAGGATAATACTTCGAAGAGCACTTGCAACACTATATGAATATACTTGACATAGATAGGTTTCCAGTCTGATAACGAGCTGATAACTGCGAATTTCGTTACAGTACGTTTTCCAGTTCATTAAGAAATTGTGTTGGTATGTGTCACAAATATTTAACTTATTTTACTGGATTTTTTTTCGTTGAGTTTTCAACTACCTAATTCCAGGGAAAAAAATGTAATTTAGTCCTTCAGTCAGATAATACAAAATATTAGATACGTATTTTTTGCTTTACCATATTAATATTAATACGTAACTTAGTGTGTGGGCTCACTATCGCTACGTCACAAGTAAGTATAAAACGTACATAGGTGTGACGTCATGTTAAATTTAAAAATAATAGCATAGCATTTTGAGTGTGATGCCTGAGATACAGGTTTATTCCTAGTTCAGGTAGAACCCTATTATTATATAAGTACCTCTAGTTTTATAGCACTATACTCGGTTAAATTTTAGTCGTTTTAATCCCCTTAAGGGGTCATTGTACACATTATAACGAGCAACTTTTACTATGGGAACGAACCTGAAATCGCGAAAAAAAAATCAGCTGTGCAGTACATTTTGACGAGTTAGGATAACATAAATGTACTGAAAATCTGATTATTTTTTTGCGATTTCAGGTTCGGTCCCATAGTAAAAGTTGCTCGTTATAATGTGTACAATGACCCCTTAAGGGGATTAAAACGACTAAAATTTAACCGAGTATTTGTAAACATTTATAGTAATCAATTTTTTCAATAAACAATTTCATTTCAATTTCATTTCAATGTATCGACGTAATCTCTTGATTACTTACGTAAAAAAATTGTTACCATCCCTATTGCTGGGCTTTGTGTAGAGTGGAATGTATCTTTTGTGTGTATTTTTAGCTCACGAGCGATTTTATAACGTGGCTATTATTTTCCGCGCGCGGGAGTTTCAATACTGGTATGACAGTTCATCACGAAAACACACTGTTGTAAGTAATATACGAGTACATACTTACATAAACCTTTTTTTTGATGGTGGGAAATCATCCAATGACTTCTCCCGCTCTGGGTGGAGCGGAAGGGAGTGTCAGACTCTTACTGACTAAAACCCATCCATATTCCTTCCGTAGCCCTTTATGTTCCGGGGTAGCGGTAACCCTTTCGGACAATCCCGCTTACCCGGCAGGCTTGGCCCTGAGGGGCCCCTTCATATTGTGCTGACATCTCTTTGAGGCGCGCGTGGAACGTATACGCGCCGTCCGGCACGGGTCTGGTGCTGATCGGACGGTGAGTCACCCATTACTCACCGCCCGCAGGCCCGCGCCTACGCGCAGGCCCGCGCCTACGAGGGGCTCGTGGCTAAGATCAGGTTAAGCTACGCTTGCCGGGGTTGGTTCGTCCATCGACCATCTTCACATATCGAGACTCCTCCGTGCCTCGGGAAGCATGTTAAGAGTTGGTCCAGGTCACAGAAATATTAAAAACAGGAGAAGTGGTAAGCGGGCGTGTTTGTGACCACGTGGACCTGAGCGTTCCGGCCAGGTATTGAAAAAATGGCCGTCACCGCGAGTTAGTTTGTTGTCAACCGCGATCGTAAAAACAACTATTATGTCGTCTTGTTCAGTGGTTTCGTGCAAAGATAGAAGTCAAAACAAAATTTTTGGTAGTCATGGCATCAGTTACCACAGGTAAGTACAAGTATTTTACAATATTTATCTTAAAAATCACGAAAATAACAAACCGTTAAAAATATCTGACTTGTACTGCTTAATTTTTGTTTTCCTACATTACTTCGACGGTATTATTTTTGTATCAAATACATTGCTTTTTTACAACCACCTCAGTCTGTCACTGAGTGACCGACCAAGCAATGTAAAACTGACATAACGAAACATCACTAAAGTAGGGACAAGATAATAGGTCACTTTTGACATTTCATCAAAATTCAACAACGTAACCTTGTAACGGCGGGCATAAAATAAGAACTGCCCAATTGCTTAACTTTTTTCAATTACGTTTACATATTTATTGTAATAATGACCGATACGAGTAATTTTACGATTTGCTTTCACTAATAAACCATTCTAAACATAATAAACAATTTCTGATCTAAAGAACTGAACGTCGTTACAATGTTGCGTCAGTCAACCCTTTTTCTTTTTAAACACTAGGGATGTTACTCTAAAAATCGAAAGCTGATAGGATTGTAAGTTGAATCGAATGCAATGATTACTTGTGAAGAAAAATCACCATAAATTTATAACCACGTTGTGATTATAGTAAAACCTAATTATACATATTTATTATTCTTTTAACTAACTATAAAAATACAAAAAAATAACTAAATAGAAAGGTCATTGATGTTGGGTGCAATTTAGGTGGATGTTGCTGGCAACACCAGTGCCTGTCGATGACGCATGTCGCCATAACATGATGATGACGCAGTCTTTTGTTTTTGTGCGAAGTGACTGTGCGTTTTTGGTGTGCTCTCTGTTATTTTCTTCTGATCCGGCTTTTTCATTGAACTGATCTTACTGACTACGTTTACCTGGCTATAAATTGGACTCCGATTGCTTAACGATTATTAAACAAGAAAAACATTACAGTCTTACTATGTCGAAACGGGGGAAAACTCTAAACAGTCAATCTCGCGAACTAGTGCTGAATTGTACAATTATTTTGGACGTGAATCAGTTAACGATGGGCCTCTTTTACCATTGAAACCACCGAGAGAACGCGTTGCCGAAGCATTGGGAATAGGGAAGAAGACAGTAACTCAAATTCTGAAAGAGAAATATGGACCATCAGGCTCAGAAGATAATACTTTACGTACACCGAAAAAACGAAAGAGGGACAAGAAAATTGTTGACGTTGATAATTTTGATGCTACTGCAATTCGCAACCACATTTATGGATATTACTCGAGAAAAGAATATCCTACACGGGAAAAGCTATTGAGTTCGTTAAAAGGCGCAGGTTTACTTTTTGGAGGCAAATCGTCTCTATCAAAGGTTTTGAAATCGATTGGCTTTAGATTTAAAAAATCCGACAAGCGGAAAATCCTGCTAGAACGCTACGATATTATTTTGAAGAGAATAACATTCTTACGTGAGGTAAATAAAATTACGGATTGGGACAATGTCGTGTTTATTGACGAAACATGGTTGAATGCGAACCATACGGTTGCGCGGACATGGACCGATGATACAGCGGCCTCCACCTCAAAAGTTCCATCGGGAAAAGGAGCCCGACTTATTATATGTCACGCGGGATCAGCTTCTCAAGGTTTTATTCCAGACTGCCTCCTCGCATTCGCCTCTAAAACTACAACAGATTACCATGAGGAAATGAACTTTGATGTTTTTAAAGAGTGGTTTGAGAAGCTGCTAGTCAGCTTAGAAAACCCATCGAAAATTATAATGGACAATGCTCCGTATCATTCTGTACAAGTTGATAAACCACCAACTCAAGCAAATAAAAAGCAAGAAATTATCTCGTGGCTGGTAAGAAATGGTGTGGAGGCAAGTCCAACTTTATTAAAAGTTGAGTTGTTAAATCTGGTAAAAGCAACTAAGACGTCCAAGCTCCGCTATGTAATCGATGAACTAGCCCTAGAGCATGGACACGAAGTTATTCGATTGCCTCCCTACCATTGCCAGTATAACGCCATCGAGCTTATTTGGGCACAAATAAAGGGTCATGCAGCGCGGAACAATACTGAACCACCCTTCAGTACTGCTAAAATGATGACTCTGCTACAAACTGCATGTGCAGAAGTCACTACAGAAGACTGGCGAAAAGTCGTGGAGAAGACAAAGAAAATAATTTTACAAGATTTTGAACGAGATGTGAGAATAGACAATATTATTGAAAATGAATTAATAATATCTCTGAGTGCTGACAGCAGTGATGAAGATAGCAGTTCCTATAGTTCAAGTGAATAAAAGCAATTTTTTTGTTAAATTACGTAGGTACTTATCTTATTTTGCTCCTTTAATTTATGAAAGAAAAAATAATAATGGGACAGGGATTCGCATGATCATTTTTAAAATTCACATATGTTTCAAGTCTGTATCGATTCATTCGATTCATTCATTTAATCGATGTTTTTAAGCAGGTCACCTCAATATGAATATAAAACTGACATCTGTCAAAAGTGACCTATTATCTTGTCCCTACTGTAAGCCGTATTGTCGCATGGTACGTCCGCTGCTCCGGTCCGCCGTTATGTCAGCGCGATATAGTGATGTGCTCGTGTAGGTCTGAAAAAGTCTATCGACAAGAAAGTCGATTGCGAATTGCTATATTACTATTTCAGAACTTTAAATATCACCAGTTTCAGCAGTCCCCAATGAATAACCATATAATATTATTAATGAAAGGTGTTATGGAAAAATATATTAAATTGAGACTCCATTATTTAACCAAGTATGCAACCCCTATCTTATCTAAACGTCAAGTGCTCCACAAATACCTCCACTTTACCGGTCAGTAACTAAATTCATAATTTTTTTTTGTTACATTTTATGGCAACATGATTATATGTAACAACGTATAACTATGCGTCGTTTGGTTTGTAATTGTTTCTAAAATATTTTTATTAAGTAAAGAATGTTTTGTTGGTTTCATATCGTTTTTATTTATTTATAATAAATTTATCGATATATTTATTGATAACTCGTCGATTTAGTCAAGCACTATGTCGTATCCGCCCCCAAGTCCCGACAACACACATAGTTATTGTTTTAGTGTGAGTAAATTATACGGAAAAAGCATGCTGTGCTATAAAGAATAAAGTTTATATTTAACTGACTGAGTTATCGATGGCGAATGTGTGCACTTGTTCGTAGTATTGTTTTGACGGAACTGTGTGTGCAATATTAGCGTTATGGAGGGGCAATCGTGGCTTCACCGGTATTCTATACATTTTGAACTCCACGCCATATCTCCTT
This sequence comes from Hyppa rectilinea, assembly GCA_951799385.1. NCBI lineage: Eukaryota > Metazoa > Arthropoda > Insecta > Lepidoptera > Noctuidae > Hyppa > Hyppa rectilinea. The sequence continues at coordinate 1,627,911 of OX637309.1, read as the reverse complement.
CTTTATTATATCTATGGTCCAGGTTGTCATTCATGGATACTCGACAGTTGTTACGGGTAGTCAGAAGCCCGAAAGTCTGACAGCCAGTCTTACCCAGTTACTGACTAGATTGTGGAGGTCAGAGGCAGTCGCTACATGCAAAATACTGGTACGTATCAGCTGAATCCGGTTAGATTAGAAGCCGACCCTAACATAGTTAGAAAAAAGCTAGGCAGATTGATTGATGTAAAGAAGACTCACTCACCTAACTGTAGAATCCCGAGCATTAATATAACACATCCTGACAGGAAAGAGGCCAAGTACGCGAAGTCATCTGACTTCGCAACATACTTAGCCAGCAGGGCAGCCAAGATGGCGGTGGGGCCGACTGTGACGTCCTTACAGCTTCCGAACAGCATGTACATGAGCCCAGGGAATATGCTGGAGTACAGACCCACCTGGAAAGAAGGTTGGAACAAGCTTGAATGGGTGGATGCGGAAAGAATCGGATGCAAGAAGCAACAGCAGGACGATCTGACGATGCTTGGGAGACGCCTAAGTCCAGCAGTGGATGTTTTCAAGCTGAATCTTCTTTTCGTGTGGTTAGTGACTAACCTGGTGTCAAAGTTTTTATGCTGCCCATGGGCCTCTGCAGTATTTAGCTTCACATGCTGTAGAGAAATATCTCTCAGACATGCTGGTTTCCTCACGATGTTTTCCTTCACCGATTTTTAAGCAAGTATAATTATACAATACGCACATGAATCCGTAAATTCAGAGGTGCGTACCTTAGGTTCGAACTCGAGGCCTACGACTGAATGCTGAATGATCACAATGTACAAGGGATGAAGGAAAAAGTATCATGTCTTGTCTTTAGGATTTTTTTGTATACAGCTAAGTAACGAAACCAGCTTGTTAAAAGGATTTTTTGTTTAACAACCTCTTCGAATTTAAAGATATCTTTAAGGAAGTAGCACCAGGGTAGCAGCGAATTTCAAATTTTCTTATTAATCTTGCAATTTACAGGTCACCGTTAGATTGTATGTTGACCAATATGATTCATGAACGTAGCAAGTATGTATTTACAGAATTATAATCATTTGTATCTCCAAACTGTCTACGTTAGAATTGGGTATTTGAAAGGGTAATCAATAACGTTACCTTTTATGAACTGTCAAAACGCGAAATTTTTACGTGATTTGTATTAAATATAACAATGTGACGTCACCGATTTTTAGAATCAAATGTATTACTTATTAGCATTAAATGCAATCTTACAATTACCTATATCTTCGCATAATATTTAATTTTTGTACTATGATGGAAGTTTTTAACACCAGCGGTCTTTTATCTATGTGATTTCATACAGAGTTGATACGACAGAGGGGCTTTCCTTTAAACAGCTTATACTAGGGACCATTTTCAAGCTCTGTACCAAAAATCAATTAAATAGGAGCAGTAGTTTAGTCGCAAATGTTTTTTTAAGTTTTTGCCCCGTTTGAACACGATGTATCTTTCCTAACAGCGCTCCGGCGTGCACGCGTCGGTGCCGCTGCGTTACAAGGTCAGTTTTTATTTACAAAGGGTGGTTGCGTTTTACTCTGATTTGTAAGCTATTTAGTTTGTTTGAAAAAATAAAAACCTCATTTTTGGTGCTTTTTATTTTTATACCGTACCGAGTTAATACTAAACACGTATAGTATACGTAGTGTAATTTAATGCCCCTCTGTCATATCAACTCTGTATAATATGTTTGACCGTTTCAAATAGTCAATAAATTGTCCTCAAATGCCATGACTTCATGAAATAGTAATTTTAAGATTAATATGAGCTTAAAAGGTTGTATTGATGATTTTAATGATAACAATTCTGTAAATACGTAATTACTACGGCCGCGAACAATATTTTGAACAACAAAAACCTGATACTGACCTCTAAACTGCAATAAACGTACGAAAATTCGAAATTTCGGGGTCATCCTGTAGCTCTCACCTTAAAAACCGAACCGGTACCATCAAATCCTTCCAAAATTAAAAGGCCAAAGTACTAAAATGCACATATACCTGTGGAGGTAAGCCTGCTACCATAGCATACGCGATGCCCTGCGGTATGGAGGTCAGGCCCACTGTGATACCTGCAAAAAATATTAACTTTCATTACGGTCTTACAGAAAAAATAAACAACAAAATGTATTTGAGTGTTTTATGTAACCATGTTCTTATAAAAGGGAGCTGTGGAGGCTCTCAATTCGTACGGAATAGCGTTTTTTTTGCGGGTGTTGAGTAATCATGAATTGACCGCTCCCGATCTGGGTGGAGCGGAAGAGAGTGTCAGACGTTTACTGACTAAAACCCATCCATGTTCCTTCCTTAGCCCTATGTGTTCCGGGGTAGCGGTTATCCTTACGGATAGTCCCGCTGACCCGGCGACACCCGATTTCAGCGGCCTGACATCGATTTCTGGGACATACTGTATAGATATAAACATAGTTTAAATATAATACCCTTTTCTTCAAACCATTCAGGATATTTATCTATTAAAATAACTTAGCAATCGCACACGGGCGATACGATCTACATACAAAATAATCTACCTAGTATTAGCGGAGCGGTTTATTTATGTTTGTGTACTCATTTGGCTCGCTAGCGCTATGTTCAATAAGGCCTATTATAAATCGTGGATTATTCTTATGTGATAATAGTAATATTGCCGTGTGATAGCGTAGTCATTATATTAACTAAAGAAAACGATGTCTAAAATTGATATGGTTACTATAGAATGTTGTTAGTTAAATAGTTACCTAGTTAGTAGTTAGTCAAATTCGGTAACAATAAATTAATATCATAGACAGGGAGCTACGATAGATAGTTTTACATAATTTTTCATTAGATCTTACAAACTTTATACGGCAAAGAAACCGCGGCATGACCTGGGGGCCGAGACAAGAGTGTCAATCGGTCCGTGTCGATTCGATTTCGAAAATTGTTGATCTAACAATTCGTTATCTCAGCGATTCGGATTGTCAAGGACGCCACTTATCAACGCAGTTGTATGAGAACAACGATCGAGTTTACACTATTTGACATTGTCTAGCATTTAGCGATCGAAAACTATTAATCACGTGACATTTCGAAAGTTTATGCCGATTCCATACATTTGGGTTTTATCTAATGTCGTTATCGTTAATGAAAATGTGACTGTCTAGGCCCCCTGGGTTCTTTTATATGTTGTGTTTTTCATGGAATATTTGGTAGAGGAAGCTGGCTGAGTGGTCTCTTATAAATTTAATTAACTTTGGGTGGGTAGTTCTTGAGTTAATTTCAATAATGCGTTATTTTGTCCATTCGGTGATGATCTTATTTCTGTCATTATTATTTACATAAAAGGTACTTAAATGAATTTTTATGGAGTAGGTAGGTACCTCCCACAACTAAAAATTAAAACGTTTTGACAAAAAAAAATCAACCGAGTTCCTTTTTTTAACCTTTTTGCAATTTTCCTTTTGAGTAACCGGATTTGGCAATGGCCGAAGTATTTAATATCTCTTTTACCTCCACAGACAAGGTCAAGTTAACAAACAATTGATTTTCCTCAAAACAAACGAAGCAAGTCAAGAAAAGGTTGTATAGAAAAAAATTAAAAGGGCGACATCTAGTCTTGCCAACCACAAAATGCCTACTGGGTTTATATTATATTCCCAATAACCAGTTTGCTCAACGTGGGAATCGAGCCTATGACCGCATGATAGATACTATGGGACAAACTCCGAAATCGTACATTTCGACGAGTCATGTGACCGAAAATGTATAGAATAGCTGTTTTTTTTTTGCGATTTCGGAGTTGGTCCCATAGTAAAAGTTGTTCAGTTTGGTGGTCAGTAGCATATCCTATGTATGTATTATACCCTTTCGGTTACAAAAATAAACGAACGAAGCACGAATTTCTGCACTTAGGAATGTTAAGATTGTTTCTATAACACATGCAAGGCCTTGAATGAATCAATTTAGACATCAACATAATATAAGCCAGTGTAGGTACAGAGGCCAGCACATCAAGTTACCACAATCTGTCAAATGTCTTGAGAGTATTTCAAGTTTATTGCAAAGACATAAGGTTCATTTTTAATTGAGAAAATTTGACAGTGAGGGATAGCTTGATGTGCTGGCGTCTGTACACCACTCAGCTACGGCTCATGAACTTCATAAATTGAATCACCGTTTATATTTAAGGATCCTGCAGACAGACGCGACGCGACTCTAGTAGAATAATTTACACATAGCCTTTTCATAGAAATGGTGCCAGCAGAGTCGCGAGTCGCCTGTCTTCGGGGGCCTTTATACAACTTGTTTAAACCTATAATAAGTACCTACAACATTAATTGGAGAGTCTGTAATCTTCTTTGTCTATACTACCTACATCCCAGATAAAAAAAAACTCAATTTCGACATCCGCTATACGTGAACGACATGATTATTTATTTCTACATAATGGAATTTCGACAAGTCTTCATTTTGACAATAGTTTAGTACGAAATACTGCATTCCGACAAAGCATTTCTTCGACATGACATAACTAGGAAACCATACCAGTTCAACAACATACCTACTTCTTAGACATCAATGCTAGTCCGACATGAGTCAATTTCGACACGCGTAGCTACAGACGCTTTTACGGAAGCAGGACATACACGATTATGGATATTTAAAAATAAATATATTTTTCGTACTTAATTTCTTCTGATTCAGTAAATTACAATTCACTACCCTTAACGTCATCTGTTAAGATTAGTCTAACCTTTTGAACGCCAAAGTTACAAATTGATTTCTTCTTGTTATCATGAATTTCCCAATATCCATGGTGTCTTTTAATTTGTTTCATGTCATTAAACACACAGAAAAGTAATGATTTCATTGTTTATTTCCTGTTAGTTAATAGTGTCGTGGCTGCATTTTTTTTTTTGAAGGTTGGAAATCATCCAATTCCTTCTCCCGTTCTGGGTGGAGCGGAAGGGAGTGTCAGACTCTTACTGTCTAAAACCCATCCATGTTCCTTCCGTAGCTCTTTATGTTCTTGGGTAGCGGTAACCCTTTCGGACAATCCCGCTTAGTTGTGGCGCTGCATGAGCTTGCTTGTCACGTATATGTGACAATGGCGTCCAAAAGGTTAACGTATTACAAAGATAAGATAACATTATATTTCATTCAGCATCCATAAATCCCAGACGTGCGCAGTTTACAACCAAAGTGTTTGTATGTAGTATGTTTAACATCATAAAGAGACAATTAAAATTCTAAACGCACAGGATGTTACGGTTATTAGTTGGCACTTAACGAGGTAATGTGTTGATTATTTTCTCACTAGTATCTAAAGCATTGTAGTTTGAACGTCTGTGACCCTGGTGCATGAGGACTAAAACTTAAAATAAAAGTGGATACCATAAAAAAAAAAGCTAGGCACGAACTTGACACTCCCTTCCGCTCCACCCAGAGCGGGAGCAGTCACTGGATGATTTCCCAGCCATAAAAAAAAAAAAAGCTAGACACGAACTTAGAATATTAGGTAGGTAATCGTATTGCCCAGTTCCCCCACCCAGGGAGCCGACCAGCAACCACCACTTAAAGCAGTGTTATTCTAATATTACTACACAGCGGGAAAGAGATGGGACGTGTAGCTCCGTCTGATTCTCACACTAAAGTAATATTGAGCTAAATAACTCAGCAGTAAGTTTTCCCTTACTATGTAGGTGAGTATAACCCATTTTCTTAGGTTTTTGTAATGAGCCATACAGAAAAGACGAAAAACCGGACAAGTGAAATTATAAAGGTTCCTTGTTGGCTGCGGAACCCCTTAAAAAATAAGTTAATCTAGGTCGAGTTTTCTTTTTTTTCTTTCCTTTTTGCAAAACAACTTCAGTTATTATTAACGGATAAACAAATGTAGCGGCTGCATAATTACAAAAATGAAAACATTGGAGCAAGTTATCGAACGTTATGTCACCACAGAACCGGTCTATTTCTATCAGGCGAACGAATTCGAGCATTCGGGTAATTCGCTTATGGTAAAGACCTGCTATTGCGTTAATGTACTCGTATTTCCTTGTACAAAATGTCAGGTTTCTGCCTTACGAATTTAGTACCGATTCCTAAGCTGACTCAGAGTAAGGACGTTCACTGATTCTAAATTTCTCTTTAGTAACTGAGAATGTATGCTAAACAAAACACGGTGTGATTATTTAAGCATGCATCCGGGATAACAATGCCAAGTTTTATAATGTATCTAGAAAATCCCTTCCAAAAAGGGAATAATGAAATACCAAAGAGTACCAGGATCTTATAAGCGCAAGAAGGTACTCGTATTATGCGTGTTGCAGTTGGAATCTTGTAGAAATATCAAAGGTCTACTACGGCCCTATCGGAGCATATGGTAAATATTCATATAGCGAGATTCTGTTGGAGTTGTCGAGAATTACTATAAGACGGTTTATCCCATTTGCAATATTATTTTAGCATGCATAACCTGTATGGTAATCAAGCCTTTAAACTAAACACCTCTTTTTCTTCGATTCTAAGCAGCAGAGCTTTCATGAATTCTACCTACTTAATATCGAGTTGGTATACCAGGATCACATAGACCACACAGCACACTCATGGCTCTGATCGCAAGTCTTATATTTGACAGTTCAGTGACGTTCATTGCGTTATTTACGTTGTTGAGAAGACTAATTTCTCAAACTTACGAAGCAATGGATTTAAAATATCTTTCAAGAACCTTCAGATTGTGATTGAAAGTGTAATATGCAATTGGGAACAAGTTGCCAACGACATTAGAACGTGTGTCTTACCAGCGATGGCGTCTCGAAGTAGGTACTCGAAGCTGTACTTTGGCAACCATATTGTGACAGGCAACCTTCTCTTCCATGACTCCATGCTGCAGAGCTTTGAGGACAATCGCCGTAGTCGGCTATTTGTCTGCTGGACATTTCCTGGGTGCAGAAAGATGGAAAATAAGAAGTGAATTATGATTTCGGATATAAAGGACCATAAACAAAGCCGCGCTTTGGCGTGGAGTTGCGGACCTCGTAATATGTGCAAACGTATGAAATTCGCCATTTTATCGTTTCACAGATTATAGTTACCTACAATCAACCATAATGGTTAAAGTACTTGGTTACCGCACAAGGCGTATGGAGCATTTCCTAGCTATTTACATTACGTAACTAAAAACAAACTGGTGAATAATATCAATAAGAAGTAACTAACAATAGACGATGTTTAAGATTAATGATTTATGAAGCAACACGTTGAAGTGCTACATTTAATAAGTACTAGGAACGCAGGAGTTCCGATTAAGTAACTATAAAAGACTTTTGACTGCCTCATTGTTCCAGTGGTCGTAAGTGCTACTGCTAAGGATAAGGTCTCGGGTTCAATTCTCGGATCGGGCAAAGTTTGATTGGGTTTTGCTTTCTGGAATTTTTCAGCAGCAGCTCTGAGGGCTGGATTTATGCCTCGTCTGATGGCAATAAGGTCGCCCCCTAGGCTATATAACTAACGAAATGTGTGGTGTGCTATAAGTAAGGTATGATGTTATTTTAAAAGGCTATCAACCTCTTATCACGCGAAATGTGAGAGTAAACATCGAGTAAAAGAAAAATGAATCAACAACCAGTTATTTATTTTATAATCGCAATGAAAATCAAAGTAAAAGATTAATTCTAAGTTAATAAAGTGACTGTCAACTTGCTGGAAAGTTAAACATTATTAATCTGAAATGTATAATCATAAACTCAGTTTAAAAACAATGTTGTTTAACTAGGATTCGTAATAACTATTTAAGTAGATTGTGACAATTAACTAGATATGATTGTTCTAACATTTTATTGTGATACTTAGTGTCGCAGGATACTGGGTTTATTACAATAAAACCGTATAACAATTGAACTGTTTATTATGGGAAACAAATCTTTCTCTTACACAACCATTGAATGATGACTCGGATAGGTAATATTATAACACGGACTAGTGCCCGCAACTCCTTGTCAATGCGCGTATTTAGCGTACGTGTGACTCATATACACTATACACTGTGTTAGGTTAAACGACGGACATACTTTCAGGTTGTAAAGTACTCATGGAAATCAACAAATTTGTCTATGGGACCAACTCTGAAATATGACAAAAAAATATCAGCTGTTCCATTTGCATTTTGCGAATTATGCGAACATAAATGTACTGAACAGCTGATTTTTTTTTTCATGATTTCAGGTATAGTTCCATAGTCAAAGTTGTTTATTTTCATGTGTATAGTACCCGCTGAAAGTATGTCCCTCGTTTAACCTAACACACTGTAGATACCACTACACGTAGCTATATCTACAGGATTGTCCGAAAGAGTTACCGCCACGGAACATAAAGGGCTAAGAACATGGACGGGTTTTAGGCAGTAAACAGTCTGACACCCTCTTCCGCTCCACTCAGAGCGAGAGGAGACACTTGATGATTTCCCATCCTCAAAAAATAAAAACTGCATACCTATAAAAATTTTCTAGATTGAAAGTTTCAGGGGTGGTTTTACAGACAAAAGAGACATTTCAACTTCCTCTCTTGCGTAAAAAACGTACCTGGGCGACCTTTGGTTCCGCAGACGGTCTTACACGGCAGTTACCACTTCACCAACAATACCAGACAAGCACTAACTAGTCCTATACAGCCGACGTTACAGACTAAATAATATTTCATCACACTGCGTATGTTTTCTCAAAGCATTTAGGAACACTAATGCGGAATGTATATCAAGTCCTTATGGAGTGAACAATAGAATGATTTGAATAATTGAAGTGGTTACAAGTGTCTTTTCTTCGTTAAGTACATCGCAATTATCTTGTTGTGTAATTACATGTTGTATTTTTGCGACCCTCTTCTAAAAATAATCTATTAGATTATTAGAATCTAGAATTGGTGTGAATTTAAAGAGTCTAGCAGCTAGACTGTTTAAAATAATCTAAGCTAGACTTTAACTAGATTATTTAATACACAGAAAACTCCAAAGAATATAGATTTTATTTACTTAATAAAACATCCTACTATCATATCAGATCAGTTGGGTGAATGTGTATGCGTGTGCGTATGTGTGTATGTTTGTTACTTCTTCATCCTCAAACAGCTGAACGGATCTGGATGAAATTTGTCAAAAAGATAGACTATAGTCTGGAATAGCACATAGGCTACCCGGGAAAATCTACAGTTCCCGTGGGTTAAATGCCTACACACTACTAGTAACTACTGTATTAGTGTGTGAACAACAGAAGGTATAATTGAAGAGACGGATGACTTGCTTTTCTGAGCATAGCTTGTCAACTCGGGGCTCAAGTTTTGAAATATACTCTCATCCTTTTTTAATTTTTTTGCGATCGGTAGGGGTTCCCCTGGTACAACGCCACGACGTGCGTCGGGGTTCCGCACGTGACGCACATTTGAAACCAGCGTGCACTAGCACTAGGGAATCAGTATGAGGGTACCATGGGGTCTCATTTAAAAAAATATATATTTAGTCTTGAATAAAAGTTATGGATGGCAGCGTAGGTAACATTTTTAAATTTAACAACCACTGAAAAGCGATAAACGACAAAGTTTGGCTGAAGTAAGATCTGTTAAAATGAAGACTTCCTTGTTTAATGTTGATTTATCTATTTACACTCATAAATCACGTATTTTCAACAAAAAAGATAAATTAAGGCTTATAATTCAATTCGAATGACATAGAATATTTCTTTAGTGAATCGTATACGTCTTCCAACCTTTTTTTAGAGCTCTTTACAATAGATGGCATTTTACTCAATTTCTCTTGTTTGTAACCACAATCTTAATTTACTAGAACATTCAAACAACATTTTTTTTTATCTAGTAAGTGACATAAAAAATTTAAATGAAATCTAAAATAAGTTTTCGGTACTTATTTATCATTTCTATTTTCATTTTTTATTTCACACACACATTTGTTGTGTGTTCTACAGTCACTGGCAATTAGTAGGTCGCTGATGCTGACATCTGTAGAAAAAATGGAGGAAGGAATATAGACAGTTCAATAGTCAGACTTATGGAGGTGTCATTTCTTTGTCCCTACAAACATAATGACAATATAATACATCTAGTGCAGATACAATCCCCTGATTGTATCTGCACTAGATGTCTGTGGGGCTATATTGAAGTGGCGATTAACCCATTAGATCATCATTCTCCTGCCCTTATCCCAATTTATTTGGGGTCGGCGCAACATGTATTTTTCTTCCATAGTTTATTTATTTATTTATTATGGGAGAACCAACAGCTATAACAGATGGATAACAGTGGTAACATGTAACACAGATTCAATAACAGGTTCCCACGGATAAAAATAGGATAAGTAGTAGAGAACTTAGGATCTAACAAGCACGTGAAATATAAAAATAAGTTTAACTACGGTACATAAAAGATTATGGCATTCAACTGACTGCGTACAGAGTAGGGGAGTAGTTGTAGGCACTTCCTTTCTAGCCATATCACCTTTCACACAATCCATCCATCGTTTCCTTTGCTTGTATAGCCATCCACATGATCCACATTCATACTGAAAACTTTACTGACAACATTTTCCTCATTCCCTCCCTCATTCCATACAACTCTAGATTACTTGTACATAGCACGAATTAACTCGACGTATTTCCCGTGCAAAGCTTTCTCTTTCAAGGCCCACCACACGACATCCCGAGGTACTCTATCATACGCTTTCTCTAGATCAATGAACACCATGTGCAAGTTTTTGTGTGCGCGTCTGTACTTCTCGCACAATTGGCGGAGCGCAAAAGTGGCGTCAACTGTTCCTCGACCTGGCATAAACCCACATAAACCCAAACTGGTTTGGAGTAATCTCGCTCTCCTCTCGCAGTTTTTTCTCTATTATTTTCTTCCATACCTTCATACTGTGGGACATGTTCGCCTATTAGAAGCCGTTTGCTTATAAGAGCTCAACAATTTATACGGTCTTTGTGAATTTTTCTTATGAACCTATACGATTCATACGACATTTGAGGGGTTTGAAATCGGCCGATCACTTCAATAATTATAGCTCCACACTGGGTCCCTGAACGATCTAACTATCGGTCAACAACACAGATATTATCTGTGGTCAACAAATAGTCGCTAGTGCGCGCTGGCTCTTATGGAACTCCAGATCTATAGAATAATGCTTTGAACAATATTATTAAACAACGCCATTTGTGAAATTGTAACCGATAAAATAATTTTCATACTTCGTTTAATGAAACCAACGAGTAATTAAAGAAGTTTTATAAAACAAATAAATACATTACTGACAAAATGTGAGTTAGGATGGGTATACTCCTGCGGCCCTGCTTAACCCTTCCGGGCTTAGGCGTGAGCAAATAAATACAATATTTTAGACGGCCTAGATTAATCGTGGGGAATCTATAGGCAGATATCAATATTTAATCTCATGGAATACAAATCAATCTGCCTAGCCTATTCCCAACTATGTTAGGGTCGGCTTCTAATCTAACCTGATGCAGCTGAATACCAGTATTTTACATAGGAGCGACTGCCTATCTGTCCTCCACAACCCAGTCAGTAACTAGGAATTACGATAGGTACTCCTTCGTAAGACTGGCTGTCAGACTTTCGGACTTTTGACTACTCGTAACGACTGTCAGAGACCCACGAATGACAGCCGGGCCCAACAGCTTAACGTGCTTTCCGAGGCACGGAAGTGTCTCGATATGTAAAGATGGTCACCCATCCACGGACCAACCCCGGCAAGTGTAGCTTAACCTGATGGATCGATCCGTGCGGCTGTTATTACTTAGCCACGAGCGCTCCACCAAAACAACCAGAGAGCCAATACAAACCGAGTGATATTGTGGTAAGTAAAACAGTTGCAGATATTTACGGTGGTACGTGACATAATAAAAATAATAAGAATTTATTACGGACCATTAGTCGCAACAGTTTTTATTAAAGCTAATCAGCTTCCTAGGTCATTGCAATTTCTTGTTGGAAGCAAGATTTCTTATTGCAAGGAAAAAAACATTTTTTTCTATTATCTCTATGGCTACCCACTTAAAAAAATATTCCACTAGATTATGTCAAGCATTTTTAAACCAGAAATTAAGTCAAAGCACCAACTCAATTGAGTAACACACTGTATGATTTTGAAGTCATCAATAACAATCTGTATGATTTTGAAGGATATAGCTAATCCATTGATTCATAATTATGTTCGCAAAATTTGCCTGCTCAACATCGTAAACAACGCAATGAATGTAGTTCTACTGTCAAAATGAAAGCTATTGCTACTGTTAGTGTGTTATGCAATTACACACTGATCTTATTAGCTAGAACGACCGCAAGCATCGTCTTATAACAAAAGAGAACTTATCATCAAGGATTTCCTTATGGTTAAGATTTATTAGGCCCATTGTATTGTACAACCGAAGACATTTCACCCTAATGCCGTAGTAATAAGGTTGAAATATAATCCACCGCTAGTGTCCGCGATGCCACTTACCAACATCTTATTAAAACAATTATATTGGTTACAAAAAAAAGCATTTTCACCGATTCTATTCATAACTAGTAATTTCCGCATTTTTTTTTACAAACAGTAAGAGTTATGTTATGAAACAATTCACACATTACCTATAACTTCAATCATTTTCACGTAAAACCGAACACAAATCAAACTGTAACAATGTTAACGCATTACATATCGAATTCCATTTTCAACAAGTCGTAAAAATACGATAAATCGCAAGAAAATTCCGCGACGGACGAAACAACCACCTGCTTTGGAGTTTAAAAACACACTAAGCCGGTTTCGAATTACGATCGCGTCTTGGTTATCCAACCTTGGTTATTGGTTGTTTAGTCCGAATGTTGGTCGACAAACGTCAACACGCATCCATGCACCGCCCTATTGCTTACTAAACTGACGACTTGGAAACAAATGCAGCGTTGGACGATGTGTACTAAACATTGGTTATATTGGCTAGACAGCAATGCCAACAAACGGCCGTGACATTGTGTGTTTGATTTTATTCTGAATAAGAATATTTATCAATACAGCCAGGGATGGTTTTGAAATTGCCGTAGACACTTCTGGAAACTCACTTGCACCAATACTGGTATATTTTACACTAGGACTTCGCCCTCGACATTGTTTTTTTTTAATATAGCCTGTAACATGACATTTCAGTTAATGAAAGAATTTTAGAAATCGGTTCAGTAGTTCCGAACATTACCCTCTACATACAAACTTACAAACAAATATTACCTCTTAATAATATTAGTATCTGTATATATGTAGTAGTAAAAATACTGGTATTCAGCTGCATCCGGTTAAACTGGAAGCAGACCCCTACATAGTTGGGAAAAGGCTAGGCAAATTGTATGATATCTGTATGTCTAGCAAAGATCAAACCATTTTAACTCTGATAAACTCCGTCTTCGTTAGGAAGGAAAGAATCCAGGAGGCTCTTCCCATATTAAAAACTCGCGTGAATTGCAGAATGCTGCAGCAGTTATTTATTTATTTATTTATTAATCATGGAAGACTTACAGCTAATGTAAACAGAACCACCACCTTGCGCCACCTTTCATGATGTCCATCAAAGCTGCATAACTCCTTCCTGTACTTATACAATTAAACACTAACTGCTACCCGCGGCTTCGCCAGGGGCGTCCCTAATTCTTTTTATAAAATAAAAGTAGTCTAAGTGACTCCTTATTACATCAGCTATCGGTGAAAGTCCCGACAAAATCGGTTTAGCCGTTTGGGAGATTAGCCGGAATAAACAGACAGACAAACAAACTCAAATAAATATATTTCAAGTACCGTATTACTTTACCATGCATTTAGAAAAAAGGTGTTTTTTGTGATTATTAACAGACACTTCAATTTTATTTATTTGTAAAGATATATATATACAGGGTGGAATTTTGTAATGCCCCCTGGAGGGAAAGTACTCTTAATACTGTAGATAGAAAATTTTACTCAAAGGAAACATTCCTTTATTTTTGAATAGAAAGAGAACTGCATTCAAAGATTTCCAAAAAATCGCTTGCCACACCCGGGAATCGAACTGACTAAAATCTGCAAAAAGTACACACTGTACTTTTATTGCCGCGATCGTTAGTATCAATTATAAGGACGAAATCTCTCGAACAAACTTGATAAATTAAATGATAGGAAAACTATGAAATCATTAATTATTTACAAAAAATTGTAAACTAATTAATTACCTAGTTGCTCGAAATGGGCTCCATTTTCTTGGATACACAAATGTGTTCTTCTAAATAAATACCTTTAATACCTGGATTGGTACAAACGGCACAATCAGATGGCCTGCGAGATCACCAGTTCTCACCCCTTTAGATTTTTTTTTTATGCGGATATGTTAAAAACCACATTTACATTAAATCTTATCGAATGTAAACGAGTTGAGAGTTGTTCAGAATACGATTTATAATATTCACCACAACACGTTATTAAAGGTTACAAGAAATGAATTTGTTAGAAGAATACACTTGTGTATCCAAGATGAAGTCGGTTAAAAATGGACCCCATTTCGAGCAACTAATTAATTAGTTTACAATTTTTTGTAAATAATTAAAGATTTCATGGTTTTCCTATCATTTAATTTATCAAGTTTGTTCGAGAGATTTCATCCTTATAATTGATACTAACGATCGCGGCAATAAAAGTACAGTGTGTACTTTTTGCAGATTTTAGTCAGTTCGATTCCCGGGTGTGGCAAGCGATTTTTTGGAAATCTTTGAATGCAGTTTTCTTTCTATTCAAAAATAAAGGAATGTTTCCTTTGAGTAAAATTTTCTATCTACAGTATTAAGAGTACTTTCCCTCCAGGGGGCATTACAAAATTCCACCCTGTATACTAGCTGTCCCTGCGAACTTCGTTCCGCCTTGAATTTTTTTTATCTAAACCATCCTCAAAGCCACTGTAACACACACAACAAATTTCATTAAAATCGGTCCAGCCGTTTAGGAGGAGTTCAGTGACATACACACGCACAGAAGAATTATATATATAAGATATATATAATAATAATCAATTCATGAAAACGTGCTATAGATAGAATATAGTTACATCTGGATCGTGAATAGTGATAATACGTGCGCGATAAACCTGCTTGGTAAGGCAAGCAATTAACGCCCAGATATAATTACTTAGGTAGTGGATTCGAACTTAGATAGGGGGAGCGCAGTTTACTTTGTGCAATCATTTCAGTATTAAGTAAGATTATTCCCCAAAGGATTAGGCAGAGGTGTGTTTGGTTTAAAAGAGTAACCATGGAGTTTCTTGCCCGTTCTTCTCCATAGTTAGAGTTAAACTGCGATAACATGGCCCGCCCCTCCAAAATTCGTGAGTGTAAAATGTTTGTGAAAGCAATTACAAAGCGCCACCAAGACTCACAATTACAATACAACGCACGTTGCTACCGGCCTGGTACTGAACAAATACTTACAACTCACATACATACAAACACACAGACAAACATACAAACTCTTTCGTAAGGATGTGACCTAATAGTCGAACATTGATACAGTAATTTGAAGGGGCGCACGATGTTATCATAGTTAATACTTTCTACGTTTTGGAATGGGCCACAAGCGTGCCTGTAATTGGTTTATTTGAATTATATGGTTTGAGTTTGACAGCAGTACACCATTTTGTCAATTATATTTAAGTCCCATGTAATAGGGGCGAGTTACCATCAACCGGCTCAAAAAAAAAGCTACATGAAAATGAAAGTACCAGGGGCCGATGATCCGTAATAAGCTGTTCCATAGGTACTATTAAGAAAAACTTTTTATTGTTTTATTGTCCTTCGCTATCGATACCCGTCACGTGTGTGAAGTTTCTTCAGATTATCTAATTTGGCCTTCTTTTTTTCGAGTCGATCGTAAAAGTAAAAAATATTTTATCACTAGCTTCGCCCGCGTGGATTTCGGCAAAAGTCAGCAATTTTCCTGAGTAAACGTACTACCGAGTTAAATAATATCCTATAGCTTAACCGAGGTCATGGTCTACTCGTGTGTCACATTTCATCTCAATACTTTCAACCGATTGAGCGTGAAATCGTAACAAACAATCAAAATTACTTTCGCATTTATGATTCATTTATAGCAGTTATAGCCTAGTGGTTAGACCGTCGGATTGCCAAGTTTTGCCAATTAGGTCTCGCGAGTACCCAAGGCACCGCACCTCTGACTTTTTAGATTCATGTGCGTATTGTATAATATTATTACTTGCTTTAAAAACGGTGAAGGAAAACATAGTGAGGAGATTAATTAATATCCTCGGACATTTCACACAACGCCATATAGTCCCTAGCTAAGCAACCTAATGCTTGTGTTATGATAACGAGATGGCTGATAAACTACTTACATACTTTTTTTTTTGTAAATACATACATATTATACATAGAGAAACATCCAGACCCGGAACAAATACTTGCGAGTCGTACATATATTTGTTCCGTGCGGAAATCGAACCCGCGACACGCTGCGCAGCAGTCAATCGCTCAACCACTGCGTCAACCGTGTCGTCGATAGATATTTCTCAACAGCATGTGAAAGTTAGAGGCTAATGGGCAGCATAGAATCTCTGACACCAGGTTGTTGGGGAGGGCGTGGGCCCCTACACGAAAAAGAAAAAAGATTTTAATTCTAGCGTCTAACAGCGGACCCGCCCCGGCGTGGATTTCGGTATTGCACGAAAAGTAGCGCGGAAAGGTCGACTTTGCTCAAAGTAGGTTGTCAAAATAATGACCATACTACAAGTATTTTGGACTTAAAATAATTATTAGCAGAATAAGCCTCATATAAGTTTATACTCTTGGAACAGATATGAGTACCTACACCAGCGAGGGTTATCTTCTTAAAGCGTATAATTGAGCAAATATTAAGATTACTTATCAAATAATTTAAAAAATCTAAAGTCATCATCTTTCTCCTGCCCTTACCCCAATTTATTTGGGGTCGGCGCATTTTTTTTTTTGTTTAAGTGAAAATGGTTAAAGTTATTGCGTACCAATATCTTCAATTCATCTTAGCATGTAAGTCTAAAGATAAAAATCTTGTCTATAAGACGTATTTGCATCTTTCAAAATTAGTTGGGCAATCCCATAGAAATATTAATATATCTATGGGCAATCCCCATAACTTGCATCGTCATCGAATTCAATCAAAATCTACCTCCTTGCCAAATTTTGTCGAAATCCGGTTAGTGGTTTTGGCTTGAAAAGCGAACATACAGAGTTACTTTCTAATTTAATATTATAATATAATAAATGTACTAATATTATAATATTAGTTCAGTTTTGTTTTATAAATGTTCCACTGATTAAGCAGGAAACGCAAGTCGGAGCAGAGCGGGACAAGGGCGTTATCTAACGCAATTATGGAAACACGACAAAATTGCATGCAGAACAAGTATTCAGTTCTGATTCCACTGATTTTGACAAATGCTGATAATTTACATGTTTGAATTTATAAATACTATTTTTCTTCTTCTGGCTAGGTAATATTTCCATAGCATAGAAGTATTGGCTACCCAATGATAACCTTACCTGGCCAGTATTTTCTTCAATGTCATGTCTGATTTTTTTTTAAATATTTACTTAAATCTGTTTAACCGTCTGGCAAGACAAATCTGAGCAAATACAAGATTAAAAAGTACAGATCATTTTATAGTAGAGGCTTATGTTACATGTGTGTGTAGTTTAGGATTTAGATGTACATGAGGTTTGTTTATTTAGTCTATAATATGAACATTTCAATTAACATAAAGGTATTTTCCTTGTAAGGGTATGGCTTTATGTTAGTGTACTGTACTTATCCTTTTAAAGGCTTTATGTTAGTGTACTGTACTTATCGTAGTGCTGGACCAGTGTGCTACAGCATCAGCACCATGGTGGATAGTAGCCCACTCCTTCTCACAAAGAGGAAGCAGCAGTACTGTCTTTACCCTAAGGGCACACAGGGCCCATGCCCAGGGCCTCCATCGTCAAGGGAGCCCCGATATGCGTAACCAATTTGTCTATGTACATTTAACGTGAAAAAACTAAAGTCCTCGCGCCATAGCGCCCCTATAAAAGCTACACTCCAACCTAAATATATTTGATTTGTAGCAAATAACCTTAATAACAGAAACAGCAGAAAAATGGTGTCATTAATTTTTTTTACTTTCCAACAGGGGCCCAAAATCTTGTGTGCCCAAAGGCTCCGGCATGGCCTAAGACGGGCCCAGCAGTGGGAACGTTAAAAGCTGATTATGCTTTGAGGGCTCCAATTCAATAGTAGAGTGTCTCTTTAGTTTGCACGCTAAGATTAGCGTTTTAAGATCTACTTGTTTTTAGAAAATGTCCTATATTTTATTCTAGTGGCACTTCTTTCTACCAGGATAGTTGGGCAGATGAACCTTTATGATGAGAAGTCTACATTATCCTGCACACTGCCATGAACATGTATGTGTGTGTGTGTGTGTATGTGTGTGTTTTGTGTGTGTGCTTAGAATAGCATATCACAAAAAATAGTGGTAGTGTGTGGGTAAAGTAAGTATTATACACACACAGAAAAAAGTATTTAGAGTAAAAGTTTTATTTAGCCTTTCTTTGTAGTAAACTCTTCTGTAAAATTATATTTAACTGTTTAGGACAAGTTAATAATTCTTAAGTCATTCATTAGACAAAATAGTCAAAACTTAAACAGTTAACATTAACTATTGTGTTGGCCATTCAACAGTGAACATTAATCATTCCCATATCTGCTTTTGTATATAGGTTATAAATATAGTCACCTAGAACTAATGTTATGCACTAGATACTTAGGTATAGGCACAGCAGGCAAGGCCATTGTCTGCCAGAGGTACAATACAAGTTGAGTCACTGGTATTAACTATCCTATCCTCCCACAGAGAGACCTACAAATTCTGACCTTTAATCTCTATTGAAAAATTCTAATTGTTATCCGTATTGTTATAAAAACTAAAAAACTGTAAAATTAAAGAATAGAAGACGGTATCTGTGTATAGTTTGAAACCATCGCTTTTGTTCTATATTTATTAGATAGTAGACACAATCTAAAAACAACTTAAAAAGTGTTGAGAAACGCGTTTATTTCATTCGTTTTTATGTTTAAGGGAATAACAACAAAGCGATGAGTCGACGTTCGAACTTTATGAAAAGTTTTACGTACCTAAAAGTGGTCTACGAGGATCGTCCGCGTCCATTTTCAGATCACTACAGCATTTCTGTTAGTACACGTGATAGTCGCATATTTATGTCAGTTGAATAATCTTATCTACTTAATATTCATAGAATTACATTATTATTTTGTTATTGTTTACGATTGATTCATTCATAGAATTCATTCTATTGCCTTTGTTTGACAAGCCAATGTCATTTCGGTGACATTGACGTTTGACTGGTCAACGACAGCACGTGCGTTTGGATATTTCAATTCATTTTCTTTTTTTGTATTTTAATTTAAGTATTATAAATAAGTTGTTATTATATGAGTTATACCTATAATAACTAATATAATAACAACTTCTTTAATATACTTAAATTAAAATACAAAAATAGAAAATGAATTAAAATATCCAAACGCACGTTCTGTTTAGTTGTAAATATATTACTTTCCTCTATGGTTGTAAATAATAACACATAAATAGTATTTTTTTTATTATGGTAATTGGAATGAGCCTGCTCTTGGCCTCGATCACGCCAGATCTTGAACAGTGATTTACATGTAGTAATGTGAACTTAGAATTTTAAAAAACATAACTATGGTTATTATTTTGATGATCTGATGGAAAAATTATGTTTGGTTGCTGTATTTTATAGTAATTGATTAATGAAACTCAAATCACAAGTGAACAACAAACCAGAAAAACGATGACATAAATGAAATAATTTGATGCTACATTTCCGAACGAATTTATTTTTAAATTTCATAGTACCTACTAAAAAATCAGGAATCCTTCAAAACTTTTAGAAAAATTATTTGAAATAGTGCCATTTTAACATTAAACCTTTTTATGTCTAGTCAATTTGCTCTGTAAATGCAAAATTGATAACTCAAAGAACGATAACCGAACAGAAATAATTTAATTTCCCTAATTAGGCCAATAAATAATAGTTAACAATCAAAATATCTATTTAGCAAGCAATGATCTCAAAGTGGGTCGTACGTGGGACTTGGATGCTGCTCGTAGATAACCTATGCTCAAGTCACAGTCTACGGACTGAAACTGGTTGACTTACCGGTTAGAGGACTGAAATAACCAGTTTAACTGATTGTTACTGGGTTCTTTTGATGTCAAACTTGGGACATGTTAAGGTTAACGTAATGATAGTTTGAAGAGAGATGCAAAAAATATTTTAACAGTGTTTCTGCGTTTTGTCCGTTTTCAGTTTCGGTAGGCGCTTGAAACATTGACAATTTCCCAAAAGCGGAAAACGTATTTAGTATAGGAATCGAATAGGTAGGTAGGATAGTTTATTGTCTGGTAACTAAAGGGGCCCAGAGACGGTCAAACGGTTTGATTCAAACACGTAAATTTTGGTTTGACTCAAACCATTTTGATCGTTTACATAGCTAGTTTGACCGTCTCTGGGCCCCTTTAGACCTACCAGACGATAAACTATACCTACCTTTCCTGGAATTCTCCTGGTCAAAGCTAAACTAATAAACCAAACCATAGTTTATCCTAAAGCGTTTCTTCTTTCGAATAGGTACCACAATCAGCGTAACTGTGAATTGTACACCTGATTATTCTGGTATCTGCCATTCTATCGTTTTAAGAATACGAAGAATAGTAAAAAAGGTGTAACTTATATGTAAAACATAGAGATGACGGCTAACAGTTTGGGAGGATAAGTAATGCCTAGCCTAATATAAATTGGGATTTGATGGGGGTTTTGTTTTTTGAAGGTAGGAAGTCATCTAATGACTCTCCCTCTCTGGTTGAAGTGGAATGGAGCGTCAGACTCTTACTGACTAAAACCCATCCATGTTCCTTCCTTAGCCGGGGTCCTTAGCGGGGGGTGTTCCGGGGTAGCGGTAACTCTTTCGGACAATCCCGCTGAAATTTGATGGGGTGAGGGCAAGAGGATGCACTGCTGATTCAACGGTTTGTATTTTTTATAGAAACGAATTGTAGGTAGGAACAACAAGGGTTGAGTAGTTTTTATTAGTACCTATCTAATGAATTAGGGTAGTCAATTTTAATTGCTTATTTTTGATTTCATTATGTTATTATGGTACCTCGGGTTTAAATCAGTCGACAGATAAATAATTTCATGTTATTAAATTCATAAATTATGAAGTCATTCATACCTACAAGGCGAACGTCAATGAAATTACGTGACGTAACTGGCATCATAATACGTAAGTAGGTGATAATTATACTATGCTGTGACAAACTAAGTATAACAAAGTACCAAGAACAACACTAGGAAGTGGTGAAGGGTTGTCGTTTTTGGAGGACTGTCTTATGTAACTTTGACCTTCAAAAAGTGCTGATTTTCAGCTTCAATGACTTTTGTTTTTTTTTAACGAAGTCCAGGGCACAGCACAGTATCTTTACTGTAGCTAAGATCCAAGATTCAAGAAGCGTGTTGACATGGTGTTGACTGACTTGGTTTCTGTAGCACTGAAAGTCCGGGTTGTGGTGTGAATAATCTACGTACATTTAGCGTTACTTAGCACAGCATCATGTTCAGTGGAAGTCTGTCACAGTCATGCTTGACGTGCAGCTGCAGACTATTTCTGTTAAGTGATCGTAATTTAATGTTAAAAATCAGCTGTTCCCTACATTTTGACAAGTTATGCCAGCATAATGTATGGAACAGCTGGTTTTTTTTTCGCGATTTCAGATTTGTTCCCATAGTGAAAGTTATTCATAACTAGCTTCCGCCCGCGGCTTCGCCCGCGGCTTCGCCCGCATAATATGTCGATAAATTATACACATAACCCTTCCTCTTGAATCACTCTATCTATTAAAAAAACCGCATCAAAGTCCGTTGCGTAGTTTGAAAGATTTAAGCATACATAGGGATATAGGGACAGAGAAAGCGACTTTGTTTTATACTATTTAGTGATGATGAATACTTACAATGACCCTTTAAAATAATGCCCATGAATTCAATTTCACCCTGTGTATTGTTTTATGTTTTCTTTTAAGTCATTGACTGCCACGCAGCAGACACAATAGAAAAACTATTGTTTGTCGGACACACGGTGACCGCGTTGGCATTCAACGTGTTAAGTAGTTACCTCTACTCTAGTTTATTATACAAAGAAGCCAAAGTGCTGACTGTGCGTCAGCTGTTTGTTTTGCATACAATTCTGAAACAACATGGAATTCTAACCTATAATCCCTTAGTGATACGTGGGGGAAGACGATTTGAACCCGTAGACCGCCGTCAAAATAGGCTCTCCACTATGTTCTCGAAGCGCTTCTTTTGCTATTTAGGCCGATATCTTTATAATAAAATCAATAAGACGCTTGATGTTTACAATCTTACCAAAACCAAATGTAAAATTAAAGTTATGGGTTGGCTTCAAGACTTGAATTATGATGATACAGAGGGGCTGCTTGGTGCCCCCGGTTTAATTTATTTATAGATTCTGGTATTACTTACTACATATTCCTTGCTGCACTTACATTAGCTACTCAGCCATTCATAACAGCTAAAATTTATGTTATACTAGCTTCTGCCCGCGGCTTCGCTCGCGTGGAGGTCGGAAATTATCCCACAGGAATGTTCTACCGGGATAAAAAATATCCTATGTGTTAATCCAGGATATAAACCATCTCTGTGTCAAATTTCATCCAAATCTATACAGTAGTTTTTACGTGAAAGAGTAACAAACATCCATACATCCATACTTACAAACTTTCGCCTTTATAATAGTAGTAGGATATGTATTGTGGAGAGAAATAAATAAATCTTATTATTATTATTATTTTGTGTTCTTTAATTTTCTTCTCTTGTAAGAGTACAAAACTTTACACACGGGCCGGGACCAAGTGTGTAAAGAGGGATTTAAATAGAGAACGTTGATGATATTGTGGAAGAAGTAAGGAACTTACGGGTGATGCGACAGGTGTTGAGGATTGTGGCTTTTTGTAGCAGGTGAAGGGTATGTGTAGGCATGTGTAGAGTGTTAAGGCTTTGTGTAAGAGATTTTGGTACTATGTAGATGAGAGTACAATAGGGACAATGTGAACGTTTTGTGCTTTCCACTGGGTTTTTATTTCAATGGCGAGGTCTTGATATTTACTTAGTTTTTCGGCTATTGTGGTTTGAATATTGTGTGAGTTAGGGATAGCTATATCTATGAGGTAAACTGCTTTATTAGTTTTGTCGTGAATTGTTATATCCGGTATGTTAAAATGTATAGTTTTGCCTGTTATTATCGTTCGGTCCCAATATATTTTCTGATTCCTATTTTCTAGTATGGTTTCGGGTTTATATTTGTAGTACGGTATCATTTCACTTATGAATTTGTATTTGTATGCTAAATGTTGGTGTATAATTGCGGCAACTTGGTCATGACGATGCTTATAGTCAGTTTGTGCAAGTGATTTGCAGGCTCCAGTAACGTGTTGTATGGTCTCAGAGGCATTGTTGCAATGTCTGCATAAGTCAGTGGGCTGATGAGGGTCTTTTGTAATATATTTCCTGTAATTACGAGTAGCTATTATTTGATCTTGAATCGCCAGCATAAACCCTTCGGTTTCGGGAAACAGTTCTCCTCGTTTGAGCCATTCGTTCGACTTAGCTTTGTCGACGTGTCGCTGACTCAGATAGGCTCGGTGTCTTCCGTGAAGGGCTTTGGCAGTCCATTCGGCAATTTTTTGTTCAGTATTTATGAGTTGTTCGTTAGTTTGAGTATGTCTGTTTTGTAGGTTAAGTGGCGTAAGTTTCTTGTCTTTTTCCGTTACATGTTGGTGAAGTGATGAATTTTCTGATTTGTTATGGAAGTAAGTTCTGAGTGAAAGTATCTGTTTGTTGTGCAAATTGTGTAAATCTATCAATCCTCTTCCTCCTTCTTGGCGTGGTAGAGTTAGTCGATGTATGCTTGATTTTGGATGGTGCTTTCTATATTTGGTAAGATATGTATGAATAGTGCGTTGTAATTTTTTAATATCTGTTTTGACCAGCGCATAATTCCAAAGGAGTACGTGAGAATAGGTATTGCGAATGTGTTGATGGCTTTAATTGTGTTTTTGGAGTTAAGGTGGGTTTTCAGGATGAGGTTCAGGCGGTGTGAAATTTTTGGTTCTATTGATTCGCCTGTTGCGAGTATGTAACTATTATTTTGAACTTTTCCATTTATGACAGACAAAATTTTGCACTTGTCTACTCCAAATGACATACAAATATCTTCGGAAAATTGTTGAGTGGTGTCCGCTAGTTGGAAAAGTGCGTTTTTGTCAGCTGCGTATAACTTTATGTCATACATGTACATGAGGTGTGTTAGTGTATATTGTGAGTTATTGTTTACCAAAGTGAATCCCGCGTCTATTTTATCAAGTAAGTGAGAAAGTGGGTTAAGTGCCATGCAAAACCACAGCGGACTTAGGGCATCTCCTTGGAAAATTCCTCGTTTTATACGAATTGGTTCAGTAGTTACAGTTGAGGAGGAGGAATTAATTTTAAGTACTGTTTGCCAATTCTGCATGGAAGTTTCTAAGAATTGTGTCAGTTTTGGGTGAACTTTGTACATATTTAAAACCTTTAATAACCAGCTGTGTGGGACAGAATCGAAAGCCTTTTGGTAATCAATAAACATCGTGTGAATATCTGTTTTGCTTTTGACAGCGGTGTTCATAATAATTGCATCTATAGTAAGTTGCTCCTTGCATCTTTGGCTGTTCTTACGACATCCCTTTTGTTGTTCTGCTAGAATGTTGTTTTTTGTTAAATGTTCATAAACTACCTCGCTTACACAGGCTGTTAAAATTTTGTACAAAGTTTGTAAACATGTAATTGGTCGGTATTTTGCTGGATTTATAGTGTCATTTATATCTTTAGGTATCATATAACTTACTCCGTGTGTTATGTATTGTGGAAGTAAATGTGGTGATTGGATGAATATGTTTAAGTGATTATGTAAGAAAGGATGTATGCTGGAGAATTTTTTATACCAATAGTTGTGGATGTTGTCAGTACCTGGCGATTTCCAGTTGTGTGTGCGTTTGATGACGTCTATAAATGTTCCTATTGGTATAAATTCAAATTCCATTTCTGGAATTTCTAATGTTGCCTCGGTGACCCAGTCAGCTTGATGATTGTGATAAGCTGGATGTTCCCAAATGTTAGCCCTGAATTCTCTAAGTGTTTCGGATGAAGGTGACTCTAAGGTTTGGTTAGTGGTGTTTCTGTTGTCCTAGGTTCTAGGTACTTAGGTTCCTGTAAAATATTTTTTCATTGTTGATAAATTTTGTGTTTCGTTTTTTTCGATCCGTGCTCGTGATATATCTTTTAAGTCTACTGGATGCTGCGTTTAATTTTTGTTTCAAGGTGTCCAAAAAGTGTTCTACATATATGTGTGTTTGAGTCTTCGTGTTGAGCGTGTATTTGATATTTTTTCTTTATTTCTTCTATTGCTACTACTAGTTTTTGACTTCTACAACCATTAATAAAATGTGTCAGTCTACCTATGTTTGCTCTTAGATTTTTGATTTTCCGTTCCAACCTGATTTGCCATTTTGGCTTTCTATGTATGTATGTGCGACGTTCATTTTGTGTTGGGTGTGATATTTTAGCTCCGTTGCATGTAGCTGCCGTCCATGCTGCACAATAAATTATGATCTGTAATTTCATGAAGTCAGTATCGAGATTTGTGTACTTAGGAAGAATGTTAGTATTTATATAAGTAACAATGGCAGAAAACTTTTTAGAGGTTTTCTGCTTGGGTATATATGGCCGTGTAGTTGGGTGTGTATCGGAGAAATATTGTTGAGCTTTTTGAAACGTTGCTTCTATATCAGCATCAAGGTTAGTTTGCATAGGTTCAGCTTGCTCAATATCTATGTGGTTCAAAAAATTATCTTCGTCTGTATTTATAAGAGTTTGAGGAACTATACTGGTATCTGAGCTATTATTTAAGAATCTAATATTTGATGTGGGGGTGTTTGTATTAATGTCAGTGATGGGAATATTTGTATGTTGAGTGATTAGTGACTGTATGTTTTCATCAGGATGCTCTAAGTCGTTCTGTGTTTGTGTATTTAAATAATCATTATTTAAGTGTTCAATATTTTGTGTGTTTGTGTTGTTATTTCTTAATTCTATAGCTACCTCGTTTTTAATTTCTTCTAATCGGCTGGGGTGTATATATTTGTTATTTATTATTGCTCTCACTTGATCAGATAGTCTTTGCTCTGTTATATGTGCTAATTCTGGATAAATATTTATGAATTCCTCTTGTAATTGTTTTCTATAGGCCGTTTTATTTGTTTCTAGTTGTGTGGTAGTATAATATATTCTCATTACTGCTTCATTATATTCGTTCGTCCATTTCATGCGCTGGCCACATTGTGAGTTCATTTGTGTTATAGACTGTGTGGAGTGTTGCTGTATTGGTGTATGAACCATTCGTAGTTCATTTCGAACTTCCTCGTAAATCTGATCTATTGTAACCTGAGGTAATAGGTTCTTTTGGAGTATCGCCCTTCGTTGGTCTCCTATTCTTTGTCGACCTACTTGCATATTTGGGTATTTTTCTAAAAACTTGGTGTGAAGCGATGGGAGGTATGCATTTTTGTCAGTTTCCATATGAGTTAGATGAAGATATGTACGTAGGATGAATTTATTCATTTCAATGCTCCATTTCCTACGAGTTGTTGCAGTTTTAGCGGTGGGTACAGTATCGTCGACAATACTTGTCTCCTGTACAACATCCGCTGACTGTATACTGATAGATAATGATGATGGCGTCGGGGTGACGCGGAAAGATTGTGCTGATGATTGTATTGAAGGAAAAAGAGATGAAGAAGATGACAAAGAGAACTGTGATGTTTCGTCATCGATCTCAGGCAAATTAGCCTGAACTAGTTTTTTTGTTTTAGATCTAGTGTTCATGTCGTTCCCACGAGAAGCTAGGGACTTAAACGTCGGCCACAGCAGAGCCCTGCGTTCACTGTGGTAAGGGTGAATAAAACTGGAGGTCCCCTATTATCCAGAGTTGGCACACTAGCGGCTGGCGCTCTCCCGCAGCCATGCAGCCATCGGCGTGTGCGACCTTGGCTTGGATTGTATCTCACTTGGTCTGGCTCCACACTCTAGACCTGTCTTGGCAAAGTAAACTCTACCGAGACAGACCCAGAATACAGGAGCAGTGGAGCACGCAAGCCCCACCACGACGTCAACGTGGAGATACGGCGGTGGGGTTATTATTATTATTATTATCATTTTTGTATGCACGTGATTGTGTGTGTTAAACTTATTTTTCTTTGTTAATATCGAAGGGCGATATTGGCATGGTAATATTTAATAGGTAATACTTGGCTGGTCTACCTATACAGCTTCTTTCAAATTAAATTAGCTAGCAAAGTTCTGCAGATGTGATGCGCTCGATATTTAAACAAGACATTTTTTTTTTGGTCATCGTTGGCTGCTAGTTTTGTTACTTGAAATATCAGTTTAGAAAAATCTATTTTCTTTTGTTACATCAAGTTCAGATACCGGTAGCCTAAGTGGGCACCTACACAAAAAACTGATTTCAAGTGACTTACTAACTGAGGTTGATGACCCCAAAACAAATTCGCAGTTTTCCTAGCTAATTTAATTTGGCCCTTTATAGGTTGGGGTCGGCTTCCAGTCTAACCGGATGCAGCTGAATACCAGTATTTTTAACATGGAGCGACTACCTATCTGACCTCCACAACCCAGTAACTGGGTAATTACGATACTCCTTGGTAAGACTGGCTGTCAGATTTTCTAGCTTCTGACGAGCCGTAACGACTGTCAAAGACGCACAAATGACAGCCGGGACCAACGGCTTAACGTGCTTTCTAAGGTATGGAGGAGTCTAGGTATGTAAAAATGGTTACCCATCCACGGCATATCTGGTGGATATACCTGTGCGGCTGTTATTACGAATAATGAATGACGACTTATAAATAAGATTTTAATTGAATTTTTACACATTGCCTACGAAATGTTGACAGTCGTGTGGTCAATACATTTGTTGATTTACTGATATCCGACAAACAGTTCAATCAATTCGTGAATTAATAGGCACACTGACTCAATGGGCTTTATCGCAAAATAAATAAATAACAAACATGTTTGTTTATAGTAACATCCTATTTGTATAGGAAAATTCTTCTTTATGTTTCCAAATAGTTTTGTCCCAAATTATCGCAATTGAAAAGCTCACCTAGTATAATCAAAAATTCTACATCAAATCTCAATCTGCCTAGCCTTTTCCCAACTATGTTGAGGTCGGCTTCCAGTCTAACCGGATGCAGCTGAATACCACTATTTTATATGGAGCGACTGCCTATCTGACCTCCACAACCCAGTCAGTAAATGGGTAGGGTACCTACTATACGGTATCCCTTGTTAAGACTGGCTGTCAGACTTTCAGGCTTTTGGCTACCCGTAACGACTGTCAAAGATCCACGGCTTAACGTGCTTTCCGAGGCAAGGAGGAGTCACCATATTTAAATATGGTCACCCATCCACGGACCAACCGCGGCAAGCGTAGCTTAACCTGATGGATCGATCCGTGCGGCAGTTATTAGGTACTTAGCCACGAGCTCCTCCACACAAACACTCTACATCAAATATCGAATGTAAAACCTTTTTCCAACGAAGATATAATAATAACAATATCTTAAAGGTACTTTATACCTATTGTAAAACTATGGCAGACTGTTTAAATGCATACAGTAACCTCTACGGTCATATCGCGTCATAAACATGTACACAAACAAAACATCTCCTTCGTTCGCTGCACGCCTGGTGCAAAGGTTCCGTGTATTACATCAGAGACAACCCAGTAAGTATGAAGCTATGCCCTATCCGTCTATGTTTTCCTATTACTGGAAAATAAGATTTAGTACGGTATAAACTAAGAAAAAAATTAGTTTTAGATATAAATAGGTTTTAATGCGCTCACAATTTCATTGGTAAGTAAAATAATCAATGACATCCTAATTTTCGACGCCATATTTTAATTACCTATTAGTTTTAAATACTTGTTAGAGATATTATTTTTAGTTTTAGTCTTATTTTATAAATATTGTAGTACTTCTGTTTGTAAGTTTGTAAATACTACTAATTATATAATAAACCCAGAAATATGTAGCAGATTATGACATTCTTGTGTGTGGTATATTTCGTAATCTCCTTTTTTTAAATGTGTCTGTAGTGTTTTTAATTTGTGATCTTCCCATGCAAGTCCTCCAATATAGATAGATACCTAATAGGTACCTAAATGTAGAAAATTTCACAAGGGGTGACACAATGGACGGTCAATAAAAAGTTTGTCTTGTCTTTCTTGTTTTTGAAAACTACTAAAAACTTTCTTGCAAAGTGTACCTAAAGACCTACTATGTTCCGGAGAACGTAATAGTATGATCGGTGTTGATCCGCCTGGGATTAGTAGACGAAGTCGCTGAGTAACAAAAAATTCGATGCGATCTTTGAAGTGTATTTGGACCCTGGTTTAATGAAAAGCGGAAAAATAACATACATACAATGAAGTACGATTTAATACTAAAGCAATCCGTGAAGAACGGAAAAAGGATGATGTTTGTATTGGAAAGCCCTTAATCAACGCGACCGAAAAAGCGGTATACTAATTAATGCACTAATACCTAACTACAGGTACCTATTTGTAAGTCTTTAGTTATCTGAGTACCTACGTTTAAGTAGGTTCTACTAAATATTTTCAAACCGTTATTAATTTCGATCTGAATTTAACCTTCTCTACCTACCTACTTATTTACCTATATCTACTTAAATTTATGTTTGCATTTATTAGAGGCCATTTCTTTCTCTTTATGAGCGTCTAGTGCAAAGCGTCTCCATATTGCGTCAGTCGCGTTGTTTGCACCTAATCAACAAAGGAGATTGTTCTACGCCCATACATTGTTCGCCCTGGAGCCAACAGCATTGAAAAAATCATTTTCTATTTGTAAACTGCCCTTAGTAGCCCATAAGAACAAAGTATCTTGACGGACACTTTAGAGAAAAGATTTATTTAAAGAAAAGGAACAGATTTTGAGGTTATTTTTAATAAAAGAAAACTTAAGTAATTCCTTCTAAAATCGCTATTTCTGTTTTCTACAAAGCATTCAACTTCAAATACAGTAAAATATTACCGTAAATACAGTTGTATTATGCCTTTTAGGTACAGTTATTATTTATTGGTTGAAGTTTACTTTAAGCGAAGTCCGTTATCCGTTGTCAAAATGTTAAGGTGTCGTTTAAGCAGATCACAGAATCAGTTATTCGAAGCCAGGTCACGTTGAAAGCAATCCAAATTGTAGTCCGTTAAACAGAAACAAAATCAAAAACGCCAAAAGAAATCGCCATATAGGTAGGTATTCACAACAACACAACACGGCGACAGGCACCGACTGACGTAGTGACGTAGAGATGCTCTCTTGAAGATCAATCATTGTACATAATATATCGATTATCAATGACCACCTATTTAATCTGTGGTTTTAATTTAGTAGACCAAAATGAAAGAGCAATGTCAAATGTAAATTAATTTGTTCCGTTTCAAACATAAACACGTTGTTGCTATGATTCTACTCCAATTAAATTAATGCTAAAATAAAATATTTTGTTCCCAACGAACAATGTGAAACGTTTTAGTTTGCGTCATTTAAAAATAGAGTTTAAGTACTTAAAAAGTAAAAATATGGCTATTGAAGTCGTGAAGTGGTTATGAGAACAATTCGCTAGAGTTGCGTCGTAAATGACATTTCAATCGTTAAATGAGAGATTTTCTGACAAGTGAAAAAACATAGTTCAATAGATGGCGTGGGTAAAAAATACGCCTATGTTTTACTGGCTACTGATAACAAAAATAAGATCCGTAAATATAAGAAAGCTTATTTGATGTCAAAAACCTGAGACAGTGACGTATTTTTTACCAACGCCTCTTTTGAACTAATATTTTCTCACTTGTGAGAAAATCCCTCATTCGACTAGAAAGTACAGAGGCCAGCACATCAAGTTACCACAATCTGTCAAATTTCTTTGATAGTATTTCAACTTTATTGCAAAGACATAAGGTTCATTTTTAATTGAGAAAATTTGACAGTTAGGGATAGCTTGATGTGCTGGCGTCTGTACATTTTGTGAGTTTGTTTTGTTTATTATGTTTTCATCATAATCGTGCTAGGCCATATCTATACATATAATAAAATTGTAGAAAAGTGGTGTCTGTACAATGGAAATATATAAAAAAAAGTAGGATGGGTTGTTATTTTATCGATGCCGAACCCGAAATTGTAATCAATTTTTTTTTGTTTGTTTGTCGGTTTGTCTGTTTGTCGGTGTGTTTGTGCACGCTAAGATCAGATTCGGCTTATTCGATTTAGATGCGGTTCATTAATATATTGTAGTAAGCTTCACTTAACATTTAGTGTTTATTTCATGTCAATCGGTTCATAAATAAAAAAGTTATGTCAATTTAAAGAATCACGCCGAACGTTTGTTAAGGTATGCTGCCCGAAAAGTCACTATTCCACGCGGACGAAGTCGCAGGCAGAGCTAGTTCATCATAAGTTCCATTAAAATGTTCACGGAACTAATTCCATGAAAAAAATATGCATGAAAATCTTTTATGTTGCACATTTTCAATGTTTTGGAAGTGATAAATATCGAACATCCATTATTTATCACCAGATATTATGGACATCGTCGTCGACATCGATATTTATGTAGGGGAGACCGGGTACAAAAGTAACACTTTGTACTTTGACTCTGATTTCTAGGTAGTTATCACATTTTTGATGAACTGAATATAGTCACATATAAACTTCGATTGTGCTTTATAAATTTGTATCTAAATTTACCACATTAATTGCTGTTTAATGTGAATGACAGAGACTTAAAAAAAAAATGACGTTTGTTACTTTCGACCCCGGGGCCAGGGCGAAAGTAACACGGTGTGGGTCGGAAGTAACATGATTAAAGTGTATGTTATAAAAATGAAATGCCATATCAAATCAACTTATTTATTAGTAAAACGTGTTTTAATAACATACATGTTTATTTGTACCTTTAACATATCAATAGTACTTCTTTTATGCGTAAACAATGTAAACAAAACAAAACTAAACATAGTAGGAATCTTAATCATATTATGAAATAATGAGATCAACTTTTAAGAGATTCAGTTCCCTTACTCAGACTCGCAATTATGGCACACATAGTGCGTATCATCATTGATACATGCAACATGTGACCATTTTTTGCTGCTGCTCATTTCGCCGACTATTGCTAAAAGGCTCCAAACATACAAGACAAAAGCAATCTTCTTCGTCAGACGAATTGTTATGTTCAATGTTTTCTTTTTCTTTACTTGTCTTCTTTGTTCTTTTACCTTTTCCCTTCCCTTTTGTGGATGTATCAGATTGTAAAATTGTTTTCTTGGCTTTCATTTTTTCTTTGTATTCTTCTTCAATCGCATTTTTTTCGGGCGTGTCAGTCAAAATCGCAGTCTTACGTTTCTTACGCCCCTTATTTGTAGTAGTCCTCGGTCCTGCTCTTGGAATAGGTCTAATATCTCGGGGTGAGATTGAGAAAG
Organism: Hyppa rectilinea; assembly: GCA_951799385.1. Classification (NCBI taxonomy): domain Eukaryota; kingdom Metazoa; phylum Arthropoda; class Insecta; order Lepidoptera; family Noctuidae; genus Hyppa; species Hyppa rectilinea. The sequence goes on along the minus strand of OX637309.1, from coordinate 1,595,064 downwards.
GAATTGGCGAGAAAAGAATTGGCAAGGAAGAACCCACTTGTAGTCCGCTAGGTCCTGCTACTGGCGAGTTAATATCATCAATTGGCATATTCGGCTCAACCTGGAGAGCTGAGGGTGCGTCGGATCTGGTCGACAGATCATTAAGTGGAATTTCTTCGTTGACTTGCAAGGGACGGTCTGTTACAGATGATGGCGCAAAGTCAGCATCAGTAAATATATTTCTATTAAATGGACTTATACCAGTGCAAGTAAACCCAGCAATAGCATTTTTATCAGTGACAGCAAGAGGAAATGCTTCTCTGACAATCCCAGGAATGTAGTGGATAGACATCGTTTGACCAGGATGGTTTCGCATCCAGTTGTCTGTAGCAGTGTTTATCATTTTTTTGAAAGGTCCAAATACTGCTCTATCTAGCGGCTGGAGTTTATGAGTGCAGTGGGGTGGAAACGACAGCAAAACTATTCCATTTCTTTTACAAAACTCTAGAGCATGGATAGATATATGTGATGCGTGATTGTCCAGTAATAGCAAGCATTTTTCATCAAATGTTGGCTTGGCCTGTTTTTTGAAGTGTTCCAGAAAAAGCAAAAATTCTGCTTCTTGCATCCATCCACTGGCATTCCCAGCACCAGCAGATCCAACTGGTCCTTCACGTATCATGTGGTCCTGATACCGCTTCAAAGGGAATACAAAAAAAGGAGGTATATGTCCTCCTTGAGCATTAATGGCAACAGCAACAGTAACTAATCTCCCACGTTCTGCTGAGGTTACGGCACCGACTTGTTTAATTCCTCTCTGGGCAACTATTTTGTTAGGTTTTTGGACTGTGGTCACCCCTGTCTCATCCATATTCCAAATATCTTTTGCCTCAAATTTATATCTATCCATTACATCCGCTAAGTTATCAAAAAATTGGTTAACATTATGCTCATTAAAGCTCGAGGCTCGAGATAGGCTCGTTGCTTGAGGACATCTCAAAGATAGGATCAAGTGTCGTTTCATAAAGCCAGACAACCATTCCTTACCTGCCATTTGAGTTTCATGCCATTTTTCGGGAATTTTCTTACAATTTTTAATCGCTAATTCGTATGCCAACTTACGTACTTCAGATGGGGACAATCCAAAATAAACTCCCGAGCACTCGAGTAAGTAGTCTTGCAGTTTTTTTTCTTCATCTACAGTAAACACACGGTTGACGCATCGGTAGCCAACGGTAGCACTGGTATTTCCTGCCTTTAATTTTTTTATGTACCTGTACAATGTCACATGGCAAACATTGTACTTTTTTGCCAGGGCTCTAATTGCGGCATTATCTTTGAAATGCTCGTCTGCTGCTTTTCTGTACACGTCCATGTCAGTAGTCCCTCTTGCTGTCTTTCTCACTCGCTGTCGCGGCATTCTGGTGGTAAAAAACGAATAATTAACATTAAACAATAAGTGATTCATACTCATTACATTATGGGGTCAAAAGTAACATGTTACTTTTGTACCCGTAGTGCTATGTTACTTTTGTACCCAACCACGTTTTTGTTAATTCGTGAATGCCTACATAAAAATGGAACTGATTATTCCAAAATCAATAACAACACTGTGTTAAGAATCTAATCAAGAAATACACTGCAAATAGTCACATTGATATCATCATTTTAATACTACGTAACCACAAAATGAATAAATGTCAAAAAACTTACTTTTGGTTCGTAAAATCACGCGGCGTCCTCTTACACAACTTTACGGCACGGAGCGCGCGGGGCGACTAGATGCAAGCGGGGGGAGCGTCGCCAGCTATCTCCTGACGGTAGTGGGGCGACGTTTCGACCATTTGATAAACCTACAGAGCGTTTGTTACTTGCGACCCGCCGTTACTTTTGTACCCGGTCTCCCCTAATATGAGCGAGAGCGACACTGTCAAATCTTTTGTGACATTCACATTGACAGTTTCTTGAAAGATGGCGAGTTCAGTTGGTAATAAAATCAATGATGTCACTTTTAAAAACCTATTAAGAATTAAACAGTGTCCGCTTGAATTTATTATTTTTAAAAAGCATATTAAAATATAATTAAAATTTACGTACACGTCAAATGTTTGTTGGTTATAGGGCGGTCTAGAACAATCTCCTTTCTATGACATCGCAACGTGAATGCCTTACGCGTTTCGAAACGCCTCTTGTAAACCGATACTTTATTTCATCAGATTATACCATTTCCATTGGAATTTTAGATTTTCAATTATTTTTAAAATGTTTGAGTTTAATATAGCTGATATTTAGATTATTATAAATGAATGATGATCAGATACTCCGCCCCTAAGACGACCCACCGACCGATTTTTACGTTAATTGTGATTTTGATGGTGACCAGGATAACAGAACAACGCCGTTGACAATTGTCTTGACTTGCTAATGAATGAATTACTCACAAAAATGCATAAGATAGGTAATAATAAATACTACACTATAGGTACATGTTTTCACGTTTTATAATTAGGTAGGTAACAGCTGGTATTAAAATTTACACCACTATAGAACAAACCTTATTGACTAGATAAGGACAGCGTTATTGTTTATATTGCTATCTCGCTCACACCGGAAGGTGTCCATGCAAGGCGCTTGGCATGTTTCGTCATGCGAAGTGTCTATTTTAAGTGGGTCTCTAACATTTCCCTACTGTATGCATCTGTAGCAGAAACCCTATATTGATAGAGGTCCCGTTAACATTGCTACCAGGCGCCCAGCAATATCTAGGACAGTCAGACAGATCACGAGGTTGCCAATAGCTTCGGCCCTTTACGAAATTCTCTAATGCTTATTACCCATACCACGGTAAAGATAATATTACCGTGCCCATACCTACATGTATGAAGTCCTACGATTGGATTAACTGATCTTATAAGTTATGCCTATTAAAAGATAAGCAGGTCAGAGGATCCAGGAGGAATAAAAATGAGTGGAGGAAAAACAAACAAACTACCTACTGGGTATCTATCTACCTAGAGATTTTGTTTAAAAAATAATTATTTATGTATTGAAAGTATTGAAATACGAAAGAGCATAGGTAGATCAGTCTATTTCAGATTTAATGAAAATGACGTAAATGGGCCCATTTCCGAGGGTCATCATTGAGTTATCATCGAAGTTGCAACAAATTAACATAAAAATGATTGCGTGTCATGTAGGTACTAAAGAAAAATAAGTTTGTCAGGCTGTTTTTCAGTGTCCCAATTGACTATTTGAATTGGTCAAAAACAAAATATGAAATCACATGGAAAAAAGCCCGCTCGTCATAAAAACTTCCATCACCGTACAGAAATTAAATATAATGCGATGATATAATTGTTAAAATTCCTTTTGATTCTAAAAATCTGTGACGTCACATTGTTATATTTCATAGAAATCACGTACAAATGCCGCGTTTTGACAGTTCAAAAAAAGTAATATTATTGACTACCCTTTCAAATACCCAATTATTTAAAGAAGACACAACACTTGATGCAATTAAGAATTAACGATGCACCTAATCAACAAAATTGTGATTTGCACTAAGCTGCAAAATTAACAAATATTATATAACGAATTCCTACTGATACGGAAATTTATTCACAATAACACCTAATGTTTTGGCGCCAAATGCGTGTGCAGCTGATGGCAAATAAAACCGCATCGCGCATGCGTAAACCGCATTTGCTTACCAAACGTTGCCCAGTGAAGTCGTGTTTATACGCGTCATAAAGTTTCAGTTTTCGACAATTCAGTGAATTAGTATTTTGTTGTTAGAGTAGTGCTTGTTATTGAGAAAAAGCGGTAGGTTCAATACAATTTTTATTTTTAAGTTCATAAAAAATTTCTTCGATCATTTTTTACTGAAATATTAAAAAAAAATACATCATCCCTAATTTTAGAAAAAACTTACACCAAAATTAACTTGCTAATAATTTTCCATGTACACATTAACCCTTAAAAATAAAAAGACGAATTAAAATTAAGAGACGTTTAAACGTCAAAACTTTATGGTTAATCAGCCGCTAATCATTACTTAACTTTAAGCACCGTTTATAAATAAACTCCTTAGTGTGTATGTACATATGTAGACAAATACTTAAATTGTCAGCATATTCAAAAAGACACAAGAAAGGAACTTTAAAAACTTCAAATTCGTCCATGCATTACTGCAATATTGGATCCAAAACTTTAAACGTGAATTAACCGTAAATTAGTGCTAAGATTATCACTAGGAAAATCACCCTTAATGCCACGACACATCGGCTATCAATGGCAAATTGTTATTACTAATAAGCCGTCGACTTTCTTTTCTACTTTCTTTCGTGTGGTTAGTGACTAACCTGGTGTCAGAGTTTTGATGCTGCCCATGGGCCTCTGACTTAGCCTCACATGCTGTTGAGAAATATCTCTCGGACATGCTGGTTTCCTCACGAAGTTTTCCTTCACCGATTTTTAAGCAAGTGATAATTATACAATACGCACATGAATCCGTAAAATCTGAGGTGTGTGCGTTTGGTTCGAACTCGACCATGACTTGGCAGTCCGACGGTCACAGCACTAGGGTATCACTGTTGTGACTTTAAGTGCTAAGTTAAGTTTAAAAACTTACTTTCTCCCACTACTTTTCAGTGTCCGACAGGGTCCATAATGTAGATCAATATGGAGCCTGTTACACGCAACAGCAAACGCCTGCAAACGCCTGCCAACCCCTTCTAACAATACAGGCGTAATGTGATTTATATATTGTGACTACTTATTGATAGTTCACAAGGTCATCACACACTCACGCGGTCATATGGTCGGAAACTTACGCGGGAATGTCGATCGTACAGTTGTGCTGTGTGACTTAATCAAAAATAGATTAATTGATCTGTATCCGACCGAAATTAAACCTGCCAATCTCGTGATTAATGGAATTATATCGAGACTCCTCCGTGCCTCGGAAAGCACGTTAAGCCGTTGGTCCCGGCTGTCATTAGTGCATCTTTGACAGTCGTTACGGGTCGTCAGAAGCCCGAAAATCTGACAGCCAGTCTTACCAAGGGGTATCTTATTACCCTGTTACTGGGTTGTGGAGGTCAGATAGGCAGTCGCTCCATGTAAAATACTGGAATTCGGTTAGACTGGAAGCCGACCCCTACATAGTTGGGAAAACGCTAGGAAGATTGATTTGGGAATTTGAAAGGGTAGTCAATAACGTTACTTTTTATGAATTGCCTTTTTAGGAATTTGTGCGTGATTTGTATGAAATATAACAATGATTTCATGACGTCACAGATTTTTAGAATCAAATGGAATACTTATTAGTATTAAATGCAATTTTACAATTATTATACTACCTATATTCGCATAATATTACGGTGATGAAAGTTTTTAAGACGAACGGTTTTTTTTTCTTTGTTATTTCATTTTTTTTTTCTTTCAAATCGTCAATTGTCAGAGGATGTAGGCTAGTGACCAAAGTGCTTAGGCTTTTTTTTTATTAAGGCTGGGAGAATCATCCAATGACTGCTCCCGCTCTGGGTGGAGCGGAAGGGAGTGTCAGACTCTTACTGACTAAAACCCATCCATGTTCCTTCCGTAGCCCTTTATGTTCCGGGGTAGTGGTAACCCTTTCGGACAATCCCGCTTACCCGGCAGGCTTGGCCCTGAGGGGCCCCTTCATATGCTGACATCTCTTTGAGGCGGGCCTAAACAATTTTTTTTGGGACTGATTATACTATCGTAGTCCATTATCCTGTTGAAAGTAATCGTTGTAGAATTACAAAACGCTTTGGAATCTATTGCCACTTAAAGGCTCCTGGACAAGGCTCTTTTCTTTATAAAGTATCACGGTTATGATATTTCGATTATTCACTTTACAGTCTATCCCATTCGCTCACATGTAATTTTAATATTATACTAGCTTCTGCCCGCGACTTCGTACGCGGACCCTGTTGCTTATGCCAGCGACAACCGGATCGCCATTTATGTTATTTTTTATCATTTTTCCCATTTAAATCTTTTATCACACTGAGCTTTAGTTTTATTTCATTCCAACAACCACCAAAACATACAGTCCATTTGTCATCGTTTTCATTTTGGTAACCGCATTATTATATTCCCCACTTGTCTCTAGAGACCTAGAAGTCAATGCGTAGATACGGTTGGAACTCAAGCACAATTCTCTATCCGTGAACGTCTCCGACTCGCGAGACAAAACATAACGTTCACGATCAGCGGTCAGTCGCACATCACGTGCCCCACTTGTCTCTAGAGACCTAGAAGTCGATGCGTAGATACGCTTGGAACTCAAGCGTAATTCTCTTCCGTGAACGTCTCTGACTCGCAAGACAATACATGACGTTCACGATCAGCGGTCAGTCGCGCATCATATTCTTCACTGGTCTCTAGAGACCTAATGAATACGCTGAGAACGCAGGCGTGCTTCGCGACCCTAAGAGGTTTCCACGGAGCGAGTTGCAGCCTAATGTTCTCGAACAGCATCAAGTCTCTCCTGACGCTCTTCGGTAGATTCTTGGGATCTTATGATCCTCAATCTTTTAGCTCTCTTGGAACATTGGCAAAGATTTGACCTCTTTCTAGGCATGGTCATAGTTTTATTGTGAAGATACTTGATTAATAAAAATCTAAATTAAAATGACTGCGCCCCTGCGTTACCGGGTAGGCTACCGTGTCACGAAGATAAATGGAAGAGGAAATTAAACACTCAAACAACATAAGCCCGAAGGCATATTCATACGATAAAATAAAAAAATAAATAGGAGTTTTGGCCAGTAGAGTCAAATTTTCAATGATATACCATCGTCATCGAAAATCAGTCCTAAACTGTAACCGCCTTCACCGCGTGCAGGTACTCCCAGTTTATGTTATTTTATAATTACACAGTAAAATTAGTGATAGCTTTGATTTCCACATCAGATGTTGCTGATCTTCGATTTTTATAAGTCAACAGGAAATGCCCATCATATTGAACAACAAAGACGTCAAAGACGTCATTCCTATATGTGTTATGTTGTAGCTAGGCTCTTGGAGTTCCACAACAGGTGTTCCAGATCTTCGATTTTTATAAGTCAACAGAGAGTGTTCATCAGATTGAACAACTTGTGCTAAGACGTTATTCCTATATGTGTTATGGTGTAGCTAGGCTCTTGGAGTTCCACAATAGGTGTTCCAGATCTTCAATTTTTATACGTCAACAGAGAGTGCTCATCTGGCTGAACAACTTTCGCTAAGACGTCATTCTTATATGTGTTATGGTGTAGCTAGGCTCTTGCAGTTCCACAACAGGTGTTCCAGATCTTCGATTTTTATAAGTCAACAGGAAATGCCCATCAGACCGAACAACTTGTGCTAAGACGTTATTCCTATATGTGTTATGGTGTAGCTAGGCTCTTGGAGTTCCACAACAGGTGTTCCAGATCTTCAATTTTTATACGTCAACAGAGAGTACTCATCTGGCTGAACAACTTTCGCTAAGGCGTCATTCTTATATGTGTTATGGTGTAGCTAGGCTCTTGGAGTTCCACAACAGGTGTTCCAGATCTTCGATTTTTATAAGTCAACAGGAAATGCCCATCAGACCGAACAACTTTTGCTAAGACGTCATTCCTATATATGTTATAGTGTAGCTAGGCTCTTGGAGTTCCACAACAGGTGTTCCAGATCTTCAATTTTTATACGTCAACAGAGAGTGCTCATCAGGCTGAACAACTTTTGCTAAGACGTCATTCTTATATGTGTTATGGTGTAGCTAGGCTCTTGGAGTTCCACAACAGGTGTTCCAGATCTTCGATTTTTATAAGTCAACAGGAAATGCCCATCAGACCGAACAACTTTTGGTAAGACTTCATTCCTATTATATGTTACAGTGTAGCTGGGCTCTTGGAGTTCCACATCAGGTGTTCCAGATCTTCAAATTTATTCTCTCAGCAGAAAATGCTAATCACGTGGAACAATTTTTGCTACGGTATCATTTTTGTATCTCTTATAGTTTAGCTGGTCTGTTGCGGTTCTGCATCAGGTGTTCAAGTTTCCAAGATAAATTATAGCCTATATGTTGCCCAGACTTAATACCTATACAACAAAAAAAAAATCATTCCAATCCGTCCAGTAGTTCCGAAGATTAGCGTGTACAAACAAACAGACAAACAGACAAACAGACAAACAGACAAACAGACATACAGACAAACAGACAAACAGACAAACAGACAAATTTTTTTTTTTGGATTCGTGCTCTATTACTGTTTCTAAACCCCCCTCAATTATTATTTTTTTAATATATTCAATGTACAGACACAGTTTTTTTACTGTTTTATTATATGTATAGATTATAACTTAAATTGCTAAGTAACTATAACTATATTTATAGTTAGTTAGCTCAGAAAAAGATGATCTAATTTTATTAGCTTATCAAAATATTTTATTTTTTTTGAGTTATCAAAGGTGCTCTGCCTAAACCATTGAAAATAGTAAAAAATAGCATGTAAATAAAATTATTTTTCAATAAAAAACAAAAACCGACTTCAAAAACCTAATAAACACTAAAAATTTAAAAATAATATTAAATTGAATAACTATAATCAAGAATTATTAACCTAAATAACCTTACCTAACTTTAATCTACACTATATTTTACAATTTAAAAATTTTTGGAGTCGGTGCCAAGCCAAGTGCATCTAATGAGACCGAGGAGCAACGTGTTCATCGTGTCGGTTTCATTCATGAACGCTTGTCTCACGAGACCGAGAAGCAAAGTTACCAATCCAATGAATCTGCCGAATCCAGAGCGACTCGATTAGATATTATGCGACAAGCTAGTCGTAATCGTAGGGAGGTATCATCAGTAAACGATTTTGAACAGACTATTAACATTTTCGCTGACATGCCATGTGCTATTTGTTATAAAGCTTACAGTACGTTAATACCCGACACACACACCCGACTACACATCCCCTCCACATTTTACTCGTACACGCACAACTATTACTGCTGTCAAGTTTAATCGGTAGATCGATACTGTCCACTGCTGTATAAAAATGGTGAATTTATAAGCTAAACACTGTCTCTTAAAATACAGGATAGCCTAGTTTAAGAGGCAGGGTTACATATAATTATGTACAGAATTTTTTGCAACACACTGTAATGCCTAGAATAAGTCTACCCACTAGTTATATCTACTTGTGTACACTTCTGTAACTATTTTGCTAAATAAACTTTATTATTATTATTATTATTATTGGTGCGTCTGGGTAAAATCGTAACATGCTCTCGCTGTCAAAACAATATAAAGAAATGAAAAATTTCACCAGCAGCTTTCTGGAATGAAATGAAAGTCGCGACTATACCTCAGGAGCTAACTAATTTTCCAAAATTGGAAGAACAAATTTATGCCGTGTTGTGCCGTTTCTTAAAATAATGAAGCTACAAAACCGTTTCTCTCAAGATTGGTTCAAGGGACAAGTTACACATACACAACATATCTGTAAAAAAAATTTAGATGGAACAATGATAAATTACACATTTACTGTATTATTGTTACAATTTTAAAGCGCCCTTAAAAGTGAACTGGCGTAATGTTATGTTATGGTATGTCGTAAACTATGCATACACAAGCAATCGCAGCAATCGCGAGGCATGTGCTGTCGTTTTTTGAAGATTTCTATCGTCTATAGTTAGTCCATCACCTCCTGACCTGATGATCACGAGACCAAAATGGCAAACGCCCTTTCAAACATCATAATAATAAGTTACTAAATCAGTCGATGCCTTCTCCTTACTGTTAAAGAGTTGTACCTATAAAAAAAAACTTTTATTTCAGACGAATATGGTCTTGCAATTACATAAACAACGAAATCCGAACATAGATTCTCAGTCGTATAAACACGACTCAGGCGGCACGGGCACGACAACATTTGTCGTATTAATCTGACTGAGGCGGTTAAAGGGTTAAATTACTTCATAAGATTGGCGAAAAACGATGTGTGGGCCCATAAAATTTGAGGGTTGCCCTCGATTTCTCCAGGATCCAATCATCAGATCTTAACTTGGTGACTATGGGACCACTTCAGAAGTATCTCCTTTCGAACAAAAAAAGAATTTTGAAAATCGGTCCACAATTGGCGGAGTAATCGCGTAACAAACAAACAAAAAAAAAACATACCGTCGAATTGATAACCTCCTCCTTTTTTGAAGTCGGTTAAAAATAACATGACATCCCGCGAAGTTGTTATTTTTTACATTTCAAAAAAAGATGTGCCTAAATTGGCTTTAATTTTAACGTAGCTGCAATCACGTCTCGTAGTTTTATTTATTGTAGTTTTTTAGGTAGTTCTAGGTCAATAGTTCAATAGGCTGTAAAAAAAAAAAAAAGAAAACCTGAATACGAGCTAGTGCTTGATTACGAAACCAATTTCTTCCGGTCGAATTTAATAAATATTCGGTTATTTATACATCTCCGTAATCAGTGACAGATGAAAATTTTAATAGGTACATCTAAGAATATAAATACCTATTTTATTAAATACTAGCTGACCCGACAGACGTTGTCCTGTCTTAACTGTGATACCTACCTACCTACCTACCCTACCTACCCTACCTACCCTACCTACCCTACCTACCCTACCTACCCTACCTACCCTACCTACCCTACCTACCCTACCTACCCTACCTACCCTACCTACCCTACCTACCCTACCTACCCTACCTACCCTACCTACCCTACCTACCCTACCTACCCTACCTACCCTACCTACCCTACCTACCCTAGCTACCCTACCTACCTACCCTACCTACCTACCCACCCTACCTACCCTACCTACCCTACCTACCTACCCTACCTACCTATCCTACCTACCTACCCTACCTACCCTACCTACCCTACCTACCCTACCTACCCTACCTACCCTAGCTACCCTACCTACCTACCCTACCTACCTACCCACCCTACCTACCCTACCTACCTACCTACCCTACCTACCTACCCTACCTACCTACCTACCCTACCTACCTACCTACCTACCCTATAGGAGGAAAATCAGCAGCTGATCGAAAAAAAAAATTGTATTCTGCTATTCAGGGCGGAGACAAATCCAACGAAACAAAAACCATGAAAATTGGTCCAGCAGATCTCGAGTTATAACGAAGGGAACAAACCCGTCTTTCTTTTATATATATAGATTATGTATTAACTTCTAAAGTAATTGACCCCTTCGCTTACCAACGTATTTTTGAATCCTAGGACCTGAGGATTATTGCCAAAACTAACTAAGGATCCTGGATCCTTAGTTAGTTTTTAATCGCAAATTCAGTAACCTTAAAATGAAGGACTTCAATAAATGTGATTGCTCCTGAGTTGCCCTAAAATTTTCGTTATTCTTCATTCTTTTATTAGGTCGGTCCACCAAACAAAAAATATTTTTTGTAGAAGACTTTCTACTGCAAGTACCCATGAAAAATGAACGACTATTTCATCTTTCTGACTGACTGAACCCTTGACAATTCAAAAGTTCCGTAATTGGTTTATTTGAAATAAATGCTTTGTATTTGAGTTTTCAATGTTTTCCACGAATATGAGAGGTTTCTGGTTTCCTGGTACTTGGTACGATCGCCAGCGCACCAAGTTATACCAAACTGTCCAATTTCTTTAAATGATTTTAAACCTTAACAAGTTGCATTTTCAGTTCAAAAGCGATTAAGAAAATTTGTCAGTTTGTGGTAACTTGATGTTTATGGCTTCTGTACATCTTTGGGAATATTTCTAAAACTAAAATTAATTTTCAGTTATAAGATAAAATTGTACATAGTTATTCTTAATATTTTAAGTATTTTTTTAGGTATGTAAATAATATGTAAAAAAAAAATCAATTTAAAAAAAAATGATAAAATTACTGTTGATCATTGACTTTTAGCTCGATTCAAAATGCGGCAAATGATAGTCCATTACCAAGTCGTAAGTTAGGAAACATGGGTGGGTAATAGCAGGAAACTGCATTAATTTTGCAAACTACACTGAAATCAATCTATAGTTTAGAGTCCTAGGTACTCTGGCTTGGGATAAGCTAGCAAGTAATTACAGAAGACATTTCAAGTAGCTGCAAAAGTAACTGTGTTGATTAAAAGTCAGTAAAAAGTAATGATGATTCCGAGAAGTTCCTAAATAAATTTTGACTTGAGAAAAGAGTTTTCATGGAAACAAGATTTGGAATTTTCGGGAGATATACCTACTCAGTAGTACTTATACAAAATTTGGTATGCCTCGAAATAATATTAATGATGACAGGGTAAAAAAAAAATATTTAGTCCGTCACTCAAAAATATTTAAAAAAAATAGACACGTATTTTTTGCTTTATCAAATTAATAAGAAAACGACTTAGTCAAAACGCATTAAAGTTGGGGGAGTGGGAGCGCGTTACGTCACAACTCACTAAAAAATCTATAAAGGAGTGAGGTAACGCCATATTTTAACACAATGTATCGACGTTATTTTTTGATAAAGTGTGCAATATTTTTAAATAACCTAACTGACAGCCTAAAACTAAATTTTAGTCAACATCCCTATTGTGACTGAATGAATAAAACAAATGCCTTATGCAGTTATCAGTGACGCAATCCGCGGATGCATCAGTCTGCCCGTAACTGGTTCAATTCGCTCCTTATCATAGTTTCCTCACACACATACTTTCAATGAACTTATACCCTAGTACCTACTGCAAGTTTGAAACTCCTTATCAAACACATGAAGATGTCTCACCATCGTTCGTCATTCTGGCAGTGATCCAATTTGTAAGTGATTGTTGCCACGGCATTTATATAGGAAATCATTGCAATGACATGTTGTTTGTATTAGTTTCTATTCTGGTTATTTAAATGGTTTGAAGGTACCTTTAAGTTAGGTCTGAGTGTTTTAGTGAGCTTTATGTGTAGACTTTAAGATTCTAAATGTGATAAATATTGTTTTTGTACGTGTAGCAACATAAATCGATTAATATTTCATTGGTGACGTGTTTAATCTGTTTAATGTTTATTCTATAGACTTGTAGATATATGTGCCACACGATATCTTTCCATAGTAAATAACGCATCAGCTGCAAATGCATGCATGTTGTTTGACCTTAACGTTACGATTTCTTCCTTTCTTTATTTGGATCGGAAGTCTTCACATCGGAAGCTGTTTATATAAGTTTTAATTAATTGTATCAGGTTGTTGTGATTAGAAAAAAAACCTTACAATATTGTTTTTAATTTTAATCAAACACAACTGATAAAAAAATTGCTTTGATTAAAGTCGACTTTGAGAGATGTGTCATAGAACCAAACCAAACAATCAAACTCCTAGAAAACAAAAGTGTTTTAACTTTTCCTTGACTGCCTCCAATTTTTTCAAAATATCAATTACAAAAGAAAAAACTTCCATCCTCCTTTCATATTTTTAGGAAGGTACCAGGAACTCATAGCTCTTACCATCTTCTCTTCAGCAATGGCTCGTGTATGCGTAATCGGAGCGGGCGCGGCGGGTCTGTGTGCAGCTCGTCACCTCCTCGAACAGCCGTGCGTTAGCCAGGTGGACATCTTGGAACAAGCACCTCAGCTCGGAGGCACCTGGGTCTACACCGAGGACGTTGGATACGACGATTTTGGTCTGCCTATACACACCAGCATGTACAAGAGTTTGAGGTTTGTATTATTATTTTCTGTATTTCTCCACCCGTTTTAGACTCGTTGGTCTGGTGGAACTGTTGAACAGGAGGGTGCTGGGTCCGATTCTCAGGTTGGTCAAAATGTAATGAGGGTTTTCCACTCGATTAAACTGGCGTTCTGCCAACCCATTTAGGAACACAGGCTGGCTTTGTTGTTGTTTATTATCACAAAAACATCTCATCATCTGCCTAGCCTTTTTCCATCTATCTGGGGGTCGGCTTCCAGTCTAACCGAATGTAGCCGAATACCAGTATTTTACATGGAGCGACTGCCTATCTGACCTCCACAACCCAGTAACTGGGCAATACGATACCCCTTGGTAAGACTAGCTGTCTAAACCGTAACACCCGTAACGAATTTACAAAAACATCTTAGGGTCAAAAATAATAGAAAGATCAAACTTCATATTCAATCCGTCCAATAATTATAATGATACCAGCCGACCCGTAGATATTGTTTTGTCTGTCTAGCAGTCTGTCTCTCTACGTTATCAGAATATTTAAATTCCACTGTATACAAAACAATTTTTTAACGTAATTTATTTATTTGTTCTTTCTTCCTCAACGTCACCATGGCAACAACAACAAGATCTCAGTTTACGACACGTTCCTATCGAGGGTCGAAGGCTATCAGGGCAGCATAACTTGCTGGGACTTATATATAAATATTTCGTACATTCTAGATATGTGTGTTTAGAAACGGGATTAGGTTAGAATATGTTTTATATTATCGCGAGGAGTTTAATTACTCTAAAGTCTAAGTCTAAGTCGCGAGATAAGCGGGATTGTCCGAAAGGGTTACCGCTACCCTGGAACATAAAGGGCTAAGGAAGGCACATGGATGGGTTTTAGTCAGTAAGAGTCTGACACTCCCTTCCGCTCCACCCAGAGCGGGAGAAGTCATTGGATGATTCCCAGCCTTAAAAAGAAAAAAAGTGTAAGTCGCGAGGATTTTCGGCCTTTAGAAGTTTAAGACAGCATGTACTTTTCCGTCACCAAATAAGTACTAACATCATTTACGTCATTAGACACGTCTCCAAACGAAAAGAACACTAGTTACATCTTCTCCATTGCTTCATATGTTCGAAAAATTGGTCGGCTCAGCAACGTAAATAACGCAACATAATGAGTGTTGTTGAACTGTCAAAAAACCATAGCTCATGTTAGTGTGTTACGCACTTAGGGTGCAAGTGTCTGTCTGTATTTTACCATTCTACGCATAAAACACTGAACGGATTTCGATACAATTTAGCAGAGAGATAGATTGCATCCCGGGGAAGGACATAGGCTACTTTTTGTCTAAAAAATAGACCTAAAGGAGGGGATATATGTGGATAAATATTGCTATATACGCGAGCAAAAGCTAATACAAAATATAGCAGACTGGTAAAAAGTTAATGCGACTTCCACCACCATCAAAACGGCTGCCTAAATGACTTTTAAAGCAATAGTTTTGTAATAAGTCAGTGCTTATCCATCGTACCTAACTCAAACATACACTAACTCCATGTTTACACGACCACGTCCGTGTAAATATTTCCACACTAGGTAGGTATATAGTTCATTCCGTAAATATTCACACTTTATCGAAATTGATTTACGATTTCACGTGGTTCAAGGTAGCGATTACAGGCTACGGATTGTTTGTGTCATATTAATTATCCGTTAATTGTAGTTTTATGAAGATAATACTACAAACAAGCAAGGGTCAACAGTAGCGAAGAAAAGGGAATTATCTTTTGTAAACAATCCAATAAAGGCGCTGGCCCACCGGGAGCATGCTTCGTTAAGCAACCAGCTTCATCTTTCTAACTGACCGACCTCTTGACAATTAAAAAGTGCCTATAATTGGTTTATCACACTAATATTTTAAAGGCGAAAGTTTGTTGTACAGACGCCAGCACATCAAGCTATCCCTAACTGTCAAATTTTCTCAATTAAAAATGAAACTTATGTCTTTGCAATAAAGTTAAAATACTATCAAAGAAATTTGACAGATTGTGATAACTTGATGTGCTGGCCTCTGTATACGTTTGTTACTTCATCACACAAAAACTAGTGAACGGATCTGGATGAAACTTGGCACAGAGCTAGATTATAACCTGGATGAACACAAATGATACTTTTTATCCCGTTAAAACGTTCCCGTGAGATAAATTCCGACAACCTCGTGGACGACGCCGCGGATAGAAGCTAATTTAAATTAAATGCTTTGAGTTTGAGTTTGAAATGGCACAGCTCATTCGAGCATAGTTTAGTGAGTGGGGAGAACCGACCATTACAGTATACGCATTGCACGTGTGTGATACAACTTGTAACATTGCAACCTGTAATGTAACAGTAGCGAATGGAGCATAGGACAATTTGTAACATGAATGCGTATCTTATCGAAACTGGAACACCAGACACCAGGACACCAGTAGTGCAGTGCACCTGTTAAATAATAATCAATTTTCCAGATTCGAAAGTGAGCGGTCGATCGACCTAATGCTTGATATTGACACTATTGACAGCACTTTAAACTAACTTCACCTGCGTTATCTCGGTGAGATGGTTACAGAATCGACCGACAGGTTAGTCACTAAGCACACGAAAAAGAAAGAGAGATTGAATCTGGAAAATGAATTATTTTCTAACAGGTGACCGTTCGTCAGTCAGCGAGTCAGTATTGTAACGTAACGCTCAAATTCTAGGCTATATATATATAGGAGTCATTTGATGACCTCCCATCCTCAAAAAAAAAATTGAGGATGGGAGGTCATCAAATGACTCCTCCCGCACTGGGTAGAGCGGAAGGGAGTGTCAGACTTTAACTGACTACAATCCATGTTCCTTCCTTAGCCCTTTATGTTCTGGGGTAACCCTTTCGGACAATTCTAGGCTTGGATTGCTACATTGCTTGCGAATGCTCCAGTGAGGCCTTTATAAAGCAATTTATTGATCCGCCTGATGTCCGCACGCGTATCTCCGGTACATTCATTCCCTGATAGCTCTGATTACAACATTGTAGCCGCCGAATGCTGTGCAATTAACGAGCGCACGGTTAGTAAATAATTGGGTTCCGTGGACTTGCTATCTCTGAGAGCATTACTGTCTGTCCACTCACAGACAACAGTTCAATCTGATATATATTTTTTTTCCTTTATTTCAAAGGAATTGTTTCTTAAGCAAGTTATAGACGCCTGTTAGGGCCGAAGCCTGCCGAGTAAGCGGGATTGTCCGAAAGGGTTACCGCTACCGGAACATAAAGGGCTAAGTAAGGAACATGGATGGGTTTTAGTCAGTAAGAGTCTGATACTCCCTTCCACTCCACCCAGAGCGGGGGAGTCATTTGAGGATTTCCCAAGCAAGCTATACACACACTTTTATCAGACGAAGGTAGTTGCTAGCCTGTCCGTTGGCTCATTTGCAAGCTTTGCGTTCCCGGCAACACACGACGATATGGTTGGTTTATTACTTGTTATAAAAAAAAATGAAGAAATATGTCACCAGGCTGTATCTCATGAACCGTGATAGTTAGACAGTTGAAATTTTCACAGATGATGTATTTCTGTTGCTGCTATAACAACAAATAGTAAAAACCAGAATAAAATTAATATTTAAGGGGGCTCCCATACAACAGACATGATTATTTTGCTGTTTTTATAAATAACGGTACGGCCAAGCGCGAGTAGGACAAGGTTCTTTGGCCGGTTGTTTTATTCTATTAGAGAGCGCATATTTTTATGATTCTATTAAATCACTGAAAATAAAATAATAAATAAGCTATTTATTATCATCTTCCCACCATTGGTGGGCACTAGATATAGACAAATGACAATCCAACTAATATGGAGTGCACTTCATGTATAGTAAATCCAATTTAAAACTCTAACGTCATTCAAATGTTAAACTTCTTTCTCCGTTTCAGAACTAACCTTCCGAAAGAAATAATGGGTTTCCCTGACTTCCCGGTACCGGAGAGCGATAAGTCCTACCTGCCTGCTAAAGACATGCTGGCGTTTCTAAGGCTATATGCGGATAAACATGGAGTCACGGAGAAAATCAAGGTAACCACATATCATTTTAGCTACATGAAATTGGACTTGACTAGATAAAAATAGTTTACTGACGTTCAACGAATCCAGATTCACTTCGCAAAGGAGTCTCTAACCATGCCAACTTATTTGACAATAAGACTCCAAGGCTAAATATATCTATGTTAATGTCAGTATTTGTTTACAGTTCAGCCACCACGTTCAACTAGTAATACCAAAACAAGAACCTTCTGGTAAGGAGCTGTGGGATGTCACTTTCAAGAGCATGATCACCGGAGTCACGGAGACCAGGGAGTACGACTACGTGTTCGTTTGTAACGGGCATTACAATACGCCGTTTATACCACGCATACCAGGGCTGAAAGAATTCAAAGGTAAGTCAGGATTTATTGGAACGAAGTTCCTTATCGCGCGTTGCGAAACGGAGACGGATTAAGGTTGATGTTCCAGGGTAGCCCGCGAAATTCAAATTTTCTTAAGTTTTTTGCAATTTGCAGGCCAGTGATAGGTTGTATGTTGATGAACATTTGATTCGCGGCTGTAAGACGTACAGAATTATAATCATCAAAATCATTAATACAACCCTCCGAGCTCATAAAGGTGTAAAAATGACTTTTTACAAGGTCAAAGTCATTCCGGAACCTTTATGAGCTCAACATACAACCTATCACTGGCCTGCAAATTGCAAAAAACTTAAGAAAATTTGAATTTCGCGGGCTGGTTGGAGAGTTGTAACGACACTTTTTGCTATAGTGCCGATGTGTTTATATGGTATATTTTTTGGAGTAAAATATGATGTCTTTATAATCAATATTTTTTTATTGGTTCATTATAGATCTGGTTTTTTTTATTATTATAACTTAAAAGAAATAAAATTTTGTTACAATTTCTTCACTAATTAACCGAAAGGAACCTCGTTCCATCCGAGTGTCCCTTGACATCTCTCAAGTTTTGTTCTGAAGGAACACGCAAGATGTTCGCAAGCTTTGAAAGTCGCTATGCCATTAAGATCCAAATTCCTAAAGCAGTCTTCAAATATTCAATCAAAGATGCTTAAGACACTTCTTTACTAAATAATATCACATTCTGCCAAAATCACATTCTAAATTCAAAGAAAAACCATCTCTAAAGTCCTAACCGACTAAATAACCCGCAGGTGATGTAATGCACAGCCACGATTACCGAGTACCTGATGTTTTCACCGACAAACGGGTGCTAGTCATCGGTGCCGGACCCTCAGGCATGGACATCGCTCTGGAGCTGACCAGCGTCTCCAAGAAAGTTATCCTCAGCCATCATTTAAAGGAACATCCTCGGACAGTGTTCCCTGAGAACTTGGTACAGAAACCTGACGTCGAGAGGCTTGACGGAAATAAAGCATGCTTCCATGACGGCAGTGAAGATGAGATTGATGTCGTTTTCTTATGTACTGGTGAGTCGCGACTCGCGTTACAAGCTTTTAATTAACTTGCATGCAATAGAATAATAATATTTATTTCAGACCGGAGTCCAGACGCACCCATCTCCGCAACAACGGCGAATCCCACCAATCTGCGAATACACTGATAATACTGTTGGTACTGCCGCAAACACGAGACATCCGGGACGCACATGTTTTCCTAATACATATTAGCGGCAAAACCATTAATATCTGCCAACATCCACTCAGCCATCAGCACTCTCAGTACATTATTATATTGAACTAGCTTCCGCCCGCGGCTTCGCCCGCAAAATATGTCGACAAATTATACACATAAACCTTCCTCTTGAATCACTCTATCTATTAAAAAAAAACGCATCAAAATCCGTTGCGTAGTTTTAAAGATTTAAGCATACAGACAAACAAACAGACAAAAATAGCGACTTTGTTTTATACTATGTAGTGACAATGCGAAGAACTCGTATAAACTCATAAATATTTTTTTTTATAAAATCGCACGGATTGATCCTTCAGGTTAAGCTACGCTTGCCGGGGTTGGTCTGTAGATGGGTGACCATCTTTAGATGTCGAGACTCCTCCGTGCTTTGGAAAGCACGAAAAGCCGTTGGTCACGGCTGTCATTGGTGGATCTTTGACAGTCTTTACGGGTAGTCAGAAGCCCGAAAGTCTGACAGCCAGTCTTACAAAGGGGTACCGTGTTACCCAG
The DNA here is from genome assembly GCA_951799385.1 of Hyppa rectilinea. Classification (NCBI taxonomy): domain Eukaryota; kingdom Metazoa; phylum Arthropoda; class Insecta; order Lepidoptera; family Noctuidae; genus Hyppa; species Hyppa rectilinea. Next base: position 1,575,182 of record OX637309.1, on the reverse strand, counting down.
TTACTGGGTTGTGGAGGTCAGATCGGCAGTCGCTCCATGTAAAATACTGGTATTCAGCTGCATCCGGTTAGACTGGAAGTCGACCCCCAACATAGTTGGGAAAAGGCTAGGCGGATTGCAGATTGATTGAGTAGTAGCATTCTGAACAGTACCTATAATGTTCCCCAGGCTACCTGTACAACTTCCCGTTCCTGCACGAGTCCTGCGACATCGTGGTGGAGGAGAACTGCGTGGAGCCGCTGTACAAGCACGTGGTCAACATGAACCACCCCAGCATGTGCTTCATCGGGGTCCCCTACTACGTGTGCGCCTTCTCCATGTTCGATTTGCAGGTACACTTAAATATCTTAATTATTATTGTCATGGAAAGGCGGGCTTTATAAAATTACTTCTCGTTATCGGATCGCTATTTGAAAAATCCCTAAATGTTGTGTTTTTGTCCTTACTCTGTAAGTGGGTATGTATGTACAATATAGAAAATCTATTGTATCTATTTAATAGTTTCCAAGCTGCTAGGTACTAGGATGGACTACTACAATATCCTTTCAATTGCTCCGCCAAAATATTTATTAACAAATATACAAATTGTTCTCATCACAAGGACATACCGATAGATACTTGAAGGGTTATTATAAAAAAGAATAGAAAAAATGTTCTGACGCAACCACCGTTGGAGAAAGAGCAAATCAATAAAATAGTTGACTTAAAGAATTAAAGTTACGGGGAGTAACGCTAGCCCATTTGTCAAATGGACATCAAAATAAGTTCAGAAACTTATAGGAACCAAAACCTGCAAAACCTATACACGTGAATTCCTCTGAACCAGGTCCGCTACTACGTGCGCTCCATGAACGGCACCTTCAGTCTGCCGACCCCTGAGGAGATGGCCGAGACTTGGGAAGAGGAGAAGCGAGATCGAGCCGCGAGAGGCTACACCAAGCGACAGGCGCACATGATGGGGCCGGATCAGGTAATTAAAAATAAATTACTCCTTATTTAAAGCTGTTACATAATAAAAAAGCCTGATACCAAATTTCAGTTGAATATGAATCCTTCGAGACAATATGCGGAAATTCCTTAGCTTAAATAAGCTAAGCAAGAAAGCAAAATTGAGCAAGAGTAATAAAAATTACACTGGGTTACTTTTAACATCAACCTATAACGTTGCCACATCTTTGAGGGTAGCGGATACCTTATAACATAACGATGACCAGTGGACTGTATACAGTATTAGTGGCAGTACCGTCTTTACCATAAGGGCACAAGGGGCCAGTGCCCATCCTCAGAGGGCCCCGAAGGGCCGACAATTTCTCTCACATTTAATCTCAAAATACTCATTACACTTTTCTCAATGCCCGAATATCGATTATTTTCAGATTTATTCGAATCAATATATTTATATGAATTTGAGTGACATCAAGCCTACAGGGTCTCGGTTGTGTGCGGTATATAGACACGGTAGCTTCTTGCTTAATTTAAACTTAGTGCGCTTTTTGGCTGTACTAAAGGGCTGTTTTTGGTCTGATATAACTTACCAGACATTTACTTGAGTTTATAAATTTTATAATCTAGAGTCTACCCTAGCGGTTTTGCAAGTGCCGAAAAAATGTCGCAGTTATACAGTATTAATGCTGTATTTTTTCGGCATTTTTACGGCATTCTCGAAACCGCGAGGGTATAATGTCTATTTTCAAGTTACATATCATTTGATTTTTTATTCAGTTATTCAGTAATTTAAAAGTATTTCTGAACGCATCCTACCTAATTTACTAAGAACACCATCTAGCGATCATCCATGCAAACCGCTCCAATGCCAAATTCAAGCGACCATAAAAAATGTCGACTTTGTCTATGGTTGGGGCTTGGGGGAATCCCCGGATAAATTATGAAAAACTTTCAGTCGGAACTTTTTACCTAAAGTTATTACTTATTATATCACTTATTTTCACAGAAGTGTCGTGATTTAATTTTGTTTAATGTAATTTGGGTAAAATTAATAGAACTATTGATTTGTTCGTTTAAATATTATTTCATTATGTCGAAAAGAACATATCTAAGTGGTTCACAAAAGAGAAAAAAAGTAGTAGCTCAAAAAGAAATCACGGAAAAACTTCCAAAGCTTACGTCATTTTTTACGGTGGAAGAAACAAATAAGTCGGGGAGTTGTTCATCATCATCACCTCAAGATAAAAATACCTCTGAGAATAACCAGGAAAAAGAGGTTATTACGTGTAACGAAAATGACAAACACACATCAATCGCTAAACTCTCGACTTCGAGCAACTGTGAGTTAATAATTGCAAACTTGGAGAATGTATCTGTATCTAATGACCCTGGTCAGTACTGTGATGACATTTTAACGGAAGAAGTCCGTAATATTTGGATTCGAAAAGGGCCAGAGTTTTTCCAAAATAAACATTGCGATTTCTCCGAAACTTCTACAAGTTTTCCAGATTCAAGCGGTAAAACCAAAACTAGATACTTGACAAAAAATGTTTTTACTCGTAAATTGAAGAATGGCGAGTCTTTGGACAGAAAATGGCTTCTTTATTCTCCAACAAAGAAATCTGTGTACTGTTATTGCTGCCGTCTCTTTAATACCACTATTGGTAATAATTTGAGTTCTCCAAATGGATATAAGGATTGGAAGCATATAAGTAACTTATTGATGGAGCATGAGAACAGTTTACAACACAGACAATCTATGATGAATTATGTCACAAGAATGAAAATTACTGGACGAATTGATAGTGAGTGGTTGTCCCAATATAATACAGAAATTAGCTATTGGAAAAATGTCCTTAGGAGGGTTGTTGCAGTAGTAAAATTTTTAGCTTCAAGAGGTCTTGCTTTTCGTGGTGATAATGAGATACTTAGATCGCAAAATAATGGAAATTATTTGGGATGCTTAGAACTGATTAGTGAATTTGATCCTTTTCTTGCTAATCACATACAAAACTGCGGAAATCGTGGAAAAGGAAGTGTATCATATTTATCTGCAAATATTTGTAACGAATTTATTAATTTAATGGGACAGCGAGTTTTAAAAACAATAGTCAACGAACTGAAATCAGCGAAATATTACTCTATTAGCGTAGATTCTACGCCTGATCTGTCCCATGTTGACCAGCTCACTTTCATCGTTAGATACGTAAAAGATGGACAGCCTATTGAGAGATTTTTGCAATTTTTGCCTATGGATGGACATGATGCGCAATATATAGCAGATACCATTTTAAACTTTTTTGAAAGCCTTGATATCCCCATAAAAGATTGCCGCGGCCAGAGCTACGACAATGCGTCAAATATGTCTGGAAAGTACTCTGGTGTCCAGTCTAGAATAAAAGAAGTATGCGAATATGCAATTTACGTTCCATGTGCGGCACATTCGCTTAATTTAGTGGGTATTCAAGCTGTTGAATGCATTACTGAAGTAGTAGCATTCTTTCAATTTGTTCAAAAATTGTATAATTTTTTCTCAGCTTCGACCAAACGCTGGCAAATTTTGACAGAGCATTTAGGTGTAAATAGAGTCCTGAAGTCCCTTTCGCAAACCAGATGGTCCGCACATGCCAATGCTATTAATGCTTTGCAAAATGCTTATTTAAATATTTCTGAAGCATTATCCTTCATCGCAAGTGACATCAATCAACCAGGAGACACTAGAAACGAAGCCCAAAGCTTAGTAAAAAAAATGGAAAAATTTGAGACTGCTCTACTGACGGAAATATGGAATGATATTTTGGGAATTATGAATAAAACAAGTCTAAGTTTACAGAATGACTATGGACGTTGTGACAAAACTTTACGAATCTCTGATCAGTTATGTTAATAACGCACGCAATAATTTTGATCATTATGAAACGGCTGCTAAAGAAAAAAATCCAGGTGCTGATTACAAAGATAAATTTGAAAGAAAAAGAATTCGCAGCTCACGCCTCACTTTTTTTGAAGGACCATCATCATCAGAGACTCTCCAGTTGAGAGGCAAGGAAAAGTTTCGTGTAGATACTTTCTTTCCCATAATTGACACATTAATTACACATTTAATAAAACGTTCGGCAGCATACAAAGAAATTGATAATCGATTTAGTTTTCTTTGTCAGTTAACAACAATCGAATCTGACGAATTGACCAAAAAATGCAACGAATTTGCAGAATTTTATCACGAAGACATTAATGCATATGAGCTCAAAACAGAATGTTTTCATTTAAGCCAATATTTAAAAAATATAGCAAAGCCATCAGCGGATTTAAATATCTCAGTCTTACTTAACTTAATAAAGACTGATAAATTAGAAGAAACTTTTCCAAATGTTGAAGTTGCTACAAGAATATTCCTTTGCCTAATGGTTACCAATTGTAGTGGGGAGCGCTCATTTTCGCAGCTTAAGAGAATTAAAAATGAATTGCGAACATCAATGCTACAAGAACGACTAAATAATTTGTCAATTATGAGCATAGAAAGTGATATTCTTCAGGAAACTGAGTTCGAGGTTAATAGAAGATGTTGCTCAACAGAAATCTCGAAAGAAACTATTACCGTAATTTCGCATCATACTAATATCATTAATTATATTAGATTAGATTACCCATAATAAAGCAGATCACAGTAAAAAAATGTATTTCACTTTCTTTACATTCCAAAAGGGCCCCAAATTCTTGTGTGCCCAAGGGCCCCAGCACAGTCTAAGACGGCTCTGATTAGTGGTTGTTGAAATGAAATAAAACTAAAGCTCAGCGTGATAAAAATATTTAAATGCAAAAAATGATAAAAATTGGAAAACAAACCAAACACATTCGAATAAAAATACAAAAAGTTTACATAACCAAGGAGTCCGCAAGACTTACGCTCATTAACCTTTTGAACGCAACTGTCACTTATACGTGACAAGGAAGCGCATGCCCTGTACATCAACGACACAAATATGTGACAATGCCAACAACACTATAAAACGAAATTAACAATTAAATCATTACTTTATGTGTTTCATATAGATATCTTGAAAATTTAAGCTCTCGTACGTATTTAATGACATGAAACAAATTAAAAGACACCATAGATATTGGAAAATTCATGATAACAAGAAGAAATAAATTTGTAGCTTGGCGTGGAGGGCACGCGCGTGCTTTTATGCTCTGGCATTCAAAAGGTTAAGGTACAAAAAAAATCTACGGATGTTATTATATCACATTGTTTTGAACTTTTTGTCAGTCAGTGCGTCCTTTATTAAATAAAGTTGGTATTAAACGTCCAAGGGCTCCAGTCCAGGTAACCCAGAAAGGGTTCGGGACGATACTACACAAGTTAAGGAAAACAATTCGCTATTGATCATCTATCGATGCTTATTTATAGTTTGACTTTTGACATTCGAAACAGTTCTGCATTTATCTCTTGTCTATGTGGTCGTTAACTGTCCTACTTCAACATTGGACGTCTGTGCTCAGTTTAGAGGCTAACTAGGTAATATGATACATTAGGTACCAGTTAGTAAGTGTATGTGAAAGGGAATGGAACCTTTGCATGGCCGTTTTTAATTAGAACCTGTTTGTCGACGGCGGCATCAGAGAGGTGTTGTCATAATTTGGGGTCGCAGGTTTAACTAGAAAATATCCGATAAGACACAGAAAAAAAAAATGGGGGAGTTTTGTATAGGCTTAGGGAGTGATTTGTAATTACATCTAGATAGTGGTTTTTAAGCAGGTGAAAAAATAAGGGCGCTAGAAATAATTTATTCTCAAAGTGGGCTGTAGACAAAATAAGTTTGGGAACCAAACCAAAGTTTGTTCTAAACAGAGGGAATTGAGGAACGATACGCTTTGATGTTGACGAAGATATATTTCAATAAAAATAAAAAGCAATTACAATTTGCTTAGTCAGCGGGATTGTCCGAAAGGGTTACCGCTACCCCGGAACATACAGGGCTAAGGAAGGAACATGGATGAGTTATAGTCAGTAAGAGTCTGACACTCCCTCCGCTCCACCCAGAGCGGGATTTGATGATTTCCCACCCTAAAAAAATAATAGGTACAATTTGCTTGGCGTATTTAATAAGCGTTTGCGAGAGTCGATCTCTGTGTTCTTCGTCTATAAACCTCTTCATCCAACATCTAGGCTGACTACTACGTGTCCCTGGCTCAGGAGTCAGGCACAGCCCCCCTGCCTCCTGTCTTCACGAAGGTGCACAATGACAGCAGCCAGAAATTCCTGGATAACCTGACAGACTATAGGAATGATGTGTATTGCATCTTGGATGACGATAATTTTGTCTGTTACTGAGATATTCTGTAATAATCCTTCGATCAAATAAAATCGAAACTACTTATCATATTTTATTTAGGGAGCATAATAAAATATGTTACTGTCTTTGTTTAACCACATAAGCTATTGATGATGATGTCATCTTGAAGTAAATATGTAAACGTAAGCATATTACCCTATATTCACTAATATAAATATTGTTGTAGTGCATAGCATAACATAGCATAGCATAGTCATTGTATCGAATTAGTTTAAACGTAGCTTACAAAAAAATAAAAATATCCTGAATGACTTTGTTTCCTTTTAGAGTTAACAAGGAGGAGCAATGCTAAAGTATAGGTTACCAGACTATCGTGAATATAGATAGATAGTTATTTTGCAACTAGAAGCCATTAAGTTTTTAGTAAAATGAAAATACATATAGTGAATTATATACCATTTATTTTGTAGATTTTCATCAACAGCTGTCATCAATCCTAGTTTAATAGGTACATTTATTATCCGTATCTATTAATTGGCAAAATGCTTCCCAGCATTTTATTGCTGACCGATATAATTGCTATCCACACAACACGCTTTTTCGTTTTTTGAAGCGAAACTTCTTTATCGGGGTTGGAAATAAATTTAGTGTAACATTTTTTCGTTACGCGTCACATTTTTCCGTTACGCGCCATCTTCTTCTTATCCCTACCACGCGTGATTCGAAGTATACTTTCTCCAGCGGAGTAGGGATTGGTATTACAATAACAACAACAAACAACAACAACAACAACAACAACTTTATCTAATTTAACTTTATTTAACCAATTTCTGTAAAGTTGCATATAGTAAATTATTTTTTGAAATATAACGTCATAAAGAAGTTTCACTTCTTACGAGTGTACGCTAGTACACGCACACATTTTTTTTTTTTAGGGTCCGTTTAAATAAACCTACTGACTATACCATCATCATCATCATCAGCGGAAGGCAGCTGATGGACTCCATCGCTAAACATAGGAATCCCCACAACGGTTTCTCTTTGTTTCCCGTATCCTTCGCTTTCACCAGAGGCGTTAATCAGGTCATCGGTCTAACCTATGACGGGTCCATTTCACTTCCCGTGCCCATTTCTCTGCCTCAACTAAGTACTTATCAGTCATCTTGTAAGATTACTCAGTATACTTACTTATACTTACCAATTGTGAGCTAACCAACCTTGGCTCCTTATGCTTCCCTGGTAGGTCCCTCTTAATGCTTCTGGCAATCTGCAGCAGTCCACCGTTGTCATACTTCTTCAGTCATCATATCTTGAATAACCTTGGTTTGCTTCTTTTACTAATAATCACTCCTCCGGTGTGTATGTAACTATGTATGTCTATGTAAGCGCCTACCTATCCACTATCGGACCAATGCGAGAAAAGCATTTCATCTATTCTATCACCGAGTCTCATACATACGTATCCACCCATCCACCTCGATAGTCCCAGAATCTAGTACAAAACTAACTACTTCATAGATCGAGTTAGGTATAGTGTAATACACTGTCAGATAGATACATTTCTGGTTTACATAATTATTGTAACAGTCGATGTGTGTGTCTATTTACATATAATCTATTCGCTATATAATACAATCTATTCGCACACATTCATTCAATAGAACTGGCATTTATTATTATAATTATTTTATGTATTTATTTATTTATTAAATTAAATGAGTGAATAATATCTTACCTCGTTAAAGGAACCTCGTTTCAATAAAAACAACAAAATAAACATCATTTATTTTTCATTTACACAGCTATCAAATATATACAAATACCAGGAGTTCAGAAAACGCAAGCGATCGCAGAATGTTCTATTAAACTACGTCCGTCCGTCCGCCACGTCTTGATACAATCGGCACTTGCTTCGCACTACTGACTGACTTGCCATATACTTCAAGAGAGTTTATTTTGCTGCACTTGCAGTTCAACCTACTTGGAGGTTATCGAATGTTTGCCTTGGCTCGATCGTTCATTGCGATGTATCGATGCGTCTTCCTTGCTATAATCAAAACAAGGATTATGTTAACTGACCAAGTTTGCTGAGAACTTCCTCTGTAGTGGTCATTTGTTAATATTTATCGTTTCCTTTTATTGTTATGGCGGTTTTATCAGTTTGTTTTTTACCTTTTCATTATTTGCATGCAATGTTAACCTGTTTTAGTACCTACCTCTAATCTAAGTTTACTCTTAGGTATTTATTAGGGAACTTGTTCTACAGATTTTTTACCTAGGATTATTATGTACTAAGGTGGCATATTATCGTTATAATTCCACTAACTTAATTTTATTCCCTTATCCCTCGACTGTCTTTGTTTAAAATCACCTTTTACTTTACTTATACAGTGTTATTTTAAACTTGTTCCAGGAGAAATACTACGCCTCGTTAGCAACGGAAGCGAAAACCAAAACCTTGCCGTCAGTGATGACAAAGATAAGGGACGAGAGCTCGATAAGGTTCCTTCACAACTTGAAACATTATCGGCAAGATGTGTACAAGATCATCGACGATGACACCTACGAGATCATTAGTAATGGGAAAAGGGAAGTTATTTGTTGAGCCTAAACTGTGGACTAGTATAGGTCATAAGTTACTGTTAGTCATCTAATTTACGTTAGATTTTACCATTTTCATTAGCTGTAAATAGGTAACGGTCTGGTACTAAAAATTTACGGAGTAGCTTATGTATGAGGCACCTGTTCTTTTTCTTCTGCCTAAAGTTGACAAATATGTATATATTTGTGTATTTTAATTTATGTAATTTAACTTATTGTTAAAGTCAGACATGTATTAACAGCCATTTTCCAAGTACAATAAAGTGTGGTGCGGTTACGTGTGTAGTTTCAATAAAACACCAAATTCAGCCAAAAATATTTTATTTAAGCGTATTTATAATCTTTATATTATCAATGCTGATATATTATTAATCTTTAATTCTAATATTTTTATGGCTTTCCCCATTCTATTACACGCTAAAATTGATAGGAATAATTCATAAAATTTACAACAGTCTTATAATGTAGCAAGTAATATATCGTCCGTTTATTGCTTTATAAGGCTGTTTTAACTTTTAATGAATTAAACCAGTGTTAGTATACGTACACTGGGCCGAGCCAAATATCTTTCATCAACAAGTTTGTACTTATTGTAATAATAACTTCGCTTCACATACTTTAAGTTTAAAAATAAAAATGTAACTTTTACGTTTAATATAAAAATACCACATTTTTCAATATTGTTACCGAAATTCGCACTTTTGTTTCTCTAATATATTTGTCTCAATTTTTGTCACCAATATTTCATTTTTTGTCAGTATGCAAAATTATAAAGAAATTAACTTAAATCTTACAACGAAACTTACATCTAAAGCTATTTATTCGTTAACAAAAGTACAACGCACGCCAAATAATATAAAATTGCTTTTTAATTAAAATAAATTGGAGACTTGATTAGCTTAATTAACTGCCAACTTACACTCATTTGGCCACATTTTCCGATAAATGCCATTCCCTCGTTGTTGAGTTGTCAGTATAACAATATTACAACTTTCTAACGGTTCGACCTTCAGGCTGAATGATTTCCAACATTTTCTTATAAACCTCCCTGGCCATTTCGTACAAAACTTACCCTACAGTCCTACCCTCGGTCGACCTACCTACATCCCTGTCTTTTCAGTCCCTCAAACTTCAAGATATGAATAAAAGGATCAAAAGAAGGGCTCAATCATACCCTGTCGAAATAATATAGTTATGTACTAATTAAAAATATATATAAAAGTTTTACAGTAAAATGGCAACATTTTAGGAGTACAAGCAGATGAAATGAAAATTCAGAACGAATCGTAAAGTTACAAATACCAACTAGTTTTCCAAACTTATTTATATACAATCTTAAGTTACTACGGCGAAACGTAAACGAGTAGCATCAAGCGTCTAGCACCATTTCGATATAAAAGTATACTTCAATTCAAGTAACATAAAATTATATCAACCAAGAAAAATACTTTTAAAATCATTGATAAAAACAATAATAATTATAACAAACAGCTCCAAGAACTCTACGCAAGATATTATTTTAGTTTATTTCTCCGAAATTATCCAAAATAAGACTAATGTAAATCACTGGTAGATTTTGAATAAAAGGGGGGACTAGCTGAGAAAGTATTGCATTTTAAGATAATAGACATTTATACCAAGGAAAACTACGTATACATAAAATCTAATTGAATAATATACATGAAAAATACATCTATACACTGAGATTACAGCGTTACACGTATAAAAAATAAAATCACATGTCATCACCTTCGGTCGCACCAGTCGACCAACAGTTCACACAGATCAACATCGCCTCGCACTCGGCCCACTAACCAGAATAATTCAACATTCCAAATGGATACCACTAAATATATAACGTAACGAGGGTAACTTTTTAAGATAATTCGAGATTTATTACGTCAATATAAGTCGTCTCCTAGGGACGGGTGAATTTGAAAAAATTGCCACAATTTGAGCCTCAAAAATCTACATTGTACTTTAAGACCTGTATTACGTGACTTTCCAAGCTAAGATCAGTTTAATGGAAGAAACACATTAATATTGCAAAAATCTATTTAAACACGCTAACACCGAGATAGATAAAAATGTGTACTTTTAAATTACGGCGCCACTATACAGTGACTGTACTGTGACTTTAGAAAATAAAACATTAAACGATCAAGATCGTTATTGCACTTCTTTGTAAAATTAAACTCGTAATTTTTATAAAATTTTCTTTCACTCGATTACAATGACGTTCATGTCAAAGTACTAGGGAGACAGTTCCCCTTAGGAGGTCGTATTGCTCGCGAACGGTATGTCTGGTTCCATTCGCAAGGTTTGTGGCGTTGGGTCATAGTTTCCTGCTAGATAGTACACGTCATTATTATCGTAGACTGTGCTGTACTTGACCGGGTCGTCACCCATGCGCTCCTTGTACTGAGCAAGCGGCAACACTTCACATTTGTGAGATATCGTTTGGACGTCGTTCTCGTCTGTGTGTGGAGATTCAAACAGGCCGCCCTGGAAAGGAAGGAAAAGGTACTTATTTATTTTATTCATTAGCTTTAAATCAACCTTGACCTGATGCATTGGCATCAAATTAATCTATCTTAATAGTTATAAATAAATAAGTATGTCTAAATAATAACATGAATAACAGAATGACAGTGTGGTCCATACCGGGTATTGCAGCTGTTCGGTGCAGCCGACAGTCTCCTCAGGGTGGTAGAACCACTTGACGCGCACTGCCATGGCTCCGCGCGCCTCCCACAGCGCCACAATACGTCCGATGTATGGCCGGTCCGGCCGTCCGGTTGACAGAAACACTGCTGCATCGCCAACCTGGAACGACGATAGTTAAAAAGGTGTAAAGTAAGGTTCGCAAGTGTAACACCTTCATAAGTTAGATCTCAGATGGCAAGAAGTGCGTTTGAGTAAGAAGTAGTTACTCACATTGAGCAGCTCCTCGCCCCGCTGGATGGCGCGGTAGAACAGCTTGCGGTGGCGCGGGCGCGCGGTGCGGCGGTAGGCGGCCCCGCACCAGCGCCACAGCGCGCCGGGCAGGAAGGCGGCCATCTTGCTGACGCCCGCGCCGCCCTCCGACGACGTGGCCGACACCGTGCGGCGCTTGGCCTTCTGCGGGAGGACGAATAAAGATGGAACATTAAAAAAAGCAAAATAAACATTAAGACGAATTCAGCAGATGCAAGATACTGTGCCTATGCGGGGGGGGGGGGGATCTTATCAAATATAACGTCATTAGTCCTCCAGCTCTAGTCTATGTTTTATTACATCATTATGACATTCAAGCCTGTTTTACAGACGGATTGTTAAAAACTCTTTAAAGAATGAATGAGAACTGACGAACTGACTTGAGTGACTGATGACTTGAATTGAGGAAAACTGTAGGACAAATTATTTTGTCCTGGGGTATTGATCAAAAGTATTCGATGAAGTACCTTTTTAGCGTCACTCGTAGAAGCAGTAGCGGTCTCTTCTTCTAATCCTATTCCACTATCTTTCAAATTGTCTTTACTCTCTGTTTCCTTCTTTAACGTGATTTTACCCAAATTGCTAAAGTCCAGAACGGCGTTTTTGACCAAACTCTTCTTGGACAGTATCGCCTTCTTTATCACAGTTTTCATTTTCTCGTCTGGGGACTTCTCCACTGCGATCAAAGTAGAAAGTCTGTCGTTAGAATCGATCGAGTCCTCATTCGATTTGTTCGAGTCTATGTAGTCAGAAGAAGACTTGACTCTTTGTTGGTCGTCACCAGAGGAACTGGAATGTTCCTTGCAACTTGAGTGATGTCTTTTCCTGTGTTTCCTGTGGTGTTTTTTATGATGTCTTCTGTGTTTGCAGTGCTCTTCGCAGCATTTATGTTTCTTCTTCTTCTTCTTAACATAATCCACTGAGTTGGGATCATCCTCACTAGAATGACGCTTTATTTTGTCTTTTCGATGCTTTTTAAGTTTCTTTCTGTCTTTTCGGCCGTCGTCTTCTTTTGGAGTCGCAGCCTCCGCCTCTGTTACTGGTGGTTTAACTTCAGTACTTGTGCTTGCCGTAAGAGGGATAGTAACAACGGCGACCTTCTTCTCTTCTGTGCTAACCCCGCTAACGCTGGTATTTCTTCTTCTTTTACCAAGAGTGAACAACGGATTTTCATATTCTGAAATATAAAGAAGATAAATGTAATGTTAATGTAGATCATGGAAGTAGTACTAGGGCCATATTATTTACAAGGAGATAGTTACTGACCTACAACAGGGTAGTTTGGTTCCAGGAACCTAATATCCTCGATAGCTATTCTGCCCGAGTCTCCGTCGTCGAATTCTACGGCGACGAATTTATCATCGTGAGGGTCTGGAGACGAGACCGCCACGGTGCCAGGATACAGGCATCGGTACTGTTGTGACCAATACGCGCACACTCTTGTTCCTGACGGCAGTTCTGCTACTGATGTGGGGCTCACTTCCAAGATCTGAAATGAGCGAAGAATTGATTAATATGATTTTAAACATTCCTTTGTAATGTAATTATTCAAAATTATCTTTGAAATCAGAAACTTACAGCATCTCTCAAAGTTTCCTCTCTTGACATAATATGAGGTTTGTTCCCCCGTTCTCCATCAAGCGTGATGGCATACACATCAGGTGCGGTTACAGCACTCAGCTTCCCTGCGTAGAACAACCCCCCCATGGCAGTCAGCACACGAGGCGACTGATCTACTTTATCCTCTGTCAAAGTACACTTAGATACCGGTGGCGGTGCCGCCGGCTCTGCGGCTGTTTCCTTTGCTTCCTCTTCAGTCCTTTCTTTTGATTTGTGACTCTTTCGTCTCTTTTTCGCACGCCGCTTATCTTTGTCACTTTCACTTGAAGCACTAGCACGTCGTACCGCGAACTCAAGCTCGGGTATATCATCCCGCGAATGTTTCCGAGCTAACCGGTCCACTTTCTCCCTATTCTTCTGTCGCACTTCATTGAGACTCTCCATAGAAGAGCTCGCTGACCGGTTCAGGGCCCATTCGGCTTCCTCCGGATCAGAACAAGCCTTCATGATCGGTTCAGCTTTCAACTTGGGACGCACTTTGCTTGTCCGGTTGATCTCCTCTCTGGAGGGCTCTCCCCTCGTGCACAATATACCACCTTTGAGCTTGCCCTTTGCCAAAAGATAGCCAACAAGACTACTCTTGGATTTTGGCTTCTTTGCTACTATTGTCTCGGTGGAGTCTGGACTGGAGACCTTCCGCGGTCTTCCAACTTTACGTTTCTTGGACGATCCTCTGTCAGAGTCAGGTGACAATGCTGGAGTGGATGGTGCCGGAGACACTGATAATGTGGGTAAAGGCGGGTTTAAAGCTTTTAGTTGGGCCTTCCTCTCATCAAACTGTCTTTCCAATGCCAACAGTCTCTCACGCATGTCTTTTTCTATTGCACTGGCGAGCGCATGAGCTGACCGGACGTTAGTGTTGTGCGTACACGACACAGAATTACATGAACAAGCTGTAACTCGTCTCAGACTGGTCTCCAACTCTCCTCCACTATTCCTTCCTTCATCTCTTTCTCTGTCTCGTTTATGTCGACGCATTTTTTCCAGTTTGTGTCGTAACCTTTCTTCTCGGTCACGACTTCTTATTTTTCTCCTTTCGCCACTAGAATCGCCGTCTCTATGTCTATGTCTGTCTTTTTTATTTGAAGAAGAATCTGCCGAGCGACTTCTATCGTTGGGACTTAGTAAGGGTTCACTCTTAATGAAGGGACGAGATGTAAGGGGCATATTGGCTGGTGGGTTTTCCACTACCTCTTCCATGAACCTCTGTTCTGCTAGAGCACATAATAAACCCAGGCCGTCGAGGGAAGGTTTGCCTTGTTCACTGGTACTGGGATCTGTTGGAGGGAACTCGAACCGCCTGTGAGGCTCCGCTTCAGTTCTAGGTGGTGATTTGGGTGATGTCTTTATTAAAATATTAAGTTTCGTTGGTGTTCTCGTATGAACGGTCAATGGTACCGGATCTAAAGTTGGCATATTAGTTCCTGGTGTAGTGCGTTCGAACTGCTCAATGCTATTCGACAGGAGTTCTAACCCACTTACATCAACTGGTGGCCTAGTGTTCTGTGGGAGGTGTGGAACTGGCGTCGTTCTCGCCGTGTCTATCACTAGATCATTAGAAGCATTGCTACTTGAGTTGTCTAAACCATCGTCTCTTTCTATTGAATCTGCTTTTTCTACACCTCCGACAGTCGTTAGACCTTCCGAAGAAGATTCTTCTGCATGATCGATAGGCGGATGTTGTAATAAATGGCTGTGACTTTGCATCATATTGTCTTCAGGGTAATGAGCGACTCCAACGCATGCTACGTCCCTTTCATCGTCATCAGCGTGGTTTGGGGATTCATCCTCCTCGTCGATATGGTCAGTTTGGTTGGACGCATCCCTGTGTGCTGGGAGCTCAGGAGCTTCAGGAGGTGGCGTCGGCGGAGTAGCTGGTGATGTCGCTTGACTCCGACACGCCTGCTCTGAGTAATCAGGCTGGTAGTACAAGTGCGTCGTGATCATCGGCTGCTGAACCGGTTCTGGTGCAAACGTTGGTTGCGGTTTCTCATGCTGTGGTTCTGGTTCGATTTTTATTAAATGTGGTGTGAGAAGTGGCTGCATAATTGGTTTTCTCTTGTCAACTGTGTGTGAAGGATGGGGTTGCGGTTGAGGCGCAGGTGCGAGGGTTACTAGGCGCGTAGAATGCGTGTGAGTGTGTTGTAACGTCGCTGTGCTGGCGAGAAGGTCGCCTGGTAGCAGTTGTAGGTGATGCGAGGGGTGCGGCGCTTGAGGAAGGAGCAGCGGTGCTGACTGGTACGGCATTCCGCCCCAGACCACTGCGTGGGGCAGGTCGGGGGGCGCGGGCAGCAGCAGCAGTGCGCCGGACGTGGGCTCGCGCACCAGCTGGAAGCCGCCGGACATGCCGCCCCCCACGGACCCGACGCCGCCGACGCCGACACCGCCCACCATCATGCTTTCCATTGACACTTGAGCTGGAAACAGAGTTAGATTGTTCATTAACTTCGAATTAGGAAGTCCAATCCAGCGGCATCCAGTATTTATAGATTTATCAAAGCAATGACACAATAATTTTTTTAACTGTAGAAACTTACAAGACCTACATTTACATGACTTATTCGTTTGTTAGTAAAGTACTCTAATAAGAAATAGTTATCAGTATCATTATTGACCATCACAAAACAAACATAAATATCTAAATTGATATCTTAGATTTATTTGAAATAGCTATTCATTTACTTATATTTTAATAACTAAGTATGTAGTTTCAGTTTCTCAGTCGCACTAATTTCCGAAATAAAATGGCGCAGCCCTCATAAAAAATGTTAGTTTACCCTTACTAGAAGTAGAATTTATCATCTAATGTAACACTTGACTTGTCTTTAAAGAATGAATCCAAGTTATTTTATTATATACCTTCCTGAAATAAGATCGCATGAAATTAAATGTCAGTAGGGACTGGTCACATCTTAGCTGCCACGACTGTTTTAACATTTAAATTAATTTTGAATTGTTTTTTAAATCTTGTAATTATGGACGCTTTTATTAAGTTCTGCATCGTTCTCACGTGTATATTTCAACATGAATGATGTAACACAGTTTTTGTAAACATATTTTGATTTAAAAGAGTGTCCATGGAGTTTCTTGCCCGTTCTTCTTCATAGGTACCTACTGCTTTGGAATGGGCAACTAGCTTCATCTTTCTGACTGACCGACCCCTTGACAATTCAAAAGTGCCTGTAATTGGTTTATTTGAAATAAATGCTTTGAGTTTGAGTTTGAGTTTAAAGTTACAATTATTTGTCGACTAGGTGGTGCCAGCAGCTTTGCCCGCGTTCTTGTCGGAAATTACCCCAAGGGAACGTTCTACCGGGATAAAAAGTATCCTGTGGATACTCCCAGGCTAAAACACACGAAGGTGCCAAATCAGCCTACTTCATAAAAAAACTGCAAGTATATACACCTGGCTGCAGAAAAGGCACTATCGAGTCATTAAACAGTTAAAGTTGGGTGGTCGCACTTCTTTGTTCTACACCGAAAGGTTACGTGGCGTTTTGGCTCGGAAAGAATCTACTTGAAAGAAAGTACTTGTTTTTAACTGATTGCGGATCCGCATCGGTGGATCCAGGATTGCATTCCTACTAATAATATAAACGCGAAAGATTGTGAGGATGGATGAATGGATGGATGTTTGTTACTTTTTCACACAAAAATTACTGAACGGTAGTAGGTCGATAATAGTCTGAAATAGCACTTACGCTACTTTGTATCCCGGAAAATTGTACGGTGCCCGAAGGAGGAATTCATGGATTTAATTTGAGCATTACTGATTCTAACATGCCATTTTCATATTATTTTCTCAATACCAAAGCAACATAACAATAAAGCGAGTGCCGACATCTGCGCTGTACTTATGAATGAACAAGACCACGGAATAGCGAATGAATGGAGTGCCAATTTCAAATGGATAATCAAGCTCGTTATCATATGCACGGCCACACACTAAGTATACACGAACAGTGTGGTTGCAAAAGGCACTCATTCGTCCGCATATCAATACTCCATTAGTTTATTTAGTTTATCACTGTGTATGGCACATCACTTAGTCACAATACGGCATACGAGCCGAGCGCTTTATATTCAACAGCCGCGCTTCCGGAGACAAGCAGGAATGTTAATGTTTTCGGTGGGAAATTACTCTTTATGTTGTTTTTCAAATGCCACTAAACGTAGAAAATATATGCCACGGGACTATGAATGTAAATTGAACAATAATTTACCTACCAATATGTTTTTATGACTAATTTTTTAAAGTAATTGCTTATTTTCAAGCAGCCCATTCTGTTCGTGACACATTGCCTGCCTGCCTGCATATGTAGAAGTAATTAATATTTTTTTTCGTTACTTCATTCATAATTCATAAAGTCTGTAGCGATTTACATAAAATGTGTAAGACCTTAATTTCTGCTTACCTACGCATTGTTTCTATAGGCAGCATAATAAATTATATAGATAAAATATAGATAAAATAAACGCAGGAAAATTATAAAAACAGTAATTAAACATTTTTAATCACTCACAATTAACTAGAGGTACTCTATATCCGTAGTAAAACCTTCGCAAATGTAAAATTAATTTTATTGTTATTACGCCAAACAAGGTAAAATAAAAAAATACCTACTTAGTGGATTTTGTTTTGCAATTAACGTCAGAATAGCTATTTGTATGTCATATGGAAATACAATCGGAACGAACAACGATCAATAAAAGAAACAACAACTAACAATTTCCATTGATTGCTTAAAATTCATTTTGAAATGCCGAGCTCAGCATCGAAACACATCTTAATGACTTGCATTTTACTGTTCCAATTAATCCATTATTCTTTTCAC
This sequence comes from Hyppa rectilinea, assembly GCA_951799385.1. NCBI lineage: Eukaryota > Metazoa > Arthropoda > Insecta > Lepidoptera > Noctuidae > Hyppa > Hyppa rectilinea. The sequence continues at coordinate 1,556,908 of OX637309.1, read as the reverse complement.
ATCCCTACCGAGAAGGAACGAGATGGCGAATACAGGAAACAGATACGTTAAAACGAGACAAAACGAAACCATTAGCATCGCTTTAATCTTAAACGTTTCTGAAAAGCGGCCCGGTTTTTAAATAGTTTGATTTAGTTTAAATTGAGTGATGCGTTGAATGTGAAATAGTTCGGGATATTTACGATGTGAAGTGTTTTTTACCGGGAGGCGCCTCGATGAAACGTTAAGGACCTTTAAATTAGTTAGTTACTGGCATTTAAGTTTTATCCTCATAAATAATTACTACCCAGTTACTGTATTTGAAGCCACGTTCATGATTTGGATTGGGATCTCGCAATTCAACTTAGGAGGTTGTCGTCTGCAACATACTTGCCTGTGGATGCCTCAATAAATTATGAAGGCCTTAATTTTCAGGCTTAAAAACTTACAAACTAAGCGACTACATACTAACGGCACCCCGGTACTGACCGCGGCTTAGGGCCGCTGTAGGATGGCAGCAAGGGACAGGCTGGATCGAATAGATCTTTTAATAACATGATTACTACGGGCAAAACAGATGAATCTCATCCCAACCCAATAACAGCTCAAAAAGGTAGGTAAAGCTGCCATTCTTAAGCCATCGGATTTTAATTTACACACCGCTAAAGCAGTGAGATGCGTGATTGCCGGGAGGCGGCATTACAGTGTTGGATGCTGAGCCCGACCTCCTTATTAATGAGGTGTTTTCTCTTAGGTGCGACAGGTCAGGCAGGTAGATTGCTACATTTCGACAGGTACAGGTATGTATGTTATGTATATAGATAGATACGAGCAAACAGCCGGCACATCGCTTTCGAAACTTAAAACAAGTAAATTATGACTTCGCAAGTTCTTCTTGAAATCACTATGACCATTAGTAGGAGATACCAGTTTGGCTGGCTTAAACATCCTATCGGTATACCTATGTAATAATAAAATAAACATGTAGAATTTAAGGAATTAGGTATAGGTTAACCTCTACCTATCGAGGCATAAAGGCACCACTTTTGCCTCAAGATGATAGTATAATCTTACATAAAATCTCATAGCAAAGAATTCACTTCGTTTCTAATCCAAATAAAAATTAACTGTATATAACTAATAATCTCTTGATCTCCAGGTTCTAGATTTCTATGCGGATGCATCATGCTTTGATAATTTGCTCGAAGTCTCTAGAAATACAAGCAAAATGAGAATTTCTAACACAACCTAATCTCATAATTTTTAAGGTGTTTGTCGTTGTGTGTTGTATCCTAAGTCGGAGGAAAGAATCTTTAATTAGGTATTTAATAATTAAACACTAGAAGGCTTATAAGTGGCAAACGCTTTCGAAGTGTTCTGTATGTCTACAACCACTTTCAATAGGAATGACATTTAGTTTTTCGGTAGTTTACGTCAGTTCCATTATCGTTATCGCTGATAGCATGTCCTTAATCTAGACTCTCAGTAGTCATATTCTGTAAAAATCCCACCGCGAAAACATAGGTGAAGGGAGTTGAAAGTGAGCTGTCAATAGTATCAATCCCTAGCATTAGGCGGAAGGACAGTTCACTTCACACTCACTCATCTACGTTATCACGGTGACCTTATACAGGATCGACTGGCTGGTTATACCTCATCGGTGACATAGGGTTTAATTCAATGCGATTCTCAACTTTCGACAAGCAAATAGTGATCGCTCCATTTATACTATTTATTCCGTGTCAAGTGACCATTTTTTTTTTAGCAGGCCACTAAATTCTTATCAAACGATAGAATCATCATCTTAGCATTTCTTTTTCCGCAATACCCAATTGATTTTGTTCAGAATTAAAATTCGTTCTATCATTTGGATAAAGGAATGATTCATCGGACTATCAAACAGTGTGTCATTTATAGTGTCTTTCAACTACACGTGCTATGTGTAGGCTGTAGTGAGCTGTTATAGAGGGGGATGATTGATTTGATTTTGATTGATTGAAAATAGGTGAAGACTAGGTACTCGTCAGCTCGCTTTGTCGCGCTTATCTCGGTAGAAGCAGTTAAGGAGAGGATTATTCCTAAAGCCCATAAAGAAGAGGCAGGCAATCAAGATTACGTAGGTATTGGATTTACTAGGAATTTAGGTGCTTTATTTTTGGAACTTGGATATAATTGTGATAGGTAATAATAACTCTATCAAGATATAATTTTCTTTTCCTGTTTAAGTACAAGTTTATCGCATACTAAATAGGTACCTATTCCATTATAATTTTGGTTAATTCCCCAATCAGATATGTATCAATGCCACCAATTACGGTGCCATCAATCATTGTAGCGAACGTTATTTCTTCAACGGTCGCGTGAGGTGTCAAACGTGCGGCGTGCGTTCAAGACGCGGCAAAAATCGCCATTACCGCACCACTTGTTATTACAAGAAAAACAGAAACGCAAAAAAGTCATTCACAACACTAAAAAGATCGAGGCGGCGAAGATGAAGCACTGCCTTAGGAGGCGCGCCGGCTTCTTATTGGCCGAGACGCCGAGAAGGCGGAGTCTTGTGGGCGGAGCGATAAAAGTTAGGGCTGCAAGTAAGTCGACTCCAGTTTTATCGATAAATGAGTTTTTATGTTTTTTTATGGTGTTATAATTTATGGCGTGGAAGTGACAGAGTTCCGTTCGTGGGGAACGATTTATCGGATGGACGCGGGTGAGCGATGGATCTTGACGATATGTTTTTTTACTTCGTCCTAAGACGCATGACGTCACTTATTTTAAAGTGGTCAGCATGTGAGAAATATTCGGTGATTACTGTATCGCGAGTATTAGTTTACGCGTTCATTATTTTTAAGTGGTTTGTTAAGAACCGGTTTGCGAATTAATCGTTTGTTTTTTTTTAGAACGGTGTTATTTTATTTTTACCTTAACATTGGGTAGGTACGAGTGTCTTTTCTGATTGCTGCAGGTAAGGTCATCCAATGCATTTTTTTAAGAACTAGGGAACAATACCTATATTTTTATACCTACCTACTTCTTCAATATGTATAGGTAAGTACAGTTAACAGCAAAATTCGTAATTATTAAACTTTTGTTTTCTTTTTGAACAAAATATATGAACCTTCGCAAGAATTTAGAAATATTCAGCCAATTCGATCAAATTAGAAATTTTAAATAAACACGGTCCATGGAAGGTACCTAACCTACCTACTTAGGTTACTTAGTTGCTCATGGCAACGTAATGCGGACAGGAGCGACGTGAAAATTTCTACTAACTTTTTAATAGATTTTTTTCTAATAGTCGCGCACCGTGTCTATCTGCCTTTATTATTCAATTCAACGAGCTAGATGTAAATGAATCAAACCAGAGTCATTAATATTAACCTATTCAAATGTCTATGGGTAATATTTCTCTATTATCTATTAACTTATCCAGTTTATAATCCGGTAGCCGGACAGCATAACTGGCCGCTGGTGCTACAGATTAACTTTGAATTATTGTGTTTATTAGCAATGCAATTGTGTCTTAATTTATTGTAGGTTTGTCCTCTAGATACCGGATGTAATAACAAATAAATTGTAGGGAATGACAATGGCGTTTTTATTAATTGTTAGTAAAAAATCTTTGATTGTATTCAATTCCGATCAGGGCACATTGATCAGACGATCCTCTGCTAGATTGGACATAGAAAGAAAGACAATACGGTTATTTGTGGCTAAAATGACGCAAAAAAAGTACAAACGCAACAGAACAAGTTGACAATATAGAGTAGGTACAAAACGCCACCAAAAAAGTACCTAAAGCCAAGGAAATATTTGTTTATTAAATTGTATACAAAGTAAATTTGCCGTGTTACCTTTGGCAATTTCATAAATCAGTCTGTTTTCATTCGAATATATACGAACAATTTGATAAAAAATGATGTCCCTGACTTTACCTCAGTAGACCTTTCCAATTACAAGCTCGCCACTAAGCTCAATCTTCGACCATGCTCTTGTCTTTGCTCACTTGAAGATTACCACCCCATCTTCTATCTAGCCTGAGTAGCAACGAAAGGAAATCTACAGCGATTATGCAGTTTTATAGAATAACAACTCTGTTATTCGCTGCTTCGTTTCTGCGTATTTCGTATTTAATGATATTATAATAGAAATATGCAATATGAAAGAAGCTTATTTGTTTTTCTAGGACCAAGATCTGTCAAAATTCATAACGATAGCAAAATAAATAATAGGCGAGTAATTTCGAATTTTATAATATTAGTAGTATGGAAGAAACAATAAAAATAACTACCTATTTAGCTTAAAATATATCTTGCAAAAAGCTACCTACCCTTCGTAAAGAAAACGTACAAAAACAATTAAGTTTCCCTATACAAGTAATTTCTATATAACTTTAAGAATACGTAACTCCCTCTGACTCCTTTCAAACTATAAATTGTGAAGGAAAAACGAGTTTCTGAGCCAATACAAAATACAGCCGTTAATGTCAAGGTGCTTGTTTATCTAGAAATTATGAATTAAGTACCTACTCTGTTGTCATAGACAGGTGTTTTTATCATCTGCATTAGAAATAGTACAAAGGAGGCAATTGAAAAGGTGCTAGTAAAAGAACCACGGCAAAAAATATAAGGACTAGGCTTGCAGGAAATTGAGGATGTAACAAAAAAGGCTGACATAGAGAAACTGCTTCAGCTTTTGTTAGCAAAACTAGACATTTTATTCTACATCGCCGAGTGCGCTTCTCGCAGGCTTTAGCTGCGAATGATGAACATGAATTTTTCAGTTGATTGTCGAAGAAGGTGACTAAAGGATACCAATTAGGTATCAGCAGGGTTCAACGGCAACTGCCGATATATGAATGATCATATCACACGGCAATCAGTCCGTCATCCACCATGTTTGATATGATAATATCACTTCGGACCGGACTAGTTATTTATTTCGACCATTGAACAAATCACACGAAGCCTCGCTTGTTGATCTGACGAGAGAGATTTCCTGATTTTTTTTATTAAGAATGTCGTTCGTTAAGTATCTATAGTTTCAGTTCAGTCAGATTAGAAGTTCATCCAAGAAGTACGTCGGTAAAATACGAATCTTGCAATTAGATACCACCATCCATAATATTCAGAATTAATTCCACTCGATAGCATTTCGTGACATTCACTAATTAACTTTTGTCGTCGAGCGTACCAGCCTCCATTCATTCAACAGTACAATCAGTACAGGTGAGTGCGACATTCAACGCCGTCGTTTTTTATGGCTTTTATTTCATTAATTTTATACCTAATGATGAGAATGAGATAAAAAAGTTCGGTGCCCGATGAAAAGACCCGATGTGGCCCGATCGACATTATAAACGGGATCGGGTTACGGAGCGAGGCTGTTTTCGTTTTTGTGCATCAACCTATGTGTGGTAAGCGTGGTTCCGCATAAATTACACTATGGTTAAAAGCGGTTCGTGAGTAATTGAAATCGACATAACACAGGCTACTAAATGTCCGTAAGAATTTGAATGATTTAAAAAAGTGTTAGTGATGTGTGATATCTAAAATTCTACAACTGTAGGTATGCCAGTCTGTTATGCTCACGACAAACTGGTATTTTTTTTGCGGTGGATAGAAATCATGGACATCTTTTTGTGTTTTTGTAGCATAAGTGTAGCCACAGTTGGATAAAATCATGAGCCGTGACTGAGTTTTTTTTTTTAATAACCACAAAAAGAAAAGAAATTAAGTAAAGTAAAGCGCCAAAGTAGCCACGCGCGAAATTGACGGCTCATTATAGAACCCCACCGATTTTAATACACATCGTATTTCACGCCGATCCCGAGAAGCAGGCTTTCACCTAACTTAGCCGGTTAACCGAAACCGGTCAACACGACTATTGACCGGATGAGTACAGTTGCAATGCCGCTACCAAAGCAACATGACTGAAGAGGTGGTATATCTGGACGGCCATGCTCATTCAGAATTAGGCGCCTCTTTCCTTAAACCTATTTTCTATCTCTTTTTGGGTTTACAAAAAAGAAAGAGATAGATATAGCGGCTAAGGAATTGTTGCGCCAGTGTTAAATTTTCATATCTGGCCGGGGTCCGATGTCGCTGAAACGGCGGTCTCGCAATGCAGTTGGCGCGTAGCTACCAGGGTCGCAGATATCAGTAGGAGGTGACTCACCAGGGTAAGGCCAGAGGGGCGCGGGCGGCGCGGCTTGGGGCGGGGCCGGCCACGCCAGGGGGGCGGGGCGCTCGTCGCACAGCACGTTCGCCACGCCGACCGTCATGGCCGCCTGCGCCGCTTCTGCACAACAACACAGTGACGTGGCGGCTGCAACGCGCGACACGCGTACAACACATGAATACATTTATTATTACTACACACGTTAAAATAATGACAGCTCTTCTATAATCTGGCTCCCTAGTTTTCCCAATCTAACTACCCACTTTTGTTTTAAAAATAAAACCGAAGTAACAATTCTTCCGCTAGTAACATCGTCTCATTGGACAATAACAGTACAATCTTCAATAAAACAGAACTTGCCATTTGAAGTTACCAAGTCAATGCTGCTTGACGCTAGTAATCAAATGAATGCTAGAAATTAATATTTGCTATCAATCCTTACGACTTTGTGATGAAATGTAGGGGTTTATAACCCTAGCCTAGACTTAGCGAACAGATTTCAATTTGATTTAAAAAGGTAAAGACATCAAGTTTTGGACAAAGTAAAATAAATACCTAACCGAAAATTAAACTATAGATTAGATAACCAGCACCTTGATTCGAGGTGCGATCCTTTTCGTTTCCACAATATCCATTGCTTTATGTTCGTAGTCGAGCAGACGAAGATATCCAAGTTTTATTTAAAGATCGTCTATTCAAAAGGAAAAGGATTTTCATTCCGAACGTGTCACCATCGAACGATAAGGGTGCTGCTTCATTTCGCAAAATCTGGGAAACACTTAAGTACCTACTTCGTACGTGTGTACCAAGTACATTTAATAAAGCGTTAAAGGAACCTCTTTCTGTCTCTGTTAGCCTCTGCCTAAGCTCTAAGATTTAGATATAGTTAGGTACCTACGTTACGTAGATTTATGTTTACTTTCCTGTATAGAAGGTAAGTAAGATGTAAGACGCCAGCACATTAAGCTACCAAACTGTCAAATTCTTCCAATTGAAAATGAACGTTGTGCTTTTGAAATAAAGTTGAAAAACTATCAAAGAGATTTGGCAGATTGGGGTAATTTGATGTGCTGGCCTGTGGCCTCTGTACCATTCATTGCACTTTTTGTGTACAGCCGCAAGCGCATCAGGTTATACCAATCAGTCAAATTTCTCTAAATGATTTTGAACCTTAAAACGTTGACGGTTAAGTTCAAGATCTATTAAGAAAATGTGACATACTTATTGAAGTATTTAGATTGTTGTAACTTGATTTCCTGGCGCTATGTGAACCACGTTTCACTAGCAGATTTAAAATTAATAACTAAGTAGTTCAAACTAAAAAGGTTTTCGCATGTAATCAGCGTGTGCTGTTACGTAAACAACACTAGACGCTTTTTATATGAAAGATACAATTAACGTTTTAATTAATATGCAAATGATCACGAGAAACGCGCTCATAAAGTGAGCCTTCTTTTGAAACGAGTCTAACTAAGATTGCTTGATTGCGTGCGCGATTGTTTTTAAACGTTCCTAGAGTTACCTATTTATGTGGTTATGGACTCCTTACTTAAGTATGTAGGTATGTGTACTTAGCTCAGATCAACTATCGAATCGATCAACGATCGATCGATCGCGATCGATCGAAAAACACAGTGACTAATAGGCAACACTAGAGATTGCAAAATCCGGATTTTCTTAATCCGGAGAAATACAAATATTATCTGTTAAAATTGGTTTTGACTGAAATCCGAAAAAAACGAAGTTGAGTTTTAAAAACCGGATTTTTAAAAGTCTTGTAAATCCGGATTTTTCAGTTATATTCGAATTTCGAAGAATCCGGATTGCAATCCCTAGGCAACACCATAGGTACCGTAAAACGGGGTGAATAGGGTTGCAGGGGTAAATCGGGACGAAACTTTAAAAGCGACTTAAGCATTAAATAATATAGTTTGTGGCCATAAAGGACTCGTAATGTGTTTACTTACTGTATAATAATTAATGATCAATTGTTCTGGTTGGCGATAAACGAAATTAATTCAATGTTAAAATCCATTAATAAGTTTCGTTCCGATTCACCCCTGCGTACCTATTTACCCCGTTTTACCGCAATAACTTAAGCGAACCTTCGCTTCGAACAGAAGTCAATGCAAAACAGTTTCTAATACTAAAACGTAGTCTACTTAGTAATATGATTTTTCGACCGTAAACAACACTTATTTAACAGAAATCAGAAGGTAGACGACGCTAGCAGATTAAGCTATCCCAATCTGTCAATTATTCCCAATTGAACATGAACCTTATTTCATTGTCATAAAGTTGAAATCTAATAAAGAAATTTGTTAGATTAAGTTCGCTTTGATCCAGGTTACTTATTAGGTACAGAGGTCAGCACATCAAGTTACCACAATCTGTCAAATTTCTTTGATAGTATTTCAACTTTATTGCAAAGACATAAGGTTCATTTTTAATTGAAAAAAAATTACAGTTAGGGATAGCTTGATGTGCTGGCGGCGTCTGTAGGTACCTACGTAAATACTCAATTTCTTTAAAAACTTATTTGTTTTCCAGAGAATGTTATCTATTAAACGAAAGCCCGATATAAAGCATGAATCATTGATTAAATTAAATAGATATCATTGGAATCAATCGTAAATAAGGAATGCTTTTCATTTAACGATATAGGTAAATCAAGATAGTCGTCTTTAGTCTGTCCTTATCAAATTGATTAAGGATACCAAACGACCGAAGGTATTTCTTACGTCGAAGAGTTGATAACACCATCGGATATCGTAGGAGTCACACATTCTTACATACCTATGTACAGCACATCAAATTACCACAAACTGACAAATTTTCTGAATCGATTTTGATCTTAACAATAAACGCTTTTAAGGTTTAAAATCATTTGGAGAAACTTGACAGTTTGGTATAACTTGATTCGCTGGCGACTATACATAAATGGTAGTAAAAATTAACTACAAGAATGGTATTTCCCTGAAAAACCATACAAACTCTCCAAATCGTCACCTAAATGCGTAAACATAATAATGAAATTGCTTCTGAAAGGAACAAAATAATCAACAAATTAAAATGAACAATGCTCGATAATATCAGAATTCCAAGGGTATCATAAAAGTATTGGAGCCACCCCATCTGCTTCCATGGGGAAAGCAGATTAAAGGATTAAAATCAGGTGAACGGGCAGCAATAACGTGCACCCCATTGTTAAAAATCATTGCGGAAAAAGGGTTGTCGTGGCCAAACAAACAGAATTCGTTGAGCGAAAAACCAGAAACATGCCATACGTACAAGATATGCTTCGAAATGACCAATCGATCAATAAGAACAAGTCAACACGATTCTTTTAGTCGATGATGATGACAATTAATGCAAGGAGGTAAGGACCGGCCGACCTTTTTTCTGAAAACCTCAACGTGAAAACTTAAGGTGAAATGAGCAGTCAACGCATTAGGTGGAATGACAGGTGACTTCACCTAAGTTTCCATAGCGGGATTTTCACAAAATAAGACGGCTGGAATAGCTATATGGTGTGGTCGTTTGAAAGAAGAATGGTTGAAATAAACTATGAAATACGTTTATCATTTTCCGAATCTTGTATAGATCAAACTATTGAGTTGTTTTTAGATTGCATAAGTCAGTGCAATTCTTGTTTCTTTTGATAGAATGTAACAAGCTCCATAATTATTAGCTAAGTTATTTATCAATTTGTCTCGATACGTTAGATATAATTCATTAAGCTTGTAGACTTAATTAAAAAAAACGCAATATTTATATCTGCTGTCAAGATTCCGAAACCTTACGTAGTTATAGTTTAGTAAAAAATTCTAACTTAGTCCGGAGTTAGTAATTTCAAATTCTTTACCCTTTTTCTACGTACAAAGGCTAGTAAATCAAGCTATCCCATTCTGTCAAACTTTGTTAGATTTTCAATTTTGTTAAGGTTCTTGTTCAATGTAGCTTGTAATTCTGGCGTTTATGCTTGTTGGGTATGCTTACTTTGGAAGCTAAAAAGTGTGCTAAAACAGAATATTCAAAAATGTTGTATAGACTCTTTGACTGACCATGAAACCCTGATCAGTTAGCAAGTTGAAGCTATTTGCTCGTTCCAAAAATACTGACCCCAACTAAATCCCGCCCGTATAGTTGCCGACTACCGGACGTGGCCCTACATAACACGTAGGTATGTGACCTGACCGGGCTCCCAGCTGATCGGAAACCGGTCCGGCCGGTTCCCGACTAATTTATATTGTAATTCATTTGGAATCGTTATTAGAACCCAATGGCCCTTAGTGGGTTATTGCGGACTAACGAGTCGGCCCACGGTTTAGGAACCAAGTGGTTACGACGATTTAGAACTAATGTTCTAGGGAACAGCAAAATATTTACATTGATTTAAGTATTTTAAGTAGTATTTAAGTACCCCATGTAAGTACATCATGAAGTAATAATATTTGTATTTTGTACTTACAGGATAATTTTAAGTATTTATTGATTTATATATAAACTTCGTCAAAATTCCCACTGATTAGAGTTTTCTATAGTGTATCTCAGTCCTATTTTGTTATTTTTATATTGAACAGTAAATAAACTAAGACAATGTAATTTATCCGCGAACCTCACACACGTTTTTTTATTTTAATGGAATTCGCTTATCAACAAGAAACAAAATAAATAAAAAAATAACTGCTATTTCTCACGAAACAAATTCCAACAATGAGATGAAATATCGGAGTAGCAGAGGGGCGAGGAGCCAAAACGAAAATTATGAAAGGAAGCACGTGCTGGTGTTTCTGTCTCGCTCCAATGTATAACTCCGTCCTATACTATCACTTCTCGTACTACAGAGTAGGACAAAATATAAGGTTAACTCCGTCAGACTGACAAGAAATATCTGTACAGTATTTTCATTAACACTATACTATTAAGTTTATGCTCTTTTTTAAATCGAAATAACGATTTTAGCGTTACATTTGGAAATATTTTTTAAATTATAACATTCGAAAATCAATACCAAATCAAAAAAGTGCCTATCAGTTTATTTTATTAAATAAAATATCCATTTATTTTATCGCATCAATAATCTTGATACGACGTGTACGTTTCTTCTATGCTTGAATTACACTGTGTATCCTATCAGTTGACCTTCACCGTAACGTCTCTGTCTAACGCTAGCATTCCAAGCGCAAGTGCGTCTCTTTCACTCCTACGGCTACAACTGCCGCGGCGCTCCGTATAACTCCTCGTACTTACTGTGAGCCTAGTATCACGCGCGCTGAAGAAAAGGGTTTATCCGACGCCGAATGACCCGGATGCAACTAGGATTTTCCGAGCATAGAAACTATTTAGTTTTTCGCGACACAGACTTTATTTTCCGATAAAAAAACAATCAAGTTTTTTTTATTAATTTTTGTTATTTATTTTGATTTAAATTGATAAATATTACAGGTGAATGTCACATGAAATTAGATGTTTTGATTTTTGTGGCAAATATGGCAGTGGTTGGTTTACATAATTTTTCATGCTAGGAAATCTAGGCCACAGTTAATAGCGTCCCTATTCTAGAATTAAAATAGCTGCACGTCGCATCGTCGTTGCGTGGTCAGCGTAGTGAAGCGTAGCGTAAATAGACTGACGCGACGTCGCTTGTGGTCGCTCAGCCAACTAGTTGCTTGCGAATTGCGATCAATTTTATTTTTGTTTCTATTTGTAAGAAAAACTTCATTGGTGCAGTTAAATAGTAATTTAAATTAACATTATAGAGCTACATCTTATATTACCTACCTCAGTTGAAAACCCTGAATGCTGACCGGTCCCAACTTCTCATGTCTTCAAAATGATACTTTTTTTTTAAGGTGTATTCTTATTTTATGAAAATTTATGTGAGGATTTCCTAAGTTCTTTCACTTAGGTTTCATTTAATTTACCGGTAGGCGGTATGTGTTTGATTGAATTTTAATATTTAATATCATAGTCTCATCTGTAAATATGTATCTATTTATCAGATACATAATTCTATATGAACATATTATTTATTATTATTTAATTTATTTATTCATCCAACTGGAACGTAATTACAAAATACTTCAATCGAAAAGTTTAGGTTGATGGTCATCATCTGTCTCCATCTCGATCGAATTCAAATTCGGGTTCGAGAGCGGACGACGATCGAACTCTTACAAAAATCTACCAGGGCACCATGAATGTGTGGAGTTGGTTATGTTTAGCGCGTCGAACAAGTTGTTGTTTCCGTTGATTCATAGGAATGTAAACTTTAATGATACTAGCAAAACGGTATAAATTCGCGCATCAAAATTATTTGGTTTTAAGTTATAAGATCAGAAAAGTACATGAATGTATTAAAATAATAGTGGTGTGCAATGCGCAACGTTTTATATTATTCGTATAGAATAAAAAAATGTCTTCAAATTATTTTTCAGAATAACTTTCTTTTTCTTACAGTAAAAATATTTTCGATACTATCCCCAATGGCAATTAGTGATTGTTTAACATAACACTTAAGTGGGAACAGATTATCTATAATTACATTTATAATGCAAATAAATGTCAACATGCACATTTAATAGCAAAGTCAACATTTTTATATCCAAACAACATGGGCTGGGGTGAGATATGGCACCCTCTTTGCGCCACCCCTCACAGCACAATACTTTGATGCAATATAACATTTATTACACCGAAATAAGGTATACAATTACTTAATAAAGTTTACGAAGGGTTCGTTTAGGCTACTTAAAATTTTTAGGCATGCTTTTACGGAATTGAAAACTTTAAGTGAAAATATCTATAAATACCATAGGATTTATTAAGTTAGTGATTAAGAAGTGGACCCTAGTCCTAGGTTAAACTGCGAGATGCTTATTCCAAAAGTAAAAGAAGAGGAGAGAAGTTGGCAAGTAGTATCTAGTATCTACCGCTGATTTATTAGTCCTGCTTGAGTTTTTGTAGACATTTTGAGATAAGGTAGTCAAATAGTTACAAAAAAATGTAGCGGTAGTCAGCGGCGATAATTTTCTGTTAATTAAATTTATCCTTTTAATAAACATAATCTTATAAATTATCGATGTATCAGATTTAATCGATTGCTACTAAATATTATCTTAGTTTTCCTAGACAGTCAATTATTAAATAATCGAGCATTTAGCGGACACATTAATTTGATTGCATGCTCGTCGGAAATCAACCTTTAAGGTCTGTATCGATTAATTATTACTATATACAAAAACGTGTATCTGTAAGATTGATGATGTCCAAACTTATGATGCTAGTTATTATTATTTTATCTTCAAAATCAGGTCTATTCTGAGAAAGAGAGAGAGAGAGCTGTCAGTCCACTAGATAGGTATTTGTACTATTGAAAATTCACTTCATCTAAGTTTATTTATACAGTATAGATCAGAAATTAGTTACTGACGCAGGTACAGAATATAATAAGTAATTTGTTGCTATGAAGTAAAGAATTTGAGTTTGAGAACATTCAATTTTTTTTAAGTTGCTATAAAATAAAGAATTTGTGTTTGAGTTTGAGTTTGAGAACATTAATTTTTTTCTTTCATGAGGGTTCTTTTGCCTATTAAAAATAAGTTAATTGAGTATTACATAGAACAAGAATTTGATTGGGATAACATTATTAGTCATGAACTATTAACCGAGTAATTAACTGTAAACTATGATTGATGCGGTAGCATTGAGAGCTAAATTAGTAAAGTTAACCGGCGGGCGTCCATCTGTTTACTGTATAAAACACAATTCGTAACAGTCATTTATTCAGGCACCGTGAATTATTTCTTTATTGACCCAAATATAGTCGTTATCAATGTCAGTTTTCATGCCCAATCGTCAAAATGTAGGTATGTGGACAAAGCCGTCTTTAACTTATTGCAGGCTCTGGGCCCTCTTTTTTCACATGGTACCTATGAAGTTGTTTTAAAAAATGTGCAACATTCGATGATAGACTATCAGTTGTTTTTTTTATTCAGGTTAGACAAGAAAGAAGGATACTTCGAAAATTCGAGTTATTTTTGAATACGAGTTATATGTATATAGCGGAAGTAACGCGGCAGAAACAGCTCGCAATATCAATGTTGCGTTTGGAGAGGGGAAGGAAGGAATATTAGATCGAATTGTGACATGTACGTTAACCGTAAGCGAAAAATGCAATGGCTGACCCTAGGTCAAATGCCGCAACAGTGTCCTAAATCAAAGCTTACCAATAAAAAGGTAATGGTAACTTTTTGGTGGTCTCAGCATGGTGTTATTCACTATAGCTTTCTCCGATCTGGTCAAGCAATAACGGCAGATGTCTGTACTGATGGACTGTGCCGAACTCCGAACAATTATAGCAAAACTAGCAGTGAAACAGCCCCGACTCATGAATCGATCTTCACGATTATTGCTCCATGATAACGCGAGACTTCATACAGCACGAGAAACCGTTATAGCTGTACAGGAACTGCAATTAGGAACCATTCGTCACCCTCCGTATTCGCCAGACCTTGCTCCAACGGATTACCATTTTTTTCGTGATTTGGTCAATTTTCTACGTGATAAAAAGTTTTCTTCTCAGGAGGCAGTACAAAATGCTTTCACAGTTTGTCGAATCTAGATCACGAGAGTTCTATCGCAAATTGATCGACGAATGAATGATCTTATTAGATGGCAGCAATGTATAGATAATAATAAAATAATAATATATGAATGATTATTATATGTATATATGTATGATTATTTTGATTAAATAAATATGTGTAATTAAAAAAAATACGAATTTCAATTATTCAGTACAAATCGGCAAATTCATACTTTAACCCCTAATATAATCCACAAAAGTAACTCTATTAACATTCACAGGTTAGTACTTAAGAATCTACATTTATGTTGATTGAAGAGGAACCCTTCTCGATTTGAGATGGGCAAAATGGTTAAACACTCTTTCAAAATCGAGGTTTTTGAGCACATCACATTCTATGTACAGAGGCCAGCATATCAAGCTACCCCAATACGTCATATTTCTTTGATAGATTTTCAACTTTATTACAAAAAGAGTAAGGTTCATATTCAATTGGAATTATTTGACATGTGCTGCCGTCAGTACATAAGCGACAAACTGGTTAATATTGTAGTCAGTAATTTAGGTACGATTTATTCAAATCAAAAAGTTTCACGGCAATAAATATCGTTTATCGTTTAGTGATCTGGCAGGGACTAGGGGGCCCCTATCGATCACGGGGCCCTGGGCAGTTGCCCAGAGTGCCCAGTGGGAAAGAGGGGTCTGTATGAGGATGTATGTATCTATGAATTGATTCCGAATGAAGACCGCAAGATAAATCGTGAAATATTGCCCAAGTAAGTAAGTACTGTGGCTATTAATAAATTTGTAAGAACATCACTATATGTATGTGTTTACTTCTTTGCGTAGGGAAATTGGGAATACAAAAAGGTATATAACACAAATCTAAAAAAAACTTATTTGTTATAAAAAATGCTCCTCAGTATTAATAAACACCAAAATTGTGTCGTTATAATTATTATCATTATAAATCGTAACGTCAAATCAGAACCTGTCAGTTCCTCCCTAAGTCCCCAATCGACGGTTATCTACACTCTGTTGTCATCTCTAGATCGTCTCGACTGTACGCAACGTAGACGGACGGATAGAAACGTCACGGAATGTACCAGGGGCGCAGTAGCAGGCAGGCGGTACCTATATGGGATCTGCTCGACAGTCGCCGGCTAGGGTCGAGCGAGGGTCGCACAGTGCGGGGGAGAGTGTCTTGTAAGTAACTTTAAGGGTTGTCACTTGTCAACGCGTTTTTTGTTACTTATTTTACTTTCGATACGAAATTGGAATAGATTCTTTAAAAATGCAGCTCATTTTAATTAAAAGCTAAGTTATTCACCTAAGTTGTTTAAAAACAAAATGTCTTTGTTTGCTCCAGAATTATTGTAACATGTTGTTGCATAGTAGCTTACCTCGTCATAAAAATGTATTACTTACATTTCTACACTATTTCCAGCATGAAATATTGGTAAGTAAGTACATGAATATACATGAAATAACCGCTGAAATCGCGGTAAGTAATGCTATCTGCCAATTGCCATAACGTGACTAGTAAAAACTATGTAATGTCATAAATTGGCGGACGTTGCCAGCCCTGGCCCACGGATTGGCGGGAAGCGCGCCAAATGTTTGTGACGGGCGGTCGGGGGCGAATTGCTACGACGTGATTAGAAATATTCTACTCGTGGGTTGTAATACGCCAGCCACTGGCGATGAAGAATATCTCGAGCTTAAAGATTCCTACAATTCCTACCCTTAGCCCGACCCCAAATCCCAACCCGATAACAAATTTACAACTAAGTAATCACAATAATGGTACAGTAGGTATGATACAAAATTTCCAGTCTCGTATTGAATACGAATGTCGTATTTAGTACGGGCCAAAAACTCGATAGAAAAGGTATTTCATGAAACATCTAAGTACTTAATTAACATTCAAAATGGTGAATTTAGAAGTTTTAAATTTCTTATTTGAACATAAAGCAGTAATACTGTAGCTTCCCCCATCAGTGAAAGAGTTTTTAGAAAGATCGGAATAGTTGTTCCGAATATTTCGTCCTACGTACAAACTCATAAAAACCTCTTCATAATAGGTATTAGTATAGATAATTAAATTAAAATACACGTACAGACGCCAGCACATCAAGCTATCCTTAACTGTCAAATTTTCTCAATTAAAAATGAACCTTATGTCTTTGCAATGAAGTTGAAATACTATCAAAGAAATCTGACAGATTGTGGTAACTTGATGTGCTGGCCTCTGTACAATTCAAAATAAAATAATATTTCCCATATTTCTTATCCAGCCGCGTAGTTGTTACGTTACCCGACACTATCTCTTAACTTCTCAGGAAAACCCTTGTAATAAGGTAAGATAGTTTGTTCTCGTATATAAATAATTACCTACAATGAATGTTTCTGGGAAGTCGTTCGAATTCATATTACCTTCTATCTACCACGTAAATACCGAAATTAAAAATAAGCGACGAATGTTTTTACTGTTTACTTATCGTTAATTCGCTACAGCAAAATAATATGATGCATAATATCCGGTTTAATTAATAGGACAAAAATAAAAGGGACTATTTATAAATACACAGTGAGGACAACCCTAATCTGAAATGCCAATTAGGTAAATACACAAACACTTCATTTCAGCATTCCTAGCACTGAACGTATCAAAATACAAGGAATTCATAATGATCGTCACAGTTAGCCCACGTGTTTTCGACCACTTGCTGTGTGTGTGTGGCATTTATTTATCTAATCGTTGTCAAACATTTTGTAAACAGAATGAACCTCTAATGCAATGCAAATAAGGGTGAATTTCATATTTTCGATAAATGTGCATCAATCTCACTTTAACGAAACTGACTACTTCTCAAATTCGTGGTGCCCTGGTACATGAAAGTCAACTTTGTAGTTTCGACACAATATCTCATTTAGCAGGGGAGTATAGAAACAAACGGCCGATGCATCCAGGGGTGGTACAAAAGGTTTGGGGTGACTAATAAGTAAGTATTGATTTTTTTTATATTATTTAATTTTTAGAACGATATAATTATAATAATGGTGATAGAAATAGAACAAATATTTTGTGTAAGCCTGCTTAACCGAGGAAACCTAAAAAGAAAGTCAACGTTATAATTTTAACCAAATTATTTACTTTAGCTTGAGAGGAGGTCGATAACTATTAATTTCTACTTGTTAAAGGGTGTCTTTTTTGTAGGTAGTATTTATTGTACAGAGCAAGCTACCTCTATCTGTCAAATTTCTTGGATAGTTTTCAACTTTATCACAAACGCATAAGGTTCATTTTCAATTGGGAAAATTTGACAGTTAAGGATAGCTTGATGAGCTGGCGTCTGTACCTATGATTTTTGCAAAGTAAGCAGGTGTGGACTAAATTTATTTCGCAAAAATTTTCACTCTTGAACAATAAGATTTTAACTTCTAGGACTTAGTGTCAGTTTCACCAATGTAACTAAACGCGATCACATCTAAACCACGTTCAAGACAGGTGTCAATAGCCCACAAAAAAAATAATGACACTGACAGCTCTTCAACGGACGGTTTATGTCCTGATCGCGGTCAGTTTCAATGTCGAAATTCGACATTAGTAAACTTATTCCAATAAAAGTAAAATAATCTCGTGACTCCTCCCCTTTGCGGATATTACACATCGATAAAGACAGAAAGACGATGATTTCGTTTGTGTACTTAATGCAAATGCTATTCCGCTACAAAACGTAACATGGAAAGGAAACATAATTTGGAAAGTCGCATGTGGAACACACATCGACGACCTGGCATATATACAGCGGGCTCAAAAAATAAAAACGGAAGATTTTTTATTATTATTTTATTCATGTATTATAAAAGCCACCGCGAGCGCAGTTACAGTAATTGTAAACCTGTGATTAGCATGTAATTGGTTGAGCCGGTGCGACTTTGCTGTGTAAATAATTTTGAACGTGATAATATCCGGTCGCTTTCGCGATGTTATCTGTGTAGAACGGGAGCCAGGTCCGTATTCCGCACATAAAAATACTGTTCCTTATGTACCTTTTTTGCCTTGGGACAAATTAGTTTCCTACAATAAAATTTATTTTATTTTTGTAAATTTTTGATGCTACAAGAATTACATTTGTAATTTAAAAAGTTTTATACATTGTTTTTTTTTTTCATATAAATAATAATTAACTGGAGTTTATATTCAATTGGCAAAATAGCCATTTATGGAAGTTAAGAATAAAACTTTAGCTGTTAATAGTAGCTATCTACTAGGTATCTACCTATTCTTGAAAGTACACAATTATAAAGGTAAGTTATTAATTAACTTAATTAATTCGCCGCTTTATTGTGTCACGGACACCTTCGTCGTAAAAGAGCTAGTCAAAATGTTAGTGTAACATAAAACTTAACGACGTATCGCTTATATTACGTTACCTCTAATACTTATTACTAGGTTACAATTATTTACGTCCGTAGAAGCTTTCTGTCCGTTTTTTAAGAGGCAAACTCGCATAATTTTTACCAATAACTTCATAAGTATACCTAAAAGTAGCATTTGCAATACCAAGTGTGTAAAAATATCAGGGCTCTGAACCGGTTTAAAAAGAGCGGTTAATTTCGATGAAATACCGGTAAATATATCGTTCCTTCATTAACCGGTTAAACAAGTGAACTGTTCATATGTAACCCAAATGATAAAGGTTACCGGTTACATAAGCACAAACGGTTTTGACACCCGAATTAACCGGTTAATTCCGTAAGTCGTAAATATTTTTCGTCTACTTTTTTAACACTTCCAACAAGTTACGAAATTTGGTGAAGGAAGACGGTGGCGGCGACGTTGAGAACTTGCATGCGACTTGATGCGACTATTTTGTAACTAAATGACATCGCAACGTCTTGACCGTGCTTCTGAGTGGCGGGGGCGGGGGTGTTCAAATTTGGTTTTAACCGGTTAATTTTCACTTTCAAAACCAAAATTCATTAAAAACCGGTTTCCCACATATACCGGTAAAAACCGGTAAAGTGCAAACCTTAACCTAAATCGATTTCGGTTTGGGGTCAATGACCGTAACCGGTTAAGAATTTCAACCGGTTTCCGAGCCCTGAAAAATATATTTAAACATAATGCTATTAATTTTATAAAAAAGAAACAATAAGACTAGCGACACGTTTTTATCGAAAGTTTTATAAAAACTTTCATGCCAAATATAGTAATTATTTGTGACTGAATTGAAAAACCTTGTTTGTAACAAAAGTTTATTAAGAAATAAACGCAATTTATTGCTGAAAAATAAAAGTATGGCTTTATGAAGGCAGTTGCAAGCCAAAATAGTAATAAAATTGATCGTAATTTAACCATTGAATTAACAAACGTCGTCTTTTACGTCTTCAATAGTTTAAGCATTTACGTCGGTGGCAGGTGTTGGCATAACGTCCTACATTTATTCACTGCTCAACCCCCTCGTATCGATTTGGTCATGCAATGGCGTATTTGTAAGGTTTATACGATATATGTTTATTATATTGCCACTTTATTTTGTATTGGGTTGTAAAACAAGCAAATAATGTAAAGATTTTATCAGAATTTATTCTTTGAACACCTTTTTATTGTGGACGCCATGTGTCGATGTCTCTAAAACTGCAAAAGAATACCATGTCGGACGGTTAAAAGTTGTCATAAATATTTCATAATGTAGATACAAAGAGACAAACAGATTACCAATTTAGTTTTTAAATCTTAATTGTTTAGCTATATGTAATGCTGAAATACTACGTATCGGATAGTGATGTGTTAATAGATGATGCATAAAAATAGCAGTGTTCATCGACTTAATAAGCAGTGTTACCTAAGATACGTGTATCCACAATCATTTTGTAATAAATTATAATATACAGTAACTTATGAGAACTATTCAGTATAATGATGTAGTAATTGAATGATCATATTAGATTTTATTAAAGTTTCAATTCGCAATAAAGTTTCCCGCGTGTAAAATATTATTAATATATTCTGTGCACGATTGCTGATCTGATACTATCTATGGTATGATATTTACAATAATAAGGGCCGCTAGAATATAAAATATTCATTATATAATAATTGCAATTTACAGCCGAAACATCGTCTGCCTCATTGTAATTACTGAAAAACCACCTGCTTGCGCAGTTAATTGATATGTTAATGAGCTTAATCAGTAACTTGTTTTTTTTAATAAGCAGTAAGTATAATATCAACTTTGTATCGTCTTTTATTTCTCTATCAAAGATTTCGTTCTCAGGTTATCACAATTCACAAATTCGGTACCTATAAAGCTCACTTAAAGTGTTTCTACGCATACGCAAGTACATTTTTGTTTTAAATTCCGGTTTCTAAACAATGAACGAAGTCGAGTAAAAACACACTAATACCTCGTGGCCACTTGCAACATAGACACGAACGTTGCATACGTTACAAACCAGCCAGTAATATCTGATTAGCATATAATTGTCGGATACAGACGCGCTTTTATGCCATAAATCTCCTTTACAAAGGCCGATACGCACATACTTACACATAATTATAACTATACTTATTGACCAGAAACTAAATGTCGAGCTATGTTCTCGTGGAACTGTGGAGGAAAACTTCACATAGCTATGGCGTTCGACATGATAGGGCAAAATATGTACGTTTTTTTTATTGTAAACAGGGAAAATTATGGCCAGTTATGATGAACGTCTTTATGAAATTCGTTTGCGTTTCATGAGTTGGTAATAGGACATGTTTGGGATGGTCGTTGAATTTTTTCTTTGTTGGAAAGTTATGCAGAACACACCTATGCAGGAGCCTATTATAATAGAAACATAAAAATAAAAGCCGGTATCTGCCGCCCTCTACCAGAAGTTAATTGGTTGCTAGCCTTAGGGTTTTTGAATAAACACTGATTTCTCTTTGTAGTCGTAGAAATACCCACGCTTATAAAATTAACCAACAAAAGACACTTGGGACCGGCATCTCTTGAATTGCAAACTATTCTTGCACCTCAAGTGATAACAAGCTAAGTTTGGTGTAAATTATGTTTGTATACCAATCTATTTAAATATAAAACAGACACGAAACCTTCTTCAGTCGTAAATACCAAATCATAGTGGCACTACCACACATCGTCAAACACGCGACCTAAAACGGTGGCAGAACAGAAGCTAATTTGAAATGACGGCGATTCAAATGCCCAAATATGTTACAATTTTCACATTCGATCGATAATGTCTAAGACGTCGATGCCTACCGGCGCCATTCAAAACGGTAGCATGCTATTAAAGTAAATGCCGAATTCAAATTGAGATCCTCGAATGAAATGAGGTGAAGAAAGATTTATTTGTCTTATAACAACGTTAAGTTTGTTAACGTGCCGTTTTTGAAACGATGATGGTTCAATGCGTATTCGAATATGAGTAAGCATAGAAATAATTATTGCATTAAATCCCATCATGTTTAGCGCATTGAAAGCTTTGTTACCAGGCGTCACGAGAATAAATACACGCAAAAACGTAACATCCTAATGTTCACAATAATAATTTTCAGTTCTTAGTTACCTATTTTAAAAGCAAGCTTCTAAGTTTGCAACAATGTAGCGCCTTATTGTTTATGCTTGCACATAAATAATGGGTATTAGGCACAACGACTGTTGTTATTTATTCATTGGATGTAGCTATAAT
Organism: Hyppa rectilinea; assembly: GCA_951799385.1. Classification (NCBI taxonomy): domain Eukaryota; kingdom Metazoa; phylum Arthropoda; class Insecta; order Lepidoptera; family Noctuidae; genus Hyppa; species Hyppa rectilinea. The sequence goes on along the minus strand of OX637309.1, from coordinate 1,534,455 downwards.
TCAAGGTAGTATCAAAAACTGTGCTCGCGTGATCGAAGCGATTCGGCGCGATGCCGCGATAACAGTGCGATTTCATTTCAAACGCGCAATCAATTAAACTAGACATTTGACTTACGAGTCCGAACGTTCGATTTTGTTTTTATTGGTTTCAGCGGAACGAAATCCACGTCGATTTTTTATTCGAGCCGACGAGTAAATAATAACGGAACACGGAAGCCTTTGTAATAAACTACAAAAAGTGGAGCAACCTGTAATTTGTCAAGTCAACGCACATCATATTGAGCATTACCGCGACTTAAGTTCACTTGTCAAATAGCTGGATTACCCGGCCTTCAATAAAGTTTAATTTACTTTTTTTCATTACCAAGCGCATCTAGGTAAATACATAGTAGTACCAGGCCAACAGAGACAGCAAAGAGGTTGTAGCGAACGTCGATGGCGCTATCGATATTTTCTGTCACACACACACACAAATGTGATGACAAAATGCGTAGCCTAATATTTTTCTGTGGTTTAGTTCGTCGTGTGATAAGATTGAAATAGCAATCTGTGTCTGCAAACTTGAGTCTTTATCTTTTGTCTACATACAAAAACTAACTTACCGATATCGTGCATGCGCTGTTGGTTGTCTTTTTGAGATAACGCTGCCAGGAGACCTGCATCTCCTACTCGCTGTCGGGCGACCGCAATACCAACAGGAATAGAACCTGCGATACAAAACATTGTTAACAAAGAAAATAGGATTTCCTAAAAATAAAAACTGTGTATCAACCGAAATGGCCAAATTAATTAGAAATAATAAAAATAAGATAATCAATAATTTAAGATTTAATTTTGCTAGATTTAATTTTATTTAGGTATCTCATATTTAATTTATTTAAGTACTCTATTCATTAATAAAAGTTGAGAACAAAATGCCGCGATTATGGGTGGTGGTAGTATTTTCATCGCTGTCTCGCATAATACGGTACAAATGTACTAGGCAAGCATCACATCATAGAAGGTAGAACCGTAGAAGCTTACCGTTGTTTAGCGACGCCGGTATCGCCGGAGGCGGGTGGTCTGGCTTGTTACCAGGCGACGCTTGCTCAAGCTTGACGGCAACCAGTTCTGAAACTTGGACGTGTTGCGGTTCCCGTTTCACCTGAACTTGCACATTTTGTCCCGTAACCCCAAGCCAGGTTACAGGATTTGTTCGACTACAACCACTGTCCGCGTGCATTACCTATTGAGGAGAATTATTTCATCAGTGAAATAGGTCTAGTCAACGATGCGTTTGAAATAATAATAAAATCCTAAACTATTAAAAATAAAAAATCGTTTCTTACAAAAAATATAGCAGTATTGATATCCATTTTCGCTACCTTTTTAGGAGAATTTGTGAGGCAAGTGTTGCATGATCGTTTGGCCTGTTCGGTCTTGATGGTAAGCGGCTGCATAACGCCGATATTGTCCAGCATCTGCCGCTGGTCACCGGGACAACATAAAGAATCAGGAAGACAGGCTTTGCCCAGTTTAGCTTCTTCCATTTTATTATGATCCCTGGGTCCATGAGAAAAAAAAACAGAATTACTTTTTGAAAAAAAAAACGAATTAAAGTAAAATAATATAAAAGGCAGGCAGTCTAGAGTACCTATGAAATTAAGCGTTTCCAGTAACGGCAAGAGAAGGATGCAATATTTTCCATTTTCCAGTAGCCAGTTTCTGAATATCCGAACATTCACAATAATATAGTGATCCTAAGTTGCCGCTTGTTTTGGTTGATACCTATACATGGATAATGGATGCGCAAAAATGTAACCAGTCCTATCCTAGCGCGAAATTGTATACCAACCTGTGTAGAAATTACTAGACTAGTGATAAACAACAACAACAAATCAACCGTGCATCGCGATTCTCACCGTAGCGGAGTCTGCCGACACCGACGCATCAATTTCATTTCCAATTTGCGTTTACCTACAAATCGCAGACGAGTCATTCGACTTCACGACTTGCAAGTCCTTAAATCACAAAAGCGTGTCATCATCTAAAACTTACTTGTCGGTAAGGAGTACCCGCTGCGAGCAGTTGAGCAACTCCAGTTGCAGCGGCGAATAGGGGGAGTTGGGCGGAGGAGTCGGCACGCCGAACGTAGACAGGGACGTCGAGAACAAACTCTCCGTCACTGGAACAACTGGATTCATTAACCTTTTGAGTTATGTGACCTTAGTACATCGTAGTATTTTAGTGCTTAAACTACCATTGCGGAATGATACCCTAGTAGTTAGGTCTTTCATACAAGCACTAAGACGTTAAGCTATTTCTATATCGCTCCGACCAGGAGAGTTTAGCACGTTCATGTTACAAGTTTTGCTGATTGTATTGTTTATATTAAATGGATATTGTTTAATTATTTTATAACAACATACCATGACGCCAGTATTCAAAGGATTGGGCAGAGGCCATTTTAAACAGGGGCGAAATTGATTCACAGTAGATAATATAATAACGTTTAATAATTAATAATTATGAATTTATGAATCCGATTGTTTTGATTGATTAATACAGAAATTCAGAAGATTTAGTTTCACATTTGCATTCGATACAACTTTTCCCGTACGCTCGTCGAAGCCAGACAGTCTTTAAAAATACGAGCTAAAACCGGCCCAGCGACTAACAAAATAAACTAAACATGAACTCTTTGGACATTAGCGAACAAAGAATCTATTTCTGTCGAGGCCCAAGGGATCTAAGACCTTAATTACTGAGTGTCAGTCGACAGCCGGCAACTCCTGCGCGCGCACACATGTGTTCATATTTATGTCGCATACTTGTCATGTACCATCGTATACGCATTAGGAAATAACATAACATCACGGCGTATTTCCCGAAAGGTACGGCAGAGATCTACATCTCTCATCATATCTCATATTTCACCAGTTATGCTAGTCCCATATAACAGGGGGGGCGAGAAAATTGCCATCAATCGGATAGAAATCCCAACTCCGGGTCCAACTCCGGGTTGGTATTAAGATTCGAAAAACCGAATAACACCGACCCGGGAATCGAACCCAAAACCTCAAACTCAGCCAGTAGCGCTTGCGACCACTAGACCAAGCAGGCATTAGGCAATAAATAAACTTTAACGTACTTCCCTGGTCTATTGAAAGACCAAGGTCGAAAAAAACAAGAACAAGAGCCTTACAAAAAACTTTTTCATCTCAAACAAATAACTTTTCCTTCAAGTTTGGAACATTTTATTGGGTTCATGTTTTGCCTTGATATCGTTTTTCTTTGAACCTAATTTTAAACGTACGAGTATGTAACCCTACCCGCAATAAATTGGGATAGGACATGCAGATCACGGTGACACGTTTATCTTAGATACCGTTGAGATAGATCGAGCGGTGGGGCAGTCGAACTATCGCAAAACTATCTATCGGGCGTACATTATCTTGAATTTAAAATAGGGATAAAATACTTCTGAACTTATTTCCAATAGATCCAATAGTAAGTAGAACAAAAATACTAGGCAATCATGACGTTTCAGGCGATAGTCTGTACTTAATAAAAAAAAACCAGAGAACTGTAAGTTGTTGTGAATATAACGAAACGAATTCCCCAGTAATTCTACTCCGAGTTGAACTAAATTACCAGGCAAACATATCGCTATAGGAGAAAACCGGCATTTTTCCTGAACCAATAACTTAAACATGCAAAAGCCCCCGACGATACCTAGCAATTAATGTTTTTTAAATAAGTAATATTCGTTTGTAAGTCGATTCGTATGTTGCCCTCCATTTCACGGGTGTCACTCGGACGCTTGCCCCCCCGTAACTAATCGTCTTAATTCGGAACTTCAAAGCGTTGCCGTGATTTTATACGCATGTCTTATACAAAAACATTAACATACTTACAACCTTTCAAAATTTTGGATTGGATTAAATTTTCTAAGGAAGACCTTAGGATCAATTAAACTATTGATAAGAAAATGAATGCTTTCAGATTTTTGATTGTTATTTTTCCTTCTCCTTGACCATCCTAATTATAACTTCATAACTAATATCCATACTAATATTATACATTCAACAACAACAACAAACAACAACACAACAACAACAACACACACACACAACACAACAACACAACACACAACTCTGTCTGTCTGTCTGTATGTCATCTTTTCGCGCCAAAACCACAACGGATTTCGATAAAAGTTGGCAGAGAGCTAGATTTGATCCTGGGGAAGGAAATATCTACCGATGTTGTGATATAACCGAACTCCACGCGGACGAAGTCGCGGGCTAAGGCTAGTATTATTATAAATGCAAAAAGTAAGTTTGTTTGTTACGTTTTCACGCCTAAACCACAGAATCATGTTTTTGTTTTGATTGTCGAAATTCGAAAAGGTACCTACCATTTCCAAAGCGTGGTCTACATTGGAGGTTTACAAGTCTTACAGTTCTAATGACATAGCATCGACGAAAACGAAGTTGTGGACGGGCATTCGTCACAGCTTGTTTACTTATTTACACGCCATTAGTTGAATAACCAGTAAAACGCCCGTCGTACGAGATGTCATTCCATATTTAGACGAAAAACTCAACCCTGAATTCTCACTCCAAGTAATAATTTAATATTAAATCAAAGGTCAACCTAACGCCTACGTTTTATTAACATTTTATGCTTACTGAAAGCATTTTGATTGATATCCTTTTTCAGGTTTTTTTCTAAATTTGACGCGTGGGATGAGAAGTGACTACGTGTGACGGACAGACATACAGCGTAAACAAAATTGAGGGGGGTCCAGACTTATAGCGGATGTTTTAATCTATTGATTCATCAATTAACCGTAAACTGATCAATGTAACGTAATGGGATAAACAGTTAAATCTTTTATTATATCAGTTAAATATTTATCCACTTTCTTCATTTAACATCTCTAAGATTCCAAAGTTTATTGGCTATCGTCATCAAAGACAAAATACTCAAAATTATGATATAATTTTAACTTCTCCAAGATTATACATCCCTGATCACGGCGATCTCTGCCCTCAGGAGCGTGTACACTCCAAACTTATTATAACGCAGCTAAACCACCGGTGAGCCGTCTGTCAGAAACGTCACGTCAAACATATCCTCACGCCTGTCGCCCTGGGCGCAGGCAGGCAACACGCGATGTGTAACCCGGTTACGAGAACAACATTAACAAATAACATTCTTTGTTTTGTTTCTGTTGTGTAAAATGTATGCGCGGTATGTCCTATGTATTTATGTTCGCCTGGTAATCCAAGATCAATTTTGCATTGTAACATTGGACATTTGTCATGTTACCTTGCAGTTTCGGGACTTCCTTTTTTTGTGGTGAAAATGTTTTTTGTGTTGCCCCCTCTCCCCCCAAATTACATGGGCTAAAACTCAATCAACAAAACAACAACACACAAAAATTAAAAATGGTTATGATGATTATAACTGGCGAAATGTGAGTGTACCAAACCCATTGTGGATTGCAGGTGTGATGAATGTTATGTAGTTGTTAAAGTGCATTTTTACACAAATAACATACACGATAAGTATAGTATCTTTCAGGGTTTTAGCGCGGGCTCGTGTTCTAAAACACAAAGGCCTGCCTTCATTCGCAGTACACTGAGTCAATTGAATGTCCTATGAATAAAACCTAAGTAAAGCAAGGTAAGTTAGTTAACAATTAAGCAGAACCGTGCAGTTTGAACCCACCTTTGTGTATCGTGGGTCGGTTACCGGCCTGCGTCGGGAACAGCGAGTACAGCGGGAACCGGGCCACACCTGTGGATGAAATATTTATTATAACTACCGTACTGAGCGGTGTTTGTTTTTCAGTAATAATTATAAATTGAGTAGAACGTAATTAACGTTTACTACATATTGAGACAGACGAAGAAGAAATTGAATAAGTAATATTGCTTATTTTATGTTGTTTGTTATTCTTTTGATATTAATTATTCCATACAATGGGAAACAAAATTAACATTTCATTGTTCATTTTTCTTTGAAACTGGTTTTACAGCAGTTTCAGAAAGATTCGTTCAAACTGGTCAAATACGTGTCTGATAAAAATTATTACAGATCTAGTACCGAGGTTACTAGGCTGGCATACCTTGCTGGAGATCAGTGGGCGGGCGGGAGCGGGCGCCCCCCGCCGCCCCGCCCAGCATCGCCTCTCGTGTTGAACCACCTCACCACCTGTGAACACAACACCACGTTATCAATATGTAAAAACATTACACGTCGTAGGCATGGAAACAACGAAACGAAAATTTAAGCGGTTTAAATTAACAACAGAATAGTTAAAAATATCTAAAAGTTTCCCTAAAAGTAAAACTAGGCTACTAGTAAAAGTAATACTCTGAAGTAAGGCATCTATCTACCTACTCACGCAGTAAATAATAATAATGGGCTAGGTATTCGCAAATCCACGTATTTTGCGCAATTTTTATGTTTTGAAAACAATGCAACACGAACTTAGGATTTTAACTTAAGTACTTGATTAACTAAGTTAGGTGAGCAGTCTGATTAATAAATAATATTTTGGTTTTACAGAAATAGGAATCGAAGGTTTCTGCTGTAACAATGACTTGATAAATATTGTAAACAAACTTTACTAATAATATTATTAAAGCTGAGAGCAGTTTGCTGTGAGTCATCATTATAAATGTATGATACTCTTTTGATTTCTGTTTCCTTGGTACGCGGAATCTTCGTTCACTTTCAAATCTAAAATAATCAATTTGGAGGTGCGGAAAAATTTGGAAGTTTTATTTTTTATTAGTCTATCTATACGTATATTTGTTACTCGACTGAGTATACATTCAAGTTTAGATAATATTTAAAATAATATAACGTAAATATAATATTTGAGTCTTGCTGCTGTTCTATAAACTTTTAATTTATTTTAATTTTAATAAGAATCGTTATGAAGTCTTCACGCTACGTGTGCACTTATTGTGTATTCGTCATTCATTTTTGAAAGGACTGGGTATTTAATAATAGGTACCTAACATTTATGTAATGAATAATGAATAATTATATGTTTTGTTGATCTTAGAGCATTTAACCTATGCTCTAAGGTTTTGAGTTTAAATATCACAAAAATACAACGTAGGTAAACTAAACAGAAAAGCTATGGATTAATTTACTAGAAAATCCATTCCATTCAAATATTACACGGTAAAAAGGTTAAAAATAAAATAACCATATTTGGGTCAAGTTGTACGCGTCGCCATAACCATCCGAGTATGAGACACCAGAACAACAGTAACGATAAGAGGTAGCAATTTGGCGAGGTCGGTCACTGATCGGTATGCCGTCACAGATAGGTATCGGACAATACTGACGCGGCGTTTACAGTGAATAGAAAGTGACGCTTCGATTTTTTTTTAGTGCCTAACGAAACAAATGAACCAGGAGTACAGAAGTAAAGAGTGATTGGCAATCGAATTAGTAATTTATTGATGAAATAACTTCCGCCCGCGGCTTCGCCCGCAAAATATGTCGACAAATTATACATATAAACCTTACTCTTGAATCACTCTATCTATTAAAAAAAACCGCATCAAAATCCGTTGCGTAGTTTTAAAGATTTAAGCATACAGACAAACAGACAAAAATAGCGACTTTGTTTTATACTATGTAGTGAAGTTGAAACAGCGGCAACGTTATTTACGATTCAGATGAAATGACCCAGTATACCAAGTCTAGGCTGGTAGCATTTGCTATGTTAGACTAATTGCCTAGCCAGTAGGCGGTAGCCTGTCATGACACTTCGTATGCAGGCCTTAGTGGAAACATTTTGAGATTGAGCTCAGCTTTACGTCAAATCCGTATCGTCTATCTACCCTATGTGAAATTTCAAATGTGGCTTTGAAAACATTGTTTAATCAATGCGACCGAGTCGGGCCCACCGCAAGTTTATTAAAAAAAATATCTTAATAATAAGGCGCAAAGTTTTTTTTATAATCCTTCATAGTTTTGTCTAAACTAAAGTAGTATTTCCATCAACCTTCAAAAATAATCTTAACACTAAGCCTTTTCACACAAAATATAATATACTCAACAAAAAAACCGATAGTAAAATTATCATTTTCCGCTCAATTTTACACAGTCGCTCGTGAAGCGATAATAGGAGGTGTTTCTCTTAACATTCTTCTTCAAAACAAAGTAATACATTGTGAGTAGTTTGGAAGCAATTAAATTATCATTTAATAAGGAGAGACTCGCCTAGCGGAACAAAACTACGCGGACACAGAGTAGGCTATAAATGGAGTGATGAACAACGCACTAACGATGTACCGCCTGACTGCACCAAAATCACAAAAATAAGACGTTTGAAACGACCGCGACAATTGCTACAAAATAAAACACTCCAGAATTAAAGCACGTTTGTTCGACCTTACTATATTAAACTTACCTGCCCATTATCTTTTTACAAAACTTACAAACAGTGGAAAAAGTTCCTTGTTTAGGTGAATTTATTGTGAATAGCTTCAACTGCATACATGTTCGGGTTTGGTTGGAAGTTATTTTATTAATGTTACGTGTAGATTCCGTCACGGTAATACTTATTTTGTAAATAATTTGCACTTTAGACCAGGGGTTCCCAAACTTCGGTAGAGCATACGGTGCAAACCTGCCCCGCTTGGGCGGAGCACCGCCATGTCCTCGTAGAGGCGATCGGCGGCGGCGACCTCTCGTGCCCGGCCCTGGTGCAAGCCATGGTCCGGGGCGAGAGGGAGTGGGAGGCAGTCACCTCCTTCTGCGAAAAAGTCATGCTCGCGAAGGAGGTGGCGGGTTGGGAGAGAGAAAGGTCCTCCCGTCCCAGCCACCACGGGAGACGCCCCGGGCGTCGGGAGCCACGTGACGACTACCGGCCACCGTAGGCGCGGGCCTGCGGACGGTGAGTAATGGGTGACTCACCGTCCGATCAGCACCAGCCCCGTGCCGGACGAGGCGTATATGTTCCACGCGCGCCTCAAAGAGATGTCAGCATATGAAGGGGCCCTCAGGGCCAATCCTGCCGGGTAAGCGGGATTGTCCGAAAGGGTTACCGCTACCCCGGAACATAAAGGGCTACAGAAGGAACATGGATGGGTTTTAGTCAGTAAGAGTCTGACACTCCCTTCCGCTCCTTAAAAAACAGATTTCCCAGCCTTAAAAAAAAAAAACAAAAAGGCGTTCCCAAACTTATTTTGTCTACCGCCCACTTTTAGAAAAAATATATTTTTGCGCCCCCATTTTATCACCTACTTAAAAACCACTACTGCTGCGCTTGTGTCTCTTACTGCCCCCTTTAGACCTGCAGCGCCCACAAGAAGGTGTTATCGTCCACTTTGGGAAAGGCTGCTACTGCTGTTAGACAGTCACTAATTTTACGTACCTACCTATACTATTTCTCCACAAATCTCAGCGCTCCACTTACTAATTACTCCGTGTACTCTCATATAGATACTATGGGAACGTAACGGTGTTTGTATGAAGTATTAGAATTATGTTGTTGTAAAATGTTTCCACTAATTATCATATTAAGTGGATATTCCTAAGATATATGGCGGCAGTTCGGCGAGCCGCCCACTGAGGTATGTCACGAACACATAAACTTGCACAAAATTATGGAATACTTACAGTAATTACGACTATGTTGTGCTTGACATGCGAAGACGGTGAAATATTGCAGGATTTAGATTAATCTAGTAAATTAATGCATGCTCATTTATAAAGCGCAATTTCAGTGCGTCTTATGTGTAAATGTTGCGTGGATTTCAGCATTGAAGGAGAAAGTTCCTTTTAACGAAGTCAAAGTTCTGTGTTCGCGCAAAAAACTCCATAAACAAGCAAAATATACAAATGTTCTGCTCAGTTTCTGTTAACCATCCGGAAAATCGCATCCCATCACAAAACGTCTCTCTCCCAGTTTTTCAAACAACGCTAATAAACTCCACAAGGTTCAATTAACAAAAAACGATTGTTAACTCGCGAACGTAACAAAAAACGGATCAAAAGAACTAATCATTCGAAATTGTGAAATAAGAAAAACACGGACGTCCTTCGTTTAACAGACGGACGCGGCCCGGGCCGGGCGGACAACACGAGAAAAAAAACGTAACAAAAAACTGTTGTCCTATTAAACAGTGAGAGATGCAGGGAATAAATTATGCTAACCCATTTGAAAAGTTAAGGGCATCGCATAAAAGGCCGGTATTAGGTCCTTCCCGGAATACCGGCGCAATTCTCGAAGCGGCATTAGAATACCATTTTAGAATAGTTCGTGAAGTTAATTTAAGTGTTCGTGTCTCTGTTTAGAGCCGTGTGCGCATTTCATTCGGAGATCTGTCACGATTGGCGAGATCTTGCATCAACTTCGCGTCTGAAAACTGGCATTAGAATGTTTTTACGCCAGATTTAGGAGTCGCAAGTGTCTTATTATCTTCCTGTTTACTTGCTTTGATAATAATAAGTTTCTTTGCGCTTCTTAGCTATAAGTTCCACACTTACATTTCCTACTTCATAAAGTTCCGCGTATTTTCAAACAAGGTCTAGGAGTCGTACTTACTAAGTTACTTCATCTTCCTATCTGTCCAATTTATACTAAAGGAACAAAACTTATTTGCCAACAAAGTAGGTCCCCCCTCAACAGATCAGTGTCGTAATTTTAAAAGCCTCCTTTATACCAAGTTCACGCGTGAACGAACTGAATCACAATGAGATCGCTCCTCAGAAATATTCCTAAAGGTATTTTCTAATTTCCTGACGTCTAAGAGCCAGAAGCTAAGGATCCCTTTAAAAAGAGATTTAAATATTAATTCAGGACTTTCTCATCTAGACGCGATAAATATCTAACGATTGGACACGACGGGATCTTCCGATAAATGTTACTTGATTGATCGCGCATGATCTTGCAGATACGATAACATTTCTAAAGTTCAAAAATTTCACAGTTAAACCTTTTTAACCATTTTATTGCAGGAAATTGAAAACATAGACCATAATCTTGATATCCACAGCAAAATCTTTAAACAGTCTAGTTATAATTTGGACAGCGTATTTGGTATCGCACGATCAATTATAATTATCGCATGATCTCCACGCGACCGATCGCACGATATTATCGCGTGTGGGTGGTTCATGCGATAATGAATGATATGAAGGGCAGCACGATCATTGCGAAAACGAATAATCCAAAGCAAATATAATCTTTGAATTACTTTCAAATCGCCTCATGGATAAACTTGCCATCTTCCTAGCCTTTTCCCAACTATGTTGTGGTCAGCTTCCAGTCTAACCGGATGCAGCTGAATACCAGTTTTTTACATGGAGCTAATGCCTGCCTATCTGACCTCCACAACCCAGTAACTGGGCAATACGATACCGTTGGTAAGACTGGCTGTCAGATTTTCGGGTTCCTGACGACCCGTCACGACTGTCAAAGATGCATAAATGACAGCCGATAACTTAATAATAGATAAACTTAAGATGAGGATTATTCCAGTTAAAATATTGAATTTATTTCAGTTACAATATTCGTTTGTCGGTTTCGTTCATGATCACTTTCCGACCGAAACGGATAATATGCATAACGCGTGAATTCTGTTAATCATCTTTCCATCACAAGAATTAATTCCCATCTCAACACCTGCGGCCCAAGGTGGTCCATTCATAACTTAAGAGGACACGTAAGATAAATTAAATTAACAAAAATAGCAATAAAAATGTTTAGTGCGTATACCGACTATAACTCGCGTTTGTGTGCAGATAATGGAATAGACAATAGGCTCTAATACAAGGTGACCAGGAGGCCAGGAGTTATGAAGATGCAAGTGCGTGCGGTCTAGCGTTTAGGTCGGAGTGGCTCGTAAATGTTCAAATGCCTATTCTTCGATGACAAAGAACTTCTCTTCGCTCAGTGTAAGTATTGGATTAGTCGGCAGTTTACCTACCAGTGCAGCTACTATGAATTTGAACTTGATTTATTTAGCGCCTACGTAAATGTAGGATTTACTTTTGTTTTGGCGCAATGGCTGTGGACTATGACATCAGTATTTAAAGTTATAAAATAATAATAATAATATCCTTGGACATTTCACACAACGCCATATAGTCCAAAGCTAAGCAACCTAATGCTTGTGTTATGGTAACGAGATGGTCAAATGATGTTATGGTCAAATGCCGTATGCGTCTATAATTCTAAGCTATGTTTATTGCCACAAGTATTTTTTCCGAAAATTGTGGCTAATTTACCTACTCTATATTTTCCAGTAACTTCTGTACGGGGGTAACAGAACTGAAAAGGAAGTTGGAATTAATAGTATAAATTGTACGAAACACTAGGAAATTCCGCCACTAAAAACTGTATGGAAAGTTGAGCAAAAATCAGGACCCGACGAGTAGTCTCGAAATAAATGCGGTGCCATTACACACTTGCCGAGGGACAAACATAAAGCGAACTCATTTTAATTACAGCTAGCGACGGACGATATCCCGGGAATGTGCCTTTTATTACTAAGGGGAGCACAGTGGGCCCACGAAAATCATAAAGACCTACACGGAAGGTGGATTTGCAGCGAAAAATTACGTCAACTATTCTGCAGGTCTCGGGATGAACAGAAAAATAAATAAAAACGACTCGTAGACAGGTAATAACAGTTTTTCCTACTTCTTTCATAACTCCGTAATTCGGAAATGAAAGCATGTCTTAGACAGCTGCAGGAATTGGAAACATTTCCATCGAATGTTGCCACACAACAAATTTTGTGTTTACATTTATGTAACTTGACGAGGTTTAAGTTATGCCCGTGTACTGAAAGAATATTTATAAGTTGTTTATAGGTAAGCCTTTCATTACGTTACTCTTGGGTGGTATGTGTTTATGTAGATAGGGATTATGTATGCATGTATATTGTCACGTACAGCCTAAACGACTGGACCAAATTGGTGTACCGTTGAATTCATCAGCAAATCTGCATATGCAACGAATAGTTACATTTTGGGCACATATTCTAGAATACGCGCTTAATTATATAGGTAAATTGGATATATCTGTTTACTACATTGTTGTTATGTAAGCTTTTTATATGATTCGTACTATTTTCTGCCCGCAACTTCATGTACATACTATGTGCATATTATTATCTATATCAATAAAAATTGAATACCGAAGTCTCGCTAAAACTCGAGAACGGCTGGGCGATTTAGCTGATTTTGGAGTTGAAATGTTTGTCGTACTCCAGGGAAGGTTTAAAAGGTGAGAAAAGTTAGGTGGGTAGTTAGAATAGGTAGGTAGGGTAGGCAGGTAGGTAGGGTAGGTTAGGTAGGTATTATAGTTAAGACAGGACGACGTCTGTCGGGTCAGCTAGTTAGCAATAAAGATTGATTTGATTTGACTTGATTTCGTTCGCGTGATTTTTTTTTTTGTTGTAAAAAGAAACATATATCCTATGACAATCGTCAATACTTACTGTAGCTTCCCGTTAGTGAAAGAATTGTCAGATTCGGATAATTAGCTCTAAAGATTACAAACTCACATAAACCTCTTTATAATATTAAGTACAGACTACATTAAGCCTTATTTGACGATCTTCTTTCGTCGCAGTTATCAGGCCATTACTAAAGTTCTCAGATATGTGTAGCCACTGTTAATAAACAAGATAAGGCAAGCGCATCAAACACACTTTTAACTTAACTCGGAGACATCGACTTCGAGCAGCGAAGCAATTTGCGGAGATGATGCTTTGATAGTTTGATAAACTTTATTATGGTGCAAAAGAACTGAAAATCCACGGATATATACTGTCACAAATATCTTTTGGCGATAGAATGACGTTGACATGGAGTGCTTATTTAAAAAACAAGATGGCGTTGTTAGTTCGAATTTTGAACTTCCACCGAATAGTTTATTTAATAACTCATTACTGATGTACGTTATTATTTCCATTCTTTATGCAATTTAATAATGCAGGATGACATAAACACCAGGGAAGCATGAAATAGGTATTTAAAAAACCAGATGGCGTTAATAGTTCGAATTTTGAACTTCCACCGAATAGTTAATTACTTATTCAGATACGTTATTATTTCCATTCTGTAATTCTATAGGTAATTTAATAATGCAGGATGGCATAAACACCAGGGAAACATGACACTCATAAAAGCTTTTATTAATATCATGATACCGAAAATCGATTAATGCGGCAGTACAAATTGTGGGAGATGTCTCTCCGGGGTTGCTATGCGACCCTGCGGGCCCCACGACCGACCCCTGTGGCACCCCTGTCCAACATTATTTATTTGTTTATTTCTTAGAGTACTTAGAAATATCGTAAGTGTGTTGTGTTTGTGATCGTTTTATGACGAAAGAATACTTGTGTAGGATTTGAAGCTAAATATGTTGTTTCATAGTGTACCTACCGTTTTATACTTCAACAAAACATAAAAATATGTTTAACATAGGTACACAAATCGTAAAAATACAATGTACAACCTCAAACTAATAAGACATTACATGACATAAGAACAAGAACACATAAACACATGTACATAAGAAGAGAGATGGCAGATTTTAAAAATGGTCTAGGAGGTCATAGATCTCCGACACAGATCTCAATGCAAACAATCAATATACATAGTATGGTCGCACATCCAGATATACCAAACTGTCAAATTTCTCCAAATGATTTTAAACCTTAAACAGTTGACATTAAAGTTCAAAATCCATTGAGAAAATAGGACAGTTTGTGGTAACTTGATGTGCTGCTGATGTGGTATTTAAGTTATCTTAATGTTTTATCATCATCGCTTTGGTTACGTGTAACTTAATACTCAATAGGTACTTATTTATTTATTTAAACTTTTCGCACACAATAAAGGTACAAAGGCGGACTTAATGCCTTAGGCATTCTCTACCAGTCACCCAAGGGTGGTGAAGAGATTAGATGCAGGTGCTTTAAATAGTAGGAACATACAAAATATTGAGACTTGAATAAAATGGGTACATAAATAGGTTAAAACCTATTACTTACTATTGCATTCCATAGTATTACAGATGGTTTAAAAAATGTAAAAGATCAGTATAGACCTGTCGAGCTAAGTAGAAGATAGTAATACATTCAATAAAGACAATAAATAATACACGAAATCAAACAAAAATTTCTACTTTCTACTTGAGGGTTGTAGTTATACCTATAAGTAAGTGATAACAAAAATTACGCAAGTATTTTGGTAATCTAAGTAAAATTTGTCCATCAGTCCGTCTTTATCATTTGTGCCTTCAACATGATCCAAAATCGGAATGTAACACGAACAACCTAACTGCAGTGACTGATCAATCCGGCGCGACATATCACATGAACGAGTATCAGGACCAGGGAGCTTCATCATCACAGGCTCGCTCTCAATTGTGACGCCGTTTAACCTCAATTGGTTAATTCACACTTTGCTTAGCGTCAATTAAATATAATTACTTGATTATAGCCGGGTGGCTCGTCACTGTATGTGTATACTTACTTTTACATGTCGTTGCAGTTCTTATTTGGTTCTGCCTTTTGTTATAGGTACTGGTTATCTTTTAGAATGGCCCAGGTGGGCAGATTTTGGCACTTAACCATGACAAGAAAAAACGAATCGATGGGTTACGATTTTCAACACTGAAGGACCGATTAAAAGCCTGCCGGGTAAGCGGGATTGTCCGAAAGGGTTACCGCCACCCCGGAACATAAAGGGCTAAGGAAGGAACATGGATAGGTTTTAGTCAGTAAGAGTCTGACACTCCCTTCCGCTCCACCCAGAGCGGGAGAAGTCATTGGATAATTTCAAACCCTCAAAAAAAAGGATTGAATTAAAAAAAAATGCTAATGTGATTATGTTCTGGACCTATGATAGTGAGTTTTTTGGCAATGATAAGATAAATTAAGAAAACTTTTGCGTAAATGAGTTTATCCCAAAGTGGGTGATAACGCCCTCTTGTAGGCGCTGCAGGCCTAAAAGGGGGGCAGTAAGATACCCAGAATCGGAGGTGGTTGTGTAGAGGCTTAGGGGATGATTTGTAATTTCATCTAGATAGTGGTTTTTAAGTAGGTGAAATAATGGGGGCGCTAAAAATAATTTATTCTCAAAGTGGGCAGTAGACACAGGAACCCCAGGTGTAAATTAACAGAAGCATAAAGAAAAGAACTTCATGCATAGAGGTCCACTAACACCCAAAGTTGCTATCTATACTTACTAATATTATAAGGGGAAAGTTTTGTATGTATGTTTGTAACGAATAAACTCAAAAACTACTTAACGGATCTGGAATCTGGATGAAACTTGGCACAAAGATAGATTATAGTCTGGAATAGCATATAAGCTAAGTACGGTTCCCGTGGGATAATTTCCTACATACACGCGGGCGAAGCCGCTGGCAAAAGCTAGTCAATAATAATGTATAGTTGACGAAAGAGGCAAATAATGTAATAAGTAAGAACTCCAGTTTCACAGTTACCAGAAGATTTGAACCAGTCATCCTAAGTTCCCATTGTCTGACACCGCAAACATTTTAACTGCACTCGAGGAGAAAAGTTACAGTTCAACATTAACGGAATTTATGAGCGTGACTCAGCGGAGCCAAGTTTAAGTCAACACAGTCAGTGACTTTACGAATACTTCACAAGAATTTCTTAACTTTAAAAGTGTGGTGTAGGTTGAAACTATGGGTGGAAAGTTACAACACGTACCTATAGTTCAAATTATAACATAGGCTGTAAGCATTGAAGGTATTTTGTAGCAAGGAAATGATTTTAGAACTTGTAAACATATCCTATGGGTTGAAAATGAAAGAAATCAAGCTTTGTTAAATACTACGTATTTTGTGCAGACAAAGAAGCAATCAAGTACTGTCGCTATATACATTAATAAACCAAAAATCCTTAGTTTTTGCATCAGTTGTTAAAGATAGACTAAGAAGAAACTATAATAACTTTAAATTCAACTCTCCCAATGTAATTGGATTGTAAACTGATGACCTGAAACACAGGTTTAAATTAACCTGGATCGGGCGTGTCGCTACCAAACTTTGTAACTCCAAAGCATCATTTCTTGCACCTGTAATAATATTGTCTTTGTTTGAGTTTATTTTTAGGCGATAATAATTGTATGGGAAATCATATTACTATTGGCTAAATGTACACTCTTTTGTAAACGTTTTTATTTTTATTATTCATTTTTAAAATTCAGTATACTTAGTGGTGAAAATAATCTTTTTAACCCAATTGGAGCAGAATGTATACAAAAGTAAGACCTTTAAAATAGCCATGAGGTAACAAGAACTCTTTATAGGTAAAAAGCCAAGTCTTTTTGGAATCCAGACATTCAGCGTCTTTCAGAAACGACTTAGTCTAGTAGTTTCGAGAGTAATATCCGAGGATTTAGGTCCAATATAACCTAAGACCAGTCGATGACTTAAGGAAGTTGATATGAAAGGAAAATCTTGAAACCTCGAGATTGAATAGTGGGTGGTGGGACGAGGGCGTCAGTTTATGCGTGAATAGGTAAGCTAGTCGTGGTCGCTAGATCGAGGAATATTTATGGTCGATAAAGACACATGTAGGTACGATATACAACCTTTAACTAAAATATATAGCAATATTATGTATAAGTATGTAAAGAAATGTGCCCAAAAGACTGGCCGGTTGTATATTATATTCAAGATTAGTGTACAAATAAATAAATATGTAGGGACTATACGTAGTGGACGAACCATAGATACGTAGCTAGTCAGTCGTATCTATGTATGGTTATGATATTCGAAAACATTTTTTAATATATTATGTAGTTTGTTATTCACAATCAGCGATTGCTTACAATCAGTAAATGCTCTAACCTGATATAAATTGGTATTTAAAAGTAAATTAAGGTGGTCAAGTTGTTAGATTGATAATTAATACATGGATGAATAGCCTTTTGTTTTCTTCTACGTAATAGGCTTCGAAAATCCAGAACCTGAAAGCTAATTAGGTACATAACTTCCTCAATAGACAAACATAGTTATAAATAAATATTTAGGTTATTTATTTCGATGGCTCTGTTTGCCGATTCTGAATTCACAAAATCGCACAAAAATATGCGCCCGCCATTCTTTTGCGCCTGTTATAACAAAAATAACTAATAGGCACAATGTACGTTATTTATTATTTCACGCATACATACGCGCTGGTAACGTTACGAGTAACAATAATATTTATTTATCGCTTTCCCGGAACCAGTGATAACGGTTATCAGACAGGGCTGGCACGTGCCAGTGATTATGATTATATTTATTAGTTAAGTAGGTATGTTAAAACAATATACGTAAATAAATGATACATAAGAAGCTAGTTCTTCTGGGGTGTTTATTTTGCCTGTTTGCGTCTCTTAGATTTTTTTTGTTATTTTATAGTACTTTTTATGCGAAATTTAAATTACCTAAATTAAAATATTCGTACAAGCTCAAAAGCCAGTAGTTTTTCTAGCTATAGATCCATGAAAATGGACGGTGGAGTTTCTTGCCCATTCTTCTCCACACGAAACTACCTTTTGGAAGGGGCAACTAGAATCAATTGTATTTCTTGTACATTTTGGCGTTCAAAGGTGCCTTTCTTGTGCCTATTTGAAATAAATGCTTTGACTTTGATTTCAAGGGCGATTTACCGATTTTCCTAAAGCGAAAGATCGTCGATATGTATATACTGCCCGTCATAACTTACAGTGCTCAGACCTAGTCGCTCACTGAATCACAAAACCGCCCAACATGGGTGGGCGTTAAACGAACTGACAGAATACGAAATACCACGCTGTGCCCCAAAACAGCGTTCCTACTTACTAGAGACGTAGGCAAAAAGGATGCCAAGCTGACATGGGATTGGGTGGGTCACGATAGCCGCATGCACAGCGACCGCTGGGCAACAGTCTCCAAAAGGTGGGTGCCTGAAGATGGGCGGCGCCATCGAGACCGGCCCAGGAAGAGGCGGCGTGACGACCTAGACGCACGAAGAAGGGATTTGGGGGAGGCCTTTGCTCAGCAGTGGGACAGTGTAATAACAACAAATATATATTTGAAAGGGTGATTCACAAAAGTGCTGCCTTTTTTTTAAGGCTGGGAAATCATCCAATGACTGAATAGTATTATCAGAATGAGCCCTTTACTTTTTTACTTTTTATTGACTTTGAAATAATTGTTTTTCCTGAAAGGCCCAGTAATTACCTCCTTTTTAGTGATGAAAAGTTTCATAAAAATCAGTACCTATATCATAATTAGTAATTGTCAAAGAATCTGCAACCCTAAGTGATAAAAGCGTCATAAAACGTTCCGCAGCGCCGGACAGCCCTGCGGTGATAGTATCGCAGTATAATATAATATTAAGTGAGTCGAACGCGCGACACTCGAGAACGCAACCGAGTCGAGTATCAGAATATACCACGAATTTCCACTAACAACCATCAAGTTTACTAAATGGAGTGCTAAGAAACAAATTGTTGAAGTTTAAAGTCGTTCAGCAACAGGCGAAGAACAGATTTAAGCTCTAATAACAACAGAATGATTGCGATAACCAATCTATTAACTATGCGAAGGTTGTGTGCGACTGGTCGTTGCGATGACACCAGCAGTGCTATTCTGTAAAAATCTCAACAGAACTGGAAGTGTCAGACACTTCGGATTCTGTTGAGATGTGCTGTTGAATGCCTGCAATGAGCATCAGGTGGTCATGACAGCAGTAAAATTTTGACGGAATACCGGCCGTTTGCGAAGGCTTAAAGATACGATACACGTGATTGGTTCAGTATGCCTTTTATCACGTCTACGTGACTACGTACTACGTACTATCCGTCGTTTCAGTACCAAAGTGATTCTTTTAAAAGTATCTAGAAGCAGAGATATACTAAACAGATAAGAAGCAGTAGGTATGTTTTATATGTATAATGGACGATGTATATACCTACACCGTTCTTGCATTATTGACAGCGTCCGTCATCCTGTTAGTTAGCTCTCCATTTATTCTTACTCTGTGATCGCTATACTATATCTACCTACGTAGTAACGAAAATATCAACTTGCAGTTTATAATTAAAGCGAGCCAGAAAATTCCATGGCTGATGTGAGTTACTCGATAATGAATCGGATTTCAATAGTTAATGAAAAGCTACGTACCGGTGGCCATTTTATCATTGAACATTAACTACACGTTTCACATTAATTCACGTTATCCACAGTATTCCAGGACGTTTTGTGGAAATCGGTTGTCATGGGTACGGGCATGTTATGCGGAGGAATGAGGAAAATGTTGTCAGGAAAGTTTGAGTATGAATGAGGATGGTAGTACAAGTAGAGGAACACCAAAGAAACGATGGATGGATTGTGTGAAAGATGATATGGCTAGAAAGGGAGTGACTACCGAGATGACGACTAATAGAGAAGTATGAAAAAAAAGACATGTTGCGCCGAGCCCAAATAAATTGGGATAAGGGCAGGAGAATGATGATCCACGGTATTCCAGAGTAACTGGATGTTCATGTTTACGACTGTCTCTTGCTGTGAACATCTTATCAATAATCATTATGATGATTATTTTCAGGAAAATAGGTAGGTAGTTTAATAGTCATTTTTTAAAAGTAACCTACCTCATGATACTCGTATTCTTATTGATTAAGAAGACATTACAGATGAATACCTGTAAAGTCTTCTTAATGGACGGCAGAATCTTCCCTTCTATCTTATTAAAATATCTGTTTGCCTCCTGAAGTAAGAAACTCATTTCCTGTCAGTAGGATCTA
This sequence comes from Hyppa rectilinea, assembly GCA_951799385.1. Taxonomy (NCBI): domain Eukaryota; kingdom Metazoa; phylum Arthropoda; class Insecta; order Lepidoptera; family Noctuidae; genus Hyppa; species Hyppa rectilinea. The sequence goes on along the minus strand of OX637309.1, from coordinate 1,513,665 downwards.
ACTCGGCGCTCAAAACGTCTGCCGAATACACTGCTAGCGACGAAGTACACCTCTATACGTATCTGCGAGCCTAGTAGTGGATATAGCTAAGTACCGGCGAGACAGGAGCGAAAGTCCCTCGCTACGCTATAATTCGAATACCTACCTACGCTACTGGGAGTACGGTCAGCAGATTAAGTTTGCTTTGATGTTAAAATGATATTCAAAATATTTTTTTTTATTTGTATTTTTAAGGTAACTAATGACAATAAAAATAATGCTATTACGATTATGATTTAGCATTTCAAGTAAAGAGGACTGAGACACTAAAGTTATCCTTCAAGGTATTAAAGACGGTACAATCTGTACTTATAGTAGATTTATTTTTTCCAAAAAGAACTATTATGGTATCAAAAAATAAATAAGTTAAAGAAACACAACAATATAACAAGCTATAACTTGTAAATAAGTCATTGTATATTGTTTGTTATTCCTAAAAGCATAAAATTTACTCTTATACACTTACTAACTGCTGCTCGCAGCTTCGCCCACCCTAAAATTATATTTCCAAAATAAAATTAGCCTAATTAATTGTCTGCTTAAGATATCGGAAAATCGCCATATCGAAAATTTGCTGGAATTAAAACAAACTGACAAAAACTACTTTTATCACCCGTTTCACTCGATTTAGGATAAGATTATTAAAAAAAATATGACTCTTTCTCATTAGATGAACGAAGCTTAATCCGTAAAAAACATTTTTATCCATTAAATTAATTTTACCAGAAACCCCTGAACTCGTAAATTCTCTAAAAGCGAGTGAAAATAATGCATTAACACTTTTTTATAGGAGAGGAAATAAAACAAGACGACTTTGTGTGCAAACGTTACCGCCTCCTCGCGTAGTTTTTCAGCGCAGTGAGAGTGGAGTGGGATTATACAAAATTGTGTGTTTATTTAGGGTTTCCTGCCAGACGCTGCCTGCCTACCTACTGCACGCCTATGCCGCCCTGATACTCGCTCACGTAATTATATCTGGTGGGGCTCTCCCCTAGCCGTTTGCCGTACGTACGGCATTTTATTATATGTTGTTTGTTACGCCCTGAGTATTTCTACTTGTGTCTGCATATTTCCGAGAACTACTCAACGTAATAACACGTTATCTTTGTACACTATTAAGTTACCGTCAAAAGTTTATTCGAATCTGTGAATATTAGGACTATTTTAACATAAATGGCGTTACCATCGTCGGTCAACAAGGCACCATGTTCGTATAATGTTAGTGTTTTATGTATATAACAACGGGAACTATATTTTCTATCACCAAAATTTATATTTGTCATCAAGTTGTATCACCTAATAAATAGATCTATCGCCACGAAATATTTTCGTTCTCAGATAAACAAAAATTGTTCCCAGGTATGAATTATCAAATTAATGTTAATATATGTGTAAAATAAGAGATCGATAACCAATAAAATTATATTGCATTACATGAATATAAACTTCGTTCTTATAATAACAGTTTTGTTACTTAAATAATAGCTCTGTGCTCAGAATGGTAGATCTGTCATGGCGTCTCCGAAGCCCTATGCTTCTGTGTCTGAAGAGTGTAGTGAAGTGCAAGTGTTGTGAATATCCGAAAAATATCCAAAACCGCCTTGCCCTACCCCGACTCGGACAGGTTAGGTTAGAAGGGGATGGCGGGGTCTGAAAGACCCCGCCATCCCCTTCGTGGTTATGTTATTTTAAATCATTGAGCCCCGCGAAGCGGGGCTCAGACTACGCTTTTTGAGCAACTTTTGAGTGTTTTGAGGTTAAGTTAGGAAAAGTCATTTTTCTCGGAAATGGTGAGATTTATTGGTGATCTCTTTAAATTAGTTTGCTTAAATACTTATTAGGACACACCTATTATAATACATACAATAACATTTATTTGGTACTAGACCTTATATCTCAGGATTTTAGGTGATTTATTGTGGAACTGATTTTGCATTGTTTGGTGACTACATTTTGGTGACAGATCTACTATTTTGAGGACAAACCCTATTATTTAAGAAACACAAAACTAATTAAATTGGTGATATCTTAAATGATACCCTATAACAACTGATAAATAATGGAAACTCAGTTTAAAACTATGTTAAGAAATTCAAAGAACTTAAAACTCAGGGCTCCAAGAGTTCGCCCAGAGGACACGGTGCCAACCTGCCCCGCTTGGGCGGAGCACCGCCGTGTCCTCGTAGAGGCGATCGGCGGCGGCGACCTCTCGCGCCCGGCCCTGGTGAAAGCCGTGGTCCGAAGCGAGAGGGAGTGGGAGGCAGTCACCTCCTTCTGCGAAACAGTCATGCTCGCGAAGAAGGTGGTGGGATGGGAGAGAGAAATGTCCTCCCGACCCAGCCACCGCGGGAGACGCCCCGGGCGTCGGGAGCCACGTGACGTCTCCCGGCCACCGTAGACGCGAGCCTGCGGACGGTGAGTAATGATGGGTGACTCACCGCCCGATCAGGACAAGGCCCGTGCCGGACGGCGCGTATATGTTCCACGCGCGCCTCAAAGAGATGTCAGCATATAGAAGGGGCCCCTTAGGGCCAAGCCTGCCGGGTAAGCGGGATTGTCCGAAAGGGTTACCGCTACCCCGGAACATAAAGGGCTAAGGAAGGAACATGGATGGGTTTTAGTCAGTAAGAGTCTGACACTCCCTTCCGCTCCACCCAGAGCGGGAGAAGTCATTGGATGATTTCCCAGCCTTAAAAAAAGGGGTCCAAGAGTAGTGCCTTCTGAGACTCCGCCCCGCATTTACTCAACGCGCTCGGCTCAGCAATTAGTGCAGTTGCGTTTTGAACTTTCAACGAATTAAAACTATCACAAATGTGCCTCAGTAACGTTATTTTTATAACTTTGCGAATAATTCGAACGAAACATGCGCAGTTACTGTGCTTTGGCAAGTTAAATGCCTTTATTAGTTCCTTTAGTACCAAAGTTGCATCTTTAATTTATACATAGACGACGGTTGACATAACAAAGTTATACATTTTTATTCTATTCTGATTATGAATAACTAAATATTTGCGTGATTATAGAGCTTTACATTAAAAAAATTAGACTCTAAATTAGTTCTTAAACATTACAAAATGTTACATATTTTTTTTAATACTTAAACATCTGATCACTGTTTTAATCATAAATGAAACAAAACTGATACCTAATAAATATGTTAAATATACATAAGCAAGAAACACTCTTTACGGACACAAAGAACGTCGATTTACATACGTAATCGATTTTATTTATTGATTTATATTTGATAAGCGATACAAAACAATAATAACACTTATAACCAATCAATTCGTAGACGCGCTGTATTCAATTGGGTCGATAATGGCGACAGAATATTATTATCGCATCGTATCGAATTATATTGTCAATTTTAGATGCTGTTATTTATAGTATTTTCTAGTTTTACTGGGTGTATGCGTGTGTCTGAAGTTTTGTGATTGTCTGTGTTTAGTTTGTGCGACTTAAACATAACTGGCGGAATGTGGGTAGATAAGTGCCAGGTGCACCTACCACTGTGGCTTTTTTTTTTTTTTTTTTTTTTTTTAGGCTGGGAAATCATCCAATGACTGCTCCCGCTCTGGGTGGAGCGGAAGGGAGTGTCAGACTCTTACTGACTAAAACCCATCCATGTTCCTTCCGTAGCCCTTTATGTTCCGGGGTAGCGGTAACCCTTTCGGACAATCCCGCTTACCCGGCAGGCTTGGCCCTGAGGGGCCCCTTCATATGCTGACATCTCTTTGAGGCGCGCGTGGAACATATACGCGCCGTACGGCACGGGTCTGGTGCTGATCGGACGGTGAGTTACCCATTACTCACCGCCCGCAGGCCCGCGCCTACGGTGGCCGGGAGTCGTCACGTGGCTCCCGACGCCCGGGGCGTCTCCTGCGGCGGCTGGGACGGGAGGGCCTTTCTCTCTCCCATCCCGCCACCTCCTTCGCGAGCATAACTTTTTCGCAGAAGGAGGTGACTGCCTCCCACTCCCTCTCGCCCCGGACCATGGCTTGCACCAGGGCCGGGCGCGAGAGGTCGCCGCCGCCGATCGCCTCTACGAGGACACGGCGGTGCTCCGCCCATGCGGGACAGGTTTGCACCGTGTGCTCTACCGTGTCCTCTGGGCGATCCTCGCAGTGGTGACACCCGGGCGACCACTGTGGCTAAACCTTTGGGGAAGTTTATAATAATAATAATAATTCTTTATTAACATAAATGGTTACAGAAAAACTTGTTTGAAGCCTCTGACTCCCGAACTAGGTGTACCTGTATGTCAGGGGACAGCGCCCTCTCCCATTTTATTTGGCTTAGATACTAATGTCAATAATTGGAATAGACACGTGTGCGCTACAAAATACTATTTTAAAAGAAGTAAAAAAACAAAATAAATTAAGGTGGATGTACCGCCCCTCCGTCCATACATTTTTGAATACCTTTATACACTAAACACAGACACTCTTTCATTAAAACTAATCATTTTATCACTTCTCTACAATGAAATGTGTCCGCGATCGACCTTTTTAATCAATAACTTACATTATTTACTTAGAAAAACAACAGTGAAATACCGGCAAATTTTGACACTTCTACAGTAGTGTGCGTGACTTTTGACAAGCAAACGAAAGGCATTGACGCGCGTTTAAACATTGACGCGCTAGATGTCGTGCGCATTCGCGTTCGTTATCTTATAATTCTAATAAATCAAAGTTCTAACTGCAATAATTGAGTAATTTCATTTCCAATCGTTCAAAAAAAAAATAACAATAAAATAAAATAAAACTAATGACCTTAGAAATCTATGTTTTTTTTTTGTAAACCATTTTATTACTCATTATTGTTGTGTGGCAACTCGTAGCGTGGTCGTAGGTCTGTCTGTTTTGTATACGTAGGTACCTAATTTTATAGAGGTATTGACCTTGAGATGAGACCTTGGTATTGTAGGTAGGTACTTTTACTTCGGCTCGATATAAAATTACATTCTTGATTTTATTGTTACGAGCTATGATTTGCGCGCGGAATTTCTTGTGTTGTGAATTTATTTTTGTATGCTGTGCATTTTAATTGATTCAAATTGCAATATTTCTCTAGTATGCATTTGAGACTATATTGTAATTTATGTAGGTTTGTCGTAGGTATAGTAATTAATTATTCTAATAACGCAATTATATTTTCGGTGGGATTAAAAACAACAAACTGGCCCGTGATTTTCCTGAAATATCACCACATTGTTAATCACATCAATCATACACACGTATGACGAAAGTGATTAGTATTGTGGCTAACATTGACTCATCAGTTCATCACTGAAACCAGTAATAAATCAGTGTATCATATTTTAATGTGTTTGAATATTTTTTAAACAACGATATATACAATTATTATAAATCGGTAAACTACCAAAGTAGTCACAAAATTAAACTTGCAAACATTGGCAAAATATGCTTTTCCGAATTTTCAGACAGACACACAATATTATTAGTTTGTTTTATCAAAGTAGGTTTCTACTCCGTATACCGCGCGCGCGACGCGGTGCGTTCAGAAACAAACATAATTCAGTTACTTACAATCCTTTTTTTGGTCCGTAATTTATTGTTTAAAAATAAATCGCTTAATCTAATATATATCTATATTCGTCGGCCAGTTCTACCAGGTGTATAAAGATAACATTGAAATATAAAGATAAGTAAATTTTAGTGTTATATTTTATTTTCTTAGATTTTATTTCAGAACGCAACTCAATCATAAAAGATTGATAGATCTTTCAATGCATGTGACTTACGATTACGATATTTATTTTATTCAAATACTGAGTGTCTAAAAGGAACTTATTCTTTCGTTTTTCATTTGTTTTTCTATATTTCTGATTTAGATTACGTCTACAATGTCTGTTCGAACAAGCAAGGCGTCGTACAGACAACACGAATATTCGGGGTCGCGCAAATCTTTGAAACGAGTTCGAAGTGGAAGAAGGAGATATTATGCTGAACGGAGGTAAGTGAACCTGCATAATACAACTAATTCTGTATCCGACTTCTTCGTAAACACGAGAAATCGTCTTAGATAACTCTATAATGTATGTATCAACATGGTTTATTGTTGATCGTAAAAGGAACACTACGTGTATGTAGGGTCAGTAGGTCGTCTTGTGGGCTGCTTTAGTCTAAAACTATAAGATGACGTAAAAAAAACCTACGAAATATTAAGGAGAAATTTTAGGATATAGGTATTATACTTTTATTATGGTTATCACAATTTGTTTTTTTTTTCTTTCAGTACCCAGAATACACAACCAAGAACATATTATTATATTCGTGTAAAACCGAAAATCCTTCATGTATTCGGAGTACATGAAAACTGCAAGAATTATTACTGCAATGTCAATAAAACATTAACAGATGAAAGTGAAAAGAAGGAAGAAAATCATGTAGAAAGTCTGAAAAATAATGCTCCAGAGGTGTGGGCTCTGATTTATGCAGCCAATGAAAAAATTGCTTTGAAGGCAGGTCGTGTGTCTAATGAGACAACAAATGTGGCAGAAAACTTTATGAGCGTAATAAACAAATTCAACTGTGGAAAACGAATAAGTTTAGGAAAAGGGGGTTCTTACCAGCGGCGTGTTCATGTGGCAGGTAAATATACAGTAATAACAGTCAGAAATTATTAGAACCAGTAAGAAATTCTTTGATTGTGATGGAATATCATCATTCTCCAGCCCTTATTTATTCCAATTTATATGCAATAATGCAACATTTCTTTTTTGAAATATAACATTTAAATATGTTTTCAGGCCTATCACTTGCTAAGGGACACAAATGGCATGAAACTGCATGGAAAAAGCAGACCACACAGAGCCTAGGGACACATTTTAAAAAGTACATAAAACGGAAGGAACAGAGCAGAATACGACAGCAATCTTTGACACGCAAACGATTATTTGCTCCAAGAGAGAAAAACCAACCGGATAAGCACTATGGACCCAAAGCTTGTGATCCTATTGATATTGACGAAGCACAGTTGAAAATACAGTGTGAAGAACGGCTAACAGAATTCCAAAAGTCACCAGAAGACATTGCTTTGATTGAAATCTCCACTGTAGGACAGCATGATAATGATTTATATATGTAATACTCATAGGAGTGACTGTTTGACTGCTAGTTTCAAGGCAGAGGGTGAAATCAACAAGTCAAATGATTTTTGTTCTAATTGTATTTTGGTAGTAGTTTGTTTAGAATCTGAAATCAACAAGTCAAATGATTTTTGTTCTAATTGTATTTTGGTGGTAGTTTGTTTAGAATCTACATAACCACTGTATATTTCTTTTTATTTTGTATTTACTGTAAAATCAGAAGGCATACATGCTTACCTATGTTTTACTAAAAGCTTTTGAGTGCGTCGAAATCGGAAAAATGTTTTTCACCTTCCTGGTTATTATCATTATCACATAATAAAGTGTTTTAGATTTGTTGTTGTATCTTGTTTATGAATTATTCTTACGTGTTGGTTATGAAATGTTTAAAATAATATTGAAATAATTGTTACTGTTACAAATCATTAGTGTTATTAGTTTTGAGTGAATAGGCATGGATCAGCATATTATATGCTACTTCAAATACATGTTCTGATAAAAAAACAATAGTGTAATGTAATAAAATAAAACTGCGTTTTATTGTAATCAATTTTGACATTATTTATTTCCCAAAATTATTGATCAATAAAATAGTTTACGCCAACAAATATAAGTTTTATTTTTATAACAATCTTTTAGAATATAAAACATAGCAGGTGGTGTTTTGAAGTTCTGTCTACCCATACAGAAAAATGGAAAACTTGTTTTTTACATTCACGCCATCTAGTGTTCAATTTTAGTAAACATTTTTGTATACGTCTGTGTGTGTAAACGACCCTGTATGCAATGGCAGATGTTAAAATACATCTATTTACCGAATTGGGTGGATTTTAAGGCAATGATATGACATATTTCAATAAATTATAATATTTAGTAACCGCGAACACTATTCCTACGACATAATAGTTTTCCAATTACGCAAAAACTCAAATAAACTAGAAATGTAGCCTTCAGCGCCATCTAGCGGGACATTGGCTGGGAACAGCCCGTAGCAATCGCCTTAAACTACAATAACAGAAGCTAAAAATATCAAAAACATAATTTATAATTTATTTACACGTGCTGCGTGTGTGTGGGTTTGATGAGTTTATACAATGTATTCTAAATTGAGAAAAATACTTCAATCATAGAGAAAATCAAATGTCTTCTGACAAACGTACTCTTAATAAATAGAATAATAACACTTGAAGCACAATACACTAAGTAACTTTGCACTGGAAAATCGGAATTATAGTTCGTAAGAAAAGCTTTGCGTAAATGCGGTTCACTATAATTAAGTAGTGGAAGACTAAAGAAACGATGGCTGGACTGTGTGAAAGATGATATGACTGGAAAGAAGGTCCTTTTCAGCTATATGTACCATATCCATACCATTTAGAAGTATGGAAGAAGAAAGCATTCTGTAACGTAACGATACGAAAGAAGTTAGCAGAAAAATGACGACAACCAAACTAAGTAACTCAAACTCAATGTATTTATTTCAAATAAACCAATTACAAGCACTTTTGAATTGTCAAGGTGTCGTCACAGAAAGATAAAGCTAGTAACTTTGAAGTCTTGTACATATGAGTAAGTAACTCAAAGTTCATAGCACTTATCGTACCTTTAACGCACTCCCTTTTCTTTACATTCTTTCAAAAAAATCTCTCAATACCTAAAGCCCTCATTACATGAACCACGTTCATCTCCCTCCCTTACTCCACAATGTTTAACCTCCGCCGTGTCCCGTACATTAACGATTTTTAATGCGCCGTGTAGCGTCGGGCAGCTAATGTAGCAATCTGTCTGTCCCGGGTCATTATTCATTATATTGTGCTGGGCTGGAGTCGGGTTTATTCCGATACAAATCTGTCTGATCGTCAGCCGGATTCTAGATAGCGGAAACGAGTTAAAATGTTTTCATTTAATGCTTTTGGAGCGTGATACAAGTGAGGCTTGCTATTATATTGTTGTCACTTTGTCAGTGGGAGTTTCAGGTACGACGAATTGGATTTGGAGCCATGTGAGACGAGAATGTCTTGCAAAGATATCCAAAATAGAATCTACTGAATACGGCATTAGCGAAAATGAGTAAAATCATTGACGAGTAAAAATGAAAGAGCGTTGGTAAGTATTTGAATAATGAAATATAAATTTTTCTTAGTTATATTAGGACCTCAGGAAGCTGAGAGAATTTCAAGGAGTAAGCATTACAAAAATCAAAGATATTGTAGAAGCTGCGCCCATCATACAAAAGCTCCGTTCGGTACCTATGTGTCCAAAACTTCAACTAAAAACGTAATTCAAATTCATAAGCATCGCGTCAGGATAGGTCCGGGCGATAACGCGGCCTTCCAAGTCCTTCATAAAAAATATTCAATACTTATTATTCGTGCGATAGAAAAAAACCTATCGTGGCGGTGGGAATAGCGAACTAGTGATGTGTGTTCCTAGGTTTTAGGAATGTATCGATCTATGTTGTTAGTTTTAACAATGGCTTTCATTTGCTGCATGAATTCAGAGTTTATTAAATATACGATGCTTTGATAAATTCTTTTAATATCGATGATTTACTAAATATTTAGATTCTTTATGTTATAAGTATTATGTGTGTGTATTTCCTCTTTTCCGTCCTTTAAAAATAATTGAAATGAAATGAGAACTGAAAGATATAGTACAGACTGTCTTTCAATCTGTTGAAATAGATAAATTAGTATTTCCATTTAAATGTACTTCTCAAACCTTACAATTCAAGACCTTAAGCTATTTGCATCATTTTCCAATAATATCGAGTTTTATAAGCCGTCATTTAAAACCGCATCAGTAGACATATCGATTTAATTATCGATAACTGTGTATAAAGTGATCTGATTTACGACGAAGCAAGTTGAGAGTATGCAAAAACTGAACTTGCTACTATCATTCAACATTTTTTACATCGCAATACCTGAACGACTGGTTGGATTGAAACTGGTTTTTCGAAATATGCGATCACTGATCTTCTGACTGGATACCTACAGAACTAAAATACTAACTTTTCTATATTCGTTTTTAGACAGATTTTAAATCTATGCGCTTATAAAATGCTTCCAAAATTAAACTATGTATAGGTATGTCTTTGAATAGATGTTAATAATAAAATTGACATTAATTGCTGGCAATTTGACATTAATTTACTTGTTTATCAAAGAATTAAGATACCTATAAATAAGGTACGTAGGCGACATATCGACACATTCGACACGCGACGCACATGCCTAATATTTTTTGTGGGGCTTAGGGCGCTACCTGGCTCCTCGTAGGTAGGCGTTTCTGGGAACCGTCGACACTTGATAACTGCGATAAACGCGCCGCGACAACGCGCGTTCCCTGTGTGAACTGTGCCTTATTTTATTGTGTAGGTTTATTGGATACTGTGGTATTGTTCATTAGAAATGTTGTGATTTTGAAAATGATTAGAAGTTTTTTTTGATAATACGTCTCAAAACGATTGCTGAAATTATTTCGCTACTATTAGACTAGTTGGCACTGTGTTGTGAATGTGAAGACTATTTGTGTTTTTTTTTTGTTACCTTAGTCATGGTCCTGGCAGTAATTAATCTGCCTACCCAAATATCCTTTTTTTTGTTTTGCTCGAATCGTTGAGCTCCTTAAATTCTGAGAGCTGCATGATTACTGACTTGGCTCTGACTGGAGACGGACAGGTGGTTCACTCTGTGTGGTTCTTCCCTCAAAAGACCATTTCATACACCAATCGTCACATGGTCTCAGAACAAGATTAAGTATATCTGGGCTTAAAAAGACTTTTTACTTTTAAACTCAGTTAGTTTAAAAGTAAAAAGTACAAATTGTTTATCTCAATGTTTAAAGTTACAATGTGGAGGTATCGTTGGTCCCAAACAAGGTACAGCCTGTATCTTGGCACCTTTAGATAGCTAGGCATAACATTTCGCTATTTATTTTTCATAAAAAAACAGTAAAAGTTGAAATTAAGCTACAGGTAAGCTAGTTTAGTATTTACAGGTAAGTAACCTCATCGAGACTACAAAACTAATTAAGTATTCAAAAAAATTAACCAAATATTGGAAAACTAAAATCTTTTTTTTACATAGGACTTGCTTCCAGAAAGTCATAAAATCAAAATCAAATCATTTAAGTATTTCAAATAGGCACAAGAAAGGCACTTTAGTTTAAACGTCAAAATGAAATGAACAAGAAATAGAATTGATTCTAGTCGCCCCTTCCAAAAGATACTTTCAAATAAAACTATTTATGATTTAAATACGCCACACTATACGTACGATACTTAGACCGAGAACAACAAATAGACAGATACCAAGGATTTAGAAGTATCTAACAAGTAACAACACGCAGTTATTAAGAATCCCTAATTTCCTATAATCAGTTGTTTATGTAGCGTTAACACGAAACCCTACCAGTAAAACCTAGATTCCGTAGCTCTCGTAGCTGTTAACTTTCCAGTGATTTTGCTATTTCCTAATGATTCTAACGTCCTAGTAGGTCTAGCTATTAATTAGTCTGTAAGTAATTCATCTTCTGCCTCTCAACTTGTGATTTATTGCAGGTAAATGTCCATTTTCTTGACTTGATGATGGTCAATTGTTTAGCAAAATGTACATTTTTATTGAGGATAATAACACACAAATATCGGAAGTCGTAAAACACCAGAATTTACTAGAAATAACAGCCACATTTGTAAAAGACTCCTTTTGTTTGGTGATGTCGCGTCGCATCGCATCGCACCCGCTATTACTTCATTTCCGCGTTCTTTCTGACTTTTTTCTTTTTGCTCGGTTCGTAAGGATCGTAGCGTGATGTCAATAGCCTTCCTGAAGAATAGCGCTATCAAATGCAGAATTTATCAGATCCTACTGCTAGTTCCAGAGATTGGCACGTGCAATCAAACAAAAAAACCAGCATAATTTTATTGTATTAGTACCTACCTATGTAGGTTGTTATTAAAGTCTGGATTTATTTTCTTGTCGGACCAGGAGCGTTTTGGTTTAAGCACCAACCAACCAAACTATTTTATCATCAGGTCAACCTATTTTATCTCCTAAAATAGGATACGTACCCATAGCTTACCTAACAAACCATTTACTAAACATGGAGTATGTTGATTAAGTGCAGATCAAAGGGCCGCTCGCAGCAAGCTGTTAACTCGCGTATTGACTGACACAGCCATCGAACGTCACTCGATGTCCTACGACTGTCGATGTTGACACTCCACATATTTGACTGAAGTGCTCTCGGTCAAACTGATAAGTGAGGATTGTGAGGAATCTCCAACCAATTCCTTATCGCCTGGTACAATAAATTAGGCGTTGTTAAAGGTGAATCTTGTTTCATTATTTTGTTAGATTTAACTTATCTGTACAACGCTTTAGATTATTTAAATCTGTTATGTTGTATGTATCTTAAATAAATAAAGTAAAATTGTTAGAGCACTAGACCGAGCCACAGCATTTTATTCCTTGCATTCACAGATGTTTTAAAGTGAAACTACTTACATAAAAAACTATTTAAATTCTTAAGGTGGGTACTGACTAAGCGGGATTGTCCTAAGCGGGATTGTCCGAATAAGCGGGATTATCCGAAAGGGTTACCGCTACCCCGGAACATAAAGGGCTACGGAAGGAACATGGATGGGTTTTAGTCAGTAAGAGTCTGACACTCCCTTCCGCTCCACCCAGAGCGGGAGCAGTCATTGGATGATTTCCCAGCCTTAAAAAAAAAAAAAAAAAAGGTGGGTACTGACCGGCGTTACGCGGCGTAATGCTACGTGTTACACCGCGAGCCTTCGTGCAGTCAGTACGCCGTGTTACGGGGAAACCAGCGAGAAACGAGCCGCTCGTTGCTCGCTGGGAGTGCTCCACCCGGCTGTCGGTTTTTTGGCGAATCCTTTGAGTGTTACGCGGTTCGGTCAGTACGCTCCTGCAAGTCGTCGCGAGCGCACGGGCGTCGCGAGTAATCACACGTCGTTCCTATCGTATTTACTCTCGTACTCGTCGTTCTTAAAACATGGAGTGGACCCAAGAAAAAACTCTATATTTTATAGAAAAATACAGAGAAGAGGAAGTGTTGTGGAACCCAGCTCATCTAGAGCATTATAACAAACTGAAGAAAGAAGACGCTTGGAATAGATTGGATTAAACAATAATTAAGTAGAATTAAAGATACCAACACGTCTTCGCTGTCGGCCATCTTGAGTGAACTAACGGCGAAAGCGGAGCACAGAGTTTTGACGAGCATGTTACGCCGTTTGTACTGACACCGCGTATTCGCGGCGAGCGTGCTCGATGCGAGCACGCTCGCCGCGAATGGTCCATTACACCACGTAACGTTGGTCAGTACCCACCTTTATAAACAAAAAATAATTATAGTCTGATTCAAATTGTATCTAAAGTTTAGATACAATTAATATGCAAGGGCATTGTTTAGATTCTAAACAATGCCCTTGCATATCATTGGACGATGCTCAGAAATTTAAAATTTTATCGACATAATATAAAAATGAAACCATTTCCCGTGAATCGTCACGACAGCAGGCAAAAAAAATTGCGTGGATTTGCACAAAAGTTGAAAGCAGCGGGGTGGAGCTACAAGATCGATGGTGGTACATTTTTTAGGGTTCCTTATACGAAGGGTGCGAAACGGAACCCTATTACAAAGTCTCCATTAACTGTCCGTCTGTCTTTCCGCGGGCTACATCTCATGAACCGTAATAGATAGTCAGGTAAATTTTTCACAGATTGCATATTTCTAATGTCTAGACAACTAATAATTAAATGAAAGTTAAAAAAAACGTGTATTTTTAAACAGAAATATTGAAGAAAAAATGTAGTCTATTGTACGATGTGACTCTTCGTGAGTCCGATTCGCACTTGACCCGTTTTTATGGTTATGTACTCACCCCGGGCCACCGCTGTTCAGCTCTGCCCATTGTACGAACGACATGCCTTTATAATATCTGCCTTGAATTATGGACTCCTAGTACTCCCAGCTGTGCAGCCAGCTTCAGGTCTCATTTCGATAACGAAGAGAAATGCTACAGTTTTTATGTCTATGAAAACTTTGCATAAGATTATGTTAAGTTGTGAATCAAAACGGAAATTAAGACGAAAATAATCCATCCCATTTTACATGATCGAAGTACATTATAATAAGAGATATATATATATATAATATATATATATATATATATATAATACTTTATCGGAGGAATACGGTTTAGTTGTCATTTTTTCATCTGAAATTGTAGTACCGATTTCCAATGGCCCCCCAACTCTCGCCTATTTGAAGGAAAACGTTAGAACATAAAATAATATTAATAATATGTAATTACTGTTTACTGCTTCAGCGCTAATTAATATCTACAGAGAAGTCGTAAAATCTAGCTTGCACAAGACACGACGATTAAGAGCTGCAAGCAATTGTGGGTAGGTACTGCGAGACCAACTGCAATTAATTAAAGTTTTGCGTATAACTTGTATGACATCACTAACGATGACAAAGGTGAACAATTATAATGAGAATAAACCCACCGTTGCTCCACAGACGTTTATAAGAACAAAAACTTCAACAATCCGACAATCCTACGCATGCATAAAATAGACAAATACATCCAATTAAAATGATTAAAAAAGTTACATTGAAACACTTGCAAAAATCTAAAAAAAAAGGCTGAACGTCTATCTGCAATCTACATTTAGCTACAAGTTCTAAGTAAAATAAATTATTTAAAAAAAAAGGCGGAGATCAATTAAGATTGTCCGTTTTTGCTTTCTTTAATTATAGCAGGATATCAAATAGTAATGGTACTATTATGTAATAATTCAAAAATTATCGAGTGTTCGTTGTGTGCCTAGCCATTCCCCACCTGCGGGTATGAGCCCCCATCGGCTGCACAAGCTCAAATATCAAGCATCCGATTAAGCTTGATAAAGTATCAATTAATAACGAGCAGGCTACGTTTACAATGTTGTACACTAATACTTATTAAAGGAACACCTGTCCGCTAGGAAAAGGCTGCGTGTGCACTGAACACACGCGTCTTTATTTTTTACTTTGGCTGAACCTGCTAAAACCCGCGTGAATTTTTTGTAAATGTTTTCAGTTTTAGAATAATATTTATTGAATAAACTAGCTAACCCGACAGACAGTTGTCCTGCCTTAACTATAAAAAAAAAAAAAAAATTGTATGAAAAATAGGTAGTAGCCGATTCTCAGACCTACTGAATATGGATGCAAAATTTCATAAAAATCGGTCAAGCCGTTTCAAAGGAGTATGGTAACTAACATTGTGACACGAGAATTTTATAAATAATTCATTGAAATTGGTTTAGTCCGTTAGTTATTCTAGCTTTATTGTCTACAAACTACAAGCTTATCCTCATTTAGCTGCAATTGCATGAATCTGCACTCTGCACCAAGCACCATTTGACTCTCTCATCAGTCATCTCAAGATGGACCACGGAACAAATTCTGTCAGTGAATCCACAAATACTCCCTAATAAAGTTAGCGATGCACAAAGACCTGGCAATTTATCTAATGAATGCAATGTCACGATTATCGTGACAGCAGATTAGAAGGTGTGGGCTCAAACCAGTTGTTTGTTCATTCTAAGGCTAAAGGCTAAGGCTAGATCGCCTACGCCATGAGCAGCAACCACGACGATTGGACGGAACATAAAAATAACGTAAACAATAATAACTGACTTCTAAATAAGTACAATGAGTATACTTCAAGAGAATCAAACGCTTAAAGAATAATAATGTGGCAAAAATGTCGTCAATTAACAACAACCGCTGTTTAAAGACAGCTAAAAATAATGAGTTAAAAACCTAAGGAAGTAATAATTATCAAAAACCACACTGAACTTGCTGCGGCTTCGAAAGTGTCCAGCGACACAAAGGAGTACTGTGAGTCCGAACGGAACCCTAGTCGCAAGTGACCGCAACTACAAAGTTGTAATCGGAGCCCCGCCGTACTCATTGCCCGAGGCAACTCAGTTGCGCGCCGCATTTGCATTTACTTCACAGCACCGGAAACCTGGCTTGTTCGGAGTTGTTGCTATAAAAATGTGGGCACTCTAATTATAATAATTCCTAGCTTTGCTACATGAAATAATACATTGCTACATGCAAACCCCATAGGATACCTACTTGATTACTTGCTTGATTTCCAACAAATGACAGTTTGAAAAGAAAATGGCGGATTGTTTGCAAAAAGAATGATGGCAACATTGTAATTGATTGAATAATCATAATGAACGATGATGGCGGGTAAAAAGAAATTAAAAAAAAGAATGCGTCGTTTACGTGTCAGATAATGCAAGTAGGAAAAGTTGAAAACTAAGTAATCGACAAGCTAGACATGTTGTCAATACTCTGAAAGCCTGTCATCATACTAGACTGACTTTACAAACGAGACAAACTTTTAATCAGCGACTAACACGCAAAGGACGGTGACACTAAATGTTCGCAGCACTCCGTTTAACTCATCAGGAGATCATAAGTGAGATGAAGTATGAAGTAGCGGATAGAGAATCTAACGAAGGGTCCGACTCAGACCGATACACAACACGGTAATTGCAATTAAAAGTTTAGAAGCGACGCAGTTGTGGACTATTTGTTGGTTTCTACATCATAGGTAGTGTTACACTCATATCACAATGAGTACGAAATAGTCATGAGTTTATGATGTTGAAGCAGAAAACTTTGCAACTACAATATAGTTTCCGAAAAACCATCAGAGTGGCTATCAAAAAGGTTCTTTGTTTTCGAATTGTGCTTATAGGAGGGGAAACATGATGGCGTAAGTCGTAATAAGGGAGAACTGCTGCAGTTTTTAGGGTACTTAATTCAAATTAATCTAAATCTTTCACGTCCACCGAATCTATATTGTTACGAATACGACATTCCGTAATTATAGAAACAGTTAAAAAGCCATTGTGGCTTGTGTAGATTGCCATTATGGGCATACGAAGGGTTAATAAGGTATCGACTAGCTTCATAAAAATACAAATAAGTACATTAATATCGTAGCACGTTTTCAGAGCTGTACGAAAAAGTTCCTTCGGTATGATAAAGGGGGTATAGTGGGATCCTGCCGTTTTGCCGAAAAGATTTTGCCAAATTTTCATTACCCAAACAAACTTTAGCAACCTTTTTTTATACCAATGCAATATTTGGAATAATTTTAGTACGCACATTTTCATTTGGTCAAATTTTTACTTGGCAGATTATTACCAAGGATAATGTCATTAAGGCTTTTGGTCTTTAATCAAATGATTTATTACAGCAAACCGTATTTAGACAATAAACGTTTAGTCAAATGATTTGATAAAACAAAAAATATAAAGGCAAAAATAAGATTTGTCTGAAACAAGTCAAATTTATGGTTACTAGACATAAGGTTATTTATGGAACAAGTTACAGTAGGTTATTAATTTAAAAAAAATGGTTAGGTTAGGTTAAAATTGTGACCACCTACGCACGAGCCGAGCGAGCGAAGCGAGCGGTGCCGCGGGAGCGGCCGGCGAGTGCCAGAAACGACTAGATTATATACAAAAAAAAATGTAAATAAGAGATTTTTTTATTCAGCTGATAGAAGCTATAGAAGATTCTGATTGGAAGCAAATCGCGAATTGGTTTGAAGAAAATTTAATTTTGCGTAAAATATGTTATACCAACTGAAATATTTGACTAGATAAAAAATGGTAAAAGTACTAGTTGGTGAACAAGTTATTGTTCAAACGTTCATTTGCCAAACATAGGTTTTCGTAACAATTATTTGTAAAGAGATTTTTTGGTAAGTAATAATTTGGCAAATGAAATTATGCGAAAATTTGTTTGGGAAGTGATAATTTGGCAATTTCTTTTCGGTAAAACAAGGGAGACCCGGGGTATAGTGCCTAATTCGTACCACCATTAAAGCCTAAATCGTACTTACAACGACAGAAAAATGGAAAGAATAACAGAACACGACATTATTAACACAAATTAAAAACTACAATAAAATCTCACGGGATCAGGGATTCTTTTATTTTAGTCAGATTGATAATTTTCTTGAAAATTCCTCAGTTTTTGTTCAAGTTGACAATGAAAACTGACATAACTTAACGAAATAGTTTACTGACGTTTCAGAAATAGCTTACTGACATGCATGAAATTTTAATAAAGAGAGTGGAAATTTTTTATCTTCTTTTTATTAAATTTCTTGTTTTTTTTTTTTGATGTAACTCGTGCACTTAGCACATTTTTACATCATTAGAAGTCAGATTTTAGTTTTACAATCAGGAGAGCATATCCCTGTAGTACGACTTACCGCTACCTCCCGGAACATAAAGGGCTAAGGGAGGAACATGGATGGGTTTTAGTCAGTAAGAGTCTCACACTCCCTTCCGCTCCACTCAGAGCGGGAGGGGTCATGATGACTTCCCAAGATAAACTTTAAAGATAAAAAACTTACGCAACCTGACCCTAACCGAAACATAAGTGCCTAGATCATGTAAAGACTTGCCTACAAAGTTACAATCAGATGACATCATCAGTGATATACAACCAAGTCATACGATTAGTTACACGCAATTGAGAACCTGACTGGATCGTTGCGTGTATACAACCTTAAGAGCAAACAGTTTTCCAAGAGGATCGCAAGCGTGACTGCAATTTTACAGAAATAATCTTTTTTCAATGGAATACTTAAGCAGTGACATTTAAAGAAACTAGTTAATTACTGGTAACTAGTACGCCACGTTTCCCATATCGGTTGTGCGTGATTCACTCAGGTTAGGTGCACTCAGTGGCACTGAGTCGATTCTTAGCTATTTCCGTCCATTAGTGTAACATTGTACTTTTTGTGACTAACGCAGCTACTCATTGTTGCCGATAAATTGGAAAATTTGTTTTTTTAAAGCTGATTTGTTTTGGCTAGAGGAGGAAAACCACAATTTATTTATTCTTTCATGACATTATTTTAAGACATTCTATGACTGCAGTGTTTTGGTCTTTGGATTTGCTTAAACTTTCACACGAACATAAAGGTTTTTAAAGTTATTTGACATCTGCGTATTCAAATTATAATACATGAAGCATATTTCTTATCCACTGCTTCATACGTTCGAAAATGTTGTCTAATCACCAATGTAACTAACGCAACGAATGTTGTTGAACTTTCAAAATTTTACGCAATTAGGGTGCAGGTGTTATTTTCATTGAATTTCCCAACGCCTAGAGTAAATCCTACACAACTATTAGTCATATACGTATGAACGTGTATTGCTTAAGAAGGGCCAGAGGTAGCCGCACGATGGCCGTAAACTGGAGCTGCTAACAGAATGCCAAGCGTTCACATTAATGACTAACGTTCAAGACATCCCTACGCCAACCGAACACCAAATCAACTAAGGTTATAGCAGACATGTCGCATCGGCAATCAGCGACCACTATTCGCAAGCTGGTATACAGCAACTGACGAATAGCGACCAAATTGAAGTCGCGCAAGTTGAATCCATCAAATGCGCAAAAAAATGCAATATTGATGAAGTCGCAATATCGCCGATGCTATTTCCTTTTTTTTTTTGAGGTTGGGATATCATCAAAATGATTCTTCTCTGGGTGGAGCGGAACGGTGTCAGACTTTTACTGACTAAAACCCATCCATGTTTCTTCCTTAGCCCTTTATGTTCCGGGGTAGCGGTAAGCCTTTAGGCATGCTTCAGCACTAACGTCAAATGGATGCCATTTCCTAAGGCCAAACATTGATCTTGTATGACCACTCACCATTTGGTTTTTCGTAATTACCAGGATCGCAGAAATCAGCAGTAATTTAAGCATGCTGCCTGCTTGCATATCGAAATTCAAAGCGGCTAGAAATAACGTTGGAGTATACCTTCCATGATTTACTTTTACTAATATCAGATGCCTAAAGCAGACAGTGATCTGTGACCTCGGCAAAATGCATAGCCCAGCTTATTAACTTCGTTATTTTGAAGGGGTGGCGAAAATCTCATTAGTCTCCCCCTAATGGAGAATTAGAGTTTTAGGAGTAACTTACGAGGGCTTAATGTATATCCTGATAAACCATGATCATGATGTTTACCTGAAACAGACGAAATTGAAAATTAGTACAGTGTAATGTGGTACTACAAAGAAAGAAAATGTTTATATTGGTGCCATGCCAAGTGGTCTAACTGTAAGGAGACTAAATATCCACACATGGTCCCAAAAGAACACAGGATTCAATTCTGTAGGTAACTCATAATTTTTGCTTTATTTTGCTTTTTCCTTTCTAAACAATCGGGAATCTAGGAGATCTTGAGTGTTCTATTACTATTTAGAATATTGAAAATATAATAAAAATCTGCCTGATACGCCCAAACACAGCGAAAGAAACAATACGGAATACTTAACAATGCAATAAAACCAAAATGTCCGTAAGTACATACGTGTGTACTTCCAGCACATATAATTCCCATCGTTACTGCGGCAACAAAACCAGGACTCCATAATAGAGAGGAGCACATGTGGCGAATCGAATTACCCACACATTAGAGCTGTTTAACGTTTTATTTGTTTTTTAAACGCGGGCGCCGGCGATTCGCTTTGCTTTATGACCACTATGGGCACTACTGCACTCACAGAAATATCTACATCTGTGTACTAGCCTGGGTATATGGGATCCTGGTACAGTGCGCTCACCTTAAATAGAATGATTGGTTGAACCTTTTTATTTAAGTTCGGAAGTTTTACTATCGAAGAACCAAGTTGTTAAGTTCAGCAATCAAGAACTTTTGGTGGTGATGGTTTAATTCTAACCCACGTAATTGAAATAGGTTGAATGACTAATCTTATAAAATACTAATGTACGGTGGCATTTCCAAGATATAAAACCATGCATTTAGTTACAATTATGAAGCTAAGTCTGAGGCCAATGGGCAGTATAAAATCTCTAGACACCAGGTTAGTCACTAACTACACGAAAAGAAGAAGTTACAAATATTGCACACAACTTACATTTTGATAAGTACGCGAAATACTACACCCTAGATTATTTCTTAAGCAGGATTACGTAACTACTCAGTACACATAAATCTGTTTGAATTTTTAAACTCTCATTTACGATGCCGTCATTTCCCTGCTTCGCAAAGGGCTGTCCCGCCGCGGCGCGACAATTACCGAGGCGACACATCACAGCGACGCGTCTTAAGCACCGCAATCATTTCGCCAGTTTTCTTCACCACTGGCGGTAACTCACAAGTTGTGAACGCAGAGCGGGAGAGGGATGAAAGTTCAACGGGAGACAGACAGATAGAAACGATCTTAAAAGTGAAGTTTCTGAATTCTCAAAGGCAATGAGAAGTTTAGGACTATATCAGATTTAGATACTTACGACTCAATTTGGGATGAAAGTTCAACGGGAGACAGACAGACAGAAACGATCTTGAAAGTGAAGTTTCTGAATAAAATTCTCAAAGGCAATGAAAAATTTAGTACTATATGAGGTTTTCAGACTAACGTCTCAATGGTATCATATACATAATTTTAGTTTTTCTGAACTGTGGTCTTTTTTTTGACGGTGGGAAATCCATCAAATGACCTTGGGAGGAGCGGGAGGGAGACAGACTCTTACTGACTAAAACCCATCCAAGTTCTTTCCTTACGAAAGGGTTACCGCTACCCCGGAACATGGATGGGTTTTAGTCAGTAAGAGTCTGACACTCCCTTCCGCTCCACCCAGAGCGGGAGCAGTCATTGGATGATTTCCCAGCCTTAAAAAAAAAAGCCCTTTATGTTCCGCGGTAACCTTTTCGGACAATCCCGCTTACTGAACTGCGGTCTGACAAGCACAATCTAACTGGTTTTCTTCGGATGGTCTTTTTGCTTTTGTTACTAGGGGCACAAAGAGACAATACAGCTTTTAAAGTTCGAAAATCATAATTCCTAGCTATCACTTCCTCTTGTAACTTGCACCACCATCGTCTGGTCCCGAGGCGCTCGTCGTAGTCCCGCCACTACGCGACGTTACTCATCGGTCAAGTGTGCCTCTGGGACAGAGAGGGATACTACTAGCTCCGTCTCTTTCTACACACACGATCCAAATACTACGCGTTCCTATATGAACTGCGACGTGAAAACTACGTCTGCGATAGCTCCACCATGCTTTTGTCTTGGAAACTCGTAAGTAATTGAAATATCGGATCTTAGTTTAAATGTGATCCGTTTAATCGATCTACGAGCTTTTCATATAACATATATTTATCTTGATCATCGTAGCTTCTCGGTGGCCAAAACCATTCATAGTTATTTCAAAGTTTGGTCTAAAACATACAATTTTGTTGTTGAAATAGTTATTTCTCGCGCAGTTCCGACATGAAGTTTATTTAACTCATCACCATCCATGTCCCAGGATTTTGTCAAGGTAGACATCACATCTAATGGAACCATCGTAATTAATCCTAACGACATTCATTACACTAACAAAGATGAAGTGTATCTATTTCTACTGCTCATCTATCTGCAGCAGCTATTTGACTGAAATAGATGCAACTATGTAGGTCTTTCCGACATTTACGATCAGTATTCGTCGAATAGTATCTTTATCGACGTCATTTGGTATTTATTTGTCTACGATAACTTTATTCAATATGGCGACGGTCTGTCATGTGGGAGTATTTCCTTGGAAGTGCAGTGTCTTTCGTCTACAAAGCGTTATTTGTTAAAATAATTTATCGTTCAACCTCCGTCAGGCAATTAGTCATTTCTGTATCAGTGATATCTACTTCCATATTTCAATTTGTGTGTATTTTCTATGCACTGAAAGGCTGTCAACTAATGCTTTAGAGTATGATTATTTTGGCCAACATGTTATAGTTACCTTGTCCTCAGAAATAAACGGGATTCTTCTTTTTTTTCTTCATCTTTAAACACATAAAACGCAATTGGTATTGGTCTAAATACACTCTATCAGATAGGTTAAAAATTCGCTTAGAAAAAACCATGACTACTTACGAGTGGGTCCAAAATTACATTTTAGGTAAATAAGTTGTTGGCTATAAATAAACTTAGCATTTCCATCGTAACAGAATGTCATGTAGGTGGTCATTTATTTCGATCTTTCTGCCTGTCTGGGTTTCTTTTTTTATCCCTTGTAGGTGTAGATCAAATCGGTACGTCATAGTTACCTAAACTCTTAATATTCATGAAGCTTCTACTTCACGTGACCAGAGAAGCAAGCGTGGGCTGGATTGATCTTTGGTCAAAGATTTAGCATTGCCATTCAACGAGGCAATGCTGCCAGTCTTCTAAGCCCGTTTCCGGAAGACAGCTATACGAATGAGTCCTTCAACGCCTTAGTGTCCTTTCTGTTTTTGTATTTATTTGTATACAGTTAGTTAGATCGTCATTTAATTTAAGCATAGCTGAAGCTTCTTCAATAATAATCAAAACAACACCCTATCGAGCAGATAAGACTACAGAATTCGTACCAAGACTCGTTTCCAAGACATCATTTCATTGCCTTAGAAGACAATGTAGCGCCCATTGATAATCAAATTCATCGTCGTAACAATACAGTGGGTAGCACAATATCCAGTGATGACGATTGCACGTTTTGTGTTCAGCCACATTGCAACCCACAAGCAGCTATGCAAGGCTTGCTTCAATACTTGTCCGGTTGTAAACCACTAGGTTGAATGTAGTCGCAACACAATGCGATGCTGCTGCTGAAGCCGCAACTATTAGCTACTGTGCTGTCTTACGATAATAGGCAGTGGGTTGATACCTACTGCACGTTGTACATACCTTTACATAGTTTAGCAATGTTCCTAGGCTCCTAGCTGACAAATAGAAACTATTGTAATACATTTTCCCTCTTGTTATTGGCTGCAGTAATAAATCGTCGTTATTTTGTTTGTTCGATGGATTTATTTTACTTGTATTTAGCAATATAGAGGTGTGATGAACAGGATATAAAGTTCACAAATCCCATAGAAAGGGGAGGATCCTCCGACTAATGATTGATGTCGGGATGCTGGTCGCGCGGTAAACTCTACTTGTACGATGCTGGATTTTTCGCTGTCAGTGCGACGCGTAGTTTGCATGTGGTGGTGTCGATGCCGCTACAGAAGCAACCATCATCTTCATCATTCTCCTGCCCTTATCCCAATTTATTTGGCTACAGAAGCAACCATAAAATTGAAATTATAACAATCCCGTTCCATGTAAAAACATCGCAAGGAACAACCTCTTTATCAAGTTAACTAGTCGCTACTCAGGGACAAAGCGATTTTTGTGCGGATGGGATCATTCCAACCCTTTCTGTGATACAAAAAGCGGTTAGGCGATAACCGAGCGATAGACACGGACAGGGGACAGAACAAAATCGATCTCATTAGCATATACTGGTGACAAAACAAGGGTATAGTCTCCGATGACCATTCCTTGACGGAATTTCACGATAGTATTCAACAACAATAGATTTTTTGCAGTATTGGCAAAAAAGAGCACTAAAAAAAGATTATCAGCTAGTATTTCCAGCAAATGACGTCAGTTCGCGAATGTGCGTCAGCGCGGATTTCGCTATGAAATCGTAATTGGATCCAGTTGCCTGCCCCGTCAGCGTTACGTGGGCTATTGTCTTATTAGCGGCTAATTAATAAGTAGCGCAAATGTACGGGTTGTGTGAACATGAGTACCATGCACTATGGTATTACTGAGTTACTGGGAAATACTCACGGTGGCTAGGGTTACGCTGGAGAGCGAAAAAATGAGGATCGACTCCGAAGACATGTAAGAGGCGCGCAGCAAAAGTCAGGCTAATACTAGGCTGAGGCCCGTAACAGATACACATTTTCGTCCAAAAAATCTAGCTACAGTATATATAGCAGTAAAACATGTGCCGAGCGTTTGTTTTTCTGGAAGCGAGATCCCTAAGTGCGCCTCCAAATGAGAACGAATGAATATAGGCCACAGCGAGACCAAGAAAATGGGAATATTTTTCACGAGAATATGTTCATTTTACCAACAAAAACCTTACCAATTTTTTGGTAAAACTTATTTTAGACAGCGTAACATAAACTGCTTGCCTAAATTCGGTGTATATAGCTAACAGCCAGACTTTCAAGGTTTTAGAAGCCTATCCGTTGGTAACAGAGCACTAAAAATTCCGCTTTTCGTTTATCCATTAAGTTTTTATGTTCCACCATAAACTCGGGCTGGGATTAAGGTCAGAATAAGTTCCAAGTCTGTCAGCAATTAAAGACAGTGTCTACGGAATCCCACGTCTGATGCGTGGGTAGGTTAGGTCCCGGTGTGTTAGAGGCGTTCTCGCGCACAATGGTATTGGATCCAATCTTTAGATAGCCGTAATGAACAATTTTTACCTTCGACGTTTCCATTACTCATCATTCTTTTTGCTATATGGATTCTTTCTACCAATTATCACTTTAATACCATTAGCCATATATAAAACATTACCTCCGTATCTCAAAGGTGGACAAAGGATTAATAACAGTGCGAGCAATTAGAACTTTTTGTGAAGGATATTTACGATGCCAATTAAAAGTGAGCTTGCTAAGAATAATTATGATATGCGCTGTGTAAATCTTAGTCCGATGCGGTACGGTAACAAAGCAATAAATACTTGTGTAATTTACTGCTACAGTCGAGAATTAGCATAGACACCTTGAGCGTGTTATAGATTTGATCCTATTTATGTAGCGGCACGATTTTATCAGGGCAAGGACTGGCTCTCGGAACCAAACCGCTCGCCTACCTGAGTGTAGAATAAAAGAGAAAAGACTGCGAACAGGCACTATCTAAATACCAGATAAATTAGAGACAGATTTCAAAGGAACAACTTCCAGAATCTGACTGTGTCCTTATGTCAGAAAGTTTAATTAACCGAAACTTTTCAGGAGGTATGAGAAAATACGGTAAGCAATTTAAATTCAGCTAATTATACCAAGGCAGCATAATGCATAAAGCAAAACATTTACTTTCCAACCCCTTCCTAGAATGAGCAATGCACATAATGATAGTGTTCTTTCCACGCCTTCAACAACTCATTACTATTGCACATACAGTTGTTTGGTTCCCAGTACAGGCGTTCCGTGACCAATATAAGGACTTGGATACACTCGAGCACAAAAGATTTCGCGTGAAATGTCGAATAAATAGTAAGACTTACACTGAAGAGTTAATAAAAGATAAGATGTGGTATTCATGGAAGTAGGGCCAAATTGGTTCGTGGAAACCATTGAAACTGAAGTATTTAAGCATTGTTACTGCTACCGATATTTTTGTCGGAACTAATGATTTTAAAAGAAAAATGGTTTAGTAAAAGTTTGTCAATTTTGGCTATTGCTTGGTGTCAGGGTCAGCCAAAAACAATACACATTGCGTAATTACTCTGTGACGACAAACATTAAAAACAAAATAAAATGCCGATTGCAGAGATGAAAAATATATTGTTTTTTACCAAAGTACTTAGTGTACTTTGGTAAAAAAACAACAATAATAAGAACAACTAAAACGTGTGTCGCGTCTGCGCAAAATAAGTCGTTGCTCAGCAAAATGCTGCAATTTCGGTTGAACCTATCGTCAGCAGCGCTGATTTTCAGGAACTACCTCTCGAATGATGTAATGACATAGATCTCCCTGTGTGACATAATAAATCGGAAAGAGTAATTTTCCAAAGAAATAAATAGTGTGATTCTAGTAGAACATAGTCGATCTGTCTGCCAGTCTAAGCGGGTGCAGCCGGATACAAGTATTGTACATGGAACGACAGCCTATCTGACCTCCACAAAACAGCCAGTGAGAAACACAATACCCCTTGGTAAGACTGTGTGTCAGACTTTCGAGTTTTAGACAACCCGTAACAACTGTCAAAGATCTAAGAATGACAGAGGGACCAGCGGCTTAACCAGCTTTCAGAGGCACAGAAGTGTCTCGGTATGCTTAGATTGTCACCCATCCACGGACTGACCGCGGCTAGCGGAGTTTAACCTGATCGATCGACCCGAGCGGCTGTTATTACTTAGCCACGAGCTCCTTGTCAAATATTGTATGAACTAGTAAATTATAAATAAAAGTAATATAAGTATCTGGATTCACGCGTAATTTTTTTAAATAAAATACATAAATTGAGACTTTATTCCAGCTACGTAAAAAATAATAAGTAAGTATACTGTAGAACATTGTGAATAATGTGGGGTGTGTTTTCCTATTTAAGCTATTTTATTTTTTTATTCGATACACTAACAATATTGCATAAAGAAGTTTTGAACTCTTACATCATACTTTATAGATGCACCATGGGAATTGCGATGGCGGCCATTTGCAAATACGGCATGCATTGAGGCATGCTGCAGGCATGGCGTTGACAAACGACAACTCGACACCCATGCTTTTCGATCAAAGCGGTAAATTAACTAATTTGTACAGCTTGATAGCGTTATTATAGACCCTTTCATATTATTTTAGTTTACCGAATGGGCTCATGGCTCTTTCGATGTACCTTTTTTCAATATGTATAACTTCGATAACTCTACTCCCAGTAATTTATTGAAGGTTCTGTCTTGAAATATTAGTTTTAAATATAAAAGATAAAGGCACAATCCGTTGGAGGTTGCCAGTTGTAAAAGTCATAAAGAAAAGATGGAAGGTAGAATTACTGCTTTTGTTAACAATTGCTATTTGGTAGTTATTAGTATTTAGGTATTCATGGCTATACGATCATTTATATAATAATGATACCAGCCTAATATTGTTCCACAGCAGGACAAAGGCCTCTTCTTAAACACAGAAGGCACTGGCATCGATTGATATACTATGATAATGGTGTTGACAAATAAACTCGTTTTAAGCCACATTGATCGTAAAGCAAGTTGCCTAAAATGCAATATCCTGTATTTACTTTTCAATAGTAATATTATAAAGAGGAAAGAGATTATTGTTTGTTTGTGTCAAATAGGCTCCGAAACTTAAGAACTGATTTGATATAATTCATTCTTTGTTGGGAAGCTATGGGTACTATCCCCGGGTGACATAGGCTATATCATATTTTCAAAAAAAATAGGGATCCTTACTAAAACGCCGATAATATAACAATTTCCTACAATCGCGAGGGTGAAGCCGCGGGCAGAACCTTTGTAAAATAGGTACTCGTTAGATTGTTTTCATTTACGTTGCGCAAGGCTTTCATTATTTCTAAACTATAACTTTAACTAGATTCAAGGGTTAAAATTACTTATTTTTCAATACCGAATCATAAATCAACACCAATATCATTCAATAGCAATACATCTTCGTTGATGTCTATATTAAGACCAACTGCATCTAAGGATTCAAGTTTTTAACGTTTAATTTCCAAGTTCCAAGTTCCTCTTGCATTCCTTGTAAGCTTGATAGCGCTAGTACAAACTACAAACTTAATTATTCCGATCCGGTTTGAACCAGTTGTGTAACTTTGTACTCTGCCATATGTTTAGTATATTGATAAAGCCAAACACGCGTATGATAAGTATACAGTATCCCCTGCATCTGATGGTGAATGCATTAAACCAACGAATGTTTTTGTCATGAAATCTCATTACGAAGCAGTCGTAGATTCAGATACGGGAAAAGGAATAATAAGACTACGTTACTTGGCACTCGGTGATAAGGTTTTAAATGCTTGTGTAAAGAGCTCGTGGCTAAGTACTAACAACCGCACAGATCGATCCATCATATAAGCTACGATTGCCGGGGTTGGCCGTGGATGGGTGACCATCTTTACTCACCGAGACTCATCCGTGCCTCGGAAAGCACGTTAAGCCGTGGTCCTGGCTGTAATTTGTGCATTTTGCCAGTTCCTGGGTTGTAGAGGTCAGATAGGCAGTCGATGTAAAAACCTGGTATTCAGCTGCATCTGGTTAGACTGGAAGCCGACCCCAACATAGTTTGGAAAAGGCTAGGCAGATGATGGTGTGTAAAGAGGTTTTACATGGACTAAGGATAATGAATATTAAAACTAAAAAATTAACTTCTTTCTTTCTGTTTCGTATGGTTAGTGAGTAACATGGTATCAGAGTTTTTATGCCCATGGGCCTCTGTCCTAGCTTCACATACTGTTGAGAAATATCTCTCAAGCATGCCGGGTTCACGATGTAAAAAACTTAACAAAAAGTACAAATTTGCAGCGGAACAATTGTTGGTATTAAGCCAACAAGTAGAATACATACAATAATTTCAATGCAGAAGAATTAATTTAGACTACAACTTATGCTTTGTAAGAATTATTACAAGATCGTGATAATGGCATCTACATCAAAAGGAAGGAAGAAGCAGCCTAAATTAATGATAAAGAACAATAAAAAAAACAATATAGGAGAATACTAGTCACAATCATGTAAAGAGGGCATTAAAACATTTGATCGTAGATTCATGTAGCCAGAACTGACGATAAACTGAAACGAAAACAAGTCCAAATGAAATGCGGCGTCGTCGTCTTTAATTTGAATGAATATGTCGTGTCCTTACTATCGCTGTGACCTACATAACTAACGTGATTGTTCGTATAAATTATAATGTTTTGAATGAACACTATTTCATAACACATTGTTGAACAAAACAATTTGCGTAACGTGTGTACTACGTCTTCCTGTTATCATCCGGCTTCTTCACTGTTTAGATATTAAACAGCGTATTTATGCTTATAGATAGTTGTTGTATGATGGTTGAAGAACTTTCCGAGTATAATATTGAAGATATGATGCCTTTCTAACACTGATATTGATGGGAGTTCTCAGATTAGCCTTTCCTTTAATGAATATACCAGCGTCCGCAGGGTATTTCAAAGCTTGTGAATGTTTAGAAGCCATTGAATTTCGCTAATCGCTATACCCACCGTAATTATATGTCTGTGTAATTGTATGACCCAGTTTATACGTTTTCATTTTATAGCTTCGATATATCATAATGAAAAATAGATTTAAGTCTCGACAAAGCGATCATCCAATCTCCCAAATATGGTGCAGTTGTGGATCTACATTGATCTAGAAAGTTCCATCCAAATCATTTCTTGTCGCATGAGACGTGCGTTCCCCTCGGCTCAGGGACGGCTACTGAACCGTAGACCTCAGGTGCTCCTTCTGGGTTCAACACGCATGCGCACTGCGAACCAGGTCTGCATGCAACCAACAAACAATATT
Source organism: Hyppa rectilinea (assembly GCA_951799385.1). Taxonomy (NCBI): domain Eukaryota; kingdom Metazoa; phylum Arthropoda; class Insecta; order Lepidoptera; family Noctuidae; genus Hyppa; species Hyppa rectilinea. The sequence goes on along the minus strand of OX637309.1, from coordinate 1,483,311 downwards.
TACGGTGCGCAAAGCTCCTGCTACAGAGAACTGACCTTTAGATTCGTAGACATAAGGCATCGATTACATTTCGTGAACACTACGTTTCCTGACTTCTTTATAACCCTTCGTTGATGTTATGCAAAACTGCGGCCACCTATTCGGAACGGTGTGATCAGGTGATGGAAACAACGTGATAAGCATCTCGGATTGTAGGTTCTATTTGAACGAAGAGGAATACCAAGACTTTTTGTCGAAAATCATTCGTTGAAAGCTTGCTATCATCTGGGGATATACGTGAAACATTTTCTAAAGTTCGAAGAGGAGATATTTTCGAATGAATAAATATTTCGTAAGTAGATAACGATGAATTGTGCGCCACATTTGGTCGTGACTTAGCGGAAACGTGGGACAGTGTCAAACTAAGTGGGAAATGGGTCATAACCACAGGCTGATGTCATAGCAACACTCGATACGCCGCGGTCGTCTGGGCATACTCGCCGTAGGAGACGAATGTAAATATTACACGAACGTGAATGAAACCGACCTTCGCTAATTCAAATGAGTTCCGAACCTTGGGAGTTGCTGAAATTATAATAAGTCTAAATTGTCAATGGTTTCAGTGAATAAAATACGGAGATTTTTAGGTGTCAAGACTGTCAAGGCGTAAACATATTGCGTCGTTTTTTAACATTCTTTTTCGTAACAAGGTTTTTAGTTTTATTAGCTTTAAACTGACTGTAGGAGGAAAAAAAAGGATAAAGGAGAAAGGTTATTGTCGAAAGTATTTCTTCATAGATCCTTTAGTGTTTCTCCCTCTTAATGTTTTCGAAAAGTCCATTTTTCTATCAAAACACATTTAATATTGTTTGATTTAGAAAACTGATCTACAGCATAATTTATAAAATCAATTTTCTATAGAGACAGAGCAAGTGCATCGTAAATTTTACAAAATTAATTTCAGAGCACTATCTTTTCTCTGCGACGCAATTACGTCTAAAAGCAACCCAATAAGAGCGTAGTCGGATACCAGGGCTGCATAAAGCCCAGCCTCTATCAACAAAAGGGGGAGAAAATTTATTAAGGAATAGCTTCTCTGTTTACATTTTAATATTGTACATACAGCAATCCAATAAGGTAGATACTCCCAGACCCCTTACAGATTCACGTTTACTTAGCCAGAGAGAGACGATATTAAATGCAGAGTGGGCTACGTATGCGTGTGCGTGACCCGCGCATTTCATTTTGTTTGAAACAACCAGGGGTATATAAGACCCAAAGGTATATATGTATAGAATCAAAGTCATTGATACTTGTTTCTTTTGAATCGATCCGAATTACCGCATACGATTTAGTGACAATATCGAGTGGTATAGGAACTCCCACAGAGCAAGTTTTGCTGTATTGCAGATTGTTTCCTCTTTTGTAGATGAGGCATTTTCCATGCACTGTATTGGTATAGGAAAAATAAAATCCAAGCTTAGGAGTTAGCCTTCGCCTGAAGGGAAGTAAGCACAGCTGAAGGGCCAATGCCGGCTGGTACAGCAGGCTTTTCTGAAAGGGTTACCACTGCCCCGAAACACATAGGGCTAAGGAACATGGATGAGTTTTGGTCAGTAAGAGCCTGATACTCTCTTTCGCTCCACCTACAGCGGGAGCAGTCATTAAATGATGTCCGATACTTAAAAAAAAGAGCTAGGCTTTAATTTATCATTGGACCGACATAGAAAGATGGACAGGTATAGAAAAAAGTATAAAGCATGAACCGTCTACGTCCTGTCTCGACAGAATGTTATCATAACACAGGAATGGATATTCATTCTAGCTTCATTCTTTACTCGTTTCTTCGGCGTAATTATTGCGCAGTTTCCCAGATGTTCAAAATTTCTCATTAAGGAAACTTTGTAAGCATTTGTAAAATTATTGCTTATAATAATATGCATAAAATTAATTCTAAATATCCTGTTTGGGTTGAAAGGATTATAGTTATGGCTAGCGACAGGTCAATGGTCTCTGGTTGCGCATTGAAAAGATTTCGAGCGAATGGCACGGAATAAAAACTGCGGACTAAAAGAGGTTTATTTATGGTCGCTGGAATTAAAAGAATACAGTGGTAGTATAATATAATCAATGATGAAGAGCCTCCTGAAGATATCGACAAGAATATAAATAAAAATTGGCGATAATAAGGGCTCGCTCTATACTAAGCGAAGCAACAATACATAAGAATACCTTATCTTTTATTGAAATTCATTGAGTACAGCCGTTTATTTGTCACTAAATTGGGTACCATTTCGTAAATTAAACCAAACCACGATTTACTTTGAAGATTCCAATTCTGAACATTGTTTCGAGTGGAAGTTGGAACTGTTTGACTTCCTCGCTAGTCGCTACTTCCGATTGTTTTTCTTACAACTTAACTTGGAGGAAAGCTTAAGTATCAATTGTTTATGTTACCGAGCTTAAAATCTGGATGTACGAGAAACAGTATTTAAAGAGAAGTTACAATTTCGCGCAGTTCTACGAACTACAAGTAAGTAGGTACCAGGCGTTTAGAAGTTTCAAGTGTGATTATCGAAAGAAAATGGGAAGTTAAAGGACAAAACAGGGGATATAAAGAAGTTGATGTAACTCGAGTTGGCATTTCCTATTTTCACTTCAGATTATTTTAACAGACGATAAAGACAGATCTGTTTCAGATTTTTTACCACATGGAATCTTATAACTTGATTCTCAGCCATGCATTCTGAGAGTCCAACAGTTAGCTCCAGGAAAAAAGCCTGGAAGTTAAAATGTTTCATGTGTTGCAGAACACCACAATTTTCACAAAACAATAAACTCACAATGTCTAAAATATAACACCTCAAAATAGAACTTGTTTCCCTAGTTACCTGTTACATAAAGGATAAACGACTATTTTCCTTACAATTCGGGATCGTAAACTTTCAGAAACAGTCTGTTGTGAATCCAAAAATTTGTATCGGCGAGGAGCCACGTCTGTGTGTAAAAACTTGGAAGCTTTTCACACCAACTTTCGTAACAATCGTAACTTTGTTAGAGGCAGATACTTCGCTTGTGCCATATATGTATATGGACGACACGGTTGGCACAGTGGTTAAGAGATAGACTGCTGCGCAGCATGTAGCGGGTAGATTCCCTTACCGACCTGCAAGTATTTGTTCCGGGTCTGGGTGTTTTTCTATGTATAATATGTATGTATTTACAAAAAAAAAGTATTTATAAGTAGCTTATCCGCCATCTCGTTACCGTAACACAAGCATTAGGTTGCTTAGCTTGGGACTATATGGCGTTGTGTGAAATGTCCAAGGATATTATATTATTATGTGTGGTACAAAAGAATATACATAGAGAAGGTTGTATTGTAGTACAAATATGACTTTACTGAAAAGGGCAATATTAACTTGAAGTGTTAAATTCAGTGGATGTAGTGCTTTTGCCACGCTTATTCCTCCGAGCAGGGGAATGGGGGAGAGAGGGGGAGAGCATGGTTAAGTGAAAACGATTTTCAGGCTTGCCTTTTTGTAACGGTTACAAATCAATATGATGACATCCAAATAAAAAAACACTATGCAACTTATTGGAGTTCAAAAATGTATATGTAACACAAATCTTAATCACTACATAGTATAAAACAAAGTCGCTTTCTCTGTCCCTATATCCCTATGTATGCTTAAATCTTTAAAACTAAGCAACGGATTTTGATGCGGTTTTTTTAATAATTAGAGTGATTCAAGAGGAAGGTTTATGTGTATAATTTGTCGACATAATTTGCGGGCGAAGCCGCAGACGGAAGCTAGTTACAATATAATACCAACCTAAAACTGAATAATATATGTATTATGTACAGTTGGTAAAAAAGGGAAAGAGCTCATAGGGCGGCAAAAAATTCATCCCCATTGCTGTCGGTGGGAAATATGCCCAAAAGGCTGGCAGCGTTGCCACGTTGGATGCCAATGCTGATTCTTTGGCCTAAAAATTGACCATCCCTCAAGTGTAGAGTCGACCAACCGCTGGGCGATATCACGAAACACTCGACGAGCACTCGGAACTTATTAGCCACATAACTTTTTAGATATACTATTTTGATTGCAAGTGCGTCGTCAAAAACGTGTGCACTTGTACATATACATATGTATGTATACCAGTCGTGAATTCCAGGTCTACCTGTACTCTAGGAATTGAAAATACTATTCCACTAATCAGTTGTTCGCCAGTAAGCCTTCTCGAGACCTTTTTATTTATCAACACGGTCCTACTGTTTTTAGTTTGGCGTTTAATTAAAAAAGCTGTCAAGCGTGAATTGGAATCTCGCACTCGCGTAATACGGATTTCACATCGACAGCAATTTGTTTGAGGTTGTATTTTGCTACATGGTATTATGTAACTATTAATTAATTTAATTGATTCGACCACAGAACACTGAATTTGTTGGTGGATTCGAACGTATAATGTTGATCATATTGGTATGAACAGTAACGAATTTCAATCAATACATTTAAATTGCGAACCAAATAAATATAGCACATTTCATAATATGGTTGTCAAATAAAATGTGTCATTCAAAATATTCACTGTTGTAGTTGCTAGGTCGTTAGTGATGTCCATATGCTAATTGACTTCAGTAAAACCTCCCGTTCCCATTTCTATTTGCATATTGAAGTCAAAATCTGTAGTTTCAGCAGCTTTTTCCTCGTTGTCGTCACTTTTTGTCTTCAGTTTTGCTGAAGCCATCGTTTTCTCATTTGATGAACGAGGTTAACTGAAATCTTATTGGCATGAGCGTTTCTTGCAACAGCATCTGGTGAAAGGACACCATTTATCCCGAGTAATCTTAATAGTATCTACTAATTATTACCTGATCTAACGTCTTTGATCTTGATGTCATCCACATTCATAGTCTAGTCAACACTTTTCTCACGACACGTCATTACAGATATCGTTCGCTAAACCTAATGTACTTAATTTAGTAATATTTTTATAATTAGATATAACCCCGTTTGGGGTTGAAACACTAGTGCCATGGGGTTCGAGTGCACACTATGTTTTTCGAGACATCGCCAAGCGGTTGATCGACTCTTCACGTGACCAAAGGACTGGCCTATTTTTTGGTCAAAGAATCAGCATTGCCATACAACGCGGCAATGCTGCCAGCCTTTTGGGAAGTTTTCCTGTTGACAGCGATGTGGACGAATTTTTTGATGCTCTTTGATTATACATATATTATTATGAATATTTATTTTTTAATGATTTGATTAGTGTTAGATTATAATATAAAGAAATAAAGTAGTATTTAGGGTTTTACCAAAAGAATACTTTAACATTCAATTATATTGAAGATACTAGTGAAACCGATACAGACTTCAATAATTATAGTTACCCAAGTTTTCATCATTTTTATCATTTCCCGCAGCATTAGCTAGTAAATATTCTATAATGTAATAATACTATACTGTGCTCGTATTACAACTACTGTTACTTGTTCAAATTATAAGCGAGGACTCTGGCACCCTAGACTGAAACTTAAAATCTCACACTGGGTGCCAGAGTTCATCAAAAACACTTCTTTTTCTTTCTAGTTGTATTGCTGCACAGTGTTTAGATACGTGTTTTATTGTACAACTTTAAGTAATAAAATACTTTATTACCTATTTATTTTTCTGCATCACCCAGTCTCTCACTCCTAGCTGCCAATATTTACGAAACATCTGAATCTCAAATTCTATCACACGATGCCTCTGGCATACGTGCTTATTAAAGGCTATTGTTCCATGATCGAGTTTATTGCCTAATGTTTGGTGAGCTCTCCGAGGTTGGTGACGTCATCACTCCTATTTGGACTGTGACTGCATCGCTATCACTGGCGCATATCTATAATGGATGTACATAGTAAAATAGTTTTATGTGTACCTACTGCGTGTCAGAAACGAATGGATTGTTTTTATTTAACTGTCAAACAGATTTATGGAGGAACTTTTTGTTCATAGGTACTTAATATATTTGGTTTAATAAAATAGGGGGTTCGTAATGTACGAGTAATTTCTACAGTCAGCAAAAAAAGTCGAATCACACGTAAGTTTTTTAAATTATAATGTTAAGAAAATATAAACCTCCATCTTGAATCACCTTATCTATTGATGAAAACTGCATTAAAATCAGTTGCGTAGTTTAAAAGACAAGTGTACAGAGAGACAGACGCGTACGAGCGGGGAGTGACTTTGTTTTATTTACATACTATGTAGAGTTACAGAGCCTTCAAAACGCAGCAGTTGTAAAACCAAACACACAAAAACTCTTCACTTTTATATGAAACTAGCTGACCCGACAGACGTTGTCCTGTCTTAACTATGATACCTACCTTACCTACCCTACCTATCCACCCTACCTACCTACTCTACCTACCAACTTACCTACATACCTTACCTACCCTACCTACCCTACAATTTATGTAAAAACCTTCTCCTGACAATAACAAACACAACAAAAAAAGAATTGGCCAAATTGGTCCAGGTGTTGTTGAGTTATGCGCTTACCAACACATTTTGCGATTCATTTTTATATTATAGATGCAAAAGTCAATGAAATGAATGAATTGTGTTGTCCCAATTTAGATGACTATTATAAAAGTAATAGTGGTATGTTGTATGTGGTATAGGAGCTCGTGTCTAAGGAGGAGCTCGTGGCTTAGTAATAACAGCCGCACAGGTCGATCCATCAGGTTAAGCTACGCTTGCCGGGATTTATCGTGGATTGGTAATCTTTACATACCGAGACTCGCCCGCGCCTCGGAAAGAACGATAAGCCGTTGGTCCCAGCTGTTATTCGTGCATCTTTGACAGTCGTTACGGGTCGTCAGCCCGGATATTCTAGGTATTACCCAGTTGGGTTGTGGAGGTCAGATAGGCAGTCGCTCCATGTGAAATACTGGTATTTTATTTTATTAAAACTTACAGGTCCGCCGGTGGCCTGTGTTGCTCTATGCTTACAGCTAATACATTCATGTAGTCAGAAGTAATTGTAGAAGAAGGCCAATTACAAGTTTCTACTTATACATGATATAAACTTATGTGTAAGACAGACAAAACGGTACAGACAGCGCGAGAGTTAAACATAGAGATAACTGAAGAGAATAAACAATGATAAGATAAATCACACAACAAAGTTACACTTCACAGAAAAAGTTATTTAACATTTTTTTTTACTTCTGGACACTATTTGTGAATAAATCAAGCTCAACATCCCGGCACACCATGTTGAACATTCGACATGCTCTCTCTATTCAGCTGCATCCAGTTAGACTGGAAGCCAACCCCAACATAGTTGGGAAAAGGCTAGGCAGATTGATTAATAGTGGTATGTTAATCGATTTATGTTGCTGACCGTATAGGTACGGTCAGCAACATAAATCGAGGGATCGGTTATTCGGTTCCTTCGGCTATTTCGCTCATATTTTCGTTTCCTAACAAAACACCATTATGTACTCAATAGGGTCATATCTTTATTTCGTGTGGTTAGTGACTAACCTGGTGTCAGAGTTTTTATGCTGGCCATGGGCCTCTGACTTAGCTTCATAATATATGCTGTTGAAAAATATCTCTCAGACATGCTGGTTTCCTCACGATGTTTTCCTTCACCGATTTAGGCCGAGTAGGGTCATACCTATTAAACACTGAGATTGATTTTAGAATTCTAAAATGTGAACGAAAAGGGATCCTCTATTTAAAAGTTGTAGATACACACATCAACACTGTCTAGGGATATTTTGGATTCACTCAATTTACTCAAAATATATTAAAAATAACATACAACATGCATATATTTTTATAAAGCTCATTTACCAGATTATACTCCAGAATAAAAGAAAACTATTTTCTTTGCGTAAACAAATTTTTATTCAAATAAAGAAAAATCTTGATATAACGGTAAAACTAACAATTAAAAAAAAATGAAAAAGCAAAAAATAAGGAAAAATTAATCTGTTTTTAACAGTTACGTGAAAAATCAGTAGTTAGTAACACCATCCATGACGTTAATAACAGTCCTGCAACGGTTTTTTATGCTTTGGATTAAGTTATCAAAGTCTTGCTGCGGTATATTGTCAGGTCCGGCTAAGATGCAAAAAAAGTTCCTCCTCTGTCGCAATGTTTGTAGGGAAATTCCTCAAAGCTCTTCTTTGGAGCATGTCCCACGCGTGTTCAATGAGGTTTAGGTCAGGTGATTGAGCGGGCCAGCCTAAGGCCGATACGTCGTGCTCCTGCAACAAGCTCGACACCACTCTCGCTGTGTGCGGACGGGCGTTATCGTGCATGAGCGTGAATTCTTGGCCCATTTGTAGTCGACGGGGATAGATTATTGGTACTAGCACCTCGTTACCATATTTTTCAGCCGTCATGGTGTTTCTGATCCAAAGGAGGTCTGTTCTTCCACCTACGCAAATTCCCGCCCGAACCATAATTGTTCCGCTGTGGTATGAATGGACTTCCTGAGGATGTTGCAGACGGCTCTCACGACTAGGAACTCGCCAAACATGTACTCTACGTGTATCGGTATAAAAACAGAACCGGGACTCATCGGTAAAAAGCGCTACAGACCGCTGGTTAACTTCCCAGAGCAAATGTTCACGAGCCCACTCTAGTCGTCGTCCACGATTTCCTCGGCGTAGTGCTGTAGTACGAAGCGGTCTGCGAGCAAGAAGGTTAGCTTCATGTAGCCTTTTCCTCACAGTTTGGTCACTCACAAGCAACTGGTGCTCTGACTGGAGCCTCTGAACCAACTGCATGGCCGTAACATTTGGTTGTCTGCTCGCGGCAACTTGCAAAAATCGGTCTATTCGTTGAGTGGTTATGCGCTTTCCGCCTGGGTGTCTTTCAGCCACTTCACCAGTAGCACGATAACGTGACCATAACCTTGATATCACGTTTTGGCTTGCTCCAATCTTCTCAGCAATACTCCGTTGAGTAGTCCCAGCTTGGAGCATACCTACTGCCCTTTACATTTCCCCTCTCGTTAAATGGCGCCGCTGCATGATGCACGCAATAACATTTATTCGAAATTAACCGATAATTTGTTATAAAACTTAAATTTGACACAAAAAATAGTCAAAAACTACTGTAGGTAAATGAAACTTTCGGACTTCTCTACCATTATGCCGCGTAAATCTTTTGATTTTAATTTATTTTTTCAAATTCAAATTTAGAATCGTTCAAAAATGTTTTCAAAATAAGCTTTCATCAAAAGAATTTAAAACTGGCAAGTATTTTTTGAGTTTAAGAACTTTATACAAAATATCCCTAGACGGTGTTGATGTGTGTATTACGTGTCAGCCTGGAAAGTTCGGAAAGGTTTTTGTTGTACCGCCAGCATAACAAGGTACCCCAATCAGTCTAATTTCTGAACTTTTTTACAAGAGCATAAGATTCATTTTCAATTGGGAAAATTTTACTGATTGGGATAGCTTGATGTGCTGGCGTCAGTACATGCTATTCCTATATAACATTAGATAACATTGTATGTATGAACCACACGTCCCTAGTAACTTTTGACTTGGACAGCGGCTTTATTTTTCAATAGGTTCTGCCCGCGATTTAGTGTAGATGTAGTGTGTGTATAAGTTTTTGCTTATAAATTTTCAAATACGAGTAGTAGTTAGTTATTAGATAAATGTGTACATAAATGGATATTTAAATGCTTTCCTGTTTTTTTGTGTTATTTAGGTATTTCATTTGTAACTTTTATAATTTATCCTTATTGGCAGGTTTGGTGTTACTGGCTGTTCCTTCATTTTCTTCTTCACAATATATCACAATAATATCTATAACGTGGTCCCGACCACTATGGCGCGCGAACACATTTCATCTTAAACTATGGTTGGTGACTGTGAAGTGTCTATGTGAATTGTGCCTACCGCCAAGCGACCTCTTTGAGGACGGATGACGTCAGCACTTTAATACTCCATGCATAGAGAACACATTGTTGTCAACAGTGCAAATCTATCAGGACCTACCCACTGCATCATTGTACGTTGGAGAAGTTGTAAATAATGTGTAAGTGGAGCGATGGACACATACTTTTGCATTTTGATGCAGGTACAAGTTGACAGTTTTGCGGCGATACAGGGTGTCGCAAAAAAAATCAGCTGTTCTATACATTTTTGGTCACGTGACTCGTCAGGTAACAGCTGATTTTTTTTCACGATTTCGGAGTTGGTCCCGTAGTAAAAGTTGTTCAGTTTGGTAGTCTGTAGCATATCCTTTTGTATGTATATACCCTTTCGGTTACATCCAGTATAACTAGGCTGGCATCCCTGTTTTGGTTGCATAACATACCACCGTCTTCTTCTTCTTTCAAGTTAGCATGAGCAATACCAATAATATGTCTTCATGGTGAAAAGATTAGCCATCAGCGACGTTGACTGCCCGACTGCTTAATCCGCCAATTTTCTACGTCATCATCATCTGCCCTGCCTTTTCCCAACTATGTTGGGGTCGGCTTCCAGTCTAACCGGATGCAGCTGAATACCAGTATTTTACATGGAGCGATTGCCTATCTGACCTGCACAACCTAGTAACTGGGCGATACCCCTTGGTAAGACTGGCTGTAAGATTTTCATCCTTCTGACGACCCCTAACGACAGTCAAAGATGCACAAATGGCAACTGGGACCAACGGCTTAACGTGCTTTCCGAGTCACGGTTATTTTTATACGTCCGAACTTAAAAACGCCCAAATTTCATCACTTAGTGTTTTTGCTAAGAATTGGTCATTCTTAAGGATATCTGACGTCACCAGTCTAACGTACAGACGCCAGCACATCAAGCTATCCCTAACTGTCAAATTTTCTCAATTGAAAATGAACCTTATGTCTTTGCAATACAGTTGAAATACTATCAAAGAAATTTGACAGATTGTGGTAACTTGATGTGCTGGCCTCTGTACATTGCACACCGTCCCTGTTATCACCAGCGCATATCTATCAGTTACATCACTAAGTTGCCAATAGGCTGCCTGTATTGTGCCTAACACTTGGCTTACTCTGTGAGGACAAGGTACATCCGACCTGAGTAGATCTCGCAATGTTTTCCGCACAAACTCAAACTCAATGCATTTATTTCAAATAAACCAATTACAGGCACTTTAGTTGTATAATGAGAGGTTAGTCTTAGAATATAGAAATCTTAATTTTAAGGCATGTTCCGAAAGTATCTGAAGATAATGTAAACAAATGGATTAAATAACGAAACTGGAGGGAAATTTTGTGGTGTCATTGATTAGGTTTTTTTTGGAAGTCAAATTTTAAATTCTTTTCAAAGAAAAGAATGAAAATATATTATGTTTGTTCACGCACCTACGATTCGTTTTTTCATTTGACAATTAAGGATAATTTTATAACCTCAATTTTCGCGGATGATTTTTCAATTAGATTTCAATAAGAGTGAGTAAGAGTTTAACCTGAATAGGGCTTACACTTTCAATAAACACTTTTGGTACAGCCAGCCTACACGCCACTGCAGTTATGAATGTAGATACCTATTTTCACTATTCTTTGCTAGCTTTTGACTATAAAGCCTAATGGATTCCGTTCTTTAAGAGAATATGTATGAGCTCATCGCTGTGATCGAACTGCATAATCTCACTGACAGTATTTAGAGTTTATTGGAAAGCTTGTGTAGGAGTGATCGAGTGGGTTGCATAATCTGAAGAACCTGCAGCGACTAATTTTTTTCTTACCATCATTGTTCAGTTTTGATTTGATAATATAATGCAAACTGTATGTTATTTCGACTGCAGTTTTTGAATTAGGTATATGGAAACATTGGTAGCTTTCACAAATTTATGGTCTTAATTTTTAGGATTTCCGAAACATTATTCGAAATAATATTTGATCGTAATCCATTGATTGATTTATCAAATCGTATCCTATTAATTGCTAGGCATGCAGATGCAAGCAGATCGATATTCTTCGTAAACTCGTTCTTTAGAAGCGAACTGATCAATTCAACACAAAGCTTCTCGCCATTGGACTGAACGTAAACCTATACTAGTTACACCAACCACCATAGCACTGACCTATCTACTGCCTGATCTATGTTGTTCCCGATCTCCATACAATGGGTGGGGTCGGCGCGGGCGCAGCGCGCATTACTACGGCTGGCTGCGCGCATGCGCGCTGGCCGCTGATCGACACCCGCCACGCATTACAACGACGCACATTTTCCACGAACACGTATAAATAAAGTCGTCGGAGAATTGCCGCAATTTACACAGCCTTCTGTGAATCAGCGATAGTTATGAGATAAAAACCACGTCTAGAAACTTTATCGTCTAGGAAACTGACGATGTGCATTATGATCGTGCTCGACTGAAGAGATCTGGCCGACAAGTGTAGCGAGTACGGGCTCACCCAACAGAGCGCAATGGAAAAGTATTCAAGTAAACAATTCACAATAAATTATAAAATAAGTCACGACGCAACAGCCTGCCCAGAGAAACCTGTTTCAAAAGAAAAATGAACGAGTGAACATGCGCGCTCTTTGGGAAAAGCGGTGAATGAATGTTGGACTCCCATCTACAGTGAGCCACTTCGTAGATGTTTATGGGACTTTCTCACGATCGAGGTAGAAAAATCTGGTGTGAGAGTGGAGCCGACAAGACAGATTAGGGATTAAGCAATACATTAGCCGCGGCTCACACACGAATAGTTCTGTAGAAAACTTGTGCAAGATTGCAATAATGTACGTCTTGCAAAACTAAATTTAAATTCAGCCATTTTTGCGTCTCTAACGAAGATAAGTGGCTGTTTTTCCCGCTTAGCAGCATGAAGCTTAATTACTGTTAAATTAGCTACTGGAAAAACAACCTCAGATAGTTAAACATTTTCGAGATAACGAAATTCTCAGAAAAAAGCACAGTCATGACTTCAAACTAGCTGGTGTTTATTTTCGATGCAATCTACGATAATCAATGTGGGGAACGAATGGTGAGTGGTGACTAACACACGATACGGTGTTGCCATCATCAAATCTTTGATCACTGAACATTAATAGGTTCTTGCGCTATAAAATTATGAAAGCACGATCATGTTTATAATACGTTAATACGATGTTACACGCAGGAGATTTATAGTTATTGTAGAATAGCCGTGACAAGACAACAGTCGCCGGGGCAGATGCTCCACGAGTTCCAAGAAATTATCGTTGGAACACTGACTATGTGTTTGAAGAAATGATTAACTTCGTAGAAGTGTGTGGTTTTCTTCACAATAATAGCCTTATATATCGAATTTGAAAGTAAACAATCGCTAACAATGCTATCGGATGAAATCATTTTATAGAGGATACCTTCCCACAACTGCAGGATAATATGCCTGATAAACGGTTGATTGAGATGAACAACTTAACGAAGTAAGTATTTTTGATTTACATGAAAAACTGTTACGATTCTGAAAAGTTACAGCGTCGGTTTTGTTGATATTTTGAATAATCAAAGCTTAGTAATTGATTGATTGAACAGACTAAAAGTTAACATTGATGGATTGCGTTTTCAGTCGGGCTTTCGGATGATGTCATTTGTTTGAGCATAAGTACTGAGGAAAAAGTTTATCATGAACGAGCAGTATTTGCAGATACTTAATGAATAAAAACATTTAAAGCAAGACTTCACGATTTCCTAGCTTCATTGGCAGTCCGGTCACGTCAGCGCCCACGCACTAGAATATTGTCGTTATTAGCATCCATCGATCAACAAACGCACAAAGATTCCCTACTGTCTTTGTATTCTACCTCACATTTTTCATAGCCACCATTTTAATTAACATCTGCGTCTGTTTTGTTGATCTTTGTCTAATATTGATTAGTGATTCACAAATCACATTAATTGGAGCACGTATTTGGCGAACTCTCTCGGCGGTCTAACTGTGCGGATTGATTGCCTTCACGAAAGGGAGGTGCGGAGCGAAAGATTACATTGATTTAGTTACATTTGCTCTGAGAAGCAGCCAGAACTAATGTTCTATATTCCATCCTGTCGGGTATTTCTTCAGTGTGACTACAACACTTAATAAAAGTCACAAGACTAGTAATATAAGCCATAATTCACGGGAGAGTATCTCCGTAAGACGCAGTAACGAGGCGGCCAGATGTGTGCCGCACTTACGAGATATAAAGCGCACATGACGCGCACTTTTATAACTATAGCGTCATCTATATGACACTCCGAATGTAACGCGGGAGGTCTGGGTACCAGGTTCATATGAAATCGAGGGGATGGTTCTAAGGCGACGTGGTTTGTATTCTACCGAGACTCCAAATCAACACGGTGCGTCGAAGTCGGAACAGCATTTAACATGATGTTCGATTCGGTGATCGGATCTAATGAATACTGGATAACTAAGTAAAGTAATGGGTAACATTTAAAAATATTCTTAAATTCGCTCTTTGGATAAACTAAAATTCCGGGCAAATCCTGCCACAAAACTGCTTGCAAACTAAATTCACATTTCTGAGGTTTGGTCAAACTGCAGCGAGCCAAAATTTCATCCGGACATTTCGTTCTCCTGTTATGTATTTACGATACCACTAATATGTATATTAGGTATTAAAGTATGCGAAATACCGCTGCAGCTGCCAATGGTGGACGTAAAGCGAATGGACGTTTTTACAGCTCAGCGTTTTAGTGCTCAGTCGGGGCTCTGAAGTTATTTACTGATGGTTGCGTGGTGCAAGACATGGCGGAAGCGACCAGCGAATGGGTCACCGCTTAGTCGTGAAAAGTTAAACGTGAAATGATATTGGTCTTCACGTCACTTCGAAGTATAGTATCACAAGTGTTTGTGGATTCAGCGGGATTGTCCGAAAGGGTTACCGCTACCCTGGAACATGGAGTACCAGGTTGTCATGGACTCCATGTTCCTCTAAGGAAGGAACATGGAGGGGTTTTAGTCAGTAAGAGTTTGACACTTCCTTCCGCTCATTTGATGATTTACCAACATAAAAAAAGAGTGTTTGTGGATCCTTGTATCAAGAACATATTTAAGCACCAAAATGTGAAGTATATTTTAAACAATTATTGTAAAATCCAACCCGCAACATAAAATATATCTAATTAGTCTTTGACACTAAAGCAATATCATAAAATATTGCAATTCTAAGAAGAGTGACTACAAACGTAAGTAATTGCACGATGTTACCATTACAATTTAGCCGGAATGGTAAATCGAGACCAGTCGTTAATGTCAAAAGGTTAATTTGAACACATTCCAGCGGACATCACGTGAATTTGGACCATTTTAAAAGAAAGTAACTAATCTAAGGTGGAACAGGTTTTTTAGTGAGTATTGAATTTATAGCGTTTTAAAATGGTTTTAGACGTTAATCATATTTATGGGAACGATGAGATTATAGTGACATAGAACTATCACAAAATGTGCTAAAGATTTATTTTATTATTTATGTATATGATTTGTATAATGATTATGGTTCTAATTGAAAAGTATGGTGATGTAGCGACTGCAAGATCTGAACTACTCAGTGTTTGAAAAATTACTACTAAGCAATAAAAGTTTATTATGAGTTTGTACCCCATGACTTATTATATCGTCTGCTTTATTATTATTTGAATTCAGAATTCATTGAATGGTAAGATTGGGTCAAAATCGCTGTAAGTCCATACTCTGCACCGCGTTTTAAACTAAAAATTGGTGGCTATGGCCCCGCGTCGCCCGCATCGGTCGGACCGCACCGTGTTATTACGGGCCGACGCGACGGATTGCCCAACTTTACAACATGTTGTTATTAAGTCATTTTGTTTTGTTCCCCGTCACTGTGCCCAATAGTTCCCTCCTACTTCTCAGTTTCTCAGCTCCAGTAAGTACCTACCGGTTACTTGTGTTCCGATTTTTAATTAGTTGTATAATTTTATTATAATTCTCAACTCTTTTTTTCATTTGCATAATTTTAGTTTTTATATACAGTGAAGAACTCCGTTAATTTTGTTGATAGTCGCATACGTTTGTCGTAAACCTTTTGTTGAGTGAAATTTCACATTTTGAGTAAAAAATTAAAGCTAAAAATATTAAGCAACACAAACATAATACGACGAGAACTCGTGAAAAATCAACTTTGATTTGAAATTCTCTACCGAACGACAAAAGTAATGAAATGCTTTCACACTGCCAATTTTGGTGCGGAACTCGGAACACTAAAAAGGCCCGACTTGCGTTTCACAGAGTATTAACAATTTATCACGCTCGAGATTCTTTGTTAGTTCATTTATCTAAAGTGTTCGAGTAAATTTATATAACACGTTTTGTGTTTGTAAACGTCGCATTGAGAATTTAGAAGCCGATGGCCGTGTCTGATGAAAGTTGATCAGCTACCTAATTATGCAATTCTATTACAATCTGTATCTGCTAATTACTTATACAGTTTCATATATTTAGAAATGACATTCAACAGAAAGTGTGGATATTGAATTTTATCTATAGTTATTGTTAATGTGTGTGTAAGTAGTTGTCACAATGCTGGATTTATACTGCTCGATTGATATTGCTGGATTGATCTGGCTGGATTTATACAGCGGAATTGATACAGCTCGATTTAGCTTGTTGGATTAATTAGATATTATAATGATTTTCAAATCATCACTTATTGTTGAGATTCAATACATGTACATTTACAATAATTAAAAGTAATGAAAAAATACAAGTTTATCAATATACACGTGAATCATTCATGATTTGGCAGTAGACATCAGGATATCATAACTTGCTGGATGCAACTCAAATAATCAAATGTAAAACATAGCTATTCAACATCGTGCTGGATCCCCGTATTCCTGGAAACGGGTATATTTCACGAGTTATCCGAGGAGGCGAGAAGGCGTCTAATAAAAAACCCAGTGGACGTTATGTACGCCATGTTTCCTGCGCGATAAGCCGCTGATGGATCACTTCCTATGGATTAGGGATGCTTGATACAAGCAACTGATTCCAATAATACTAGCCAGCGACCTGGCGCCTTCTGCTCGCCTGGTAGTCTGGTACCTCATAAAGCAGTGAATGAGAAAATGGCTTTTGACGTGATTCAAGCGTGGGTGATGAATTGTATGGATTCGGTTATCAAGAATTCAATAGAATATTTTGTATGAAGTACCTACGACTAAAATTATAATTTCATACTCGAACCATCGGGTTTGGAAATATGTTAAATGAAATACCGTTTCAATTTGCATCTAGAAATTAATTATTCCGCTAAACGTATTTCATGTAAAGTAAAAAGGTTTTTCCAAGACTTTCACTGTTAAAAAGTTTTTACAAAGGAACATAGAGCCAAGCCCTTAATTCTACGAAGGCTCTACAACCGTTATATCCTGGTCAAATGTATGGTTTGGTTGTTCCATTGAACTATGGCAAGACACAACATTATAAACAATATCTTATTTCTAACTCTACTAAAACTACATCTTATCCCGATCATTTGAACTGTCTAGAATCATCCAGGCCACAGCTAGGAGGGTTTGAAATTACGACGAAATGCTTCGAGAGAAGGTAGATAAGCGCCCCTGCTTCTTGTTTTTGGTTCGTCCAGGTAGATCCCTTCAGTATAATAAAATAAAAATCATCCGAAGAACTTGCTTGTGTTCTCTATTCAAAGAAATATAATATTACACTCCCAGATATTGTTTAAACCAATTAATTACTTCGTTGTGTATATGAAAGAAAACATGTCGTACCTACTAAGTAGATACACACTTACTACCAATAACATACATTATGATCCAAAACTGGAATAAAGAAAAATATTACGAAACCCAGCCCACACGCGATGTCAATTATATTCTTTATTGACGCAAGTATTTACCCAAAGTCTGATAAAACTTTATCAATAAAAACATTACCTACGCACATTTGTTTACTCAAAAAATATGGTGCAACGGACGTTGTCGGTCAAGAGGAACGTCTGCCATCCAACGCTGCTTTATCTACTACTCGCGTCAAGCTTTTGTTTTAGAAGACAGCAATGGAAAATAGTTAAAGAGATGTCCCGAACTGGCCATTCAACGCTTGTCGGTGAAATAAAAGAAGGTATTCATATAACAAAGACAACGTTATTATTATTTAGTGGTTTCTAGTGGTCACGCTAGCAGAAATGTCAGAAACACGAGTAAAAACTGATGAAGCAATTAGAGGGATTATCTGAGTACAATTTAACGCGCCATTTGCAGAGAAAACGAGGTAGTAGCAGATGCTCGCGACAAACATGCGGACAGTATGAGTTACACGTCGTGGTGAGCATTGAGTTTTTGTGAAAGATATGGGACACATGATAAGGTCTTGTCTGATGGCAATCGCGGACATGTTTGAAAGATGGCAGGGCGGAACTTCCATTTTGAAAAAGTAAGTTTGAATTGTTGTTGACGCATTAGGGCTTCTGCAATATAGGAACAGACACTAATAGATAAGAATGTGTATGGACAGAAGCACTATAGTAACGCCAGTGACTGAAAAACTGAGGAGTAATAATTGATTGTCGTGGTATTAAGATGTTATGCGGAGGAACAAGAATCACGTGCTGAGAAAAGTGTTTATTAGAAAAAAGGCATGCAAACGGAAAGTTGGATGGATTGTGGATACTAAAGAAGTGAATTCTGAAAAAAGTGCTAACTAAAAGGAAGAAAAAGACGAGTTGCTCGCATCTCAAATGAAGGATTGAGGGCAAAAGGTTCACCATCCTTCATGAAATAATCATCACTATGAAGATCTCAGAATCACGTTCAAACCGAATGTTCCTTAACTTGCGTAACACATTTTTACTTGCAATAACCAACTGACAATGAGAGACATTACTGTCTACATTCGCGGTACGGTAGGTACCGAATCACTTATGAATAATGTCTTTCTGGTCAACAAAGACCTAGCACGAAGTTATTTAAGTTATTCCAACCGTCGATGTCAAAACCAACAAAGCTTCACACCTACCAAAAGTTTGTAGTTAAAACAAAGTCTCGGTATTGTCTTAAGCACATGTTTGTACAGTCAAACAAGCTAAGTTATGCATAACTTAGAACGTACGACTTTTATCGACTTTATCTATAGCTTAAACACAAAGTATAGTCTTTCACTTCACTATCTCATCTCGATTTTGCATATTTTTCTAAACTAAAAGTTGTTTTTCTCACGGTATTTTAAATAATAGCTATAATATGCTAAAATGTTTTGAACATAAAAATATTCCTTTCAATTTGGCTATACCGCTCAGGTAACGATGCGATACGATTCTTTTAATTTCCTTTTAGTCCGTAGCGAATCAACAAATTTATAGTGTTGTTTATTTACGATATGTAGAAGAAATTTTATCGTTAATAAATAGTTTCTGTGGTAATCTTATAGAAAATAAAATATGTTTCGTTGCGCCTTTTAGTTACCTACTTACTTTAAAAGAAAAATGTCTAGACCATAAAAAGCGTTTCTTTCGTTTTAGTCTCAATAGATTTTAAGTAATTACACGGTCGTTTTTTTAATGCTTGTGGCGAGCGACTGTCTTTGCAATTGCTCTTATAATAACTTAGACAATAGTTAATTGCGAATTTTAGGTATATAAAAGATTTATTAGTTCAATGACATTTTTTCCGACATATTTGAGGCTCTAATGCAAGTTTGTTAGATAGTTGTAAGTACTACTGCGCTTGCACCTATGTTGGTATTGATCAAGAATAAAAAATATTTTACAAAAAAATACATGTAAGTATATGAAAAATAATTTTAATTTTAGAAGTGAGTGTCTTTGGTTTTTAAAACTTTAATTTTTCACTTTTTAGTTGTGGTACCTCTACCTACCCCACATACATTTTAATACCAATAACTGCTATGTAAATAACAGTGACATAAAGTTATTATAATTATGACATCAAATCCACGTAGGTTACGTAGGAAAAATACGTATTATCGAAGCTAACTGAACAACCACTGATCAGAACTTGATTAAAGTCAATCTGGAAGTATTTTCTTTAAAAAAAAAAATTATTAATATATATTTTTTTCCAATTCGATTGATAACTGACGGATTTCTGGGGTCATAAACATAAAGAATATAAAATACAACTGAATTAACAAACTCCTCTTTTTTTATAGTCGGGTTTAAAAAAATCAGAATTACTCATCAAACATAGCTTCAAATACGTGGATGTGTGTAACGGGTGCTAACGTCTCGCAGTCTTTAATATTTTTGGAACAAAATGTGTTGTCAGCTAAAAAAACTTACATCAGAGCTGAAAACAGCCCAGAGAACAACAGTTAGGACAAATTATTTAATAATACACTGTAAACAGAAATCGGTTATCTACAAACGAGACTCATTTCTCCGAACATGGAGCTCTCGTGTTTGCTGCGGACGCTTGGAAAGTTGCTTTATCACCATTATTATTTACACTAGGCTGCTTATCTGTACTGCAGGGGGGTATTAGAGATAGGATTTGGTTACTGACACTTTAATTGGTTAAGTAAGACACTGGGTTGTATGGTCGCCAGCGTCAAGTTATACCACCTGATATGAAACCTTAAAACTTTGAATGATAAGTTTAAAATCGATTGAGAAAATTTGACAGTTTATGGTAACTTGATGTGCTAGCGACTGTACATATGCGTCCTTACCAAGCGAAGATTGTCTTTAGATCCAGATAAAAAAAAACAAACCAAACCACCAAAATATAATCGACCCATTTTTGAATTGCGAATTTTACGTTCCGAAAAAGTTAAGGTGACGTGCGACCCAAAAATGATGTTTTGACGCATTTAGGCTGCTCGCAAAATCAATTTTTGGCCTCAAAAACAACAAATTTTCAGTTTTTTTTTTCGTGATTATCAAAATTAAAGATATTCTTTAGTGAATTATGAGGGCCAAAACACGATTGACACAATTTGGCTCGATACAAAAAAATCGCAAAGTTTCCCCAAAATAGCATTTTTATACACGTTTATGAAGAGAAAAACCAGTTTTATTCGATTGTTATTAGACTAATTTTAATAAAATTTCGTCTACACGTTCACTATTAACTACATTAGGGGAATATGTTCTTATTTTTTCATAAATAGAGCAAATTTATTTTAAAAAAGAAGTATTTATAAAAAGCGAGCAGTGAATTAGCGCGTGGCCGACAATTCCATGACGCCCGCACCCCGTCAGTCGGCCGCAGCGCGCCTTAGAGAGCACTCGCGTACATCTTTATTGCGCCCGCTGTCGTCGACTATCTAAGAGAATATTGAAGCGTAAAGTGATACCTAAGCCACAAAAATGGTGAATAAATGTAATAAAGTATAAACGTAGTAAATCGTAAATAATATCCTTGGACATTTCACACAACGCCATATCGTCCCAAGCTAAGCAACCTAATGCTTGTGTTATGGTAACGAGATGGCTGATAAACTACTTATAAAAATTTTTTTTTGAAAATACATACATATTATAGATAGAAAAACACCCAGACTCGTAACAAATACTTGCAGGTCGTACAAATATTTGTTCCGTGCGGGAATCGAACCCACGACATAGTGCGCAGCAGTCAATCGCTCAACCACTGCGCCAACCGTGTCGTCAGTAAGAATAAAGTTGAAGAAATTTGACAGATTAGGGTAGAATGAAATAGAATATTTTTGTTTGCCTCGGTAACAGACTTTTCCGAACTAAAAATTTTCCAATTGAAACTGAACCTTATTCGTTTGGAATAAAGTTGAAAATCCTTCAAAGAAATTTGACAGATTAGGGTAGAATGAAATAGAATATTTTTGTTTGCCTCGGTAACAGACTTTTCCCAACTAAAATTTTCCCAATTAAAAATGAACCTTATACGTTTGGAATAAAGTTGAAAATCCTTCAAAGAAATTTGACAGATTAGGGTAGAATGAAATAGAATATTTTTGTTTGCCTCGGTAACAGACTTTTCCCAACTAAAATTTTCCCAATTAAAAATGAACCTTATAGTATACGTTTGGAATAAAGTTGAAAATCCTTCAAAGAAATTTGACAGATTAGGGTAGAATGAAAGAGAATATTTTTGTTTGCCTCGGTAACAGACTATTCCGAACTAAAAATTTTCCAATTGAAACTGAACCTTATGTGTTTGGAATAAAGTTGAAAATCCTTCAAAGAAATTTGACAGATTAGGGTAGAATGAAATAGAATATTTTTGTTTGCCTCGGTAACAGACTTTTCCCAACTAAAATTTTCCCAATTAAAAATGAACCTTATATATTTGGAATAAAGTTGAAAATCCTTCAAAGAAATTTGACAGATTAGGGTAGAATGAAATAGAATATTTTTGTTTGCGTTGGTAACAGACTATTCGTAACTAAAATTTTCCCAATTAAAAATGAACCTTATAGTATACGTTTGGAATAAAGTTGAAAATCCTTCAAAGAAATTTGACAGATTAGGGTAGAATGAAAGAGAATATTTTTGTTTGCCTCGGTAACAGACTATTCCGAACCAAAAATTTTCCAATTGAAACTGAACCTTATGTGCTTGGAATAAAGTTGAAAATCCTTCAAAGAAATTTGACAGATTAGGGTAGAATGAAATAGAATATTTTTGTTTGCGTTGGTAACAGACTATTCCGAACTAAAAATTTTCCAATTGAAACTGAACCTTATTCGTTTGGAATAAAGTTGAAAATCCTTCAAAGAAATTTGACAGATTAGGGTAGAATGAAATAGAATATTTTTGTTTGCCTCGGTAACAGACTTTTCCCAACTAAAATTTTCCCAATTAAAAATGAACCTTATAGTATACGTTTGGAATAAAGTTGAAAATCCTTCAAAGAAATTTGACAGATTAGGGTAGAATGAAAGAGAATATTTTTGTTTGCCTCGGTAACAGACTATTCCGAACTAAAAATTTTCCAATTGAAACTGAACCTTATTCGTTTGGAATAAAGTTGAAAATCCTTCAAAGAAATTTGACAGATTAGGGTAGAATGAAATAGAATATTTTTGTTTGCCTCGGTAACAGACTATTCCGAACTAAAAATTTTCCAATTGAAACTGAACCTTATACGTTTGGAATAAAGTTGAAAATCCTTCAAAGAAATTTGACAGATTAGGGTAGAATGAAATAGAATATTTTTGTTTGCCTCGGTAACAGACTTTTCCCAACTAAAATTTTCCCAATTAAAAATGAACCTTATACGTTTGGAATAAAGTTGAAAATCCTTCAAAGACAGATTAGGGTAGAATGAAATAGAATATTTTTGTTTGCCTCGGTAACAGACTTTTCCCAACTAAAATTTTCCCAATTAAAAATGAACCTAATATGTTTGGAATAAAGTTGAAAATCCTTCAAAGAAATTTGACAGATTAGGGTAGAATGAAAGAGAATATTTTTGTTTGCCTCGGTAACAGACTATTCCGAACTAAAAATTTTCCAATTGAAACTGAACCTTATTCGTTTGGAATAAAGTTGAAAATCCTTCAAAGAAATTTGACAGATTAGGGTAGAATGAAATAGAATATTTTTGTTTGCCTCGGTAACAGACTTTTCCCAACTAAAATTTTCCCAATTAAAAATGAACCTTATTCGTTTGGAATAAAGTTGAAAATCCTTCAAAGAAATTTGACAGATTAGGGTAGAATGAAATAGAATGTTTTTGTTTGCGTTGGTAACAGACTATTCGTAACTAAAATTTTCCCAATTAAAAATGAACCTTATAGTATACGTTTGGAATAAAGTTGAAAATCCTTCAAAGAAATTTGACAGATTAGGGTAGAACGAAATAGAATATTTTTGTTTGCGTTGGTGCAAGACTATTCCGAACTTAAATTTTTCCAATTGAAAATGAACCTTATGTGTTTGGAATAAAGTTGAAAATCCTTCAAAGAAATTTGACAGATTAGGGTAGAATGGAATTAAATATTTTTATTTGCGTTGATAACTTGATACCTGGACCTCTGTACATTACGACCGTGAAAGAATCATCAACACTGTTTCATTCGTTTTTGAGAAAATCAACGCAAAACAACCAGTTTGTTTGTCTGTCCGCGATTTTCGAATTACATACATACATAGAGTTTGAAAACAGAACCTCCATTTTTTGAAGTCAATTAATAATAGGCGGAGATGTCCTGTTCAAATATTATTTATTGTTATAGTTATTTATTCTAAGGGGCCGTATTCTTTCTCGTAGGCACACTAGGCACGTTTCATTTATTTATTGCACTATATTAAAAAATATATAAATAAATAAATAGGTACATTCTCTATCTACTACACAACTAATACAAACTAGTTCTACAAGTTGCCGCTAGCTAGCCAGTGGCGTGCGGCAGAGCGGGGGGCCCCGCGCGCCTCTCAGCCGCCCGCGTCTGCTTCACCCCCTCAATACCTACGTGACGACGATACCATTTCGCCTTAACGTTCTAATTACTAACAAATAAGTTGAACCAGAGTCTAATTTTCGATTTTGTATTAAGAACTTTACGCTTGTCGGAATAAAGTTCAAATAAATTCAATAACGGGCTCTAAGGTTTGGGCTGGACCATAGATATCTAGACTAGACTAAGTTAGATATAAAATCTAAATCTAAGGTAAAAACTCATGTTATAATAAGAGGGTTCGTGGCTGTCGGCAAACAAAATGTAGACGTAATGTCCAAGACAGAAGGACAGACTCCGGTCTTCAAATAACAATTTACACCAAAACTAAGTATCCCTACTATTTGGTTACCAACTCAATGTTTACAATAGACCAAAAAGTTTGAAATTGAGACATCGACAGCTGTCTAGTTATAGGTAATAATAAGTTGAATGAAGTTCTCTTTCGTTGTTTCATTGTGTAACTTTGTCTGAAAAGTGAGCTAATATTAAACCGTATCACTTTTTAAGTTAAAGTGAACTGAAAATAATTGTAGAGTAGTATCGTAATATTAGTCTAGAACAAATTGCGTAGTATTCATACCTATTACCCGATATTCACTGACACATTCAACAAAATTTTACCTGAACCCATCCAATTTCTATGAGCCATATTCCACAAAATTAAGTTACGGCAAAATTTTAGGGAAAATTTAATAGAAATATCTAGCTCTCGCATATTCGGGGAGCGAGGCTGACATCATCCTGTCCCAGGGGGCTGAGAGCGCGTGCCGAAACAGCTGATTGCCGACCAACCACCATAAAAAATCGTATAAAGCAATCCCCAGCCAAACTTCAACCTTATTCCAAACAGATCAGAATCTAATTTACCATGCTACCACCCAAACGACCCTTAATATAAGTGCCTCTAGACAACTCTCAACTCTAACATATAGCAGATGGGTCCAAAATCGTTTGCTCACTTTTTTCCCTGTTCACGTCACCTCCAGAATAAAATCCGCAGCGCCATGAAATTTGGACTCTAACACCGGAGGACACGGTTAGTTTTTGCTCGTTTGGGATTGTTAACGAGATAAAACAGAATGGATTTTGTGCATTTCACTTGGTTGGAGGCCGGTGCGTGCCTCGAGCGATCAAGTTCTGCTGCATTCGGCTGCGCTGGCTAATAAATAAGAATATTTCGTACGAGAAGATGGATCGTTCGTAATTGTTCAGCTACGGTGTTACTGGTAAGAAACATGAGATTTTACGCTACGTGATTCAATAAAACATCGATGTTTTGATTGCAGTACAGATATGTAGTAGAAATGATTATATAATGAGGTGTGTTATTAATATAAGTAGAGCTATTAATATAATTAATTATAATGTTCAATTAAGTGGTCTTACTATATGGAGGTAGGTACACAAGTGAAGTGATGTAGAAGTAGTTCGTAGACCACCGCCAGAGATGATTGTTCGCAACACGCAAGGTTTTTTGTGCATTATAAAATAACTCATTCGGAACTACAAGTACGACAAATAATAAAAAAGCACTGAATACAGTTCTTATAATGTTTTCTAGTGTTACATTTAACCTGTTTAATCTTAACTAAATTAAATAGGGAGTAACATTAAAGAAACCAAACGATAATTATGGTTAGAAGCCTATGTTTCTAAACAGCAAACACAATAGATCAGTCTCAAATTACTTAGTTCCTGTATCTAGCTCAATATTACATCAACTATTCCAAGGAGTCGAAACTTCCAAGCTCTGATAGCTTGGAAATTCTAGTCACATTCACTCCAAAGTTGATAGACAACGTAGAATGTGTACGTGGTTTTGATATTAATATGCTTTAAGTTACGAAAACAGAAAACAGTAGTTTAGTCCAAGAACAATCGTTGGGCAAACAGTAGTCCGAATAATAGAATCGGAATCCGAGTGCCAAATATAGCTAACAATCGGCTGTATCCCGTCATTTCGCCTCAATATTTCGTCTGAGGCATTTATGCAGCCAAACAATTTAGTTGATCGTCGAGTCAATCCATCAGTTTATTTAGTCTGTCGCCACAAACACAGCCGTACCTGGGCCGCTTCGAAATTTTGCTAAAACCACAACCGAATCTTCACTTACTTGGTCTAGTTTATCCCGAGCTTTCTGTGGGTATAATCTATTTTCTGATGCTGCAGCGATTAAAAGATTTCATTCAGAATTTTACGCAAATGTTAATAAATATTAATACAACGTTAGTATTATCTGAACCCAATGCGTTTGTATAGTTAACAAACATAACGCGACGACTATAATGCAATCCCCGAAGGGTTAAGGGAATTTGGACGTACGTACTAAAGGTCTACACCTCTGCCTTCAGATAGTTAATTCAAGATATTGCAATTATTTGGCTCACATCCTTAAAAATAGCAATACTTATATCTCCAGTTCTCTTGTAATTAACCAAGCCATTCGATCAAATGAAAGTTACTTAGAATAACTGGATCCTACGTGACTGCATAAGGGGAACAGTACAAGCGGTGAAGCTCAAGAAATTGCCTCATTGCTCTAGCTTGTAATGCTGCAATTCTCCAAAGCGTTTCGATTTATCTGATCAGATTAGATTGGAAAAGTCATCGGCTTCTGATATAAACCGTAATATCACTTATTCAATGTGTTGTGCTTTTGGATGTTGATAATTTGGAGCCAAATGTCACGAGATTGAATTTGTCCAACCCGACAAATGGTGTTGGGATCAGCCCTGTTACAATCAATGTTACACTGTTCTAGTCCTTACTAAACGTTACGGTTTTCTAGCTTATGGACTGTTCTTGAAGCACCTTGCCACATTGAATATTGCATAGCTCCTAAGTATTTAACATACGAGCTATGTAATATAAGGAGTACAAAGATCAATGCGTTTTCATCAAAGCATATTTAACCGGCTCGATTCTGCTAACACTCATGATTCGTCTGGTTCACCCTTCTCAGTAACTGGCAGATATTCCCGATAACACGGGGTTCCGTCACGTCACGGGTGTGTTGACACGTCGAAGGAATCATCAATAAAGCTTCGTGACAAGACTTCCTATACCTCGTTCATTTACATTTTGCATGCGTAATCAGGAATTCTGTCCAAATACGCCATTGTATTGCAATAAACTTTGTTTTCTTAACTCTGTCATACGCGGTACGCCGTAAGCTTGGTTATAGGAATTTCGAACAATAGAAGTGCGGTTTGGTTGTCAGGCTTTTGATGATAAAGCTGCGAGTGTGTAGACCTAGCAATGCGCGGTGTATTATAAATGTGTAATATAGTAGAATAAATTGATTGACGTAAGAATGGCATGGTGTAGGCTTCCTGGCTGGTGTCAAGCAAACTCCAAGAACGACTATAGAAAGAAAAATTCGCCTGACTGGTTTTTTTTTAATTCTTTTTGTACCTCCTGAGTTTGTATAGTGTTAGAGGGTGTCATCCCATAATAAATGGCGTAGGGTTAAATAATAAAAGTAGCATACCTTAAAGAGACCACAGACAAACTGTCTGTCTTTCTTGGTGTCACCTTGCCAAACAAAATTCCAATCAATAATTTCAAGAAAACAACACTAGTGAGACGCTGAGCAGTTCAAATTTGATAACATCTTTTGGAAAAATCTATAGGTTTTGTTAACTTCAAAAAGGCCCTCTCATCTCTCATCTTTAGAGATTCTTTTGTCTTGACATTATAGACGCCAGCAAAGAATTCCTTTCCTTAAAATTTGCATCGCAACTTTGAAAATATGGTCATTGTGTTCGGTGCTTTTTAAAAAGGACTTCGGGAATGCACGACTCAATGTTCTGGGAAAAGATTCCAGGGCTATGTTGAAGAAACTGTATATAATAGGACATCCAACGATTTTATGTCTACTTTAATCTGCCTAGCCTTTCCTAACTATGTTCGCTTTAGGGTCGGCTTCCAGTCTAACCGGATGCAGCTGAATACCAGTATTTTACATGGAGCGACAGCCTATCTGCCCTCCACCATCTAGTAACCGGGTAACACGATACCCCTTGGTAAGACTGACTGTCAGACTTTCGGGCTTCTGACTACCCGTAACGGCTGTCAAAGATCCACGAATGACAGCCGGGACCAAAGGCTTAACGTGCTTTCCGAGGCACGGAGGAGTTTCGATATCTAAAGGTGGTCACCCATCCACAGACCAACCCCGGCAAGCGAAGCTTAACCTGAAGGAGAAGGTTATTACTTAGCCACGAGTTCCTCATGATGTTATGTCTACCTGGTATCTTTGATTCCTTTGCAAATTATAGTATGAGGTTTGCATACTAAAACATCTTATCTTCCAGCTTGTAGATGCAACTTAATATGACAAAATCTTTTTGATTTATAGTAACTGGTGAAAGATTTATATGTAGCTTACTGTTATTTATGTCGCTACATACGTAAGTAATAGTACGGGGTTCGAAATTACTCATGCAAACATGCTAAGTAAAGCTTTTAACTATTTGATTACAATCTAACGAACTATTTTTATATTGTTATTCATACGTTTAGTACAATGTTTACCTCGTTAGAAGTTATTTTCATGTGCTAGATTTTTGGTATTAAATTTTCTATTCAACGCTATCGACCTCTAGTAGAAGAAATTTTTATAAAAACAGATGAAAGTATTTGTAACTGGCCAGACCCTAGAACAAACAGACGTCGCCTTGTTCAAATTTCAAAAGTTGATACAATAATCCCATTGAAAACACCATTTTACCGAATTTTTCAACACGGAAACAAAATTTGGAAAAGTTGCCTGCAATTTTCAAATTTGGAAAAGTTGCCTGCAATTTTCAAATTTTTATTTTCGTAGAAACCACGAAAAAATTAATTCGTCACTTTCAATTGATGCTCTTACCGACGACCAAGAATTTCATTTTTATGTATAGATTTGACAAGATCTATATCTGTCGGTAATTTCGCCTAGCCGGAAACGTATCGATAACACGTCTTTATTTAAACGACGCTCCGGAAACCATTGAGTCATCATCATTCACATCATTATGCGTTGGTGTGAATAAAACTTCATCATTCAATGACTCCGTGTGTTTAAAACTATTCAATCTTAGTTTACTTTATAAAGTTGGATCGATCTCTAGAAGTTACTCAGATATAGCAAGACATTTAGAAACATTTCTTACACGAGGTTTGTCTTTTTAAATCAAGTGAGGGTTACCAATTTAACGTGAATCTTTATAGTTTACCTATATCCGATTTCTGTATCCTACCGTCCGTTATTGCTAAAAAAATTATACAACTTTAGTAGGCATGTGGCTTTGTGTGCGTAGTTTTTATTCTGTAGGTAGATTCTCAAATTGGTTAGTGACATCATCAGGTAAAAGTGGCTTCCAAAAGTCTTTAACAGGAAAAAACTATTCCAGTTGTAGGTATCATAAACTACTATTCGCTTTTGGAACTATAACCAGAAATATTGTCGTGTTAGAAGACAAAAATGCTTTATAACCTGGATGCAACCATTTTCTTTCACGAATCGTATGTTCATTGAAGCCTGCGTTCCTAATATCTAATTTTTCTGATGCTCCAGTGGGATCTGCTGTCAATCTGCATCATTCACGCACACGCTAACAACTGTCATAATCACGAATGTGTGTGTTTGTTCAATTCCTCTTATTAATATAACATCATGGGGAGAGTGGCCGTCATACCGGACTTTGTTTGCTCCCCTGGGAACCAGTAAAGCGTGGTCGTTATCAATTTTAACAAGATGACAGAGATGATGCATTTCTGTTTTCTCTTTTTTGCAGATGTTATTATTCTGTACTTTCGTAGTAGACTCTTCTTGGAAGCTAGTTACCTATAGTTTATACTGTCAAGTTTAGAATGACTCTGTAGTCGTCATATCTTTCACATCATGTATATAAGTAGACTTTCGTTTTAACACTGTTGCAATTTAGTGAGTCAACAAATATTATACCTACATACTCAGTTGTAGGAAATCCTTATCGAAGTTCTATACCTACAGCAGAATAATGGCACCACAATAATTACTGTATATTTACGTTCTCAAAATTTGCCCATTTCAAATCACTCCATACTGTAGAGTATTCATCAGCTATAGCTTTGTAGGCTTGGATTTCATTCCAACAACACAGCTATAATTATTGTCAACTGCCATAGTTTTACTTCTGCTCGTTAACATAATAATTATGCTTAGTGGAATTAACAAAAACAAAAGTGTTCAATTCGTAATGCAAGTAGCATTTTTAGAAATCTCTAGCTTTCTTTCTTCTTTTCCTACCTCACAATTTATTGTCAATCTATTTTCTTCGACATCATGATAGAAAACTGTCTACCTTTGTGTTCTAACATAGGGTAAACATACCGGTTTACCGGCCACTACCCCTTTTCGGCCACTTCGCACGTTATTTTAAATAATAGACAGTGTTATAGACCGCTCCTTACTAATTTCGCGCCATTCGATCTGGACGAACTACACGGTTCATAATCCAACGGCATGGCCTCGAAATGTGCGAACTGAGCCCTCAGTCGCCATTTCAAAATTTGGTGTCTGGAAACGTGTCAAATTTAGCGAAAAAAATAGCAGGTGGATTGATTTTCAAAGGTAAGTTTTTACGTGTTACTGTTGGTTTATTGTTCATTGATGGGGTTTGTGTGTGTTTAGCATGTCTAATTTCAATATTCAAGTGCCCAAACTCATCAAACTTTTCATAATTTGTGATTTTTTTGGTGGTCGGACAATACGTTACGATTAATTTCAAAATCTACTTTCCGACCGGGTGGTCGCATAACCGGTTTATTCACGTCATTTCACTTTGCCTTTATTAGAGAAACCTTAAATTCACCAACATAGATTCCATTATATTTGTGAACAGCTAGAGTTTTGTAAATTTAGAACTAGATTCCGGCCGCCAGTAAACCT
Source organism: Hyppa rectilinea (assembly GCA_951799385.1). NCBI lineage: Eukaryota > Metazoa > Arthropoda > Insecta > Lepidoptera > Noctuidae > Hyppa > Hyppa rectilinea. The sequence goes on along the minus strand of OX637309.1, from coordinate 1,452,040 downwards.
CATATTTTCAAAGATATGACCTGTAAAAATACCGAATGTTTAGCGGCCGATAACTAGTAAAAATAAAACCTGTCTCCGGCCGTTTAAATGGACGGCCGAAAATTGGTAAAAATTACACCTGATTCCGGCCTTTCGAAAAAAGAACGGCCGATAGTAATTAGTAAATAATAAATCTGTTTTGATTTTTAATGATTCTAAAGCCAAAAGTAGCTGTAAGTTGTAGAAGAGAGTAAAAATACACCGCTTTTTTAAATTTATTAATTGTTTTACTTTCATACTATTATAAACCCTATGAACTACAGAATAAGAGTTGTTTTTCTACCTTGAATTAGGTGGCCGATAACCAGTGCACTAGTGGACGATAACTGAGTGAAAAGGCCGATAGCCGGTATATTTGCAATTTTTGCGAATATATATATTTTTTAAATTATGTATCACTGATACGTCTATAAGCATAAGGTTTTATGAAACTGCACTATTGTAGGCTGAAACGTTTTTTTTTTTTTTTAATCTTGGAGTACAGCATTATGTTAAAAATCACCTCTAAAGTCAACAAGCCGCTTAAACGGCCGATAACCGGTATGTTTACCCTACCTACCATCGCAATTGTGCAACAACGGCTTGTGTAGAAGATTATTCTTGTGAAACTTAGAGCAAAAAGTAATTCAAGTGGTCATTCTCCTTTCAAGCAAACTTGCAAAAAACATAAAGCGTAGATAACAAATGGCTACTGTACCGGAACTCCGTTTGAAGCGCTGTATAGTCAGATAACGCGCAAAACCTTATCATGCCAGGAACATGTCTGATTAGCAATGTTAGAATAGAAGTGTGCTGTACTAATGGAATAGCACAAAAAAAATAATTGTTTATTCCGGTTTTTAAGACGAGTAAGATAGCTAAGAGCTCGAAGTAAAGCTCAAGCAATTTTTTTTGATGGATAACTGCAAAATCCCAGAGCTACACACATCCAGGTGAGGCATTTATAGGTTTTTATCTTCTAAGAAGACTTTAATGAAATAGTTGGTAGGAATTTGGGAATAAAAGCGTTTCTTTGTATTTGTGTTTTTGACACAGATAAACCCTTTTAACAAGTCTTCAAGCGCCTAAGGTATCCCCGAAAACTCTTTGTGAAAATCGTGATTGTTAGTGAATTGCAGACTTATATTGCATTGGATTTATAAATTGAAAATGTTATCTTGTTCACGGGATGTCTTTGTTTCTCTCAGTGGTTTCCGATCCAGTGCAATAGCATTCGCAATCGGGCGTGTACGAGGGGAGCAGGACTGGTAGGGAGCGCGCAGTCGGGCCCACTGGCGTGCCTGTATTTAGAGATATGTGTACACGTCGTTCAATGCTTCAGTAGACGCTTTTGAATGTAGCGAGAAAATAACTTTGCTTCTCGTCTTACTTTGAGGACTACATGTTTAGGCTAACCGTCAGTCAAGACTTGCTTAATCCTTCATAGAAGGTTCAAACAATAAAATAGTCAAAATGAAGTCCCGGACAAGGGAAACTTAGTTCAAGTTTTGCTGCCATTTTTATAATTTTGTTAAATTCTGATCACAATCAATAACTGCTCATAATAAGCTACGAGTATGAGCGGTATTTAAACGTCGTCTTTTTAATTTGTCAAAATAAATCATTTCTCTAGTGCCTTCAGTTCTATACACCATCTTTTTATGTTTGTCATTTATTCCGAGAACATCTCGAGGAAATCAAATTAAAACGTCTTCACCTCAGGGAACTTTTATTTTTCAACTGTCTACCCGCGGCAGTACTAGTCTGGAGGTTATTAGCTTTTCCTTCTATTTCTTAACTTCCTTTCGCAGTATTAAGAAGTTGAGTGCGAAGTTAAGGCTGCAGTCTGAGAACCGGAAATTAAGGAGTATCGATTTAAATGGTGAAGTCGCCTTGAATGCCAGCTCTAATTCACACTGAGAACGAAGACATGGCCGCAAATACAGATACTGTACTTAACGGAATTTGGTCTTTCAACTTGCATTGTTTTAGGAATAGGGAATAATTGGGTGGTCTTTAAGTAAAGAGTATTTTCAAGGACTTACTTGGTTCCTTTCGGTCGATTTTGGTTAAGTAATGTGCCGTGATCCAACCTTACAAATTCCAAGTTCTTTTCTTACTATTCAACATCGAAGGCCTATACTCAAACGCCTTCTCAATTAAGCCTCTATCCAAAGTATAGTTAGTCTTCACAACCCAAATCTTAGCGTTACATCTCGATTATGTAACGTTAATTGAATTGCCGCATGTGGCAACACTGAGTATTGCATCGAAAGGTCGTTGGCTGCACGTGCAGTGATTGGTTGAGTTGTGAATTCTTCGCGTGGGTACAGCTAAAACATTTACTGGATATGATTCTTTAAAGTAAGTCTTTAGAGCTCTACATCATACAGAGCAAAATGCAGTGCTAGAGCCTTCTCTAGCACTGCATTTTGCTCTGTAGCACACACGAGTAAATCTATCATCAATATTAGCCCCAGAAAGATGAAAATTTTCACTATTCACCCGATACCTGATAATCGTAAGTCCATCCAGAATTCATCCGCTACCCCGGCACATAAAGGGCTAAGGAAGGAACATGGATGGGTTTTAGGCAGTAAGAGTCTGACACTGCTTTCTGATCCACCCAGAACGGGAAGGGTCATTTGACGATTTCCCACCCTCAAAAAAAATACAGAATTCATACACAATCAAAGCGTTTGAAATGATGGCACAGTTAGTAAGCATCAGGATAATTAATGTTGCAGGGCTTTTAAGCGGAGCAACAGCAGTTCGGTGACGAAATATGAGGAGCCAGAGACAATTCGTTTAGTTTAGTAATACCTAATGGTAATACCCAAGACAGTTTAAGACTTTACATAATAGGTACAAAGCATTTATTATATTCCTTTAGTAGTAGCTGCAGCTCTCAGCTCAGATTTAGCATTTTGGATCATTTTAAGGAGTATTACCTCCTAAAAGTGTTTGAGCATATCATTTATGTTTTCAGTACCTACCTACCTACCTACCGGATACCTATTTCGCCCCTAAGTGCTTTTGTCAAGCTGGTCTTTCATAATTTAATCTTGGATGAAGCCTTTAACAATTTGCTTCTTCTTTGAGATTGGCGATAACATACCTACCTACCTACATATAGTCTAGAAGTGTGCTTTCAAAATTGGTATAAGCCTCCAAATTTTGATGGTGCTACGTTCTACTCATCAACAGGTATTTCACACATAGCCAATATTAACTGATTCACAGTTCCTCTTTATTTTTTATTTCTTTTAATTTAAATGACTTTATTTAATAACAACTTGCGGTTACAGACACGCTGCCGCTGTTAAAGAAAAGCACAGAATTTGCTTTAGGTGGAAACTGACGTCACGATTCATCAGAGAGTAGGTACTGTTAGGAGACAAATAACGCTTTTAAATTAAATTATCTCTGGTAGGTATGTTTTAAAAATAGCGGTACAACAAAGAGGTTCTCTATGCCGCCGCATGCCGGTAGTGCGGCATAGGTAGGTACCTACATCCCTAGATATGGCCGGTTCGGGCACAAAGTAAGACTTTTTGTTCACTCTTACACAATGTAAGTTACAGCTACATTGTTACGTAACATTGCTATATTTAGTCATTTTACGAGGCGTGCAATCTACATTTCACTTTTAATTTCATACCATTTTCGTTCATTTTTGAGTTTCGTCCATTTCGGTATCATCCTAGCTTGTTAACTTGTTTTTTCCCGGGTCTGCCTAGCACGGTTGTCTTTGCGGCAACAAGCCGGCAAGGCTTCCAAAAATACCTCCGCTGCGTTGCTTACCGAAGCTGACGTTGGCTATTTTGCGTGCTGGCATGATTCCAGCCTCAGTACCAGGGTTACAGACCCGAGACATCACCAGTCTTAGTCTTGACGTCACCTTCCAAGTCCACAATTATGTCAGAAGTCTAGTCTCTCCGATGAGCTAACTTTTTCATAAGTTTTATTCTTTTTCGTTCCACATTTCGTATTTCTAAATCCTCGCATTTGTGGGCTAAATGTAGAAACTGCTTCAAAATAGTGTTCCGGAATCTTGCGCAACTTGCGACTTGAATCACGGCTTATTTTAAAGTTTTGGGCTTGATATTTTTATCGGAAATCAATGTAACGAAACAGTTAAATAAATTGAAATTGTTTTTAAGTTTGTTAGATCTACCATGGCCTCATGAGGACAAGTAGAAAAGTTTACGGAAACGCCACTAGAGAGTGCACGATTAGGCCTACAGTCAGGCGGGCACCGCTGGGCTCAGCAAGCACCAGGCGCCGCTTATAACTTAAATTTAACACATAAATACAATCAAGTACAAATAAAATCACATCCTTACCTCACTATCAGGTCCCAATCCAGTTCGTCGAAAAAAATCCAATTGATAAAACACAGTTTTACACTGAATTTTGAACCAACACAGATGCACCCAGAGCAATGAACTGTCGTGAACTGCAATCGCTCCAACGGTTTGTTTTTATTTATTTATAACTCGAAATTGTTAAAACACAATATAATCAAATCCACTTTATGAACACTATGAACCACAAAATTTCAACTGGGTACAGCGCCTTGAGTTCGACAATCCTTTAAACCGGATCCGGCTTATTCCATGTTTTTGAAGTATTTTTAAATTCGTAATTTAATACGACACCAAGATCTTGTCTCTCAAGTAAAACAACTACGCCGAAGCTGAACAGCGAAGTGCTTCCGCATCCCCGGAACAGCTGTTCGGAACTAGTGACGTCCAAAAATCGATAACAACCGGATTAGGACAACCGTAATTACACACCACACAACTTTTTCACAACACAGATTACCGGTTTCACTATCCTTTTATTGAATGCCTTCACTGTATAAGTTGTTGTAAAAATAAGATTTAGCGAATTATTTAATTTGCAATATGATTCGTGGAAGGTGATAGGTAAATTGAAGGACGAAGTTTTTTTTAGGGAAAGTATGTGCTTTTAAAAATCACTTTTTTTGTTTTGTTTATGATGGTGATTCTTTTGTGAGCACATCCCAGAGCTGACAGCGCACGCGGTCGCGCTCGGTCGCGGACTGGCGGCGGCGGCGCGGGGCGCGCGGGCAGGGCGGGGGGCGGGGCGCGGGCGGGCCCGAGCCAGCGGAATGCTATTGTAGGCGAACTTGCCCGCCACTTTTTTTCTCAATTCTGGTCAAACAAGTTTTGTATACAACCTGCATTGTAAGGATTCCGCCATTCTTTGAACGAGGCAACGGTCTTTCTAAAACTTTGAAGTATAAAGGTTTCGCTGAAACTTCAAAATCCAAAAACGTTCCAGGATATGGGCACCCACCACTCACCCACAGTACTTTTGTAAAAATGCTGAAACACATTGACATTGGTAATCTTTGAGCTACACTCGATTCGGTACCTGGAGGCTTTGAAAATTATTTATATTTATATCACCTCCCTTAAGCTGATATGACTTAACTAAGCACGTACCTACCTAGGTTCCGAATAGTATAAACCTACTAATATAAATGAAAAATATAAATTAGACTCGAATCCCATAGCAACAAAATCGGAAGTAGGTATTATAATAGCATCCATATTTTATGTTTCGATAGTCCACGAACTATCGAAACATAAAAGCTTACCTGACGTTCTTAATAAGGAGTGGAGTCCCAAGTCTGGTCTCCACCAGGGAACGAAGTAGGACTACAAACGAATAAGAATCTAATAACAATTCTGTAAGAGAGCAGACGACAAGCCAGACAAGGGAAGGTAAGGAAGTACAAGTAGAAATAACTTCAACAGCATCAAATTGCTGCTAATTGAATCAAATTCTGGTTGAAGGTATAGTGTTTCCAATTAATCTATGGTAAGTAACTCTTTCACACCTTGCTACCAACAGTAGATTTATTTTTACCATAGAATGATCTCCTTCGTGTGTTAGCTTTATCACAGTCACCACGAAAATCAGACAGGTATTAAGTATTTGCCACGACCTGAGGAGAATTCTAACATTCAAGGTTAGAAGGGAACTTCTAAACTAAGTATTTGAAGAGCGATAAACGAACTTCCAAGAGGTCGGATAGACTCGGCTCCGAAAGGGACAGCCTAATTGCTCGTTCCCTACGACTAAAAGAGACGGTGCGATTTATTTTATTTATTGCCATATCAAGTTTCGTCGCGGGTTCTGTATCACGGTTGTGTGAAAGAGACGAATATAAATATATTGTTCCCCTTGACCTCGACAGCGGGAGATGCTGTTGATCAGATTTTTTGGAAATTAAACTTTTAATTAGTTAACCCGAAACAGGTTTCCTTATGGGAACCTATTAATGAAGTATTGGGTGAGGCTGTGAAGATATTATATTGTGTAGACACATAAGAAATTGGGTTTTCTGGGACTTGCACAGTGAAAAAAATCCAAATATTCTAAATAAGATGAAGTACCTAAGAGGCGTTAGACTTAGGGTCAAGCAAATCTTCTTCTTCTTTTCGTGTGGTTAGTGACTAACCTGGTCTCAGAGCTTTTATGCTGCCCATGGGCCTCTGAAATGGCTTCACGCAAGCAAATGAAGCGAAATATTCGGAAAAGAAGCCTTACAGAGAAAATCCGCTAAACTCACATACGACGCTAAAACATAGTCAAACTCCATTTGCCAGTGATTTGTGGTCCGCAAGATAATAAAGATTCAAGAGCCTCAGACTTGGAAAGAGATTGGTTTTTTTCCACATGATTGAGGAAATAGAATTCTTACAATAATCTTAGAATCAGAAGGATAAAATCTTTGTTTATAATATCAATGAGTTTATTGTACTTGAATCTATCATAAATTGTTTGTTATATCCTTGTTGGCAGAGTAAAACCGAATCAGAAATTCAGCAATAGCTAAATAATATTAGCCAACTCATGTTCGTTTCCTAATAATACCGTTATAAGGCAAAAAGCTGCACCTGTTTGCAAATCTAACATTGTTTTGTTCAACAAATAGCACATCTGTCTAACTTAATCCTGCTTTTTATTTATAGGAAAATTATTGCAGGAATTACGAAATTACGACTTCCGAAATAAAGTTTTTACTTTTCCCTACCCCGTGCTATCTTTGTATGTGCTTACAACAATTTCTTCAGTATAATTTTGAGCTACGGACTCAGATCATATTATAGTATAATCATATATATCTACAGTACTCTCGAAACCACTAGCTCTACGAAAGTTTTACTAGTAAGCTCTCTAAGCTGTAGTATGGTAATAGAAGTATTTCTTTTGCTTCAGTGTTGTTCTATTACAACTCGAGCTTTTCCATAAAGTGCTGATCAACTATTTTATTATATTTTATATGCTTTATTACATGAGACTCAAACGTAATTGGTGAAATGTGAGTGTTCCTGGATACACCTCTGACGAAGCCTTCGGGGATTACAGTCGTAATGTTGTGTATTGGTATGCTTTGGGAGTGTAATTCTCATAGTTTTAAATAAATACATCGTATTCTAAAGGTTTTCGTTGACAAACCTGTTTCGTTGCTGCTATAAGCATTTTATCATTACGTTTTGCACAAATAATATCCTCTCAGTGGAAGCTATTTTGTGCTTTTATAATTTCAAACGTGACGATATTGTCTTAAACGTATGTTATAAAGCTGTCGAGGATGGAAATTCAAAAGGTTTTTCATATATTCCTACATTTTACTTCCCTGAGTTCTCGTGATACCGTGGACATCTCATCTACACTAATATCGTTACGTGAGGTGATCAAAGGTGACTACTATCTTTATGGTGATTACTATCTTTTCTTCTGTAATAAGTACCTAATGATAATTTATTAGCTTCTATAGAAGCTAGAAATATTTTTATAACATACTAAACTCCACAATATCGCTTTTTAATATAATAAGAGCTTCCAAGTTTATACGTATATATATTCTATATGGTTCCTATAAAATATAGGTCAGCTTGAAAATACTGCTCTATGTATTGCCCTCGCATTAAAGTTCAGACAATGGTTCCATGTTCCAGTATTATCATTGTTGCTAAATAGCTGTGTGATCCTTTGTCATCAATTATAGTAGCGTTATTTAGGGTAAAGCGCTGAAAACATGATAGCACTGAATTGCGATAGCTAGCGTTACTAAATGCGTGCGTTTACCTTTCAATATACCTAAATAAATTCAAAGAAAATTTCGTGTTTTCCAGTACTGGTATCAAAATTAGTAATTGTAGAAGCTTAACCCTTTCGGAGGTTCTACAACTGGTTTTGTTATTCAATACAAGATTATTTCTATATTATACTTAAGTAATATATGTTTTTGATAACGTCTTTTTAGAAATTAAAGTGTCCACAGAGCAATAAAGCTAACGAAGTAAAAGGAGAATCACGTATAGTGTACCAAACTTAAACTAAGAGATGGAGTGATCCTGTGCTCATCGGACACGAGATCCTGAAGACTACCTACTATATCATTATCTCGAGGTAAAACTACATGTTAGGTAAAGAAAGAGAGAAATACAGATAAATGAATTCGCAATATATGTCATCACCCACACGGCCACACCATGGAGTACAGTAAAACAATAGAAATGCAAACAGAACATGACCTATGTCGTAATGAAACTCGAGCTTTAATATCAAAGCGAGTTTCAGCTTTGCACAATAACAGTAATGAACACATACGCCAACATTCAAAACGTAATCATACTGAATCAAAGATAGAGAGGGTCGTTTCATTCAATAAAAATCAAATTGTCACCACAGACGAGTCGTAACTGACACGTAATTCTACAGTTTAACGTCAATTCCAGTTCAAACAACCGGTTATTTAGTTCCAAAGAATAGAATGTCAACAGGTTGTACCGAGAATTCTTACAAAGCGGATGAAAGCTAGACATTACGAGGTACGATTGTACAAATATAAATGATACCTTTTGTTTTGTGAAATAAACACGTGATGTTGAAGTTTTAGGTGTTATGTTTAGTCTGAAACTCGGGATTGTACGGTTTGTTGTTTTTGAAACGTGAGCTTTTGGACTAGAAAGACTTATTCTGGGCCTTGAATTTTATATGGATTTGGAGAAACCAGATGGTGGAAGTATTTTTCTGTTGGTTCGAATCCAAATAGATTTGGCACAGAAGACACTGACAGAGCTCCTTCTAAGCCAAGTGATCATCTTAGATAAGCATTTGAAACGAAATTCATATTTGTATCATATTTGTAATGGATAAGTTACCGTTATTAAACAGTAGCTTTTGCCCGCAACTTCGTCCGCGTGGAGTTCGGTTATATCGCAATTTACTTAGGGAGATACTTTGGAGAAAATTAAGCGTTGTCCTTCCCCGGTATGCAATCTATTTCTCAGCAAAATTTTATCGGAATCTGTTCAGTGGTTTAGGTGTGAAAAGGTAACATACAGACAGACAGAGTTACTTTCGAATTTATAAATAAGTATGTATGAAATTAATAACAAGGCCTAGCAAGCCATGCCACCAATACATTAACAAGTTTACGCCATTAGTCAGATGCAGATTAAGCAGCAGGGTAAATTTGACAATTTGCTTGATTTTCCAGAAGGATAAGTTTGCACCAACCGACACACCAAAAGCATATTACAACAATCCTTTTAAAAGCTCCTTATCTCCAAGATCTCATTAGTTTTTTTTGTTTGTATTTACGAGTACCGAAACTGCTGACCAAAACACCCAGATAACACTTACAAAAACCACAATAGATGAATCAGCCGCTTCTCCTAATACACAAGTTGCTAGGGACAATCGTGGAGGCGCTCGGCAACGGGCTGGGGGTCCGGGGTGACGCACAATGAGTGACGGATTGACGACCATTGTTGCCGACAAAGACGAGACAAATCAAAGAATAGCCCCTCAGCGAATTCCCGGGAACCACCGTTACGGGATGGGAATCCCCCCACGTTATAGTTATTTAATTAAGTGCAATGTTGGGATATTTTGCTATTTGATGGCGAGGGCTGCTGATTATTAAATATTTTCTGTGATGAAGATAAACAATGGTGACGAAGAAAGTTATGAGTTGCCCGGGAGGTTTAGCCTTTTTTTTTTTTTTTTTTTTTAAGGCTGGGAAATCATCCAATGACTGCTCCCGCTCTGGGTGGAGCGGAAGGGAGTGTCAGACTCTTACTGACTAAAACCCATCCATGTTCCTTCCGTAGCCCTTTATGTTCCGGGGTAGCGGTAACCCTTTCGGACAATCCCGCTTACCCGGCAGGCTTGGCCCTGAGGGGCCCCTTCATATGCTGACATCTCTTTGAGGCGCGCGTGGAACATATACGCGCCGTACGGCACGGGTCTGGTGCTGATTGGACGGTGAGTCACCCATTACTCACCGTCTGCAGGCCCGCGCCTACGGTGGCCGGGAGTCGTCACGTGGCTCCCGACGCCCGGGGCGTCTCCTGCGGCGGCTGGGACGGGAGGACCTTTCTCTCTCCCATCCCGCCACCTCCTTCGCGAGCATAACTTTTTCGCAGAAGGACGTGACTGCCTCCCACTCCCTCTCGCCCCGGACCATGGCTTGCACCAGGGCCGGGCGCGAGAGGTGGGAGGTTTAGCCTGACCTATACATCTCCATCAAATTGCTAATGAAAAAGATATAAGTAGGTATATTTAGTATGATTTTTATTCTTTAAATGTTTGGTTGAATGAATTATGGAAAAAGAAAGAAGTAAAGTGAATATTTTATTATAGCTTCGAGCAAATTACGGCGGCATGTGAAACCAAAATACAGTACAGTACCTACCCATATAATAGTTTTAATGTAAACTAATATTTGTGCTTATTTGTTAGTAAGAGTGGAACAATGGGTGTTTGCGATGCCATTAAATTAAATATAAAGCATTGAAATGTTTATAACATTGCCATTTTAAGCGGTTTCCATGCATAAGTACATATTTCGAAATCGGTTTACCATGAATACTTGTAATATTCAAAGGTGTTGAAAACAATTTACTACATAGTCCGTAGTAAGGCAAATTTTCGAAAAAAATAAGTTAATTTAACATTTGATCCAACAGACATTAACTTCTGTAATAAAAGAAAAGAATCAGGTTGCAGGAAATTGACCAGCAAACTTTTTCCTCCATTCTGCGTTCTGTAGCCTTAAAAGCTAATATTACCATAATAACACCCATCATTTGTTTGCGCGAGGGAAATTTTCCATCAGAACTTAACAAATTACGGTGTTGACGTTTCCCATATCTAATCAAAACAGATCATAACCTTACCTAAATCGTACTACGATGTGCCATTCAATATATTATTTTAATTTCGTGTTCCGTTCTGTTTTGGGATTTTTATTAGAACTAAGTACCTACTACGTAAAACTGAGCCGCCATCGACTTATTTCGTAGTGCATTATTTTGGCAATCAAATCAAGTTTTGGTATATAGTTTGGTTGAAGTTGAATCCAATTTTAATTAGCGAACTAAACTTTCATCGGTTTTTCGGTTATGAATTCAATATTTAAGTAGGAGAATAGTTCTGAATCAAATAGGATTTAATCTTCAAGCAAGGACGAGTTTCGGAAAAAAATGTAAATTAATCTATCGAATATCCGCAAAAGCATGCATAGTTCACGGTCACATTCAGCAATAACAATAAGAACCAAAACACGAAAGTGTCACTTACTAATGAAAAATCGGTAATTTACGGTAATTAAGCTTTTAGTGCTTCACTATTGCGAGTAAAACCTGTCGGCGGCGCGCGGCGGGAGAGGAATCGATTCCCGGCGCGGAGCCGCGGCGACGTTGCCGCTCTGTCGCGCGTGTTTTGTTTGGGTTGTATGCAGCGGCAACAGGCCGCGCGCGCCGCTGCCGCCCCCTCGCCCCGCCAAACGTCATCGTTACAAAAAGTTTCAAACCTAACTTACGGCAAGGCAGCAACTATTGCGGGTTTTTTTGCTAGCTTTGCTACACACAAACTATTCAGACTAGGTATATCGTAGTTTCGGTAACTTAAATCGAGCGTTTCGGCTCTCCGTCTAGTTCGACATTTTGCATCGTGCATTCGTCCCATGACCGTGACCTATTTAGTTCACCCGTCAATGGCGAGGCATTGATTAGCTTGGCTGATGGCTCCCCTAACCTTCCAATAGTTTTAGAATACTCTAAAGAGTCTCTTTTAAAAAGGTTTTGGAGTCAATTTAGCTAGTGCGCAATGTGCTCCACAGATATGTATCACTAAAGATGTATTAATGGAGAGCGATAGGATAAACTGATTGTCGAAATCTCTGGCTTAGATAAGCCTATTTTATCTAATACACCCAGCTCAGAACCTACGGTTTCAGAAGGGATTTAAGTATCTAGTTTTTGTAGGACTGGGTTATACCTCAAGTCCGAGCCTTTGCGAAGAAGCTCGTCCGGGGAACTTTGTAGTTACAGACGCCAGCACATCAAGCTATCCCTAACTGTCAAATTTTCTCAATTAAAAATGAACCTTATGTCTTTGCAATAAAGTTGAAATACTATCAAAGAAATTTGACAGATTGTGGTAACTTGATGTGCTGGCCTCTGTACAACCACCACTTACCCCCATACTTTTATTTCTTTCGCTGCCTAACAGTGCTTATTATTTTTAAATTGTTTTTGAGGGTAGGAATCATCAAATGACCTTTCCCGCTCTAGGTGGAGTGGAAGGGAGTGTCAGACTTACTGACTAAAACTCATCCATGTTCCTTCCTTAGCCGTTGGAATGTTTCGTGTGTTCCAGGGTAGCGGTACCTAACCCTTTCGGACAATCCCGCTGTTGCTAAACAGCGCTATGTTCCGGTTTAAAGGGTAGACTTGGACGTTGGTAATACCGTTTTACAAGCATAACAAATAAGGGGTCCGAGTGCCCCAATCACCCTGTCGCTATTTAAAGTATGTTCTTTTGATCTTTAACTTTGAGACCGTGAAACTTGAGAGTAGCTAGGTACCATATTCCAGAACATGTTGTGATTGTTTAGGTATCCTCTTAACAGACCTTAAGATCGTGAAACGCAAATAAAAAAAACCAAAATGGCGACAGATGGTTGTGGCACTAAAGTTCTATCCTTTCAGCTTTGTCCCTAAGATGGCAACGCTGCGATGTCTCTGGTACTGTAGAAGTCCACAAGAGCCGGGCGATGAACATTTAGGGGTGGGATTGTTTGATAACCAATAACCTAAATACCGTAAAACGGGGTGACATTGATTAATTTTTAATTTGAAATGGATGCCACGCTTGCAGTTTCAACGATAAAAATGTAAAAAAAAAACTGCAGTGTAGACTCATTACGTAAATTAAGTATTGCAACAAAAAAGTTTCAATTACCTAGTCCATACTTTTTTTGGAAAAAAATAAAAACCTGTTTATTATTTTAAATTGATAATGGGGCTACTTTGTCACCCCTTCTTTTTTTTATTTCATTGCAAAGACACCCCGAAAACGACAAATCTTTTAGACCTTTTCGACACTAAACTTTAACAAATACACACATCAAAAGTGTCTAGGGATCAACATATATTTTTGCAATAACTTTTCTCTTGATTGATATTAATTTAAATTTTCTTTAAGGATTCATCAAATAAAGTGTTTTCGTTTGTCACAGTAACGATAAACCAAGTCACCTTTGCATTAATAAAGAAATTTGCCATTTTCCTAATAAAGGGATTTTTGACATTTGAACCACTAACATTAAAGTTCGAAAAAAAGACTGAAATAACAGTTTTCTTTAAAATTTTATTGGGTAACTTAAACAATTAATAATCCGTGTTTCTACCGCGAACACTAACAACACAAGAACATCGGTTTGGCATACTCAAAATGAGTTCATCCAAATCACGCTGTGGAATGGCCGCCCATGTTCGTTGCAACAACAAAAAAAGGTCTTCTTGCAACTGGATACCCTCCATATTCGGCAGAGCTCTTCTCTGTAGCATATCCCATGCATGCTCAATCGGGTTCAAGTCTGGCGACTGAGCAGGCCAGGGCAGGACATTGATGTTAGCTGCGGCGAGAGTCTGTCTTACAACTCTTGCGGTGTGCGGTCGTGCATTATCATGCATTAACTGAAATAAGGGACCGATTTGCACTTGTAGAGGAACGATGACGTCAGATACAATCGTCTCAGCATAAATTTGAGCGTTGAGGTTGCCTCTGATCCAAATCAACTCAGTTCTTCCGCCGATCCAAATACCCGCCCATACCATGATGGTTCCACCACTATAAGGATGGACTTCCTGGCAGGATTTTAATCGCTGTTGGCGTCCAGGGGTTCTCCAGTGTCGTATACGTCTTGTATCCGGTCTCATACCAAAACGAGACTCATCAGAAAAGCACACGAAACGCCATTGTTCTTCTGCCCAATTTCTGTGTTCAAGAGCCCATTGATATCGAATCCTACGATTGTGCATTGCTATAGGTGGTACCCGTAGCGGTCTTCGGGAATGAAGTTCACTTCATGCAAGCGGTTTCTGACTGTTTGGTCGCTAATTAAGTTCCCTGAAGAGTGATGAAGCCTCACGGCTAACATCATGGCGGTTATTGTTGGAGCTCTTCGAGTTAAGATTTGAATGTATCGGTCTTGTCTCCGTGTGGTACCCGATTGAGCATGCATGGGATATGCTACAGAGAAGAGCTCTGCCGAATATGGAGGGTATCCAGTTGCAAGAAGACCTTTTTTTGTTGTTGCAACGAACATGGGCGGCCATTCCACAGCGTGATTTGGATGAACTCATTTTGAGTATGCCAAACCGATGTTCTTGTGTTGTTAGTGTTCGCGGTAGAAACACGGATTATTAATTGTTTAAGTTACCCAATAAAATTTTAAAGAAAACTGTTATTTCAGTCTTTTTTTCGAACTTTAATGTTAGTGGTTCAAATGTCAAAAATCCCTTTATTAGGAAAATGGCAAATTTCTTTATTAATGCAAAGGTGACTTGGTTTATCGTTACTGTGACAAACGAAAACACTTTATTTGATGAATCCTTAAAGAAAATTTAAATTAATATCAATCAAGAGAAAAGTTATTGCAAAAATATATGTTGATCCCTAGACACTTTTGATGTGTGTATTTTTTTAAAGTTCCGACAACGACTACTCGTTGACGCTTCGGCAAAATATGGCCGATCAGTCAGTCTGGCCATCAGAACAAACCAAATTTTGGCTGCGTTAAGTATCCCGCAATAAATCCGAAAAAACATATCAAGTTTAGCTATCATCAAAGTCACCCCAGCTCTCAAAGTAACCCCGTTTTACCGGTACTTACTTATAAAACTTCCTTAATCAAGTTTGCCTTCATTGGGACTAACATTACTGTAAGACCTTACAGGATACTATAACAGTTGTCGACTCTATGATGACCTAATGTTACACGTCCCCTTGTTCTGATGACTGACACTTTTGTATCTTTTGAAGTGACAGTGTTCTAGACCATTCCTTAATCAAGTTTGCCTTCATTGGGACTAACATTACTGTAAGACCTTATACGAGTAGGATACTATTACAGTTGTCGACTCTCTGATGACCTAATGTTACACGTCCCCTTGTTCTGATGACTGACACCTTTGTATCTTTTGAAGTGACAGTGTTCTACAGACTAAACAACAACGAAGATTCTTGGTTAGGAGTCAGATTCAGCATTATCATCTTTCTGCACTTCTCCCAAGTAACTTGGAGTTCTGCCGGGTAAGCGGGATTGACCGAAAGGGTCACCGCTACCCCGGAACATAATGGGCTAAGGAAGAAACATGGGTGGGTTAGTCAGTAAGAGTCGACACTCCCGCTCCACCCAGAGCGGGCGGAGACATTGGAAGATTACCATCCCAAAAAAAAAAGTAAATTGGAGTTGGGGCAACTCGTTTTTTTCTTCAACGTTCTGCCAGCTGTCATTCTATCAATCAAGGATTCAAGAAGAAATTTCTCCTTTGGTCTTCCTTTACCTCTCCATCCATTTTTGTATGAACTTCCTCTATGTCTCCATCCATTACCATTCATAGTCATCACCCCTTTTAATTCTATGCGTTTCATCCCTCCACACACATCCACCACATGCCGATGCCAAGAAAAATTATTCAACACCCTTTCAACTTAGTTATACTGACGCCACTTCCAAACTTTCTCTAATATACTCATTTCTTACTATATTCAATCTTGTCAATCAGCAACATTGTACAGAGGCCAGCACATCAAGTTACCACAATCTGTCAAATTTCTTTGATAGTATTTCAACTTTATAGCAAAGACATAAGGTTCATTTTTAATTGAGAAAATTTGACAGTTAGGGATAGCTTGATGTGCTGGCGTCTGTACATTCTCATCTCCACTACACTACACACAATCTCCTTCTTCTTCGCATTGACCCCTCAAATGCGAACCTATGGGGTTCATAAGAAAAAATGTCTCGAAACGACAATAAATAACCGTATAAATCGTTGAGCTCTTGTACGCAAACGGCTTCTATTATTAGGGGAACATCTAATATGTTAACCACTTGTTTCAAAATAAAACTACAATTTATAACAAAGGCAGTATTTTTTAATACCAGCTCAGCTCACATTTTATGAAGTAACAAAATATTATACCCTCATTTAACTAACTAGGTATAGGTATAAATTATTCTTAAGTTAGCCTATTGTCGCGTTTAGAACAATTCTGTACAAACTTAATGTTAACTGTAGCTTGAATCAATTCACTTAAACTTAGGGCCACTAGCACCAAAAATCACTACTTATTTACTAAAACTTAGGTACAGACGCCAGTACATCAAGCTATCCCTAACTGTCAAATTTTCTCAATTAAAAATGAACCTTATGTCTTTGCAATAAAGTTGAAATACTATCAAAGAAATTTGACAGATTGTGGTAACTTGATGTGCTGGCCTCTGTACCGTAATCAGCCTATAATGTTCCCACTGCTGGCACACAGGCCTCCTCTCCATGACAGGGAGTGGGCCATAATCCACCACGCGTGCCCAGTGCGGGCTAGTGTGTCCCATGTCATCGAATTTTTGGTTCTAGGTCACGCCAGTTCACACGATGTTTTCCTTTACTGATTTTAAAGCAGTGGTGATAAATACACAAAGTAAAGTGCCTACCTGGGTTCAAACTCACGACCTACAACTCGCGAGTCAGGGCCGATACCACTGAGCCACTGCCACTGCTCTCAAAACAAGTATTTTAACATAATTTTGTCCCTGCTATCTTCAAACGATTGATAGAAACAGAACGTTTTAAATTAGTTAGGCACTAAACGTAGGTATTAAGTGATTTGTGGTGCACGCGGGCCTTAAAACAGTTAGCTAAACATTTGTTAAGGAGTATCTGTGACTATCACATGTTTTTTTTTTACATTATTACAGTAACAGAAATCAAAGCCAATAGTAATAAGAGTACAACCTCTTCCTT
The DNA here is from genome assembly GCA_951799385.1 of Hyppa rectilinea. Taxonomy (NCBI): domain Eukaryota; kingdom Metazoa; phylum Arthropoda; class Insecta; order Lepidoptera; family Noctuidae; genus Hyppa; species Hyppa rectilinea. The sequence continues at coordinate 1,434,650 of OX637309.1, read as the reverse complement.
ATATACTTACACATTTTAACATAGTGGGTGCCTTTTGGTAATAGCAACAAAACCTTCCAGTGATATTTAAGTGGAAATAAAGGCTATAAATAATAGAAAAAGCAGCGTGCTTACAAGGTAAAAAGAAGTTAAGAAGAATCAAGCTTAATCCATCCAATTTTCCAAGATTTTTCAAGATTATTCAACAATTTAGCAATTAGTAGATACACTACAACTAAAAACTGGCCACTTGCGAGTCGGGCTTGCAGACGAATGATTCCACATGTATCTAATGTAACATTAAAAAAAACATACACACACATATTAAAAAAAAACTTCAGTTTAAAAAATAAACGTTTCTTGTATTTGACACTCCCGACTAACGAAAAATGGTTCGATGCTCGGGGCACTATAACATGCGTTACAAAAATCTAAAGTATAAGTATACTTTAAAAATATTTATTTTAAAAACTGATTGCTAATCGCGGGGCAAAGTTGGTATGGATAAAATTTTGCAGACACCACCCGTATTGATAATTTTAACGTAAAGAAACCTTTCCTTAAGAACCTAAACCTTTGTTAGCTTACCTTTAGAGCAACCACTGGTAGTTTACACAAACAGATTCAATCAGGTTATCTCGCAAAATACTTATACATAATCCCTTAAAGCTCAGAAAATATACATAGTTTTGCGATCTAAAGCTAAAACTATAAACCTAGAAAGATCCCCTGGACAAACTGAAGTGTCTCCGAGACACCGTTCCGTGGCCTAATCTTTATTTCCTTGGGTAACTTGAATCGTATATCTATACTAAAGCATTATAAGCAATGTTATTTATGCCTCTCGAAGCCCCGGGCGACAAAACTAAATGAGGAGAATGGCAAGCTCGAAATTGTTAGCACGCTGCCACGTCAAGTTTTCTTTCGACCATTCATTATACCGAAAAGTTTATAACAGAATACAGAATAGGTATAAGATGCTGGACCCTGCCCAGATTGTGCCCGTGTACGGAGCACACCCCACACCGTCCAGCATTCCAGATGGGCTTCAATACTCTCGCAGACAGGCGCGACGCGACTAAGGTGAAACAATTTATATTGGAAAACTTCACAGAAATTGTTGTGTCGCTCCAGTCTGCGGGAGTCTTTATTCGAACTCTAAGAGGTAGTGGTCAGTACCTGTAGGATACAATACACAAAAGAGGAAGACATAAACTAATTATCGTTAGATATTTCATACTTTAAAGGTATGTGAGGACGGAAGGTTCAGGTTTTCCTTGATATGCAGAGTTGATACGACATAGGGGCTTTCCTTTAAACAGCTTATACTAGGGACCATTTTCAAGCTCTGTACCAAAAATCAATTAAATAGGAGCAGTAGTTTAGTCGCAAATGTTTTTTTAAGTTTTTGCCCCGTTTGACCACGATGTGATAACAGCGCTCCGGCACGGTTATACTATCTTACCGTAGCTCCGGCGCGCGCGCGTCGGTGCCGCTGCGTTACAAGGTCAGTTTTTATTTACAAAGGGCGGTTGTGTTTTACTCTGATTTGTAAGCTATTTAGTTAGTTTGAAAAAATAAAAACCTCATTTTTGGTGCTTTTTATTTTTATACCGTACCGAGTTAATACTAAACACGTATAGTATACGTAGTGTAATTTAATGCCCCTCTGTCATATCAACTCTGTATACATGCCAGTGCATCAAGTTATGCCAAACTGTCAAATTTCTTCAAAAAATTTTAAACCTTAAAACTTACGAGTGTTAAGTATAAAATCGAATGAGAAAATTTTGTAGTTTGCGGTAACTTGATGTGCTGGCAGCTGTACATATTGTTTTGTATAAAAGTTTCGAATTACGAAAACAACTTTATTTTATTACGGAAACAACAACTCACTGTCAGGCTGTACCAAGTAGCAAATTTTGTAAGTTTGGGCAGAAAAGCATGGCATTCGTCAGCCAGCGCCATGCCCCAGTGCATGGCGTATGCAAATGGCCGCCATCGCGATTGCCATGGTGCATGACATATAGGTAGGTACTTACCAACTGTGGTTAGATAGTATGATGCATTTTAAATTGACTTATTCACAATTACCATAATATATATAAAAACAAATTGATGTGTTAGATAATAGGCATTTTATTAAAGTAGGTACACAAGATAACTATCAATATATAATATAATATTATAATTAATTATTTGTTTATAGATACTACGTGCAGATAGAATCACATTTGTTTCTGTGGAAATCAAGAATAATATGACACTTACCCGAATAATTCAGTCACACAGGGGGACGTCATTACGTCATTCGAGGGGTAGTTGCTGAAAATCAGCGCTGTTGACGATAGGTTCGTCTGAGGTCACAGCATTTTGCTGAGCAACGACCTGTTCTTGCGCAGATGCGACGCACGGCTTCATTGTGTTAGTTTAGTTTGTAAGAATAAATATTAGTTATCACTCTGCAATCGGCAGTTTAGTTTCTCGTGCCTTTTTTATGTTTGTATTTTAAAAATAACTTTTTAGTTTTGTTATTCTAGTTTTTGTTGATAAGTTCATTATGTTTGTAAACAGACACTAATTGTCAGTGCAGTGGTCCATCCATTGTCTATGGCCGAGATACAGATTGTCAATCGTGGCTCTGAATACGAGGTTTTTTAGCCGGTTTGTACGGGTATATTTAGTTACTAAGCAATTTTGTTTTTAGAAAAGTGCGTTTTGTTTGTCTGTGCAGAATAAACGTTTTTTCTTTCTTTTCTTTCTAACTTTCGCCTACCAGTAGCGAAGGGTAATAAAAGTTTTCATAAGGGAAGCCAGATAAAAAAAGTTGCTAAAAAATTAGTAGAAGTTTACAATAGCCAGTTTTGGAACAAGAAATAGCAGAGAAAACTTCCATCCTTCGCTACAGGTGAAGTTCTGAAAACTTAGTTCTAAACTTACTCATAAAGTTGCGAAACTTGTATTTAATTTAACGTCAGTACCGGGAAGTATTCTATTTTTGCTTTCAGTACACTGACGATATTTTACAATAACAGGCATAGTCAGTCTTCATTTCGGTTTTTTTTTTTAACCATTTATCAACATTTTCACATTGTCTGTCTTTAAATAACTATTCAATCATCTTAGATAAAATATAGGTAGCACATCGCGCTTGGTTTCCAAATCATCTTTCGTATCGCGTGTCGAAGCTCAAGACAAATCAATAAGTATTTAATCAAATGATTTGTCAATTTTGTCATGATATATAAGGTGTTAACAAATGAACTCTAAGAATTTCATGGGAATCGCGAAAACAATTTGAGCTGTTCCATACATTTTTTTTGAACAGCTCATTTTTTTTCGCGATTTCAGGGTTCATTCCATAGTAAAAGTTGTTCGTAACGATGAGTCCAATGCTCCCACGAAATTCTTAGAGTTAATTTTTAAACACCTTACTTATATAATAATAGATACATTTTACTAGGCTATCAGAAACCGGGGGTAATCTTTTATCACTTTTTGACTAACACCCACTAACATAACAGACGGAGTGAAAACCATGTTTAGTGAACAAACTCCAGTACCACAGCTGAACGCGGGGTTTCTCGGAATATGGCCATAATCATAAACACACTTGGCCACTGGTTCTATCACAGAACAGATAAAGAGCTGTGGGTTCTATCATAGAATGTTGTTATAGCATACCCACTGAACGCTGCTATCCTTCATTGATCGCCATTTACATCCTCTACAGTTGGGTTGGAAATGTCGTGTGACATCATAATCTTTGATATTTTTTAATCACATTATCACTCATTCCATTGTTCTTCTCGATATCAGCCTAATAATAAGATAGCTAGCTCTTTTTCGAATTGAACTGGCTAGCTGACGTCTGCGCCGCAATCTCGTTCAATAACATATCCTGCATTTTACTCCTCACAACCAGCTTTCTGATCGGGTCCAGTTGTTTAAAATACGGTGCTAACGACTTTAGGAACATGACGTCATAGTCGTCGTCTGGGGACAGTTTCGCTACCTTGTCTGGTATGGGGTCTTCTTCATAAGCCTCGTCTAGGTACACTTCTACTTCGTTGTTCTCTTCCTCTGGTTCTTGTTCTTCCATGTCGTATACATATTCTACATCATCCTCCATTTCTTCTTTCGTTTCAACACTGCCTTCGTCATTCTCGCCGGTTTTGTTATGAACATTGCTTTTGCGCTTGTTTGTATAGTCAGGCGTGTTAATAAACTTCAACATATCAAAATGCCGCCATTTCCCCGTGTATTGGTCTTCGGATCCGAACTTCTTGATTTCTTTCTTGAAAAGATCGCGGAGGTTTTTCCACTTCACTCGTAGACGTTCTTCTGTGAAAAGAGATAGAGCACTTTGAAACATTTCTATCAAATTGTATTCAATTATTTCACTTTTACAATAAATCTTTATGCCATTTGGCCATCTGGCTTGGACTTCGATCAATAATTTGGAGTTATTTGTTGATAACACTGAGTAGTTTTTTTTATTTTTTTTGAATTATAGTTTTTTTAATGTTTAATGAAAACCTTGTTCTCATGCATTTCCGACATAGGAACAGCGGAGGATCTTGTGAATCTGTTCGGCGTGTCATTCATACGGGGATCAATGTTATCATTAAGTAGATCTATCGTATAAGTACTATGCGGGACAATTGTGTAAAGAAAAATAACCGGCCGAGTTGCACAGCACGAATATATTATTTGTCAGTAAGCGTTAATAGTAAGGGGGAACTTAACCGCCGAGGCAGCGGATTACTACGAGTACCAGGAGTGCATGATACGATAAGAGTTCCATTTTAGAAAAATATGCACACAGCTACGCTTACTGATATCCCGGCGGAAGGTGAGTACCGTGTTTCAACTGATTTTATCTATGATAGTATCAAGTTATAACAATAACACAGAAAACTAGAATTGTCGGTCACAGTATTTAGATAATCAAGTCGTGTATAAAAACTTGGCACTAATTTGTATTACTTACATCATAATTATCGTATTATAAAATTCATGACTAAGTATATACTTAGTCATGCATTCTATAACTTGAAGTCATTGCAATGTTGACGAATAAATTACAAAATCCATTATACTGTACACACTTGGTAGAAAATGTAACTTTAGAAAACACTACCGCCCTCTGTATTCGAACGGCGGCACTAAGCAGTACGGACAGACCACGTGGTACATAAACATTTCACACTCACCAGGTAGTTTCATCAATTCCGCTATCTCCATCCAAGCTTTGGCCATTTGATACCTGTCGTTGTATCTATCATGGTTCGGATTCCACAAACACTCTCTTCTTCTCACTTCCTTTACAAGTTTCTTCAAACTACTATCAGACAAAACAATTTTCTGAGGCATGTTCACGAAATTTTTGAAATAAAATCGCGTCGCGTCACAACGGTCTAGTCCGCGCGGCTAGGGTACGCCGCGGCAACTGGCGTCTCGCGGGCGGGCGAGCGTCACGAATGATCAATGTATGGTAAGGTTGGGTGCAAACGTGGCGGTTGCGCGGCTGTCTGAAAATGATCGGTAATAAAATTGTTAGGTAGGTTAGTTTTTTTTAAGTCTTACGGTAAAGTTATAAATCATAAGTTTAAATGTAATTATAGTAACAAAAACAATTTTGATGTAGGTGAGTGAAGATATTATTTACCTACATAATTATTAGGTACCTACCTAACGTTTTGAATATTTACCAGTATGAATACAAAAATGTTTGAAAGTTCAAAATAAGAAAAAACAAGTACTAGACCTAAACATATAACTTTGATCTCTTTTCAAGCATGCTAAGTATTTAAATAAGTATGCCTCTAATTCGCTCTTAACTTCGACTGCAAAATAATTCTATCTGCTAAGTTCAGTCATACATTACCTGTAAATATACCTACATTTCGTTATACTCCATTATTTTAATACACCACAAGGTCCTGTTAAAATTCATACATTACCTGTAAAATATACCTACATTTCGTTATATTCCACTATTTTAATACACCACAAGGTCTTGTTAAAAAAAAAATCCGTAGAAATCACTGGATCACTGCAAAGCAATCCATAAAATATAATCCGATACGATCAATACAAAAAATTATGAATAAAATGATACAAAAATATACTTAGTTATAAACAATATTTTTGAATAGTAAGCGGCTGACGCTCTGTGTGAACCGGGACTGTGGCGCGTGTAGTTGTCACATCGAGCGAGGCGCGCGATCACGCGACGCGACGTTGCCGTTGCCGCGCTGTGCCGGAATAATCGCGGTTTATCGCAACGCGGAGCGACTACGTGCAGGTAGCACTGTAGCATCAGCAATCTACCTACTAATCATTTACTTGCCGAACTATAAATGATACGCATAATAATAATGACTAATTAGGATAAAGTCCGTTTTGTATAAAATATAAACGCAATCAGTTATTTCGTCATTGAATAGTGTATTTTAAAATAACTGCTGTTTCTGCTGTTACCAGTGTAGGGTACCTATTTGCACTAACAGAAAACTTAAATACGTATACAAGTTTGGCTAAAATTGGGAGATGTCAAGCCGTCTGTCATTATTTATTTATGTACAGACGCCAGCACATCAAGCTATCCCTAACTGTCAAATTTTCCCAATTGAAAATGAACCTTATGTCTTTACAATAAAGTTGAAATACTATCAAAGAAATTTGACAGATTGTGGTAACTTGATGTGCTGGCCTCTGTACGTATCCCATACATAATAAAATTGTAGAAAAGTGGTGTCTGTACAATGAAGTATATAAAAAAAAAGTAGCAGGGGTTGTTATTCTATCGATGCCGAACCCGAAATTGCAATTTTTTTTTGTCGGTTTGTCTGTGTGTTTGTGCACGCTAATATCAGAAACGGCTTATTCGATTTAGATGCGGTTTTCACAAATATATTTTAGTAAGCTTCACTTAACATTTAGTGTGTATTTCATGTCAATCGGTTCATAAATAAAAAAGTTATGTCAAATTAAAGAATCACGGCGAACGTTTGTTAAGGTATGCTGCCCGAAAAGTAAAGACAGCAGACTGACAGCTGTGATTATTACAAAATCAAAGCTAAAAACGTTACCAAAAAGTTTTTAACCGACTTCAAAAAGGAGGAGGTTCTCAATTCGGATGTTTGTATTTTTTTTTATGTTTGTTCGCGCATAACTCCGTTGCTTGCCAACCGATTTGAAAAAATCTTTTTTTGTTGGAAAGGGTATACTTCCCAAATGGTCCCATACAATTTTTATCGAAATCGAATAAGCGGTTTTTGAAAAATCAACAAAAATAAAAAAAAAATCCTACTTAATATATGTGGACGATGTTCTAATAAGTTCCTGTCACTGCAATTTACATACCAGGTAGTGACAATAAGTTGGTTGACCTCGTTTGTAAAACCGACCTCTAGCGACAATAGAAGGAAATGTAAAATTTTGGGGGGGAGGGGGGGTTGTGTAGGTAGGTACCAAAACTAAAAAGTAAAAAATAAAAACTTTTTTACATAAAATAAAACCGACTTCCAAAACAAACACTACAAAGTGACAAATAATTTTGATTTCGGAAGTCGGTGGCAAAAAATGAAAATACAAAACCGAAGACACCGACTTCCGAAATCAAAATTATTTGTCACTTTGTAGTGTTTGTTTTGGAAGTCGGTTTTATTTTTTGAAAAAAAGTTTTTAAACAATAAGTTGGTTGACCTCGTTTGTAAAACCGACCTCTAGCGACAATAGAAGGAAATGACAAGAGCATAATATGAACATGGAATATGGTTTGAACATTCAAGAAAACTTGCAGATACAGCGCCATCTAGTATTCGTGCAACACGTCAAGTATAAAAAGGTACTTTACTTTAACAAGTTAGTTTACGAATAGGCCAATAGAGGTCTCGTCGATCCTCTATTTTAAAAATGAACACTACTAGCAATTCCGAGAGATACTATCTCATTCTACACACAGCCTATGTCATTCCACTTCTGGTCTCAGGTCTTCACGGCCTTTATGTCTTCCAGCTGTACCGGATCAGGGTTAATGTACAAATTGCTTGTTCGTGTTGTCCAGCTCATAGTCGTAGAAACCAACACACTTTTAAGTAATGGTTATTTATCAATCTTTCAATAGGTTCATCAGTGGCGTAACTATGTTGGCAGGACTGGCAAAATGCCACGGGCCTCCGGCCTGACGGCCCCCCCGGCCCGAGAGACTGCGAGCTAGAAGTGACCTAGCAATTTAAACAAAATTTAGTAAATTTTTAAAATTATTTTATTGTAAAATTAGATTTGCCAAGAGCCCCAGATGATATAGTTACGCCACTGGTCCCTATCACAGCATTTGTATACTTTACTGATGTAGAATTTCAAAGTCAGTCTTGAATCTATTGGAAAACCAGCCTGAATTTTTATAAAGTACCAAGGTGTTGTACTTACTTATACCTACTACCAGTAACCGATCAGAAGAAAAATTAGCCATGTTTATTTCGTCCGGCAAACTGCTCGAGTATTCGAGCATTAGGTTGGAATTTTTCACCATATGATTGTCAACACAATAAATAATATGAAATTACTGTGCTTTCATGGTGTATCTTGTCTGAGGCCTTTGATTGCCTTTACCATTCACCTTTTCAAGCGTTAACTACAGTATGGAATGGATAAATAAAATAACTTAGAAATGGTGACATTTTTGCTTACCTACTCGTAGTAGAATGCAGTAGATTATTGTACAGACGCCAGCACATCAAGCTATCCGTAACAGTCAAATATTCTCAATTAAAAATGAACCTTATATCTTTGCAATAAAGTTGAAATACTATCAAAGAAATTTCACAGATTGTGGAAACTTGATGTGCTGGCCTCTGTACCTAACTGTTGACTTGTGCCTACAATCTACAATCGGTTAGACTTTAAAAAAAAAAAAAAGGGTGCAATACTCGGGCCACTAGATTTATTTATCTATGTTGTATTCTTTGTTTATTTAAATTATACGAACCCAAACTAACACGTCTTGTACTTTATTTTATAAATAACTAGCTTTTGAACGCGGTTTCAATCACGTGGAGGTCGAAGGATCCTATAAAATACGTTTCCATTAAAAAAATTACATATTATATAGGTGGCAAGTTTCATGGTGGTCGGTCAAACGGTGTTAGATTTATCAATCTCATACAGTGTGTTAGGTAAAACGGGGGACATACTTTCAGGGGGTAAGTAGGTACTAAACTCATAAAAATTAACAACTTTGACTATAGAACTATCCAACTATACCAACCCTGAAATCATGAAAAAGAATCAGCTGTTCAGTACACTTATGGTCGCAATAATTCGTCTAAATGTATGGAACAGCTGATATATTTTTTTCATACTTCAGAGTTGGCCCATAGACAAAGTTGTTGATTTCCATTAGTACTACCTATACAATCCGAAAGTATGTCTCTCGTATAACCTAACATACTGTATACCAACATTCACTTGTAAATATACAGATAGTACATCGCTTGCTCCCGCGTCAGTAGGCTATATATGTTGGGTGTTGAGACCAAAACTAAAGGATTCTTTAAATGTCTTTTATTTAATATATTGTGGGCAGAAGTCCATTATAAATGTAGAGTTAATAACCTAATTTTTTAAATTTCTTGTTGCGTATAGGGAAGGTTATTTAAAGTCTTCATATCTTGTTCACATTTTATTTAGAGACATCGGTATAAAATATATGAGATATAAAACAGCACAGTCGTGATAAAATTAAAATATATCATAATATACGATAATATAAAACACGTCAATATATTAAAATTAATATTTAAAGTGTAAGATTTATATTGAGACGTGGGGTAATCGAGTAGGGTCAGGTTTTGGAAATTAAAATTCAATTAAAATACAATTTTTATAATATAACTGACCCCAGAAGATACAATATAAATGAAAACTTAAAAAATAATATCTAAAATGGTATTTTGGACAATAGGCATAGAATTAAATATTTTATTCACTGTGATATTATTAAAGTTTATAAAATTTTTCATTCGTCAATCGAAAAAGCTGCCGTAAACGACGGGAGTATAGAAAAATTATACAAACATTTTATTTTGATTTTTAATTTATATTTTTACTTTTAATCTTACAATTATTTTATCACAGTGAATAGAGCTTGGGTGAGGGGATTAAAAGTGGATGTAGGGTGTCGAGAGTAAGCCCCTAAAGTGGGGCTACGTCAAGAACAGATATTATATGCCGTGTCATAACAACGGATATGGTAACATTAATTACATATGTATGTTAATGATAATATATTGTTATATCCTAACACTAACTAAGTAATGCATTTCGCATTATTATATACCTTTAATATATGACCATCAATTGAAACATACAAAGCGGCGGAATGTCTCATACAATACGTTGTCAAAGGAAACAAGATGGACTGCAAAAACAGACCAATCATAACTACTTGAACATTTATAATAGCATAGCATTATCTATCTATAGCATCCATTTATACTTTAATACACATATAAAAGTACTATCAAAATAAAAACTTAAATCCTAAGTAAATCCGTGACAGATAAAATTAAATAAAAAGTAATTACGTATAAATTTTCAGTTAAAGTTAATTTTGCTAGAATCCTGCCGGTATGGTGTCATGATGAACCTCAGAATCAGTCAGTAAGCCCTTGATAAGTTGTCAGATCACCATTTGATATAAATATATAAAGTAGCAGAATTAACAAAAAATTATATAATTAACATTAAATATGTAAGTAATAATTCCTATAATCTCCATGATCAAAACTTTCAATTCCCGACAGTTGTATGATAAAGCTTTAATTTTAATATACATACATATAATTTAATTTTATAAAGAAAAAAACATTTTCCTAAAATACATATGGTTAAACCACGTTAACTTTGGCACGGCAATTTATTTCAACCAAAGGCTAACAGCTTAACAAAAGTTATACATATATTTTATAATATATAATTCTATAACAACTTTAATTCGGTTATGATCGATTGACCAATCGAAATGCTTGGATTTAAATTCAGATCTTCAACCTGTCACTTCAAAGTAGGGTAGATATAGCTAGATTTACAGCTACGTTTACATTTATTTTACTTAATTTTAATCCAAGCATATAATTGTTCAAACATAATAAAGCGTGTTAAAATAAATTAATATCTTTGGCAACGTTTCTTAAGCGAAATCGAGGCGCTAAAGCTCATAAAGAAGATTTGAAATAATATTATATAATTACAGACTATAATTACCAGTTATAATACAATACACTAGGTTGTTCTTAATCTAACACATCAACGAACGTAATATCATTAGGTATAATATGGAATACTTTGTGGGAACGACTGGCGTACGTCTGGCCGGGGATACCATGGCGACACTTTCAATAAATACGATTTGGGTTGCATTATTGAGACATCTTGATCAGTTGTCTCAATTGAATTCAAGATGATAAATGTTGTAGTGGATAGATATAATTACAGACAGACAGGAGCTGAAGATCTCAGTGTCCGCAATAATGCAAATCGTTTCTTTCAAATCCACAAGCATACGCTAGTCGGTCCCATAACTTAAATAAACACTCATTTAACGTTGATACCAGCACAACATACAATGTCTTCATTATTAATCCTAATCAATAAACATATAATCATAGTAATTCCCTTCCTCTCAATGAAGTATCTTTCGATATTACAGTAATAACTGCAACTCATACATTTTACGTCACACCCGTACTCAATTCCAGTTTTGTCGTGACATATAACGTCCAGACACAAACGAATAATAGAAAACAGCGCAAAGCACTGTAAGCCCAGATCTATGTGGACGAAAATGTATGAGACGAGTTCATCGTTAAATTATTCACAATCCACATATATTATGCATATCCCAGAAACTAAACACAGACTGTTAAAATAATACTTTACACCTAAACAATTGAATATCAGTAAATAAGTTAAAAGTGCTTTTTTCAAAACTAATAAGCATTTATAATCTGATACATATTTGATTTATTCTGGACCAATTATTGGACCCGACGATGGTAATGAATTCAATCCGTACTCCAAAATAACTGTTTCAAAATCATATGGTTGTGTAAATGATGACTATCAAATTATTGCACCATAAAATGTAAATTATCGAAACGAAATAATGGTTTCTTTGAAATTTATTATAGAACACTCTTCTCAGTCTCTTAGGGTAGAAATTCCAAGGTTTTCTAAAATATTGAAAGTAAAATGTAACGACCCTAATGAGAAACGGTGAAGTAATATGAACATTGAACATGATATATCAATTCACACGTATACTGACACTATATAATACGATGATGATACATTGGTCTAGTTAATTATCCTCGTTAATAATAAAACATCGAGACACAACATCAAATGTAAACACGAACAGCTATTGTATTGATATTGTATTATTATTCTTTATAATGATTAAAATTTTATGTAATTGTAACTCTACTAAGAAGATATCAGGGTCTAAATATATTTTGAAGAAGGGATGGTCAGGTATCTGAAGACAGATCATTTCACAGGAAACACGAGAAACGAAAGGGATAGGAACACTGAAGCCGATGGGCCTGTCATCCCACATTAACGTTAGAAAGTGTCGCCAGTCAGTTTACTTGAAATTTTGTTGGGATGGATACAAGTCGCGTTTAAAATGATCTAGGTCTTACATTGTAAATGAGTATAAAGGTATACATGAGGTATAAAGGAAGTTTGGAAGAAAATGTGATGAACGAAACGATTCTACATATTGTATATGTTTTTGAATACGTTACTAAGCTCTTTTATATTGACTGCATGCATTCGGATCAATTATACTTATAGTACATGGCCACAATCATGTGTTCTATAAAGTTCATTAAGTAAAACTGCAGTTTCTTCAGTATTTAATTAAATCCATTCGGTATGCACGGACGGTAAGGCTTTAGAGATTGATTATGTTCATTATTTTTTACAGATCGCTTTTAATGACAAGTTTTGTTTAGAGGTCACTAAAAGTAAAAATTAATAACACTAATTTTAATTTTGAGTTCAGGTTGTAAATTTGTCAAAAATATATTACTCAGAAATTATAAATATTCCGAATCTAAAATTTTGACGATTTAAAAATAAAGAAGCAAGTTAAATATAATATGATTTGTGTGTGCTACATGGTGAATAAATGGTAGGTCCTAATTAAAATGATATGTAACTAACATTGTATATATACCATAATTTTACATACAAAAGACAATAATTATGTAGACACATTATAAAATATTTACAAGTTAAATTACAGTAAGGGATACGTGAGAACAGACTGGGAGATTCTATGAAATAGCTGTACCTTAAGGATATTGAAGAATAGTCGCCAGATGTACATGACAGACACGACACTCGTGCAAGCGATCGAACCGCTAATACAGTCACACTAAATGGTGGCGAGTCCATTTTAATATCCCATACATGATAGTATATTTAAAACTAAACGGTAAGTATATTTAAATTACTTTTAGTAGACTCTACTAAATCTAAATACTAGAATGTTCCAAGTTACGTTATAAGAAAATAAACCTTGTGTGTTGTAGTTCGTGTTGTTTGTTACAGTTCGTTGAACGTGAGTCTGACGTCAGCAGACGTAGAGAGTACCTACTCATGAAACTATTTGAAAACGCGACTGGGAATTTAAGTACGACCAACGGTGTAGTGTATGAATAAATAATTTAATAACGTCACGTTAAGTACGGAAAGTTCGGGGTTTAAGTACAACTTTTAATTCATCATCAGGAAAATATGGAGATATCCTTAGAAATAAAAATAAGTAAGTACATCCATCTCGTCTGTGATCTCAAAGTTTTGAAACTGACTGCTATTAGAATACGTGACACAAGACATTTGAAAGAATACAATTACAGTATAGACGCGCATCTGCGCAGGTGGTTCGACAGACATCAGAGAACTATTGTTAAGAGACACAAATCTATATATCGAGTAATGAGTAAACAACGAACATTGCCGCGACATCGAAAAGTATACGAGTATGATGTGGGCTGAAGCCCACGGGTTCCTTACATGAAAGAGCGCATGAACGCTTAAGGTACGTTACTCTACTGGTCGGGCCTTAGCTTAGGTGTCACTTGTGGCTGATGGCTGCTTGATGAGGTCTACATCGCGCCCCACACTGGCCTGAGTCTTCAGTTTTGGCTTATCAACAACCTTGTGGTCATGGCCATGCTTGTCATGTCCCTTATGCTCATGTCCGGCCTTGTGCTCCAATCCTGCCTTGTGATCGTGTCCGGCCTTGTGATCGTGTCCGGTCTTGTGATCGTGTCCGGTCTTATGGTCGTGTCCGGTCTTATGATCGTGATGACCGCCCTTGTGATCAGGACCGCCCTCGACCACGCTGACTCCGTTCTTGTGCGTCGTTGGTTCTGGGTCTTCTTCATTATCCGCACGGAATTTACGGTTGTACCAGTGTAGGCAGATGCATCTGGAAATGATAGGATTACAGACATTAATCTTAGTGTTCAAGCGAACAAAACAAACTGTCTGATGAAAAACAAATTGACTAGAAACGGTCAAAAATAAAATATGAAATCTAATCGAAAAAAGACCGCTCGTCTTAAAAACTTTCATCACCAGCGTACAGAAATTAAATATTATGCGAGGATATAATTGTAAAATTTCATTTAATGCTTATAGTATTCCATTTGATTCTAAAAATCTGTGACGTCACATTGTTATATTTCATGCAAATCACGTTCAAATTCCGCGCTTTGAAAATACATAAAAAGTAACCCAATTGAGCATGAAGCTTATTTTAGCTTACACCTTATTTAAGTTGCTGGTTATTCCACCTGGTATTAAAGTAGTTACATATCTAAAAATATCACCGGGTCAAGGCATCTTATGTGAACTAAGCTAAAAGCCTAGGCTAAACTTAAGGCAATTATAGCAAAAACAAATGAAGGCAATCAGTTACAGCGGGACCTATTAGCGAATAACAATGCAGGGCTGGAGTAGCTTTGTTTATTTGTATAGCAAAACGACCCCTTGGGCGAACAGAGATTGAAGTGGCAGAGCCCGCCTTTTAATTCAAACGTAATTAACAACACCAAAACGGCCTACAGCATTTTATATTAAAAAATTCGTGCTTAGGTTACATAAACGAATAAGCTTTGAGAGAAAAGCGCCCAGCTGTTATAATCTTTTTGAAAGAAATATTTACGAGTATTTTTATTTTCTTTTTGGTGTTGCTAAATTAAAGTGTTTTGTTTTTTTTTTGTTATTGAATCCAATATCTGTGTTTAGATTATGCAATTAAGAACAAAGCGTTGAAAGCGTGATCTTTAATTATGCTATAGAAGGCTATAATAGTTTATATCAGAAGAAACAGGAGGTCAGAAATATCCTGGAGATTTAACACGCAAATCACTGCTTATTGGGTCGTAAACATACCTATCTATCACCCGTATTATATGTAATGTAATGTAACTAGCAAATGGTGGCACGGATAAAGCCATCAATCTCATAAATGTCAGAGCAGGGTCGCTTCTGATACCAGGCAAATATGAAAAGAAAGAGTTTTGAACGGGCAACACTACCCTAATAACTTTCTTATCTTTAGGACATTTTCCCATGACGTAGTTGGCAAAAACAGCGGACCGGGGAAAATCTTTTGCTCAGCACTGGATAATAATCGCTAAAAGTTGTTGAAGTAGAATTTATGAAAAGTCTTATATTTTGTCGGCTGTCGTCTAATCTCTGCTGTATTCAACCAGCTAGATTAAACTGACTAAGTCCTTTTTAATCATTCCCTTGATATAAGTATTAGCAAGCTGTGCTA
This sequence comes from Hyppa rectilinea, assembly GCA_951799385.1. Classification (NCBI taxonomy): domain Eukaryota; kingdom Metazoa; phylum Arthropoda; class Insecta; order Lepidoptera; family Noctuidae; genus Hyppa; species Hyppa rectilinea. The sequence continues at coordinate 1,418,803 of OX637309.1, read as the reverse complement.
TTTACCTAGTAGATTACATAAACAAACAAGTGTCTTAATAACTCCTAGGTTCTAATGGAAATTACCCCTAATTGCACTATTTACTTTATCCTCTGTGACCCATGATACTTTAGTTACTTGCCTTTCAGGTTGAATTAAAAGCATTGTGCTATCGGCGTGTATTTCATTTATCTAATTGGCTGGGGCCAGTTTATCGTTAATTTTCCTAAGTGTACCCACTTTAATTGTGGTCTTCACGTCACTGTAATGTGGGAAAGTCTTCCATTTTTAACTTACTTCGAAAAAAAACGAGGGTTCTATGTTCGACTGTATGAATGTTTTTTTTTATATATGACCACGGATTTCTTCGTCAATTGTGAACCGATTTTGAAAGTTCTTTGTTTGTTTGGACTTTCGAGTTTGACATAATATATAGTCGAACGCATACCGTATTGAATCGCATATTACTTTGACTTTTAATGTTAAATATTGCTTAAGAATTTTATCGACAAGTACTATAATATGTACGCTCCTGTGCCGCCTGTGATACAGGTTCAACCTAGTACAGGCATATTATAATATATACCTTTGTAAATTATTTCTAAGATTTTAATGTTAGTATTTTACCAATTTTAATTCTGAATAAATATTGATCGATTTTATATCGACGATATACTCGACGTTCATCAAAAGCTTTCGAAAACAACACACGAAATGAAGAAGAAGATCAAAAGCATAAAAGCATAACTTAACAAATAAACGACCTATAATTAACCTACTATTGATTGATGCCTACTAACTAATTTACTATTTCTGAGGTACCTACACTTGTTAACTCGTACACACCTTATAATTAGGAAATGACCCAGAGACCGTTATATGTCACCAGTTAGAAACACGTGTTTTGGTGTGTTCGTTAAAAATATATAGGTAGTTATAATAACCACTTCATGTGCCTAATTTATAGTTATTGGTATCGCGTTTGGCGGTAAAGTACTTGGAATCTATGCCACTCTGATGCCCAACTAAGAACAGTCCAGGACGAATATAATTTCTACCGGACTAAACCCAGCTCTTTTTATAAGCATTATTTTTAATGCTGAACAATATGTGCATCCCTTGTATTGTATGTTATCTTGGTACTCACCTCAAAACAGCGCCAAGTATGCCAGCTCCAACCAGTGCACCGCCAGCCCCCATCAGATAGTAGCGATGCTGAGCGGCCTCGGCTCCTGGTGACAGTTGCACCAACCCCACCACCAACACCACGATCCCTAGCAGAAGGGATCCCACTACCGCATGGAGAGCTGCCACCTGCGCATACTAATAACATTTGAAGAAACTTTAAAGACGGGTGTTAAACATTGATCTCCTCTAGATTAACACCAATTACGAAGGAGGGAAAAAAGGAAGGAGAAGAATGTCATAGAAAACACACGGACAGTGTTCTGATACTACGGAAGTACTCTTACGGGTCAGGATAACTGACGGTCCACACCTTCAAGTAAAACTGTCCATTTTACGTGAAGATATGATTATGATAAACAAACGGCCCGGAAAGGACAGATTAATGATCCGTGAGAGTACTTTCTTCAGAAAGAGAGGGAAGGTGGCCCACACAACACACAAGAGAGGGATGACGATACATCATGCAAGGGTTATTTGTTACCTTGTTAGTGGTCAGTGCAACATGTTAGTAGCACGGGGCAGATTCCTGCCACGGTCAACACTGTCAACATACACGACTCCCGTAGAAGCCAACACTTTAGAGCCTGGATATAATGATTTTCCTGCTAGTTTAGATAAGATTTTGAAGAACCAACTCCTATCATCTTCATCATCATTGTTTTTAGCCTATTAAAATGCAATTAAAGTAAAATAATCTTCTAATTTCAGCCTGCAACATTTTTTTAGTAATCTTTCTTTTGGTAGTACCTTTGCTGCCCATCACGGGGCATTTAAATGGCATCATGATGGATTTTAAAGGCATATGAGTCGAACTGTATATGTTGATTAAAAATGTGCTAAATAAGCAAGTCTGGCCTCCTGATTTCTAGCTCTAAGCTCGTAATAACCTTTGCATTCCAAAGGTTAATTAAGTTTTAAAGCCTTTGATTTGAAAATAGATGACTTAGTATTAAAATCTTGTACCTATTAATAACGTTCTGATTAGCTAAAAATTCTTAATTGGGCGTGCTCTAAGAAAAAAATAATTGTAATTATTAGAAAAGTATTTAAGTCAAGTGATTATACAGACCGCAACAGCACGGAAAGAAGCAAGATGGTAGTCAATTATCTAAAAGGATCTGCGTACCCCTCTGTCTGATACCAAGGTCTTCTTCCCGGGCTATTACGCACACCTCCTAAAAAAATATGCAAGCCTGGTAGCTCACCTTGCCACAAACGTAAAGCTCATTTCTCAGCCGATGATGGTCAGGCGAGGGCGTCGCGTCAGCGTCGAGGGGGCGGCCGATCTGCAGCGGCAGCTGCGACGGCCTGCGCCCCCCTCCCCCTCCGCGCTTCTCATTGCGGCGTCTTTCATGGCGAACCGCCACCGCTGGCATAGCACCAATCATCTTCGCTGTACAACACCAGGCCTTCAGAGGCGTGATGGAGGCCCATGCTTAGAAGTCATGCTTTTAAACACGGGCCTCCTCCACTCTTCGCATTGTTAAACAGTTTTATCTATACCTACCTGGTTATTGTTTTGTTAATTATTCAAAAAATAGCTCTAGGTAAATACTGCCAGTATTGCTCAAGCCTATATTATCTATCAGAGTCCATATACCAACACGCTCATTTTGTAAGTTGATTGGCTTGTCTCTTTAGCTATACTATGCACCCAAACATAACCAGTATCATCAGGTTAGTACATTGTACCTACTGATGTCAGGCCGTCTTGGAACACAGTATAAGCAACAAAGCTTGGTACCTACACCTACTGACAGCCTACTATTCATAACCATAACTATTCACGCTGTGCGGAACCAGAAACGAACTCCAGTTCCCCCCGCAATGCTTCCCATGGACACATCGACACACACTAAAACGCACGTATCGTCGTACAGACGCCAGCACATCAAGCTATTCCTAACTGTCAAATTTTCTCAATTAAAAATGAACCCTATACCTTTGCAATATACTTAAAATACTATCAAAGTTTGACAGATTGTGGTAACTTGATGTGCTGGCCTCTGTACTTTAGTGGGCAATAACAGAAAATATGGGTCTTTAAGCTTTTATGTTTGTACATAAATATGGGTAGTTTTTAATATACAATGAGGAACTGAATTAATAGATACCCATCAACCTCCTTACTAATAAACGTATCAGGTGAATAGGTAGTTACACACCGATTTCTCTCTTTCAGTCGTCAGAAATTTGACATTTGAAAGAAGAAGACAAAGTATTGCGTAACTGTACAGACGCTATACAACGTTTATTAGTAGGGGGTATGGAAGTACAGAGGCCAGCACATCAAGTTACCATAATCTGTCAAATTTCTTTGATAGTATTTCAACTTTATTACAAAGACATAAGGTTCATTTTTAATTGAGAAAATTTGACAGTTAGGGATAGCTTGATGTGCTGGCGTCTGTACTATGTTCAGAATCTATTAAATCGATTTCTGTAATTTTAATATAGGTCATCTTTTTCCCCAAAAATTGTTAAAACTACGTAAATTACAGTTTAACATAATATTCTAATTGGGGTGTTTGGTGGTGTGCGTTAATTCCGGGACATGTTGTATCGTTTCTGACTTTTCCTTACAGCAAAGGAGAAGCTGTAGGGTTTCGAGGTTGCAAAACCCAATTTAGTGGCTCAAGGAAGGTGCAATACAAAAATTGCAAGGAAATAGACCTTCAAATAAACTTGCAATGAAAAGAATTGACTGTTCTTTACTTTCGATATACTCGTAATATCTTGTATTCATTTCTCACTCGTTTCTTCCACTCCCGCCTTTCATACTCCTTTCAATTTCATTAGATAATATAGCTTCAGAATACCCTATACCTCTAAAGTAATGTCCCTAACAATAACTGTTAGGCATACTTACACCGCTGATTATCTCTTGGTTGAAGTAAGGACTGGAGCATATCTGCAACAAGCAATTCGATGTCAAGAGTGATCTAAGATGGCGTCGAACAGAACAATATAAAGTTGAGCGTCTCGTAAACCATTAGCTATAAAAACATTTTTATGCGCCTTACTTGCGTTATTGCTTTAGCTCCATTTTTATTTACAGTTAAATTTATTTGTTTCTTCTTTTATAGTCGGCAAGTCGACAAAACTTTAGATTTTTGATATTAGAAATTAATTGCTGCCACAATCTGTGAAACTAGTAATAAGTTAACCTAACTTCTTTAATTTTTTAAAGGAAGTTATCTAGAAGAAGATAGGGTTTTTATTAACTGGAGTATGAATTGGTAATAATTATGAGTCTTTTAATCCAACAGTGTGATATTAACCTGAGTATACAGTACCTATGTATAGTAAGTGAAAGTGGACTGGCGTTGACAAGCGGGTTTTTCTTTTGCAATATTCCCAAGCTGACGCTAAGATTTCAGGACCTTGCACTCGGTAATGCACTTTGTAAAACAAACAGTCTGTCAGTAGGGGACTACCAGACCTACTTACATACGACTTACGGTAAACAACGATAACATGGCCCGCTCCTTCAAAATTCAATAAGTTTGAAAATAATTATGAAAGTTATTACAAAGCGCCACCAAGATTCACAACGCATGTTGCTTCTACTGAAGACAAATACTTACATACGACATTTTTCGTAAGGATGTGACAACAAACATTGAAACAGTATGTCGGAGGGGCGCGCCATGTTATCGTAGTTTATCGCTACCCACCTTATCTCAGAAAGGAAATACCTAAATAATACTTGTTTTGATGTTCGCTCATAGACATTATTGTTTGACCGTTCGCTCCGTTCGCAATTGTTTGTTTTTAATATTACGTCCGTTCCCAGAAACGATCTACTGTTCCAATAGGAACAAACATGTTTTTGTTTGCGAAATGTCGAATTTTCTGTTAAAATTCTAATGAAAACCGTGAATTTATTTTTTGTTTGAACGGATCACACAAACCTTCAACGATGCGTAGGTATCATCTATTTAGGTTTATTTCAGTAGGATATTCAATTCGTTTCAGCTCCATTTTAAAATTACTATAACTCGTTGGATGTTCGCTATTAGAAGCCGTTTTCTTATCAGCTCAACGATTTATACGATTATATACGACTAGCTTCTGCCCGCGACTTCATCCGCGGAAAATTGCGATATACTGTAACTGTTTAGGCAGCGCATGCAAATAATTCTGTTTTCGGAGGTATTTCTTTCCGACTTGCTAGACGAAAATTGCGATAGCTCGGCTAATATGTATGATATTAATATAATTTATAGCCTATAGCACTCAGGAGTAATGTAGGTTTCTATCAGTGAAAAATTTTTTGAAATTGGATCATTAGTCCCGGAGATTACCCCCTACATACAAACTTACAAATTTTACCTCTTTATAATATTAGTATAGATTTATAAGATATGTATTGTCGTTTCGAGAGAATTTTTCTTATGAACCTGGGGTTCATACGACATTTGAGGGGTTAATATTACTTAATCAATATAAAAATGTAATCCCATGATTTTTTGTATTGAATTGAAAATTGAAAGTCCAGGAGGTTCTCTGTTTGTAACAGTTGGTATTCAGCTATTATAGTATTAGCGTAGCAAGTATTTAGCAACCCTGAGGTACTTATTTAGGTACCGAAATATATGATACTTAGTCCTTGTGATATAAAATAATATGGAAATAAAACCAAAACAGTGAAGCAATCAGTATTTATATTACAATAGTATCAGAATGTATTACAGTTGGCAAGTCCTCAACACTAGTCTGTGAGGAATGCGCTGGATGGCGCAATAAGTTGTTTGTATCGGGAATGTAATGCTGAATCACTGGTTTGAGAAATTACGACTATCTGCGGAGACATACAGTCTGGTACTAACGTTGCTAGGAGCCGTGGTGGTCCTGTCGTATCGGCCTCGAGTTACGAGTTGTAGGGCGTGAGTTCGAACCCAAGTAGGCGGTTTACTTTTTGTATTTAATTTTATCGCCACTACTCTCAATCTCAAATTCAAAGTATTTATTTCAAATAAACCAATTACAGGCACTTTTGAATTGTCAAGGGGTCGGTCAGTCAGAGAGATGAAGCTAGTTGCTCATTCCAAAGCAGTAGGTACCTACCTATGGAGAAGAACGGGCAAGAAACTCCATGGACGCTCTTTTAAACAAAATATGGTTACAAAATATTGGTTACATAGTTCATATTAATATTAAACATATGAGAACGATGCAGGACGTTAAAAGCATCCGATATAAAATCTTTAAAAACTGTTCAAAAATTAAAGGAGATTGTTCTAGACCGCCCTATAACCAACAAACATTTGACGTGTACGTTAATTTTAATTATAGTTTAATATGCTTTTTAAAAATAATAAATTCAAGCGGACACTGTTTAATTCTTAATAGGTTTTTAAAAGTGACCTCTTTGATTTTATTACCAACTGAACTCGCCATCTTTCAAGGAATTGTCAATGTGAATGTCACAAAAGATTTGACAGTGTCGCTCTTGCTCATATTACATAAATATCGATATCGACGACGATGTCCATAATATCTAGTGATAAATAATGGATGTTCGATATTTATCACTTCCAAAACATTGAAAATATGCAACATAAAAGTTTTTCATGCATATATTTTTCATGGAATTAGTTCCGTGAACATTTTAATGGAACTTATGATGAATATGGCCTAGCACGATTATGATGAAAATATAATGAACAAAACAGACTCACAAAATGTGCTTACTAGTCGAGTGAGGGATTTTCTCACAAGTGAGAAAATATTAGTTCAAAAGAGGCGTTGGTAAAAAATACGTCACTGTCTCAAGTTTTTGACATAAAATAAGCTTTCTTATTTACGGGTCTTATTTTTGTTATCTTTCACCCTCAAAATCGGACATGCCCTTTTTATTCCAATTATGGATGCCGGAAATTATTTCAAATGCGAGAGCAGAATACCCGGAGTTCAAAAATATTTAGAACCAAAATTACAGCCATTTTGATTTGTTTAGGTATTTTGATAAATTGGAAAAAAACACGGCTCAGGAAAAGCTTTTCTTATTTTTGTAACAATCGTCAATTAACGGTATATTTTAAGCATTTTATGACTATATTTTCAAGACTTTATCTCCGCAAGGAAACCAAGTATCGGTTTTTTTTTTAATTTAGGTTTTTATTTTTTTTATGACATATCCAAACGAATATGGAAATTCTTTCTAGCTTATTATATTAAGCAAGATATAATGAAACCCCAAAAAAATAACCATGTCCATAACTAGCAGGATCTCGGAGAAACATACTTCTAAAGTTCTCATAGAATTTCTATGGTTTTAGGGTTGTCTCTGTTACATTTATTTAATTGAAAAATAAACTTCGAAGTAATATTATGAAAAATCGGATTGTTTAGTAGCTATCTTAATTTATTGATTATTTCATTTTCTGCTATGGTTATAATATTCACACCTATTAATTATACCGGCTTAAAAGAAAGAGGTTTGTTTTCGATGACGGACGAAACAAAATTCGAATGTTTATACTTGTTTTGTTCGTTGTTTGATTTTTGGTTTGTGAGATATTTTTTTTTTATACCGTGACAGTTCTCAAATAAATTTCGAAAATACCTAATTCTGATGGAGAATTTTGGAGGTAGACAACGAAATCATGCATAACTTACAGCAATTTGTTCGCGATTGCTTTAATCGTACGCCTACGTTTTTTTTAAACCCTTACATAACATAATATTACGCCTGTACACTGTAAATGGGTCAGCAGACATACGTTAAATTTAATTTGTTTAATAAAAGTCATGATCATTTACTATTTTTTTTATTATTTCGAAACAATAGCATTGTATAATATAGAAGCACTTTTCAAAATTTGTAAATGTGAAGTACCATGGAGCATTTTTTACTAGAGTGCAAATTGACTTAAATGAGCATGGCAGTTGGGAGTTTATCAAGTTCTCTCAATTGTCTCGCTGATGGTGGCACGTGTTATTGGGTCATTCTTTTTCCTTTAAAATGGTTGAGCAGAGTGGGATACACGCGTCATGCTCGTGAACGGGTGCCGTCAGTTGAGACCGGTCATCTATTTAGCTGCCAGTGGCTTATTTCAAATTCTATATTTTTTTTTACTTTATATTAAGTACCGTTACATCGTACTCATATAATAAAAACATCAAAAAATTTGTAACCAAAATTATATGTAACAATTAATTTGATTTAAAAGAGTGTCCATGGAGTTTCTTGCGTGTTCTTTAATGTGAACAGTGTATAAAGGTTTAAATTGGTTTAAATTAACTAAATTTCAATTATTATAAAGAAAGATCTTACAAAGTACCTACTGTTAAATAATAACCCTCCTTTTAGGTTTCGCCGTAGTCGGGTATTAATAACGTTCATGGTACCTATTTATATATAAAAGCGTTATTATTACGTATTACGATCACCTCTTCACAATTAGGTATGATTTTAGAAAATATTTTGTCTTTTTGGATTTGTGTCAACCCTAGGTCGACTTTTTCAAAATACGATAACTTCGAGATCCTGCTAGATATGGATTAGATATTTTTAATTTAAATGGATAAATATATAATTAATAACTGTATTAAGAAATAAAATCCATATTCGAAAGGATATAAAAATTAAAAATAAATTACTAAATTAAGCTAAAAGTTCCATAACTCCCATTTGAATGCAGTTCCAATTACAATTACTATCTTAAAATTAAGAGGAAGTGGTGTTTTATTATTATGTACAATAATATATAAGAATTATTGAATAGTTTTATTAATATTAATAATTTTGTGGTTTCTCTGGTTTCCATAGAAAAATCATAAAAACGACTATAACTTTAGTTCTAAATATAATTGAGCTCTGGGTGTTCTACTCTCGCATTTCAAATAGTTTTTAGCACCTATTATTGGAATAAAAAGGGCATGTCCGATTTTGAGGGTGAAAAAAACACTGTGAGTCGTTACGACGCAACTCTAGTGAATTGTTCTCATAACCATTTCACGACTTCAATAGCCATATTTTTACTTTTTAAGTACTTAAACTCTATTTTTAAATGTCGCAAACTAAAACGTTACACTTTGTTCGTTGGGAACAAAATATTTTATTTTAGCATTAATTTAATTGAAGTAGAATCATAGCAACAACGTGTTTATGTTTGAAACGGAACAAATTAATTTACATTTGAATATTGATCTGTCATTTTGGTCTGAAATTAAAACCACAGATTAAATAGGTGGTCATTGATAATCGATATACAATGATTGATCTTCAAGAGAGCATCTCTACGTCACTACGTCAGTCGGTTCGTCCCACAAAGACGAACCTGTGGCTGTGTTGTGTTGTTGTGACTACCTATCTATTTAACGATTTCTTTTGGCGTTTTTGATTTGGATTGCTTTCAACGTGACATGGCTTCGAATAACTGGTTCTGTGATCTGCTTAAACGACACCTTAGCATTTTGACAACGGATAACGGACTTTGCTTAAAGTAAACTTCAACCAGTAAATAAAAACTGTACCTAAAAGGCATAATACAACTGTATTTACGGTAATATTTTACTGTATTTGAAGTTTAATGCTTTGTAGAAACCAGAAATAGCGATTTTAGAAGGAATCTCTTAAGTTTTCTTTTATTAAAAATAACCTCAAAATCTGTTCCTTTTCTTTAAATAAATCTTTTCTCTAAAGTGTCCGTCAAGAAACTTTGTTCTTATGGGCTACTAAGGGCAATTTACAAATAATACAATTTTTTCTATGCTGTTGGCTCCAGAGCGAACTATGTATGGGCGTAGAACAATCTCCTTTAAACATGCCATAGCCGCTAAGAGATGACCAGTCCCTACTGACAGCGCCCGTTCACGAACATGACGCATCTCAAAATGGTAAAGGCAAACATCGCGAGGAATTCGAAGACCCGTGACATCCGCCAACCCACATAGGCCCGCGTGATGTATAATGGCCCGCGTGATGCATAATGGCCCATCCCCTCTCTTAGAGAGCCCTGTGTCCCAGTAGTGGGAACATTATAGGCTGATCATGCTATAACGATCACGCGACATCTATGTGGCTCCTACGCTCCTATGTAGGATAAGCAGTTAATTACACCTAAGGCCGGTTACACATGGGCTAATCCTTTGATTACGGTGTGAGATTGCTCGTCTAGTTTTATTTGGTACATTTCTAAAATAACTTACTTAATTAGAAAAACTTTTATCTTTTTCTTTACCTGCCGACGTGTAGGAATATAACATAGGTATGTCGAAGCGTTGACGCATATCAATCAATCTGGATCAACGCCATCTATCTCTCACTAGAGAAACTATGTAGTTAGATTTGACAGCTTACGTTTCGGAACGTCAAGTAATAACTTGGGGATGGTTAGCGTGGAGTAATATTGCAACACCGAGCGAATAATCGAGTCAAATGTCTAACAAAGTCAAAGTCAAAGTCAAAGTCAAATCATTTATTTCAAATAGGCACAAGAATGGCACTTTTGAACGTCAAAATGAACAAGAAATAGAACTGATTCTAGTCGCCCCTTCCAAAAAGTAGTTTCGTGTGGAGAAGAATGGGCAAGAAACTCCACCGTTACTCTTTTAAAATGTTTCACAATGTTTTGTATACATGTATTATAACATTATATGTGAAGACGATGTACCCAGAATAAAAACAATACATCACAAAAGGTGAAAAGAAAAACACATGTAGCAGTGGCAAGTAAACTTAATTATGTCATAAGTGCATGGTGCTCACATATTTACAAACATTCTAAAAGTTAATAATAATAAATTAATCAATGTGTGAGAAGTTATTCCAATATAATAAAATAATATGGTACAAATTACCTAATTTACTTAGCAACCAGTTTGATTTTGTCTAGACACTAGATTGTCCTGTAGAGCAGGACCAGCATGTTTCCAAGCATCCTTATCTTTGATATAATCTTCTAATTTGTAATAAGCTTGTTTACAAAGTGTACTTTTAATATGAGTTTTAAATTTTCTTTCATTTAATTGCAGTATGTCACAAGGTATTTTGTTGTAACATTTAACACAGAACCCCATAAAAGATGTATGTACTTTTGACAATCGAAAAAATGGTTGAATTATTTTATTTTTATTTCTAGTATAAAAATTATGCCTATCACTTATTTTGTTAAAAAGATGTCTATTTTTTCTTACATACATAATATTTTCATAAATGAATTGGCAAGGTACTGTCATAATATTAATCCTTTTAAATAGTTCCCTAAGCGATTCGCGACGACGAAGATTGTAAATAGCCCTGATCGCTCGCTTTTGCAAAATAAAAATGGATTCAATGTCAGCAGCCCGACCCCACAGTAAAATGCCATACGACATAATACTATGGAAGTAACTAAAATAGACCAAACGCGCGGTTTCTACGTCTGTTAACTGCCTTATCTTTCTAACAACATAAGCGGCCGAGCTTAGCCGTCCCGCAAGAGTTGTTATGTGGGGACCCCATTGCAACTTGTCTAACCGGAAGTATAATCAGTTATTTGACATTGACAGGTGACGTTGACAGGTAGGTTGGCTAACCTGTAAGTGGGGGGCACAAGTGTGCGGTGACAGTTGAGTAAAGACACTTTGAATCGGTCCGTCAGGCTGAGTGGTCGTTCGTTACTCCGCGCTAAACTTCCCGCGTTCCTTAGTTCTTAATCGAGCCATCCTTGATTATTTTGTATTCAGTGTAATTTAGCAAGTAATTAAAAGTGTTAACGAATAATTTGTGAGTGTTATTTCCGATGACGTGACCCACTGATAACGGATCCCTTCGTCATCAGAAGTGAGATTGGACCACGACGACCCACATGTTCAAAATGAAGACGTTAGCGACGAAAAATGGATGTGTTTGTTGGAACAACAGAACCGCAATTTTCTGACGCAGATTCAAACCATGAAAATACTTACTACGTCGTCACATGGCTTTCGTATACCGGATTTCGATGACTGCAGAGATGTGCTTGACGGACCAAGACCAACATGGCGCCCAGCTTATGGTCGCTCTAAGCCGCGCCTTGAAGGGAGCTAGCTTCTACCTGGCTATCTACCGTGTCGTTTCCTGGGGTTACGTGGACCGATTTTAAGCGACTTTATTGCAAGGTACGATTAATCCACTACTATTGCGTCGTTTCCGATTGATTTGCAAAGTAGCTTGCCTAAAGAAAACGAGTGTCTTGCTTCCTACGCTACGCTAGTTTAATGACGTCGATCATGGCAAGATGGAATGGCCTTGGTACCGAACGTTTGGCCATTGCTATTATATTGGCTCGCATTTCTTAATTCGATCGCCGTGTGCAACGCCTATCTTTCACGACCGATATTCAGACACTTGGCCAGCTACAACAAGAGCTGCAAGCTGCTTTCCGATGACGTGACCCACTGATAACGGATCCCTTCGTCAGGTATAAAATACTGCCTACATCATATTTTAAGTTCATCTCTCTGACTCATTTATAAATGTGTCTCGTGACATTTATATCGTATTTCGTACCCCACATAAATAATGTTTCAGTGTAACGGGAGACGATATAGCGAGAATTCCGGAGCGAAGAAATTGTACGCTTTCGGCAAAATTGTCCCCATCGTACGGATAACAGCATGGGATTAATGTACAGACGAACGAGGTTTTTAGTATACAGGTAAAAATATTCAATTTTTCACGACGCTGCCAATCATATTTCTTACATAAACATACCATCAGTTGCCTGTTATTCCTCGACGGGTTAGGCAGAGGTATACTCCTCTAAGAAGGAGGTCACGTATTCGAACTCCGGACTGCTACTAAGACATGATGTCTAGATGGGAAAACCCGTTAACACTTTGCCCGACCTGGGAAGTAAACTCAGGACTTCATACTCAGCTGGGCTATGCTTGGTCTAACTAGTGGTCGCAACCACTAGTTAGATCAAGCGTTCATTAGTATATTCGACCCCTCAAACGTCGTATGGACCCCATAGGTTCTAATCTATATCTCTAAACGACAATAAATATAACCGTGTAAATCATTGCGCTCTTATAAGCAAACGGTTTCTAATAAGCGACCATCTAATGGGTTAAGGTACCGAGTGATTAAAAAGCACACACACACACACTAAATTGTCTTAAAATAGTAGCAAGTTAGCCGCCTGTATCCCCAATATGTCGTTCGGCTGTACAACGGTGTCGAGTGATGGTCTCGAGATGATTGCGCGACGGTCTTCTTTTGTTTTCAGCCGCCAAACCGGACAATAAAGTGAAATTGTGCTCCGGGTACAAGTGGTGTCGTTGTACTTGTGCGACGAGATTTTTGTAAAAAAGAATTGTGGGTGTCTTATCTTTGTGAGCCAAGAAATATAGCAACTACTAATCCTGCTTAAATGTTGCCGCCAAATAACGCAGCTTTAAAGGTCACTGATCTCTTCGTAGGAATCCAATCTGCCTAGCCTTTTCCCAACTATATTGGGGTCAGCTTCCAGTCTAACCGGATGCAGCTGAATACCAGTATTTTACATGGAGCGACTGCCTATCTGACCTCAACAACCCAGTCTCTAACTGGATAATACGATACCCCTTGATAAGACTGGCTGTCAGAATTTCGGGCTTATGACTACCCGTAACGACTGTCAAAGATCCACAAATGGCAGCCGGGACCAACGGCTTAACGTGCTTTCCGAGGCACGGAGGAGTCTCGATATCTGAAAATCGTTTTCCAAACGTGAAAAATGTTAACAACAACTTTATGTATTGATTCTGAACATTGCCAAACTCGATTTCTTTTTTAATTGAAGATTTTTTATTGATATATTTATTAATATCCGACTTATCATTTACTAAACATTTACTTGACTTATCTTTATCGTACACACGAAATTGGCGTGGGAATCTCAATGTGTGGGTGTGTCAATATCCATTGCGACCTTATTTGTGGTACCAACGAAACGTAGGTATAAAAAGGTTTAAATGACCTACGGGGATAAATTTATGATGGTTATAGGTATCTAAAGAGTTAAAAGTTACTATCCAATCTCTTTTTTTTATTTTTTTTAGGTTAGGATATTATCAAATGAGTCCTCCCGCTCTGGGTGGAGCGGAAGGGAGTGTCAGACTCTTACTGACTAAAACTCATCCATGTTCCTTCCTTAGCCTTCTATGTTCCGGGGTAGCGGTAATCCTTTCGGACAAACCCGGTTACCTGTCAAATCTCTTGAAACAACCCTTTTGTCAACCTACAAGACATTCAGGAGAAACAACGCATCCTATTCATCAATACCATGTCGCCTAGATAGCTACAGGCTTTACACCGAAATGTACAGTGACAGTGTGACAGTGTAACACAACCAATATAAGCTGACCTTTTATTCTATTGAAACTTTGTAATACGCTAGGCCAACTCAAGGCCAGCTCATTTTGTTACCATCGACGGTACCTATTTCACGTTACGATCTTGACCTTTCAGGGCTTTCAGCCATATAACGCCCTGGGACTGTCGCCAAGGGCTCCCGATTGAATAAACGCCTACTAAGTTTGTATAGTTTTTATAAAGCAAAACCTATAGAGGTATTTAGATATAGGGCACTACCGAACAACGAATTATTTTTACCCGCCATTGTTATATTTGTTATGTGTGGTTTTCTTTTCACCGTTCGTCTTCACATATAATTTTATAATTCATGTATACAAAACATTTTATAAACATTCTTCTCCATACGAAACTACCTTTTGGAAGGGGCGACTAGAATCAAGTCTAATTCGTGTTCATTTTGACGATCAAAAGTGCCTTTCTTGTGCCTATTTGAAATAAATGATTTGGCTTTAACTTTTAACTACCCTAGAAGAACATAATAGTAACCTCATTAGTGCTGTGCTTCAGAAAGATCAGATGAATAGTACTCGCAACCGGCGCGTGCGCGTCTACATGCATGAACGCCAACGAAGCATAAGTACTATGTAAGGATCGTAGCCGGTGGCGTCCTCTTGTTTCCGATTACCTTTCATTTTTTGAGGGTGGGATATCATCATATAACCACTGTAGGTGCAGCAGAAGGGAGTGTCAGACTCTTACTGACTAAAACCCATGCATGTTCCTTTCTTAGACCTTTAGGTTCCGGGGTAGCGGTAACCCTTTCCAATCCTGCTGATTTCTTCTGATTTTTCCCTGAATTTGCAGAAGACGTGAGTTTATATTATGTGTATGTGTAAAAGCCCCTTTAAACCTCGGCAACATATTGCAGCGTCTAACCTATTACTGTAAATCTTAATAAGCGATTGCTTAACATCCCGGGACATAACAAATTACTTATAATAATGTTGAAGGCTATTATTATATAGAACCCATCTCCTGGTTGTTATTTCCTCAATATTTATCGTCACCACACTTTTGCGTGTGACCACACTTTTTGAGTGACGGCTATGTTCCGGACAGGATATTGACATTTAACCCCTCACATGAACCCCTCAACCCCTATCGCTAATGATTGCCTACTTATGTATTTATTTATACGTCATTTGCAAGTTATTTTCAGGTTTTTCAGTATGATGTTTTAAAGGCAGTTTTGGAATAGGTACCTTGTTCTTTTGTACGTATTACTATATACTTTTGTGTGTATTTACCCAGAAAAATAAACAAAATTTGTGAGTAGTATTTTTTATAAAATTTAACAGACCTTCATTTAATAAAACATAAAATCAATTCATTTATTTCAAGTAATTAACACCCATCGAGACATAAATTAACATTATGATTTATGTTAATTTATGTCTCGATGGGTGTTAATTATAAAATAAAATAAATGTTAATATCTCCAATCCTACAGGCAAACTTCCATCGAAACTTAAAACTTTAGTTACTTACTTAATTATACTAACAACGTTAACAAGACCAGATAGCGAATTAGTAATTTAGTAGTGAAGTAGTAACTTCTAAGTTCTCCATAGAATAACTGTTGTGTTTGCGATCACTTTCATAAACTAAAACTTAGGAGCACAATAACTAAGAGTCCTTAGGTACCTACAACGCTCTGGAATGGGCAACTTGACAGTCCAAAAGTGTCTGTAAATGGTTGAAAGTTTGAATAAAACTAAACAACTATGTATATAAGATAGTATTGTAAAGATTTAAATCATGTCGAGCGTGCAGCTGGGACCGTATTCATATTCGTCTTTCAATGCATGGTTCATTCGGAAAATCGTCTGTAATTAATGAAGACGGAACGGAAACTAAATGGAACTCACAACTCGCGGTGTGTGTTGAAAGAAACTTATGAAAATTATCATACTGCATTCGTTATAGATATTTTTTCCGGATGTAATACTACTTTGGTCGAAAACCAATCATATTTTGTATCCCATCATCCACATTTATAGTATTTAAATATTACCTACGCTGAATAAACGAACCATTGAATTAGGCACTAATATTACAGAAAACCTACACGGCGCTGCCTAATTTACAAATTCAATGAGAATGTAATGATTTTTTTCTGTTAATAGGTTTTATAAAACACTTTTACACGTCAAAAATAAATTTTGTTTTAAAACTAGAAGTTTCATAGCTGACTACTCTGAGAAGAATCACTGAAACTAACAAACATGATGTATTTCTAACTTCAGCACCGAACGATTCAAATTGCCCCGCACCGTCCAAGTCCGGCAATAACATACAATATGTGATATTTGTCTACGAGCTCCCGAGCCTACGAAGCTACGGGCTACGCCGCTACGAAGATCGGATGGCTACGCCGCTATGAGGGTCGGATGGCTACGCCGCTACGAGGGTCGGATGGCTACACATAAAACATGTGACCGACATACACCCTTATTGTTATTGACATGTAAGTGGCAGGAAGGTTCTTTTTCTATCATGTTTTAAGGCTTCTATTTTGTTTGTATCTTGTCCAGCTGACTTATTGATATGAAAAATAGTCTTGTGTCACTCGGAAATTAAATCAAAATGGTCGTAACGATATTCTATACTAGTAATATTATAAATAGGAAAGATTTGATTGTTTGTTTGTAATAGGCTCCGAAACTACTGAACCGATTTGAAAAATTCTTTCACTGTTAGGAAGGTACACTATCCTCAGGTGACATGGGCTATATTATATTTTCAAAAAAATTTGGGATCCCTACTAAAACTCCAATAATGTAACAATTTCCGACATCCACACGAGCGAAGCCGCGGGCAGAAGCTAGTGAGTAATATGTTGGCCTTTATTTGATCATTTAAATTATCGTGAGTTCTTCCAAGTCTGTTATAAGGTAAGGTTTTGCATCCACATATAGGTGCTTGTATTTTTAAATAAATGTAAGTTATATTTCCTTTTAATATTTCCTTCATAAAGAATACCAACATTCATTGTTCAACAAGAGCCTTAAAGAAAAAGGAAAATATAATAAAATACTCGTCCTTTTGTAATAATTAGTTTATTTAATAATAAATGTGTAATAAATCGAGTGAAATAAATTATATTTGCTTAACTTGGAATGATTTGTGACTCGTGATAGAATCGCCTCACCATGGGGAAAGCGACCCATGTAAGGTTTTGTAATTTCCAAGTTAATAGCTAATAAACTCCGAAATTACCGTAAATATACCTTGATGAGCTAATATTTAATAAGGTTCATTATCGTTACTAAAATTAAATGAGGTCTAGTCATGAAAAGCGCTTTCCCCGCAGTGGAACCGTTTAATACAAAAGTACTTTGTTTAATTTACAGAAAACTATTTAATTTTACATAATTTTAAATTCATACTTTAGTTAGATGACTAGATCGAAAAGAAAAGAGTTAGTAGGTACTACGTAATTACGTCACTACGTAATTTCATTAAAAAATTGTATCGAGTAAGACAAATTCGAATTCTTTATTATAAAGATAGGACTACTATTCGATTCTCAATCTATTATATTCTTATAAACTTGTATTTTGGTGTTTTTTTTGTATTTCAGTTTTTCTCCTATATTTAGTATCACTTTGTGACGAAAACAACAACCAGTGTAACTTCGGACTCAAAAAATTATATGAAAATGGCGACGATTTGGTAAAGATTCATAAAGGAATGTATGATAGACGTTGCTCTCAAAAGTAACATCAAAACGTCTACAAAATTTCAATTAAGTACATTACTTATTGCTTGGTTAACGTCTGTAGGTGATTCAAAAAATAAATCCCAACTGTATGGCACTGTAATTTGTAAACAAAACGCGTCACTCTTCAATTCGATTAAATACATTTAAGTGCTTCACGAGTGTATAGTTTTATTTAAAAAATGCGCAAAAGCGTTCATAAAAATCTCTCCACGACACCGAAATGGCATAAAAAAAATCACAACTAACACGTTTTGAGCTTTAACACGACACCAAAACATTTGGACAATGAAACGAACACTACAAATTAATAACTAGAGATTTACAAATCACAATGTAGATATTAAAATTTTGATTTTTATGTTCCAAGCTTTTAGCGCAGCGCTGTCGCATTGTTCTGCTTATGCTATGAATTCGTTTATCTGGTAAGCCTCGTTGCCTATCACTGTCGAAGGCATCGTCACGTTACGGTAACAGGACATCGAAGATGATCGCATGGTATGTACATGGGACACTTACAGCCAAGTATTTCAATTGAATTATTCTATCAAAATTACCTAAATATAAAAGTATAGGCACAAGAAATTTCATAATTAACGTGTGCACACTATATTTTGCGCTATCGTTATGTGCATCAGAATGTAGTATACAATAAAGTAATTCATTATTATTAAACGTTATTAAATAATAGGCTTAGCAATGCATTGTTACAGCGTGACATTCTTTAAGTACGGTGGTTGTTAATGGTTACAAAAGCAATAAATGTAAAGAGCGTTACATAATGCGGAAAAATCAACTGCCAACATAATGCAGTGTTTTGGACATTATAATTATTATAAATTTAAGAAATTGTCGTCAGAACCCAACATTGTATAGATTATATTCGCAAATAACAATGCATATTAAACTTTTAATTCTTCTAATATAGTGACATTTTAAAACATTTTTATATATTTTTTTACAAAATAATACTGTCACCAATATCTTTCTCGACAAATTTTAAAGGAAAACGTGCACAAATAGTAAATTTCAATTCATTTCGATCTCCCTTATTTAATACAACACGAAGCTAGCTTTTTCTAGACATCCAGGCGACAGAATATAAATACACAATTACATTTAATGTCGATTAGGAGAATACTTGAGCTATTTAACACTTTACAAATCCATAAACGTTCCTATTTTAATATTTGATTTAATGTATAATTGGAAAGGAAATATTTTGTAAAACCGTCGATTCTGTACTTGTTACCGTTTCACTTCGAACTGTCGTTGTAACAAAATTGGAGATATGTGTGTCTTCTTTTGTTTTATATTTTGTTACATAATTACTTTTTAGTTACAATACTTAAATTTTGTGCTATGTAAATACTTTCAATAGATAGTTGTGCAAATGGGTACTACAAACACTAGGTACTTTGTAAGTTCGTATACTTGATATTGCACAAAGCCTTGGTATTTTTCACCACAACACTTTACAGGCTCTTGTTACAACGACGGTACTGAAGCTATCCCTCTTCCCAGAATAGCTCAGTATTCTTCTAAAGAACCTTACACCTACTTATCAAAAATTACCGAAAATTGTGCCATTACAAATACACAATATTAATATTCGTGAAATATTTATTTAATAAGGCAATGTTTTATAGACAGCACTTATAGTTAGAGTCAGATATCAGATACCCGCTAGTAGGTACGAAATAATATGCGAAATTGCTGTTCTTTATCAACTTTTGTCAAATTACAAAAGTTTTAAAGTTGTTTTTTAATTTACCCTTTAATTTATTACAATTAGGACAAAGTTGTCGAAGAACATCAAATTCGTCTAATAATAAGGGAAGAGTAAAAGAGAGAAGTACTAGGAGAGAAGTAATAGGAAGGGGTGTAAACCTAATAATTTAAAGTTTGAGCATTGTGAAGCTAAGCTCGTGTGTGTAAGCTTAATATTAATAATATAATAATAATATAATATCAATGTTTAATAATGTGTACGTATTTATATAGTTTGACATCTCGATTATAATGGAAAATATTTCACAGCCCCAACTAAATAAACCTAACGACAACCAAACACTTAAAACATACAACAGTGGGACGAAAATAACGTTCAGAGTGAAAAATGTATTTTTCTTAAAATTGATCAAATTCTTCTGTTTTTTAGAATCGGAACTTGATGCGAGCATTCTTATATATATCCTTCACATCATTCAAGACATCATACTTGTTTGTTGAAGAATAACAGATGAGAACATTCAGTCAATTTTAAGAAAACATTACTTGCAATCAACAAAGATCTTTGACTATTTGGAACAAACATTTAATAGCATTGCCGTCTAACTTTTGGCACAGATCTGTTAAAAGAAACAAAGTGCACAGTGAGTGCTTTAAGATATTTGGTATTTACTTATAAATATAAATAATGATAATATATTTTAGGCACTATTCAGATACACTAGGGCGAGTTAGATCATTAATCTTCATCTTGATCTAGATATTTATATAGGACTACTACTTTCTGCTCTGAATAACATGTCATTTATCAAAAGTGCTGTTGCAATTCAGTGGCCTTTATAAATAAAAATTAATATCTAGCTATATAACATTTGGATTATTCTATTCTTTTAAAAACTATATTTCTATTCAAATCTCTGAAAGGATTCTACGATAGATTCACAATTATCAATTACAGATAGTATTTGATGTTTAAACTACTCGTATATGTCATAATCTGCTAGTTAAATCTCTCCCGTGTATCTAAACAGTAAACTAATTAGTCATAGAGTTTCATAGAAGACAAACAAACATACAATATTATATAAAATCGTCAGGTATATAAGAACAGTATATAACAATCAGTCTCAAGCCAATACATGCGGAATTCCAATGTTAATTTAATTAAATATACACGATCACTCGCTCACAACTGCAGTCTCTATGTGAGACAAAAGAAATAACAAAGAAATGGCTTCTTTTGTTGGTTTGTTCCGATCGAGGTTGAAAGACAACGATTTTGTTTTGACTATAACGTACTATACGCGCCACGTTTTAGTTTAACCGTGTATTTTCGGTTTTTACAAATAAACATTGTATCTTCACCGACAGGGAACGTCTACGTCGAAACGTTTGTTGTTCTTTCACAACTAAACGCCGAAATAAAAGAAAAGTTCCGCGTCACGCGATCGAAGCCATTGATCTCACCAACGACCGCGTTTCACAGTAACTACTGCAGTTATAAACGAGCTCACAATACAACTTACTGCTAAAGTCTACCAAAGAGTTGGTCCGTCTGTTAAAATATAGAATAGACAAGCGTTCCCCGAACGCAAACCAAATATCCATTGAAACGTCGAAGCATCGAAGCTCTAACCAAATAGCAGGACAGTTACATAGAAACCTTGTTAACGGAAGTAGCGGAAGTAGAAATACGATCTCAATCACAAGAGACATAGAGTTCAATTCACTTTCCCGCGATCTATACGTAAGAGGCGAAGGAGGCAATTTTCGACAAATCTCTGATTCCGAGCATATTTTAGATTTAAGAGCGGAAGTAGAGGAGATGGGCATTAGCACAGTCACAGTAGCAGCTCCCGCGCCGCTGAAGGCACGGGAACGTATAACATTATGTTGTCTATAGTTTGTACTTTATATAAAATGTCAGTCCGAGTCAGAGAAGAGGTTTGGGGGTGTGTTCTCTTTGCTCTGTTACTTTGTGGAATGTTTATTTTAGTAAAACCAGAGTAGCAGCCACATAGCAGCGTGCGCAACGTTTGGGCTTAAGATTTGGCTACAGAAACTATAAAAGAATCTCATATTAGGCAAGAGTGCTCGGAATCAGCGAATTATCGACTAAGGTGGCTCACATACGCGACATGATCATGTACCGGCCGTCGGCGAGCAGCTCGCGCGTGTCGGAGGGCGAGCCTGGGCTGAGCGACGGTGCCACGGACGGCGACGAGTACGTATCCTTGTTGAACTTGCCGAGCCTCGCGCCACCCTCTGACGTCACAGACACCTCCTCCTCCACGATCTGCTCCAGTGGCAGCTCGCGCAGAGCGTCGCCGTTCAGCGCCAGCGCATTCACGAACCCGTGCGCGCGCTCGGCGGGTGGCTCACTGTACGTCTCTGTCACCACCTCCGCCGCCGCCTCACAAGCGCGCGCTCGACGCGCATTCTTCGTGCGCATGCCACCCGTCTCTGCGTCCCTCTCCAGCCGGTGTCCAGACCGTGACCTCGTCAGCTGCCTCTGAACATAGTCCTCTAGCGCGTCCTCTTCACTCTTCATTAAGTATTTGTGCAAAATTATCAGAAAAATTCCGATTCCCACCGCAAACATCCCCGAGCAGACCAGCTCATTAAACCAGCTGACGGAACCGACAGTGCTCCACGACGTAACGTTGTCCGGCAGAAAGCCGGAGCCGAGGAGGAACAGGCCCAGCACGAGGAACACCACCCCGAGGTGCAGCATACCGACCGTCGACACGACCTCATTCTCGGTGGGATGCGGCTTTCTGAAGCGGCGTCTCTCCAAGCTGCCGGTGGAGCAGTGCGGGGAGGTGACCCCCGACTCTGAGGACTGTAGCGAGTAGCGGCGCTCGCGTGCGCGCTGCTGCTCGGCGCGGCGCTTGCGCTCGCGGCGGATGGCGAGCGCCGAGTGCAGGCCCACCGCGTGCATCCTGCAAGCACGGGCACGGGTGAGTGGCGTGGTCACGTCGCGTCGCACGCGCAGCGCGGGGCGGTGCGGGTGCGGCGCGCGGGGCGGGGGCCGCAGGCGCGGGGGCCGCACGTGACCGCCGACCCGTGCCCGTGCCGAGCCGCTAACATGGATGATGAAGGAAGGAACTTGACGAGTGCTTCACAACTATGCACCACTGTGCAGCGGCTGACGAGAGAAATTCAATTAAATGTACAAACATAACTTAGACTAGCGCCTGCCGGATGGATACAATGCACTACTTAACTTTAACATCAAGTCCGTTCCTATTCACACAGTTAAACATTATACAGACGACAGTTTCACAAAGTTAACATCGCTGAGTAGTGTCGCACATAATAATCCGATCATTTTCATTAGCATCGACAACCGTGTCACGTCGTAAACTTTAGAATCATACCAGAGAACATTGCTAATGTATTCGAAAATTGTTCTGAAATATTAAATAAGTTTATGTTTTTGCTGAGCTGTACAAAGTAAATTTGTAGGACATTTTGAGAGGGTCACAAATGATGGTCCGCTGTTCAATTATTCAAGGAGGCGTCCCCGATTCGCGGGTCTTCGCGGAAGAGAAGACTTTGCGCATGTCCAAATATACATTAACGACATCAACAGGAAATATAATTTTCAGGCCGACTTGCCTGCAGAATTTAATATAGTTCGTGTTTTGTGAATTTAACAAAATTAAAAGCAAAAGGTAGTTAGATACTGAACTTTATTAAATTTTAGTTTGATTAAGTATGTCGCACCTTTATCCTTTGGTTTATTTTGTTAACGAGTTTTTAGTCAACTGTTTGTCTTAGACCTAAAGATACTTGCTTCTTTCTAGGTTCCGTCATCATTTGTAACGTTATGTTTTAGATTACTTTCCTCGAATCTATTTTTACGGTCACCAATAGCTCTATTTTCAGCGGCCACACCCATTATAAGTAACTACCTACCGACGGTAGTTTGTTCTTCTCTTATAACATATGTATTTCATTTTTTAGTTCATTTCTTTCATTAGTTCTACCTAGAGAGTTCTCAACAAAACCTCGTTCCTACTCCATACTTGTATTATATTGTAACCCAGCGTTAGTGACGTCAGGCAAACTCGTACATCTCGCACAAAGGGTCCTACGGTTTCTGCTGCCCTAGTATGACACATTGAAATGTCCCGGTGAATGCCGAGCCTTGAATAAGGCACGACTGAAAAGCCTGAAAGCGCCTGAATTTCATAATGCTGGCAGAAATGTTTGAATAAACATGACGATGTAAAGGGCTTAGTTTTTATACTTTTAATTAATTTAGTTGCAATAGCTTTGTAAATGATAATGATGACGTAATAGACAGTGAGGAATGAATAATTTGAGTTCACATAAAGGTATTTGGTATTAAATCGCTCTTGAGTATTTAGGTCACCGTCATTTGGATAATTTTGCTTTAAGAGATTTTTTTTTCTAAACGGAGCCTGGAAAATGGCCACAAATACCAGAATGCCTAAAATACATAAAACCGTATACCTAATGGTAACTTGAAAAAAAGTCAACAATTCATCAAAAACTGTAAACGACATGTAAGTGATTCACAGGCTACAGGCGCTCATTCTTGACCCTAAACCCGTTCACCAGCAGTACCCTGGATCCTTGCCAACGACCAGAAGACTGTTAATCATTTCTACTGCTGCATAAATAATTAGAACTGCGAATGAATTGTTACGGTCGCTAAACTCTGCAGCCATTTGTTTTCCGTATCTGTTCGTGAATATCAGCTAGCACAAAATGTTATGTAATGTTCAGGGAAATCAATTGTTTAACAAATTGACTGCGTCAGTTTGCCGTGTTATGTTTATTTCATACAACTGTCAAAATATCACAGCGGTTCTGATTTAAATATGCTGATAGTTGAAGTTAGGTTAGTCGGATTGACGAAAGATAAATTTAGCTTGTCTTCTTATTTTAAAACTAGCTTTTTTAATTATCTCACGGGAACTGTACAGTTTACCGGGATCATTGTGCCAAGTTTCATCCAGATCCGTTACGTAGTACTTTTTGAGTTTATTCGTTACAACGAACATACAAATCTAGGGCTTTTGTTTCGCAACTTTCACTAAGGTTAGTTTAAAGATGGTAGCAACTGGATGAGTGACGGGAGATCGTGTGACAGAAGCATCCTACAATCCACCTGTGCGCTGCTATAGGCAGATGATGATTATAAAAGCCAAATACACGTTTTGCGTCAAGAAAGCGTAATTTCTTAACTAAAAGGTAAGGTTAAGCTTCTATGCTATTTAGGTCACGTACTTTCTTCAAGTTCCTTCAGGAACAAATTCATTTATGTCGTGAAACTTTTGTTTTTTCTTTGAAATAGACGGCTTTTCACTAAGGACTTGAAGCCCTTGATGGTTTTAGCAGCGCATGCAGAAAACTCGCTGAAATCGACGCACTACAAAGAAAATTCATTTTGATGAAATGTGAAATTTAATTAAAGTTTAAATTAATTGCTAAGCCTAGCCTAATTAGACTGCAGTAGTCTCGTGTAAAAGGCTTAGCAATTGATTTGAAAGAAAGACCGTTGTGATTTAAATATTTCAATACATTTACGTTAGTAGTTAATGTTCTCAATCATTAATTTCTCTTTACATTGCTTTAAACCTTTTTTCTCTCTAACTAGCTGCTTCTGCGCGATTTCACCCACTGCTCGGCTCCTATTGGTCCTTCCTTGATAAATGGACTATCCAACACAAAAATATTTTTTCAATTTGGACCAGTAGTTCCATATTAGAGATGATCAAATCACAACGAATGCAAAAAAAAACTAGAAACAACAAACCAACCATTGAAGAACTTAAACATAAGCATAATCAGCCTTATAATATTCCCACTGCTGGGACTCAGGCCTCTCAGTAAGTGGGAGTGAGCCGTAATCCACTACGTGGGCCCAATACGGCTTGGTATATTGAAGCACAAGGCCCCTTAATACGGCTTGGTATATTGAAGCACAAGGCCCCTTAATACGGCTTGGTATATTGAAGCACAAGGCCCCTTAATACGGCTTGGTATATTGAAGCACAAGGCCCCTTAATACGGCTTGGTATATTGAAGCACAAGGCCCCTTAATACGGCTTGGTATATTGAAGCACAAGGCCCCTTAATTGGCAAACAAACAGCGCTGACTGAAGCCTCTTATTATGCTATTCACAGAACTTCCACAGAGCATACCTCTTCAGTAGTCTTGGAAGTAGGTTTTCAAAAGTCTATGCTTCAAAGGATACTGTAATCCACGGAGTAAATATAAAGCTGTAATCAATTCTGGAGTATGCAACAAAATAAGCAGCTCGTTTAATGGTTCACCCAGCAAATATAAGGGTGCATGATCTAATAGAAAACTTCCGATTCAAAAATGTTGTATAAAAGTTGATACTTCAGCTGTATCCTGTGACGCCTGAATGACGGGTAAATTCATAGGGGCTGTTAATAACCATTTGTGCAATTTTGACAGATATTCAATAGACAAAACAAGATGGCCGTGCTAGATGACAGCGCGAAAAGGACCTTGTAGTTGGATTTGAAATGGCATAAGTTTGGATACTTTTTTTTTTTGATGGTGGGAAACCGTCAAATGACTCTTCCCGCTGTGGGATGAGCGGAAGGGAGAGTCAGACTCTTACTGATTAAAACCCATCCACGTTCCTTAGGCCTTTATGTTCCGGGGTAGCGGTAACCCTTTCGGACAATCCCGCTTACCCGAAGTTTGGATACTGCAATAGTGAATAATAATTATGTCTTGTCAAAGGGACTTGTTAGTTCTGCAACACAATTCGTTGTTCGTTAACGAACGATAGGAAACGTTTAACAGTGATATCATATTTGTGTTTGTTAACCTGTAAGTATCGAATCGTAGATCTTTTGTTGGCTTGGTTACAAAAGAAATGGTTATAGCAATAAAACTACCAAATAGTCATAATTTTTTTATCGACCACAAAACACTGAATTCAACTGCAACTAATTTGGGTTATTTAATTCTATTTCTAAAGAAGTGTCATGACGAACGAGCAAGTAAGAATCCTATTAATGAAGCGTCCGTTACCTACTTCCATTTCGTTCATGCAACATAAATCGAATGTAACATTACACGTTAACCTTCTACGGTGTGACCACAAAGCAAACTTATCCACCATTGACTACAAAGCAAGCAATTTTATTCCACTGTGAAAATTAGTCTCATCGCCTTTGCCGCACAGTGGGGCAAGTTCAGGCAAGTTGCTCGGCGCGCGCAATTAAAGTCGACCTATGTAAAAACCATTTTAAACTTGCGGAAAAACTGACTTTATTTTTTATTTTCTTTCTGAGATACTTGCGCGAGGGATTGCCCGGAGTAGGTAGAATGAAGACCGGCGTAAAAGGTTGTAAGGCTATCTTTGTGAGATATAAAACAGTTACGTGGTCTGTTCTCTCCGTCTTTGCCAAGATGTGGCAGTTTAGGGTGTAATCTTCAATGTTAGGTGTGCAGTTGAATTCGTTTGAAGTGCTCCTGAATGTTAGATGCTCTTTTGCTTTAAAAGACTTGGTTTTCTGATCAAGTAACTTTTGCTTGGCGGCAAGCCTCCTTGCCGGACTGCCGCCGTGGGATCTGGAGGCGATAGTCCTCGCGCGCCTGTTCGAGTGGCGCGCGGAGGTACTAAGCCGGGGGGAAACTTCGTTTCCACAGCAAATTGCGGCGGAGCGGACGGACCTCCGGCGCGATCTCAGCGCAGGGCACGCCACGATAGTGGCGGAGGGCGCCGTGACGCCTCTCTAGCCACTCCTCAAAGAGGGGCCAGAGAGGCGTCACGGCGCCCTCACCTACCGCCTGACGCAGGTCCTCACCGGACATGGATGTTTCGGGAGGTTCCTGCACATCATCAGGCGGGAGGAAACGCCCGGGTGTCACCACTGCGAGGATCGCCCAGAGGATACGGTAGAGCACACAGTGCAAACCTGCCCCGCTTGGGCGGAGCACCGCCGTGTCCTCGTAGAGGCGATCGGCGGCGGCGACCTCTCGCGCCCGGCCCTGGTGCAAGCCATGGTCCGGGGCGAGAGGGAGTGGGAGGCAGTCACCTCCTTCTGCGAAAAAGTTATGCTCGCGAAGCAGGTGGCGGGATGGGAGAGAGAAAGGTCCTCCCGTCCCAGCCGCCGCGGGAGACGCTCCGGGCGTCGGGAGCCACGTGACGACTCCCGGCCATCGTAGGCGCGGGCCTGCGGGCGGTGAGTAATGGGTGACTCACCGTCCGATCAGCACCAGACCCGTGCCGTACGGCGCGTATAGGTTCCACGCGCGCCTCAAAGAGATGTCAGCATATGAAGGGGCCCCTCAGGGCCAAGCCTGCCGGGTAAGCGGAATTGTCCGAAAGGGTTACCGCTACCCCGGAACATAAAGGGCTACGGAAGGAACATGGATGGGTTTTAGTCAGTAAGAGTCTGACACTCCCTTCCGCTCCACCCAGAGCGGGAGCAGCGATTGGATGATTTCCCAGCCTTAAAAAAAAAAAAAAAGTAACTTTTGCTTTCGATAAGCAAGATATAATGATGCAGTGTATCTTCACACGCTGTGCAAGCGCTAACCACGTACCTAAACGGAACCAGACAAATACAATAAACACTTCCCTTGAACGTTCTTTCCCCAACAACATGTCACAAACAGATTTATCTCATTGGCAACAGCACTTGGCAAGCTGCCACCCCTCGAAGGCTTAGTTTGAAGCCTGTTGCGAGTCCCAGGGGATACCTTACAGAGGGGGGAGGGTATCTAATATCTGTCTAGACGACGGAAAGCCTTTGTGAAGTCAAGTTGAAGCGGAATGCACTTGAAGCTCTTTGGCTTATCGTGGATAATGACGGGCGGGAAATGGTGTTCAATTTTAAGTCTTTTGTAATATCGACTGAACTGAAAAATTGCTTGAACATACGGTTGAGAATTTAGTGAAAGCGGTCTTTGTTTTAAAGGATGGGGAATCATCAAATGACTCGCGCTCTGGGTGGAGCGGAAGGGATAGTCAGACTTTTACTGACTAAAACCCATCCATGTTCCTTTTTTAGCTCTTTGTGTTCCGGGGTAGCGGTAAACCTTTCGGACAATCCCGCTGACCTGTGAAAGCGATCTCTACGTTTTGATTGGTCTTAGTTGGACAAGGATCAAGACAGAACGTTCTGATTGGCTTCTAACGGATAAGCCTTTGACCTGGATCCTCAGACATTCAAGACTAGCTTTTGCCAGTGGCTTCGCCCGCGTGTGTGTAGGACATTATCCCACGGGAGCCGTACATTTTTCCGGAATAAAAAACGGCTTATATGCTATGTCAGACTATCCATACTATATAATATTATAAATGCGAAAGTAACTCTGTCTGTCTGTCTGTTACCTTTTCACGCCTAAACCACCCAACCGATTTTGCTGAATTTTGGTATGTAGATAGTTTGCATTCATGAGAAGGACATAGGCATATTATTATTATTAGGTAGGGTAGGTAGGGTAGGTAGGGTAGGTAGGGTAGGTAGGGTAGGTAGGGTAGGTAGGGTAGGTAGGGTAGGTAGGGTAGGTAGGGTAGGTAGGGTAGGTAGGGTAGGTAGGGTAGGTAGGGTAGGTAGGGTAGGTAGGGTAGGTAGGGTAGGTAGGGTAGGTAAGGTAGGTATCATAGTTAAGACAGGACAACGTCTGTCGGGTCAGCTAGTAATCTATATTTGTGCTAAGTTTCATCTAGATCCGTTAAGTAGTTTTTGAGTTTATTCGTTACAAACATACCAACCAAAACTCTCCTTAGTATAGATACAACGGAGCAAGAAGAATAGCCTTCTTTATAAGCTAACACAACCTGGTGGACATATGCAGATATAAGTATGTTCACCATCTTCCACCCCATAAGAGCAGCAGAGTACCTGTTTCTCTCCGTTTTCTTCTTCTAATGTTGAGTACATTTTTGGAGTATTTTTGATTTCAAATTTTTTGTTGTGTGTTTTTGTTGTTTGTATTTCCTTGTCATGCGTGTTCCAACGAAAGTTTTCTTTCATTCACACAAGGGTTGGCAACCAGTCCATCCGTAACCACGCCTTTCCCTACTTAGCAGCACAAAATGGAAATTCAGGCTGTTCCCGTTCCTAACACACTAGTGTAATGGTCTAGTTGGCGGGGATCCAAAGCGTATTGTTTCTAACGGCTCTACTACAATGCAAAAATTCTTAAAAGGTGCCATTGTGTGATATTAAACCGAAGCGTATGATAGGGTACCTCGGGATGTCGTGTGGGGGGCCTTGAAAGAGAAAGGTGTGCCCGGGAAGTATGTAGAGTTAATTCGTGCTATGTACAGCCAATCTCGTACATACGTTCGGTCGGCTGCTGGCAACACCGACAAGTTCAATGTGGCGGTAGGCTTGCACCAGGGGTCGGCTTTAAGCCCTTACCTCTTCCTTTTGATTATGGATGCACTTACGGCGGACATACAGGAAGAGGCACCATGGTGCATGCTATTTGCCGACGACATCGTTCTTGTCGGTGAAGATGGACCTGAGATCCAGAGCAGACTGGAGAAATGGCAACGGAAACTGGAGATTGTTGGCCTGAAAATCAGTAGAACCAAAACGGAGTACATGTTTTGCGATTTCGGCGGTCTCTCTAGTTCTGGGGTCATAGCGCTTGATGGCGCGCTTCTCCCAGTTATCTCCGACTTCCGGTATCTCGGTTCACTTGTGCAAAGCGATGGCGAAATAGATCGGACTGTTAAGCATAGAATTAACACTGGGTGGATGAAATGACTGCAGGTCACGGGAACAATTTGTGACTCCCCGCATTCCCCTTAAACTCAAGGGGAAGATTTATAAAAGCATGGTTAGACCAGCCGTCTTGTATGGATCAGAGTGTTGGGCCACAAAAGGAATGAATGAAAGACAATTGCATGCAGCTGAGATGAGAATGCTAAGAGGGATGTGTGGTGTTACCCGAATGGATAGAATACGGAATGAGTATATAAGAGGAAGTCTGAAAGTGACACCGGTGACTGAAAAGTTGTGTGGAAATCGGTTGTCATGGTATGGGCATGTTATGCGGAGGAATGAGGAAAAAGTTGTCAGGAAAGTTGTGAGTATGAATGTGGATGGCTATACAAGTAGAGGGAGACCAAAGAAACGATGGATGGATTGTGTGAAAGATGATATGGCTAGGAAGGGAGTAACTACCGAGATGACGACTAATAGAGAAGTATGGAAGAAAGAGACATGTTGCGCCGACCCCAAATAAGTTGGGATAACGGCAGGAGAATGATGATTGTTGGGTTCTTTGTCAAAAACGTGGCCATAACGTGGTTTTAGTTCCTGGTAAAGGATGTTGTGGGATTATTCTAAATGCAGGTTGCACAGCTAACAAGGTATTAATTAAACGGTAGTTTCCAACGAGCAGTCACAGTCGTTATAAGGCTCCTATATGTTGAAGAAATTTTACATCTTTGTATAATAAAAACTCATAAGTAAATAATATCATCATCTGCCTAGCCTTTTCCCAACTATGTTAGGATTGTCTTCCAGTCTAACCGGATGCAGCTGAATACCAGTATTTTATATGGAGCGACTGCCTATCTGACCACCACAACCCAGTAACTGGGCAATACGATACCTCTTGGTATCGTATTGATCCTCTTGACTGGCTGTCAGATTTTCTTGCTTCTGACGATCCGTAACGACTGTCAAAGATGCACAAATGACAGCCGGGACCAACGGATTAACGTGCTTTCCGAGGCACGGAGAAGTCTCCGAATGTGAAGATGGTCACCCATCCACGGCCAACCCCGGCATGCGTAGCTTAACCTGATGGATCGACCTGTGCGGCTGTTAGTACTCAACCACGAGCTTCTCATGTAATATAAATTACTCATTCTAGTAAAAGATAATGAACACACAAAAAGTTTCTTTGCCACGTACCCCTAAAACAAATGACAGTCCTTTTTACGGTATCGTAAAAAAACCGAATGACCATCCACTTAGTAATGAAGTGGACCCTCATTGATCCTCGATGGCCCATCAATTAACAACACTCGAGGCTTCGCGCAAAGGGTGGATTTCAAAGCATTTGTAATTAATTGTGATATTATCCGGAGCGAAGTGGCTCTAAAGTATCGAATTTGTTTAATGATCAATCGACCTCTATAAAAACTTGGGAACCCTATTTTCAGGTGAAAATGTCAAAATGTACTTTTGGATGTTGTTTACATAACGGAGTTATAAATAGGATAGTGCTTGTACCTCGAAAAAGATTTTTTGTGTCACAATATTAACACAAAAAATCTTTTTGCTAAACTAATGTTTGCTGCAAAACTAATGTTTAAAAACGCTTTTGAGAAAGCAATTGACATGACTACTCATCATAGGTTAGCCTATACCTAATAAGCACCCACAAACAGTTTTCCTAACGTATCTGTATTGCATTGTCACTTCACTAAATACCTCTCAGACTTTAATTGCATTCCACGACCAGCACGTAAACATTTAATTTATCTACAGCGAACAAAGTTTTAACTGAGCCGCCAGTTCCAATTAACTAAACTATTGATTACAGTAAACAATTTAACTTTATTATTCAAACACCGGTTTTTCAACCGTTTATTTTACACAAGCCTTTCATTACTCAGTGAACGTTGAGTCCATAAAATAAAAGCAGAACGTAATCAATCATAGTTATTGCTATTGGAGTGAGCAAGATGAACGGTTTGTTTACTATAAACATATGAAAAATCTCAAGAAACTGTGCGCCAAAATAGCTGAACACTCAGACTGTGAGACGCCTAATTTTAAACGTTAAATGTATACTATGCGCGACAGACTAACTTAGTATTTATATCGTATGCAGTTGGATGAACTGTGGTTTTGGAACCAGAAATGGGCGGGTCTTGTGTCCTGGTTGTCGTCCTCTCGTTAACGCTGGCTGTTGCTGAAATTCTATTTTCTTTGTTTCTTAATAGCAGATCGAGACATAATTTGGCATGACACGTTCTAAAAGTTCGACATTTTTAATTACTTATATTTGTCCATCCCAATACTCAATACTCAAATCTTTATTGCATTCCATATGTGCATCTATAAGTATATTGAAAGTTGATAGGTTAAGACAATTATGATGGCATTCATCTTTTACCAAATGTTATTATTTAGCTACTGAATGACGTTTTTTTTACTGTAACCTTATAATTAGCTGATCTGTAACTGTTAGCGATCTTCATTTTGATGTTTACGGCGCGGCGGTCCCTAAACTAAGCGCCTTAGGCGACGCCTGTATTTTGAGGACCAAATAATGCAGCACAAGATTAATGATGACTACTTACTTATCTACCACTGTGATTCAAAGCTATTCTGTGACTCTTATACGGCTTCTATATGACAGCAGTATGCAGACAGTAGAAGTATCTAGTTCTACTGTCTGCATACTTCCAGTACTTAAGAATTACCTAAATGCGTTGAACAGCTGTCAATCCTTGCCGAAAGTGGGAGATTTTGTAACGAAAAGTTTCGCCAACTCTCTAAGGTTAAAGGCTGTTTAAACTTGCATAGGTTTTAGGAGCTAGTTACGGGTTTCGTCTCGTGAGGGGAGAAGTTAGAAATAGCTGCAATAGTTAGTTAATTCGCTACATGTTGAAGAACCTTTATAGGGTTATAAATTTATGATTTTAGCTAGCGTATAACTGTAGAAAACGTAATATGTATTTATAGAAATAGCTGCAATAGTTAGTTAATTCCCAACATGCACTTGAAGAACCTTTATAGAGTTATCAATTTTTGATTTTAGCTAGCGTGTAACTGTAGAAAACACGTTTATGTACAATGTTTAAAACTGATGAAACAGACCTTGTCGATTTCATGTTTTAGATAATTTAATATAACTTATTCCAAAAATAAGTGCTATTTAATGCAGCTGTGGAATATGAGATATGGGAAAATTCAATAGCAGTCTACTCATAGGTTAGGTTAGGACATTAGGGGATGCGGGGGTTGTGGAAGAATTCTTTTTGATTCCCGCGACCCCCGCGCAGGTGAGAGAGGGAACAGTCGGGTTCGGTTTTTAGTCTGTAAGAGTCCCGACAGACCCCCCCGCCCTCCCCGGGGCGGGGGACATCCATGAGGATTTTCCACCCGGTAAAAAAAAAAAAAGGACATTAGGGGATACCGAGATTATGAACGGAAAGCTGTGTGATTTTTGAAATTTTCACCATAATATCTCCACAGACAAAAATAGGCGGTTAACAGGACATAGACAAAGTGACCATAATGATGCTTGCACTTAAAAAACATAACTTTTTTTGACAGTCGTATAAAACGGCATGAAACTCCACTTCCTATTTTCTGTACCTACTCACTTCTAATACATGAAAGTGCACTAAAGTATTACGTGAACAAGACTAATTCTAGTAACAAATTCAGTGGCCGGTCAGGTGTGCAGTACCCGGTGTCGCCGACAGGTGGCGTCGCACGCTCGAGCTGGCACTGGCCCCTTGCCAAGACACTGCTCACCACAGGGCTGTGCGGGCCAGTCAAGTGCTGCGGGCTAGTCGAGTGGTTTTAATATGGTTATTGGAAAGGTAACGGATGGAAGTGGGTTTTACGTGTCGGCTGCCAGTTAGTGCAGCTGTCATTATGGTTGTGACAGTTTAGTTTTTATTATATTTATTTATACTTTATACATTGGAGTTATACGTTTTTTTGCGCAAAGAGAAATGACGTGCTAAAGAGGTGGCCTATCCGTGGTGAAGATTAAATTGAAGGTGTTTTCTTTCTGAATAATAAATGTGTACTTTTTACTACAACCAAACCACAACCAACATAAACGAGCACATAATTGCATGACAATCAATATTTTGTTCACACGGACCACATTTGACCGTCATAATTAACAATGTGGGCCGATATCAACCACATTAAGGCCAGTCCACTAACCAGACCGCCCTCTAGCGGCTGGCCACTTCGTAGCTCCTACCGACACTATTCACACGTAAAACCTACTTTCTAACATTTTGTCGCTGCGATGTAGTTCTGTTGTGGCACATTTGAACCGGCCCTTATTCCCAAATTCCACGTGACGGAAAAGGTTAGTAAACCTTTTATATTAATTAATATTGCGTTTCAGTTTCAGTGTGAACGTCGGGCTATGAGCGAGACACAAAAACATGCACCGTATTAATTAAAATAACTCATTTTTTTATTAAAAAGTACCGCAGGCACGAGTCGTGTTGATCTTTCATTTAATAATTGAGAAATGTGTTGGTTTTTCGTTCGTTTTAATTAATTTATGATAGAATTCATTTCGCATAATGGGGCTGGTTAATTTTACATACCAAGTAGCTAAGCATTACGTTGTTGTTTCGATCAGCCGTCACGAATAACCAGGCGAAAAATAATTTATCTAAAAGCCAAAATTAGAGCCATCAAATTATATAGCTTCCACATCAATAAACTCGACGTTTAGTTCTGAAAAACAGGTCTAAATCCATATCCGAACCAGCTATAAATATTTGATGGGGCAGCCCTAACGTCGGGTGAATGATCACAACTGAGTCACAACATAACCCGGCCCGGTGATTGATTCAAACTACGAGTGGTTTGTTTATATTCATCAGATACATTTATGATTTAAAATATTTAATATACAAATAAGTTTAATGTTGCAGAGATATATCGATTGATGATCGAGCTTTGATGAACTGTCAGATATTTAGTATTACCTATAGAAAATAGAAGATCCCGGCTGTTACAGCTGAAAGTTTATAATTTATTTAACATACACGCCAATGAGGTAATAGAATCGTAAATTTTGCGGATTAATGTCATCTGCCTATCTTTTCCCAACTATGCTGAGGTTGGCTTCTTTTGTTTTTTAATCCGGGGTGGAAAATCTTCATGGATGTCTATGGCCCAGGTGGGTCGGAGAGGTTTGTCAGACTCCACACCCAATGTAAGCAAATACAGCGGCCTACGCATACCTGCAACACTATGATGTTTGCGCATGCTTGGCGCTCAGAAACAGTTTCTAACCGGAACATAGTGCAGCAAGATTTCTTGGAGAAAAAGTACAAAAGTGTTGTAGAGTATATTTTCATTGACGAATTTCTCTACGAGAAACTCAACACATACCACAATAAAGTACGAAGCCCACTCAGTGTGGATAGCGCACAAGCAGATTAATTAAACGAAACAAAAGCGACTCAACAATGACACTACCGAGATAATTTTGAGGAATATTCTGTGGCGTTCATTCAGTTTATCTCAACGTTTTGCTCTACAGTTCATAGCATATTGTTTATGTACTTGTGTTGTGAGTTTAGGATAAAAATAGACTGTCCCATCCCATGTTATCCCTCTGGTATCGTAAGTTCTGAGTAAGGGTAACGACGTTAGGGGACCGGTTACTACCCCAACCAACCTTTTTACATAAGTAACTCCGTACAGTCAAGTTCTCAAGGTAGTATGTATGGAATCGAACGTTTTTGGTTTGTATAGAACGCGGGTTAGATGGGCTGTTGTTCCGAGAATACTGGTATTCTGCTGCAGCGGAATAGACTGGAAGACGACCTTAACATAGTAGAAAAAGGCAAAGCAGATGATTTATTCATTCTTCTTCTTCTTCGTGTGATGAGTAACCTGGTGTTAGAGTTTTTATGCTGCACATGGGCCAATGACTTAGCTACACATGCCGTTGAGAAATATCCCTCAGGCAAGCCGGTTCCTCACGATGTTTTCCTTCACCGATTTTTAAGCAAGTGATAATTATTGAAAACACGCACATGAATCCAAAAAATCAGAGGTGCGTGTCTTGGGTTTGAACTCAAGACCTTATAATAATATCCTTGGTAATTTCACACAATCTTCAACAAAAGATATGTATATGTCGTAGGATAATTTGATACTTCGAA
This sequence comes from Hyppa rectilinea, assembly GCA_951799385.1. NCBI lineage: Eukaryota > Metazoa > Arthropoda > Insecta > Lepidoptera > Noctuidae > Hyppa > Hyppa rectilinea. The sequence goes on along the minus strand of OX637309.1, from coordinate 1,381,971 downwards.
TCTTCGCGGAAATCCTAGGGGTTTTGCGAAAACGCGGATAATTAGACATAGGCGAAAAATTATCAAATCTTACTGGACAAAGTCAGGATTTTTGCGAAAATACTCGTTACTATAGTAAGATTTGATGTGCTCAACACTGATTGGCTACAATTTTGCTGGCTGACTTCTAATTGGTTCCTAGTTTGCCGATGATTAAGACGTCAACCAATCAGAGACGATCTCTTATTGAACGCGCTGACCGACCAATCAGCGTTCTTATTTCATAACAGTCAGCGTTTCGTTTCGCAATATTGCTATAATAACGAGTATTTTCGCAAAAATCCTGACTTTGTCCAGTAAGATTTGATAATTTTTCGCCTATGTCTAATTATCCGCGTTTTCGCAAAACCCCTAGGATTTCCGCGAAGATTCGAAGTATCAAATTATCCTACGACATATACATAAGAAATGGTCAACATTATGTATTAAGTATGTGAACTTCTTCACTTAAGGAGACCACAGAATGCACAATAAAGGTAAAACTACTAAGCTAACCTAACAAAGTTAAAATACTTCTACAAGTTTAAATGTCTAAAGAGATAGAAACAATTTTGGAACAGATAATGAATTAAAAGTTACATAAGTACATGAATTTTAAACCATGATTAGTTTTAAAATTAACATAATATATAACGAAGTTCCATAATATATAGACCATGGCTCTGGAAAATTCTAAATCCATTTCAGATATAATTCTCTGACCTTGCCTGCTAGTCTGTCGGAACAGATCAGTTCCAAGACTATATCCAGGTTATGCGGTAATGGACTTCAAATCATCAAACATACGTCGGGATATTTCAATCGAGCAGCGATACAAGACACAATAAAATGGTCGCGTTACATCGCTGTTTATGTGGGACAAGCGTGCGTCAGTGTGCTTCCGCGTAGTGTTTTGTTGCGTTGTATTGTAAACAGAGGAACTGGGTCGTTAGGGCTTGCTACACGTGGTGAATTTTTTCAGATGGAAGCGGATAATATTGAATAGATTGAATATATACTTTATAGTACAACAAAATTGTTTTGCATTATGCATTGCGTTCTCAAATCGGTGAATTGAAACATGATGTAGAAACCAGCATATCCTAGAACCAAAAATGAGGGCATGTAACATCTATTAACCAGTACTGAGCCCGCGTGGTACTCTGCAGAGCAAACCCTCTCTAAGAGGGAAGGATTGTGACCTTGTAGTGAGAACGAGGCGGATTGGTTTTAAGCTTCAACAAGTTTTTAAGACTTTACATGTGGATTTAATTCACCTGGTTTTATTAACGACTGGTCTTTGCAACCTGTTTTATGTGGAAAGAGTAACGGAAACAATACGCATTGCATGTATATATAATACATGTTATATACCTTGCTGTAAACGTGCGGTAAGTATGAGTTGTTTGTTGAAGAAAATAACGGCGGTGTTCTCAACAAAATGTAAAAGCCTGAAGCCTTTGTAAGTTCAATTTTTCTCCTCTCCAAGTTCAATTGCGAGAAGCATTACCTAATAAACTGCGCTTCGCTTTATGTTCTTTCCACACCATTGGCCTTTGATTAAATTTCAAATTAAATAAATTCTTACGAAGTCGACTGCAGTGAATGTTAGTGTGAAAGTTTCTTTATATTATAGTACAAGAAACCATACCATGGCTTTGTATTTATTGCAATTATGAACGGTTTAGTTTTACTTAATTAATTCTAAAGACAGTCCTTTGAACGTATACTTAGATATGTTATGAATGCGCTCTGAAGGAATACTTGGAAAAACTACTTAGCCACAGATGAAATACCCACTGTAAGTACTAAATGCAGTTCGTTGAAAGACGTACCAGGAAAACATAATTAATTGGATGTTCATTACTTGGAACTAGTTGCTTTGACAGAAAGCAATATAGAGCATTAAAACATCTTAGTAGAAAATAGATATCCAAGGGCATTAGGTATTTCTTTTCTTCGTCTAATAACAATTTAACATTTATCATCATTTCAATTTATAAATTTAATTAGAAATCTGGTTTTAATGTTACAAAGAAAAGGCGCTGTCAAAATCAAACTTTTCCTATGTAAGTGTAGTTGACTGTACATATGAATTAAACATACCACTATTTTTGACCGCTCATAGCCGTAAGATACTTAATTCGATATGTCATGATAACTTAAAACACTGCGTCAACAAAATGAAAGACAATCAGCGAAATCCACGCCTTTATTCGATTCGGAAAATTCACGTCCACTGTTCAGGACATAGACAAGTACTTGGAAACGCATCCGGGTGACATAAAAGTGCCAGTGACATAATTCCGTGATATCCGTATCTTCAATAGGTACATACGGCAGCACACCAAGGTATCCCTAACTGTCAAATTTTCTCAATTAAAAATGAACCTTATTTCTTTGCAATAAAGTTGAAATACTTTACTTTACTTTTGACGACACGGTTGGCGCAGTGGTTGAGCGATTGACTGCTGCGCAGCATGTCGCGGGTTCGATTCCCGCACGGAACAAATATTTGTACGACCTGCAAGTATTTGTTACGAGTCTGGGTATTTTTCTATCTATAATATGCATGTATTTACAAAAAAAAATGTATATAAGTAGTTTATCAGCCATCTCGTTACCATAACACAAGCATTAGGTTGCTTAGCTTGGGACGATATGGCGTTGTGTGAAATGTCCAAGGATATTAATACTATCAAAGAAATTTGACATATTGTGGTAACTTGATGTGCTGGCCTCTGTACTTAATGCACGTGTTCAAGCTTGGTTGTGGAGTGTTCATATCCGAACTGACTTCACTTTTATAAGGTAGCATTGTAATGGCTATTTCAAACGGTCAAAAATAAAATATGAAATCACATAGATAAAAGACCGCTCAAATTAAAAACTTCCATCACCGTACAGAAATTTATTTTGTGAAGATTGTAAAATTGCATTTAATCCTAATAAATATTCCATTTGATTCTTAAAATCTGTGACGTCACATTGTTATATTTCATACAAATCACGTACAAATTCCGCGTTTTGATAGTTCATAAAAAGTAACGTTATTGACTAACCCTTTCAAATACTTAATTGTAGCTTTGCAATAAAAATGGCGATGGCCAGATGGCAAAATTAATAAATTTAAAACAATGCTCAAGAAAAAGCGTTTGATAGTGATAAGGTTGCAAAAAAAAAATAGCTTTTTACATTCCATTAAAAATAATCTAATTACATACATACAAGCGTTGCCTTTTAAAAATATGGACTTAAAATTAACATACACCGCGTTAAAGTACCAGGGTCGCATGAGTATGAGGGGATGAATGCGGCAGCTCGGCACATTTCCGCGGGGATACGTTTTTAAAACCAATTGGAGCGTGGATGAAATCCCTCGGCGTGAGCTCGACGTTAACCCAGATAAAATTAATATTGCACTGCGTACTTCTATACGAGTTCTTTTATTTTCCCCGACTTTACATAAGCATTGAAATAAGATTTACCATCACTATGCCGTATCCGACATAGTTGTGTCTATGCCACGAGGGTAAAGACCTCATCAATTCATATTAGTGGAATTTGATTGGCGAACAGATTCGGCAATGATTGACGTTTATGTCAGTGAAAAGTATTTGTGATGTTTATGAGGCAATTGGAGGCCTAGGATTGCAAAATATTGAACTAGAAGTAGGTTAAAATATTCTTTTTTGGTGCGATGTATGAAGAGAAACCGCATAATTATGTTATCAAGATGGAAATTAGTAACCGTCGCAGAAACTGTAGAACGCCGACAGCTACGCTCCTTACTGGCTTTGCTTAGTTTTAGTTATTTAAAGAAAATGTTATAAAATTGTATTGTAACAATATCGGTACAAAAAAAAGCTATATTTCGGTAGATATCTTTTAACGTCGAGATTTCCGGTTCACAAAAAAGCCGCAGAGGCGTAAAAAGAATATTTTATATTCTTTGTAATCTGGTAACAAAGGAAAACTGGCAACATTGTGGTGCCCATAGATAAAGGAAATTGCCGCCGCGTCGCGCGATAACAGCTCGGAAGTGATCGCAATCGTCCGCATTTGATCGGCTCCGGACGACAGCGGCCGTGACAGACGATAGGCGGTATTGAGATATCAGTACCCGCCTTTCTGATCATAAATAAGACCATCCTATTCCCGGGCTGATGAAGAATCGAGGAGTTGTCTGATTTTTCCCAATTTTCATTGAAACACCGTTTGAGAGTGCGATAAAATTCTGTAGACATTTCTATAAAGCGCTTTTACCTTTTATCTTGTGACTCATGATTCGCTCTGCTATATAAGTATGTAAGCCAATATTAAGCGTCCATCGCTTCAAAGCGCTGCGCTGTAGGATTACGCTAGTAAACCAGACACGTCAATGTAACCCATCAGACTATATCATTTGCTTTGAACTGGCATTCCGGGTTCCCTTTACCGTCAGAGCTCAATCAACTTCACATGCATGTATAAACATTCTATCACGCATTCAAATTCAACAAGAATCTGCCATTTTGACTAGTATAAACATTAACAAGGCTTTAACAAAAATATTTATTTCATCTAACGGGCGAAAGCTTGCAAATACACGGGCTTTCAGTAAACAGCGTGAATGTCCCGGGGTGAGGTCAACGTCCGATTTTTACGGGTCCTCGAGCGAAGGTCAACTAAGCAACCTCTAGAGGAAATATTGTACTGTGTGGAATTTACATAATGAATAGTTGAAGTTCACAATGAAGGTCTAGTGAGACTTGTGTGTGTTCAGCTACCCTGGTTATGTCTAAGGAGGATATGTCTCTCTATCTTGAGGATTTTTTTCGATTGCAATGCTTTGTGTAACCACCAGAAGAAAATGACATGGCTGGGAAATCATCCAATGACTACTTCCGCTCTGGGTGGAGCGGAAGGAAGTGTCAGACTCTTACTGACTTAAACCCATCCATGTTCCTTCCGTAGCCCTTTATGTTCCGGGGTAGCGGTAACCCTTTCGGACAATCCCGCTTACATATTATATAGTCTCGACTGTTAATAAAAATAGGCCATACATGAAAAAGAGTACGTCATTCCTTCACTACATATACTTTGATCGGGCCATCAAAGTCTTATCCTTTATTATTTTATTGCATACTTCAGTGAACAGCATAGTTTAGATAAAGTTGTCGATAACAGTGAATAAGTGACGCGACACGTTTTATCGACTGTGTAAGTGTGGGACGAACAAACGATATTATTAACTTCAAAATGACTGAAAAGGGGCTAAAACGTGAAATAAGGACTCCGACTACCTAATTCTAAGGTCGATAAATCTTCATTTAATAAAAAAAGGAAACGGTCGGTTCGCTGCTTCCATTGCAGGGTTTGCTATCGATCCTGCGGCAGTAATGCATTCCGGAAAATCGTCATTCTTTTTAGGGTTCTGTACGCATAGGGTAAACCGACCCTATTACTAAGACTCCGCAGTCCGACTGCCCGTCTGTCACCAGGCTGTATCTCATGAACCGTGATAGGTAGACACTTGAAATTTTCACAGATTATGTATTTCTGTTGCCGCTATAACAACAAATACTAAAAAACAGAATACAATAATGATTTTTTGCTGTTTTCATAGATAATGGTACGGAAGCTTCGTGCGCGAGTTCGTCTGGCATTTGGCCGGTTTTTATAGTTTGTAATATATTATATTAAATTCACCCTGTTCCACCAGAAACCGTGGAGTATTCAAAATGTTACATGTTTTATTTATAAGGTTATGTTGGTACTCCTGGCAGTCGCTCCATGTAAAATACTGCATCTACTATTCAGCTGCATCCGGTTAGACTGGAAACCGACCCCAACATAGTTGGGAAAAGGCTAGGCAGATGATGATGATGTTGGTACTCCTGCACTCACTCATATTCTTGCGGATAAATGATTCTTATTGTTTCTTGATTCTATCCAGATGATGGTCACAAAGTTGATTATTTTTGTTTTCATCTAACATATATTATTCATGTTCCGTACGTCACGTCTGTGTGCCGTCCGGCGAAAGTATTGTCGCCTGTCTAGGTCGTTTGGGGCAGACGGATAACCAGAGATATACTTTGTTTAATGATAATCCATGTGATGTTAGTTCAAACATGGAAACAGTTCATTCGGAAAAATACAAAAATACTCGCGTTTTTTTTTCAACTTTTACCTAATAAATGCTACTACAAAAACTAAAAACCAAATACCAAATTTTCAAAAAAAAACATCAACTTTTGCAAAGGGATTAGTATTTTCTCCTATCTTTATCTCCTAAAAACTCTAACCATAATAAATTAGTAGGTAAACAAATACACAAGCTGTTAAAATCAAACACAAGCTGTTAAAATCAAACACTCAAGCTGATAAAATAGTGAAAAAATGTGTTTTCTATTCGCTATAGATTATGCAAATCGTCGATACGAGCGGATGGAAGATTGAGGGTGACTACCAGACTGGTTCAAGCCGGTACGCGGGATGAATACTAATCTATCTACATGAACAAAAAACGTCACATATTACAGTGAGGAAGATAATTCCATTTTTTGTCACAGCAATGAACCGTTTTTGATTGAGTTTACTCGTTTTAAACCGACTTCAAAAAAGGAGGAGGGTCTCATTTCGACTGTATAATGATTATGTTTGTTACCTAAGAACTTTCAACTTGATGATGACGATTTTTTAACGATTTTTTGACGAAAGCTGGCGCTTCCCGCGTGGTCTCCCATTTTGGTTCAGTTCTGACAATGGCATCCATGAGAAAACCATATGTCTTAATTTTTTATCACTGTTGATTACATAGCAAGTTTAGTAGTGGATACGAATTGATGTGGGGACTGTGGGGTAGGTAAGTACCAAAACTAAAAACTGAAAATATATATACATAAAAAATCGACTTCCGAAGAAACACTATAAAGTGGAAAGTGCTACGCGTATTAAATACCTACCTATGCGGGTCTTATATTCAGGCTTGCCATAGGAAATCAAAAGTCTGCATTTTAGGATGATACCACATGATACAGACCCCAAGTTCCTGCACTAGATACATTATGTGACCTACCCACCCATAAAATGTATGCACATTTTTGTATAACTAGTACCTACCTATTATAAGTGATATTGTCATATCTCAAATAAGACTAGGCAACAGCACTTTTAGGACCACTAAACGATCAATGGTCGCCCATTAGTACTTATCTCTAAATTATTTACCAAGAAGTATCTATGTTCCTACAACCGTATTTGATCCTTAGTATTCCGTACCACATAACCTATTCCATTTACATTCAATACCAAGAACTCATAAGTCGTCAGAGCTTACTTCCTACAAAGGTGAGACCCTCGACATCGGCTTAGCTCCAACTGAGATAGAACATAATAATTCAACTAGCGAGCAACCAAGCCATGTCTTGGCCACTTGGCCGAAGCTGTAATAACTTGCCTGACGGAGATAAGCAAGGAATTAGTTGCCTGGAACAAACAGGGTCGAAGATAGTTGGGCCCGTCCACTACGAAATGAGAGCGTAGTTTGTTTTATTATTAAAGAAATGATAACTCATTTTTGGAACCACTACAGCCACCAGTTGGACTAAAAGAGTTTTATTTCAACATAGCATTTCGAAATGACCTTAATAAATACACTCGCCCCTCTAGAGACACGATTCACCATTAAATATAGCTTCTTTGAATAATGCCGCCACTGGATGATAGCATCTAATATCCGATGCCAATAACATCGGCGATAAGATACGATATAATATACTATTGATATGCCAATAAAAATAATGAGCTGAACCATACTATGCCGACGAACAAAGAGTAACAGAAGGTTCATGTGTCATGTTTGTGAACGGGCGCTGTCAGTAGAGACTGGCCATCTATTAGCTGCTATTGCTTGTTTTAATTTAATTTTTGAATTGTTTTTATATATTTATACTTTCTGTATGTTTAGTAATAAATATGAATGATGTAACCATATTTTGTTTAAAAGAGTGTCCGTGGAATGTCTTGTCCGTTCTTCTCCATAAGTACCACTGCTTTGGAATGGGTAGCTTCATTTTTCTAACCGACCGACCCTTTGACAATTCAAAAGTGCCTGTAATTGGTTTATTTGAAATAAATGCTTTGATGTCACTTTTAATTCTGAATGACGATCAAATACGAATAAACTCGAAAGTCAATCATTGATGATGGTTTAATACGACAGGAACCACTTAGGAGAGACATAATTATGGCCTGTTTCACAGTGTTTATGTTCGACATAGGCACTTGGGTTTTAGTCAGTAAGAGTCTGACACTCTCTTCCGCTCCACCCAGAGCGGGAGAAGTCATTGGATGATATCACAGACTGAAAAAAAAAAAAGGCACTTTCAAGTAGACACTAATATAAAACAAAGTGATCTCATAAGGGTTCCGTGTTTTCCTTTTGAGGTACAGAACCCTATAAATGAAACAAAAGTATGAAATTATCTATCATTTATTCCATCGGAAATGGTTAACAGGCAAAAAGTTTTGCAGATTTGCTTACGGGAATACATCTCTTTATTTTGAACATATTTGTAGACTTTCTGCATTTTCCTATATATTTTGCGATTTTTTCATCAAACGAGCCGCAGTTGCGTTCATGCAATGTATTGTTTATTAAAATCTATCGTGCAGTTGACTTTTTTATTGCAATTCTTATTATGACGCGGTTGTGAGTAAAATGATTATTAATTTATTGTCTTTTTCCGAATATCACCCCTTTCTTGTGAAACTTCTTTGTAACCGATTTCATCAGTCATTTATTTATCCTAATTCCTGAGTACCATTCTTTATAGATGCAGACATAAATATTAAAAAAAAAAATAGTTCCTTCTGAAATCGAGTGTCTGTCCACAGTAAAGAAGTAATTAATTCGTTCCGGGTATAGCTTTTTCTTTTTCGTGTGGTTAGTGACCAACCTGGTGTCAGTTTCTAAGCTGCCCATGGGACTTAGCTTCACATACTGTTGAGAAATATCTCTCGAGCATGCCGGTTTCCTCACGATGTTTTCCTTCCCCGTTTTATAAGCAAGTGATATTTATACAATACGCACATGAATCCAAAAAGTCAGAGGTGCCTGCCTGGGGTTCGAACTCAAGACCTAAGACTTGGCAGTCTGACGGTCACACCACTGGCTATCCCTGCTATAGCTTGATTATGATCATGGGTATAGCTTACACTGCTTAAAACAACCTACTTAGATAGTAATAATTCCTCAGTTTTACAAGTTACGCTTCACAAAATATAGTAACGCTCGCCAAGTTTTCAACACTGTTTACAGATTCTTTTTCTTTATTAGCTTCTTTTTTAAGCTTATCCAGGGTATAGAGAACATTAAACTACCCTTTCGTCGTGCTTCGTTATCACTACATAGTATAAAACAAAGTCGCTTTCTCTGTCCCTATATCCCTATGTATGCTTAAATCTTTAAAACTACGCAACGGACTTTGATGCAGTTTTTTAATAGATAGAGTGATTCAAGAGGAAGGTTTATGTGTATAGTTTGTCGACATATTATGCGGGCGAAGCCGCGGGCGGAAGCTAGTATGAAATAAACAAGAAAGATTTGATTGTTTGTTACATTATTTGGATTAAATAGGCTCCGAAACTACTGAACAGATTAGAAAAATTCTTGCACTGTTGGGAAACTACACTATCCCTGGGTGACATAAGCTACTTCCATACTATATATATTATTATTATTATTAATATTATAAATGCGAAAGTAACTCTGTCTGTCTGTCTGTTACCTTTTCACGCCTAAACCACCCAACCGATTTTGCTGAAATTTGGTATGTAGATAGTTTGCATTCATGAGAAGGACATAGGCATATTATTTTTTGGAAATTCAACCCCTAAACGTGTTACAAGGGGTGGCAAAGTTTGTATGAGAAAAATATTTTTATTGCACATAGGTAGGGTAGGTAGGGTAGGTAGGGTAGGTAGGGTAGGTAGGGTAGGTAGGGTAGGTAGGGTAGGTAGGGTAGGTAGGGTAGGTAGGGTAGGTAGGGTAGGTAGGGTAGGTAGGGTAGGTAGGGTAGGTAGGGTAGGTAGGGTAGGTAGGGTAGGTAGGGTAGGTAGGGTAGGTAGGGTAGGTAGGGTAGGTAGGGTAGGTAGGGTAGGTAGGGTAGGTAGGGTAGGTAGGGTAGGTAGGGTAGGTAGGGTAGGTAAGGTAGGTAGGGTAGGTAGGGTAGGTAGGGTAGGTAGGGTAGGTAGGGTAGGTAGGGTAGGTAGGGTAGGTAGGGTAGGTATGACAGGACAACGTCTGTCGGGTCAGCTAGTATATTATATTTTCAAAACAAATTAGGGATACTTACTAAAACTCCAATAATGTAACAATTTCCGACATCCGAGCGGGGGAAGCCGCGGGGAGAAGCTAGTATGAAATAATTTTACTTTACTTTTTACACAATGATAGAAAAGTAAAATAATTTTACTTTACTTTTTACACAATGATAGAAAAGTAAAATAATTTTACTTTACTTTTTACACAATGATAGAAAAGTAAAATAATTTTACTTTACTTTTTACACAATGATAGAAAAGTAAAATAATTTTACTTTACTTTTTACACAATGATAGAAAAGTAAAATAATTTTACTTTACTTTTTACACAATGATAGAAAAGTAAAATAATTTTACTTTACTTTTTACACAATGATAGAAAAGTAAAATAATTTTACTTTACTTTTTACACAATGATAGAAAAGTAAAATAATTTTACTTTACTTTTTACACAATGATAGAAAAGTAAAAAAATTTTACTTTACTTTTTACACAATGATAGAAAAGTAAAATAATTTTACTTTACTTTTTACACAATGATAGAAAAGTAAAATAATTTTACTTTACTTTTTACACAATGATAGAAAAGTAAAATAATTTTACTTTACTTTTTACACAATGATAGAAAAGTAAAATAATTTTACTTTACTTTTTACACAATGATAGAAAAGTAAAATTATTTCATTTTCAAGTATTCTCCCCGCGGCTTCCCCCGCGTGGATAGAGAAACTTTGGTAGAGAAATACTTTTAAGGACAGGGTGTATGAACTATGGAACCCATCGGTTCAAGGCCCGACACGGATTTGCCGGTTTTTTTCCTTTTGAGGGGCGCACTTTAAAAATAGACTTAAACAAATATAATCAAACATTTTATTTTGATTTGAGTAATGACCCCACTTGCTACAGTTCAATTTGGTCTAAACGACCAATAGAGATAATACATGATATTCAACTACCGTCGCGGCCCCCTACGGTTACGCAAGATCCGCTGCTGCACGTTTATATCCAGCCGCATCTCAGCACACTTACTGCCAAAACTATATGGTATACTAGCGCGAATTACACATTTACGTATCTGATATTTAACAGATATTCCGAGGTCCCTGCATGGAAGTGTGACGTTAACGTAATGTAAGTTCAAACGATTTTGGAATGAAAAATACAAGTACTCTATAGGATTATGGTTTAAATTTCTGCGTCAAGCACAATTGCCATCCATCATCATCTGCCTAGCCTTTTCCCAACTTTGTTGGGGTCGGCTTCCAGTCTAACCGGATGCAGGTGAATACCAATATCTTACATGGAGCGACTACATACAAATATCATCCCTCTTGTGTTACCCGAATGGTTAAGGAGAAGTATACCTATAGTACAGAGACCAGCACATCAAGTTACCACAATCTGTCAAATTTCTTTGATAGTATTTCAACTTTATTGCAAAGACATAAGGTTCATTTTTAATTAAGAAAATTTGACAGTTAGGGATAGCTTGATGTGCTGGCGTCTGTACATTTACAGTTTTCCAGTTACGTTTAGGTATAGACAAAAGGGGGTAGGTCTATGTCCGTCAACCAGGCTTCAGACAAATTCAGATGATGAAAAAATACAAAAACACTTTGCCCGACCTGGGAATCGAACTCAAGGCTTTTAGCAGAAGCGATTGCGATCACTATACCACGGAGGCATACAAGAATAGTGCTTAAACATTTCCAACACTGCGCGTGCACGTTAGCACTTAGAACAGTATAAAATAGCGTTAGCCCTCCCGATGTCTAGAAAGGTACCTTAGTACTTCTGTAAATAATCATAGATAAAAAACATTTAACAAAACTAGTTAGACTATTGTTTTCAATTCATAACAAATCTTCAGTACAATAAACACAAATAAATTGTATATAATGTACAAGTACATCGTCCTAGAAGGTCGATTGGTAATTGAAACAAAGCAGAATCAAGACTACTCCATGTTATTTGTCTGTGTTTTTTCTACAACTAACATTCTTGGGCAAAACAAATATAGTTGGCGTCTATTGTTAATTAACAGTTAATCAACTAATAACAAAAAGACTTCATGAAAATAAAGAAAGATTACAAAGAAAAGTGTTATATATTCTTTATTATGAACACGAGAACATGTCTTCGCTTGGACCGAAAACATTATTAATATCAAATACTTAGTTAATTTTGATTCGAGATTTATCCCAACTAGCAAAATTTGGTCATGTAAATATCTTAGGAGTATGTATTTTTTTGTCCTATTGGAATCCTACAAACGTTTACAAAACCGCATTTGGGCGCAGTTTATAGGACCATTATGCCATATAATCATTTTTTTACGGTCCGGTAAAGTGCAATTCGACTTTATAATTATCTTATTAGGTGTTTTTACAAGATATTATTGTTCTATAAAGATCCGGTAAACGCATTGAATAAGCGCGATTAGTCCTCTAACGGTATGACGAGTGCTGCTACTGGTGTAATTGATCCAACAGTTGGCAGCGCGATGCCATTACTAGAGCATTCATTTGATCACTTTTTGTAACGGTGACGTGCTGCAGGTGTCTTAAAAAAATATAATATTTTCAAAGCGTAAGTATTCCACATTCTAATATCTATTTACAATAAGTAAGAACTTTTGTCTTTTGACTGTTGTGTTTAGAAAGCCTACTCAACTTGCGAAATTAATTTTATTGATAAAGTGTTCGATGATAATTAACATATCTTCATGCCCCTTCAAAACTAAACATATTTGTTATTAACTTTATTCGATAATAATTAACAAATACTCATTAAATTATGAGCCGCCATAGGATCTGGATCCCGTGTCATAATATTGCATTATCAAAACTGTTATAAACCAACTTAGTCAGAGTTAAGACTACTACAGGATATACCTACTTTGCCACCATATTTAAGTTTTAGGGTTCTTTTAGAAAATACAAAAGAAAGAACCCCCACATGCCAGTATATGTATGGTAATGTTTTAAACAGAACGAATATTTTCAGAATAGTGTCAGAATTCAGGTTTGGTCCCATAGTAAAAGTTGTTTGTTATCATGAGCACAATCATGTGTTTAGGTATCGGTTACTAATTACCAGTCACCCTATATAGGCACTTACCTAAAAAAAATATTTCAGCGTGTCACATTTGAGCCTGGACTGGAAATGGTTGTAATAATGCATGTCGATGATTTTTTTACCAAAAAGGACTTCCGTAAGCTCAAGTATTCGAAATGGCCATGGAATATGAATATTCACTTAATGAAATCTGAACTATATTTTCCTGTAGGACAGTTTAGCATTATGTTGAATGAAGGTGTGCACCTACTTAATTGCTTACCTTTTTTTTTAGATTCGCTGTAACCAGGAAATTATGCCATACAAAGTAGTACAAACTATAGAGCGAGGCAAATCTCTGCTGTTAGCTGTCCCACAGCAATGGGAACAAAATGGGATCTTATATTGGCCCAGAAAAAACCCCGACAAATTACAAAGGCATGAACATTGTGAACCAGAAGAAAACTGGTCAAAGAAAAACTGTATTTTAAAACGAAATAATATTATAAGTCTTCAAAAGGCAGAATCTTTAATTGATGCAATGTGTCAAAACTCGGACACTGAAACTGAGCCCGACATAAGCGTAAGTCGGGCTCAGTTTCAGAGTCCAAGTACAAGGCAATTTAAATATAAATGTAATGTAATGTTTTAATGTATTGATGTCATCATTAAATGCACTATCACTGCTTCCACTTTTATTTTCATTATCTTCTTGATTATAACAAATATCAGAAGAGTTATCTTCCCAGTCTTCTAGGTCTATATCTATTTTACTTTGTACGGAACCATCACAAACTTCACGAAACTCACGTTTATTCAATAAAAGTATCGACTGGTAATCTGACCCCGATTTCATTTCAAGGTACTTTTTCGAAACTCGTCTTCGATAATTGCCACTACGCTTAAATCTTTTCCATTTGTTTAAATCCATTTCTATTTTCTCTAACAAATCACAAAATGAAAGCAAAATGGATGATTACTCTAGTAATAGCAAAAGTAGGACACATTTAAGTAGAATCATACCTATAAATATCGGAGGGCATGCTAGTTTGGTGCTAACAATCCATTATAAGTCACGACTACGACAAATTGATCCTATAATATCCTTGACCTATAGCAGCTATATCTAAGACGTCTATAGAAGTGCATGTCTTATAGAAGAATGAAACAAGACGTTAACAAGAGCAAACAATCGTATTAAATGCGTTTATAGGACGAAAAGCGACACTTTCCTAATTAGTTTTATAACATGCGCTTATAAGACTGCAACTAATGGTAAGAATCTTATAAAGTAATCCTGTAAACGTTTATAAAATTAATTATAGGATCGTATGTACTTGTAGCACAAATCCTCTTTTTAATCCTCTTTGTTGTAAGAACACTGCCTTAGTCAAAACGTCTATTAGATTCCTAAATGACGTTTATTCTTATAAGTCGGTTACTATAGGAAAATTTTGCTACTTGGGATGTAATTGCATAATTTCTTGTCAAAATACTGCTGCCGCCCCGTCTGGCTTGGGTACTGCAAAGAATAGGTAAAACCTCATCTACACTATCGATAAATGGGGAATAGAATTGGATTATTTCTTAAATGTTTCACATCCATTATGCAATTCCGTTCTACATAAACGACCTAGGATTTAAACTAAAAAACACCACAACAACAATACGTTGTAGTGTAGTGTTTCAAAAGCCATTTATTAAAGCTAGGCTGAAAATCAGAACTTTTTAACGTCATAATTACGTACATAAGACAGTCCCCGAAAAGCCCGCTCTTCACCACTTCCTAGTGCTTTAGCTGGGAAGAAGTGGCGCAACAACCTCCCCAGCAGCACAGCTGTCTGTTCAGTTAGACTTTGATTCTATACAATAATTAGTATAGAAAGTAATTAACATTACGTAACACAACACATTAAATGAAGTTTCATACTTACACCATACGAAAATTATTGTTAGTCCATTCAATTAGACTCAATACACGTCACAGTCAGTACATGTTCCACTGAAAGACTAAGTCCAGTAAAATTCACTGTCCTCTATTTACAGGACTTTCAAACTTAAATAAGCACAAAATTATCCGGAACTGTGTGCATTGTTGCACTTACTATGTGCAACTGAGGCCGCCTCATATCCGCACCGATCAATGGCGCCTAAATTCGTTCAATACCACGTCACTCCTGAACCAATAATATAAACTAAAACATAGTTCAACATGCTGTGCACTTGTTCAAGAGCTACAGCTTCCGTTCTTAGTATTATAATCGTTTTGGATCTGGGTTAAAGCGACGAATGCAATAGGAATTTGTAAATACAGGGTTTTAGTTTAGGCAATTTAATTTTATTTTGTAACATTAACCGTCGTATTTCGCGAGTTTCACACCCCATGCAGTTAACGCCGCTAAGAAAGCTGACCGATAGTTTTTATAAGATATGAGCTATTTACGTAGTTCGTAGAGACTTCACGAAGTTCGGTCTTTTTATATGGTTAAACTCGAATAATAAGTGAAATCGTTCAAACAGAAACATAAAGACTCACAAACATTTTCACCGAAACAGACGCAAAACAGTGGAAAAATAACAATCCAAAAGTTGTTTCAGAAAGTTCAACATACCAGAAAATCCCCTGACCTCTTTGCACAAACATTGAAAGAGTCGGGAAGCAAAAGAAAACGTAAACAAATTCTTGACACTCCAAAGTTTTAGTTAAAACAATTTTAGAATAATCGGTTCGTATTTACTTCGGGCAAATGTAGGTCGTTTATATAAATGTATAGGTGAAATAATTCGTTACTCGGTACATAATCAAGAACTGTTGCTCAAAGAAATAGGAATCGTGTTAAACAATTCTCTGAACTGGTTATTACTTGATTATTATCAATTTTGGCAGCCTTATTAGTAGGTATAAGTCCTTTGAACTATGCTTCCCTGGTCTACGCGAGTCACAACCAGATCTTACCCGCGATCTTGTGAATGTTGTTCTCCCTTAGCTTATTGGTTTCTTAGCTAATCTGTGGCAAATTATTGAATCATCATTATTAATGAAGCAATTTTTGCAATTAGGGGTTAAATTAACCTTGATGATGCTGGCACAGTGGCATGGAGATGGGCACAGACAAAGAGAGTTGCGGATGATTGATGATGATTTATGAGAAACTATATGCTTGAATATGTTAGTACCTAGAGTGAGTGTTACTCTTGTCTGATAATTTTAAGAACGAAGAAAAAACACCAACTCTCAAGTAAAACTCCTACAGGCAGAATTTGTTCTCGACGTAGGCCAAACACAAATTAACGAAGTTTTGAAAAGTGTTCACGTTCTCAACTCCGCCGTTATGAAAACAAACCGTGTTTACTGCCTGCACCCTCTCACAGCCGCTGTTAAGGGCGCTTTAGCTCCACATTATAATATTTCAAGGTTTAAGTATAAACAAAGATTTATGCCTATTTTGGGGTAATAATGGTATTATGTTTCTGTTTGCGCGAAGCAGGTTTTTAAGCCGTGAATGGACGCAATATTTTCTAAACGGTTATAAATCCAATTCGTTGCCACAATAAATTTATGGTATTTAGCCTATATCGCCATATGTTACAAGATGTGCCGAAATAACTCAATGTTTTTGAAATGGCTGCAAAGTTACGGATGTAGAATCCTGATGAAACAATGTTAAAATTGAGATAGCTGTATCTTCTTCTTTTCGTGTGGTTAGTGACTAACCTGGTTTCAGAGTTTTTATGCTGCCCATGGGCCTCTGACTTAGCTTCACATGCTGTTGAGAAATATCTCTTAGACATGCTGGTTTCCTCACGATGTTTTCCTTCACCTATTTTTAAGCAAGTGATAATTATACAATACGCACATGAATCCGTAAAATCAGAGGTGCGTGTCTTGGGTTCGAACTCAAGACCTATGACTTGACAGTCCGACGGTCCCACCACTAGGTTATCACTGCTTAAATAGCTGTATAACTTTAAGTAAGATGCCATAATATGTCAATGCTAAGTCATAAATAAAGTAAGTTCACGGACATTGACATAAAAAGTAGCTTATTTTGGTGCTTGAAAGCAGGCTAATAGATTTATTTATATGTCAAAGTTTTATACAACGTCCTTAGAAGTCATACTTAGCCATAGAGAAATGTCGATTCATGCGAGAAATACTTCATTCAAGGCTAAAATTAACTACACAGCATTGAATAATCAATATTATAGTTCAGTTGCTTATTAGCTTCAATTAAAAATAAGGCTAAGTGAAAAGTTATTAGGTAGCGAAGCAATGTATTTCAAAGTGGCGCATAAAGAACCCTATAACAATAGAAATAAGGGTGAATTAGGGTGAAAGAGGGTGGAAATAAAAGTGAAAATTAATTGCAGGGGTGTAATAATTAAAAAAACGTGACATTGCTACTGAAATGTGAAGTTAATAAAAATTGTTGTTTGGTTCATTAACGGAATGGGGTGAATTCGAGGAAAAGGTACCTACCTACTGTATTTTGTGTTTCAGTTTTGAATTAATAAAAAAGGAGTATAATTATTTTCTTTTATGCCTTTAGTACATAAATGTCGACGAATTTTTTTTTCGATTGTCGACTTTGGCATTTATTATTTTTAATTAATTGTATTATTTTATTCTTGGAAATAGAAATGACACCAATTAAAGGAATCTTTGATGTTAACAGGTAATACAGCAGTAAATTATTATACAACTAACTATGTGGAATAGGGAACTTGGAACTAAATTTAATTCTTTGATTATTTGCAACAAACTTTGAATTTAAACTTTATAAATGTACTACGAGAGTCTACATAGATATTGCGGGCATTTGGCCAATCGACTAGGATCTACATTAGCGAGCGTTTACACGCGATTAGTACTAGAACAGTCATAATAATATCTACTTGAAATGATTGATACAGATACTAAGCAAAATCACATTTATAAATTACTTCAATTCAGATTTGTAAAATGTATCTATGTTAAATTACCCTGTTATTATTGTCCGTGACTTTACTTAATAGGTACATTTTATCTGTCTTGGACCTATTAATGGGTAGTTCATTCAATCAACAAGGAATTGTTAAACTTTCACACAGCATTTCAACTCTTCTTCTTCGTGTGGTTAGTGAATAACCTGGTGTCAGAGTTTTAATGCTGCCCATGGGCCTCTGACTTAGCATCACATGCTTTTGAGAAATATAACACAACAACAAACATAATACAACTGTAGGAAGTTCTATAAAAGTCCAACAAACGTCCAGATCCGACGATCTTCTAAGCATAGTTTAATTACCCGTCAGTCAATAGAAGCTCCAGTCCCATTCTAAAACTAGCTTTAACCTTGAACAGTGCTTCATCTTCAGTTACAATGGGTTACAACAAGATCGATCAGTTTTTTCTTTCATGTCAGAGGTCAGTGTTAACACCTCAGTAAACACGGCGCTAATGGAATGCAAATGTTCGAAAATAGCGATTGACAACCGACCATTGTACTGTTTACGTGTCAGAACCGCTAATTGTTTATGATGCCCTGGTATCGAGATTGTTACGAAACAATTGACGGACGGGATAGTTGTGGCATTTTGAGTCGGAAGCTGTGTGTTTCGCCTATCTAGATTAGGGTAGTCTAGATTATAAAGCACTCACTCAGAAAGAACATAAATAAATAAATAGTAAAATGTTTTTTTTTAGAGCTTTTACAATATATGCAATAAAATTGTAAATAGTGTGGTGTGTGTGTGTGCGTGTATGTGTATGTGTGTGTCAGTTTACCTACATTTCTATTTCACTAACACGAGTATTGATACTTAAGTAGGTTTTCCGTCTGTTGGTAATTAAATGTCTGAAGAATATGACAATTCTACGACAGTACTAGAATTACGTAGCGTGGGTACTAACGGACCAACAATTTTTGTTATTTGTGAATGCAGCACGCGCGCACTTCGTTCACACGGATCGAATTGGGTGTTAAATGTTATAACTGAACTAGGTCGTAACGTGCAACTCCCACTCCATTTACGGAACAAAGAAAATTGCAGCTCCATTTTTAGCAGAACTGCAATTCACTGTTGAAATGTAACGAAGAACAGTAGGAACAAATTAATTCGTTTGTTGGTTTGACGTCATAGCACATACATTTATTTTTAGTGGATCATTAACACACATTGACTAACTCTATAATGTCTAGTATTAAACGTAAAGGTTAGCCGAAATGGGGACACTTGATTTTGGTATTAACTAATACCTACTTGTCGATCGATACAATGCTGTAGATGACGTAAATAAAGGTGTTTGCTTCACAGGCGCGTCGGTCAATATTGAGCAAGATCGAACGCCTCCCCTAGCCCTTAGGTTATGGCATGTTTGTTCATATAAATTGCGATGGGGTATACAACTTGTAAGGAGGAATTTTTCCACGTTATGTAAGTGGTTTTACTCTTCTTATGTAACTTAAAACGTGAGGTTTGCCATAGTTCAAAAGTGTAGTTAGTTTGTTTAGGTAGTGTTGTAACAGGCCACAACAACCGAAACTAACCTCCGGTTGGCCTAACCATAGCGATGAAACAACTAAGTAAGTAATTTAAATGAATAAATAGGCTTTTATAAACATTGAGTTGGTTACTACGCTCGAATATGGGGTCCATTAAATTAGCGAGGAGAGGACTTTGCTGTACAGTGGGACAATAATAGGCTGGTATCATTAAGAAGTATATTTTCTTATCTTTCTTTTACAATATTTATGAGCTGTATCAACTCTTTATTGAAAATATCAACATAATTCTCACAATCGTGCCAGACACAATTCACAACGTATTTTCATAAAATAATGATATACAAAATAATTGTTCCGATAAGCCGGTGAAATCCGGTCGCTGCCACGCCGGACGTCCGGATCGGAACGATACCGTGCGGACCGGCGCGGAACGGAAGCGAAAATCACTGCGCCGCGATCACGCTTTCCGGTTAAAGCGAAATGAGCGAAACAAGCTATTATCGGGAGTGAGTACCGGGGTTTACATAACTTTACACGCCGATAATGTATTGTGCTTCAGTAGTTATGTTCCAGTTGAGATAATGACGCAAGCTTTACTCCGCGACGTTCATTGTGTTTCATGAATTTCTTTTTGTTGAAAAAAAGGGAAGGCATTTTCAAATCATCAAACCATTGAATTCACTTCAACCAATCTGCCTATTCCCAACTATGTTGGGGTCAGCTTCCAGTCTAACCGGATGCAGCTGAATACCAGTATTTTACATGGAGCGACTGCCTATCTGAAATCCACAAACCCAGTAACTGGGTAACACAACACCCCTTGGTAAGACTGGCTGTCAGACTTTCGGGCTTTTGACTACCCGTAACGACTGTCAAAGATCCACGAATAACAGCCGGGACCAACGGCTTAACGTGCTTTCCGAGGCACGGAGGAGTCTCGATATCTAAAGATGGTCACCCATCCACAGACCAACCCCGGCAAGCGTAGCTTCACCTGAAAGATCAATCCGGGTTAAGCTACGAATCTATTGGATTCACCTACATCAACATATTTTTGTTTTTGCTATCGTTTATCTAATGGAAAATTAATCGACATTTGTAAAATGAAAATGCACTTTAGCATCTGCCAGGGTCGAGTCTAATTTCTATTTGCGAATCATGACAATGCTCGAGTATTGATAGACTCTTGTAATCCATAGACACTGTTAGTTTAGTGTATACATGAAGCCATGGGCACGTACGACATGGAAAGTGCAAATGGATTTATATTGTTGACACCCGTTGATCGAACTTTTAATACCTGTAGTGAATGTTTTTGGTGGATGGGAAGTGGTTCACGAATATAAAACGCAGACATTTCTATAATCACCACACTTGGGGTACGGATTGCTAATCAATTATGTTCTTAAAAGCAAACAAAAGTAGTTGGAATAAGCAACAGAAAGAGAACACCAACAGTAGCAACTAGCTTCATCTTTCTGACAAGTGACTGACTTTTTGAAAAGTGCCTGTAATTGGTTTATTTGAAATAAATTCTCCTGCTCTTATCCCAATTTATTTGGGGTCGGTGCAACATGCCTTTTTCTTCCATACTTCTTCTCTATTAGTCGTCATCTCGATAGTCAGCTTTTTTTTCATTCCTTTCTAGCCATATCATCTTTCACACAATCCATCCATCGTTTCTTTGGTCTTCCTCTACTAGTATAGCCATCCACATTCATGCTCACAACTTTCATGAGAACATTTTCCTCATTCCTCCGCATAACATGCCCATACCATGACAACCGATTTCCTCACAACTTTTCTGTCACCGGTGTCACTTTCAGACTTCATCTTATTTGCACAATTAAATACATGTTAGATCTAAATACCTACATGTTAGATCAAGAATACATTTTAGTTTCAATTGATTTCTTTCATTTCTATTCGATCTCAAGATATTGTTGTTCGTTGTCGTTCTGCCAAGACTCACACTAACCCCGTTTTATTTCGCATTCAAACAGCGACTCTCGCAAATAAATCGTAAAATAAACTGGCAGATAAAATGCAACAGTTACTTTCAATATTGTTTTGAGTTTCCGCAAACCACCTATAAATATAAATTCTTCCGTCAACGATTTTGTATCAAATGATTTAGTTATGGTACAGGGTCGAATGGAGACGGGGTAGTCAAAACATAACTGTAGAAACCCTAATGCAGTCAGCCATAAAAGCGACAATTATCGTAAATAATATCTGGATCCTGATCGATTCCATTTATACTTGTAATTAAATAATTATAATTTATATTTAATTATTTCAAAACACTATCAGACGGCAGGCCAACTGTTGCTGTCAAGAACCTTTACAAATCTCATCCAAAAATAACTTTTCTTCTAACTAGAACGCTTTGTTAACCTTCTTCACTGCCCCGACTCATATTTCTATTATTTCTTGTTCATAGGTTTTTCTACTTTCTTTATTAAACCATTAGATGTTCGCCTATGAGAAACCGTTTGCTTATAAGAGCTCAATGATTTTTACGTTTATATTTGTTGTCGTTTCGAGAGAATTTTCTTATGAGCCTATGGGCTTCGTTCGACATTTGAGGGGTTAAATACTTCATCCGCGAACCAGTCTTCTCTCTTCTGTATGGCAACGCTTGACAGTTTGTACAATATATTCTACTTTGAAGTGCGCGTAGTGCCCTACGCGTAGTCCGTAGAGAGCATTCACTCCGACTTCAGAGTTATAGTTGAGACACATTCAATGCCTGGAAGTAGGTGAGAAATGGATAGACGATCGTATAGTAAATCAGAATAATATAATTAATTTTATTTATCTTATAACTACATCACTCATGTGCCCACTGCTGGCCAGTGAACATTATTGTACAAAATACATACAAGATGAAATGCATAAACCATACGCGCACCTACGTATATACCACTCGCATTCAGTAATCGACACTCAAAAATGCAATAGAGAAGCTTCTCAAACATATATTCGTTATTAATCCTGCTATAGAATTGCAAGCTGAAATTGGAGGCAATACCAAATTCCATTAGGTTTAAACATGCAAGCAAGGATGCTGTCCACTGCTGTCACAGTGTAGAACTATTCATGAAACTAGTTTACTCGACACCTAAATGAACACCTGTTATCCCCAAAGGTTAGCAGAAGTGTTCTAAGTGTCTAACATATTTATCCTGGTATGTATCGTTCCCTGGTAGCCGGTGAGAGTTGGTTAGGATATGATCATATAATTTGAATAAAAAACCAACTTGACCAAAACGCGAAATCTGTAAACATTTACATGTATTTAATTGTTTCTTTCATCCGCCATAATGCTACGATTTCGAGAGTCATTTAAACAGATTCCACAAAGGTGGTTTACGAGCTGTGAAGAGTTGGCGCTTCGAGCCGCGTGATGCTCAAAAGACCGAATGGAAAATGGCACAATAAAAAACAATTCTTTTGTTTGAATGACTTGTACAGTATTGCAGAAGATTTTCGATATAAAAGTATTGTGCCATTTGGTTTTAGCCGTTTAACTGTTACTGCGTTGCCAAGTTTTATGTTTCCTAGATAAACTGAGTGTTAACAAGTATTCTTTTAAATACGTAAATGTGACTTTAGTAAAGATTCAAAGAGGCAATCAATCTGCCTCGCCTTTTCCCAACTATGTTGGGGTCGGTTTCCAGTCATTCTAGATGCAGCTGAATATCAGTATTTTATATGGAGCGTCTGCCTATCTGACCTTCACAACTCAGTAACTGAGTAGACTTCCGGGCTTTTGATAACCCGCAACTACTGTCGAAGATCCAGAATTACAGTCGGGATCAAGGGCTTAACTTGCTTTCACGGAGGAGTCTTGATATATAACGTTGGTCACCCATCCATGGAACAACCCCAGCCAGGGTAGCTTAACCTGATGAATCAACACGTGCGGCTACTAATACTTAGCAACGAGCTCCAAAGATTTAAAGCAATAGTTATTAAATAAGTACCTTGTTCTGACTTTTAGCCAGGTATTTCTATCTACAATAAGTGTTAGAACTTGTTCTTGAGATAAACACAGTTACAATCTGTAACTCCTATATTTTTTTTTGTTGAAGCTAAGTGTATACAGATGATCACATTTCTACCTTGCGGCTAATAAGCCATTTTATGCTCTAACTTTGCCTATTTCTGGGCAGTTTATAATAAAGCAAAAAAAAATGTGTCGAAGTTTCCAAGTATAGGGCACAGGCTTATTTTTCAAAATAAATTAGAATTAAAACGTCTGCCTGAAAAGATTTAATTAAATCTTGTTTTATTATTAAGTTTTATTATTTATTTCAAGGAAATTATTTATAATATATTTTATTCAGATTTAATTATTAGTTTTGTAGTGATATTTAAAGCGACTGCCACTACTAGTTCATTATGAACAGGTGTTCAACTTTTAATCTTCAGAAGTATGTCATCCTAGTACCACTCGATGGGTTCCACTATTTTTAGATAAGAGAAAATTGTGAAGTAGGCATGTAGGGTTTTATCTAAAACGTTATCTTTTCAAGCGTGTGGCGGAAAAATCGACACAACACTGATTGGTTATTCTGGAAAAAAATCTATTACTAAATGTTAATCTTCCATCTGTTCAATATGATGAGCCATATACCTGCTAAACTTGATGGTCTAATGAAACCACACTAATATTGATAAGCCGAAAGTTTGTGAGTGTGTGTTTGTTGTCACGCTAAAACGGCTGAACGGATCTGGATGTAGTTTGTCACACATATACCTAATTCATAGCCTAGATTAACACATAGGATACTTTAGATCCCGGAAATTAATTATGTTTCCCGTGGGATAATTTTCGAAACCCACGTGGCCGAAGCACACTTACTGGCTTCTGGTAGCGACCAGAAGCCAGTAAGTGTATGAATAAAACAACTTGATGATTTAGATTAGATAGCATTAGATTTACATTACCTAATGTTAAAAGTAGCGATTGTGACATCATATTGAACGGAGAGAAGCTGGAATGTATTAAGCAGACGGTTTTCCTGGGAATCACGCTAGACGACAAGTTGCAATGGGGTCCCCACATAACAACTCTTGCGGGACGGCATAGTTCGGCCGCTTATGCTGTTAGAAAGATAAGGCAGATGACAGACGTAGAAACCGCGCGTTTGGTCTATTTTAGTTACTTCCACAGCATTATGTCGTATGGCATTTTACTGTGGGGTCGGGCTGCTGACATTGAATCCATTTTTATTTTGCAAAAGCGAGCGATCAGAGCCATTTACAATCTTCGTCGTCGCGAATCGCTTAGGGAACTATTTAAAAGGATTAATATTATGACGGTTCCTTGCCAATTCATTTATGAAAATATTATGTATGTAAGAAAAAATAGACATCTTTTTAATAAAATAAGTGATAGGCATAACTTTAATACTAGAAACAAAGATAAAATAGTTCAACCATTTTTCAGATTGTCCAAAGTACATACATCTTTTATGGGGTTCTGTGTTAAATGTTACAACAAAATACCTTGTGACATACTGCAATTAAATGAAAGAAAATTTAAAACTCATATTAAAAGTACACTTTGTAAACAAGCTTATTACAAATTAGAGGATTATATCAAAGATAAGGATGCTTGGAAACATGCTGGTCCTGCTCCACAGGACAATCTAGTGTCTAGACAAAATCAAACTGGTTGCTAAGTAAATTAGGTAATAATTTATAATTTGTACCATATTATTTTATTATATTGGAATAACATCTCACACATTGATTAATTAATTATTGTTAACTTTTAGAATGTTTGTAAATATGTGAGCACCATGTACTTATGACATAATTAAGTTTATTTTCCACTGCTACATGCGTTTTTCTTTTCACCTTTTTGGTGTATTGTTTTTATTCTAGGTGCATCGTCTTCACATATTATAATATAGTCATTGACTGCCACGCAGCAGACACAATAGAAAAACTATTGTTTGTCGGACACACGGTGACCGCGTTGGCGTTCAACGTGTTAATATATTATAATACATGTATACAAAACATTGTGAAACATTTTAAAAGAGTAACGGTGGAGTTTCTTGCCCATTCTTCTCCACACGAAACTACCTTTTGGAAGGGGCGACTAGAATCAATTCTATTTCTTGTTAATTTTTGACGTTCAAAAGTGCCTTTCAAACGTTGAAAAACCAAATAGAAGGATCCTATTCAAAAAAAAAATAAAAAACGTCAAAATATTTATTTCGAATAGGCACAACTATTCGAAATAAATATTTTGACGTTTTTTTTTTTTTTTTTGAATAGGATCCTTCTATTTGGTTTTTAAAAAGAATGACAGAAAATGCCGATAGTCCTAAACTGTTTTTATATAATTCACTGTTGCGTGATGTTAGCGGCTTTCAGCCTAATACCTAATAGGTACTTACATTTTTAAACATACAAATGATTTAATAAATAAATAAAAAAATAAATTCATTTATTTCAGGCACATGCCCTACGATAAGAATTATTAACAATAAAAATGATGGTTTTAAAAAAATTAAATAACCCAGAATTAATTATTTGCCGAAATATTGACAGCCATATACAAAGCAATAATTACCTCCATAAATAATCATTTATAACCGGAAACACGAACGAGGCAAGTTAATAAAAGGCTTATAAAATGTGGAACACTGGTGGTATAACCTTGGCAGATCCCTGTTTCAGGAAACATGCCAAAAAAAAACTCCATGACATTATTTCCCTAATAAATAATAACATCGTCCCACTCACTTGACCTCGAGACAATCGTGATACAAGCCATTAAACACTGATACTCTCTCTCCATGACAACAGTGAGCTCACCGAGCTCAGTGAGCCAAGTGAGCCACGCTGATGGCTCGTAAAAGAATGGAATATGCACACTAAACGAGTCGTAACTTAGTTTACACGTTATTAGACTCAAATAGTTACGTCATTGAATACAATATGCAGCCTATAACATTCCCATAGCTCAAAGAGATGTCAGCATATGAAGGGGCCCCTCAGGGCCAAGCCTGCCGGGTAAGCGGGATTGTGGCTACGGAAGGAACATGGATGGGTTTTGATGATTTCCCAGCCTTAAAAAAAAAATTGGATACAATATGCAGCCTATAACATTCCCATAGCTGGGACCCAGGTATTTTGTCTGTGAGGGAGGCCGTAATCCACCACGCCTGCCAAGTGCGGGGTGGTAGATCACATGTCTTCGATTTTTTGGTTCTAGGATAATATGCCGGTTTCCTCATGATGTTTTCCTTCACCGTTTTGAGACAAGTCGTGATGAAACAATTATAGATAGTAAACTGCCTGTCTCGATTCGAATCTATGACCTAGCTACTAGTATAACTCGTAAGGTGCAGCTATTACCACTGCGCCACTGCACACTGCTCATTATACCAATGGGTAATTGTTTATTTATTAACAGATTTTTTTTTCATGGCATTTTAAGACACAAGCGTTTAAGACTAGTATCGAATGTCTTTTATAACTTAAGAAAAAAATAGTATCTATTAATTACTGATTTCAGTTGATGTATGCGAGACCGGAAAATCATATACATATCTATAGTTTACTTAAGTCTACAAAATTACGATTTATATTAACAGGGAACAAGAGATCATTATTTTTTTACTTATAGCAAAGCTTAAAAGAAATTGATAAAGATATTCCAGGTCTTACCAAGTCCTATCTGACTTCTACTCAGCCCTCAGGGACCTAAGCTCAGAGCTATGCAACGCTGCTGTGCATCCAATTAACGTAATTCCTAATCGCCTTAGCATTGTCAGGAGACCGAAGGAGGTCCCTCGAGCTGGGAGCAGCTCATTGCATTGTATTGTATAACAAGGCTTTATTTACATTTTACTACGTAAACTTTTGTGGTAGAATTGGAGGCTGAGTTTTGCTGTATAGTCCTAATTAACACCTAAATTACCCCAAATAAAGTTTTCTAACTACGTATTGTTCTGGCTTCATGGTCGCTAGAAACTGTTTAAAACTAACGAAATATCTCGTTTACTACAAGATAGTTAGTTTTAAACAGTTTATATAGAGTACAAATAGGCTTATTGTCGATAGGTATAAACTGAAGCCACAATGTCAAAGATTATGTTAACGCGCCCTAAATTTCTTGTCCTACCAGCTAAGATATTTCATAGCAAAGAATTACCAAAACGCAATATCAAGCATTAATAATTTACAAGGGTGATCGATCAAATATACCCTTATGTCTACTGTGACATGAATACGGCGCGATAAATCAGCGTCAAATCATTTCCATCGACGCGCGAACACGTTCAAAACTAAGGGGTGTCATTTAAGCTATCACCAATTTAATTAGTTTTGTGTTTCTTAAATAATAGGGTTTGTCCTCAAAATAGTAGATCTGTCACCAAAATGTAGTCACCAAACAATGCAAATCAGTTCCACAATAAATCACCTAAAATCCTGAGATATAAGGTCTAGTACCAAATAAATGTTTTTGTATGTATTATAAAAGGTGTGTCCTAGTAAGTATTTAAGCAAACTAATTTAAAGAGATCACCAATAAATCTCACCATTTCCGAGAAAAATGACTTTTCCTAACTTAACCTCAAAACACTCAAAAGTTGCTCAAAAAGCGTAGTCTGAGCCCCGCTTCGCGGGGCTCAATGGTTTAAAAAAAAATAACCACGAAGGGGATGGCGGGATCTTTCAGACCCCGCCATCCCCTTCTAGCCTAACCTGTCCGAGTCGGGGTAGGGCAAGGCGGTTTTGGATATTTTTCGGATATTCACAACACTTGCACTTCACTACACTCTTCAGACACAGAAGCATAGGGCTTCGGAGACGCCATATTTGGTGACAGATCTACCATTCTGAGCACAGAGCTATTATTTAAGTAACAAAACTGTTATTATAAGAACGAAGTTTATATTCATGTAATGCAATATAATTTTATTGGTTATCGATCTCTTATTTTACACTTATATTAACATTAATTTGATAATTCATACTTGGGAACAATTTTTGTTTATCTGAGAACGAAAATATTTCGTGGCGATAGATCTATTTATTAGGTGATACAACTTGATGACAAATATAAATTTTGGTGATAGAAAATATAGTTCCCAAAACTAAGTGGTTCCGAATGATGCCTGATATGTACTGCGTGTTGGTCCAACTAAACGTTTAATTGAATGTTAACTAGTGGATGAGTAATGGATTTTGGGAATATCGGGTGTTAAGTAGAATCATTTAACTAAATACGAATCTTCACATAATTGTGATCCTATTGGAAAAAGAAACCGCTTGACAAAACACTTTTAGAAGTTCATTAACGTACTGAGCATAAACAGTACCTAAAAGATGTCGTCGAATCGAAAACAAGCAGTTTATTATCGAATGTTTTAAACTATCGGCTAACGTCACATAATTTGTTACCTGTACCGTTTACATAACTAAATAATCCACTAATCCCACTTCACAATACACGTGCCATACAAACAAACAACTTGTGTAATAATTGTTTGTCTTAGTACCACATTAAGGCACAGGGTTCATTGGGACTCACGACCTCTTAATCACGGGTTAACTCCCTAACTGACGCGACTATTGTCACGGTCTGTCCCTTGTCAAACGTGGGTTAAGACATGTGTCGCACAGTATCGGGTGATATCTCGTGACACGTGCAGATGGAGTATTTTTGGCTACAGTATGAGCGCGAGTAGCCATACGGATTTATGTAACGTGTTTGTGTAACTCATTCACTTTGTCGAGACACTGGGTTGGACAGCCGATCACAACAGTGCACGTGAGGCTGGCTTGACCGACAGCCATGAGGCCGGGACTCCACCAAAGCAGAGATGTGTGCGGTGAGCTGTATGCTGTGCGAGAAGAGATGTTTTTCAGCTCGGGTGTGAAGCTGCATCAACAAACGTCAGAAATAAAGATAAAATATTTCAAATAACTGTACCATTAAAAGATGTACCAGAGAAAGTATTAACCAGCAATTTAATTACTAAAAAAAAGAAAATATTAATAAAACACTAAAACTATCACCACTGGCAACACTGAAAAAGAAAATGGCGGCAAAGGTTCCAAAATTCCGCAGAAAACATTGTCAACTATAAGCGTTGAGTGCTCAGTACGCGCACTCACTGCACGCCGCTCACATCTCCGCTTCCATCGCGCCATACAAGTATTACACATCTCCGCACAGCGATCTCCACTGAAGCTGAGCGGAGAGATGTGGCAATAACACAATTCTATTGGTTGTTTCAAAACATCTCCTCTCCGCTCATCTCGTCTCCGCTTTGGTGGAGTCCCGGCCTGAAGGTCACGAGAATCCGCTGGATGAAAGAAGCATAGGACCGATCGTTGTGGCGAGGCCTATGTCGTGAAGATACAGACAATCATTCGTCAATCTCGTGCATCATCGTCGAATAGAAATTTGATTGTTTCTCCAACAGTCGGGTGTTAAACGCCAAGGACTTATCTGTTATGTGTGGTGGACTTGCATAGTGTCGTGTGTGAAGGTGCTAACTTTACTTGCATGACGTAGCCCCCTTTTTTTTTTTTTTAAGGCTGGGAACTCATCCAATGACTGCTCCCGCTCTGGGTGGAGCGGAAGGGAGTTGCAGACTCTTACTGACTAAAACCCATGAAAAAGTCATGACGTAGCCCCTTTGCGCTAGCGTATGTTTGTGTGTGCGCCTTTAACGAGCTATTTCCAGTTTGTTGACGTGTAGTACTCGTAAATGAGCAGAACCGATCTGTACGCTTTATTACACAATGAACCGACGAATTTGTGGTGTTTTTGGGTAAAGTATATGTAAACCTTTGTCTTATTGTCCGTCTATTCGAATCATAACTGTCACTTTTTACTCATTTTAAAGTTGTACGAAATGCTTTAACCTATGTCATCGTTTATTTTGCCATTTTTTTTTAATTTTTCTGAAACTTGTTTTTTTTGTCGCCAACCAATCAGCTTGTACTGTTTTTAATCCTAAAAGAAAAACTGGGAAGTTATTTTATTGCTTAAGGTTAACTAATCTCTGTGGGTATCAAAATAAGCCTCTACTTATTTCGTATCGGCAAACTATCTGAGGATATCTCATGCCATTTTGGAAAAAAACTAATTTGGTAGTGAGGTATTTATATTATAATTTGGAATAGTTATTCCAATTAAATATGTCACAATATGCAGATGCTATCCTAATTATAATGATACCAATGGGATTTATTTTACTAATTCACATCTGTGATGCAAAAAAAAATACGCTACAAATAGCTTTCCAGCGCAATTTTTTAAATCTCTCACGGGACCCAGAGGAAAACAATTTTTTTTCCGGGAAACTGCAAAAACTGCTTCAGTATATACAATATATTTTTCAAACTTCACGTTCGCAAGCAAAGGCGGTGCGCTCCGCTAGCGTATTTTAATTATAAAATTTTGTTATTTTCAGTCAAGTATGTCGATTGCTGGAACATTTTACGGCTTGCTCGAAACATTAATTAACGCGTTTGAAATAGTTTTTATGAAACAATTTTTAGCGTACTCGCCCGAAATCTTATTTGATGTTTAAGTACAAATTAATTGTGTTCGATTTAAACATACTAACGTTAAGTACCTGAGTCTGCAACGTTTTAATATGCAACCTCCGCGAGACCTTTTTATGTCGACGGTATAATTACCAGACTATCAGTAATTTGCATTTAGAAGAAACACAGTTCGACTTGGCTGAAGGGTTGACATGGCAATAGTCATCATGTAATAGCGTTAAACGATTCCGTAATCGACGAAGCCCGAGCCTGCGAAACATGATGTAGCTACAAAGCAACCACTGAAGCGTGAGATGTTGCTTATCTATGCAGAACCGCGATTTCACATCGATAAAGTCGCAACATCGTCGATACTTTAAGTAGCTTGTTTGTTATGGCCCGAAATAAGCATTTTTTAAATCAATATCGGCCGCGTTTAATGCTTGTAACCCGATGAGCAAACGGCAGACTGTACAAAGGCTCACCACACAGGGTTGCCATGCGTTGCGTAGGGGTTGTTTGAGCATCACTGCGGGTTGCGAGGGCCTACCGTTCGGTAGGCTTTTCGGCGGCGTGCGCTCTGGCCAGCACCCCTCCTTGGGAGTTGGAGGCGTGGGTGCTCGCCAGAGTGTACGAATGGAAGGCGCGCCGGAAAGCGCTCGGGGAGCGCCCCGTCGCGGAGGAGCGGGAGGCCGTGCGGAGGGAGGCGAGGGACGCCATTGTGGTCCATTGGACGCAGGACCTCGCCTCCGCCACCTTTGGCCGCCGAACCCTGGACGCGCTCGGTCCGGTCCTGCGGGACTGGCTCGAGTGGCGACACGGTTTCCTCTCCTTCCGTCTGGTGCAGGTGCTGTCAGGACACGGCTGTTTTGGCTCGTATCTGCACCGGATCGGGAGGGAGGAGACTGCGGCGTGCCACGACTGCGGCGCGGCGGAGGACAACGCGCAGCTCACCCTCGAGGTGTGCCCAGCTTGGTCCGAGAAGCGCCGCAGTCTCACTGCGGAGATCGGACAGGACCTCTCACTGCCCGGCGTGGTCAAATCCATGCTGGAGAGTGAGAGTTCCTGGGCAGCGGTCGCCTCCTTCTGCGAGGATGTCATCTCGCAAAAGGAGACGGCAGAGCGCGCGCGTGAGGAAGACCCTCTCGCTGCGCCGCTCCGGAGACGAAGGAGAGGTCGGAGAAGAGGTCGTCTTCTCCCTCCTCCTGGTGGTGACAGGCGGGCGACCGGCACGGGGGTGCCTCCGCCCGCATTGCACTCGTCACCACCTTCGTCAGTCATTCCCGGCCCTCTCCCTACGGGGAGGGCGTGATGG
This sequence comes from Hyppa rectilinea, assembly GCA_951799385.1. Taxonomy (NCBI): domain Eukaryota; kingdom Metazoa; phylum Arthropoda; class Insecta; order Lepidoptera; family Noctuidae; genus Hyppa; species Hyppa rectilinea. The sequence continues at coordinate 1,349,247 of OX637309.1, read as the reverse complement.
GTTGGGTGGGTGTTCGTCGGAGGAGGACTGGACGCAAAGGCTGCGCCGATCTCCCAGGCCTCCTCCACTCAGACGATGCGGGAATGCCGCTGGGTCTTTTTAGTGGGTATACCGGGCTTAGCTCGGGGAGTCCCACATAGCCCCCCGCTCCCCCGAGCGGGAGGTATGCGTAATGCATTTTTCCCAGCGCAAAAAAAAAAAAAAAAAAAAAGGGGTTGTTTGAGCATCGCTTATCAGCTGGCCGCAGTCGAGTGTTTGTGCCTTTTGTTTTGTGATACGCCTTACTAAGTGACGATTATGAGAAAGCAGACAAGTTTGATGCGTGAGGCGAATATCTAACGGTCGCTGCCATGGGTACCACATGGGGCCACATATTCACGGTGGTTTTGGTTCATTCAGTAAAGATGCTGCAGAAGTTTAGTTCACATATCTGTGAAAATAGCTCATGGCTTCATGAAGGTATTGTTGAGAATGCTCATCTATACTAATATTGTAACGAGTAAAGATTTGTATGTATGTTTGTAACGAATAAACTAAAAACTACTGAATGGATCTGGATGAAACTTGGCACAAAGATAGATTATAGTCTGGAATAGCATCCCGGCAAAGATACGGTTTTCGTGGGACAATTTCCTAAACACGCGGGCGAAGCCGCTGATAAACGCTAGTATCTTTAAATTATTATTATTATATTTGTTTAAACCCCTTTGAATCCCCCCCACCCCGCTTATGAATAAACGCGGAGAAGTTTAATCCTTGAATAATGTGTTGTATATCTGAAGGTTAAATATTTTTCTGTTACTTTACTCCACGTTTAAATAAAGCGTTAGAGCTATATGTAGATAATCTACTTTTTAACTATGGTATCCTCACTAAAATCTTACAACTTAATTTAAATTCCAAGCTTAAAATAGTATTAAGCGGGTTTGTCCGAAAGGGTTACCGCTACCCCGGAACATAAAGGGCTACGGAAGGAACATGGATGGGTTTTAGTCAGTAAGAGTCTGACACTCCCTTCCGCTCCACCCAGAGCGGGAGCAGTCATTGGATGATTTCCCAGCATTAAAAAAAAAAAAAAAGCTTGAAATAGTAAGCGGCTTTTAACTAGCCTTATGAGCACTTCACCCCGCGATGTGCAGAAACGTGAAAGAATAACGATATTTGTGCAGCATCCCACTCTGTTTACATATACTCTGTTGACATAGCGCCTCTTATGCTCGCAGCATCCCGCGAGATTGTTGAGCACTCTTCATATACACGGTGAATAAACTTTTGTATAAAATGGAAGGTATTTTTTTTGTTACAGCAGCATTTTTTCTTGCCTATCAATCTTCCTCGCCTTTTCCCAACTTTATTGGGGTCGGCTTCTAGTCTAACCGGATACAGCTGAATACCAGTATTTTACATGGAGTGAATGCGTATCTGACCTCCACAATCGAGTAACTGGGTGAAACAAGACTAATAGTCAGTCTTTCTGACTTCTGACGACCCGTAACGGCTGTTAAAGATGTCAATCTTTGACATGAATGACAGCCGGGACCAATGGCTTAACCTGCTTTACGAGCCACGGAGGAGTCTCGGCATGTGAAGATAATCACCCATCCACGGACCGACCCCGACAAGCGTATCTTAACCTGATGAATCGACCCCTGCAGCCACGAGTCGTTCTTGTGAACTAATGTATCACACAAAGTTTCAACAGTGTTTTGTCGTTTAAAAAACAAAACTATGATTAAACCGATCTTATACCAAATTGTTTTACGAGTGTTCATTTGATTTCAATTGGGTTATCGTTTCCTCTACATCTCAAATATCGTATTGCCAAACTTTTGAAAAGATTCGCCAAATAAGATTGGTAAAGTGGGTCGCTCGACTTATTTCGCTAAACTTCGATAAGTGATCGCTTCCACTGCTACTGCCGATAGCGAACCGAGTCAAATGTAGCTCTCCTAACATCTTGAAATCAAACTCACAGTGATATCAGATATTTTCTATAGTCAATGCAGCAGTATTTAGAAGCAAAATAAACACAACTGTCAGTTACAGTAAGTTTTATCTAAGACGGCATATTTCTTAGAACTAGGTTCCTCCTGTCCTGACTTCTAATTTATTGGTAGACGTCACACACACACACACACACACACACAGTACGTCATAGCATTTCATGAAAACCATCCGTGAGAGCTAGTTTCAGCGTTGGTTGCCTGATTTTCCAAATACTTTTTTACAGAGTATAATCTGACAAGCAAAAAGCGAGATATTGAAATATTCATACGATAACACACAGCTAAATCCATCTCAACAAACGCGCAAACATCTTTAAAACAATAAAGGGTCCACAGCCACATGGCGGTCGGCCTCATTTAATCCCACTAATGACTCGTAACACGCACTGCACATGCATTTGCGGCCACGCTGTTAAAACGCCAGCGCACGCCAGTAAAACGCCCGTAATACGCGAGTAAAACGCAAATGTTGAGCGCGGTGTTAGTTAGTAGACCATTAGGGTTGATTTCAGTCGCTTTGTGTTAACGTTAACTTTTACGCTTTAAAATGTATATTTCATAAATATTAATTCATTTTAAAGCTGTATGCTTTGGGTTTCGTTTTAAGTGTGTAATGTAATAATGGTACGGAGGAGCTCGTGGCTAAGTACTAACAGCCGCACAGGTCGATCCACCAGGTTAAGCTACGCTTACTGGGGTTGGCCGTGGATGGGTGACCATCTTTACATACCGAGACTCCTCCGTGTCTCGGAAAGCACGTTAAGCCGTTGGTCCCGGCTGTCATTTGTGCATCTTTGACAGTCGTTACGGGTCGTCAGAAGCCCGAAAATCTGACAGCCAGTCTTACCAAGGGGTATCGTAATGCCCAGTTACTGGGTTGTAGAGGTCAGATAGGCAGTCGCTCCATGTAAAATACTGGTATTCAGCTGCATCCGGTTAGACTGGAAGCCGACCCCAACATAGTTGGGAAAAGGTTAGGCAGATGATGAATGTAATTATGGTACGATGTTATACTCGTAGTATGTAAAAATTTGTAAATTCAATCGTAGCTACTTTTCGAGTAATGTAGCTGAAAATTATGGAAAATCAGTTTCCTGGTAGTTCAGATTTCAAGCAAAATCTACGTATTATCATAAAAGTTTACAGTCGGGCAATTATACCGCTTTTCAAGCAAAATTTAACTAAAGTGCCAGTAAAACGCTTTTAATTTTATATTATTCTCGTCTGGCAACCCTAAGCAGCTGTCGGAACTGGGTCACTGCACTCTTGCTCAACTCCCGCGCATGATTTACTACCAAACTTTTACGATTAGTTTATTTTTCTACCAAGTACTCACCTCTTATATGAAATAGACATAATTATTAGATACAGACGGGTTTATTACTTTACCTACGGGAACTAGGTATGGATTTATGCAATTTGAAACGGATCAACATAACTGTGAATTTACAGCAAACATATTTTATGGGGTAATTCTAAGAGTTCATTACGGAGTTCATTTACCTATGTTAAACTGCCATCTTTAACCTACTGTGCTAAATCTAAGATTAACAGAGATCAAATCTCGCTCTTTAAATACTCCACCAAATATGCTATCTCTATATTTGGTGGAGTATTTAAAGAGCGTAGCAGGTGGCGTAGGTACTATCGCTTCTGCATACCCCATGGGCCATGGGAGGTAGACGTGAGTCTATGCATGTATGTATTTCTATGCTGCGAGCAGTCTACACACTACCTAATTATTTAATTTCTGAGGTTTTTAAAAGGAGTTTATAAATTCAATAGTGATTATTGGTTCGATATCGTGTTTCTGAACACGTCATTAAGAAAGAATTTAGTTTTAAAATCGTGTAAATTTTGATCGAAGGTTTATCTGAGAACCTTAAAAACCGAGCATAAGGAATTCGCTTAAATACCTAGATATTTATGACGAATCAATAGCTATTGATACCTAATTTAAACTCCGTTACAGAATTCTTCAGAAACCAGGAGGAAATGTGTTTAGCGCTACTTACAACTCTGTCATTTACAAACAATATTGATGGAAAGAGAAGTATGTTTTAAAATCATTTAACGCTTAACGTACTTACTTAGTGATATATGCGCACGGGGTTAACGACTTGCAGGGAAGCTTTTAATTAGCAGCAACTTCAACAAACCGCACCTAGATTTAGACAGCTGACTTACATACAGGTTTTTTAATAAAGTTTTATATTAAAGCAAGCCAACCGCATTTACCTTCAGATGGAGCTTTTTAATTAAACCAGCCAACTGTTATGACACGGCACGTCGTGTTACGGTCGGTAACTCCAACGTGTCGGCAATCGCAATGATCGTCCTTCAATGTGCATGTGTTTGTAATACATTATGATATCATAAAATTATGTATTTTTATTCATGAATGAACATTCTTCAGCGTGGGTGTCTGGTGGCTTTTTATACTAGGCAGTCATGGTACTTAATAGTCTAGTGAACAGTGTCACATTGGCGAGAAAGAGGTCGCTGATTCTAATACCACCTAGACAGTCGTATAAAACAGATTTATGTGTCATAAACAAATAATAATTGAGATGATTAAGAATGCATTATGAACTACCTCGTTGCTGTAGTTGCCCGGAGACTGGGTTTGTCCCGGTTAGTGTTGCCCAAGTGCAAGACCAAGACGAGACTTAGGCCAGTCTTGGTCTTGGTCTTGCGTCAATACACCTGGTCTTGGTCTTGGTCTTGGTATTGCGCTCTCAGTCTTGGTCTTGGTCTTGGTCTTGCAGCAAGAGTCTCGCAAGTCTTGCAAGTCTTGCAAATACATATTAGCCTATTGCTATTTATTGAACACGTTAGTTTAGATTTTAGATTATGATTCGCGCTGTAAGACGTATGTAGTTATAGAATTATAATCATCAAAATCATCCTCCATCCCCTCCAAGTTCATAAAGAAACTCAAAGCATTCAATTTATACCTACCTACTGCTGAGACATCTTCAAGGGCATTTAATTTTATCCTGCTGTGCCAACCGTACCAAAATAGGTAACAATTTTGTGTGCCTCTGTCCGTACTCTTTGTCGGCGAATGCGGCGCTCAAACAGTGTCAAATGCTGTGATACACTTGTTGCAAACCGCGGCGTCTTTGTCGGTAAATTATCAAATAAGTAGGTATATAATACACCGACCGACCAACAGTTTATTCGCGGAACGTCACATTTCCCCAATCAACCTTGACTCTTAGCGACCTTAATTCTTTAGCGATAAAGTTGAAAATCTGTTAAAGAAATTTGACAGATTGTAGTAGCTTGATGTGTTGGCGTCTGTACCTTAACATTGGCTGCCGTAGAAACTGTAACTAGACCTACTCGACTGGCTGTTAGTTTTAAATTTTGCTGAATAGAAGAATAATATAAACTTTGAAACATAAGTACATACATACCTACATAATGTTTTTATAATTTTGTTGGCTATAATTTTGAGCATATACCAACCTACTAACGTTAGATCTGCAGATTAGACATAAACAAGCATAATATATTATTTTAGGTAGATACCTACAAGGTATGAACTTTGCTACAAAGTTATTCTAGGTACATTTTATCACATTGGATGATAGAAAAGATTTGTGAGTATTAACACGCTACCTACTTAATAAATAGTTGAAATATAATAAGTACCTACCTAATCAATACAATACCTTTTAGGGTTCTTTCAGACGAGCGGCACGTTGCCAACTGCAGATACAACTGCAGCCCTTAGTTTAGTGTTATGACGATACCTACGGTTTTGATACTGGGGAACGTCTAACAAAATCGGGATTGAAACCAAATACCTACTTAATAACGCCCAAATCTCAGTTTGTCTTAACTGCAAGACGCAAGAGTCTTGCAGGCTTAAGTCTTGTCTTGCTCAAGTCTTGCAGGGTTCAGTCTTGGTCTTGGTCTTGCCACAATAAGGCGGTCTTGGTCTTGGTCTTGGTCTTGCGAAAATGCAAGAACAAGACCAAGACTGCAAGACCAAGACCGATTTTGGGCAACACTAGTCCCGGTACTTAAACATAACTGGCGAACTGTTAACCCCTCAAATGTCGTATGAAATCCATAGGTTAAAAAAAAAATTCTCTCCAAACGACATTAAATATAATCTATACTAATATTATAAAGAGGAAAGATTTGATTTTTTGTTTGTTTGTTTGAAATGAATAGGCTCCGAAACTACTGGACCGATTTTTATATATTTTTTTTCTAATAGATGAACATCTAATGGGTAATTGAGTTATAGGTATACCTCTGCATACAAGCGTAATGTTATTTACATCTAGGTGATACTAATTATCCCTGCAAAAAAAAATTAGTTCTATAGGGGGTAACAAAACTAGTGTTCGCATACTGAACCACCCGCCTTCGGGTCGGGCACAAGTTTTGTTACATAGATACACCTCTGCCTAACCCTAAGGGGGTTACAGGCGTGGTATTATGTTATTGTTAGGTTTGTAGGAGGAAAGCAAGTAATACCCAGATAAGTGGTTTACGCACTGCGCTTTAATTCGAACTCTCCCATGACAACAGGGCGGAGCTTATGTCTACCTGACATTTGACATTATATACACCAATCGCATCTATGGCTGCTTACATCATTTACAACCGTTATTATGACATTTATGTATTAAGAAAAAAATATTGTGTCAATAACAGTCTCTAAATAATTGATTGCAAATAGTTAAGCTGTTTCTATTTTCGTCGCCAAATAAACTCAGTCTCGCTGAAATCCGCATTCAAATTCAGATTCAAATTGAAATTAATTACAATTAACCTTGATCTATCTGCCAATTGAATCCCGATCACCCACAGACCGGTACGGCAAGGCAAACAAACAAAGACGTGCGATCACGGCGATCTATAAAACGCTTTGGACATAAACGATGAAATAACAACGTAATACGTAAATATAGAACATAGCATCACGGGGTTCTGTGCAGAGGAGGTGACGGTAGATATTATTTGATGCTGCTTTACATGGCGCAGGTTCGATTCCATTATTTGTCTGGCACTATTCCTTGTCCCGAAGTACCTACTAATTTGAGATTTGCTTGGTAAACAGTGTTGTAAACATAAACGTTACGATTGATTCATATTGTGTGACAGAGTTTTCATAAAAAAAAATAAGCTAGCCAATAAGGAAAAATGTTTGGATGCCTACAATTTAAATCGATTTTGACAGTAATTTTTCTGATACCATTTCATTTATCACACTGATCAGTTGTGTTAGCTGACAGATGTAATCATGGATTTGACTATCAGTTGAAGTTAAGCTTTGTAGTGTGAAAAGTAAACAACTTCTTTAGCATGACACACGATGCTTTAATGTGCTTATGGTGGAGAGCACATTATGGCATAGCATTCCAGTTAGGAGGAGCTCGTAGCTAAGTACAGGTCGATCAACCAGGTTAAGCTACGCTTGCCGGGGTTGGCCGTGGATGGGTGACCATCTGTACATACCGAGACTCCTCCGTGCTTCGGAAAGCACGTTAAGCCGTTGGACCCGGCTGTCATTTGTGCATCTTTGACAGTCGTTACGGGTCTTCAAGCCTGAAAGACTGACGACATACGCATTCGCTCCATGTAAAATACTGGTATTCAGCTGCATCCGGTTAGAGTGGGAGCCGAACCCAACATAGTTGAAAAAAGGCTCGGCAGATGAATCCAGTTAGGATAAAACATATTATCCTAACGAGACAAAACAGGTGTGTGCATCTTTATAAAAAAAAAGAGATAAAATGAACATTTCTTTACCTAACTTTCGTTGCAACCGAAACCACATACAATTGAGCAAGTGGTAAGTCGAAATAAACGGACTTTATCACAATGGTAATAAAAGCGATAGAATGTGTAATAATTCAGTAAATGCTATGAATACTAAAGAGAGGGCAAGGCCTCTCGTGACCATAACTATTTAAACCTGTCTGATACTGAAATAATTCACTCAAGTTGTACCGAAAAATCGATGCCATAAATTGGTTTGGTATTTCTGTTAGTTTGTTATGTATTATTGTTTTATTAAGTAATTAAACGTTATCTTTTTAATGACTGTTATTACCGTGACTATATTTAGCGTAGAAATTAGTTCAGATTTGTTTTACAATTTCGGAAGTCTGTGTGTGTGTGAGTCTGTGTGAGTTTACCTGTTAGTATGGCAGCAATATTTATCTGTCATGGTCTCGAAAGGTGGAAGAAGTTGAAGAAAACTTAAGGTTACCCATTAGTGAAGCGTTAGGGACGAAGCCATCCGGGAAAGCAGGATTGTCCAAAAGGGTTACCGCTACCCCGGCTATATAAAGGGCTAAGGATGGAACATGGATGGGTTTTAGTCAGTAAGAGTTTGACACTCTCTTCCGCTCTACCCAGAGCGGGAGGAGTCATTGATGATTGACCCTCAAAAAAAAATCCCCTGCACACACAAGAATTAAGTCAATTTTCGGATCTGTCTGTGACCCTTATCGTATAAGCTAAGCTACGCAACGGTTTCTAATGTGATTTTAATATATATAATATTTAATAGTATAATACGTTAGACTTACTTTATTAAACTAGCACGTTATGAGCCTGCGAAGGTTAATAATAAAAGTTTTGTTGTAATAAAGAAACCTCGATTTTTGATCAAGTTGAAAAAATTTAACGAAGTTAAATGATAATTACATTACCTAATACCAGACTTCAATCGATACACTTGCGCAAATGTGCGTTTCGTCCCTTACGCGAGTAGGTATATTTAGCGCGGTTCTGGTTAGTGTCGGCGATCGTTGCGCGCGCGCCGCAAACAAACGCCATTGTAACAAGCCATACACTCTCCGATTTATTGCAAACGTATCCAGAGATGGATTACAGGAAAAGTCTGAAGAAAATTCTTTACATACCGTATGTTGAGACGTATTAACATAGGAAATTCTGAATTAGCTGAGAAAAAAGATCGAGTTTTGTAAATATAAATAATTTAAAAGGTATCGGGCCACCCGATAACCTAAGTCTTCCCCAATAACCTAAGTCCCACTTTGCAAGTCACAACACTTTTGTCACGTAACAGAAGTGTACTGTCAGACAAAATGCTACACTTTTTTTTCGTCTAGTAGCTCTCATTCGCCGTGAGAGTAAAACGTCCTTTAAGGAACTTCGATCCAAGTAGATTAGTAGGTATAGTTTTAATTTCCAATTTTTAGGCGTCTGACACTAATACAGTCGATGTTCAGTCGGTAGGAGTGTTAGTGGGTGCATGGACCTTTACGGACTAACGTACTCTCAGCTACCCCCAAAAACACATTGATATATGTATAACAATTTCATTACATTAGAATATATTTTGTTACCATTCACGCGGAATAACAAACTGCACCCATTCGTAAATCAACAAATAAATAAACAAAAGCAAACTATTTCGTCCATAAACTACAATTTACTGTCTAGTAAACAATGTAAGGCTGTGCCAATGTCGACATAAACAATCCATTACATTAATGTCAGCGGTGTCGGGTTCCGGTGTCGAATGTCAAATGGTGTTGCGTGATGTGCGATCCTTGTCCGATGTGACACTAGCCTAGAGTCGATATCAAGTAAAGTTAAGTTGATATCTAAGACCTGCCTAGACCAGTCTACTTATTTTGTATTTTGGTAAAGTTGTGCTATATAAAGTGTAGTAGAAAAAAACAAAGTTGATTTTAGCAGTCAAAAGTTTGTAAGCTTTAGAATTGAAGATTGCTGGTTATTATATTGGATGCCATAAACATTTAATAAAAAGTTTAATTTTTATCCTAAGGTCTCTGGACACTACCACCATAATTTAGCTAGTGCGTACTCGTTCTACAAACTAAGTGTCCGTCAACAACAGAGCGGGAGCAGTCATTGGATGATTTCCCAGTGTTAAAAAAAAAAAGTATGCATTGTTCATGCTATAGGATCCATAGACACTATTCAACGGATGACAAGCAGTGATAGCCTAGTGGTATGACCGTCAGACTGCCAAGTCATAGGTTTCAAGTTCGAACCCAAGACACGCACCTCCGATTTTACGGATTCATGGGCGTATTGTATAATGATCACTTGCTTTAAAATCGGTGAGGGAAAATATCGCGAGGAAACCGGCATGTCTGAGAGATATTTCTCAACAGCATGTGAAGCTAAGTCAGAGGCCATGGGCAGCATAAAAAATCTGACACCAGGTTAGTCACTAACCACACGAAAAGAAGAAGAACTGATGACTATAATATATTACACACACGTATTAAATGCCAATAAAGAGCATAATTGAAACAATACGATCAAAAATATATCATATGTCGAATCAACAACATACCCGTAATTTACAGCATTTTGTAATGTTGATATGCGAGTGATTGCTTGACGAATGGTTTCACCCACTCGCAGTTATTCGCGTGGGGGCAAAAATTTGCGTTATTCGCGAGAATAGAATTTTAGTATGGAAAAGTAGAATTCCTAGCCATTGGCCAGAGGTCAATATATCCCGCCCTTTTTTTTTTAATGACTGCTCCCGCTGGAGTGGAGGGGAGTGTCAGACTCTTACTGACTAAAACCCATCCATGTTCCTTCCGTAGCCCTTTATGTTCCGGGGTAGCGGTAACCCTTTCGGACAATCCCGCTTACCCGGCAGGCTTGGCCCTGAGGGGCCCCTTCATATGCTGACATCTCTTTGAGGCGCGCGTGGAACATATACGCGCCGTACGGCACGGGTCTGGTGCTGATCGGACGGTGAGTATATATCCCGCCCTTGCGGTTATCCTTGACAAATATTTGAGGCAGGCGTGTCTCGAGAAAATATCAAGAAGTATTGGTAATTTTTTTTTCACCCGAATACCGATTTTTTTTCACAATTCTGCGGAATAGTTTCGTCTTCTTGAAAAATAGTATTCTATTTTCTTCCATACTTCTCTATTAGTTCCTGCATATGTTTACTTAAAGTTTATTCCTATAACGAATAGCTTTCACTAATCTTATCAGTAGATTGTAAACTCACTTGTTTTCTTGTCAGTTATTGACGAAATCGACTTGTTTTAGGTTTTAACAAAATCCAAAGTATAAAAGCATTGTTGCATTATCCCGGCCGAAGCAATGAGGGACTGACAATGCGATGGAACGCTTAGAGAAGAAGTAAGTAGTATTCGTACTTTTTTATTTTGCTCGGAGGCACTACTGTAGCGGAGACGTACAGTTTTAACTCCACTACGGTATGATTATACGGATAGATTAAGAAAATGTGTCTTAGCCGAAGCGTGACGAATTTAAATTATTTGGTGGCCTTCTTCGATTCAAAACCATGACCTCACCAACCACGCTTATTCAACCGAACGCGACGGTTCTCTCCACAGCAGATAATCGCTTAACAGGTCATCTAACACGTGAAATAGTTCTCAATACATAAGGACAATTACACGCGGTCGACAAACGACCAATTGGTCGTAAAGCGCGGTCGTAACATGCATAGTTCGGCCGTGTGGATCGGAAATGTGTCGGAGGAAACACATAGAACGAGACGGTACGGGATTGTATTTTCATGTATAACTGGTACCTTATTGTTAAATAAAAATAACACAATTATATTGTAACTTATATCAAGCTATTCACAAACTATGTCTTCGTCAAAACTTTTATCCGTATCGTTGTCAAGAGATTGGCAGCATTGCCACTTTGTATGGCAATACTTAGCCTCTATCCAAGGTAAAAAGCCACGGTCACGGGATATCCACTTGTGACTCAGACTGTCAACTGAATATTTTCTTTTGAGCCTAACAAATGCAAGCAAAAATGAGGGTTTGGTTTTGAATAAAAAATAAGGGTTATAATTTTCCTTTCTTTCTTTGCGTGTGGTTAGTGACTCACCTGGTTGTCAGTATTTTTATGCTGCCCATGGGCTCTGACTTCGGTTCATATACTGTTGAGAAATATCTCTCCGACATGCCGGTTTCCTCATGATATTTTGACACATGCGTGCCAATTTTATTAACACACAACAAAGAAACGAAAACATCGTATTGTGTGTTATGAAAAGCAGTTCTATTTTTCTTGTGATCACAACCTACAAAACATTTAAAAGGGTCCAGTCGTCCTTAGGATAATTCAATGTTGGGGAAAAAACATTGGCAAGAAGAACCAATAATAATAATAATTTATTCAAAAAAGTAAAGTAGCAGAATACAAAAATAATAACTAAAAACAATAGGTAACATAATGTTAAAAAATATGCCTGCACTAGGATATACCTGTGTCGCAGGCGATAAAAAATGCTTATTGTAATATTATTCCTCGAAGGAAAATTGGATTCTTTGCAATATTTAATATAACAAGTAAAATAAATAGTGACAAAAATTGAAAAATTAGTTATCATAAAACTAAATTAAAATGATCTACACAAACTTAAACTAGGTTAGAGTGTATGTCTACTAAAAGAATAAAGAAAAAAAAAAAGATTGATTGTATAAAGAATTTGTCTCATTGAATAGAAAGTTAAATTATGTCTACTAAAAGAAACGAAACTTTCATTACTACTGCACTATTTATTTTATCATTCATCACTTGTAACCCTAAACCTCAGCTTCCCGTACACACAAAAAAGTACCAGGCTTGCATAAACACGAAGAGTTCCCATCGCGTATCACAGTGATAACGTAGAGTGTAGCACATCAATAATAATTGTTTGGAGAGCCCTAAAGCCGCGAGCCCATAGCGGGTGACACTGATTCCAATCATAATGGCCCCTCGTAACCGATGAGGCCCTGGTTATTAATAATTTATAGGGCATATTGTTTTGTTTGCAAATAATTTATTATTTTTGCGTTTTATGTGATAAACTTAGGTCATTTTGCAACAGAGATCAGTAAATACGATTTAGCGTTGTTAAATATTTTTTAAATGTCATACTTTCTCAGTCGATCGTAAGTGCTGATATATATGAGCGGCAGCACTTACCTCGACGTTGACGCGTGCCGCTCGTGTATATAAGCACTAAGGTGATGGATGTTTGGTTTTCTGTACTGAAGTTTTTGCTTTAATATTTTTTCCTGTACTTCCTACTCATAGCTAGAGACTAAGTATGTTCTGAATCCCTTGATCCCTAAAACTTCTTTTAGCCGATCCAAAGCACAAAATGAGCATTTTATGTTTTGTCTCAGATAATCATAATGTCTGCCTTTCCTTTCTGGGATTACAGGCATGTTTTGTTATGTTAACAATAATAATATTGATGAAAACAAAATCTTTTTAAAAATTTTATACAAAAAACACACTTTTCATTATTTAAATTAATAATAATCCTCATGTAAAATGGTTCTTCTTCCATCCTATTTCCTACGTTGTCAGAAACACGTAGGTATGTATGTATATATGTTTACACATATTTATGTGAACATACATATGTCTGGGGCTTCCGTACGGAGTGTTTATTGCTGACGCATTCCGTTACAGACTACATCGCATTTACATATGTATTTAAATTAAGTAGTGTTATAAATGCACCAATGCGGTTGCTTTAACTACGTGAGAACTTGACTTGAATTATAAATATATCAGTCAAAAGGTATTGTATCAAAAGTTATTTTTGGTCCTTCGAGCCGGATTAGATTTTTCGAATTTCAATTAAATAAACGCAAGTAAATGGTTGATTATTCTTTATATTTTTGAACTGCTAATGCATGAGCTATTTGTGTATGTTTCTATTTACATTAACATGTTACGAGCAAAATAAATCATAGTTACAATGTTTATTTAATACTCTACGTTATAAAAGATAAAAGAACTTGGTTCTTATACAACGGGCTGTATTTGTTTAACTTGCTGAATCCTCAAATAACAAACAAATAGTAATTATTTAAGAATTATAGTTGTAATGTTTAATTAACTACTACTATTTCAGTAACTAGCCTGCCCAACGCAACTGAAAATAGTATTTTCAGTACTGTTCTATTTAGCAGAGTAAAAGTTTGACTAAAAACAAAATGCCTACACTACTAACGCACATATTTGCTGTGTGTTTTATATAATATGTAAACGCCCTGTACCACTGATAACAAGTAATGCTAGTATTAGCATACCAACCAAGATGGCGGCGTGTCATCCGGTCGTTATCCTCACGCAATGGATCAGCTCACGATGCGACGTGCATGGCTAAGTAGATGACGGCATGTCGTGTCGACTGGCGTGGAAGTTATGACAATGTTGCCAGGAAACAATAATGTTGTAAGCTCTACTCGTGTTTTGGTAATGCTATTTTAAGAATGTTGTTTGCTTATTACATTTATCTTGTTTTCTCTCTATTATACAAGATATATCTATTTCTATTCTGTTTATCGGAACGACATTTTAGAAATAAAGGCTCATATTGAATACTAGCTTTTTCACGTAGTTTTGCCCGAGTGATGTTCGGGAATTATGCCAGGTTATAAACTATCTGGAAACATTAATTCATTCAAATCCGATCAAACGTGTTTGCGATTGAGCAACAAATATCCAAACCACTACACATCCGAACATATAAACTTACAGGTTTATAATTCAGTAAATCAGGTCATTTCAATCCTTTTAGATTTCGTCACAATTGGATTAAGTTACGAGCTCCTGTTTTCTACATAAAAACCTTCCACTATTCAAAATTTAAATATTCTTTCTGGTTATATCGCCGGACTAAATCTAGAACAATAGGCTTTTCTTTTATAAGCTCAACTATTATTTCAACTTTGTTTCGTCGATATACCAGAACATCGAAGCCTAAATGCCAGGAAGGTTATAATACAGGCTACAAAAGATAACGCTACGGCGTAGGCGGCTACAGAGCCGCAGTGGCTACGACGTAGACGCTACGCCGTAGCGCCCTCGTAAAATAAAGTTAGGGGTCTTCGGAATCTCGGGTCTAAATCGATCGGATGGATTTCAATTTTATTATTAAGTGAGATAAAAATATGACAATTATGATATATCTGATTTAAGGACCTCAATGGATTTGGATGTTGCAATGAAAGCTAAATTCTTCAAAATAGTGGATTAATATAACTTTTTTAATGATAAGCTCCATAGATCTGTTATTTATTATTTAACATAAAATATGTTGCATCTACAATTAGGTACTGGCTTCAAAGCTAAGCGTAAAATTCGTGTGTTTTATAAGACATTAGTCTTCTTCTCCAAAATGGTTAGACGTAACCCGTCCAGGCAGAGGTGTACCTACAGTACACTTCCATTTCGCCAGTTATGTTTAAGTCCCATGTAATAGGGGGCGAGCCTATTGCCATCAACCAGGCACACATTTTAATGAGAAATATAAATATAGATACATTCTTGAGTTCATAAAGGCTTCTGAAATTAAACGACACCAGAACTGCCATTCTTCTTTACATTGTAAAGTATAAAATCTGATATATTTTATATTATTGTGAAATAATTTAGACTGTTTGATCTATGAACTACAGCAATGAAATAATATTACAATCTAAATATGTTCTGTTCATAAATCTATGGAAAATAAACAAACATTTACTCACTAAAATAGCAGACCGATTATTTATTAAAGCACTGAAAGGAATGTAATTAAAACGAGTTTATTTTTAGCTGCGTGTGGTTAAATACTGTAAACACAGTTCACTAGTGTTACTATTTTTAGCTTCAGTTCGTAAAAATATACCTTTTTTTACTTTCAAAGTGAAGCTGATTAGTTTGTGAAAGTTTTCATTTACTGTACCTATTTAATACTTCAACACTGACTTTATCAGATCTGAGTAATCAAAAACCGATTAGTCTCATTATTTCGCTGCTATTCATAACTAAATTCTTGTTAACTTCATAATACATAACTCACTTTTCTGACAAACGGTCTAATGATTGATGACAGACTGTTATTAATTTTGTAGACAAATGTACCTACTGTTTATCGTTAGTAGATGTATGATACGGCAATGTAGGCACAGTTAGGAATATTCTTACGCAAATTGACATCCTTTGTAATTGTTATGTGTCACATTCCCCAGCCATGTCACATTTCAAAACTGTCAAAGAATGACAGTTGTGATTTAAATATACGGGTAAATAAAGTTTGTAGTTAATATGATTACAATGAATTTTCCTGACTTTACCTACAGTCAGGAAGTGCGAAAGTAAAGCCCCTTTAGTTCCAATTTTATTTGGATCTTATTATTCTTCTGACTATGTACGTATTGCAGACATTCCTAATGAAAATGACAGTTCCGCTATGTGGGAAAGTAATTTCGTTTCTTTTTTGTTTTCATTTCTTTTGCTCCTTGACCGAATATAGATGTCCACTTTTGGGAAATATATCATTAAAGACCATACATATGAAACAGTCCGGTAACTTCCTAATACCCACATTTTACTTAAACCACAACAGTAAAACAAGTAATCCAAATAAAAACTGTTTATTTAAATTCAGCACTTTTTAACTTCTTTAATGTCGTATGAACCCCATAGGTTCAAAAGAAAATTTTTCACAAAACGACAATAAATATAACCGTAAAAATCGTTGAGCTCTTATAAGCAAACAGCTTCTTATAGGCGAACATCTAACGGGTCAAACTTCAAAACCGAAAAACCCCTGCTCTTCACCACTTCATAGCCCACTAAACCTCAATGACTATAATCCTGTCCAACGTCTGGTACTCCTCCACAGCCAGTGTTATGTCATTATGATGAATGAGCTGCACTACTGTCAGTGACAACGAGCGGTAATGGATCGGCTCGTCGGGACGATGGTTTGGCCAGACACTGTGTGTATTTATGTTTCTCTGGTAATTTTGGTATGGGGACTGGCAAAATCTACTAAACATCAGTGCTCATTCCTAGGTTTTCTTTCAGACTTGACTTTTAATATAGGGAATAATTATAATATTATTTGAATTCATCCAAATCGGAAGCATTCACTTAAAATACTTCTTGTATTGTTGTTGTTTTGACACTAGGTCAGCTGTAATGCTGTACTTCACCACACTACGAAGATATAGTAAAATAAGTCACGACAAAGATCTTACCATTCAACAAATACTCGTACCGTTAAAGTAGTGTAAGAATTTATCATCTGCTTTAACACTAGAGTATTTAGCACTATCCCTGACCTGTTCTTAATACCGTTTATAAATAAGCAGTAGTAAACTGGATTGTGAGTTAAATATGTAATGCCATATTATTAACACGATTTATGTCAAAATCAACAGGTACTTTTCCTCGTCAAAACCATGTCACACCGCTATCTCACCGCTAAATCCCGGAACGGAGTCACATTACCGTCACTCGGTAATCACTCGTGAGCGATAAGTCCGCAAAAAGCGGGATTAGTACATCACTATACTATGCTATAGGTATTAGACCCGGCTGTAGATTGGACGAGCTTGCCGATAATTGGGATTAACGTATTTTGTCACTCTTGACTTTTGACTTGGGCAGAGTTCAAGTAACATGGCATAATGTGAACACATTAGTTACATTATGTTGATGATACAGCGAGTCGGCTAAGTTCGTTAGGTATCGTTACAGGGGTCTCCCCCATTTTTCTTCAAAGACAGTGCAATAGAGCAGATAAAGGAGATTGTTCTACGCCCATACATTGTTCGCCCTGGAGCCAACAGCATAGAAAAAATCATTTTCTTTTTGTAAACTGCCCTTAGTAGCCCATAAGAACAAAGTTTCTTGACGGACACTTTAGAGAAAAGATTTATTTAACGAAAAGGAACAGATTTTGAGGTTATTTTTTATAAAAGAAAACATAAGTAATTCCTTCTAAAATCGCAATTTTTCTGGTTTCTACAAAGCATTTAACTTCAAATACAGTAAAATATTACCGTAAATACAGTTGTATTAAGTATGCCTTTTAGGTACAGTTATTATTTATTGGTTGAAGTTTACTTTAAGCGAAGTCCGTTATCCGTTGTCAAAATGCTAAGGTGTCGTTTAAGCAGATCACAGAATCAGTTATTCGAAGCCAGGTCACGTTAAAAGCAATCCAAATTGTAGTCCATTAAACAGAAACAAAATAAAAACTACGTAGTGACGTAGAGATGCTCTCTTGAAGATAAATCATTGTAGGTATATCGATTATCAATGACCACCTATTTAGTCTTTTTTTTTTTAAGGCTGGGAAATCATCCAATGACTGCTCCCGCTCTGGGTGGAGCGGAACGGAGTGTCAGACTCTTACTGACTAAAACCCATCCATGTTCCTTCCGTAGCCCTTTATGTTCTGGGGTAGCGGTAACCCTTTCGGACAATCCCGCTTACCCGGTAGGCTTGGCCCTGAGGGGGGGGCCCCTTCATACCTCCATGCCATCTGTCATTTTGGTCTACTATATTTATTCTGTGGTTTTAATTTAGTATACCAAAATGACAGATCAATATGTCAAATGTAAATTATTTTTTTCCGTTTCAAACATAAACACGTTGTTGCTATGATTCTACTTCAATTAAATTAATGCTAAAATAAAATATTTTGTTCTCAACGAACAATGTGTAACGTTTTCGATTGCGACATTTAAAAATAGAGTTTAAGTACTTAAAAAGTAAAAATATGGCTATTGAAGTCGTCAAATGATTATGAGAACAATTCACTAGAGTTGCGTCGTAAATGACATTTCAATCGTTAAATTAGAGATTTTCTGACAAGTGAAAAAACATAGTTCAATAGATGGCGTGGGTTAAAAATACGTCATTGTTTTACTGGCTACTGATAGCAAAAATAAGATCCGTAAATAAGACAGCTTATTTGATGTCAAAAACCTGAGACAGTGACGTATTTTTTACCAACGCCTCTTTTGAACTAAAATTTTCTCACTTGTGAGAAAATTCCTCATTCGACTAATAAGGACATTTTGTGAGTTTGTTTTGTTAATTATATTTTCATCATAATCGTGCTAGGCCATATTCATCATAAGTCCCATTAAAATGTTCACGGAACTAATTCCATGAAAAAAAAATGCTTGAAAAACTTTAATGTTGCACATTTTGAATGTTTTGGAAGTGATAAATATCGAACATCCATTATTTAACACTAGATATTATGGACATCGACGTCGATATCGATATTTATGTAATATGAGCGAGAGCGACACTGTCAAATCTTTTGTGACATTCACATTGACAATTCCTTGAAAGATGGCGAGTTCAGTTGGTAATAAAATCAATGAGGTCACTTTTAAAAACCTATTAAGAATTAAACAGTGTCCGCTTGAATTTATTATTTTTAAAAAGCATATTAAAATATTATTAAAATTAACGTACACGTCAAATGTTTGTTGGTTATAGGGCGGTCTAGAACAATCTCCTTTTTTCTTTATAAAACAACAAGTAATAATGCTCTCTTATTTAACTAGATCGACCGAAAAGTAACTAAATCTGTGCCTTATCCTGCCGTAGAAGTATTTTTCACATTGCCTATCTGACCTCCATGACCCAGTAATACTTCTGCCTTAAAACTATGCGGACATTATGGCATTAGGTTAATCTAATGAACGTTTTCTTAGCCATTAGAAAGCAAACACAGGGTAGACTGCCAAGCTATCTTATTATAATGCGACAATATGGCGCCTCTAGTTCACATCTGTCTGCCGTCTTATATAATTATGTAAATGAGCCTTTACTCCAGGCCGCTAATCCGTTCAATGGTTTAGACCGAGATTTTCGCGATTTTCTGTAACGGGATACTGGTGCGAGCCGCGCCGCAACCTCTTTCATAACTTTCACACATTTTCTATAAACCCACGAACACTAGACGCGGCCGCACCGAACGTTTTTGTATGAAAATGCGTTGCGCCGCGCCCCGTTGCGGCTGTAATGTGCGATTGGCTTAATACTACATTCTTGTTACTAAAGGAAATAATAAAATAAATCTGTTTTGTTATTTCATTCGTGTTTAAACACAATATTTTGTAAGTCCGCTGAAGGAAAGGAAATATATCATTAAGCTTTTGCGTTTCCGAGAACGATTAAAGAGAATTAGTCATGTTTACAGCTTTTTGTTTTCGATGAATGAAGTAGAAGCTATTTATGATTTGAAATTTCAGGTGACTTTTAGTAAGATGTAGGTATGTACATATGTATATTACGAACAGTAGCTACCATCAGTTAAGTTATTGCATCGTCAGTACGATAATAATCTTGCGGATATCGTAAAGTTTTGTGAGGGTTAAGGGACAAGGTTATTAAAATAGGTATTTTAACATAATAATCTGGCAAAGTGTGGGTGTATTATAAGCACAACTTTACCTAACCTTCCGAGGAAGGCCTGATGAAATGCATGTGTGTAGTGAATCTAAGCACCCACTCTGTGCATGTGCTATGTACGTTTCCCTTTTTGTTCCAACAGTACGAAAATAATTCCGAAGAGCCAAAACATTTACGAAATTACAGTCAAATAGGAGGAGTGCGTTTTAATCTTCATCTCAGAATTTTAGAAAATCTAGTTGTGTTTAAGACTGGATCTTGTGGAGCATGTGAGACATATCGCGTCCAACCGTCCGTCCAAGTAAGATTGATAGAACCACGCATCTTATGGAAAACCACTTGTAGTGCTTTTCTGTGATAAACTCACCGTAAAAACGCAGTTTTTAATGTCCATACCTTATATGATAAGGATTTTATGTGAGTCTAACCAAGCAGGTTCATGTCTGGAAGGGCCCTTGCAAATTTGAGTGGACCTGTCCCTACAGACAGCATACATGGCTCAAAACTATTTTAGGGAGCTCACCCCGTCACACGACGGGTCGTTGAGCTCCAACAGATCTGCAGGACATTTGCGTTGGTCATAAACAAAATACTTGTAATCGCCAGACTGTTATATTGTGGATTCTGGTCGAAGCTTATATTACATATGAAAAAAAATCATCAACACGAACAAGAATAAAAGCAACATGTAAATGAGTAGGTACCTTACTTTCACGGAAGTAATTCCGAAAGAATTTGTTGAATCAAAATGTTGACTGTCGACATAAACTTCACCGTGTTTATTACTTTTCTTCGTAAATACTCTGATATTCATGTTACGGGAAATTGAATGAATCAACTTGTTTCAATTTTGCGGCAAACGTTTCCGAGCACTCAATTAGTGAGAGGGGTAAATTGATTGGCACCGGATATTGTACTGGCGTGATTAGATCTTTCAATGCTTTGTTTTAATTGAAAATTTGAGTGACGTAAGAGTTTACAAAATTCATTCATTCTGCCTAGCCTTTTCCCAACTATGTTGGGGTCGGCTTCCAGTCTAACTGGATGCAGCTGAATACCAGTATTTTACATGGAGCGACTGCCTATCCGACCTCCACAACCCAGTCAGTAGCTGGGTAATACGATACCCCTTGGTAAGACTGGCTGTGAGTTTACAAAATTATCGGTTTATATTTAGTTTTTTCCTAAATAGACAAGCTCCTGACATTAATCTCGCTTGATCGAAAGCAATGGATAAGGTCTGCGATGGAACGAGCATGCTCAGAAGATGCCTGTTCACTCTTGCTTTGATAAATGATGGGTTTAATGGCAGAAGTACACAGACGTAGGCAAAAAGTTCCATAATCGGGTTGTCCTCATAATAAATGGAGGAGAAGTCCTGAGTACGACTGGTCGGGTTTTCAACTAAGTGCAGATCACGCAGTCGTATTCGAGGCTTGCAGAATTGGTAATGTCAACCGCTTAAATCATAGTTAAATCCAACAGCCCGTACGGTTTTGTATTGTAACGTTATTTTATAGATATTGTACGTGTAATATATTAAAGATTGTCTGAGTAAATGAATAATATTGTAGCAAAGAAAGGTTAATGTGATTATTAAACTGAACCCTTAGAAGGAGGAAGATAATTTAAATATTAATTATGTTTTACAAAGGTGCAAGTCAGCCTTTCAGGACTTTCCAACATCTCACAAAAAGGATAATGAACTGGCGTGTTTCCCCTTAAAACCCTCAATAGCAAAGTAAAAACTAATTAATGCTACTTTATAAGTACAAACTACACACGACTATACAAGTACATTATCCGACTATGGTTCAAGTACTCGGTAAATAGTTAGTGGTTTTGAATATCTAATTAACTGTTACACAAAGGCAAGTTAACAACCTGACAGTAATTACGTCAGTGCAATTTAACTTAACCAGTTTAATACAACGTGAGATATAAACTTACTAAATGTACACGTATTGATCGTACACTCATAACTGTCTGAGACAAGGCTCCATCTATTTTGGTCTCATAAGGTTCCCCGGAAGATATTGCGAGCTTAGTACAACTTTGAGAAAGCATTTAGCAAGTATTTATTTTGTATTGTATGTAATTCAGTCAATCCATCCAAAGCTTGTCTTTAAAAAATCTTCTTTTTTGAGGTTGGTATATCATCATATGGCCGCTCCCGCTCTGAGTGGAGCGGGAGGGAGTGTCAGACTCTTACTGACTACAACCCATCCATGTTCCTTACTTAAACTAGCGGTAACCCTTTCGGACAATCCCGCTAGTTTAGTACCTAGCAATCACATTTCGCTAGTTAGGTATATTTAACTCCCATCTCGGCTAATGAAAAACTCAAAGACACTATACCCGTCACGTGAATCGAACCCATAACCTCAAACTCAGCGGTCGGTTCCCTTTGAAAACGCATAATTCTTGCGCCTTTTACATATGTCACCTGATGTACAATATCTGTAATTTACTAGGAGTATAAAAGAAAAACAAAGAATATACATATAAAGAGTATGTATGTATTCCTAAAATGAATTACCAGAGCTAAGGCCTTGAACTTGGCTATAAAATGTTACTGCTGTCATTAAGGTAAGTCGGAGGTCGCCTCTAAAAACAGGTCAACAACTAATACGTCTTGTCAACCACACTCGTAGCCCGCGGCTTTCTGAAGTCGTTTCTTTAAAGTTCATGTGGCAGTAATGATTGTTTTTGGCTTATTCGTATTCTTGGAAAGACCGATGAAAATGTGTTCCTCAAAGGCTCATTCTTAAGTTTAGCATGAGTATAATAAGCTTATGAAGTTCCCACTGCCAAGACGCAGGCTTTTTCTTTCAGTGAGAGGGAGTTTGCTGTAATCCGCCATGAGGACTCATTGCGTGTTGTTCGATGTCACATAAAGGTATTTAGATAGTTGCTAACAATTTTTGTGCATTTATGTCCAACAATATATATATATATACATATTTCCACTATCACCAGTATCAACAACCCTCCGACATGACCTAAGTCGCAATAGTGTCTTATCTTCTAATTTTTATTTCTAGGACATGCCGATTTTCTTACGATGTTTTCCTTCACCGTTTTGAGAGCAGTGTTGATGAAATAAGTTACACAAAGTATAGTGCCTGCTTGAGTTCGAACACACGTAAGTCGCGGTAGTTACCACTGGGGTATCACCGCTCTCAATATAATATATTCTTAGGTATGTAGTCCCTTTTTTCAGGCAGCAACTCAAAGTAATCATTTAATGTAGGCTTCTAGTAAAAAAGGGAGGATAAAAACTGTTGTGGGCGATAAAATTGATTGAAAAGCTTACTGCGCATAATATGATTCATGGTAAAGGTCTAGAGTTCAAACTGAACCCTGTTGCAGCACGCAGGCGCGAGTGCGACAGGACTATTTGTATTGCATCACGTAACGAAATATGGCCTATTTCAGGAGATAAGTAATTCACGATATCCCTTACCTGACAAATGCTTTTGTTTTTTAAAATTTTCCTGTTAAGAAATATTTTTGATGTTTTTTTTGAAGATGCTTAAAGCCTTATTACCGTTTGTAGTAAAAGATGGTGTCCAAATTGCTGGAACCGTTTGTATTCCTACTTTTGCAACATACTTTCATTTATTACGTCTTTCACCCAGTAAAATCGTTGATGTTCGGAATCCAGTGATCTCCATCCAAGAACCTCGATTGTTATTTTATACGCAGTTTACACAACAGACGTCGCATATTTGGAGAGCGCATTAACATCGCGCGTGGCCGCAGAATGCGTTGATCTAAACACAACGCCGCGCGGATGACGTTGTGCGTCAAAATATAATAAATTAACAGTAACTACCTGCTAATCACACGGGGCGCATAAAACTCATGAGTCATCGGGACTCGCTGGGAGGCGTGACTAGTCTGACAGCGACGGATCTAGGACGGGCTAACAAAGGAGCGCTCCTTTCCTATTGGGAAAATGTTTTTCTTTTGCGCCGCTAGTTTGGCGGGGCAACAAAGGAATGCCGATGTATTTGGAAACATTTCGAATCAAGTTTCGAAACGATTGAAGGAGTAAATTAATCGGTAAAAGTTCAATTGAAAAGTTGAATTATCGCGTTTTCAATCATCGTCAATGACGCTTTACGATCAAATGTCTCGGACATGATTAGTTACCTATGTTGAATTTAGCAAACAAAACGTATGGGACAACTTAAATAAATTGTAGGTGTTTATCCTTCATAAAATTGCAAAACACCCTTTAAAATTGCGAAATACAATTTATTCAGACGCAGACGCGCAAAAACATTGTCAATTTGAAGAAAATAGTTTCCTATTGTTCCCTCTTGAATAAGACTTTTTTTTGCGCCGAAAATCTATTTTGTACTGTCGTATTTACTTCTTATTAAACCACAATTAATTCAAAAAAACCTTGAAATAACACACCTGGAATTTTCAGGACCTGCCTCAATCAACGCACCTAATCTCAACCTAAACTAAACTGAACTGCTGTTAAATAAAATAAGTTTCATATTCACCTGAAGCGTGTGTCTCACTGCGGCCGGCACGTTGCCGGCAACTGCATGTCGATGTTGGTCACAAGAACTGCACTGGGCACGGGACTCACTGGCGCGGCACGGACACGGCCTCCGGCGAGAGCAGATCGGCCGAGACTGCCTCGCCCCGGTCGGCGGTAGCCGGTCGATACGCGCACAACAGGTTAGTATGCGTGCGCCGAAATGTAAACACTCCTTCACTCGTGTGCAACTCAACACTAATGGACCTAAATCCGTATTGGTCCGTGTCAACTGCAAGGTTTGCACCCACTTCGAATGTTCCCGCTACAGCTTCTGAGCTGATAATGACGTTTATAACGGAGCTTTTCATCGCGGGCTTCATCTGAACGATTTCTTGCGTTGGAAATTGAAAACCAAAAAGTCTAATTCAATGTATAGTGGGAATGGTAAAGAATTGATCACAAGAACTCATTCGGCTATCATTGAATCCTTTTTATTTCCCAATTTCGTAGCTCATGACTAACAAAACTATCGTAATTCAGTACCGCATAACAGATAAAGGTGTCAGAACAACAAAACATATAAACGCGTATATTTCCCAGCGGTGGGTTCCCAAGCTCAGCAATTACTGAAAGTAAGTGAGCCGTTATAGTGTTTGTGTTACGTTACAGATGTACCTACGCACAAATGACATTGACTGTGGGGTAGAATTTACAACCTTAAATGTGCGGCGTAAAATCGGCATTTTAATGGAAATTTAGATTCTAAACAGTCCTTACAGCTTTGACTACTAGGTACATACTTAATAGGTAGGTCCCGGAAGTTGCTGCGACAATGCACCGACCGGCGGACGTGGTCACGGGTAAACCGAGCTCGCAGAAGACGAACGTTATCTTCTAAAAACAAAAGTTTTCTACCTACCCTCGCTTAGTTTCGATTTTGTCTTTTGTTTTCCTTACACACTAACAACTTGTGTGTTCATAAACACATTAACATGTCGCCACAAAAATTCAAGTCAATTTATCGATAGGAAAGTATCAAAAATCTGTGCGTCACATATTTAATCAAAACGGTAATTATTAGTCAACCCTCCTATTGGCAGTGTCAATAACAATATCAATCGGACATTGTGTCCCCGCAAGTTATAGCCATCAGTACCAGGCGACCAGTCGAGCGAAACGTTTCGTGTTAACGTGAACATCTGACGGATTTGACAACTTAGCACCATTTTATTTGTACAATGATAATCTGGAGTGGTGTAACAATTATGCATCTGGGAAAAATATTATGTGAGATTGGAAATTCAATCGTCTTTTTCAAAATATTAGCAGGCACCTTACATGTTCTGGGTACTACAGCAGTACCGTAGATTCAATTCTTATTGAATGTGCTGATGAAGAACCCTGTCACCTCATGCAGGTGTTATAGTAACCAGCTTATTATTGTCCCGCTGCAAAGGGCATGAGCAAAGATCTCCAGGCTTGCTCAAGACAGGTTGGTGATTTCAAGGACTTTTATTACTTTCTGAGGAAACCTAGACATAGAGTTACTATAAGTCCAGGGTTCTTCAAAAACACACATACTGGAAATGAATAATTTCCTTTCTTTTCATGGAAGACTAGGCGTTAACCACTGGGCTAATACGACAGTGTAGGTAGGTTGTATCACAATTTAAACACGCTAATACATGCATTAATTAGTACGAGTACATTTCGTAAAAAATCATGAAGTATGTTTAGAAAATTAAGGATTTTCAAGATGACGGATGAAGTCACTTCAAGCTTCGTCGCCATCGCGTAGGCAGCGAATGAGCTGAACAAATCGTCACAAACAAGACGGCTGACTCATCCTGTCTGAACTGAAGCGAAAAGGCTGTACAAGGCATTTTTATGTCGAAGTTCCAAAAGAAAGTTTAGCGTGGGCCTCCCAGTCACCCTTAGAAACGACCACGCTTTCTTATAAATAGGACGCTGAAGGACAACAAAGTTAACAAACAACAAGTCAGAACCTTCTACTAGTCGCCCTTACACCTAAAGATGACCGTTTTATTTTCTAGGACCAACAAAAACATATTTATCTTGAGTGTATCGGATTACATGGTGATCTACAGTTTACCAACCAATTTCCAAAGATTCTAGAGCACTCTAAAGCTCTAGCTGATCAATCCCCAGACCTATGTTAGTAAGCCAGCATCAGGTCTCAGGTGTTGTAGGTACCGGCATCGTTACGTCACCGTTTAAGAATTCCAACATCGCCAGCTTGACCTTTTCGTTCCCTCGTGTACCTTCCATGGCATTTCACGTGGCAGGGCTAGCGACTGCTTAGACTGGCAACTTTAATTGCTCAACTGTGGGCGATACTTATTTCCTTATTCTAGAGGCATGTGTGTGTACACCCTAAGGTGTGTTGAGATACCTACTTTTTTATGTTTAGTTTGACCAAATTATTTGCTACATACAACATATCAATTGGGTATTTGAAAGGGTAGTCAATAACGTTACTTTTAATGAACTGTCAAAACGCGGAATTTGTACGTGATTTGTATGAATTATAACAATGTGACGTTACAGATTTTTAGAAACAAATGGAATACTTATTAGCATTAAATGCAATTTTACAACTATATCTTCGCATAATATTTAATCTCTGGATGGTGGATGGATGATTTTAAGACGAGCGGTCTTTTACCCATGTGATTTCATATTTTATTTTTGATCGTTTCAAATAGTCAATTGTTGCCAGAGACACCGCTACACCACAGTGAGCAATATGGAACAACAGAATACGTTTGAGCAGTTTCACAGTTTGAGGCAATTAGCAAAGCAATTGTAGCCATTTCTATGAATTAAACTACTGCCTTCGACTTCTACTACTGGTCAGTAATTGCTAGAAAAAATTGCCCGTAGGTATAAGCGCAGTTCAACTCACACATCGATAGAAGAGTGCTGCGTGATAACGGTTCATTTGTGTGCGTAAGCGAATAGAAATTGTGAAGTAGGTAAATAAAACATTGGAATGATAACCATTTAATGGAGGTCCAAGTTATGACGATATTTATTTATTTATTTTATTTTATTCGGTAAACGTACAGCTTACTTAAACAGTACAATTATGAAACTCGAACTTATCATATTCCGCTTTGGCACTGAATAAAGAAAAGAAAGTGTTTCTGCATTGATGAGTTCAAACTCAAACTCAAAGCATTTATTTCAAATAAACCAATTACAGGCACTTTTGAATTGTCAAGGGGTCGGTCAGTCAGAAAGATTCAAGTGGAGATGTACATACCTACTGACAGGTGTAGTGCAATTCTGTGCAATATTCATAAAATCTAGATCACAGAATATGTATTTATGGCTGCCTAGTAATAGCTCGTTGCCAGCCTGCCAGGTGGACTCGCCAATCGTTAATGATGATGACTAATAATTCGTATTTCTCGTTCGTGCTTATCTATCAACGATTGTGATAAAATCAGGGAAATGAATTATTAAAGGAAAATGCTCACAAAATTGATTTATCCATATATTTATCCATATATTTATCCATATATTTATCCATATATTTATCCATATATTTATCCATATATTTATCCATATATTTATCCATATATTTATCCATATATTTATCCATATATTTATCCATATATTTATCCATATATTTATCCATATATTTATCCATATATTTATCCATATATTTATCCATATATTTATCCATATATTTATCCATATATTTATCCATATATTTAAATTACAACTGTCATTCTTTAACATTTGGACACCAGAGCATTAACGCACGCGCGTGCCCTCCACGCCAAATTGATTTCTTCTTGTTATCATGAATTTCCTAATATCCATGGTGTCTTTTAATTTGTTTAATGTCGTTAAATACGTACAAGAGCTTCAATTTTTAGAAATCTATATAAAAACACACAAAAGTTATGATTTGTCACATATTTGTGTCGTTGGCGTACAGGGCATACGCTGGTCAAGTATATTTGAAAATGGCGTTCAAAAGATTAACAGTATTGAAGTGGCTAGTTCTGGAAATATAGGTCATAGTCATCTTGTATATTTCTATTTAGCATTATGTTTCAAATTAATGTGATGACACAACAGCTGTTTAATCTGAATCTAATAACGATGACACAATCCCCGCATCAAATGCAGTCATCGTATTTGACGGCGTGATTTGGCGCTCATCACAACTGTTAGCGCTATATACCGTCCGTGATGGCCCGGACATGACGTCACACAAGGCACAACGGTTTTATTGTTAGCTATTAAACATAGACTCAACTTGGAACACGGCCATGACATTTGGTTTTCATAAAACTGAATGTGTCCGTCTGTCCGTCAATGATGATTATAGTATTAATAAAATTTATATTTAATTTTAATTGCAGTGTCTATAATGATTACTGGCTAATTCTGGAATTAAATAAGTATATATAAGTGTATCAGGCTAAGAACCCAAACATTTAATACTGATTTTTCAGTTTTATTGGAGGAATAAATATGACAGTTTGACAGCTTTTGCATAGAAAATTATTATGTCAAACCGCCATTTTTGTTCCTCAGATAAAAGTTATCCGGTGATTGAAAAATCGACCCTTAGAACAATAAGCACTGGTAAATGGTATGGTATAAAATGCCCACCGTCGTCCAGGAATATGAGATACTTTTGAAAAATTTCAAGGGTAACCTTTACTTGAGACAGGTCATTGTGTGTATTTATAAGTTCACGTTATAAGATTATTGTGGACGGCAATTTAAAGCAGTACATTTTACTTCACAATCATGCTAGCGTGATGCCGTGGACGTCCACGGTAATATCCTCACATTAAAAATGATAAAATCTCCTATTGTTTTCAAAAACGTACTTACAATAACGTTAAACACGGATTAGTGAAATAATAATGCTTAATTTCAGTCACGTTTTTTGAAATAAATGACAGATTTAATCACATTCTTCGCAACAACGGGAGGAAGATCGATTTAGGTTGATTTTTCAATAGTCAGATAATTGAAGGAATAAATATGACAGCTTTTGCATAGAAAATATGTCGAACCACCAATTTTATTCTCCAGATAAAAGTTATCAAGCGATTGAAAAATCGGCCCTTAATTGTATATAAACAATGTTACCTAATTGAGGAAAGCGACGACCCCAAAAGGTAAAAGAAGTATGAAGGAAACTTTACAACTTGTGGTGTTTCATGTAACTGGCCTTGTTCTGTTTATATTTCCTGTTGTGTCGCAAACTTTTGTGCAAATGATTTCCACTTTAACCACCGTGAAGCCTTCCAAGTTTTTGAATACATTTCCCCTTAATACCGGCGACCGGTAACTTACTGCGAAGCTCCTTCCCAAACCTTTTTAACCGACTTCAAAAAAGGAGGAGGTTATCAATTCGACGGTATGTTTTTTTTTTTTTGTTTGTTTGTTACGCGATTACTCCGCCAATTGTGGACCGATTTTCAAAATTCTTTTTTTGTTCAAAAGGAGATACTTCTGAAGTGGTCCCATAGTCACCAAGTTAGGATCTGATGATTGGATCCTGGAGAAATCGAGGACAACGCTCAAATTTTATGGGCCCACACATCGTTTTTCGCCAATCTTATGAAGTAATTTAAGTACTTGCGTATGGTAATTATTACCTCATGTAGCTGAGCTGATGATGGAAGGTACAACTCCTTAACAGTGAGGTGTAGGCATCGACTGATTTAGTAACTTATTACTATGATGTTTGAAAGGGCGTTTGCCATTTTGGTCTCGTGATCATCAGGTCAGGAGGTGATGGACTAACCATAGACGATAGAAATCTTCAAAAAACGACAGCACATGCCTCGCGATTGCTGCGATTGCTTGTGTATGCATAGTTTACGACATACCATAACATAATATTACGCCAGTTCAATTTTAAGGGCGCTTTAAAATTGTAACAATAATACAGTAAATGTGTAATTTATCATTGTTCCATCTACATTTTTTTTACAGTTAGATATGTTGTGTATGTGTAACTTGTCCCTTGAACCAATCTTGAGAGAAACGGTTTTGTAGCTTCATTATTTTAAGAAACGGCTCAACACGGCATGAAAATTGTTCTTACAATTTTGGAAAATTAGTTAGCTCCTGAGGTATAGTCGCGACTTTCATTTCATTCCAGAAAGCTGCTGGTGAAATTTTTCATTTCTTTATATTGTTTTGACAGCGAGAGCATGTTACGATTTTACCCAGACGCACCAATTCTTCGGGTATTAACGTACTGTAAGCTTTATAACAAATAGCATATGGCATGTCAGCGAAAATGTTAATAGTCTGTTCAAAATCGTTTACTGATGATACCTCCCTACGATTACGACTAGCTTGTCGCATAATATCTAATCGAGTCGCTCTGGATTCGGCAGATTCATTGGATTGGTAACTTTGCTTCTCGGTCTCGTGAGACAAGCGTTCATGAATGAAACCGACACGATGAACACGTTGCTCCTCGGTCTCATGAGACAAACGTTCATGAATTAAACCGACACGATGAGCACGTTGCTCCCCGGTCTCGTGAGACAAACGTTCATGAATTAAACCGACACGATGAGCACGTTGCTCCTCGGTCTCATGAAACAAACATTCATGAATTAAACCGACACGATGAGCACGTTGCTCCTCGGTGTCATGAGACAAACGTTCATGAATTAAACCGACACGATGAGCACGTTGCTCCTCGGTCTCGTGAGACAATCGTTCATGAATTAAATCAAGACGATGAGAACGTTGCTCTTGAGTCTCGTTTGATAATCGTTCACGAATCAAACTGAGCCGCTGAGCACGACTTTCTGGACTTTTATTAAACCTTCATAATTTCGTGTTTGCTCTCTTCTGCGAAAAACTATACGCTCGCTGCTCATCACTCTCATTTGAAATGTTTCTAGTATTTCTTTCCCTACTTTTCTTTAAACGTTCTTCCCTTTCGTCGTTACTTTAGACTGCCAAACGGCGCTGTCTCATTTGAGCAGCGCGTTTAGTAGGCCTACCCATATTAAACAAAAAGAATTTTCTTTCTATTTAAGATTGAAAAAGAAACTTCAAAACTATGAATTATGTAGGTACAAACTTAAACTAAAAACTAGAAAATAAAATTATTTTTCAATAAAAAACAAAAACCGACTTCAAAAACCTAATAAACACTAAATATTTAAAAATAATATTAAATTGAATAACTATAATCAAGAATTATTAACCAAAATAACCTTACCTAACTTTAATCTACATTATATTTTACAATTTAACCATTTTTGGAGTCAGTGCCAAGCCCGCACTCACAAAATATTTACCTAAAAAAATGTACAATAGCAGCAAAAAAACAAAACAAACTGAAAAATAACTACAACACAAAACAGAATATCAACTGAAGAAGATAGAGTTGTTTTGAAAAGGGTACAACGCCATCTATCGAGCACTGACTAAAACTTTTAAACAGCTTTGTAAAAATATCAGTAGGTACCTTATACTATGATATTAATTTACTCCCGTAAACTATTGTAATAAAAATTAAGGGAAAATATTTTATGGTCATATTATACACTTGGCTTGGCACCGACTCCAGAAATTGTTAAATTGTAAAATATAATGTAGATTAAAGTTAGGTAAGGTTATTTTGGTTAATAATTCTTGATTATATTACATTTCCAATCTACAGACATTATTTCTTTAATAGATTTTCAACTTTATTCCAAAAGAATGAGGTTCATGTTCTTTTGGGAATATTTGACAGTTTGGGGTTGCTTGATGTACAAATAAGTAAGTACACTAGCGACCCTCGTTTCGCACGATTTTGACAACGTGACCGAACATTGAGATTTCTTTATCACAAATAAGTAAGTTTAATATTAATGTGAGGGATGGATCGAGGTGGCTCATGAGAAAGATGTCTGGAAGGATTTGGGGGCCTTTGCTCAGCAGTGGGACAGTGTAGGCTAAATAAAAAAAATACATGTATACTAATAATAAAGCTAAAGCGTTTGTTTGCTGAACGGTAAGCGAAAACGAATTAATAGCGCGGGTGGGCGGCGATATGATGCGAGGCGCTGGGTCGGTGGCCGAAATTTCACACCTACGTAGGTATATTATACCCTATACCTTCCGTAATAAAAAATACACATCTACATCTATTTCGGATTTAAGAACAATGCGGTCACACAAACAGGCACTAAACACGACTTTAATATTTTTATTAGGCTCTGAGTTAACGGCTACATAATGACGACTTTCACTTCAAAGATCGAACGTATAAACGCGGACAAAAGCGGCTTTTCACCCTTATACCGTAAGCAATAAGGTAGAAACTTTATCAACCACCAGTGTCTGCGATCGTACATCCAAAATCACTACAAAACTTGGCCAAACCACGGTCATTCTCCAAGCAAAACTAACCCTGGAAATGATCCGTGCAATCTTATAGATAACAAACATTTGTGATATTATTCGGTTCTCCGGGAAGGGTCACAATATCTCACAAATAGGCTGAACTTTATCGAACTTCTTTTTCCATTTCGCGTTCCATTACGCACTTTGTCAATTACAGCGACGACACTTATTGATGGCTGAATCAATAGCACAATGGAATGAAATCTTCTCTTTACTCATATATTTTTAGTGACCATTCTATTTTCTAAGATTTATTGACTATAGGTGTGTGTTCTGGAGATAAAAAATAGATTATAGGAGACGTCGAAAGATGATTAGGTGCCTGTACCCTCGCAGACTCTATGAACCTAGAACCTCAAAGACTTGAAGGAGGCAAAACTTAGCTGCTGCAAAAAAACGATGAAAAACGGCACACTTGGTACCTAACAGTACCAAATATAGAGTACTATAATATACTAGAGGTACCAAACCTGAAGATGGCATTTTTAAACAACAAGTTAGTGACCTACAATAATATACCCAAACAAGATACTAAGATAACGAGATTACTAAAACAAAATACTGATATTGAACACAACGAACTTGGAAAAATACTGGAGACATGAGATTAGCTACCTATTTTCTCTTTACGTGTATTTGGGCACAAGCTTACACCGAATAATCCAGTATTGGACCATCACACAAATATATTTATCAGTATATCTCATAAAACAGGCTGGCATTAAGGGATGGATCCACTTTTACTTAAGAACCTTACCCCCCACGTAAGCCAGGTCTCCTGAGCTCCTCGTCAGCGCCGACCTCATATTTTTATCCCATTACTTCGTCGCCTAAGACAATTTCTATATATAAATGTTGTCACAAAACGTGACTATGTGGTCGGTAGAATATTCAGTATGAAAATGTTTTAAGTAATGATATTGTATGGTTGCTATTCTGACCACTTAATCACTTGCTGTGGTGGCTGACAAAAGATAGGCTGTAGATAGCGCTGGATGAGAAATTGTCACTAAAGAGACTAAGGTCCGTATTACAGAACGTTGCTCAAGTCCAGTTTAATCGCCAATCAGTCGATCTCAGTTTAAATTTAGATTCAGTGTTTGAGCATCTTTCTGTAATACGGGCCTTTTATTCAGGCTGTGAAATCAACCTATGACTTCTCCCGCTCTGGGTGGAGCGGAAGGGAGTGTCAGACTCTTACTGACTAAAACCCATCCATGTTCCTTCCTTGGCCCTTTGTGTTCCGGGGTAGTGGTAACCCTTTCGGACAGTCCCGCTTACCCGGCAGGCTTGGCCCCTTCATATGCTGACATCTCTTTGAGGCGCGCGTGGAACATATACGCGCCGTCCGGCACGGGCCTGGGGCTGATCGGAAGGTGTGTCACCCATTACTCACCGTCGCAGGCCCGCGTAATACGGGCCTAAAAGCTCAGATAGGGACGGGCCGCGCCGCAATGCAATGCATTGATAAAATCCTATTTATTCACTTTCATTCATTTTCTACAAACAAACCACCACAGGCAGTTCTCACCCCGCTTGGGCGGAGCACCGCCGTGTCCTCGTAGAGGCGATCGGCGGCGGCGACCTCTCGCGCCCGGCCCTGGTGCAAGCCATGGTCCGGGGCGAGAGGGAGTGGGAGGCAGTCACCTCCTTCTGCGAAAAAGTTATGCTCGCGAAGGAGGTGGCGGGATGGGAGAGAGAAAGGTCCTCCCGTCCCAGCCGCCGCGGGAGACGCTCCGGGCGTCGGGAGCCACGTGACGACTCCCGGCCACCGTAGGCGCGGGCCTGCGGACGGTGAGTAATGGGTGACTCGCCGTCCGATCAGCACCAGACCCGTGCCGTACGGCGCGTATATGTTCCACGCGCGCCTCAAAGAGATGTCAGCATATGAAGGGGCCCCTCAGGGCCAAGCCTGCCGGGTAAGCGGGATTGTCCGAAAGGGTTACCGCTACCCCGGAACATAAAGGGCTACGGAAGGAACATGGATGGGTTTTAGTCAGTAAGAGTCTGACACTCCCTTCCGCTCCACCCAGAGCGGGAGCAGTCATTGGATGATTTCCCAGCCTTAAAAAAAAAAAAAAAAAAAAAAAAGGCAGTTCTCACCGCAGTTTTTTGTATGAAAGTGCGTTGCGGTGCGGCCCGTTGAGGTTGCAAAGTGGCTTTACGACTCTCTATTGTATGTGATAATTTCTCTGCCTAAATAATTATTGTAAAGGCAATTTAATCTCCAAGAGATTTCTTTTATTTTTACTCCCCTAGCTAGGCTGTTTCTCCGTCAATTTTTAAAGTAGGGCATTTTTTTATATCTAGTATATATGCTGTAGGTATTTTGTCTTGCAACCGCGAGGCGAGGGCGCAGGATATTAAAATAGCTTCAAAGACGTGACCGGAGCCGCAGCGGCCCCACTATATTGTAAGTTATTGAGGGTATAATAGGATATAGTTTATATTGAACACTGGTTTCGGAACAGTTTATTATTTACTATGGCTTGTAAGTCGCATGCCTTGGCGCTTGCGGTATTATTACTCATGGGGTTGATAATTCCTTTTTCAATTTAAATTACCTTTAGCTACCGAATGTATGGTCGCGGTCCAAAAATGTTTATCAATTTTCAATTTAGTGTTGTGTTCTGTGTGCAGTAAAGTCCAAAATGCTATATTGATTAAGTAAACACAGTTGATTAAGTTCAAGATAATATACACACGTCCAGGTCTACTATCGCGTAACATTTTCTTATTCAATAGCTTGCTCGATTGAAAATCTATTGACCATAATGGTACAACGCTGGGATTGTCAGAACGAAATAAACCTTGAAGCTCACATTGTGCACGGGTATGGGACGATATCAAAGGCACTGATTTATGTGTGCGGCTGGTCACATCTACGCGGGAAAGAATACGTGCCATCATACTCCTGTTGTTATTAGTTATCACTACATAGTATAAAACAAAGTCGCTTTCTCTGTCCCTATATCCCTATGTATGCTTAAATCTTTAAAACTACGCACCGGATTTTGATGCGGTTTTTTTTAATAGATAGAGTGATTGAAGAGGAAGGTTTATGTGTATAATTTGTCGACATATTATGCAGGCGAAGCCGCGGGCGGAAGCTAGTTCAAACAATAAATTGTTTAGGTATAGAATTAAAATAGTAAACCTCAAATATATAAAGATGTTTTTAATTCCCATTTGATTATTTCTTCCTATTTTTTATTTTTAGTTCTCGACTTCGCTTGGTTTTATGCCAGTTAAAATTGTATGGTTTTTTTTACAAAAAAGTTTTTCTAGACAACGTGTAAAGAAATAAAAAAAAATCTCCATACCTAACCAAATGACATAATCATCGACCTTGCCATATAGATATGTGCTGTTCAAGCAATAATAAACCTTAAGGTGGTAAGCATTTTCAGACTGCGACTGTAAGTACATAGGTAATGCCTTATACTTTAAATTACATAATATGATATTCCAACATTACATAGCACAACATTCTCCAGATCAGTCTAAAAACGTATAATCATCAATCTTTGTATCCCGACCGCTCTTTTTATTATCAGTCTACAACAGAACTGTATCAATATAATTATGTAGGTACCGACTACCCCCCGAACACGAACGAGCGATAAAATGTGTAAAATAATCAAAAGCTCATTAGATCGCTTTTTATCGCAATTTATTTTAATATCGATTTTAAGGATATAAAGCTTGGCTCAGAAAAATAGGGTTTATTGTATTTAAAAAATATAAGGGTGAAACGGGGTAAATTAAATAGGGATGCAGTGGTGAATCGGGACGAAACTTATAAATGGTTTTTAACATTGAAATATTATTTGTTGCCAACCAGAACAATTGATCATTAATTATTATACAGTAAACACATTACGAGTCCTTTATGGCCACAAACTATATTACTTATTTAATGCTTAAGTCGCTTTCAAAGTTTCGTCCCGATTTACCCCTTTTTTTAAGGCTGGGTAATCATCCAATTACTTCTCCCGCTCTGGGGGGAGCGGAAGGGAGTGACAAAAATTATATTCATAGCGAGTTTCAAAAATATATAGAACATTATAGGTTGTCAAACTGAAAGTTGTTGAGTTGGGACGTTGCCGAATAAATCTGCGGGTAAATGTACCATTTCATACATATCTATGTAAAGTATTCACGTTTCATTTTAAAGTCAAAGAACCGTCTCCAAAGAACTTTTGTTATTAATCCTTTTAGAATATTACAGTATTTGTTTAACAGAATCGGACAGAAACGTTAAGAAATATGCATTTCACTAGCACACACTTTAGGGCAAGTAATTGTATTCTGGGTGGAGCGGAAGAGAGTGTCAGACTCTAACTGACCCATCCATGTTCCTTCCTTAGCCCTTTATGTTCCGGGGTAGCGGTAACCCTTTCGGACAATCCCGCTTACCCACCCGATTCACCCCTGCATCGCTATTTACCCCGTTTTACGGTATATATTTATTTTATTTTTAACAGCTTTCGTTACTTCGTAAACCTTTGCAGGAAATATTTCAATTTAAAAGATTATTATATTGATTCAGGTAATCGGGGCGATATTTACGTTGCCATTTTGACACGTTAACTTTAAGATTGTCAAGATTTCACAAGAATTTTTAGAATTCAACATATTTAAACAGTATTTAAAGCGTGTTGAATTGTATTTTATAACTGATTAATGGTTTTTTTTTTCAATCAATAAATTAGTCCAGTCGTAAAAGTATGTAAATGCGTCTGACATTATGAATGTTTTGTTGTGATCTGTTACAACATTTTAGTTTTTGTGTTTCTAGTAACTTTTTTGTATTTCCGAATGACTTTGCCTGTTTTGGACTATGGGGTCGCGTCTCGGACTACTCTGATTTCGCCTGTGCTCTACAGGAGATACAATGTTCTAGAAACTGGGACATAGCAATTTAATCATTTTGGATACTGTCGTTAGAGATGAGTGAAATTCTATCTGATGTCACACACATGTCTTGTGTCTCCCAAACAAATATATACAGGGCTATCAAAACACATAACGTACCTAATAACATAGGTTAAAAAATACATTGTCTTGATTTTTTATTATTGATTTTTTAATAGCCAACTTATACACAACCATAAAATTAGGTTAAATTACATAAAAATAGACAAAATTCTAAGAAATTTAATAAATTATTTCTGTATATTTCTGGGCCAAGCTAGTATGTGATTATCAATCTCATTTAACAATAATTGATTCTATGTACATTTTTCTACTTAATTTAATGACACTTATTATAATGTAGATAGTTATATAATTACAATGTTAGATAAGGTGCGCAAGAATATTTGCCTAATATCTTAAAATAGAATGAAGAGTTGGATTTAATTATTTTTTGAAATTATTCATTGAAAAGCAGTAAAAACTACCGGAAGAGATCCATAACATGTTTAATAGGTCGTCGGACTGATGAGTAATATTTTACGGTTATTTTGACGGTTCGAATTCGAAACTCACGTATTGCACAATAGACGTCTTGTTTCACAAGCATAATAAGGTATTTGTGTGTATTAAAAATACACAACAACAACATACATCAACAACCAACACCACAACATACCTTAGTGTCCTAATTTTCTATAAAATATGAATTTATTAATTATATACCTATTTATAATTTTCTTTAAAATAGGATATTTTATTCTTTCATTTCTGCTCACGTGACCGCGAAGCGTTGTTCGAATTTCAAATGACGTCACTCGGCAATAAACAAACGTTTCTTTTCTAACAGATTGACACCTTGTCTATTACCTCGTGACGTATTGTGGCCCGTGACCCAAAGGGATTGTTTTACGCTACTTTAGTCATTTCAATGTATTTGTTGATTTCGAATAATATTAAA
Organism: Hyppa rectilinea; assembly: GCA_951799385.1. Classification (NCBI taxonomy): domain Eukaryota; kingdom Metazoa; phylum Arthropoda; class Insecta; order Lepidoptera; family Noctuidae; genus Hyppa; species Hyppa rectilinea. The sequence continues at coordinate 1,310,249 of OX637309.1, read as the reverse complement.
AATTTTATAGTTAAAAAAACTTTATAAATATTTTATAGTTGACTTTAAAAATGGTTTTCTAAAAACAGTCAAATACCATACAGTTAACATGAATACATATAATATGAAACTCTGCTTCTTAAACTTCAGTGAAGTAATGTTTGGACCCTGATTACTTACCAACTGCTACACAATTAATTTAACTAAAGTTCTAACGACTACGTGATCAGACCTCTTTCTTCGTAAATAATGCGGTGAACTTCCCAGCTTGGTACGTTGGCATGAAGGGCAAATACTGGGTCCATGTCCACCTAAAAGGTATAAATAAAAAAATATCAACAGTGTGTAATTCTGGACCTAGTTAAGGACAGTAATTCTAATTAATCATGATAATTGGTGAAATACATAAATATATGACGAGCTCGTGGCTAAGTTATAACAGCCGGATGGATCAATCCATCAGGTTAAGCTACGCTTGCCGGGGTTGGTCCGTGGATGGGTGACCGTCTTTACATATCGAGACCTCCATGCCTCGGGAAGGACCTTAAGCTGTTGGTCTTGGCTATCATTCGTTGATCTTTGACAGTCGTTACTGGTAGGTAGTCAGAAGCCCGAAAGTCTGACAGCCAGTCTTACCAAGGGCTAACGTATTACCCAGGTACTGGGTTGTGGAGGTCAGATAGGAGGTCGCTCCATGTAAAATACTGGTAATGGAAGCCGACCCTAATATAGTTGGGAAAAGGATAGGAACATTAATTGATTGAAAACTGATGACGTATAAGTGTACTGTACACCTCTGACTAACGCAGGGAGGTTCAGATTAATGCACTGATACCATGGTAACCGACTTCGCGTTGATATCCCGTCCACCCTGTATAACTAGTGGGTTAAAGATGGCATATAATATAATTCTCACCTCCGTATAAGTCCCATTCCGATCGGGAAGTCGTAGGTGTCGCCCTCGTCAGACGCGCCGGCCGCGTCCAGGCACATCTCCTTAGCCCAGGCTGCTAGTCCACGCTCCTCGTCCGTCCCTGATATGCGATGGGTAGAATTAAATGCAATGTTTTTTTTGTAGAGCGATGCCGTGCCTCCAGCGCGCAATTCATTAAAAAAAACTTTATTGCAGACGAAAATGGTCTTTTTCTTTTTTTTTGAGGGTGGAAAATCATCCAATGACTTCTCCCGCTCTGGGTGGAGCGGAAGGGAGTGTCAGACTCTTACTGACTAAACCCCATCCATGTTCCTTCCTTAGCCGTTTATGTTCCGGAGTAGCGGTAACCCTTTCGGACAATCCCGCTTACCAGGCAACGAATATGGTCTTGCAATTACAATAAACGAAAACCGAACATAGATTCTCAGTCGTATAAACACGATTGGGGCGGTTCAAAGGTTAAACAATTTTCTTAATCTAACCTATTAGCTTATATATAAGTAACTGCTATATAACTACTTACAACATGAAGTTATAACTTATGTTAAGAAGAAAACACTATCTTGACGTATTCTTCATCAATGATTAATTTTATTCAGCTAAACGACGATGAAAGAATGAACCAAAGCATCTCCGCACCTGGTATCAGATTATCCAGCAGACAGCCGATGACGCCGCCCACCAATATGGACGTAGACAGCAGCACCTGCAGCACGGCGTCCAGGGCCTCGGCCCCCGTCTGAATGACGCCGCTGTGCACAGCCATCCAGCGCGTCAGCACCAGCGGGAAGAAGATGCTGAACCCGATGATGTACAGGTTCCGAGAACTGTTCAGGTTCACGTATTGAAGAGCTGATAGACCTGGATAACGGGACCATAACTTATAACATAAGTAAAAATGAGGTTTTACGAAGCCGAGAGTCTCTTGTTCTCATCTTCATTGCGATTTTTTTGTGCTAGACCTGGCAAGCTGCTGGTTAAGGAGATAATAAAGGTCAAAGTTACATTGCACGTTGCCGTAAATAGCGCTTTTCACGCCAAACATAAATAAGTCGTTTCCTGGAATTAATTGTTAGTAATAAACGTATTTTCTTTGCTTTCTTTTCTTTCTAATTTCGTGGGAGCTTTGTACTCATCGTTACGAACAACTTTTACAATGGCGTGAAACCTGAAATCGCGAAAAAAATATTGAGCTGTTCCATACATTATGCACACGTAACTCAATAAAATGTATGGAGCAGCTCATATTTTTTCGCGATTTCAGGGTTCGTAACGATGAGTACAATCCCCCCACGAAATTCTTAGTGTTAATTTTTTAACACCTTATATTTTTTTGCTTACATCTATTTTGAAACAGAATAGTAGATAACGTTTATGTGATGGTTTTTTTTACAACCTTCATAAGATCCTTTCTAGAAGAAAATTCGCTCAAGCGAACTATGGAGGGACTAAGCTCCCTATCTGAGTAATTGTATCCGGAACGAGGTGATACTCAATACTCAATACTCAAATCTTAACTCACCGAAAGCCGATATCATTCCGAACATGACGCAGAACAGGCCCCCCACGATGGGCTGCGGGATGATGATGAACACGGCGCCCAGCTTGCCCACCACGCCCTGCACCACCATCAGACCTGCTGCCCACTGCACCACGCGACGGGAACCCACCTGCACGGGAGATAGGATTGGATATCTTTTGACATGTGTGTCTTCAAGTTATCTGTCACTCCAGTCAAAAAATAATTCGCTAAAAGATTCTGCAAGTATATGGAAAAACTCCGCCAAAATTTGGAGCGTCTTAACCTTTTGAATGCCAGAGCGTAAACGCATCGACGTCCCCACACACGCCAAGCCATACAAAAATGTCGTTTTCTTGTCGGCATTAGCCGACGATGGCGTTCAAAACGTTTTCAATAAAATTTGTCGGCGTCGTTGTCATTGGGCTGGAACTCATTAACACCACAAATTATATAATTATCATAGACTCTTTCTTATTGACGGAACAGTTTTTAGAGAAAGATTATATAGTTTAACTCGAAACTTAAAACATTTTCATTAAGGTAGGTATAAACTCAAAGTATTTATTTCAAATAAACCAATTACAGGCACTTTTGAATTGTCAAGGTGTCGGTCAGTCAGAGAGATGAAGCTAGTTGCCCATTCCAAAGCAGTAGGTACCTATGGAGAAGAACGGGCAAGAAACTCCATGGACACTCTTTTAAACAAAATATGGTTACAAAATATTGGTTACATAGATCATATTATTATTATTATACATGTGAGAACGATGCAGAACGGTGAAAGCATCTGATATAAAATAATGTAAAAAAAAAAAGTTCAAAAGTTAAATTAAAACAAGCCATGGCCGCTAAGAGATGACCAGTCTCTACCGACAGCGCCCGTTCACGAACATGACGCATGGATTAGCACCATTCAGCTCAACCATTTTGAAGGGAGCTAAATGATCCAACACACACGCCACCATCAGCGAGACATTAAAGTGAGCATGACATACTCTCAGCCGCCAAAGCACATTCAAGTCAATGAAAGACGGACCCAGTAAATGGTCACTTTATATTAGGTACATAGTACTCACATATGTGCTAAGCAATTATACAATATTAAGAAATTGAATTTATACAATGCAAATATAGTTTTTATTGTTGTTGATCTTCCGCAGCTCCAACAGTTTTTTAAGAAGTCTAATGAATTAGGTGATACGCCCTTGTGGAGCAGGAATAGCATTGACCCAAGCGTTTTTATCAGCGATGTAATCTCCCAATGTATAATATGCTTGGCTGCATAGTGTGCGTTTTATACAGGATTTAAATTTTGTTTCATTAAGTTCAAGAATGTTGGGAGGTATTTTATTGTAACATTTTAAACAGTACCCCATGAAAGATGAATCTACTTTAGCCAGCCTGAAACCTGGTTGAACTAATTGGTCCCTATTTCTAGTGAAATAATTGTGTCTTTCACCTCTTTTACTAAAAAGATGTAGATTTTTCCTTGCATACATGATGTTTTCATAGATATATTGACAAGGTACAGTCATGATGTTAATAAGCTTAAACCGTTCCTTTAGAGAATCGCGCCTACGAAGATTATAAATGGCTCTGATAGCTCTTTTCTGCAGAATAAAAATAGACTCGATGTCTGCAGCACGTCCCCAAAGTAAAAAACCGTAAGACATAATACTATGAAAATAGCTAAAATAGACCAGTCTCGCGGTATCTACATCAGTATATTGACGGATCTTTCTGACAGCATATGCTGCAGAGCTTAGCCGTCCTGCAAGAGATGTTAAATGAGGACCCCATTGTAGCCTTGAGTCGAGCGTGATCCCTAGGAAAACAGTTTTATCGACAAATTCTAGTTTCTCTTGATTCAATACTATCTCACAATCACTACTTTTTACATTTGGTAAAGAAAATCTAATGCACTTAGTTTTTTTTCCATTTAATACTAAATTATTTACAGTGAACCAATTCTGGACCTGCAGTAGGGCGTTATTTACGTCGTCAAAATTTTTAGCACGTCTATCTATCTTAAAAATTAAAGAAGTGTCGTCAGCAAATAACACCATTTGCGGTTGTTTTTTTAATAAATGGAGAAGATCATTAATATATACTAAAAAGAGGAAAGGACCCAATATTGAACCTTGTGGCACACCCATTTTTACTTTTAAACCGAGTGAATTGACACCTTTTATTTGAACTTGCTGTTGTCTGTCATTTAAATAAGATTTTACTAAACTAAGCGCAAGTTTTCCAAGCCCGTAATGCTCTAGCTTCAACAGCAAGGTTTCGTGATCAACGCAATCAAATGCCTTGGAGAGGTCACAAAAGATTCCTATGGCATCTTGAGCCTCTTCCCACGCATTGAAAATGTGTTTTAATAAGGTCACACCGGCGTCAGTTGTACAACGTCCTTTGGTGAAACCATACTGTTGATCGTTAAGGATTTTATTAGTGTAAAAATGATTAAGCATTTGGTTAAGCATTATCTTTTCAAAGATCTTGCTGAAAACCGGCAGCACGGATACGGGTCTATAATTATTGGTATCTTTATTGTCCCCGGATTTGAAAAGTGGTATTACCTTGCTGTATTTCATTAAATCCGGGAAGATGCCTTGATCCACACATAAATTAAATATTAAGGCTAAGTAAGGTGCTATTGTCTCAATGATCGAGGTGCAGACTTTAGTAGACATTCCCCAAAGATCTTCGGTTAATTTTATTTTGATTTGTTTAAAAGTTTTAATTACTGTTATGGGGTTAATATGCTTAAAGTGGAATTCAATTAAGCAGGCTGAAACGTTCGCCTTTAGTAAATCAAAAGAGAGGGAAGGCGATGAATTTAAGGTTTCAGTAGTTTTTAGTGGAATACTGGTAAAGAAATTTACAAATTCTTGAGCAACTTCTTTGCTATCACAAATGGGACCACATGACGTCTCCAGGATGTAATCAGAGCTATGCCTTTTGTTTCTGTTCGTTTCATTATTTATAATTTTCCAAACCATACAACCTCCACCAAGGGTTTGAGTAGGTAAATGACAACAAAAGATGGAACAATTCGTAAGACAACATATTTATTATATTTTTTTTCGCGCTTCTTCTACTCGTAAAATGTTATCCATCTCAATAAAGAATTTTCATGCATTGCACATACTAACGAGCTAAATCCAATTTGAAAGATACATATATCCGGTGCAATGCGATAGGCTGCATTCATTAACTAAAGTGCACATCCTCTATTTTGGCGAGATTTTTCCTCCCATTTAGAGGGACAAAATCTCGACTAGGCCTAAAGGCGTAGGCTTACTAATATGGTCCAGTTGGTACCATTTACTAATATGGTCCAGTTGGTACCTCAAATGGTACCAACTGGACCATATTAGTAAGCCTACGCCTTTAGGCCTAGTCGAGATTTTTAAGGCTGGGAAATCATCCAATTACTTCTCCCGCTCTGGGTGGAGCGGAAGGGAGTGTCAGACTCTTACTGACTAAAACCCATCCATGTTCCTTCCTTAGCCCTTTATGTTCGGGGTAGCGGTAACCCTTTCGTACAATCCCGCTTACCAGTACGGAACCCTAATAACTACAAACAAATCATAACGAATAATTAATATTTTAAAACGTGTTCTTTTAACGACAAAGCTCCCATTATTTTGTGCAAACCACATAAAGTAATTAAAACTGCGCCACAATTTCGTCCGAACGTCCGATGCTTTCAGCCACGCCACCGCAATGTTTGAGTATACACAACTACTCCGCACCACCCTATACCTGCGGACGACACCCGTCGTGTACATGCCCTTCGTTTAATTAACGCGCAATAGTAAAATGTTATGCGCTGTGTTTATGAGACTTGGAAATTTTAATGTTTAAAGAAATTGTATACTTTCGGTGTTGGAGAAATGTTAGTTTAATGGAAGGAATCTAATTCGATGGCAGCAGGTAAGATTGATACTGTCTGTAACTAAATTACGTGCGTATTTCAATACCTGTTGTTTCAGATATACTTAAACATTATCGATGGGGACAATAAATAAAAATATTTACAATGTTCCATTGCATTTGTCTATCAGATTGTTTAGAAACCTAAAAAAAACTGTTGTCCAATTTTCTGACTCACGAATCTTTTAACAGCTTCTATCGCCTATAAGTTCAATATCCCCTAAGATTTCAAGCCTAGCGCAAATTAAGGCAGGTCGCACTGCAACGCGACGCATTGGAAAAAAATCGTTGCGCTGCGGCCCGTTGCGGCTGTAAGGTGCGCTTGGCCGAAGGATACAGTTACCTTGGTAACTCCGATGGCGCCCACATTCTCCCCGAAGGTGTTAGTGCCGTTGCCGGAGCCCCACAGCCCCGCCAGCACGGTGCCGAGCCCCTCCGTGCCCAGGCCGCGGTTGATGGCGTGGAGGGGAGGTGGGGGGGCCGCTGTGTGATGCGAACTTAAATGTTTACTAAAAAACAGTTTGTAAACCGTCTAGCGGCATCGTGAACTCAGGCGAGACGAGCTTCACTCTTACAGATGGATGGGTTCACGCTAGATAGATAAACGCTAGAAACAAGGAGGCTTTTTGGATCTTTAACAACGATCTCCTCTTAAGCCTTTCAATGTTCACAATGTACTGTATGGTATAGTAGTATTATTCAGACATCAAGGGAATCCAATATTATTATTATCATAACATGTTGAATTATCACAGCTTTTAGTTTCTAAACGCACAATTTTAAAAAGACGGGGACTCACCACACATCCTGGCCGTAGTAGGGTAGTAGCTGATGGACTCCACAGTACAGGCGAGAACCCCCGCTAGCATGCCCAGCACTCCGGCCACACTCACCGTCGGCGCGCCCCATTGACCTAAATCAAAGTAATAAAAAGTTAGTTTGACAAATAAGAAAATCTAAATGTGTGGACTTGCCACGGCAGCTACAACGCCACTTCCGGACTACGCATCATCTGAGTCCAAACAAATCCTGCATCACGCAAGCAAAGTTATCTGCCTCTACAGACACAGCGATAAGTTTAAAAACTAATCGACGCATAAGAGGTTCTTGTAAAACGGGTTTAGTCGAAGAATACCTCTTGTTAATATGGGATGCACACAAGTTCACAAAAGATATTTTACTAAATCCGATGATGGCTGATATCTTAATGCCCTGTGTATCTTCAACGAGACTTACCAGGATAGGGCACCCTGAACCAGGGCGCGTCTTCAATAATCTTCAGTTTGACATCCGTCCTGGCCGGGTGCTCCAGCGGGAACACGTCTGTGGCCGTCAGCACGGCACACAGCGCCCACATTATCACTATCGTTAGCAGTACCTGCGAACGTATCGCTCAAAGTATGGAAGTATGGAATAACTTGCTTGTTTTTGTTTTCTTGATAATTTCTAGGAAGCACAGAGAGCTTCGTTGTAGAAATAGTACACTTCTGCAGCGGCAAAATAGGCATTGCTTGACTACGAACATGTCAAAGTAATGCTATATTTTCTAAGCGTTTTGAGACATAAAACTTTTCTCTGAAAGGATTCTTCTGAAAAATCTTATGATTTTCGTTATAGACCTTCAAATAAATAACTGGAGTATGACCTCTTTCTTTGAACTACAGGGTTTTCCAATAAGAGGTGTTATTTTGATATTCAAAGAAACAACGACGAGGAAGAAAACCCAGGTTTGTCCATTCCTCCAGGTTTGTTCAGTCCTTTCATGAAAAGGATGTGGTCCTGTAAGCGTGGTCGTGGTGGCCATTTGCCTGATGTTATTTTCCACTATTAACGGCATACCTTTCTCTTTATAATGAAATAAACATCCGATCATTTATATTAAAAAAATTGCTCCTCTTATTGGAAAACCCTATATAATAAATCAAGAAATTAGTTGAATGTGAATACATGATGATTTGTTTGAAGGAGTTTCAGGGTCAAAGCTGAAACTGGACTGACTAATTCAATCTAACCATGACGAAAATTCTGTTCACAGTTACTTTACCTACGTCTGATTCTAAAATTACAGTGATATTTATTCTCGTTGGTTGTTGTTGGGTTGCTGCTACTAACAAGACTGTCAAAATAACAGTATCTTTATTTACGTTCTAATAAGGTTGCTAATACATCATTGCTGTGAGAGGAACAATAATTGTGAAAGGTCTGTAGTCGTCTTACCGGAAACAGTTTGAAGAGTGGGAACCATGCAATGGTGATGCCCTGGCCCCTCTTCCACGTCAGGGTAGGTATGGTCACGTTGGTCATGCACTGTGAGAATATTGTCAGCAACGTGAAGGTCCTGAAAGAGACATTTACAACCTGTAGACAAGTTTACTCGCTGAAGTAGAAACGGCTTTAAGTCTGCTTGCATCACAAATCACTTGAAACATATATTTATTTGGGGTACACCAACAGCAGTACATACAAAAATTAAACACATTAATAACACAAAAAAGTACTAGTATGTATGCCTACTCAAGGACACAGCATTGTACATCATCGTAGTAACTACGATGATGTACTGTGGGAAATTACTTAAAATAAAATTAAAGAAACATGAAATATAATTTCAAAACTAAACGAAATTCTAAATAAAAGATGATGTAATATGATGTACAAAATGTTACCACAAAAGGTAAAACTACATTTAGCGCTGAACTAATTTAAATATTTCTGTAGGATCCAATCGTTTGTTATTCGTAGGAACAGAGACCGAATCATGTTTTAAACGCGATTTTATTAATTCGTGGTTTATTTTTATACGGTGTCCGCTGTGGTTACTATAACACTTTTTCAGTAAAAATATTTTTTTTTTCTTGAAACAATCTGTTGGTCAACTGGTACACTTATACGATTAATAAATAAATATAAAATATTTGATATTTAGCCATGATAAAATTCTTAGCCACAGCCACTTATGACTTATCCAAATATCCATAGGAACGGCGATAGCTCACTGAGACATCCTTATAACATGCATTGCTTTTTTTCGAAAACGCGATTAACTACAAAGACTTAGAAGTGATATTTATTTTAAAAAAACCGGTCAAGACCGAATTGGACTTGCGCACCGAGGGTTCCGTAAATCCGTACGTACTACCGTTGATTAGATTTCTGAAAAGTGTGCTATTTAGAGACATCGTTTTATTTTCCTGTTTTCTTTACATACATTTCTATTACACAGAATAATTTCAGTTTTTCTCTACGCAAACTTCGGAGATAAGGGGGACGGCATTTTTTTACACATTCTCAAAGAAAAGATTTCTTTGAGAATCTGCAAACAGCGCTTTTCATTCGATACCCCACATATCCTAGTAGCCTCACTTCGAATTTTTAAGAACCTCTTTCAGTTCCTGTTGCAAAAAATAATATGTCTCTCTTATATGCGAAATAATTGGACAAACGTCAACTAAAACTACTCCTTCCAAGCTAATAACATAAATATTTCTTCAGATATCCAGCTGTGACAGACGACAGAATGAGTCGCACCATTAAGGTTCCTGTTTACCATTTTGGTAAGGAATCCTAAAAATACTATCTTAAATGAAAATTTGTAAGTACAGAGGCCAGCACATCAAGTTACCACAATCTGTCAAATTTCTTTGATAGTATTTCAACTTTATAGCAAAGACAAGGTTCATTTTTAAGTGAGAAAATTTGACAGTTAGGAATAGCTTGATGTGCTGGCGTCTGTACGTAAGTTAGAAATAAGAATAGAGAAGCATGTAACTCTATCTTCCATTTTATTTAAAGCACTTTTCTTGTAAACTTCGTTTGAACAAGTCTATAGAAATAGGTTTCGTTGAAACGCGCCGCTGGCTCGCTCAAGTGAAGAGATTACACAAGTCTAAATCCTTTAGTAACCAGCCACCTGATTCCATACTATTCTAAGATACATTCATATCTTCGCGTAACGTACCGTTGTAGGCGGAAACCCGTAAACGAAGACGTTCACATAAAGCGATCTTCTTCAATAAAGACATCGTAAATAATACCCAAAATGTGACGTCTCAACGTTTACGTTTCTTGTGAATAACTGCTGAATAAAACTGTTCCCAATAACAAAGTTGTTTCGCCTGTAAAACACGTGTAACGAGTTATTAAGGTAGGTACGTCTGTATTTACTTCTTCCGCTTTCGAAACGCTTAAAATAAATATGTGCTGAAGCAATCACACGCTCCTCTGTAGGCTAGGGCTGAGAGCGCGTTATTGAATTACTCATGTAATTCAATCAATTATGCGGAGAAGGGTAGGGAATGTATTGGCTTTCATTTGTCACAAAAACATTAATACAACGCTGTATTTTATCGATCAGTGGATAGTGTCTTGCAATTTCGAAAAAACTGTTAGGTTGCTTCGCGTTTCTGTTAACATTCAACTTATTTTATCTATAAATCTTGACAATTAGTGGTGCTAAAGCCCACATTTCTCTATTTTTTAATCAACATCGTAACACTGTTATCAGGCAATATAAAAATTTATAATAAAAAACAAATGAAATGAAGTAAAAGGACTTAATACAAAATCAAACATAATAAATACAAAACAAAAGGACGCTTTTCTCAATTGGTTATCCAATTCAAACTCTTCTTAAATAGTGATCCTACGCCATCCCGCCGTTCATAGACACGCGTATATAGCCATTTCACGCCATCGGGCGCCTGCGGAACCCTCTGGCAAATATTTCCAATCACGAGATTGCACCGCTCACGCAATCCCATTCCATTGTTCAGATGAAATAAATTTAATTTCAAATCCGTTAGAGCGACCTCTGTGAGGTATAGCTATGGCAGGGAATACTCTTTTCGTTTTCGTCATTTACTTTCTTCTTAGGTAGAAATGTGTTGGAGAACGAACAGGACATACTTTTTTTTTTTTTTTTTAAGGCTGGTAAATCATCCAATGACTGCTCCTGCTCTGGGTGGAGCGGAAGGGAGTGTCAGACTCTTACTGACTAAAACCCATCCATGTTCCTTCCGTAGCCCTTTATGTTCCGGGGTAGCGGTAACCCTTTCGGACAATCCCGCTTACCCGGCAGGCTTGGCCCTGAGGGGCCCCTTCATATGCTGACATCTCTTTGAGGCGCGCGTGGAACATATACGCGCCGTCCGGCACGGGTCTGGTGCTGATCAGACGGTGAGTCACCCATTACTCACCGCCCGCAGGCCCGCGCCTACGGTGGCCGGGAGTCATCACGTGGTTCCCGACGCCCGGAGCGTCTCTCGCGGTGGCTGGGACGGGAGGACCTTTCTCTCTCCCAGCCACCTCCTTCGCGAGCATAACTTTTTCGCAGAAGGAGGTGACTGCCTCCCACTCCCTCTCGCCCCGGACCATGGCTTGCACCAGGGCCGGGCGCGAGAGGTCGCCGCCGCCGATCGCCTCTACGAGGAAACGGCGGTGCTCCGCCCAAGCGGGGCAGGTTTGCACCGTGTCCTCTGGGCGATCCTCGCAGTGGTGACACCCGGGCGTTTCCTCCCGCCTGATGATGTGCAGGAACCTCCCAAAACATCCATGTCCGGTGAGGACCTGCGTCAGGCGGTAGGTGAGGGCGCCGTGACGCCTCTCTAGCCACTCCTCAAAGAGGGGCCTTACCGCCACTATCGTGGCGTGCCCTGAACAGGACATACTGGATGTCGATTTCAGATAAATAAAAATGGTAAGAAGATGAAACGGTTAATATCTAAAATTGCAAGTTAAATGACACACTGATCACGTAACAAAACTATTTCTGAAACCATTCATAACACGAAAATTTGATTATCAAATTTCTCAAATTTCTCAAAATTCTACGGAACAGTGCATTTGCCATAGACTTGAACTTTGTCTATGGTGTAATTTATCCTAGATATTTGATAAAAATCTAACGGAAAAAATCTTGAAAACAGGTAATTAAAATACAAAAAGTGTTGTCTCATGTGTTGCAAGGAATCAAAAATCGAATGCATGGCCGCCATGTCGGCGGTACCTTTGTGGAGGGAAACATTGTTTGCGCGAACAAAGCAACGCGCTTGCATAATCTGCCTCGCCGTACTCAACGCCACTTCAACCACTAGCTCACTAGTATGTGAGCTAGTGGTAGCTTTGGCATTATAGGTAGTTGCGTATTGTCACAGATATCAAGCTTCTTGTGAAATTATTGTTTTTGAGCGTTTCGATTTATTATTTCTGTTATTCATATTTTGATATGAGCCAAATGGAAAGTCATCCGTGAGTTAAAAGCCATAATTATCATTGTTTGTTTTTTTCCTTTCCTCCAACTATTTTATATTAGTAACCAAGGACACAGTCATATCGCCTTTTTTTCTCAAGGAGCGAACAAATCCATAGCGATTTCAATCGAGTTGGAGACTGACAAATTAGCTCAAAATTGAGTGGATCAACTTTCCTCCTTCTGACGTTTTATACGTTTTTCAGGACCATTGGGGCTTCGCATTTTTGTTTTTCTTTTTTTTTTGGTTTTGAGGATTTATTTTCTTGATTATTTAAATAGAATTAGGCCTTCTGTTTTCAAGACGTGCAAAATATAATGCTAGTTTCGATTCCACTTTCTGGGCCCGGTAGAGTATCACTTTATTGGTTTTTAATTTATTAAAACTTTATGCACACGTAAAAAAATACCGGAAATACAAAAACGAAACTTAATGCCCGAGTTATTTTCTGGCGACTGGCATATTTGATTGAACTGGAGAACCACTGATTATTGCTGCGGGAGCATACCAGGCAGTAATTATTAAATTAATTTATGTAGGTCAGTGTTTTATAAACTATTATACCAGTAGAGTATATGATCGAGTATTACTGTGTAATGAATGGTTTTCGCTCCGTCAACGGATGGCCAGCGTGACGAACGACCTGTCATCTTAAACGCTTTTAGAGCATCAAACATTTTCTGAAAATTTTTAGATGAGTGAATACCGGAATATATTTTTCTTAGCCAATAGAAGCTATTATTTGATTGAATTATTTTTGACAACAAATTAAAGACTTCCATGTTAAAGAACAAAGTTTAACACCAAAATTAACAATAAGTAATCCAATGATATAGATACCTAAGAAAGCACCAGAACTCTAATTATTTATCTGATACTTGCTTCAGATTACCGAACATTGTATCCTTAAATATAATACCCGACCCGCCTTCATACACAGAAGGTTTAAAATCCAAGCAGTTAACAACTGGGTTACCGCCAAAGTGCGTCTAATTACAAAATGGCGGCTATTACACGGCTAACATCAAAGGAAGTGTAATCCGAAACTTACTCATTCGAATAACACGGAGCTATATACTGTGTTATGTGAAGATAATGGAAGTTGCCTGAAGTTTTAGGAGGTACTGTGATCGTACTTGACATTGACAGAGCCTTTAAGTTTGTATTTATTCTCCAACCATGCGTAGATAGCAGTGGGAGTGACTCCAATAGACGTCGATAATCGCGGATCTTCCGATTCGCGATTATCGATGTCTTACCTTATCGTATCAAAGAAATCAGCTGGGCTGGGCCGTGTTTGGGGATCTTCATCGAGTCTTCTCGTTGTGTATTCCACAGAATGCGTCTATATTCAGTGTGTGTCGCCTGTTATGACTTACGGAGCCGACATGGACTCACGGCTCGGCTAGTCCATTCTTTCAATATGGCTCGGCGAGGTGTGGAACGAGCTATGTTTGGAATCTGTTTAAGAGATCGAATCTGGTAAGAGGTGATCTGTCGATAGCACACAGGGTAAGCAAGATGAAGTAGCAATAGACAGGCCATATTAGCCGTAGAACCCATGACGAAAACGTGTTCTTGAGGGGAGACCACGAAACGACAAAAATAAAGTAGGACGCCCTCAGGTTAGAACTACAATCGAACTATAATCTTCGCTGGGTGACAGGTGAGCTGGTTGAGAGTTGCCGAGAATCGAGCTGAATAGCGTACAATTGTAGAGGCCTATGTCTAGCAGTGGACTGCTATAGGCTGATGATGGTGATGATAACCTTATCGAAGGTTACGCATACCTTCAGCAAGTCAAAACTTCTGTATACAAAAAGTTAGGATTGAAGACAAATAAATTGAAATTAATTTTCATTCCTGCAAGTATGGTTCTAAACTCCAATAAAATCTCCGGAGCGTTCAATCAAGAAACAATTTTATCTTAAAATCAATATCAATTTCCCGTATTACCCAAACTTCTTGAGAGTATAAACTTGTCAAACCAAATTGCGAAATCTCTTCCCGCGTCGAACACAAGGCCACTTCCCAACGTGCATATTGAATACATACATAGTTTTGGGAACAGTTAGCATTATAAAATGATATTGTACATAGAGGATTATTAGTGACGCTTTTTTTTTAGGGTCGGAAAGCATCAAATAACCCTTACCGCTTTAGGTGGAGCAGAAGGAAGAGACTCGTACTGACTAAAACCCATTCATGTCCCTACCTTAATCCTTTGTTTTTTTTTAAATTTTCGGCCTAATCTGGCTAAAGCTTATCTTCATTTCTCCCTCAATGTTGATTAAACGCAGTGGCGGCCACGACATAGTCACGTGTCGTAATCGTAACCAATTTTAACACTTTAAAACTTTAAGTAAGTAAATAATTGTATATGTGCATGTAATTGGCAAGCCAGAAATTATATTAATAACGAGTTTCAAAAATGTACAGAACATTATAGGTTGTCAAATTGGAAGTTGTTGAGTTGGGACGTTGCCGAATAAATCTGCGGGTTAATGGACCATTTCATACATATCTATGTAAAGTATTCGCGTTTCATTTTAAAGTCAAAGAACCGTCTCCAAAGAACTTTTGTTATTAATCCTTTTAGAATATTACAGTATTTGTTAAACAGAATCGGACAGAAACGTTAAGAAATATGCATTTCACTAGCACACACTTTAGGGCAAGTAATTGTATTCTGGGTGGAGCGGAAGAGAGTGTCAGACTCTAACTGACCCATCCATGTTCCTTCCTTAGCCCTTTATGTTCAGGGGTAGCGGTAACCCTTTCGGACAATCTCGCTTAATGGGCTTTCATATGATCTACATTGTAACCGTTGACAGAATTAATTGTGGAATCATAACAACTACAGTTTGGGTAAATAGATTATTCAAAGGAACACAATAATTGTTATAAGGAGACTACAAAAATATAGCGACCTACGACAGCACCCATTGTGCACTTTTATAGCTTCTAACGTGGCGATATTATCGTGGCACATAGCCACATAAATTAGTTATTAGCCTCCCAAAACCTAGTCCATTATATTCCTAATTAACTGATAGCACTCAGCCGTAAGTCAATAGTGTCACCACAGTTAATTAGCGGCGTATTTGATAGCTAATAACCGCTCTCATGCTTCATATAACTTTAATGATTTCGTACAAACTATAATTAGCTTATACGCTAACCGCCCCTTAATAATCAACGTTGTAGGTATAGCGTCTGCAGAGTTACACAACGCGTCTTTCAAAAGTCAAATTTCTGACGACTGAAATAGAGAAATTGGTGTGTAACTAACTATTTACCTGATATAATAAGTTTATTAGTAAGGGGGTAAGTCATGACAATAGATGTTGATGGTGGTACTACGAGTAAGACCGGTGAGTATTCATAGGAAGTGCAAGATGCGATTGTGTTTCAAAGAATTCCTTACTTATCTCAAAGATACAGATTTAAATTTTAGAATTAATACCGTGAAAAGTAAAGTGTGATTCAGTTTTAAGAAAGACATTCAGACAAAATGCAATTATATAAATTTGATAGTTGCATATTTTACAAACAGCGAGAAACTCTTTATATCGTCGTGGAATATTGCAATCTGAACATCTAGAGTGCTGGAATATTCTACACTTCTCCAGTAAGAATGCTTCCCGGACGTTAACATCATTTGATTTCTCTTTAGTAGATTTATGAAATGAACTCAACGAACGAAGAAAAGTCCATTAAAGTAAATCTGGAGGGGTAAATTTCCGATCAGAAGTTAATTGGATTAAACCGAGAGCGGTTTAAGTTTAATTATTAAATTGTCTTCATAAATCTTTTCGTGATTGCTTTTTTTTAATGAAGGAAGCGCAGAAATAAAATCTAAAGGACTAGGATCGCAGAAATGGAAGAAGATTGGAGAGACAGATTTGAGAGCCCTGAAAATCGTTTCAGAGCAGAAATGATTAATTATTTTCATTTTAATACTCATTCCTAGGAAACCCGGGACAATTTATAAATCATTTTTAAGAATTTAAAGTGTGAATATAAATGTCAACTAGTGCCATAGACCAGAAACGCGGTAACAAAAACACGTGTCATGCAGAAAAGCTCGAAACAACATTTTTTTAATATTAAAAGGAGCTGTCCTTTTAATATTAAAAAAATGTTGTTTTAATATTCTACTTGGCTGGTATTTTTGCTACGTTACATGAAATACAACATAGTTAGTGGCCGGGACTGCATGCAGATAAAATCAATAGAGCGCACTTGTTGCAGCCGGGAGAGGCCGCGCGGCCGGCGACCCGGTTGCCATGACGACCGCTCACCTCGCTCGACCTTTATGTTATCCTGGTACCGGGCGCGGGAACAAAGAGATTTATTTCGCGAGGTTTCGACGAATATTTTAAATTGATATTATTATTTTAAAATCAAGGATAATCTGGAACATCATAATCTTGTCAATTAAGAAATGTTTTTCATGTATACTGAAGCTGAATATCTTAATTCTCGAACCATTGATTTAATATATAACAATAAACAAAGCAGAACGAGTATTTACGATATAAATAATTAACCCTTTCATATTGTTAAGCTCCTCAATCAGATTAGAAACGGAAGTCGCAAATTTGTACAGTGAAACGCACATCAGTCACATAGACTACGGAAATCGCTTTTACTGCTACGACTTAAGCGCCGTCAATGTCAAATAATTACCCCTAATTGACAGTTCTAAAAGTTAATAAAGCTAATTTTATAGTTGGTCCAGTTTTACACAAATAACCGTAACTGTAGTACCGTAAATAACTGTATCATAAACTACTAAAAAACCAAATTAGTTTTAATCACGAAAATAATTAAAGGAAATTGGAACCGCCATTTTCGAATTACCAAACTCGGGCAACACAACAACGTCAACAAGTGGCCATTTCGTTGCCAACATTAATAACCCTTGCTTCGAGACCGGAAGCACTTCACCCTGAAAAAAATGCAAATGCCATGATTCCATTGCAAGTTGGTAAAGAATAATTATGCAAATTTTTGGGAAAATCAATTGCTGATTTTTTCCCATTTATAATATTAGTATACGTATAGATTGCTTTACAGTATGTAACGTAAGAAATTCTAATAAATAGTAACCTCTGGTGTAGAGAAATATGGTAAGTTTTCCATTAGGGCGGACACTAATAGGGTTACTCGCCCCGCCTCGCCGCTGCTCTCTCGCCCCATGCCCCGGATAATCTATTAGTCGAGACTCCTCGCGGACCCATTTCATAAGTTAGTTTTGTTCATCAAAATGGGGACTTAATTCCATGTTGTGTTTTTATTATAGTTTTTGCTGAAACTTAGTTAAAAGCTCATCATCCTTTTAATGAGATGCGAAACTATTATACAAACTCTAATGGCGTTTTATAGGAACTCTTTCCAGATTATTAGAATCGATGCGACCGTCCAGATTACTCGATCGGTCGTCCAGTGGCGTGATGGCCACAGGAACGTGAGGATTGGCACGTGAAAAGAGAGGCCTATGCTTCTCAGCAGTAGGTGAAGTCAGGCTGTGATCATCATCATGATGATAAAATGACAACAGGCTCGCATCCATGGGACATTACTGACGAAACAGCATCGGTTTACCAAGTAAAGTAGCTACACCTCACCCGGCCGATAGGAACATACTTGACACAGTTCTGCCGGGTGGGCGGGGTTGCAGTTTGAAAACCCGTACCCATGCAAATATATTGCGCGCAGAATAATTCGTGTGATTGACAATCGGCTCAACTGTTCTACACATCAATCAACAAGTCGTGGGACATGTTGACTGGCCTATATTTTGAACGGGACAGTGAACTAGGCCGATACGGATCGATGGAGCCTGCAAGCTAGTGCGTTAACCTCTGACATTCTGCTGGGCGCCCGGTACAAATTCTGCG
Organism: Hyppa rectilinea; assembly: GCA_951799385.1. Lineage (NCBI taxonomy): Eukaryota > Metazoa > Arthropoda > Insecta > Lepidoptera > Noctuidae > Hyppa > Hyppa rectilinea. Next base: position 1,291,721 of record OX637309.1, on the reverse strand, counting down.
AAACACCTGACATACTTACCTATTTATTATTTTTACACCAATATTTCTAGTGGCCGGCCAAAGGGAACAATGTGAAAGATAATTTGCATAGGAAAGAAGCAAATTCTGAAATTATGGTTACTAAAATTTTACCGAAAAGGACGGACTAAGTACTGCGCCGCCAAAAAACTGGGATATGCACAACAAAACTTTCCTTGGTCACTCGAACTTAATTTTTTACTAGAAAAATTAATACAACATTGGTACATCTTACACAAGCATGCAAAACTCGTCAAACGCAAAGTTACAAAGAAAATCTCGCTTTGAAACTGCATAATACGTGTAATTTACCGAAATTAGGCCGGATATGTGGGTTTGGAGAACACCAATTTGGTCTCAAGAAAGCATCAATTTGACATCCGCGCCAACAACCTGCGACCGCCTACTTCGGGAAGTAGGGTACTGAGGCAAAGTTTTCGGGACGATTTGAATTATACATTGTGTCTGAGCATTTCGGAGGCACCCCGCCGCACCAGAAAGTGAAAGTTTGGAATTTAAACCAGCGTCACCACGTGAAGGAAATGATAATAATAAGAATAATTTGAATAATATTGAGTGTATATATATATTTTAATGTGTTTCAATTGAAATTGCAATGCCTTAACAGGCAACCAAGTTCTAAGAAACCATTTATAGTTAAGATCTTCAAAATTACACTTAGTTCGCAATAAAGAATTTGAATTCAAAAAGTTTGCGCGGTTAGCACAATAGCTACGGATCGTAGATTCGATTCCCACAAATTGTTAAAATAAATAAAACAAACAAGCTGTATACCTGTAGATCTATGTTTGTGACTTTGTGGTTGTTTGATTTTGACCAAACCCCTTCAAATTCATGTTTTATATACAGCACCAGTGGTGAGAAAAGACGTAAGTTTTATAAAAGACAATGGACTCTTGTAATTCCTACAAATTCTTCCATTTTACAAGTACCTACTTTAATTGTGTAAGTGTGATCTTCTTTCACGTAGAAAAAGCCCAACGCTGCAACGGCTCGACGTGATTTCTATCTAACATAGAGATAAATATAGGCCAAAGAATGTTTTAGACTACCTTCATCACCAATTAATAAAACAATGTTATTAAATAAAAGTAAAGGTATTATGAATGGCTCCACGTATATACATATAACCATTTACCAAAGTCACTTCTGGAGATAACTGATATAAAAATATTCAAAAACAATATAAAAACATTGTTACTAAAAAAATCATATTATTCTGTCACAGGATAAACTGATCATGTTACTCCATACAATATTTTTAGATAATGTCTTTTATTTTTAAGTTCTAATTTTGTAGATACCTACGTACTTAATTGTAAATTTGCATGCCTTACGGTAGGATATGGTTAATGGACACTATTGTTATTATAAGACCTTTTCTTTTGTACCCATATACGCAAATGAATAAATGATTATGATTACGGTCAATTGCACGGTTACTGTGGGAAAGACGACGGGAGCAGTGCTGCAGGTCAAAACTAATAGATCATTAAGTAAGATAGACTCACCCAGCCGCTATGCCCCACTGCTGTGAGGCTGCGTCAGCCGCATGCTCGAACAGGGTTAGTCCCACCAGAGCTACTGTGGGGGCTATTGTCAGGGGAGTCACAAAGCGCAGCAGGGAACCGATCACGCCGAAGTAACCTGTACAAAAAAAAGTCATAATAAAGCCGCGTACCGTGTGTAGTTCCAAGATGGGAGTTCCCATCGGTAAAAATGACGATCACTGATTCATCCACTGTTTTATTTCCATCCACTGTTTTATTTCCATCCGCTGTTTTATTTCCATCCACTGTTTCATTTCCATCCACTGTTTCATTTTCATCCACTGTTTCATTTTCTCGCTGTTTAACCCTTTAATGGGATGATTTTTTTTAATAAAAACCTTCATTATGTGTGTATGTGATTTTCGTTACGTCAGGTACTATTTTGCAAAGTTTTATACTTCTAGAGTCAGCGGTTCAGTTTGTATGTTGAGTCAGAGAATGAATGAATGATAGATTTTATTTACTAGATTCAGATGTTGAGTGCCGAGCTCGTGGCTAATTAATAACAGCCGCACGGTTCGATCCTTCAGGTTAAGCTACGCTTGCCAAGGTTAGTCCGTGGATGGGTGACCATCTTTACACACCGAGAGTCCTCTGTGCCTCGGTAAGCACGTTAAGCCGTTGGTCCTGGCTGTCTTTTCTGGATGTTTGACAGTCGTTACGGGTCATCAGAAGCCCGAAAGTCTGACATTCAGTCTTATCTTATTACCCAGATACTGGGTTGTGGAGGTCAGATAGGCAGTCGCTCCGTGTAAAATACTGGTATTCAGCTGCATCCGGTTAGACTGAAAGCCGACCCCAACATAGTTGGGAAAAGGCTAGAAAGATTGATTGAGATACAGATGCTGAGAATCAGCACTTCATGAACGTTAAAAGATACATAAGATATCTTGTCTCCAAAAAGCCTCCACATGTTCCTATTGTTTGTTGACTGAGTTTTATTCGTTGGTGTTCTGAATTTGTCAGTTAAAATATTTGCCTACTAGGTGGTACTTGGTCCAATAGGATAGAATTGAAAGCCATCATCAAAAATTGCAGAACGAGATAGAGACAACAACATAAGTTCATCCTCTTCTACAAATCTCAAGTTTCTAATCGCCCTTTGACGCTGTCCCACACAACAGATAATATCGATTATATCGAGATTGCATGCTGCTCTGCAAATGCTGGAATATGAAACTTTAATAGTAGTGAATCTAGGCCATCTGATTGAGGACAGGAGATAGTTAGCGCACACCTATGTTAGATACAGTTGGAGTTATAGAATTAGAAACAGTTTCCACTGCGGATTGAAATGTGATCTGTGCCCGAGCTTGTGTCAAAAGTTTTATTATTTTCCGGAATGAAAATATGTACAGACGCCAGCACATCAAGCTATTCCTAACTGTCAAATTTTCACAATTAAAAATGAACCTTATGTCTTTGCAATAAAGATGAAATACTATCAAAGAAATTTGACAGATTGTGGTAACTTGATGTGCTGGCCTCTGTACCCTATTTCCCAGTGCGAAAATAAGGTAGACTTTCATCAATATGTTAAGATATTTTGCAATGAAAATGTAGTTAGCAAAAACAACTTCCACTTTGAAAATATTTAAGTAAATGAAACTAGCAATGAAGTTTCAAATTAAATAACACAACCTTTTACCACAAGACTTTTCTAATAACGATTTAATCAAGCACTTAAGATGATGAAGAACATGAGTCTTTCAAAGTTCTGTTTTAAATAAAAACTAGGCAACGTAAATGAGAGTGCGCTTTTAAAAAATAAAGTTTGCATCAAAGCGCTGCGGAGGTTTGCGCCTGCGCGGAAACATAGAGTCAAAGTTAGTTAGGGAGGCTGGCAGATATAGTAAAAACTCTTTGGTCGGGAAAGCCTATTAGTTTATTATTTTGTTGGCAAAAAATGCGTCCTCACTCGGTTAATTAAATTCTTGTTGGAGTGCTCGCAAGTTTGTTATAGGACAGCGGTTCCTAGTTTATTAATGCGTGTGCTTAGTTATAAGTAAAAATAACTTGATTGCTTAGGACCCTATCTGAATGTTAAGAATGGTGATATAATAGTGGAATCGAAAAGACGTAATGGAGCATTATACAAATAGTAGCATTAGACACTTTCTTCAAAGTCATTTTTGACACAATCTGAACGGCAAAATTTACAACAAAGTTGAATTGACCACAGCCCTCCTTCCAAAAGATATTTTCGGAAAATAATGGACACAAAACTGCACAATATTTTAAACGTTTGAGAATATTTGTTATTCGTTTTATTATCCAAAGATATGTGAAGACGTCGTACCTAGAATAAAGTTACATTCTTAAAGCAAGTACAAAATATCAATAACACAAGTAGGTACTATTATACGAACTCACCAAGAAACACCTGAAACAGCGCCGACACAGCTATAGCCCCGGACAGTTCGCACATTCTGCTCATCCAGACCTGTTGCTGTTCCTCAGCAGTCATGGCGCTCAACACGTCACCTGCAGGGCACTGCCACTTCGGCAGGTTGAGGATGGCCAGCGTCGGCACCAGGAAGGAGATTGTCCCGCCTTGCACGATGGGCAGGCGACAGCCGAAGGTCGCTTGGAGCCATGTTATTAGTCCTGGGAGAATAAAGAAAAGTTACGTATATAATTTAGATTATGCACATACGCCGACAATTATTTATTGTTTTGGTTGCTTTAGTGTAAATAATGCATTAATGCATGCAATTTATTATTGCATGAATTCATCAAGTAACAGTACACCAGTCTGTCTGCAATCCTGCTGAGCTATTGAACTTGACCTGACATAAAAAAAAATTAAGAAGATACCTTAGGCTTTTCTAAAAATATCTGGAATTTAAACAAATGGGTCAGCAAACATCCCGTGCCTGTGGATGCCAATCTGACGTGTCACTTACAAATCTAGTGTTTTCATTTGTGTATTTGGATACTTAAACCCGAAATGCCTATTTAAAATCACTTTTATGCTTGGTTTGTTTACACTTTCACCAGATACTTTTGGAACTGATCATCGGTAGGTACTGCATGTAGAAAAAGTGTACCAAGTTCGCAAGCACGTGCACAAGTTTACCTTGCCCGCGGCAGTGAAAGCAGAGTCACTAGCAGAATACAAAACACTTGCAGCAATGTATATCAAACACTATTTATGAACTGACTACCAGTCGGGGGTGTAACTCAGTGGTAGAGTGTCTGCTTCGCATGCTGAAAGTCCTGGGTTCAAATCCCAGCACCTCCAAAATTGTTTAATTTTGGAATTTGTATTTATATTTTTGTTAGTGTTTCTCTTTTAAATAATGTGATAGAACGTTGATTAGTCATAAGTGTGTAGTGTTCACTGGTTTTCTCCAAGTAACTCGTAATAATGACTACATAGTATAAAGCAAAGTCACTTCCCGCGTCCTAATGTCTGTACGTATGCTTAGATCTTTAAAACTACACAACGGATTTTGATGCAGTTTTTTTAATAGATAGAGTGATTCAAGAGGAAGGTTTATGTGTTTAATATGTCGACATATTATGCGGGCGAAGCCGCGGGCGGAAGCTAGTTTTATTATAAACTCAACAAAAATTGAATATCCTTGAACATTGTCCAGCTGCATTGGAGTGCACATTTTATTATTCCTATTAAAATGTTCAGCCATAACTATGAAAGTTCCAGACAATTTCAGTGAAACTACGAAAATAAACCCGGCGAATTGTATCTACGTCTGTTCTGCAGAATAAAACTAGAAAATGAAAGTTTTGATTAATGTTACTTCGTTCGCGAGCTAATTGTATCGTAAGTTTGAGCAAGCAACTACACGTTGCTATTCTTTTCACCGCAGGCGTTCTGAGAGTTCTTATTGCGGACACAACCAGATAAATGAACAGAGATTTAAAACGATTCACAATGAAGAAATTGATAATTCTGTCGCATATAAAATATACTTAGACGAATAAAGTTAAGATGTGCATATAGGATGCCAAGATACCTAGGTACTCGCGTTACCAATGTAACTCGCATTTGTTTTATCGTGAATATTTAACTTAAATCTACGGTCTAAATTCACACACATTTTTGATGTGTTTAATATTCTGTGGTTGTCCCGTGGTTGGTAGTCCTAAAGGGATGCGAATCAAAATGAAATAAAACGTATTAAATACCACTCTGATTGAACACCACTTGTTACCTGAAATATTAATACATTGCGGGGAAACATGGAAGCGAAAATATTTCATTTAGGGCGAAATGAAATGTTAAAACCACGGTTTGTCCTGATTGAGTGATCACGTTTGCGCTAACTAAATAATCAATAGGTATTACATGAATATACATGGAGAAGGGTTTTTCAGCAATATTACTCGAATGTCGAATGCCTGCCTTCGAAGTTATCAATGGCACTGCCATACAAGCTGTGACTTAGAATTTCTCTCAGGTACATCTGGACGCCTTTGGAACTTTTCCTTCAAAACCTTATATGTACAGATACGATACGGAAACGTCAATATCTACTCATCGCAACTAAACAAAAATAGTCGAAGCTAAACAAATCTTCTTATTTGTTCCTTGTTACGACAATTAGGTACAGTGACGTTATTGTGTCAATATTCGGTTTAAATCCCTATGAAGTACCTTCAGTTGCTAAGTATTAAATGCACCTGCTATCTTTCTTATCGTTGTTTTATCAGCAGGAATTATATTAATTTCAAGAGCAAGATCAACGTGATTTTACATCTAGTAACAGGTACATCTCGGCATATTATATTGTTACATAACATCACGCCTTGTATCCCGGAGTATTGGGCAGAAGTGTATGTATCTATAGTACACAACCACAATTCGCCAGTCATGTTATGTAATAGAGAGCGAGCCTCTTTCCATAAACCGGGCACAAATCCAGACTCAGTGTTGCAACTGCAAAATTCCGGATAGTAAAACCCAGTAACACTTTGCTCGACCTAGCAACCGAATCCAGGACCAATCATTATTAGCCTAAAAAAATCTAGTAATCTCATCTATCTAGACATACTCCTCCCGATGAACGGACAAACTTTCTATTATCATGACCGTTGGTGTTCACAATTTCCTTTTTAATCTTCTTCTTCTTCGTATAGTTAGTGACTAACCTGGGCCCGTGGGCCTCTGGCCTTTTTAATGACATACAGACACTACTTCATCACCCAGGCCGACGTATTTTATCTAATCACCGCATCGAATAATACCTAGAAATGTTCTGGGAGCATGGACTAAGTCTGTCTCAATGTAAACACATGCGTACCGACTCCCAGACAAGACTATGCTGCAGCGGTGAGCTCAGCTGAGGATTGCATAAACTTGTGTTACTTAGACTGTACTTACAAGTTGGTCTTATTGGTTTTGTCAATAAACCGTAAAAATGTCACCGTGACACCGTGACGGTCACATTTTTACAGAATTGACCGTCTGAGGTAGCTGCGCTGTGCGGGAGAGCTCACAGTTGTAACAAGTTGACGAATCAGTGATCACTCGGGTCTCACGTCACCATACCCGCACCCTTCCAGCACCGCACTGCTACTTCATGAACGGTCTCAGTTAAGTGCCGCGCTATAGATATTAGCTCTAAGTATATTAGATCTCATCTTCACGCGTTCTTAGGTATTTCCCTGAACAGCTAGCTCAGTGAATATTTATACCACGGCGTGAGATATTCGGACTTCGTTCGTGTGTCAATACAAAAGAAGTAAAGTTAACGTACCAGTAACGAATATCATGGTAGATATGATGTTGGAGCGGTTGGGGTCGGTCTCCGCCATGCACAACGCGGGACACAGGATGAACGGGATCGCCACTATGGCGCCGATCATCGTCAGGTAGTGCTAGAAGCAGAAGAAGAATTAATTGCAATTATATGTGTATGGCTCAGAACAAGCGAGCCACCGCCACCGTCACCAGTGGGTAACGGGTACATGTGCGCGATGAATTCATACAGAACGTATGAAAAAGCATGTGACCTGCTTATCGCTGGGCTATCTGTGGCTGTGGTCGGTGGCTCGTTTGCGCCAACCCTTAGAGCAAATTAAAGCGAAATATATTGACCTGCTGCATAGATTATGTATATATGTTCCTACCTTAATAATATTAAAACAAACCTTGCCATTACTAAATTATAAAAGTAGGTAAGGAATTCGAGGACCACGTACAGTCAAACCCTCCAAAGTTTCCGTAATTTACCAATTAACTTTTCCACAAAACGACAGAGAAGCCAAAAAAAACAGCCACTACTAAGTCCCCTCGTATAATTTTAAGAGGAAAAGTCCCCTTTTAACGTAACTTGCCGGCCTACCTTCGTCAGGTAATTGCATGGCTGAGCACGGCCAGCCGCGGGCGGTCCTGTCCGCTACAAACACGAACTGACCTCATTAAGCCTTTGTCTTTATCAGAACAGATAACATAATCAAAACATTCATTAATTCATCTGATGTTGTTCTAGCATCCCTAACTTGACATAAGTTAGGGATGCTAGAACAACATCAAATCGTCATTCAAATTTACTTGAGACATCTAAAAGTTTAAATCAATTAGATTTTGGGTCAGCATTTTCAGATGTTAGGAAGGGGTCTTCGATTTAAAAAGATCTAACAACTAACAGGATTATGTAGTCATAGTCCCGTTTATAAAATGCAAGAATGTATTCCTGAAAAGACGACTTATCACAAAGGACGTTCAATTTAGGTTAATACATAGGAACGTGACATATTATGTTAGAGAAGCGTACTGCGAACACTAGTGCGAACTATAGTCTTCGCTTTTTAGCATGGTAACAGTGGTCATTACCCTTTCCCAAATATCTCTCTCCAACTGATCTAATTCATCCATATAGTACGTACCTACCTCTTCTTTACGTGTGGTTAGTGATTAACCTGGTGTCAGAGTTTTAAAGCTGCCCATGGGGTTCTGCTCTTACGTTTTACCTACCTGTAAAGCCATGAAGATGCAGAGGTACCAGGGCGGTGTGTCGTCAATGCCGTATGTGACATTTCCTTTTCTTTCGTCATCTGCTTCGGGCACCTGTGGTTGGTATTATATGTTTAGGTTGTTCTAATCGAATATGACTTTATACGGGGGAATTTTGAGAAGAGATTTCAGGTCGTAAATAATATACTTTTGATAAATAAAGATCAAAGTTGCGGAAAACCGCAAGCTACATAAAAGCGCGTTTTTTTTAATCATAGTTCAGCAAAGCAACACACCAAATTGAAATTTTCTACTTAAAATTTTCCGCAAAGTAGCGCCTGTTTTAATTATTTATCTACTTTAATATAATATCTTGGTGAATTCGTTCGCGCATACCAATAGCTCCGGTGCCTACCTAACAACATACCTATGTTAGTATGTAAACAGTTAAATATAAATCTATTAGCAAGTAAGTGTAACGTGTTCTAAACTTATTAAGGAGGATATAAATAAATAAGTACAAATAGTACATAGACTCGAGGTTGAGGGATATCCTAAACCGGCAGGCACAATCGACACCGACACGCGAGAACTATAAACACGCTGTAAACCTAACCTATGATTTTCTGACACTGGCATTTTGTATTAGCAAACAAAAGACAAAACAACTTTACCAAGTTAATCTCTAACCACACATGGAGGTAAATAAGATTCCACATACACAGTACTTAGACTACTTATGTTTGCCTGCCATTGACAGATATCACTATAGGCACTCTTTGTTCAGGCTCACATACATAGAATCCTACAAAATCATCAAACATATAAAATCTACATGAGAAAATCACTATAAGGCCGTTTCTACATGTAGAAAACAATTAACGAGCTGTTTTTACGGATACTTATTAATAAAAACTTCTTATCGAAAGTTAGTTGTTAAAAATTGTCCTACCTTGTTGCTAACTATACTGTACGAACACTGGCATTGACTCATAGCTAAGGTAAACTCAGGACGGAGGGATTTAATGGCGAAATTATCGCCATGTGTGAGATTGTTCCGGCGAATGAAATGCATCGCTTGCAGTTTTACGACGTGACGCAAAAAAACTGACCAATCAGAAGTCACGGTTACTAGTATAGCAAAACTAGTTTTAATCTTGGAATATTAGAATGATGAATGAATATGCCATCAGCGGATGATAAAGTGTTTAAGAGGTAATTTATGATCTCATCTAGGACAAGTTACTAGGAGTTTTAATTCGCTAATGAAAATAAATTTTTCACTGGAACAGTTGCCAGAGTTGGTTGATGTTTGTGAAGGTCCATATTAACAATTTGAAAGCCTAACTGATCCCCATGAAAAGAAAATACGAAATAAGTACTTTTTTTCTGTATGCTATCATCTCCACGTATGATGCTGTCGGGTGCTAATAGCGCTATCTTGTCATCTCTCCATTATCCGGGTTATCCTGTGGATGCCTTACTAAATGACGGCCCCCATTAACCGAGGTATCTTGTAGATGCCTTGATAAATGAAGGCCTAGGTCAATAGGCCGTCTAAGGAGATCCAGCCGGAGCATAAAACTTATCAACTAAATGCTAAAGGCACTTCCTGTGGGGTACGGGCCTCGACCTAAGGCGTAGCTGGAGAGAGAGCAGCAAGGGCCAGGTGGATCGGACCAAGATTATTTAGGAATTAATTTAAAGTAACAGGCTTAGGCAAGACTACCTTCAACAACAACTGTTGCCGATGAAACCCCAGTCTATTGATACATGGCATGAAGATAGGAATAAAGCTACTCTTGCATCATAGCCTCTACACCACTACTTGTCTGTTCTAATATCAGTGTTGTTATGCGACACACATGGCGCTAAATTACTGCATTTAGCATCACTACTGGCTAAACATGTACAATCGAACAAGCTATGGGGTATACAGGCAGATAACTTACTAAACACCTACAGTAGAAATTCTTAACTGAAAATGTAAAGCTCAAATCAATCTGCCTAACCTTTTACCAACTGTTGGGGTCGGTTGTCATTCAAACTGGATGCAGCGAATACCAGTATTTTACATGGAGCGACTGCCTATCTGACCACCACAACCCAGTCAATAACTGGGTAATACGATACCCCTCGGTAAGTCTGGCTATCAGACTTTCGGGCTTCTTACTACCCGTAACGACTGTCACAGATCCACGAATGACAGCCAGGACCAACGGCTTCACGTGCTCTCCGAGGCACGGAGGAGGCTCGATATGTAAGATGGTCATCCATCCACGGACTAAACCCGGCAAGCGTAGCTTAACCTGATGGATTGATCCATGCGGCTGTTATTAATTAGCCACGAGCTCGAGTGCATACAATTACAGCGTTATTAATATTCAACACCTATTTGCGAACAACCTGTCGATTAATCGATAAATACTCAAATCGTGATTGAATTGTTTATTACAACTAGGTACAGTCAAGGAAAAAATATGTTCACTGAACATAAATTAATATGTAATCCAAAAGCGAGTGTCCCGAAGGGCAGAATCGTAGAGTATCTGTTGAAATGGAAAACGATTTATAAAAGTATGTGCTAATAAGCTTTATCCACAGCACTAACCATCTGTCGTCCATCAATCAATATTTTGGACAAAATCGATGTTGAATTTCGCTAAACGTAGGCACATACCTTTCGTGTTTTTGCCTCTGACTGTACATAATTTAAGCAGCATAATATAGAGCAGAGCTAATAAATGTTAATTAATATCAATAAAAATATAACTTACTGAGTGAATTACGCCTTCGAGTCCAATCGGGATGTTTGTTATGTCAATTGCGTGGACCATTTTGTAGCTAAAATTAATATAAATAAAGCATTTTAAAATTATTTAAAATAAAGACATGCATGTGTTACGCAAGGCCGTATATCATATCAAAATATTTAAATAGATTTGTTTGAAGTTCAGTAGGAAAGTACCTAAGAGTATCTAAATTGATTAATGTATTACAATAAACAATATTTTTTCCATGAAATTCCGTAAAAATTTCACCGTGAGAACTTACCTAGGCATTGCCACTATTGCCACTATTGCCACTATTGCTCTTTACAACTCACTTCACCTACGATTTTACAGAAGTGAGATTTTTACAGAATAACACTGCAGTTTTGCGCATGAGAGATTAATAAACTCAAACAGCAGAAAATAAATCATAATGTATGCAAGGCCAGTTTAAAACCTAAATACATTTATTTTTTACTAGCTTCTGCCCGCGGCTTCGCTCGCGTGGAGGTCGGAAATTATCCCACAGGAATGTTCTACCGGGATAAAAAATATCCTATGTGTTAATCCAGGATATAAACCATCTCTGTGTCAAATTTCATCCAAATCTATACAGTAGTTTTTACGTGAAAGAGTAACAAACATCCATACATCCATACTTACAAACTTTCGCCTTTATAATAGTAGTAGGATTTTAATGTGGAACTACCACCAGACTTACCTATTCTACAGCTGTTATTTTATTTTGGCAGAACCAAACACATCACTACACACTAATTTATGTCATCAAAATAATGATCTTTTTGATAAGGAACGAGAAACGCGCGCCGATCGACTGTCGAAGAGGCTGACAGACTGTGCCGTCCTTAAGTGTCAATTAAATGAGTAAAGTTAAGAGAATCATTCATACATACATACATACATAGAGTGGTACATTCAACGAGTCTGATTAGCGATGTATTGTGAACATCGTGTCTATTATATATTGTAGAAACATATTTATCAATCTGAGCGTATTCATTGCAAATAGTTGACAACGGCTTTATTTCGTAAGGAGTAAGGTAAGTTTTCGTTGTTCAAGTATTATGTGCGGTTGACTGTACCTACTATTTGACACTAAAATGTGTTTTTATTTTATATGGTAACTTCTAGCAAGGTTGGTTGGTTTGGGGCCAAACATTATCTCAATAATAAGTTCTAGCTTGAAACCAATCCACCTACTTTCGACTTTATTCCTACGTTTGCACGGTTGAACTTGCCTAAGCTGGTCGCCCAGGTTTAATCTGAAGGGATGCATTTCGGAACACCACTCTCAACTGTGTAACACACTGACAGTACCAATAGCTTTCATTTTGACAGTTCAACGACACTCATTGCGCTATTTACTTTGCTAAGCAGACAAATCTTTCGAACTTGTGAAGCAAGGAATAAGTAATATCCTCAAAAATGATTCACATTGTGATTGACAGTGTGTTACGCATCAGTGTGCAGACAGGGTTATGTTATTTATATTATAAAGAAGAAACTAAGTTTAGCATAGTCAGATATATTTTATTGTTCACAAAAAATATTTTTATTTTTTTGGTCAAAGAATCAGCATTGCCATACAACGCGACAATGCTGCCAGCTTTTTGGGAACTTTTCCTGTTGACAGCGTACATATTATTTTAGTACAGACGCCAGCACATCAAGCTATCCCTAACTGTCAAATTTTCTCAATTAAAAAATTGGTTGCCTGTAAAGTCGGTATACGGGCGAAAGTTTTACGTGACAACGACTTTGAGTGGTAAAATAATTTTAATGTGAATATTCATTCGTATAGTAGGAAGAAGGATGAAATAATTATGTCTGTCTCTCTCGCTCTTAGGCGGGCTAACCATGCCCGAGTGGAAGGGACGCGTGCCTCTCACTCGCTCTCATTGTGAGCGCATAACGTGAGCGGAGCGTAACGCAGTTTCTTGAAGTGTCACCCGGCAAACCAATTTATAAGACGTTGTCACGTCAAAATGAACCTTAGGTCTTTGCAATAAAGTTGAAATACTATCAAAGAAATCTGACAGATTGTGGTAACTTGATGTGCTGGCCTCTGTACGTATTATTACGAAGATTGAACATTTACCTAAATGTAAATATTATGTAAAGTGGTAAGTAAATAATGAATAAAATACCGTATCTACGCTATCCTTTTCCCAAAGTTTTACAACCTGTTTTAGGTCAAACTATAAATAAAGACAGTAGACACACAGGACTTACAATACATATTTTAATCCTTATTGTAAACGCGGGGTGACAATACAACGGGTCGTGCCGGCCCAGAGGTTAAGAACAAAACATGTATCAAAGTGACTGTTGGGAGTCGAACCCAACACCGTTCGCGCCACCGGGAACTATGGCGCGGCGGCCACACGGCTGAGCCAATGACCACTCGCCTCCTCGTACTCAAAATTAACTTTTAGTTGTTTCTCCAGGACAGTTCTTTAGTCGTTAAAAGCACAGTCATAGACTAAACATACTAAGTATATACAGTCCATTTATTTATTGCCCCCCGCGCTAACTGTGACTTTTTCTAAGATATCACAAATTCTTTCACTTATTCATGTAATGGTACATACTACTTTCTAAGCCCACATTGGACATCACCCACGTAGAGATTTCTATGCGCGACCCCCGGGATCTAATGCTTAAAAGATAAAAATGACAGTTTCTTACATAAAATACTAATAATACACATAAATAGACGTTGTTCATAACTACAGACAGAAACGTTTACGTGTCTCTTAAAGTTATCACTATTATAATAAAACCTGTAATCTCCATGATTATAGAACTCGAACATGATGCCGACATCATGTTCATACGTGCGCTCGCGCCGAGTATCTCGGCTACGCGCGTTTGCGTCGACAAACACTTTTCCAAAGGACCTAGCACGTACGTGCGAAATAAAGGTAATATAAATTTCAATGACTTGTTAATTGCTCGTTTGTACTAGGCCTCACTAGTGTTGTCCTGGCCTGGCTCGGTAGCCGGCTGGCCTGGTTTAACCCTAGAACCGTACCCATAAAAAACTTAAGTAACAGCACTAAGGATACTGAATACCCCAATAGAGAGTATGAAATAATACATCATTACTAAAAAAACTCAAATCAATATAAAATAATATATGTATAGACTCGTTATCTCAAATATCATCAGCCTTACTTAGTTCTATTTAACAAATCTTAAATTTTTGGCATTTTATTTGTGCTCTAAAATACTAATATTTAATAAGTGGGCATAACGAACATTACACAGATTTTAAATTTCCAGGGTTTGGAGTATGTGATGACCTCTTTAAGTACCTATATTTCCAAAACTTATTTGGAGATGCGTCGGCCACTAGGTGTACCCAGGGGTACTGGAGTACCCCAAGCAGAGTACCACGACCGGAAGCTCATAGAACATGCGCCCGACAAACCATCTACCGCTAAATACGCGGCAGAGCAAAAATAATATGTTGAGTAGTAATAAATCTAAAACTAAATGTACCTACCACCTAAGTTCACATTGTGGAATGCAATAATCTTATTGAGTATTAAATAAGGGACCGCAAGTTATTTTTTATCCCCAAGTACGGTTCTAAGGTTAAAATCCACCTACTTTTTGTGACCACACCGGTCACAAAAAGTTCTTCCATAAGACATTTATAAATAGGATAAAATACCACACACATACACTATATTCTATCATTATAAATTATACATAATAAGTAAAACCATGTTGATTTAATTTCTACATTTGGCCGTCTATCATAATAAATTAATATCATAAATTCAGTTCACCGATAAACCACTGTGTTTTAATTCTAGACCAATAATGGCTGACACACACTTGATACTTAGTACCAAGTTTGGAAGAGCTTAAAAAAATAAATGCATTCTCAAATCTTACACAAATCATATACATAGTTGCAAAACTAGCTGATGAAAAAGTAAACAAATGGATCAGAAAATGTACCTGTGAATGCCAATCTGTAATGCCAACTACAAATCTAGTCCTACGATTTGATATTATTTGCATGCTTAAATCAGTAATACTGATTTAAAAATCACTTGTACTTACATGTTTCTCATTTTACAATTGAGGTTAGGTCAATATAAGTAGATAGATGATAAAATTTTCAATTACAAGTTAATAAAGTTTTTCAAACAATGACTGTAGAAAAAATAAAGTTCAAACCTTCTAAATACACATGAATATGTGACGAATTCCCGTTAGACGCTCAACTGTTGAAATATCAAATATGATTCAAAACAATAAAAAAGTAATTGTGTCTCAGTAGTCACAGCTGGGCGCTAATTGAGCGATTTAATCTAAACAGAGGTTGTTTACCCTTTCATCAAGAACTTTTGGAACAAACCATAATACTTGTCTAGGGCCGCAGATCGCAGGCGGACGTAACACGGCCGGTGACCAGAGAAAATAATCCAGGGTGGATTATTTTAAAAACGTTACTAACCTAACCTAACCTAACCTAACTTGGTGAGTGGATATGGAATATGGATACATGAGAATAGACTACTACTACTCTCATGACTTCTCCATTCCATACAGTTCGTACTAAATACCTTAATACATTATAATACTATAGTGGAAGATTTTATCAATACTTAAAAACGTTTAAAAAATAAATGTCATGTATACAAAATGAATACACATTACATAAGTATTCAAATATCTCATAAGATAAATATGTTCACAGCGCCACGAGCGAGATTCCAAATCACATCTTTTAGATCATTTCATAAGTAAAGCTTACGTAACAATACTTATCTTATGCATGCAAGAATAAAATACAAGAAATAAATAAATACAGTACACAACATGAATTGTTCGAGTAACATAATTATACAATAGAATATAATTATTTATAAATTGCCTAAGACAATTTTCGTGGCACTATAAAATAGCTGTTCCATTTCATAACCGCACATTAATCATTGCAATTGAAACCTTATATTAAAGTGCGTACCTTTAAGATACATATTCGTTCGGAGGCGATTTAAAATAGCTTATAAAATATTTGAGAGCAATCTAAATCAAAGTAATAATACTGATAATGACATTAACATAGATTTTAGCATCAAGAATGGCTGGTAAAAATCACGTTTTACGAAATACTTTACAATAAAAAAATAAATTCAAAATTGATGACTAGAACATGTGTTCCCTACCACAGACTTTGTTACGAACCGAAGACAACCATTAAATGTTATGTGGAAAGTTAGACTAACACTATTACTTTTTTTTTAAGGTCATCATGCATGTGTTGTGTATAAATGAGTGTAGTGGAATCCTTCTTCGGAGTTAGATGTAGTAGCCATGTTTCGCTGCTACGATGCACACGATGCAGTCACCGGGCATCAGATGTCGATGTTCAGGCAAGTTCACATCGAAAGCTGAGGAAAAACAATTAGTTTTTAAAAAAATTGTAAATCAGCGTCAGTATTTAGAGTGCGCGTTCTTAGAACATGTAATCGCGTCTATGTCACTTTGGCTCGATAACACAGCAGCATTTACTCGGCGTCAACGCGACGTCAACCAACATTAGATACGTAGTGTAAATTAACAATCAAGTACAATAAGTATTATGTATGTAATCATATATAGTATGATTAACCTTTAATTAGTTCAATTTTGTTAGTACAATAAGTTGTTACTATGTAGAAAAAGTACAATACCGAAATATAAAAAAGCAGTCGCTAATGGCGATTTATTATCAGCCAAACATAACATAAGTACTACTGAAGGAATAGAAAACCAAGGAGTAACACCCACCCAGTAACACCATAGACAATTAATAAATATGAGCGTATTGTCATCAACAAAGCACCGATACGGATAGACTGTTAATGATAATTTTCTGATCAAAAACCAAATAACAACTTTACCTTACCTTATGTATCTTTGACCTTCAAAAAGTAATGATTTTCAGCCTAGTCTAGCCTCAGTTTGAATAAATGACTTTTGATTTTGACCTGAACTTCAGGTAATCAGAACCGTACGCTCAGCAGGTAGCGCATGCAAAAATTAGGCCAACAGGCAACGAAGCAGACAAACTTAAAGTAGTAAAAATTTAAAAAGACATATGCACCATATGCAGCGGTTGAAAGAGACTTATTTTCGTTCTCTTTCGGACTGGCGATCTCTGCTTTCAGTTTCCTGAAATAGAAACATTGATAATATAAAAAAAGGTCATGCTCAACATGCTTGTCCAGCCATAATATGTGCAAGTACATACAATAGTCTTTTGTTTTTGTGGGTTGGAAATCATCAAATGCTGGAGGGGTTCCAGCACTGGGTGGAGCGGAAGGGAGTGTCAGACTCTTACTGATGGGGCCCCGGTGTGGGCGCGTTCACTGCGGTGGCGAGCCGCCCACTACCTGAACGCGCCCCAAAAGGTGGTAGCCATTAGGCTGATCCGAGGGTACCGCACGATCTCAGGCGAGGCGGCAAGCCTCCTTGCCGGACTGCCACCGTGGGATCTGGAGGCGATAGTCCTCGCGCGCCTGTACGAGTGGCGCGCGGAGATTCTAAGCCGGGGGGAAACTCCATTTCCGCGGCAAATTGCGGCGTAGCGGACGGACCTTCGGCGCGATCTCATGGCGGCCTGGAAACAGCGACTGTCGCAACCCAGCGCAGGGTACGCCACGATAGTGGCGGTAAGGCCCCTCTTTGAAGAGTGGCTAGAGATGCGTCACGGTGCCCTCACCTACCGCCTGACGCAGGTCCTCACCGGACATGGATGTTTCGGGAAGTTCCTGCCCATAATCAGGCGGGAGGAAACGCCCGGGTGTCACCACTGCGAGGATCGCCCAGAGGACATGGTGGACCACACGGTGGAAACCTGCCCCGGTTGGGCGGAGCACCACCGTGTCCTTGGCTAGAGGCGATAAGCGGCGAGCTCTTGCGCCCGGCCCTGGTGCAAGTCATGGTCCGAAGCGAGAGGGAGTAGGAGACAGTCACCTCCTTCTGCGAAGCAGTCATGCTCGAGAAGGAGATGGCGGGATGGGAGAGAGAAAGGTCCTCCTACCCCAGACGCCCCGGGCGTCGGGAGCCACGTGACGACTCCCGGCCACCGTAGGCGCGGGCCTGCGGGCGGTGAGTAATGGGTGACTCACCGTCCGATCAACACCAGGCCCGTGCCGGACGGCGCGTATATGTTCCACGCGCGCTTCAAAGAGATGTCAGCATATGAAGGGGCCCTTCAGGGCCAAGCCTGCCGGGTAAGCAGGATTGTTCGAAAGGGTTAGCGCTACCCCGGAACATAAAGAGCTAAGGAAGGAACATGGATGGGTTTTATTCAGTAAGAGTCTTTTTTTCGGACAATCCCGCTGACCCGGCAGACTTCCGCTTTAAGGAAGAAGGGGCCCTCCCTTCAATAATGCCTGGTCCTGATCAGACTGTGAGCTACCCATTACTCACCGTCCACAGGCCCACATTAGGAGACACACTTTAAGTAGGTAGTTAATAATGAATGTATACCTTAGTGCAATCGTAACTTTATGCGTTTGGAATCGGCAACTAGCTTCATCTTTCTGACTGGCCGACCCCCTGACAACTCTAAAGTGCCTGTAATTGGTTTATTTGAAATAAATGCTTTGAGTTTGAATTTGAGTTATGTTCGGCCGCCGCGCCGGCCGACACCGCCCCAAAAACCAGTTCTGGGATTTCAATAGCTTCTTGTGACGTGCTATAAGATACTTTACGTGGCTGAATACAAGGTTCTAATACTTTAGAGTATTGTGCTGAGCTACATTAACCTGTTTGCTGACTTTCAAGCAACGCAGTAACAAGACCACGCTGAAACAAGTTATTGCGATAAGTTAGTTGAATTGGTTAACGTTCCCGCCTGGGGCTCTCCCGCACATCTGGCATGGCGCTTGCTGTTGGCGCCCGGTTGGCTTTTTCAATGAATTTTCATGCCCTGTGTGATGGTATCAATCCGCCTACGCCAGAAAAGTAGATGTGACATGCCGAATAATTACAGGGTGCCTCAAACCAACACCACTTGCCCCACTTTACCCACTAGCAGAAATAGTCACACCGAAAGTTCATAGGAAATGACGACTTATCTTTCAATTATTTTCAGTGATTAACGCTAAATGTACTCAAATGTTTGTGCGTAGTCACTGCTAATAAGCGTAAACAATTAACTTTAATGTGACTGTGCGCATTATTTTTACCCTCTTTATATTTTTTTTATTTTAGTAGTCATATTACTTGATAATACTCATTAGTTTTTCAACCTTAACAACAACAAAATAAGAATTTAATTCGCTTGGCAATATGATTAATTGAAATTCACGATGAGGTATTCCAAATTCGCGATAAGGTTCCAATTCGCTATTACACAAGGGTCAGTGAATGACCGACACAGACGGTACCTGAGCGTAAACATGGCATATAAAAATAATTGATAGTGATGGGAGACACCAAGAAACCCAACATGTTTCTAAAACTGTAAGTATACTTATAGGAGTACTGTCTAAAGACTTTCCTCTAACAATACTTACTTTCTCTTTTCCAACTCTTTCATCTGACGTTCAGCACTAGCCCAAATGTCCTCTTCAAATTCTTCTTTTATGTAGCTTTTCTGTTGATATTTTTCAAAATATTTACTCGCATTAGTAGATGGTATGTACTGTTTGCATTGCTCTGTTGAAGTTTTTTTTGAAGGTGAAGCATTCTTGCAGGTCTCTTCCTTTATATGGTGTGGGCTATGATTCAAAGACTTCTTTTTAAACATTAAAGGAACTACATCATTAGGGATGGGTGGTCTAGCTGATAGTTTAGTTTCCTTAGCTGTTTTGATTGGTGTAAGAGACAGCTTCCTTATGATTTTCTTTGGTTTTACAATCTCAGGGCTAAGTGGCTCAAGATCACTTGACTGTACAGGGCTATTCTTTTCATTCACCTGAAAAAGAATGTAGGAACCTTTGTAGTCATAGTATTGCAGCTTATAACATAATATCTATTTTATAGAGAATCAAAGTGTGTATATGTCTGTTACACACATTATTGTCAGTAGGTATAACTACAAAAAAAAAAAGGTGTAATACTTTTTGTCGCAGACTTCTTAAGCTGAAGTTATTTTGCACTTAGTAGTGATTTTTATAAGTTTTTAAATAATGTGCTCAAAAATAATGTTTGTACATACAAAATTAAGTGCTAATCAACTTTTGTTGCTGACTGAATGTAATGAAATTAAAGTTCTCAAATGTCAATGCATTTACTTGTTCAATATTCTAACGATTTTAAAACAGTAGACATACCATGTGGAGCATATTTTGAATGAGCTGGAAGTCTGGAGGGGAGTCCCCTCCCTCACCTTGAGATGCATAGTTAGATTGTTCTTTATTTTCTGTGGAATAATAATGTGGCAATTACAATAAAAAAGAAAACCGCTACCTTAGTACATACAATAATCTATTTATTTCGGCAGAGTGGTAGCTTGATACCTGATAAAGAACAAAGATTATTTTGATCTTGTAACTGTATTAAGCCACCTTATTTCACTACATACATACCTTCTTCAGTCCTGGTAGCCGGAGGGCCAACAGCGCCAAATGTCTCCAACGGTGCAGGTACCATATATCTTTGGGCCACTGACAAATCTTGCATTATTTCTTCCAGGTTAGTCCAATCACACATTTTGAATGGACGCACGATTTGATGGGTGGATTTGGACTTCAAGTCTTGATGGCTTGTGGCTTTATTCTATAAGAGTCACCATCCTACCACCAAACATAAAAGTTTGTTCAATAAAAAGAAGGTCTGGTGAATTGGAAAAAACATCCAATTGATTTCAGAATTTGTTTCCATTGGGTGAGGTTGACACTTCATGAATTGGTATGGGTAGAGTGAGAGAGAGTTAGATATTGACTACTTTTAGATCTCTAAACATAAAAGCTTAGTAAAACAAGGATCTTCTATGGATATAACTTAGAAAGCCACACTAAACCGTAGTGTACAAGTGTAGTATTCAAAGTACTGGAGGAAAACCAGAATGAATGGAGTGAGCTACTCTGAATAAATTATTTAAATTGTAGGTATTATAGAGATTGGATATTGGATGTATATTGTACTTTACATTTCTGGCTATGGAATTATGGAAGCAACCCTTTTATTAAGGATGCATATTGTAGAGACTTGTTAAAATAATTTAAAACAAAATTTTATTCTGAGAATACAATACTAATCTGATGTAAAAATAAAAAGTTTAATTTTATATGCAATTTACTAACCTCAGCACAATTTTTAATCATTGGATTCTGTAAGGATATGAATTATTTTAAAAAGATTCTTATATGTGATTTGTAACTTTTTGTGACTTTGTTTGCTATGCTAGTTTAGTAAATACTTACTAAAAACATTTAGAATTATGTTTGAGCTTAAATGTATTGTTCATATTGTTAACTAACGCACTTGTATGTCACATTATAAATTAAATGAACTAATGAAGTTAGTCAGAAAAAAACATTAATTATCAGTTCCGGAACCGTAAGTCTTCTTCTTCTTTTCGTGTGGTTAGTAACTAACCTGGTGTCAGAGTTTTTATGCTGCCCATGGGCCTCTGACTTAGCTTCACATGCTGTTGAGAAATATCTCTCAGTCATGCAGGTTTCCTCACGATGTTTTCAACCGCAAGCTAACGTAGCTATAGGCATTGCATTTGATTTTATAATTCAAATACAGCATTATTGATCCTAGTCGCGGTTTTTTTTATATATTAGGTACATTCCATATTAGCATACCACTCATCGTCTTATATAAGCATCCGATTATGCGTCTCCTGATAAATTGACCATAAGATATGGTCACCAAAGAGTAAATTAATAAGACTGATCATGGTCACACACTAGGTAGAGATATACAAACCTCAGTCAACGTTTTTCTCAACGTTCTCACTTCCAACGGTCCATTTATGGTCTACTTACCTCAAAATATTATGATTACTTTAGTAAAATGGCATTAGTAACAAAACCATATTTTACTTCTCCGTCTACTTTGGATAGCTCAATGGTCTACGGTTACTAAGGTAACAATATACAAATTACAAATCAAAACAATGGTTTTCTTCTGTTGTCAAGTGTCATATCCAAAGACTACTAAATAGTATACTGTCATATCCCATGGCGGTTCAAGCATGAAGGTATAGATAAAAATGGAGACCACACTCAGAACAACAGCTTGAGTCAAATACCTACATATCTCTATCTCACTCTCTGTGGGCCAACCTCTCTTTTTGGTGAGGACGATAGTATTGCTATCTTCTTATTTGAATCTCCTAGTAAATTCTTAGGAATAGTCATCACAATAACAAAATCATAAGTTAAACGCTGTCTGGTATTATATAAAGTAATAAATAGTTAAAACGCGATTAGTTAATTGTGTTTTTTTTTTTTTATCGGTCCCTTAGGCAAAGTTGGATTGGCTCATAACGGAGTTAGAATCCCATTTCCTTAGGATTCGATAAAGTGGCAACGTTGACCCTATGTCAAAATAAATAAGAGGCAATATGGCGGTTGTTTACTTTGCGGTTCACAGCTATAAATGAGATTATTCACGGTATAATTGATATAATTCAAGAAATGGTGCAAAATTGTATAGTGCGTGGTAGTGGTAAGTGGTGTCCAGGAGGTGATATAAGATTTCACCCGTAAGTGATTTATGGCATTGAATCATTGCAAACATATTTCTTTGTTTTTTTCACTTTATTTCTACCTAAAATGTTTTATCAGTGTTTTCAACATATTATTTAATGATAATTACGACCGAATCAAATAGTTTTACATTGAATTTAATTGACTATGTGCAATTTTAATGTTTTGTTTACGTTTTTTTTTGTTTTATGTCATGTTGAAGTAGTGTAACCATATTGAGGATATATCTGGGAATTTCCGTGGAACATGAACTAATTAAAAAAAAAAGTCTTAAGTATTATATATGTCTCTTAAGGATTGTGGACTATGTGATTTTTTTAAATATAAAATTTTTGTTTCTCACTATTCAAAAATTTAATATCCATCAAATGCTTTTTTTTCAGATTTTCTAAAAATAGTACTCATAGAAAATTGTGGTTATCCATTGTACCATTGAAAAACAAGTTTTATGAAAGTGCACGGATTTGCAATTTACATTTTCAAGAATCAGATTATTATATAAAAAAACAAGGCGCTTAAAAGAAACAGCAGTTCCTAATATAATAGATCAAGAAACAGTCCCACCAGCCATGGTAAACATTTAACATAGTTTATATATCTGTATTACAATATATTACGTATTTAGAAATATAGTTCAAATGTATGGCAAAAGGCAAAATTTTATAAAATATATTATAATTTTCAGATAATAAGTTCAATGCATGAAGACTATATGGTGAAAATAGATCCTCTGGCTGTACCAAGCACTAGTTCTGACATTTCTGATAGAAATTTTACACTTATGGAAATAGCAGTGAAACGTGCTGGCGGCAATATTGAGGAACCAACTGATAAAAAACAATGTCGGAAAGTTCTGGAAAATATAAGCAATCTTAACGAGTTACCTGTAAGTTTCCCTTTCCCATACAAAATATTAAATACTCATTTACATAACATCATATTATGTATAGATTCAAATCTATACTAATATTATAAAGCTGAAGAGTTTGTTCGTTTGGTTGAACGCGCTAATCTCAGGACTACTGGTCCGATTTGAATAATTCTTTCAATGTTGGATAGCCCATTTTTCGAGGAGGCTATATTTTACCCTGTATTTCCTAATAACTTTCAATAAAACAAACAAATTCATTAAATTAAAGTACTGATTTCACACAAAGTTTTCTTGTTTTGTTAGGTCAGCAGTGAAGATCGCGTTCCTGCGAAGATTAATAGGGGCGTGCAAGTGAAAATAAAGTCAACTAAAGAACAAATACTTCAGAAGAAAACTAAGATGCTTAAGCAAAAAGTGGCGCGGCAAACTAAAAAACATCACGATATGTCTTCCTTAATGGCAACAATTAAAAAGTATATGAGTCAGTCAGAAATTGAAAATATTGTACAAGGGCGTTTTGCTGATATCTGCAAGGAATTCAAAAGGCCACCGAGTAATCCACATGGTGTTCGATATAGTGAGGAAATCAAAGCCTTTGCTTTAACTTTGAATTTCTATTCACCCAAAGCTTATGATTTTTTAAGAAAATATACAACTTTGCCTCATGTAGAAACAATACGAAGATCTTTGTCTTTCTTTAATTGTAATGTTGGTTTCTTATCTGAAGTACTCGAATATTTAAAAGAGCAAGTCAAATTACCGGAAAAAAAATATTTAAAAAATGTTGCTTTAATATTTGATGGCATGGCATTAAAAGAAAATTTGGCCTATGATAAAAAATTGGACAAAGTCGTTGGCTACGTTGATTTAGGACCAATTACTGTAAGTGATCCAGAAAAATTAGCTTCTGAAGCTCTCGTATTTCAGATAGTTTCATACGGTGTACGCTTTAAATGTCCAATTGCATATTTTTTTATTGCAAATAATTTGCCTGGGGAACTTCTATCAGAATTAATAAAAACAGCAATAATTGTGCTTGATGAAATTGGTGTCACCGTAAGATCTTTGACCTGTGATGGTGCATCATCCAATGTTAAGGCTTACGAATATTTAGGCTGTACACTTGAACAAAATAATTTAATACCGTTCTTTGAACAACCCAACGGGAAGAGCAATATTTATTGTCTACTTGACGCTGCTCATATGTTAAAACTTGCGAGAAATGTGTTGGCTGATTTTGAAATGAAGTCAAGTACCGGAGATATATCGTTTAAATACATAAAAAAATTACACGAAGTACAAAACGAAGAGGGTTTGAAATTTGCCAATAAATTAAGCGCTTTACATGTAGATTTTAAAAACAAAAAAATGAATGTTAGGCTTGCTGCACAAGTACTAAGTTCATCAGTTGCTGATGCAATAGATTTTTTGAGGGTTAGTGGTCATCCTGACTTTTTAAATAGTGAAGCGACATCAGAATTCTTGCACGTGATTGATAGACTTTTTGATTTAATGAATTCAAAGTCACCCTTTGGAAAAGGTTCCAAGTCTCCATTATCGTTGAAAAACCAACGTTATTGGGAACCAGTATTTAGTGACACTGGAACGTATTTAAAATCCTTAATGATAGATGGCACTGGTATTTTAAATCATCGCAGAAAAACTTTTGCACTAGGTTTTTTGATGAACATACATAGTTTGCCATTACTTGTTAATGATTTGTGTACACTGCAGCAAAATCCACTGAAATATTTGTTGACTTTTAAGTGTTCCCAAGACAACTTGGAAATTTTTTTTTTCATGCATTAGGGCTCGCGGCCGGGCTCAAGATAACCCGTGTCCTCTTGAGTTCCGATATATAATGCGGAAGATGTTGTTCAGACATTCTATTCAACCGTCCATAAATGCCAACTGCATAGAAAATGGTTTTGAAACTTCACAAGTCTTCGATTTCAATAAACCGAAAAGTTTGTTTCGACCTCGGGAAGAACCTGACTTTCAACAAGATGTTGAAAATGTGTTTCAAAATTTAGACGCAATTCATACTAGTCCATACCACGAAAATATATTATATTATATAACTGGTTATATAATAAAACAAATTCTTACCCACATGTCTTGTGAACATTGTTATAATGCGTTAGTAGCACTGCAAAGTCTGCCAACAGATCATACATATTCTATGATTTTAAATAAATTTAATTCATTTACGACATTTGTAAACCGAGGCAAACTGTACTTCCTTTCGGTAGCAGCTTACAAAATTGTAAAATATTGTGACAAAGTTTTTCAACAAGCTAATTTGATGGGCCAACTTAGAGCGAATAATATAGAAAACAAATTAATTAATGTCGTATCACAACATTTTACTCCTCTGTTGCAGGGAATGTTTAACCATCCCATCACGGAATCAATTTACTGTAATGATTTGCATGACACTAAGATAGTTAAGCAAATAGCTAATTCGTTTTTTAACATGCGTATACGTGCTCACTTAAAGAGACATACAGAAAATATACTCAGTGATTTACGTGGTAAGAGACAGAAATTACATAGAGCAATGATATTCAGTCATGTATAATTGAGAAGTTATAAATAAGGTTGAATAAATGATTTAATTCGGAATATGTTTTTTTTTTTTTTTTTGAGGCTTCACACTGTTCCTATTACAGTCCCGCATAATATATATAAATAATATTCATTTGCCCACATGGTAAAAAATTCTGAACACTGACTAACCCAGAATACTCGAAAAAAGCTGCTGTCCATTATGTTTAAGTAATCTAAAAAAACAATTAAACTGAGTTTTTTTTTTCGCGATTTGTGTATTGTTCCCATAGAAAGAGTTGATAGTAATTTATAAGTACATCCCTAATAAATTCCTTTTAGTTTTTACGCAAAACTAAAAAGTATTTTTCAGCTTCTCCCGAACCCCCACTTATCACAGTCATTCATATCGCATTACCCGCGGTAACTAAACCTATGTCATGCATTCTAATTGCGTATGACGCTATCAATAACAATCTGAATCCATAACGATACTTACATTTTTATGCAGACAAAATTTATAATAACTGTCACAATGATAACTATTTTTCTCTGGTAGAGTGTTGTGCAATTACACCTCTGGTCATGCTCTATTTTCGTGCAAAATTCTGTATAATACGTCTACCCAGAACTTTTTGTATGATTAATGACAAACAGCCAAATTTACACACTCAGAAACATCACAAGTTTCACACTTTATCAAACAACTTTTTTCGTAATTTCATAAACATGCATCATATCATGTTGCATACAATCTTTAGAAGCTAGAATCTAAGTAGTAAACAGTGATGTAGAGAAATTTATAAATATGTTAATCACTAAATGGAAAGTAACTACAAGCGTGTCCCAGGAAAACTAAAATAAAGGTTACCCTACTGAGAAAGAGAGGGGCTGCCCACAAAGAGCGAGATAGCGATACATAGGTATAGCTTCAAGTAGGTATTCGGAGTGTGGTCTCCATTTTTATCTATACCTTCATGGGTTCAAGTTAGTAGTGGTCGTTGTGTACCACAGATCATTTTCCAAACGTTGTCTCTATGAATGACAACGCAAACGTTACGAGATATTTTGACAACCGTCTATTTTTCACAACGATCTCGGGAAAGGAACGCGTCATGATTTCGTGAAACGTAACGTAGAATTGCATAAAGATTAAAAAATATAGACATCTCTTTCGCACCCACCCGTTACGCATTGATTTTTAAAGAATTAGCTATAATTCTCAATGAGACGTCGTATTAAATTGTAGGTTTCATCTTTGAAATTATATGATAGTCGACCGTAATGTGTTACACTAGGGCTGCTTATTTGATGTTTTCTTTTATTGCATAATTTATTTCTGACCTTGAATGCACTTGTTACTATACGGAAGGAAGGAAGTACATAATAGATAATAAGACAGTTGTTCAAAATCGACATAATTATCCTTGGGACTCTCTCATCGATATGTCGATTTTGAATTTGAACAACGTTGGGAGTCTCCCAACGCTTCGACGGTCCGGTTCGGTTGTGTTGTTGATTTTGACAACACAACCGTGTGTTGCGTCGTAAAATAGATCGTTGTGAAATAGATCGTTTGGAAAACGTTGTCTAAACGCAAACCGCGTTGTGTTGTGTTACATAAAAATCTCGTAACGACACATAACTAGTTCAAGTCACAGATAACTAGGCAGGCACGAGTTGTTGTTTGCATTCTGTCAAATCTGTGGTAACCGTTACTATACAGGGTAGCCCGCGAAATTCAAACTTCCTTAAGTTTAAGTCAGCAATCTATAGGTCAGTATTAGGTAATGTTGATCAGTATTTCTTACTTAAAGAAATTCTTACTAAGAGAGCTGTAATAGGGTATTAAACCCATTTTCGAAGAGTGTCCCAATTAGATTCTATAGTGCTAATGAACCACAAAAAATTCTAGTTGAATGTGCTGAAGTATTTCAAAACTGTAATTCAACTCAACATGAGATCATCACAAGTAGCATTCGCTTTCTTCTTTCGATAAACGGAGCTCCTAAAACAACTACCTGCTTAGATAAGCATCGGTACGCATGTTTCGTAAAAGTTCCAAAAAACAGGTACAGTCAGCTTGTTTTCCTCCAACCTCGGCTGCTGCTCACCAACATCTTCTTCGGGTATATTACCAAGTTCAAGTGTGGCTTGGTTATCAGAAAGACCCAACAGACTGGAGTTGGAAGTTAGTAAACAATGAATTGGAATCAGTTCCAACTTTGCTTACACCTGCGCCGGAAAAATTGCTAAACGCAATTTTTTGCAACTCCAAAAAGGGATGCAGATGTGGTTGCAAAAAAGTGGTACCGTACTGTTTTGTTCTCTGGCGTATACAAGTTGGCAAGGCAAGTCATGCTATAATGTTGAATATAAATAAATAACTAATAAAAAACGATTAACTATGTGGTTTTATGAAACCACGGTAAAAGTGAAACTTTTTTTCACATTAAAGACATTTGACACTATAGGCGCCGCCATATTGGCCTTGGCTGCTCTGACGAGCGCCTTTCACTTTATCCAAATGCTCTAAGCTTTATCCCTACTCCGCGGCCGACCGTCACGCGACATGCAACTAGGTTAAATGCTCTAAGCATGCAACACACAGACGAAAAAGTTTGAGACGATGTAATAAAAGTTTCACTTTAATAAATAATTTATTCAAAAAGTAAAGTGGCAGAATACAAATATAAAACTTAGGAAAAACAATTGGTAACATAATTTTAAATATGCCTGCACAGGATATACCTGTGTCACAGCGATAAAAATGCTTATTATAATTATTACAAGGAAAATTGGATTCTTAACAATATTTAATATAACATGTAAGATAAATACTTAGTAACAAAAATTTTAAATTAATTATTATAAAACTAAATTATAAATGATCTACTTAAACTCTATCTAAGGTTAAAAATGCTCTAAGGCCTCAACGGCTGTAATAGAGCAATAATGTAGTTTGTTGTTCTATTTAGAACATACTCATTCCATATTTGTCCTGGGGGCCTACCATAAACTTTTAAAATATTTGTCAAGTGCCTGTTAGCCTGACAGGTTTTGTGTTTGTACCATGAATATTTCCCGCTGACCTGCATCATGTCAACTTTTGACCTGCTACATAGTCTCTGGTCAGTGTGCTGGATTATAAAGTTCTAAAATACTTTACCGGTTTTACGGTTTTAATAGAAATGAAATAAGTTTTTATAATAACAGTTTAAAATAAGAGAGTAGTCATAGAAACTTTGTTCCATGGCAAAAAAGAATTTATCATTACTGATTATGAGAGCGAACGCCCTTCTTGCCACAAAAACTTGAAGTAAAAACTTAATACTTCACATTTATTTTCGAACGAATTTAGTGCCTACATGTCAAAGGGTAATAAGTACAATTTTTCAATTTATTTTGAAATTCAAGTGGATTAGTTTTTGTTTACTTTAAACATAAAGGTACCTACTTAGCCTTTTTTTTTTAAGGCTGGGAAATCATCCAATGACTTCTCCCGCTCTGGGTGGAGCGGAAGGGAGTGTCAGACTCTTACTGACTAAAACCCATCCGTAGCGATAACCCTTTCGTACAATCCCGCTTACCCGGCAGGCTTGGCCCTGAGGGGCCCCTTCATATGCTGACATCTCTTTGAGGCGCACGTGGAACATATACGCGCGGTCCGGCACGGGCCTGGTGCTGATTGGACGGTGAGTCACTCACCGTCCGCAGGCCCGCGCCTACGGTGGCCGGGGGTCGTCACGTGGCTGCCGACGCCCGGGGCGTCTCCCGCGGCGGCTGGGACGGGAAGACCTTTCTCTTTCCCATCCCGCAACAAAAGGTACTCAGCCTTAAAGTTTTAACTCAAATCAATACAGATATTTGTTTTGTGGCCGTGTCTGTGAGTGGTAGGCAAAGAGTGGCTTTTGTGACTATGGATTTAAGACAAGTTTCTTACGAACAATTGGAATATGTAAGATGTTTTGTATATTAACAGGGATACTGTAATAGGCTAGGTATAATAAAAGCTCGGAAAATGACTCAAAAATGTGGATTGAGGTGGCTGAAAATCTAAATTCTGTGTTAGGTGTGCTGAAAAGGATTGAAAAACTTGGATAGCTGTAAGTTTTTAATTAATTAAAATTATCAAGGTAATATAATATTTCTCAACAGCATGTGATGCTAAGTCAGAGGCCCATGGGCAGCACTAAAACTCTGACACTGGTTAGTCACTAACCACACGAAGAAGAAGATCAAGGTAATTGCCTGACTTAATTATATTAATTATTAATTAAACCATAAATACTATTTAAATATCGATCTGCCCCGCCATTTCTCAATTATGTTGGGGTTGGCTTTAATTCTAACCGGATACAGCTGAATACCAGTATTTTACATGGAGAGAGATTCTTTGGAGTATCATCCAGTTACTGGGTGGTGGAGGCGTGGGTTGTGGAAGACGACCCCTAAAACTATTAAAATCCATGAATAACGGGTATGGGACGCCGCCGTAGGTTCTACGAATGCAGCCTAAAACCTCAGGTATACCAAACTTCTTCAAAAATCTGAAATAAGTTAATGACAGTTGTGCTGTCACATCTATACATTCAGAATAGAATAAAATACCTGATTACTAAAATCAAAAGAATTTCATAGCTGAGAATTTTATTTCTTTTCAGCGAAAATGTAGTAGATTTAAGCATTCTATTACTTGTGCTACTGCATGTAATTCAATACAATACTGTTTGCTGCGCAATAGAATGTGCTGCGATGTCATCCGTTGGTCGTTAATAAGAACTATTCGCGCAAAAAGATAATGCTATGCTGTTAAAACCTGAAATAAAGTAGGCACACATTCAAGAACTTATATTATTTTATGATAATTAAACGGATAAATAGAAGTGTAGAACCTTGACCTCAATCGACAAATTGTTGATTTAGTAGGGCGCGTGGCATGAAAGATTTTAGCTCACAGAGCGCAGTGCAAGCGCTTTCGTGAGCCTATATCGCTTAATAAAAGCGTTGTCCAGCATGTCAAATGGTTAAATCGAGTTTCTCAAAATGTTTCTTTGAATTTTAGCCATTTGTTTAGCACTGTTGCCACGACTATCATCCTCAAGAAACTCGAAAATTTCATCTTCATCACACATCTAAAATAAATGGTAAACACATTGCTCATAGAGGTTTTCTATGTATTTCAATACTTTGAAATAACGACAGAATTATATTGTATACACACTTTTAGGATAAATTAGCTTTTTCTATTCAAATTTAATTAAAACAGGTCAATAGTTGTTACTTTCACAAATCTGCAAATTATGACGGCAGGACAGTTCAATTGTTGAATGTTTAAATGTCAAAAAGCCTACATGGTAAGGATATGTTGCAGGCCAGCCTGCTGAAATGCTGTCACGTAGTCACTCACCGGTTTAGACCACGTGATCACTGACTGGCCTGCTGCTTGTCGAGTTCATGGTACAAACTAACACGGCAGGTTATTTTTCGTCTAAAATTGACCTGCTATAAGAGTTTATGGTAGGACCCCTGTACATAAAGTGACCTATTGACCTAGTTAAATGCAAGCTATTTTGAAGATTTGTCCAGCCAACTTGAGTCACATGAATATTTTCGCCTTTAGACATTTTCCTCACCTGCAGCAGCCGCTCCGGCACAGCCCGTCATACTAGGAACTTAGGATGGCACAAGGGTCGACAATGGTGCATCCCACTCCAAACGCCTGCCTAACTTCCAAGGTATTATGGTTATTTCGTCTGGTCTCTTATCTCTATCGTTGCGTGCCAAGCAGTAGGGTTCTAAAAGAGCTGGCACCCCGGCGATAACGAGAGCACGATGAAAGATGAATTAATTATCATGAATGATGCGATGCAGAGCCCCGCAATTGGCGTCCAGACGGAACCAAGTAGCGAGCCGAGAGAGAGAGAGAGAGAGAGTGGTGTAATGCAAGAAGCCAGAGACCCAACTCCCGCTTACCCACTACCAGCAGAAGGGCACGCTCAGTAGTATTGGTAGACGTATTGATAAGATTATAGACTTCCTTCTATCTAACTGTCTGTCACAGCTACGTAATGTAATAATCCATTTTATTGATTTTATGTATTATCTAATGCTTGGTTCCACCCATCTTTTCTGCGGTTGGACCTAATGATTCCTATGTTGTAAGCCAAAAGTTGATAGTTAGGTACCTTTTTTTTAGAACTAGCTTATATCAAGGGGAAAGATTTTTTAATGCCATGAAACATGTCAAAAATGATAATGTGTGAGTCTTTAAAGAAGACGATTATGCAGCAGCGCCGAAACGAATTAAAACCTGATAAATATTTGTCATAATGCTTTATTTCTGTAAGTAGGTAGGTTTATACAAACAATTTTTACACGTACAATATCTTTATGCACCTGAGAAGGTATTTATCAATTTTATACAATGCGGATATGGAATTAGGTACGACATTAAATTGAAAACGAGCACAGAAACATTTTAAAACACGAGTAGGTAGTTAATGGAAAATTTAAAAATTGCAATTTTCAAACAAATAAATAGCAGAATCAACTGCATAAAACGTAAACACGCTTTATCTACGAAAAGTAACTGACCTGTCGGGCGGCGTGGTGCAGGGTGCAGGCGTAGGTAGTCGTACCTACGTCCTACTAAAGTACCTACCTAGGTACTTCGGTACCTAGGCAGGTAGTTGGAGAACAACAAACCAGCGGCATAAACTCACTAAGTTCCGCGTTTTTGATTAATAAAATATCTCTGATTGAATAATTAATCACGTAATAGGTATCACATCACAATCAGAATTTAAATCACCAAGTCAAATTTTTAAATTTTCAAGGCGTCCCGTTGTTCATTATGCACAAGCGACATCGTCGTCTTATTAATTTTCACGGACTCGTCTTAACAAGTTATAATTAAACCAAAAAACTTACAAACCTAACCTAAATCACAAAACTAGCTAGTTACCCATTAATTACACTAACACTTAACAATAAGTCACACTAACCTATGAACTAATCCAACTATCATAAATTGTCTTTAAACACAATAACAACTAAAACTTATCATAAATTAATCACGACAATGCGAGCCCGATCTTGTGATAAAAAAAAATAGTAGACGCGTGTCCTCAAAAGGGCGCCGCTATGCACTGACTGACATAGTTAGAAGGGAGCTAAAATATGATCCAACACTCACGCCACCATCAGCGAGACATTAAAGTGAGCATGGCATACTCTCAGCCGCCAGGGCACATTCAAGTCGTGTGCGTTTCGACCGCGCGACCATGGCGTCATATTAAAAAAAAAACCATGCCAAGAATTTGTAAAAATTTGTCAAAGTTGATTCCCAAAACCATAACTTTGTCAAAGTTATGGTTAAAAAGTTATAAGGGTTTGAACGTGGCCGCGCCATCGAAACGCGGAGAACCGCGCGGCCACGGAGATCTCTAAAACTCAACGTTGCAGAGACCTGAAATTCAGGTAAATGAAAGATTGAATTTGTAAAAAATTTGTAAAAATATAGAAAAAATTCCCAGGTCAATATTTTAGGACCTATAAGACTAAAACTCCATGGCCGCGCCATTGAAACGGTGAAGAACACGTTATCGCCGATATCTCGCTGAAAAAGCTTCGCAGAGGTCTGAAGTTTTTTGTAAAACCTAGATCTGAATTTGTCAAATAGTGTAAAAATGCACAAAAAAGTCCTAGGTTAATATTTTAGGAGCTATAAGACTAAAACTCCATGGCCGCGCCATTGAAACGGTGAAAAACACGTTATCGCCGATATCTCGCTGAAAAAGCATCGCAGAGGTCTGAGGTTTTTTGTAAAACCTAGATTTGAATTTGTCAAATAGTGTAAAAATGCACAAAAAAATCCTAGGTTAATATTTCAGGAGCTGTAGTACGGTATCGCGTAGAAATATGTCGTGATTATCTACCGAAGAAAGTAAGAGTAAAGCGAGTTTTTTAATTGTAAACAACACCTATCAATATGTAAAACTATATAAAACCAGGCAAAATGATTTTTTTTCGGTTTTTATAACTTTTGATACGTCTTGAATATTTCAATAGGGTGACCATGGCTTTTTGTTTACAGAAAACTTTCCACCTATCGTTTTAGAAATCACTAACTGTTCCTCGCAGTTTCACCCGCTTAATGCAAAATTCGAATGAATACTATGCAGTAGTTTTTGTGTTTATCCCGGACAAATAAACAGACAGACCAAATTCTAAAAACTATATTTTTGACGCTTTTATTATATACTAGCTGTCCCCAGCGGTTTTACCCGCGTAGTGCCCGTTCCTGTGGGATTTTTGGGATAAAAACTTTCCTTCTTGTCCTTTCTCAGGCTATGGACTATTTCTGTACCAAATTTCATTTAAATCGGTTCAGTAGTTTTGCCGTGAACGCGAGACAGACAGACAGAGTTACTTTCGCATTTATAGATAATACATTGAACTGCACTGAAGGAATTAACCATAATGCCACAGACTACAGTACAACAGGAGCAAACGGAACGCGCCGCACCCCGTCTTCCCATCAAAGGCTTTTTTTAACCGACTTATAAAAAAGGAGGAGGTTCTCAATTCGACTGTATATATATACAGGGTGGAATTTTGTAATGCCCCCTGGAGGGAAAGTACTCTTAATACTGTAGATAGAAAATTTTACTCAAAGGAAACATTCCTTTATTTTTGAATAGAAAGAAAACTGTATTCAAAGATTTCCAAAAAATCGCTTGCCACACCCGGGAATCGAACTGACTAAAATCTGCAAAAGTATACACTGTACTTTTATTGCCGCGATCGTTAGTATCAATTATAAGGATGAAATCTCTCGAATAAACTTGATAAATTAAATGATAGGAAAACCATAAAATCTTCAATTATTTACAAAAAATTGTAAACTAATTAATTAGTTGCTCGAAATGGGCTCCATTTTCTTGGATACACAAATGTATTCTTCTAACAAATTCATTTCTTGTAACCTTTAATAACGTGTTGTGGTGAATATTATAAATCGTATTCTGAACTTCAACTCTCAACTCGTTTACATTCGCATAAGATTTAAAGTAAATTTGGTTTTTAACATATCCCCATAAAAAAAAATCGAAAGGGGTGAGAACTGGTGATCTCGCAGGCCCTCTGATTGTGCCGTTTGTACCAATCCAGGTATTAAAGGTATTTATTTAGAAAAACACATTTGTGTATCCAAGAAAATTTTTTGTAAATAATTAAAGATTTCATAGTTTTCCTATCATTTAATTTATCAAGTTTGTTCACGAGATTTCATTCTTATAATTGATACTAACGATCGCGGCAATAAAAGTACAGTGTGTACTTTTTGCAGATTTTAGTCAGTTCGATTCCCGGGTGTGGCAAGCGATTTTTTTGGAAATCTTTGAATGCAGTTTTCTTTCTATTCAAAAATAAAGGAATGTTTCCTTTGAGTAAAATTTTCTATCTACAGTATTAAGAGTACTTTCCCTCCAGGGGGCATTACAAAATTCCACCCTGTATATATATTTTTTTTATGTTTGTTCGCGCATAACTCCGTTGCTTGCCAACCGATTTGAAAAATTCTTTTTTTGTTGGAAAGGGTATACTTCCCAAATGGTCCCATAAAAGTATATAATAAAATCGTCAAAAATATAGTTTTTAGAATTTGGTCTGTCTGTTTATTTGTCCGGGATAAACACAAAAACTACTGCATAGTATTCATTCGAATTTTGCATTAAGCGGGTGAAACTGCGAGGAACAGTTAGTGATTTCTAAAACGATAGGTGGAAAGTTTTCTGTAAACAAAAAGCCATGGTCACCCTATTGAAATATTCAAGACGTATCAAAAGTTATAAAAGCCGAAAAAAAATCATTTTGCCTGGTTTTATATAGTTTTACATATTGATAGGTGTTGTTTACAATTAAAAAACTCGCTTTACTCTTACTTTCTTCGGTAGATAATCACGACATATTTCTACGCGATACCGTACTACAGCTCCTGAAATATTAACCTAGGATTTTTTTGTGCATTTTTACACTATTTGACAAATTCAAATCTAGGTTTTACAAAAAACCTCAGACCTCTGCGATGCTTTTTCAGCGAGATATCGGCGATAACGTGTTTTTCACCGTTTCAATGGCGCGGCCATGGAGTTTTAGTCTTATAGCTCCTAAAATATTAACCTAGGACTTTTTTGTGCATTTTTACACTATTTGACAAATTCAGATCTAGGTTTTACAAAAAACTTCAGACCTCTGCGAAGCTTTTTCAGCGAGATATCGGCGATAACGTGTTCTTCACCGTTTCAATGGCGCGGCCATGGAGTTTTAGTCTTATAGCTCCTAAAATATTGACCTGGGAATTTTTTCTATATTTTTACAAATTCAATCTGTTATTTACCTGAATTTCAGGTCTCTGCAACGTTTAGTTTTAGAGATCTCCGTGGCCGCGCGGTTCTCCGCGTTTCGATGGCGCGGCCACGTTCAAACCCTTATAACTTTTTAACCATAACTTTGACAAATTTATGGTTTTGGGAATCAACTTGTGACAAATTTTTACAAAATCTTGGCATGGTTTTTTTTTTAATATGACGCCATGGTCGCGCGGTCGAAACGCACACTTCAAGTCAATAGACGTACCCAGTAAATGGTCGCTTTATAGTAGGTATATATTTAGTACTCACATATATGTGCTATACAATTATACAATATTATGAGATTGAATTTAAACAATGCAAAGATGTTTTTTTTTTGCATCTCTTTTTTTTTTGAAGGCTGGGAAATCATCCAATGACTGCTCCCGCTCTGGGTGGAGCCGAAGGGAGTGTCAGACTCTTACTGACTATCCATGTTCCTTCCGTAGCCCTTTATGTTCCGGGGTAGCGGTAACCCTTTCGGACAATCCCGCTTACCCGGCAGGCTTAGCCCTGATGAGGGGCCCCTTCATATGCTGACATCTCATTGAGGCGCGCGTGGAACATATACGCGTCGTCCGGCACGGATCTGGTGCTGATCGGACGGTGAGTCACCCATTACTCACCGTCCGCAGGCTACGGTGGCCGGGGGTCGTCACGTGGCTCCCGACGCCCGACGCGTCTCCTGCGGCGGCTGGGACGGGAGGACCTTTCTCTCTCCCATCCCACCACCTCCTTCGCGAGCATAACTTTTTCGCAGAAGGAGGTGACTCCCTCCCACTCCCTCTTGCCTCGGACCATGGCTTGCACCAGGGCCGGGCGCGAGAGGTCGCCGCCGCCGATCGCCTCTACGAGGACACGGCGGTGCTCCGCCCATGCGGGGCAGGTTTGCACCGTTTTTGCACCTCTAATGCTCTTCATTTGCGTAAGTAATATTTATTTTTCTTTATGATTGTAGTATGTATTTTGTGGGAGTGGGCAGGCCGCGTCAGAGTGGAATATAGTATGACTCCTTTCTCTGTCTTTCAAGGATATTGAGCCGTAGAGAATTGAATCGTACGTGTTTGCACAGGTTCCTGACCTTACAATGTTTACCTATTATACAGTATCAGGTAATGCGCCGATTTGACTTTTATCCATCGAAACAAATCTCCCCGTTCTTCCAGTCGACACTTTTCTAAGGATTTCATGCCAGTATCGTTAAGTTTAATTGTCAATTGTGGAGTTCAACTCAGAGGCCAAGCTCGTGGCTAAGTACTAACAGCCGCACAGGTCGATCCATCAGGTTAAGCTACGCTTGCCAGGGTTGGCCGTGGATGGGTGACCATCTTTACATAATGAGACTCCTCCGTGAGAAAGGCTAGGCAGATTGAACTCAGCGGCCACAGTCTCTTTTAAAGTCCAGACATAGTCTTGGTCAGCTTACGTGAGCATCATGTAGATTAGTGTCGAAAATGCTCATTTAGGATAAAGACCTTAGAGATCTGAGTGGACCTCACTCCAGTCAATTCACGTATGTGTCAGTGATTGTAGGTACTTAAAGAGCTAAACGGCTCGGCGATCTGTACCAATGGACATGGATAGACAGCATAAAGTAGGTACCCAACTGCCAAACCATTAAAATTAACTGAAATAAAAAAAAATAACCCACATAGTCCGCACATTCACAATAATACAAATATAATCTTTACAAATTACTTAATTCATGTAATGACGACATTTTAAAGATTTGTTTTTGGAATTTTGGATAATGTATATTGTAAATTAATTTATTAAATACCTACACAAGTGGTTTATCTGTGCGCCGCGTCTAATAGCACACACACACACGTTATGACAATCACTTTGCATTTGCATACTGCTTTAAACCCGAGAAAAAGATGAAATATAGGTACTTACTATATATTTATATTACGTAAATAGAGAAATATATATCAATAAATATATTTATCAATAAATAGAGAAATCTGGACGGTTTTTGAATTCATACATAACGTGAAACGACTGATATCATTTGTCTCGTCATTTATTTTTATCATTGAAATAAATGATGTGACATAATCGACACTATTTAAATTAGTAGATTGTTACACAAGGGATGGAAGTGCCCTATGTAGGCACGAGATGGTTCAAGTTAATAGTTCAAGTGCCAACATAGGTCTTTTATTTAACCGTGGTAAACTGCTTTTCAGTCCGAATATGAGAAAAGGAAATAAAAACCTGATTACATAGACAATAATATTTTATCACTAAACGTAAATATTATGGGTTAAAGTATGAAATTGCCGATTTGTAGGTACTGAAATTCGTTTTTTTTTTAATTTAACATATTTATTTAATCAAAATATTTACCATTATTATCTATACACTGCTGCCATCTAATAGAAATGTCATTTATGCCTTTGCGATAGAACTCTCGTGATCTAGTTTCGACAAACTCTGTGAACGCATTTGGTACTGCCTCCTGAGAAGAAAACTTTTTATCACGTAGAAAATTGTCCAAATCACGAAAAAAATGGTAGTCCGTTGGAGCCAGGTCTGACGAATACGGAGGGTGACGAATAGTTTCTAATTGCAGTTCCTATAGAGTTAAAACGGTTTCTCGTGCTGTATAAGGTCTCGCGTTATCATGGAGCAATAATGGTGAAGATCGATTCATGAGTTGGGGCTGTTTCACTGCTAGTTTTGCTATCATTGTTCGGAATTCGGCACAGTAGACATCTGCCGTTATTGCTTGACCAGATCGGAGAAAGCTATAGTGAATAACACCAGGCTGAGACCACCAAACAGTTACCATTACCTTTTTATTGGTAAGCTTAGCTTTAGGACACTGTTGCGGCGTTTGACCTGGGGTCAGCCATTGCATTTTTCGCTTACAGTTATCGTAAAGAATCCACTTTTCATCACATGTCACAATTCGATCCAATATTCCTCCATTTCTGTATGGATTCAACAAGGCAACACAAGTTTTAATACGCGTTTCTTTCTGCAGATCAGTCAAATCATAAGGCACCCATTTCTCATATTTTTTTACTTTATTGATTTGACGCAAATGAGTCAATATTGTTGGGTAAGGTAACGTTAAACCATGCCGCTAATTCCTGGGTAGTTTGGCTCGGATCGGCTTTCACCATCTCTTTCAATTCATTGTTATTAACCTGTGTGAGCGGTCTTTCACGTGGTTCGTTCTTCAAATCAAAGTTTCCATCATGAAAGTGTTTAAACCAAAATCGCACGGTGCGTTTATTAGCAGTCCCCTCTCCAAACGCAACATTGATATTGCGAGCTGTTTCTGCCGAGTTAGTTGCGCGTCAGAACTCGTATTAAAAAATAACTCGAATTTTCGAAGTATCCATCTCTCTTGTATATGCTGAATAAAAAAAACAACTGAAAGTCTATTATCGAATGTTGCACATTTTTTAAAAGAAGAACTTCATAGGTACCATGTTAAAAAGTTTAACTCAAAAATCTCAAACCATTAAGGTTCCATGTCAATTCGAAGTACCTAATATGTACAATAAAACGCCAATTTCATACTTTAACCCCTATTTTTTACCAGGGACATGGCTTGCGTAGTTTAAATTTTTTTTGACAGCAGGGACAATCTTTTCCCCCGGACGTCTTCAAGCGTACTTTCTAAGTATGAGAAATGAAAAAAGGATTACACTTATAGAAAAAAAATGTCGCAGGTGATTACTGTATCAGCATCTGGAAAAATGGTGTATAATAGAGGCGTGGAGAAATTTTGCAATTATCTTTAAGTACAGTTACGCGCTCAAAGCTTGATCAGCCAGTTAAGGATTATTAAGCTATACACTCGAGCACGATACCCTGTGGGTGTGCGTATGAGTGATGTGACTCAACTATTTTGAGGTTGGCTTCCCATCTAACCGGATGCAGCTGAATAACTCCATTATTATGCAAGTTTCTTACGGTGAAGAACTGAAGACATAATATAATACATTGTCCCATAGCTCACAATTTGTCTCCGAGAAACCGCAAGGTTTGTCCAGGAGGACTGGATATAGAATAGACAGAAAATATATTAAACTGCAGGATCATGAACAAAGTCAAAACATTTATTACAAATAATAAGCACCTTTAGATACAAAAATAAAATAATAATGAAAGAGTAGTTCAAGGTTCAACCACTATGCGCAGCGATATAAGGAAGCTAAAAAGCCGCCTGCCGCAATCTGTGGGTTCAAGTAGCAAACTCAAACTCAGAGCATTTATTTCAAATAAACCAATTACAGGCACTTTTGAATTGTCTAAGGGTCGGTCAGTTAGAAAAATGAAGCTAGTTGCCCATTCCAAATCAGTAGGTGCCTATGGATAAGAACAGGAAAAAAACTCCACGGACACTCTTTTAAACAAAATATGGTTACATCATTCATATTATTACTATACATGTGAGAACGATGTTCCGGGGTAGCGGTAACCCTTTCGGACAATCGCCAGGAATAGACTAGAGAAAATAAACAGTGCCCACGCTCTCAAAAAGAGGCGCCATACACTTTCGAGAAACGTACACGCTCAATGGATACCAATGTGATCGGGCCTTTATTATAGAAGTTTTATAGGAGTAAAGAAAATAAGTAAAATCATCAAATGAAAGACAAACACAGAAATGCATCGTAAGCCCTTTTTCACACGCTCCGGCACACACAAGTCACGAGGGCGATACAAATTAATGTCACCGAGTCAATTATGCATGCTAAAAAACTATTTTTTTTGTGTAAGAAAAAGGTCTTAGTCTACAAAAACACTTATCCAAAGTTGCTCACTTTTATCACAGGTCGAGAATTTGAAACACTTGACTTGAGAATTTACTTGTATAATGTTTTTACTATACATGGTTCTTATCTTTAACTGTTGAGTGGTTCAGAATTTCAGATATTTAAGTGTTGTTGTTGTTCAAGCTTCAACCCTGAGTCGCCTAGTCATTGTTTTAAAAACGTCCCTGTATAATATATGGTCACATCACAGCACATCGAGTTTTACGAAACTGTCAAATTTGTCCAACTGTTTTTAAATTAAAGGTTTAACGACAGTTTTTGGTGCTGGCGAATGTACAGTCACGAGCACCAATATGTATACCCGGAGCAACTTTAAAAAGTGATTTTCTCCTTCTGCATTTGTTGTAATTTTATGTTATTACGGACATAGTATTTGGGAACCCATACTAATATGAAATAGGTTCTATTATCACAAAGTTATCGTTATTCCGCCAGAAAATCGCTTTTGAATGTTTCTAAGTGTATACATATTGGTGCTCGTGACTGTACGTACAAACTCGTACATTAACTAAGTATTTTATACATTAGAATACGAATATAATAACGAAAGTAAATACATATATCTACAATAAATCTGCCTAGCCTTTTTTCAACTATTTTGGTACCTAACCTTGGTAAGACTTAATGTCAGGCTTTCTGGCTTCTGATGACCAGGTCTGGTCACTCATCCACGGACCAACCCCGGCAAGCGGAGCTTAACCTGATGGATCGACCCGTGCGGCTGTTACTAATTAGCCACGAGTTCGTTGTAAATACATGTGATATAAATAACTAAGTACTTCATTCATAGTAGGTACTTTTTTATCATAAAATACTTTTTTTTTTATTTGGCTACAAAATTATTAAAGGAGAACTAGATAAATAATTTTTACTTAGGTTTAAAAGATATTTCAGTCAATTCGTTCCAAAAAGTCGTCCTTATTTAAAAATACCACTTAGTAACAGCGGATTGCATCATAAATAAATAAGTTATGAATCGGTTAGAAGTATTGAGGAGACGACTACCGGTGAGAAATGATACCATGCTGTGAACAAGTAAACAATTGAATCGAATAGGGAATCGAGCGGCTGTGAATAACTACTTTACAGTAAAGCTTAGCATTATTTAATTCGTAACGCGAAAGGATCGATCACGTAATTTTTTTTGGGTTATTTCAAAGCAACATGCGCAATTAGTATCAGTCAATTTGTTTCATTTAAATAATGTTACGTAATTCTTTAAATTTAATCGATGTGACAAACGATACATTCCGATTTAAAATTCTATATGTACCATAGACTATAATGTTATATTATCAGCGTAAGGCCTTATTGAAATCAAATTGTAAATAAATTATACCGTAAAATATCGTACAGTTGGTGCAACGACGTATGGTGGTAGACGAAGTTATTTAGTAAACATTATTTATGGTATGATGCAACTCGCTGTAAGTTTTTAGGGTTCTGTACCTAAAAAAGGAAAAACAGAACCCTTAGGGTGCCACTGAAGCGGAACTGGGCAGAACGTAGCGGAGATGTGCACGAACCGTCCAATCACATCCGAGACGAATGAAGAGATGAGGATTTCCACCATTGTGATTGGTCGGAACTAGCACGTCTTCCCTCCGGCCCGCCCAGCTCCGCTTCAGTGGAAACGCACTCTTATATTTTATTTAAGTATCACTTGTTGAAGTTTGTCCCTGTTCAGCCTTATCCTCTAAACGTTTTTTGATTGCCAAGTCTTTTTCTTTTAAGATATTTTCTAAGTTTTGCCACGTTACCTCCTTTCCTTTCGCTTCTATCGCTTTTTGCCTGTCTAGATATTGTTTCTGTAGGTCCGCAGCATATTGTGAAGGTTGGTATTTTTTACTCTGGACAGCAGGATTCGGAGGACTCGGGGCGGAGTCTCTGCCGGGAGATTGGCAGCTGAATTTAGGTTCTTTTCTTTTAAATGCTATTGGTCCGAGGCACACAGCTGGGGACTTGCTCTTAGGGGATGGCTCTCCCAACCACTTATTTACCTTATCGATTGATTTTTTAATCTCGGGGTCAACTTTGATTTTTGGAGAGCTCGTACTCGAAATAGTGCTAATACTGAAGGTCGAACATGAAGGTGTCGTCGTAGAACTATCTTTCGGTTCCGGTGTAGAGGATGTAGCTGTTGATACGATGTCTACCCGTTCTTCGACATTCACGGGTGGAATTTCTGTTTTGCCTTCAAAATATTCCGGTTTAATTAATTTCAAGGGTGCTGCACATTTTGCTTCAGTGTTTTTTTTAGCGTAAAGCCTCAATAGAGTTGCAATAGCGACGTTTTTCTGCTTTTTAAACTCATACGAATCTGATTTCGCCGCGTCACTTATTTGGTTCTTTAGTGTTGTTGCGACATCATCGTATTCGTTTTCGTCAACTACAGCTACGTCTAAATGGTGATCGCCGCTTTCTTTTCCTGTTACTTCGTCTTCGGTATCATTTTGATTTTCTTCAGTTTGTACATCAACAGTCTGCGCAACAACATTTGAGTTAATGTCCTCTTTACTCAAACAACTACTAATATTAAACTTTCTAGGCGAATTACTATTCGTACGGGGATTAGGCGAAGTGAAACCTTTCGGTTTGAATTCTTCGACGTTAGGATTTAATTTACTAACTTTGGTAATAGCTATTACACAATCCCTCGCGTTGGCAGCGTCGTTGATAATGTCATCATCTACGCTGTTGTATTCTTGCATCTGAAAGAGAGACGAAACGTAGTAAGGTGAAAATGAGAAGCGAAACGGATACATTCTAGGTAGTCACAAAATTATTTGCAACACCGACGGAATTAGAGTCATGGCAGTAGGCAAATGGCTGAATATCATTAGACAAGATGGATTTACATTGGTAAATCCATCTCAAATGATTACAAAACAATTATGTGTAAGCACGTAATATAATACCCTACTTAGTACCTACGTGTAATAATGCCCAGTGTAAACATATTAGTTACAATAAATTGATGAGTTTGCAGCAAACATAATTGACTATTGTGCTATCGTGTAACTTCCTCTTGCGGTTTTAGACTATCTCCCCTTTGTTCATAAATGTTGCCTACAGTTAAGTTATCATTATCATCTAGTTATAAATACATTTTTTTTACATTTAAATACTTCGTAACTTCAAACTAAGTTTATGAATAAACCTCATTATGTCGTCTTTTTTTTTTTAAGGCTGGGAAATCATCCATTGACTTCTCTTGCTCTGGGTGGAGCGGAAGGGAGTGTCAGACTCTTACTGACTAAAACCCATCCATGTAAGCAACATGGATGGGTTTTAGTCAGTAAGAGTCTGACACTCCTTAGCCCTAACCCTTAGCGGTAACCCTTTCGGACAATCCCGCTTACCCGGCAGGCTTGGCCCTAAGG
The DNA here is from genome assembly GCA_951799385.1 of Hyppa rectilinea. Classification (NCBI taxonomy): domain Eukaryota; kingdom Metazoa; phylum Arthropoda; class Insecta; order Lepidoptera; family Noctuidae; genus Hyppa; species Hyppa rectilinea. The sequence continues at coordinate 1,246,722 of OX637309.1, read as the reverse complement.
GGCCCCTTCATATGCTGACATCTCTTTTCATCCGCGTGGAACATATATGCGCCGTCCGGCACGGGCCTGGTCCTGATCGGACAGTGAGTCACCCATTACTCACCGTCCGCAGGCCCGCGCCTACGGTGGCCGGGAGTTGTCACGTGGCTTTCAACGCCCGGGGCGTCGCCCGCGGCATTATGTCCAGTCTAAGGGCATTTTTAATCGCGTGAGCACAGAAAGTGTGCAAGAAACACTGCGTGTGCGATTAAGCACAAACCTCCATAATATAATAATAATAAAACCGAGGAGACTAGCAGTGTTAATTATTCATGAACTAAATTAGTAGTATTAGATTTAGTTTCTAATTTGTATTTGGTCATATTTTACAGTTAAAAAAAAATCAAAATATGACCAAATACAAATTAGAAATTTCCTAACCAAAAACTCGGGCATTTTACTGTTTAATCTTTCTTTTTTCAGTAATCATTTAACGTTATTGTTTAAAGAAAAAATGTCTTGTCGAAAAATTCAGACTAAATGAGACCGGACCAATACCAGACGAGGTGCCAGAAAAAAGGGCATGTGCGAAGAAATCAGGGCAGATATTAACCCTACTCTTAATCCACTCTCATAGTTCGATGGGTAGAAAATTCCCAGACCGACATAAACAATGAGAACAGGCAAATGGTGGTAAATAACCCACGGAACTAACGAGGCTGGTCTCAGGTGGTAAGTAACCAACGGACCCAACGAGGCTGGTCTCAGGTGGTAAGTAACCAACGGACCCAACGAGGCTGGTCTCAGGTGGTAAGTAACCAACGGACCCAACGAGGCTGGTCTCAGGTGGTGAGTAACCAACGGACCCAACGAGGCTGGTCTCAGGTGGTAAGTAACCAACGAGGCTGGTCTCAGGTGGTAAGTAACCAACGGACCCAACGAGCCTGGTCTCAGGTGGTAACCCACGAAACTAACGAGCCTGGTCTCAGGTGGTAAGTAACCAACGGAAACAACGAGGCTGGTCTCAGGTGGTAACCCACGGAACCAACGAGACAGGCCTCAGGTGGTAACCCACGGAACCAACGAGGCAGGCCTCAGGTGGTAACCCACGGAACGAACGAGGCAGGCCTCAGGTGGTAACCACAGGAACCAACGAGGCAGGCCTTAGGTGGTAACCCACGGAACCAACGAGGCAGGCCTCAGGTGGTAACCCACGGAACCAACGAGGCAGGCCTCAGGTGGTAACCCACGGAACCAACGAGGCAGGCCTCAGGTGGTAACCCACGGAACGAACGAGGCAGGCCTCAGGTGGTAACCCAAGGAACGAACGAGACAGGCCTCAGGTGGTAACCAACGGAACCAACGAGGCAGGCCTCAGGTGGTAACCCACGGAACCAACGAGGCAGGCCTCAGGTGGTAACCCACGGAACCAACGAGGCAGGCCTCAGGTGGTAACCAACTGCTGACGAGCCCAACAAGCGCAAGCCCCGCATCGTGGTCATTGGAGTGCCAACAAACCTTACCGAAAATGAGGTTTTTAGGTATATATTTCAACAGAACATAGCGGATAAAGTTCCAACAGTGACTATGGAAACTTTTTTGACATTAATAAAATTGAGACACAAATCTGGAAAGAAAGATGCTTCGACCTGCAACTATGTGATTGAGGTTCCAGCACATATCCGCAAGGCTCTAATTTCCCAAACGAGGCTCTTTGTAAATTGGTCGTCTTGTTCCGTCAGAGACTTCACATTGGTGACGCGATGTTACAATTGCCACCAATATGGTCATGCATCGAAGTCATGTAGAGATGCCCAGCCGATATGTGGTCACTGTGGTGAGGCAGGTCACACGATGGCCAACTGCGCCAAGAAATCAGACGCAACAAAATGTGCAACTTGTTTACGTCTTAAGAAGCCCAGCAATCATAAAACCGGAGACACTGAGTGCCCTGCTAGAAAATTAGCAGAAAATTACGCTACACTGTCCTACTAACACTCGGACTATCGCTGTCGAAGCAAAAATTACAGTCGTCTGAATAAACAACGCGCGTGTATAATTTGTGCAACATACACTCTAACCTAGTTTAAGTTTGTGTAGATCATTTTAGTTAAGTTTTATGATACTTAATTAATTTTTCAATTTTTTCACTATTTATTTTACTTGTTATATTAAATATTGCTAAGAATCCAATTTTCCTTCAAGTAATAATATTACAATAAGATTTTTTTATCGCCTGCGACACAGGTATATCCTAGTGCAGGCATATTTTTAACATTATGTTACCAATTGTTTTTCCTAAGTTTTTATTTTTGTATTCTGCCACTTTACTTTTTTGAATAAATTATTATTATTATTAACGGAACCAACGAGGCAGGCCTCAGGTAGTAACCCACGGAACCAACGAGGCAGGCCTCAGGTGGTAACCCACGGAACGAACGAGGCAGGCCTCGGGTGGTAACCCACGGAACGAACGAGGCAGGCCTCAGGTTGGTAACCCACGGGAACCAACGAGGCAGGCATCAGGTGGTAACCCACGGAACGAACGAGGCAGGCCTCAGGTGATAACCAACGGAACCAACGAGGCAGGCCTCAGGTGGTAACCCACGGAACCAACGAGGCAGGCCTCAGGTGGTAACCCACGGAACGAACGAGGCAGGCCTCAGGTGGTAACCAACGGAACCAACGAGGCAGGCCTCAGGTGGTAACCCACGGAACCAACGAGGCAGGCCTCAGGTGGTTACCAACGGAACCAACGAGGCAGGCCTCAGGTAGTAACCCACGGAACCAACGAGGCAGGCCTCAGGTGGTAACCCACGGAACCAACGAGGCAGGCCTCAGGTGGTAACCCACGGAACCAACGAGGCAGGCCTCAGGTGGTAACCCACGGAACCAACGAGGCAGGCCTCAGGTGGTAACCAACGGAACCAACGAGGCAGGCCTCAGGTGGTAACCCACGGAACCAAGAGGCAGGCCTCAGGTGGTGAGACAGTTAATACTGAAAAAAGTTACTTACCATTCTAAGCATTTGCTGAATGCCTGCCAGATCTGGCGTCGTGTCTTCTTCTGTGGGTATCCCTTTTCTGGTTGCTGCTTTCCCATAACGGATTTCCAACTCGGTAGGATCTGTTTGCAAAACTTCGTTAAAGAGAGATCGACTTCAACATTTCAACATTTCATACAATATGTTTAAATAACTTTTTTTTTATTGATAACTATTCTTTAAATATTGTCAGGAAAGTTGAGAGTATGGATGTGGATTGATGGCTATACAAGTAGACGGAGACCAAAGAAACAATGGATGGATGATATGGCTAGAAAGGGAGTGACAAACGAGATGACGACTAATAGAGAAGTATGGAAGAAAAAGACATGTTGCATCGATCCCAAATAAATTGGGATAAGGGCAGGAGGATGATGGTGATGAACTATTCTTTACAAACTTGTTTTAGGTGTAAACAATAAACGAAAATATGATAGTTGTCAATGAAAAACCAGCCAAGTGCAAGTTAGGAACTACAAAATAAGAATTTATGCGTACCAACTTACATTTAGTTTTTCAGTTGGAATGTTTGGGAGAACATTTTGTTCAACTACAATGTGAAAACTATAGCCTTCTTATAGATTTCGCAATAATCAATAAGTATAGAACTATTATCTGCATTTTTTTTCAAAATTTTAGGCTACTTTAGTACTTTCAGAGATATGGAGGGAAATAGTCAGTTTTCCTCTTCGCTAACTTATGTTATTGAAACAAGTTGGAACTTGCTTCAATAACATAAATTAGCAAAAACCACAACGTAATTTGACATGTATGACTAATCATTTAGTTGGGGTACAAGTTTGCACATGTCGTAACATGAAATGATGAAAATGCATTTCAATTTGTAAGCTCAAGTACACACCACGGGCCTAAAAATATCGCGGTGGGATTTTATCACGTGTGAAAATCTATTACGAGTACATACCGGCGGCGGCTGTACGAAAAAAGACACTGTTGGAGTTTCATCTCCCGGCGCAAAGCGTGAAATAAAATTACCGCGGCAAAAATTCGCCCGACTAACCTGAGAATGCTATAACAAGCTAAAGCATTGCCTTTTTACGTAATTGCTGTGTCAGTAAATTGTGTGATTTATTGGAATGCATTGCATCAAAAGAAATCTCAGTAAAAAAAACACAATCTGGTCAACAAGACTATAAGTACACACTTTAGAACCAGTCCTAAAGTATGTACTTAGTCTTATACCATGGTCAAAACTGTCAAAATATCAATGCATCTCGCTGCAATGCAATGCCCTCACTCACCTTGCAGCGCTTGCGCCATAGCCACACATACTGTACCAAAGCGCCGATATAACGTCATTGATGCCAGGTGCACAGATATTTTGATTCTAATAAACTAGCTGTCCCTACAAACGTTGTCCTGTCCTAACCTACCCTACCTACTTTTTTTTAATATAAGAACCTTCTGCTGACAATAACAAACACAATAAAAAAAGAATTGGCCAAATCGGTCCAGGCGTTGTTGAGTTATGTGCTTACCAACACATTTTGCGATTCATTTTTATATTATAGATTGAAATATTACAAAAACCCTTTGACTTTTGTAACATTTCCATTTGCTCTGTCTATCTACTATCTGTGTGTATATCCTTCTAAATAATTTACCCATATAGGTGTGCAAAGGTATCAAAGTTACTTTCACATTATTTTAGGTTAAACTTTCCTTTACTGGACTGGCATTTATGGGGTGGGAGGGGGAGGGGGAGAAAGGGGGGGTGGAGGGCTACCCCCCTGTACCATCCCCACACCGCGAAACCCCATGGTTATGGAGATATCCATGGTTAAAGTTTTTGAGGTTAGAAAAACAAAATCCATAAATTTCCATCGATTTATGGTGCGGGGATGTCCGGGGCCCCCCTTGTACCTGTGGGGGGTGCCCCCCTCCACTCTGGCATCACTCCCATGATAAGGTAACTCACCATTTCCGAGAAAAATGACTTTTCCTAACTTAACCTCAAAACACTCAAAAGTTGCTCAAAAAGCGTAGTCTGAGCCCCGCTTCGCGGGGCTCAATGGTTTAAAAAAAAATAACCACCTTCTAACCTAACCTGTCCGAGTCGGGATCGGGCAAGGCGGTTTTGGATATTTTTCGGATATTCACAACACTTGCACTTCACTACACTCTTCAGACACAGAAGCATAGGGCTTCGGAGACGCCATGGTAGACAAACGTAAGGCTTACAGGAGTACGTAAAACGATCTCAACTGCAAGTGCAACAAACGATGACTGACACTGACAGCAACACAAAAAAACGCGGTAAACAAGAGGCAACTTTGCGTTCCGTTCCAAGTGTAAACAAAAATTCGTTATTTTTTGTGTAAAAAAGTCGGTCAGTGGGTAGCCTTAGGGTTGGTCAAATAAAATACACCTTTACTGTAAACGGAACGTGAAATGACAAATTGACGTTTTACCATCGTAATTTATCTAACCTAAAAACAGAATTTGTATGGAAACTTTGAATAATTATATCTCGTAAACCGTGAATTTTCGCATAAAAAAAAACTGTGTGCTTGCTTTTTATTTGTGAGTATTATCTACAAACAACATAAGGAACTTTCAAATCCCAGTCCAGTAATGGAAAGTTTAGCCTGGCAAAAAGGTCTAACTAAACATTTTAAGGATCAGTTTTACCAACAAAGATTTATTACCTTCATTTTCAGGAATTGTGGGTGGGGGGACGTCTCCAATCACCAGGTAACCTCCATCAAGGTCGTCTTTCTTCCTAGTTCTCCTACCTGAAGCTTGTGCAAGGTCTTTTAGCACCTCTTCCTTCGTCGACCAAGTCTTTACATAAGCCATACTGCACTAGAAACAAAGAACATACCTAATATTATTATTGTTTGACATTACTTTTTGCCAATTTGCGTTTCATTTGATTGTGCATAGTTGATTATTTCAACGAGGTAGATAGTCAAGTCAATACAAAAACAAAAGGACACTCGCGTCGAAGTACCGTGTAAATTAAATAAATAGTTAATTCTACAAAAACATTACCTGTTAATAAATCGAGATATTTCAATATTGATTGATCGAAGGGCACTAATAAGAAATGTGGAAAACTCTTCGCACTTATCAGGGAAAGTAAGCCCAAGTATTCAGTCTTAAACTACAACATTGAATAAATAAAATCTAATTTCTAATCATTGAACCGTAAGTACGTAGTAACGTACGTAACCGAGACCGTATCAGATCGCACGACAAAAACCTTTTGACCTGTGATCAGATCAGATCACTGCATCACACACTGATTAACTGAACTCAACTGAACTAAACACTACTGAACACTCAGTGAACACGAACAGACAGAGCGAAAACAACAACGGAAATGTGAAATGCAGATTGCATTGATAGTTTTTGACAAGGAATGACTTTTTTATTGATTATTATTTTATTTTTTTGTCTATGGCAAGCATGGAATTAGTATGTATCGATTTAATTTCAGTTTAAGCCATGTTTAACCAAAAAAAGCCGATGACAGGCCTTCTCCCTTTAGTGTCATGTTTCATTCATCTGTGCGAGTCTCATTAGTCTTTCTCGTGATTTTCTGTACATTGTCCACCCATCTTGCTATTTATGATGGTGTAACACACAAACACTCTAAGTTAACATTATATATTCATCTTAGAGCATTTAAATGCTCTAAGATATTCATCGATAAAGTGTATTTAGTTTCGTAAAATGGTTCACTCATAATAAATAAATGCAACATCCGTTAGCACAGTTAGGACGGACGAATTTCCGTTTTGCTATTGACTACGGAACGCTAGAAAGAGGACTGAATTTAAATAATATTGACTTCGACGAGATGATTAAGCTACTGGCTAGATAATAATTTATGTCACAGAACACATTTACTCCACAGATGTAAGCTAACAATAATGAAGTCAGTGAGTGAGTGAAGTAGTGACACTGACAGAAAGAGGTAAATAATTGAGGTTAACCTGTGTGTTTAGTGTTTAGCTGGATGACTTGTTTGTGTTAAGAAATCCTTGTTTATTTCTTTTCTGTTTTGCGAAAATCTTCTCCGTTTACTTAAATGGGTGACGAAAAGCAGACTGACGATGTTCAATCGGACTTATCTAATGCCACGGAGAGCTTAAGAACTGAAGGTGACCAAAAAGAGAATGGAGACGCTTCGAAATCGGACAAAGTTAAAAGTAAGATTATTGATTCATTTTTGCAGCAAAATCCGAGAATTCAAGGAATGCATTATTACAAGCAATTATCATATTAGCCTAGCCTTTTCCTAACTATGCTGGGGTCGGCTTATATGTTAGCGCTTATGATTCGAAATATATCAAATAATACTATTAAGGAATGGATGTACTTCTCATGCAGACCCTGTTACCATGTTACTCGAGGTCGGCGCAGCGTGTCTTTATGGTTTCATACCACCCCAAATCCGCCCCTAAAATCCTAAGGCTACCCACTGACCCACTATTTAACCAACTTTTCTTTAGTCTTCCAGTCTTCACCAGTTCCCTAGCATACATGTACAGTGTGATAGGTTAAAATTGAATAAGTGGAATGGAATTGTTTATAAAGTTCTCATTGTCTTCTTAATATATTCTACAACACACTAAAAATACACCAACAGTATAAATATATCGAGCAGTTTTATCATTCATGGTTGAAAAACTCAACAAAAACAAGCTAAGATGACCCACTGACCAAAAATTTCGTTTTCTTTTCAAGTTGACATCCTGTTGAAAGCAACTGGGAATGCACCAATTATGAAGAAGAAGAAGTGGGCTGTAGACGCAGAGAAACCAATTGGTTGGATTATGGAGTTTGTGAAGAAATATCTTAAATTAGAAGCTGATGAGAAACTGGTGGGCATACTATTATGAATTTAGTTTTAAACATCATAAGAAAATTAAGTTGAGGAGACCTAGTTTATAATACACTATACTAGCTTCGTCCTGCGGCTTCGCCCGCATAATATGTCGACAAATTATACATATAAACCTTCCTCTTCAATCACTCTATCTATTAAAAAAACTGCATCAAAATCTGTTGTATAGTTTTAGAGATTGAAGCATACATAGCGCTATAGGGACAGAGAAAGCGACTTTGTTTTATACTATGTAGTGATTTTCTGAAGAAGTGTTGGGAAAAGTTGCCATAATCACCATATTTGGCAAGTTGGTATAATAGTAGTGTAGGTGTTTGTTGTCTCTGCTATTGTGGGATTGGTCAGTGTTTTCAGGTTGAATGATATTGCTAGTCAACCACTTAAATTTATAATACTTCAATCTTGTTAACATTCCAAAATACACATTGCTAACTAAAAAATAATAAACTTTGTTGGCAGAATAGTTTTAACATCGGTTTCACTTACCATATATTAAAAAGTCAAAAATAATACTGCGGCGGCTATAATGTCGCGGCTGGGTACCGTATATATTTATTATGTAGATAGTTAAATGAAGGGTCTGACTTACTTAAACGGTACCCCGCCGCGACATTATAGGCGCTGCGGTATTATTTTTGACTTTTTAAAATTTAATTTTTATTTTATATTTTTTAAACTTAAATATTCTTGAAGAGTGTAAAATTTACACTCTTGTAGAATTGTACTTACTGAATCCCTTTCATTTGATATCCCTACCGAGGGATTTGTGGGAAAATGTCTAATCCGCCATTTTATAGCAGCGGCCATCTTGGACAAACAAACATAGATAAGAACCAGAAACAAAAAATCAGAATCAAAATCGTTTCATCCGTTCGAGAGCTTTGATGCCGCAGATAGACACACACACACACAGACACGTCAAAACACCCACCGTCGTTTTTGCGTCAGTAGTTAAAAATAGAAAATAAACGTTTTTGAGAATCCTGTTTTCTAAGACTAAATTATGTAAATATTTCACTGAAATTAAATGACATATTTGGCGCAAAAAAAGCTTAGAAAATTTTCCTTCACTGAATTGAATATTATTTCATCTTACCTTTTCAGTTTCTCTATGTGAACCAGACCTTCGCTCCTTCACCAGACCAGTTAGTGAAGAACTTGTATGAATGTTTTGGAACTGACGGCAAACTTGTGTTGCATTACTGTAAAAGCCAAGCGTGGGGCTGAACTGTGCTTCATAGTGGACTGAACTGAGCTGCAGCAAATAATATAAGGCAATTTTTAAAGTAAGAGATGTTGATTTTATGTTTTAATTATGTAAAGAATTACAATGTGGAATTTCACTCGTTTCTGTTTGTATGGTACATTTTAATGGCATAAATAACAGCCATTGATGATGAACTGGGCAGAGTTGTATGAGAGGTGGTAGATGAATGCAGATAATATATTTTTATGTGCTGAATATGATTGTGTGTAATAAACTTATTTTAGTTTCTAGTCATTGTAATATCACTGTTGTGCTAAGATTTATTTTTTGTGTAACTATTTAGCTGGAAACATCTGGTTTCGCACCCGGTCAAGCCACATTCAGCAGTATATATGTCAATAGCTCCCGAACATTATGTCGGATCGTCGTAAAACACGATTTGTCAATGTAGTAGTCGAGTTAAAAAGCTTCACTAAATAGTACCCATGTTTATTTTATTTGAATAAAGTTATGAGAAATCTAAGTGAGGTTGCTAAGCTATGCACAATCATAATGGACTCAAGTTCTTTGCATTTCCGTAAAATAATACTTTTGAGGCTTATTGAAAATGACTCTGGGAGGGAGTCGTAAAATGCTTGTGAGAATGCTAAGTGTGTGCATCTTTATTGTGATAAATTATGTAACATAATTAATTGTAAGTCTAAATAAAGTTATAATGAAAAATTTTAAAGTACGTTTTTTTTGGTTTGGCCTCTATTTTTTTATTCATTACATCTCTATTTTTGTTATTCATTACGTAGTGTGGGACGCCCCCCAGGTAGATGGACCGATGTCCTTAAGAAGGTGGCTGGGACTTACTGGATGCGGAAGGCGGAGGACAGGGTGTTGTGCCGCAGCCTGGGAGAGGCCTATGACCAGCAGTGGATTGCGATAGGCTGAGTTGAAGTAGTTTCTAAGTTCCATGATCTTCGAGATAGGTTAAGTTTTTTTAAGATATGTTAACCTATTTACATTTTATGGTTCTTCTAGTTATTCTTCTCTCATGACCAAATTCATACTCGAAACTGTCCTCACAATATTTCCCCCATACCAAGACAACCGATGCGATAATTGACTCTTTTGAGATTAAAAAAAAAAGTATTTGGGATGAGAAAAACGAGACAAGAGTTACTAAAACATGTTTATTAACGAAGATATAATAAATATAATTCGGTAGTGATGAATACTTAGTCACAACACAACACTATGAATCTGAACTGCCTACTTCTTGTCGCCGCTGCCACTTATATACTCTTTGCTTGTCGTCCGCGTCGGTAAGTTATCTGGGAAAAGAAATATCGAGTTGTAGACTGCGGCTGATGGTTTGTATGGTGAGCGATGATGATTTTTAAATTAAGTAAAGAACATTAATTGGATAATAATCCAACGGCAAGCTGTTTTTAGACGAACATTTTTTTCAACTTTATTTCCATACAGTTAAGTTATATTTTTAATCGACGCCTAAAATATCCTTGCCATGCCCTGCCGCAAATGTCCGTCGGGCCTTAAGTGCCAATTTCACCAATGAAACTGAAGACCTGTCAATGTCAATATTCCATAGAAAACAATGACACTGACAGCTCTTATACGGAGTCTAGAGTGCTCGCGTTCAGTTTATAGTGCTCGCGTTCAGTTTATAGTGCTCGCGTTCAGTTTCATAGATGAAATTCGAACTTAGAGAATTTAATGTATGTAAACACCGTGCGACACACGGGCGGGTCGCTAGTTTATTATTAACCATTATGTCGATAATGGATCAGCACATTGCTCATTGAACCCTATCCTCACCTGGAGGTCTGCAACACTTCGTGCTCGTTGGCTTAGGGCTGGGTTTGGCACTTGGTTTCTCGGCACTTTTCTTACTGGTGTTAGTTCGAGCCGTATCATCGCACGGGCAGCACGCGAGCACACTGCCGCGTGACGTGTCCATTGCTTGGATTTTCTCCGTCTGGGAATATTTAATTGAACAAAAATAAATGCTTTAGACTAATGCCCGTATAACAGAACCTCGCTCAATACTCAAGCATTGTTTAAGTGTCGATTAAAGCCATTTGATTGGTTAAAACTAGATTTAAGTAATGCTTGGGTCTTGAATGAGGTTCTGTAATACGGGCCTAAAAGGCATAAAATATTCTATAAAGGGTGTTTGTGTGTTATGTCCCTTCATAGGTAATCTATGAAAGGTTGCCTATTAGCTGCTTGATAGAAGGGCATTTTAAATTAGTTTTTTTATTTTATTTAAATAATATATATGTCCCTTCATAGGTAATCTATGAAAGGTTGCCTATTAGCTGCTTGATAGAAGGGCATTTTAAATTAGTTTTTTTATTTTATTTAAATAATATATCTATATATTACACATTCATACATACTTACCAATGAATTAGATTGATTGATTGTAATAGTGATTTTGAAGTTCAGTTCAATGCACAACAAAGGTCAAAGGAAACGTTTATCCTTGTGCCTTTACCATGGAGCAAATACAAAGAGGAGATGTCATAATGTGAATGTGCACTGTGACAATAAATGTGTCCTGACGTCATCACGGTGGGCGTGGCCTCGGTCAGTCGGCGGCACACGTTGCGTAGGTACTAACTACATGTTTACAGTCCAGTGTTCAGTCTATTTTATTATTTTCTATCTTATTTTAAAGAACAAGATGAAGTGTTGTGTGCTATCATGTAAAAACTATTCAGATAGACGTTCTGATGCCTTGGACGGCATAACATTTCACGTGTAAGTAATTTTATTTCATAAATTATTAGAAGCGTTCTAGAAAAATCTGTGCATTGTCTCTTAATAATAGTGTCACTGCTCGACAAAAGATGGCGCCACTTTGTATCACATCACGTCACCTATACACTAGTGACATCTAGCGAAATCTAGCTAAAACGACATTGTAACAATCGACAAAGCTTAATCTATTAATTGCCCTATTCACCGCTAGATGGAAAATAGAGAGGGGCGTGGTTGGTAACGTCCCTCGCTCCCCGTAAAGTGTCACGCATTATGTTAAAGGGAAATCCAGTTACGGCATCTCCTCTTTGTATTTGCTCCATGGCCTTTACCTTTATTCACGGGTTAAAAATGAATAAAATAGTAGTTGTTATAAATATTGAAGATCATATAAGTTTACCTTATTAGGCGCAGTGGGGACGTAGGGCCGGTCGCCAGCAGCCCGGTGCGCCTTCTTCTCCGCGAGGGGCAGCCGTAGCTCCTCCTGCAGCGTCTTGTGGCTGGCGGCCGACTGCGGGGCCGCCGGGCCCGCCGCGCCCTCGGCGTGGATGTATTGCTGGAAATCAACGAAATACAGCAGTTGGCAAAGTTGGAACTAACATGACATCTTGTGTTTCAATAAAATTTCTCAAATGTTTCCCAACGACGCCCCATGTCAATATCGTTCAGGCGCCAAAAGATCCTTGTAGCAGTCTATACTCCGTTTATTATAACATTAGAAAAATAACGGCTAAATAACGACGGTTATTGTGTAATATTGTTGACATAACTGCACTTTTACAGTTGTTTTTTTAATGTAAATGGTTAATAGATAACATTTCTTCGTATATAACGTGAAATAACGGAGTTTAATATACGTCTTAGAAATAACGAAAGGGTGATAACCATTATTTGTGTAATGTTATAACGAATAGAGTATAGCTATGATAAACGCATGTATAGCTGCATGTGTGGTATGAGCGCCTGGTAGTGTGCAGACCGACCTCGGGCACGCGCCACACGATGACGCTGCCGGCGGCGCAGGCGCTGACGATGTGGCGCGCGTCGGGGCTGAAGCGCGCGCACGTCACCGCGCCCGCGTGGCCCAGCCCCATGTGCGTGTATATGCCCTCCTGGTACTTCCACAGCTGGGGGGACATAGGTTTATATAAACATTACTCAGAATTACTGCTTATTTTTGGTGTAATCCGGCGTGACCATGTAATTAGAGGCGACCCTATTGCCATCAACCGGGCACAGTTCCAGACTGCTATTGAAAAATTCCCAATAACACCCTGCCTGACCTCAGAACCGAACTATCGAACCCAACGACCTCATGCTCGGCAGTAGCGAATGCGACCACTACCGCCGCGGCAATCAACCGAATGATGTCAACAAGTCTTTGAAAAATAATAATTATAATTATGTTAATAATTGTATAAGTAAGGCTTTCTCGATTTGTCACTCTACTTGTGTGAGTGTCTTCCTAAACCTCGATGGTACACTGTAATACTTGCACATCATACTATCACGTCTGTCGCCAATGATTTTATTCTGTCTATAACAGACTCACCTTAACTATTTGATCGTTGGCTCCCGTCACGAACAGTTCACCATTCTGTGTGATATGAAGTCCATTGACGGCGCCAACTTTACTTGCTTCGAGCTGAAAAATTGTTTACTTATTATAAAGTAACCACCCGAAGGTTTATCAAACATATATTGCAACGAGTCGGAAGCTGTTCATGGTTGATAAGGCTGTGAACTAAGTACACCTACAAGATGGATCCACGTCTGTTACAACTGTGTCGATTCGCTACCGTAACAGATATGTATTTACAGAATTTAACACTATTAATCGTATTTTGATCATATATTTATTACGATAAATGTGTAGAATCAAGTTCTTCCAACTAAGCAGACAGCTGTGACGCTGAGGAGTTTGTTGCGCCACTTCTTCTTCCCAGCTAAAGCACTAGGAAGTGGTGAAGGGTGGACGTTTTTGGGGGACTCTCTTATGTAACATTGACCTTCAAAAAATGCTGATTTTCAGTCTAGTTTGAATAAATGACTTTTGATTTTGATTTTATTTATTTCAGTTTTTGCAATTTGCAAAAAAAACAATTTCCTGGGCCTTTTAGCGCAACCCCATAACAGTAACCCGTACCTCTCTAGCAAGGTTGCCACTGCCGGTCTCCCAGTAGGCCACTCGCCTGTCGGAGCCGCCCGTGAGCAGCTGGCAGCCATGCGGCTCGAAGCACACGCACATGAACAACGTGTTCGCGTACATCACTTGACGACGAGACAGTGAACTGCGGGATGAGAATACAATTGTGTCAACACAAGACACAACCAGTTGCGCGCGGGCGCTTGTCTTCGTTAGACGCGCGTACTGTGTGATTTCTAACCGGTTTTGATTCGCTTTGTTTGACGAGCGCATGATTCATTACGTTAAAATGTTTATCACTAATGGATATTAGCGAGCTCGAGCACGGCCAATCAGACGAGACAGATAATGTGAATAATGATTTAGAAAATTGTAGTGAGATGATTAGTAACAGTAATAGTGAGAATATGGAGATGACCGAAGAAAGTATAGGAAATCAAACTGGAAATGAAGAAACAATAAGATCTACTAAAAGATATAGACAGTTAGACCAAGATGAAATGTGGACAAACATTACGAGACGGGGTAAACGTTTTGCCCGAGCCAGTAATGTTCACGACGAGATAAGAATACCTGAGGACAAAATTGAAATTAGCATAACATCGTCAGAAAAATTACCAAAACAGTTTGGACTAGCAAAATTATTAAAATCGGAGAATATTACAGATATTACAAGTATAAAATATATTAATGCATTTAAAGTTCTGGTTCAGTTTACTAAGGAAGAAAGTGCGGAGAAATTGATTGAGTCAAAATGTTTAAAAGAAAAAGGGCTGCGATGTCAAAAAACCTTGGAGATAAGAGGAACCCACGGCGTTATTAAAGACATAGATTTAGAATCTTGTGACGAAGAAATACTTGAAAGTTTGAGTTGTGATATTGAAATTATAGGCATAAAAAGGCTCAAGCGTCGCAACACAAATATAGGACAGTGGGAGCCGGGAGAATCAGTCAGAGTAACCTTTAAAGGATCTTCCTTACCTGCCTATGTTTATATTTATGAAACTAGAGTAAAAGTGAATCCATACCAATACCCCGTCACGCAATGTTCTCGCTGCTGGAGATTTGGACACACAGTCAGAGTTTGTTCATCAATCAAAGAGATATGCCCAAAATGTTGTAAGTCGCACCCTAATTGTGATACTGCTGAGTTTAAATGTAATAACTGTTCCGGAAAACATATGGCGTTATCTCGTACATGCCCAATGTAGGTATGTAAAAGAAAAAAGGTTGAGAGGATTGATGGCAGAGTTTAACTGCACATACAAGAGAGCCTTAACAATTTACGTTCCACCTGAGCCAAATAATGAGGAGTTTTCGATAGAAATAGAACAAGCAACGGAAAAAGAACAGCGCCAAGAATTAAGTCATGAAACCTATACAGAAATGGTTCCTGAAACTCAAGCTTCAAATACAACCATTAGAGAAAACATATTAGAGAAAGCGGGAAGGTCAACTTCCAAAACTAATAAGGAAAATACAGACACAAAAAAAAAGATAGTAATAAAAAAAAATAAGGTTAAGCAGAAAAATCAACACAAATCGGATACCGTCGTTGATTGGACGTCATTTTCAGACAGTGACTCTCAAAATCAACAAGTAGAAACAGGAAGAACTGATAATAATATGAAAGAGAAAAAAGAGACCTTGAAAGTATTATGGAATAAATTAAAGGAAAAAGTTTGGGATAGCGGGTCTAGTCTGGAAAATAAAATGTTAGATTGCGTGAAAGTTATTTCTGACTGGTTTACATCTTTTTTAATGCAATACATAATGAAGTTACCTTTCTTATCTGATATTAAACAATGGCTAACAATGACATGCACAGACATTTAAAAATCAACATCCTACAATGGAACTCCCAGAGTTTACGACCAAAGAAAACAGAATTTGAAGCTTTACTGAATCAGGAGAAAATCCACATAGCTATACTCAGTGAAACTTGGTTGGATCCAGACACCTTGTTCAGACTCAGCGGATACAACATATTCAGGGCAGATCGCGATGATGGTTATGGAGGTACAGCAGTTGTTATTCATCATTCTATCAGGGCAATACAATGTAATTTAGACATTTCGAATACACAAATTCAACTTTTGCACGTAAAATTGCTCAATTGCAATCATCTGCAGAACATTATTTCTATCTATTGCCCCTCTTCAGTTCACACAAGCCGAAGTGACTGGGATGAGATTTTTGCGATTACACAACACAGAACTCTTATTGCCGGTGATTTGAATGGCCACCACTCAAACTGGTCTTTCAGAACTGACTCAAGAGGTAATCAGATTTTTGATACTGTTATGGATAACAACTTTTATACACTAAATGATAATACATATCATACTCGCTTGAAAATGGTCAATGGAGTTGTTCAAAAATCTTCCCCAGATGTAACCATTGCTTCAACAGATTTGGCCTTAAAATTAAAATGGCAGGTCATGAATGAAAACCTAGGAAGTGATCATATGATGATTAAAATTTGCTTGGAAACTCATAATTCACATAGTTTTAAAAAACGAAGAAACTTTAAAAAAGCGGATTGGCAAGGATACAATCAGAAAATAGAATCGGAATTAACAAACTTAGAATTACCTTTGAATCACCAATCGGCCTATAATACATTTATAGATATTGTTAACTCTGCAGCTGATCAATATATACCCACGACTAAAATGAGCGAGAATCCCCTCCCATCAAACAAATTCATACCAAAACCCTATTGGAGTCAAGAGTTGTCACAGATTGTGGCACAAAGACGTCTTGCACTAGCCACTTTTAGGGGTAATCCAAACCCACATAATCTGGAAATTCTGCAGAGAAAAGTGAGTGAGGCACAGAAGCTAATACGACAGGCCAATAATAAATCCTTCCAGGAATTTTGCAGTGGCATAGACAGTGTTACTTCTGCAAGTGAAATGTGGAGGCGAATGAGATGGGTCAAAGGATACAAATCTGCTACATCTTCTGTTGATCAAGATACAGCCGAAAAACTGTTGCGAAGTCTGGCTCCAGATCAAGCAACACCACCGAAGCCTATATTTGCCTCAAGTAACATTCATTTGTCCAGCCCGATTTCGGTTCAGGAAGTAATTAGTTCAATCAAAAAAACAGATTCAGCTCCAGGTCATGATAGTATATCATATTCAATGATTAAAAACTTACCCTACATTGCTAAAATTATGCTGACTTCCTTATACAATAACTTTATGCTATCGGGATTTGTACCAGAGCAATGGAAGAAAGTTAAAATTATTCCTATACCGAAACCGGGAGGTGCTGGCGTCAGACCTATTGCACTTATTTCTTGTTTATGCAAAATTTTTCATACAATCATAACACGCAGACTCGAATGGTTTTTGGAAAAAAATAATTTATTTTCCAAAGACACTACAGGATTTCGAAGGTCGAAGTCATGCTATGATAGTCTCTCTAGGTTGGTTGCAAGGGTTGAATCAGGTTTTTCGAGGGGTTTTCCTACTGTTGCCTGTTTTATAGACATTGAAAATGCCTATAATAATATAAACTTGACATCTCTTTTAGTCACTTTGTCACTTAGGGATCGGTTCTCTCCTGTGTAATTATCTTTGGCAGTATCTGCATCAGAGACATCTATTGGTTGAACTACACGATAATAACCTTATATGTCGAATCACTGGAACAGGCATAGCTCAAGGGGATCCTTTATCTCCTCTACTATTTAATGCGGCTACAGTTAATGTCTGTGGAAGCATTAGTAATGTGTTTATTTCGCAGTATGCCGATGATTTCGTCATATATAACACACAAAAGAGATTGGTCGATTCTGTATCCTATATAGAAAATGCGTTACATGTTTTTCAAAAACTGATGACAGATTTGGGTCTCAACATCTATACATATAATAAAACAGTAAAAAAACTGTGTCTGTACATTGAATTTATTAAAAAAATAATAATTGAGGGGGGTTTAGAAACAGTAATAAAGCACGAATCCAAAAAAAAATAATTGTCTGTTTGTCAGTTTGTCTGTATGTCTGTTTGTCTGTTTGTCTGTTTGTTTGTACACGCTAATTTTCGGAACTACTGGACGGATTGGAATGATTTTTTTTTTGTTGTATAGGTATTAAGTCTGGGCAACATATAGGCTATAATTTATCTTGGAAACTTGAACACCTGATGCAGAACCGCAACAGAGCAGCTAAACTATAAGAGATACAAAAATGATACGATAGCAAAAATTGTTCCACGTGATGAGCATTTTTTGCTGAGAGAATAAATTTGAAGATCTGGAACACCTGATGTGGAACTCCAAGAGCCCGGCTACACTATAACATATATAGGAATGACGTCTTAGAGAAAGTTGTGCGGTCTGATGGGTATTTCCTGTTGACTTATAAAAATCGAAGATCTGGAACACCTGTTGTGGAACTCCAAGAGCCTAGCTACACCATAACACATATACGAATGACGTCTTAGCAAAAGTTGTGCGGTCTGATGGGTATTTCCTGTTGACTTATAAAAATTGAAGATCTGGAACACCTGTTGTGGAACTCCAAGAGCCTAGCTACACCATAACACATATAGGAATGACGTCGTTGCAAAAGTTGTTCGGTCTGATGGGCATTTCCTGTTGACTTATAAAAATCGAAGATCTGGAACACCTGTTGTGGAACTCCAAGAGCCTAGCTACACCATAACACATATAGGAATGACGTCGTTGCAAAAGTTGTTCGGTCTGATGGGCATTTCCTGTTGACTTATAAAAATCGAAGATCTGGAACACCTGTTGTGGAACTCCAAGAGCCTAGCTACACCATAACATATATAGGAATGACGTCTTAGAGAAAGTTGTGCGGTCTGATGGGTATTTCCTGTTGACTTATAAAAATCGAAGATCTGGAACACCTGTTGTGGAACTCCAAGAGCCTAGCTACACCATAACACATATAGGAATGACGTCTTTGCAAAAGTTGTTCGGTCTGATGGGCATTTCCTGTTGACTTATAAAAATCGAAGATCTGGAACACCTGTTGTGGAAGTCCAAGAGCCTAGCTACACCATAACATATATAGGAATGACGTCTTAGAGAAAGTTGTGCGGTCTGATGGGTATTTCCTGTTGACTTATAAAAATCGAAGATCTGGAACACCTGTTGTGGAACTCCAAGAGCCTAGCTACACCATAACACATATAGGAATGACGTCTTAGCAAAAATTGTGCGGTCTGATGGGTATTTGCTGTTGACTTATAAAAATCGAAGATCTGGAACACCTGTTGTGGAACTCCAAGAGCCTAGCTACACCATAACACATATAGGAATGACGTCTTTGCAAAAGTTGTTCGGTCTGATGGGCATTTCCTGTTGACTTATAAAAATCGAAGATCTGGAACACCTGTTGTGGAACTCCAAGAGCCTAGCTACACCATAACACATAACATAGGAATGACGTCTTAGCAAAAGTTGTTCGGTCTGATGGGCTTTTCCTGTTGACTTATAATAATCGAAGATCTGGAACACCTGTTGTGGAACTCCAAGAGCCTAGCTACACCATAACACATATAGGAATGACGTCTTAGCAAAAGTTTTGCGGTCTGATGGGTATTTCCTGTTGACTTATAAAAATCGAAGATCTGGAACACCTGTTGTGGAACTCCAAGAGCCTAGCTACACCATAACACATATAGGAATGACGTCTTTGCAAAAGTTGTTCGGTCTGATGGGCATTTCCTGTTGACTTATAAAAATCGAAGATCTGGAACACCTGTTGTGGAACTCCAAGAGCCTAGCTACACCATAACACATATAGGAATGACGTCTTAGCAAAAGTTGTTCGGTCTGATGGGCTTTTCCTGTTGACTTATAATAATCGAAGATCTGGAACACCTGTTGTGGAAATCAAAGCTATCACTAATTTTACTGTGTAATTAAAAAATAACATAAACTGGGAGTACCTGCACGCGGTGAAGGCGGTAACATTTTAGGACCGATTTTCGATGACATTGGTATATCATTGAAAATTTGACTCTACTGGCCAAAAGTCCTATTTATTTTTTTATTTTATCGTATGAATATGCCTTCGGGCTTTTGTTGTTTGAGTGTTTAATTTCCTTTTCCATTTATCTTCTACCGGGTCTTCGTGACACGGTAGCCACCGTGTCACGAAGACCCGGTACGCAAACTATGACCATGCCTAAAAAGAGGCCTGCCTTTCTCAATGTTCCAAAAGAGCTAAAAGATTGAGGATCATAAGATCCCAAGAATTACCAAAGAGCGTCAGGAGAGACTTGATGCTGTTTGAGAACATTAGGATGCAACTCGCTCCGTGGAAACCTCTTCGGGTCGCGAAGCACGCCTGCGTTCTCAGCGTATTCATTAGGTCTCAAGAGACCAGTGAAGAATATGATGCGCGACTGACTAATCGTGAACGTCATAAATTGTCTCGCGAGTCAGAGACGTTCACGGAAAGAGAATTACACTTGAGTTCCAAGCGTATCTACGCATCGACTTCTAGGTCTCTAGAGACTAGTGGGGCACGTGATGTGCGACTGACCGCTGATCGTGAACGTCATGTATTGTCTCGCGAGTCGGAGACGTTCACGGATAGAGAATTGTGCTTGAATTCCAACCGTATCTACGCATTGACTTCTAGGTCTCTAGAGACAAGTGGGGAATATAATAATGCGGTTACCAAAATGTTTTGGTGGTTGTTGGAATGATATAAAACTAAAGCTCAGTGTGATAAAAGATTTAAATGTGAAAAATGATAAAAAATAACATAAATGGCGACCCCGTTGTCGCTGGCATAAGCAACAGGGTCCGCGTACGAAGTCGCGGGCAGAAGCTAGTATCTCATAAGAAAACAAAGGTTTGTGTTTTTAGTAGGGGAAGAAGAAAAAATACCATCCATTTAACTGTTGATGGCTGTATTATTGAGCAAGTAGGATGTGTCAAGTACCTTGGGATGTGGTTGGACAGCTCGTTAAAATGGGGTAGACATATAAATGAGATCCGGGATAAAATTAGCCGTTTTTTGAATATCTTTAAGATATTAGCCGGAGCTAAGTGGGGGGTACATCCCATTCACCTTCGAAGATTATTCATAGCAATAGTACGAAGCAGAATAGATTATGGCAGCTTTCTGTTCGGAAACTGCGCAAACTGTCATCTACAGAAGCTTGACAGAGTGCAAAATCAAGCGATGAGAATAATAGGTGGATTCATAAGAAGCACGCCTATCCATGCTATGGAAAGTGAGCTATGTCTCCAACCGTTATCTATTCGAAGACTCTTTTTAGCAGGTAAATTCTATTTAAGATCAAAATCTGTTCGTAATAATATTCTTATTAGTGTTTTGGGGGAGCTGTCTGACCAGTGCCAAGGACTTTACTGGAGAAACAAGAACCTGCCGTTATTGGTGGAGGCCCACAGGCTTTACTCAGAAAAGCCTGTGCACTCGAGCCCGATATTAGATATTTATTCTTTAGACATTTGGGTAACTAAAATAGATTTGTCTAATATAATTAGTGATAATGTTGAAGGTGTAGATACGGCAAAAAGACTGCTTAATGTCACTGATCTCTTCAATACATGTGGACAAATGGTGGATAATAAATTTAAGCGACACTATAAATTATTTACGGATGGTTCCAAGGATGGTAAAAACTTGGGAGCTGCTTTTTTTGATCCTCAACTTAATATTACAGGAAAATTCAAAATAGACTCCGAGATTTCTATTATGTATTGTGAGCTAATAGCTATTTCTGAAGCCCTGTCATATTTACTAAGTATAGATGAAGAGAACTTTGTTATATTTTCGGACTCAAAAAGCAGCCTCCAACATTTGGCTCGGATACCCTCGAGTCTTCGACGGCTCCCGATAGCCATACATATTCTAGACTTAATCTGTAAGATGCTTCGAATAAGTCCGTCACCATACAATGGATACCCTCACACATTGGAATCATTGGTAACGAACACGCAGATTTGGCAGCTCGACAGGCATCTAGCGAGGGCATTCATTATGCTTGTGTACCGTTATACTCAGATTGGCTTGGTCATGTCAAAGGACTATGCAGACAAAGATGGCACGAATATTTTGATGAGCGCTCGAAGTCGAAAGGGATCTGGTATAAACCATACAATCTGAACCGCTTCGTTGCCCATGGTTCGAAGGTGGGGAGATGGACAGGAAGTATGTAGTGGCCTTATTTAGGATGCGTTCTGGGCACATTCCATCTAATCAGTTTAAATATTTAATAGGTCAATGTGCTTCACCAAACTGTACAGTTTGTGGGGTAATTGAAGATATTTATCACGTGTTGATGGAGTGTGACCGGAACGCACATGAAAGACAATGTTTGGTTGATATGGGATTCGGAGTAGGGGCATGCAACAGCATATTGGCGTCCCCGAGGTCGGAGGAGGCTAGGATAATGTGTCGACTGTTGTCAGTTATTTAACAAAGTGAATAGGTTGTCTCATGTAATTTCATGTAGTAATAATAATTGTTTAGTCATTACCTTTGTCTAGTTTTAAATTAATTAATGTTTTTCTCTACGGGGGTGACATTATCACTAAGTGATAAAACCCCTTTAAATAAAGGAAAAAAAAAAAAAAAAAACAAGACAACAACGCACAACATATGATTTTGTAAATTTGGTTAAATTTGAATATTGCGAATTACAGTGCAACCTTAATATAACGTACCTACCTCAATATAACGATTGCCTCGATTTAACAAATTCTTCGTAATTCCCTTGAATTGTCCGTAAGAGTCCATGTAAAATATACCTTTACGTTGCGAACATTTTTTGCGAATAACCTCTTTATTACAAATTTTCAATTATCAAGAAAAAGTGTAAATACCTCTAATTAATGAATTTTGTCAACCCAAAACCTTTATATAACGTTCCCACCAATGTATGACCCATATCCATAGTAGGTATGTGATTTATGTCGCGACAGGTTTCGACACGCTTTTCATCGTAAAACAATCATTTTTGTTTGATGGATAGTAATGCAAACACTGCTGCTCGTCACTATTGTTGAAGATTCAAGTTGCAATGGCTCAGAAACGTTAAACTATTTTTTTACCTCTCAGTTAAACGAATACCTTGATATAACGAATATTTACTTGTTCCCTTCCGATTTGTTATATTGAGGTTGTTGTCCTACGCATTTATTATTTTAATAAATGCGTAGGACAATGTTCAGAGTAAATAAATTCTACTTCTGCTCCGATTTTAATTTCTTTAACTTTCAAGATTAAAAAAACTGAAGTGTTAAATCAACTTCTGTGGCTTACCATACCTATATTTGCGCTTAGAATCATAGAAGATTTCAACTATCTAACTTTATACGGTTAATGAGATATAGCCCATACAGACAGACAGACGGGTGTACAGCGGAGGCTTAGTAATAGGATTCTGTTCAGCACCCTTCGTGAACGGAATCCTAAAAATGTAATGAACACAGAAATATGAAAGAATCTTTTAAGGACAGATTCTTTCACTACGTATGTGGAAGGTAGTCAGTACTCACATCAGATCCCATATGATGCAAGAGCCGTCAGTACCGGCGCTGACGGCCTCGGTGTTATTGGGTGACACCTGGATGGCCGACACAGGGCTCTTGTGCTCTTTGAGGACCTTCTTCAGGGTCTGCTGCTCTGGTTTTATGTCCCACACGCGGACCTGGGGTTAATTATAAAACGCTATTAACATTTAAAATTTAAGGCCCTCTTCCAACACAAATTACTAAATACGTTTAGTGTTAAACAAATTGAAAGCATCGTTCTATTTCTGTCAGTGCTTTGAAGCTGACAGCCAGAACTAACAGAGATTTTAAATTTAACGCTACACGCATTTATATTTGAAAGGATTGACTAGTTAGACTTGCGCGCTAACGGTTCCTTGAAACCAGATAATTATATTAACTAGCAGTCAAATAAAGCCCAAGAAAACAAATATATTTTCTGCAAAAAACTAATTGTACAAAGTATTTATTTAGCTCCCAGTATCAAATACGAAATGTCCACTATATCTTGGTTTTTATTTAATAATAATTAACAAAAAAAAATACTTTCAACGGGTACCTTTAATTTTTCTGAAGATTTCTCTCGTTGAAGATATCTCGACAGTATGACTATGTGTGGTCCTTCGAGCCGGATAACTTATGGTGTATAAGTCTATGCGGCTTTCGAAGGACCATAGAGCGGGGTATTATTTTTTGTTGGTAATGTAGATTTTAGCGTGGTGGACTGCTGGACGACACAGAATTGAGCAAACGGGATATGAGGTTTTGAGAAATAGGAATGGATGGACTTACTTGCGAACCTTCTGCTCAAAACACGTGGATTCAAGGACAGCTTGCTCAGCCCAAGTCCCACGTGCTATCTGGTTTTCTTCCTGTTTCTCTGTGGTCACTTTCACTTGTTTAAATGTCACACTTGTGTCGGCCAACACTTATTTATAATAGTTATACAGTTTTTGATGCGATTGCGGTTTGATTATGAAGCGGCGCGGTTTGAGTATGGAGCGGATGAATGCAAAAATTACACTGACGTTTCTTGTCCAAATCACAGTTGACGGATGCTCGCAGTGGCGGGAAAGCTTCCAATTGGTCGCTCGCAATGAACTTCCAATCTTGTTCCGTTCGATAAGGAATGAATGGGTAGGAATGATTCGCTCAATTCTGTGTTGTAAGCGGAAAAAACTTATAAATAAAAAACTTGCTCGAGCAATGTGTTAAAAATATGAATAGTGTCTAGTCACCTGTCCCTCACAACCCCCAGAGATGAGCGTCCTGCCGTCCGAAGTCATGTCCAGGGCGGAGGTGCCCTTGTTGTGTGTGTTGAAGATGACATACATCAGGCGGCCCGTGAGCGGAGTGAACGCGCGGATGTTACCGTCGTTCCAGCCTGGACGACATTAGATAAAAGTTAGCTAGGTATAAGCAAGGAAGATTACGTGTTACAACAAAAATGGTTGAATTTGGTGTAGGTACCCATACTTTCACTTGTAAAACAGATAGAAAGGTTAGAACAAAAACCGAATGCCATCTCAATAAATAAAACCAGATGCCTTTTATTTACGTACAGATGGCAGCACATCAAGCTACCCCAAACTGTCAAATATTCCCAATTGAAAATTAACCTTATCTTTTTGTATTAATGTTGAAAACCTATCAAAGAAATACAGATTGGGGTAACTTGATGCGCTGGCCACTGTACATTGAATATTTTCATTCGATTAGACAGGTATATTCAACAAGCTAACAGTACAAACACAGTTTTGTTGCTGTAGCTCAAAGAGCCAGCTAGATGGATACACATCTCCCATTCTAGTAGGTACTAAATAGTAAGCAAATAATAAGAGATAGAAAGAAATGTACAGAGGCCAGCTCATCAAGTTACCACTATCTGTCAAATTTCTTTGATAGTATTTCAACTTTATTGCAAAGACATAAGATTCATTTTTAATTGAGAAAATTTGACAGTTAGGGATAGCTTGATGTGCTGGCGTCTGTACTCTGAAGTTAGTTAACATTAAATTAAAATTGAAGACCTTACTAATCACATGGAAAGTTTATTACTAAGTCTTCCTGTTCACTATAATAATTGTAAGATCGAAACGGTTTCACTCATCAGTCTGGTTACCGTACCTGATACAATAGACTTGCCGTCTCCGGAGAACAGCACGGTGGAACAAGTAAAGTTGGGCACCACGATCCGCAGCAGCTCCTGGCATGTCTCCAGGCACCACACTCTGACGTCACCCGTGCCCGCCGTGGCGAACACGCCTGACATGCCCCTGAAACAATAATAATTATTTGTAATAACAGAGGGGGAAACAATCTGACCACGTACCGTGTTCAGATGCTCTCTAGCTGTCAACGTTTAAGGCAATATGACTGTCTGATCTATTGCAGGTCATCTAGCGTACCTAATCATGACGCGAAGTAGAATGCAGAGTAACCATGTCTCCGACCCCCCTCCCCCCATTGCAGAATGTTGCAGTCCAGCAGAAGTCAAGCTTACGGCGAGAGTAGACTAAGTCAGTACCCAGTGTAATGAGGAATTGGATTCTGCGAGCCTGCGTCCAATATCAGAAATGGGAACTATGTATGGCAGCTGGCAATGGAATTTCTTTGGAGAGATTCCAGAATGTCGGTTCAAGTCGTCAGAACTTAGGTCACGCTTAGCTCGTCTGGGCAGACGAGGTAAGCGTAGCCTAAGTTCGATCGTAAGTACGTAACAAAAATAGGAGGGCGCTGGTGGCGGTTCCTGGATTCGGAGCTGTCAAACCATTTTGATGACTGATGACAAATGGGAGCTATATATTACCAGCTCGCCACTAGATGTGGCTCATGCAGTCAGTCCATTGCCTAACTGGAAGTCTCCAGGGCCGGCCCGACTGCACAACTTCTAGATCAAATGGTTCAGTGCCAAACTGTGTCGGTAAAGCCGAATCACTACATAGTATAAAGCAAAGTCGCTTCCCGCGTCCTAATGTCTGTATGTATGCTTAGATCTATAAAACTACACACGTTTTTTTTAATAGATAGAGTGATTCAAGAGGAATATTTATGTGTATAATTTGTCGACATATTATGCGGGCGAAGCTGCGGGCGGAAGCTAGTAATAAATAAAGCTTTAAGAGACGTACTGTGGAAACGCGATATCATTGATGGCACATCGATGGCAGGTCACGACCAGCACCGGGTTGAACGTGGCGACGTTGATGGCGAAGATCTCACTGCCTCTTGTGCCGGCCAGCAACAGGCGATTCTTGCCACGAAGAGCCGGCGACTCCATCAGCTCCAGGGAAGTTATGCTGCCCTGAAGCTTTGTGGATTTTAGCTGGAAAAGGTTGATTGACAGACGTTAGATATGGTGTACTCAAAGAAATAAAATTATCTTTCTCGAAACATAATGAAACGAAAAGCGACTTTAATCTATACATATAAACAAATAATTATAATTGAACTGTCTGTTTATAATACCAAAATAACAGCTTTTTACTAAATGCATAATATGTAAGTTTTGTTTGTTCCGGTTAATCTTCGAAATGGCTGGACTGATTTATACTTTTAGGTATTTTAGTTTTTGGGCAAGTTTTCCATGCTCCTTTATACACTTTATTCGTAGCTACTTAGGATTTACCTTTAATCGGTAAGTCTTCATATCTTACCACCAAGTCTAATAAATACTTACAAAGATACTGCTAACTTACCTACTTATAAGACTAACTTCAATATCACAGAACAGATAGGTAGGTACCTAAACAGTTAAATTTCTACAAAGTTACTTACAGCTTTAAAATGCGGTTTGTTGGGCTCGAGGATCTTGCCTTTAGGGAAGTTGCCCTTCCAGTTGATCTCGTCCAGAACATCGATGGTGCCGTCTCCAGCACCCACGATAAGGCAGCCGTCTTCCATAATTATAATTGCCTCGATTCCTGCAAAACAATTGGCTACCTTTTGCGAAAGGTTGGTGAAACTGATTTGCAATTGGGAAAAATATTACACCTTCCCTTTTACTGAATACTTATGCAGGTGCTGCGAAATGATTTATCGTTTCGTCTTAAATGATTTAAATGCGCTAGGAACAGCAGAAAACCGCTGCAGGACTAAAATCAACAGCCTGCAGCGGAGACTGGCCATTCGCATCGCACGTGGATACCGAACGGTCTCCTTTGAGGCGGCAACTCTCCTGGCACGCTTTCCGCCACTGGACATCCTGGCGGATATGGACGCGAGGGTATATAACCGGATTCGTGCCATTCGCCAAAGTGGTGAAAGCTTGCCAGGAATCGCTGTCGTAAGGCTGAGGCGGGAGGAACGGCGACACGCGCTCGAGTGTTGGCGCGAACGGCTACAGCAGCCGCAATTTTCACGCAAGCGCGTTGTCGAAGCCGTACTGCCGCACTTCGAAACCTGGCTGAAAAGAGGGGAGCGCATCTCCTACAGGCTCACGCAGGTGCTCACCGGACACGGTTGTTTCGGCGAGTACCTGAAAAGGATTAGGCGAGAGGCCACGGCAAAATGCCACCATTGCGGAGGTGACCTAGACTCTGCACAGCACACGCTCGAGGAGTGCCCTGCGTGGGTCTCCAATAGGCAAGTCTTGGTCGCCAAGATTGGACGAGACCTGTCTCTGCCAGCAGTAGTTAGGGCTATGCTGACTGAGACAGAAAACTGGAGGGAAGTTGCCTCCTTCTGTGAGACCGTGATGGTCCAGAAGGAGGCCGCCGAGCGGGATCGTGAGAGAACCGATCCCGCTCGGAGAAGAAGGCGTCAAAGAGGCAACCGCCTCAACGCCTAACACGCCGAAATCCCCCTTATCATTTAATGCAGGCGGGACTTTGGAATCTCGGGCGGTCAGATAGGGGAGTCTGATTTCCCACCGAGAGCTTCCAGGGAATACGGCGGCACTGTGATCACGTGCTGCCGTGCACAGCAAGACTCAGGGGAGACTCTCACAGTTTCCTCAGCGATGTGCCCTAACAGGCGTTGCACAGAAGGTGTCCCGGAGTGGTCTTTTAAGAGGAAACGGGGCCCCTTCCTCGTGCTGATGGTGATCACCGGGGTGGTTTTAGTGAGGTAAGAATCCCACACTCCCTGGTCTTTTCAAGTCTAGGCGCCTTTTGAAGGTTTCCCCCCGAAAACAAAAAAAAAAAAAAAAGGAACAGCAGAAAACATCGCCTATAAGGATAATAAGGGTGGGGAACGCTACACTATGTTTTTTACTTAAAGGTGCAAATAAACTACCTGGGCTTCATGACTTGGATGTTCTTGTTGTTCGTGCCCACCCTATTGAATCGCTATCTACTGGTTATCTCCTCTTTATTGTTAACAGGGCCTTAACCTAGCCGCTTTTAAATTTCATGGAGGTGGCAAATGGTGTAGGTAACTCCCAGGACATAGCTCGAAATTTAAAAGAACCCACAAATATACAGGGTGGAATTTTGTAATGCCCCCTGGAGGGAAAGTACTCTTAATACTGTAGATAGAAAATTTTACTCAAAGGAAACATTCCTTTATTTTTGAATAGAAAGAAAACTGCATTCAAAGATTACCAAAAAATCGCTTGCCACACCCGGGAATCGAACTGACTAAAATCTGCAAAAAGTACACACTGTACTTTTATTGCCGCGATCGTTAGTATGAATTATAAGGATGAAATCTCTGGAACAAACTTGATAAATTAAATGATAGGAAAACCATGAAATCTTTAATTATTTACAAAAAATTGTAAACTAATTAATTAGTTGCTCGAAATGGGCTCCATTTTCTTGAATACACAAATGTATTCTTCTTAATAAATACCTTTAATACCTGGATTGGTACAAACGGCACAATCAGATGGCCTGCGAGATCACCAGATCTCACCCCTTTAGATTTTTTTTTACGGGGATATGTTTAAAACCAAATTTACATTAAATCTTATGCGAATGTAAACGAGTTGAGAGTTGAAGTTCAGAATACGATTTATAATATTCACCACAACACGTTATTAAAGGTTACAAGAAATGAATTTGTTAGAAGAATACATTTGGGTATCCAAGAAAATGGAGCCCATTTCGAGCAACTAATTAATTAGTTTAAAATTTTTTGTAAATAATTAAAGATTTCATGGTTTTCCTATCATTTAATTTATCAAGTTTGTTCGAGAGATTTCATCCTTATAATTCATACTAACGATCGCGGCAATAAAAGTACAGTCTGTACTTTTTGCAGATTTTAGTCAGTTCGATTCCCGGGTGTGGCAAGCGATTTTTTGGAAATCTTTGAATGCAGTTTTCTTTCTATTCAAAAATAAAGGAATGTTTCCTTTGAGTAAAATTTTCTATCTACAGTATTAAGAGTACTTTCCCTCCAGGGGGCATTACAAAATTCCACCCTGTATATGTGAGACCGCTCTAGACAAATAAATACATTATACTTTATTTTACACCAAAAGTATTACAAAGCTGATTTACAAAAACAACCTAGCTAATAGTAGATACAAATTCTTGTAAACTTGCCCGCAATATTAACAAACCTTGACTATAGCAGATGGACTCCGGTCTCTTGCCCTTCTTCCAAGGGCCGCACTTAGCGAGGCAGCCAATCAGCGTGGGCTTGCACATTGCGACCGAAGCCGTCGGGTCGGATGGGTAGTTTATTGAGAACTTAATCATGTCACCCGTCCTAGAAGACAAACCATCTTAGATAGGACCTACGTAGCATTTACGTATATGTATTTGAGTCAGATACGTGAGATAGAGGTATGTTCCTTGACCTTTTTACGCTGCACGGGGTGACGTCAACGTCTGTTGTCGCTGAAAACCAGCGATGGGACCTCTGTGTCCGCTGCTCTTGCTGAGCTATAATAGCAGTTATTTACATATTTTTCGGATACCTACTTTTGAAACAGACCATATAAATAAGGATTAACTCACGTGGTCCCTGCGTATCCGTACACATCTTCTGAATTGATGGCGATGCAGCGCACGCTGCGCCGCAGTTTCCCCAGAGACACATCTACCACGTCCAGATTCTTGCTCTCAGCTCGTATGTTCCAAACTCTGAGGTTGGCTTAAACACAATAATAATTATTATTTCATTTATTTTATCAGATGGCCATAGATCCATAGCATAAACTTTTCGGTGACAACTTAAAGACCTTTTCACAATTTATTTGGAGTCGGCGCATCATGTTTTTTCTTCCATACTTATTTTCTTCTCTTTTTTATTTCTTAGAACTTTATGAAATGTTAGTATTTAATACTTTAAAGTGATTTAGGCTCCGCGCAAACGAGGTTCTATGGGTGAGACTTCACACCAGTGGACTGTCCAGCTGACAGACTACAGGCTCTCATATTCTGGATGCCTTTGCACTTGACTCTAAGAAGATACCTACCTTCCAAAGTCAGTGTTTTACTTAACATCAGTTGAACTGGTCTGGTTTCAAATACCGAGAAACGCTAACCCCCAGGAAGGTAGGTAAAACCCTAAGGAATCGGTTCTAAGATAGAAAATGTAACAGACAGACGGATAAAGTCACTTTTGGCATTTGTAATATTAGCGTGAATTGCTATTTTGACAAAAATTTGGTACGCACCACAAATAACCAAATTGCCAATACTTACAATCACCCCCAGTAACAAAAGAGTTGGCTCTCAAATTCAGCGCAGTCAACGTCATAGCGTCTCCCGTAGTCAGCTTAGAAGCTGCCGCGGTGCCTGTAGCAGAACTCGCGAAGCAGTCCCACAGTACTACGCACCCGTCATCACGACCGCCCAGCGATATCATGTAGCGCTCATCTGAGGAAAATGTCAGCGCTTCTACTCGGACCTGGGGTGGCAAAGAGAAGCAAGATCAGGAAAGCACATCAACCTATTTGCCACGGCTGTGAGGCATACCTACATAGTGCGTGTGCACACTAAGAATCCCCACCCCATCCCCCTGACTGGCTTGCATGGTTGCTCATAACCTAATTAAAAAAAATCAACAAAAACAATCGCTGCATTGACTTGCCTTATGCAACTCATGACTGCCTATTTGTATCTTCTTCTTGAAGTCCCACACCTTAGCAGAAGACTTAAATCCAATGTGGTTTATTTGTCCAGATCCCACGAAGGTACCTTTAGGAGAAAGAGCGACAGTCGATACGCTATTCGAGTGGCCACTGAGGAAGTACATCTTCTTAGTCTTCCACTCCTGGATGCAGACCTTGTTGCCCATCGGGTAGACAATGTGCTCGCTATCTGGGTGGACTTTTAGGCCCCTGATGGCGGATCCTGTGGGATGTTGTAAAATGAGATTTGAACAAATTATTCAGCTCTCAATCTTATTTGTTCATTGAAAATATATTTTAAATAGAGACAGTTCGATCCATCTCAAGATTTTCGCATTTAAAGGAAGCAGGTATGGGTCTCAAAGTTGTATGAAAAGTTAACTTTGCAAGTTTACAAACACAATACATGTTACAAAAAGTTCTTACCATCAAATCCAATGATAGCATAAGATTCCAAATTCTTCACATCACCCATCTTATTTGATAAACTTCAGTCTTTTCTCTTATTGTCAAATATAAATGTAATATTTGTATATTAAGTAAAATAAGAAATAGAAAATGTGTATTGTCAGTTCAGAAGACTTGGTGTTTGTTAAGTATGATGGTTGCTAGGCAACATGTACCTACTTTATTGTCATGGACTCATGGTATCTGACAGTAGGAACATACAGTTTGGTATTTTTTTTAAATAAAAGAGGTTACATAGAATATGCTTGAAATATAATATTTTGTTGTTCCTTCAAGTTCCGCCATTAGTCCTATAATATTTTAAATGCAAAGTGAATTTGTTTGTTACAATTTCATGCTAAAATGCATGAATGGAGGATGAAAATTTGGCACATGGATCATGACCAGGTTTAGGATACTTTTCATCCCAGTTTTAGGTTCTAATGGGTTAAAATTTTAGGTCATAATAATTGAGTTTTACTTGTCAAACAATGAGTTAACCCTTTCAAAACTTCGATTTTTACTATGTTTAGATCAAAATAAAGCACAAAATACAGATCCATAAATCTTTTATTGCTACAATCATACATTCAGTCAATACATTAGAATTAATTAATCTAAATCATTATTGGTATATCAACTTTCTGAAGACACCAGAGAAGCCACTGTCAATTATTCATTTAACATTTTTATCATTAAGATCAAAGCCTTATTTCCGTCCTAGACATCTTCTGCGGACTGACTTTGCTTTGTCATCAACTTGTTCTTTGGCCACCTCAGCAATGCGCTTGGTTTCATTTATCATATACTGTTTTATTACTGATAGATATTCAGAGAGCTGGAACAAAATAACAAAAGTTAATGCTGCTGAAATACACAAACATCATTGATACCTTTCAGTTTATCTAGAAATTAAGGAACGAGATACAGGCCTCCTTTCTTCAAGAGGGATTGGGCTGTAATCAGCCATGCGCGCCCAGTGTGTTTTGGTACATGTCAAATGTCTTCGAATTTTTGTTTATAGGGCATGTCGGTTACCTCACAATGTTTTCCATCACCGATTTGAGAACAGTGGTGATGAAATTATTTACACAAAGTGCTTGGGTTTAGGGCCGTTACCACTGAATACCACTTGACAAAGCAATAGGACATAAGTAGCAACAAGTTCTCATTGATCTGCAAATGTAGTGCACGCAACTTCCGCAAAGTATAACTATGTTAAAGAATAATGTGGATAAACTTTGAGTTGCTGGATTTGTTATCATAGCATTGGTTTTTAGGCAAAATTTCTAGAACTCTGAAAAGTATAGCTTCTTTAATTTGCGGGGGCTATAACCTGAACATCACATCTGCACTATGAAGAGTAATAAAGCTAGTAAGACTTTTTCAATAACACATACCAGCAGGTCATCTTCCTTCTTTCCCAGTTGAACAAAGGCGCATTGCATAGCATGGCTCTTATGTTCTGCCCACGGGTCATCACTAGCTTCCCAACCATCCAGCTCCTTGCCACAGAGGAAACATTTGGCGGCATCAGCATCGTCGGCACCCGTCGCTACCGAATAAAATCCGGCCTCCGCCATGTTACGCACGTTACACTTATTTTTGTCATTATAGGGCCAGTTCTTAAAGGTTTTTATTCTTTCTTCAACTAAGAATAAGGGTGGGCTTTCTAGAACAGGTTTGATCATTCTTGCAAAGGGTATTATTTTTATTTGTAAGTATTTACTAATTAACCAGCAGTTGAAATTCAAATAAAACAACACACACGTTTAGTTAGCTGATAGTTGAACAGATGATGGTTGTCAAATCAAAAAATCTTTTCGTTTCATTCAATAATTTCTTTAAATCCGCCGGTATAACGAAACGTTGAAAGTAGTAGATACTTTCTGAAAGATATTCTCGACTGATCTAAAAGTTTAAGATAATGAGATCTCATTATTGAATAAAGTGTTAAAATGGTATTTCCATAATTTAAAAGGTAAATAAATAATTAATAATCACAAGAAGTTCATTTAAATTTAATTTCAATACGGTTAGTCGAATATCGATTACAATCGTTTTTGCCAACATGAGGGAATCGAGTAAGTAGTTTATTCGAAATCGAGTCATTTACACAGTTCTTTTTGTGCTGTTTCTCCTCCCTCTAGTCCTCTTTATTTATTTCATTTCCATTCTCTCTAGAATCACTCGTCGGAGTTTTTACAGATTTTGCGGATTTAAGGTTGTTTGGATTTTACTCAATAAAGCTTCGTTAAACATAATTGTCACTAAAATACACAACAATTTCTATTTAAAGTTATATATAACTCCAGATAAATTATATTTAAAAGTAGTTCATTACCTTCCGATTGAGCGATCAAAAACGAAACCAAGTGCCTAAAATTTTACTATCTTTTGTTGTTTCCATTATTTATCGACTTTCATCTGTTTTCGTTAGGTGTTTAGTGATTTTACGCGAATATTGCGATGATCCGAGCTGTTTTCTAGCATCGACCAGTCGAGTAAAGTATTTTGGTAAGTGTTTTTGCATACCTATTTTTTTTTTTTGGTAGATATTAGTCAAAGGTGAATCTAGCCATACATGAATTTTGGTCAGTGGGTAGCCTTAGGGGCGGATTTTTTTGATTATATTACTCGTAATACAAGTGTCCGAAACTAAAGTTAAAGATATTACAGTGCCCTGACAATAACTTGTTTAAAAGTCCAAGTCCAAATTACAACCGATCCGTTTCTAAGTATGGATCTTAAAATATCATATGATTTACATGACAAATTTAAAAATAGGTTTCATTCATAGTGTTGCGAAAGAGCACTTTTTAAAGACATAACCCCCAAAAGTTCTTAGTAGCAGCAATGGCATGGCTAAACACATGTCCTTGTGTAACACCTTACTGATGATTTCCCCAGGTGGAACAGCTGACTAGGTACCTACATACATTTGTAGGTATATTTCTATTTTATTAATTGGAATTTAATTAAGTTTTATTTCAATAGTGTGCATAATTTAGCAGTAATGAGTGATAACTAGGTATCTAGAAGTTATAAGATAACTTGTATTTATATTAGGTAATCCCTGACTATTTATTATCTTAATTATGTAACATAATAAGTGTGTATGCATTAAAATATAATGATAAATAAGATAATGTATGAAAAGATGCTATATGAGAAGTGCCAGTGTTCTGCACTTTCTAAATCAAACAATGTGAAGGTTGCTTACTAGCTGTTCTGAAACATATGTTTAATTTAATATCTATATAAAATCCATAGTTTCGTTTTTGCTAGGTAGTATTTTATAATTATTAAAAACTTAACTTTATACTAATAGTTTGCTATGGTCAATCCTAATTTTGAAGCTTTTTTATTTTATAGTTCATTCAGAAACATTTTTTTTTGGGCTAAAAATACTAATCATTATCCATTAAACAATTATTGATGGGGAAACAAATGTTTTATTTATGTTATTTCCTTCTTAGAAGCTACTTAAAGTACATGGTCCATTAAAAGACATGATTCATTGTTAGTTGATTTATTTATAGCTTATCTTGTGCCCATTTGTAATTGGACTGCTATTGGCCCAAGCTATAGGTACTAGCTACTGTGTTTACATGCTGTTTAGTATTTATTATTACAATCACTACTGTTACGCACATTACTGAGAATGATAATAATTATAATTTAATACTTTGATAATATTGTTCTGTAGAAAAAAAAACTTTTAATCTGACAACACTAGATTCATTACCATTATAATTTATTTTCGAAATAGAAAGGAGACTTAAAATTAAAATTTTGTGTCTACTAAATCTTTTCAGTGAACTTTTAGCTCCTGACATGAATTTAACCAAAGCAAGATTTTACTACTACAATGTAACATCATTTTTAAAACGAATCAATGTGAACTATGAATAAAACATGCAATCAGCGCATGCTAAATTCAAATCAAGAACATCTCCTGCGAAAATCAATTTTAGAACATGTCTCGAATTTTTGGCGGTTATCATCTGCATTTGCGCATTTGGCCCGCGTTTAGATTCCCTCATCCAATAGACTAGGTATTCGTTTTATTTCTGTTTTGGTACAGTCCGGGACACCGTCGGACTATGTGACGTGGCTGTGCGACGCGTTCACACGCATTTTTAAGCAGTCAAGTGACGAGTCGTCGTAGTCGTCGCTTTATTGCCAAATTAGATTCGGCGGTAAATTGAAATTTAGTGCGGTAATTTTCTAGATAAGGCCGAAATACTCCGAAATGTATGCTGCACCGGTCGACATCATCACGTTAACACCGGCTGTCGCCTGAAAATCAGAGCTCTTTTTTGTGTTTGCGTTATGTACCTATGACGCAAATAAACGTTCATTTTTTAACGAGTTAACTAAATTAAGCACCACCGTGAAGCTCCTCTCGCTTCCATTGCGGAAAGCCAGGAAAATGATGACCCAAACCTTGACCGATGCGGCTTAAAGAAATCGGCTTCTATCTGTAAACATTAAAATTTTCTCTGACAACCATTCACGATTAATCTGAAGAACTTGTGTTCTATTATCAATTGCCATTACACTCATTACCACATGTAATTTCTTGGCAAACATGCGACAGTAACGTTGTATGGAGGCCCAAAGACTCACGAGTTCACGACACAGTATGGTGTTAATACTTTAAGGTCGTGTGTAACAAGGCGGATAGCAATCGATATTATTTCTTTGAAATAAAGGTCATCTTTACTCAAACCTCACCATCATCGTCAACCTGTATCCAGCATATAGGCCTTCTAATCGCATGCCATAACCCTATCTTAGGCTTCTCACATGCGGGATGGGAGAGAGAAAGGTCCTCCCGTCCCAGCCGCCGCAGGAGACGCCCCGGGCGTCGGGAGCCACGTGACGACTCCCGGCCACTGTAGGCGCGGGCCTGCGGACGGTGAGTAATGGGTGACTCACCGTCCGATCAGCACCAGACCCATGCCGTACGGCGCGTATATGTATGTTCTACGCGCGCCTCAAAGAGATGTCAGCATATGAAGGGGCCCCTCAGGGCCAAGCCTGCCGGGTAAGCGGGATTGTCCGAAAGGGTTACCGCTACCCCGGAACATAAAGGGCTACGGAAGGAACATGGATGGGTTTTAGTCAGTAAGAGTCTGACACTCCCTTCCGCTCCACCTAGAGCGGGAGAAGTCATTGGATGATTTCCCAGCCTTAAAAAAAAATAGTTTAAAAAAACTAAAAAACACGCTTTTTATAGAAAACCGAACTAAAAATAGAAAATAAATTTTACTTTTTTAAAAGCGTGGGGTGCTTTTTTAGATAATATTCACCACCACCATGCACCCCACGCTTTTAAAAAAGTAAAATTTATTTTCTATTTTTAGTTCGGTTTTCTATAAAAAGCGTTTTTTTTGTTTTTTTAAACTATTTTTTATTTCCTACTTTTTAGTTCAAATTAATATATTGTCATCGATCCTCGATAAATCTACAAAGTTTGAACGAAATCAGGCCGTTTAAAGTGGGTCAAAATCGCTTCCAAATGAGTCGGTTACAAACATACATACAAGTGAAGCTAATATAAAGCGTGTAAAAATAAGGATAATGGGAAACTATTATCAAATTATTGCATTGTCATCGGTCCTTGAGACGTGTGCAAAGTTTCAAGTTGATCAGACTTTTAGAAACGGGTGAAAATTAAGCTCAAAGATTCCGTTACATACATAGATACAACCCGAGCTAATAAAATCTTGTTAAAAAAAAAGGCTTCTCACATGCTGCTGTCACTAACCACTCTGCGAAAATCTACTCTACCTAGTTTGACGGCTTATTGGTCGATTCGCACGAATTTATTAGCCCGAAATCGAATCTTAAATACTATCGGCATAATTTTAATACTAGAAATAAAGATAAAATAATTCAACCATTTTTTCGATTGTCAAAAGTACATACATCTTTTATGGGGTTCTGTGTTAAATGTTACAACAAAATACCTTGTGACATACTGCAATTAAATGAAAGAAAATTTAAAACTCATATTAAAAGTACACTTTGTAAACAAGCTTATTACAAATTAGAAGATTATATCAAAGATAAGGATGCTTGGAAACATGCTGGTCCTGCTCCACAGGACAATCTAGTGTCTAGACAAAATCAAACTGGTTGCTAAGTAAATTAGGTAATTTGTACCATATTATTTTATTATATTGGAATAACTTCTCACACATTGATTAATTTATTATTATTAACTTTTAGAATGTTTGTAAATATGTGAGCACCATGCACTTATGACATAATTAAGTTTACTTGCCACTGCTACATGTGTTTTTCTTTTCACCTTTTGTGATGTATTGTTTTTATTCTGGGTGCATCGTCTTCACATATAATGTTATAATACATGTATACAAAACATTGTGAAACATTTTAAAAGAGTAACGGTGGAGTTTCTTGCCCATTCTTCTCCACACGAAACTACTTTTTGGAAGGGGCGACTAGAATCAGTTCTATTTCTTGTTCATTTTGACGTTCAAAAGTGCCATTCTTGTGCCTATTTGAAATAAATGTTTTGACTTTGACTTTGACTTTGACTTTATCATTTTTTATTTTATTTGAAGACTCTCACAAAGTTAATTTATTTTTGAAGGAATCAAAACTCCAGAAATTCATATTAGGAAATTGGCACATTTTGAATTAATTTTATAAAAGTTTTTTTTCTTCTAAATGACTTTAGTTTGTAGTGTAGTGTAGTAGGTACTTTTTTCTTAATTTTAAAGTAAAACAAGCCAGTTTGACACCACAATAAATATGTCAAAGTAAGTTAATTCAAGGTTAATCTTAATCGATTGTAATTACTGTCAACGGATTACCTAATCAGTGGATTATAATGTCGCTTCAGCGTTTAAAAATGGTAGTGGTATTTTACAACAGCTACTCCAAAAATACCGCTGTGATTTTAGTTAATTATACACGATAAAAATCTGACTTTTGATGCAAATTCCTACGTTACACTATAATCAATATTATCCAATAGTGTGCCCATGAACTATACAGACGATAAAATCTTTTTTCCATCAGGTGAAGTACCTAAGATTAATGCCCGAAAATGAATCAAAAGGACTTATTAATACAAAAACAAACCTTTTCATACTGAAATTGAATTTAGCTCCCAAGGGCCTTTGTGTTCTTTGAGGCCGTCCATTCCTCACGAGCCAAGTCTCAGGTAAAAGCTAGGTACCTAACAGTTCTTGTAACTATAGTTCAAACATCATCATCGTAACAAAGGCGTGTTGCAATTTGTAATGTCTTTGAATGCGGTTGGGGAGCTGAAACAATGATCGCGTTGTATTTCGTCTTATTATGCCAGCCGGATCACGTGTGCAATGACTTAACGCGATACTGTTTACTAATAAGCGA
Organism: Hyppa rectilinea; assembly: GCA_951799385.1. NCBI lineage: Eukaryota > Metazoa > Arthropoda > Insecta > Lepidoptera > Noctuidae > Hyppa > Hyppa rectilinea. The sequence goes on along the minus strand of OX637309.1, from coordinate 1,207,309 downwards.
AGGCCATTGCCCGTCACGGCAAATGTAGCGTCGCTAAACGATTAAAAATCCACCGAAACGAAAAAATCTAGTCAGCGTCAAATGGATTCGTACTTTGGCACAGACGTGGGAGAATACTAAGACTAGCATTTTGTGATTACGATTCCTTTTAGAAAGAAAATTACTTAGTTATTTTTAGTTTTTGCCAATTCCTATTTGACCAGAATAAAAATTATTCTAATGCTTGTGAATAATTACGTAATAAGTTATCTTTACACTGTCCAGGTAAACAACTTCTTAAAACTGGAACCAGCGATAAGAGAAATGTTTATGTAACCGTAACACAAACGTATTTGATTTGTTTTACAACGAAAGTATAAAATCGGTAAATGTTACTAAAAGCAATATGAATCATTATTATCTAACTTTTACACAAATGCTCTTTACACAAATCTAAATATTTACAACCTAAAACTAAAAAATATAGAGCTCATAGGGCGTCAAAAAATTCATCCCCATCGCTGTCAGTGGGAAATGTGCCTAAAAGTCTGGCAGCGTTGCCACGTAAAATCGGTTAATCTGGATAAAGTCACAGTCACTGAAAAACTTGAAGTCCAAACAAACACCTGCCTAGACTTTTCCCAACTATGTTAGGATCGGTATTTACAAGGAGCGACTGCCTGTCTGATTATCGTGCTTTAGGCCAAACAAACAGTTGCAGAAAAATCTAAATGATTAACAACCATACTTCCGTTACTTTAAGCATACCAGACTTGGCCACTTCAAAATGAAACTTCATTTACAAGATATGAACTCGCGCAAAGAACTATAAGTCCTGCCTAACCTTAATTTCAGAATGAGGTCAGCTCCTAAATCCTTTCGTGACTTCTGGAGTTCTATCGGAAGTAAATCAACGCATCGCTGGCGACAACAAGCCTGATTTATTTTATGGTCTCCCAGTAAAAGTTGCGACAAATATCCCGGCGGGAATGAGTGCCATGAAAAGGAAATGTAATGACGTTGGCTCTGTAACTCTGAAGTTGGATTACTTTCTGCATATTTAGCAACCGTGTTTCGCTTTCTGGTAGATTTGTTACTGTTGGTTTTGTTGTTTCGGCTTTAAGCGCTTTCAGGTTCTCTTTTAAGGCTCGCCGTATTATTTGATTTGAGGATTTCTTTTGAAAACACGAATGTTACCATTGTTTTTAACGTGAAACCTCAATAGTTTCAGCAACCATTTTTTTATGAATACCTCAAACTCATTACATTAAATATCCATAAAACAAGCAAATAAGCCTTTAGTGGCAATACCGGTTAACTTTATATGACAGTAAAAATATTCAATGCACGGCCCGATGTTATGTAATCTTGGTTAACACGACTGACTTTAATTAAAAAATGTTTTCTGACAAAAAAATTACCATGTCTATGCCCCACTCGCTGACGTGTTATAACCCTTTTACAATGCCACTGATGCCGCAATCAATGTGACCACGTACTGGGCTGAAACAACATGAAAAATCACTAAGAAGAGTCATCGATATGAATAGCAAAAGAAGACAAAGAAAAGATTTACTTATCATAATCGTGTAAAAATAATCACACCTAAAGGTGCCAGGTTTTGAAGATCTGTTTTCGTGATCAGAAGCTAACAAGAATAACCCACGCAGCAGCTTAGATCGTACTTGTTCCCTCAAGTTCTTAGCAATATTAGGAGCAATAAGATGTTCCGTAACCGTCCCATTTCCTGTCTACAATAACTTTCAGAGCAATTCGTGTAGCAGGATCAGGTTCGGCCTCCAGCCAGGTTAAATGGCGCGGTGGCTTCCGGGATGGCTCGGGATAGGCCTGGCGATCGATGCGGCAGCCGCACTGCGGCTCATCTCGGGTTCAACGAGCGTTAACTAGTTTGGAAGTATTCCGGAATTACTAACGAGGAATTTCAAGCTAAGTACTCGAGCAATTTTTTGTTCTTACCTACAAGACCAATTTACCTGAACTGAAAATTGAAGGATCTAAACTTCCATTGCTGGCGGTTGTTTGACATCGCAGAAAAGAATCGATAAAAGGACGCGGGAAATTTTTAAAATTGCAGCTAAAGTTCTAATGAAGAAAACCAGACGACCAAAAGCCTCCAGCACAAAAAAAATTGTTAAGGAACAAACAAGCACTGCACTTACGAGTAGTAACTTTTAACTTTCCAACTTGATTCTTGGACGTCCGTGCAATTGTTTCTGCCGAAGTTTCTCGCACAATTTTGAGGAAGTTGCACTAACGGTATTAAACCGAGGCCCAGTCAGTTAATTGATTGTTTACATGGGAAACTTGAACACGGCCGTGTTTGGAAGGTATTACAAGGCAGATGTGAGTCAAAACGCCGGGAGGCTAGGAGGACGTATTGTGTTAATTTGTGATGTTCTTCAAAAAGGTGAGGTACTTAGTAACCGCGACCGGTGTGCATGTATGATCAGATCTACGAACGTAAACGATGGAAAAGGAGTATGTTAGAAGCGGAACAGGTGACGCTATATAGTTTTTGCCTACTCCCATCGGAAAAAGGCGTGATTGTATGTAAGGGAAACGTGAACTGTTGCAATCAATCAATTGATGTCAATGACTGGCAATTGACTTTAATTAGCTGTTTCGAAGTAGTTGTTGAATGATACGCCATGTAGTGATTTACACGATAAAACTTTTAGTGATGTACGATGTTAATGCTTGTTTTTCCTTGATTAATTGCGTAAGTCTTCGCTCTTACCGAATATCCTTTTAGCAAAACAGGGCGGGTGGACTCATTTTGCTTGTTAATATTCGTTTGTACTCCGAATCCTAGTCTAATTTATCAAACATCAGTAATCCGATTAACGATCGCCCACATCCCACATGAGAATAAAGTTGATATTCCTATACAAGTACAGCTAATATTCTCGAAATGGAGCGATCATTATGTGTAATGATACAGAAGTGTGCGTTTAGGCTTTAGCATCGACGATGGATTATATTTGTCCTACATAAAATATTGGATCATTGGAGAAGCGAACAAACCCTTTTACCCAGAAATACACTTATCTCTGGCGGCTTTAGTTCAACTTAATTTAGAGGTAAATACTTCTAGCATGTTCTTTTGGCATATCAAACAAGTTGATCTTCGCCGAAAAGGGATTTATTGGTCCACGTAGCAATCAATAGAGATTAAGCAATAAACTTTCCTCGGATAACTTTTGGGCCTGACTTGGCATAAGCAGCCAATAACTGATGTTTCTTTCTTTTCTTCCAAATTAGCGTGGAAGTTTTTCTATTGTTGTTTATCAGATTTCGTTTTGTTAAACTAACTTTATTATCATCATCATTTCTGCAGTTTATTCAACGTCTTCTTCGAGCTATGTATATACTCCCTTGGCTTATGCCATTCACTTTATTATACTGCGGTAATCCCATCCACATAAATCGATTTCCGGCTTAGCAATAGTTAGTCCTATAGATTTTGCCGTTATATTTCCTTCAACCGTATCAGGTGTCTATTGACTATGTGTATCAGGCAAGCTTTCAACTATCTACCATAGGCTGTATTTGAACAGGACCTTATATTTACGTAGATTGTTAATTAAAGTGAACGGGACCGTATCACGTGCCACACTTCGAATTGAATAATACTTTGTTTGTCTCAGTTTCGGTATGCTTAACTTGAAAAGATGTTATTGTTAACGGTCTAGAGGTTATTCTTGTTTATCAATAGTCATATTACAATATGCACAATGTGTGTCGTAAGCTGCACAAGAATGTTTACAATAGCTGTACTAAGGTTTTTCAATCGATTGAAGTTTGTCGTACGAAAGGTTCTTACGTAGCTACATAGCTGGTATTTTAACAATTTCATCTAACGCGATGGCGACTTCATTCTTACCACTCCAAAGTCTAAATAGATCCGTAGTATTAATAACCTGTAGGTAGGTGCAGCTGTACTTCCTGATATATAACTCTTAAGTCATGTCATACGACTCATTCAGGAAGTAAATTGATGGTAGTACTACCTGTTGCCACAACAACTAGCCCATAAATCATTATTAAACTTAAAAAACTGTCCATAATATATCTTCTTTGACAGTGAACTAGAATATTCCATCGTGCGCGTTCAAAATAGCCAGCTGACCCCAATTGAATCGAATACCGAGCGTCTTGGGCCGGCACATCCAGTAATCCGTTTAAGTTGTACTATGGGCCTTTATTAAACCTATTTACAAGATTGTTCGATGTAGGAACGACATCGATTTTTATTAATAAAGCACATTATGTATCTAGTTCGTTTGCAGATAGCTCTTATAAACCATTCGCTTAACTGCTAAAAATCTTCTAAACATTCTACACGAGTGCCTAAGAGATTCATACTTAGAAACGTCAGACACATATAAAGTACGCGCCACGAGAAGCTATAAATTATGTAAACAAACATCTTTTACTAAGTAAACATTTTATACTGCGAGATAATAATAAATTGACCATATTCAATCGACATGAAATATAGACGGGTTATATGAAAGTAACAACCTATTTAATTTAGTCGGATCATATTTTAACGACGCAAAGCGCTATCGTTTGTGTTTCTTGGTACCGGAACGCGTCCGTCGCAGGGATTGTAAACTATCGGGACGCCATTTTGAAATAAACGCGTCATTCGAGTTTCGAATGCGTACGAGTTTGTTTCACACAGAAATGGAAACATCTGAATCTGACGAATAATTATTCTTAAATAATATATGTTAATTAATATTTGTTACTCAATAATTTATTAAATCTTAAACAAATTCATTTTTTTTGTTGGTCCAAATGTTGTGAACTCCTGAACACTTGTTTACAAAATTTATAGCTTCTCATGAAGGTTACTATAGCTGTTTTGTAAATTGTGGCCTGCTGGCGACATTGAAATTTTTGATTTCATTGATTTTATAGAGGTCTCACAAATATTTGCATTTGTCAAGAACATGTATTTCAAATACGGTAGTGTCTGTTTTATCTCATAAGGCACTGTTATAAAAAGTTGATTTAGTGAAGACGATTCCCGTAATTCTTCATTATTTTGATCTTGGACAAGTGTGAGAAGATAATCTTAGACTTCGAGCCTTATAATGCAACTTTCTTTTCACGCCAAATATCACCTTTCTGTATTTCTCTTTCGAAGTTCATCACCGTGTATTTATTACGCATACTCAACACTGTTGCATAATGCGATAGTGTTCGCAAACCGACATTTAAACTACGTATTAACCACGCTATTCTGCACTCTATTACACGGTTTATAAAACCGATAATTGATTGCTTCTAACTAGTATACGAAGGAAAACGTAGTCTGAGTAACATACGGTTTGTACATCGTATGTATCTGTTTATAAAAGATACTCGTGTACAGTGTTGTCGTAGATAGTCGTCCCAAAGTCTCTTTGTTATAAAACATACAATACATACTTAACTTTATTGCAGTCCTATTGTCTAAACGGTTATCGAATAGTTATTATCGGTTGATACCTACGTGCTCTTATCAGAATTTCCAATTTGGTTCCTATCTATGTTATTATCCTGCTGATAACCCACATGTGGAATGATGATTGTGACCTATTTAGTTCGTGATTTGAACTCCTTGGTTTTCCTTGAAGATATTTTCATAACTGTCTGTGTCATTTCCACTCTTCCACTCATTCGTCTTGTTTATTGCTTCTGATGACGTTCCAAGACCAAGACTATAGTTTTTCCGTGTATGCGAAATGTCTGTAATCTTAAAACTGACCTGACTGAAATTTTCCTCACGAATACTATTTGTATAAATCATCTTCTGTTACTGTCCATGTACTGTCCACTAAATATCCTTTTAAGTAAGCCCCCGAAGATATTAATTGCTTTTAATCTCATTCCGTCCCGCTGAGTTATTGCGACATGAATTACATTTAAACTTTTTTCATGGACTTAGATATAAATATAGAAATATGTCGGAAAATTCCCGAAATGAAATGAATCTCTGGCGCCGTTAAAAATGCAAAAATATGCGAGAGAAAACATGCGATTAGCATAGAGGTTGATGTGTTACAAGCTTGACTAGACATGTGACATTTACTCATTGGTACGGTGCAAAAGATAGCTTGTCTTTAGTAGCTATGTATTTTTATTTTTGCCCATTTGTTCCAGGGAGTCGCATTTGACCTCTATACACCTTCTGTCAGACGCAAAAGGTTTTCCCTCGTGGTTTTCTCTCATTAACCTAGAAGTCTGCAGGGTTTTTCGTGTTTTTTGGTTATTACTGATAAGGGATTTTTTGCCCCTGCCCTAATACATGACCGGAAAATGTTTCGCACAGAATTATAGTCATTTAAGATATTATGATGATTTTGTTAATAATGATAAAGGCTAAATCCCTACAAGTATGCAAGTTTTAACGTTTCGTTTAGGTATATAAGCCGTAATATTTTAGTGCTTATATTGGATACATTTAGTTTTGCTGAAACAGGACCAATACAGCCTCTCATATAATTTTAGTACAATAGCCGCTTGCTAGCGCTTGTGTTTCAAACGTTCACATTTATAATTGACTTTAAAACAATTGTATCAGAGAATGGCATAAAAATTTAATCATTCATGGTCGGGTTTTAAAGCAAAGTTCATACAATGAAAATGCTGGTTTGAATATTCATTGCTAACAATATACGAGAAGCACTTAGCATAGGACAACATTAAAACAGTATTTTCTTTGCAAATTAAATTCATAGAGCTTTTTCAGTCATTTTCGTTAATACTCTAAGAGCGCTTTAAAGGTACTTACGCAAAATTTTCCAACACACTAATTTAAACTAATTCTTTCAGCATTTCGGACCGGAGCACTTAGTGGTTCTTAGAAAGTGGTCCTTGAGCTAGTCGCCCTTGACCGTCAATAATGGTGCTCCTGCTCTTAAAGCTTTTTGCTCAAAATGTACCCCTAGACAGATGGTTATCTTGTAGAAAGCGTTCTGCTGCTTATGCTATTAGAATACAAACGACCATTAAGAAAGGAAAGAAATTATGATATCTACTTGCTTATTCACTGTATTTTGTTAATATGACATTCGATTATCTAAGCCATTTGATACATGACACATAGATTATAAAGACATATTAGAATACTATTTACTGTTTTCTGTTAGTGTTCCTGTTTTTTTAGTTCGGTAGGGTTGGTAACACTAATTTAATCTTTTTAATTAATATTACACGGAACTAGGGATTTTTGCATGAGAAATTCCTCCATCCAATTATCAAAATTAGACGAAGACATCAAAGAACAAGAAAAAATTGTGTGATCTAATTTTCCCGTTAATGTCGGCGCAAAATTTCCTGTTTAAGTCAATTTTAAATATGCCAACATAATCTTTAAGCCTCATAAACTGGGATATTGTTTACTACAGGCTTTTAGTATTTAGACACGCTCAATAGAGCCAGACTCGCTTTTCATCGCCCGACCTAAAATGTGTAATAATTTTTCGGGAACCTTTTTGCTTGCTAAATTGTTTGGATCAATACTAGTTGTAGGTTCTTTGAATGACACGGGTCGTTAATAAACCCTTCAATATGAGAGAAAGAAGAGAAAAGTCAATAGAAAATTAGTGTTCTCTTGAACTGTCGCAAAAAAACGTTCATAAATTCTGAAAAAGACACAAGAATCAGCATAAATTCAGGGTCTCGTCTGGTGCTGGCTTACGATATGGCGTCGGGCTACGATTTACTCGTCCCTATGAAGGTCACACGTGGGTTGTATGTCAATTGTCTCGGAGCCATGTGTCGTTAACCCTCGGCTTGTGCCTGAAAAGTTCGGATTTTCAGCTGTAAAATATTCAACGTCTACTGTCGCAGAAAAGTAACGAGACCTCCAAGATGTTATGGCAAGATTTGATTGTTTATTCTCTTGGTAATATTTGAGCTGCGTCGGTTATTTTCTTAAGAAGCTTTTGTGAGTAAAAGTTGCAAATTTTAGGTTTTTCACTGTGACAGCTTTTGGTTGGTACTCGCCATGTTAATTAATATTTATATGTTTGTTCTCTTTGTTACTTCGTCGCAATGTTTAACATTTAGCATTATCTTATTCGTGCGTTAGAATTCTTTGTATCTGCAACACGCTAACTTGTATTTAGCGGCACCAGATTTATTTCTGTTATCTTTGAACGGTTAATGGGGCGCACACCTGTATTATTCGCTTAGACCATTAGAGTTTCTCTAAAATTGCACATTTCTTTAGTAAAAGCTAACCTATCAGTCCCTCCCTGAATTTAGTTCGAAAGAAAATAACCACGAGTTCAACGCCACAAAAGGAATTGAGATCCAAGAAATCTACGCGAGATTGCTTACTGAATAATATAAATCTAAAATATATAAACTTTCACGAATATTTCGTGCTAAAACGTCTCTAAAATGAAGTTTGTAAGTTTACTACACGTAAAAGTTTTCTAGATGTGAGAGTCCCAGCTGACTACTGAGTGCATTTCATTGCAGTCCGTCGACCTCTGGAACATCTAGAATATTCTAGAGCTCATTATTCTGCCGTGGTTACTTAGCTTCGTCATGCATTTAATTTGAAAACTGTTTCTCTTAATGGAAATTGTATGCTCCATTTGTTTCACGTTGCGGTACTTGTTCAATTAGTGTTGGAGACAAATCGACTCGGACGAAAATTATACATTTTGAAACGTTTCATATTAAGACCTCAGAGCAGATGCGAATTCTTTCCATACAATTACCATCTGATATATCTCAATGCTTCGTTACTATACCATTGACATTGACTTCAGTGGGTGACTCTTATCAGTACATGGAAGAATATTCAACATCGATTATTGCAATGAAGCCATGCCAATACTGTTGTAAAGGTACACTACCGTCTTCAGTTACGTTTCGTTGAATCCTCAAACTACATAACTCTTACCTTGCTACGTTTTTCTACCTACTACTCGACATATTTCTTCATTAGTTTAGCGTCCACTGCCTTTTTCTTTTAATCAAGTAATGAACACTTGGTTTTGTCTTCCAAATGTAATACCAAATCCTTCGCTTAGTAAAGCGTGGATATTGGAGAAAAGTGAATAATGATCATCGATTGTCCCCAGATGTATTCGAGTAGAAACATCGAGTCATCCATCATTTCAGCACAGACTTTAATATTATGAGTTTTTGTAAAGTCAAAGTCAAAGTCAAAACATTTATTTCAAATAGGCACAAGAATGGCACTTTTGAACGTCAAAATGAACAAGAAATAGAACTGATTCTAGTCGCCCCTCGTAACTCGCCTGTAAATAATTTTTTAATAATAATTTTGTATTTTACTGTGTGGCGTAGAATGATTTAAAAGGCTTTATTATTATTTGGTTTAAGCCTTATGAAAATATATCGTCACGTTTCTTGACAGTCGTTTTCATCGGCGTTTAGTAGATAAGAGTTATTTTCATTCAAAGATCAGTCTATTGATATGTGATTCCATATTGCTAAAATGTTCAGTTGAATATGTATCAATTATAAATTACTTCAATAACAACTCCTTGACAACTATTCAAAGGTAAATATTAATTATCACTATTAAGACGTACTAGCATTGTAATTATTTATTTAAACGTACAAATTCTGTCAAAACAAATAGTCTTATGTACTTAAACATGACGACAATATAATGTCGTCTGTATAAACGACAGGCTTAAACAATAGACAGTAGAACGATGGAACTGGTCGTCACAATATCACTAAAGAGTTTAGCACCAGCACGTGTCCACGTGAGTCATTTACATATTTTTTATTTCTGGTTTTTACGAGATAGTCTAGATTTGAGATTGTGGCTAAGACTCAAATGTGATAATAGCCGAAACACGTGTTTATTCACGTGAATAAAAATTGTCTAACTCATATCTGCGACTCGTTGTGAAATCGTTGCGTTTTGTAGATAAGAGAAAAATTGCGACGCTCAATAAAAATGGAATTGCGGCAGCATTGCGGTTGACAATAAAGTACCAAAAAATGTGTAAAAGCCACAAACCAGTTATTGAGGCTTTCATGTAGTACCAAATAACCATTCCAGCTTTTACTCTTCGTGTAATATGTTCATGTGGGATAACCACGGCAATACACTATTATTGGGCATTGTTACTTGGTTCCGAAATTCCGAATTTGGTCCAAAGATGACTGAAAGCTCCCCGGGAAGGGATCCTTAGTATATGCATCCGTTTTTAAAGAGGTTGACACTAGAATCTTTTTCAAACTGATCTGGAGCTAGATGATAAACATGAACCTCTTATATCCAAGTATCGGAAGGCGAGCTGAAATAAGTGGCTAGTGGTTTTTTCACAAAGTGGTGAAACTACTATTTTGATGTTTGCCCCAAACTCCAATTTTTTTTTTAAAGGCTGGGAAATCATCCAATGACTGCTCCCGCTCTGGGTGGAGCGGAAGGGAGTGTCAGACTCTTACTGACTAAAACCCATCCATGTTCCTTCCGTAGCCCTTTATGTTCCGGGGTAGCGGTAACCCTTTCGGACAATCCCGCTTACCCGGCAGGCTTGGCCCTGAGGGGCCCCTTCATATGCTGACATCTCTTTGAGGCGCGCGTGGAACATATACGCGCCACCCCAAACTCCCTTGTAAGAAAGAAAAAAGGTTCATTTCTGATAAATATTCTCTAGCAAAAACTAATTAGATGCCAATCAGGTTTACGCGTGACCTACAGACCAATTATGAATGTTTCAAGGCTTTTTCGTCTAAAAGATTTCCGGATAAAACCAATTTTATCGACAAATTATTTACCTTAAGTACAGAGGCCAGCACATCAAGTTACCACAATCTGTCAAATTTCTTTGATAGTATTTCAACTTTATTGCAAAGACATAAGGTTCATTTTTAATTGAGAAAATGTGACAGTTAGGGATAGCTTGATGTGCTGGCGTCTGTACCTTTTATTTATATCAAACCTAATCATCGATAAAAGTGTCATTTCATATCGTAAATAGTTTTATCGACAAGTACTGATATCGTAATAAGCTCTTCACTTTAAACTGTCATATTGTGTGTACATAGACCCTCATTGTGATAATAAGGATCCTTCGCCCTCCTCCAACCCTTATGAAAACTGAAACAGAGAGACAAGAAGAAATATAGATAATTACCTAGTTCATAGTAATTACATTGTAACTAAATAAGAGATAGTTGGTTACTCGTAATTATCTTAACGAGTCCATGCTACTGCGTGTTCCGTTACATAAAGTTACAACAAATACCACGTGGAGTATGAGATTCCTAGAATAACAAGATAACGAATTATGTTTATCTTTTTAATAATTCTCAGTAACTGTATATCTTCAGTGAAAACGAATAATTATACTGACTGCAAAATTGAATGTTTGACGATGATTTTATGACTCGGATTTATATCCAAATTAATTCACAAAAGAATCTGACGAAAAGCGTTTCTTGCATATCTTTCAATCTCTGGTTTCTAACAGTCTTCAATTTACTTTAGTGAAATACATCCAATCGGTTGTAATGTTTATCCAATCAATAGGGCACTGTTCTGTTCGTCACCACATTCACTATCATTCGAGTGTCCGCCAACATGTCGACGATTCGCTTCATTCTCTTTTAATACTTTGTTATTAGAGGTCCCAATTTCTAGTCTCTTCTGCCACGTTATCTCCGTTGACGACATTTATCTTGCTGATGTGTGCCGGGTACAGACCTTTTGATATATCACTGTCAGTTTCGTCGCAACAATTAATAGGTTAAGTTGTGTCCATGATTTAATTTAATTTATCTTTATTCTTAATGTTTGCACTCCGTCGGAATTGAACATTACAAAGTGAGATTTAAGTGTTGTGTCCGTTACATTGTGCAGTGGAGATCCAAATTTCAATCCAAATGTTATATGTCTGAAACCGCTCGCTATCAATTCCGTCCCGAAATAGACATCGCACCAGTTTTCACTTTTAACCTCGGCCCTTGTATAACTGTCCAATTTCGCAAGCATCGAAGATCTTGAATCCGCGAATTCGATTTGGCCTGTTTGATGACCTCTGCGGTCATGTAACTCTGCGGTGGATCAGTGATAAATACGTAATTTAGTGTCGTATTGACCGAGGACGCCTCAATAGATAATCTTTTATCTGACTATTAAATAATGAGTGGCCGGGAGCGCGCGTACTGGCGACCACTTCGCAAGTACGCCCGCGCTAGTGCGGAGACGGACGCTCGTCGAGCGGTTACATATCTCATTTGACACCAAATAAGTCTTGGACCCATACAGTGACAAACATAAGACAGTGAACTCGTTAACTAACATAACTCTGAGTCGCCAAAGAGTCGCCAAAAATATCGTGTTTATGGACCAATTGTGATTAAGACTAAATGTGCAAATTCAACTATCAGATAATAATTGTGTGAGAAATGTGGTTGTATTCGTTGAAAATACCGGGATTTGGCAAGCACGCTTTATACGAAGAGAGTGCCAAAATGTCGGCGCAAACAGAGGTGCGTGTTGTTGTTATTTACTTTGTTGTTTTGTTTTCAGTTAGTATTTATGGTTCGATGTTTCTATTATCTCGTAAATTTCACAATCCAAAGTGACAACCAACTCTTCAATACCAATGACCGTTCCTTCAAGGGTCGTTTTATATTCTTCAGCGACGATCCCATTAATGGCGTATCCCACAATAAAAAGATTTTAAATAGACTACACATTTTAGTTCGTTGTTTACTGTTTCATGTGCAACCGTCTCTTACGGACCAAAAACTTGATCTAGAAACAATCGAGTGTGTATAAAGAACGTGACTATCAAGCTGTTGGCATTCTTCGCGAGTACTTTGTTTCCGATGGCGACAGTTAGTGGTATCGGGCAGGTGTTACCATGCTCTCTTGCAACAGTGTCGTCTTTCTTAGCTTGTTGCTTGCAAAACATGTTGATATACATTTTAAGACTCAGTTTTGGCAAATGTTCAGTTTTATAAGAGACACTTGCTCATTAGGTTTGGTGATTGTAATAATCAAATATTACGAAAACATACCCAAAAAGACCTTTGCGTAAATTCTGTCTTTTATGGTAAATAAAACGCGGTGACCGTTGCTCGCACTTCGGGTTTACTGTCGTTTTTACGCAAACGATTGCTGCTGTAATCAAGGAAATTAATTTACTTTTGCTTGTGTTTAATTACTACGCATTTTACGATTTCATTGTAATCTCTCTTTTATGCGTACTCATTGAGGAAAATCGATCAATATTATATATAATTGTATTATTATTTGATTAAATTATAAAGGAGATTGTTCTAGACCGCCCTATAACCAACAAACATTTGACGTGTACGTTAATTTTAATTATATTTTAATATGCTTTTTAAAAATAATAAATTCAAGCGGACACTGTTTAATTCTTAATAGGTTTTTTATGGTGACCTCATTGATTTTATTACCAACTGAACTCGCCATCTTTCAAGGAATTGTCAATGTGAATGTCACAAAAGATTTGACAGTGTCGCTCTCGCTCATATTATATAAATATCGATATCGACGACGATGTCCATATTATCTAGTGATAAATAATGGATGTTCGATATTTATCACTTCCAAAACATTGAAAATGTGCAACATAAAAGTTTTTCATGCATATTTTTTTTATGGAATTAGTTCCGTGAACATTTTAATGGAACTTATGATGAATATGGCCTAGCACGATTATGATGAAAATATAATGAACAAAACAAACTCACAAAATGTACTTACTAGTCGAATGAGGGATTTTCTCACAAGTGAGATAATATTAGTTCAAAAGAGGCGTTTGTAAAAAATACGTCACTGTCTCAGGTTTTTGACATCAAATAAGCTTTCTCTTATTTAGGGATCTTATTTTTGTTATCAGTAGCCAGTAAAACAAAGACGTATTTTTTACCCACGCCATCTATTGAACTATGTTTTTTCACTTGTCAGAAAATCTCTCATATAACGATTGAAATGTCATTTACGACGCAACTCTAGTGAATTGTTCTCATAACCATTTCACGACTTCAATAGCCATATTTTTACTTTTTAAGTACTTAAACTCTATTTTTAAATGTCGCAAACTAAAACGTTACACATTGTTCGTTGGGAACAAAATATTTTATTTTAGCATTAATTTAATTGGAGTAGAATCATAGCAACAACGTGTTTATGTTTGAAACGGAACAAATTAATTTACATTTGACATATTGATCTGTCATTTTGGTCTACTAAATTAAAACCACAGTTTAAATAGGTGGTCATTGATAATCGATATACAATGATTGATCTTCAAGAGAGCATCTCTACGTTACTACGTCAGTCGGTGCCTGTGACTGTGTTGTGTTGTTGTGAATAACTACCTATTTGGCGATTTCTTTTGGCGTTTTTGATTTTGTTTCTGTTTAACGGACTACAATTTGGATTGCTTTCAACGTGACCTGGCTTCGAATAACTGATTCAGTGATCTGCTTAAACGACACCTTAGCATTTTGACAACGGATAACGGACTTCGCTTAAAGTAAACTTCAACCAATAAATAATAACTGTAGGTACCTAAAAGGCATATTACGGTATATTTACGGTAATATTTTACTGTATTTGAAGTTTAATGCTTTGTAGAAAACAGAAATAGCGATTTTAGAAGGAATTACTTAAGTTTTCTTTTATTAAAAGTAACCTCAAAATCTGTTCCTTTTCTTTAAATAAATCTTTTCTCTAAAGTGTCCGTCAAGAAACTTTGTTCTTATGGGCTATTATGGGCAGTTTACAAATAGAAAATGATTTTTTCTATGCTGTTGGCTCCAGGGCGAACAATGTATGGGCGTAGAACAATCTCCTTTATCACACAATGTTGTAATGTATTTTAACCGCAAATATATGTGAAGTTAATCAATAATGTAGTGGTTTTGCCTTGGTTGTTGCTATTATTATACTTATGATTTTTTTCTGGAAAAAGGTTAGCCAAACTGTGATAGCCGCCTTAAAATAGTTCTTCTTTGATAGCGATTGGTATTTATCAACCTCCTTTACGTTAGTTTTATCACAGTTAATTACATTGTTTAATATATTAGCTGCCCTCTTTAAACTGAGCGATATTTAAAAGCTGATAGCAGTTAGTTCCTGAACGGTTATTTTGGTTTGTCTGATTGTGCCAAAAATATTAGCTACCTAGCAATTTTCAAAATTAGAATGAACATAATAAATATGCTTGTCGATAAAAGTAGGTAGCTAATTAAAGTTTGCTTGGAAACTATGTAACTGTAGACCTGTACGTCTTGTGATGTTTGCTATTACGAATAAATTATTACCACATAATATGTATTAATTATAGTATCTAAATAATTAAATACCTCCCAATCATCCGGCTATCTTGTCAAAACATTAATACCTTCTAAGGTGTCGTGGGCTAAACTTCTATTTACATCTCCAATGTACGCTAGACTAGTATCAAACTTTCGGCATACGTATGCGTATGCGTATTAATTTTGGTGATGATAATATTGGGCGAAACTCTCTCGATTTGGCTTGGTTAATTATCATTGTTCTATAGACAAACTGATGCACGTGTAAACACTAACAATTTTAATGGCCAGCCAGTAATTTATTAACAATAGGTTAAATACACAAATCCTAAATACAATATACTACCTAAAACTAAAAAGAATATATTATGTACAAGTGTATAAAACTAATAACTAACTAAAATATCGCCGTCGGTTAAGTACCTAGCAAAGAGACTGGTGGCATTATCATGTTGTATGGCAATGCTCAGCCTCTGGCCAACGTTAAAGCCAGCCCTTGGGTCACGGGAAGTGTCAAATATAATGTGTATAGGTTATTAAGTACATGAAACGGAGAAGGTATCTGCGTAATGATCAGGTACCTAGGTACATGATTCTATTTCCCAACTCCAAAGTAGAAACCAATTAAAGAGTTTGTTTATTGGAAAGCACTCCTACACGGTCAAAACTTTTGTTGGGTACCCAAAAACCTCTATGGAAAAGTTTTGACAAGAACTCTTTCTCGTTAGTCATTTTCCACGGAGAATTGTATAAAGACAACATTAATGAGAAGGTTCAAGAACGCAAGGATTGTGTAGTGCTTCGAAATAAGTGTGAGATAGGGAAACAGGCAATCATCATTTGTTCTCTGTAGTTCACCATAAACCGGGCAGTTGGACAATGTGCTCCAATGTTTCCGGCACTAATGATTTCTTCCCCTTCGTGGAACAGTTCCGGGTAACTACTGTAATGGCTTTTGAATATCTATACTTATATGATTGTTTTGGTTAGTATTGTTTTAATTCCAGGTCTGAATAACTGAAAAGAAACTTCTTCTTTTCGTGTGGTTAGTGACTAACCTGGTGTCAGAGTTTTTATGCTGCCCATGGGCCTCTGAATTAGCTTCACATGCTGTTGAGAAATATCCCTCAGACATGCTGGTTTCCTCACGATGTTTTCCTTCACCGATTTTTAGCAAGTGATCATTATACAATACGCACATGAATCCGTATAATCAGAGGTGCGTGCCTTGGGTTCGAACTCAAGACCTATGACTTGGCAGTCCTACGGTCACACCACTAGGCTATCACTGCTGTAACTGAAACTGTAAAAGAAACTGAATTCCTGTCTAAATATCCCATTGACTAATGACAATTTTGCGTTATGCGATCGGACTCTCAAATAAAGCCTTTTGTTAACGCTCTGTATTTGACAAATTACCATAGCGAGCGGTACACATGCTAATGCCTTCCGTCACCTCAGCCATTCATTCAACTTGGCCATCGAACCGCAACACATGACGGTGCTAGTACACGATAACCTATCAGCATGACCCTCGACTCGAGATTGTGAATTTTTATTACTTGAGTACCACTTTATGAATATCGGTTATCAAGCAATTTAAGTTTTTTCTCAACTATGATAATTAATAAGTGACTACTGACGTGTATGTGAACTACATATTGTGTCGAGAATAGGAATGTTTAAATTAATAAAACAATGGACGATATAAACATGGTCTGGTAGAAACATTGCATGAGAACACGTTATGAAATATCGGTTTTTTAACAATATCTAACGCAGATGCTAATCTTAGGAATGCAATAACTGGTGTCGAAACATATCGTTTGTTTTAAATGAATATTACGATTCTTGACTAAGTTGGAGAAAAGCCTTCGTTACTATTATGTAACACATTCGTAGATCCCGACCAATCTGGCGCGGTGCCAAGCCAGCCCAAGTTTTTCATGCCGTAGGATATGACCTTTATTTCTTCCCTTTTACGCACACTATTGTTCGGGGGTTAATGATTCTGAAATGTTAATGTCTACACTAAATCAAGTGAGCTGAGACCTGTGCCTCTTTTTTCGTTAATCTGTTACTATTACTGTTTTGGGCTCCATTTTCTTAAATAGATGTATGTCCGATGGCTTTTTCATGCAAATGAAGAATATGAATTGGTTTCCATGTCAAAGAACCGATAATCGTCTTAACAATAAATGTTTTGACTTTGACAGAAGTACAGTAAGGACCGGTTTCTCAAGATTCATTAATTTTTGCTTTGAGATATAAAGCAAAACAATTATTTTATAAAAGCTTTCATGAGTTCTTCAAACTTAAAGAATATATCAAGTCATAGCATCATAACCACATTAACCACCCATATTGTAAAAGTAGTTGATCTAATAAAGTCTAAGTTAATTTCCGACGTCTTCAATCTTTTAGTGGACGTGACGTGTCGATCGATCATCTGCCAGACGAGAGGAAACGTTCAATTTGCTGCCGTGTATTTTGCTCGACTATTAAGACCTTTTTATCCTTATGTGAACACATGAATTAAGCTTAAAGAATGGTTTATTTTAATAAAATATATTGTCCACTGGGCACAGCTGACTGAAAGACAAAAAACATCTTATGGTTTTGGTCTTTCCATTTTTACCGCTTATGGCGGATAATATGCATTACAAAAAATCATCAAAAACTATTTGGAGATTTGCTCAAATTTGCGCAATGTCGATTCCCGCGTCCTAATGTCTGTATGTATGCTTAGATCTTTAAAACTACGCAACGGATTTTGATGCGATTTTTTTTAATACACAGAGTGATTTAAGAAGAAGGTTTATGTGTATAATTTGTCGACATTAATATGCGGGCGAAGCCGCGGGCGGAAGCTAGTTATTTATAAACGGTGCTGAAACATGCAATATAATGATTAGCGACTGCTTAAACATACATTACCCAAAACCCCCATGAAGAAACCCCATGGTCTTAAAGGAAGAACCACTCTTCACTCAGAATAACTTCAGACAATTGCCTATATACATGTCTAGTAGATTGGATTGCCTCTCTAACGCCGGCGCTGCGGTTATCCTGATTGTTTTACGGATCGTTATCAATTGAGCCCCCGCGTGACAGGATGCCGGTTGTCACTCAATTGTAGTACTCCTGACTAACCTAACTACCTGCTGATTTATAGAAGAGCAGGAGCTTCAAGTGTTCCGCGTTATCATGACTAAGTGGGAGCGAAATCAGGAACAGAAAAAATCTGAATGTAAAAACGAATGACCTATTTCAATAAACTCATGAAAAGTATATCGAAGATAAAAAAAGTAATTATTTAGATGTTACAATTGAATTGGATTTTCTCATTTCAATTACAATAAGAAACTCAGTTTGTCCGTTCGGTGTATTGTTATGGCTTCTTCGGGTGCTTTTCCACTGGCGACCTTCAGCGAATTGTTGGCACGAGTAGAGCTAAGTTTAACGATGATACTTCATCATGAATACTGAAACAAATAATGATAGACGATGTAAGCACGAATAGAAAATGTATAAGAGAAAAATCCTGACGAGCATGCCTTGTAAAAGGATGTCGTTAGTATGGTACCCAGATTCGCTGTCTGAAAACTACATTACAGCGCCGATTTCAAATATTTCCTTTTTATTCATTGCCTACCATAGTTCCGTTTTGTTTCTAACTCCCGAACAGAACCCGTTCGTAACTTTTATTGTTGCTGGATAGTTTTCTGTCTCTGCTGGCGCCTGCATTGTATTCTGAACTTTAAACAATACCGATTCATACAGTTCGGGGATTTCCTCCACTGTTTACATACAACTCATGTACGTACGAGGTTTCTGTTAAACGTTCCCCTGAAGTTTATTAGTGCTTATTGGAATTAATATACCATAATATGTAATTATTTAAGAGCCTTTGCTGATTTTAATGACATTTAGAGTGGTTTATAGTGAAGTATTTATTTTCTGCGTTATTGTAAGTAGCAGACGAACTGGTAACGCGCAACTGATATTTTAAATTATGTATGATCAGTAAATTCTGTGATGGTCTCAAAGGAGTTCACAAGCCATGCAAGGTGGAATGCTGAAATGAAAGAATGAGATTGAATAGAATTTTAGTCAAGGAAAGATACAATAAAATAAATAATTATTTACAAAAGTAAGTACATTGATAGAAGGAAGCGAAAAAGTTCCAAGAACTCGAGGGTATGGCTTTGATCACATCATTCTTGTGTAGTGTACTTTAAATGTAACAACGGAAATAATGTGAATAACATTGTAATTATAATCATTGATGATTGTCAGATCTATAACTCTTTCCTGCGCTTTAGCTACAATGTTTATTTCCACTTTGAAGTTGGTTTTTTTCCAACAATATTCCCAAAAAAATAGCAATCTTACTCCCACCTTTCCAACCCGATACTGGTGTTGCCAAACATTCGTATTATTTATAGTATTTGACGTAAACTGTGTCTGGAAGATGGCCAGTCGGTCTGTCATGTGTCTCGCGCCATGTGTTCGGAATTAGCACCTTTTAATGCGAGATTTCTGAAAACACGTGAGAATTTCGTGCTGATTGTTTAGAATTGGACCGTTCGTTTTGGTTTCTTTTAGCACTGCATGTGTCCACACGACCGAAGTAATTGGTAAAGCTAAGCCAGAGGCCCATGGGCAGCATAAAAACTCTAACACCAGGTTAGTCACTAACCACACGAAAAAGAAAGATAGGTAAAAATATAAAATTCACGAATATTGTCAACTTCACAAAAACCAAATAAATCTACTGAAATAAATAACACTGCTGTTACATACGTGCATACCTACCTACATTTAAACACATCATCAAGGAAGTTCAATATTTGTATACTAAAATAAAAATTATTACTTCAACGACCTCCAGACCAAGGTCTAGAGCAAAGAGTTCTAGACGCATCTACGAAGGGAGCGCGATATACGCTGCGGCATAATCAAACCTCATAACCTAGCATAATATATAACGTAGTTTTTTTTTTGTTGTGAAGCGCTGTCAGCTTTTTTTAATTTGGCCTATGGCCTGGCATTTATTTACTTAATGAAAATCACTCGAATGAATGATGATATACAGATGTTGTCTGTTCATCCCAATATTAGAATTCACGAAGACTGTCTTATATGTAACTAATAAATAATTAACTATAACTAAGAAACTAAACTAACAAATAATAGAACTAGCTCTTGCTAGCAAATTCGCTAGCGAAAACGATACCTACGTTTTTACGTGCGCCAAATTTCATCTAATTCCGTTGAGCGGTTTTAGCGTGACAGCGTTACAAACAAACATAAAAATAAAATCTTTTTGCTTTATTATTTTATTTTGGATAAAGCCTAATGAGACGAAACCACGAAACATAATATGTTGTCTAAACAAACAAACTCATTAAGATAAGTAAAATCAACAACAATTTCTTCTAATCACTTTCGAATGGATTCATCCTACCCACGACTAGATTGCTAATTTAGTCGTAATTAGTCCCATTATGCTAATGCTTACTTAATGGTAACTCAAGTCAATTTATTCAACTATCCTCAGAAATGGAGTTGTAAATACGAATGTTTTAATTGCAGACAATTGTTTTAAGAAGTTCTTTAACCTTTGGAGCTTTAAACATAAGTATGTCTTAGGCTTGATTGCTTAATTAATAATTATATTAAATTGTGATAGAAAGAGAAGGCAAATTTCCTCTAAGGACTGCCGTTAGGCTTGTGTATTAATTTTTTTGTATGAAACCATAAATTGTCTGTAAAAAAGGGTTGATGTCGTACATTCAAAATCAATTTAAAAAAAATCAAATTTATTTTTACTTAAAGACGCAAACGTGTGCAAAATACGCGCATTGACGTATTACTTAAGGATTCCACAAAAAGGATAATTATTTTAGGGTTTATTATTCATGAATTCAGTTAGCAATAAAGCTAGTTACAGCCTAGATAGATATTATATTGACTATCCATTTCACTTGCGTTGTATGGCGGCATTGCCAGTCTCTTGGGTAGGTACAGTCGCCGGCACATTGAGTTACTACAATCTGTCAAATTTTCTCAATCGCTTTTGAACGTAACAGTCAAGGTTTAAAATTAATTGGGGAAATTTGAAAGTTGGGATAATTTAACGCGCTGGCTACCGTACATTACCAGTTGACAGTAGTGCAGAGGGATTTTTGGACGCCATATTTTAGTAAGTTTATAGTTTATTTTTATCGTTTGTGCTCACTAGTTCCTTTAGCGGTTCCTTTGAAGGAACTACTGAGAATTTTTGGTATCAGTAGTTCCTTCGCAAAAGCTAGCGGAACTACCGAGACTAGATAGTTCCTTTAACAGTTCCTTGGAAGGAAACAATCAAATGTAATGATTTTTATAATGTACATAATATTAATAAACATTTTTAAGTATAAGATTGTATATTACAACTTCTCAAGTAAAGTTAGTAAAATTTCTCTTAAAAACTGGGGAAATGAAGCAAGTTGCGTAGCTACGCAACATTCCCTCGGCCAGGAAGCATTAAATATTTAGAGGGCAAGTCAGACTTCAAACCCATTACTACATTAGGTTCTACTGCATGTATTTTTCATGCTCGTAAAGTTTTAATGTCTTATTGCTCCAGCTTTGGAAAGAAATGTAAAGTTAATGTTGGGTCTTTGGAAACCAAATATATTGTTTGTTTTTATTTTATAATTATATTTTTTGAGTTATTAGATTTTGTGCCGAACTGTGCCTTGAAGTCAATTTATTGTGATGATTAGTTTTTTTTAATTAAAAATGAAAAACGTCCTTGATTTGGGACCTAATTATAAATAGCGAAAGGCAGGTGTACTTTGGTACACCTCTGCTTACCTTATAGGGATAAAAGTTGTGATGTTATATTTTTTCGTTCTCCGTAAATATTTGTCATATCAGCAAGTTTTTCATTCAGGGACAAAGTGGTTATGCTAACGCCAGTTTACAAAACAATACTATACAACACCTATATCTTCCACTAGATAAGCCGTCACACTATGTGTAATCGTTCTGTTATTTTGATGTGCACTCTCTCGTGACAGCACTCACGGTCACCAAACGCGACATAACAACGTGCTAGGCCCCAACTTCAAAGTGATTTGTCTGCTGTTTATTTATTTTTTGGCATAGTTCGTACCTAGATTTCGTTTTATGATCTACTTTTACCCGCGACTTAGTTCGGTTATATCGCAATTTTTGAGACAAAAAGTATATGTATGTACTTCCTCGGGATGCATTCATCTCTGCCAAACTTTATCGAAATCCATCCAGTAGTTTAGGCGTGAAAATGTAACATACAGACAGACAGAGTTACTTTATGCTCGAAGTAAGTATTTTCGAGAAATTAATACTTACAGGTCTTAAAGATAGCCGTGCAGTAAGTAAATGGCTAGTTGGCAATGGCCCGGCCATATTAGCCGTATGGATGATTTCCTGTCAAGAAAACTTCAACCTAAACGTTTTATGTAGTGAACATCGCACAGCTCTCTGAGTCTCTTAGGCGGAGCGGAGTTTGGAGGGTTTAGGAAGGCTTAAGAAGAGCTTATTCACGTGGAATTAAAATAACCTTAATCTATTAGTCGGTTGAAGACTGATAGTCATGCTGAGTGACGAAGCACGTACTGCAAAATTTAGTTTGACAGTTTATTTCGTTCTCAATGTCTGCAAAATAAAAGTTTCAGTGTAAAAACATCTCTCAATTTAATTTGAAAAGTAAATGTGTTCAGTGATGTGCTCACCCTCGCTCTATTAAACCCTTTGCCTTTCAGTGGAGCTGGAATATTGTTTTGTTTCAGTGAAAAACAAAATTCTCATACATTCCACCGGACAACGCACAATAAATTGTTCACTTTTAGAACTGAAGTTGTTACAGCGAATAACCACAAAAGTTGTATTGTAATGTAAACAAGTTTTTCGGTGACGGTTTGTTGTAAACCCCTTTGTTATAAATCAACTGTGCTAAAATAAAACGTGAAAAAAGTTGTTACTCACATTCTCTCCTACACTGCAAAGCATTCTTATAATCCTAAAAGTGCAGCTTCGTTTGTTTAGAAAACATAATTTATGACGCGGCAGGCTCGGTCTTCTTCGGTTCGGTTTAATCTCATCTTAATAACAACACCCTGTGTACACGCGTTTTGAACATGCAGGCTAATCATAGAAATAGGCTAATGCAGGCTGGCGGTGCAGGTGACCCTGTTCCGAAACAGGTCACTCCACACATGGTGCAATGCGGTCGTGGAACAGGACATACTCCGCAGATTTACTACAGACACGCCTAGATATGAAAATCCTATAAAATATTTCAATACGCTGCCAAAAATAGAGCCAAGGCGCTTCTGGGAATGTTCTAAGAGTACTCCCGGATTTACCGATGAAACTATTATCCAAGAAGTTCGTCACTCAAAAAATCCCTTGAAATAAGGTTTTTAAGACCCGCCCGTTGATGTCGACAGGAAAAAATTACGTTAACCATTCAAATAACAAACTCTTGGAAATGTTATTTATTAAACAAACGTTGCCTAACTTTTGGAGTTTTAAACAGAGCGTCGATCGACTGCCATAGAGTTATAATAAAGCTGTCAGACCCATCATATCTTTACCTGGACATGTCACAAAAACTCCTCACGTGCCAGAAAAACGTGAAGTGGGTCCTTCAAAGCAAAAACCAAGCCTGCTGTCAGTGAGATTACAAAGTAATAGGCTCGGGAGCCGCAGGTACCAGGATTTTGCTCTGTGACGAAGGATTACTGCGAAGTTGACGGACTAATTAGTTAATTAGCATCACATAACGAACCTCGGCATTCGTTTATTTGCCCTTCCATTTAGTACCGTCCTTCGTTGCGCGTCACACGATGTACTAGCTGATAGTAATTCAAAGTTATTTGTTGATACCGAAACTATTTAAGTACCTACACATATATTTATTATACGAAACCTGTTATTGCTCCCAAGTTACAAAGTTCGAAAATTGTAACTTTATTCAACACAAAAGTTTACCTAAACGTCCAAACTTTTGTAATTTTAAAGTGTTTCTGTGGACTTAACTGTAAAACACGAGTGATATTGTGGACCTGGTGGGCGAACCTCAACGGCTCATTCATTGCGAAAAGGCCACAAGTGCTCTTTGTTCTCATAGGTCGTCGGAACAATAGGCAGGTTGATGCCAAAGCCTGAAGTATCCGAGAATTTTTCAACCTTTGGAATTCCCGATGTTAAAAAAAAACATGTTGAAAGTTATTTTTGACAAGGGATCACCTTTTTGTTTTTACTCAGTTTTTTTTCCCTCAAGGGCATTATAGTGTGTTATATAAGGATAGAAAAGGGAACCATAAATCTATACGACCCTTTCTGAGAAATGATCATGTTTCAGTTTGGTGGGCTCACATTTTTACAATATTAAACGTCGTCTGTGAATCTTTACACATCTGCCTAGCCTTTTCCCAACTATGTTAGGGTCGGCTTCCAGTCTAACCGGATACAGCTGAATACCAGTATTTTACATGGAGCTACTGCCTATCTGATTTCCACAATCCAGTAACTGGGCAATACGATACCCCTTTGTAAGAGTGGCTATTATCAGATTTTCGGGCTTCTGACGACCCGTAACGACTGTCAAAGATGCACAAATGACAGCCGCGACCAACGGTTTAACGTACTTTCCGAGGCACGGAGGAGTCTCGGAATGTAAAGATGGTCACCCATCCACGGCCAACCCCGGCAAGCGTGGCTTAACCTGATGGATCGACTTATGCGGCTGTTAGTACTTAGCCACGAGCTCCACTATTATACACTCATACATACATACATAAACTCACGCTTTCTTCCTATAGGGGTAGGTAGAAACTACCACCTGGCTTGTCTTATTATTATAACCAATAAATAATAGCATAGCTTACGTTACCTACTCAATGCCGACCCTGAAGTAAAACAATTAAGGCGAAGTGGCAGAGGTCGACTTAATTAGGATTTGGGACGATATCGCGACGTAGAAAATCTCGGAGTAGACTGAGTGCCTTGTTAATGTGACGCCAATTACGTTCCCAATGTAATTATGTTACGTAATATGTGAGATGTATTAATACAGAATTATAGAGGCCATCTTGTCATCTGCGACTTAGCATGTTTTGACACAGGGGAATGGCGTTGCTGCCCCTAAACAATATATTAATTTTCGAAAACTGCTCCATCTTTGTAAGGGTTTTGCTATGTCGATTGATTTCGTTAAAACTGAAATGAAAAAATCTTTATTTCCCTAACTCAACCTTTTCCTAAAGTAATAAGCTCACGAAAACTATGTAACAGCGCTTGCGCTGATATATTATACCTAATACAATAAACGGCAGTTGAATGTTCCTTATGTTGTCCATGTTCACATCTATAAATACAAAACGCGCTCTCTGCCAGGCCTGCTGGTGCGACCATTGTCCACCAATCAGCGGTGTCTGCAGATCGACGATTTAGCACTTGGAGCATCCGCTGCAGATGAACGAACGTCCATTATACTCAACGACCACACAGATTATACTCGTTTCCTATTTCAGTAGATAGAAAAGAGCCAATTAGAGACGGCTCTGGGAGCTCGGCTTATTCGTATGTTCGTAGGTCAGGTGACAAGTCACTGCTTGGAAATAAATCAAATATCTGTGCACTGGTAGATCGAATATCTTTGTAAAGTGGTAAGATATCAATTGTGTTCTGAGGGCTTGGTGATAGGTGTGTTCTCCCCCTGTGTCTGCATATAGCGCCTACAGTTTAGCAGGGAATAATAATAGAGTAATAAACTTAAAATATATGTTGTGTTGTTTCAGCATGAGGTCACGACGGTGGTGTGGTGTCCGCATGGAAGCCCGGTGGTTTGCTGACCACGCACTGCACACGCTGCGTGCGCAGTTCCGCCGCTCCCTGCCGGAATGGACCGCGCGCGCCTCTCGCCGCCGCCGGACTGCGCGAACCATCGGTCGCTCCAAGGAGGACCCCGCGAAACCATCGATACCGCAGCCCCGCCCGCGGAGGCCTTAAACGAACCAGAGACTCCGCGGCCCGCGCCGCGCGCGTTAGCTTCTATCCCCGAGAGCGAGCCTCTACTCCGCGAGCCGCTCAGTGTCAGTGCTATCAGTGAGAATGTGCTGCGCAAGCACAACGGGCGGCCTCTGCACGTGCAGTTCGACGCGCAGTCGCCGCCCGCGCCCGCCTCGCTGTCGTCCAGCGGCTCCAGCTCGTCGGACGACGAAGATGTCTCCATCGCCGAGGCGCGCCCTCCTGACGGTGGCTGGGGCTGGGTCATCGTGTTCGCCTCCTTCATGGTCAACCTCATCGCCGATGGAATCACCTTCAGTTTCGGTGTCTTCTTCCCACACTTTCTGGAGTATTTCGGCGAGAGCAAAGGCAAGACGGCCTGGATCGCCGGCATCTTCATGGCGATGCCGCTGCTGTCCGGCCCCATCGCCAGCTTCCTTACCGATAGATACGGCTGTCGGCGGATGACGATATTCGGCTCGATCCTAGCCGCCATAGGTTTCGTCATTTCCGCCTTCGTAGATAATATGGAGACATTGTTTTTGACGTTCGGCATAATGGCCGGATTTGGATTAAGTTTGTGTTACGTGGCAGCGGTAGTTATAGTCGCGTATTACTTCGAGAAGAAACGTTCTTTAGCCACCGGAATTTCGGTCTGCGGTAGCGGCATCGGCACATTCGTGTTCGCTCCCCTGACCTATGTATTACTAGATGAATATGGGTGGCGAGGCACCACGTTAATATTAGCTGGGTTATTTCTAAATATGGCAGTATGTGGCCTGTTGTTCAGAGACCTGCCGTGGACGACCACGATGAATGAGGAGAGGGCAAAGGAGAGGAAACGGAAAAGAGAAAAGAAACGGTTACATCGATTGAAACGTTATCAAGCGGCTCAGGCGGCATCGGCGGATAGCGTTTCGGACACTAAAAGTAGTCCCGCGGGCTCGACGAAAGGGAACGAGTCCGCTGGTATAGAGACTGTGACGTCACCGATCGTGCCGCAGTTCAGTTCGTTAGTAGACCTACCGACGTTCATGACGGGTGGCGAGGGGGTGTCGCTTGAGGTGTTCGAGCTGATGTCGAACAGGGGTCGGGCGTACGCGATTCTCGCGCAGAACTATCCCGGAGTCATGTTACCTTCACGGAGCTTTAGTGACAGCGGGCGGCTGCACGAGCAGTCGCCGCCGCGCGCGCTCATGTCGCCGGGCGCGGCCTCGCCGGGCGTGCTGTCGCCCACCGCGCCGCGCGCGCCCGAGCCGAGCTCAGCGCCCATCAACGACAAGGCAGCCCTGTCTCTATGGTTGCGGCGCCAGGCCGCGACAGGCTCCACTAAGAAGCCGCCGGCCTTCCTAAAAGACTTGCGCGTGCACCGCCACTCACTCACATACAGAGGCGCCATGCTGAACATCAACCGGTACCGACTCAGGGCATCTTCTTGTCCCAACATCTTCAGGAATTCTATGACGACCATTGCTAAAGAAAAGGTGAGGACATTACTAAGAATACCATTGTTTTTATTCTTGAATTTTTTTGTATGTCATTATTATCGTTAGGTATTGCTCAAACGCGTACATATGAAGCAATATTCTTGTATTCAGAACAGTTTGCTTCATGAAAATCTAATATTATGCAAGCACCTCGCTCAGATATCCATGTTTAAAATGTGAGAGTCAATAGATTCCAGAACTCAGAGATATTTTGTTATCAAGTCAGGTTCAATAGATTTTTCTCAAAATATAAAATCGCGTTACTTTTGCGTAGACCGCAATATTTATAAAATGTGACCTTATTTCGACTTTTAAATTGAACAGATCAGTTTCGGAAGATCGAGAATTATGACGCCAATATCCCAGTACTAGGCCCAGCAAGTTTAGCGAATAAACCCTACCAGCCCCACAGTATAATATGTTAAATATTACCTTAAATAACGCTACCTTATCACACTCTTCCAGGTCCAATGGTACGCCGGTCTCTGGGACTTCTGGGACCTCGTAGTGGATGTCCTGGATTTCTCTCACTTCTCGAACCCAGCCTTCCTGATCTTCGCAGTCTCCAACTTCCTGCTGTACATGTGGTATGACGTGCCCTATGTGTACATCGCTGACAACGGCATGAGCATGGGCTTCAACGAGTCGCAGTCGAGTATGCTGATCTCGATTATTGGGATACTCAATATGTTTGGCGAGGTGAGTTTGATGTTCTTAATATTTATTCTCTATTTCAGTCAAAGAAGGTCCATAAAACACAGTACATATACGTAAAAAAATAATAACTATAAACTGATAATATTTTAAACAAACAATTTAAAAACTACTGCACTCGTTGTGACGGTGTCGAATTACGCTGTGAGGTGTCGCGTAGCCGGCCGCGGAAATGCCGATACAGCACACCTTTCGGCCGAAACTTTTCCTTGAGGAAGGTCACCAAATGGTGAGTCGGAACGCGCACCACGAACGACTTGAAATTTGTATTATGGCGCGCCTCCAACTTCTCCACCCTGAAGGTCCAGTTGGTCTTCACCCGCATGTACTGTACGATGTCCTCAGCTTACGTAGAGTGGTGCAAACGGGACACGTACAGCTGCATCGTCAGAACAATTTAAGATTAGGTAATGTAATGTGTAATGTTCTTAAATGGGCAATTTTTGTTTCTAGAAAACGAGTACTAGGCTTAGACACAGTTAGTGAATCAAAATTGCAACTTTAGCATGATGGTAAACTAATATAATAACCAGGTTAAATTGTTTGTTTGATACCAAAATCCCATTAATCACTCATAACGATAGATTAAATTTTCTGTGATATTTTTTGAAAAGTTAACCAAATGTGGCCCATTAAAACTAGGCCCATTACTAACTACTGTATCTGTCTCTAGGCATCACAACTATCTCCATAACAAAAGAGAGCTATTACCGGTACCCAGCAATAGGCCTGTCACCTGTCACACTCATATCAGCCCTTATCAGAAACAGGCATAGTTTAACTTGACCCATTTAAATCATACTCCGCTCAGCTGATAACGACGAGACGTACATATCGTTACGCAATCGGTATTTGCATGTGTGGAGATTGTCGTGTAATTGACATAACTTTCCTTAGTTATGTCAATTACTTCCTTCAGGATTGGTAACTTAAAACTGATAGCGATTATTTATTTTTGACCCACTTCAAAAAAAGGGAAGGTTCAATGATCGTCTGTATCTACTTTTGTGAAAATTCATTGATATTTTAGTCTTTGCTTGTATTCAAATTATCAGATATGTAGGTACCACAACTAAAAACACGCTTTAGTATTTATACTAAAGCGTTTTTTTTATAATTAATATAATTATAATTTACAATAAGTTTAAAATAAGAAAAAAAAGTCTTATCGTAATAAAGCGTGGGGTTGCTAGATGTCACTTGTGATTGTAAACCCTTTTTTATCTCTTCATTCACAAATCAACATTCCAGATCCTACTAGGCTGGGTGGGAGACTTCCAGTGGGTGAATGCCAGCATAGTCTACGCTGGTTGCATGGTAGCCTGTGGCATAGTAACACTGATTATGCCTCTACTCGGGACCTACGTCTCTCTCGCCTCAGCGTCGGGCGCCTTCGGAGCCTGCATCGCGGCGAACTACTCGTTAACCAGCATCATTCTGGTGCAGCAGATCACGCTGGAAAAGTTCACGAACGCCTATGGACTGCTGCTGCTGATTCAAGGAGTAGCGAACTTGATTGGACCGCCTTTAGCTGGTTAGTTTTTATTTTTTTTAGCAATTAAGTGCTGTGTTTCGGATTTTCCTTTACTTGTGTTGTGAGACCTTTCTTCCAAATTTTATGATTCCAGGTCACCGGGAATAACCAATGCTTGATATTTATCAGAGGAATAATTCAGAATTATTGACAGACTTTCATTCAAAAGCTGTCAAACAATATGCAAGATATATGATGTTGAAGAAAACAGCGTCTATATCGAGTTCACACAGTTCGATATAAGTTGAACAACTATTGTTGTTCAACAAAGCCTTGGAATACAATTTCATTGAAATTGTGTTCTGACTGCTCTAATCGCAGCAGTTGATCAACAAAAATCAAACCTTATAAACTCACAATACCATAAAACAGAGATTTTTAACAGAATCAGCTGTGTGTAATCTGAAAATCAGTTACGGTCGTTTTAGTGCGTAGATGTGTTTTATTTTTTGCAAAAAGTACAGACAATTTTTGCGTGCTTCTGTAAGGCAACGCCATCTCTTGTCAAATAATTATTTAGTTATTTGTGTGCATTTATAATTATCAATCTGTCATAAAGGAATAGTCACGACAGTCATAATCAGTGCGCACACACACATCACGTTACAATCACGCGCATGGTCACTTATCACAAACATGGCTCCAATTTAACCAAACCCCTTTTCCTTTCCAGGTTGGGTGTACGACGTCACAGGATCCTACGACCTCTCCTTCTACCTGGCGGGAGTGTTCATCGGTGTGTCGGGCTTGGTCTTGTTCGTAACACCGCTCATCCGCTGCGTGAAGTACTGCGCACGGAAACCGCCCCCCGTAGAACAGCTAGACGATAAGCCTAACGGGGAAATAAAGCAGAATGGAAAGCTTATGGTGTAGGGATGATGAGGTGATGGTATCTGTTCTATGGTAAAAATGGCGCGGGCTAGGGGATAGTGGAAGAAAGCTGTTGGTTGGCTAACCTGGCCAAAGGAGACAGTATTTCAAGTAGAATTTTTGTTGTCGGTGTCGCAAAGTGGACACCATAGTTAAATAATTAGCACTGACATTACTGAATTACAGTACGTGGGACTTTGGCCCGGAGAAAACCATTGCGCGATAATAGGGATGATGACAGTAAACAAAAGTCACTAAAGTAATGCATCTATGTAATGAAATGTAAATTATGGATTGCAAAAAACGTATTTATTTTTTAATTATGAGTGAGATTATTTAATATTTTAATAAAATAAAACCACAAAATACGACAATCCGCCATGTTATGTTGAACGCCAATCAGAGCGAATTACGTCACGTTCGACTACAATGACAGCTCTTTATAGTTTCCCTCTATAGCGAGTGGATAATTTGGTTTGTTTTCATAAATATATTAAATAAAATAGAAAGTGAAAATACAAAAATGGAACCAGGATTTACAAAGGCAACCAGCACAAATTTGCCAAGAGTCGACTTGTTGATTCTAGGAGCGTTTCTAGGGTCAAATAATGACTATTGTATCAGCTGTTCTTTTTCTTCTGTCTGGTTGACAAGCAAACTTTGAAGGAATGCAGCCTGCTTTTAAGCGTATCTGTGACACTGATCCCATCAAGTGATACTGCATATAGTTTTCCATATCATTCGGTAACTGAAATTTAAATAAAACTTAAGTATTCTGTGATAAAACATAGAAAAAAATATGAAAGGTGAAACCTAACCTCAAAGTTTAAATATTGAACAGCGTTATATTTATAAACTGGAAACTATGTGGAATCTACAAATATAAGTAAATACTTACGTCAAAGTGATCTTCACAGAAATAAAGCTGAGTATTAGGCAATATTCCTTTTATATCACGTCTTGCAAGTTTAAGCCACTTATTTCGTATTGTTTTATCATAGGGAACGAATATAAATAACTTGTCCGGGCTTTTTATAGTTGTATTAGTACACAGAGGCACTGCACAACACTTATATGGTCTCGAACTCATATTTTAGAACTTTTAAAACACAAACTATGCAAAATTAATACTGTAGCCGTACTAGCCGTCAATGTTTACATCGAACGTGACGTCACAAGCGACGCCATGACAGATTGAAGCGTTTTGGCGGAAATGAAAAAAAATTAAAGTAAAATGTATTTTATTTCATATTGATTCCTAATTTTAAGCAGAAATTTGATATACATTGTATATAATATTTATTTCTGAACCTGAAAAACCAGTTTTTCAAAATTTGTCATCATGCCTATTAGTGCGTTAAGACAGTCTGCCATGCGGAAATAATTAAGTAAACAAAAAATATATTGATTTTGTACAATTATAATCCTCAATGACGAGTATTTTCGAATATTTTTTTAGTCCAATATTGAAAATCATACCCTTTTTTATTATGTACTTGTTTTGTGATCATTTTTTTAAAATAATGTGACACTAAAATTATATACATACATTTGAATCCACAATACAGTGGCAGACAAAAAAAGATTCCATTGTAATAACAATCATAAATGCATCACTATCATGCAGACATCTGTCCTGTGTTTGTAAATAGCTGTTTTAAAAAAAATATAAAACAGCCGGGAAACTAAGCCTCATATACACTAGGTTAAAGACGCAAGGTCCCACCGCTCAATGTTAGAACTTCCTTACAATTATAGCGACGTAAGTATTTCTAGTATTTCTACATCCTAGTGTCGCCTAAATATCTAATGAGGCAACCATGAATAAACTGCTTAGAGGAATGTTTCTAATAAAAGTGAAAATTGTGGTGTTTACTGAATGTTATTTATATAATGGAGGTAGCAAAGTAGTTTATAGTTGCGGTGGAAATAATATGAATCGAATTTGTAATGTGTAGTGGATGTGAGACTCGGCACTAAGGGTTCCGTATCATGAAAGCGATTATGATTATTATTTGGGAGCTCACAAAACAATTTTAAGACCGTTTGGCTCCATTGAGTGCGGAACCCATAACAAATACTAATGTTCGTGAAATAACAGATCACTGAGAACAAAGTTGTGACTTGTGGCAGTTAAAATCGAGTTTTTATTATTTAGTAATAATTATAAGGATAATTGAGAAAGTAAGAATAGCTAAATACCCGTTAGATACATTTGAGCACTGTCAAAGAAGTTTTGCGTTTTGTCGAAATGAGGTAAATTATGTTTTAATAGAGAGTGCTACAATACCCACTAAGCTTTAGACATTTGTCCAAAATAATACCAGTATCAAAAATGTGACTTTGGCAGTGTATCAACAGAATAAAAAAGTTTTCAACAAATTTAAATGCATCTTATGTCATCAATCGCGTAAGATTTGACTTAATATTAATCCAGGCTTTATATAAAACTTGAAAATCAATAAGGAGTTAGAAATTTTAAAATTGTATCACCAAAGACTGCCCATGATAAAAATCAGAAAATATAGATCTTCCTGTAGGTTTTTTAGAACTTAAGAGACTGAATAGTAAACTCCTTTGCTCCTTATTCATCGAGTCTATGGTCGGCAAAGGTATTGACTGTTCAGTTTATATTTATGCGATAAAGTATTGTATTAGCAAATATTCTCATAACATCTTCTAAAAACGAATGTGATCAATTAAAACTTTGATAGCCTTAAGCATTTTCTGCGCCCTACAGTTGTTAAAAAATCGTCTTTATATGTATTAGTAACACATAAATAAATAGTACGAATATCCTTAAATACATTACGGATGTATAATCGAATGATCATAGTGTTTAAGTTATGATTCAAAGAAAAAATAAAACAAATTATGTAGGTACCAATAAAATGTTATCGTGTTAGCTTTGTTTGCATTTTGTGTAGTCTTAGGTGTTATATTAGAGTTAATGCCTTCAATGCTAACAATTAGAGACTCAGTAATGTTAATTAGTCAATCTTTTCAAACTAAAACCGCTGAGTGTACAGAGGCTAGCACTACAAGTACCCCAAATTTCTTTGATAGTTTTTCAACTTTATTACAAAAGTATAAGGTTCATTTTTAATTCGGAAAATTTGACAGTTTGGGATAGCTTGATGTGTTGGCGTCTGTGCCTATATGATACTTACCAGATGCCTTTGTAAGACCAGTAACTTTTGTATAGTAATGTTTGTTTAAAAGACAGAAATAAATAATGTTAGTATTTCAGTGCTACACTTTTATTATCCATTTCTACTAAGAAGTATCGATATTTATTGCTGTATTTTCTCGAATCGATTTTTGTAACATTGAGTACTTTTTCACGCCTTGTCGTAGTTAACCAGTAGCTAAGTAATTTATAAATCGGAACGAGAAAAAACAGCTTTTGAAACTTTGAGCCATAACTTTCCGTCGTGACTTATTAATATAATAGTATTCAAATCCATCATCTTATTAATAATATCATACTTTTTAATATCATGACAACAATTCGAATGCAAATAATTACTAATTGTGAAAAAATCTGTATGCCCTTGCCAAAATACAAGTGTATGTGCAAAAGAATGTTCTATGTCTTTGAGCCAGCTTACATGTATGCAGTATATATTATATTGTTATATTAAAATATATATTTGTAATCATAGTTTGTGACCCCGTGTGCCGTGGGAATGCTTAGTTTAATTTAATAGAAAGCACTTTGAGGTTATGATTGTTGAATATAATGAAAGTGGTCTAAGGAAAATGCTTCCCAACGTTAACTGGGATAAGCATTATTGTGTACATCGCTTCCAAAATATCTGATGATTCCTCGTCTGACATTTTGAACTCTATTTCAAGTGCAATAAAGTTGATTGTTATTAGTATGTAGAATTTGAAAAGCACACTATGATTGTTCCCTACGGTAATTAAACTAATGGCGTGTATCTATAATAAATCTTAATAATGTCAATATGTTAATAAAGTGTGTTTCGTTCGCGTATGTTGGCCGACATGTCAGGTGATTGTACTAAACGGGTATACAAACAAATGTATTATGTATATATCTGATGCACCCAGTCGTGTGTATGTTAGTAAAATTCTTTTTTGAATTTATTTTATTTTTGTTTTATTTTTCTTCTTCACTTCTTTCTAAAACTCTAATCCCTTTTGCCTTGCTTTAATTTTAATTAATTTCTTCTTACTTTGCTTGTAGTTGCAGATAACAAAAAGTAAATTGGACTAAGATATCGATAGTCTTCAATTTTATTTATTTGTAAATCGTCCTTTATCGCACTCTTGCGCATTCTTCCCTGGTGTGAATCTTTTGTGATAGTTATAATAATAGTTTTTTCAATTTCCTGAAAACAATATTATTATTAGATTAGATTTGCAAACTGTGGCTTGACGTATCCTGTATCTTAAACATGTCTGAAATAAAATTGTGATAATAAAATGAGAAATCCTAACGCCTATGAGTATCGAAGAAATCAAATTAGTAAATACTTATTATTAAGTCTAGCTAGTAAAGTAGTATTGAAAAGTAGATGATTGGATTTTGATGAAAGTAAGATTTGCGTTTTAAACAGCTAGATGTAGGAGTCGAATAATGTTCGTGACAATTAACATAAGACATTTTCGATATAATTCGTCAGAGAGAAAGTAAACCGCAATAATGTAGTTTTAAAATAAAAATAAAACATTGAAAGATCTTCCATAGTATTTTTTGCACTATCTAGAATAGAGGCACAACTTAGAATCAAAACGGTTGTTATGATTAAAGACTAATAAATCTGATACAGTTTTTTAAACAACTCTTAGAATAGCACTAGCCATTTGTTATTATAAATCTGCAACATGATATTAATGATTCAATAAGATAATAATATAGCTAATGAAAAGGACGATATTATTGCACATTAAGATTTTACATATTTGACTAAATATTTGTGATTATTATAACAGTTTACACCAAAATAAGCAATCATTGATAATTATATTGTAATAAGACAAATTCGATTGAATATTAATTATAGTAGGAAGTTATAGAAGTTGTTAATGAATAAATACCTCATAAAGATTACATTATATTTTATTGATCGGGGTCTTCTCATATTGGCTATTTTAGACCCTGCTATTATAGAATTCATAACTATGTACTATTATAATAAAGACCATTTTAGCTTGACGATGTTTTTTACTAATAACCGCTGTATAGAACAACCCTTCAAACACTGCAATACCAGTATTTACATAGGTACACGTAGTACCTTCAAAAGTATCCCTTACTAAAAGCCTTCAGCACATGCAAAGAAGCTCCAAGATCTTTGATGTCTAGTAAACATTGGCAACTGGCAAAAATCCTTGTGTGTG
This sequence comes from Hyppa rectilinea, assembly GCA_951799385.1. Classification (NCBI taxonomy): domain Eukaryota; kingdom Metazoa; phylum Arthropoda; class Insecta; order Lepidoptera; family Noctuidae; genus Hyppa; species Hyppa rectilinea. The sequence continues at coordinate 1,170,991 of OX637309.1, read as the reverse complement.
TGTTTAATTAACGGAGTAACCTATCATCTTTCTAAGCCTGCTCGCAGCCAGAGCATAAAGGCATGATGTGTGTTGTGTGCCACGAGGAAAACCTTAACAAATACAATTTGTTCTGAATTTCTATATAGATATGTACATCAGCTGTCACTATGTCAACTATAAATCGACACGAGTGGCAGAAATGCAATTCGACGCACTCTGGGGCAATTCGCTTTCAAGCTTCTCGTTACAGAGTTCATTATTTCTCGTGCAGGTCTACAGGATGAGAGTCTAGGTGTGCTGATGACTTGATAAAACCAGTGTAATGTTATAAGCGGTCTAAATACGGGTCAACTGCATACTTTTCAGCTCAGCGCCGTTGAAGTCATTGGCTGATTTGAAGTATTGTGACAAGAAGAAGAATCGCTAGTAGCTAATTATAATGTATGGTCTGTACAAAGAGTACCTATCTGATGAAAATGTTAACAAATGAGCCAGAACACGTTCGGTCTATAGGCTGTCGATGCCAATTTGTACTCACACATTGATTGATTTATTGTTACTAACTGTTAGAATGTTTGTAAATATGTGAGCACCATATACTTATGACATAACTAACCTTTTCCTGCCATTGCTATGTATGTTTTTCTTTTCACCTTTTGTGGTGCAGTGTTTTTAATCTGGGTGCATCGTCTTCACATGTCATGCTATAATACATGTAAACAAAACATTGTTAAACATTTAGGAGTAACGGTGGAGTTTGTTGCCCATTCTTCTCCATACGAAACTTTTGGACGGGGTGACTAGAATCAATTCTATTTCTTGTTCATTTTGACGTTTAAAAGTGCCTTTCTTGTGCCTATTTGAAATAAATGATTTGACTTTGACTTTGTAGTGCCACGTACATTCAAATTATGTATCTACTTTGATTAGATCAATTTAATACTTACTTCAATAAATTCATCGACTTAGGTAGGTACTGAAATTTAGGACAGAGAAGTAGAACGAGAGTATAGTGGCCTTTGCCTAGCTGTGGGTCTAATAAAAAAAGTTTGAAGAAAACGGAAACTGATAAGCAAAAAACAATAACAGCCTCGTAACAAAAATAAGTCTAAAAAACTTTTAGTTCACCCAATCCCCTAAATTAATATGCGTACAGACATTAAATCTATAGTGATTTTTGTCGATTGTTTGTATGACGCCTCAAAATCAGTAACCTAAATCTTGCATTTAAAAAAGAACATGTTTCGGTTTGTTTCATTCATCTTGATGAAAAAGAATAAAAATAAAACATTTGAAGGTTGTTTTATTTTACGACCTCAAATTGACAATCGCCGCGTCAGTTGAAAAAAATGGCTGTCAATAAAGCGTTGCGCGCGCGATTCCTAATGTTTGAAATATTAATATTATGTGAAGTGGTTTATTGTGTGTAAGTAGATGAATAATCATGTTAAAGTTATGTGGCAGTGTTGTGCATGTGTTTTTTGAGAATCAATACAAAAAAAATGTTTGAATAATGTTTTGTAGGGTAGAGATAAGTACCTACCTACGTTGTAAAAGAAAACTCGGTGCGTGTTAACCGTGTATTTTGTAAACAAAAATTTAGTCGAAAGTGGTGTGATAGGTACTTATTATGTAACATACAAACATAGAACATGCTTTATCAAAATGACGGCTCGCGAGGTGCAAGAGCACGTACGCCGAGCGCATGCGCGGTTATCGGGTGCTTAGTCTTGTAATGTAACATCGACGAACTCTAGAAGTGCGCGGAGTCGATTCTAGGTTCGCGCTATAGTTTTGAATTTTGGTGCGTGACACACTTCATCATTCTGCTAGATTCCTATGGTGAGTTCAATTTAATCCCGATTATAAAAGAACCCAACACTGTTTACATACCTACACAATGATCACAGTCAATAAGTTTTGTTGTATCTACGTACAGGGTGACGTAGTTTGACGTAGGTATTTCCTTCAGGACGTGATAGTGTGACCTAATTTGCAAACAATAAGGGCCCCATTAAGCCGATGCAAAACTTTGAATATGCAAATATTTGAGAAAAACAATTTTTTATCTATTTTTGATAAATACCAATAAGTCACTAAATAAACTAAACTGGTAAATTGAATGGATGAGGTGGCCATGAATCAGTCGATAGTGCTGGCAAAGATCGAATTTGCAAATTGTTGAAATACTTTTATATTTCTCAATAAATTCGACTATCACATAGTAACAAGCACTCCACTATTTTCTGATGATGATGATGACACGACACTGTCTATTCGCTGGTCACAGTTTATATCGCTCAGTTGGCGCTGGTTAAACAAGCCCAAAGTAAGATGACTTTTTGTGACGATAAGAAGCTGGACTAGAGCTGCAGACAGAGCATTATGATGCCAGGAGGCATGTAGGCGGACAGCAACAGGCGCCACAGTCATCATTCACGAAATCGTTTTCATAATACACACACACACACATAGAAACGGTTTAGTGTCGCTGCGGTCTGTCATTTTGCGGTTGGGTGACACTAACGCCGCCGTCTGCCGTCTGTCTTTTCACACGGAATTGTAAATAAGTACCAAGGTAGTACATACATCATTTATTGCCGTGTCATTTATTTATTTGCCTAGTACCTAGGTTCCTTAACAACTAGCTGATCCCGCGCGATTTCACCCGCTGCTCGGCTCCTATTGGTCGTAGCGTGATGTTACATAGCCTATAGCCTTCCTCGATAAATGGACTATCCAACACAAAAAAAAATTTTTTAATTCGGACCAGTAGTTCCAGAGATTATAGCGCGTTCAAACAAACAAATTCTCCAGCTTTATAATATTAGTGCTTATAGATTATTATGCCACAACGACGTCGGGTGTCCTGTCCGAATGATTTATTTTGTTTTTTTTCTGATTTGCTAGATCATACACTTCATATTCATTAATCTCTAAAACCCAAAAAGTAGTAACTTAAAAAAGGATGAGACATTTTCATACTTCATCTTGTGACCTATGACCTCGAATTCTTACAAAAGCCCAAAAGGTGAAACGGCACGTCCTCAAACTGCGGAGATATTTCATGAATACATTTATGAAAGTTGATAAAACAAAAGAATTGTGGAATTCCCTTAGCTATCGGCGCTCGGTCGACCCGACAACCTCGCAAGGGAGTTGGCTATCCCATGATCTTACGTACCTACATAGGTATATACAAGTGGATACTGTGGATAGGGAATACAATGTCGTGTCGACAATTCGAGACCTCACTACTATGTTTGGTGTCGACATTGGCCATTCGAGATCTCTTGCTATAATCAGGCGAGATGACGGTTTTGAGACTGATATGCCTGCTTATTGAAATACCTACTGCCTACTCATATCTAGGGTAGATAATGTGTAATATTGTGTAAATGAAAAACATTAATCTAATCTCGAATGAAAAAATCATTGTCTATTTAAGTCATCTGCCCAGCCTTTTCCCAACTATGTTGGGGTCGGCTTCCAGTCTAACCGGATGCAGCTGAATACCAGTATTTTACATGGAGCGACTGCCTATCTGACCTCCACAACCCAGTAAAGGGGCAATACGATACCCCTTGGTAAGACTGGCTGTCAGATTTTCGGGCTTCCTCATTGTCTATTTAAGTAATAACTTAAATTGTTTTTCTGCACTACGCATACATAAATAATAAATCAGCACACACATCACGCACATTACAAGTTTCGAAATCTCGTTCGAAATTTCAAGAACGGGATTGCCTTCGCACGAGATTGAACCACGGAACAAGCCTCGAGATCGAGATAGACCCTACATGAGAGACTATTGCTACAAAAGAATATCCTGTTGCATTTTGTAGTTTATAAAAATGGCTGTGCAAATTGCGGATCCCTTACATCGCAGTGTTTTGGGCAAAAGGTCGGTTTACGACTGGCTATCAAGTAGGTCGATAAGCATTTGATGAAGCTGATAGGCTGGTTATGCGATACTATACTTTGAGAGTACACGTTTGTGTAGTTGTAGGAAGCTAATGTACAGTCACGAGCAAAACTATGTATACACTTATCTAATTTCATAAGCGGTTTTCTGCTTAATTATTGAATGAATTTGTATGTTGTCACACACATTGCATTTTAAAATCCATAGATTTACTGTACATGTCGTATCTCAAAGTTGAAATAGTTATTTTACGAGAAAATCGGTTCTGAAAACTATTAGGTGTATACATATTGATGCTCGTGACTGTACTACATACATCGGTGTGCTACCCACCAGAACAGCGGAGAAGGTAGATAGATAACATAAATTAAAATTACGTTGGATTTTCAACTTTTGGCGCGGATCCGAGTTGGAAATCCAACGGCGCGCTTTTATTTAGGTATTAATGTTGGGGTGTCCTAGTGTTAGTGAAAACGTGTAATAATCACTTTTTAATGCGACCGATCTGACGTTCAAAAGTGCCTTATTTGTGCCTATTTGAAAAAAATGATTTGACTTTGGCTTTGACTTTGACCACTGGCTCATCTTAGTCAGAAATGTGTATTTTCTGTTAAAAGCTAAAAGTTGCTGCTTTAAGAAATAAGCATGATATAGTAAGTCCCAATGTCAGACAATGTTAGTTCCTCGACGCAGCGCTTCGGGCACTGGTCTCGAAGGCATTGCTACTAAACTCCGGTTACATTTCCTTGTCAAGTTGTTCAGTTTGGTGGTCTGTAGCATATCCTTTTGTATGTCATATACCCTTTCGGTTACACCCTGTATAAAAATAAAATATTTTAAGTCCAGCCAAGAACTTTATTCAATTTCATCTTAATATTTATAGTATCACGCCTTGTTTCCCCGAAGGATTGGGCAGAGGTGTACCAACTTAGTGCACCCACATTTCACCAGCTTTTGTTTAGACCCATGTGAAAGAGGTCAAAGAGGGCGAGCCTATTGCCATCAAGTGGCCACAATTCCGGACCTTGGACTACTGCCCAATCATAAAATAAACCTTTAATAAGATGTGTGTTACATAATATAAAAAAAAAAGTCCGGACAAGATTTTCCAATTTCATCTTAATATTTATATCACGCCTTGTTTCCGAGAGGAAGAATCCGGGAAGGATTGGGCAGAGGTGTAGGTACCAACATAGTACACCCACAATTTGCCAGCTTTGGTTAATGCCCATATAAATGGGGGCGAGCCTATTCCCATCAACCGGGCACAAATCTGGACTCCGGGCTGCTACTGAGAAATTTTAAATAGAAAAACCCAATAACACTTCCCGACCCGTGAATCGAACCCAGAACCTGATGCTTAGCAGTAGCGCTTGCGACCACGAGACTAACGAAACAGTCAATTTAATATTTGCTAATATCGTTACATAATTTACCCATCGGTAGGTATGCATGTAGCTTAACAAAAAGTTCTAATAACCCAGCTATATAGGGTATAAAACTACGCCGCAGTGCGATTCGTTTTATTTGTTAGCTACGGTACGCAAAACAAATACGGAATCCTTTGCCAAGTTGTAGGGATCCGTACTCAAATATAAAATGATGCAGAATTTATTTAGAAAAATATGTATTCAGCCAGCTGAACTATAAACTTAGATAGAGAAGTCTGAGTATGTGTGTATTTGGTAATGTAAAACAAACATACTACGTGTTAATTTTTGTAAGGTTTTTTCTTTGCTTGCTTTAAATATTACTGGAGGGTTTTCGGTTAGTGTTAAAAGGAGTATTTTGTCATGCGAAAGATACTCTCATTGCATAGCAAGAGGTACTATTAAAATTAAAATTTAAAATAACCCACAAAAATGACGTGCAGAATCAGGGAGGAAGAAATTTTCTTTCACCCACAAAATTCGAAAAAAGAACAAATTCAATACGCCAACGGAAAGAGTGGGAATACTACAGTCTGCGGGTAGTTTGTGACGTCAGGTTACCAACATGCGTGTTCTAAATTCAAACGAACAGTTTTTTAAATTGGAATTCGGAACGCGAGAACAAGTTGCTCAGCTTTTCAATCGAAAGTAAAAAGCTGACAAAAAAGATTAGTTACGGTACCTTAATTGACAGTACAATAACGAAGAAACTGGTCATTATGAATGTGGGTGTAAGAAAAGCGGGTAACCAAAATTGGGTGAAAGATATCTTCCAAGAAGTTGAACAACATGCTTTTTTTTATGGAAACTGAATGGAAGAAGAATGATCATTATGTCTATTGACACTGACCGAGCCTTTTAAACGTTACTGAGCACGTGGTTTGGCTTAGATGATGATGAGAGGTTCCCGTCTCTATCTTCCACTTGTATTCTGTCAGTTGTGCGACAATGACAGAAATAACATCAAGCAAAAGTACTTGCTACATAAAATATGTGATATAATTCCTAACTATTTGCCGCTTCCTTGCTTAATAAAACAAGGTACTACAGGTAGCACAATCATGTGATTGTACCATATTGTGGAAATTACTTACCAAGAATGTTCCCATTGAAAAATCCCCTACACAGAAAAATACTCCGAGATATATAAGTCTAGACAATATTGTTCTGTTCAAAGATTCAATAGGTTGCCAATACTTGCCAGATCGGATTGACGTGGAGGCTGCGAGCATCCCAACCGTCATATCACAGATATCCGGCTGAGATTACATTCTTGCGGAGAAATCTCTGTAAATGTATTAGGAAATTGGTACAAGGGCAGATTTTTCGTGAAATTTTTTTGGGCGGTAGGAAAACCCTGAGTAAATTGTTATGAATATGTAAGAAAATAGCTCTTTAATTCCTATTAATAGCACTTTTTTTATAACTACAATTACCATTATGTTTATTATTTACAAAAATAAACGTGCCACTTTTCACTATTATCTTTGAGTTCAGCGACTGGATCGTATGAATTGCAAAACAATTAAAAATATCAACATGAACGAGTCGCACGTTGAAATGTATCCTATGAAAATTATTTCCGATATGTTGCGTTGTCAACTTTTACAGATATATACATATGTATCTATAGGCACATTTATTTATTTACACTTCATGTAACAGACAAGCTTTGGGTTAATTGAAATACATTGTGAAAGGTATTTTCGCACTAAACATCGCTGTTTTAACACGTTTCAGTTATTTCACCGTGAAACTCTCGTCAGCGTGCGTATGTTCGCGGTTACATGACATGTCTCCACACCGCTGCACGCTGATTTTCCTAGATATAACATTATACGTTATTTGATCGGGATAATCGCGTAGGCGCGTAGCGTCACACGTAGCCGCGGAGCTACGCGCGTAAAATTATTAAGGCTCGTGCACATTTGCGCCGACCCGCAGCGCAATGCACTAGCGGATTGCTTGTCAGGTTTATTTTTGTTCGGTCGCTGTAAAGTTTAATACAAAATCTACGATAGTTATGTATGAGGAGTTTTTTGTAGTGCGTCGCGCCCTTTTTTTTTTGAGTGTCGGAAAACATCAAATTTCTCCTCTCGCTCTGGTTGGAGCGGAAGGGAGTGTCACACTTTTACTGACTAAAACTCATCCATGTTCCTTCCTTAGCCCTTTATGTTCTGGGGTAGCGGTAACTCTTTCGGACAATCCCGCTTACCGGTCAGGCTTCGGCCCTATTCTTTCATGCTGACATCTCTTTGAGGCTGCGGTCCCCTGCCGTATTATTTCAGTATCACTGCGTAGCGTCGCCAGTAGATACATAGATGGATAGAAAACGCTTCATGAATACCTACAAAGCTATAGTGACCTTTATGAAAATAAAAATACGTTTCTATTTAAACATTTTGGAAAAAGGCTGGGTAATTAATCTATGCAGCCGGTTGTCATAATTTACAGTCTATATCTTATACATACTTCTATGCAGCGTAGTACAAAATGTCCGCGTGTTTTTGCAACATCCCAAGTAACTCCTATTTATTTATTTATCAAATTATTGCTTGCCATTTACTTCGACACGTGTTCCATCAATCGACTACCAAGAAAGTTATCGTTTTTCTTTTCTAGAATTTATAAGTCACGTATTTTATACAATACGATGAATTTCTCTGAAAGTGAAGTAATTCCTTCTCTTTTTTGTTCTAGAATCACAGACTTCAGCTTGTCAAGCTGTTTCTCAACAGACAAGTAAAATAAACCGGTATATTTCTTACGAAACTCGTTTAAAACGAGATAAGTTTATATAAAACGTGGGTTGGTTTTATGGAGTTTTGAGAAGATAATACGAATGTAGTTGTCGCTGTCGTCAGTCTCTTATGAATAGTTTTAGCCACAAATTATAGAAAATACTCACTTTTGTTCACAAGAACAGAATCTTCTCTAAATCGTGTCCTGGACACATTTGTTACAGATCTATGTGTGTGCACCTTCCTATGGCGTTGTGCAGTCGCATCTGTTATCTGTAAGCCAAACATTTTGTAATACCAAATAAATATAAATATACCATAGAAAGAGTATTCTGAAAGAAAAGAAAGAAAATAGGTTTTTTTTGCGGTAAACATGACGCAGTAAAAAAAAAACAGGCAACAAAAAAACAAGCTGTGTGACAATATGCGTCACATCCGCGCAAAACGGCCATCGCTCAGCATAATGCGACCCCATGCGAGACGGAGCCACAGCGCTGATTTTCAGTGACGGCGGGCGTTGCCGTGATGATGTCAAACCGGTGCAGTGTAGCATTCTGACTACGTTGTTAAACATAGTCAGAATGCTCATTATCATTAAAGAAATCAATGTTGTTATCCGCCTTCCCATGTCCCATATACAACGTCCCATCAATGCTCACGTCAGCCCATGCACATCAGTATTCCTCACGGGTATCGAAGCTATCTCCTAACCCGAAGAGTTATGTGGAGGGGTCACCTCTGTTCAAGACAGTAACCCTTTTTTGTTGGAGTACAGGTTACATTTAAGTAAGGGCGCATGAGTAAGCTAGTATTTCAATTGATAACATGACTTGCTTTTGAGGTTATTTTGATTGAAGTTTGTTATGTGATGTGAATGTAATTTGAGGGTTTAAGAGGCACAGTTATGGGTGTAAATAATAACTATTACTAAGTACAGTACGTGGGTAAGTAACTACCTGTATACATAGTTATAGAACAACGAGCAGTGATATTGGTGTGACGGTCGGACTGCCCAGTCATAGGACTCGAGTACGAACCAAAGCCACGCACCTCTGATTTTACGGATTCATGTGCGTATTGTATAATTATCACTTGCTTAAAAATCAGTGAAGGAAAACATCGTGAGGAAACCAGCATGTCTGAGAGATATTTCTCAACAGTATGTGAAGCTAAGTCAGAGGCCATGGGCAGCATAAAAACTTTGACACCAGGTTAGTCACTAACCACACGAAAAGAAGAAGATAGTTAAATAAAAAACGAAAGGTATCGTGTGTTGGAAATAAGTTCTTATCGTTTTTGCACACTTGGCGAGTGAGAGCTAGACCAAAAGAGTGTAACATTGTTAAATAGAACTAAATTAATAGTAATTGCCTTAAACAAAAATCACAAGTCACTACACACTACACATTATTTTGTATAAAAATCGCACGCATTCGTTTTCGAGTAATAAGCACAATGACAGACAAGGTTGGACATTCACGATCGACGTCAATCCATTAGTAAGTTATTGCAACTCTTATCTCGGTAACGTAAGGTATGATTAGATGGATTGCCGAGACTTCTAACAAACTTACGGCAATTATACTAATTTATTGTACTTTGTAACAATGAGATAAGACTTACATTGCAATGACATTTACGTCTTTCAAATTTAATCGTGACGGCGCTGCTCTTATGTTTGCGTGGTTACTAACAAACACATAAAAAAAATCATCGAATAGTAAATCTGTGAGGAGGAATCCAAAAACAAATAAACTTGAACGCCATTTATTATTAACAGAGTTTCCTAGTAAAATAACTTTCATATAAATTACTTAGTAAATTAGTTTTCTGAAAATCCATACCTATTTTTCCTTTTATAGTTTTCTGCACAGTTTAAGCCCGCCACAAGCTAACTGTGTTTAGGTACTCTATTAGGGAAGTAGTACATCCAGTAACTAATGGTGAACTAGTGTGTGCAACAAAGTATGGACTACAGTTGATGAACAAAAGCGCACAAAAAACTGCGGTGATTTGAAAGCTCGACTAACTCGACTAGCGCTCATAAAAAGGTTATCGATTTGAATATGAGGTCCTGAGTTTCTTGATATCTTGTAAAAACACATAAATCAATTAGTACAGATAGGATTTAAACATTTACCTAATCTGTTCGGGAAACTTACAGGTACCATAAAAAGTGATCTTCGACAATGTGAAATTGAAGGCCAGTTGTAAGTTTCCACTGATAAACACTAATTTTAAATCGAAAAAGAAGATCCGAACTAAATTCCCAAACGACTCGACTCTTGTACTCAATTTTAAACCGAAGAAACAACGGAGAATGTTCTCAAGTGTATGCGTTTATTTTTTATTGCATTTTAAGTATTATGTAGCTTCACCTGAACACATCATGCCTTCTAATCCATCTAAAGTATTACTCACCTTTCGCATTTATAACCATCATGCACGAAATAAAATAAAACCATAAAGTTAATTTTAACTGTAAAACCTGCCATCCTGAAACATTGATGGCTACTCGGTTTACTAGGAATAATAAAAATGTCGCATGAAAAATAACTCTAAACATTATATTCGTACGGAGAGTCACGTAACATACGTCACCGCCGTAGGGTTGCCACAAGGCAGAGTTAGTATTCAAAAAAACAATGTCTTACTTCTTGGACTGGCCAATAAATTATGCTAATGTGTTTTTTGGGTCGTCCAAAATGTGATTATTTTTTGGAAATTACCGATTTTCTTAAATTATAAATTACTCAACGAATTAAAATAATGCTTCTTCCATTCTATAGTTTCTGCTGACTTAATAGGACGAAGGCGTGACTTTATGTATACATAAAAATAATGGTTGATGATTGTGTGACCCTAGTTTTGTATCTAGTAACTAGGTAACTATTTCGTTACTTGCCTTTTATTCATTTTTGCCTTGCAGAACAACTTTTGTTATGCAAAAAAAGGAAACGATCATCCTTTAACATTGATAAATAATATTCAATACGGTAACATGGTTCAACAAAAAAACACACGTCGAATATAAATGTTGTTTCAAAACACTCCTACAACATTGTTCCACTTCCTTGTTTTAAAATGTCAATAATAGTTAATTGAGTGCGCTTTGCACGCGAATTTACAGAGGCAACCCTATCTATTTCTAATTCTCAAATTGTCTGTCTGTACATAAAAACGTATTAACATTTTTACAGCTTCGATATGGTAAATTGGAAACGTACTCTAACTTGTTTGGACGTAACAAAATTTTATATGCCAACAAGTTGGTATAAAACATGCTCTGTTTACGATATGATGAGGATATAATATACTATGTTGTCAGGATTATCGGGAAATATGGAAAACTTGTAGAAATTTAAGGAGCTGTTAAGTGTGGATGGACTTTTTATGAATTTTGGGCACCCTTTTATGATTGGCATGTTCTTATGTTATTTTCGTGTTGATTTTGAAACATAAATTGTTTAAATCTTAAGGTGATATAAAAAATGGTTTGTAGTAGATAACGTGCTAGAGGTCTGCTTACCCTTTCATACTCAAACAGGTCCGGCGCATCCTTGGCGTCGGATGTGGTTAGCGGGATTGTCCGAAAGGGTTACCGCTACCCCGGAACATAAAGGGCTAAGGAAGGATCGGTTTGAGTCAGTAAGAGTCTGACACCCCCTTCCGCTCCACCCAGAGCGGGAGGAGTCATATGATGACTTTCCAACCTCAAAAAAAAACCTTGCTACCAACCTTAATAATGATACACAGCCAACTTATACAATTATCATGATCTATTTATCTTCATCTCGCCTACTATTTCGTCTATAACTAACCCTCACATATACATAGCCTTATTGCAAACTCGAATCAAGCCAGAAATAGAAAACTTTTGGAACTAATTTCAAGCATGATACTCGTGTTAAGTTCCGGCTGTAATGACGAGCCAGCTAATAAACTGGGCTTATAAAACGTTAGTGTGCATGCTCTTCATAATGTGCCTTTGTGGGTACGTAACCATGGTGGATATACTTTTAGACTTACTTCATTAAGGGGAGACTAGCCTCTGATGTAATAAGAAAATAAGTCTTATGCTCTCTTTTTACTCACTATAACCTGTATCCTGACTGAGAGCGAATAGGTAAGCTATAATACCAAAGTTAGAAAAATGGAGGAAACAGAAATCTCGTACCTAAAAAACGTTTGTATTCAATTCGCATCTCAGCAAAAATCAATGTCAAAAATATGTTAAATATATGGGTAAATTACAGGAGATTTTGGATTTGAGACAGATTAGAATTCAAATATTATTTTGATGTGCCGCTCACTACCAAACCCTTTTTTTTGTAGGCCGCCGGGAAATCATCCAATGACTTCTCCCGCTCTGTGTGGAGCGTTAAAATTGTCTTAATGAATCATTGTACACCGTGCAATTTTCGTTTTCGTCGTCTTTTAGTCTTACATATGTGGTCCACTTGATGTATCCGACATGAATAACCTCTAGGCGTGATTAAAAAGTTATTTCGATTAATTAAGATAATAGGTACAACGAAAAATATATAATGCATTACAATAAGTAACTTCCTGTTAATAATGTTTTCGTATCTAACGGTAGATCATTCCATCCCCCTTTTCTATGAGACAAAATTTCTTAAGCCAATCTATAACAGTCCACGTCGATATTGTATGTTTTTTAATTATCCAAATCCCACAAAACACTTCGTAATTTAACAACCCCTTTGAAACATGATAAAAAAATCAATCTGCCTTTCCCAACTATGTTGGAGTCGGCTTCCAGTCTAAACAGATCCAGCTGTATACCAGTATTTTACAAGGAATGACTGTGTATTTGACCTCCACGACCTAGTCAGTAACTGGGTAATACGATATCCCTTGGTAAGACTGGCTGTCAGAATTTCGGGCTTCTGACTACCCATAACGACTGTCAAAGATCCAAATGACAGCCGAGCTTAACGTGCTTTCCAAGGCACGGAGGAGTCTCGATATGTAAAGATAGTCACCCATCCACGGACTAACCCCGGCAGGCGTAGCTAAATCTGGTGGATCGATCCTTGTGGCTATTATTACTTAGCCACAAGCTCTTCATAAATCCACTAATATTTGTTTACGAACTGTTCCAACAACAGTTTATTTCTGTCACCTTTTCATAGGACTACGAAAATATATAACAACATTAGTAATTTCATCAGCCAGCTTTTATTAATAAACGTGGATGTTGTGAGCCTCTGGGGTGTAATAATAACACACGGTGATACCGGCGTTACAGATAACGTATAAAACAACAATATTATCTGGAACAATCCCGTATTTCACGTCTCGATTCGCACGACACATCCGGAAATTAATTTAATAATACAACGTTTAATATTAAAGTGCGCGCGGCTTGAGATATAGGAGGAAGCGGGTTGAGGAGGGAAAGGGGCTTTAAATTCCTTGTGAAAATACATATTATTGTATTGATTTACTTGTAAATGAGATGGTATTTCTTAAAAACTGGCGCATGAGACGAATGCAGTTGTCACTAGGTATGTATTACAAGGAAAATGATGTATTGGTTTATGGTGAATAAGTGTACAATTTTCGTACAAATGCTCAAACTTCTGGCTTCTTATAAGTAAAATAAATATAATATAAGTAAGAGATACTTGGTAATACCAGATGTTTCTGCCATACTGCTATAAAACTTATGATCAGCATCCTCAAGTTTTATTGAACTTATGCAAAGGAACCCTTCTTCTTCAAATGCATAAAATACTCCAGACCCTTTTATAATATTCATCAAGGTCTCTCACTAGTTTAAACTACTTCAAAAAAGTTACTAGACAAATGTCAAATAAGTGATACAATAAAACCGCTGGCCGTCCATGCCGGCGCCACAGCCGCCTGCATCCACAGCGCTCGGCCGCTAGATTACCCATTGTGGTCTAAAAGAGCAGTTTTTCGGGCAGATTTTAATAAGTGCTACCCCCGAATAGGATTTAATTTCGCCCTGTCACTGGCAGCGAACAGGCGAGCACTCCGAAAGAATTCGTTGCCAAAATAAAAATATAAGTAGACGTTGCTTTAGAATTTAAATCGAGCGACCCCGTGACCCAGCTGAAGTGGCGCGAGCTGCTTATGGGTTGTGCACGCTGTTGTGGTGGTTTATCACTATCCTCTGGAAAACAGCTATTAAGAAAAAAAAATAGTTTAAAAAAACTAAAAAACACGCTTTTTATAGAAAACCGACCTAAAAAATAGAAAATAAATTTTACTTTTTAAAAAGCGTGGGGTGCTTTTTAAGATAATATTCACCACCACCATGCACCCCACGCTTTTTAAAAAGTAAAATTTATTTTCTATTTTTTAGGTCGGTTTTCTATAAAAAGCGTGTTTTTTAGTTTTTTTAAACTATTTTTTTTATTCCTACTTTTTAGTTCAAATAAATGTATTGTCATCGGTCCTCGATAAATCTACAAAGTTTGAATGAAATCTGGCCGTTTAAAGTGGTTGAAAATCGCGTCTAAAGGAGTCGGTTACAAACATACATACAAGTGAAGCTAATATAAAGCGTGTAATAAGGATAATAGGAAACTATTATCAAATTATTGCATTGTCATCGGTCCTTGAGACGTGTGCAAAGTTTCAAGTTGATCAGACTTTTAGAAACCGGTGAAAATTAAGCTCAAAGATTCCGTTACATACATACATAGATACAACGCGACCTAATAAAAGCGTGTTAAAAACGGGTAGCAGTACGATCAATTTGTGACTTTGTATCAACCTGTATACCAACGTCCTTTTACACGTCGTCGCGTCGTTTGCGACGTAGGTTGTCTTTATCTTAGTTACGTGCTTCAAGTTTCATTTCAATCTACGGGGACACATGCAGGTAAATCCACATTCATGTCATCATCTGACTAGTCTTTTTCCAACTATGTTGGGGTCGGCTTCCAGTCTAACCGGATGCAGCTGAATACCAGTATTTTACATGGAGCGACTGCCTATCTGACCTCCACAACCCAGTAACTGGGCAATACGAAACCCCTCGGTAAGATTGACTGTCAGATTTTCGGGCTTTCAACGACCCGTAACGACTGTCAAAGATGCACAAATGACAAAGCGAAATCGACGAAATCCACAGTTATGTCATGATATAAATTTTCACCTTGTCTTTAGGACATGCGGAGCTCCATTCCTACACGTAGCTAATACAATAATACTGATAATCATAGGCGATGATTACATTTACCATGGTACTGAACCTGCACCATAAAGTACTGTTTAACTTTCAGGAAAGCTGGGTACGTTGGTTCGTTGAATTCACCCCCTTAACCCCTATTTAAATAGAACAGACGTTAATTAATAACGTAACCTATGTTAATTCTGCCGCCTATGGAAATGGATGGATTAGCTCATTTAGATTAGAAGGCAGCGAACCGAACGCGTGGATTAAAGGCAGCACGTGGAGTATGGCAGATTGTGTTTTTGACACCGTTCAGAATTATGTATCATTTCTATTTGGTAATTTCATGTACGAGTATAGGTTTATTAACAAGTAATGAATCATGGTTTGAAAAGTAACATTCAACCATTAAAGCTCGATCATCAAATTCCAATTCAGTAAATGTTAATGTTGGCCAAAGAATTAGCATTGCCATTCAACGTGGCAATGCTGCCAGTCTTCTGTGCACATTTCCGGACGACAGCGATGCGAATGACCACTTCGACGCCCAATTATTTTATTTTTATTTGTATATAGGTTGTTAGATAGTCATTTAATTTAAGTATGTATAAGATGTTATTATGTTTAGTTAAACCTTATGCTTCACTACATAGTATAAAACAAAGTCGCTTTCTCTGTCCCTATATCCCTATGTATGCTTAAATCTTTAAAACTACGCAACGGATTTTGATGCGGTTTTTTTAATAGATAAAGTGATTCAAGAGGAAGGTTTATGTGTATAATTTGTCGATATTTTGCGGCGAAGCCGCGGGCGGAAGCTAGTTTGTAATAAAGTAATCCAATAAATGTTAATAAAAAAAACTGGCATGGTCACATTCGCCACACGTCACGTCACGTCACACTTGCTCATAGGCGTAGCTTATTAAGTAATTTGATTTCTGTGATTTTTAGATTTAAATGGGTTAATTAAGCAGAATAATAGATTTTTTTGGTACATATTTGATTCGTGTAACGGCGAGGCCCAGAAATGTGTTTCTCTTTTAACACAAGACCTCGAATTCGACAGCAGTCGGTCGATTCAGTAACTTCTGTAAAGTCTGTCTGTCTGTCCGCCTGTCTGGTCTTTTAAGCATCCATAGCCATGCAAGTGGCAACATTTTACCGTACTTAGTTTATTACTTAACGGTAAACACTTAATCTACAGTAAACAAAGCTTGTTGAACCATTTTGTTCCTATTATCCGTATGAAGCTAATTAGTAGCTTTATGAACACAAAAGTTAAGCAATTAGTGCCGTTGAGTTCAATAGCTCGAACTCTTTGAATAGCTTCAGCGCTTAGTTCATGAGCTGTTTATGATTTCAGGTTTTAATTATTGAGAGATTCTTGTTTTTTAGCTGAGGTAGTTGAAAATATTTTAATTTATTTTCTCTTTATGCAACACTGGTGAGAGATTACGCGTTTTCAACCAACCCAAAGTTTATGTTCGTATTCTATTTTATATAACAATGTATTTTATTGAAATTTGGGCTGAACATTAACGCAAATAGGTATAGGTAGGTCGAAATCGAACAGATTCCAAGACAGCATACCCTTTTAATTAAAACAAGAATGTTGATCGCCGAAATACCTCCTTACGCAAAACATTCGTACCTACCGAACTCCATCAGCTACCGAACCAAGCTATTCAAAGAAAAACTTCGCAATTTAATGCCATTTTAGCCTCTATTGGCACGCGTTAATGGCTATAATGGCGTAACTTCTGGTCGGTAAGACAGGAAAGCTGTCAAAAGTGTACGTGCCACGATCATTCTCCTATAAAGATTGTTGAGACGCTACAAAGGGATATTGTAAGGAGTGGAAAAATGCCTGCGACGTGCGCCCTCGCGGTGATAGAGCTGACAGAGAAGAATGTGGGGAAGATGACATGGCATCGCATCGTGACGTCACAGCCGGGGGGAGGGTGTTGCTTCAGAGATACGATATGTCGTTTAAGTTTGAGATTTATCGGCGGTACGTGCGATTAATCTGATGTTAAGCTGAGATTATGTTGTGTTTTAGTCGCGTAGCTGGCGGCAGTGAATTAATGACACAGTCTCCTATGCTTTAATGGTTATTGTAGCAAGTACGGCAAGGGTAGGGACGTGAGTGTACAGCGCACACTGATAAAAATCTTAAATTCCTTCACAGACAGAAATCGCACAGTCAACCCCGCTGCGTCTAGAATAATAAAGTTTTACACAAAACTACCATAGACATATAATACGCAACTAAAGTGTGCAATAAGGAAAATTCATTCCCACAACGGCAGTTACAATATCCGTATACAACAACAAAATTAAACTGCTTTTTTTGGACAAATAAAACCAGAAATAAACCGTAAAATAATGTAAGCCTCGTATCGTTTTGCCAAATAGCTGTGTTGGAACGCTCTTTGTAACGCGTAGTTGGTCGTATTGAACCCTTCTGTGCCCTTGTCACCAATTTACACCAGTAACCTAACCTAGATCATTCGGTTACGGCGCGACAAGTAATTGGATTCCTCACAATTTCTGATTATAATCACAAGTGGCCTACTTTCGATTTGGTTCTCGTACAATATTGAAATTTTCTCTTATGTCTCTGGTGCCAGGCTTTGATCCTAAGGTTTTAATGATATACTGAATGCAGAATTTATACAAGGAGTAGCTTCTGCCAGCGGCTTCATCCACGTGGCTGTCGGAAATTATCCCACGGGAAGCGAATATTTTTGGGATAAAAAGTATCCTATGTTAATTCAGGTTATAAATCATGTGTGCCAACTTTCATGCAGATCCATTCAACTATTTCAGAGTGGAGAACTAACAAACACATATACTCAAAAACTTACATCTTAATAGTATTAGTGTTATTAGGATTTTTTTTTTAATAAACACTGGTATAAACTGGACGTTGTGAAGGCGCAGTGGTTAGAGCTCTGATACACGAGGTTGTGGATTCGGCAAGTACCAATGTTACTTTTATAATAGTACCTTGGTTTATCTTGGACATTACCGTCATCGAGGAAGGTAACATCGTGGGGAAACTTGGAACTGTAGCTCATAAAGTATGGTATGGTAAGTCTTAAATTGCCAACTCGTCTTGAGCAACCGTGATGCATTTTTATTTTTATTTTTTTATTGTAATCTGATTGTATTCGAAATTATTAATTGATTCTTATTATTTGTTTGTTATAACCTAATTTTGTACGCCATCTCTTGGCAAAACATAGTGAGCATGTTGCCTAACCATAATTACTATCTGGAAATTAACCTATGTTTTACAGAATAAATGATTTGATTGATTTGATTGATTGATTGCATCATGCAAGCATCACTGCTCGTACCTTGTCTGTACGAGAAAAGACATTTGCCCAGCAGAGGGACATTAACAGGCTTATATAAACTAATGAGAGATTTTCAATGTCACCCTGCAGGGTAAATGCCTGAATTTCATTAATATAATCGTTTTTAAGTTTAAAGTGAGGGATCCTATGCCCTTTATATCGGTATTTGAAAAGGAGAGACAGACGCCTCAATTGCTACGTCAGTAGGATGTTTTTAATAAGATTTTATTAAGTCGGCTTTTGCTGTAGAATGGCAAAGAAAAGTAAAGCTCGTTGAATTAATTGAGTGTTTCTAACTAAATATTTATTTAAATAAAATATCGAAAACTACGAACAGCTTAGTTTTAAAAACATCGGAGCTGATTTACGTTGTTGAATGTAACTACAATATTTCAGTGCACCTTCCGCTTCAAACGGGTTGAATTTAAATTACTTACTTTATTATTTTTATTTTTTCGCTCCAGCTCTACGCTCCGCTCGGGCGAGTGTTTGTCTTTCTATCTCATTAATTTCTCAGCTTTCTTTGCTTTTGTCCGGTGTTGCCAGACTTACAATGCCCCCTACAAAGCGCGTTAAAAATAAATGATACTTTACCCGGTTTATAGGATAGTTAATGTAAACTATATGAAGACCTGATCTTCGTGATTACGTGATTAATAAAACTGGCCACTTAAGTACTTTTACTAAACAACCTTAAATAACATTCCTAACTGTAGCTAGATAGTCTATATTTCTGATTTATATTTTTAATAGATATTTTCATTCCAACTTTAACGTAACCTTAACGGAATTCAAATTATTCCTTCTCGTAACTTTCATAGACATTAAACTAACAGATAACAGATGGAGCTCTTTCCATTCTATCGCATTATTCTTTAGTCACGCACTTAGGTTTCTTTTTATTAAATCCACAAATGTTGGACTAAAGTTTGTCGAATTATATATAAAGTGGGCAATTTATTCTTGAACTACTTTCCAAGTGCGTTAGCCATTGTTTGCGAATTTGAGAAAAAGTTATTAAGTTAGCAAGTTGATAAATTGACGTAAATCTTGGTAAACTGTTCGGAGTTCGGACGTGAATGATGGGCTGTTTTGAATAGGTTATTTTGATTGTATTGAGTGAAGAGTGATCTTTAAATGTAGACTGAAAACTTCTTTTCATCAGTGATGATACTGGTCTTTAGTGTTCCGTATCCAGTGGGTGCCAACAGGGCCCTATTGCGAAGGGTTCGCTGTCCATCCATCCGGCCGTCCCAAGGCTGGATCTTTAAATCGTAATAAGAAAGACACTATACACTTGAAACATACTACTCAACTATTTACAACTAGTAAAAGTATAAAAAATAAAAATATGTTAATATAATAAGTACAGACGCCAGCACATCAAGCTATCCCTAACTGTAAAATTTTCTCAATTAAAAATGGACCTTATATCTTTGCAATAAAGTTGAAATACTATCAAAGAAATTTGACAGATTGTGGTAACTTGATGTGCTGGCCTCTGTACGTTGATGTGATGAAACCTTTTCGCGCGAGTCCAACTCGCGGCGGAGGTAGAGTTTGATCTCACACAATAATAACTACTTAATTTCTTTATCACGCACTTACAATAACACTATAGATAGGAATCTTTATGTATTAAAAAGAAAGAATTCACACTTCTACATACACTCAATAATATCCAATACATACCTTTGATGTAGTGCATTCACATTCAAAACTCAATCCAAGCCTCCCTGTTACACGTAGCCTTTCAAAACAGCTCAAAGGGAAAACATAAAGCTGTGCAGTGATTGCGTTAGTGTCAGAGGCAAAGCCTTGCAGTAAGGCCTAGCAAATAAATAGTGCATGCAAGGGAATAGCGGCTTGCTAAACTGATCAGGGGCCCCCACCACGCTGATCGGATGCCCCTACCTCACTGACTGGGTGGGTGGGGACCACGCAAAAGCTCTACAAAGAATAATGCGCGGCTTCACCTTTTATGCAAGGTTTAAAACACAACAGAGTGCACGCAAGCTTCGAAAAGAAGTAGCATAAAAGAAAAATAATGTATGGTGAGTTTTCATCGCCTTGGGTTTTGTATCAGTTAAGATCATGATCTTTATCGGAATTTCGGCACCTACTTAGTTGTAGGTCGTACTCAATTGGGTATTTGAAAGGGTAGTCGATAACGTTACTTTTTATGAACTCTCGTGATTTGTATGAAATATTACAATATGACGTAACAGATTTTTAGAGTCAAATGGAATACTTATTAGCATTAAATGCAATATTACAATATTAATATTATATCTTCGCATGATATTTAATTTCTGCTCGATGTTGGAAGTTTTTAAGACGAACGGGCTTTTTTCTGTGATTAATAGTCAATTGTTTGAGTTTACCAAACGCTTTTTTCAGTTATGTTTTAACGAACTGTTAGGTATTTTACGAATGAATTTGGCATAACGTTTGAAAATAATAAATCCCAAGTTGCCAAATTACGATGCCTGTTAAATTTAAAAACATCAGGTTTTTTTCCTAAATAATAGAAATCGAATCGAAACACATACCTAACAGGTCTAGTTAGTTTAATATGAACATTTTTTAAAATAAAATATTCGTGCAATAGTCACGTTCGTTATGACCGCACCGGTACATGTCTATTTAAATAATTTTAAACGCGGAAAAGCAATTTTGTTAGCATAAACGTTCAGGGACTTGACGACGAGTGTTTTTATCACACTCACGTGTGTTGAATACTTGTTCAGTTTGAATATTACATGTCTTTGGATGGATTGTGTTTATGTGAGGGCCTCTGTTTACCAGTGACTGATTCGTGAAGACACTGCCTTATATACTACGCCATGTTTACCGATTGCCAGGTAGTTTCTGTTTCGCATATACCAGGGTAGATAATTAGTAGTGCGTAGAACAAACTGAGCAAGTTGATCAAGGTGATATAATTCTAACGTTGAATTACTGGGATTTCATATCAAAAAAATTACCTATTTTCCCGATTTTTATAACTGAGTATAACCGACCAATTCTAAACCTTTTTCTTTCCCGGAACACCGGGATTACATGGCTTATTATTCTGATCATTAAATCCAAGTAACTTCACGCCTAAATCCGATCACTCACGATGAAAGAAAGAAATAAGGAAAAATATCCGTCAAGTGCCACTGAAACATAATCATCAATGACAGTGATGTTACTCGCTGTCTGGTGTAATAGAACGCCGCTGCTTTATGTGTGTTTAAGGGCTATTTCTAGGATAAAAGAGCAATTAATTAGCTGTTTAATACCAACCAAAAAATCTTTCGAAGGTTCTGATTTTAAAATGGATTCCATATAGTTGTCAATCTGCAATCAAATTGGTTATTTGAAAGGGTAGTCAATAACGTTACTTTTATGAATTGACAGATCGTGGAATTTGTACATGATTTGTATGAGATATCATATCAATGTGACGTCACAGATTTTTATAATCAAATGGAATAAATAATGGAATATTAGCATTAAATGCAATTTTACAATGACATATTGGCATAATATATTTAATTTCTATACGGTTATGGAAGATTTTAAGACGAGTGGTATTTTATCTATGTGATTTTTTATTTTATTTTTGACCGTTTCTAATAGTCGATTGCTTAACTTAACTAAGTGAGAAGAGTAGCAGATACTTTCTCAACCATACGGTAATTTGTAGGTATACGTAATGTAATACCAACACGGTACTTTGAACGGCTACAAGCCACTTATCTGGTAGCTAACCGCAATTGTGGTGTTAGTTGTGAGCGTCCAAGTTCCTCTCAGGTGTCTGCTAATATCTTACCGGATTAGTAATTGGAACTGTGGCTGTGGGCTGCGGTCTCCACTGTAATTCTTGAAGCAGGATTTGATCTTTATGTTACAATTTTCTGTTTAGCCTTTATTGGGGATTGTGGACTATATTTTTTGTTGTGATAGATTGGGAATGAGTACCCCGGTGTTCACCTTACCTTTTATTCTTTACTATTATTAAGTTCAATAGGGTATTTGAAAGGGGAGTTATTAACGTTACGAGTACTTTTTATGAACTGTCAAAACGCGGCATTTGTACGTGATTTGTATGACATACTAGCTGTTCCCCCGCGGGTTTACCCCCGCTGCGCGGCTCTTATTGGTCGTAGCGTGATGTTATATAGCCTATAGCCTTCCTCGATAAATGGACTATTCAACACAAAAATAATCTTGCAATTCGAACCAGTAGTTCCTGAGATTAGCGCGTTCAAACAAACAAACTCTTCAGCTTTATAATATTATAGTAAGTATAGATAACAATTTGACGTCACAGATTTTTAGAATTAAATGGACATGGATACGTATTGGCATTAAATGTAATTTTACAATTATATATTCGCATAGTATTGTAGAAGATTGAAGATCTTGTACTAAGGGGGCTCAGTGGTAGAGCGTGTAATGTGTGTATAGGGTATTTTCTATACTATGAAAGTAAACTCACGGATGGACACACACGTATTATATTTTATAACTTGATTATAACGAATACATCTGTCTAGCTCCGCCGCCTGTGGCCAACTCTCAAAAGTACAAAAGCCTTAACTAATTTAAATTATTTTAAAGGTTCGAATGCCGTCCGATTATTACCAGCCATGTTCAACATAAGGTTTTACTCCCGCCAAGTTCAACATAAGGTTTTACTCCAGGGCTCTACAGTATTTAATTTCAGCGGTCTTTTTACAATTGTGTCATATTTTATTTTTGACCGTTTCAAATAGTCAATTGCCCAAAACGATAACCTACACGTGAGCAATTCAATTCAAACACCAGCTATATAAGCTAACGCTCATAAAACAACACGGAGCAATATTAATAAAGTCTTATTTTGTAATGCAGTAATAGCGCAGAACGGCTCCCCGTCTGTCATAGACGATCGTCATTTTTCATTAGGGAGAATATAAAAAAAATATTATCGCGTGAATAACCGCAATGGCTGGACTTATATTAAAGTAAGCGGATCAGGGTTTTAATAATAGTCCGTTTTAATATTAAAATATGGTAGTTGCCATGTTTTGTAGCAGAACCGACGGGGTTTCATAATTCTGTGGAAAAATGTAACAGCATTTTTTCTATTTGAATTTCTTGTTGGACTGGGTCAGCTATAATGAACGGCCATGTTGATGCCTTGATCATCTAAGCCTTTGTTATTCTTTAGGAAATCAGTTTAAAAAGGTTTTCATTCTCTGGTTAAGCACCCATAACATACATGGCATGAAACCGTGCCCCATCTCACAAATCAACAACTTTTGCCAATCAAGCTCGCAAAAACCGTCATTGGATTTATCGAAGGTGCTTCTTGTGGTCTTCCTGATTATATAGGGTGACTGGTACACACTACCACTACACTAGTCTTCGGATATTATTTTATCGAAACATGTAGGTACATTGCTTACGTCATCGCAAAGCGGCGCGGGCGCCTCGCTGCTAACAGCTGACCGGCGCGTTCATTGAACTTTGTGCCGATATTGTGACACTGTTATTGTGATGAAAAGAAAACTATTGAGTATAGAAAAAAAGTTTCGTTGGGAAAGTTGATTGTAATCATGAGTACTTTACAATCACGTGTTTAAATATCGGTCACTAATTACCAGTCATCCTATATAGCTACACTATCCGCTAGGTACTCTTGTATCTTGCTAAATCTACATAAAAAATCTACTGTGTCACATCTACTATTCTCGTTGATAAAATTCACCAAAAAATCATGTAGCCAAAAGTTAACCTCAAAAAAGTTAACTAAACCAAAAAACTAAACTTTGGCAAAGCGAAACCGCTATTCATATTTAACCGACCAAAGAGTATTTATCTTTCAACTAGAGCACAGCGGCGGCTGCGGGCGAAAGTGTACCAGACGAAACTTTGCCTTATTAGTGGCCACGGCGGGGCTCCGTTATCTATGGGGACTATGTGTGAGTGACTAGCTGAGCCCCGCCGTGTCAGAATTTCTTTCAGGAACTGCATTTTTAGGTGTAAAAAGTCTCTTATATCACTCGGGAATAGTTCCTACCGCTACAAGGTTTTTTGTAAGCCGATCAGTGATTTCAGATTCTTAACTTTTTTAATATTTATTATTTTGGTACCTACACTTCAAATACAATTTTATAAATGTTCTTCAAATATTTAAAGATCAATAGAGTTTCGTTTTCATGTCTGTTTCTTCCCACGTTGTATAGAAACATTTTCGACCTTTCTGGGGTCTATTTGTTCATGTAGGCCAGCCTTTCCCAAAGTGAGCAATACCGCCCCTTGTGGTCGCTGCAGGCCTAAAGGGGGCAGTAAGAGACCCAGAAAGTAGGTGGGAACCCCTCATATAGACCATTTCTTCTCTTTCTCTATTACTAGTCTAATGAGACATAATCATAATCAGTGGAATATGGGTGTTCGTTACACCTCTGGTAACCACGCCGGGCGGTACAGGTCTGATGCATTGTTGTGAAGTGTGAGCTAGACCTTGTTTTCCAATAACACGTTGTGAAAGAAATTATATTTAGTCCGTCAGACAGATAGTAAAAAAATATTAGACACGTATTTTTTGCTTTATAATAATATTAAAAAATGACTTAGATAAAACGGATTAAAGTTGGGGAGTGGGGGCGCGCTACATCACAATTCAGTATTAAATCTTTAAAGAAGTGACGTCATGCCACATTTTAACTCAATGTATCGACGTAATCTTTTGTTAATGTGAAAAAAAAAAGAAAATACGTGTCCAATATTTTTTTGATAATCTAGCTGACAGGCTAAAAATAAAATTTCTGTCAACATCCCTATTGTAAGTATTCATTATTCAAATTTTTACAATATTATCTCCATTCATTGTGAAACAGTGGGGTTCCTCAAACCAACTGTCACAGTGTTTTAACGTCTTAACCCACGTGTATATACATAATGCAATATCATTTTATACGTCTACAAAAAGATATGTATGAACCGCATCCAATTCACTAAGGAAAAAGGGTTGCCAACATTTGGCGACTATGTTATACCATGTATGACACAGTCGGAAGAAAAAATAAAGTGATATGTTGTGATGGTGGTTTCTCAGTCATTCATGCGTTCAACCGATCCAACTATTCTGGCTTGATTTGCTTTGTCAGGGTAAATGCAGAAAGCGTTATAACAATTGAAGTTTAGCTTCTGTCTGGGATATTAGAATATAATTACATTGAACAACAAGCATGAAAGTAGAATAAATGTTGTGGGAATGCATGTGAAAAGCATGTGTGAAGTGACCATTTATGTCAGGCTGAGGAATTGTGTGATAAGGCAACGGCCCGTTTTAAAAGATTTAGTGATAAACATTATTATATGTACACTGATAAAAGTTAAGAGTGGTTTAAACGTCAAAAATGTATGGTTAATCGGTCGCTAATAATTACCTTCCGTAAATAGCATGCTTATATGGTTTGGTCATGTTGAGAGAACGAATGAAGGGCGACTAACAAAAGGTGTTTATTTATAAGGCAGATGGAAACCTCGGGAGAGGAGGCCCTATGAGTACATGTACTGGACTTATCCGTGAAGTTTTTCAGTAAGGTTAGGTGCGTAGTACTCGCAAACAACTTACATATGTGTATGAACGTAAACGAGGTAAAATTGTAGCAGGTGGCGTTTTGTAGTTTCTATCTACCCCTATGGGAAGAAAGCGTAAGTTTATGTACAGTCGCCAGCATATCAAGCTATGCCAAACTGTCAAATATTCCCAATTGAACATGCACCTTAATCTTTTGTAATAAAGTTGAAAATCCATCAAAGTAATTTGACAGATTTGGGTAGTCTGATGTGCTGGCCTCTGTACCAACATATCTTTATGAACAACAACCGTTCAAGGGTGCGTGCATAAATTATGTGTGTTCGGAAATTTTGTGGCTTCGTAAAGACAGCGAAACCCTTAAAAAGTTTCTTTTGAAGTTCTAAAAAGGTCAAGAAAATCATTTTCTCTCTTATAATTTCTTTTCGCTTAAATGAATGTAACAAAAGAGTTTTATTTAAGTCGGTACTCAGATAAAATTTTTATTTGCCCTAAGCGATTTGGTACCTACCTAATGAAAATTTCATATAGGTAAGTAACCAACCTCATTTTTTATGTACGTTTTATCTAAAATGCTCAAGATAAATAAATTATGATGATAAATGAACGAATGTAAGGGATAACAACGGAGTATTATTAATTTTGTTAACTTTTTCATCGTTTTTTTCATAAAAATGTCTAAGGCCGTTTGTGAGCGATACTGTCTTCAGTAACCATAAAAATGTGTTATTATTTTTCATAACACAAACTTAAACTAAACCTACTTGTGTTCAAGTATTACATTATTTTCTGGTCATTTGAGAATTTATACATATTATCAATCAGTTTGCTTCTCATGTCTATTTGTGTGACCCTGTCGTTCTTTTATACAACGCAACGGATACCATTCATAGAATTTCATCATTATTTATAGAGTTTATTCAGAAAGGATGTTTTGTATAAAACATTACTAATTAAACAGACTTATAAAAGAGAAATCATGTTCACGTGTCCAGAGTGTTGGCTTATAAATCATCATTGCCATACAACATGACAATGCTCCCAGCTGTTTCGGCGCTTTTCCTATTGAAAACGATGCGAACAATTTTTTTGCTGCCCTATGATTCCTTCCCCCATTTTTTATATACGTACAACGCAAACGCTTCATTTAAAATAACATAAATTTTCAATGAGCTATAAATGCTAAAATCACATCAACGGTACCAGGGCAGCATGAATCTGAGAAGCTTTATTCATAGTAGGGATTCAAACTGATTAATTTATAAGTGAATTCGGATACTACTACATAATTCACTGGATGTTTAATTCGTATTCATAGTTATGATTAACAGGCATCAGTTAACGTGAAAGTACTTAATAATTAATGAACTGACTGGTACGTTGTGATTTTGACTGTTGTATGTCTGTGTGGTTGTTGAACGTCGATTTATGGCAGATCTTAAGATGGCTGTTTGCTTACAAAATATTACTATTATATACTAATATATAACATTACAGCACGACTGTTACTCTAAAGGCTTGGACATACGTAGGTGTACAGACGCCAGCACATCAAGCTATCCCTAACTGTCACATTTTCTCAATTAAAAATGAACCTTATGTCTTTGTAATAAAGTGGAAATCCTAGCAAAGAAATTTGACAGATTGTGGTAACTTGATGTGCTGGCCTCTGTACATATAGTACGCCAATTATTTTGAAGTCCCATGTAATGGAGGATGACCCTTTTGCCATCAGTCCAGACGCTATTATTGAGAAATTTCAGATGGAAAAACCCAATAACATTTTGCCTGACCCGGGAATTGAACCCAATACCTCATGCTCAGCAGTAGCGCTTACGAGCACTAGAGCTACGAGGCAGCAATATTGCTTCAATGGTCAGTTGGATGCAGAGATGCAACGCAACTCCTTTGTATATTTTGGGTTGAAATAACTGTTCCCAATACAAATTAAACCGACGTTTAACTTGTGGAATTAAGCAATACATATTTTTTTAAGTACAGATATATCCCTTAAACTACACCTTGAAGTAAACAGAATTTACTTTTTCAATAAATGCAACAAAGAGTATGTAAGTCTATTTTATGTCACTTTTGTAGAATATCTTAAGATTTACGATGAAGGAGGATTTTACTGCAACTCCTATACCTAGGTACACATATAGTTTTGTAAATTGTACATAATATATTATGTTGGTACGTTCGTGCGAGTGATAAATGATGAAGGATATTGCTACAACGACTTTGTCAGCTGTTAAAAGTTAAATATGCTTTGTAAATAAGTATTCATTTTAAGAGATCTTTGAAGATATCTTTACTTGTGGAATTTAACTACCTATTGGGGTCCAGAAACTCTTATTCAATACTTGAAATAAATCTGCCAAGCGCAAAGAAATCAAATCAAATGAGTCTATGAAATCCGTCAACTGCATGACGCTAATAAGAATGAGTGTGCTAAGATGCCAAAAAAAAAAATATCATTCACGAACATTCTCATAGCATCTTTTCACTTGTATACCCAGTTTTAATTTAATAAGGGCCGGCTACATTTATAATTACCAATTTGTTTATTACTGGCTCTTCTATTAATAAACAACTTTTGTTTACACCGTTTGTGTTATTATTACAACAACACAGCTCCTTATAATAACTGATTTATTGGCAAGTTAGGTGTTTTATTAATAAAGGTTTAAAACAAGTCAATCTGCCTAGCCTTTTTCCAACTATGTTGGGGTCGGCTACCAGTCTAACCGAATGCTGTTGAATACCAGTATTTTACATGGAGCGACTGCCTATCTGACCTCCACAACCCAGTCACTAACTGGGTAATACGATACCCCTTGGTAAGACTGGCTGTCAGACCGAAAGTCGGCTTCTGACTACCCGTAAGGACTATCAAAGATCCTCGAATGACAGCCGGGACCAATGGCTTTACGTGCTTTCCGAGGCACGGAGGAGTCTCGATATGTTAAATGGTCACCAATCCACAGACCGACGCCCGCCAAGCGTAGCTTTCCCAGCTCGATCCGTGCGCCAGTTATTGTATTAGCCACAAGCTATATGTAAAAGTTTAAAACATTATTCTAATTAGTTGACATATTTTGCTTTGATTACGTATTTATTTACCTCGTCACCCGGATACTCTCATTATTCTAATACGTTGTAGTAGGGGTATGGTAGAGTCATTATTTCGAGAGTTTTGTTAGTTGCGATTCGTGTTTGACTTATTGATCGAATGTGCCAAGATCTCTACTCATCCCTTTTATCACATCACGCGTGATAATAATGTTATCTAACACAACATAAGTTAACTTATACGAAATTCTTCAATCCCAAAATATTTTTATATTTGTATTATTGGATATTGAAGCTCAGAATTTTTTCCTTATTTATTTAATAAATTTGTGAGTCATTCATCTTCGGCAGTACAATTTCGTTGCTTTCCAATCAGGATTGTAACTTGTCTGTACTTAAATGGTGTATATTTATTTTTCCATGAAAGTCATATTATGTTGTATTATGTTAGTGTTTTGATTGAGAGGCATTATCTATACTAATATTATAAAGAGGTAAATTTTAAGTATGTATGTATGAGGGGGTAATCTACGGAACTTCTGAACCGATTCAGAAAATTCTTTCACTAATGGGAAGCTACATTGTCCTTGAGTGTTATAGACTATCTTGAAGCGAAGTGCTAGTATGTTATTTAAAAGGAATAGGGAAAATACTTCGCTCAATAGTTGTATGTTGTTGTGAGCTGAAATTACTTAAGTTATATCTATACTTAATATTATAAAGAGGAAAGATTTGATATTTTGTTTGTTTGTTTGAAATGAATAGGCTCCAAAACTACTGGACCGATTTAAAAAATTCTTTCACTGTTGGAAAGCTTAGTTTTCTAGGAGTAACATAGGCTACTTTTTATCCCGGGAAAAATAACGGGTCCGTCCCACGGGAAAGACCACGGGAGCGAAGCCGCGGGCAAAGTGCTAGTTAATAATAAAGGGGACCTATCATCATGGGTGACATAAGTTATAGGTAACGTAAGAATTGATTTTGATAAAGAATATCTGTTACCAGAGCAAGCTTTGTCTGTTGCGTCTGTTGAACGTTTGCAGACCATTCACAGTTCCATCCATCCTCTGATTTTGCATCACAGTGACCTTTATCGGCATTGCTTATGTTGTAGATTGTCACACGAATAATAAAAGTAAAAAGACTGGTGTCAGGAACACATTCTGCCATCAGTCCACGACTAATGAAGTCACAATTTTCCATTTTGATGAAAAAAAGGTTTCGTAGCAGTTTTAAATTCGAAATTGTGATAAATGGAAATATATTCTTCCTTTGTATTTAAACATACTGTGCAAATATAGATGTTAAACAAAACAAAGTCAACACAACACCCCTCTGTGGGTTTCCCCTTCGATGAATACAGGCGAGATATTTGTCACAAATAATAATACGCTCGGAGCTCTTAGGAGCTCGTGGCTAAGTAATAATAGCCGCACGGATTGATCCATCAGGTTAAGCTACGGTTTCCAGGGTTGGTCTGTGGATGGGTGACCATCATTACATATCGAGACTCCTCCGTGCCGTTGGTGCCGGCTGTCATTTGTGGATCTTTGACAGTCGCTATGGGTAGTCAGAAGCCTGAACGTCTGACAGCCAGTCTTACCAACGGGTATCATTTTACCCACCTACTGACTTGGTTGTGGAGGTCAGATAGGCAGTCGCATGTAAAAAACTGGTATTCAGATGCGTCCGGTTAGACTGGAAGACCACGCCAACCCCAACATAGTTGGGAAAAGGCTAGGAAGATTGAATAATAAATATGCCCAAGCGCGAGCCATACGCGCGTACTGAGGTACTGCGTTTCCATTTGCTAATTCCATGTCGTAACATCACTGACTTTGTGAATGTTTGTGTCTTAACGATACACGTACATTGTAGTTGTGAAGCTTAGTCAGAGACCCACGGGCAGCATAAACACTCTGGCACCAGGCTAGTCACTAACCACACGAAAAGAAGAGAAGATAAGGTCGGTTCTCAAAGTTCAAGTTTTACCCCTGCTATATGTCTGATTGTTACTAACATAGAGCGTTGAAACAAAAATACCATTGGTTTAACCCCTCAAATGTCATATGAACCCCATAGGTTCAT
The DNA here is from genome assembly GCA_951799385.1 of Hyppa rectilinea. NCBI lineage: Eukaryota > Metazoa > Arthropoda > Insecta > Lepidoptera > Noctuidae > Hyppa > Hyppa rectilinea. Next base: position 1,139,641 of record OX637309.1, on the reverse strand, counting down.
AATAAAAATTCTCTCGAAACTACAATAAATATAACCGTATAAATCGTTGAGCACTTATAAGCAAACGGCTTCTAATACGCGAACATCTAATGGGTTAATAAATTATGAACAAATATTTTTTTCTCACATCCAGTTTTATTTCTTTTTTAAGGTGGACCAAGTTTCAGACGTCAATAGCTAACATAGTACAACTTTTATTTATAAACTCATCTTTTCTTGCATTTCCACAGGAGTTCGATACTTTCTGTGGGAACGAACAACTGTTGTTGAGTTTAGTTGTTTCTTCCACACTCGGTTCGCAGGAAATTCTTTTGTTATTTATACATTTAACAAAATCGTAGCGAAGTCAAAACAGTATATTGAATATTTTTGTAAAAAAAAAAGTAACTTGACGAGGTGCGGAAACGACTGTAACAAATATTTAAAAAAAAACTTTTGAACTGTTTATTTGTTAGTGTACTATTAAGTTCGATTCCCAACTGTTGATATATTTTGTGCTTCTTTTTAAGTTTAATAATAATTTATAAATGCGAAAGTACCTCTGTCTATCACTGGTAATCTGACCTGAGTTAGAATATGGGAATAGGATACTTCTTATCCCGGTAGTGCGGTCACGTTTAATAACTTCCGACCTCCACACTGGTGAAGCCGCGGTATTACAATCGTGACAGAGTGTGTCAATGTGAAAGAAGGCTCTATAGTAAATTAATATTAATTGTTTGTAAAATTAATGATATCGTGTTTCGTGATAATAATGTAATGGGATAGGTGTTGGACTGACCATTAGTAGGCTAGGAAGGAACTCCTGTCCATTAATGTTAACCTACGACCTGATAAAAACTATACTCACATGTTAATCACACTGCTAACAGATTTCAAAACATTTGTCAAAGTGCTTGCAATAAATACTTATTGTAATAACTTTTAATCTATGACTTCTCAAATACGCGCGACATAAAATATAAAAGATATTATTAACACCTGCAAAATCACAGGACATCACAACTACGCTCTCGTAAAACACGGAAATCTCTTCTGAAATATGTCCTGACTGCAACCAACTGAATTACCGCAGGACTTCAGGAAGGTAACAAATGTGTTGTAAAGTGCTGCCCCCTGCCGGCGCGGCAGTTACCACCCGTTGCAAACTGTGCAAACTGCTGACTGCACACATCTGTGAACTGACGACACGACGTAGATGGGTCCAGAAGGCTGGCTTTTTGCCATGACCGGAACCAGGCCCACGTTGGATCTGCCCCAAAAGTATATAACAAAAATGTATCAGGTAACGGATCGGATGGCAATTTGTAGTGGCACTTTTTGAGGTTAATTATATAAAAAGTGCCTTACATGTGCCTATTTGAAATAAATGATTTGACTTCGACTTAACCGTAACTTTTCGAGATAATTCTTCAGTTACGATTGAGACAAAAAAATGAAACCTTCTTAATGCAGGTTATAAAAACTCTTAAGTGAGTGATTGCGAATGGATTTAACCTGAATAAGGATTGATCATATACTTTTCGCACTTTATTCTATAGTTAACTTGGTACTATTTATAAACAATATGTCGTAACCAAACTCTACATATAACTATGTACTATATATTAAACATCGAACTAATGCCAGTCGTGAGTACGTATGTACTTGCTGCTCCACTACTTGAGTGCGTTTTAGCTCGGAGCTGACCTTCTGCACCTAACTTGTACTTAGCGCTTGCGTTACATTGTAAAAACTTTCTGATTTAATTTGATGGAAAGTTTTTGCGTATGGTCCTAATGTAATAAGTTGTTAAAAGTTTGAATTATGTGGGGTGTATGCAAAAACTGATTTCGTCAACTTTGGTGGACATGTATGAGAAGAGAAATATCTCCATAGAAGACTGTTCATTGATTTTTAATCACTATGCAATGACATATTAAAAGCATAGGTGAATTTATAGGACTTCTTCAATGTATGTTCTGATCAATTTGAATATTCGTTGTAACGTATTCTTGTTAAGTTCCTGCTTAAGATTCCTAATAGGGATGATATTATCATCGAAAAATATTGGACACGTATTTTTTCTTTTTCACACAAACAAAAGAATGATTATGTCGATACATTGTGTTAAAATGTGGCATGACGTCACTTCTTTAGGGAATTTATACTGAATTGTGTTATAGCGCGCGCCCACTCCCTTCTCTCATCTTTGATGCCCATAATTATCTGAGTCATTTTTATTAATATGATACAAATTCAAATTCAAATATATTTATTGCTCAACACAGTACATTTCATACATTTCCAGATGTCAAGTGAATGCGCAGTCCACTGTATTGTACCAATTCAGGCATGCAACATTTACAATTATAAAGTTCATAATTATTAATAAAACCAAGTCGGCAAGATAATAAAATCGAATGAAAACCATAAAATCTATTAATTCGATACATAATGTCAGAGATTTAAATCAAAAAGTAATGTCATCGTTTAAATAATGTCAAAATAATTAAATGATTTACTAATTTATAACTTTGCATGCATTGTATTATTCAGATTAAAAATATATACTATTAATCATACAAACTAACATATCAATCATACTAATACTTAGATATAATTAAATTTAAATAGATCGGATATTTGGATCATACAACGACACACCTAATGAATACTTATTAACTTGTCTGTTAAGAATTCACCAATGGAATAGTATGCTTTTTTAACCATAAAGTCTGTTAGCATTCTTTTGAATTTATTAACGTCATTCTCTAGTTTTATAGCCGTAGGTATTCTATTATAAATTTTTGGAGCCATTCCCAGAAAACTTTTTGCATATAATGCAGTTTTATGAGGCACAGCGTGAATTTTGTCCTGGTGACGTTTACTAGTCAGAGTTTTAAATAAATTTGAGTGTTTTTTAACGAACATTGCTACTTCAAATACGTATAGAGATGGAAAAGTCATTATCCTAAGCTCAATAAAGTGTGGTTTGCAACTATCACTAGCCTTTATTTGGCACACAGCTCTCAAACACTTTTTTTGTGCCTTAAACACTAGCTCCCTATCTGCTGAGTTTCCCCAGAACATTATGCCATAGCGTAATGTAGAAGATACGTACGCATGATATGCAGTCAATACTGTTTCGCGGCTTGCTATTTTAGAGAGATTATACAAAGCGTACTGGAACTGATTTAGTCTTTTTATTATATGTTCAATATGTTTACTCCATTTCATATTCTCGTCTATATAGAGTCCCAGAAACTTTGTGTGCTTTGTTTCTTCTATCGTTTTGTCAGCGTATTTGATATTAAGTTTATCTTGATTAGCTCTTTGTTTAAATGACATAACACAAGTTTTATCTAAATTTACATTAAGATTGTTACTATTTAACCATGTTATTAACCTGTTTAGATTTAGATTTATCTCCATTTCATAACTATATGACTCCTTATATTGTCCTGTGAAAATAATTGTACTATCATCTGCGAACAAGGTCATGGGGTGTTGAGTAACTCTAGGCATATCATTTATGTATACGAGGAACAATGGCGGTCCGAGGACGCTACCCTGGGGCACACCAAAATTCGTTTTTCTTGGTTTCGATTGGTACGTTAGTTCTAATTTTGTCTTCTGGCAGATCTTTGTTATACTCGTTATTTGATTCCTATTTTTTAAATACGATTCGATCAATTTTAAGACGTTGCCCCTTACTCCATATTTTTCTAATTTAGACAAAAGTATGTTAAAATCTACAAAATCAAATGCTTTGGTCATATCCATGTACAAAGCAGTTGCCGGTGTCCGTCTATCCATATTTGTTACAACTTTATTTACGAGATTGTATATTGCCATATTTATATTTTTGCGTTTTCTAAAGCCGTACTGTTCTTCCGCAAATATATGATGTTTTTCAAGAAAAGTATAAAGGTTGTTATAGATGACTTTTTCAAAAATTTTTGAGAATATTGGAATTAACGCTACAGGTCTGTAATTCTTAGGATTTTGTCATCTTTCTTATATAGTGGTTTTATTATAGATATCTTTAAATCTTTAGGATATGTACCATTTTCAATGCATAGATTTATGATAAAACTAAGAACAGGGGATATTTCCACGGCTACACTTTTAATTACTTTAGTGATAATCTCGTCATATCCTGCACTATTGGTGTTTTTTAGGGATCCGATAATTTTATATATGTCAATTGGGATTGTAGCAGGCATAAACATTGAATTGGATGTGTTGGTAACGAATGATAAGTCAGGATTTATACTATTACTTAGCGGTTGCACCAAATCAATATAGTAATTGTTGAACGCTTCTGCCATTTCTAGTGGATCTGTTATCTCTTCATTATTTATATTTATTTTTGAAATATATTATTTTGGGCAGTTTAATTTATTTTTATTTATAGTCTGCCAGGTCGCTTTCATTTTATTTTTAGAGTTATTAATATAAAAGTTATTTCTTGATTTTTGTGTGAGACCGATGATTTTTTTGAGCCGAGTAGTGTATATCTTTAGTTTTTCTTTGTTTTCCAGAGTTTTATGTCTTCTTAATTGCCATAACATGTCTCGCTTGCGTTTACAACACAATTTGATACCTTTTGTTACTCAGTTTAATTTCTTTCTAATAGGTATTCTAATTTTAATTATGGGGAAACATAAATCATAGAAAAGTTTAAATAATTGATTAAACTCATTAAAGGCTACGTGTCTGTTATTGACATGATACGTGTCTGTTATTTTTTATTTATCTGACTGATGGACTAAATATAATTATTTGTTTTTCCTCTGACAACATTTCATCCCTATTTCTGGAAATCATGAATCTGATACAGTAAACCAGTACCGAGACAGGCCACAAAAATATGTATCACACAACACAAACACGTTTCAATTTGTATAGTCATTGTATTTATCAGCGATTCAATGAACGACTGCATGTACTGACGAGACCCTTCATCCGAGCCACGAGCCCTTAATAATGAAATTCTACTCCACAATTTTGTTTTTTTGCCCGAACTCAGTCATTTGTGATGTCGGAGAAGTTCAAAGACGTCGCCGTCTGAATTTTATTGTGTTAATAAGGTTAGCCGCGTTAATTAAACTTAAGACAAAACGCGACGAATTTACCTAACGCAGGGACAAATATAAGGGGTGGCTACGCGCTAGACAGAGGTGCGTGCTTTGGAAGTCTAAATAAAACCTGCATCTTAATGTATCATCATATCTCGTCTTATCTTGTCTGTAGAGTTGGATTTTTTGTATTATTTTAAAGTGCCCTAAGAGTGAGCGAAGCAGTAGTAATGAGCAGATATCTGAACACTGTGCTTACTCTAGGCATCAGTGATACCCAGCCATTGGGTTTCGAAAGTCAGATGATATTGAGAAAATGCATTGATTTACCTCAAACAAGTTTTATGACTACTCTTATTAAAATTAATGAAGAACGAATGAATTGATGTTGAACGTTGACAACTGACGTGCGATGCAGCATAAATAACAAAATTATTTATAAATTACTGTGAACAAAGATATTGGGCAGTATCTTCGCCGCCGTAGCAAGTAGCTTCGTAGCCGCCTACGCCGCCTACGCGCTACGGCGTAGCTCGTGCTCGTTAATCATCTCAGACTCAGATATTATAATTGCCAATACAGGGTGTCGTATAAATTGTGGACCATCTATGAGCAATCGATGCTTCAGATAAATAACTATCTTATTTATATCCAAAGCAATTGGATTCCAGTTGTAGTATGTGTATTTCCATACATCAATTTAATTTTCTATGTATTTTGAGACATAGAATTGGAATTGGAAAATCAAACATGGCGATTCCAATATATCTTCTCGCCTGTGAGTATGTACAATTACCAACACTCTCACGGAGTTCAAAGAGACATGACAGAAGTGTGTGTGACAAAACATGAGGTTTTCTTTAAGACACTTGGACAGTATAATGTATCCTGTATGCTTCAAAACTTGATTATGTCCATTTGATTCTGTATTTATAATAAAGTTAGTACGCACTATTGTCCCGCGCGCGTACATTACGGAGTCGTCTTAATCCTCATATTTATCCGCTCGCCGCAGCCGCGAGCTGCTAATTATTCCACACAGACAGACAGACAGACTGAGCAGCACAATCTATTGTCAACGTGTAAACTTCAGTAGATGTGGTGTTTATATTAATAGTATGTCACTATCACATAACATAAATAGGGGCTTTAGAATATAATAAGTATGTTTACATTGAAATAAAACAATAATATAGCAACACCTGACTCACTGATTAATTGTTTTTTTTATACGATTATGATTTAATAGTCCCGTTAATCATTTTAAAACTGCCAAGAAATCCTCATTTTTTATAAATTCATATAATTCTTTTTAAATGCCCTAAACCAATGGTAATAGAGAAACGCAAAAAAAGTTTTTAAAATCATCTATGTTTATTATAATGTAGCCTTTAGTGCAACCAGTAGGTATTGAGTCTTGTTCAAAAATACAGATTTTAGTAGTTTAAGTTTGGTATAACTTTATTCCGAGCTTATTAATAAAGCGGCATGTTTCTTTATTTAGGTTTTCCATCACCTCCTTCAATCGTAGTCACAATAATGAATAACTGTTCAAGCGAGCTTTGGTTGAGCTTGTGTTGCAAGTTGTAGCGCGTAGCAGCATAGCAACATCGTAGCGACATTGTGTGAATTGCAGCACTTCGTAGACAACTTCGTAGCGCGTAGCGGTGGTGTAGTCATATGTGTGTCATAATTATATGTGCAAATTTTGTAGCCTATATTGCAGGTTGATTAAAAGACATACAAAATACATTTAATTTTCAAGTCATTCTAAGTACACATTCATTCGTTCAGTAATTAGAGGCAATATATTTAAAGCATAAACTGAACTAATTTAGTAAGTACTTATCTCAGTTGAAACTAGGATGCTAATTAATAGTATCGAGCATTCAAAGTAAAAGGGAATGCTTTAGTGTTTTGGTTACATTTACTTATGTTGCTGAAATATTAGGTATATCAATTTACTGATATTTTAATTTTAATTTGAAGTTGTTGGTAAGTACTTGGAAAAAACTAAACCGGATGCAGCTAAATACCAGTATTTTACATAGAGCGATTGCCTATTTGAACTCCACAACCCAGTTACTAGGTAATACGATACCTCTTGGTATCAGGCTTCTACCGACCCATCCAAGATTCACAAATGACAGCTGGGACCAACGGCTTAACATGCTTTCCGAAGGCACGGAGGGTTTTCGGTATGTAAAAGACACCCACCCACGGACCAACCGCGGCAAGCCTGGCTGTTATTACTTAGCCATTATTTAAACACAGTCATTATTAAAAATTAATTTATTAATCATCATAAAAAAAAAATTGAATTGAATTTCCTGGAATAGAAAGCAGTAAATACAAAATGTCTGTGGCCACTGAAATGTGCAAAATACTCGCAGCACAAAAAAGAAGTAAATTGGAAAATTGAAACTTTAAACGAACAAAGCAATAGATACTCCTTTTTGTGTCGCATATGTCGGTAAATAGCACATTGGCAAATGCAATTGAATGGCTCTTTATATAATGGCCCATGTTTTACTATTTTATTGAAGGACTTTGCTTATACGTATATTGTGCATGGTGTGCAAATACGAATAAACGAAATTCGTCAGTTTTATTTGTTGAATACGCGATTGTAAACATCTTTTAAAACGTTTAGCGATATCACTAAACTATTTGACGATCGTTTAGTTACCTTTAGTTAAATTTTTTCGCGAACCTATTTATTCCTTTTAGTTTATTTCATGAAATTTTTCATAAGAACTGAAGATGGGAGCAGAAGAATCATTACTTTGAAAGTAAACAATATATCTTTTAGGCAAACGATAACTCATCCGCCATTTGATCATTTGTTCTTACTCGAATCTCGTAATTACAAATCTATCTAAATCACGTTAATTTTGTGAGGGGAGTAAGACTTATTTCTCTTTTATCTCCTTGCTCCACACAGTCATCAAGCAATGATTGACCGTATTCTCTGGAACCTTTCATCCACATTACGCAAGCAGCGCCGAATGAACAGTGCTAGTAATAAGTCAGCGCCGAGTTCCCGCCGGCTGAAGATACGTCCGTGTGAACTCATCAGCTGGCATTGTTGTTCCAATCGGTGTGGGTCCACTGTTACACACGACACGACAATTCACTGGACTGTCTTCGAATTGGTCGTACTCGTGTCTAGTTCAGTAGTCAGTTAATCTGGTTCCTGTTGCCTACAATTTACAAACATTTCAGTATTCTGCTGATTTTGTATTATTGACATGGTTAACGGATTTTGTGAGATAAAACTCAAAGAAAATCAAACTCAAGTCGCAATTTCCCCTCAGTCACAATCAATGTCAAAACATCTGTCAAAAACTATGATAGAAACAGAAATGTTGATAAATTATTACTTAGATTAAATTGCGAACGTTCTGAAATGTCAATTGCGAGATGTTATTAACTTTTTGATTGGTTGACGAAAATAACAACAACATATCATATGAAATTGAGAGTGTTTGATCGCCGCGTTCGCGATCGCACCTAAACGCGTTTACAGAAACCGTTTAAGTTTGCGATTAACTGAAAAAACACGACGCTAATAGGAAACAGTAATTATTAACTTACTGAGTAATAACTATTCTCTTAGACCTCATAATTTAGAAGCCAAATGCTAATAATGGAGGGAATAATCTTAATGAGTTTTAAGTAAAACATTTCAGGATTATGTCGAGGCAAAATAGACGGTAATTACGTCAAAGTTTATGTTAGAGACCCTAGAGGATCTCTATCTGTGCCTCTGGCCACTTAGTCGTAATTGGCTGAAGACCTAGCACCCATCTGTCATATTCACTAATACCAATCCAATTTAAAATCAGTCGACAATAAATCAACGCAGCAAAAAGATTAACCGACTTCAAAAAAAGGAGGAGGTTATCCATACGGTGGTATTTTTGTTACTTCAGTATACCGTCCGTTTTAATAATTAAAATCAATTTAATATGTTAGCTTCTTTATTATTATGTAAGAATTTTATTATATTTTTTCTAAAGAATTATCAGGTTTCCTAAATAAACTGACATACTTGCTCGCTTACTAGATCGCATTTAGAGGTAAAACCGTCTATTTTTTCCCCTTCGTAAAATTTTCTATCAACATTTATGTCTATAATTTTTATAGTGTGCATAATAAAGAGTATTTCATCTCTCTTATTGAAAAAAAAATCTACAGCCCACATCAATTCCGCAAAAATATTCACTTTAATTTTCCCATCAACCGAAGTGAGCTGAAGTCCCGAGTGCATTGGAAACCGATAACATTCCAATAGCAGTCGATCTCGGCGCATGATTGCCGAGGAATGTGTGACGTCATCACCCGATACCGACGACAGTGTGCGAGTCAATTGGAAGATACTGTTTTACATTTTACTTACCATGTATTGTGTGAACGGCTGGTTCGTAGGAGGGATGTTTGTGAATGTTTGTTACTTTGAAATTAAGAGTTTATCATTTTAACATTTGATTCTGAACTCGTGGCCAGAAATAAACAACCTCTTTTCGGGGTCTTAAGAGAATGTCCGAAAAAAGCTCAAAAACGTAGGAAAAACCTTATCCTGAGGACTATTCCACTAACACGTTTTTCATGATCACATAATTCCTAAAATGACAGAATATTTCAGAAAAACGCTATGTTTCAAAGAAAACCTTCTGTCCACCGTTTTTATTTATAAATTAAAACAACAAAGTAAGTATTTTGTAAACATCAAATCCCACTCATTTCGGGACCTACTTCAGAATCTTTCTGAAGTTGAAAGATTCTTCTGAAGAATATTCTGTATACAAAACAACGTACAAGTGTATAATAAACTTAATGACGTCACGCAATAAGATTTTATTTCAGTCTGGTCTGTCTTTCCTTATTGCTGTTTTTTCCTTTTACTGGACGCTGTCGAAACACTTCCGTCGTAAATCTGTATTTAGTTACTTTTAACAATAAAAATAAGTTAGAAAGATGAGTATTCAGGATCTTCAGAGCCGTCAATGTTTGGGACAGTGCTGCAGCTGGAGTCTAGGAAAAACTTTTCATTTAAAAGGAATTTCATTCAAGTGTTTGAGTAGAAAGGACTTGAGTGCACGACTACAATAGAATATTTTCCTTCCAGCAACCGTCTTAAATTAAAAATATTACCTTCTTATTGATAAAACTTGATTTTAAAACTTCACGAAAGAAAAAACTGTCCAACGCATCACGTTCGGGTGTTAATTTAATATCAGGTTCAAGCCGGTTGGAGGCAATAATATCGGTCTGGTAATAACCGGAATCAACCGGATTACGGACCGCAATATCTGTTATATTGGTCGCTAGTACTTTAACGCCGGATCCGCCCGTTTATTATCAACTTAAACTTTTAATGAGTTCCAGAATTTTAAAGTGTGGTGCCAGGTTTTTAAAGTGACGCATTTTTGTGAAGGCTCTTGAGTTATGGCTTTATTAAGAAGTCGATAAAAGTTTATGTCAGTTATGTTTACCTACTTCTGGTAAATTAATTTTTGAACCTGTAAACTAAACAGTCGAATGGTTTTATGAAGCGTTTCTATTATCATCACAACCGAATAAATATACAGACTCATCGTAAATAAATTCATAACGTTTTTATAGTCGGATTATAAAAATTCTTTGGTATTTCCAATAATCTTCGAGTACAAACACAAACACTTACCCACAAACCTACCAACCCTAAGTACTCGGGTACACGTAGAGGCATCAAGTTAAACCCGGGACTGTCACTGAGCAGGCCATGATAGCCGATTGGCCACACAATAGACTCACAATGGCGCAGATTGACACTTGAACCGTGACACAGATAGCCTGCCTTAGACAGGATTCTACGACTCAATGACTACTGTTCCTGATAGTTTTAGTTATTTCATTGAGCTTGTAGTTCATGAGGTATTAGGCAGAGGTGTGCTACATTTTGTCTGTTATGTTATATAGGCAAAGAAACGATGGATGGATTCTGTGAAAGATGTTATGGCTAGGAAGGGAGTGACTACCGAGATGACGACTAATAAAGACGAAGAAAAAGACATGTTGCGCCGACCCCGAATAAATTGGAATAAGGGCAGGAGAATGATGATGTTATATATAGGCAACAGAAAATAGGGATCTTGTTGTCATTTATTGAGCACAAACTTGATTCTGTATTGCTTATGAGAAATTGCATAATATCGCGCCCGGAATCCGTCACCTAAAGGCTTAAGCAGAAAAAGGGTTAGGTAAAGTACACCCTTACGTCACGGTTAGGCAGAAGAGAGTTATAGTACAGACGCCAGCACATCAAGCTATCCCTAACTGTAAAATTTTCTCAATTAAAAATGAATCTTATGTCTTTGAAATAAAGTTGAAATACTATCAAAGAAATTTGACAGATTGTGGTAACTTGATGTGCTGGCCTCTGTACACCCACATCTCGCCAGTAATATTAAGTCCCATGTAACAGGGAGCGCAAATCCAATTAATTGCGTATTCATAATAATATGCTATTGATTTTGAATCAAATAATTTTATTGGCTGTAATGAGATAGTGGATGTGGTGGCGTGGTTATCGGTTTATGCATCCAAATAGAGTACATTTTATTGAAATTTAATTTGTTGTAAATGCTAATTGAAACTTATTTAGTATATTGAATATTTTGGACCGGATTATGAGAGGTTTATGGCCAAATAAACGTGTTTCTATTTAACAGTAATAATCTGCTAATCTATTTTGTAAATCTCACCATGAAAACTTAGCTGAAGTGAGGTTGAAATAAGTTGTCAATCCAATAGTGTCAATCAAACATCCATTGGAAAGAAAGAAAAATGTGAGCCGTCACGGGACGCCTGGCAGATGTGAAACATCGGCATTATTTTGTAAAAGTAATATGATTGAAAAGAACAGATTGCGATAGAAACTAAATATGGCATAATGATAAAATAACATATTACGATTTTTTCCAGAAAATGATGACTGTTTATTCAATAAACATTTATTTTCATTAAATCGCAGTCGATTGCGCATGGCGACGCGTCGCCACACAGTACACACTACTGCATATAGACTGTATATATACACCAACATATAGCAAGGCGACGCGTCGCTACGGCATGCGTCGCCACGCCAGAAAGTAGTTTTACGTGCGGCTATAGATGTTTCACATCAAAAAAGTATAATGGTTTATTCTGCACAAACAAGCATCAGATGGGATGACAGCTCACTTCACCAAAATTTTAAGGGCGACCATTTTTACTGACTAGACCGCCAGCTATTCGTAGCGTCATTATAAGTCGCTGTAGGTAAAAGTTTCGTATTCGCATTGAAAGCTTTTCCCCGAAGATGAAAGATGAATCTAAAATGAACTTGACCTTTTAAACTATTTTCAAATGCGTGGGTATTTGAAACTAGAACAAAATACTTACGATACAACTATGTACCTATTGTCATTCCCAACCGCCTCGGCATTATAAATACTCCCAATCTCTTAAATGTCAAAGTGAAATGTCAAAATTATTGCAGAAGTTTGATAGGTGCTAAACAGTTTTACAACAGACAGACGGACGGGTTCATAACATTTTATTATTATGAACGGAACATTTTTCGCTGTAACAGACCCCCGCGACTTAATAACGACTTTTTAATTACTGGTTTTAATTGATTCGCGTTAAATGAGTAGTCTAGAGAAGAATATTGTAATATCAGCTACTTTTTATGACGGGTAGGTACATGGATTTGATTTTAATTATGGTGATTTATTGTTTCCCGGGGTTTTATGAGGTTCTTTGTCGTGGTGTCATTTTTATTCCTTGATTATTTACCTGCTGGTTCCCAGAATTAAGGCTTTCTGATTTGTAGTGCCAACATGGTTGTTGGTCCCTAAAGGTTTTAGGTGGCGTAAAAGACTGTTGTGAGATTAAGAATAAGATTAGAATAAGGTTGTGGGGTCGCCACAACCTTATTCTACTAAAACTCAAAGTTTTGATGCATCAAGAGGTACGAGATACCTTTTTTGAAAACCAGAGCAACGTATTGCAATTACATCTTTACATTATGTTGTTGATAAGAACTTTTTAATTCAATGTTTATTTACGTACTGTGTGTCCAGATAAATGTCATTCTTTCTTTCTTTATTTAAGTCATAATTGAATTTAAATATTACGCGTAAACTCCCGCACTACCAGTTATTTTGCGAACCGTTCACTATAATTGAAAACAGTGCTAATCCAGATTATACTGATGAAATCGCAAACTACTGGCTTTATGCTTATGTATCCTTTTTATACCTGCCCCACAATTTATTGCAACGCAGGGGATTGAATATGTTAATAGTGTTGTGCGGTCCGCGGGACTACTTCTTAAGCCTCTATCAGACGCTTCACTCGAATGAATGATTCACTAATGAATTCATTTTTGATTCACTTTGTCTTCAGACATTCACTTCGAGTGAAAGATGCTGAATGAAAGGCAAAAATTAACAATAAATAAAGCACCTGATATCGGTGTAAGGAACGTGGGTCTGCGAAATGTATACTCTCCCTTAATGGGGTATTTTAAAGGGTCATAGTCAATAACGTTACTTTTTATGAATTGTCAAAACGCAGAATTCTTACGTGGATTGTATGAAATATAACAATGTGACGTCTCAGATTTTTAGAAGCAAATGGAATACTTATTACAATTATATCTTTAACAATTATATCTTCGCACTGTATTCAATTTCTGTACAGTGATGGTTTTTTTATGAACAGGGCTCATTTTTACATGTGATTTCATATTTCATTTTTAATCGATTCAAATAGTCAATTGAATCACTGCATGTTTCAAATAATTGTATACAAATAAAATAAAATAAATATCCGGCGAACAAAGCCTGGCTTCATTGCCGCTAAGTCCAATCCAAACGCGCGTGCAAACTGTAGGCTCGCTATTCTGTGAGCTGGTGTTAGTTTGGGACTATTAGCTGGTTTCAGGTCACGTTCTTCGAGTCTCCTTCTAACAGTTAAACTCCAAACAGTTAGTCCATTAAAGTCTCGAAGCTGTTTTTGGATCTGTTCTAAGGTCCGGTGACGATAACGCAAGCTGGTGGCAAATATTAACCGGTTTTGTTGTGCTATAGTGACCCGGTTGCCTGATCCACACAAGAAGTGCTACAGCTTGCGCGGCTATTTCAGATGTAGTATCCATAATTTGAACGTCAGAATGGATTAAAAAATAAGGAAAAACCATTTCGATACTCTTTTTATGCAAAAGCAAACGAATAAAGGAAATAACTTTTGACTTAGAAATGCTCCAATCAAAGCTTATTGCTTCTTTAAGGCACCCAAAACACTGATTTTCTTCTCTTTTTAAATTCGGGAATTCAAATTTGGAACAAAGTCGATACCTAAATGATGGCCATTACGTCAGATTCAAAACTGCATAAACACTTTTCCTATTATAATTTGGATGTAACAACATTTTTCAAATGTTGTTACATCCAAATTACAACATCCAGTCCGGGGTGTATTTCACTGCTAATCTGGTTTAATGAAATCAGTTCTTCAGATTGCATTTTTTTGCGACTGGTCTAATTTTATGGAAGCTAGGTTTTATTTTTATTTCAACTTATTGTTTGTAACGATTTACATTAACCATAGTTAAAATCAAACCTGAAATTCTTTATAAGTCACATAAAATGTCAATCTGCATATAACTACTTACATCATCATCGACATTTTACTGACTAAAGAACCCCTTAAGTCCTTCGCCGCTCCGAGAATTCCCCGACAAACGAACACAACACTATTAAGTTCGATCTTGAAACCGAACACAGATTCGCTCGACCGAACTTTGGAGCAGCACTTTTTTACCGTCGAACTGAACCTAACGCCCTTTGTGTCTCGTATGAACCCTAGACTGTGTTCACTCCCAAACTCTTGAAGCAGTAAATAGTAGGTTTCGAGGATAAAATAGATTTTTCATCGGAGAGTTACTCGGGAGGAATACTAATACGTTACACTGTCATAACTATGAAGAACGGGTTCGCGTGATTGGGATACTGTGAGGTGGACAGCGTTTGGGAGAATTGGAGGACAGTCTACGTCCCTTTGTTTGAAAATGTAATTGTATATCAAGTTTACAGAAAAATGATTTCATGTTTGTACTTGGCTTGTATACAGTGAAATATTCTAACATGTTCAAGTCGTCATCTTCAATCAGCTTATTTGTTTATGGGTCTATTGTTTTCGGGGTTGTTTTTAAGGTGGTTTGTTAAATAGTGAGATTGCTCTCAGTACTGAGTTTATTAGTTCATTTTTGCTAGAGGAATAGCAAAATAATGGCGATATTAACTTAGGTGAAAAGTCTGAAGAGACGGCATTTACCATAGCTGTCAAAGAGATTTTTGAATATTCTTTGGTCACCTAAGTAAGTGGTTAATTTAGGAATATATTTATTAGGACTATCCTTTTATACGCAAACGTGTGTTGACCCTGATATAGAAATAATATTTCACTTCACTGAATCTCCTTTTAGTCAGATTTCTGCCAATTGTGATCGTATGTATTTTTATGTATGGTAATAACTACAGCTCCCAATGTTGTGTACTCGGCAGTCCTTCAGCCAAATGTACACAGAAAATATGAAATTCTGATATTTTCACATGCGTATGAATGTACTTAGTAAAGTTAAACATGGGTCAGTGAATTTGTTGTAAAATATCATGTAGTAGTGAATGATAAAAACCAGTTACCTTGAGAGCTCATAACAGATTTCAATAAATTTAGGATGTTAGAAATTATCTCACGAGAATATATATATTACCCGGATAAAATGTGTTTTATGTGGTACCCAGGTTATAAACCATACTTGTGCCTAATTTCATCCAGATTCGTTCAGTAGTTAAAACTATTAAGTTACTACTAAACATACAAACACACACACGCACATACACTCACAAACCTTTAAAATAATATATAATAATAAATACTAAAAATCTTTATTGATACTAAAACCTTTGACATTGTTTAAGACTAGGATACATTAGTTAGTTAACTAAAGGTCATACACATAAGGTAAACCCTGACTCCTAAATAAAGGTGATATAGTGTGATGTGATTTTAAACCCTTAGTCAAAAATCAGTTTTGATGTTTAATATTAATTATCCTACATTTAATTAGCGACTACAGAAACATCTATCACAAACACACATGGGGTGTGTTTCCGGCGGCATTCAGTCAGTGAGAGGCATTTCCATGTGGGTACCGTTTTACAATTCGTTGCGGAACACTAAAAAGGTGATAAATGGCGGCGTCCGGATTAAGAAACCCGGACGCGGGTGTCGTAAGCCGAACAAATAGGGGGACCAGCGAATTTGTTAAATTACGGATTTGCCGCGTTGCGAACACACCCGCCGGAAATTTTTGAATAAAAATTTGATGGACGATTATTACTGGCTGGGTGGTGTTGGTATGGGGAGACGGTTAATGGCGTGCAAAGGAAAGACCCATGTCCAGTAGTAGACTGCTGATGGTGCTGAATTTGATTCCTGATCAACGTGTAATGAATGAATTTGGGGGTTTAAGCCTCCTTTTTGGGCAGCCTTGCAACCATATTACTCACTAGCTGTCTATTTGCCACAGCGTAGCAATATTGTATTGTCGTACCAATATAAGAGAAGTATCTGGGGTCTTGTCTGTCCTAGACAAGTCGCTCCGGGTTGATTCCGATACGAAAATCAATAACGCTTGTGCGATGTTGATCGCCAAATGGTAGACAAAGTGACATAAGCAACCTGAAGGATAAGTCGATGCGGCCATTCGATAAAAACCAACTTCTTGGCTATGGTTTCGTAATGAAACGTCAATTCTTTCAACCGGTCATCGTTTAGTGATTTGACACTCTCTTATCGATAAAAACGATAGATCACGTGACACTTCAAAAGCTTATGCCAATGCCATACATTTCGGATTTATCTCATTTCGTTATCGTTAGTGAAAATGTGACTTTGTCTAGGTCTCAGGACCAAAATAACTTTACTGTAGGCGTACCTAGTTAAATCCACAGCGAACGAATCTTGGTCCTAATCCCCGTATGTTCTAATTTGTAACATATTTGTAGGTCGCTCGTGTAGGAATACCCGAGGGAGCAATAAATCACATTTTTATATTTCGGTGTTCAGTGTGGCCTTGGATTTTTGGGTAGGACAATATGGAATATTAATTTTTGGGATTGTCGGCAACTCGACGGTTTAAACAATGCTTGTTTTAAAAATTGGTCGTACGTATCTCAAAAATAAAGTATTTGCACTTATGCTTTTGTTGAGCAGCAGTAACTCAGCACCGAAGAAAGGGTAATAAGATGGAAAAATAAACAATTTCAACTAACATTTAAGCGTGATCGAAATGGTGTATAAGATTAAAGTAAATCTCATTAATTTAAGTTTTTCCGTAATATCGAACTTCGAAGAACGAAACGTAAAAAAACTTGTTACCTATTTCGTAAAATGTAGTTCTCTTATTTCAATAATTTCCGAACAACAAAATAAAACGAAACAGTACACTTTACTTCGGTAGAGTAACCCAGCATATTTTTTATGGCCTTATTATTTATACTTATTACGAAGTACTTGAAGTAGTTTGAGCTGCGAGAGCTCCCAAGAGCTTCGCCTCAAGATCTCATCTAAGAAGAGATGTAAATTAATATGGTGAAACATTATGCTAACTATGCCAAGTGGGGGTTCTTAGCCGAGTACCTACCTCGTTACCTTCCAATTTTGTTTTAATTTTTGATGCTTTTATAAAGTTTGAGTTTAAGGAGAGTAAAACTAGACTGCCTAAGTGTATTAACTTTGTACTTTTTACTTTAAGATTGTTTTGAGTCTTGGTCCTGTGGTCCGCGGTGTGTATTAATGAACTGACTTCTTTGGTTTCATCTTTTTTATTTGGTGATGGGTATATTTATTTCTTCAAATGGAATTATGCCATCCTAAAACAATTACTTAATATATACAACCTAAAACTAAAAAAATATATCCATTATGTACAAGTGGTAAAACCCTTTTTTACCACTAAGAGAAGAGAGAGCTAATAGAGCTGATAGCTGATGCCCAAAAGGCTGGCAGCATTGCCACGTTGGATGTTAATTTCATTACAATTGTTTGAGAAACACACACAGACCTAGATACTGGTTAAATGGGTCTACCATAATATCCTTTTAAATCCTAATGATATACTTCTCTAAACTGGTCAGTAAGTGCCGACAGATACAATCTTATTACCAGCAATAACTCGCCAGACATCCCATCCACCTCCAGGAGCAACTAGCCACTACTGTAACATATTGTTATTAATACCAATAAAACCTATATGTCAGAATAAATCAATACACTAATTAATGACCAATGTTCACGGCTGATTGCACGCGATTAGAAACACGATTATCAAGGTATTATAACATAATGATAGCTCATTAAGTATGTGTTATGTATGGGACAGCTAAATAATATGTCGATGGAGGAAAGTTATTTGTATTAATTATGACTTTTGTTACTTAAGCTGTCTCAAGTGGGATCAATGATTCTGAATTAGTTGCCCAACTACTAAAACAAAAAAGTAATTATGTTATTGTTAGATTATATTTTGTGATTAAAGCGTGCGATCTTTCCTTAAAATACCACCTCAGACACTAATCTCCAAAATTCAGATAAATCTTGCTCCGGTCTGACCAAGGTCATGTCTGGACATTACCTAGACCTCTGAGTTAGTCATGAATAAATAAATGAAGCTAAAATAAATAAAACTATTCACTGGCAAAATAGAATCATAGTGGTGTCAATTCATAAGAGTAAACTCAAACTCATTTATTTCAAACGTATTTATTTCAAATAAACCAATTACAGGCACTTTTGAATTGTCAAGGGGTCGGTCAGTCAGAAAGATGAAGCTAGTTGCCCATTCTAAAGCAGTACCTATGGAGAAGAATGGGCAAATAATTCCATGGACACTCTTTTAATCAAAATATGGTTACTAAATATTGGTTAAATAATTCATATTATTATTAAACATGTGAGAACGATGCAGAACGTTAAAAGCCGAACGTTGAAAAGTATTAATCCGAAATTAATAATTGATAAGTTAAAAACGAAACAATGGTTAAAGAATAAAATGTTTAACGGGTAACTATTTCGTTCATCGAATTATTAATTAATTCATAACCAATGTTATTACATTATATTATTTAGAGTTTCAGAATATAAAGTATTCCATTTACATTTCATATTTATTGGAAAGTTTAATTATTATTGAACATGAAGTAAATAATAATACATTGACGGGTTGATAACTGGATATTAATATTTAGAGTTAAGATATGATGCTTTTAGCTAAAATTAAACTAATAGAATAATAGGTAGGTACAGAGGCCAGCACATCAAGTTACCACAATCTGTCAAATTTCTTTGATAGTATTTCAACTTTATTGCAAAGACATAAGGTTCATTTTTAATTGAGAAAATTTGACAGTTAGGCATAGCTTAATGTGCTGGCGTCTGTGCATTTATTTGCCACCCCTACTTCGTTGGGTAGTACTTTTCTTTTACAGTAAACTGGCCCATACTCGCGGTTCCGGAATATCCCTCGGTATCGTACTACCGGTAAGCGAGATTGTCCGAAAGGGTTACCGCTACCCCGGAACATTAAGAAAAGGAACATGGATGGGTTTTAATCAGTAAGTTTTTTTTTTTAAGGCTGGGAAATCATTCAATGACTGCTCCCGCTCTGGGTGGAGCGGAAGGGAGTGTCAGACTCTTACTGACTACAACCCATCCATGTTCCTTCCGTAGCCCTTTATGTTCCGGGGTAGCGGTAACCCTTTCGGACAATCCCGCTTACCCGGCAGGCTTGGCCCTGAGGGGCCCCTTCATATGCTGACATCTCTTTGAGGCGCGCTTGGAACATATACGCGCCGTACGGCACGGGTCTGGTGCTTATCGGACGGTGAGTCACCCATTACTCACCGCCCGCAGGCCCGCGCCTACGGTGGCCGGGAGTCGTCACGTGGCTCGCGACGCCCGGAGTGTCTCCCGCGGCGGCTGGGACGGGAGGACCTTTCTCTCTCCCATCCCGCCACCTCCTTCGCGAGCATAACTTTTTCGCAGAAGGAGGTGACTGCCTCCCACTCCCTCTCGCCCCGGACCATGGCTTGCACCAGGGCCGGGCGCGAGAGGTCGCCGCCACCGATCGCCTCTACGAGGACACGGCGGTGCTCCGCCCAAGCGGGGCAGGTTTGCACCGTGTGCTCTACCGTGTCCTCTGGGCGATCCTCGCAGTGGTGACACCCGGGCGTTTCCTCCCGCCTGATGATGTGCAGGAACCTCCCGAAACATCCATGTCCGGTGAGGACCTGCGTCAGGCGGTAGGTGAGGGCGCCGTGACGCCTCTCTAGCCCCTCCTCAAAGAGGGGCCTTACCGCCACTATCGTGGCGTGCCCTGCGCTGGGTTGCGACAGTCGCTGCTTCCAGGCCGCCATGAGATCGCGCCGGAGGACTCCCGCGTAAAGCCTCCAGCAGGAGGCGTTTGGCCCCCTCAGATTGGGCAAGAGCCGCTTGAAGGCGGCCCCAGTCCGTTCCAGCTTGGGGGCCAAACGTCGGAAATGCTCCACGAAATTCCATCGGCTGTCGTGGACCAGACCCAGGTATTTCATCGTGGTCTCGACGCCGATGTGAACCCCTCCTACCGTAAGTTGGGATCCCGATGGTGGCCTATTCCGAGGCCCATGAAAGGACATGGCCTCGGATTTGTGCAATGCCACCTCGAGACCCAACTGCCGGATCCTCTCAACGACTGTCGCAACCCCGCGTGTCATCGCGTCGGCCGCCGCCTGATGCGACCTCCCCTGCGCCAGGACCAGCATGTCGTCAGTGTAGCAAACTACGCTGACGCCGTCAGGGAGGTCGGCCCGCAGCACCCAGTCGTAACCGATGTCCCACAGGAACGGCCCCAGAACCGATCCCTGCGGGACACCGCACGACATCTCTCGCCGGTTCCATTCCCCATCGCGACCGGGATAGATGGCGGCTCTGTCCGTCAAGTACGCCCCGACTATTCGACGGAGGTAGGTCGGCACCCGGTGATACCGGAGTGCTTCCCCAATGCAACTCCAGGGCAGGGTGTTGAAGGCGTTGGCGATGTCGAGTGACACCGCCACGACGACCCTACCCTGGGACACCGCGTCCCCCGTCGTGAGGGCTCTAACGCGCATGATGGCGTCGTCAGTAAGAGTCTGACACTCCCTTCCGCTCCACCCAGAGCGGGAGAAGTCATTGGCTGATTTCCCAGACTTAAAAAAATTAAAAGGATCGTACTACCGGGATAGAAGAGATAAATAGGTAATTGACAGACACACGAATAACTCTCACATTTATAATTTAAGTATGGATAACAACAAACTGAGATCAACCTGGTGATTTTTACGGTTGGCTTCTAATCTCACTATATGCAGCTGAATACTAATATTTTAAATGGGGCGACTGCATGTCTGACCTCCACACCCAGTCACTAACTGGGTAATACGATACCCCTTGGTAAGACTGGCTGTCAGACTTTCGGGCTTCCGACTACCCGTAACAACAGTCAAAGAACCACAGATGGCCAAACCAATATATCTCAACTAATATACTTTTATATTCAACCACAAAAATCACAACCTTAATGCCCACACGAACGTCAAAATGATCAAAACTCAATTACTAAATCCAAGCGATCGCTAATTCCTTTACTAAACAAAAATTCCATTCTTCTTCTTCTTTTCGTGTGGTTACTGACAAACCTGGTGTCAGAGTTTTATGCTGCCAATGGGCCTGTGACTTAGCTTCACATGCTGTTGAGAAATATCTCTCAGACAAGCTGGTTGACTAATTCTGGTTGCTAGTTGTTGGAACCATCCATGTTGGTTGGCTGGTGGAATAATTCCATTAACACAATCGATTTGGAATGCGCCCCGTGTGGAGGGCGCGCATATATTTTGATTGACGCGCGATCGAACGCACGCGTCTGTCGCATCGCAATTCCAACCAATTACTGCACCCAATCACGAGTAACAAGTTTTACGACTACAGGTGGTATTCTGGTATCGTTGTTATTGATATTGTGGAATAGTCTTACAATGAATATCAGGTTATTGTAGTAGAGCTTTTGGAGGAGCTCGCCTGGCCGTTCTCGGTGCGATCGTACCTATCTTTGGAGTTGACCCTAATTTGCTGTTTTAAGGGTATATAGATAGCGGGAAAATAGCTACCGATAAGACAACATGGAGGCAACTGGAGGAGGCCTATTATACCCGAAAGGGGCCATGACATATTTAGCTTATGGTATTTATTTAGATTAATGTACTTTTTTTTTTCTAACCGTAACCGATGTCTTGGATCAATAAAGGCTTTTATTATTATTATTATTATTATAGATAGCGGGTCATTACATGCATATGAGACATTTCACTTTTAATCTCTATGGTAGGTAGTCAGTGTTGTTTTTGATACTGAAAAAGGTCGGGGACCTACATTGAGGGGGCTCAGTGGTAGAGCGTGTGTTCTGTGTGTTTAATGGGATTTGCTACGCTATCAAAGCAAAGACACAGTTAGCGGATAACCAATTATACATTACTTTTCACCGAATACATCTGCCAAGCCCCACGGCTAAAGACAGGGTCGTCACTTTTACAAAACCCTACCACACTATTCTATTCATAATTTAAAGGTTCGAATGCTGTCACATTATTACCAGCCATGTTCAACATAAGGTTTCAGTCGGGCTCTAAAGTACCTATTGCAAAATATCCATAGGTAACGGCGATTAGTATGCAACTTATCATTCGGTTGACCACCGGCATGTTTGCAACTCTTTGAAAAAAAAAAAACAGACTTGTCATAAAAAAGCCAGCCTTTACCTGGCAGGGAATGTCGTGGATTGCGACTTAGGGATTAGGGTTAGGAGATAAGCAGCAGGCTTGTCTTGTTTGTTAGTACAAACTGTGACCATTAATCTGTTTGCCTGATTATGCTAATTTGGCTTTTGATAGTTAAATGTAGCGGTCATTGTGAGGCCTATCTGCTGTAGTGGATTTACGAAGGTACAGCCTGAAATGTCTAGTTTTGTTAGTCAGATTTAATCGCCAGTCTCAGACTGAAGATGAATTCTTACTAACAAATGTACAAAATATCTATATAAAAGTAATTGTAACACAAACTAGAAAGTCTAACGACGTTTATTGTCGGGTATTTTTTTAAATAATTTTTATGTGATTTATCTGAAAAGACACACAAGCACCATAGATTAGCCAAATTAAAACTATTTACATACAAACATAAGCCTGATTTCAGTGGACAGACATTTTAGCAAAGGCTTTTTAAGCATAGCTGTGTAGACCGATTCTTGTTCATAAGGAACATAAGCCATGCTGCGTTCTAATTGCACTTGTTACATAAGCTCACGCCTTTTTTCCATGAAGGAAGGCAGAAACTACCGAAATCCTCATTCATTCTGCTTTCCTCATTCATAATCGCAACGACATTACAGCTGTCTCCTCGAATACTGCCTCGCCACGTCACCAACAACACATGATAGACATGTTTCAAGATTAGCCAGTGACGTCACATCAAACCGACGAGCCTCATAACACTTTTTACACTTTTTCGCGGTCCATTTATTTAGAAACGTTACAGTTTTTGTACGGTAAATCATTCCGTCTGATAAAACTTGGGGCTGTGTGCTTAGGCACTGTTATATGTGTGTGTGTCAGAGCTTAGGTTTTGTCGTGTTCTTTCATCTTTACTGATGATGTTAATTTTTTGTTGGATTTATTTTGTCGGTCTTAAGTTTTTTGAGGTATTAAACACATTTAGGCTTTCAAGCGATAATACAAGTGAGGCTTTTTGTAGACAAGAAACTGCCACAACGGAATAATAAAGTAATCTTAACAGAATATTATAATTAAGTGGTTTCCTTATAATGTTAAGCGTCAGGGCCACAGCGAAACCCATCGGTTACACGTAACTTTTCAATTGAACCCACTACTAATACAAGCTCACGTTGGTTTGAGCCAATTGGGACACAAGTAATGTAGAAGCCACATTACACAGACATCTTTAAAAATAGCAACCTGTAATAGGACCAAGAAGATATTAAGACCAAATGTTATGGTATCATACGCATAATACAAACTGTCAACCAATCTGCCCAGCCTTTTCCTAACTATATTGGGATTTGGAGCCAGTATTTTACAAGAAGCAAATGCCTGTCAGAACTCCACTGGGTAACACAATGCCACTTGGCAAAGCTGAATGTCAGACTGCCCGTAACGACTGTCAAGGATTTTAGATTTTTTTCTTTAGGTTTTTTAGCTAGCACGTAAAGCTATTGAGCTTAAAATGCTTTCTGAGAGAAAATAATAAACCAGTGAGTACAATTAAATTGAAAGCTTCTGACTAGAAAGATGTTTGATCGAATGGAAACCGTTCAACACTACCGTTTAATCTAAACCACAAATAATAAATACTGGCTGAAATATCCGCTTAACCCTCAAGTTATTTCGATTACATCTTCCAAATCAAATTCTAGGGAAATAATATTGGTCCTTTGGGAGCCAATAGTGGGTCACGGGAGGGTTATATTAAAACAAATCTGTCGCCATCTTCGACGTTTCAGAATCTTTTGAAGTACCGCATTTTATTTGATTTGGCCTTCCGTTGTGGTGTGGCTTTTGTGATTTTCGTGTAAATAGATTATTGTTTCCACTTTTGTTTGGGAATTATGAACAAGTTGTCAAGGAAGTTCGTAAAATGGATAACTAATACATTAGATGTGATAATGAACAGTGCTTTTTAGAATTTTATTTATTTATATTATTATTTACTAGCTTTTGCAGGTCGGAAATTATCCCATGGGAACGTACTACAGAAAAGAAAAGTACCCTATATCTTGACCCAAGTCATGTTCGAAGTGGTGCCAAGTTTCATCCGTTCCGCCATTTTAACTTAAAAGTGTAACATACAAACTCACTTTCGCATTTATTAGGATGTACCTAAAGACAGTAAAATAAATAACATGTGACTGTTCTTAATTACTCAGGCTGATAAAATTTTCGTTTTTCCTAACTTCGTTAATATTAGTGTTTGCGTCGGTTACCCCGAAGGGTAGATGATTATAAAAACAATATATAATTTATAAGTAGCTATTGTATTAAATTAATGAGTAATTATGTATACCATTTTTAAATAAAATATCTGCACCTTACACAGCAGAAATTTAGAAAAACATGTCTGACCTTTTCCAGTTTTCTTTTCAGTCTCCCCGTGACAATAGTCAGGTAGAAGTACAAAGGTGTCACAGCGTAGACGTTAAGATTTAAATAATGGCCGTGAAATGATGTTACGAAAAACTGCGCTCTCTAAAGGTCGTGCTGTCGCTCCGGGGGAAGAACTCGTGTCATGAATGAAATAACCGTGTCCTAGAATGGAAATAATAAAAAGCAGACTTAAAAAAAAAGATTGCTTTGGTCTAGCAATTTCTTCTTTAGTGTGGGTGCGTTTAAGATGATTCCTTATAGCCCGACAATTCAATTTTTCTTAAGATAATTGCTCAATCACTACATAGTATAAAGCAAAGACCTAATGTCTGTGTAATGCTTAGATCTTTAAAACTACACAACGGATTTTGATGCAGTTTTTTTTAATAGATAGAGTGATTCAAGAGGAAGGTTTATATGTGTTATATAACATGCAATTTCCGTTATCCACGCGGGCGAAGCCGCGGGCAGAAGTCAGTCGTCATGGTCAAAGTCAAAGTCAAATCATTTATTTGAAATGGGCACAAGAAATTTACTATTGGACGTCAAAATGAATAAGAAATAGAATTGGTTCTAGTCGCCCCTTCCAAAAGGTAGTTTTGTATGGAGAAGAATAGGCAAGAAACTCCGCCGTTACTCTTTTAAAATGTTTTGTATACATGAATTGTAAAGTTATATGTGAAGATGATGCACCCAGAAACAAAAATATACACCACAATAGGTGAAAAGAAAAACACATAACAATGGCAGTGCTCACATGGGTAGTCAGAAACTTAATAGTCTGATAACCAATTAAGATTGGTATTGTGTAACGCAGTAAATAAGGTTGCAGCTGAATAGTTGATATAATTGAAAAATAGAAAAAGGCTACGCAGATTCTAAGATAAGTTGTTTGGCGAGAGATCCATCGCTAAAAATCTCGCATTTTTAATTGGTAAATCATTATATTATTAGTTTTCTGCTGTGGGAATCGACCCGAGGTTTGAAAGCCAATCGCTCTGCCATTGTTAACCGTGCCAAAGTAGCAAATGATCTGTTTGTTTGCAGGATTGTGTTCTTCGTAAGAGCAGAGGTGGCATGGGTGCAGTGGCGCATAAGAGGTATGTCAAAATAATGAAAATTAAATCGAGATCACAGCTGAGTAACTAACCGTTTGTAGATTACCTTTGAATAAGTTTCAAAGAAAAATCTACTGATGTATGTGATTAGTTTCTGCATTTTGTTATTTCCGCTACTACGCTATAGTGCTTTAAAAATGAGAAAAAAAAAACAATTCTTAATCAAGAGCACAAGGAATAATATAGTTCACTAACGCAAAACAGTGTTAAACCATTTTTAAATTACAGCTAAGTGCTTTTTTATTGAAATAAAATAACAAAAGAGCAAAATTTTAAGTAGATAATAGATTTGCTCTAAGCCCATAATTTTTGCTCACTTTTGAGGGTTTCGTTGAAAGCCTAAAGAAAATTGTTGAAGCTAGACAAAAGAGATTTTTAAGAGCAAAGTAATTTGGTCTTTTTGTCCGGAATGAGTAATTCTGAACCACTGGGCCCTTTTAACTGCTTGTATTGCATGTAAAACTGTTTTATGTTAGCGTGAGAGTTTTTTTTTGTGTGTTTTTAATGTAGCCTTTTGAAAGCTGTTAATAATGTACGCTGGTTTTTTGGCATAGTATATTAGGAGCTTATTGGTCGATTCGCACGAAACAAATATAAAGTAATGTTATTTTTTTGCTGAATGAATCCAAATACTTGTACTAAAATAGGTTTTAGGTAAATGTGTACTTTTTCTAACTTTATATATAATTGAAACATTTTGAAATGTACGCACATTTCAAAATGTTTCAATTATCTAATACGTATGTTTGTAATAGTCGAATCGGCCCCGAAAGCAATTAACTTCGTGCGAGTTGCCTTCAGAAAAAATAATAGTACCTATTTAAATGTGTCGATTCGCTAGTTTCAGGTACGAATCGACCAATAAGCGAGTTAATTAGTAACTCTTATATTTTATGTATTTAAATATCCCTTGCAACTACTATTACAGGTGAATTACCTAATGCGATAGCGCGGTCTTAAAATTACCTTACTCTTCATTTTATTTATTCTTGTTTAAAATAATATTGATACGCTAAAAAATGATTTCCACATCATGATTTTTTTTTTTTTTAAGGCTGGGAAATCATCCAATGACTGCTCCCGCTCTGGGTGGAGCGGAAGGGAGTGTCAGACTCTTACTGACTAAAACCCATCCATGTTCCTTCCGTAGCCCTTTATGTTCCGGGGTAGCGGTAACCCTTTCGGACAATCCCGCTTACCCGGCAGGCTTGGCCCTGAGGGGCTTCATATGCTGACATCTCTTTGAGGCGCGCGTGGAACATATACGCGCCGTACGGCACGGGTCTGGTGCTGATCGGACGGTGAGTCACCCATTACTCACCGTCCGCAGGCCCGCGCCTACGGTGGCCGGGAGTCGTCACGTGGCTCCCGACGCCCGGGGCGTCTCCTGCGGCGGCTGGGACGGGAGGACCTTTCTCTCTCCCATCCCGCCACCTCCTTCGCGAGCATAACTTTTTCGCAGAAGGAGGTGACTGCCTCCCACTCCCTCTCGCCCCGGACCATGGCTTGCAACAGGGCCGGGCGCGAGAGGTCGCCGCCGCCGATCGCCTCTACGAGGAACATCCATACCCCTAAGACGCCAATACGTAGCCAATAAGTAGTTCAAGTATAACACTCTCTTGTTTAAACACTCATGTCAACAGATTCCGGATCTAGCTCTTCGAATCCCAATCTTGTTTAGCGGCAGAAATTGGTACTTCTCCAGAATCAATCTTCGAACCTTATTCCATATTCCTTAGAATACATGTTTACATCTGACGCGATGGATAAAGTTGAGCATAAACCATTTGCATATTGTAAACACCGGCAGTTAGACAGAACAACTCCAGAATACGGTTATATTCAAGGTATTCGGTTTGAAGGTATGGCGGCTTGTGGGTTTTATTCAGTATTTGTGGCCTGAAGATGAAATTAACTTTACAGTTTAGGGAGTTCAGGTCATTCCCAATAACGTAAAGACCCAAGGGTATGCAATAATAATCATATCATTTGTCGTTCTACATGGCAAATGGCTTCGCATTCAAAGAAAACAATAAGACTGAAAAGTTTTTTAGAGTATTCATGCATTTCGTAGAAAATCAGTGTTATTTGTGTATCCACTGATCGGCTGATATTTTTATTTACTACACTAACTTTAATTATTCCCATTAATTCATGTCGATCCGAAAAAGAAATTAATACCTTTGATTAATGAAAGACAAGCGACTCTGAAAAATGATTGTTCTAACAAAAGAAAATTGGGTAAAACAATACATTGGACATTTCATTATTTATTTGTTCTCACCTATGTGAAAACAAATATGTCAGCGATTCAACGAAATCTATTAATTACTTCAATTACTTCGTTGATCATAAGCTATTACTTAGCAAATTAGATAAATGTGGCATATGGGGTGAAGTGAATGATTCGATTAATTTGAATGAAATATTTTAGTGGTAGCCGTCAATGAGTGCAAAAGGTTTGGCATTTCGGGTACAAAAAAGTGTTACACTAATATTAATTCTTATTGGACGTGTAAATCACAAATCTTAAAGTTAATTGTACCTACTTAGTTACGAAGGCCATTTGAATATTTGTACGCCTTTTAATGTGGTAGAATGTGTGGTTCTTGTAAAAGAAAAAAAGTACTATACAATGTAGAACTACATTCTTACAAATAAATAAAATCTGAAGCTGATTCAATCGACAGAAAATCCCAATCACTACTCTCACACTATGATTAATTGTTTCCAAAACAGAGCATCATACATCAGTAACTGCCTGTAGATTTATTACGTCCTGGTACTTACACGATGTTCACGACAGAGCGTTCGATACATGGACTAGTCACGCAAAGCCTATTCAGCACTACCTTTCACTCATGTTCTCTGAATTAAGTAATTGCAAATCAGTAATCAGTGCTATAGACTAATCTATTGATAATTAATTAATTAAGCTCTATAGAGCTTTTAGTGTTATATTGATGATTTTTTACTGTGTATTGTAGTAGACCATGACTGCTGCTCAATACTGGTTATAAGTCTCAATCGCACGCCGTTTTACTCGATCCATGGCTATCCCATCGAGCCCCATCAACCACTAGGATTCTATTCTACGTTTGCCGAGTTCTCGATTACTTAAACTTAATTTTTGACAGATACTATCCGTATACGTAGGCATAAAACTACTCTCCTGGTACACATAGCCACATATACCTACGTTCGTTTCGTAGCAGCGGCAGCGCGGCACAGTGCCGCCATGAAAGCGGTTTTATCGAATTTAACACTTTACACAGCGCGACACAGCGCTTAATGGAATTTTCGACGACAAATCTAACGCCGATGCAAACTGTCGTGAAAGAGAATTGCTACTTTGATTCTAGCCAAAAGAGATAAAGTTTGGAACACGTGTTTAGGAGCCGGCTAAATTAGATTCCGTGTCGAGTGTTGCGAATTATTTGGTGCTGTTTCTTATAAATTGAAAGATAGAGAAATAAGTTTTCTTTTATTGTTTTCCACCTAAATCGTAACCTTGTTACTTATATCGATATAACTGAAATAACTGATCTTTACTAAGTTACCTTCTACTATATTTTTTCGGTCCGTGGCCATCCCGAAATAGAATGATTCCCTTTGTACCATTTTAGAGTTATACGTTTCTATTTTCGATCTTGTTTTGACTAGTCCTTTGGCGCCCTAATGAAGAACGGTATTATTAAACGTAAAACATATTTAGTTTTTTAAATACAAAATTCCTTCTACTAAGAAAATACCAGACGAAATGAATGTAAATTACATTGGTACATAATAGTTAATTAAAGTGGACAGTAGATATTAGGAAATGGTTCTCTTGCCTCAACAAACTGGTAGCTTAGTAATTTGCACTTCATTATACACTGAATGGGTGCTCGGGAGTTTGTCAGGGAAGCCATTGTTGTCATAATTAAATAGTTTTGCCGATGCCCGGAAGCTTCCAGTTATATACTTCTCGATACGATCGTTTTACGGTCAGTTCACAAGTGCTTTTATTATGACAGCTTTTTATCGATAAATACGTATATAAACAAAAAAAAACATTACCTGTTTATTAGTATATGTTATGAAGGCGAGTCTGTTGCCATTAAACAAATTCAAATAACAATCTAAGCTACTACTGATTTACTTATAGCAAACCCACTAATAATTTCGTTCACACAGGTATAAAACTCAAGACCCTTTTTTAGAACAAGACCAATGAGGCTTTAAAGCTACAGATTAACAGCATTATTTGCTTCCAATAAACACAAATACCCCATGCTTACTAACTTAGCCTCTCCTCCATTAGGCTCAGCTAGTATGTTTGTGTTTCCATTTCATAGCTACGCATCGATCACTCTCATCTGATAGGCCAGACATCCGCCATATTGCATTTTGTAAATTTACTGCACTTCGTGACATTTTTGACTCACGCCGAGATTTGATTGGAACAATATTTCAAACGGATTGCTTGTTTAGTTTAGGACATGTGCTATAGTTTCTGAAAAGGGGTTGTTTAGCTAGTAGCTTTTTTTTATTCAGGTTTATTCATTAGCCTCCTCAGTCATCGTGCTGGACAAAGGTCTCTGTTTTCTCTCACCATTTTCCTTGGTCATCCCGGTTATTTATGTTTGAGTTCCACCTTTCTCGCAGAACATTTCTCATTTTTTTTCCTGGCTCCAACCGACCAAAATACTAAAAAGCAAACATTGCTGTATCCATGAACCTGTATATAGGATAACATTGGAAGGGATGAATAAAATTGTTCTAACTAAAAAATTCCATTCAACGACCTTTTCAAACGTATAAATATATTTATGTATTTCCAAACAATGCAATACACATAGAGTTCAGAAAAAGAGTGTACATTTTTGTAAAAAATACGACTATCTAATTGAACTGAGTACAATAACAGTTTAAAAATAAAACAATAGTAATCAGGCATACACAAAATGCAGAATGTAATGTACCATGCCTAAGTACCTACCACCACATACCTAAATCAATGAACCTACATTAATGGGTCTCTAAAATCAATTAACCCACTTTGTTCGAGTCGATGTGGTCAGGACCGCATTATACCTTTATGTAAGTTTGTGCGCGCATAACTCGTCAAAATGTAAGGAACAGCTGAATTTTATTCGCTATTTCAGTTTGTTCCCATACTGAATGTTGTTCATAATGATGAGTACCTACAATTACCCCTTAAAATAATGCCCATGAATTCTATTTCAGCCTGTAGATGGCCAAAAGAGAAAAAAAAGAAAACAAAGTCAATCATGCTGAGTGAAACTCAAATTAATTAGCATATTGGCGGGAGGATGATGTGTATGATAGAATGAATGATCAGAGCAATTTTGGAAATGAGACTTTCAGCAGAAGACCATCACTGCCTAATAATAGACATAAGATTCACGCCTGTTATATACGACCGGTTAGTCAGAAGTGTACCGACAGGGCTCCCATTAGCCAGTTATATTTCAGTAATGGTGGCATTGTGATGTGGTGGCTCAAAGTCAATTGTAATAAAGTAGGTACATTTGTTCAAACTCACAGGGCGCGTAGGTACCTACATATAAACGTTTCCAAAAATAATTTAATCAAAAGTTTTAAACTTATTCTACACATTTTTTCGGCTTTAACTGACACAGTTTTTATTTGGTCAGCCTACTGTAGAGGGATTATTTCTGTGTCTCGGTTACTTTTGGAACGAAATTTAAAAATGTTTAAAGCCTCAAAGTAGATGAAACCGGGTGTACGGGTAATCCGGGATACATGGTAATCTAGAAATAGGACTAACAGTTTTACTGAAATGAAAACTGTTTTTTGCTAGAATGTAATTTTTAACCGACTTCTAAAAAAGGAGCAGGTTCTCAATTCGACTGTATATATTTTTTTTTTATGTTTGTTCGCGCATAACTCCTTTGCTTTGTTGAAAAGGGTATACTTCCCAAATGGTCCCATAAAAATTTTATCGAAATCGGAAAACCGATTTTTGAAAAATCAACAAAGATCTAAAAAAAATCCTACTTAATATATGTGGACGATGTTCTAATAAGTTCCTGTCACTTTAATTTAGGTAATGGTATTACAATTTGGGGGGGGGGGGTGGGTTGTGTAGGTACCACAACTAAAAAGTGAAAATTTTTATCATTAACGGTGTACATAAAGGACCAGACAAAAAACTGTTTTTTTAAGAATCCAACTATGATGTTTTCCCCACATAGACGACTCAAATATCCTTTTGTCCCCACTACAAACAAATTGCATCAAATATGCCATTGAAACAAAGAATAAAACAAAATAACATTGTAGTTGTCAGCTCGGAGGCTCGGACCCAATGTGATCGTTACACAAATCTTTCATTTTCCACGACTGTCCTATCGACAAGATTTACGCGTCACAAAAAATCGTTTACAAGCCAAAACAATTTAAATATGTAAATGTAGCTCTGTTTAGTGAAAAGTTTAGCCTTTTACAATGAGAAAAATATGCTAATACCACGTCTAAGGTCAAATTCTATATAAATGTATAATTTCGAGTTCAAAAATCGACTTCGATCTTCAATAATGCATTGTAATGGAAGTTAGTTGTAGGTTCTAAAATTGATGCGGTTTTGGCTATGAATAGATTTAGCGTTCAGTTAATTTGGGTTTCATAGTGGTGGCAATTAATAGAGGCAAATAGCAGGATATTGAAGTATTTTAGGTTAACATACGCGGGTATAGTAGGTAATGGAACTGTTTGCACAGTTTATAGCGATTGCCTTCTGTGCTCGGGGCACGGTTCGATTCCTGTATAGAATGAAATAAATATCTGAGTGGAATAATTAGTACTCAATACTCCGAATACAGCCAAAGTACATATATTTGTTTTAATATATAAGGAACCGACAGTTGGGAAAAGTAAAAAAATGAATGCATCGATCATTGATGTATTGTAACTACAATAATTACCGCTTTCACAACCCCACGCTAAACCATTACCCCATATAGAGCTGTACACCACAAATTACCATCGCCGCACCTCCGAGGTAGTGTTTAGCAATTAGCGAGGCCGGTATCAGATGGAAATTTCCATTCGGCTGTGTATATGCAATGTTTGCTCCCCAATGCTGCTGTGCGCTACAATTAATTTTACAGCCAATATACTCTTATCCGAATTTCATAGTACAGCTTCTAATTAAGCTAACTTTGCTATATGCTGCGCATCAAAACAGTAATTTGTGAACTATGCTATTACAACGAAGTTTTAGTCTGCTGTGGAAATTTGAGCTTTCAACAGCAAATTAGTTTTTATTTTATAAGGAAAGTAGGTGCGACATTATGTTATTGAGTGTATGTTGACTTATGACAAAATGAGAATATTGCCTGTGCTATGACACTATGAGAATTTGACTCAGCGTGGTCAATCTTAGGTTTGCTCTTGCTTAACTATGTAAAACTATCACTATACTAGAGATTTCTAACAGCCTATGTGCACCATGAGAAAAGTGCTTTTTTTGAGTTTGGGAAATCATCAGATGATGGATGGATGGAAGGGAGTGTCTTACTGACTAAAACCCATCCATGTTCCTTCCTTAGCCCTTTATGTTCCAGGGTAGCGGTAACCCTTTCGGACAATCTCGCTGACCCGACAGGCACGAGAAATGTGCTAGTCTGATAATGATGTTGCTACAAATATAAATAATTTAGCTGTCTCATTGTTACAGCTCAATTTAAAACCTTAATTCCACGGTTTATCATGGAACCAATCCCTCAAACTCCAGCAATTATCATAACACCAACAAAGAGGATCCAACTTACAACCGAAATTCGCCAAAAAAGTAAATTAAAAAGTGCCAAACTTGGAACCACGGCTCCCCACGTTAATAAGGATGCTAATCACGTTTTTGTCCACAATCCTGCCGATATTAAAGTCTTGGACTACCTACCTAGATAAATATCTAAGGGTGATAGCATACACAATACATAAAGAACCCGCGATCAGCGATTTTGTGACTGCGTCAGTACTGCACCGCATTTAGGGAATTTCTTGCATTTTGGTCGTAGAAAAAAAATGAGCAACACACCGTGTTCAGCACTGTGCTGTTTGCAAATAATGTCATAACCTCTTCCTGTGACTTGTATTCAGTGGTGTGACTTGTAGTCTTGCATCTTGCACTAATCGCCGCCGCGCCGGTGCTAAAGTATAGTGTCTGCTGGATTCCTAAGCGCAGTCCAGTCCAATATTATTTCCTGCGCGGATTGTAGACAAAGCCTGGCCCTAATGAGTTTACTACGCTTACAAATCCTATTTGGATGCGCAGGGGGGGTGGGGGGAACCAAATGGAAATTGTAAACGTTTGCAATGAAATTCTGATGAGACGAGTCCGTAGTTGCTTCGTGTCTGCTTCGTTTTTTCCGTTCCGTTCTAATTATGTTAATTGTTTGAGGCAAGTACTCGTACTTTCTGATTATTTTGGTCCTTGTTTTAGTGTATCGGGTAAAGAGGGAACGTTTAGGAGAAGGAATTGTTTTAATCTATCTGTTAATTTAGGTAAGCCGTAGTTATTAAGGAGATGGGGCACTAGGTACACACGTTTTCTATATATATAAAAGCTAGAGTGCACTTATTCATAGTTTCACTCACTCACTGATTCAACCCGAAATCTCAAAAACTATTAGACCAACGAAGATGAAGCACAAAGGTAGATTAAGAGTAGGACACGTCAGAAATGATTTTAGGTTCTCTACTCAAATCAAACAGTAATAGTGTTATTAGATGATTATACAAGGTGACTGGTAATGAGTGACCGATATTTAAACACGTGATTGTACTTATGATTACAATCAACTTCCCCAAAGAATTTTTTTTTGTACAATAACAATACAACTGACGCGCGCAGAGTTCAATATACCAATCAGCTGTTAGCAGCTATTGAGTACCTATACAAAAAAAGTTTCTTTGGGAAAGTTGATTGTAATCATGACTAAAATCACGTGTTTAAATATCGGTCACTAATTACCAGTCACCTTATATTTACAACTATCAAAAGTGATATTTGGGTTTTCCAACATAACTTTCCCAGTAGCAGCCCGGAATCTAAATGGATGCCCATTGCCCGTGGCAGACTCGCTTCCTGTTACAAGGGATTTAAACATAACAGGCGAAGTATGGATGTACCTCCAGTTAGGAGAATACAAGCAAACTGATGTTAGCAAACGATCCACGTAGCGGTGATTAGCCACGAACCCTTCTAGGTAGCCACCCAAGCCCAGTCTAAATCGGTTCACCTCTAGCACTAAAGAAAACTTGCCTTAGAAGTTAGCTCGAATTATTTGCCCGATTAATGTATAATTTATACAATGTTTATTTACGCGTTGTTATTGACATTTCGCGTGTTTATACCGTGGAATGGTGGCTCATTAAGCTTTTAACATACATTTACTGTTACCTATTTTGTGTTCATGCTTAATTGTTTTAAATTACGTTCAGAAACAATCTATTAGCGTTATGTGCTGAATATTGAATTGTTTTATGTTGTTTTGAAATTGATGCGGAAGGCTGAAGCTGGGTATTATGACGCAATTTTGGGTCAATATTTTACCATTTGATTGAAATCTTTCCATGTGAATCAATACTGTGTAAAAAGATGATCACGTTTGTAAAGTTCTCATTTGTCACATACATTTGTTTTTTTGACAACGTTCCAATACAAGAAAAAAAGAGAAAACCTGATATTATTTGTAATCTAACCTCAAAACACATCATTATCACCTATTATGGTCGGCGAAAATCACGTGCGGCTCTAAATTTGCTTTCAATCAATGTTAACAAAGGCGTCGTCGACGGAGCCCTACCTACTTCTGGGTGGTTTAAAAAAAAAACAACGAAGGGTCATTCAATTAAATGTCGTCATTTCATGAACGCGCTAGTCATTCAATCAAAAAGCAGATTCAACCAGATGACTGCTACATATAGATTGAAACGTCGCGCGATGTTAGCACGGTGAGAGGGAACCTTTGATTTACATCTCTGTACATTACCAACAATGGATTGCGATAAGCTGATTTGATTGATAGTCAATTTTGAATTAACTGTAAAGTTTTACACCTGAAAACGTCTAGTAATAATAATCATTTGTCACATGATGGTAATCTTGATCACACATGGCGGCCCACTTAATAATGAACGTATGATTGCTGCAGCTCTCGCTCTAACCGATTACATTCTGCCTCACTCCAATCAATCCGCGCCATTACTTAGTCATGTGACACACTATAAGCGATACAGAAACATACTGCTTTGGAACGGGTCTTTAGCTACAACTTTCCGAATAACGGGTTGACTCTTTGAGAATCTAAAAGATTTTACTTTGAATTTTTACCCACTATGACAAAGAAAAAGCCAGAATCCCCCCTACCTACATTCAAATGCTTTATGTTGTAAGTAAAAAATCGGGCTGACACTATCTTGCCTTTAAATGAGGATAAATCTAGATTCCATGCCGTTACTGAAAATTATTCTGTAATGGAACCTTGCCCGACACGGAGATCGAACTCAGGACCGTGCTTAACAGCTGTGCTTGTTATCATTACACTAATGAAGCAGACATAAATGGAGTGGATTTTTTGAAGTGAGAAATATACTAAATTAATTTCTTCTATCATGTTAAATTGAACATTGTTTTGAACGGCTCTGGAAGAAATTTGGCACAAATATAGTTTATAACCTGGATTAAAACATGGGATACTTTATCCCGGTAATAGGTGCGTTGCCGTGGTACTAAATCAAAATCAAAAGTTATTTATTCAAATTAGGCTTAAAATCAGCACTTTTTGATGGTCAAAGTTACATAACACAGTCCCCCAAAAACGCCCACCCTTCACTACTTCCGACATCCACCCGGGTGAAGCTGCTGGCAGAAGCTAGTATCCAATATAAAGTAAAAATAATGAGCGAGATAGCCGCCAAGAACAAGCTAGCAATATGACAGTCATGTAAACAAGGTTAAAGATTTCGGAGTATTTTATTTAAAATACCTGTGATAGCTTTGGGTAAAAAAAATCACTTGAAACAAAAAAAACAGTTTATTTATTTGTCACACATATCTAACGTATGACGTTCAAAAGGGCCTTTTTTGTGTCTATTTGAAATAAATGATTTGACTTTGACTTTGACTTATTATAACCTACCAAATTGTTGATTTTCTTCTTCGCCCAAGAACATTCACGAATATGAGTAGGTACATTAATGATAATTAATTTCCTCTTCGACTATAACTCAAATTAATATTCGCTCAAAAGATTAACTCACGTTCGAGAAAATAATTCAATGTAATTGGAATTTCAATCTTTACCAAATTAAATTCCAAGTTCAGGAACGTACCTGTTTAGTTTATTTTTGGAATATTGAGAGAATCAATACGTAACCTTAGTTTGTAATGGGTTGGGGAGGGCAGATAGGCAGACGTTCCATGTAAAATACTGGTTCAACTACTCCATGTAATATACAGGTGCAGAATTTTGTAATATCTGGATTTAAAAGATTGTCCATGGAGTTTTTTTGCTCGTTCTTCTCCATAGAGATTGCACATGCCATTATGAATATGGAACTAGCTTAACAATCCAAAAAGTTCTAAATCTTAATTGACAATTCAAAAGTTTCTATAAATGGTTTAATTGAAACTAATGCTTTCAGTTTGAGGGTTTGACCGCGTTAAGCAGGTGATGATGTATTTAAGGAAGAATGGTTACTATATTTTGTTTACCTTCGCTTACCGGTTATACAGAGTGAAATTGAATTCATTGAAAAAATCTGCTGTTTCCTACATTTTGACGAGTTATACGAGCATAATGTAATGGAACAGCAGATTTTTGTTTCCCACAGTGAAAGATGACCCCATAAAATAATGCCCATAAATTCAATTTCAGCCCGTATAGCTAGTGAGCGCTTATTGACAAACTGTAGTCGGGATAGCGTTGTATCCGATGCTTAGCGAGTACGTACCTATGTTTACGCTCGTTTTACACGATCAACTACACTTGATGTAACATTCAGCTGTTGACAGAATATAATGAAAACAGTATTTGATTAGGATTCTGATGTAACTAGACGTGCCCTGTAGTTTTACCTGCGTAGCTATTTCATATTTCTTTTTAGGATACTCTTTTCCGGATAAATGGCTTACTTCTCCATATATATCGTATAGCATTTATTTATCATCATTTATTTATTTGTAACAATCTTACCTACACTATTATTACTGATCTATGATCCAATGCGACAGAGCGGCCTTACTAACTAAAGCAATCAAAATACATAACACAGATAATACGCATTATAATAGTATGTCATCTTCTTAACGTGTCCAAACAGTTTTTTTTAATTTCTTTGGCCCAAAATTCAGCAACTCTAATACCAAATGGTAGATATAATATTATGTAATTATTATCTTAAGCGCCCATGCTTAGTAGTTTGGGCCGTGATTCGTCTTGCCTTTTTTTTTAAGGCTGGGAAATCATCCAATGACTGCTCCCACTCTGGGTGGAGCGGAAGGGAGTGTCAGACTCTTACTGACTAAAACCCATCCATGTTCCTTCCGTAGCCCTTTATGTTCCGGGGTAGCGGTAACCCTTTCGGACAATCCCGCTTACCCGGCAGGCTTGGCCCTGAGGGGCTCCTTCATATGCTGACATCTCTTTGAGGCGCGCGTGGAACATATACGCGCCCTACGGCACGGGTCTGGTGCTGATCGGACGGTGAGTCACCCATTACTCACCGCCCGCAGGCCCGCGCCTACGGTGGCCGGGAGTCGTCACGTGGCTCCCGACGCCCGGAGCGTCTCCCGCGGCGGCTGGGACGGGAGGACCTTTCTCTCTCCCATCCCGCCACCTCCTTCGCGAGCATAACTTTTTCGCAGAAAGATGTGACTGCCTCCCACTCCCTCTCGCCCCTGATCATGGCTTGCACCAGTGCCGGGCGCGAGAGGTCGCCGCCGCCGATCGCCTCTACGAGGACACGGCGGTGCCCCGCCCAAGCAGGGCAGGTTTGCACCGTGTGCTCTACCGTGTCCTCTGGGCGATCCTCGCAGTGGTGACACCCGGGCGTTTCCTCCCGCCTGATGATGTGCCGGAACCTCCCGAAACATCCATGTCCGGTGAGGACCTGCGTCAGGCGGAAGGTGAGGGCGCCGTGACGCCTCTCTAGCCAATCCTCAAAGAGGGGCCTTACCGCCACTATCGTGGCGTGCCCAATTCGTCTTGCCTAAGGGCTACTTTTGCGTAAAGATATATTTAGTATCTTATTAACATTATTATTAAACTCAAATGGATAAAACGAAATACATGAAAATCGAATGTGTAAAGATCGTCTCTAATTAGTATAAAACAAAGTCTGTACCCTTAGATATTTTAAATTAAGCAACGGATTTTAAAGCGTTTTTCATCAATAGATAGAGTGATTTAAGAGAAAGCCGCGGGCGATTATATCTACATTGCACCCGTGTGGAGCCAGGACGGGTCGCTAGTATTATGTAAGCATCAAAAAACGAATACTTAGCTCATAAAATATCACTGTTAACTTTCGTGAATTAATTGTATTTATTAGTATGTAGTAGGTATTAACTGTGCACATTTTATTGTTAGTCGTTTTATAGCCTATCACATTCATTCCATTTCAGGCCAAAATCAATATTGTTTGACTCATCCATCACCGAAAGCAATATTGCAATAATCAGTCTCTCCCCATTTCTATTCATCTCAATGCAAATAGGAATATACTAATAAAACGAACGACTCCCAATTTCTCGGGGCACTAGAAATAACCCGAAATATTATTCTGCCGATAATCAATTTCGTTTGGGAGCCTGATATCATAGAAGGGAATTATTATGCTCACTCCAAGTTAAGGCAAGAGTAAAATGGTAAACATATTTTAGCTCTCTTTGTTCTACTGTAGCTTAAAAACTTCCTCTCATTAAAAAGGTAACAGCTTGCTTGATGTCATTTTCAGACCTGTTCGAAATCCGGCATGACGCATATGTTATGGGACATGGAGATTGTTTTATTGCCAGAACCAGTTACATTCAAATTCTTTTTGGATATTTTCCTGTACTGCAAATCCGTTATGTCTTCCAGTGCCCAAGAAAGTTGGTTTTGCATTTAAACTCAATGTCACAATGACATGTGTCATTGTGACTGGTTATGAACTCGCAGTCTAGTGCTTCTGGGTCAACGCAGATAGAATACTAGAGCAGATTTTGTAGATCAATTCTTAAATAAATAAATAAACTCTAAATCAGTTAATGAGTATATTCGAATAACTATAAATTCTCAGCCACCACACCGTCTCACAGAGAGGAAGCTTGCCTTGCAGTGGGAACATTACAGGCTGTTTATACGTGTGACAAAAATGAATGCAGTAGAACGAGTGACAAGTCTCGTTTACAGACAAGGTCTTTTTAGTCGAGATATCCCATAAATCGGTGCTAGCTCTAAGCTTGCATCGGGTAGATAGCGGCCTACGATAGTTAGCCGGCATATCACCGGCATTAATCAGCGGACCACGGCCAGATTGAGCTAATTTTAAATGCATACACCTATCCCCTTGGCATGCTGACTGGCTGTGTGTCACACCGTTGCGTGTCGTGAAGCGTATTGATGATGTTGATTTATGGATACTTGACTTTCTTTTTTTCGGTACGCTTTTGTACTATGTCGTTATCAATCGATTTTAATATTGTTGTTCTCAGTAGAACATAATGTATGTAGATAAAATATATTTTTGACTAAACTTAGTGAAAGTTTGAACAGTAACTGTTAATATGGATTATTCTATACGTGCTACAATAACAATAAAAAAAACGGTTTTTCGGACGAACGGAGTGGTGATTACACCACTCTGTGCAAAGTTTGGGGGTCCTAATTTGTTGTTAGTAGGTATACTAAAAATATCTTACACCTATTTCTATCAGATTAAAAAATAAAACATACAACTTACATATTAGCTTTGTTTATCCAGTTTATTATTTAAACGTATTTGTTTACACACCCTTTGTGTATTTATATGAGCCCATCTTTATTCATAAGCGTAATAATGTCTCTGTACTTTAATAAAAGACTTAATTAATATAAACAAAGGTGGAGGAAGTGACTTGGTCTCGCCGCCTACACACCAAAAACTTGACGTTTTATTATTTATGAATCCGTGCAAACAATAATGCTTTATGCTATCGGTCGGTGAACATCATGAAATGTGGTTACAAACGTTGCCCTTATTTAACAAAAAGACACGTGCTGGTTAATCGACTGTCTTGGGTAAACTATGTAATAATAATATCCTTGGACATTTCACACAACGCCATATCGTCCCAAGCTAAGCAACCTAATGCTTGTGTTATGGTAACGAGATGGCTGATATACTACATATGTACATTTTTTTTTTGTAAATACATACATATTATAGATAGAAAAACACCCAGACTCGTAACAAATACTTGCAGGTCGTACAAATATTTGAACCCACGACATAGTGCGCAGCAGTCAATCGCTCAAACACTGCGCCAACCGTGTCGTCATGTATTTGAAATATATGAGTGATTACGTAAATTAAAATAGAACATCAGCAACATGGGTGATTCCGTCTTGCTGCCTTCGCATAATTCAACAAGCACACTCAATTTACTCTTAACGAAACCAACCTCCACACAATAGCTCCGAAAAACCCACTGAACCTAATAAATTGAATTCGATCACAAAGTACCCTAATCTCCTCTCACACCGTCGAGTAGCAAGCAGTCTATTCACCCGACCAAAACCCACTATTACAGCGCATTCACTTCCGCATTCCATTGACGGGGACAAGATTAATTCGCGGCAATTTTCCGCACACTTTTATTACGCGTCGGTGTGATGGGCGGCCTGATGTACGGGCGAGTTGGTTCGGAGATAGATTACTTCATTCATTACGACGCCGTCACGTCATGGAGGCTGGGAACATAGCAGCTCACCAGATTATATTTGGGGATGGTGTGGTTGTGCTGGTGGGCTTATGACGAGAAGGTTGATACATAGCATGAATTCAATCTAACAAAAAAACAGAATGCTTTGTAAATGTGCAAAAATCTTCTTTCAAAACTGATGTTCATATATACTCATAACATAACAACTATACGCCAAAGAAGCATCTGTACCAAAACGGTGCAACAAACTGACACAAAAATATTGCACAATAACGAACTCAAGTTTCGTCAGCATCACTAAAAACCTCATATTCGCTAAGGAAACGTTTTAATTAAAACTTAAGATTGGATAATAATCGAAGTTCAGAGCGAACCCACAAGTTCGGCCACAGAACTTCACAATGACTT
Organism: Hyppa rectilinea; assembly: GCA_951799385.1. Taxonomy (NCBI): domain Eukaryota; kingdom Metazoa; phylum Arthropoda; class Insecta; order Lepidoptera; family Noctuidae; genus Hyppa; species Hyppa rectilinea. The sequence goes on along the minus strand of OX637309.1, from coordinate 1,096,791 downwards.
GCTAAGATCACTGAAGGTTGTACAAGCCAGGCGACACATAGTTGCCGCTCAGTGTATCGGTTTGCTCGTCTTATTAATTACTAACTAGAACTGTTAGATGCTCTAAATTGTTTGGTGAGTCTCAAGTCAGAGCGGACTAGATGTTGTCTAGTTTTAGTCCAAAACTGTTCGGAGATAGTGTATCGCGAGTTAAAATCCCTCCAATAAATCTGCTGCATCGCAATATAATGATCTTTGTTTCTTAGACGGCTCACTTCTGGACAGAGATGGATCTTCATTAAGCCGCACTATAATACGCGGTTCGATCAAACAATTCGTTATCACAGCGATTCGGATTGTCAAGAAAGCCACTTGTCAACACATTTTTATGGGAATATTGATCGAGTTTCGTTACACAATTTGACATTGCCCAGCGCTTAGCGATTGAAAACGATTGATTACGTGACATTTCGAAAGCTTATGCAAATTCCACACATTTTGGAGTTATCTAAATTCCTTATCGATAATGAAAACGTGACTTTGTCTAGGCCCTTAGGGGCCTAAGGGCCTAGAGAAAGTCACGTCTTTCTGATTTTTTCAAGCATGGGAAATCATCAAATGATGCCTTTGGCCCTTTTGTAGATAGAGCGAATGGGAGTGTTAGACTTTTACTGAGTAAATCCCATCCATTTCCCTTTCTTGAAATGTGTGGAGTGTTCCAGGGCAGTAGTTACCCCTATAGACAGTCCCGCTCAGTGATTTTAGATTTTTTATTCTTTTCATTTTACTCCATTCTTGCACCAAAATTAGCAAGAAAGTCTTTCTATGGTTATTTTGTCACCTCTGCTTTTATTGTTCCATCCTTTGCTACAAACAGACGTTGCTGGCCTTCCTCGAGGAGCTGGGGTGGATCAAATGATCGATTTCCCACCCGTACGCAAAATACGAGCATTAACGTGGAGTTGTGGACACCAGCCCGTATTACCTATAAACAAATCGTTCTTTATTTCCATTCTTCCAATAAATTAATATGTGCGTGTAATACCGATGCAACCATGTATTATGGTGAACATTACGGGAGCAATGTGGCTTATATTGTTATGGATATCTTCTGCTTATTGTATTGTATACTAACAAGTATTTGTTTGTCTGTAAGGTCGGTAGTAGCGTCTGCGTGGATGTCGGATATTAACTTTGGTTTGTTGAAAGTTGACAAATACTTACTACTACTGTCTTTATATTGTTATGATCACCTGCACCCATGATCCTTAAAAGTTACATTTGTAATTATTTGTTGTATTCGTTCCCTATTCATCCCAATGAAGTACTTAATTAAATAAATCGACTCTTATCATACACTGGCAGTTATGTTGTGTTCTCATTCTTCAGATACATTAACGAAATATTTATTGAAAGTATTTTTGCAATTTCTGACTTTTCTAGTATCAAACTTTAGTTGGTTCAGTACAGTTTTGTAGATTGAATGTCGTAAAAAAGATTTTTGTAAACTGACTGTAGATGATATTTTTGCAGTCTGTGAATGCAGATCAAAGTGTTTAAAAAAAGTTAAAAACAGATTGAATATTAACAACAAACATAATTATATTTAACGACTGTAAATATTGTGTGCTCAATAAATAAAGTTCAGATGGAATAAATTTCCGGTCGGCTCCATCCAAAAATAATCCTCCGTGATATAAATCTTTAATTATTTTATTAATGGCGGATCAGTTTGGAGAACCTGACCGGAATGTATCCGTTTCCAATAGACGATACAATAATCCTGTGGGTACAGGGCAACAAGTTTTAGTGTCAACTTACACCGAGGTGCGAGGCGACGCGACGAGCGCTTTGTAATATAGATCTTTATGTACTACACAAAAGGCCGTGAATACGCCGTGCTAGAATCGCACTGCGCTTCCAGATGTCGACGTAAGTTGACACTGCAGTGCTAAGTAAATTAGGTAATAATTTATTATTTATAAAATACTATTTTAACATGTTGAAATAACTTCTCGAACATTGATTGATTTATTATATATTAACTTTTAGAATGTTTGTAAATATGTGAGCACCATGTACTTTTGACATACTTAAGTTACCTACCATTACTATATATGTGTTTTTCTTTTCACCTTTTGTGGTGTAGTGTTTTTATTCTGGGTGCATCGTCTTCACATATAATGTTATAATTCATGTATACAAAACATTGTAAAACATTTTAAAAGAGTAACGGTGGAGTTTCTTGCCCATTCTTCTCCACACGAAACTACCTTTTGGAAGGGGCGACTAGAATCAATTCTATTTCTTGTTCATTTTGACGTTCAAAAGTGCCTTACTTGTGCCTATTTGAAATAAATGATTTGACTTTGACTTTGACTTTGAGTGCTTCGCCATTAGATGCGGCGTGGAAAACCCTCGAAGTCCGTGCTGAGTCTCACGAAGCCGCGTGGAGAAGCGTAACACCGCCAGGACTATGGCAGTGTTGCGCTTCTCCAAGCGGCTCGTGCTCGCGCTTCGCAGCTTGAAACAACTTCTTCTTTTAAGACTCGTAACGTCGTTTCGCGCATCGATGGGAACTGAACCTAAGACGAGAGGGCAGGGACCGGCTGCGACCGGCCGTAACGAGCTCGACAAATAGTGAGATAAGATAAGATAAGATTTCTTTATTTGTTTAAACATTGTATACATACAAGAGCATGCAAGATATTGTAAATCGTTTCGAGTCCAATCATGTTTAGCCGAAAGTATCGGCGTACAAATATTTCCATAACAATGAATAAAATTAACATCGAGAAAAATGCACTTACAAAGATTTTAATTTAGAAATTTTACAAGTTACAAATTGAGTTTTGTTATTGATTGAGTGAGCCAAGAGAAGGCGGTTTGCGCTTTGAGTATTGGGATATTTTACATTTAACAAGTATATACGCGGCATGCCGCCAGCGGGTGTACCGCTGGGCGGCGCTGCATGGCGCCAGGCTACCTTTTTGTGGCTCTCTTGTGATATTATGTGTTGTAGTAATGAACATTCAGTTAAAAACTATGTATCACTGACTGAACTGCTCGCCGCTTTACTAAAATCTCAGTGTGAGTTGAGCCTTACTCGCGCCATTGCCTACTTATCTCTTAGAAATATACTTCATTTTATTACCCTGCCTGCCTCGTCGCCTTTTCGGCGATGGGAGGAGTTCCCAGGCAAAGAGTGAGAATGCCATTTATTCAACCTTTAGATTTACAAGGCATGAATAAGGGCCAACAACCTCCAGTGTTATGATACGAACAATAGAAATACAACAAAATATTTGGACAAACAGAAGGTTGTTTACCTCGCCATTACAAACACAAAAAGTAATTAAAATGAACAATACCGACCTCTCTTCACTTCATTTATTCAATAACCTTTTATTATGGAAAATCTTATTTACTAGCTTCCAACTGCGATAATGAACGCAGTGATCTCAGAAGCATAGGGAATCATATTTCCTTCTTTATATAAACCACCTGTGGTGGGAGTGATTTTTCCAATACAAACGTTTAAACTCAATTTCACTTCTTGCGTTCCATGTTTTTATCATGTCCCACTTTCAGGATGGAAGAATAAGTCTTTGTAAGGCGGATATTATCTTCATGTTTTAAATTGTTTATGCTGAGAACTGCTATTATTCTTTACACCTAACTATCAGCTTGATTGTTGAAACAGCAATTGTGAATATAGTTTCTTGAAATTTTCCATTAGTCCGCGCGAAGACTGATGCAGTATGTAAAGCACGACATAGGTGGCACGTTTTGACAGACAGCTGTGCTGCTGGGGAGTTTGTTGCGCCACTTCTTCTTCCCAGCTAAAGCACTAGGAAGTGGTGAAGGGTGGGCGTTTTTGGGGGACTGTCTTATGTAAGTTTGACCTTCAAAAAGTGCTGATCTTCAGTCTAATTTGAATAAATGACTTTTGATTTTGATATTGATTTGGACACTATTTCACCTGATGGTACGCGATTGGTTGGCTGTGGTGCACGACAAAAGCATCTAGCCTAGTCGTTCGAGACCTGATGACTTCTAGTAGAGTGGAGTGTGTTTCGATATTTAGCTGCCTGGATACAGGCTTCGGTAAGGAGCTCTACTCTTTAATAGCACGCACAGTAAAAGTGTTAGTTTGTTTCCTACAATCACATTTTCTGCTCACCTTAGGTAAGCACCAAACATCACTGCTGCCACTAATTCGATACCCACACTCGCAATCAATCAGTGTCTGCTGGTCATTGGATATGCGAAGAAGTGTGACGGTGATCGATCCTCACGGACCCCACTCAATATTCCGTCCACTCTCGGTAATAGTGCCTATTGAACGGCCTGAATAGAAGAGAAGCCGGTGAAATAGGTGCGACAAATTTTGGGGACTAAGGTTACTTGATTGAAGTACCTGTCGGGTAATGGATATCAAACTGTTTGGTAAATAGAGTGGAAAGAAAAGAGTTGGGGGCTTGAACCTTGTAGGGGGAGAGGTTTGAACAGGTGATGATCGTATTTAAGTTGCTTTTGGTCTTCGTAAAATGATTTTTATCAATGACTAGCTTCGCCCGCGTGGATGGCGTTAATTGCATACATACATATAAACCTTCCTCTTGAATCACTCTATCTATTAAAAACTGTATCAAAATCCGTTGTGTAGTTTTAAAGATACAAGAGAAGCATACGGACATTAGGACAGACGCGGGAAGTGACTTTGCTTTATACTATGTAGTGATTATGGTATCACAGATGTGCCGCGATAAAGTGATGTAGATACAGAAATGCTTTCTGTTTATAGACGAGTTATGGGTTAAGGCTCATCATATTCATGTCTAACTGTTCAGAACATATTGAAGTCAGCTGCTGTTATACGCAGTTGCATCCAAATCTATTACTGTGAATTCGGAGCTATAGCGTCGTTAACAAATAAACTCGAACCGTAATCCAATCGATTTGAGTCCACGATGTTGCGCGTTGCAAGAGAAGCTTCGATCCCGACAAGTAGGCAGACCATAACCACCACGACTTGCACCAAATTGCTATCACCACAAACCAAATTACTTTGTATCCCGACAGCACCAACCAGAAAAGCAAAAATAATAAACTGCCAAAATTAATGTAAATTGGCGTAATTTAGCCATGTCGGCGGCTAACAAAACAAATGAAATTAGAAACTGCTCCTAACACAGTTCAGTACGGTAACACAACGCCGCGTCGGAATTAGTAGGTACGACAACGTCCTATTATATTTATTGCCCTGCTATACTTCTATAATGAAATATGTTTTCATATATGCGCTCAACTGTTGAAATATCAAATATGATTCAAAACAGTAGAAAAAGTAATTGTGTCTCATTAAGTCATTAGTTGATCGCATATTTTTTGGTGCCAATTTTGATAGTCACTAGTTTTTATGTCACTGCACCAATTTAGCTATTGGCAATTATATGGTTACTGTTCAAAGAAGGAAAGAAAAGGTAGTTTGGCAAACCTTTGCCAAACACCGGTCACGATGGGCTCTTGCTGAAGAAAATTCTTTTCATTCTGTAGGTAAATACTCTGTTGAGCATAGATTTACTCAATCCCTTAAATATGAATAATGCAAATGAATCCCTTTGATGGTTGAATAATTAAGATTTTTAACAAAGGATTTCTGCTGCCTAACTCTGTCCTAGCATTGTTTAACATCTTTAGTTTTTCAACTTGTTTGCGACTAAAGAGTTTAATGATAATGTTAAAATGTTCACAATTAAATAAAAAAATATTATTAATATTGTGTACAAGTTTATAAAAAGGAAGGAGAAATAATCATAGAGTATCAAAAACATCATCCTCATCGCTTTCAATAGGAAAAGTGCTCAAAAGGCTGACAGCATTGCCACGTTGTATTGCAATGCTGATTCTTTGACCAAAAAAAAGCCAGACCTCTAGACACTTGAATAATCGCCCAACCGTTTGGCGATGTTTCGAATAACAAAGTGGGTACTCGGACCCCATGGCCCTGGGTCAACCCTAAATGGTTCGAACATCAGTCTCAACAATATGCTAAAAGGTCTTGTGATGTTGCTATATCTGCAAACCGACAAATAACACGCCAACTAAAATTCATAGTAAACAGTTTAGGCTATGACAAAGTAACGCTAGATTAGCACAAGTCACCCAAAGGTAGAGAATGTAACAATTAGTTAAACGTCGCCACAGATGCGACAATACATGCCAGCCCTAATGTCCGTACCTATTCCGCGCACGTCATCAAACAAAGCGCCTTACCAAGCTACTGCTAATTGAAAATAATAATACCATCCGCGAACATTCCTACCTCGTAGGTACCATAATTCCCTCTAAGTAAAGGTATTTAAATAAAACATCAGATAACTCCAAGGCAGTGTGTACGATGTGCGTAGCTGACACTCATACATTATCGTACAGCCGAGCTTAAGATTACGTGCCTCGCGTAAAACTCGTTTTCTCTACCTACAGTACCTATAGTAACGACCTGAAGGAAAAATGATGCGTTAAGCGAGATACATGTGTCTATGAATAATTTAACACCCGTCTTTTGCTGACTCTAAGTGGGACTTTCACCCTATAACGTTGCGGTAACATCGGTTAATCTGACTTACATTGCTGGTTATAGTAGACGGATGCATTCGAAAATTGAACTGATGCGGTAATGTACGCTAAACAGCTGGGTATAAATAAGGTGGATGTCCCGTATATTGACCATCGGAGTGTGAGTCACAACCGAAAGTTTTTACGATTTGACTTCGTTTTGCTCGGGTTGTGCTTGAGGTTCGCTTCAACGCAAATCGTCTAAATAAAATCGCGCCTTAAATATTTTCATGTGGAATGAGCCGAAAAACGCCCGTTATGGGGCTCTGGAAAAAGTTTTTACGATGTTCTTAAGGCAATTCGCAGGTGAACTAAAACATGGTGTTTGTACACTGGCGGCGATTTAATGGACTATTTTTATGCAGATTTTCAGCCTTTTATTACCAAGTAATTGGATGCTCGCAATCGAAATATTCGTCTATAATTATTACAACTTCATTAAAATACGATAATTATTCCAATTTTAATTCAATAACGTTTGTTTACCGTGCTCGATATCGTATTTATAAACTGAAACTTGTTTTAATATGGCCGCCCTCGCGTCCGTTGATAGCCGTACTGCTGAAACTTTATTACGTCAATCATATTTATCAGGGACGTTCATAATGCTAGTTTATTTCATTTGGGTATTTAAATGACATTATTTGTGGGTGGATAATAAAATATTGGACTTAATTTAGCTTTAGATAGAGGTCAAATGTGCCTACCGTATGTAAAAGAATTACTTATGTCAAAAATATGGTATCAAATACAGCTACATGATTTAATTCACATTACAAGGCCTCTCTCAACACCCTGGGCATCAAGAGTCGCAAATATTTTTGGGACAGCGACGCAAAAATTTTGTCCACAAAAAATACCCTTGAATTAGTAAATAAGAACATTAAAATGACTTTGTTGTTTTATGTTTCCCTGGTCCATCGTACATCAGAATTAGTGCTCTTTCATCTTCGCGGGGTCTCGGCACTAAAATCATAAGTACTGCATATATTTCAGAAAGATCCCCTTAGCTGGCTCCCTGAGGGAATGCGATAAAAAAAATCTTACATACTTTCTTCAAGATTTTCTCAAAGGGAGGTGAACAAAGGAAGAAAATAATTTATTTTGTTCTGCACAGCAAGACTGGCGAAAAAGTTTTTATATTGTCTTTTACAAAGCCCAAGATGTACCTTTCTCTGTAGATGTAAAGTATTTGGGTGTTTTCTAGATTATGATGATATTGTATCTCCTTGATTGGCACAGCGACTAATAAAATCGACGAATTAGTTACTAAATAAAACAGACTCGGAAAAAATAATGCAATTTTCAGTGAGCAGAGTGTTAAACAATGAACAAAACATTTTTATATGGAAAGTGCTCTAATTTGCTCTCGCTACCATTTTTGTTGATTGATATTGTGAAACGTGCACAAAAATCTCATTCGCTTTTTATACAGGTTTGACGACACGGTTGGCGCAGTGGTTGAGCGATTGACTGCTGCACACTATGTCGCGGGTTCGATTCCCGCACGGAACAAATATTTGTACGACCTGCAAGTATTTGTTACGGGTGTTTTTCTATCTATAATATGTATGTATTTACAAAAAAAAAATGTATATAAGTAGTATATCAGCAATCTCGTTACCATAACACAAGCATTAGGTGGCTTAGCTTGGGAGGATAATTATGGCGCTGTGTGAAATGTCCAAGGATATTAGGTTGCGCATATCGTCATCACGAAATAAGCGATTGGCTAATTACAGGCCGATGTTATTCAATCGATAGGTTATCAAGATACTCCATCGCTAACAGCTGCTAGAACCGATTACCCCCTTGTCAGCCACATGACATTGTTTCCCAACTGAATTGTCTACCTTACTTAACCTTGAACTCAACTTCAGATCTCTGATCTTCCCTTTTTAAACAACCAAGTTATGAACTGTGGGACTAACGGTACCTACATAAGTTTTGCGCGTAAATTATAATTTGGCAAAATTTATGGGCCCCGAGATCCCGGCCGAGTTGGCGTATTTATATTTTACTAGCTAACAAACTAAGTCAAACAGTAACTTGTTTCAGCTAGTTTAGTACTGTTTAGTGTTTATTCTTCAAGGCTAGATCGTGATTGGTGTCTGTTAGGGTTTATTACGAACCCAGACTAAAGGGAAAAGTGAAGATTAAATATGTTCGTTCGTCTGTAACCTTTGCTCCCTTCTTTTATTGGACTTGTCACTGCTAGCTTTAACTTACGACTTTACTAATAAGTAGTGTAATGAACTAGCCATTAAATAATAGGGGGTAAAGCCGTTATCACCAACACGACGATGCTGACTACTTTCGTAACATAATTCCTTTCCTCCATTTTCATTTTTTTTTCAATAATTCTTTTCTTTTCAGCCTACTTTCACATAAATCCACAGGGTGAGTGAAGAACCCTGCGTGCCACACGCAGCGTTTATGCGCATCTTTATGAGGTCGTGCGGTCGTGGGATCGGCTGCACTTAGTGATGGGGTCCGCTAGGCTTAGTGGGCTGATACTTGTCGGGGGTGCGGTGATTGCACTAGTATCTCCCGGGGCCCCAACTCCTAGTAATATTAGAAACAGTGGGGTCTTAGTCAGTAGGAGTCCGACGTAATTCTTCTTCTTTTCGTGTGGTTATTGGCTAACCTGGTGTCAGAGTTTTAATGCTGCCCATGGGCCTCCGACTTAGCATCACATACTGTTGAGAAATATCTCTTAGGCATGCCGGTTTCCTCACGATGTTTTCCATCACCGATTTTTAAGCAAGTGATAATTATACAAACCGACGACGTAATACTCCGTTCTCCCAAATGGAGGGTATCCTTGAGGATAGCACCACGAAAAAAGAAATAAAAGTTATTTTAATTCAATCAAAACTATTAGAAGCAAAGCGTCGAATCTTCTACTTTAGTAACGTTTAGTAATTATATTATTGGGAACGAGGCCCCGGAGAAGAAAACTAATTTACTTAATTACCGTACTTATAATTAATTATTATAGTTAGTGTTTCTGACGTAATTAGGCGAGAACTGAGTTTTGCGACAAAGGTAGGTTGCGTCTTTGTGTTTACAATTAATTTGTGGGTTGAGTAGGACCGAAATAGGGAAATATTTTCCTTATTATGGAATAAGGTTCTCATTAAATATAGGGCGCTATTTATATGCTTGCCAAAAAAGTTGCCGATTTACTACCAAAACGGGTATGCTCACGAAAAGTTTAACCCAACCTTATTTATTTAAGGATATTTTTTGTTCGTAGTAAGTACCTTATTTTTAGAATTTCTGGAGAGCATTCAAATTGTAGCTTTAAATATCAACCGGGACCGGAATTATTGAATTAGTAGTACTAAAAGAAGATGGACAAGATGTAGTATTTAAGGTGCCTACAACATTTTATCGGTTACTTTTTATACACGAAATAAAACAAAACACATTTTTCCTTTGAACACCATTACCAATAAATTAAAAGGCAATACTAAGAGCCGCTCTCAAAATCAATGGTACGGACCAGCGCATTGGTCATGGGACATTAATCGGACGATTACTCCACTCTCCTCCATGACCCCCTTACACCATAACAAGTGGATTTTTTCCTGTATCCCATCCTGTAGGTACTTTGTTGACTGTATGTTAAAACGAAGGAACTTTCGCGTTGTTCTACGCTTTGAAAAGGGCAAATTACTTACTTCTTGACAGTACTAACAGAGCTTCCAATTGATTTAATTGAAATAAATGCTTTAAGTTTTCTGCTAAATCTTAATTTACTAAGTAAGCTGACTAAAATGTACTCGTATTTTATAATGAGTTAACTTTAAAAGCGAGTGTAGCAATGGACGTATTTTTATTTTACTGATCAACATGGCCGAGCGCGATATGCTTTTCATTCTATTCCATTCGTCCACCAACTGAAGATATCCCTGCTGAATATCTGTTGCTTTGACTGACCAGGAAGTCTTTAACACACTTCGGACTGAGTTTAATCAAAGCACGAAAGCCTGCTCAGATGGGAATTCAAACTCAAACTCAAAGCATTTATTTCAAATAAACCAATTACAGGCACTTTTGAATTGTCAAGGGGTCGGTCAGTCAGAAAGATGAAGCTAGTTGCCCATTCCAAAGCAGTAGGTACCTATGGAGAAGAACGGGCAAGAAACTCCATGGACACTCTTTTAAATCAAAATATGTTTACAAAAATTCATAAATGATTTCAACTTGCAACTCAGGAACAGAAGTGAAAACAGATTGAAATGTCTTGCGTAATGCTTCTTCTTGTCTGCTCCATCACAATAGCTTACTCCGTTGCAAAAATATACGACAGTCTGTAAGAAGGTAGCGAGACTGACTGGACAGGGTAACCAGGGCCATACGTTAGGTTATTTTGATGATATTTATAATGCTTTATTCCGGTATTTGGCTAACGTCACTATGAAGAAACCTAAGAGAATATCAAAACAAACCTTTGAACAGTTAAAATTTTGTAAATAACATAAAACTGTTGTAACTTAAGTATTCAGAATCAGAAGTTTAAACATTTCATGGTAAAGGCGGTGTTTAGCGCCATCTTTCACTACCGACACAAAGGCCGCTTGAAGGCTGTCATTACAAATTATGTTAAGAATAAAACATTTTATTGGCAACCCCGCCTTGGACGAGTAGTTGTAAATTCAGCAGCTTTATTAAAATGTTTTATGTTCAGCGTTTACTGGCTATGGTTTATTTTTGGATTATTTTAATGACACAGCAGTGGATAGCGGTGTTTGTGTGTTTACGTAAGTTTGTTGCCAGTTTTGGAGGACATGTTTGGCATACAGTAAATAGTATTGCTTCTCTTAAAATCTTGTTAGTGTGATGTTCTTCTTGGAACTTATTTTTGTAACATTCCGCAGACCTTAAGTAGTTCGATTTGTAGATTAGCATAATGATTAAGAGCTTGCAGCGCTAAAGCCTTCTATCCTCAAAATACCGTGTCAATGTTTGTATGAACTAAGTACTTACACGCCAGTACACAAAAATCTGGTAGCTCGACATCAGTACACAAGTAAGTAAGTATAAATATTTCAGAAGTAAGTCGACTGAAAAGTTTGTTCAGAGAGAAATTACAGCTTGGATGTCGGATGTAAGCTAAGTTGACCCGCTGCCCGGCTTACAGCGAGAGTGAAACATTGAATGAATACGCGAACCTGACTGGTTTAGAATGTTGGTACCCTTATCTATCAATCAGAATGCTTCATTGGTCTTTTATAACAGGATTTGTAAAGGTTTTGGTCTGGGGAATGAAGATGTTGAAAATATATAAATAATAATTTAGATGGCTATACGAGAATAGGTAGAGGATGGGTCGAATGGTCGTCGGATTGTGTCGAAGATGTTAACATGGCCACAGAATTATAAAAGAATATATAATTAAAAGTAATTACAGTAAGTGCATGATGATAACAGTGATGATGGAAGCATACGTTTCTTATTTATTTACATCACACGCCTGCAATAAAGATGGCAGTTTCAATTTGCACTCGTTGAAAACGGGTCTAATGAAGTATTAACCGTTGTAATGCTGCAGTTTGTTAGTAGAGTTATCATTTGTTTATAATAAACTAGCTGCTGCCAGCGGCTTCGCCCGCGTGGATATCGGAATTTATGCCAAAGGATCATACTATTGTGATCTTCTTCTTCTTCTTGAGGCTTTGGTTTCCGCACTCAGTCCTTGGCGGACCATTGTGCGTGGGCCATGGCGGCCTGTGGCGGTTATTCCAGCCAGCCCACCTCCTTCCAGAAGTTGATGACGTCTCCTGGTCTGTGTAATATTTCTGTAAAAGATTTAGGTGTTCCAATAGTTTGTGTCCTAATCTGTGTGACGCCTGTGCACTCAAAGAGTACGTGCGCGACGGTTTCCTCAGCCTCCATGCAGGCCCTGCACAGAGGACTGTCCGTTATGTCTATTGTGTGGAAGTGTTTGTTTAGTGAGCAGTGTCCCGTGATGGTCCCCGTCATCAGGCGCAGGCCGGTTCTATTCAGGCGGAGTAGCCGTCTGGTTAACCTTTTATCCAGGGATGGCATGGCCTCCCTGGATTGCCTGCAGCCCGGTGACGAGGTCCACCATCTCTCCGCTTGTGTGTGTGTGATTTCTTGTAGCCATCTGCGTAGCTGGTTGAAGGGAATGGGTATGATGGGCTCCGGTCCGCAGGCTGGCGTACTGGAGGCTCTCCTCGCTAGCTCGTCAGCTGCGTCGTTACCTAGTGATCCGCTATGTCCCTTTATCCATTGTAGTGTCACTTTGTTGCGGTAGAGTACTGATATACGTTCTAGTGCGTTGTGACATTCTAGTGTTAGTTTTGAGGTGTGGTGTTGTTTCTTTAGGGATTGCAGGACCGAGGCGCTGTCGGAAACTATGCGTATTTGCGCATCGGTGACTTTCCTGGCTTCTATTGCGTGTGCCGCCTGTATGACGCCCACACACTCCGCCTGGAAGACGGTAGATACTATTGTGATAAAAAAAAAAAAAACTTTTTTTTTTTTTTACTATTGTGATAAAAAGTATTCTATGTGTTACTCCAGGTCATAAGCTACCTCTATGATTTATCCACATACGTTCAGTTGTTTGAGCGTGAAGGACGGACAAACATACAAACTCACACACATACTCACTTACAATTTTCGCTTTTATAATATTAGTGTGATACTATTAAATTTATTCACACATTAAGGCTCTGATATGCGGTCCGTCTGTCTAGAGCCTTAGTCACTATATTTACCCAGACAAATAATCTAAAGTTCTGAGCAAACCCAGCAAGTGAGTCCAGGCTTACTGTGGCTGCAGATCGTTCACCCCCAGACCTGCTGAGATCAGACGTCGTCTCAGACATCGTTCAGACACAGAATACGCTGCCTTTGACAGATTAACTTCATACGTTATTTAGCTGGTTTCACTTATACTGGCTTTTAGCTTGACTGTTGAAGGAATTGTAGATGGTACTTTTGATTTTTTTTGTTTGTCTTACGACGAGATTTCGTCCGTTCTCAAAATAAAGAGTCTCGGTCATATTTAAAAATACGACCTCTTACTGCATGCTGCATAACAGCATGACTTTAATCGGAATTCAGTGTCGGAAAGAGATAGAGCTATGAAGGACGTAAAGCTGAAGAGATAGCAGTGATAGCCTAGTGGTGTGACCGACGGACTGCCAAGTTATAGGTCTAGAGTTGGAACCCAAGACACGCCCCTCTGATTTTACGGATTCATGTGCGTAATGTATAATTATCACTTGCTTTAAAATCGGTGAAGGAAAACATCGTGAGGAAAGCAGCATGTCCGAAAGATATTTCTCAACAGCATGTGAAGCTAAGTCAGAGGCCCATGGGCAGCATAAAAACTCTGGACACCAGGTTAGTCACTAACCACACGAAAAGAAAGAAAGCTGAAGAGATTCTGAAGTTGGCCTTGTTGTAACAAAAGTCTTTCCATAAAATTGGTTTCCCTTAGTATTCATACACACGAGGGGTACGCGTCAAGAATAAAGCCAACATCAGTCGTATATGCCCATATGCCCATGCTGCTGCCGCCGATAATGTCCCATGCTGCTCGTGTAGATGAGAACAATGTATGGAGCGGCACGAGTGTATGGACACTTAGTCGCCTTTTACTAAGTATAGGCAGAACTGAGTTAATTTTCAATAACAGTTAATACACTGAAGATAACGAAAATGCGATAGAATCGTTCACACGTACGTAGACAGTTACGTACAAATAATAAAGCAGCCACACAAAAAACCGGAATCAAACATAACCTTTTTTTTTTTTTTTTTTTTTTTTTAAGGCTGGGAAATCATCCAATGACTGCTCCCGCTCTGGGTGGAGCGGAAGGGAGTGTCAGACTCTTACTGACTAAAACCCATCCATGTTCCTTCCGTAGCCCTTTATGTTCCGGGGTAGCGGTAACCCTTTCGGACAATCCCGCTTACCCGGCAGGCTTGGCCCTGAGGGGCCCCTTCATATGCTGACATCTCTTTGAGGCGCGCGTGGAACATATACGCGCCGTACGGCACGGGTCTGGTGCTGATCGGACGGCGAGTCACCCATTACTCACCGTCCGCAGGCCCGCGCCTACGGTGGCCGGGAGTCGTCACGTGGCTCCCGACGCCCGGAGCGTCTCCCGCGGCGGCTGGGACGGGAGGACCTTTCTCTCTCCCATCCCGCCACCTCCTTCGCGAGCATAACTTTTTCATCAAACATAACCTAATATAATAAAATAAACATAAAAATAAGGGGATCGCCGCACGCGCGCCGTTTCAGACAGTTTTATTGTAATGACGTTCTATCTCGCGTAAAAATATGAGTGGGTGATACCGCGGCGCGTAAACAGAATAACGGTTTTATAGCCGGACGATATTAGCCGGAACGGATGGCTACTATCGCCGGTTTACCCTACGACCGATCTGTAACTATGCGTTGGCGTTTGTATTGTTTCTCTAAACTTTCAGAATTATCTCACTTATGGTGGTTTTCTGAACCTAGTTCAAGAGCTGTCACTAGTGTCCGGCTCAATATTCCGCAACAATCATGACACTGCCAGCGCTTAAACTAAGTTTAGATGTGCTAATCGCGTTCAATTTCATTGGTGAAATTTGATTGAAAAACAGAAGATAATCTGAACAACAAGAGATAATCTGAAAAAGCATTTTTTATTTGACAATTATGTTACTTTAGCATCAAAATGTTCAAAATGCATTCGTTCAATTTTTATAACATAGACTTGAAATAAGCACTCTTTATCCTTTATGAACTGCCTGATCTCCAGTACGCTGTCAGTATCATTGACCAGTTTGACTAGTGCTTGAAACTAGTCAGCAAAAAAGGAATCTCAGAAAGTATGGCTAGTCTACCATCCCAACAATCCCGGGTAGTGTACAGGGGCACTCTAATCTTAAAGATTTATTAACGCACCAAGCCATTGTATCGACAAAACTCCTGCATGAGTTATGCTACGCGGTCAACGACCTCTGAAGCTTGAGGCTTTTGTTGGTCGTTCAAGGGTTAGTTTCAAGGGTTTTGGATGGTCAAGGTCAAAGTTAAGACGGTACTCAAATAATTATGAAACTTTCATTAGGCTGGCGAGTGTTGAGGACAATATTTTTTACGTAAAGACATTGCTCCATTTTTTTCGTTTAATGTCACACATCAATAATATTTTCAAAACTGGATGAAGGGTTTCCCATACGAATTAAAAATACATAAACAGGCTGGCTGGCAATACATAAACAGAAAATTGTTTATGTATACCAGCCACAAATCTTCTTTTAATAACATCTTAGGTCAAAATAAGTAGCAGTAGGCAATATAAAGATTTGTTTTCTGTGATAGCCAGTATGACGCCTCATTGAAGAAGTAAGTCACTTAGCGACAGCATCTATTGACGAGTGGCAAAAATCTAAACTAACGCTGGGCCGCCATCTTGTTTTTTTCCATGCAATTTCACAAAAAAATTCACCAACAACATCTCCTGTCAGTGGCATTCAAATGGTAAAGGATACTTGAAGCGCTAGGAACAGCATTCTTTGTCTTTCAAAAGTTATCCAACTAATTTTATGTACTCCAATTTAGGCCTTAACCATAACTTATCGCCTCATCCCGTAAGTCAAGGTTAACTGCCGCGTATTCTCGTAAATGTGTGTCATTTGTCGGCCGAGTGACGCGGGCAGAGGTCGCGCTCGACCAACCCTTGTGAAGCTTCATAATCCTGAAGGACATACTGGACAAAAACTTAGGCCAAATAGAGTGTGTTTTATTGTTGTTTTGAGATTAGAACGTTGGGTTATCTAGGGTATGTTGGAGGGAGTTGGCTTCCTGGCCAGATGCGGCTAGATGTCAGCGTTTGACACGTATGTAGGGTACTGCTTTCAGATAACCCATCTGTGGCGAGATATGGAGAAAAAAGTTCAAAGATAGATAGATTCTCGCGATTGATCGCGCCCACCAGCTCTTATTAGAACTCGGCCCGAGATTATTATTATTATTATCAGCGGTTTGTATCCCATTGCAAAGGCCTTCCTTCCTCCTCCTACTCCTATCTATTGCTGTATAGGCCCATTCTTTTAGAAATGAGTCGAGTTCCTCCCGCCATCGTATAGGGCCAAGTCTTATATTGGACATATATTTTATGTAACTTACACCTTTGTATTGTAATATATCGAACAATAAATCTAAAAATATAATTACTTATATCATAAGAAAAAAAAAGATTATTTTTATAGCAAATATTTAGTCTGTAACAATTTAATAACTCCGTTCTTGCAACACAAGCAAACTATTAAACGTCTCCTTCCACAAAACTGCGCCAAACACTTCTTACAAGCAATAAATTCTTAATACTCTAAAAGGAAATTAAGGTTAAAAACTCTGCCCCAACTGTCCAAACTTGTCGACAACATTTTGCCTACTTTTTGCGTTCCAACTTGTCTAAAACATTTATTCGTATACAAGTGACTATATCGATCACTGTCACATACAGACAGTTATTTCCAAAACAACATGTTCTGCGCATTTGTGAAGGCAAATATGATTTCGTATCTTATTTTCTGTAGAAAGGCCATGGATATGCCTTGGATGTTATTTCACTCTGTCAATGTTTGAGTCATTTGTTTATTAATCAAATGTAGGTTTCTTTAATAATTCACACAATATTTGTACTTATATTACGTAACCCTTTCTTTTTACGGAAATGCCGAATAAGTAGATAATTTTTGTCGTTGTCAAGGGTGCCACGATATAAACCGGCCTCGCGCCTCTCAGCGTAATGATACCGCAGTAAAAAGTGATGCCAGACAACCACTCAACTTAGAGCAAAATTACGGAAATTGTGGGTGTAATTACGTTTTAAAAATTTAATGATTAAATGGATGTATGGAAAAAGTTGTGCCATCGCGTTATATTGCAGTTTTTGTTTACTAGGTAAACGTAGTTATTTTTAATGGAAGTGTTTCCCTGGTATATAAAATTACTTTTTAGTATTACAGCCTAAAAACGTGCTTCAACACAGCTATAGATTTGTGTAATGAACTGGTTGCCACATTTCGATATAGAGGATAGGGTAGTAACGCTGACACGCTTCGCTCCCGAAAATATCTTCAAAATGCCTTGATCTTTACAGATTGAAGTGTATGTAAGTGAACTATGTTTCATCTCAAATTCTTGACCATTATTCAACACAATTTCTGGTTCTCTGAGTACATATTGAATGACATGTAAATGATGTTAATTAAATCCAAAAATTAAACTCAATTCCAAAAAGAAGCTTAAACCCAAATGGAGTAAATAAACATTCATTACCTTTTAACATATTCAAAAAAATGCAAAACCACTAGCAACTTAATATACCAAACAATTTAACCCCACGACAAAGCCCAATGCACAATTCCTTCACAAATTGCTGCAAAAGCAACAGAACAGAACACGACAAAATTTTAAAAGCAAACGAGCAGCGCAACTTCAAAAAGACCTATCAGCAGGCAAGCGCAGTTCTGTTTGCTACAGCGACGGAAATTATTCTTTTGAAGCAAATTCGTCACCTCTATTCAATGGAATCGCATTCGTGTGCTGTAGACTGGCAAGATTTAATTGCCAGTAATTGGCAGCGGTGTTTGTACATAGGCAGATGTTGAAATGTCTGCCATCAATCAATTAAGACTGTTCGGTGGCTGAATAGCCTGTCTCGGATACAGATATATATTTCGTGTTAGATGGGTTTGATTTTGACGGCCGATATGTTGATTGAATACCGGTAGTTATACTTGCCCCGTGTTATGTTCGGACACGGCTGATTGATCCTAGCTACTGCATTGCCTAAGGGTGGATCGTTGAACTGTGTATATTACAAGTTTAAGGGAAGTATAATTGTTTACATTATTAGCAGTTAAACACCGACAGCCGGAGGAGCAGACGAGTTCCGGCATTGAGATCGCATATAAGCAAGCGTAGTGTGGAACGCACCCCAAGTGGATGGACTGATGATCCTCAAAAGGCGTCTGGGGTCTGGAAGTGGAAGGCGAAGGAGCGGGTGTTGTGGTGAGCTCTAGGAGAGGCCTGTCCAGCAATAGACTGCAATAGGCGGAGTTGATTAAAATGTTACCCAGATTCAAACGTTGTGTCGCAATTTCACCTTGTAAGTCATTATGTATATTAATCAACCAGTATAAAAATACACACGTATATAAATCCTAACTGAAGAACTAGAAAGTGCAACTAATTAAGAACCAATCTTAAACAAAACCAAGAAAAGTGGCGGCCGCCGCTACGTAATGAAATTACTCAGATCGGGAACCGACATTGCTCGGAGTTGCCCGACTTAGTTGAGTGGACTTGAACTCATATTACTTCGGAGAAGATGCGGAACTCTTATAAACTATTGCTCTGATGAGACCATTGGTCTAAAAAACTCAATCCAAAAACAATTTGGCAGAATGACTTCATTTCTTAAAATCTTTTTTTTTTCTTTTCCTTTAATCCTAACTTCAATCAATATTATCTTACCTTGCGCTCCATATCATATGCACTTTTAATATAGGTCGTCTAAACTCAGAGGTATTCAACTTCAAATTAGGATTATTTTTATTCAAAACAAAAAAAAACGAGGTTATTCCATGATTATTATTATACAGGCTTGGAAATTTTAAATCGCAAATTCTGGCATATCTCAACTTTTTCTCTGCTTACCATGCGATTGCTTTTCATCGTGTTTTCTTTCCAATTTGCGCATAATTTACTATAAGGCATCCCATTGATTAAGTCACAAAATTATTCTAGTTTTGGTGTTCAAGATTGAACACGGCACGTCTCTTTAGATAAACTTACAAAAAATGTTCAGTGATCAAAATGGAGTTCGTTTCTCGTAATCAGTTGTTAGAATTTGGCGGTTTTTCAATCACTCAAATAACTTTAAAAAAACCTACTTAAAGTTTTGCGATAGCCATGGTCGAATAAACTTCATAACTAATTTGCTACATTTTAACTACATCTTTTGGCGCCAAATCAGAATGGTGGCTAAAAAATTGTATACATCCGACCTGACTACTCTAACCTCACTTATTGTTCAGGTATCAAATACGTCTGCCCTTTGAACGCCCTGACACACAAAACAAACGTCATGATTTATAGACCTCCACTTATACGAGGTCCAAGACCTGAGTCCAGAGCTTCATAATGGCAAATGGAGGGTTGTATTACCT
The DNA here is from genome assembly GCA_951799385.1 of Hyppa rectilinea. Taxonomy (NCBI): domain Eukaryota; kingdom Metazoa; phylum Arthropoda; class Insecta; order Lepidoptera; family Noctuidae; genus Hyppa; species Hyppa rectilinea. The sequence continues at coordinate 1,076,973 of OX637309.1, read as the reverse complement.
AGGGCCGTAAACTAGCCAGCAGTGAGTGCTCATTTTATAGGTCCACGTTCCGGATGTTATGGAGTCTGGCGGACTCCGACAAATGGTTCACGTCTATGTAGGTTTATAGGTTAATATGCATACAGGATAGATGTGTTTACGTAAATAAAAGTGGGGTTTTCCCATTTGTATTGTTTTTGGCGTGTGGAAATGAAATGGGAATCATTTTATCGCTCCTAGTCTATTATTTGAAACAGAATGTAAAAAAACACTGAATTATGAATCACTGAACAAATTTTAATCATTGTGTGAATCAGTGCAAAGAAACTCATTTTGTCGTCACTGTTTCGGGGTTTTAAATATTTCGTGAGACAAAGACTTGATGTGTTGTACGATACTAAGGGGTATCGTATTATCCAGTTACTTGTCTGGAGTGTGGAGGTCAGATAGGCAGTCAGCCATGTAAAATAACGGTATTCGGCTGCAACGGGTTAGACTGGAAGCCGATCCAAACATAGGCAGACAGATTGAAAGACTTGGATGTGTTTTCCAAAATGTTTTAAGTTGATGTTTTGTTTCTCATTTCTCTCTTAAAAACGTTATTATATTTGCCCCGTGTGGAAATAAGATTTTTCTTTTAATCAGTCTGTTTTAACATACCAAGCATATTATTACTATTATTAGTTTTCCTTGACAGTTATATGTTCATAGCGTGCACACGCAGGCGTACAATGACTAACAAAGTTGCCAGGACGCACTAACCGGAGCACGGAGCGGAAACTGTGATATTAAACTAAGTTCTAACACACAAGTTGCAAATTGCAAAACCTAGTTCAGAGGACATACAAGGATTTTGATAAAGTCTCCCTATTAATTTTATATGCATTTCTAACAACGTTTTTTAATACAGTCAGCTTTAAAGTGGACAAAGAGCTTAATGTAGGGACGTACTCGTATGTTAAGCTTGTGTTCGCAACTGGAGAAAAATGTAATTAAATTAATGATTGTTGTTCAAAAAATATGAAAAGCAGAAAGCGTTGTAAATAAAAACGTATAAAAAAGTTCAAAATGAGAAAAAGATATCCCAACTTACAACCTGGGAGGCTTTTTTAATACAAATGCTATTCTGATGTCAAAAATAGAGCAGGATTATGAAATATGTGTTAGAACAAAGGGCATGAAACGGCTGACAATGAAAGAAACGGCTACAAAGCTCGGTATTTGTTATCTAGAAGAAAAATAATTTATAGACTTGTGTTTCAGCATTCGACACGATATTGAGCTCTTTGTCTGCGGTCTGTGTATATTGTTTTATAAAATATCTTTCGGAAAAATATGAATCATTTCATAAACTTGTAGGTTTTTATACGTGTGAGATGTTGTGGGTCGGTGTCAGTGGAGTCTGAGATTCACACAGATTTTCCAACATAAGGGTCATGACATGTCATGTGATGTCAACGTGTTAGTGAAATTATTAATCTACAATAGATACATACATAAGATAACTTTAACACCCAACCCTGTTGTGAAAAATAGAAAAAAAGTTTTATCTTAATCAAATTCAGTTTACTTCAATTAAACCAATTACAGTCACTTTTGAATGGTCAGTTGTCCAGAAAGTTGAAGCTCTCTATGGAGAGGAATGGGCTAGACACTCCAAGGACACTCTTTTTAATGAAGATATTACAAAATCTTAGGCCCATTATTCTGGTTGCTTCTATATGTAAGAACAAAGTATTTTTTTAAATTAAAAACGATATGAAAATATAAGATTAAACAAAGACAGTCAAGAGACGATACCTGACGGCGCGCGGCGCCCGTTCACCAGCATGGCGTGTTCAGCCAATCCAATCATTTTTTAGGTAACTGAATGATTCAACACACTCGCCACCATCAGCGAGACATTTATGTGAACATGACATATGCAATATCCATGCTCTTTAGACAGCTTTAATCATAACTTAATAAACAGCTCTATGTATTTATATTCACAAAATTTAAAAATTGGTTCTAAATTATACAAGACTATATTTTGTTTTTTTCTTTAATCTTTCCACCAAAATGAAAGAAAATCGTTATTTCTCTTTGAAGTATTAAACAATTACTTGTAGTACTTAAAAATAACTTGATTAAATAAAAAATAAAATCTTGTTATATTTTTCATTTTTTTCAAATATAAAACTTTAACAAGTGAGCCCAAGTGGTTGTGGAGCAGGACCAGCATTTAGCCAGGCATTTTTATGGTGAAATATCGGTGTAGATACTATTGGTAGACCTCTGCACAACCCTTCGGGGAATCAAGGCGTAATGATAAATTATGTTAACATACGCTTGTCTGCATAAATTGACAAGATGTAGATTTTTCTTTCATGATATTTTCATAAATGAATTGGCAAGGTGCCGTCATAATACTAATCTCATAGAGAAAATCTAATCTAATCTTTATCTTATTAATCTTAGTGATATTTCTATATCTTCTTCTTCCCTGAGAAATTCGCGACATAGATTATAAATGGCACTGACAGTTCTCTTTTGCAAAATAACAATGGATTCAATGTCAGCAAAGTAAGTGAACGTTTATAAGTTTTGAATGAACAAATCAGGAGCCCAATTCTTTAATATTATATAACCAACTTGTCAATAGTGTGTAAGTAGTGTCTCAATAGACTGATTATTGACATTTGATATTCTACAAATTATCTATGGTCATTGACTTACCAGTGTAGTGCCATTGAACCGCCATAGTTAGACTGTTCTTATAATTGGTAGTTTGCTCCACTATAATGTGTCAATGTCATCGTGATGACCAAAGTTAAGATAGTCTGTAAATATTTTAACACTGGAAACTATTGTACTGCCACACTATCGACATACTATGGACACACTACTGAGCCACCATTGAAAGGTCATTGAAGTTTTTGTTGAATCCCAAATTTGCAGCAGTCGCTACTGTGTGTAGTGTGTCGACAGATTGTCAAAAATTGGCCCCCTGGAGAACGGCATGCAGTTTGTAACCTAAAATAAATAAAAATAAATAAATATGTATTTTACCTAATCACAGAGCTAAAACATCGCACTCACATTTCTACAATTATTCTTGTCAGTCTTAAAATACCAAAAGTAAAGCTATTGTAAATTTCTAGTTCGTACGTAATTATATATTATTTCAATCAACAAAATAATGAACAGGCATAAGTCTAGCACGCGTTTGTTATCAGAGAGGAATATTTAATGTATTTTGTATAACGCGCACAACTTTAGTAATGAGCACAGACAAAGTAATAAATAAGTGTGTATCGTAGAGTACACAAGTGTTAATGAAAATGTTATTGCGTGCAGGTGATCAAAGATTGTTTCTGCATGAGAAGAGTACTTTGCTCTCCCTATACCTACTATAGTTAGAGGCTGGTGCTCAAACACAAAGCATTTATTCCAGTTAAAACATTTACTTTGGAGTTGGTCAGTCAGAAAGATGAAGTTAGTTGCAAATAGCAGAAGGTAACTATGGAGTAGAACGGGCAAGAAACTCCCAGGGGCTTTGCCACTTTATTTTATAATATAATCATTTCATCGTCGATATAATAATTGAACTTCACATGTCACGAATGAACTTGTAATTAAAAGTAAACTTATGTTTGATCGTTCAAAAAAGCATAAAATATTGGTTCAATAAAATTGATGGATGTTATTTATTTGGAACCAATTAACTCAATTATTTAAAAAATTATCAGCTGTTTAGTACATTTATGTTCGCATAATTAGTCAAAATGTATGGAACAGCTGATTTGTTTTTCATATTTCGGAGTTGGAGTAATTGTCGAAGTGGTTCATTTTCATGAGTTCTATACCCCCTGAAAGTATGTCCTTCGTCAACAAACATGAATAAAATAAAATTAAATTTCAAGGATTCAAATTGAATATTACGTGCAGTAACTCATTTATTTAAAAAAATAGAGCTACTATTACACTACGTTCATTAACAATTATCGTAAGCTCAAATACAAAAAATCCTAAATGATTAGAAAAGTAACCGAATTCTTCAAAAACAATTAACTTTCATATCACTTCAGTACTTGACTGTACCTACTCTGTCTCAACTCTAAGAGACGGATACTAATATAACGTACATTTATTATAAAACTTTTGCAATAATTGTATTCTTTCTGTGTTTCATATTATTATCATATTTATTCCATTCAGGACTACAAAGGCATTTTATTGCTATTTTTAGCTGAAGTGAAAACAATAAAAATGTGAAACATATTACCTCTACATATTATAAAGCAAGTCGCTCCTCGCCGTCTGTCTCTCTGTACGTTTAGATCATTTCATCAATATTAGATTAGAGTCATTCAAGAGGAATGTTTATACGTATAGTTTAACTGACTTTCGCGCGCGGCTTCGCGCATTAGTATTTACATTGCACCCGTGCGAAGTAGTATGTACATATATTATACTAAACTCCTCCGCCCAGTGAAAAGTGCCATAAATGTTTTCCACGAATATTGTGCATGATAAACGTCTCGGTCCAACTTAATCATTAGCGGAACTTCAATACTTTGTTGACTATCAACATATCATCGAGGAGCCAAGAACAGAAGAGACAGCAGCAGTTTAAAATTAAGAAATAATAATAGTTTATTTTCAAGGTCGTAATTAAAAGTTTTGTTGATGATGTTAATGTGTTGTTGTTTGTTGTGTGTGTTATGTTATGTTGTTATGTGTTGTAATTTTGATTGTGTTATAGTTGTTTTTCAAATTCATCATCGTTTTTTTTCACCGAAACTCGTGAGTATCATATGAACTGGAATTGGACGAAGTGTCTACAAAAATCTTGTTATTTTAATTTTTTTAAATTAAAAATATTATGTTTTTCAACTTTAACAACATCTGTAACTAACTGTGATATTTACGTTCGGGGCATCAAATCCATATCTACATCCACGCTTCTACTCCTAATTTAATTAGTCAAATTCCCATAAAATATACCTTTAGCACACCAACTTTACATACCCCATCGGCAGCTATTCCCAGTCCCTTGTTCCTATAAAAAGGATAAACGCTATGGCCGATGTTCGGCGTGTTCCTAACGATTATTGCGCGACAACGTTGCAAGTATAATTAAAATTGAACGACCGACGCCGCGGTATCTCGCTCTATTTGCGCGAGTTATTGCTCGCTAGGGCTGGCGGGTTGTGTTCATTTCCATCACCGTAGCTGTGCAGGTACATCGGTGGAAAGTTCAATAATATTCAGTTTTAACAAGGTTTATATTATTTATATAACCTCGCTTGATATTTAATAAGTTTTGGCAAGTTAATCCATCAGGCAAGATCAAGTTGCGTGATGGTTTAACCTTGCTTCGTTCGTATGTGTTTCCAGTTATTCGCATTGTCATCAGGTTTTAACAGACTTCAAAAAAGGAGGAGGTTCTCAATTCGACGGTATGTTTGTAACGCGATTACCTACTCAGCCAATTAAGAATTGATGATTCTTTTTTATTTGGCTTGTCTTTTTTTTTACTTTTGAGGTCTCATACCAATTTTATCAACTTCGTTTGAGTTTTTGGGTTAGCTTCGATACTACGTATTTAATCCCCTTCTTATATCTTGATGATTCATTCATACTTGAGGTCACTGTTGTTTACATAGCAAGTCTAGTATTGGATACGATTTGGTGTGAGAACTGTGGGGTAGGTAGATAGCAACACTTAAAAGTGAAAAATAAAAAAAACATTTTTACAAAAGAAAAACAACCGATTGGCCTTGATGATTGCTATGACACTAGGTGGTGTTCAGGGTCTAATGTTGGAGCTGGAAGGTGCCCATAGGAACTTCCAAGGAAACAAAATAGTAGCATCGTGTTACTCTTAATATGTATTGACAAGTGCTATTTTAGAGTCTGGTGATGATGGAGTTGGAAGGTGTTCACGGGCATCCTTGGACTAAACCAGATAGCCCTGCAGTATAGATTCATCTTGACAACGACATAAATAAAAAAAAGTGAAAGTAAAAGTTTAGTGCAGATATTCGATCAAAATCTAATTTTAGCAAGTGCAGAATAAAATAAAGTTTATTTCAATATAAAAACAAGCTTTTAATGATCCAAAAAGTACTAAATAAACCCTATGTAAACATAGAACTTTAAAATTATCACAATCACATAAGTTCACGCCTCGCTTGTGTTACCCAATAAAACATTTCGTGTAAAGTAAGTTGGCAAAACTAACATAACGCTTTCACTGTTAAGAAGTTATCAGATCTAATATAGAGCTAAGCCCCTAAGTGCTCATAGGTACACGAGTATCTCGTTGTCGACGACTTGAGTTGCCGCTGCCGTTGGCAACCTGCCGCTCGCATATACGAGCAGCTACTCCACAAGACCTTACTCTATAAAGCTTACATCTTGGTTTGACCGGTTCGCGGACGTCGCACAGTCATTGCTGTAGGGTCATGGTGAGAAATGAAGTGAAATGTTCAATGGACTGGTCCTTAGTGTTCAATGGAACGGCCAAGACATACATTTTGACAAAGTTGTAATGTTTGTAGAGTAAGGCCTTGTGGGAGTCCTGCGGTATTGTCCGTAAGGGTTACTACTACCCTGGAACACAAAGGGCTAAAGAAGGAACATGGATGGGTTTTAGTCAGTAAGAGTCTGACACTTCGTCCACCAAGAGCGGGATGAGTCATTTGATGATTGCCCATCCTTAAAATAAAAAGGGCTTGTAGAGTAAGGTCTTGGTTGTATATTAGATCTAATAACTTTTAACTGTATAAGCGTTATGTAAGCCTCAGAAACCTATTTTACATGAAATGTTTTGGGTGGGGTTTTTCTTTATGCAGGTACCTATTTTTCGGAAGAAATATGTGCCTGCGTTAAAAGGTTGGAGGGTCAACGTTAGAAACTTAGGTAAGTGCAAGTAAGTCTGCATACCAAACTTCAGTTTTCTATGACTTCGGGAAGTGCCCTGCAAGTTTGGACTTTGAGTTGCGGAGATCAATCCAATATACAATTATACCGTACGATCATCATCAACAATTTAAGCTGATGTCTCCCTACTGCTGGATAAAGATACAGACAGAATCATGTTCTGTTCGTAGATTGGCACCTTTTGACTGACACCGCAAAATGATTGGCGCCGAGAATATTTATGAGACTGGAAGTAGGTACTCCCACTGACGACGGTGGCATTTCCGAAACATTTCACAAGAAGCTCACTGCAGAAATGTGACTAAATTATTATAATGACGTTTATATTTCACCGTCATAATTTTCTTTGTACAATAATCTCTTACACTATTGTTTTCCGGTGGAGAAAAATATTGTAACAACACCAGAATGTTAAATTCTGAAGAGTCATTAGCACAAAATAATACTAAATATAACTCAATAAATTACTCAAATTTGAAATATATGAATGTTCGCTACGGAATCATGTTCCGGGGACACTTAACTAAGAGACTTATCATGTTTAGAGCACAAAAAAAAATACCTGACTTCTTGAAGCATAGCTCTAAGAAGAAATAATAAAGATAGTGTGTACACTGCAGATGAGTTTCTTAATGACAATGATATTAATAATACAAATTGCCTCAGTAATTAATGTGTGTATTTTAAGCATTTGTATCGGGTTATTGTGCAATTTGCTTGTAAAAATGAATATAAATTCGTCTCAACTACTAAATTTAATTAATTTAATCTGTAGTTCTTAATGCATTAATTTATAATGGTTCTGAAATAACGAACATTTGACAGCAATATAATTTTAAAAATAAAATATTATCACTTTATTTTGAGCGTGAGAGATATGTAAGGTTTAATATGAAAATGTAAATGGCGTTGCAGTTTAACATTGAATTGATTAAAAAAAACTGTGAATTAGTGAGCTCTCTGCTCTCAGAGATTGATCTTTTAAACTTTTTGAGTGTTGAGAAATAATATGGTTTTCTTTATTTCTCTGAATTAGTTTATTAAACATTGCAGTGGAATCATTAACGAACTACAAATTAATATTACTGAACGTAATCTAGACCCAGATCTGTTTCTCGGGGATCACCAGATAGTAGATCAAGTACACTTAAGAGTTCAAATAGTTATTGAGACCCCATCTTAAGCCCCGTCGAGCTCACTTAACCTAGTTACAGCTTATGAATTGCAATATTAGATTTCTAGATATTGATGGAGATTGAATAGATAATATAGCCTTAATCTATCGTCTTCTGTGTAAGTACTTACCGACTTACGACATGATAAATATCCTAAACCGACCAACAAGACGCTTATTGTCACAGTTCACTCAGTGTTGCCACTCGATCACCGCTGTCATCAAAGTGACGATTATCGCATTTACAAATTTGGATTTTATAATGGTGAATTAATAAATTAGCGCGCTAAATATGTACGATTTTATCGTGTAAATAAGAGAAGTGGATAAAAGCTAATAGAAATCTGAGCTTTTGAACTTGCTAATTATAACGCATACTTTCTCCCAACTTGTTATTTTGTGTTTGGGTTCATTCTGTGCGTAATGTTTGCCGCTAACAAACATGTTTACTTTCTTTATTTCTATCCAATTCTCTTAATTTACACATTTTCCTAACAAATATTTACATAATCAGTTTAGAGTGTAGTATGTCCTCATTGTGGGCTCGAATTCGACCCATTACCGAGCCGACGGAGGTTCGTGTGGCCCGGACCTCCGCCGGCTCCAATTGGGGGCGCTTTCGAACTATACGGTTAATTTAAATCAATGCATTGAGTTTGAGTTTATTACCCACACGCTCAGTTGATCCAAGACTACTACCGTCTATTTATGTAACAGAGTTCGTAGTTAATACGAAAATTAACAATGCTAATATCCTATGTTAGATTATATTCAGATCAGTAACAGAACTACTTATGTACCGCAAGCTGTCACGCTAATTAGCATAGCTCATCATAGACATGTTTGGTAACAAAATATAACCATATGTGTTATGTACCTCTCTCATTAGAAAGTTATTATAGTGGATTGCAGAAATATGGTTTTACAAAAGTTTAGTATTAAGCTAAGCCAGACTAGTTAGTTGTGATAAGCAAGACGAAAATTATTTTAGATATAATGTATAAAGATATTCTGGGAGAAAAGTAGTATAAATACTATCTTTCTGCCTACAATAGATTCAGACGAACTGACGAAAATATACAAAAAATAAAAGTGACTGATATTAGTAAGAGCTGCTCTCCATCCCCATTTGGTAGATCCAAACAGGCCTGTAACGGTACTTAGTCTAACCTAAATTCTAGCTCAGTGGATTAACGTTATCGTAAGTATTCTTTCAGGCAATCAATATGGCCGGAGCGGGTCTTTCGGGGAATATAAACAAAAGCGTCACGTTTTATGGCGTTTACAGTCTTTATCACAGCCATTCTTCCCTTTCCCCTGAGACACATAGCGAAGACCTAGTTTACCAGAAAACCTTCGAAAATGTTATCTCAAAGTGAAAAGCTAAAGAAATCTTTATTCGTAATTGAATTGGAGATTTAGATGAATAAGACTGAGAATTCTTTTCATTAAGTAATCAAAAAGCCTTGGATTTGAATATAATGGTTCTTTTTGTGTTGAAATTTGAGCTTTTCGGTATATTAATATTGTATAGAATTAAGTCTTTAATCAGAATACACTAAGGGTCTTAGTGTACAAAGGTAGATGTGAGCTTTACATAATTATGAATTTACGAAGCTTCACTTATGTATTCAGCAGTTTATGGAGTAACGGTATAGGTTCAACCCTAGGCAGGTGCTTTACTTTATGTAAATTATTTCATCACCAGTCTCAATACAGTAAAGGAAAATATTGTGAGAATCCTAGAACCAAAAAATAGAAGACATGCGACATTTACCAACCCGCTCTGGACCCAATTGGTAAATTACAGCCTAATCCTCTCGAAGAGACGAAGGCTGTCTCCCAGCAGTGGAAACATTATAGGCTGATTATGCTATGCTTATGTAGTCTACTCGATTGAATACGCAGTTTGACATTCATGCATCAAATTATTATTCTGAAGTTCGTAGTCCACCTGTAGGTATTTTCATTTACAAGATAGTGCCAAAATTATTCATACGTTGTTTTTAGAAATCATGATTATTGTTTCTAAAACCTACAGGGTCTAACATTAAAATGTTTCTAGATTAAAATAAGATTTATTGCTCTTAGTCTGCGATCCCCGGCGAGTTAACAGGTGTACAGCTATTATTATTATTAAAACCCTTGAGAGGTATCTTGTTATTTTAATCTGGCACTTCTGAATCCCTTGGTATTCTTTTGGAAATGTTAATTTATGTATCTGGCTGAGATAGCTTCGCAGATTTGAGTAGACTCAGTCTAGATAAATTACATTATCATAAACGACATATGGTACTCGCTAATGGATTAGGTGTAGGATGTAGGTAGGTACTAATAGTTTTAAATTAGTTTCCTGTTTAATATGGTATCAGAATTGATAAATTGAGCTGTAATTTTGAGAAGTAAACTTGTACTACACAGTTGTCATCTGTAGTTGTACAATAAATTGTATTAAGATTTGTTATGTTTGTATATTTTTATGTAGGAGGAGATAATCTCTATCAGGATGGTATCTCATTTAAAGCTACACTGTTGCCAAGTGCCATAGGGTATTTATCCAACCAAATTTTTCCAGGAATTTGGAAATGAAACAAAACAATTTCAGTACGATCATGAATTTATTGAAACGAAATAAATCTGAATAAATAATATTGTTCCTGCTTATAATATGCGTTTATCGCAACGCTTGGTGATGAACGATATATTTGTTTTTCCGTCCGAAGGGAAAATGACTACCGGCGATAGTTTACCGATTTTCGAACACGCCACATATAACTGATCATGGGAAAACCACGGCAATTTTGAATTGCACAACCTTCCAACGGAGGAGCTCGTGGCTAAGTACTAATAGCCGCACAGGTCGATCCATCAGTTTAAGCCACGCTTGCCGGGGTTGGCCGTGGATGGTGGATCTTTACATATAGAGACACCTCCGTGCCTTGGAAAACACGTTAAACCGTTTGTCCCGGCTGTCATTTGTGCATCTTTGACAGTCGTTACGGGTCGCCAGAAGCCCGAAAATCTGAAGGCCAGTCTTACCAAGGCATATCGTATTGCCCAGTTACTGGGTTGTTGTTGGTAGAGGTCAGATAGGCAGTCACTCCATACTGGTATGCAGCTACATCCGGTTAGACTGGAAGCCGACTCCAACAGATACTTCATATAGGCAGATGACGACATACTTCCAACGGTTGGTTTTGCGAATTCAAATGAAGACGGTCCACGAATATTAATTCGGAACAAAGAAAATCGTCAGTGCTCGGATGAACTGTGTATATGCATCGGTTGAAATACATTCACGTATCGACGAACGGCGTTTTCGTGTTTCGTAATTGGATTTTTCATGTGCATCTCCGAGTGAAGCATTTTACTTGTAAATGAATCACTTGCACATATCGGCGAAGCTTGTCGGTATTGTCGCCGGTAGTCTCTGCGCTGCGTTTTCTACCGCGAACCATAGTCGTAGTCGCTTTTCCAGGTGTACACCTAACTGAATAACAGTGGGAGGACGTTCGTGTATAGAAAATGAAAAATTCTCCAACCACATAAATGTTGCTGGTATATCGTTCCACTACGGCGCAGCAAAGTATTTTCGTAAGCAGAAATGATTTTGATATTGGTATTTTCTCGTGGTACTATTATTTCGTCCTACCAGTAGGACCACGAAGGTACGTTATAGCTGTTGGTCCAACTGAAGTTTTCAAACAAAAATACCCCCATGCCTATCCAATTTGTGTACATGAGATATTGTATAAAGAAATTGGTTAGGGTATCTCAGTTTCCGTTTTCATACTGCTTACTTCTTTTTATCTGTATTATTGTCAATGAATAATTTTTTTTGTCGAGCTCAGTCCGAGCATGCCACGGAATGCTGCGGAATTCCGCGGAAGGCTTCGGCATGACGAGCCAGACAAATGTTAATGTTGTGCCATGCCGCGACGTGCCGCCTGGTGAGAAGCCACCTTCAGAACCACCAAGTGCGATGAATAATGCAGCAGCAGCTGCGGTATTGCAATTAAACGGCGGGTTTGTTTTTACCTTTTGCACATCAAGATAAAAAGATTGGATTAAATACGTATTACCGAAGCTAACTCAAAAACTATTCAATCGAAGTTAATAAAATTTACCTCAGAAATATGACCAACTAAACAAAATAACAATAATGGGGATGGTGACAATTTTTTTTAATTAGTCCGTAAGCTAGATTATTAAAAAATATTGGACACGTATTTTTTCTTTTTTACGTAATCCAAAGATTACGTCTATACATTGAATTAAAATGTGGCATGACGTCACATGTACACACATCAAAAGTGTCTAGGGATCAACATATATTTTTGCAATAACTTTTCTCTTGATTGATATTAATTTAAATTTTCTTTAAGGATTCATCAAATAAAGTGTTTTCGTTTGTCACAGTAACGATAAACCAAGTCACCTTTGCATTAATAAAGAAATTTGCCATTTTCCTAATAAAGGGATTTTTGACATTTGAACCACTAACATTAAAGTTCGAAAAAAAGACTGAAATAACAGTTTTCTTTAAAATTTTATTGGGTAACTTAAACAATTAATAATCCGTGTTTCTACCGCGAACACTAACAACACAAGAACATCGGTTTGGCATACTCAAAATGAGTTCATCCAAATCACGCTGTGGAATGGCCGCCCATGTTCGTTGCAACAACAAAAAAAGGTCTTCTTGCAACTGGATACCCTCCATATTCGGCAGAGCTCTTCTCTGTAGCATATCCCATGCATGCTCAATCGGGTTCAAGTCTGGCGACTGAGCAGGCCAGGGCAGGACATTGATGTTAGCTGCGGCGAGAGTCTGTCTTACAACTCTTGCGGTGTGCGGTCGTGCATTATCATGCATTAACTGAAATAAGGGACCGATTTGCACTTGTAGAGGAACGATGACGTCAGATACAATCGTCTCAGCATAAATTTGAGCGTTGAGGTTGCCTCTGATCCAAATCAACTCAGTTCTTCCGCCGATCCAAATACCCGCCCATACCATGATGGTTCCACCACTATAAGGATGGACTTCCTGGCAGGATTTTAATCGCTGTTGGCGTCCAGGGGTTCTCCAGTGTCGTATACGTCTTGTATCCGGTCTCATACCAAAACGAGACTCATCAGAAAAGCACACGAAACGCCATTGTTCTTCTGCCCAATTTCTGTGTTCAAGAGCCCATTGATATCGAATCCTACGATTGTGCATTGCTATAGGTGGTACCCGTAGCGGTCTTCGGGAATGAAGGTTCACTTCATGCAAGCGGTTTCTGACTGTTTGGTCGCTAATTAAGTTCCCTGAAGAGTGATGAAGCCTCACGGCTAACATCATGGCGGTTATTGTTGGAGCTCTTCGAGTTAAGATTTGAATGTATCTATCTTGTCTCCGTGTGGTGCAGCGATACCGTCCTTCATGGCGCTCAGCCACGGTACCAGTGCTTCGGTAACGTGTCCAAAGTCGACTGATAACACCTTTTTTTGTTGTTGCAACGAACATGGGCGGCCATTCCACAGCGTGATTTGGATGAACTCATTTTGAGTATGCCAAACCGATGTTCTTGTGTTGTTAGTGTTCGCGGTAGAAACACGGATTATTAATTGTTTAAGTTACCCAATAAAATTTTAAAGAAAACTGTTATTTCAGTCTTTTTTTCGAACTTTAATGTTAGTGGTTCAAATGTCAAAAATCCCTTTATTAGGAAAATGGCAAATTTCTTTATTAATGCAAAGGTGACTTGGTTTATCGTTACTGTGACAAACGAAAACACTTTATTTGATGAATCCTTAAAGAAAATTTAAATTAATATCAATCAAGAGAAAAGTTATTGCAAAAATATATGTTGATCCCTAGACACTTTTGATGTGTGTATGTAGTTTTTATACTTACTTGTGACGTAGCGAGCCCCACTCCCCAACTTTAATGCGTTTTATCTAAATAATTTTCTATTAATATGATAAAGCAAAAAATACGTGTCAAATATTTTTTTATATTCTGTCATCCCTATTGGGGAAGTAATCGCATAACAAACATATAAAAACGAGTCGAGAACCTCCCCCTTTTTGTGAAGTCGGTTAAAAACTGACAGGAGACCGGTAACAAGCGACAATCCGTCACTTTGACAATATTGTAAAAAAAAAACATTTTTTTGCTTTAGTATAACAGAATCAGTTATGCAAATATGACAATCATGAATTAATTGGTATCGTATCAATATTGCCAATTATACTGTTTTAATAATAATTGTCAATATTGATATGTGCTTTATACCGGAACACTTATCAACAGCAACTCTGCCAGACGGCAGACATTCAGTACCTATTTCTCTGGACGAGATCCTTCACAAAGAGGTCTAACGTATGAAAAGTATTATAATCCAAGCCATATTCCACAAAACACTCAAACTTTTAAATAGAATAGGTTCCTCTTAGTTTTATTTTGGGAAGTTAAAAGTTAGGCGGAGCTGGATTGAAAAGTTAGTGGCATAACTATAACTATGAGAGCACTAACATTGTTCAACAAGATACCTAATGGTACCTGGGATATAACTGGAAGTACATACAAGCTTATACAGATGATGTATGAACTTTGACTTCGTATTTTTGTAGCGTATTTGGCAAAGCCTAGTGTTTGCCATTGCAAGATAAATAGAAAAGAAGAGATAAGAATTATATATTTCTGCTCAAATGTGGTTTACACGTAGGTACAAGAATAAAACATAAATTATACTAAAAAGCCGTTCTTTTGGAAACTTTCTAAAATCGTTTGCTTTGTGATTTTCCAAAAATTGGTTCCAATTATGGGCAGTTAGGGATATTCGTCTCCTTTCACTATTAACTTTAAAAGAAAATGTGTTGGCGTTTTCAATAAGCTCAAAATTGTTTCACTGTGTCAATGTATGTGGAGTTGTAAAAATAGACGGTTTATGACGTCGAGGTTTCTTAAAAAAGTTTACAAATACTGTATTTTGTAATTATATAAGTACTAAGTTGGATAGAAATTTCTCTAAATTGCTTGATTAGGCTAAAGGACACACATGCTGTAGACAAATATGGACAGACAGGAGCAGCACATTTGGGAATGAGTGAGAATGGGTAAATTGGTTGTTGCGAAGTATAGTTGTTACAAACTATAATTTTTCTAAGAATATTGACTGAATAATTGAGTATGACTGAGAAGGGGTGAGAACCCCATGTAGCGAGAGGAAGTCCGAAGAGGCAGTCCCTATGGAGATCTTATGCAAGACGGACCTTCGACATTTTTGTATCTTCATTTTGTTGTTAATAAACTACACTTTAAATAATTCTGACGTGCTATTCCCTAGTTCAATGAAAACAACATCTTTATAGTGTGTATTTGCGATACTATATTATTTTTACTATGAATGACGATTTGATACTATTAGGTCAAACATTTTGTGTAAACGCCCACAATTTGGAAATGTACCAATTTATTTAATAATATGAATGTAGGCACTGTAGTGATAGCTCACTTATATCATATTCCCAGTATATAGTCTATGGTGATCGTACACGATAGTGTGCCATTATCATTTATAGCCATAGAGAAGCTTTTACTTTTTTATGAGCACTCAAAGGAAATTGAATTTATCGGGTTAAAATATAGCTGTAACAAAAGCTAATAAATAAGTTGAGTTCTTCATCAGCTAAGAGGATGAGGCTATATTCGTGGGTACGGAACCAAACTTCTCGGAGCAGTCGTCCACATGGCCTCCTCTTCGATTTACGGTTGCTATGTGCGATTTTAAAAGATTTGTATTATGGATATATTTTCACCTCAATATTTTGGCTTATTTAAGCGTATGATTTCTGCTAAAAAAACATAAAAAGCTATTTCCACGCGATGTTTGTAATATGTAAAAAAAAAAAAATAGTTTTCAGTGGAAAGCTCCTGTGAAAATAATCATTAAAGCGTGACATTGAGTACTAATAATAGAAGTATTAAATTAAAAACTTTGTCTTTTAAAATTAATTAATTTAATACTAATCTTTTTACGCCTTGAAAAGCTTTTGAAACTTTTATTATTAAAAGCTTCAAACTCAAAACTCAAACTCAAAGCATTTATTTCAAATAAACCAATTACAGGCACTTTTGAATTGTCAAAGGGTTGGTCAGTCAGAAAAATGAAGCCAGTTGCCCATTTCAAAGCAGTACTCGTACCCGTACTCGTACCTATGGAGAAGAACGGGCAAGTAACTCCACGGACACCCTGATAAAAATATAATTATAAAATACACATTAATAAATAAATATGTTTACATCAGTCATATTATAACTATACATGTGAGAACGATACAGAACATTAAAAACATCCGTTATAAATATATAAAAACAATTCAAAAGTTAAATTAAAACAAGCCATAGCCGCTAAGAGATGACTAGTCCCTCCCTACTGACAGCGCCCGTTCACGAACATGACGCATGGATTAGCACCATTCAACTCAACCATATTGAAGGGAGCTAAATGATCCAACATACACGCCACCATCAGCGAGACATTAAAGTGAGCATGACATACTCTCAGCCGCCAGGGCACATTCGAAATCAAAATAAAATCATACTAAAGGCAATTGGCATTTAAAAGTTCAGTACAGGTATTTAAAACAGTAACATTCAGTCATTTATAGAATCAGTTTTGCTGTCTAGCATTCAAACTAAGCACATAGGTATTTGACACCTAAAGCCTACGATGCCAGGCCACTCTCCAACGCCTAGCCACGTCGGAAGTACACAACAATCGTGCCAGCACCTCGAACCAGTCACAATGACTTCACCACCTCGTTCTATGATTCGTTGACACCGAGATACCACCAAATATCCGGAGTACGGAGTACAGTCGGGCCCTGAATACGTTATGATATTGTTTCCACTCCCCCCGTCATGAATTTATTATTGTTTGAAAACAGTATTGTTCTGTCGCTCGATAGCGGGTGTATGTCCACAATTTTTGTGTTTAACTTATTTCATGCATTTGGATGTCTTTGTTCGTAAATTAATGGGTATTTTAGTTACCGTGTTTTGTAATGTCATCATTTAAAATGTGGCGTAACATTATGGAAAGTGAACCATTAGCAGCTAAAGACCAGCCGGTCTATTCTGAAAAAATGTCTCCAAGGTAACTTGGGTGAAATGAGCTGCCAATCCGTGTCAATCCCTAGAAGGAGTGGAATGACAATTCACTTCAAGCTTCAACACGGTTTTCACGAGATTTTACATTTGCACGGTGACGTGTAGTTTCTTCAATTCATCATCAGTATGATTTCAGCAGTAACACGTCCACTGCTGGACATAGGTCTCCCTCAAGCATCGCCCATTAATAGGATGAATGTGATATTATGAAAATTTCGGAGCTCTATGAGGACTTCGATGATAATTTTCTCTTTTTTTTATTTTACAAACTGATTCTGATTCTAAAATTAGTTAGGTACTTAATCAGGTAATCAAACCCCAAAACTAAATCTCCAATCATGCATGAACCGACTATGTTTTAAAATCTGTAACCCCGCGACATAACCCTGCAAAAGCGACTCTTTCAAAGCCCGCTATCGTGCAGCCAGCGGCGCGCTGGCCGGCCGGGCCCGTAGATCACACGACAATGCCAAGATTCGGCCCATTCGGCCAACAGACCCGCATTTGATATTTCTGTGACTAATCTCATGACATTCATTGTGCTTTTTGGCCATTTGAATGTCAGCGGGATTTGCTTGGAAGATTTTGATGTAAGATTAGCGGCAGCTTGGTTCCTGATGCCAGTGGGTAATGATTTTTTCAATCTATACTAATATTATAAAGCTGAAGAGTTTGTTTGTTTGAACGCGCTAATCTTTGGATATACTAGTCTGAATTGAAAAAATATTTTTGTGTTGGATAGTCCATTTATCGAAGAAGGCTACAGGCTATATCACATCATGCTGCGATCAATAGGAGCAGCTAGTATTTTTATAAAATCCTGCCGCCCGCGGCTTCGCCCGTATAATACTATATGTCGACAAATTATACACATAAACCTTCCTCTTGGATCACTCTATCTATTAAATCAAATCAAAATCCGTTGCGTAGTTATAAAGATTTAAGCATACATAGGGATAAAGGGACAGAGAAAGTGACTTTGTTTTATACTATGTAGTGATTTAAAAAATGAAATTAATATGTATGCAGATGTAAATAAAGAATTTACTTAAGTACTGACTTAGCAGTATTTTTAGTGGTTGTTTTCCTCGTAATGTTATATTGAATGAGATAATGATTTCTCCAGAATCTTATCTGAGGTTGATGACTCGGTACTAATTATAAACGGTTTTAATGAGGTTGGACTTAATGAGTACACCTAGATTAACGCACTTTAATCTAGATAATCGCGTTACCAATGTTGCCATAATTGATGATACTTGAAACCAATTTAGTGAATAGGTACTGAGTTGTGGCGCCTGTTGGTACCTATTTGACTAATTTAATTTAGACGCGTGGTAATACACGTCAACCTCTGCCCTGTGGTGAGTTAGTTAATGTGTGAAAATAGAACCTTATAAGAAAATTACATAAGTTTACTTGGAACTTTTAAAGAAAATTATATAAATACACTCTTATTCGCCTGCCTACCGATAGTTCGTCAGGGATTTAACATAAAGAGTTAGTACGCCCAATAATGTTTTACATTGTTTTGTCATACCGAAAATGTGGAGGAAAATGTATGAGATATTTAACTCATTAATATCCAGCAAAGCAGGCGCTTTCGTTTGACTCATTGTCATTTGCAAGCAGTGGCATCATAAAATTCGATAAGATGATTTTGTAAGAGCGTTAGTTGCAAAGTTAGTCAAAGTGCAAAAATACCTTGGACGATTTTTTTTTCCCAAGACAAATAATCCCTTACACATATAACCTCTTAGTATTCAAAGAAAGAGTGAACAGGCTACTTCTCAGCACACTCGTTCGTTATACGAAGTAGACACCATCTAACGTTTTGTATCGGGCGAGATCGAAGTCAAAACTATGCCCATTTCACAACAAAAAATTAAAATAATGGTTTTTCCAGAACCAGTACCTAATTACCTGCGAAATAACAAAATCGCAAGGTTGCATACAAATGCATATGTTATACAATTAGCAACACTAGCTAATTACTTAATAAGGTTCAAGACTCGTTACTGCATCATTGACCAGATGTTGCTCCAAATGGTCAGAAGTTTCTATGCCATTTTCATTCTTAAAGCTTCCCTGTTAAAGTTAGTAATCGTGTGAGTGTTAGGTTGTGTTATCATTAGGTGAGATGACACGTAACTGTCTTTACTAACTAAGATAATCACAGAACTGTGTTATAGTTCCCTTTGAGTTTATTGCCTGGGTGATGATTGCTTATGTTCCCGGATGATGTTGAGGATAATTTCGTTGTTAAATTTCCTTTAGCTCTATTCGGAATAGCTTAATGTGACCAGTGACAATCTCACAGATTGACATTGGTCACATTAAGCTCACACGTCAATTATGATAAAGAACAAATGAAATACTTGACGTTTATATCTACATTATACCTACTTACCTTACATCGTGAGGTAACCGCCTGAGAGATGTTTCTCAACAGCATCTGAAGCTAAGTCAAAGGGCCATGGGCAGCATAAAAATTCTGACACCAGGTTAGTCACAGACCACTCGAAGAATACGACCTACTTGCGACTTGACAGTGTGGGGGTTGGGAGCTCTGTCACAAACTATGCTTCCTCTGCGTCCCAAAACATGCAGCAAAAGTGATCTCTGCGCTGCCTCCGACGACACCGTCGAAGTGGCGAAGTTTTGGGATAACAAGATCTGAAATACAGTCGTGCGAGTGCTGCGAAGACGATTGCGACAAAGTTTTAATGTTATTATATTAGACACAAACCATCTAGAATTTTTATAAAATTTTATTACATTTCTACATATTACCGACTTATAGATACTTGAACTAAATTACTATCTAACTAAGTATATACAAATAAATACAAAACAAAAAGGATACTTAGACGTCGAAGTACTAATCCGCATAGCTTGAGGGTCTCAGCGGCGGCAACAGCGGCGCCAGCACAGCCCGCCGTGCTAAGATCATGAGATGGTGCAAGGGCACAGGTTGCGGCCTCTGGGACGCAACCTGTGCCCAGAGGCCTACCCACCTTCCACGGCAACAACGTTTTGCCGACTGGTTTCTTCCCATCGTCACGTACCAAGTCGTTTGGTTCTAATACCGCTGGTACGCCGGCAGTGGCAAGGGCTCGACGAATAATGTCGTTGATGCTGGCGTGACGTGATATGTGACCTGCACTCCTGCCACAGGACAGGCCATGGTGCCCGAAACTATTAAGCCGTTGGTCCCGCTATCATTCGTGGATCTTTGACAGTCGTTACGGGTAGTCAGAAGCCCGAAAGTCTGACAGCCAGTCTTACCAAGGGGTATCGTGTTACCCAGTTACTGGGTTGTGGAGGTCAGATAGGCAGTCGCTCCATGTAAAATACGGGTATTCAGCTGCATCCGGTTAGACTGGAAGCCGACCCCAACATAGTTGGAAAAAGGCTGGGCAGATTGATTGAAGTTAAGAAAAAGAACGCTGTCTCACAGACACTAAAAGCGACCATGTAGTTATTGTAATTTTAATTACTGGGCTAACCCAACTCTCTGGCTACAATAAATACATAAATCATTTTAGAATATTAATTCTAGTTTTCTTAGTAATTTCAATACATGCCTCAAATAAACGAAGTAGGTAAAGAAATAGAACTTATGTTTATTTGAGTAGTATCTTTTATAAAATACAAATACATTATGTTATACTCCTACGACGACATCGCGAGCAATTTTAGTAATGGACCCACAAATGTTGCCTTTTCAAGTTTCCTAAGAGGTTCATGTGTATTGAAAGTTGTAAAAAGCATGACTTCTGACCCCTCGCATAAGGAACTAAAATGCTGGGGTTGTGAACCATTATAATCATACATTTCTTTCAGGAATAACCTGAGTAACTGATTACCTTGTAGATTTTTTTGTAT
The DNA here is from genome assembly GCA_951799385.1 of Hyppa rectilinea. Lineage (NCBI taxonomy): Eukaryota > Metazoa > Arthropoda > Insecta > Lepidoptera > Noctuidae > Hyppa > Hyppa rectilinea. The sequence continues at coordinate 1,055,839 of OX637309.1, read as the reverse complement.
GACCATGTTGCTCTATGATGGAAACTGGCTGAATTTCAGATCAGTCTCATTTGAAAAAGTAAACTTCAAAATATTGTTTAATCTGTTCAGCATTGACTAATGACAAACAATTATGTATTGACATACAATTTGAACTTTATTTTTGTAATGTAAAGAAATCTTTCCTACTGGCTAACGTTTTTACGGCGCTCCAAAGTTATGCGACCCCTGTACTCCTTGGGATTTTTTAAGGGTTCGAAAGTAATTCATAAAGTGAATGAAGGGTTTTTGCATGAGCTCCTTCACGACTTATCGTGGTGAATAAGATTACTTTGTGTAATAGAGTCTTAAATTAGATTAGGCTTTCATGTTTGTCTGATGACAAAATATTATAGCTATCTGCTTTCAACAATGAATTTGATGAACGCGTAGATACTTTCTCAAAAAAGATGATGATTATGTAGTATCACCATAGCCCGCCCTATACAAATTTCGACAATCTGACTTATGAAATCTTACATTTCATAAGTCAGATTGTCGAAATTTGTATTGGTATTTTTCTGTTTTATAACAGTACTTGTCGTAATTGACGACATGACCTTTTATTTTTTCATTTATATGTCGCCTTGTAAGTTATATTAAATAGGGATCTGCATGTTATCCTGTAAGTACTGTCGTTGTGGCTCTCTCGATAATCCTAATAGGAACGATGATAATTAATATAAAACAATATCAGTTCTCAAGCAAACAAAGCATGCGTAAAGTGCATTTGCTAAGTTTTTTATTAAGTCATAAATATTGTATTGAGCCGTTCTTTGTGACCCACAAGGAACCCCATGGCAAAGGATAACAGCAACAGGTTGATAATGATTATTCTACAACTCGTACCTCACCACATCAAGGTACGGGCCATATATCTGTCACCACTTCACAAACACACCCCACAATTCACTATTCAGTCAGCATCATACCAACCTTCGTAACTCGCGTCCCATTATGTTGGCAACATAAATTTTTGGCACACATCAGAACAATGCTGCCATTATGACGAACAAAGCAGTCTCTAAGTTTGGCGCACATTCAGCGTATTATTTAGACACGTATCGTGGGCGTTCTGGTGATTTACTTGTTATGGGTGGTGTGTGTGTCATTAGGTTGCCTAGAAAACATATCAGAGAGTAAAATGGATGGATTTCAAGGTCGGATATTGACTTCTTTCGTTCTGTTCGTCGTCTGTTTTTGTTTACTAACTCAATGGATGCTGCTTATCTGAAATAAAGATTTTCTTTTTTTTTTTTTTTTTTCGTACCTGTTGAAGATATACTGAGATCAACTTTTCATTGATACGCGTAAATTCTTTTGCAAGACATGCACTTATTACTTCTCTATCATAAATTTTGGCAGTCCATAATCCTCTAGTGTTTAAAAATGTGCCGCTTTTAATTGAAATACTACGGTGTGGTAAATAATCGTATTACAAGAAAACGTTTTCAATAACCACAATTGGCGATTAAAGCTTTTCGAGGACGCTACTAAAGAGACATTTTCTTGAATGGAATATTAAATAATATACTCTTCTTGAAGAGTCAAGTAGCTGAAACGAATATCCACCCTTTTTTTTTTTATTTAAGGCTGGGAAATCATCCAATGACTGCTCCCGCTCTGGGTGGAGCGGAAGGGAGTGTCAGACTCTTACTGACTAAAACCCATCCGTGTTCCTTCCGTAGCCCTTTATGTTCCGGGGTAGCGGTAACCCTTTCGGACAATCCCGCTTACCCGGCAGGCTTGGCCCTGAGGGGCCCCTTCATATGCTGACATCTCTTTGAGGCGCGCGTGGAACATATACGCGCCACACGGCACGGGTCTGGTGCTGATCAGACGGTGAGTCACCCATTACTCACCGTCCGCAGGCCCGCGCCTACGGTGGCCGGGAGTCGTCACGTGGCTCCCGACGCCCGGGGCGTCCCGCCACCTCCTTCGCGAGCATAACTTTTTCGCAGAAGGAGGTGACTGCCTCCCACTCCCTCTCGCCCCGGACCATGGCTTGCACCAGAGCCGGGCGCGAGAGGTCGCCGCCGCCGATCGCCTCTACGAGGACACGGCGGTGCTCCGCCCAAGCGGGGCAGGTTTGCACCGTGTCCTCTGGGCGATCCTCGCAGTGGTGACACCCGGGCGTTTCCTCCCGCCTGATGATGTGCAGGAACGTCCCGAAACATCCATGTCCGGTGAGGACCTGCGTCAGGCGGAAGGTGAGGGCGCCGTGACGCCTCTCTAGCCACTCCTCAAAGAGGGGCCTTACCGCCACTATCGTGGCGTGCCCTGCGCTGGGTTGCGACAGTCGCTGCTTCCAGGCCGCCATGAGATCGCGCCGGAGGTCCGTCCGCTCCGCCGCAATTTGCTGCGGAAACGGAGTTTCCCCCTGGCTTAGTACCTCCGTGCGGCCACTCGAACAGGCGCGCGAGGACCATCGCCTCCAGATCCCACGGCGGCAGTCCGGCAAGGAGGCTTGCCGCCTCGCCCGAGATCGTGCGGTACCCCCGGATAAGCCGTATGGCTACCACCTTTTGGGGCGCGTTCAGATAGTGGGCTGCTCGACGCCGCAGTGAACGCGCCCTCACCGGGGCCCCGTAAAGGGCCATGGACCGCATGACTCCCGCGTAAAGCCTCCGGCAGGAGGCGTTTGGCCCCCTCAAATTGGGCAAGAGCCGCTTGAAGGCGGCCCCAGTCCGTTCCAGCTTGGGGGCCAAACGTCGGAGAATATCCACCCTGAGCTTACTTTTCTATGTAGATGTTAGCAACATGTTTGCATTTAACGCTTTCTGCGACTCAGAGAGCATGCAAGAAGTCGAGTTAAATAGATACGGTAGTCAAGTGTTTGTGTAAGTTATCTGGTTGCAGTAACCTTGGCAACGAGCCCGCTGATAAGCGCAGTCAAAGAATGGTGAGGACAAGAATATTAAATGAGCATGGATAAGGGAAATGTATGCAGCGGTGAAATTATGCTCACTTGTGAAAAGATTAAGGTGCCCTTAGTAGAGCCGTCTCTTTTTAAACTGAAGAATCAAAGAGAATGTAGGATAATCGATCTAGGAATTTAATTTTTTTTTCCACTTTTGCCAAAAACTCCCAGTAAATTCGAACTGACGTTGAAGCGTAGAAAAGAACGATCTAACTGTCACATAACAAATAAAAAAAGGAACTTGACGTTATATGATGTGAAATATCATGATAAACTTAGATTGATACAACAATTGTAAGTTCGACTATACTGTCCCCTTATTTGCTATTAGGATTTGAATATAAAACAGAAGTAGAATCCATGGTATAATAGGTATACAATTTTCTATCGTCCTACACCTGTTCAAACATACCTATATGGGCATTTAAACAACCACATTAATATTGATGACCCTCCTGCCGCAAGTACTATGTTACCAGTTTTATCCTCCGACCACTCTTTAACTGACATTTACGACGGTAAGTGCTTATAACAAAAAGAACACATGACATTTTAAAAACATCAAACCTCAAAATAAACTCGTCCAGCGAAAGTAACTTTAAACAGCTACCTTTCAATGGCAACATCTCTTCAGCACTAACAAAGCCCGCAACTACCTACCTAGCTAGCTAGCTACCTAGGTACATGGTGTACAAACGTTGCTACCCGCAGTATCGCACAATGGCCGTGTGTAATTGTTTTGCTAAAATGCAAAACGTGTTAATTTCCCGGCAGCGCACAAAAGAGCGAGATAGCATTCATCTGGCGTCGAGATAACGCCGACAAAGTGGTTCACGAGGGGCCAACATGGTGCAGTCACGGGGAAACAGAGAGGCAGCTCTGAGGTATTGAGATTTTATAAAAGTAATACGCTTTAGGATTTCACTGTAATAAAACGTCTAGACGGACAGTCTTTGAGTATCGTGCCCATTTGTCTCGCCAGTTATGTTATCAAGCCTAAATTGCCAAAGATCTTTGAATAATGATCATTGTATTCTGTTTTGAAACACTCGGTTTGTAATGTAACCCACGGTCTACGTTTTGTAATGCAGTTTTGTGAAAGTTATTGTGGGTATGAATATCTACAGGAAGTACAAAATAATCCCTTAGCAGGCTTATCTTACTTTAGTAGAATATTTACAAAACTTATCTAAATCATTTCACTTCAATAACTCCAATTTACAAACTGGTCCTACTGTATTATTGTACACTATGTAAAGTACACGGGGGTAAATAACGTTGGACATCGCTTTGCTTCCAGTTCAGAACACTTGGAGCCATTTCTAGACATTACACGTTTAATGACACGCTGATAGCACACACAATGTTGGACGCACCTGGCTGATGAGTTCTTTTGTGCAATCTCTGCAGGAGCGCTGATAAGACTAGCAAATTGATGGGTGTCTAGTCTATGAAGTTTATGTTAAAAAGTCTGTTAAAGAGTACAAGGGTTTCATAGTCTGGAATTTTAGGATATTTGCAAGTTGATTGGGTAATTTAAATATTAAATATTTGCATGTCTGACTGCAGAGCAAAAGGGCTCATCTCATGCAGATTCATAAACTTTACCTGGCAGACCCTTTTTTCCTTTGTGGACTTCACCAAAGGAATATAGAAGACTGCGTTGTTATCGCGCTACGGCGATCTTGCTACGTGCTACGGCGTAGCTTTCTACGTGCTACGGCGTAGAGGCACTCGTACAATCGTATCAATTATCAATTATGTAACCTAATTTTGGTGATAGAGATTCATTTCATCTACATTTTTTAATAATTTAGAGTACATATCTTCAAGACGTCATTGCTCTCAAAAAGGTGGCATCTTAGAAATTCACCCTCAAACCCTCACCTTATATTTAGCAATCTGTGGAGATTTCTAAATATAAGCACTTTCCAAGTAGAAGCAGTCAAACGACTATGTAGGTCGTAAATAATTGAATCAGATTGAAGTCAGTGCTCGTCAGTTTCTTACCAATCAGCTGCCAGACACCTGAGCGAGCAGATCAATTAATAGATAACTTTCGACCTATTTTTGTTCAGTGTTAAACTGTATACAATTGTTTGCCCCATTTCAGAACAGGAGAACGTACTTAATGTTTACTGTTTATGTCACTAAAATTCTCGTCTTTTTGGCATTTTATATTACTTAACTCGTAAGTGGTACTAGACTTATAGCTTTTAAAACCATCAACAAATAAAATTATTTTTGTAAGGGTGAATTTGACTAGTGAAACATAACAACGACGACATTGACAGTTATTGAACGCCGTTTGTATGTGCTGATCGCGTTCAGTTTCATTGGTGAAATTCACCCTTGTTTTAAACCTTTTTTAACCGTTATTGATAATTTCTTTTCCAGCTTAATATCAACGGTCAGAAAGACAAATTATCAGATTTCAGACATAAAAGCTGGCTGCGTCCGTACTAATACTATAAACGGGTTCGAAGTGGCAAGCCATAATGTCATCAAATAAGTTAGGGGTCGAACCGGCACCGTATGCCGCCAGACTCGATAAGTCACGGCCACGGGCACAAGGCCTGGAAGAGCTCTGTTAGGGTTCCGTGTAAAACAAGGAACTTGGGAGCCACGTGTAACCTTGATCTTTGTGTTTTAAAAGTGACATAGACTACAATTTTTAATCACTTTGTAGGTACTTTAGTTAGTTGTTCGTTACAATAACTGCTTACTTTTAATTGAATAAATTAAAAACGAGTTTTTTTGTACATCACTACTTTTTAAGCCAGGTTAGGCTAGATATATTATGTAGGTAGGTATATGTGGACGTTGAGATGTACAGCTAGAAAAATTTTAACGCACGGTACTTACTTATTATGAAGTTCTTGAACATAGATTTCGAAAATAAATCGCCTTTCCTAAAAATATACAGCCTGTATAATTGACATTGACATTAGCGCAACTTACTATATTGGCAAAAATCTTTGTCCAAAGTATGTTCCAACATCCCGCCGACAACAATGGTACTACTTACATTGCGTGTCAAAATACCAAGCAGACGAGCAGAGAAGGAAAATAAAAAACATGTCTACGTGTCAGAGAATCGTACAAGTTGTTTTCTACTTTAACATGTTGTGATAGGGTAGAAAATACGCTGTGGTTGTTAAAGATGGTTTAACTGTAGGGATTTTAGGCTTGCCGTGCCTTCATTAGCTTCCATTACCTACATATAAAGGGAAAAATTGAAGGAAATCCATTAGTATTATCTGTGGAACAAATTTCGTAGAGATCCCCGCGGTGAGACGTGTGTTGAAAGACATTCCTTTTATTTTCCGATTGGTTTTGTATATTTAATTTGTCAATGGCTGAATGTTAACTTTTGCAATTTATTTCGGGTCTCAGTGTAAAATAATAAATATAAGTTTATTTTTAACCGCCACCGGCCACCTGGAGGTTGGAAGTCGCATCAGAACGCACTTAGGGCGTTTGGGGATTTATCCGTATGGCGTTTAATATTAATATCTGTAGTGTTTTTTTTATATTATATATTTATAAGTCAAACATTGGTCGTTTTCTGTTTTTAAATCACCCGTAATCTTTTTTTATTATACTTCTTAGGTTTAGATGTAAGTATCCTGCTGCTATAAGTACATGTTATAGTTCGAACAACAAACGTAATTCTTTCGTTTTGTAGCATTACCTATATAAAGTTTTAAATGGTTCAATGGTTGAATGGATAGTGTTAAATTAGATTTTTGGATTTATCAAGTACGTACAGGTTAGTTATTTAGTAAGTAGGTACAGACACTACTGATATTATATATAATAGATAGTATAGATACTAATAGTAAATTAAAAATGGTTTCAAAAATATCCTAATTATCGTCGCCTTTCTTCATCACTTGTAGTATTTTTCGTCACTAGGTACATACATAATGTACATACACGTGTATGAAAAATATGGAACCCATAATATGACCACAATGTCATGCCGAGTTCCAAATTCGTCTATCAAGCGCGATCTGTTCCCGGATAATAATAATACTGCCTGGGAACTGATATTTTGTTCTCAAATTATTAATTGTACTAGAGGAGTGATACCGTTGCTATGATAAGTGTCGATTTATTTGGACGTGTGAATTATCTATGAATTTCGACGATTGTTCCACTGTGAAATAAATGGTGGGTTTGTGTTTTTTTTTTGCTATTGGTTGCCAAGTGCTGGAAACCAACTAACCTATTTATTATGCTTAGTGTTGGGCCACGAATTGTTATTCTAAACTACTACAGTGACAAATTAATCCTTTGCATCTAGAATTTGAATGCGCTCAATATTTTTATGCGACCACTTGAATGAGCCGTATTCAATTCGACGCATAAAAATATTGAGCGCTTAACTCGATTTAAGTTTAAATATTTTTTATTTCTTTTTATTTTTTTTAACACGTAGGTGTACACTACATAAAGAAAAAGTAAAACAACGTATTTGGGTAGTTCTTCAAAAAGTGTTCTCCGCGTAACTTTCATGGCGATTTTTTTTTATTTAATAATCTACAAATAAATGTACATACATTTAAGACGCTGTAAAAATAATACGTATTTTTTTTATTTTATGTAAATCGGTGCATAAACTACAGAGATATTCTATTTTGAAATTTCTGTGCCCACGAAAGTTACGAAAGACGGCACGAAAGTTACAGACGCATTTTCTACAAGCAAAATATAGTTTCAAATCCTTATTTTTTCTCAAATTTCCAGTTTATAAAATTAAAGACTTATTATTTATGAATCAGCTTGTATTTGAGATCAACAATTTTAGTGTTTTGAGATCAGCTTATTAGTACTTAGGTTGCTAACAATTGCTTTGCTTAGGAGGGCACAGTGGGTCTTCAACTAAATTTGGAGATTCGGGGCACTCGATCATATTTTCCTGAAGAGCAACGTTCTCTCGCTCTTTCATTCTTTGACGAAAAAGTCGGCTTTTTATGCGGTTTTGCTCTCTTACGGCTCTTTTCCTTCTACTACTCATTTCACTAACTGGGATGACATTCCCTTCTGCTTTTCTTTTGTAGTACCTTTCTCTTGCCTTCATTTTTACTGCATTGTGTACTCTGTATCATTTTTTATTCTTCCTCTTCTTCTCATCTCTGCTAGACACTTTTTCTCCCGTCGCTCCTTTGCACTTTGCGGTGCCATAGTTTCGGTTTGAACGTAATCTGAAAATAATTTTAATCAGAAAAAAATAACACGACTGCTGTGATTATGTCGGTACCTAAAGTACAAGACAATCAGAAAGTATGACGCTGACGTTGGGACTTTTTAAGCAAGAGGAATACAATTGGTAAAACAGCCCAGTTTGGAGTAGGAAATATTGTTAAATTGACTACGAGAAAACCTACAAACAGAAACACATACCTACTACGAGTCGTAAAAAAAAAATGAAACACAAACATGCATAAACACTTATACAATTACATGACACCTTTTTTGAGCTTCGCGATAATCGAGTTAATGCATCTGCAGCGTCACAAGTAATCTAAAGTTATCATTCAATGGAGATATATAACTTTCGTGGTGCGCTAGCTAACTTTCGTGGACAAATAACCACGAAAGTTGTGCCACGAAAGTTACGAAAATTTCACATTTTTGAGAATTACGATTAAACTTATAGGTAAATAAACAAACAAAGTACTTGGGAATAATCTCGAATATCTATCTTATTCCTTAATACAAAATGAGTTGGAAAATTATAAGCATTATCCTTCAAAATATGCGCATGAAAGTTTCTAGACCAAAGCTACTTGAAAATATTCAAAGAATAACTCACCTCTTATTTTTTTTGTTTTGAAGCGATGAACGTATGTTTCTCGCCCACTGACGCCGGGATACTACTGAGCGTCCGCGCAGCTAAAACGTGTAGCGCCAAGTTGGCGCTCTTGGAAGATAGGTGCTGTTTTGTTGCGCGCTCTCGAAACTAACAAAATCGTGTGACAGAGACATAAAGCCTATTAACTATTGTCACTTAAGAGATAAAATTAATGTTCTTTGATAATTATGATGCATAGTTAAATACAATTAATTTGATGCATTACATTATATGCTTATAATTTGAATACAAAAGTTATCAAAGTTTGCCGTGAGCGCGAACAGAGTGTGACGCGCGAAGAACACCGATTTTGCTCCCGTTTTTGACATTAGATATTTTTTTTAATAAACATTATAAATAATTTTAGATGTTTAATGATTAAATTATGTACACATATAAATAAAGATTAATCTGTATTTGGTCCTAAGACTGAATGTTTAATAGGTTACGAATTAAGACCGTGTGACCGCGTTTTGAGGGACCTCGAAGAACTACCCATTTACGAGCAAGTTGGAATCGTGGTGTGGTGGAAGAAATCACAGCCTTGCGTTTATTATTTATTCTAAAGCTATTGGATCAAATTATACTACTAGACACTTCGTTCTCATTTAAAAAAACAAATTCATTTCTAAGCACTACCACTAAAGCTTTCAACATGACCTATATACCGCGACATTATCTATGGGTGACAGGCCGAAGATTACCCCCAGGTCTCGGAGGCGTTATCTATCTTGATAAGGCCGCGACTATACACAGGATGGAACTATTGGGACTCTTCTAAAATAACAAATAACTAAGAAAATCTGGGGAAATAAATGACGATAGGATGGATGTGGATGGCTCGGGATGTCGTTTGTCATTGTGATGGAGATTGGATTGAGGTTCTTTTTCATTTAGTGTATCGTTCTGGCTATAATAGTGAGATTGTAATGAAACTGTGATGGTTGATGGGTCGAATGATTACCTGGCTCTATGTAGTAGGTTCAATGATTGGTTCCTGCGTTACGTCGTGGGTTCGAATTTTGCTAAATTAAGCGATTGGTGTCTATACTGACCTATGGGTATTTTTGAATCAGAGATTTGTATCTGTTAGCATACTATGCAGGAGCAACATCCGATAGATACGTACGTCATGTTATTACGTTTCTGTTGGCTTAAAAAGACACGTACCGGGCCATAGCTTCGCTTCGGGTCTAGCCATTCATCTATTGTTTCACCAACAAAAAGAGGCACCCACTCCTCGCAGTAAATGAGTCCTCACCGTCCCTAAAGTAAAACTTTTTGCTTCCAGCGACAATCGACCCAAATCCTCGTGTCCACACAGATTCCTCACGTCATGTTACTTTAACCCGAGTCACGCTTAATTTATTTTCCATTTATTTTTCCAAGGAATCATAGCGCTGGGACACAGGATTAAGGGCGATATCACACCGGCGTCACACGCGACGTCAGCCGACGTCAGTGCACGTCAGGCGGTGTGTAAGTCAATGTCTGTTTTAAAAGGACAAAGGTCTTTGTAAGGCAGGGAGCTGTCACTCTATTGTGGCGCTTTAAAGCCTTCAGTTTTGATAAAAGGTGTTTTGGACTTGACTTTGTACGTTTGGTTTGTAATGTACAGACTGAGGAGTCGCTGCGTCTCTTTGTAAAGTCTCTTTGAATCAGAATGAATATTTCTTAATATTTTGCTTTTAGGAAACGAAATGATATAATATTTTGAGAGAAATGTTTTTGCTAAAACTTGGTAAATCGCTAGGTCCACCATAATTATGTCTGATCCCAATTTTATCATACATATCCAAATTGTCTCCGGTTAGACTGAAAGCCGACCCCAACATAGTTGGGAAAAGTCTAGGCAGAATGAATTATATAGACCTAAAGACTAGTAATTCAATTTCAGTTAGCTTATTATATTTCAGAGACGCGCATCATTTTCATTAAATCATACAAGATATAAATACAATCCAGTTTCGATCAGTGACTCTACAAATAAATAATTAATCCGATCGCTCGCTTTAAATCCGACTTCTGCATCTGAATGCCGTATTCCTCATTTTTTCGTAATGATCGGAATACGCACTTCAATACGGATTTCTCATTATTTATTGGAATACTCTGATTTTGTATGTAAGGGATGCGGACAATTTGTGAATAAGTATTATTGGTATCAATGACATCTGAAGTATCGGGTACGGTATTTTTGGGTTAAATTGAACGCAGCCTTTTTTGGGAGAATCATCTTCAATTAAAAACATAATTACATCCAGGGCTTAGTCCAGCAAAAACAAACAAAAGGCACGGCCGCACACAGCAATAGAATCTACATATATTATAACGGAATCTACTAAATATTACCGCTCTAAGAACTTTATGATCCAATGATCAATTAGGTCGATTTAAAAAAGTAAATTATTCTTATATGATAATTTTGCTGAGTGAAAACCTAGTCATGCTATTTATTAAATATTATTATTATTTTTTGTCCATTCTTCTCCTTACAAAACTACCTTTTGGAAGGGACGACTAGAATCAATTCTATTTCTTGTTCATTTTGACGTTCCAAAGTGCCTTTCTTGTGCCTATTTGAAATAAATGATTTTGACTTTATTAATAAAATAAAGATGCTATTAATAAAATGAACATATATTGATACGGTGCAAAATGGTGTGAGTTAACTGATAGGGTAACACTTTATGACAGCGTGTTAGATAGATGCTCCCATAGGTAGGTATACTGAATAAATTAACCGACTTGGATCTTTAGATCTAACAATTTTTAAGGCTAAGTGGCGAGACTTACATTTTTTAATGTTTAATTTTAGATGGAATACCTAAAATAATTCATAATCACATTCGTTTAACTAACACTTCTAGAGCGTCGAAAGGTGCACACTGTAGTACACTTATTAATTTTAGACAAGGAGGTATTTCATTCCTTACTTGGGCGAATTTCACCAATAAAGGTGAACGCGATGAGCACAATATCTAAATCGCGTTCAAGAGTTGTCAATGTCATCATTGTTCGCGTTCAGTTCCATTGGGGAAAACAGCCCTTGTTCTATATCAGATTTTGCTTTTCTCAGTCGAGTCATACAACTGGTAATCACATCCTATTCTTACCATTTCCCAAACTATAGTATAGTTCTATCCTAACAATGTCATGGGCCTCTACACCAATTTACTTTTACATAGGATACAGCCCAGGAGGGCAGTACTGTTTATATTTGTACAAAATATGATAATATCTCCGCTCCTCTGGGAGCTTACCTTACGAAAGATGTCTTTTATCAAACACATTTTTGTTAAGCTGTCTTTTGTCCAATTTATAAATATACTTTTGAATGTGTGAATGTCTACCTACTTATCTGAATGTATTTTACCTATACATTTTTTTAAGAATAGCTTTGTTACCGTTGACTATAAATAGTTTTTTATTTCAGCCAGTAATCTGGGCGTTGACGTCTCGAAAAAAAATTGTTACTAAGCTGAGCCAACCTGTTTCATATCCTCATATAGTACATCTCAAATCTACTAGTTTAATTTTACCTATGTTCCTGTCGCTCGGCGCTTATTGGAGCATATTTTCATATAGTAAATAAGCCGACAGGTAACGGCAGGATATCCAGCGTGTAATTTATACTAAGTATCAGTACTTAGGTTGTTGAAGTGGGTGTTCATTTTCCCTTCCTCTCTTGATTCTTATCTTTTAATTATAATTTGATAAGTTGGTGTAATGAGGGTACAATATTCTTCGGAATACGGGCGTGATTTGTTATGTTTGTAACTTTTTTAGATTATTATTAGCGTACTGCAGCTGTCCACTTCTTTCATACGACTAAAGGCCCATGGGCAGCATTAAAACTCTGACACCAGGTTAGTCACTAACCACACGAAGAAGAAGAAGATACGACTAAGGGCTGATTTTTAATTGTCAATCAGTTTGACAGCTATTGAATAGAAAATATGTCAAACCGCCATTTTTATTCTTCAGATAAAAGTTATCAGGCTATTGAAATATCGGCCCTAAATTATTATAATTGTAATGAATATGAATTTACATAGTAATTACTACCGACAATAAAAGCATTATTTAACTTAACAATGAACTAGCAAAGCCAAAAACAATAACGTCCCCGACAAAACAAAACTCGAACAATCCAGCCTTCCATTAAAGCGCCGTCAAGTAACGCGCCTGAATAGCGTTTAGCGTTCATTGCATTTTAGCTTGCTCTACCGGTAATAATTTCAGTGGAACTGCACACTAAAACCAGTATTTTGGAGACGGAATAGAAACATTCTGTTCAGGATAAAGCCTGTATGTGTGTTTTTAAGAGCCAAACGCTTAAGAGTGCACTTCGAGGAGATCTGGGATTTTACTTATCAAATGGTTTTTTGCGAACAGATTTTTGTGTCGATGTGAGGCGTTCGAATTTGAAATTAGAAAAATTCTTTGTTGTGCCAGTACGAATTTTTCAGGGATAGCTAATAATGTATGGCCAGTCTTTTCACCTTTCACTTTTTCGGGATTATGTCTGCGATTCCAAAGAAACTGTAACTTGACCTCTGAGTTTGTTTTTGTTTTTTTATTCGAATACGAAACACCGACCTCATCTATTTTTAAACCTTACTTTATTTTTGAGTTACAGAAATAAACATGACTTAAGGTTATTTATCATTAACTTGAGCTACGGCTATTCTCCAGTATGGTTGGTAACGGGGCTGACAGCTTACGTTACTGACGCTGGATTGCCAGCCAGATGATAATCAGTATCCATAAGCTCTAGGCCAACACGACTTACAAATTGGTAGCAAAACACCTATGACATCACTACATAGTATAAAGCAAAGTCGCTTCCCGCTTCTGTCCTAATGTCTGTATGCTTAGATCTTTAAAACTACACAACGGATTTTGATGCAGTTTTTTTTAATAGATAGAGTGATTCAAGAGAAAGGTTTATATGTATAATAACATGCTTAATATATTAAAGAACCACTGATAATTTCAAAATGTCTAATGCGAAGTCGTAAAATGTAGTATTTGAATTTAGATATTCCAAAGATAGCAGGAAATCTTCACAATATAGGGAAAGGGGAATTGTGTTACTATGAATTTAACGCGTGTGAAGCCGCGGGCAAAAGCTAGTTTATTATTAAAACATAACAATATGAGCGTATTGTTGTCCAACGTTTCATACGAAGAAGTCATGAGCATTGATCACAACTTGCTGAAGGCGAATTGGTGCTGACAGACATATATTTTTTTATAATTTCAGGTTTTCTTATTTCATTTTCCTTCACTGATTTCTGTGATGTCCAAAATAAACCTAAAACGTATAACAATCAAATTGTCTGAATCTAAACCCACAACCCTGTGCATGAGAATTGAGACTCACACCCCATTTATTTCTTCTATCAAATCCTACTCCTTGTTATTATTCGTCAATACGCAATGAACAGCCATCGAATACAAAAGCGCATTCTATCGAGTGTGCCCAAACGAAGTTGTTTATTTGAGAGCTAAGTGAATTGTATGGCCCAACACGCCGCACTGGCACTAAGGCACGGAAGCTAACACTGGCGGTGGTTGCACTAGACAACTAAGTGCAGTAGCCCAACTTCGAACGAGAGAAAGAAACTTCTGTGTCAAAGACACTCGGTTTTATTTTAACCCGCCCGGTCCGAGATTGTATTGATTTAGTGAATAGAAGAAGTGATCTTGCTGAAGTTTTGTTGTCTTTGACTTGGTACAGCGCTTCGTACAGTCAGATTGACACACTACATCAATTGGCAGTGTTTATATTTTTATATATAGCTTTTGCATTCAACTGCCAATTAAGGACAGTCGAGATTTGAATATCCATAAACAATTAGTTAATTACAAAAAACTGTTTTTTGCGCATGAAAACTGAACCAAAATTGAAGCGATTATTGTTTAGTTTATTCATAGTGGCAATGTATCAAAATGCACAATACAGAATATTCTATTTGTTTGTGAAAAGAAGTTACCCGTGACCACCTCCATCTCTTATCAGTGCTTAAATATTACGTCAGTATTTTAATATTACTTCAAAATTGGAAAGAGATGGAGCGAGTTCTGTATAGTTCCATTTCTTCCTCACTGAAATAAATCTTCTTTCTTTTTTTTCATGTGGTTAGTGAGTAACCTGGTGTCAGTTTTTTTATGCTGTCCATGGGCATGAAGTAAATAAATGATATCTACTGATCAACGAGGTGGTGGTTTGTCCCCATAACATCAACAACCTTCTTAAACCGCCTAGAACTTCTGTGCTCACTCTATGAACCAGGACGCTAACAAAGACACGTTCCAGATACAATCAGTCCGAGTGCTCCCGCGACTGCCTTTGTGTGTTCGGGTAAGGACGTCAAAAGGCGAACACCCCGTGACGCTGATCTGGGACCGTTTTGAAGGTGGTGGAAGATTGGAGGAGGAGCAAGTGAACTGTGCAGGCGGTTGGATGCATGTATAGTTAATGGATTTAGTGAATGAGCTTCTTGTATTTGTGTACTGTCAATGTTCAGAGCAAGAACAATGTTTGACTGAGTAAGAGCCTATGCCTGTTTACTCTCTGTAAGAGAGTGGCCGATAATCCACCAGTGCAGGCCCAGTGCGTATAGTATTTTATTTATTTCCGGGAAGAATTATTAAGAAATGAAAAAAGGTTTATTTTATTTGGACAGCATGCCATTATAATTATTTATTTCTATCCCATTAATAAGTCATTGAACTTGGTAACTGAACACGTAGAAAAATATGAATTTTCTAAATAAGTTTTGTAATTTGCTTTCATTATTTTATTAACAGTCAAAGAAACTGAAATGCAAGACCTATAAACTTCAACCTCAACTCACTTGTCACACCAATTTACAATGTTCAAAGCCAAATTGTTCGATATTGCCACTACGAAATTTTACGGTTCTTATAAAATCTAGATTCGTAGAAGTAAAGCGTGTTGGCTCCTCCTGAAAGCTGTAAACTTTGCAGTAAAATCCAAAATTTAAAAAGAAGCGAGAGATTCTACCAAAGCGATCATTTATTGGTCGTATGTACGTATTTCTTTGAATTCTTTGCCTGAATTTTCAGAATGTACTTTTTCTCGTATTTCGGTGATGTTGGTGAAATTGTGACGCTCTGTAGTCTACGCTTCATAAAAGTTGCCTCGTGTGTTAGAAAATATAACTCTGGTTTTATTTAGGCAATTTTTAGATCTCAGGGGCAAAATAACTCACGTCAAGGTTTTTACCAATTTCGTAGAATATAAAAACAAAATAACACGCACTAGCAGAGAATACCTCTCGTAACATTAAGCCCGCTCTAAGTTATCGTCTTGTGAACAAATATAATTTTGACATATATTATAGTTACATAAATATTTTTTTGAATCCAGCAGGATGATAGAAACCACACTACCTCCAATATAAATATTTCAATCATTCAAACATAGAACGAATTAACCGCACCGATTCGAGATATATCTTTGAAAGCTTTTACTATGGAAGGCGTTGCGATCGTGAGGAGTCTCGGGGGTGGGTCACGTATCGCGCCCAATATCCGGCTTCGGCTAATGGAAGCCGACGGAAACGACCGCCAAAGTCGAACGACTTGCATTTCGAAGCCGGTTTTAATAAAAGAATCGGAGGACAAGTGCAGCGCTGGATTTTAACTAGAATAAATCTGGGGCAGGTTTAGAACGATGGACTGGAATTATGAAGTCTTCGTTTGAAGTGGTTTTGGCTTTGTAATAAAATACTATATATTAGTTGCAAACCTAACACTGCAGTTGAAAAACACGTTCTGCATTACAACTGCAAATTTTGGTTACGCACAATATTGAGAGATTTTCTTTATTTTTTTCTTTTGGTCTTTTTATAGGTTTTTCTCTAATCTATTTTTGTATAGAACTATTTTCTGAATTAAAAAAAAAATGACTTCGCAGATACTTTCCTTTACAATTTATCCACTATGTGGAAGCCAGTACGTGATGCAGAGCATTAGAATCAAATTGGGCAAACATACTCGTACAAATGCAGACACAGCTGACGCTCAAGGACATGTGGACATGGGGTAATCCCGTGCTTCAAGCCCTGAACCCTTTATTTCAACCAGAGATTTGTACGAATGACATGGGTTGGTAGTACGGGCATTGTGTGGCCGCTAGTCTACATTCTGCTTTGAAAGTGAATGCATCCTTATTGGGTACATTTATATAATAATAATCCAAAAAATATAATGCAAAAGTACCTAAACGTTGTCAAATTGATCGCCATGATTATTTACCTACTCCTTAGAGCATTTAACCTACCTACTCCTACAATATTAGTCTGAAACCGAACTAAAACTTTATCTTTTAGACAACTTATATCATAAAAACTCATACAAATAAACAAACTGAAAAAGTGAAATTGGCTCACAGGAAGAAAGAAATACTTTTTTTATTTGATTTACAACCGAAGTTGCAGATAAAAAATAATGTTACAAGGCCGCCGTTACGTCACAGCACGGTCGTGTAACTTCGGCAAGTTACGACCCTCGATACGTCATGTTCGGCTATCATCGGAATTACGAACATTATCGAAGTTGGAACGCAGAATTTATTTTTGAAATATAATATTGGAATGGGACCATTTGGATTTAATGACGGGTACTTTTTGTTTGTGTATTTAGGGTCTTATTCATTGATTGTTGGGCAATAGACGGAGGTTGAAGCCCTTGATTGGTCGAGTCTGAGTTCAAATCTTAGTTGGTTAACTATTGTTTGTTAATCCACTCCTGGCCCAAACGTTAAATAGGTTTGTGGAGGGTTCAGTCGGAGGGCTTAACAGGAATAGTAATGAGCACTATGCTATAGGGGTTGTGTGTTTAGGAGCTCATTTCCCGTACTAGCGATGGTTGGGTTTTTGTAAATCATCAGGTGACGTGTAGTATACAGTATATAAATGTATAGCTCAAGCATTTACTTAGAAATCGAAGAGATTATATTAGTTTTAGCAACTATATCAGGTTCCTTTATCTACAAAGCGATTGTGTGAGCACTAAAATAAAGCTCACGTAACACTAAGTAAGATAAGTTATTACTTATTTTCAGGTACTTAGAGCCGTACGTAGAGCCTTTAACTTGCTTGGTTTTACTATGCAACCTTTTTAATAGTTGATGGCATAATAAGAGACAAACGCTATTTCAAATTTAGAACAGAAGAAAACACATTGGGAGTCATGCTGGTCGGTTTAGGTACTTTTTGTGAAGTCGGGTTATCACCCGACTTTTTAATTTTACGTCGTTTTAATTATCATGACATACGCTATCGCGTATGTCATGATAATTAAAATAACTTAAATTGATTATTCCAATAATTATGCAAACTAAATTATAGGTATTTACTCGTTTTATTTCAACGAACAGGTCATGTAGACGTGGAGTCCCGCTGCTTGCTCCTATTGGTCGTAGCGTGATGTTATATAGCCTATAAGGCTATAGGCTCGATAAATGGACTATCTAACAAAAAATTTAAGAATTTTTCAATTCGGACCAGTAGTTCCAGAGATTAGCGCGTTGAAACAAACAAACTCTTCAGCTTTATAATATTAGTATAGATTTATATTCGGTTTTTGCCCTATCATCCAAATTACGCTTTATCAGATTGAGCAATTGAAATATCAGAACCCTCTCTATTTAAGTAACTGGAATTTTGACATTTGACATTAAAATTACAAGAAAATGAATTTCTCCAATAAATATGAGTCTGTAAGGCTCTTCATCTGTCCTGAAACATCTCAATATCGTAAAAGGTTGTCGTGAATTGGTTGAAAGCCTTCACTTTAGTGTGCGTCACCCGCGGCTGCCTCTACAACGATATTGTGAAGCTACGTCGCTCTATATTCTTTAACGCATTGAATATTTTTCAACGTATTTCGAAGGTTCGGGATATTTTTTAAACTAGCTGCTGCCCGCGGCACCGCCCATTTCAATGTTGAAAATATTTTTTACAATCTTCCACCCCTTATTTAACCCATTTACGGATTTACGGGAGTTTCCTAAAATCCTTTCAAACTCAAACTCAAATTCAAAGTATTTATTTCAAATAAACCAATTACAGGCTCTTTTGAATTGTCAAGGTGTCGGTCAGTCAGTGAGATGAAGCTAGTTGCCCATTCCAAAGCAGTAGGTACCTACGGAGAAGAACGGGCAAGAAACTCCATGGACACTCTTTTAAACAAAATATGATTACAAAATATTGGTTACATAGTACTTTCTTAGCTGACGTCTGCTACTCATAATCTACGTCTGTGCCAAATCTCATCTTCGTAGGTCGAGAAGTGTTTAAAATTTCGTTTTTAATTAGTGACTGAGTAAATGTACGAATCAGTGACTTTTCGCTTTTATTTAAATTTCTCGTATAATCTTATACGAGAAAAGGCAGATAATGTTTCTTGTGATGCTAGTTGCAATTGCGTTTGGAACAGTTGGCTGCGCGTCAGTGAAAACATGGCCAGTATAACCTGATCTCTTATTTTATTGAAACTGTTCTACGCTAACCCAGGTCTAGGTAGGCCTATACTGTACCTACATCGAACCTCACACTTTTGAGGAAAGTTAAAAGTGTTAAAAAGCACTATTAGTCAGGTGCTGGACTCAGCAGGATTGTCCGAAAGGGTTACCACAACGCCGGAACATAAAGGGCTAAGAAAGGAACATCGATGGGTTTTGGTCAGTAAGTCTTTTTTTTTTTTTAAATTGTGAAATCATACAATGGCGCGGAAATGAGTGTCTCTCGTGTTTAAACTTCACGTAAGTTTGACTAACTTTTATACTTACCTTAATATATGTTAAATGTTACTTATTATTATTTATTGAAGTGGACGTGTGAATATACAGTGTGAAACAGAAATGAATCTCAGTTTGTAAAGCTGAGTGAAAAATTACATGCTCGCGATACACCAAACCAGATAAAATTAAATGAACTGTCGGTTTCCTAACAAATTACTGTTGCGTAATTGACACAGCTCACAAAGCCCTGCCATTAGGTTATTGACACGATAACAACGCAAATTGCTTTAGTAATTTAGATATGAGTAAACGTTACCCACATGTAGACCGTAGTTGAACTAAACGATGGGTCTACGGAAACCACTGTTTAGTGCGAATAGAGCAATAAGTTGTTGGATTGGCTGCACTGATTTGATTTTCGTCTTGAGAATATTATCTACTTTGTCATTATTTTAGAGGAAATTTATGCTTTTTTCAAAATCAAAATATTGTTTTTGGCGTGTATTTAATCTTACTTCAAATAATTCACATTTGGCTATACTAAATATAAGTATAAAACCTTCTAAAAGATTCATTAATTATATATTAATTTAAAAAAAGGCGAAATTTACATCATTTCGTAATTTGCATATATTTACTCCGTTTATTATAACACTAGCTTCTGCCCGCGACTTCGTACGCGGACCCTGTTGCTTATGCCAGCGACAACGGGGTCGCCATTTATGTTATTTTTTATCATTTTTCCCATTTAAATCTTTTATCACACTGAGCTTTAGTTTTATTTCATTCCAACAACCACCAAAACATACAGTCCATTTGTCATCGTTTTCATTTTGGTAACCGCATTATTATATTCCTCCTCTAGAGACCTAGAAGTCGATGCGTAGATACGCTTGGAACTCAAGCGTAATTCTCTTTCCGTGAACGTCTCTGACTCGCGAGACAATACATGACGTTCACGATCAGCGGTCAGTCGCGCATCATATTCTTCACTGGTCTCTAGAGACCTAATAAATACGCTGAGAACGCAGGCGTGCTTCGCGACCCGAAGAGGTTTCCACGGAGCGAGTTGCAGCCTAATGTTCTCGAACAACATCAAGTCTCTCCTGACGCTCTTCGGTAGATTCATGGGATCTTATGATCCTTAATCTTTTAGCTGTCTTGGAACACTGGGAAAGATTTGACCTCTTTCTAGGCATGGTCATAGTTTTATTGTGAAGATACCTGATCAATAAAAATCTAAATTAAAATGACTGCTCCCCTGCGTTACCGGGTAGGCTACAGTGTCACGAAGATAAATGGAAAAGTAAATTAAACACTCAAACAACATAAGCCCGAAGGCATATTCATACGATAAAATAAATAAATAAATAGGAGTTTTGGCTTTTCAATGATATACCATCGTCATCGAAAATCAGTCCTAAACTGTTACCGCCTTCACCGCGTGCAGGTAGTTTATGTTATTTTATAATTACACAGTAAAATTAGTGATAGCTTTGATTTCCACATCAGATGTTTCTGATCTTCCATTTTTATAAGTCAACAGGAAATGCCCATCAGATTGAACAACAAAGACGTCAAAGACGTCATTCCTATATGTGTTATGTTGTAGCTAGGCTCTTGGAGTTCCACAACAGGTGTTCCAGATCTTCGATTTTTATAAGTCAACAGAGAGTGCTCATCAGATTGAACAACTTGTGCTAAGACGTTATTCCTATATGTGTTATGGTGTAGCCAGGCTCTTGGAGTTCCACAACAGGTGTTCCAGATCTTCAATTTTTATACATCAACAGAGAGTGCTCATCAGGCTGAACAACTTTCGCTAAGACGTCATTCTTATATGTGTTATGGTGTAGCTAGGCTCTTGGAGTTCCACAACAGGTGTTCCAGATCTTCGATTTTTATAAGTCAACAGGAAATGCCCATCAGACCGAACAACTTTTGCTAAGACGTCATTCCTATATAATGTTATAGTGTAGCTAGGCTCTTGGAGTTCCACAACAGGTGTTCCAGATCTTCGATTTTTATAAGTCAACAGGAAATGCCCATCAGACCGAACAACTTTTGCTAAGACGTCATTCCTATATATGTTACAGTGTAGCTGGGCTCTTGGAGTTCCACATCAGGTGTTCCAGATCTTCAAATTTATTCTCTCAGCAGAAAATGCTAATCACGTGGAACAATTTTTGCTAAGGTATCATTTTTGTATCTCTTATAGTTTAGCTGGTCTGTTGCGGTTCTGCATCAGGTGTTCAAGTTTCCAAGATAAATTATAGCCTATATGTTGCCCAGACTTAATACCTATACAACAAAAAAAATCATTCCAATCCGTCCAGTAGTTCCGAAGATTAGCGTGTACAAACAAACAGACAAACAGACATACAGACAAACAGACAAACAGACAAACAGACAAACAGACAAACAGACAAAATTTTTTTTTTGGATTCATGCTCTATTACTGTTTCTAAACCCCCCTCAATTATTATTTTTTTAATATATTCAATGTACAGACACAGTTTTTTTACTGTTTTATTATATGTATAGATTAGAAAAATAAAGGCTAATTAAAGACAGTTATTGTGTAAAATTGTTGACATAGCTGCACTTTACAGTTGTTTTTTTATTAATGTAGATGGTTCATAGATAACATTGCTTCGTATGTAACGTGAAATAACGGAGTTTAATATATTTCTTAGAAATAACGAAAGGGTGACAACCATTATTTGTCTAATGTTATAACGAATAGAGTATAGGTATATCTGGCTGGTGAAACCACTAGTTCCTGTCGGTCGATTCTGTAAAAGTCTCACGGTGAAAACTTGGGTGAAGTGCGCGTGAAGTGAGCTGTCTTTGATGAAGTGCGCGTGAAGTGAGCTGTCTTTGATGAAGTGCGCGTGAAGTGAGCTGTCTTTCCACCAATGCTAGGGATTCACATTATTGACAGTTCACTTTAAACTTACTTCACCTATGTTTTCACCGTCAGATATTTACAGAATCATCTGGCAGACCTTAGTGTTGGTTTGGTTTAATTTTGGGTCCTTTATTTCAATAAATCTCAACAGGAAAAAGTTCAGACGCGCTCAAAAAAGTTTTTGTTGACCAGCATTTTAAGCACGGACCCAACAAAAAGAGGCAGCTATTTATTCATTTTAACTTCACGGCACTCCGGATGAAAGCCTCGATCTAAAGATAAAAGAGAAAGAAAAACCTTTCGTCAATCATTACACCTTTTATTAGCCTTTCTCGCCTCTTGTTTATTTACTTGTCGTTGCGAACGAACTTCCTAATTGCACCCTTAGAGTGTTTGGGACCGACGACGCAGAGTGAACAAGTACAGAAGGCTTGCTCCTCACAACGAAAGATAATACACTCACACATACACACTTCACGTATGTACAGGCAGTGCAAGGGCACCCACAACTGGTCTTTGTATTAAATAGTTTCAAATCAAATCATTACAAAACAAGTTCTAACTTGGGCCAAGCTGCCTTTCAGCTTGTTTTTTAATGTCCAACCTTATTCTGACTGTCGTATAGTTCTTATTAAAGCGTACTGTCAGTCCTTTTACACCTGCAGCCTGTGGGTTAACTATACACAGCGGACATACAGCGATCTGCGCGTTCAATATAATAACGCGTTCCGGGTGCTGATGGGGCTGCCGCGCCACTGCAGTGCCTCCGCAATGTTCGCGGCGGCTGACACGGACGGCTTTGCGGCCATCATGCGCAAACGGTGCGCATCTATCATGCGTCGCACGCGCGACAGTCCCAACACCATCCTGCGCGCGCTGGTGGACCGGTGGGACTCTCCGATGTTGGCGCGCTGGATACGGCTGCATGCAGTCGTTTAGTGATTTGCCGCCAGCATCGGGAAGTCCACCCGGACCTGCCACTTTATTTTTATTATATTGTATTTTTTATTGTATTTTTATATTTTTATATAGTTCTTTAAATACAATATTATTTATTACTAACACTAGTTTAAGCTCGCCATTGTACTAACAATATATGGATAATTTCTGAAATAAATGATTTATTATTATTATTATTAAAAAATGGTAAATTTAGATTTTCAGTTCAAAATACAAACAAAAACACAATTGGAATTTAGAATTTAAAGCCCAGGTCACTGTCGAAATAAAATTTGTACTTAATTAAAAAATAGCTCAATGGTTGACACCTCATTCTTAAGATAATAATTGGTTTGTAATTAGACCGAAATTGCTGGATTATTTCACACATACGTTTCTATGTGTGGGTACGTTTTCGTTCGTTGTTCGCAGCCGACCTTCTGCACCTATCAATTTCATGCTGTCAATTTGAGAGCACCCCGTATCCAGTTAAAATGAACTTTGCACAGCCATTGATCGTAAAAATTTCGAATAATGGGTCCCATATCGAATAAGTTTAGAATATCTACATAAAATTGGTTTTATTGTAATTGGTGAGTTTTGATTAATATAAAATAGCTGTTTGTTGTGTTTAAATTTTTTTGTTTTCCGGTTCTTTAATGGAATAAAATTGTACAATAACCTAATGGTTATTCTTTACCTAATGGTTTCCATTTGTGTTCCTCATTCATCATCGAGTTATAGGCAGAACAGCTATATTGTGCGTGCAAGTAGAAACTTTAATGAGATATGCAAGCGGCATGATCTGGATCCTTTCGCAACTAGTGTGAACTCAGCCAGAAGGTGCTTAAGCCTCCAATTTTTTAAGTGACAGCGGTTATTTTAAGCAGTTTTCTTTTCATTTTTTTTTGTGCTTGCTAGTAAATTTGTAATGTTTAACTTGATAACTTCAATTTAAGTCGTGTGCTGCTGTTTGTGTGCTCTTATCATCACTTTTTATTATTTCTAACTCTAAACGTGAGGACCTGTAATTGGCTCTCTGGTGACTATTTCCTCCTTTTTGTTATGATTTTGTTAGCTGTAAGTCCTCCATGTACTAAATAAATAAATAAATAAATTTATGCATTTTTCCTGTTTTGATTTGGGATGTTTGGTCATTTTACTTAAACAAAATGCGAGTATGGTTTAAAGTAATTAAATAGGTATGCAGTATTAAACCATAGTTTTAAAAATGTAAAACTTGAATATCTTTTAATAGCTCTGAGTAACGTAAAACAAAACTTAAATATTAAAACATATTAAATTGAATCTACGGTCGTTTATCAAATTTGTTTTTCGTTGAAAGAAAACCATTATAGGTACTTAAGCATTGAATTAAATTATCTAAAAATGTAGTTACTTGAAAGATGTAAAACATAAATTGATTAATGTATGAATAATATTGTTTAATAGTGTAATACTTTAATGTAGTAAATAATATGGCGCATTGGTTGAGCGATTGACTGCTGCGCACTATGTCGCGGGTTCGATTCCCGCACGGAACAAATATTTGTACGACCTGCAAGTATTTGTTACGAGTCTGGGTGTTTTTCTATCTATAATATGTATGTATTTACAAAAAAAAAATGTATATAAGTAGTTTATCAGCCATCTCGTCACCATAACACAAGCATTAGGTTGCTTAGCTTGGGACGATAGGGCGTTGTGTGAAATGTCCAAGGATATTATTATTATTATTAATAATAAAAACTTTATTTCAGACCGGAGTCCATATGGGTTAGTAGTGACACTTAACAGCTATGTTAGTACGTTTTTTACAGACAGTTCTTATTAATCTAATCTAATTTAATTTAATTCAATCCAATCCAATTTAACTTCATTTAATTTAATTTAATCTTATTCAATTTAATTCAATTCAATTCAATTCAATGTAAAAACAATTTAATTTAATTAAAGGAAAAACTAATTCATATTTTTCATCAGCACCGGGCCCGTAGCTATGTCTACGGGACCAGTGCATCAGAAAAGAAGAAATAATGTAGATACATAAAAATAATTTATTAACTCCGTAAAAATTATGAAGAAAGATAGGTGTCGTAAAGTACTAAGGGAAAATTACACCAATGAAACTGATGCGATCAGCTATTCGCTATTCATAAACCCCGTTTAAGAGATATCAGTGTCAATATTCCAAGTACAGGCGAATTGATAATCTCCTTTTTTTAATTATAGTTAAAGAGAGTAAGTATCAGTGTCTTCCTTTGTCAAAGCAACGAGTTAATCTCCAAATGGGTATGACATGGGAAACATCATAGCCACCTTTGATGGTAGTATAATTAGAATCATAAACGCAAGAACAAAGAGTGCAAATCTTTCAGCACACATGACTCCATTATTCTCACTCCAAGAAAATTCCCCATCTACATTTTACAACCTCAAAATGTTCATGCCGAAAACCTACATGGTAAGTTACTTAAAACATTTTATCCTGATATTATCTAAAGGCGAGCGGGACTCCCGACACGGCTTATGCATTTACCCCGCAGTTTACGGTCGCTGTTGAATTTGTTATATGGGGTTTAATGAGGACGCCGCAATGGGAGCTCATTTAGTTCGCTGACACTACGTCAGACGCAGTTATGATGAAAAATTGTTGGTTTTAAAAATGTGGAGGTTTATGGCTAACTAGTTTGGAGTAGATGTTGTTTTATAAACTGTGAAGTTTGGCTGATGCTAGCAGCGTACAAGATTATACCAAGATATTTGCTCAACCGTTAGGGATAAATAGTGGAATTTGTATGCAATACTTGCTTTTGATTTTAGGAAAGCACGTTAAGCAGTTTGTCATTGGTCATTTGTGCATCTTTAATAGTCGTTACGGGTCGTCAGAAGCCCGAAAATCTGACAGCCAGTCTTACCAAGGGGTATCGTATTGCCCAGTTACCGGGTTGTGGAGGTCAGATAGGCAGTGGCAGCTTGTAAAATACTGGTATTCAGCTGCATCCGGTTAGACTGGAAGCCGACCCCAACTTAGTTGGGAAAAGGCTAGGCAGATGATGACTTGCTTTTGATTTTAATTAATAACAAAAATATTGAACAGTCGGCATTCGGAATCAACATAACGAGTTCCATTCTTTAAAGCAATCTTGGCAATCAGTCGGCCAACTACGGTGAACAATGAACTCCTTCTAAAAAACTATAGTTTAAGCCAAGCTTCAACACCCTAATCACAAAGAAAATGTTTTGTCAAGTTATGCGTAGGTATCTTTTAATGGTCATAGTTGTGATCACACTAAAATAAACAGTATCAAACAATGTTAAAATCACTAATAGTTAAAATTTTCTACTGCATTAGATTGGTAAAGTGAGCCGAGTTAGGAATTTTAACCAAGATCACTTAATTAATGTAACCGTAGCTTAGAACTATTTATTCCTACCTAATAGATCTCGATATCCTTTGTCCAGTATTAAATCGAGACAGAAAGGCCTAGGAAATTCTAATCTGTAAGGAATTTTCTTTGTAGCGCTCAGTATTGGCTTCTATAGCCACTTACCGCTGGATAAAGGCATTCCTGTAAGGGAACGCTACTCAATAACTAACGTGATAAATATTCTGTGTACAATAATAATATGGTGTCGTGATGGATAGTGATAATTAACACGGAGTTTCGATACTCTGGGCCGTTTTATTAATATACATACTGCGAAATGATACACAAAAGTTATTCACGGAACTACGCCACACAATTTTGTTTCCAGATAAACAAAACGGACGTAACTACGTGACAGTAAGAGTGTTTATGTTTTCATACAGCTGCATCTCCAAATGAACACATAACTTACTTTTATCAATAAATATCTTCAATTAAAAGCAACCCACATGAACTTATCTGTATTGACAATAACGGATCCTTGTATTGATTGCGACACCCGCACGAAATCGGATCACGATAAATACTGAGCGTGACCGTGGCTCCGGATCACCCCGAATAAACTCCCAAATCCGAGATTACTATAGATTTAAACGTAACTACCCTTTCCGGTTTATTTACGGCACGATAAATGCCGATTGCGGCTTGTGCGTGTGTCACATGGCCCATTGTAAATCAAACGGGTGTTTGGGATGTGATACATAGCGCGGTCCGCTTCGACCCGGCGCGGTGCGAACCGGGCCGGTACCGGCGGTGTCCGGAGTGACGTCAGAGTGCAGCGACGTCACCGAATGGCAGCTATAACTTTGTGGTTGAGAATGATAGAATGGTTTGAAGAGATTGTGGATATAATGGTTTGAAGATAGTTTTGTGGTTTCCCACGAAACACGTTTAATTTTTTCATTTAAGCAAAACATAATTTTCTCTTGATTGGCAACGCATCTGCATCCTGTAGGTTTTGTTGATCGTAACTATGTCTTAACCACTTTTGTCCGGGTAACCGGTTTGTGAGCCAGCCTTTTTCACACAAAAATGCTTTCCCCACAATACGTACAGCAACACTAACTACTGCCGCCCTCATACTGTTGTAGCATAACAACGTACCGTATCTACTTTATAATTATTCTGTATAATTGTTTTGGCCAATCAAATCGATTTTAATACCTTTGACACTATTCCCTTCCCAATATACCTACTTACCCAGATAGGATAACTAAGGTTTCAGAAAATCACAACCTTCAACTGTTGAGTGAGGTGGATGTTCTTTAACTGAAATAATCTGATACACACAGTCCATCATCAAATTCAATTGCTTCATCATCCCAAAATAGTGGAGTCACAGAATAGATAGGTTCAGGAGGCAGGCTTCAGAAAATGCACGAACCCCGAATACGCACGCACACATAGACACGTTTCAAGTTGGTATAGCCAGTGCTAGCTTAGCGGAAGTGTCCTAAGGGGATACCGTTGCCCTGGAACACAAAGAGCTGAGGAAGGACCATGGATGGGTTTTAAGAATGATGATTTCCCACCCACAAGAAAAAAGTGAATGCAAGCGCACTTGCTACTTTGCGCCTGGCATTTACTTGATATGCATGTTTCAGAGCGTGTGCGCTTGTTTTTGCTCGATGTATCGAGCCGGCCTTCTGCACATACCTGTTCTGTGGCGGAGTCGTGCCGATAGATGCGAGTCGAGTTTAACCCCCTAATACTGGAGCGATTAACTGTGCCGATTAGTGATACACATTGTTTAGATCACTTGTTTAGCCCCAGTCATTTGTTAGTTAGCCTCTAGTGTTTGTTCATCAATAAGGCTTGTAATTGGACTAATTGCTGCGAAAGGTTTTAGTGTTCAATATTGTACGTATTAACGAATGTATTCTTTAAAATGTAACATCATCATCATCAGCCCACAGCTGTTCACTGCTGGACATAGGCCTCTCGAATTGCCATTCAGTGCGATTCTCAAATTAATCATCATCTGCCTAGCCTTTTCCCAACTATGTTGGGGTCGGCTTTCAGTATAACCAGATGCACCGGAATACCAGTATTCTACATGAAGCGACTGCATATCTGACCTCCACAACCCAGTAACTGGGCAATACGATACCCCTTGGTAAATCTGACTGCCTGTCAGATTTTCGGGCTTCTGTCGACCCGTAACGACTGTCAAAGATGCACAAATGACAGCCGGGACCAACGGCTTAACGTGCTTTCCAAAGCACAGAGGAGTCTCGGTAGGTAAAGATGGTCACCCATCCACGGCTAACCTCGGCAAGCGTAGCTTAACCTGATGGATCGACCTGTGCGGCTGTTAGTACTTAGCCACGAGCTCCTCTTGCGATTCTCAAATATCCTATGAATTTGCAGCGAGGCTGACACCATCAAAGGACTATAGATTCAATAAGATAAGAAACGACGGGAGGAATAGTGAATAATGATAGGGTTAGAGAGGGGATGACTACTGAAATGGCGGCTGTAGAAATGTGTCGAGGAAGAAGTCTTGATCTGTGAATACATAATATAAATTGAAATAAGGGCTGGGTGATGAGATTCCTTAACAGATTTCATCTAGTATTATTAGTAACTTTTTGGACTGTAATACCTCCATTACCCCCTGTAATACATCGTAGGAAAATCTGTGAGGCTTGATTCTGTCAGCAACAAAATGGAGGAACACATCGTATGATAAGTACCACTTCTTATTATTCCTTGTCATTTGTTAGTTAGCTTTCAGTAGATATTTGTTTATCAATTACTACGTAATTTGATGATTGACGATGATGGACAAGCTTTTGTTTAGGAAATAATAAAGTTATAAGTCCTTTGTCATGATTAATGTCATTCAAACATTAACAATAATTGTTATTACGAGTATTTTTGCAAGCTTTTGGAATTACAGGCGCTTCATGACCGGAGTTGTATATAGGTATATTTTCAGCAATGGTCTAATATATCAAGTGGAGGGGCCCATATGTGTGTTAATACACATTTTTATTTTTGTCAGTGCAATATTTCATTTCCATCCGAATGACCAGCACCCAGTAAAATGCAGTTTTCCGGGTGTATAAAAGTCGGTTTTGTTGTATATTATTAGCCGAATGTGTTCTCGTGTATTTTAGACACATTTGTTAACACAAAAACAAAAGCTATTGAAATGGTAGCATAAAAATGTACTAATAAGCATAATATAGAATTGACTAATTACTAGCTTTCATTTGATTGTGTGTGGTAATTTATTGAAAAAAAAAACATCCCTGTCTTTTTCTTGTAATTGTAGATAATATATACCTATAAATATTATAATACCTTATGTCAACACCTCATAATTTTAAAATATTAAAATCCATCAAGGCGTTTTTTTACAGAGCGTGCCAAAGAAATAGATATTCATATATATCCTCGAAAAATATTAGCATCCTGGGGCAGACAGGCACCATAGGTAATAGAATAGAATACTTGATTTCAGTACAATTTTATCTAAAATCTAGTTTTTAGGTACAGACACAGGAGTAATAAAGTTAATTTTCTTACAAGAAAACCATCGCTCTTCAACCCCTGGTACCGGGATAACATTAACTACAGCGGGTCTGTAGCAGCGCCCTAAATCATTAGACTAACGAACTTATAACAAGCAATATAATTCCAACCACCACTTGTTTATGCTTCCTCAATTCTCCTGGTCATTAGTTAGCACAGCCTCCGGTTTTGATTGCAATACCCATTATGTGGAACTTCATTAACTCGATTATCTATCAGGAAACTTTCTGGGCTCCTCGAAATTTACTTGGGCAATTTGTAAGAAATTAGTTGGTATTGATGTTTTGACACTGTTGGCACTTTTGCTCTGGGTTAACAAAGTGACCTAAATGAAGCATGATTTACACGATAAAGTAATGATAATTGTTGCTCCAATTCAGTCTTCTAGGACTTCAAATTCATTGTACGCCACAGGCTAGAAACTTGCATTGTGTAAACGAGGCTTGGATGGGGGGGGGGGCTGAAGATACCTAAAGTTTTTTTTAACTATATAATAAGCACGTTACATGTTATTTTCAACAAAAAATTTGCATAATGATAATTTTGCGCGCTTTTACACTAAGTTCAAGTAAATTACTGCTATGAAATACGTATAATAATTGTATCTATATCTAAACATTTATAATAAAAAAGTCAAATATATTGAACATTTTTGACGAAAGTGATTCCTACGAGGGCTAAGAACGAACCCGATGCCAAAAGTACTTGTTTTAAAATTTTTGTACGTTCAAAATCAAAATTCATTTATTCAAATTACGCTGAAAATCAGCACTTTTTGAAGGTCAAAGTTACATAAGACAGTCCCCCAAAAACGCCCTCCCTTTACCACTTCTTAGTGCTCTAGCTGGGCAGAAGAAGTGGCACAAACTCCCCAGCAGCACAGCTGTCTGTTTAGTTTGAAGAACATTTTTGTGTTGGTCTTGATGTATGTTCTGGATTGGTGCATAAGCGGTTGAACCAATTTGGATAGGCAAACAGTTAGTTTGT
Organism: Hyppa rectilinea; assembly: GCA_951799385.1. NCBI lineage: Eukaryota > Metazoa > Arthropoda > Insecta > Lepidoptera > Noctuidae > Hyppa > Hyppa rectilinea. Next base: position 1,024,453 of record OX637309.1, on the reverse strand, counting down.
GACCTGCATTATCATAAAGGGTACTTTTCCGTGGGATATTAACCGACATCCGCGCGGGTGAAGCCGTGGCAAAAAGCTTGTTTTATTATTTACTAGCTTCCGCCCGCGGCTTCGCCCGCAAAATATGTCGACAAATTATACATATAAACCTTCCTCTTGAATCACTCTATCTATTAAAAAAAACCGCATCAAAATCCGTTGCGTAGTTTTAAAGATTTAAGCATACAGACAAACAGACAAAAATAGCGACCTTGTTTTATACTATGTAGTGATGACTAACATAACATGTATACTTATAAGAGTAAATTATGAAGGGCGTATAACATTGTATGATGGATCTCCTCGGGCCACGTGTCTAATGGCAAAGGGGGAATCGGAAATGATCGGGCTATAACAGGCTCAAGGATTTACAAACTGCCGACCGAGCGGAAATCCTTAAAATTAAAGATGGGACGTTACCTCCGGACTAAAAATAGGATTTAAAAGGATCGCATGACCTAGCAGCTTTTACAAGAAGTGATCTTAGAAGATATGCAATCAGGGCATTGGAACTGTCTTTTGAAGTATTACTTAGAACGATTTACTGTACAGTCTATAAAAGGATATCTTTAGTTGAATCTTTATTATATCGTTGGATGTAATAACAGTATGGTTTTCCTTAACACATAAATCAGCCTGTAAATGTCCGCTATTCAACATGGACCTCCAAATGAACTTACGAGACCATGACTCAATTTTGACTCACTGATCCTATAATAACATGCATGTTATCCCAGACGGATTAGGTAGAGGTGTAAAGAGCAACATTATTTCATCAGGTTTTAACAGGCCGATGAATAATGACAGTCCATCCTTCTCAAAAGATTCACTAAGCCTGTTTTTATGGTACTCCTGGGTAAGGCTATTTTTTGTCGGAAACCAAAAGAAACAACACAATTACCCATAAACATATGATTAAGACTTCCTAACACTCCTTTATTCACCTGCTACGACACCTACGGGAAATCACAGCGCAGTTCATTATTCATAGCCGATACATACGCCAGCCAGCGTACTTCTCACGAAGTTAATATATTCTGGTTATATTCACATTTATCAAAATTAGCTCTAATTCTCCGACCGCCGAGCTCGCAGACAAAGACAGTGCGGTGTTCTAAATGTAATACAAAACTGCAGTACACAAGAAATATAGGCACTAACTACTGACAGAAGTACATTACAACGTATTATTGCTAAATACAGAAGTTCTACTGCCCCCACACTGGTATTTACAAACTCAACTCTGAAAAAACTTAGCTTATACGAACACAAACTTAAGTTTGTTAGCTTAGTTTTCAACTTTATTGTGCATACATTGGTCTCCTATAAGTGATGGAGTACACCTACTCAATACCTGATGTTGCCCTATGTCCTTTTTTTTTTGAGAGTGAGAAATCATCCAATGACTTCTCCCGCTCTGGGTGGAGCGGAAGGGAGTGTCAGACTCTTACTGACTAAAACCCATCCATGTTCCTTTCGTAGCCCTCTATGTTCCGGGGTAGCGGTAACCCTTTCGGACAATCCTGCTGACCCGGCAGGCATGAGAAATGTACTAGTCTGATAACGATATTGCCACAAATATGAATATTTCAGCCCTCTGTCCTGTATTGTGTACATCGTTTGTTGGAGACCCTACCAACCTAACAATTACACAATTAGTAAAAACAATTAGTAAAGGGGGGAGGGTTGAATCAGAAACCATTTTAATTAAAAACGTTGCTTAGAGTTAAGAGGCGTTTAAACGTCAATAATACATGGTTAAGAAGACGTTAATTTTTACTTAATTTCAAGCAACGTTTAACTTTGTAAATAAATGTGCGGGTGCTAATTAGTTATCGTAAAATCCATTGTCCCTAGTATGACCTAAGTTAGTTGTAACTTTTACGATGAGTAAGCAAGCTAAACCGACACGCGATGGCAGTTGTGGTGGTTCTTTCTACAAAATTTACCTTCTGAATGACATCTTTTGAGTATCACCAGTTAATTAAAGTGCACATTATATCAACTTAATTATCAAGTGGTATTTTTTGGTGTCCTGCCAAGTGCTGGCGCATTTCCTCTAGCGCTTGTTATTTGAGTGAGAGATAGTTCCGACTGGTTGGGACGTCCGAATAATACTGGCTTTATAGAGCATGCCTTGATTTGGTTCATAGAGTGGGGTTTTGGCTTGTTATTACTTGTAGGCGTTGATGAAGCTGCTTAAGGCTCCAATCCCACCGTCGACGAAAAGCGACTACTATCAACGATTTTCTCGCCCCAGAAACGCACAAAAGACTTTAGGTTCCGAGTAATAAGATATACATTTACTTTTGTGTTCAAACATCCGGTGAGTACTCGATTGCCGTAGCAACACGCCTCCTTTGGCGGGCAGATCACTCGCTGAGAGAGTCTCGATTCAAAGTCAAATAATTTATTTCAAATAGGCACTAGAAAGGCACTTTTGAACGTCAAAATGAACAAGAAATAGAATTGATTCTATTTGCCCCTTCCAAAAGGTAGTATCGTATGGAGAAGACTGGTACCCACATACAAATATCTGCCTAGCCTTTTTCTAACTACGTTGGGGTCGGCTTCCAGTCTAACCGAATGCAGCTGAATACCAGTATTTTACAAGGTGCGACAGCCTATCTGACCTCCACAACAGTAACTGGGCAATACGATACCCCTTGGTAAGACTGGCTGTCAGATTTTCGAACTTCTGACGGCCCGTAACGACTGTTAAAGATGCACAAATGACAGCCGGGACCAACGGCTTAATATGCTTTCCGAGGCACGGAGGGGTCTCGGTGTGCAAAGATGGTCATCCATCCACGGCCAACCCCGGCAAGCGTAGCTTAACCTGATGGATCGACCTGTGCGGCTGTTAGTACTTAGCCACGAGCTCCTTTTATCCACCTACGAATACCAGTGTGTAATCGCTCCTCGCTGTTGCGCACCCGCAGCTCGTTGCGAGCTCTTCTCACTTATCGCTAATCGCCGGCCGTGGGACATGTACCTAAAGAGTTCATGACATCCGTGATTGATTATGAATGTGTGTTGCAAATGTCATATTGTTTCGAATATGTGTAATATTGTGACTGATATAACCTTTACCCTTACAATTTAACTTATTTCTTATAATGAGCATCAAAGAACATGAATTTAGTCTTATAATTATTTACTTTCCAAGAACCTGATATAATCTAAGAAGTATAAAACACTTCAGAGGAACGTTTGGTTTCAACCAATATAAACTAACGAATTAGCCCTTAAAGTTAATACCAAACTCACGGTTCTGATTCAAAGGTTTTGATCTTAGCCTTTTTAGGGCGAATTTCACTAATGAAACTAAACGCGATCAGCACATAAACTCCGTTCAAAGGACTGTCAGTGTCATCATTTTCTGTGAAATATTGACGCTAACAGGTCTTGAACTCGGTTTAGATGTGCTGTTTAGTTTCATTGGTGAAATTGATACGTAACTGTCTTGTTTTAGCAATTCTGATATTTAATATCTTTGAAACAAATCCCCTTTATAATTTTAGACAACCTTTCTAAGATAGAAAATTTCAAACTTTTGAAGTACCTTCCTACGCCTAAATTACAAAAGAAACTATATCTGTCAATGGCCCTAGTTGTGCTAAATGTGGCCATTTCGTCACGAGTTAGGCGCTATTTACGTCCCTCATACATCTCAGCTGAAACCCCGCACGGTTTGCCCTGAAATGTTGTTTTCTTTGCTATTAAGAAATAAATAAGATGGCATTATGTCGACGATCGCTGCCTAGTTATGGGCATTTTTTCCTTTGGCACGCTTTCCCAGCCTCTTATTACGTCGCTACCCTTTCTGCGGGTCACATATACATTACTTCTTATACTGCGGCACTTAAAAGCTATTGTTCGGGAAACAAGCAATGTATTTTGATAGTTACAATGCGGTTTTTGTTTAACATATTGGTTTGGAGTAGGGGGTCGGATTCGTGGTCAAGATAAGGCCCAATGAGTTGTGACAAAATTGGCTGTCGTGTTATTGTGGTCGTTGCCAGATATAAAATGCTTTTGGCCGAGTATTCAGTCGTTTGATCGCGGCCATTGTGGGGGCCGGGCCATTGTCGGCCAGTCTATTGTCCTAGTCGGGGGTCGATTGCAACTTACATGACTGCGGACGAAAGTGCATTTTTGGAGCATCAACAAGTAGATCCTATAACTGTTTGTGCCACTGTTTTATGGTATTTGTATTGGGTTTTTAGAGGTTTTGTCTCTGCTGATGAATGCGCGCGTAAATCAAGATCGAACGGCGTTTTCGCATGCAGAGGGATTGTTTGTTACATTTTCAAACAAGTTGTAATTATTGTCTTGAAGTTATGACCTGTAGTTCTTCGATGACATTTATGGCTTGTTTTTATGGTATACATTTACAGAGTATTTTTCTATAAAAGAATGATTCATTTTCATGTATTTTACTGCAGAAAACGGTATCTTCATACCTATGTATAAGGGTCGAAGATTCGATATTACTTCAGTATAAAATTTCACCAAAGCCACCTTCAAGTTCTTATAAAACATTTGAAAATTTTCTTTGTAGTCTGTAACGAAATAAAACGACGAAAGTTGAGAATAGAAAGTCTCTCGTTTCTTGATTGAAAGTGAAGTGAAAAGGCACACACAGTGAAGAGAGCGGATTTCATTCCTTTCAGTTCGGAGCCAACTCTTTGCTGTATCTGAAGTCCTGGTGTTTACTAAAGCGGTGAGAGCTCCTGGCTCTGGAAAATTTAAAATATAATACAGTACTGACATGGTGCAACAGTAAAGTTTAACTTTCATTTATTTTACAACTCATAAACATTGTGTATAAATAAAGTTTAGCTGCCAAAACTTAACGTTAATATTTAACAAAAATGTAGAAGGCACAGGCGTGATTGGAACGATTGCAATCAATAGTTTATAATATCAATCATTCTGCCTAGCCTTTTTCCAACTCTGTTGGGGTCGGCTTCCAGCCTAACCGGATGTAGCTCAATATCAGTAAACAGTTGATTACCACTTTAAACCAACAAAAATATGTAATTGCGCTATTCTTGTAAGACCTTATTTTTACTAATTATGCATCATAAACCCAAACTAATACTACCCTTATCGCCCACATTTTTTACAAAGACTGTAATAATTTGAGATATATTTAATAAGCCGCCCAGTTTAGCAGTGATGAGTTACCATTGGTAAGTACGTATAACAACTGAGGGATAAATGTTCATAACGAGCATCTAATTAAACTCATGGATTAACTTGTAACTTTTTGTGAACATCCATCCTCTGAAACTATGCAAATTAGCTAACGCATGGCTTATAATTGCACCGTGGTCCAAAAAAACTAAACTACGTGATGAAACACCAGCTGTAGTTAAACACATGCATTTGCTCTCCTAAACTTGGGCTATTCCGGGTCATTTGCATATGTCTTGGATAGGCTTGATTAATATAACACTAGGCCTCCTTCGTAGATTTATACCACGAAGATGCTTGGAGTGGGTAAATTGGTCACCCCTTTTCTGTTTGTCTATTCTTGTGGGGAACCCGATTATAGCAGGCGCTTATATTATATATTACATACAACCTTTTTTATATTTCTATGATACAACCATATAAATTGTAGGCAGTAGTCTGAAAATGTTTATCAGTTAAAATTAGAATCTTTATTACTTATTACTTTTTAATAGTTATGAAGCACTTATTCTAATACAAAGATAATTAATGAATTTTTGATGATAAAACTCACTTCTTAATTTAAAAGTTGATGACACTTTAATATATTTCATTTTTTTACAAAGACTTTTATAAAACGTAATATTTTTAGGTGTGAAATATAATAAAAATGTAACTAGTGAATGAAAATGGCAAGTTAAACCCTGCAACAAGGGGCTGAAATATTATTTCTTCGTGAAGATGGTTTGAATGTTAGTGCTATATCTCGATGTAATGAAAACCTTAACGTAAGTATTTATCACTTTTTGTATGTAACCTTTTGATGTTTACAGTAATTTTGCCTGTAACAATGTTCACTTGCTGGGGAGTGCTAGAAAAAAGAAACAATTTGAAAGGCAGGCTTTGGGGGTAAAACATGATGGAATACCTAAAATGTCTTTTTCGGTATTGTAACTTTCAAAGCAATATTACTACTACTACTATTTACTATAATTTTATCACTTCTGCTCAAACCAAAAATTCGAAGTCATGTGACATCCACCAAACCACACTGGGCCCGCGTGGGACTAACGGCCCAGAGGAGTGGGCCGTTAGTCTACCACGCCTATAAGAGAAGAAGAGTCCCAGCAGTGGGAACAGTATACTCTGATTATGAAGTGAACTTTCAAACTTATAATATCCGTAACTCACAAAGAAACAGGCAGAGAAACCTGTTTAGAGGCAGGCGTTCCTTGTATACATGGGACGAGATAATAATAATAATATCCTTGGACATTTCACACAACGCCGTATCGTCCCAAGCTAAGCAACCTAATGCTTGTGTTATGGTAACGAGCTGGCTGATAAACTACTTATATACATTTTTTTTTGTAAATACATACATATTATAGATAGAAAAACACCCAGACCCGTAACAAATACTTGCAGGTCGTACAAATATTTGTTCCGTGCGGGAATCGAACCCGCGACATGCAGCGCAGCAGTCAATCGCTCAACCGCTGCGCCAACCGTGTTGTCGATGGCGGGTATAAGAGATCTGTAGTGGCGTTATTATTATGGCCCCCTAGTGGTTCCCCTAACTCACTAAAGGACATATTCTCTTGTCCAGCCTCAATTAACGCATGTTTCTCGGCTGTTGCCTTAGACACTGGTGTAGTTTATTAATATTTATTACTTTCTTGTGGCAAGGGTTAGTAATTATTCAGCCATCTATCACTGGAAGCGAAAGAATGGGAGGAGATTGCGTCAAACTATATTATATACAAGAGGATATATCGTTTTGTATAAGTGTGCTGTTATAGTTCCCATAATGAGACTGTTCCAGAGAGATTCGACCTCTCAATAGACTAATTTATTAAAAATTGTTTCGTAGTGCAGATCACTGCACCATGTAAAGGAAATTCTTATTATTTTCGAATTTACTTGTTTCTACTACATTATCTGATAGACAGCGATTCACAAATGACTGAACGTTCTGGCAACATTAAACCCACAAGTCCTTTAAACATAATCGGTGATTCTAACATGAATAATAAATTCTTATCACATTTTTTATGACTTTTCCATCAGACTATCTTATCAGCCTTCCATTGCAACTTCTTGGAACATTTAAAACTAAACTAACAACTTAGTAATTGCACTACTCACAAAAAAGTGACAAGTTGATAAAACTTCACTATATCACTGCCAAGTGTTCAACCCTTTCAATGTCGGTAAGTTCAACGGAAAAACTTTCTTCTTTGAGGAATTTTTTGGACTTGTCGTATCACGTTGTCAAATCGCATCGCTTCAGTTATCGGGTTTATCTAAGAAAATCTGCATTATGAAGATGGTTTTTACAACTGGATGTAACGACAAAATAGTTTTACTGTGTAAAATCAACCAAAACCAATACACCTCTCACTATTTCGAACATCCTACAAAGCAAATCCATGGACTACCAAAATCAAACCTGATTCAAGTCCACCCCTAATTCCCGAACAGATTGCCATTGACAAATACTTGTGTATACGGCAAGACTGTCAAAGAACACGGCCATTTAATTACGGAAGGCTTACCAGATCCCAACACAGGGTACCACAGTATAATTTAACAAACAGTAAGACAATTTCGAAAATACGCCTGGGTCGACGCGACGCTTTCTCAAAGACGATATGGCATAATTTAGGACGAGGCTATTATATTTTCAAATATTTTATTTTTTGTAAATCCCAACAGCAGCCTTAGTTAATTTTGGTTTTTGAATAATTGGAGAACGTTTTGTTTTGTTTTTGTTAGGACGATGTAGTGATAATCGTTTGTGCTTTTTACTTACTATTTCGTAATATACAATTTAGGTTGAATACTGAATTTTATTTCCTACTAGCTTCTGCCCGCGACTTCGTACGCGGACCCTGTTGCTTATGCCAGCGACAACGGGGTCACCATTTATGTTATTTTTTATCATTTTGCCCATTTAAATCTTTTATCACACTGAGCTTTAGTTTTATTTCATTCCAACAACCACCAAAACATACAGTCCATTTGTCATCGTTTTCAATTTTGGTAACCGCATTATTATATTCCCCACTTGTCTCTAGAGACCTAGAAGTTAATGCGTAGATACGGTTGGAACTCAAGCACAATTCTCTATCCGTGAACGTCTCCGACTCGCGAGACAATACATAACGTTCACGATCAGCGGTCAGTCGCACATCACGTGCCCCACTTGTCTCTAGAGACCTAGAAGTCGATGCGTACATACGCTTGGAACTCAAGCATAATTCTCTTTCCGTGAACGTCTCTGACTCGCGAGACAATACATGACGTTCACGATCAGCGGTCAGTCGCGCATCATATTCTTCACTGGTCTCTAGAGACCTAATGAATACGCTGAGAACGCAGGCGTGTTTCGCGACCCGAAGAGGTTTCCACGGAGCGAGTTGCAGCCTAATGTTCTCGAACAGCATCAAGTCTCTCGTGACGCTCTTCGGTAGATTCTTGGGATCTTATGATCCTCAATCTTTTAGCTCTCTTGGAACATTGGGAAAGATTTGACCTCTTTCTAGGCATGGTCATAGTTTTATTGTGAAGATACCTGATCAATAAAAATCTAAATTAAAATGACTGCTTCCCTGCGTTATCGGGTAGGCTACCGTGTCACGAAGATAAATGAAAAGGAAATTAAACACTCAAACAACATAAGCCCGAAGGCATATTCATACGATAAAATAAAAAAATAAATAAGAGTTTTGGCCAGTAGTCAAATATTCAATGATATACCATCGTCATCGAAAATCAGTCCTAAACTGTTACCGCCTTCACCGCGTGCAGGTACTCCCAGTTTTTGTTATTTTATAATTACACAGTAAAATTAGTGATAGCTTTGATTTCCACATCAGATGTTTCTGATCTTCGATTTTTATAAGTCAACAGGAAATGCCCATCATATTGAACAACAAAGACGTCAAAGACGTCATTCCTATATGTAATATGTTGTAGCTAGGCTCTTGGAGTTCCACAACAGGTGTTCCAGATCTTCGATTTTTATAAGTCAACAGAGAGTGCTCATCAGATTGAACAACTTGTGCTAAGACGTTATTCCTATATGTGTTATGGTGTAGCTAGGCTCTTGGAGTTCCACAACAGGTGTTCCAGATCTTAAATTTTTATAAATCAACAGAGAGTGCTCATCAGGCTGAACAACTTTCGCTAAGACGTCATTCTATATGTGTTATGGTGTAGCTAGGCTATTGGAGTTCCACAACAGGTGTTCCAGATCTTCGATTTTTATAAGTCAACCGGAAATGCCCATCAGACCGAACAACTTTTGCTAAGACGTCATTCCTATATATGTTATAGTGTAGCTAGGCTCTTGGAGTTTCACAACAGGTGTTCCAGATCTTCGATTTTTATAAATCAACAGAGAGTACTCATCAGATTGAACAACTTGTGCTAAGACGTTATTCCTATATGTGTTATGGTGTAGCTAGGCTCTTGGAGTTCAACAACAGGTGTTCCAGATCTTCAATTTTTATACGTCAACAGAGAGTGCTCATCAAGCTGAACAACTTTTGCTAAGACGTCATTCTTATATGTGTTATGGTGTAGCTAGGCTCTTGGAGTTCCACATCAGGTGTTCCAGATCTTCAAATTTATTCTCTCAGCAGAAAATGCTAATCACGTGGAACAATTTTTGCTAAGGTATCATGTTTGTATCTCTTATAGTTTAGCTGGTCTGTTGCGGTTCTGCATCAGGTGTTCAAGTTTCCAAGAAAAATTATAGCCTATATGTTGCCCAGACTTAATACCTATACAACAAAAAAAAATCATTCCAATCCATCCAGTAGTTCCGAAGACTAGCGTGTACAAACAAACAGACAAACAGACATACAGACAAACAGACAAAAATTTTTTTTGGATTCGTGCTCTATTACTGTTTCTAAACCCCCTCAATTTTTTTTTTTTAATATATTCAATGTACAGACACAGTTTTTTTACTGTTTTATTATATGTATAGATATAGATATCATCCCGCAAGCATGCGCTGCAAGACCTTTAAAGTTAATCAGCAATGTAGTTAGACTGTGGCTATCACATCAGACAGAAAGTACCTTTGTGTTATTCTATCCGTGTGAATTCCCTATAATAAATACCTACCTAATAAAGACGTAACGTTTCGTTTTCTTCGTTTTTCCAAAGGCACATACAACCCTAAAACTGTCAATGCAGCGCAGGTAGGTAAGTAATTAGGGTACCTGCTACCTAGTTGAGATACTGTGTTACATTCCCACTGTAACATAACGTTCGCTCGAGATTGAGCTCTTTGACTCATTTCCAATCGTGGATTTGCTTAGCAAGGAAATAAAGTTCGATGGATTGGAATCCCATTGAGGTGTTTGATATAATGATTCGAATCTGCGTTATTTCGTAAATGATGAGGAGTCGTGGCTTTATTTGGGGGATTGAAATGTTATAAAGAAATGCTTTTGTCAAAGTAAACTAAAGTGATGGCTTTGTATTATCTTCAGAGAGGTGTAAGATTCAAAGTGAATAGAAAAAACTAACTTTCATGAAGCAAAATTACTTTACAGCCGTAATAAAGTCACATAACTCATATATTTCAATAGCAGCTTTAACGACAGTCCTTAAATAAAAACTTTAAATTAGGTAAATTATATATTAGGTACCTACTAAATCAGATCAATCGTCACCATCCACAGCCTTACCTCACCCACTGCTAAGCAAAGGCCTCTTTTGTATCGTGTCAAATACCTACGCACAATCATGAAGTGAAAAAGAGAGATTTCCTACAACCTCCTAATCTCACTACTATTCAAACTATCAAATACAAACCCTACAACTAACTTCCAGTTAAAGATAATCACACTACACTGGGAGACATTTGCCTAAGCGTGTATTACGTCACAAGCCAGAGTAACAAGCCTTAAGGCGATGAGAACTAAGTAGTCTCGACTGCGCCTTTGATTTGTGATTGTACTTCAAGTATAAAGCTTAGTACAACACCTTGTAGCTGCTCAAAGGAATAAATGTAAGAGAAGGAAAATAAAAGAGCTAATAGTGAGCAGCAGCAGACAAAGAATAGGAAGACATTGAGAAATGTGTTTCTTAGTATTTTGAATTCTTTGTCTTATTTATGTCTTTCAACTATGAGTTTTATTACACTTACCTAGAAGTAATGACTGTAATCTTGCTTTTGGAGAGTGTGATATTGGAACGTAGCAGTATGCCTGGACTGCTCATTTTTTTTGCTGTCTCGCTCTCTCGCAACTGCAACCATTTTGTAAAACGTAACACACGTTTTTACAAGATGGCTGTGTGGTACGTGTGTGGAAAATAAATACAACTTTAATTAATAGAAGGGTTTATCTCAGGACATGATAGTTTGGCGACTATGAGCTATACAAACTTCATTGAAGATAATTATGATTATGAAAGAAAGAGCGAAAATACACATATTTGTGGATGACACAAAAAATAACAAGTTTTGGGAAAATATGCGTCACACGCCATACGCCATCGCTCAGCATAATGCTGTAACAACATGCGAGGCAGTCACAACGCTGATTTTGCATTTACATAATGTCACCGGAATCAATTTTAGGTTACTCCAAACAATTTCAATCAATAGCCATCGTCACACTTCAATCAATTGATTTTTTAACCAGCCAGGGCTTATGTTTCATCTTATATAACTATGTTTATTTTTTTACATAGTTCTCACATTATAGAGAAGCAACAGTAATAATATAACCAGAATATTGTAATATCTAGATTGAGAGAGAGAAGAACGGGCAAGAAACTCCAAGACCACCCTTTGTGTTCTTAGAGTTCCTTGCCCGTTCTTCTCCATGTAGTTCTACGTTTTGGAATGGGCAACTAACTTCAAGTTTCCGACCAACTCCTTAACAATTCAAAAATGTCTGTAAATGGTTTAATTGAAATAATGCTTTGAGTTTCAGTTTAAAAGTAGAAGCCAGCGTCCCACATTCTAGTAGTTTTACTAGAATGTGGGACGAATTTATTTTTGCACACGTCTTTGAGAAAGTTTTCAATACGATGAATTGGCACGTAAATGTAGCTAGTAGAAGTTACTTTATCATATAATTTTATATTATTTTGATAAAAAAGAAGAGTAGACACAGAAATCATTTTTGCAGCTCGAAATATTGTCAAAAAAGTCTGTGCGCCAAGATTTCCCGAAACTTTTAGTTTCAAAACACGTTTCGTTGCTACTGCTGGGCTAATTACAGAGTGGCTGAATAATAACTGTGGTGATCTTTTTAATCCTTGGTTTCTTACGGTATAAACAATAATAATATTTACGAGGGAAATCGAAGTTTCATAGCCTAGGTAAATGCGTCTTTATTTTTTTCCATGGTACCAGTTAAACCTTCCAAAGAGTTACGATAAATAAAATTAAACTTCGAAATGACCTATTACGAAGCGGAAAACAAGTCTTAATTAGACTCGCATTAACTGCCAGCTGAAGAATTAGCACTCTTTCGTTCCAGGGTAATATCGCATAAATAACTCGGAAAACGAATTTTATTTCAAGTCCAACTTTAAATTCGTTGCTCGTTCTCTATGAGTTATAGCTTGCCGACCACTACTTCAATGTCACAAATTTACCTTTATACTTCACATAACTCTTATTTTTCTAGCTGCATGTTCTATTTTCGTTTGCCAGAGTTCGGTTTAAGTTGGTATTCAGTATGTCACACGCAGGGTTACCCCTTAATTTTCATTTCAACCACGCCCGGCAAGTTGTGTAATGTAATTAACAAACAAGGCGATTTATTTGCCGTTTGTTTCTATCCAACATGTAGTTAGGGCCCTATTTTCACCTAAGTTTAGTCACGAAGGTAATCGTTTAGTCACGAAGGTAATCGTTTATTTGCTAGCGACCTTAATGTATTGTTTATAGGTGTTAAAAGGTTGGTGAAGTCACATTGAAGTTTCAATTTCAGTTCATTAACCTCGATAAACTTAGGTAGGTAAATTGTCTTGAAATGTAAATTTTTCTGTGTTCATATTTTGGGTTTATTAAAAACGCATGATTTCTGACGCATTTTGGGCAAGCAGTCACTGCCATCACCATTATTGCCAAGTTTTGAACTGTGACATTACTCTATTTCTGGTTTAGCTTGTACTGACTTTAAACTCTTAGACAATACTCACCCTGTTGAAGTAGCCATCGAAGGTGGAGTTTTTAGCCCACTAGATGTTCGCCTACTAGAAGCCGTTTGCTTATAAGAGTTCAACGATGTTTATGGTTATATGTATTGTTGTTTCAAGAGAATTTTTCTTATGAACCTACGGGGTTACGACATATGATAGGTTAAAGAGGTTAAAATGTAAAATAAAATGTAAATATAGCAAACGTGTGAAAATACGTGACGCGTGCGCCTGATGTGTTGCAAATAAAACTCGTATCTAGACTTTCATTTTTATTCAGTTTTGCAGAAAAGTTATTGAATTGTAAATACCATAATAGAGTATTTTGATATATTTGCAAGTCCAATTTCGCGTTTCGTGTGAGGAGAATATTATATACTAAGCGCCATTTTTGTTTATTTGATGTTTGATTGTAACCCGACTGTACACAGTCTTTGCTAAGATCAAAAATAAAAACCTACCGTTCAAGCCATGATCGCAATGGTAAATAACAACCGTGAATTTTATGTAAAAGCCCATTTAATCCGTATGTAAATGCAGTAACAATTCTTAAAAAATATGACCACTATAAAACCGAAAAACTGCCACAAATATATAAATTCTGTGAGGAAAAACTGTCGATATTGGCATGCCAGATTCCGGCGGCACACAACTGACAGTGGTACAAATTGTGGTTCCATGCAGCTGAATAAGTATTTGGCATCGCATCGCACTGAAATCCCGACGTCTTTTATTAAAACTTTTATTGGCCCAACGTTCTTTTGTTTTTGGTGAAAGTTTCGATCTTGTGGTCTGTTTGTTTAGGCGAATCGTGAACATATCTAGGTGGACGGGAGATTGGGGATAGCACTTCTTGTGGCGTCATCATATTAATATGTATTTTCGTAGATAAGTGTGTGTTTTATGCGACAGTAACTATTGTGAGATTTCGTCGCCTTAAAGTGCTTTTAAAGAAGCAGCAGAAACACTTTGGATTTTCTTGCCATGGTTTTCAGGAGACTTTCGATATAATAAAATAGTTATGTTTTAGTCCCATGTAATAGGCACCAATTACCATCAACCGGGAACATAATAGTCCAGATTTTGTGGCTGGTAATGAGAAATTCCTAATGAAAAAACTCAATGCCACCTTGTCCGATCTAGGAATCAAACCCAGGACCTCATGCTCAGTCGTGAAAACGTCAAAATTATTAATGATTTAGTGGCAACACACGTGTAAGGAAAGTAGTTGGAGGGTGAGGAAAACATCAGCCTAACAAGGACACATTTGCTTTTATCACTTGAAGAGGGTTCGGGAGACCGTAAATGGAAAATTATTCTGTAAGCTCTGGCTACCTGTAATTGAGTGTGTAAGGATTATGTATATTACACAAGTTTTATTATTGTAAAAGATAAATAATTTATCCGTTGGATGCGAGGAGTGCAGAACCGCTAGAAGTAGTTGTGCTTGAGGGAGGCCTATGCCCACTAGTGGACGTCTTTCGAAAAATAATGATGATTATGATGATGAAAAATTAATAAAATTGTATTGAGGTAAATAAAATTGTAAGGAATATTTCCCATTTGCAAAATAACAGTTAGCAACAGTGATATTTAAACGTGATAAACGTTTTATTGTTTGTCTATTATGTCATACCTTTCCATCGCTGTTCGTACGCTGTACGTGTCGTTACAAACAACTAAAGGCTTACCCTAGGTGTTTGTGTTGCCATCCATCTGTGTATTGATATCTGGGTAATACAAATTGAGAGAGACCTAGTTTCTCAGTGATATTAGGCAAAGTGGCCGTTATTATGATACTACGAGTTTCAGAAAAAGGCCGTTGTAACCAGGTCTGGGTGACATAGAACCCAAAAATCGGCTTTGTAGAGCACAAAACTGAAATTTTCTACGGCTTCTTCTTCTTCTTCTTAACATCTGGTTAGTAACAAGCCTGGTGTCAGAGTTTTTATACTGCCTATGGGCCATGGTTCTACGGCTTACTTAATCATAACTACTCACTGTTATTCTCTTGGATTTAGATTCCTGTATACCATCAATTGGTGTACCGGAAGCTCAATCTATTCCATATTCAAAATCAAAGGTCTTTTATTCAAATCAGGTTCAGAATCAGCACAATCGCCCAAAACTAGCGTTTTGGGATCCTTCAACACTTCCTGATGCTTTAGCTGGGAAGAAGAAGTGGCGCAACAAACTTCCCAGTAGCACAGCTGTTAATAAAGAAAATATGACTTTATTCAAAAGTCTGCAAACTAATTACCATTATAAAATAAAGCAACGAAAAACATTTAATTAAACAATCCTATTTAATCTTAAATATCGCCAACTTTTTTATTAGGAACCGCTTTATTTATTCTGATAAAATCAACTGAAAGTTTTTTAACAAAGGCTGAAGGTGTTCATTCGGGGCGTGTTAGATCGTTGACAGGTCGTTAGCATTTTATTTAGACTTTTTTGAACCTATTAGTTATAATTTATAAAACACTAGCTTCTGCCCGCGGATCCTGTTGCTTATGCCAGCGACAACGGGGTCGTTAAAATCGAAGATCTGAATCACGATCAGCGGTCAGTCGCGCATCACGTTCCCCACTTGTCTCTAGAGACCACGAAGTCGATGTCTATATACGCTGAGAACGTCTCCGCCTCGCGAGAAAATGCATGAAGTTCACGATCAGCGGTCAGTCGCGCATCATATTCTTCACTGGTCTCTAGAGACCTGGATGTAGATGCGTAAATACGCTGAGTACGGCGTGCTTCGCGATCCGAAGAGGTTTCCACGGAGTGAGTTGCAGCCGGATGTTTTCGAACAGCATCAAGTCTCTCCTGACGCTCTTTGGTAGAGTCTTGGGTACTTATGATCTTCAATTTTTTAGCTCCTTTGGAACATTGGGAAAGATTTGACCTCTCTCTAGGCATGGTTATAGTTTTATTGTGAAGATACCTGATCAATTAAAATCTAAGTGACTGCTGCCCTACGTTATCGGGTAGCCACTGTGTCACGAAGATAAATGGAAAAGAGAGTTTTGGCCAGTAGAGTAAAATTTTCAATGATATGACATCGTTATCAAAATCAGATACCGCCTAAACTGTTACCGCCTTCACCGCGTGGAAGTACTTCCAGCTTATGTTACTTTATAATTATACAGTGAAATTAGTGATAGCTTTGATTTCCACATCAGATGTTTCTGATCTTCGAGTTTTATAAGTCAGTAGGAAATGACCATCAGACCGAACAACTTTTGCTAAAACGTCATTCCTATTTATGTTATAGCGTAGCTGGGCTCTTGGAATTCCACAACAGGTGTTCCAGATCTTCAATTTTTATACGTCACCAGAGAGTGCTCATCAGGCTGAATAACTTTTGCTTAGACGCCATTCTTATATATGTTATAGTGTAGCTGGGTTCTTGGAGTTCCACATCAGGTGTTCCAGATCTTAAAATTTAATCTCTCAGCAGAAAATGCTCATCATGTGGAACAATTTTTGCTATGGTATCATTTTTGTATCTCTTATAGTTTAGCTGGTCTGTTGCGGTTCTGCATCAGGTGTTCAAGTTTCCAAGATAAACTATAGCCTATATGTTGCCTAGACTTAATACCTTCACAACGAAAAAAAATCATTCAAGTCCGTCCAGTAGTTCCGAAGATTAGCGTGTGCAAACAAACAGACAAACAGACAGAATTTTTTTTGCTCTATTTCTTTTTGTAAACCCCCCTCAATTTTTTTTTTATTATATTCAACGTACAGACACAGTTTTTTTACTTTTATATGGAGTGGTAGCACCTGCATAAGGTGAGCTGGGCCATAAGGCTTTATTTACAAGCCAACAACGTCTATTTAAAACTATCTTAGCTTTTTAGCGGAAAAAGTCATGAACCATAATTATATTATTTTCAAGCTGAAATGGGTGTGAGCACGTACTGGTAGGACATAATTATGCACCCGGAGAGATGGGCACTGATTGTCACTCATTGGACACCTGGGAGGACATAAAGGAGTGAGCTACCCATTACTCACCGTCTGCAGGTCCGATACTTCCTCCACTTACTTCAATTTTCTATAATAGACGTCTTTAACTAATTCAAGGGTGTAAGTAATTGAACTGAGTCATTTTAATATTGGAGCCACTGCAGCGCTACGGGTAGCCCTGAATTAATCATAAGGCTAACGGGAACTGGAACCTGTTTACGGGAAGTCAGACTTATTAATGTAATTGAATTTACAGTGAATTTTAAGGTTCGTTGGGATATTCAACATGGGATAGATCAAATAGATGATAGTTATTAAATTGTTACTTTTGCAATGGCAGATCAATTAATCTGCCTAACCTTTTCCCAACCATGTTGGGGTCGGCTTCCAGTCTAACCGGATGCAGCTGAATACCAGTATTTTACACGGAGCGACTGCCTATCTGACCTTCACAACCCAGTAACTGGATAATACGATACCCCATGGTAAGACTGGCTGGTATGGGCACGCCACGATAGTGGCGGTAAGGCCCCTCTTTGAGGAGTGGCTAGAGAGGCGTCACGGCGCCCTCACCTACCGCCTGACGCAGGTCCTCACCGGACATGGATGTTTCGGGAGGTTCCTGCACATCATCAGGCGGGAGGAAACGCCCGGGTGTCACCACTGCGAGGATCGCCCAGAGGACACGGTAGAGCACACGGTGCAAACCTGCCCAGCATGGGCAGAGCACCGCCGTGTCCTCGTAGAGGCGATCGGCGGCGGCGTCCTCTCGCGCCCGGCCCTGGTGTAAGCCATGGTCCGGGGCGAGAGGGAGTGGGAGGCAGTCACCTCCTTCTGCGAAAAAGTCATGCTCGCGAAGGAGGTGGCGGGATGGGAGAGAGAAAGGTCCTCCCGTCCCAGCCGCCGCAGGAGACGCCCCGGGCGTCGGGAGCCACGTGACGACTCCCGGCCACCGTAGGCGCGGGCCTGCGGGCGGTGAGTAATGGGTGACTCACCGTCCGATCAGCACCAGACCCGTGCCGTACGGCGCGTATATGTTCCACGCGCGCCTCAACGAGATGTCAGCATATGAAGGGGCCCCCCAGGGCCAAGCCTGCCGGGTAAGCGGGATTGTCCGAAAGGGTTACCGCTACCCCGGAACATAAAGGGCTACGGAAGGAACATGGATGGGTTTCAGTCAGTAAGAGTCTTAAAAAAAAAAAAAAATGGTAAGACTGGCTGTCAGCCTTTCGGGCTTCTGACCCAT
This sequence comes from Hyppa rectilinea, assembly GCA_951799385.1. Lineage (NCBI taxonomy): Eukaryota > Metazoa > Arthropoda > Insecta > Lepidoptera > Noctuidae > Hyppa > Hyppa rectilinea. The sequence continues at coordinate 1,005,840 of OX637309.1, read as the reverse complement.
AACGACTGTTAAAGAACTACGAATGACAGCCGGGACTAACGGCTTAACGTGCTTTCCGAGACACGGAGGAGTCTCGATATATGTATAAAGATGGTCACCCATCCACGGACCAACCTCGGTGAGCGTAGCTTAACCTGATGGATCGATCCGTGCGACTGTTATTTAGCCACGAGCTCTTTAATTCAATGGCAGATATCAATACGAAATTCTTATTGGGAAAAGGTGTGACCTTATGTGCTCGTCTACCAAGACTGGCTAAAGAAAAATATTCGAAGGGTGTCGTGGGACACTTGATTGGAACGAAGTTTCTTTTGCTTTGCATATTGGGCGCACGACAATTTCAAAATGTTACTTCGTTTCAAAAAATATGAGAATATAAGTTACATAATTCATTTGTGGTCGGGACGGTGTACACATAAACATAAAATTAGCTTACAACGCAACAAAAAAATCATAAACAAAGACCTTCCATACAACCTTCAGATTACGACACGCCCAACACGCGTCGAATATATTGTAAAGTGCGAACTTAATATAATGTTATAAATTTGCTTAAACTCCACATAACGAAGGAATAAATTATTTTAACTGAAACACGCGATGGTTTCCGTGACATGCAACGCAAATATTGCTAATCAAATGTTGGCCCAACTGTCAACAATCTTAAGGTGTAGTTGACCTCGTAGATATTTTACCACCCTTAGGTACGTCGCTTGTATTTCATAAATACCAGGCCTCCTCTTTTTCGTCTATTAATCAAATCAAATCACTTTTTTTTACAAATATGTGTGCAAAGACATGTTTATTTGGTAGGGATAGGAATTGTTTATTGAAAATAATCTAACACTAATATAATTATATTTACATTTAGAAGCTAAATATTCATAGTAATATATACAGAAATAATAAGTATGATACGTGCAAAGATATTTTCTTTTTATACTACTTAGTGCTCATGCAATCGTAGGTATTTGAACATAAATTTAAAAAAAACATAATATTTTTTTTTATTTAATCTTTCAGCATTACAGGTACACACGCGGACTTACACATGGTACATGTCGTGATGGGCTTGCGTGCTCCTGAACTCCGGGTCTGTGACGGTAGAGTTTACTGTGCCGGAGAATTTTTGTAAAACTGTCATACTAATAGAAAGGTGTTAAATGTTAATAAGGTTGCAGCAATAGGTCAAATGGAATAGTATCATGCTTACCAACCAACCAAACCACCAATATATCGGTTGGAGAGTTTCAACCTTAGGGAAGATTCAATTTACTACGGGTTGTTTTCAAAAGTGGTAAAGGAAAAACGAGGCTGACTATACGACATCGAACACAAATAGGCACAGGTAATCAAAAGTTGGGCCAACTTTACTTTCTTTTCTTTGTCTGTGAACACTATTTTGAGTTTACTTAAATCCTTTTTTGTTTGTCATGTTTCGTGCTGAAAAAGGAATGTATTCATATAGTTAAAATAAGGCCAAGAACATGCTTGCACTTGCTGCACTTGCTTTCCAGTGCAATAATATTCTTTTATCACATCTATTCAAAAAGAGCTAGTTTATTCTTCGTTAACAGGAACTTAAATAGCCCTGGAGACCTAACGTGATTTCAATTTAGGATGTGGATATTGATGAACAGCGACCACGAGAACGTTCATTGTATGAACAAGTAACAGTCTGCATGATATTGATTTACTCAAATTTGGATTTGACTTACTTATGTTTATAAAAAATGAGTGAGAATAAAAGTATTACGTCGTTGCTCAGGATTCTACTTTGGACTCCTTCGCTCGTCTCTGGATTCAGAGAAACACTTTCGTCTTAAAAATTGTCTTTTACTCCCTAGTTAGGGAAAATATACACTGCATAAGTCAGGCGTGATTGTAAGTACCCGATCTAATACTGTGACAAGAGGAAATTATTGGAAGCCCTTATTCGAAAATAAGTAGGTATTATAAAAAGATTATTTCATGGCGTTGAGAAAATAATCGAATCTAGTCATAATCATTTATTTGCATACAATGTGGTAGGTATCAGTTGCAGATAACATTGTATTTCAATATGAAATATAATTAATTATCTGTCTATCTATTTCAAGGATTGTGAAATCAATATTATTCACAGAGACCACTCCCATTTGCAAACTAGAACACTGAAATAGGGTGAGAACTTTTATTAAAAAAAATTATACGAACGTCAAAAATATCTGAGCCGCAAGCGAACGCAACAATACGATACAATTTCAATAAAAGCATTCTAAACACAAAACCAATTCCCAAATACATTTCGCACAAACAGAAAGCAGTTTTCGTTTTTATTCAATCGAAATAAACTAATGTTTTCAACACGTGACTCCATTCACTGGAATTTCTTTTGAAGAAAATGAAATCTAGAAAATTTCTGTACCAACATACACTAGGAGTTTCGAAACTCGATCATTCGTGAGCGCAGCGCGTGCGCTCGATATAGCGACGGAGAGATGTTTCAAAACCTTGCAACATTCGAAACGTTGGGATATGTAATTTGATGTATGCTGCGGTAGTTTTCAGGAAATATTGTAGTGAAAGAATGCGTTATGGGCGAAACAGTAGGGAGTGATAAAGCTGAGTGCTTTTTCGCGTTTTTTCTGTAGGGTCATGGGTGTATGTACAGAAATTACGATTATTAAAACTTTACGTATATTATCTAATAAAAAAATAATACGTACAGTTAAAAGTGCTATTACTCCGTGGAGTTTTTAAACCATGTAATCCAAAATTGTATTATTGCAAAAACCCGTTTAAAGTTGATCAAACAAATTAAAATGTAATGAATTCATTTTACAGTGATCGAAATTTTAATTCAAGTTTCTTCGTACAACTAAAACTATATTAATTTAAGTTCTTGCGAACAACATGAATGAATGACTTTTACGTTAGCATAAATTGAATTAAATTTGAAGGAACCTGTGAAAATAAATATGAATACAATAAGATAGAAAATACAGATTCTGTTGAAAATATTTGGAGTTAAATAGTCACTAAACTTAGACAAGGGCATTAACAACTGAAGGCAAAATTTGCAAAAGGCTAATAAAATAAAATTTCACTCGTAATTTTCTTCCAGTAATATGAAAACCAAACCACAATGGTTTCACAAAAGTGATCACTTTTATCTCTCCAATAAGCTTTATAAAATCCAATCAAATAGCTACAAACTCTCGTGGTACGCGTCAACCTATCAGAGGTCAGATATCTTTAATTTAATCCGACTTGAGGCCAGCCACATGGAAACCCTTATCACAAAGTTCGCAAATTAAAAGTTCGTAAAAACACGTACTATTAAAATCATTCATTCGGAAAGTATTTGGCCTCGTCAGCTCATTGGCCGAGCGAGTCAGGGAGACTAGATATCAGTCATTTGGATGTTAGAGCTAATCTCAGGTTATTATCCAGGTTTGGGTTTAAATGGTCAATGAAAGGTGATGGGGTTATCCTTTACCCATGGTTGAGTATTGAAATAGGAGTTCGTTTTATATTTATTAAAGAAAATCGAAGGATATCAAGATAAATTGTGGTTTGGTGAAACTGCATATCTTATTGACGTTCTCAGAATTCGAAATTCAAACGATTTGCGAGCTACTGGTAAAATAAACATAAAAAAAGTTTGACGGTTTTTATCGACTCTTGAATTCTCCAAATCGTAGTAGTATGAAAGGGCAAGAAACTCCATGGACACACTCATAAATCAAAAATTCCTCTGAGGAATCACGGGGTCACCTCATAAACATGTACATATATTTCTTTTTAAATCATTTCAAAATTATAAGTTGTAAAATACAAATTATAATTCAGAGCACATAACAAAACTCCCGAATGGCTCCTGAATTGTTTGGACGTAAAATTAACATAAATCTACATAGTTTTAATATAGTGAGTGTTCCATTGTAAATAGCTCAGATAAGCAACAGAATTAGATTAGCGAAGTTGGTCATAAGCGTGTCAATATTTTGATTCCATTTATTGGATATGAAGGGTTCAAGGCGTAAGTACGGTGGAGCCTTTTCCAATAGGTTTTGGTCGTTTACTGAACAGGGTCAAATGGTTTACCAATTTTGTTAGGTATAAGAAACTGAGGTATCGCCAATGGTTTATTATTTAAATGATCTTTTCACATTGTTAACAGTGAACATAATAGCTTATTATTTATCATCTCACAAATACAGTACCTATGTTAAAGTGAAACTTTTATTACATCGTCTCAAACTTTTTCGTCTGTGTGTTGCATGTCGCGTGACGGTCTGCCGCGGAGTAGGGATAAGGTTGAAGGCGCTCGTCAGAGCAGCCAAGGCTAATATGGCGGCGCCAATAGTGGCAAATGTCTTTAATGTGAAAAAGAGTTTCACTTTTACCGTGGTTTCATAAACCACGCAATCCTTTTTTTTATTCATCATTAATCACAAGCAATAGAAAACTTAACTCTATCTAAATTAACTAATTTGATTTGCCCACGAAATGTCCCTAATAGTATCTAATAATAAACTTTGTCATAATAAACCATCCGAAGTAATCATTCAACCTAATCCTCCTTAAAAATCATTGGCCCGTAGCTACCAAGCTCCCATACACTCAAAGCAATAATATTTACTATCAATAGCATTTGTTTGGCCAATTCCCAATAATTACCCCTGCATGACGTATACTATTCACCGGCCAATCCAATTTGATGGCATGTTATCCGTATTTTCTCGATTCATTGGTCTAATAGTAATAATAATAGAGTAATAATAAGTTTATGATCACAGGTATCATAAACTTGAGCAATTGGCATCAGCGATCGGGACAAGTTCAAGGCCATTTTGTTTCTGAATACGATGTTTTTTAGCTGCTTTAAGTTTTTTTTTATATAAGTGAGTTTTATTTGTGCAGAAGAAGCATTTTATATTTTTTCTTTCTATTCTTTTTAATGGCCGAGAAAAGAGGCCCGAAGCCCGTGGATTAGCACATGTGTCAGAGACATCTTTTCATACAGCTAAGTAGTTATTGTGTGTTAACGATCTCCGCGATTTCATGACCTATGTTGCGGTTGACTAGCGTAAGCACGTTCAGATTAAAAACTTCTAAAGACTGCTGCTTCTATAGGCTGATCACTTGTTACATGGAACTACCTAAATTGGGTAAATTTTCTTCCTCTGCCCGCCCTTTTAAGAATTGCTTGATGTTTCATAAAGATAATCAATTTTACCCTGTTATTAAACAATCAGAAGATAAACAAGCCTTTTGCTTGATCTACCTGAATAAAAGGGTCAAAGACACAATTTCCCGTCCATTCTATTATCAAACAAGTGTCTATTTCTCTCGCGTAATGTTCACGGCTCGGTTATCCGTTGTTTTCCAATTACTGTGGGCGGGTAATTATACAATTTTGTGTTAAACTCAATTGTTTGCATCAAGTTATTCCGAAACAGTTGTTTTATGTTTGATTCAGGGTAGATGGATTTTTTTTATTAGCGCTCGTTGGTCTTTTTTGGTTTTTTTCATGTGGTTAATTCCGGACATGGTTATCTATGTATGGCATTTACTTTTAAAATTATTCTCTATGCCTTCCAATGAGTAACATAACATCACACCTGTATTTAGGGGGTTACGCAGATGTGTACCTACATTACACCCACATTTCGCTTGGTATGTTTCAGTCCCATGAAATAGTAGAAGTAGTTGTTGCTGGCAATATAGGGCGAGCCTATTGCCAGCAACCGGGTAGAAATGAAGACACCAGACTGAGAAATTCCAGATGGAAAAACCCAACAACACTAACCTTTATACTTACTCCACGTTTACCTGTCGCACTGGTCATCTCACGTATTATATTATACTAGCTTCTGCCCGCGACTTCGTACGCGGACCCTGTTGCTTATGCCAGCGACAACGGGGTCGCCATTTATGTAATTTTTTATCATTTTTCCCATTTAAATCTTTTATCACACTGAGCTTTAGTTTTATTTCATTCCAACAACCACCAAAACATACAGTCCATTTGTCATCGTTTTCATTTTGGTAACTGCATTATTATATTCCTCCTCTAGAGACCTAGAAGTCGATGCGTAGATACGCTTGGAACTCAAGCGTAATTCTCTTTCCGTGAAAGTCTCTGACTCGCGAGACAATACACGACGTTCACGATCAGCGGTCAGTCGCGCATCATATTCTTCACTGGTCTCTAGAGACCTAATGAATACGCTGAGAACGCAGGCGTGCTTCGCGACCCGAAGAGGTTTCCACGGAGCGAGTTGCAGCCTAATGTTCTCGAACAACATCAAGTCTCTCCTGACGCTCTTCGGTAGATTCTTAGGATCTTATGATCCTTAATCTTTTAGCTCTCTTGGAACATTGGGAAAGATTTGACCTCTTTCTAGGCAAGGTCATAGTTTTATTGTGAAGATACCTGATCAATAAAAATCTAAATTAAAATGACTGCTCCCCTGCGTTACCGGGTAGGCTACAGTGTCACGAAGATAAATGGAAAAGGAAATTAAACACTCAAACAACATAAGCCCGAAGGCATATTCATACGATAAAATAAAAAAATAAATAGGAGTTTTGGCCAGTACAGTCAAATTTTCAATGATATACCATCGTCATTGAAAATCAGTCCTAAACTGTTACCGCCTTCACCCCGTGCAGGTACTCCCAGTTTATGTTATTTTATAATTACACAGTAAAATTAGTGATAGCTTTGATTTCCACATCAGATGTTTCTGATCTTCGATTTTTATAAGTCAACAGGAAATGCCCATCATTTTGAACAACAAAGACGTCAAAGACGTCATTCCTATATGTGTTATGTTGTAGCTAGGCTCTTGGAGTTCCACAACAGGTGTTCCAGATCTTCGATTTTTATAAGTCAACAGAGAGTGCTCATCAGATTGAACAACTTGTGCTAAGACGTTATTCCTATATGTGTTATGGTGTAGCTAGGCTCTTGGAGTTCCACAACAGGTGTTCCAGATCTTCAATTTTTATACATCAACAGAGAGTGCTCATCAGGCTGAACAACTTTCGCTAAGACGTCATTCTTATATGTGTTATGGTGTAGCTAGGCTCTTGGAGTTCCACAACAGGTGTTCCAGATCTTCGATTTTTATAAGTCAACAGGAAATGCCCATCAGACCGAACAACTTTTGCTAAGACGTCATTCCTATATATGTTACAGTGTAGCTGGGCTCTTGGAGTTCCACATCAGGTGTTCCAGATCTTCAAATTTATTCTCTCAGCAGAAAATGCTAATCACGTGGAACAATTTTTGCTAAGGTATCATTTTTGTATCTCTTATAGTTTAGCTGGTCTGTTACGGTTCTGCATCAGGTGTTCAAGTTTCCAAGATAAATTATAGCCTATATGTTGCCCAGACTTAATACCTATGCAACAAAATAAAAATCATTCCAATCCGTCCAGTAGTTCCGAAGATTAGCGTGTACAAACAAACAGACAAACAGACAAACAGACATACAGACAAACAGACAAAATTTTTTTTTTGGATTCATGCTCTATTACTGTTTCTAAACCCCCCTCAATTATTATTTTTTTAATATATTCAATGTACAGACACAGTTTTTTTACTGTTTTATTATATGTATAGATTAACTTAAGAAATATTGTCAATGAATACTAAATATTTTTTAGAATGATCTAAAAAAATACTGAACGACTCCTTGGTCTTGGAACCACTTGCCACAAAATATCTTCTTGGTATCCAAGCATAAACATAGCAGCGTGTTTAGACTTCATTGTACATGCAGATCATGATTTCCTGAAACTGTAATTAATATTAATCGTCTATAACATCTTTCAGGAACCCCTCACCGTAATGTTTAAGTAACCAACCAGATTTCCGAAGTTGGACGTTATTACGGTTAAGATAAATGCTGAACTGAACAGTCAGATTAGTATTCCACGTGCGTGGGTGGGGGACGCCTTGTATGCGTAGGACTATGATGTACAGTCAAATAATGAGATTGGTATACAAGTAACTTGCATCTACTTTAGAACAATGTAGTGAGTGTGCTGAGAAGTTGTCTTGGCATCACTTTTATAAGGGGCAAATTAGCAACAGTTATTATAACCTATTTATTTACCTATTGTATTCATAAGTCTCAATATTTTGTATGTTCCTACTCTTTAAAGCTCCTGCCATCTAATCTCTTCACTATCCTTGGTTGACTGGTAGAGAATGCCTAAGGCATTAAGTTTGCTTTATACCTTTATTGTATGCGAAAAGTTTAAATAAATAAATAGTAGATAGGTACAACGCTATAATTTAGTTTCGGTGCGTGGCCAATATCGAAATTAATGCCACCATATTCTTCTGTACTTATTAATTTTTTTGTGCCAATTACCCAAATGACCATGTCATTGAGGCGCAAAGAGATCCTTTTAGGTATTATTCTAGCCCTCATATTAATGTTTTAGTTCATCCTTAATGCGAGTCTTATGAGTAAAAAGTTTGTTCTTACTTAATTACGGACTTTTATGATCGCAATGCATGTGACTGTCCGGAACTTGAACACACTCATCTCATCAGCACCATTTGGTTGGGAAGTTTGTACCTATATTTATATCAAAATGCAGATGGACAGATGAATAAAATACTCTTTATTATGTACACCATAAAAACTACAGATACAAATAACAAACAGGCCATTTCTATCAAACTTATAACGAACACAATCTTTCAATAAGTGATGGAAGTCTTCAATAACTTCACATTCCCTAAAAACCTATTACGCACACAACTGAATGTTGGTTGTGGCAAAAGAGGCATGAAAGTACAATAAATGTGAAACGGATGTGTGTGGAAACGTGTTCCTTGCCAAGTATCTGCGCACGCGTCTATGAATGATACTCGTAGGCTGAGAAATTATGTGATAAGGCAACGGTGCGGTATAAAAGAAGAATAAATTATTGACACAAATTTAAAAGATTAGCTTATATGGTATGGTCATGTTGAGAGGATGAAGGCGGAAAAGGCGACTAACAAAATGAATTTACAAGGCAGATGTGGGTGGAAACGCCGGGAGGGGACGCTCTGGAAGGATATGTAATGACCTTATTGATGTTCTTCAGAAAGGTCAGGTGCGTAGTACCTGCTCGCTACCGGCGTGCGAGTACGACCAGATGTATAAACGTAACACAAGGAGGATGTAAGGATCATAGCAGGAAGTGTTTGTAGTTTCTACGGAAAGAAGGGTCCCTAGGGAAGAAGGGTTGATTTTACGGTATGTGTGTTAAATAAACATAGGCAATGAGCGTAGTAAAAAGATAAATTGTTTTTGCCTAAACACTTAACTTTTTGTTCGACTGTACTTCAAACAATACTTACAAGATCTACATTAAGACAAGTTTGGAATGAGACGGAAGTGGCTGGGGTATGACAGTTTATGTTCGCTTATAAGTTCGTATTGTGTTACTTTACCAAGTTTAAAGTAGGTTTGCAATCTATCTACATGTAGTTGTATATTGAATTAGATACGAAGGGTGGGTGTCACACGTTATACAGTTTTATTTTATTACTACCTGTTTCCCGCGACTTTGTCTGCTTGATTTTTTGTACAAATCCAGCAGAAAAAGTAGGCTTTGTCCGTCTCCAGCACCGTGGCGGGCTATTTTCAATTATAATAACGAACGTGAAAAGGTAGCAGACAGAGTTACTTTCGAATTTATAATAATCATTCATAATATTAAGGACTAAGAAATTTCCTCTTAGTAAGAAAGAGAATATTTCATAGAATACTTGGTCTGTAAGCTATTATGAAATATCCATATTGCAATTTTAGCTAAATTCCTACTAATCATATCTTTGGTTATTTCAGGTCGCGATAAATTGCAGCGAGGAATTGGTTGTCTCGTGTAGCCCACGCTCTATTAATTATCTAATATTACAAAAAGTTTTAATAAATTAACAAAACTATCCTTTCTGTTTATAAACACCCACCCACTGTTGTATTAGGGTGACCTCTAAGGATCGTGGGTGTAAGTTTAAATAAATAAATAAGCCGTTCACAGCCTGCAGCGCTTCACGGTTGGCGCAGTGGTCGAGCGATCGACTGCTACGCAGCATGTCGCGGGTTCGATTCCCGCACGGATCAAATATTTGTACGACCTGCAAGTATTTGTGCCGGGTCTGGGTGTTTTTCTTTCTATAATAATTGTATGTATTTACAAAAAAAAAATGTATATATAAGTAGTTTATCAGCCATCTCGTTACCATAACACAAGCATTAGGTTGCTTAGCTTGGGACTATATGGCGTTGTGTGAAAGGTCCAAGGATATTATTATTATTATTATGTCACAGCTAATTTAACTTAAAATTTACGTATATGTAATAAATCCCCTATATAATCATTTTTGCTTATTAAATAACACCTCATAAAGCACACAGTGCCTCGTGTCTTCTCAAATCATCCGCAACCGCCACATGATTGCCTAATGGCGTGTCTACGACCTCTAACCTGTCCCTTCGTATTTATGTTATCCTGGTACAGCCCACCTTTACGTCGGGATAATTAAAATATACTTCACCCTTGTTTGTTTGAGGATCAGCATTATTTTTGGTAAAATTACAATTTAAATGCAGTGTGCTTAGTTAGCAGGGGTTAGCAGAAGAATCCTTAAGTCTTAAGTGACTTAATAATTAAATGGAACTTTAACAAGCCTCCTGCCATGTCATCAGGTATGGCGGTCTTAAGTGATTTAAGGATTAAATGAAACTTATTATTATTATTTTATTTACATTCAGACATAGTCCATAATATTGACAACAATAATTATTGATGACACCTGTTGGTTCCAACGTTGGCATAGAAATATGAATTAAAATTATAATGTCGGAAATAATCCTGCTATATTAAACTAATACTGTAATTAGATGGCCGTATTTTTAGTACATACAACATACAATAACAACATACATACAACTTAGACAAGCTTGCTCCATGACGTCAGGCAGCTTTAATTCAAATTAAGTTTTTTTTTCGTAAAAAAAAATCACAGACCTTAAAATATCTTCTAGTTGATTGTATCAGGCGACTACCGCTGTAATGTGTTTCTTTGAGGGCAGAGGATCACTGGAATAAATCTGTTGATTTTAGTTCACAAGTTGTGATGAATTCTTAATCTCAATAGTTTTAATTTATTTTCTTTTCATTCTTTTCTCTCGGGAAATTGGATACTAGCGGCCCTGAATGTATGAAATTTTAATCGGAGCTTCGACGTTTAACAAACTATGGTGACTTGCAGAACACATTATAAAAAGTATCATGGCATTTGACAAATAAACCACAATCTTCGTCAATATTTGCTAGCTCTAGATATAAATAGGTACGTATCGTAAGGCTGGGTTTAGTTCAACGTATATTTTGAACTAAACCCAGCCTTACGACTGAACCTAGGCAATAAACTTTATTCCTAGTGCTTCATGACATAGGTCTAGGATTTGTAGGATTGCGTGAAAAGGTTCCCTTCGATTGCTTTTGTTTTTATTGTTATTAGCCGACGATACAAAGGTCGGGTTGATCTCAAGAGTTCAGGCTGAAATATATTGTACCGAAAGTTTGGGATAAATATTATTGTAGGCAAATAGATGAGATGTCACTTTGACCGATCTTGAAAATAAGGAAAAAATATGTAAAATATTCGCAAGGTCGGTGTGATATGACCCTTAAATTTTTGTGAACCGTTGATATCCTACCTCATACCAAAGGGGCCTGTTGTAATCGTTCTAAAACCACGTACGGCAGATTCCCGACAAACCTCATGTTGTTTTTATGCGAGTAGTCTGTAAGCGGTGATTTCCAGTAGCTATTATTATATGTTTTAAACTAAAATCACGATTGCCAGTTTTCTCTGTGAAGAAAAAACAGTTTTTTCTGGGTTCTAGGGTAATGACGTAATGAATGCCCAGCGGTTGACCTGACATTATTATTATTACGCCGAAAACGTCTGTATGTATATCGTATCCATTTTTTGAGAGTGGGAAATCTTCAAATGACCCCTCTCGCTTTGGGTGGAGTGGAAAGAAGTGTTAAACTCGTAAGAGTTTGACACTCCTTTCAGTAACCTTACAGTCAGTAAAGACTACCCATGTATGTTCCTTCCTTAGCTCTTCATGTTCCGGGGTAGCGGTAACCCTTTCGGACAATCTAGCTGACCCGGCAGGCTTCGACCCTAACGGGCCCGTTCCTTACTGCTGACATGAGGCACGGGCCTGGTCCTGATCGGACGGTAAGTTACCCATTACTCACCTTACGCAGGCCCGCGCCTACGGTGGCCAGGATCGTCACGCGACTCCCGTCAAAGCCCGGAGTGTCTTCAGCGGCTGGGACGTGAGGTTCTGTCCCTCAACCATCCCGCTACCTTCACCGCTAGCATAACTGCTTCATGTATATCATGCCCTTTTTTTTTAAAGCTGGGAAATCATCAAATGACTTCTCCTGCTCTGGGTGGTTAGCGGAAGGGAGTGTCAGACTCTTACTGACTAAAACCCATCCATGTTCCTTCCGTAGCCCTTTATGGTCCGGGGTAGCGGTAACCCTTTCGGACAGTCCCGCTTACCATGTACGTATATATCATGCCCTGTAGTGGACTTCTTTCCATTAGTTAAAATCCCATATTCTATGCTCTTAGCATAATCAGCGAATTGAATCAGGGACTCCACATTCAAAATCTTCTATCGCACCCACTGTACCTAAAGCAGCCATATTCATTCCAGTCATGTAACCAAGCCCTGATTGTATTCAACTAATTGCGCCTCTATTTACCTCATTAGTGTTAATTAGCGTAATACTATTTGTTTATCTGTTGTTAATTTGAGATATTAACACCGATAGAAAATTGTTAGTCGAACAATTCGTTATCTCACCGATTCGGATTGTCAAGAACGCCACTTGTCAACGCATTTGTATGGGAATATTGATCGAGTTTTGTTGCACAATTTGACCTTGTCTAGCAATTAGCGATCAAAAACGATTGATCGCGTGACATTTTAAAGGCATATTATGACAATTCCATACATTCATCTAATTTCGTTATCGTTAATTAAAAATGTGACTTTTTCTGGGCTCCCTGAACTCTTCAAACTATGACGGTAATTGTGATGAATGGACATTTTAAAACGGTAATTTCCTTATCAAATCATTTCCTTGATCTGCATTACTCGACATACTTACTAATAACGTTTTATTACCAAGCATATGGAGGCCATTTTAGGACTTATAGGCGACCAACTTAGAACTTAGTGAAGGTTCTCGTATTTCAATGATAATGGTAGCGTTTGGTTAAGCATGTCGACATTAAGTCTGTACACCAGCCGTTTTTGATGCTCAGTTAAGTGTGTATTATCCCCCCGGTTTCTCACATATTTTTCTTGCAGCAAAGCACTCGCTGAGCGAAGCCGACTTGGAGGTGAAGATAATGAAAACATTAATAATTCTTCTCGAATATTACAATAAAAAATACTTCATTTAATATGTATTTCATTTCATCGTTCAAAAAAGATTAGGTTTGTTTAGCAATCCATGTAATTTTCAACTCTTGTTAAATATTAACGGAGGCTTTAATTGTTACAGAAGTCAGAACGTTTTCGTATGGGTTTTTCCAAATGGCAAGGCTAAAGAAATTGTTTGAAATACAGCTGGTTTAATGGCGTATTATGACGTTATTCTTCTTAGCGTATCGATGACAAACACATTTAAGTTAAATTTTCTCTTTAGCTCTGAACTCAGCAAAACCATGTGCTTACGCAGACCTAAGGTCCACACGTGTACAGGCGACAAGGCGTGTGGCGCATGAAGTCCTTTCTAGATAAAAGAAATTAGGACCCGTGAGGGAAAAGCGTAACATAAAAAAAAATGGTCATCGCGGCTTTTATTTTTGACAGTTCAAGCACGTTTAATGCGTTATTTGTTGTTGATTTTTCAGACCTATGAAGCCATGGATTAGGAATTTCCATCAAAACTCTTGGATTGTAATTTAAGTGTGTTACGCAATTAAACGTAAACTTTATCACTTCTCCTTAAGATCCTGCACCCGATCTTCTATGTATAGAGAAGCGACAAAGTAAAGTTTACTCCAAAGTCAAATTATCAGATAGGTAAAGGTACATCACACACGGTCCAAATGCTCATAGTTTGTTTAAAGAAATCTCTGAACAGCTAGTTGACACGTTCCGTGCCCCAAGGGCTGGCTTTTACCTTGGCCAGAGGCTTAGCATTGCCATACGTACCTTACCAGTCGATAGCGATGCGAAGAAATTTTTCGACGCCATATTTTAGTTATTTATCATTCTTAATACTGCTAAAATATTTGTACACAATACCTATATTCTTTTTAGTTTTAGTGTTAGACTATAATTATTGTATATTACCTTACTGAATAAAGAATTTGTTAATCTTCACACTGCGATCATTAATTTGTGCATAATGGGCATTCATGTTACGAGTATAAGTTCGAGAATTATATAAGGTCCGCAGTGTGGACACACCTTTACAATATTTTTATTCTATAGTAAGTTAATCTACCTGTGTTACATAATACCTCTGACCTTTACCCAATAAACGAAAATTTTACCAACTTTGTTATATCGCGATCTATTTGAGGTTTATTTCCAGCTGACGCCAACCGGCCATCATTGTTATTTCTTCAAGCTTTTATTTCCTTTTTGTCATTGTTACAAAAAGAAAACCGTAATCGCTGAACCTTTCCCTATCTTTGCAAGTACCTGGATATAATACTTCGAAACACTACAATACATTTCTCCCCGGATCAAGCTTACCTTAAAATCCTTCGAGACACAAAGAAAATATCATAACATTGTCCACAAAACATGTCGTATCGAATGTGTTTTACATCCTACACATAATAATTTGTTTATTTTACTACCACATATCTTTAAATTCAATTCTAACTTTAGCTAGACAGAGTCCATATCACTTTGGCAGTGTCTCTCTAAAATGTCTGCCCGAGGCATATGTAGGTACGTTTTACAACTGGGTTTAAAATATTCCGTGAAATAGACGCATGATTCCCTTGCCTCTACTGTCTGTTTGTAGAAGACCACAAAGGAGACCCATTTTGACAGGAACCTTTTTAACTGTCAGTTTGGACACAGTGACGTCATTTGAGTGACTTTATCTAGCGAATCTTTATTTGACGTTTTCAAAGGACGCGTGAGCGATGTTGATTAAAATTGTGTACGTTTTGGGTTCACTTCCTAGTTGCATTGTAAGAAGATTTTTGTTGTTAAAAATGCAACTGACTAAATAATACATATTTCTTGATAAATAGATGCTGTTTGTGAAATGTAAAACTCTAATCAATTAATATTTTCATCGTGATTGCGCGCAATTTGTTGGAAATATTAAATTAAATAATTATGAAACCATAGTATTTCAATTAATTATTATATACAAAATGATTTTCTATTAATTGCATCAGATATCAGGTTATATGTAGTACAAAATATTAACATGTTTGTAATTATAAAAAGGGTAGCGGTTAATGTTTTTCTAAATGACTTTATAGCGTTACGGACAACCTCTTTCATGTTCTTCACTCCTGGTATAAATAGTTGTGTTTCATTCTTAAAAAATATAACGTAACATTAGATTTATGAAGGTTGTACTTAGAAAATGCAATTTTATGCTGTGAAAATAATAAAAAATTAAGGTGGAAATGCAAATTATAAGCTACATTTGTAGAACATACAACCGTTTATGGTACACGATTCACGCTTAGTAGGTATAATTTCATGCCGTTTTATAAACAGTTAGCTATTATTATTGTCAACGTGACTTGAAATTAAAGATTGATTCAGAACTAGCAACGATCAGCTCAGAGAGAATGCAATCTATGTTTAAGATTCTGAGCACAGAGTGCATTTAGATGATCAATGCTATTTGCCACTGTTTGACTTCATGTCTTCCGAAATGACAGGCAGAATCGTATCCACATTTCGTCAGATATTTACTTTCATGGGTAGCTCACCTTCCGATCAGGACCAGGCCCGTGCTGGACGGCGCGTACATACGTGTTCCAGACGCGCTTCAAAGAGATGTCAGCATTTGAAGGGGCCCGTTAGCGACGAAGCCTGCCGGGTAAGTGGGATTGTCCGAAAGGGTTACCGCTACCCCGGGACATAAAGGGCTAAGGAATGAACATGGATGGATTTTAGTCAGTAAGAGTCTGACACTCCCTTTCGCTCCACCCGGAGCGGGAGAAGTCATTTGATGATTTCCCCCCACCCCCAAAAAAAAAAAGGGCTGCCACAGAGTATCCACTTTGCACCTATGAATTGAATCCAAGCAACTCCTCGATGTTCAGTAATCGAGCTGACGCCACAAGGCCTAGTTAGTTAGTAAATAACTTTGCAAGGCGCCACTCTGCCAACCTAGATACAAATGCACATAGTTTCACTACAAATTAGTCGCGCCACGCAGCAAACTACCTTGATGTCATGCTACCCTGGTACTAGTAATTGCAGGTTTTTGCCTAATGAGCTATAGCATTTAGGTCAAAGTGTTTATGATATTAATTTTTCATGTGTGTCATGGTCTGGTCAAGTTAATAATTAATTTAGTAGTAAATAATTTGCATTTTTGTAATGTTAATTACTGTGGGTTATGATTTGGTAGCAATTTGACGATTGTGATAATGATAATATTTACAGTCGCCACTTTACTCTCTCACTGATAGGCAAAAACTTCAAAGTCAAAGCCAAATAATTTATTTCAAATAGGCACAAGAAAGGCACTTGTAAACGTCAAAATGGATTGGTTCTGGTTGCCCCTTTCAAAATGTAGTTGTTTTGGAGAGAAGAATGGGAAAGAAACCACCGTTGTTACTCTTTTAAAGTGTTTTGTATCCATAATTGATCAAATTACATGTAAAGACGATGCACCCAAAAAAAATACAACACCACAAAAGGTGAAAAGAAAAACAAATATAACAATACCAGGTAAAGTAATTATGTCATAGATACATGGTGCTCACATATTCACAAACATTCTATAATAATAAACCAATCAATGTGTGTGTTAAAGTTATGATAATATGATAAAACAGTGTGTTACAAATTGAATTATTACCTAATTTACTTAGCCTAGCTCAGCCCCTTAGCCTCCCGGGTGTCACCACTGCGAGGATCGCCCAGAGGACACGGTTGAGCACACGGTGCAAACCTGCCCCGCATGGGCGGAGCACCGCCGTGTCCTCGTAGAGGCGATCGGCGGCGGCGACCTCTCGCGCCCGGCCCTGGTGCAAGCCATGGTCCGGGGCGAGAGGGAGTGGGAGGCAGTCACCTCCTTCTGCGAAAAAGTTATGCTCGCGAAGGAGGTGGCGGGATGCGAGAGAGAAAGGTCCTCCCGTCCCAGCCGCCGCAGGAGACGCCCCGGGCGTCGGGAGCCACGTGACGACTCCCGGCCACCGTAGGCGCGGGCCTGCGGGCGGTGAGTAATGGGTGACTCACCGTCCGATCAGCACCAGACCCGTGCCGTACGGCGCGTATATGTTCCACGCGCGCCTCAAAGAGATGTCAGCATATGAAGGGGCCCCTCAGGGCCAAGTCTGCCAGGTAAGCGGGATTGTCCGAAAGGGTTACTGCTACCCCGGAACATAAAGGGCTACGGAAGGAACATGGATGGGTTTTAGTCAATAAGAGTCTGACACTCCCTTCCGCTCCACCCAGAGCGGGAGCAGTCATTGGATGATTTCCCAGCCTTAAAAAAAAAAAAAAAAAAGCCCCTTAGCCTTCATTTAATACGGAGAAGTATGACAACTCATAAGTGATGGGTTTTCATAACAGAATAGCTAGTCAGTGCATTCTCAATCTAAGTAATTGGAGTTGAATTCACGTCAAGAACAAAAATGATTAATTATTATATCAATAATTATTATGTAAGTTATGTTTGGAAAAGAAATGTTGTTTTTCCTGAAACATTTTCTGTTTATATTGTGGTCACAATGAAACACAATGAATAGATACGAGTATGCCATATTGCTACCTCAAGACACGCTACAAAACACAATAGAATCACAGTCTGAAATGGCGACATTTAATTTTGTCACAGCCTTTGAAGTTCGCCTGTACACAAGTGCCATCTGTCTCTAATATGGTGAGACGGATCCAAATTGCATACAAAACGAATGAAACATTGTAATTAATGTGCGCACACCACCAACTGGTTTCATTTCACTTGTGAATCGTCACAATATAACATCACACTTGAAAGATTCGATGGAGTTAGGTTAGCAGAAATGTACCAACAGGGTCGAATTCATGCCGGGTAGGTGGGATTGTTGCCGGGTAAGCGGGATTGTCCGAAAGGGTTACCGCTACCCTAGAACATAAAGGGCTAAGGAAGGAACATGGATCGGGTTTAGTCAGTAAGAGTCTGCACTCCCTTCCGCTTCACCCAGAACGGGAGAAGTCATTGAATGATTTCCCACCCTCAAAAAACAAGGGTCGATTGCAAATAGCTAGCGATACTACGCGGACGTGAAGGGTATAGGGGGTACGCAATGGATTTCGATGCGGCTTCACCATCATTTAGAGATTTTTTATAGAAGTTTTATGCCTATAATTCATCCTTACTATATTTCCTTTATCCATATCGATACTACGAGTATAATATTATAAATTCGAAAGTAATTCTGTCTGTCTGTTTGTATTTTACCTTTGCACGCCTAAACCACTGAACAGATTTCGATAAAATTAGGCAGAGAGATAGTTTGAATCCCGGGGAAGAATGTAGGCTTTTTTTTGTTCTCAAAAATTTCCCAAAAGGGGGGAATCAGGAAGGAGAATTAGAAATGTGAAAGTTTGGATGGATGTTTGTTACTCAATTACACCAAAACGGCTGAACGGATTTGGAAGAAATTTGGCACGCAGATATTTTGTAATGTATATATACCTACACATAAAATTCTTTTCATCCCGTTAGAGAGTTTCCGTGCCGAAGCCGCTGGCAGCAGCTGGAAAATAATATATCTGCATATAATATAGAAATCTCGATGTTTTGTCAAATTCGGATAAACCGTTCCAAGCAGAGGCGGATCGCTAATAGATCCATTATAATATCAAAGGTGTTAATTAAACGCTTCTGATCTCGAAATATTTGGACACTAATACAAATATTTGCGCCCAGTCTGGTTGGCGTAAGACGACCTTGGAACGACGCTGCTAATCTGAAGTGCTTGCAATGTCTATGACATGTCATTTGGAGAGAACATTCTTTATTAAGATTAGATATTCATTCATTTAGTTTTTCGGTCTGTTGCGAACTTGCTGGAATAAAGTCATGCCGAGTTCTGAAGAAGAGACATTTAGAAGTAACAGTCTACGGTTTAGGTACAGATACAATTAGCATAATATATTACTCTCAAATGTCTAGAAAATCTGATGTTGCTCATTACAAAAGGCGTAAAGAATGTTGTCATTAATTAAAAATATATTAAAGGTTCACTTAAGATATCACTTTGTATTACGACGTCTAACTTGAACTTTTAAATTGCCACAAGGTCTTATTAATTTAGTTTGACTAAAAACCATTTCTACGCTTAAAAAAATCTTTGATGTTTCTATAAAGGATGTATTTTTACAGTCGAAATTGTTTTATCTAAATGGCCACCAAAGGAAAGGATTACTTACTAAAATCTAAGTACATTTAGTTAAGAGTTAGATGTACGAAACAACGGTTTGGCTACAATTTTTACTTTTACTTTAGTTACAAGTTATCCTCGTGATCTAACTCTAATAAAATTGAGCGAACCACGATTAAAATTTAGCTATAAATAATGAGTATATTGTTCTCTAATTAACAGGGTGGTTGGGACAGTTAAGATTCAACCTGCTGCCATGTATTCAGTACATGACTTTGGACCCTCAGCTTTAAAAACAACGGGGCTCCAGAAAAATGTGCTCCAGTTGCGCAATGTGCCACCCTGTATACGAGTATAAACAGGCAGTGAAGTGTTTTAATTCAATCAATATTGAAGGGTCACCTTGAATGGAATTATTGAGGTTCAACCCGGGCGATAGTCTCAGGTATGTGGACCTCTGCTACTGAGAAAATTACTTAGTTTTGTTATGATCTTCGTCGATAAACATACACCACTGAATATAATCCTCGTTATATCGTTAATAGAAAATTAATCTCCAAAATAATGTATAGCGTAGCAGTATTAATCAATATTGTGTCTGCCTGCGTCTGTGCAGTCACGGTAATAATGGCGTCAGTCATTGTTGAGTAAAGTGCAGTGCACTGTAAGTGAATGGAGCAAGCCACGATGTTGGCAAATCATGCTTAGATTGATTATCGGATACATCTTCGTCTTTATAACGTGGACATAATGACGAAAGGGGGCAAACAACTCTTCTTCTTTTCGTGTGGTTAGTGACTAACCTGGTGTCAGAGTTTTTATGCTGTCCATGGGCCTCTGGCTTAGCATCACATACGGCAAACAAACAATTAAAGAGCAGACAAAAGAACTCTGCTAATAAGAAGCCTCAAGCCCTAGTTACCAAAATAATGAAATCAAAACCTACTACCGCGGTACCTACGGAGCGTCATCACTTAACGCATATGTTCGCGTGCATCATGCGTTGTGTCGCCACACACTTTTGGGCTGCGGTCCACAATTGTGTGGATGGTGTTCTCGGCCTATTTAGAGCTATTTTATCTTTTAACCAGCCATATTAATGCCAAATCGCGGTTTCTAGCCGTGGCAGTGGTTTGGCGCTGTTTTAACTGTGCATGTTGACCGCTCTAGTGATTTAGATGCCATTCCATTGCAGCGTATTTGTTTGTGCCAACATTTATTTGTGTGTTCACGACAATTTTTATTGTAATACTTTATATTTTACCCTATTTTTGTCTCACTGTGAAACAAGATCCCGTTATTTCACAAGTTGTAAATAATATGTTTTCCATGTTTGAAAATCTTTGCTATTTGGAAAATCTAGCCTTTAACTTTCGGTTGTTTTATAAATTTATATGTTTAACATAAAAGTTTCAACAGATTTTCCTCACTTCTAGCTTTTACACGTTTCTTATAAAACAATGTTTGTTTCAGAACATAAGAAGTATTTTCTTACTTATTACAAGAACGTAGGTACCTGTAAAAGCGGCATAAAGCAGATAACACAGAAGTAAGAGCGGGAAGTTTCTTCGATTGCCAATGAGCGCGCACCGGCGACTGATAACAAGTTCTTTTTAAGGGTAGGTTGTGTTCCATGGGTGAATTTATGGAGACAATGTGCGCGGCGAATTTTAGAGATAAGATATTGTGTTATCTTGGTCTGTTTGTGGTCTTATGATAAGCGATGTGGTTCCGTTGACGCATGTTCAGAAATACTTCTTCATGCCAACACTTGCACGAGTAATGCTAAAGAGCTTTGGGGTAAATGCAAGATACGTATGCTGCTTTAACTCAACACATTATTAATCACAATGATTTTTGAGGAAGTATTTATTTTATGAACGAAGTTCTTTATCACATCTTGTGGTAGGAGTAGGCTAGTAGAAATCGTCATGTAAGGAAAAGCGTTATGTAGAGACAGGGAGAGAGGAAGTCTCATGGAGAGGTTCATGCGACTTCCTCTCTCCCTGTCTCTTTCTTACATATGAGTGTGGGTTCGTGTGAGTATTGAGATTCGAGCAGACGAACATTATGCGCGACAGGTTGTATTAAGACAATACTGAACTGAACTTCGTTTATCACGGGGCGGGGTCCGACAGCACACGTTTTTAATGCCTTAAGCATCTTATATCTATTGACTCCTACCGATAGTTCAGATTCTCTGAATTCTCCTGAGCTGATACAATAGTCATTGCTTGTTAAATATTTAACTGGTAGTCGTCTTTTTAGGTAAACTCTCCAAACTGTCTGCAAAAATCTACAAAGAAGACGTCAGTGTAGGATTTTTTCATAGTTCATTCACCTCATAAAGAAAAAATTGGATTCAAGAATCAAATAAAAAGCAGATGCCTCGAATGTCCCGAGAGAGCTTCGTCTTAATGAAACGACACTTATTTCACGGTCCGAATCGAAATTCAGTAATAAAACTAGTGAATTTGTTCGGAGCGGCAATAAATTTTATTTATCCGCCCCCGCACCCCGCAGGCACCCCCCTTACGACGGGAATATTTTATTATCGTCATGGCGCATCAAAGTTCCGGTTCATACCTCTTTATACCCTTTTTCATTATATTAGTGGATCGTAACTCGTAACTTCAGCCATGAGGATAAGGCTACTGAAACTTGCGCAGCGCTGTATAGTGTCAGGAGGGGTGGTATGTCAGATGTATCTGCATGGGACTGTGGAGTCTGTTTCAAAAGTATCCGATGAATGAAAGTGTAAACAACCCCTGTTCAGGTTACTTGTCAGAATTTCAGATTAAAATAATCAAATCAGAGTACCTACGTCATTTGCAAATGTAACCACAAATTGGCAGCGACTTATACAGGGTGGAATTTTGTAATGCCCCCTGGAGGGAAAGTACCCTTAATACTGTAGATAGTAAATTTTACTCAAAGGAAACATTCCTTTATTTTTGAATAGAAAGAAAACTGCATTCAAAGATTTCCAATAAATCGCTTGCCACACCCGGGAATCGAACTGACTAAAATCTGCAAAAAGTACACACTGTACTTTTATTGCCGCGATCGTTAGTATCAGTTATAAGGATGAAATCTCTCGAACAAACTTGATAAATTAAATGATAGGAAAATCATGAAATCTTTAATTATTTACAAAAAATTGTAAACTAATTAATTAGTTACTCGAAATGGGCTCCATTTTCTTGGATACTGGGATACACAAATGTATTCTTCTAAATAAACACCTTTAATACCTGGATTGGTACAAACGGCACAATCAGATGGCCTGCGAGATCACCAGATCTCACCCGTTAAGATTTTTTTTGTGGGAATATGTGAAAGGCACATCATAGAAAAATCAAATTTTTATTAAATTTTATGCGAAAATAAACGAGTTGAGAGTTGAAGTTCAGAATACGATTTATAATATTCACCACAACACGATATTAAAGGTTACTAGAAATGAATTCGTTACCAGAATACATTTGTGTATCCAAGAAAATGGAGCCCATTTCGAGCAACTAGTTAGTAAGTTTACAATTTTTTGTAAATAATTTAAGATTTCATGGTTTTCCTATCATTTAATTTATCAAGTTTGTTCGAGAGATTTCATCCTTATAATTGATACTAACGATCGCGGCAATAAAAGTACAGTGTGTACTTTTTGCAGATTTTAGTCAGTTCGATTCCCGGGTGTGGCAAGCGATTTTTTGGAAATCATTGAATGCAGTTTTCTTTCTATTTAAAAATAAAGGAATGTTTCCTTTGAGTAAAATTTTCTATCTACAGTATTAAGAGTACTTTCCCTCCAGGGGGCATTACAAAATTCCACCCTGTATGTTTGCTGATACATTTTTGGTACAGACGCCAGCAAATATGCACATATGTAGCTACCCCAATGTGTCAAATATTCCCAATTGAGCCTAATCTTTCGGTAGGTAGGGTAGGTAGGGTAGGTAGGGTAGGTAGGGTAGGTAGGGTAGGTAGGGTAGGTAGGGTAGGTAGGGTAGGTAGGGTAGGTAGGGTAGGTAGGGTAGGTAGGGTAGGTAGGGTAGGTAGGGTAGGTAGGGTAGGTAGGGTAGGTAGGGTAGGTAGGGTAGGTTGGGTAGGTAGGGTAGGTAGGGTAGGTAGGGTAGGTAGGGTAGGTAGGGTAGGTAGGGTAGGTAGCTAGGTAGGTAGCTAGGTAGGTAGGGTAGGTAGGCAGGTAGGCAGGTAGGTAGGTAGGTAGACAGAACAACGTCTATCGGGTCAGCTAGTATTCCTAATAAACCATGAACCTTATTGTTTGGTAATAAAGTTGAAAATCTATCGAAGAAATTTGGCAGATAAGGGTAGTTTGATGTGTTGGCCTCTGTACATATACCAGTTAAGTTTGATAATAATGATATACCGAGTTGTAGCGATTCATTATCTTTCACTCATTGCATGATTGTAAGTATGGTTGGCAAAATAAACCTTTCAATACGTACTGGCCATTTAACAACACGGTAGAAGCTGTTCTTAAAAATATCTATCTTTTTATAGCTTTCTATGAATAAGACGAGCAATCCATTTATTTTAGAATAACATGAAAACTCCACGGAGAATATATTCTAACACCACCAAACATTTCATAATACAAGATTGTCATATTTTGAGGACAACTAAAAATAAGTAAGTTATACGTAGGTAGGCAATACTTAGGAACTCGTAAAGAAAATCTCATATTTTCAAGGAGGCTTCGTGTCTTTGTAATCTCGTTTGAGCGTTGACAAAATAATATCTTACTTATTTACTGACGTATTACGTATCATGTTCACGCTGTAAGTATTTTTATAGGGCGAACAGAGTCTTGAGACAAACTCGACATAAACTTGAGCTTCATCGTAATACACAGTAATTTCTTATATTATGTACCTACCTGTCCTCATAATATAGGACAAAAACAAGTATTTATATCATTTTTTCGGGACTGCAGCACCTTTGCCTAGCGTTTCGGTTTTTAGGAATATCGTGTATGAGCTATTAATACATATTTATTGAATAAGGTTATTAGCAAATTACAAAAAAAGCAAAAAAAAATTATACATTATGAACAAGTGGTAAAAAAGGGGGAAAACCTCATAGGGCGTCATAAGGATTAGTTACATAAAAAAATAAAGTTTATTTATCACTCCTGAAATTACAAATTTCTCTTAATCTATGTACAAAATCATGGCAATGAATACATGTTTATTTAAGAGATTACGTTGACGACTATACTAGTATAAACTGTGTCACAGTTTTTGGAGGATTAGGATTAGTTTTTTTAGTTCTTTTTTAATTGTTGTGCAGGATATGGATCTAGAGGATAAGGTGATAGATAGCACCCACCCGGTTTGATGTTTTAATAATGGAAACAATAAGGGCGCAAATGTTGTTATTTGCAAGTAAAATGTGTATGTTAGTATTTTCTTTGTTCATGTTTCTTCCTAAGAATTCCATCAGCTAACAACCCTAACGAGGCGACAAGCAGCTAACAGGCACTCTGCACGCCCAACATACCAGGCTCGCATAAAACCCAAGGAGTTCACAGAAACAGTGAAGAATAAAGAAATACTACTGAGAAAGCATTTAACAATGTGAACGGTGGTTGAAATAAAAACGACCTCGTGCGGGAACCGAACACCTGCGGCCTGTTAGTGCCACCGAATGTTTTGTATTAAATATTCACTATACAGTAGTTACTGAACAAGTGTGTGTAGTATCCGACACAATGGAGTGTGTAGTGTATTTATGGTACATTACTGTGGAGGTAATATGAAGGAATTGGTGCTGAAATGGGTTTTGCTATTTTGACTACAGTTGTATGCGGTTTGTGGTTCGTTAGTAGATAGTTATGGCACTATTATTACAAGGAAACTGTCATTGATTGGTTTGTTCTCGTATTTCAGTAGTTAATAGATACATTACATTTTATGTGGACAATTCTTAAGACCTGCAGCTGCCAAATCGCTTTATAACTCACTTATAAAGGCTTTCCATTTTGACAATCCAAAAATATTGTTTGCGTTATTTACGTTGCTAAGCAGACAAATATCGACGTTACATGGTTGGTACTCTTAATTATATCAAAAGCGACTGTGATGTTTTGAAATTGAAGATTATTGTGCACCACTATACTGCACCTATGAATTTGGTATTTCAAACATTTATGTATTAATAATATTATTCTTGAATGAGGTGATTTTTTTTTGAGAGTGGAAAATCATTGATTAACTTCTTCCGGTCTAGGTAGAGCGAAACGGAGTGTCAGACTCTTACTGAATAAAACCCATCCATGTTCCCTTCCGCAGCTCTTTAACCGCCAGGGGTAGCGGTAACCCTTTCGGACAATCCCGCTGATGATTGAGGTGCTGCTGATTACATTTGTTAGTTTCTTTTCATCATTTTCATCTCAATTAAAAAAAATAGAGTAATAATTTCTGACGACTTTATTTCGTCATTTCCACACACGTCCATGTTCTACATTGAACATTATGACGTCGCTCGCACGCATGCACACATAAACCATCTCTCGTCCGTACGCACAAAGATGTCTAAAAGGAGAGCACGCACGAAGCGAACGTTGCTTTGATCCCGCCATGACGACGATTTTCCGACGTACGCACGTTTATTTTTATTCGGAGTAATATGATTAAGCTGGTCGTGATGCAGCGTTGTTATTTGACCCTTTGTTTTGGATGATAGTAGGTAATGTTATTTTGTTCGAGAATCAAGACATATTCGCCTTTTTTAAATCTTTCCGGTAGTTAATTCGTTTACACCTTCGTCTCCAAGCATAATTATTTTGCCCTAGACGAATAAACCCAAATACACCAAAAGATTCGCCCAGACCAGAAAGTTTTTTTTTCCTATAAGAGGTACTAAAATCGCGTCCATAGCTCCGTGCGTTTAATGAAGTACCTAAGGTACTTCGTTTTTGTTACCTATACCAGTCCAAACCCCTTTCAATAAAATTACATGCCTGTTTAAATATTCAAACTGGCGGGAAAGGGGTTAAGACCTAAAATGGCTTCCATATTGACAAATACAATAAAAGTTGTCAGATACTAAACACACCTTTTGTTAAAATAAACAATATTTTATTTATTTACCTAGCAGCCCCTGAAAATTGAACCTTTGAAGATAAATTCATAAAAGCTAAATCAAACTAAATATTTGATCGAGTTATTCGATTAAATTTAATCTAGGTTGAAATTCGGGCCTCATCTAGCTAAATATTGACGGGGCATATCTAGTGTTTTGTCAACCGTTCGGTTGCTGTCCCCGAGTCCCCGGGATCATAATTCACGGTCATCTCTCGTAGTTGTCTTATTGTTAAGTTACTTGTACAATCACCCTACGAAAACTTTAATCTCAATTTAACTTATCATGATATAGCTGTCTTTTTGACCAACGATGTTACCAAATCTCTACTCTAGTCTGACAACATAGTGATCGCGCGATTAGTAAAAGACACTCATGAGTCGATTGCCTCCCGTATGCGTGCAGTTCTCATTCTGAGGAGCTCTTAGCTAAGTAATAACAGCCCCACGGGCCGATCCATCAAGTTAAGCTACGTTTGCCGGGGTTGTTCTGTGGATGGGTGACCATCTTTAAATATCAAGGCTCCTCCGTGCCTCGGAAAGCACTTTAAGCCTTTAACATTCGTGGATCTTAGACAGTCGTTACTGATATTCAGAAGCCTGAAAGTCTGACATCCAGTCTTACCAAGAGGTGTCGTATTACCCGGTTAGTGACTGGGTTATGAAGGTCAGATAGGCAGTTGCTCCATGTAAAATATTGGTATTCAGCTGCATCCGGTTTGACTGGAAGCCGACCCCAATATAGTTGGGAAATGGCTAGGCAGATTGAAGCGTGCAGTTCTTAATTTAGTCTACAATTTATTATCCACAAGCATTTGCCTACAGCCTGTGAAAAAGGTAACAAGTATCAACGGGTGCATAATTACATAATAGTTAAAATTATCATGTGTGCTGAACACGATTTCAGATAAATGTTTCTTTACGTATTTTAACACGTATGTGCTTATGTTACACTAGCTGACCCGCGCAACTAAGCCTGCGTCACCTAAGAGAGAGTGGATTTAGTTTTCTCCCAAGATGTTGATTGGAATCAAGTGATGTCAAGGACAATTTTGTTTACATACTTGTTGAAAAATCTCCTTCGCAAATAATGCATTAATTTCGAACAAATTTGATTACCATAAAAAACGGTCATAGTGTTGTCTGGTCGTCTCTTGTGGTCCTTTCCTCGATAATTAGTCTATCCAGCACAAAAAGAATTTATCAATTCCAACCACAGCTTAGCGCGTTCAAACAAACAAACAAACTCTTCAGCTTTATAATATTAGTATAGATTAATATTATACTAACTTTGTTCTTTCCCACAACTTGTGATTAAATAATCATCACAGAGTACGTTAGGTTCGCCCCCTATTCCCGTGTAAATTAAACATAACTGGCAATAAGTGAGGGACTACAAGTAGGTACAGTCCTCCCTAACCCTTTGATTACAGGCGTGATGTTATGTATGTTAAGTACGTAAATCTTTAGTGCACGCACGGTGTTGTTGGCATATAGGTACATATATTGAGGGTGATGTGATGGTAGAGCATTTTTAATTGACGCGAGTGACGAATGGTGACCGATGGGTCGAGTGCCACGCGGCCCGATCATGATCATGTTGCGTTTGATTACCTATTTTGATTTTCGAGTTAAAGTTAAGAATTTGTAATGATTGTGGTCCGTGTATAAACTAAACAACTGCATAATTCTTTTTTAACGACTTCCATATTTGAGTGAAATTTTGTCGTGAAACAAAAGTCGAAAAAATCTCGGGTCACGCTTCTATCCATTACAATTTAAACAAAACGCTCAAATTGCAATCGGTGAAATCCTACATGCTACTTCTAAGTTTCAACTATGAAACTCTTCCCTCGGCCCGTTTCTGTCTAAAACAAATACGTTGGAAAATAAAACTTTATCTAGGTAAACTGTAAGGTGCACTTTCTGTTACTGCTGTTCCCTGGGCGGTCAGATTCCGGTACCTACAGTGTACACTTCGCTTTCTCAGTTAAGACTGCGCCCGTTCAATGCAGTGAAAGCTGTCCGTAAGAATTTTAGATACGTAGCAAATGATTTTGTTTAGATTTCGTACAAAGGAACAGCAAGTAAAAGTCTACTGTGGATAGTCAGTAACTGGTTATGTCGGTAGACCAGTCAGGAATATTTTATCCGGTTATAACCTATGCTAATATGTATTATAAAGAGTAAAAATATTTTTTTTTGTATCGTATAAGCTCCGAAACTACAAGACCGATTTGAACCATTTTTCCCCAGTAGAAAGCTATTTTTAGGCAGTAACATAAGTTACAACTTATTTAAAAAGAAATGGAGATCTTAAAGAATATTGCAATAATGTAACCCAAAGTAGCAAAATATTGCCTAGAAAATTCATTATATGTATAAGGTGCTCTGAGAGAACTATTGACTTACGCGGGTGAACCTGCGGGGCGCATCTAGTTATGGTAATAAAAAACAATATAGAGCATTGTTAAAAACGTATATATTATTTAAATCGAAACAGTGTAGACACATAGGTTAGCCTAGATAAAATAAAAAAGCTGCAGTCTAAATTGCAGCTCTGGCGCTGTTATAAAAAAATAATATCCTGCGAGCTAATAACAGCTCCACCATGAACCGTCCATGAAATGGATTAAAGAGCTTACAATTTTACGAGAGTAACCCAGGTATCAAATAGTGCATAAATTACGACTGAGGTATAACCATAAAAAACCTTTCAATGCCCGCGGACGCAAAGTTACACAAAGTTATCCTACGATAGAAAAATATGATCTTACAATGTTGCAAACATCAGCAGCGGATAAAACAGTTCACTGATTAAGGTATGAGTAGGTGTGACCCCATTGCCATATATCGGGCACAAACCCAATCTGGACAAAGCGGAAATTTATCGACAGAAAAACCCAATTATCGTCCAGGGTACCCGGGCCAGGGGAATGAACTTCGCGAACTTTTGATTCTTACTCCAAAAAGGTACGTATTACCAATCAAATTGAATAACGTTATGTGGATGTGAATACACGTCATTGTTAGACTTAACAGCGTAATAAATTATGACTTGCCAAACATGAACATTAGGTATTGGAATAAAACGCTCACGACCGAAGCGACTTTATTCATTTATTAGTTTTAGTGGTTTTCGTGCTGATTTGTGTAGATTTTAATTATAGAAATAAAGAAAGAAAAAGCGTTTTCCTATTTGCGACAAACTTGATGCGCTGAAAGATCACAGAAGAATGATTTGGAGGACAATATGCGTCACATGCACACAAAACGGCCATCGCTCAGCATAATGCTGATCCTAACCCGATATAGTATACAGAAGAATTATTTATATATACATACCTTCAGTCTAGGTATCTATCAATATAAACAACCTGGCAAGGTAATATTTGCTACGTAATTAAAATCAAAAACAAATATAAGAGCGGAAACCATTGCTGTCTCAGAAACGGAACCGAAATACGATCTCCAATTGTACAAACTCCTTTAAGGAAGGGTCCAACTCACAATTGTGGCTGTTAATAATTGTATCCATCGGCGGCGGGGCGTGGGCGGGGCGTCGGCGGGGCATCTGCGGGGCGTCAGCAAACAACAGGGTCTTATCGGCCGCAAGACATTTGAATGATGAATTGCGATCTCCAGCAGGATATTGAAGACTCTTGGAATAACTTTGTAGGTATTGTTTTGGTCTTAAAACTGATTGCTATGAGTAATGGGAAAACGGGTACTTGTTAATTAAGAATGGGAACGTTCTCTTTTGTTTAGGTAGTTTAAAACTTCGAAAGAGACGTGCTGGCGATGTTGACGCAAATAATACTGACAGGGTACAAACCTAACAAGGTTTCATTCAAAATGCGTTAGAAAAAAACTCTCAAGCCAACCGCTTAGCAAGACGATTGAAATTCCACGTTAAACAAAAAACTTGGTCAAAGAAAAAGTTCTGAACTCCTCTAAACAACGCAGAAGTTTCTTCACTTCCCGGTTTTGTGTAAACAACTCTAAAATTAAGTTGTTCTTAATGAGTTCAGCGATCTACTAACTAAAATTAGAATCTGCTGGTTTTGTTCTTTAGTGGTGTTTAAACTGGTGAATTATGGTTTCCTGAGATAAAATCAACATTTACAACGAACAACAACATAACAACAAACAACATAACATTACTATTATTACTTTTTAACATTTGTTACGAGTCTGGATGTTTTTCTATCTATAATAAGTATGTATTTACAAAAAAAATGTATATAAGTAGTTTATCAGCCATCTCGTTACCATAACACAAGCATTAGATTGCTTAGTTTGGGACGATATAGCGTTGTGTGAAATGTCCAAGGATATTATTATTTAATATTAATAAAATTAAGAGTCGAAAAGTATTAAATTGTCAAACTAAAAACCTTGACTTTTCACGCTGGTATAATTTTACAAAAATTTTATAATTGATTTCGGTTTGGTATGTGTCAGCAAAAGATAGTGTTTTTGAATATTAAACTATCAAAAAATATACTTAAAAAATCAATAATAGCTGTAATGATATTTTAAAGAAAATCCCGAAGGAATCTCAAATAGTATCAAAACTCAAAGTCCCATTTACAGACAAAATTTACTTAAAAACTAGTTAATAAGGCGAAGTGAGGAGTTGCCGGTTGCCCGTTGTAGAGTTGCACAGTTGCAGTAACTTTAAGGTACATATCACGTTCCGTTTACTCAGGTAAACGATTGTAGTTCAACTATGTATGTAGGTTCTAGAAGTGTAGCGATTTCCTGCGAAGCTAATAATGGTGGGTAGAGATTTGGGTTCACGCTTCTACGACAGTTTAAAGGAGGAGGAGCTAAGAGGAGCTCGTGGCTAAGTACTAACAGCCGCACAGGTCGATCCATCAGGTTAAGCTACGCTTGCCGGGGTTGGCCGTGGATGGGTGACCATCTTTACATACCGAGACGCCTCTGTGCCTCGGAAAGCACGTTAAGCCTATGGTCCCGGCTGTCATTTGTGCATCTTTGACAGTCGTTACGGGTCATCAGAAGCCCAAAAATCTGACAGCCAGTCTTACCAAGGGGTATCGAATTGCCCAGTTACTGGGTTGTGGAGGTCAGATAGGCAGTCGCTCCATGTAAAACACTGATATTCAGCTGCATCCGGCTAGACTGGAAGCCGACCCTAACATAGTTAGGAAAAGTTCTACTTAGGATAGGATTCTACTAGTTATAGTTAGGATAGTTTAAAGGGTGCGCAGAAGTAAAATATTAGTTCATGAAGAGTAAGGCGCTTTACTATGTGTAAATTATTTCATTACCACTGCTCTCAAAACGGAGAAGGAATACATGCATGACCATGAAACCGGCATGACCTAGAAGCAAAAAATTAATGGACGTGTATCATCTAACAACCCGCACTGGGACCGCGTAGTGCGTTACGGCCCACCTTCTCACCGAGCGGAGACCTGTGTCCCAGTCGTGGGCGCATTATAGGTTTATTGTGCGAGCTTAGAGTATGTATATTGTACTGTATTTATAACTAGATAATTCGAAGTCATTGTGATCCATTTCATTATATGAAGTAATCTATTTCAAAGGTTTTCCATCACTCTCCTCGGAAAAGCGAGGTCAAAAGTGGGACCATTAATATTATTAATAATAAAAAGGTACAAATCAAGTTGTGTTTCACCGCGGAGGCGGGTGACACGCATGGCGGGCCGTGGCCTGGCCCCGACTCACGTACACAGCCATGAAAGCATCCCACGTTTCGCCTTTTGATTGGCTCGGCGACGTTTGAAGACAATGTAATACGAGGCGGATGCCAAAAGATGGACCTTTACATTCCTTTACCTAATAAAGGTATTAACAAATTATTATTTAAGCCCCTCGTCTTCCTTTCCTTTTGAAATTCGAATAAAATTTTTTAATTTTCCAAATTCCAAGGTAAATAAAGAAAAACGCGATAAAAACGTTGGAATTTATTCAACAAAACAAACAAGGTTTTCTGAGATACCTATCTTCTTTTTTACTAAAGTAAAGGAAACTTGTTAAGTAAGAAGCTAAGATAGTTCAAAGTTAAAAGAATTTCTATAAATAAGCCCAAGCAATTAAGTAGGTTTTCCATCTCGGAAATTGAGTCTTCCAGCGACTTTTTAGCTCTCACCAAGTGCTTGGGAAGTCCCGTTAAAAGGTACTAAAAATCTGACGTTGAATGTTACCGAAGACGATTTCAGGGGAGTATGAAGAATTAATTATGTATGAGTGAACTTGAGAGGTATTGTCTTGGATGGAAGTACGTTAGCAGCCTTTCACTCCTGAGAGTTGTAAGGACTTAAGTGTTGTCAAGAAGATCTACAACAAAAAGGTAGTACATCAGTTTACAGCTTATCTGTCAACTTGAGTTTGTTATCAATGAAATCTTACAAAACTTAAGTAATTAGTAATTATACAGGTAAGTTATAATTATAGTACCTACTAGCTGCTGTTAGCGGCTTCGCAGATCTGTTCAGCCCTTTGAGCGTGACAAACTCACACACAAACTTTCGCCTTTATCATATACTAGCCTCTGCCCGCGGCTTCGCCCGTGTGGATGATGGAAATTGCATGTTATAATACATTTAAAACTTCCTCTTGAATCACTCTATCTATTAAAAGAAACTGCATCCGTTGTGTAGTTTTAAAGATCTAAGCATACATACATACAGACATTAAGATAGCGGAAGCGACTTTGCTTTATACTATGTAGTGATTATGAATGTGATAACATTAGAAATAATTAAGAATTATTCTGCTTAACCAAATGAATGGAGATAAAAGTTTTTGTGAATCTAATTATAATTGCCATATTTATATACCTACCCAGCAGCAGCTAATATTTAGAATTTGGACCGTAAATATAAATGATGTTGGTACCCGTACCGTGTTGGGTAATTATTTAATTATATGACCTGTTGTGGGACCGTCGAGAGGTGGGATCAGGCTAGTTCAGGATCTACCTTATGAAGGTACTGTTGGAACATTATTACCACTAAAATAGGGATATTTAACAGAATATAAATGAGGTTGAATACACAGTTATAAAACAGGTTTCTGTTGTTTTAGACATTTTAAGGTAAATTAGGCATAGAGGGATAATAATCACGTTTTACCTGCTGAATAGCTAATAGTGGTGTGACAGTGTAACTTCCAAGTCAACATAGTCATAAAATAAACAACAAAACAAAATAAAAATCTATCCGTGGACAAAAAGATCTCTAATCATGTCGGACATTGAGCAGGGGCAGGAGTGGGTTTTAGCCGGTAAGAGTCCGGCACTGCCCAGACTGGTTCACCAGTGGTATATAAAAAAAAACTTCCAAGTCATAGGCCTCGAGTTCGAACCACCACCTCACCTCAAATGTTTCGGATTCGTGCTTATTGTATAGTTATCACTTGCTTAAAAAAAACGGCAAAGAAAAATGTTGTGAAGAAACGGCATGCCTGAGAGATATTTCTCAACAGCATGTGAAGCTAAGTCAGAGGCCCATGGGCAGCATAAAAACTCTGACACCAGGTTAGTTACTAGCCACACGAAAAAGAAAGGGAAGAAGAAAGAAGAAGACTGCTGAACACGTGTTCATATTTTCTTGAGGTTTTTGTTACATGTTATGCACACAAGTTTGTATGCATACCTACAATAGCTTCACTTTTTTTTTTTTTAAGGCTGGGAAATCATCCAATGACTGCTCCCGCTCTGGGTGGAGCGGAAGGGAGTGTCAGACTCTTACTGACTAAAACCCATCCATGTTCCTTCCGTAGCCCTTTATGTTCCGGGGTAGCGGTAACCCTTTCGGACAATCTCGCTTACCCGGCAGGCAATAGCTTCACTTGACATTTAGTTAATACAAACAAAATTTGGAACCATGCAAATTCACAATGACCTCCAATAAAACTGAATAGGAACAAAAACGTTAAAATTAATTATAATTTTCAGCGAATAGTAATATACGTGTTTATTTTGGTATTGTCAAAGTACTTGCTTCGACAACCTCCACGTGGATCCGAAACCAACACTAGGTACTTTACCTACTGTAGATTTCGGATCTAAGTGGAGGCTTTTCATCTATAGTTTTTCACCTCACATTCATATTAATTTGTGTCTATAAAACAATATATTTATGTTTCTGAAATATTATTATTATATTCGCAAGTCAAAATTACAAACGCTATTATTTATTAAATTTAGCTTTTGAATGTAAACACCGTATTAAAATTAGTTTCCGCTTGTTAAAAAAAAATGACATTTATATTATGAACACCATGTAACCTGTTAGTAGATTAGCTAATTCTAGAGAACGCTACTAACCCATTAGTCAAACATGAAACGTCAGGCAGGATGACATTAAAATTTTCTGGTTTTTTTTGTATTTCGTTGTATACATATACAGGGTGGAATTTTGTAATGCCCCCTGGAGCGAAAGTACTCTTAATACTGCAGATAGAAAATTTTACTCAAAGGAAACATTCCTTTATTTTTGAATAGAAAGAAAACTGCATTCAAAGATTTCCAAAAAATCGCTTGCCACACCCGGGAATCGAACTGACTAAAATCTGCAAAAAGTACAAACTGTACTTTTATTGCCGCGATCGTTAGTATCAATTATAAGGATGAAATCTCTCGAACAAACTTGATAAATTAAATGATAGGAAAACTATGAAATCTTTAATTATTTACAAAAAATTGTAAACTAATTAATTAGTTGCTCGAAATGGGCTCCATTTTCTTGGATACACAAATGTGTTCTTCTAAATAAATACCTTTAATACCTGGATTGGTATAAACGGCACAATCAGATGGCCTGCGAGATCATCAGTTCTCACCCCTTTAGATTTTTTTTTATGGGGATATGTTAAAAACCAAATTTACATTAAATCTTATGCGAATGTAAACGAGTTGAGAGTTGAAGTTCAGAATACGATTTATAATATTCACCACAACACGTTATTAAAGGTTACAAGAAATGAATTTGTTAGAAGAATACATTTGTGTATCCAAGAAAATGGAGCCCATTTCGAGCAACTAATTAATTAGTTTACAATTTTTTGTAAATAATTAAAGATTTCATGGTTTTCCTATCATTTAATTTATCAAGTTTGTTCGAGAGATTTCATCCTTATAATTGATACTAACGAACGCGGCAGTAAAAGTACAGTGTGTACTTTTTGCAGATTTTAGTCAGTTCGATTCCCGGGTGTGGCAAGCGATTTTTTGGAAATATTTGAATGCAGTTTTCTTTCTATTCAAAAATAAAGGAATGTTTCCTTTGAGTAAAATGTTCTATCTACAGTATTAAGAGTACTTTCCCTCCAGGGGGCATTACAAAATTCCACCCTGTATATGTTTTATTGTTTTAAATACATTAAGCCTCTAAAAATGCAAAGAAGGAGCGCAATATGGATGAAATTATGAAACACCGGCGCACTTGACGCTGCGTGACAATTCATCGGCGCCCGTTCGATGTCCAGCGCGCACAGGATGGATGGAAAGCAGCACATGAAGTAATTTTTATTCCATTGGTATAATTGCTGTATGGCGTTCCAATGGAAGGATAAATAAATAAATAAATTAGATGATCGCCTATTAGAAGCCGTTTGCTTAAAAGAGTTCAACGATTTATACGGTTGTATTTATTGTCGTCTCGAGATAATTTTTCTTGTGAACCTAAGGGTTCATACGACATTTGAGGGGTTAAAGACAAGCGTCTAAATAACATAACGAAACATGACGTTTCCCCGAAGGGTTCGGAAAAGGTGTACCCATACTAGGTACAGCCACATTTCCAATAGTTTAAGTCCCATTTAATAGGGTGTGACCCTATTATAAATTATACGTCTATAATAATTATGTAGAGCTATAGTAGGTATAACACTCGTTTAGATAGAATATTAGTATTAATATTATAGTTTGTTTAATTACTAGACTTGAAATCAAAACTATCATCAAAATACTCTATGTAAAACTAGATCTTTAAGATATACCCAACTATTGATTATTATTAATTAAATCCTCCGCCTAACAATGTTTAAACTGTAGATAATATGAGTAGTTCTATAAACAAAGCCGTCTTCGTTGAATATGGGCAAACGGTGGTTACCTTAATTTTGTAATGTTCTGAGTCTAACATAATAATACTACACTATATAGGTACTATATATGTGTAACAGTCAGATTTTCAACAAAGTAAATGTGCCCTACGATGTTGGAGTCAAACAGGTTATACTTTTATTTATTTATATATTTAAAGCTTTTGTCTTTTTTGGATTTATTTGTATATATAGTTAGTTAGATAGTCTTTTAATTTAAGTATGTATAAGTTGTTATTGTATTAGATAGTAGAAATTAATATAAGTTCTTAAATTTATTTAAAGTCTTCGCACTCAATAAAGAACAGAAGCAGGCTTATTGCCTTGAAGATTCTATAACAGTCAACCAAGAGTGGTGATGACATTAAGGAGCAGCAATAAAAAATATCTTTATGAATTTTATTACGAATAAAATAAGTAGGTACTAGGAAAGTAATTAGGATTGTAAGTAATATAATAGTTGCGATTATTATTTGTTACCCAAGAGATCTTATTATAAGCCTTTAATGTTCCCACTGCTGGGACACGGGCCTGCTCTCTAAGAGAGGGAGTGGGCCATAATCCACTACGCGGGCCCAGAGTGGATTATCTAAACGGACCTAACTATTTTTAACCTATCTATTTCCTTAATAAATATTTGCAATCGAAACCTGGTGGCTGGTGCTGATCCAGGCGTCATGTTTGTGGACGGACGCCGTCATCGTCAGTAGGGACTGGTCATCTCTTAGCTGCCACGGCTTATTTTAATCTTGTGCACGTCTGTATTGTTCTCACCTGTATAATTTCAATCTGAATGAAGTAATGAATCAATCAATCAATGTAATTGTGAAACATAGGTCTTAATTTAAATAGGGGGTGCTCTTTGTTTTGTCACAATTAAGTCATACAAATTAATAAGTGACACATTAGGTGTCATTAGATTAGGTGACTTAAAAAATATCTAATTAAATACATACGAAAAAAGAAAAACATCAAATACAATTAAATCAATAAATAGTTATAGTCAAAAATGCATAATTATAATAAGTAAATTAATATTTTTATAAAAAATAGTGTTTGTGAACTTTTTTGTACGTTATTTAACATGGAAAGAAACCCACTCCGCATTGGAATGAGCTTCATCTTTCTGATAAATGTTCTCTGTGTTCATGAGTGACCGGCTGTTTGGCAGTTCAAAGATGCCTGTAATGGTTTTATTTGAAATAAATGCTTTGAGTTTGACCTATGTAACAACAGATGTTTGAGTAAACTTTGCGATATTAACAAGCAGACAAACGTTTACCTAACCATAGAAACTTTAACTGCCATCCTCTAACCTTTAGTCTAATTTTCTACAAATAGCTTATAAATTCTAGTTCACACAGCGCAACAAGAAAGTTGCAGCGAGTTCCCAGCTCGTCAACACTAACTCTGGAGCAACAGCTAAATATTCAACGTCTATTGCTTTCGCTAAGTTCTAGTAAGTTTAATGTATTATTGGCTGGCTGCTTTCTAAGGAACCTGCGTTCCTTGAATGTTAGACCTGTCATTTTAATAGTTTTGTAAGTATAATTTTTATGTCTCTTGGCATTTCTCCTGCCCGGCCCTGAGGTCCCGGACCTTTAGCCGAGGGGCTTCGAATGCATTTTTATTGAAGTGCAGAACAACGGACGATTATCCCTGTTCGCATTTTGATTATTTTATCACTACATAGTATAAAGCAAAGTCGCTTCCGCTATCCTAATGTCTGTATGTATGTATGCTTAGATCTTTAAAACTACACAACGGATTTGGATGCAGTTTTAATAGATAGAGAGATAATAGAAGGTTTATATGTATAAAAACATGCAATTTCCGTCATCGACGCGGGCGAAGCCGCGGGCAGAATATAGGTATATTATAAAATGGTCGTGATGGCCTACTGGTTAACGCTTCGCATCTCATGCACCAGGTTGAAGTTTAAATCCAGGCAAGTACGAATGTGTCTGTTTTATTCATGTATTTTCTGTTTATGACATTTTTTTTTCATGTTCTTTGTTATTGTTTGTAAACAACAAAAAACCAAGACATTGTTTATTGTTAGTGTTAGTTGTTCGTATGTTTCTTGTTTGTTCATTGTCGTTTTGGTGTACAGTCACGAGCACCAATATGTATACACGGAGCAACTTTAAAAACTGATTTTCTCCTTCTGCATTTGTTGCAATTTTATGTTGATAGGGACATAGTATTTGGGAACCCATACTTATATGAAATAGGTTCTATTATCTCCAAAGTTATCGTTATTCCACGAGAAAATCGCTTTTGAATGTTTCTAAGTGTATACATATTGGTGCTCGTGACTGTACATTGATTGCAAGGTTAAGTACCTACCTACCTATTAACATGATGTCATTTGAAAACATTGTAAAAGCCAAGTATTTTAAAAAGAGTAACCTTGGAGTGTCTTGTTGGCTTTTTCTATAGGAAACGACCAATTGGACCAGTGGAAAAAATTGAGATTGAATTTGTAGAAAACATAATTATTGTTCATTATTACCGTTTGAACTGTTTCAAAGCGTCTATAAATAGTAATTTTTAATCAAGTTCTGAGAGTTAAAAATTATTTATAATATTGATCACTGTTTCCTAATTGTTTTTCGCAAGTAGATACCTAAGCAGTACGAATGGCTAAGTTAACAAGTTACTTAAACTTGTATCGGAAGTTGCGCTCTAGTCTAAGCTAGCTCCACAAGGGCGCATAAACTAATTGATTAGATTACTAAAAACTGTTGGAGCTGCGGAAGATCAACAACAAAAAAAACTATCTTTGCATTGTATAAATTCAATCTCTTAATATTGTATAATTGTTTAGCACATATGTGAGTACTATGTACCTACTATAAAGCGACCATTTGTTGGGTACGTATACAGTGACTTGAATGTGCCCTGGCGGCTGAGAGTATGCCATGCTCACTTTAATGTCTTGCTGATGGTGGCGTGTGTGTTGGATCATTTAGCTCCCTTCAAAATGGTTGAGCTGAATGGTGCTAATATGTGCGTCATGTTCGTGAACGGGCGCTGTCAGTAGGGACTGGTCATCTCTTAGCGGCTAAGGCTTGTTTTAATTTATTTTTTGGATAGTTTTTACATATTTTATATCGGATGCTTTTAACGTTCTGCATCGTTCTCACATGTATAATATTAATATGAACTATGTAACCAATTTTTTGTAACCATATATTGTTTAGAAGAGTGTCCATGGAGTTTCTTGCCCGTTCTTCTCCATAGGTACCTACTGCTTTGGAATGGGCAACTAGCTTCATCTCTCTGACTGACCGACACCTTGACAATTCAAAAGTGCCTGTAATTGGTTTATTTGAAATAAATACTTTGAGTTTGAGTTTGAGTTTGAGCTAAGTTTGCGAATACTGCGGGATTCACTGCATCACTGTATTGAGGATTGAGATTCTCAAAACGTTTACATTAGGTGATTGAAGTAACTACATAGTTTCAATCTCTCTTATAACATACCTAACAAACAGTTCTATAATTTTCTGACTGAACATGACAAACAACCGATTTTGTTTTTTGGGGTTATATCTTTCTTGAGATTGTAATTAAGAAATAATGATGCTTGAAGTTCTTACGCAAACGAAGTCTCAAGGTAAGTAAAATAATAGTAATCCTAAACCACAAACTTAAACCTCAAGTGAAGTAATAAACTTAAACCATCAAATAAAATCGCAAAATCAACTAACTCATTTTATAAATATATTTTGTTCTTCCAATTGTTAATGATTACTTTTTTACAAAACCGACCAGCATTCTCCATGCCTCCCAACCAACCATACAGTTTAACCATTGTTTTTCTTCCCCACCAAATTACTTTTTTTCTAAAACCCTATCTCTTTGTGAACGTACACTCGTAGGTGTTTGATTAAGCTTTACACCGTGCCTTTGTACAGGTTTGCGGTGTCGAGCCACTTAGCTAGCATCAAGTTTGGCTCGAAGATGGGAGGTTAAATGAAGCTCTAGATAATTAATCTCGTACTATGTCGAGGGCTTCGTTTTTAAAGTTCCTTGTTTTGTATATTTTTAATTCAAGATATTTTTACCTTATAGCGAAGGGCGTTTTTGGGGGACTGTCTTATGTAAATTTGACCTTCAAAAAGTGCTGATTTTCAGCCTAGTTTGAATAAATGACTTTTGATTTTGATTTTAAAAATTAGTAAAAGAATTAAAGTTGTATGCACTTTTTATTACCTAACAGTGGCTATTTTGTCTTTAACAGTTTAGATATAATGGATTTACTTCGTTTGCATTAAACTAGCAAAAAGAGAGACAACAAAATAGGTTCACTATTCCGGATTTAAATTGCTTTCGATTATAATTGGCAATTAGCTGGTGTGAACATTGTGTATCTAAGAGTACGTGCATTATAATACAGTGTGCACAGAATACTGAATAACAATGGCGGGGAGCGAAAGTACCTACGTAATAAAAATGAATACTAGGTTCTGAAATTCATGGACACATAGCGCTTTCCTAATTGGTACCTATATTTGGAAAAGAAAGCTGACATAGAACAAGGTTACGAGAAGGGGCATTATTATCTTGATATTCTTTAATTGTAGAACGGATAGTTCAATGACAGAATGTGCTTTCCCTGTTAACAAAGAAATCATTTGCTAGATGGGCATAGAATGCGCAATCGGTAACGAACGACCATAATCGGTAACGACGATTGCGCATTAGACGTAAAGACGTCTAACTAAACTGACATGACGTCTTGTGTGGTCACTCTTTTGAGCCCATATTTGAAAGATAACCTAAGTTTAGTTCCCCAATAACTCCTACCCAATCTTATGGAAACTCAGCAAAATATCACTTCACGAACAAAAGCTAAAATCCATTGCCAAGGTCACAAGAAGCCATACATCATCAGACCGCAGAAAATCTTTTCATTTTCGATACGCACGGGAAAGCCCCTTGAGTTATGGTCGCGGTATACGTACGGCGACCGTCCGGTTACCGTCCGGCGACCGGCCGGTGTCCGTTATCATCCGCACCGGACAACGACCTCAGAAATTTATTGCTTTATCTTCCCTAGTTTTAATATTCGCGCGCCAAGAAATTTATCGTTCTCTCTGCCGGCTATTTCCTTCTCGATTTTGGTGTGTTTGCAGGTTGTTCAGTGGAGGGTGTAGTGTTGGTCTTTTTCAGGTTTGTTCTAGAAGTGGAATTTAAATGTTTGATTTATTAAAAGGTTTGCTTGTAAATATTAACTTTTTAGAATATTTCTTGGGATCAGTCCTTTTATATATTACTAGCTTCTGCTAACGGCTTCGTCCGCGTTGATGTTAGAAGGTATTACACCGGAGTATACTACGTAATAAAAAGTATATTATATGTTGTTCCATACATAAATCTATCTCTGTGCCAAATATCATCCAGATCCGTCATATTACTAGCTTCTGCCCGCGGCTTCGCCTGCGTGGGTGAAATGATGAGGAAATTGCATGTTATTATACATATAAACCTTCCTCTTGAATCACTCTATTATACTATAATATGCACACTATATTAAAAAAAAAACTGCATCAAAATCCGTTGTGGAGTCTTAAAGATCTAAGCATACATACAGACGGACGCGGGAATCGACTTTGCTTTATACTATGTAGTGATAGATTAAGTTTTGTCTTAACTATACATGTTTGATCTAGTTGTAGACGTCTTGTATGTAGGTATCCAGACTATGTGGTCGGAGGACTCACAAATCAGATATATTAGTGACTCGTAGGGCTGTGTAAAAATATAAAGCCAAGAGTGATGTTAAACTGATATAAGATACTAATGGCTGATATGTAGTTTTAACATTTTTTCATCTAAGACAGTAATATCTAATCCTCGAGCAGAAACCTAGTTTACTTACTACATATTTTATATCATATATATTCCAAAATTGATTGAAACTGCTACCAGCAACCAGTGAAAATGGACGCTATACTCGATTCCACTCAATTCCTCACTATAAAGCTAGCAGAGAATGTAAATAAAGCCAATCCCTGGTATTGAACCTGAGAGCGTTAGATCGGGAATCGAATCCTCTTACCTTGGGGCTTGTAATAGTAATAGATTCGGTTTTCACAGCAACCTTACATGAGGACGAGCCGTTTGTAAAACAATCTGATCCTTATTGGAGTATATTGTTCCGGGTTATCTCTTTATATCGATATTTGAAGTCTGTTTTGGTTACAATATGAAGTCATGTATGGGTCGTCATTTAATGGAAATTGCATCAAATATATAAAACAAAGGACAGTAGTTGGGTTACGTCCCTGTAAAACTGGCCTTATACACTGCATAGAGTCTTGAGACAAAACAAGGTTTTGTTAATGATAGACAAAACTGTTTTGTCTTGGTCAGAGAAGAGTCTAAACAAGTGGTCCCTTATTGATACTGCTTAACGAATGTAATTCTATATACTCCAATTAATTATCTCAATCTCTATTTGTTTGCTTCGCACAGAATCTTGTCTAACCCAACGCTGTCACCTTGATGTGGAACACGATCTTGCTAGATAATGACTGATTTATTTCTATGTACGGTGTACGTACAAAACATTATGTAGTTACCCGCAATGTCTACAATCATACATACAGGCCCCCTTAAATATACATTTGGCAAATAAAATGTACCACTACCAACACTTTTAAAATACACAGGAAATTCTTAAAAATACGCCCAACTTTAAGAAATATGTGTTGCTGGAAGTACTTCAACGTTTCTATGCGCTACGAACTACAAGCGTAGCAGCGCAGGCAGAATTTCTCGGTTACCGCTACGTGATTACAATGCTACGCCGTAGCGAGCTACGGTGCTACGCGGTAAGTGCTACAAAGTGTAGGCAATAAAATTAAGATGCCACATACGATAGCATTAATTATTGTGTTTGTATTTGAGTGTTGTAATCAAATGAGGTAATTGTCAATGCACTTGTTCTATTTTGAGCTAGCTTTGTTTATTTAACGTAACTTTTTTGGAATACTGATGCCATTCGATGCCTTTGGATTTATTTTTACTGCCCGATAATCCGATATTTTTCCAGAATAGTAACCGTCATGTCACTTATTGAATACAACAGCGCTGTATGCAGCGATAGTGATTTTTTGTCCACTTTTAATCCTTTTCATATTGTTACGGATATTTTATAAAGCGTATTGGATACATTTCAAAATAATATTGCAATTGAAACAACATACGTTTAAAGTTGTCATTATCTGTGTACCAGTGAAGTGTAGCTTTTAGTATGAAATGTTTCAGTTGGATTATTATTTTAATGTATTCCCGAAAATTATCAGAGAACTAGCATGCAGTAAAGAAATTATTTAAAAATGTAATGAGTGCCACAAAAACTTTCTTCTTCCATTTAGAAAATTAGCAACGTTATTGAAAAAAAAAGTCATGCTCAAACAGCAAAATTTCATAATAATGTTTCTGTCCGTTCTGCTAGCAAAACATAAATAAGAAAGAGCACAAAAGACCTTTGATGCCAGCTCATATTGTTTTATAAAATAACCAAAAGAAAGCTAAAAATAAAAGTTAAGCATTGTCGCATAATAACGTTGCTGGATAAAAGAAAAGTTCGGGGTGTTGCACATATACGCGACAAATTAAACTTCTATTCAGCCATGTATAAAAGTGCAAGTTTAAATGAACGTGGCAGCTTTAAAGAAAAACTTTTCAATGATATTTAATCTATGCGAAAAAGTGAAAAGTCGTTCGTTCATATATTCATACTCACTGATTAAACACGAAATCTCAAAAATTACTGGACCTATACAGATGAAATATGGCACAGAGGTAGATTATGAGTAGTAAATGTCAGTTAAGAAAGTATTATAGGAAACTCTCACTGAAAAGGGGTGAAATAACGGATGTAAATTTTTATGAACATTTTTGGATAATTTTCAACAGTAACGCGGGCGGAGCCGCCTGCTGCAGTGCCATATAATAATAATAATAAGTCATTTATTTTAGATTTATTGGTCATCCATAGTTGTTAGTACATTTGCGAGCTTACAAACTAGTGTTAGTAAAGAAATAGTTG
Source organism: Hyppa rectilinea (assembly GCA_951799385.1). Taxonomy (NCBI): domain Eukaryota; kingdom Metazoa; phylum Arthropoda; class Insecta; order Lepidoptera; family Noctuidae; genus Hyppa; species Hyppa rectilinea. Next base: position 960,935 of record OX637309.1, on the reverse strand, counting down.
ATGTAAACATTTAAAGCCAATGCACGACCCATTCTTTGGGCGAAATCACGAAATCTTTTGTATCTATGTAGTATAGGTTATACTGCGAATAAATGTAGAATCTTTGACTTTTCCGTACAAAGACTTATTTCCAGGATAAAGCTAGGCTGCGTCCTTACCGAACACGATTGAAGAAGGAATGCAAGCGATCGCGTAGTCTTGTATTCATTCGAGTCACTTTTGATTAGGATGCAGGGTTACGCTAGGTACAATAGTTTGGTTGATCTCGTTCTTAATCGTAGAAATTATAATGGCTACCACCATGTTGACGTCTGCCTTCTTTACAAATAGATTAGCAACAAGATTGGTACCTAATTAACAATGTTAGGTAATCCGAAAGCCTGCTCCCTCGAGCTTACATTGCCATATTTCCTGAGAATCGAAGGCTCACAACGACCCCTACAGCTAATTCCAAAGACATATTTAACTACATGTTATCGGATGCCTATATTTCATAAAAGTGTCATACAAATAGGTCACGTTTAATATATCGGACGGGAAATTTATGCAGAATCCAGTTTGAAAATGTATTTCAGATTTTCACACGCTAATCTGGAGTTAAAGGTTAGTTAAAGGGAAAAATGAAATTATATATTGCGTTTTCAACCATATATACTAAATTTATAAGTAATTGAAAAAAATATTCGAATTTACTTCATGTATAACTTATTGCTCCAGTAAGTTTGACTGTCTTTCTTAGTAAATAGTAGGATAACACAAATTTTTGAACGGTCATTTTGAAAAGACCAAGGCCAAGAGGTCACGAGGGTGGAGGACCTACTACCTGTATCTACAACCGTTAATGAAACGCTTAAAGCTGTTTTGTTATAACCAACCACAATATCTGTCATGTGAGTTGACTTCAGACTTTATGATAATAGAATTTATCAAGCTTTCAGTGGCTTCTGAAGTAACATCTTACTTACTTTCATCGTGAACATTTCCTTACTTAGCCTGTTGACCTCACCTGAGGACAAAGTTAATAAGTGCAACGTGAATATTTCAGTAGATCTCGACTGTCGATGTCTCCTAACTAACTTACGATCTAACTTTATCCTGCAGGCTTTGATGCTTTCTTCTGGAATTAACAGATTTACGTGTTGATAGAAAATGGGACTCTCTGCAACGGTTTGTTAGTGTATTTTTATTTATTAAATATAACTTAATGCAAATTATATTTTACTACATTCATTTTTTTCTTTTTATTGATGTCAAAATTTCAACATGGATGATGTTAGTATTATTTTGTAACAAAATTTTGATTTTAAATAGTGTGTATTTTGAGTTTCTTGCCTTTTCTTTTTCATAGGTACCTACTACGCTTTGGAATGGGGACCTAGCGTCATGTTTCTGGATGATCGACTTATTGATAGTCGAAAAGTAAATGACTTAATCCTGAAAAATCCGCAAAGTAAATGAAGTCCACGAGAGAACAGATACATTTTAGTGCAATTTGAGTAAATTCGCTAAAATCCTAAAATGTAGTAAGTGTTGTTTTAGGATCATACCTAATTTTTAATTAATACAAAAGAGAGCCCTTTGTTCTCAGTTGTTAATTTGTAACGTTTGTTAGACTGACGTGGGCAGTCATTTTTTATTTCATGTCAGTTCAGTAATTGCTGTTCAAGTAGTCATTTCTTTATGTCATATTTCATAATTGTGATACACATAATATTAATAATCATTGATTGCCACACTATCCATTTAGGTCTACTATCTGCAAAGACAGTCGTGAGAGCTAAAAATATGTGATTGAAATCACCACGCTCCGAAAATGGCATGTAGTAGAACAACAAATTTGTAGACATGTGATATCCACCAACCCCAGTTAGGTCCGCGTGGTGGGTGCCCACACCCACTCTTGTGAGAGGGAGTGTCCCCGTTTCTCTGCGGTGAGAATATTATAAGGTGATTATGCTTATGCACCACCCACGGAAGAATTCGCATGATCACAGCACATAATTGTTTGCCCTACTAGCAACGTTCCTGTAAAACTTACTAACTTTTAACCTTTTCCAATACCTTGATTTATTCATTTTGCTTTACATACATACATACAAAGAATGAGGCCATCTTTTTGTCTTTTTATCTCTGAATGCGGGAGTCAGACAGCTTTTCTTATGACCACAAAACTCACGAGATAGTTTATCCTTCATCTAGAACCGAAAGTCATTAAAACAATAAATCGTAAAGCAGCCCTAGATATCACACATTCACGCTCAATTTACAAGATAATTAACTACCGGATTAATTACTGTTTTAGTGTCTAGACCTACTTCGTAAGGACACGACCAAATTGACCCAGATCCAGGCCATACATAATAAAATACTTTGTTCTTCCAACTCTTGAAAAAGTTACGATTAATTATATGATTAATTATGGAATCTTAGAATAACAAGGGTATCGGCAAAATTAACGATGTGATTTAATTCTTGTCTTTCTAATGGCAAACAAGACGGCTCACCCGATACTGCTTCCAACGCACATCAGCCACACCAAAGAAATAGCTCATCTTTTATTCCCTATATCCCTATTATTCCTCTTCCTCTGTGCTACTTTTCTGTGTCCAACAAAGTCCACAACGATCTTTGTAAAATCTACTAGAATAGAAAAACAAATGAAATCTTTTATTTGCTAGCCATTAAAACCTCACACAACTTTGCATAAATCGAAACATTAATAAAAACAGACAAAAATCACCTAACATAATAAAAATACAAACACCAAATCTTAATATAACACATTTACACACACACGCGTCGACAACCCAATTCTTCGACTTTTGAGTAGTTGTTTGTCCTCCCAGAGATAAAGCTGAAGCGTCTCATGTGTGTGACTTCATCCTTGCTTAAAGTATGTAGTGACGCTTCTTGATGGTAGAAGCTGAAAACTCGCCAAGTGCGAGTGGAACTTGCGCACGATGGATTCCGGGAGCGCCCTTAAATATTTATTTTACCTATTCTGTTTTTTAGTATTTGTTGTTGTTAGCGGCAACAGAAATACATCATCTGTGAAAATTTCAACTGTTTAACTTTCATGGTTCACGAGATACAGCCTGGTGACAGTCGGATAGACGGACGGACACTGGAGTCTTAGTAATAGGTTCCCGTTTTACCCTTTGGGTACGGAACCCTAAAATTGGCAGAACAATGCATGCAAATACGATGCATTACATTCCGAAACAGGATTCTTTACTATGGAGCTAATTGGCCATAATACGAGCTCTCTGATCACGTGAAGTGTCGATTAGTCGGTCAAAAATTCTCTTAAAAAGGAGTCACACACTCGGGTCTCATGACCCAAGAGTTTCGAATCCATACGGCTTAAGACTGTGGTTACCCCATAAGGTCAATATTTAAACTAAAACTAGATGAGGTCGGTTTTTCCTAGTAGTAAAATACGCAGAGGTCAAGTAGTCTTTCATGTCATTTGAGGCTCGTAAAGGTTCTTGTAAGCTGATATCAACATTTAAAAGTAGGAACATAGCAGACTATTTTTCGTCAATTGACTTGGATATGTCGTAATTACAGCGCCATAGTTGACTCGAAGCTCGATGAACTGGCTTGATCAAACCTATTGGGACTTGAGAGCTTCATTGGCAAACTGTCAACTGAACCTTTGCTAAGATTCATTCAGTAATGACTTCATGAGCTTTACGTTTGTGCTAAATCTACGTTCAATGTACGCCTGCGTGCAATGCTTAAGCTTTTTGTAAAGTATTTTATAGAGTAAGCGGAAGGTTAGTTCGCAATACCACGAAGTCTCTGTCTCATATGGCATGTCCTAGATTGATGTAAACCTCCCGTAAGCCACATGGTACAGTAAGCCGCATGTCAGAGGTAACACTTTCACCTTTAGCTGAACTAGCGCAGTTTTCATAGAAAAATCTTTCACTGTATTCAGTTTTAAACATCGTGAGCAACCAGCATATCTGAGAGATATTTCTCAACAGCATATGAAGCTAAGTCAGAAGCCCATGGGCAGCATAAAAACTCTGACACCAGATTAGTCACTAACCTCAGGAAAAAGAAAGAAAGAAGTTTATACTAGTTTCGTTGACAATGATTTGCAGCATACTGTACAAAAACGCAAATATAAAATACCTCTAGTAGTACAAATATAAAAATATGGCTGCTTTTGAGCGCCAAAACAACGATTGCATTTATCGACTTCAGTAAAAAAGTATTTACAAAGAATCCATTTTAAAATACAAAGTTTGTTAATAAGCTTGTCTTGAATATTTCACTATCAGAAGTCCCGCTCGATACTAAGTTAGTGACGAGCTAATGATTTTAAGTGAATGCTTTTAAATGAGAAAACTTCTTTCAATCTCTCTTTAGGTTTACAAGTTCGTTTTTTAATGTGCCCCCACAAGCTAGTTTGTTCAAGTCGTGGGTTAGGGTTCGACGACTAGCTAGTAACAATGTGACTTTTATTTTAATATTTATTTAGAAAAGTGGACATAATTGGACGCTTTAAGGTACTTAAAAACCTGAGATAGTTTTACATTCTTTGGTATTGACGTTTTTGTCCCTAGGGCCGGGAATACCTAGAGCTTGGAATGGAAATATTACATTAAAATGTTAAAAGTCTGGAAACACAGACATGGCGTTGAACAACAAATATTATAAGTTATTTCCAATTATTCCATCTACTGGAATGCCATTTGATGAAACAGTTGTAACTTTTACTAAACTCATTTTATCAACTGTTATCTTCCCGTAACCAACGGTCTTTAAATTCAGTTTTGCTATTTGTACAACAAACACTACCATTACAAAAATAGGTATAATATGCGTCTCATTTCATATAGGTAATGTCATTTGGTATATTTTCATTTAAATAACGTTCACATTACTTACCCATAGTAGGTATCATTGATTTTGTGTAAATCACCTATTGGCATAACAAACAACTGAGTTCCGATCTCTGTTGAATGACGCCACTTGAAGCCAACGATGGGATCGAACAATAATACTAAAGTTGATTTAATTAAGTATTTGATTGATTTCATAATCTGTGGAGACTGACAATAGACTAGCTACTGGCTGTAAGATTGATAAGTTCTATTATACTCGTATTCGTGAAGAACGGAACATCGTTGGGTTCATTTGGTTCATTCAATGTGATATTGTAGGTAGTCGTATCGTAAAAGGGGATCAAGATAATGGCCTGAAGACTTACTCATAGTAATATCTTGCTAACTCCGATCACTAAGACGGGTAATGTACCTTAATACGAGTTTAGACAGCAGAAAGAAAATTAATTGAGCTGACACGCTGAAATAAATATGCAAAGATGTAAAAATGCTGTTCTGATTTGAAAATAATCATACTAGTTATGCCGATTGCTCACCGAGCTAACAGTACATACTAAAAAACCTTTCCTTCTTGTTTATTTCATATGTACAAATATCACCAAGCTTCTACACCTATCTCTAGATAATTCCAATATAATATTTCAGGCGGTAATCACACAAGACATAATGTCGTAGCAACGCGTAGTCACCCAATCTTCGATTATCGTCGACTTTCGTGTAGCACACAGGATTTCTGAGAAAAGTAAGTAAATTATATTCGTAAATAAAGTTAGTAAATCAAAAACAAATGAAACAGTTAATAAATGTCTTATAAAAGTCTTATAACATCAAACTTCTTTGAAGTAGTCCATTCAAACAAATTATTTAAGTTAATAAGAGTGTGAGTGTGAGTGACATGAGTGTACTTGAAAAACTTATTTAATTTCAACAAATTCGCTGAAACTTAAGTATTACTATTGGCATTTGGCACTCGCCCAAAAACGTAATATAACTAGTATAAGTACTTAGAAGTACCTTAGAGCGAGAGTAGGTACCTAAACTGTCTTTTCGTGGATGTTATAAATTGTCGAATAAGGGATAATGTCAAGAGGAAGGACAGCGCCCTCCTTTTGTGCTAATAAAAACGTTCTGCGGTCACCAACCTATAACTTATTACTAGATAAACATATAAAACGTCCCCATTACTTGTCGATTGAAAAGTATTTAACTCATATCTTATGCATTTTATTTTAAAATTAATATAAAAAGGATATCCGTCAAGTGTTATTGAGGTTTTCCATCTTGGATTTCTCAGTAGCAGCCCGAGGTCTGGATTTTTATCTGGTTGATAGCAATAGGCTCGCCCTCTATATTATAGGACTCAAACATAGCAGGTGAAATGTGGGTTTACTATAAGTACACCTCTGCCTAACCCTTTGGGGATTACGGGCGTGATGTTATGTTACGTTATTCGCCAATTACATTAGAAACAGAAAATAAGAAAAAATCAAACACTCATCTCACAGAAATCCAGACACTAACCAGATCGTCTAACATATCTTAGATATGTAAAAAGAAAGAAAGAAAAATATTTTATTTGGGACATGCACAGGGAATAGAAAAAACATACCGAGACTCCTCCGTGCCTCGGGAAGCACGTTAAGTGCGTCCCGGCTGCATTTGTGCAACATTGACAGCCAGAAAATCTGACAGCCAGTCTTACCATGGGGTATCGTATTGCCCAGTTACTGGGTTGTGGAGGTCAGATAGGCAGTCGCTCCTTGTAAAATACTGGTATTCAGCTGTATCCGGTTAGACTGGAAGCCGACCCCAACATATTTGGGAAAAGGCTAGGCAGATGATGATGACAGGGAATGGAAAAAAAAAACATTATGAACAGAATCGGTAAAGCACAAAATCCTCTATTTTAGGTTTGTATACCGGAAGGTTACACCTTAGAAGTTTCGCTGACAATCAGTATGGATTGCACCATCTAGACATACATGTGACATCCGTGATACTGCTGAGTTATAAGACTGAAAAATTCATACAAAACCTATTTACATTCAAGAAGAGTTCCAGTTCCAGGTAGATCTGCGAGCAAATGAGAAACGTTCACTGTTTTACTTGCATATCGAGCTGCATAAATAATGCTGAGGTACAATCATCCATACATGAGTGGTAGCTCTTTGTGACTGACAGCGCCTGTCGTGGCAGTAAGGACTGTTTTCTTAGTGTAAGTGTTACGTTGAGCTTCTTAAATTTCTAAGTTGAGCTACACGATTATGGAGAAATGCACAGACTGGACAGGTTTACTCCAATTTTGGAATAATCCAAAATGAAATGAAATGGGGGATATCTGGATATTTTTTACATAACGGTTTAGTTTCTCCACTGAAGAGGATTCTCTCAGGGAATAAGTTCAATTTTGGTGCTTCTTTCCTTAAAAGTTTTTCTAAGACACTAATCTACACAGTTCTTACATGATCTGACCAAGATAATGTCTGAGTTTGTTTCAGTGTTTTATCACAGAGCAGTCGGAAAGACCTACTTACCTCATTTAATTTTTAACCGACGATAAAACGGAAGAGGTTCTCAAGTTGACCTGCTTTTTTTTTATGTATGACTACTCATAACTTTTTAAAATATGTATTATTGACGGGTAGATGTTTCTATAAACCTATCTACCGGAACTAATATCATTTCGCATTGACCACTGTTGTGAGGTTGACTGTACAGGCTAAAGAAAAATATAGGTCAATTTAAAATTAAAATTGTGTACAACTCAGTATGTTTTTGCCACGTACGACGAAAATGTAGATTGGCTTGCAATCAGACAGTTTTCCATACACATGCGACATGGGGCAATCTTCTTGTTCTACTTGCGTGTTGGCTATACGAAAATAGTTCAATCAATCAATCTACTTCGCCTTTTCTCAACGTTGTTAGACTCGACTATCAGTCTAACCGGATGCAGCTATACCAGTACATTACACGGAACGACAGGCCTATATGATCTCCACAATCCAGTTATTGGATAACAAGAAACCACTTGGTAAGACTGTTTCTCAGACTTTCGGGTTTCTGTCTACCCGTAATGACCGCCAAAGATCGACGAAAGACTGCCGGGATCAACGGCTCAACAACGGCCAGTGTAGATTAACCTGATCGATCGACCCGTGAGCATACTATAATAGTTATTATCGTATAATCAACACACCAGGAGAACAAGAAGACTGTCCTGCTGATTAATTGATTTGATTGGGCCTGTGGTTGAACCAAACGTACCATTAGTTTCTTCACTCTTGGAGGCGATTTTCAGTTGTTTCTTTACGTCATGTTTGCCGCAAATAAACGTTGTTTCTTTCTTATAATAATTATTATCAAATTTTGCAGTTCTACGGACTTAGTTTGTACATACGTAGCTGTAATTACTTGCCATCAGGTGAAATACACACATCAAAAGTGTCTTGGGATCAAGCATGTTTTTTTAAGTTACAAAAAATGTTAATTATTCTTTTTAGTAGATTTTGTCATTTGGAAAGGGAATAGTTTTGAATTTCGGTGAAAAGATGAATATCTTCTGTCAAGTCGTATATAATCCTGCAACGGTTTTGAGGCCAAATCATTAACTGCCATACTTCTAAGTTAAATAAAAAAGAACGATATTATGTAGAACAGACGTCATTTTGAGTTGCGAAGAAATGATTAGAACCGTGGGAATGTTGAAAAGTGGTTCTCGGCAACGTGCTGTAGCATTGACTGGGCACTTCGCTGAGTGTACAAGTCGACTTGGACATGTTATCGCACCACTAGTAGTGAAGAAGGTCGACATGGATGACGAGCTCGCATCACCACACGCATACAATATCGTTACATACATACTCGAAGAAATTGTACAGTTGCGAGACTTCATAGATATTAACAAATTAATTTACTTTTTAGTTCGTTCTTGGTAGCTTTTAAAGATCCAAAAGAACAGGAACCCTACCAATCTCTCCAATTAAACAATTTCTGTAAGACTTATCATCTTGACAAGGACTATGATACAGCAAGGGAAATCTTTTTTTTACTTTCTTTTATATTTTTCTAAGAAAAGTAAAGGAAAAAATAGTACCGTTATAGGTACTTCAATTTATTTCGGGAACAAATATCAACCCAATCTAAAATCTTTTTATAATTCCGTTTCATGTTATCCATCTATCAGAGGAACTTCTTCGAAATTGGGTATTTCTATGAGATGTTTACATCTTTCTCGTTCTGCGTTTTTATATATAGATATGGATATTATATGGTACGCACAATATCCATGAAAATAAAATATAAGACAGAAATATTATTATACAATCCGCTGTATTGACTACCTCGTTGGTGTAGGGGTTGCAACCGCTTCTGTTAAGCATGAGGTCCTGGGTTCAAATCTACCAAACTGATGTCATGTTTTTTTCATATGTTATTTCTCAGTACCAGACCGGATTCTGGATTTGTGTCTGGTTGATGGCAATAGGCTAGCCTCCTATTATCTGAGACTCAAATATAAACTGCCTGTCACACCTCTGCCTTACCCCTAGGGGATGCCAGCGTTACATTATGATGATGTGATTGTTATACAATAAACCGATAACCTTAGGCAGTTTCGGCCAGACTACCTAGAATAGATATTTTAAAAAGAATAATATAAAAATAGTCGAGAGGTGTCGTGTGACACCCGGCAAGACCCACCTTTTTATACTTGAAACTGTTATTTTCAGGCATAACGATTTTTCGTTACGTTACGATATCTGCCTGTTTACTCATACCAGTAAACTGACAGATATCGTCACGTCACGTCGTTCTTTAACGTCGCAAGCGGCGTTAAAGAACTTCGTCCCAACAATTTTAGTTTACGCCATAAAAAAAAACAGGAAAATATAACCCCAGCTTGTAGTTTTGCAGCCGAGTGATGTAAGTAACAAACTAAAAGTATTAAATCAGCAAAATTGTGGTGGTGCAGAAGTTAGAACGAGTTTAAAGTTGGTCGTGATAAGATTGGGACTTATGCTTGAGTTATTCGGTTTACATACTTTTTACTTCTTACCTTATTTGTGAGGCAAAGAGATCGGTAGTTTGTATGATTTTGCATTCTTTAAAACAGAAAATACACGTGCACCTGGCAAAATGTTACCTCCTTATATTTTGTCCTTGTTCTTATGTGTAATGAGGCCACTAGGATATTCTATCAATAACCGGTAGCAGTGTCGTCCTATTTTAATAACCCAAACACTGGCTTAGTGCGTGTCATAACCACACACCACAAAGGGATACATAATTGGGATGAATTTATCCCCAGACTAAACTACTTAACTCTGTAGTTGAAATATACATTCCGACTGCAAATGTAAGTTGGTTGACTATTAATTGTAAACTTGTTTAGCTTACATAGATGTGATGGTTTTCCTTTTAACTTCGTTATCTAATTACCTACGCTGCCTGCTGACAACGGGAACAGCTGACTTTTACAAAAATTGGCACTTTAAAGCATGTGCTGCTAAGGGCTAATCTTTGTCAAAGGAGTCCATCTCATCTTGTCATCTTTGGCACATCATCACCGCCTTTCTGCCCTTTACCCATGTCACTTGAAGCCGGTGGATAACTTTCTTCTTTTATTCTCCCCCTCAACCGTCGCGTTGTCGGGTCGTAGATATTTAATGATAACTTAATCTAGCTTACATAATTCCATCGTTTTTTACTTCTTTAAACGTACAGATTTGGATGTTAACAAACTAATAGCCCCATCTTATATTAATCGATATCTTCTAAGTTTATATTACACATTGCGAGCATCTTCTAACTCGCTGAGAGGTCCACCATCCTTGCCAAACACTTGAGACGAGTATACAGTAAGTATATGCAAAGAAAACAGAATCCCTTTCCACGCAAATATTTGTTGTCTTTATAGGACCTGTCCATCCTAAATATTGATAGAGGTAAAACGTCGGAGATTACATAAAGATCTTTTCACATTTTTATTGCTTTTCAATCTGAATATTTTAGAATTTTAAGATTGTTATTGACTGTCGAAAATGTTAAACTTAATACGACGAAAATAAAATATCTCGCGCTGTGTTAACGTGCTACAGAAAAAACCTAATTTCCAAATATGAATTTAAAATTGAAAGTATGTAATTAGTCTCAAAAGCTTTTTGTATCAGTGTAGGGTCAGAAGTTTAAAAGTATCTCATTCAATTTTGTTAGTTACCGTAACAGTATGAGTTTTTTAATGGGACGGAATGGAGTCTAGGTTAATTGGGCATACCTTTCCCTACCTACCCACATTTTGCCACTTATATTTAAGTCCCATTTAATAGGGAGCGAATATAAACGAGCACTAATCCAGACTCCGAGCTGCTGATGAGAAATTATTAATGAGAAAAACCCTATAACACTACTCGATCTGCAAATTGAACCCAGGACTTCATTCTCTGCAGTATCGCTTACTAGATTATTGGGGCAGTCACTCTAAAACAACTTCCTAAAATCTATGAGCATAAAAATAGTCTAAAGTACACGCAAAGAAAACATGTTTTCTCACATAAAATATTTCCAGCGGCAAGAGCCGTCACATGACGCGACATAATTTCATATAAAATTCACACTTACGCCAGCAAACTAAGGTGACACGACAGGTGTTCCGTCTTCAAGTATGAGGCGGCGTCGATGTATATAGTGTTAAGTGAAAATGTACTGTCAACGAAATTTCGCAGGAAACTCGAAATGTGAGGCTTTTTCTGCTTACAACCATTTTTGGCAAAATATATCTTTTAGATACCTATGTGCATAATTTAAAAAAGAAAAGAGCATTCTTTCTATTCTCAAAGATTGATTGGCTGTTACCAACAGCCAATCAATCTTTGAGAATACCTTTTTGCTACGGCCACTAGTAATCGCATCAATCTATATTTGCAGTCATGGTTAGTTACCCTTTCGTACGCCGAAATTAATTAATAACAAAAACAAATTAATTAAATTAATTAACAATTTATTAATTACAGAAACAATTAAAAAGCATTGTTTCTGGCGTGGATCCGCGTTTTCGGCAGTCGATGGGTTAATTAAATAAACCATTTATGTTTCTCAAAGAAACCTTTTTTATTATTCCGGACATTTATACACCGTGCAAATTTTTTGTCGTCTTACGACAGCCCAATTCATGTATCCATTGACTACTAATCATTCATCATAAATATATATATATAAATTAACATTTGGATGGTAAAAAACATACAATATCGTAAACGCACGACGTTCTTTAAAACAGCCTGTAGAGGACTATTAGACGTGGACTGTTTTAGATAGGATTAAGAAATTTGGTCTCATAGAAAGGATGGAATGATCTACCGTTAGATACGTAAACATTATTAACAGGATGTTACTTATTGTAATACATTATTTATTTTTCGTTGTACCTATTATCTTAATTAATTGTAACAACTTTTTAATCACGCCTAGAGTTTATTGATGTCGGATACATCAAGTGGACCACATTTGTAAGACGACTAAAATTGCAGTGTAAACTATGAACCAGCGTCCCATCAATTGGCATGTTCTCCCAGACCAGTCTAGTTTACGTCGAATCAAAATAAATTGCTGAGATACAATCTACCAACATTTAATATACACTTTAACGTCGGGGTCCAAATAACACAATCATGTATTGGAATCGTTTTTATTAATGACATTCAGACATTTCAATTTATTCTGTACAATATTCAATGTATTTTTATAACGTCTGGCGTACTCCCTACGATTTTTGCTACATATTTTTGTTAGTCATTTATTTCAACCGACAGTCAATTTGTCGAAACATAACATGACAAATCATCATCTGCCTAGCCTTTTCCCAACTATGTTGGTATTGGCTTCCAGTCTGACCGGATGCAGCTGAATATCAGAATTAATATAAAGAGAATGGGTAATACGATACTCCGTGCCATAACAAAACAATCAAATAAAATAAACTCAAACTAAAAGACAGTCTAGCTATTTATAAAATATAATTAAATTATTTCGCGAAATCTGTTTTCTGTCTTCTTAGAATGGGTTTCTTCTTCAATTTGAAGAAGTTTATTTTAGTTCAATTCATTTTCTAAGTATCTGAGACATTTATAAACATGAATCTGTAGACTAAATAAAAGCTGTGTTTTTTTCAGTTTTTCTTATTTCATATCAGCGTGAAGTAAAGCAGGTGGCTGTAAAAACTTCACTTTTTAGGGTTCCGTCCTATCCAACGATGGATTTCGATACTCACTTGCCTATAGAATGATCGAAAGATGAAAGTAAGTAAGCTGACGAAAGTTTATTCCTATTTAACTTGATCGCTATTGTGTGAATGTAAATTAAACATTTACTCGAGTGAAGCATCTCACATCAGCTTTAGTTGGTCGTGTAAACATCAACTGTATATTAATTAAAAGACCACTAAAGACTATGGGTGACAGGTCTTTTAGCCTAGGTGATCCTTTACATATAAATATCAACCAGTCTCGATGCGATTTAGACGTAGGTCGTGGTAACGAACTTGATCGGATTATCTGATGCAGAGCATGGCACGTGGCTACGTCTCTTTGACGACTGCTGCATCCAATTGAGTTTATGGGTCGTGACTGGGCAGGTCGCCTTTTCCAATGTGCCATCATAAATTGATTTCCAGAGGGATATCGGCTTAGTCATAAATTACGCGTGATAAAACTCCATTAGCGCATAGAAGAAGATTTTGGTTGCTACATACATACTTTAGGTGCGTTATTGTAGCGCTAGTGGTAGGTACTTTATTATTTGTTGGTTAAAATTCAAATCGGGCCAGTATATCTGTGTCAGTATGGCAGATAAGTTTACATATTCTGTCATTAAGAAAATCACTTTAAGTGGTCCAAAAACTTATTGGGGTTGTGACATGAAATAACTTGAACAGCTCCTAGTGTTAATGTCTCTTGCCTTCCACCTTCCTTTCCTAGAAATGCTCCTTTTCAAATACTGTCGCATGTACCACCTTCTGCAAAACGTGTATACCCTCGGAAGTTGTGTTAGTATCATAACATGTGCAAATGTACATTGCGGCCTCCATCTGCAAGTTCCACGCACAAAATTTCGGCACATCGTTATGTTCATCACTTTCATGGGTTGCGTATCTGGTGGTGGCGGATTAGGCGGTAGAGGTGGCTGTATGTACTGCACTTGCCACTGGAGTGTTATTGGCTTTCTATTGTATGTTGTTTACCAATGAAGATGAATTTGCTTCTACCATCATGGCTTCTTCAAATTTAGATCTCAAGTACTTTTTTTATTTAACTTTGTTCGTACGTACCGCGATCAAGGGAGTTTAAGGTCATAATAACATAAGTATTCATAGTTCTAACAATTAATTATAGTCTTAAAACAACTTAATAATTATTTTTTAACAGACCCTTAGAGTAATTAAATTCATACAATATTGACATAGAGTCGGGGAGTACGCCAACACAATTTAAAATTGACAACATTTATGCAAAATATGAAAACATCAATAAATAATTTGGGTTTAAACAATAATAACGTGATTTGTAGCTTATTAACAAATTGGCACGTCCACTTAATTATATTTACAAATAAAATGTACATGTTAATTTATCACACTGCATAGTATTTGATACTAACGCGTGGCAGAAAGATCCATCGGTTTCAAAAAGATAGGCATTGGAAATTGCCGGGCTAAATCCGCGCGCATAGAAAATGACTTTATTGTAGACACATTATACTGCCTATCTAATCAACAATAGGTAAATTAATTCATATGAAATGACTAGGACATGACGTAATCAATTAATAGGTAACAATAGCCTGACCACAGGTTTCTAAAAGGCAGATCAACTTTCACAATTTAATCAGTTAACGGTTGTGATTGGTGACTATCACAATCACAAAAGTTGCTCGAGATTGACATGTAGGGATGCCGCTGTGTGGCCGAGTGAACAGCATTGTGTCATTAAAAAGATAGATCTTAGGGATAAATGAATTAATAACTACTGTTTTAGATGGTGTTACCACCGATGTGAATGTGATTTTTTTATTTTCTATAATAAAGGTTGGCTTTATTATTATAAGGATGCTTTATAAAATAACGCTTTAAAACTAAAAGTCGTAAATAAAATAGAGGATAAATAATAAAACCCTGATTCTTTCTACCACGCATTGCGTTCTTACCCTCGGCGTCGCGTTGTGGTTGTTTTATAGTATCACTGCGGTTACTTTAGATGTTTTCGTGGCCTTAATGTGACTTCAAACTTCAAAGTTGTGCCAACATAACAAAACCACAAACGACAGTCTGTTTTCACTTTTATCATAAATACATTGTCGTCAACCGCAAACTGAGTCTGTTGACTTTAATACCTTAATTTTATATTTATAACATTGTTTATTTTGCTTCCGCCTACAAAACATACCAAAGTAACTTTAAACAATAGTAGACACAAAAGTTTTAAATTAATTTGTACAGTCCATTGCTCGCTTTATACGAGTTAATCAACGGAACGGTAATTGGAAAACGCAGTGGATTGCAATGGAAGTTTAATCTCGATTCTTCGTGGTTTCTTTAGGTTCTAAAGATTTTTATTTACAATTATATTCTATCTAGAGGCGACTTCAAGTCTGTGGGGTGTCGACAAAGGGCAGCACTGCTTGCAGTTCAGTGTTGTCACGTCTCACGACACGGTGGTCTTTTTAAGCCGTTTCTCAAGAATGGTGCGATAGCTGTATAGATACTGTTGAAATGGGAAAATTTAAAGTGCACGAGTGTACTAGCAATACGTTTTAGATTTCTCGTATTGTAACTGGAACGGAAATGCTTTTTTGTTTTGATTGTTGCTTGTTGTGCGGAGAAAATGTTACTGGGAAAGAAGTCTGTGATTATTTGGCATTATACTTACGAGTACATCGTTTCTACATAGTATTTATTTCGTGGAGTTTTAAAGAAAATGTTGTTGCCAATTTGTTTTCATTTGTTACTAGCCTGCCACAATTTTTTTCGTTGCCTAACTTAATTTAATGTTTGTAATTAAATCAGATAATAGAGATAATACAAGAAGCTACTCAGCCGAGTACATCTTACATAACCAAACAGTAATAACTAGAGTACTGGCAAGACTTCAGCAGCGGTATATGGATGTAGTAACATTTTTATGTGGTTTGGCAACTTATCCAAGAAACAACATAATAATGTACGAGCTCAGAATAATTATGGGCATTTTGTTACGTAAAATGTGGCATAAAATAAGCGGAATAGAGGGATTTTGCAGTTCCAATGGCTAATTTTACCTTGTAATATTGTGTCTTGGGGACAAACTTCTGAAATAAGAATAGATCAGACTCGTTCCGGGCCAAGTTTTATGTTTAATCAGTGGATTTTGTTACTTTACGTTTCTAGTACCAAAACTTTTATTTTAAACGGTAAATTAATTACATTTTGAAGGAGAGATAGGATTTATATATTATAAATCTATGAAGTGAAAGCAGTGCTAACCTTAAAAACAATTAGTATAATAAATAACAATTGAGCAAAGGACTTGATATATTTTTTGTAATTTATCTAATTTAGAATGTTAGAGTTTGCGTGCTCATAATAAACAGATTTAATTAAGTGTATTTTTATTAGCCCCATGAAAATATATTATTTCTTTACATATTATAATTTATAACGGATTATCTCACAGCAGAATATAAATAACTTTCTTTTACATAACTTGTATGGTAGAGGTGTCTGCGTTGATTGAATCTATTTACATTTCTTTTTGAAGGATACTGGCAATGTTTACTTAAGTTATAGGCCCAATATATTATACTCAATCCTAAAAACAACCTGTACTTTTTTACATACTCATTATAAATTAACAAACCTAAACTAGGCAACGCTGATGCATAATGGTTTAGGCCTGGATTACAAACATTTTAGGCCTCTGTAGGACAAATGCAAATAAGATAATTTTACTTGCATTGCTTTGTTTAGTTTATCATTTGATGAGAACAATAAATTAGTTAAACACAAAGTGTTAAGGCGCAGTCGTTCCTGTTTGAATAGCTAAGCAACCCGTTCTTATGAACTTGAATATATTATGTTTGAGTAGGTAAACCGCAGCAGCTTAATTGGGTTGGATTTAAACTTGCTATCGCCGCGCACCACTATTGTTGACGGATTATACGTATTTAACTATTTAAATAAAATCTACAAAGTTAAACGTTATCATAAACAATTTTCTAAATGTTTCATAAATAATTGTTGGTTCATTATTTTTGTTCAACAGCATGTGAAGCTAAGTCAGAGGCCCATGGGCAGCATAAAAACTCTGAGAGCAGGTTAGTCACTAACCACACGAAAAGAAAGAGATTCTTTTTGTTGGGTCGTTCCACATCCAATCATTCCAAACTAACAATAAAATAATTGCTGTTTTTTAAGTACTTAAAAGCCATTTTCTCATCGATATCTGTTTGAATGAAATTTGAATTTTTATTGAATGACGGGTTCGAGTACGAATGTTCTTGTTCAAATATAATATTTACGTGTCTTTAATGAGACAATGTTAAAAACAGTGAATGAATAAAGAGGAATTGTTTTACAAATCCTACCCTGTCCCCATTGCTAGCACTTCCGACCTCTTCAACGCAGACACCCCTAGACTCCGCAACTTAACATGTAACACTCGCAGCACTCGCTAGTCTGTCTGTATGTCACAATACAGCTCTCGCCTGTCTGTCCGTATGCCACAATACACTAGCACTTTACTTCACAACTGAAGGCACTTGTCTTCTCACTAAAAATAATAACGTCCATACAGCTGTCTCTACGCGCAGCCGGGAACTACTGCTTGGTACTGCATCTGTGGACAAAGTGATGGATTAGAAATAAGTAGGTAATGAGGAGCGTTCTCAGCGCGAGCATTCGCATAGCGATTTTCTGCAGAAGTTCGTTGAACGAGCGTTCGAACGTACGAGCATTCAGACGTGACGTGTCAAATATCAATGTCAAAGCTTTGGCTTTCGTGATCCCTATCAAGAACATATATCTAATCATATATAAATACATAAGATTGACATCATAATATGACTTGTTTATTTCGGAATATTTAAAAAAAATTGTCAATCTATTGTAAAACGTAGTATAATTTAAATATTAATATAAATTTCAAGATTCCGTTCTATCACATTTGTTTAAGATACCTATGATAATAATTTTATGAGAGATAAATAAATAAATTAAACAGAACGACATGAAGTTTAGGCCTCTGTAATCTATGGTTAAAATAGAAAATAAATTTTATAATTATTATGGATAGGTGCATGTTAATTGATATCCCGTGTCATTACAAACTACTGGTATACTGTGTATATTTTAATGACAGTCGTCCGTCAAGAATGACCTTTAAGAATGCTGGAGTCAGTGAATCAGTGTCGTATAAATGTATATGCAGTATCCTCGGCGTTAATGAATTCACTGATGACGACAAACTTCACAAGTATAGAAAAATTACTGAAAAATTGAAAATGAACTCTAAGTACATCATAATAAACCTTTTATTTTTACAATGATTCATAAAATTCTGTTAATTTTGCCATAATGACGTGTAAGCATCTGCTCAATCTTATTTATTGAATAAACGATTACTGAGCCGATTAAATGGCCGGCTGGCTTATCAATTTTCTCTTTTGGGAACGATGCCAAGCCGGGGGTTCAATTGTTTTTTCTACACTAGAGCCGTGCCAATATCGTGAGGCCTAATTTTGAGATAAAATCTAGGATGTCCTAAGTGAGGGCTGGTGTTCGCAAATTGCTTTCGAACGATTTGCATTTATTATGTAAATAAGTATAGTCATATGCCATATTATCAATCTTAAAGCCAAAAACTATGTTGGAGTCCGCTTCCAGGCTAACCGGATGTCAAAGTCAAATCATTTATTTCAAATAGGCACAAGACAGGCACTTTTGAACGTCAAACAGCATGCATGATGCAGCTGAATACCAGAATTTTATAAGGAGCGACTACCCATCTGACGTTCATAACCCAGTTACTGGGTAGCTAACACAATATCAAGCAGTAAAGCTGGTTTTCAGACTTTTTGGGTTTCTGACTAAATACCCGTAACGATTTCTAAAAAGCTACGAATGCCGGAACCAACGGCTTAACGTGTTTTCCGAGGCACAGAGGGGTTTCTACTTGTAATGGACGGTCACCTATCCAAAAAGCAACCGCAGCACGCATAGCTTAACCTTAGATGGACCCGCGCGGCCGTTATATTTTAATCACAAGCGCCTCATACAATGTACACCATACATGTGTTAAAATGCCTCCATACATACCTACTTATTTAAATGTAATTTTCGTAAATACTAAATAATAATAAAAATACCCAAAACAAAAGGGCTGCTAAAAACAGCTTTCTTATTTTAGCCAAGGCATATATTTATAAAAATAATAATACACTTGATTATAAAATACTCAGCAATAAATGATGTATCGGAAGTGTATCGGAAGAGTAAACACAATTTTCGCTCCCTCCATCCAAAGTTAATAAAGCATGAATTTTCCTAATATCTGTCGAAAATTAATCTTAATATTACTTGGATATATAGCGCGCATCACATACAGTAGATACGTCACGATCGGGGACGGAACCCAAACTCATTTACATAAAAAATTCTGAAGTAGCACTGCTAAGAATCACTCAGAAGGCCTGGTTTTTTATAGGATAGAGGCGCTCGTGGCTAAGTACTAACAGCCGCACAGGTCGATCCGTCAGGTAAAGCTACGCTTGCCGGGGTTGGCCGTGGATGGGTGACCGTCTTTACATACCGAAACTCCTCCGTTAAGCCGTTGGTAACGGTTGTCATTTCTGCATCTTTGACAGTCGTTACGGGTCGTCAGAAGCCCGAAAATCTGACAGCCAGTCTTACCAAGGGGTATCGTATTGCCCAGTTACTGGGTTGTGGAGGTCCGATAGGCAGTCGCTCCATGTAAAATACTGGTATTCAGCTGTATCTAGTTAGACTGGAACCCGACTGTAACATAGGTGGGAAAAGGCTAGGCAGATATTATATAGATATGGGTAAATATGTCAGAACTCTTATGTGTAGAGGTTAAGCACCAATATCTTTAGATCTCTGATTCATGCCATGCCTGATTCCATACCCTTACTAAAGAGAAAGCAACCACATTTTTCTTGAACATTTTGAACTGCCACATAACAGAAATCATGTTAAACAAAACAATTTTAGTTTTGTTTATCTCTCATGTTATTATCAAAAAAAGTAATCATGAATAAAGTTACAAACAGCAGATTTTAATTTTTTTTCCTTGATACTTAATTAGCTTTGACTATTGTTTGAATCAAGTACGTTAGGTATATGTTATTATTTTGGCTGGGTATCACAGATAATTATGTACATAAATGGGTGTCTCCATCAACACGGTACTGAAGTTGCCCTTCTACTTCTATTTATTGAATGGCGTCATATGACGTGAGTTAAACGCAATTTTTACAACTTGATAATTACATTGGCGAAACTTTTTCGTTTTATATTCGCGCTGTCACCAGGGAGTGTAGTTTTATGGGCTATAATGTACGAAATTCGTGTGTGTAGGAATCCCATAAAAAGTAAGGTATAATATACCTATGCGGATTCGCTAATGTAGCCGTAAAATTTTGAAAGGGTGAGGTCTTAAAACTGATTTAGATAGGCTTGGAATGGCTTAAATAAACATTATTGTATACAAAATTTAAATAATAATAGGTAAGTATTATTAAGCCTGACCAGCCAAGTAAAACCTGGGCCGGCCTGGGCAACTAGCTTCACCTTTCTGACTGACCGACCCCTTGACAATTCAAAAGTGCCTGTAATTGGTTTATTTGAAATAAATGCTTTGAGTTTGAGTTTGAGTATGAATGAAAATATTATTATTGTATTACTGCCACCAAGCAGTGCCATTAGACAAATAGGGCATATCATAGTCGCAAGGGAATAGTTACCAGTGAAATTTACTGAAGACACATGAGACATTATGTACCATTTTGTCCGTAAAGTTGACATCGGCAAACGCCATGATCTTGCAGGCTATGTCAAGGTAACAGGATAAAGATTATAAATTGATTGATTGATTAATTCGTTTTGATGTTAAAAGTATACCTAATATTAACAGCTACCCCAACCCTCACTCTAAATCTGTAAATTACTCTCTCGAAATACAGGATGAAATAACGTGGTCAGAGTATCAATTACATAATCGTGATAGTTCTATTGAAGCTTCTTTTAATTTACTTAAACATCATCCAAACTTTCACAGAAACAATAATTTAATTACTGTTCAGGTAGAAATTGATTAACACTATTCCTCTTTTCATAATGGAAGACGTGCCAACAACTAGTGCCTTTACTTTCTCTCTTTTCGTTTAACTATTAATTTATTTAAATACTTTTATTCTATTGAAATCTCTTCATAGATTTCATGCAGCAATCTTGATACAATTCTTTTGCATTTATTTTAGACGTGCGCAGAGTTCTCGGCAATAAGAGCCTTTCAAATAAAAAGTATATAAAGACATTTTTACTCTTTACATAAACAAAAATAAGCCGTCACTTAACAACAGAAAGTTACTTCCAAGTCAACTCTAAATGCTTTCGAGTTTACCTTATTAAATTAAATTTTTTTCTTAATACCTCAACGTGTAGGAAATTTCGCGGATTCCGTTAAAAGCAGGCTCTTCCCTAAACGAGATTTTTAAGTCCCAAATATTTAAATAAAAAAAAATAATCTTTTGCTTTTTGGCCCCTATTTCACGCCATGTTTTGGTTACCAAACTGGGATAAAATAAAAGGGAAAATGTTTTAATCAAACCGGAAGGTTATTACTTCCGCGTTTGTTGGTCAAACAAACCGCTTGTTAATGAAACTTATACATACGATATGATTTGTTTAAGCAGCGTGATTTGTGTTTGCTATACTGTATTTAGCCATTATGTTTGCCGTAACTGATGATGGTGATGATAGTGTAATTGAGTAATTGGGTTTTAGTTAGTCTAGTATTTTTATCTCACAAAAAGCGACACGCGCTTTACTTGTGGTAACTGTGGTGTGGTGTGTAGGCGAAGGAGCTCTCGGCACATTCTGAGACAATGCCGAAGTCGGAAGTCTGTGTTTCTGTATACATGTGCGTGCCATGTGCTAACGCCACTCGTCTTCATGCAAACATTCACTGTATATTTGATCACTTTGTTACCACAAGTAAAGCGCGTGTCGCTTTGTGTGATTAAAATCTTTCATTATTTCGCAAATACAGCTTTAAACTGTCTTTATACCTGTACTTCTCTTCCACCGCAAGTATGATAGTGCCACGTACCCTTGATCTTGTTTTGTCACCCAGGGACTCAATATCCACACACATCCATACCGCTGCTATGCTACATACCCTGCTGCAGTTGATAACATGCTTGGCATCTCCACAGACATGTGAAGGGTCACTTCACTAGTCATTTGTTTCCCAACAAAAGGGTTCCAAACTTTTTGTTAAATTCTGTAGCATTTTAAAAAGTAAGGTTTCTTAAAGTATTCGCTTTGTCAACGTGGAACGCCCTTTGTATTTTAGGCGATTAATCAATGTATTCAATAATCTATTTTAGTACATAAAAATTTAACCTTTATTTTGGATTTTAAAGCTGGCAAAAATCGGGAGTATAAAAACAAACATCGTTTTCTGTGTGACTTTGGAGAGACTACTATAAAATTATTACTTTTTAATCTAAAAACAATGTAGAACTGTAGTTCTACATTGTTTTTTTTTGCCATAGTGTGACGATTTACCACGAAAGATTGATAATTAACACAAAGTTTGAAAACCTACATATGTAGAACATAGGCATCGAATACTAAGAGTGCTCACAATTAATTGAAACATTCACGCCCCTGAGGTTAAAACAGAACTTGAAGCAGTTCAAATATATCTCTTCGAATTACGAAGGGTGTTGAGAGCGGACTTGTGTATAGAAAAATAAAAGGTATTCAAAATTTAAAAAATAAAAATAATGCTCACGTTATAATTTAAGTAAAACTAAAATTTAGTTTTAGTGTTAGAGGCTAAATAGTAATTAAATAATTATTAAAAACCTGGTTCGTTTACATAAAGCATTTAATAAATCAGAGGCGTTGTGGACGTCTTGAGGGCGTCAAGAAGCAGATGAACATTCTAGTAGATGGGACACAATCTGTTCAGTAGAACAGCAGTCGCAGCAGATGGAGGCTGATTTATAATACAAAAACAAACAAAATCACAAAATACTTACTATTTTTACTAAACATATACGAAGATATATGCGGTCTTGCGGCGACGTACAGGCGAACAGACATGCTGCGCACGTGCGGCGGCCGCGTAGGTATCGTGGCGCGACACCGAAGCGCCAGGTACCCGCGGTGCGTGGGGTAGTCGTCCGGGTACACGTGCAGGGTCCGCCATGATGCTCGCAGACCGTCACCGTCGGCGCCGGAGACTACTGTGTCCGGCGTTATTAGAGGATCCTGGTGGAGTAATTGAGACTGTTAGTGAGAAGTTGGCCTAGATTGTAGTCTTAGTTCTAGAACAAATTGTGTGATCATATGGGTAATCTGGCATCGATTATAGAAAATGGTGGCAATGAGATCAATCCAGGATGAAGCGATCTGTGCTTTAGACAGTCTGATATCTAAAGCGTCCGCTGCAATTAGACATAGGCCCTTCTAGTCGTACGCTAACAATATCTAACTCACAAATAACAAATACCTAAGTAAGGTAACATTTTGTCTAAAAATAATGTAATAGGCAAAACTAACAATAAAAAGAGGAACCATTGAAAAAGCTAAGCCCAAGTTTTACTTGTTCTAAATCAAATTATTTATTCAAAATAGTCATGTAAATGCACTTTAGAACGTCAAAATGTATTCTAGTTGCCTCTTCTAAAAGGTACTTTCGTATAGAGAAGAATACACAAGAAACTCCACTGTTACTCTTTTAAAATATGTATTATGCAATATTTTGGAGGCATAGTTAAATAATTAAAGTATATAAAGATTGTTTATGGTAAAACGTAATTTTTTGGCTTTAGGTCAGCCTTTTTTTAACAAAAACTGCATTACGAAAACGTCGTCATAAAAGTAATTTTAAAAGACTCCACAAACTCGTCTCCTCAGCCCCTATAACTTACAAAGCATGCACTCAGTGTGCCAAGTTCTTACTGACTTACAAACTCGGGTAAGCACTTATAATTTCATAAAAAATCTCCCACAAAACCGTACTCTCCTTTACAAATACTTCATCGAAGCCGCAATAGTTTGCTATTATTGTTGCCGACGAATACAGAAAGTTAGTCTTTGTGTCTGTTTGTCGGCAAACTGTGCACTTACGGGCAATTTCATCTCTTAAAACTTCAGCTGGAGCGACTAACTTATGTAGCAAGTAACTTGACCCACATTCTGTATTTTTCGAAAAAACGACTGATTGAATTATCTTATTGTGTTGTAGTTTTCGCAAGTGTTTTTTACTTCTGGCATAAGATTGAATGATTTATTACCTAAACTTGTGAGCATATTTCATTGTTTGTCAACTTGGGGCTTTAACTTTTCCTGAGGGCGGGAACTGGGAACTTTTATCAGTCGAATAAACAAACACCTCGCATCTAGTATGAAGTTTGTGTTTATTTTTGTAATTTACATGGTATTTATTTCTGAAATATCATTTGAGTCATTAAAATGGTATCATATACCTTATATAATGGAACACTTAAACTAAAAAGAATATATCATGTACAAGTATTTAAAACTAATAAATAAAAAACTAAACTATTGCAGGTAAAAGTTACTTAAAAAAATATCAAGTATTTTATTCAATGTGGTCTTTTCTCTCAAAAAAACATATTCCTAATCTCTTCAAAGGTAGCAGACCTTTGGCGGAACAGTCTCGTACTAATCCTAGAGCTTCTCATGCTGTACTGGGAATAAAGGAACGGATTCTAAGCCAGCTAATGAGCACATGGTCAGTTCCTTTGAGACGTTTACACAAGCATATTATGCTGACCGTTAGCCTTTGAAAATACTGGGTATGTATGTATCTATGTATGTCAAGGTTTAAATACTATATTCTCAAAGACAAACGATGAAACGACCCACTTATATGAAAACATAACGGTAAGGCCAATATATATAATTATATTTTTTACTAACATGATATGCATATTTGTTTCCGAAATAAAGTGATTCGTTTCTATTCTATTCTAATATTCTTAAAATTATTTTGTTTTGTACTGGTTGGTTTACACGTTCAACGGATTAACTATCAACTAGTAGGTTAGCAACATTGTAAGTGGGCGGTTTCAATTATGGAATTTGATCGTTTTGATATTAAATCGCTGAAGGAACTTTATATTTTTTTTTATATAAGGTGTTAAAAAATTAACTCTAAGAATTTCGTGGGAGCATTGTACTCATCGTAACGAACAACTTTTACTATGGGATGAACCCTGAAATCGCGAAAAAAATATGAGCTGTTCCATACATTTTATTGAGTTACGTGTGCATAAATGTATGGAACAGCTCATATTTTTTTCGCGATTTCAGGGTTCATCCCATAGTAAAAGTTGTTCGTTACGATGAGTAAAATGCTCCCACGAAATTCTTAGAGTTAATTTTTTAACACCTTATATATTGTGATGGTAAATTATTAAAAAAATGTGCTTCTTCATAGGTGATATTCTTTTTAACATAATTTGTACGTGTCTTTGGCTGAACGAGTAAGCTGGCTCGACGAAGACTTACATATTTGAGATATTTATTATTTTTATACGTTACGATTATGTGTGAATAGTTCCAACAATTGTTCCCAACTAAATTAGGGTCGGCTTCCAGTCTTACCGGATGCAGCTGGTTACTAGTATTTTACATAGAGCGACTGCCTATCTGACCCCCACAACCCAGTAACTGGGTAATACGATACCCCTTGGTAAGACTGGCTGTCAGATCTTTGGGCTTCTGACGACCCGTAACGACGTCAAAGATGCACAAATAACAGCCGGGACCAATGGCTTAACGTGCTTTCCGAGGCACGGAGGAGTCACGTTATGTAAAGATGGTCACCCATCCACGGCCAACCACGGCAAGCGTAGCTTAACCTGATGGATCGACCTGTGCGGCTGTTAGTACTTAGCCACGAGATTTTGTAAGTAAGTAATAATTATAAAGGTTTTTGACATTCATCAGTATTGTCTTAAAAAAAACCCGTACGTTGGTATCACGTACTTATAGAGAGTGAAACAAGGTATTTAAGATCCTGTTCTGATTTCTTACTGGCGCTACCCCAGATTTCTGTGAATATAATTACATACTACAATACAATAAACATTATATACTAGAAAGTGTAGCAGCTACATTAAACATTTTGTACTTCCCAGCAATAAATGTGTATGTGTACATATACAACTGTATCTACCGATCATAATGTCGGCAAGTCTTCTGGACAAATCGGTGAGAGGTAGGTAGGTATTTTTTTTCATGTGAACAGGCAGGTAGTTACATTTATATCAATAGCGACGAAAAAATTATCTAGTCCAATACCTCCGTAATTTTGTTCATGGTATTGCAAATTATTAAAGTTATTACTCATGAACGTGACTCCTACTTCTCCAAATACCAATTTTCTAAAGAAACATGTCAAGCAATTAGGTTTTATATTACCTTCCACGCTCATATCTATTTCCTAAACGTAATTATTTTCAGGGAATAGGAACCGTTGTGCGGGGCAAGTTTCTATAGAAATATGAACAAGCAGTAAAATACCGGTACAAAATTACCAACGAGTGCTTTATGTATTTCTTTGAAATTAGAAAAAACACGATTGTGTAATTTTAGGCACACGTAGGTAGGTTTAGAAAGCTTTCAGTTTGTTTCATCAAAAGCCTTAAGAGGTTCAATTTACCCTATCAGACCAATGTGGTAAATTAACCTGAAGAGTTTCCTTAAAAAGAAGGAAATGGAAACCGAAAACAAATAAAACAACACAACATTACACCGCAAGTAAAGAAACAAGTGAAGAGAGAAGTTAAGTTAAATTAGTGTTAGTTATTTTGTTAATGAGCGTTGTAAAAATTTTGTGAACAATATAGCATAATTATTTTATCTATCGTCCCCGGCAATGCCAGAGGTTCAACTAGAGGTAGATAGTTTTTTTTTAATATTATTGAATACTTTAAGCACAGAATGTACAGAGACGGACTTAATTCCATAGAAATTTTCTACCAGTCAACCTTTGGGTGATGCAGAGATAAGCAGTGGTAGGAGGTAGTAGATCTCTTGGTATTCCACTAGTTATGTTTAAATTGCCACAAACCAGGCACAAATCAAAAACTTGGAATGCATCTGAGAAGTTCCTGGATAATTCCATAACAACCTACCATGGGACCGCAGAACCCCATGCTCAGCTATTTCGCATGTCATCACAAAACCGAGGAGAAAGCCAAAAAAAGAAATAAAATACCTGGAAAATTGAACTGTGCCCACATTTAAAGGTAAAGTTTGTCAGTCAGGTAGCGTTCCGGACCCCTTAGAAATGGTTAGTATTCAGTGGCGGTGCCTGTTATATGCAAATAAATGTGATCCATACATCGAGACACTTTGTCGGACACTTGGAGACGTGACGAGCTGTTTATGTGGTTGGCGTGAAGGTATGAGCAGAGATGTAGAGTTTGGTTCAGGAAACAATTGTTGTGAACTGAATAAAAGAGAATGTCAATTGAAGCTATCCCTGGATGACGGTGATATGTCGCAAAATTCTAATTTTGAGAAAATTTAGTTCAAATTTTCGCATAAACATTTTGAGATATTTCAGAACGCCTTAAATGTATTTATGAATTTGTAAAATAGCCACAAACGTGATTGTTTTAAGGT
Source organism: Hyppa rectilinea (assembly GCA_951799385.1). Lineage (NCBI taxonomy): Eukaryota > Metazoa > Arthropoda > Insecta > Lepidoptera > Noctuidae > Hyppa > Hyppa rectilinea. Next base: position 933,137 of record OX637309.1, on the reverse strand, counting down.
TTAAAATTGTTCGTATGCTAATAATACCATAATCATTCATGCATAGAACAGTGAAAATCTGAAAATGCGATATATCACCTTCATCCACTCATGTCTTCAATTGTTACAAGTTGAAGCTGTGCAGTTAGTCACATTTTTATTGATTATGAAACCAGGTAAGTACTTAAGTGAGGTCAGCATTTTACAAGCCATACTGTGACGTTTAAAAAACCCCAAACAATCCTAAACAACTCTTAAATTACTGTGATGTGTTGTATGAAAGATGTTGGGTACAGTGATTGACAAGGAGTAGGTAATTAGCTAATTATAATCTTGGATCACAAGTACCCAACCAGTCCCATTACAACCTGCTAAAGACCCATCACATTATACTAACGAAGTAAAACTTTATTTTAAAACTCTTATCTGTTACCCAGTGCTCGTCCGTCTGAGCCCTATCGTATCTGATAGCATCCATGAGAAATGGATCCGGTCGGATTCACTCGGGTCCGGTCGGCTCCGCTCGGGTCCACGGCCACGTCACCCGCCACTAATCTGATTCCGATACGCCCCTGACAACTTTTATTCAAATGTAATGATGTTTTTAGAGTTCCTAGAAATGTAAATAAAAGTGTCTATCCGTCTAGATTTTTTTTCGATTACGTAAAAAGGAATAAAAATGGATGGGTCTAGGATAAAATGTTTTTCTGTAATGGCCAGCTATTTGTTAGTGCTACTCCAAATATTGATTAAAATCTTTAGCTAGTAAATATTCTAGGTAGTGATGAATATTTAAAGGTTTCTTTAGCAGCTACTCGAATACCAATAAGACGAAGGAGAAGCATAATATTTCTCTTCAATGTATTAGTTACAATCTATATTCCCAGTTCCGGGATTTTGTAAATCATGCAAAACTTGCCTAACACAAGTAAGTACGTGCATAAGTGCTGAGTAAGCAATACTAGCGCGGTATTCCCCAGAACAAATAATTCGTTTAGCTTCGTAACTGTGTTAGCAGTAAAGTTTAGACATTGTATGGGGAGCTATAACTTGCCGCGCACCAGTTTAATTCTCTGGTTGACTTTGGTAGGTAATTAGATAGTATTTGAGTATAATATCTGTTAGAAACATTATATATTATGGAGAGCTACAGTACTTAGTTGTTATTTTGCTAACAAAACTTAAAAGTTATGTTCGGATCGTTCAATCAACATGAGCTATAGGTACAGTGAATACCTATTAATATACATGTACAAATGAAGTATCTCTGGGAACGTCAAAATAACAGCTGTTATTTCGTTTTACTTTAAAGTATTTTTTTTTAGTTCGTCTGTTCATTGCGGTTAATCTCCGACATGGCTATCCCGATTTTGGCGGAACTTTCACTGGTTTTTTACTTTCACTTTTATTATAGGGTCCAGGCGGGTGAAACCGCGGGTAGGAGCTGGTTATAAATAATTAAAAAGGTCATGGTAAAACTATAACCCTTATTTGCATTCGTTAAAAAGGTTTTTCATTCAGAGATAAGTATTCGTATAAACTGAACATCGGGCATACTGTAAGTGAGCTAGTGGAGTTATCAATCAATCCTATTCCAAAAGGGGTGTTCCCCACGGTTGCATAGCAACAAACTGACATAATAACATTAGGTTTAAGAACCTTCGCAACAGAAAAATAATCTCCTGCCTCACTTGATCCCCGAGTAAAGTTAAGAACCGGACGTCTTTAATTCAATTAAATAATTTTACGAGCATGTCCGTACACAAATTGTACGTTTGTGAGAGTTGTTTGGCTCGGTCTAAGGCGGATCGTTCATTAGTAGTGATTTTTTAACTTTGGTTATAGTTATGTGACTGGCTTGTCTATTGCAAAATTTGAGTGAAGTGAGCTGCCATTCCACTTATTGCTATGGATTTGACAAATCACTTCACCAAAGTTTTTAAGGTGAGATTTGTACTAGTTAAGCTGATGTACCTTTTCTTGGATTTATTGTAGGTAATCTTATCTACTTGTAACTGGCCCGCTGCCTGCTGCAAAGGGCACTTCTCATATAAAAGTCATAACGATTCGACACATTTATATTGTTACTAGCTTCTGCCCGCGACTTCGTCAGCGGAAAATTGCGATATACTGTAACTGTTTAGGCAGCGCATGCAAATAATTCTGTTTTCGGAGGTATTTCTTTCCGACTTGCTAGACAAAAATTGCGATAGCTCGGCTAATATGTATGATAAAAATATAATTTACAGCCTATAGCACTCAGGAATAATGTAGCTTTCTATCAGTGAAAACATTTTTGAAATTGAATCATTAGTTCCGGAGATTACCCCCTACATACAAACTTACAAATTTTACCTCTTTATAATATTAGTATAGATAATGCATATTATGTGTTGAAGACCAAGTCCAGGTTTCCACACAATGCCACGTTTCTATTTTATTCCGGGTAATTTATATATATTAAAATAGTAACCAAGTCAAAACAATGGATCATTTTGAAAACTACAAAATGTAAGAACGAGTTTGATACAGAAAACATAGCTTTAGAATTTTAAAATTAGTGTTATTGACTGGTGCAAAAAGGGCTGAACGTATTTGGATGATACATAGATAGTTTATAACAGGGATTAACACATACGAGTACTTTTAGTCTCGGTAATTCTGTCCCGCTGGATATTTTCCAATACCCTCACGGACGAAGCCGCGGTAAAAAGCTAGTTCAGAATAGACGGTTTTTGAACTGTTTATTTTAGTTGAAATTTGCGTGATTGTTGTGTCAGTATTGTCCATATCTGATGAGTTTACAAAGTCTACTAAAAAAACGTTTGAGATTGCTACCATTAAAATTATTTCGTGCACTTTTCCTTTAAGGCTCGAATTTACGCTAAAGCTCTATTAAGAAAAGGCAGAAAAATAACAAAATCACATTTACCGGTCCAGTGGACGCTGAGCCGAGTGAGGCAACAATCCCAAAGTAATGACTAAGAGTCCGATGGCCATCACGGAGGCACACTGCTTGCGCCACCATCAACGGACATAATTCTAATTGTTTTCAGTTCATTTAAATAATTAAACACAAACGCGCCCATTACAGTGTACAAAAGTAAATTCCTCATGATCGTTTTCGTAGAACGGTTTAATTTCCTTCATTGGGGCCGCGCCCTCATAATCCGAACAAAGGGCCTCTAAAATTAATGGGATTTTTTGATGATTGGCTGTTTTATTAATGTTACATTGACTGATGGGGTTGTTTTGGCGTGAAACTGAGAATGGTTTGTCAAATTTATTAATATTTTCTATTTTTTCGGTTCTTGGTAGATTGAAAAGGAATTGTATTAATGAAATTACAATTACGTTAATGGAATTGGGCTTAATTGAATTCTAGAAAGCTTAGGTTACCTATAAAGCCTGGATTACGGTCCTTTCGCAGCCCAGCCAAGAGAAGTGTAAGCGGGATGTAACACACCTAAGTACATCGATTAAACCTAGCAGTAGGTCGCTACAACTAAACGGACAAATTACTGTGTTTTATTAAATTCGTATATAAATAATTATAATAGCACTTAAACATATGATTCTGCTTACCCCTTTAGGCAATACAAGCGATAAGTTGTAACTACTTTCTTCAAACTCTTCGCACAGACTAACATACAACTAGTCTATTAAAAGTTTCAGAAAATAATGAATGCTCACAACATGTCAGTACCAAGAATTTATGAAACAAACTACATCCGAGCTATTTCCATATAAGAACAGCAACAACTTAACTTGCACGCACTTGTTTTTGTTTTGCATTCAATTAATTACCCTAGTTCTTTGAAATGGCCGCAAACAATACTTCATTTAGTTAGAAGTAGATAAGGGAATCTTGTAGCTTCCGGTAATCTAATTGGTAAAGCAACAACTGATTACTGCGATAAAACTAAACATTCTAACTACATCCTCTAACTCATGCTTTTGTGTTTATACAGAATTGCCGTGTTTTCAACGTGCTTCCATTTTTTACGTAATATATCAAAAAAACTTTGTACGCAAGCAACATATTAACATAGATCCGGCCCGTCAGCACACGTTAAGTAATATAAAAATAAATAGCAAATACAGTCTAATGATGACGGATGAGGTCTCTAAAAAGCAAAAGAAATACCATCTTTGCCAGCGTTTCTAAGAGAAAATATTCAGATATTTTCCAGTCTTTTAACATCACCTTTCAGAGGATCGTGACAAATCGATGTGCTGTCGGTGACTTTGACATTCCCGCACTTTGAGACGTAAATCCGCGTATCAAAATTCTGTGCGCGAGCGGAGACGTCGCGACTCATCACATATAATTTAAACAAATTCTATCCGTCGATCAATGAGAAACACATACATTTGAATGTGGACTCCTAAAATTGGCTGAAGATGTGACTTGTATAAAAATTTATGATATAGGATTCCAGAGATATATTTTATGAGAGACCTCAATCAAAGAGGGTTGAGACCGGGAGCCGGAAACTGGATTAAATTGCATGTGTTATTTATTTTGCATTGTGGATTTGTGGCTGCTGTCGAGACTGGGCGTGCGGTTTGTATATCCTTACTTTTGGAAGATTGATGATACACCGCAGCTTACTGTTTTAATTTCAAGAATGATAAATTGTGTGTGTGGAATGTACACGCGAGTGCTTAGCAGAACTACTTACTGAGTTACTAATGGAGGGAAAGGGGAAGTGCACTGTGGAGGAGTTGTACGGTTAATGTGCCATAATGTTGGCTCAAAATGCGCTGGCAACACATAACCTACCATATCCATAATTTAACATTCATTTTAAGCCTACCAAATGTTCGCCCAACATCATGAAACTCAATAAAGAATTGTGATGATAATTCTAACATGCAGCTAAATTTAATCCAACCCATACCACAAGCAAACATTTGAACTGAATCACAATATATAAACTCAGTTCACGACGTGTCCATAATCTTACGTCACCAGTGGGACATAGGTAGCTAATCAGGTTAGGTCTAGACCCAGACTGAGTTAGTACACCTAACTTGATTGTGAACAACACAAACCAGGAGATAACTTGATTAGAGGGAATAAAGTTCAGAGAACAGAGTATTTAAACTGACACCATGTCATGTTGGTGTATCGAATTGAAATCACAATAATATACTTTTAAAGTTTGGAATTTCGAGTTTGAGAATTTCGTTTTTTAAATACCGCAAGAAAAATAATGGAACATAAAATAACTTGTGACTGTGGATAAAAAAATACTGATCTCAAACTTGTAAATCTTCATTTTCTGTTTTTTTATGAAAATATTATTTATTCTCATGAAACTTCAGTCTCTTTTCAAAAGTTCAGAGAAACGATATCTATCAGTCCTCATTACATGCAGTTTACTTGCAATCGCCGGCGCAAAATTTCCTGGATGAGTCTGACTGGCAAAGCAAGCTAGGATACCTAAACCTAATTATAACTTAGACTGTCTTAGAAGAATGTTGTTAACAAAAAAAAACACAGTCGAATTGTGAACTTCATCCTTCTTTTGAAGTTGGTTAGAACTAAAGGTAACGACTAGTAAAATTACTGCAAATATTAATTCATTACAAGATCTCTTGTCGTGTAAAATAAACAATGAAACTGACCGCAACACCAACGAGAACATTATATAATGCTCCAAGAAATAAGAACTCCTCTTGGACTTCAAAATCTAATTTATTTGAAGCCCATTGAGGATTGTCATAAAGTTCCCAAACGTTTACCGCAGTTATAAAGTTACGTTTGTTTATCTTTCCTGTTTGAGATAGCCTTTCCTTTTGCGACCTCATACAATTCAATTATTCTAAGAGCAAGTTTCTGTATGTTTGGCGGTGGATCCGTCAAAGTTATTCATTAATAATTAATTCATATGAAAATCAAGATTTGTTCTTCAAAGTATTCTGACACAGTACAAATAAAGAGTTTAAATTGATTTTATTAAATTTATGATAATAGCATCACACCACGCACTGTGTCCCCGAAGGGTTTGGCAGAAGTACACCCACATTTCGTTATGTTTGAGTCAACCGGGCTGGCTGCTACTGAGATATTCCAGATAGAAAAACCCAATAACACTTTGGCGACCTCAAGCTCAAATAGCGTTTGCGACCACTAGACCCACGAGGTACTCTGTAGTATTATTATTCTTTTTTTTTTAAGTACGAAAAAATACGTGTCCAATATTTTTTAATAATAAATTTAGCTTACAGACTAATTAAAAAAAATAGTCATCACCCCCATTGTTATGATTTAATAATTCGGCTAAGCAGAAGTAAACAAGTGTAAAGTCGAAAAATATTTACCTAAGTATGATGTGAGAGTTGATTATACATTATTTTGAATGAAAAAAAGTTTTATTAATAAGTTTAATCATAATAATGTACATACTGACATTGTCAGGGAAACATTAAAAATAATGAATTTATATTAAAGTACTTAAATGAATTATACATGAAGAATGAAGATGGATGATCATGATGATAATAATGGTAAAATATTCATAAAACAAAGAGGAGACAAAGAAGTTGAGGACAATATTTTAGTTTTTGCCTTCGGTTTCGCCCGCGTGGATGTCGAAAAATATCTCACGGGAACTCTTTGTGTTAATTCAGGTTATAAACTATTTCTGTGCTAAATTTCATCCAAATCCGTTCAGCCGTTTTTACGGCAATGTAGATCCAGACGAAAGAACAAAAATTCTTCGTTACTGTTTTATTATTATGTCAATCAATCTGCCTAGCCTTTCCCAAGTCTGTTGGGGTCGGCTTCCAGTCTAACCAGATGCAGCTGAAACCATTATTTTAGATGGAGCGATTGCCTATCTGACCTCCACAACCCAGTAACTGGGTAATACGATACCCCTTGGTAAGACTGGCTATCGGATTTTCGGGCTTCTGACGACCCGTAACGACTGTCAAAGATGCACAAATGACAGCCGGGACCAACGGTTTAACGTGCTTTCCGAGGCACGGAGGAGTCTCGTTATGAAAAGATGGTGACCCATCCACGGCCAACCCCAGCCAGCGTAGCTTAACCAGATGGATTGACCTGTGCGGCTGTTGTTACTTAGCCACGAGCTCCTCTTATTATTATGTATAGATATAAAATATATACCGTAAAAGAGGAGCAAAGAAAATAATTCTAGGAAATTACTAGGTATGAGAAGACGGAGTAAAGAATCAGATATATAATCAAGTTCATAAGACGTTTACGAGGCAGTTAAGCTTGTTGTAGCTGTCTGCCACGAATACAATATCTCACTCAAGACAAGATTTTTAAGATATTTCAGATGATGTAACAACGAAATACGTCATGTTGTAGAAATGGGGAGTAAGTAATAAAGTAATGTAGATTTGGCAGTTGTTACGGGTAGCCAGAAATGCGAATTCTGAATACGACGCTCACTAAAGGTTATCATGTTACCCAGTAATAGGTTTGAGGAGGTAAGGTAGGTGGTCTTTTCATGTAAAATACTAGCATTCAGCCTACAGCAACATCCATTGTTGGGGCAAAAACTAAACAGATAAGATTAATTATTTGAGTGAACTAAGTATAAAGAACTGACTGCCTTGTTGGCCTAGTGATCGAAAGCGCTTCTGCTGAGCATGAAGTCCTGGTTTTGATTCCCCAATCGGGCAGTGTTATTGGGTTTTTCACCTGGAATTAATCAGTAGTAGCCCGGAGTTTGGATTTGTGGTCAGTTGATGGCAATAGGGGTACTGAGAGTTATGTTAGAGTCCCATGTAATATGGGGATATTACATGACAGCTGGTGATATAGGTACACCTCTGCTGAACCTTCCAGGTATAACAGGCATAATGATATGATGTTAAGTATAAAGAACGGAAGTAACGGAAGTAGTGTAGTTTAAATCCCCTTATTAAAACATGTAGGTACAAAACAGGTATATACCACATCGCATTAGAAATCATGACGTCACCTTTCATTCCGTAGCTCCATTCCTAAAGTAAAATCTCACCGCAGTCGAGACTTGAGAGCCCTCTCTTTAACGGACTCCTGCCTTTAAAATATATCACCAAATTCTTTTATACGAAATCAAATATACCGGCTTTTCGAGCGTCGGGACTGACAAAAGGCGAACGTAGACGCCGATACCGGGCGCTGAAAGGAAAAATCGTTAACCCAACAATGGCGACGAGAAATTAAAATAATTTCTAGCACAACAGGTCGTTTGAGCCGTGAATAGATAGTGTAATTTGTTAGATAAATGTGTCCGAACTGATACTGTTTTGTTATTCATTATGTTGACGACATGTCATGTCACATGCCCGAGGGGAAATCTTAGACGAGAAATAATAATCGGATGAAAGAATCAGGTTACCATTTCCAATTTTACTTCAAGGTAAAAATGATCATGAACACATACCACATTCAAAAAAACCGGCCAAGTGCGTGTCGGATCACGCGTAACGAAGCGTTCTGTAATTTGGTTTAATTTATTCCAAGTACTAACTTAGAATGGTTGTTGAAAAACTTGTTTTCCCATACATTTCAACTGCAATTGTAAGTTGGTCGAATATTACAATGATACCACGGGATAGACATGAAGAAATATCAGTCTGCTGTAGGGGAGAGAAAATAAAGAAAAATCATATTTTGATTTTTTATTTCATGTATTACTACTACTACGTACTAAGAGTTTATTAGCCGAGCCGCGGGCAGATAGACAGATAATTATGGTAAAACTATAAAGGTTCATTGTTGACTATGAAATGAGGAATATAAAGCCTCTAAAGTAAACATAAAGTTTCAACAATCCAGGTTATATCTTGCCGTTTGACTGACATCAGGTATCGTCAGCTCTTCAACGAGAATGGCTATAGGTTTCCAATAAAACAAATAGCTCACTGGTATTACCTGTAAACTCAGCTTTTACGAACTGAGAGCTATATTTCTTTGGGAATCTATAAGAGCTGAGGAAGAATGTAAGTCGGTATTCTGCAGGTTCAGGCGTCGAGTGGGTTTATGGATTTCAGAATGTTTTTATATAAAGGAAATGGAAATAAAGTCCTTGGAATAATATTTGTTGGATGTTGTTACGTTTGACACAGATTTACCACAGTTGAAATTATTTTGTAAGCAGGTACTTAATATTTTATGTGTACATAAGATAAATGGCAGTCTTTCACTAAGCACATTAATTAGGTGTGTATCTAAATGTTCTGTATTGGAGTAATGTAAAGTGATAATTAGGATAATACTTATGTATAGGTATTACTTTGGTAACATGAAATTCATGTTAAATCAACTAGCTTCATCTTTCTGACAGACCGACACCTTGACAATTCAAAAGTGCCTGTAATTGGTTTATTTGAAATAAATACTTTGAATTAGAGTTTGTTGTTGCTAGGATTTGAAGGGCGACGACATATTTGGTTACTCGCAAAATAAAGTACCTAGGTACTTCCCGTTAACTTAGAACCATGAAGAGGAAAAAGTCCGAAAATCGTCAACTTATTGTTATCGTCAATATTTTGTAACAAACTTACCTACATTTCCAATTGAATTGACCGTGACGCACATCGACGTACCGGAGAATATGTTTTTCAACTACAATGTTAAGATCTTTTTTGGAATAAACTTATCCCAAGCCCTTTATTGTGCGTGGTCAGACACCCAAAAAAATATTTTCCTTTTTTTAACAACCAGAAAGAATAACCCAAATAAACTGTTCATTATGTTGTCCTTACCTCTTGAGGCTCCGAATCGACGAACCAGTCGATAGTTGCTGCTGGCAGCGAATAGTCCGAGGTGCAGTTGACCAGCGCCTGCTCCCCGACTTGTACTAATGTTGGCAGACCCGTTATTAGCGGGTCATATTCTGGCATCACTGGTGGAAAAGAATAGGTTTAATCGTAATAGTTCGCAATAAACATTACAGAATAATAATTCTCTAAAAGTTCATCGAGTGGAATTCGAAACCAGAATGTGAACAAACACGCACTCTTACTGCGTTTGTCCACCATCACCGTCAACGAGACGTCAATGGAACGAGATTATTGAAACAAAGCGTAACGTCTCGTTGACAGCGACCGTTTGTCCACCACGACCGAATTCGACGGTTCAGTTTGTTATGAGAAACTTAACAAGCCAATGTGCAACGGCGGCTGTGTATGGACAAGATTAAACGCGTTTTGTACTACCCCAATCACAGAACAGATTTCTCTTTAACCTCTTTAACTGTTCTGTGACCCCAATCTTGGACTCATAACAGTCGTGCCGAACTATTTGAGAATTCGGAGGCTGTGATCACGGATCTGAAGTGGCGAACGTGCGGTGGACACCCGGCCATAGTAAATGTATGAATCGCTACTTAGGCGCCGTCATCTTTTTCTCGTTGACGTCCCGTTGATGGTGGTGGTGGACGAACGCCCTTACACACATACACAAAACACCTGAAAACACCTCCTTTGTCTCGACTTTGGAATTCGTACCCCGAGCCTCAAGATACTCACTCTAGACTACTCACTCACTTTACTCACTGGCAAATAGTACCCTGTCAATAATATTTTATGCCACTCTAATAGCCTTAACCTGCTCACTGTCACCTGGACGATACACCGTTTCAATCCTAGTCTACTCAGCCTGCGGGCGTCCTACACTGCGTTTGAGATACTTAGGGACGGCTAATGCTTTGTTAATGTGTTTGGTGCAATGTAATTACAGCTTAACTGTTCTAAATGCTAGTTAGTCATGATCAAATCATCATGACGTAATTAGTGATTACATAGGTATCAATGATTCAGTCGTTTATAAAAGCCTTTCTAATGTCCAAGATAGTGTCAGAATATTCAACTCAGACTACCTATATGTTTTAATAACTGAATTGTATAGAATTCAAACGAAATAATACCTGTTTATCGTTTCTACAAGTTATGAAAACTGGGGATTTGACCAAATAATCAATACTAAAGTGGACGGCTTGTAGTGAAACCCTTTCCCTAACTTTTAACTCGCTTGTTATTTTATTGTTACGAGCTTAACAAGGGATATCCAATATATTTTGGGTAGGCTTACCTACTTTATTCATTCTATTATATTCTTACATTCACATAATTCAGAGATTGCTTCAAAATTATATTCGTGATTACAAAGATTTTTCAAATTTCAATTCAATGAATTTTTGTTTGTTGTAGGTTAGGTTTCTACTGCAGTATCCAAAATTCCTGTTGGCTATAAAAATACCGGAAATAAATGTTGAACATTTCAAAACTATTATATACGTTGTTTACTTTGCAGCCATACTCGACGCAATGTGTGCTGTGTTATAATTTGTTTCTGGTTTTATGTTTGATGAATTAACATGCTGTTTTTATCATGTTTACTAACAAGAATAACATTTTGTATTTGTCTATTTAATTTAGGGTACTTTGATAGAAACGTTAATTCGTAAAATGTTGTGGTAAAGTGCCTTTTCACAACACAGCATTTAAGGAAAAAATAACATATCCGCACAAGATATGCCGTCTGTCGTATCACTTGTATTCCATTTCCAGTTTTATTTGGAAATATTATTTTCCTTGAATACGTCTTTGCCAAAGGGAAACCACATCTGAAATGTTAGATTTAATACCATTTCCGCGCCCTGCCTCCCTAGTACCATTAACGTAGATTCCGGCTTCCACACGATAATCTCCAGTATAGAGAATGATGTTATGTATTGGCCTCATCATAATGAGATAATGTTCGGTAAAGCAAATAATATTTGTCCGTTTGGATTATTATCTTATGTGGGATTGCGTATAGATATTAAATTGTGGTCTTATTGTTTATTGATATGAGTATTGTTGTTATTTTATTTAGAGTGCGGTCGTGGCTTTTGGCCTAACATCATTTTCGTTCGCTGAAATTATGTATTTTTCCTTTTATGGGTAGTAGGGTAGCATATTATATAATGATATCTAACTTTACTCATTTTATAAATATACTAGGTTCCGCCCGCGGCTTCACCCGCATAATATGTCGACAAATTATACATTAAACCTTCCTCTTCAATCACTCTATCTACATATTATAAAAAAACCGCATCAAAATCCGTTGCGTAGTTTTAAAGATTTAAGCATACATAGGGACAGAGAAAGCGACTTTGTTTTATACTATGTAGTGATATGTAAATAAATATATAGAAAGCGAATTTTGTGAGAATTTCTGAAAGAATTTTTGAAATCTTGTTAAAAAAATCCTTAATCATTTGTAAAGTACATTAATCCAGATTGACATAGGCATGTATATTATGTTATAAGATTATACTTAGAATAAGTTAGTTGCATGTATACTTAAATAAGACCTCTTCCAAAAAAAATCATTTGATTGGTTCAACAAAATGTTAACTTACCATCTAAGCATATACATTGTGGAATGTAATAAATGATTGAGTATTGAGTATGTTAATCAAAAAACAATACGGCTTAATGTGTTTTCAGAGGCATGAGCTGATCTCGGTATGTAGAGATGGTCACTCATCCACGGACCAACAGCGGGAAGCTTAGCTAAACTGATCGATTGACCCGTACCGCTGTTAGTTATTACTTAGCCACGAGCCCCTCACGCTAGTAAGGTATACTCATATTTTAACAATTGATACTGATTTAGGCACACTTCATTCTTAAGTCCAACCAGCAAATCACTACATACATAATCTTCACAAAAATACCAAGGCACTCACCAGCAAGTGTCATATTCGCTGATCGTTTGTCAACAGCGAACCGAGGGCCTTCGCTGGAGACTTCGCAGGTGTACTTCGCCGTCCCTCTCTCAGGCCGGACTGTGATGACGCACGCCTCAATGTCACATGAACTGTTGGTGACAGAGATGTCTGTGCTGTTAAATACTCTTGTTTCTAGCTGTGGACAAAATTGATGATTAGAAGGAGACAGTGAAACTTTTGGTATACTAAGTTAGTTGGAAGAGTACATAGCCTCTGTCTATACAATTTTTATACAGGGTAAAATTGTATTCATGGACCAATGCGAAGCATAATGTAAGGAACAGCTGATTCTTTTTCGCGATTTCAGATTTGTTCCCGTAGTAAAAGTTGTTCATAATGATGAGAACAATGACCCCTTAAAATCGTCGTATATCGCACAATAGGTGTTACGCAAGAGTTCGTTTGTTCCAAGAGCTTAATCGAGAATTGGCGAAAAAAGGTCCGAGATCAATCTGGCTATTTTGATTTTAGTTAAATGTCATGCAATTTGCATATTATTATAGTATCTGTAAAACCGTCTTCGCAGATGGCCATGATTCTTTTCCGCCACAAATAGATCATGCTATTTTATTTCCCGCGGGTGTCGTTTGAACAGATAACCCTTTCTCACACTTGAATTTTACGACTTTTGCGGGATGACAAAAAGCCAATACATCCTTGTTTGTAAGTACCGTACGTAAGCATAGTTTTTGTCTCGAGCTTTATTTGATTTCGGAGTTAACAAAAAGTTGGTCTGAGGCTTTGTGGACGTGAAGTTTTAATATTTTCCGGGATGAACAGTATTTTTCTAAAGAACTTAATTTAATCTGATAAATAGCTGGTGTAGCGGTGAAACAGTGCTAAAAAGAAAAAGAAAATTACGTTTGGATTTTTAATATTAGTGAGGATATACCCAGAAACGCAGCGACAAATTATTTTATAGCACCTTTTAAATTCCCGCAACATAGATATAATAAAATACATCTCGCAGATTACCAGCACGAGTTTTAAAAGCTGTTGAAAGGCTCTCCAGTCTTCAGAGCCCTCACTTCGACCTCATTCCGTAAAATTTTTCCTAGTCGCAGATTCAAAAGGTGGTCCATAACAGGTGAAAACATTCCCCACTTTAAAATAACGTTTATAAAGTATTATATACGTGTTCCGCGTTCTGGTTTTTCTTGTCCAAACATTTTTTTTCTGGCCGTCCGTGTGATGAGCGCAATATGTATACGGACGCCGCCGAGCACCCATGCGAAACGAAAATACATTTTTTGAGGCTATTCGTTTATTGAGGGCATGTTTTTTTAAAATTACGTAGCGGGATTCAAAAGTTATTAACGTTGAGGTGAATTTTGTTGAAAAACTGTGTAACTAGAACCATACAACTAGAATATTGCAGTGGTGTAAAAATATGTCATGGTAAAAAGTTCTTTGTAAATAAGGAAAACGTGAAGCCAACTTGATTAGAGCAAAAAGTATGTGATACGTTACGGTTTGGGTCAACTTTGCGCTGGGAGTTTTTCTGCACGCCCCGCTGTCGCTTTTGAAAAGAACGCTACAATAGTGCACTAATGACTTTATACTGAGGAAATTGCTCCAACACATACTGTGTCTTCTAAATAACTTCATTTCACTTCGGGTCACACAGTATAAAAATGCGAGATAAGTACCTCAACTCTTTTTGAAACACGGAAGCTCTGTAACCAACAGGTGTTATTTTTCGCAAAATCACAGGTTAATGAATATCTCTTACCTTTGAAAACTCATCCTAAAAGAAACATGAGCATTTGCTAAGACCAATAGAAATAATCAAAAGACGAAACGACCTTTTTATGAAGACGGAAGAGAAGAGTAATAAATTCTAATTAAGACATAACAGTACAAACAGATATCAGACAATTTAATGTCTTCAGTTTATCTAAAAGCTTTCCAAGAAGTCTAATCATTTTAAAATTCATGTTGGACCATTAGGGCTTTAGAAAAGAGGCTAATTCGCGTATTTCACGTTTTTTTTACCTCCTTAATGGTCCAAAATGTTATCTACCTAAGTCCGATTTAAAAGCTAGGTCCTTTAGGCTTTTGAATCGGACGTAGATAAATTTAATTTTAAACTGACATTTTAGATTTTGGATACCATGACCTTTCCAAAAAAGATATATCTCAGAAAATTGCGACTAATAAATCATGAGGGTGAGAGAAAATTCTTCAATGCAGCTGCAAAGTTTTGTGGATACACCTTCATTGGATTATGAGTGTTACGTGTGGAACATCCATATATAAATTCATTTAAGCTAAAGTTCTGCCCCTGTGACCACTCATTACGAACCGCGTAGCGTCCAGCGCGCGAAGTTAGTTCACTTTTTTTTTTTTAAGGCTGGGAAATCATCCAACGACTTCTCCCGCTGTGTGGAGCGGAAGGGAGTGTCAGACTCTTACTGACTAAAACCCATCCATGTTGGGTAGTTCTTCGAGGTCCCTCAAAACGCGGTCACACGGTCTTAATTCGTAACCTATTAAACATTCAGTCTTAGGACCAAATACAGATTAATCTTTATTTATATGTGTACATAATTTAAACATTAAACATCTAAAATTATTTATAATGTTTATTAAAAAAAATATCTAATGTCAAAAACGGGAGAAAAATCGGTGTTCTTCGCGCGTCACACTCTGTTCGAGCTCACGGCAAACTTTGATAACTTTTGTATTCAAATTATAAGCATATAATGTAATGCATCAAATTAATTGTATTTAACTATGCATCATAATTATCAAAGAACATTCATTTTATCTCTTAAGTGACAATAGTTAATAGGCTTTATGTCTCTGTCACACGATTTTGTTAGTTTCGAGAGCGCGCAACAAAACTGCACCTATCTTCCAAGATCGCCAACTTGTCGCTACACGTTTTAGTTGCGCGGACGCTCAGTAGTATCCCGGTGTCAGTGGGCGAGACACATACGCTCATCGCTTCTAAACAAAAAAAAACGAGGTGAGTTATTCTTTAAATATTTTCAAGTAGCTTTGGTCTAGAAACTTGCATGCGCATATTTTGAAGGATAATGCTTATAATTTTCCAACTCATTTTGTATTAAGGAATAAGATAGATCTTCGAGATTATTCCCAAGTACTTTGTACTTATAAGTTTAATCGTAATTCTCAAAAATGTGAAATTTTCGTAACTTTCGTGGCACAACTTTCGTGGTTATTTGTCCACGAAAGTTAGCTAGCGCACCACGAAAGTTATATATCTCCATTGAATGATAACTTTAGATTACTTGTGACGCTGCAGAGGATTTACTCGATTATCGCGAAGCTCAAAAAAGGTGTCATGTAATTGTATAAGTGATTATGCATGTTTGTGTTTCATTTTTTTTTTACGACTCGTAGTCGGTATGTGTTTCTGTTCGTAGGTTTTCTCGTAGTCAATTTAGCAATATTTCCTACTCCAAACTGGGCTGTTTTACCAATTATATTCCTCTTGCTTAAAAAGTCCCAACGTCAGCGTCATACTTTCTGATTGTCTTGAACTTTACCTACATTAATTACTTACAGCGGTCGTGTTATTTTTTTCTGATTAAAATTATTTTCAGATTACGTTCAAACCGAAACTATGGCACCGCAAAGTGCAAAGGAGCGACGGTAGAAAAAGTGTCTAGCAGAGATGTGAAGAAGAGGAAGAATAAAAAATGATACAGAGTTACACAATGCAGTAAAAATGAAGGCAAGAGAAAGGTACTACAAAAGAAAAGCAGAAGGAAATGTCATCCCAGTTAGTGAAATGAGTGTAGAAGGAAAAGAGCCGTAAGAGAGCAAAACCGCATAAAAAGTCGACTTTTTCGTCAAAGAATGAAAGAGCGAGAGAACGTTGCTCTTCAGGAAAATATGATCGAGTGCCCCGAATCTCCAAATTTAGTTGAAGATCCACTGTGTCCTCCTAAGCAAAGCAATTGTTAGCAACTTAAGTCCTAATAAGCTGATCTCAAAACACTAAAATTGTTGATCTCAAATACAAGCTGATTCATAAATAATAAGTCTTTTATTTTATAAACTGGAAATTTGAGAAAAAATAAGGATTTGAAACTCTATTTTGCTTTTAGAAAATGCGTCTGTAACTTTCGTGCAGTCTTTCGTAACTTTCGTGGGCACAGAAATTTCAAAATAGAATATCTCTGTAGTTTATGCACCGATTTACAAAAAATAAAAAAAATACGTATTATTTTTACAGCGTCTTAAATGTGTGTACATTTATTTGTAGATTATTAAATTTAAAAAAATCGCCACGAAAGTTACGCGGAGAACACTTTTTGAAGAACTACCCTGTTCCTTCCTTAGCCCTTTATGTTCCGGGGTAGCGGTAACCCTTTCGGACAATCCCGCCCGGCAGGCTTGGCCCTTTTTTTTTTTTAAGGCTGGGAAATCATCCAATGACTGCTCCCGCTCTGGGTGGAGCGGAAGGGAGTGTCAGACTCTTACTGACTAAAACCCATCCATGTTCCTTCCGTAGCCCTTTATGTTCCGGGGTAGCGGTAACCCTTTCGGACAATCCCGCTTACCCGGCAGGCTTGGCCCTGAGGGGCCCCTTCATATGCTGACATCTCTTTGAGGCGCGCGTGGATCATGTACGCGCCGTCCGGCACGGGTCTGCTGCTGATCGCGCCACGATAGTGGTGGTAAGACCCCTCTTTAAGGAGTGACTAGAGAGGCGTCACGGCGCCCTCACCTACCGCCTGACGCAGGTCCTCACCGGACATGGATGTTTCGCGAGGTTCCTGCACATCATCAGGCGGGAGGAAACGCCCGGGTGTCACCACTGCGAGGATCGTCCAGAGGACACGGTAGAGCACACGGTGCAAACCTGCCCCGCTTGGGCGGAGCACCGCCGTGTCCTCGTAGAGGCGATCGGCGGCGGTGACCTCTCGCACCTGGCCCTGGTGCAAGCCATGGTCCGGGGCGAGAGGGAGTGGGAGGCAGTCACCTCCTTCTGCGAAAAAGTCTTGCTCGCGAAGAAGGTGGTGGGATGGGAGAGAGAAAGGTCCTCCCGTCCCAGCCGCCGCGGGAGACGCCCCGGGCGTCGGGAGCCACGTGACGACTCCCGACCACCGTAGGCGCGGGCCTGCGGACGGTGAGTAATGGGTGACTCACCGTCCGATCAGCACCAGGCCCGTGCCGGACGGCGCGTATATGTTCCACGCGCGCCTCAAAGAGATGTCAGCATATGAAGGGACCCCTCAGGGCCAAGCCTGCCAGGTAAGCGGGATTGTCCGAAAGGGTTACCGCTACCCCGGAACATAAAGGGCTATCGGAAGGAACATGGATGGGTCTTAGTCAGTAAGAGTCTGACCCTCCCTTCCGCTCCACCCAGAGCGGGAGCAGTCATTGGATGATTTTAGTCTAGATGAATATAATATCAAGTATTCTCAATTTATTTATTTTAATTTCCACTACTATTGGTAACCCAATAGTAGTGGAAATTATTCAATTATATGTAGAACAAACTAGATTTTTGGAGACGTATTGTCTCTATAAATCTGAATTTCTTTGGTGTTATAACTGGACAAATAACCATGAAATTCAGTTTTGTTTGCGACTGTTTATTGCTCGGCTAAACATGCTAAAAGCTAAGCTAACTAAGGCAGCTTACCGCGCTAGAACAGGTAAATAAACATTTAGAGTAGTCGAACAAACAGCATACATACAACTTAGCTACGGAAATACTATTCAGTTATTTCTCAAAATCATAGTGGAGTTGCTAATTTAGTTGACAAGTCTCCAAAACAAGAAACTGTTTTTAATGGGCAGTCATTTTATGTCGCCGGTAGGTAAATAAGTGTGAACAGTAATAAAAAGAAAATTGGGTGGTTATTCATTCTACAATGTCAGTATATACAAAAAATACGCTTCCGCAATAAATGAATGGCTGGTAAAAATGTTAGAATGGGCAGTTAGGTAAATAGGTCGGCAGATCATAAGTTAGGTTGTTAGTAAGCTAGGGCACCCAGACCAAATCGGTTAGGTTAGGATTGTGAGCAACCGCGAGCGAGCCGAGCGAGTGAAGCGAGCGGTGCCGCGACAGCGACCATCGACGTTCCAAGATTAGTTTCTTTCAATAGCAAATTGAAAGAAACAGCCCACACTTAACTGCCCGTTAAGCCACTTAACTGCTTGATATCTATTCAATAAATATTTGTTATGACTCATTTTTATTTTACTTCACTGCACGTATTTTATTGCCAAACATGATAATAAACATGCATTTTGTAATTTTTAATTTACTAAAACGTCAATAAACAACCGCAGCTTATAATCAGTGCCACAAAAGTATTCAGTGTAGACTAGATAATCTTGATTTGGTAGTAAACCAATATACGCGAAATTAATATCAATTGTTCTTAAAACAGCCCCGAACAAACTGACATTTATTTATTTTGACATTTTCTATGATGAAAATAATATGAACGTATTAATAGATAAATTTAAAAATCTGCGAGTATCATCTACTGAAAGATACACAGATGAAACCTTATGAATAAGAATGAGCCCGGTATGAATCAGAGCTTCGAAATAAGTTCCTCAATACACGGTCAATTATGTAGCTTCAGCGTTGAATTGCCGTAATATCCTGTTTCAATATGCCGTGTGAGTTGTCGAATCAATCTCGCACTAGTTATGAAAATACGATATTTTATGAGAAAGAGTAAAACTTTACACTGAAACGAGAAAAACGTGCAAAAGGCTCCTGAGAACATGCTAGTAATTAAATATGCAGATTGGATCAAGATAAATCCGTTACTTTAAAAAAAATCTGAGGGTTTTACATAAGATTTCTACTTAAAACGTTAATCTACAAGTTCCTACATAATGCAGACAACTTAAATCTACAATCAAAGACTAACTGCAGTACAAAACAAACGTTTCACAGCCGTCATGCTGCAATGCGTGCAACTAGCGAGCGCTACTATCAGCCATGTGTAGGGGCACTAAAAGAACGGGCTCTAAATAATTCAGTGCTGAATTACGATCCGGTACGAATACACGCTGAATGTTTCAAAACGTTCAACTTTCTGGTGGTTTGTTTTGAGGCTGCTGAAATTGAAAAGATATTTCGTTTTAATAGTAGATCACCTTTGTGTAGTATTTTCACAAAGTTTTAAACATAATAATAAGAATAATGTTTATTGTTCATAAAAGCACATACATAGTTAAATCAGATAGATCACTGGTCTCCACACTAGGATTCCCTGTGTCGTGGAGGCCTGTCTCTTTCATTGTGGTTCAAAAAAAAAAAGAGGAAAATACAGTAAAACGTAATATACCTACGAAAGGAAAAGTTAAGCTACAGCCACCTACGAAAGCTAGAGTTGAACAAAAAATTTAAATTTAAAGGCGTGAATAGCATCTTGCAGTAAGAGAATAAAGAAAAAATATCATGTAACCACTAACCATAGTTTTTGTAGAAATGTATGATAATGTTATATATCAGGGGGTTATTCAAACAAGTTTACAATCGTACCACGTGAATTTATACTTATACACGTGGCATAGCAGTAATTGGTTTTCCTCTAATATCTTTATGTAGGAGGAAACCAAACATGAAAAAGATGGCGATAGATACTGATTCAGAAAGTTACCTTACCGAACTTAATTTCGGTTTTTGAAGATTTGAAAAAGAATAAATGTATTTTAAATTGATGGCATTTACTTGTGTAGGTATTTAATTATTTTATGCTGTTCATCACAAACATAAACTAATTATTGGCGAAAGTTCAAATAAAAAAACTTTCAATGAATAAAACCCCCCAAACCGCTGTCTGTGAGGCCCGAGCAGCGGGTATATAATATGTAAACTCAATTACGGGCGTTTTCACGTAATTTTTACCGTATTCCGGGGCGCCTCGGTTTAAAATTACGTTTTGCATATTTTTTTACGTTATCCCTCAGGAATTTAAATTACGCTGCAGCCGTTTTGATCTGTGTTGTCATTACTTCTGCGGAGACTTCAAAAGGTGGGGAGGTAGAGGATGTAGAGTTCAAAATCATCTCGACACCATTGTTTGATGTAGTGAAGCTTGCTTTGTTCTGAATCCTTTATTTATTTTAAACGCTCGTTGAATATGTTAGGTATTTTATTATTATTTTGTGTTATTTTTAAGTTGGTGTTGTCAACTCATCCTATTGCAGCAGCTGCACATAGGCCTCGCCCAAGCTGCACAAAAATTGGTGTTAGTAGGTAAGCAATTACTTTTAGAAATCTTTGAGAACTTCTATGAGTAAAGGAATGTTACGTTATAGGGAAAGCACCTGGGTAACCTGCGAAATTAACTTTTTTACGGGTTTTGCAATTTGCAGGTCAGTGACAGATTGTATTTTGATCAAAATATGAGTCACGATGATAACTTTCACCTCACTGTTGTAGACGCCAGCATAAGTATCGGGAAAGCGGGATTAATCGAAAGGGTTACCGTTACCCTGGAACAGCCCTTTAGCTAAGGAAGAAACATGGATGGGTTTTAGTCAGTAAAAGTCTGACACTCCATGCCGCTCCACACAGAGCGGGAGAAGTCATTGGATGATTTCCCACCCTCAAAAAAAACAAAAAACGGATAACAATCTTTTCGTGTTTTAATGAATGACTAAAAAAAAGTATAAATCCCAGATAACCTTCCTAGAAAATCAAATAAAAATACATCTTCTAAGAGACAGCAGATTTCATGAAAATTTTCTACGAATTACGCCAAACTTCCTGTCACCATATATTTTACGTAAATTGCAAAACTTTTGTTTTAGAAACATCGCGAGGAAACCAAACTCGGCTATGTTTACATAGTTTAATATTTAATTTCCGAGCTTTCATGGTGAGGTACTTTCTCAGAAGAGCAACAACTCTGGAACGTAACGGGAAATCCTGGGACTAAACTTTACTTCAGAAAAACCTTACGCATTTATCTAACATTGAAATGAATGAAAACCATTAAATACACAGCAGGAACTTAAAACTAAACCTTGGGAAGCAAAAAATGATCGGTAGAAAAGCATCATTATTAAATTCAGAAATGACTTTTATGTTTGAAGCTATAGATCAGGTTCTTAAGTAGGCTTTGAGTTAAGCGAGATTGTCCGAAACGGTTACCGCTACCCCGCAACATAAAGGGCTAAGGAAGGAACATGGATGGGTTTTAGTCAGTAAAAGTCTGACACTCCCTTCCGCTCCACCCAGAGCGGGAGAAGTCATTGGATGATTTCCCAGCCTCAAAAAAAAATAGGCTATGAGTAACCAACTAAAATGCTGTGACTATACTAACTCATCATCAATCATCAATCATTCTCCTGCCCTTAGGCTGCGTATCCACCAGAGATGTGATGGGATGTAGCTAGGCGGGAAAAACCAACAATTGGATCACTACATTTTTATAACTTCAGCTAAGCCAGTGTTGTTATTGGCTAGTTTTGGCGGCAACGCACGCTTATCTCATTTATATGGCGTCGGTGCAGCATGTCCATACAAAAAATATTGGAATTATGCAAAAATATGGAAGACCGTAATAGTCAGCTGTAGAGCCTGTAGGAACTTTACGTTACGTGTTTCTGTTGTAGAATTCCCTTTTTACCCGACTGTCAAAAGGGGTTATATTTTTCACTAGCTTCCGCCCGCAGCTTAGCCCGGATAATATGACGACAAATTATACACATAAACCTGCCTCTTGAATCACTCTATCTATTAAAAAAAACCGGATCAAAATCCGTTGCCTAGTTTTAAAGATTTAAGCATACATAGGCATATAGGGACAGAGAAAGCGACTTTGTTTTATACTATGTATCTTTGTTTTATTCAAAGAACCACAGATAAACTTAAGACAGTTAAAAGTGATGAAAACGCTTCAACCAACACCTACGCACCACTTGCTAACCCTATAAAATGTTATAACATAATTACTGTCTATTTTCCTCTGGCAGTACCTGACTCCATTAACTAATTAAATTCGCCGCGAGCCTCAGTGTTGCCAACACGAATAAAAGGAAACTCGTTTAGTTTACAGTACGTGTCAGGAAAGAGGTAATAAGGATAAGTAGAAGTCGTGTTTCAGATAAGTGCTTGCTTAACAAACACCTTTTAAAGCATCAGGTTGCAAGAAATCTAATATTCACGTTCCTGTTTGACTTAACTAACTATCTTTGCATATTGAACAGTTCCGTGATGAGATATTTAATAAACGTGTTTGGAAGATATATTGGACCGCCCTGTTCAGGTCGATGCTTTCACCAGGGATGTGCGGCGTATTTGTGTAAAACTAACCAATGAAAACGCTAGCTTATCTCAAGCTATGAAAATGAAGTGATCCTGTTGGTGGTTGTTTTCCTCGCACACCAGCTACCACGCATTTCTCTGGTGGAAAACTAGCCTAAAACCGGTTTCTAGTTTAGAAGTGAGCGAAGACATGGTAAACTAAAAGAATACCTATTTCTCATACCAGTGAGTATTTTTAAAAACTTTCGCATTCTCATCTGTATCTATTCTAACCTGGGTCTCAATCTGTCAAAAATACCGAGTTTCACCGACAGTTTTGACAAATTTTGACATTGATTGCCACTGAGGTGAGATTGCGACTATACTTTGAAATTTTTCAATAACGGAATTTTTCTCTCTGGACTGAGTCGTTTGATATAGTCAGTATTTTTTATACACTGCTATTTTCAAGCTATTATTATAATAATAATATTAATAACTATTAGACGATGTTAGGACTTGCTATGTAACACTAGCAAAAAAGAAATGCTTACACAAACGAACGAACCAAACCAAGGATATGAAATCTAAATACTGCATAACCGTTACGCTAAAACACTTTCCGAGTAAGTATGGACATTTTATATTAAAATTTTGTTGTTCGGAACCAAATAGCGTCCAAAAACAAGGTAGAGCATCATTATGCACGCTCACGATGTTCGCTAACTATTGACGCGTTATTGTAAGTAGACAAATATGATACTTGATGGGTCGGATACCTGCCAACGTGTTTTACATGAGAAGCTGAATAGAAAGTGGGATATTTTGACGTGTTCTGTTAGCGGCTCAGTTTCCACGTCATAATGTGGGTAATTCTAGGTACCTGTTTCTGTTAACAGTAGTTTGTGGGAATTAATTTTTGTAAACCCCTTTCTGTTTAACTTTGTGAGTACATAACAGGTAGCATAGGTAAGTATTCTGTCAAGATTCTTTAGACCTGCTGCTTTGTATCTTTAGGCGCATCAGATTAGCTTAATATCAACATCATAAAATAACGAATTATATCTTGGCTTAGCTAATTTGATGCGCCTACTTGTCTTCGTTGATCGGAAATTCGTAGAATCGCTTGATGATGAATATGATTATGCCGACATTCGATAAATCCATTATGACGTGGCGGTACCTGGGAGGGAAAGGGTCAGGCGACCCACAGAAAAATAAGAACTTAATGTAATGGTCACCTAAATTGGTAGAGATTTATAAGTGATATTATCACAAATTTGACAAAGTGATATTATCAATCATTCGAACTTAAGACCTATGATTTGACAGTCTAACGACCGCAAAGTTATAATTGTTAAAGATAGTCGATGCTACATACAGTCAAAAGATATATAAGAGAAAATGATAAGTCAGACTCAACCGCCACAATTTTTATTTCTTTCCAATGCATTCCTACTTCTTTCCTTGACAGATTCCTTTACCCCTCATTTACAACCCTGTACAAAGCATAATCTGAATACGTATTAAATAACGATACGTTATAGTTACAAAAGTTAGATCGTTTCACGTTTTTAATGTGATTTTTATTCGGATAAGGGAAGTGTACCGGTTTCATTTCTGTCTCGCGAACTTTTAATATATGTGGGTATTACCGTTATCTCGCGATTTATTTAAATGGCGGCGGGTGATGGCGGCTGTGATGCGATAGGGGGCTGTGTTTTTTTTAAATCTCGTAATAGGATTGCGCTTCCATCGTTCGGAATATACATACAAGAAGAGCGCCTGCCTTGTTCTAAAAAGATTTACTGGATGCTAGGTTGGTAGCTTGGGCAACTTGCCTTGGATACATCAGATGCATCGTATCCGTCAGAATACGAAATATGTTAATATGCGCATTATTTAGGTAATCTGCAAATAACCTGGTACGATCCGTTAAAGTGTGAATTAATGTTACTTAAAGTAGCAAATATCTGGGCTTTACTTATACCTTCCGTACTCTACCTTCACATGAGCATGCAAATCATAATAGTATTGTTTAATTTTACACTTTAAAGATAATATGATACCTCGTTGGCCTAGTGGCCGCAGGCGCTACTGCTGAATATGAGGTCCTGGGTATGATTTCTGAGTCGGCCAGTCTTATTGGGTTTTTCAGCTGGCATTTCTCAAGAGCAGTCCGGTATCTGGATTCGTGCAATAGGCTCGCTTTACATGGTACTCAAACATAGCTGACAAAATGTGGTTGTACTATAGGTAACCTAACCCTCCGGCGTTATAGGCGTGATGTTATGTTTATGTGATAAATAACAAACAGGAAAATCAAATAATACAAAACACAAATTAGGGTCCAATCGTTGGCCCGTGAGGGCCGAGCCTGCCGGTAAGCGGGATTGTTCGAATGGGTTACCGCTACCCCGGAACATAAAGGGCTAAGGAAGGAACATGGATGGGTTTTAGTCAGTAAGAGTCTGACACACCCTTCGGCTCCACCCAGTGTGGGAGAAGTCATTGGATGATTTCCCACCCTCAAAATAAAAAGTCCAATCGTTTGAATTCCAGTAAAAATGTAACAATAATATAAAGTTTACTGCTTTTAAATATTACACAAAAGGCATCAAATTATCGAAGTAAACATAACAAGTAAATTCAGATGTTAATAATAAAGCCTCGCGAGTGTAGTGACCTGAGAGCGGAGATAGCACGCGCTCCGTCAACTGTTCGTAACATAAACCAAGTCGGATCCATTGCGCATTCATGAATGAATTATCGACATTTTATATCTTTGGCTTTACCGTAAGCTTACACTCGCGACTGTCACTAGCTTGATTTATTCATGATACAATCACCTGACGGCGAAACTACTGGCGTAGCAAATGTTACAAAATATTCAGGGCACTCTTTATTGTCTATATAGGTAAACCAATATTAGTAGATAAATAACTAATAACTTAGGTACAATTAACCGAAAATTCCCCTTGCAGCTACAACATAAAATAGCTCCTTCTTCTTCTTCGTGTGGTTAGTGACTAACCTGGTGTCAGAGTTTTATGCTGCCCATGGGCCTCTGACTTAGCTTCACATGCTGTTCAGAAATATCTCTCAGACATGCTGGTTTCTTCACAATGTTTTCCTTCATCGATTTTAAGCAAGGGATAATAGGATGGGATTTTTCAGCAGTGCAGTGGTGTGACCGTCGGACTGCCCAGTCATAGGTCTCAAGTTCGAACCCAAGGCCTGGCCTGGCCTGGCCAAGCCCAAGGCCCAAGGCTAAACCTCTGATTTTACGTATTCATGTACGTACTGTATAACAGTACTGTCAATGTCAAACTATTACCACTGACTTTCGGTTGACTAAATAAACATCTGGATGTTATTTAATTAAAGGGCGTAGAATGAAAATAGTAACCTAGTAATGCGTCGTTTCTGTATGTATTTTTTTAATAAATAATGAAATAAATAAACAGCTTACAGAATACAATAAATACCGATAAGCCAAGCTACAAGATATTACAAAAAAAGTCTTCAGACAAAATTCTCTAAATTGCCCTGGTGTACTATGCAAAAAAGCGGTTACCACACCTAGTACTCATTATAATAAATACCTGCTATGAAAAAATCTTGTACGACAGAACACCTGAGAAAAAAAAAAACGAATTCCACACTTTACATGCCGAGACCGCGCGCCAAATCTTTTTACGCGAAAATTCCGCGACTTGGTACCGCAAGCTGCGACATTTTTACCTCTATATTTATGCGCATAACCGTGAAAAAATGGCGCCCATTATTCCTAGTTGTGCGCACAGTTTTCATGGGCGTGGTCTAGGTTGAGAGAGGAAGCGGGTTTTAGCTTTTGAAAAAACTGTCGAAGAAACAACGGGAATAATTTTGAATGAAAGAATTCTTCTCGGCTAATATATAAACACTAACAAAACTGCCGTTAACGTTGGTTAAGCAATTTATGATCGAAAAGATGACAATTTTGAAGTCGTCGTTTTGAAATCAAAGTTAATGAAGGCTCTAATTGCTATACCGCGCGGGAGCAGGTAGTATACAATATTATTAAGATTTTAGGTATAAACTGTAAAGGCTTGAAATAAAAATCTTTGTAATTAACAACACCGTTAAGATAGCTTGTTCATAAAAGAAATAAAAAGACGGTTATTATTATCCATTTCTTTTAAATAGAAAAATCCATTATTGGGATTACAACAAAAACTCTCTCTAAACTCTTACAATACAACATAACGGACATGTATTTTGTATTGCATTGTGAGAGCTTATTTGCAGCACTATAGTGGGTGAAATCGCAGTCGTTTGTCCTTTGGGACGCAGACTAAGAACACCGCGAGTGAGGCCATCGTTCAGGGGATCACGGCCCGGATAGATATGACGGGCCTGCGATTTTTAACGTGCCACAGTCTTAGGAAATGTACGACTAATTTGACTTCCTGGTTTAAATACAAGAATGTGTCTGCCACCCCCTGATAAAAAGGATTGCGGGGAATGTTTCCTCTTGAATTCAGATCCGGGTGCCATATAATATTCTGGAGAAATGAAAGAAGAAGAATAATACATGAATGATTTAGGTAGAAGCAAGAGTGGGCGAATGTTTTATCTCTGCTTGTCTAAAGAAAACAGTACAGACAGTTGAACAAAATATTTATGATTTTAGTTAAGAGTTCAACGAAAAACAACGTTAACAAAAATATTTGAGTGTTGTGGTTAGTTAGTCAAAATAACAACAACTATAAAATACGAGTTTTGACAACAGATCAAACTGAAATAAACTTTTTTATATTTTACTTCTGCCTCGTTGGGCTAGTTCTCATTTCAAACGCTACTAATGAGGTCTTGGGTTCGATTACTAGATTGGACAAAATAGTATTTTCAAGAATTTCTCAGTAGCAGCCCTTAATATCGATTTGTGCCCGGTTCATGCCAATAGGCTTGCCCCAATTATATGTGGCTTAAACATAACTGACGAGATATGGGTGTGCTACAGATTTACCTGTGTTCAATCCGTTGGGAAAAACAGGCATAATGTTATGTTATGTTACTCACCAAAAACTTTAGAAAGTACCGATTTGTTCCCAAATTGTAAAGTGTATTCACCATTCCACTTCACAGGCAGTGTCTCCCACACATTCCTTGACCGTGGACGATGCATTACATTGCACATTATTTAAGGCCAGTCCCACGTTCCGCATTCCTCTCAACCGACACATTTATCGTTGTACAACCTGCCTTATATTTCAAATAGGAACTTACACTACACCGACAGACGTGCTAAGAATTTATTATTAAAACGTTGGTTGCTACGATCTTCCTCCGTGTTGAGGATTACGAGGTACTTACGTTTATGTTTCCTTAGTTACGTGTGTGTGAAATAGGTATTTGTTCAGTAAAATACTATTTTCAGAGAAAACCTATGTGTTTATAATGTAAATGGGACTTGCCCACTTGGGATCTTCTTACCTATTTATCAGGATTAAGTGACGAGGTTTTTGTACCTGTTGTCATGGGGTTTAAGAACAATGATGAATTGGAGTAATAAGCATTTAGGATTGGTGGACAGAAAATGAAAAATAAGATTTTGCAGTAGAGGGTGCGAATTTCAACTTGCATGCCACGCGGGATTCGGCTAGGTTTTACCAGAACTTTAAGATACCTTCTTAAAGTTCTGGTATTTTTAGCTTTATAAATAGGAAATAACATTGCCCGCGCTGTAATATTATTACTGTAGACTACACAGCACATAATGCTCTAGCGGTGCTTTTAAAATCCAACAACATAACTCTAAAATGCCTGATTCTCACGGTATAATGAAAATTCTGTACACAAGGGAGTTGCATTACACTCATATTTATACAAGTTCCACTGTGAAGTAACTGCGGAATCCTCTTTAGCAAGATGAAGTGCCAGATTAAGCTGTTACTATAATTTTGTAGATTATGCCCGTATAATGGAATACTAAAATTATTTTCAGTTAAGTAGGTTTTCATGCAGAAACTTAGTAGTGTATTTGAATGTGCAAATACAGGTCAGAATGAATGAAGATAAGTAAGAAGTATAGCGAGATTTTATTAAACGAAACGTCTAGAATTCCTTCTACTGCCGGCCTGTTTCCCAGAACGATTCGAGATGCTAGGTGCATCTGTTTATTCTTAGACTTTTCGTGCTATAGGTTGGTACACCCAAAATTCAAGTCAAGCTTACTGATATCAGCCGGACGCAAGCTTATTGACAGCAGTGATAGCCTGGTGGTGTGACCGTCGGACTGTCAAGTCATAGGTCTCGAGTTCAAACCCAAGACACGCACCTCTGATTTTTCGGATTCATGTGCGTATTGTATAATTATCACTTGCTTAAAGTCGGTGAAGGAAAACATCGTGAGGAAACCAGCTTGTGAAGGGCCCATGGGCACCATGAAAACTCTGACACCAGGTTAGTCACTAACCACACGAAAACAAAGTAGCAGCCGGGCGCAAATTCAGACTTTAGATGGCAAAGCCCAATAACACTGCCTGACCTGGGAATCGAACCCAGAACCTCATGCTCACCAGCAGCGCTTGCGACCAACAACGCAGATTTTTAACAAATATAATGTAGGCCAAAAATATAATGTTTAACTTTTTCACATACAGAATTGAATTATGTGGCCATGTAGTATCGCTACGCTAACCCGAGCACAATGCGCCTCAGTGGTAGCTGTGGTATTGTTTTTACATTTTATTTTTTTAGAAACAATTCAACATTTTAACAGTGAAAATAATATAATTGAATTTCTCATTATGTCGTGTAAAGTTGTGTATCGTAATAACAATTATCATTTCTGAAACAAAAAGATCCTCAACGTAATTACAGAGCCTGTTTCATTTTAATTTCAGATCACCCACGCCTATCTTGAGGCTTTTGAGTAACCTACAGTTATAACTGCCTCCAGGCTTCATATTATTACGCACTAGAGTCATTTTATGGATATTAATAATAACGGTTTTACGGAGGTACCATTTCTTTCATTGTAATGAATAGATGAAATGTAAATACGGTATAAGAATCGGAAGATCTTTATTGCCTGACGAGTATAATAGGTATTTGGTTCGTTGTTGCTCAATTATTTAAAAGGTTTTAGATGTGTCCATTTTTTTCGGTTTTGAGAATTAATCTTGTTTTTCTACATTAGATTGAGGTAACTATATAGGATGTCTTTTCTACATTAGATTGAGGTAACTACATAGGATGTCTTTTCTACATTAGATTGAGGTAACTATATAGGATGTCTTTTCTACATTAGATTGAGGTAACTATATAGGATGTCTTTTCTACATTAGATTGAGGTAACTATATAGGATGTCTTTTCTACATTAGATTGAGGTAACTACATAGGATGTCTTTTCTACATTAGATTGAGGTAACTATATAGGATGTCTTTTCTACATTAGATTGAGGTAACTATATAGGATGTCTTTTCTACATTAGATTGAGGTAACTATGTAGGATGTCTTTTCTACATTAGATTGTGGTAACTATTTAGGATGTCTTTTCTACATTAGATTGAGGTAACTATATAGGATGTCTTTTCTACATTAGATTGAGGTAACTATATAGGATGTCTTTTCTACATTAGATTGAGGTAACTATATAGGATGTCTTTTCTACATTAGATTGAGGTAACTATATAGGATGTCTTTTCTACATTAGATTGAGGTAACTATATAGGATGTCTTTTCTACATTAGATTGAGGTAACTATATAGGATGTCTTTTTATACTCCACTAGCTGCTGCCATGCGGTTTCACCCGCTGCTCGGTTTTTATTGGTCGTAGCGTGATGTTACATTTTACACTCGATAAATACTATCCAACACAAAAATATTTTTTCAATTCGGACCAGTAGTTCCAGAGATTAGCGCGTTCAAACAAACAAACTCTTCAGCTTCATAATATTAGTAAAGATTTCTCTAGGGTATGATTGAGACCATATCAATGAATTTTGTTTTTTGTTTTCTAATTTCATTGAAAATAATTCGACAGTCATCTGCCTAGCCTGATCTTAATTTGAAAGTTACGATTATTAATGTAACACACCCTTACATTAAATATGACAACGTCACATTTTCTTAGTTTTAAATACGAATGATTGGCTTGAATGAAAATTAATTACTCGTATACTCAGATACTCGAAACCTAGATACCTACACACATTGAGATTATGATGGCTGATATCTTCGAAACTATGCATTTTTAGACCACATATTCAAGCACTCCTTGTATTATTTTAACTTATAGAATATAACCCTAGAGTTATGGCGTATGAAAACCAATTTGTATAGAAGAATTGTGGAAACAGAAAATATTAGACTGAATAAAATCTCGTTATTGAAAGTTGGCACATTTTTAATTTTATCTACCTTTGTAATAAAGGTAGATAAAATAAAAAATGTGCTGAACATTTATTAGTCCCAAGTGTTACAATTATGTGTGTCATGTCACTTCAATACATGACAATACATAATGTCATGTAGTTATAGCAGCTGGATTGTTATCCATATAATATTAACGTGGACAGGTCACAAGAGGCACCTGGAAACCTACATGTCCGTGTAGACTGTAGTCATTTGTGTCTTGTCATCTTAGGGTGTTGATAGACGGAGCTGACTTGCGCGTGAGGCCTATAATTTGCAATAAATGATTTGTGTTACCACGTGCAGATGCGGTATAACGGCTGCACTGGAGACTGGATAAAACGATTTCTTTCTATGATTCAACTGTTGGTATGTAATCCTTGCCGGGTGTATTTTCTTCCGTGTAAGTGTAAAGACTAAGGGAAAATTTCACTAATGAAATTTAACACACACACTAAAGCACGTTTGGGCTGTCAGTGCCAATATAGCATGTCGAGATATTTCTCAACAGCATGTGAAGCGAAGTCAGAGGCTCATGCGCACCATAAAATCTCTGAAACCAGGTTAGTCATTAACCATACGAAAGGAAGAAGAATAAGCGTCAATATTCCATAGAAAATAATGATACTGCTAGCTCTTGGATGGGGTTTATTTGTTGATCGCGATCAGTTTTATTGATGAAATTTGCCCTGAGACTTTTACTCCTACCGACTAAAAACATAGTCATTTAAACTAGGCAGTAGTAGCGTAAAGCGTACTGGGAAGTACCGAGTACAAGGAATGTTTCCGTTAATGGATCGTATTGGTCCTATTCCACGTTTTATGACTCATTTAGAAAAAAAGAATTTAAACCAAAATTCAGCAAGTTTAGGCTCATTAAACCAAGTCGTCAAGGGCAGTCTATCACCTCCTTTACAATTGCCTCCACTCTGCAAGTCTAAAGCGTGCCTACACATGCATAAACAGAATCTTAGGCCCACGCCGGCTGGCCTTGCGCCCGAAACATACATATTTATAATAGCGACGACATATTTATTCAAATCAGTGCTGTGCTTCCGCTAGTGATGTACCAAAACAAGGGAGTCATTATTCAAGGAATGTTTACTTCGAGCATGTTTCCTTTCTATTCCTTTATTAAGGAAAAATTGTGAATCCAGCGTGAAAAATAGTGTTAGTTCTTTGTTTGTTTTTACAATTATATTATTCTGTCTTTTGTCTTTACTTTATGTCAAAATTGCTTCAATTTGTGACTCCAAATATAGAACTGATTACTTGTTAACCTAATTGAAGGTAATTACTTAATTCAAAATAATTCTGTCAGTTGTTTGAAGTTCAGAGAGACATGTAAATTGTTTATCGCTAACTGTATTGAGTTTCTAATTAGTTTTGTTAACTCTATATAGTGACCCTCTATCCTTTTAGTTCATGGATTTCATCCGTTTGGGAAGAACGGAGGGTTATGTCGGACTCCTACCGTCTCAGACCCCACGGTCTACTACCATAAGTCTGGGGCTCAGGAGACACCTACTGGTACTTTCGCCACAGCCTCGACCTAGCTACTACTTACTCGAACATTGTATTTATTTAAGTAATACGGCCTTAGTGATATATTTTACAATCCGAAATGCCGAACTAAATCGCTCAACCACCGTTAGATCAATTAACAACAACAATGTCACTCTTCTTTTATTTTCTTTCTTTTTCGTGTGGTTAGTGACTAAACTGGTGTCAAAGATTTTTTTTTATGCTGCCCATGGGCTTCTGACTTAGCTTCACATGCTGTTGAGAAATATTTCTCAGGCATGCTAATTTTAAGCGGGATTGTCCGAAAGGGTTACCGCTACCCCGGAACATAAAGGGCTAAGGAAGGAACATGGATGGGTTTTAGTCATAAGAGTCTGACACTCCCTTCCGCTCCACCCAGAGCGGGAGAAGTCATTGGATGATTTCCCAGACTGAAAAAAAAGGCATGCTAATTTCTCAAGATATTTTCCTTCACCGTTTTTATGCAAGTGCGCATATTGTATCATTATTATACAATACGCGCATGAATCCAAAAAGTCAGAGGTGCGTGTCTTGGGTTGGAACTCGAGACCTAAGAATGTAGTCCGCCGGTCACACCACTAGTCTGTCACTGCTCTTAATTAATGTCAATCATAATTTTTAAACCGATACCCACTAAAGAGCTAAGACCTCGTTTCCTTCTTCAGTACCATATTTATTAACAGCTCTGCTTTAAAGCTATAAATAAACACAGTTCTGTCTAAACCGGCGGCCCAACTCAGCGGCTAATCTGCGGCGCGTCTAATGGCGTAACGGATGGATCCTTATCATCCACCCCATTTCACAAGAGGATGCCCGATTGGACCAACAGATCGGGTGTTGAACTGTCATTAATTAAAATGCTTGCTTAGATATACGAATGGTTGCTGTGTAAATGTTATGCAATTATTATAATACACGATTCAGTGCGCAGCTGTTAAAATAGAATATACAGTCTCATCGCTAAAACAAACTATGGATTAAAAAAAGAAGGAGAATCCCTATTGCTGGTGGTCCATGTGGTGTACCATTTACATTTACAATAAATACGTACATACATAAAGGATATATGTATCTATAGTATAAATGTATAAACAATAATAATCATGAAAGAAGGCCTAGATATACATAGATGTAGAGTTACCAGGAAAGACCAAGACCCTTTTTTTTGTTTTTTGAGGGTGAGAAATCATGAAATGACTTCTCCCGCTCTGGGTGGAACGGAAGGGAGTGTCAGACTTTTACTGACTAAAACCCATCCATGTTCCTTCCTTACCCCTTTATGTTACGGGGTAGCGGTAACCCTTTCGGACAATTCCACTTACAGATCAAGAACTTAACTCTATAATAATATAATGATAGAGTGGCAAGAGTTGCTGCAAAGTGTGTGTTGTTCTGCTGTTTATAGCACAAATTGTTTTCTAGAAAAGTTCGATTTTGCAGAACTTTACCACTGTCCAACCACAGCCCTTTATAACGGTCTCTTTCTAAAACGAAATCTACCGCATTGACTGGCCGTTTTAAAATTAAGCTCAAATTCTAAGATATTATTTTCTTTTATTTTCAGATCCCAGGCGCTAATGGTCATGCTGTCCATCGACTAATGGTTAGTGGTTTGTAATCCTATTAGGTTTTTTTATGGACTTGTAACAGTTAGGTATTTGTTGTTCCATTTCGGTGTACCACGGTGTACTTGTAACAGTTAGGTATTTGTTGTTCAATGGTGAGTTGGAACGCGCACCAAGTCGTTCGTGGTGCGCGTTCCAACTCACCATTTGGTGACCTTCCTCAAGGAAGAGTTTTGGCCGAAAGGTGTGCTGTATCGGCGTTTCCGTGGCCGGCTACGCGACACCTCGCAGCGTAACTCGACGCCGTCACAACGAGTGCAGTAGGTTTTAAGTTTATTTTTAAAATTATGTATTAGTTTATAGTTATTATTTTTATACATGTACTCTATTTTATGGGCCTTCGTTGCCTGAAATAAAGGATAAATAAAAAAATAAAAAATAAATTTCAACATTCAAGGTCTAATGAGACAGTGTGCCCAAAAAAATACAAAATCTTATAAAAAGGAGACTGGATTTTTCATCCAAACGACGCCGAATTAGTACAAAATACCCTGAAAGTGTGAATTATTTCGCGGCTCTAATAAGTCAGGGTTTCAAAGCATTTTGTTGGCTTTCCGTCCATTAGTCACGGCGAGTGTAAGTCGTGAGTAATAAGGACAAAAACGTTCAGACACGGTGACACGACTCTGCTCTGCAAATGACGCGGGAACCGATTAATTAAACTCTACAAGATTGCGCTTGTGTGTTATTGTTCCGGGAACTTTTGTTGGAAAATAGTTGATTGTGTGCTCACAATATTTTCGATTAATGTGTTGTGAACTTATTTTCAAAATGAAAGGCTTGTTTTAGAAGTTTCATTAAGAAAATTTGTGATATGAATTAAGCCATAAGTTGAGTTTCTGTGACTTCCTAAAATGTCCCGCTTAAACGTTAGCTTTAATACTATAAAAAAGAGCTTAACAACTCTTCTTCTTTTCATATCGATTATACCACATTTGTCTAGTTAACTAGATTGATTGCGGTTCCAGAAGCGTTCTTAGAAATATGTATGTAATAAAAATACCTCGTCCTTACCTTAAAATTTATATTATGACAAATGCATAATTTTATTATTTGTTCTAGTCGTTCAAAAGTGCCTTTCTTGTCCCTATTTGAAATAAATGTTTTGACTTTGACTTTGACTTTCTCCCTTTACCTAAATTTATCTTTTTCCTTTTAACCATGATGCAGATCAAAAATGATTTCTTTTTCCGTATGAAAACTGCAAAGTTGCAGAATAGTTTTGTCTACCAGGACCTTAGGAGCACGACTGCAGAAAGTCAAAGGTAACCCGATGAGAAACGACGTCTATTCTTCAAGGCTTACTGAGTTTTATGAATACTGCGCCGCGCTCTGCTGAGCTTAAAATATTATGTGCGTAAGCGATATTATGGCTTAAATACCACGGCGTCTCAGAAGGATATTTTAAGATAATTTTCGTACTAAGTGTTGGCATTAAGCTGTAATATCTTTTAAGGGTGAGAGGCTTTGTTTTGTCGTGCATTTTTTAAAGGTTTCAAGCTTTCATCATTTTGTTTTTGTGTTAGTAAAAGTTTTTGCAAGGGCTTGTTAATATTTTAGGTTTCTTTAAAGTAAAGTTTATGATGTTAAAATGTGAATCCAGTCTTAAATGAGGAAGTAATCAAGTTCTTCTAACTTAACAGAGAGCTGTGATGCTGGGGCGTTTGTTGCTCTAGGAAGTGGTGAAGTGTGGGGGTTCTTGGGGACTCTCTTATGTAACTTTGACGTTCTAAAAGTGTTGATTCTCAAACTAATTAAACTATATGATTTTTGATTTTGAAAAACCGTCATGTTTAGCAGCGGCTGTTGGAACTGAAGTCTGATACATGAAGTGTTAATTATTGCAATTCGTACCAAATTCCGAGATTAACACTTTAATTAACTACAGTTTCACTATAACTTAACTACTAGCCACAATAATAATAATTCCCTTATAACAAATACATAAAAATAGCTCTACTTACAAAATAATGAATCTGAAACCAGTGTCCGACTAATTAATTACCCGAATCCATTTCAATTAATTAAATTATTGCAATCAACATTAATCTAACCACACAATTGAAGATTTTTACGCGGATCGCTCCATTCACAGCGATTCTTTTATTACAAAGATAAAGCAGCAGTTTTTAATTTGATGCCTGTAGAGACAAAGTTATTTCAATTAGCTGCGGAAATTAATCTTCAAGTTTGAGGGACTTTTTAAGGTAGAAGAAGGAACATATTGTTGAAAATTGGGAAGAAAAGTAATTAAGATTGTATAGGTGTTATTTTCACTGTATTTAAGGAAATCCATAACATCTTTGGAACAGATAGATTTGTAATGCAATAATCTGGGCATTATCAAACCTTGTGTGAATAGGTTGCATCCAGGTAAGCTTGCATCATGCCAACTTATCATTATTTTATCAAACATTAAAATGAAACGCATTTCGTATCTGAGAGTTTGTCATTCAATTGTTCAGAGTGAGATTGATAAATCATTCATTCATTCAACTTTACAATTATAAATATTGAGTGGCTCATATCGTAATAAGTTCTATAACTTATTAACAGCCAGCGAGACCCCAACCAAAAGTTATAGTATTTTAATAAATTACATTAATAAGTTCTTTAACAATCCTAATCATGCACGCAAAGTTTTAACAGAGTTAGCATTTTTAGCTGTAAGTCAATATTGATAAGACTTGAAATGGCTTGAAACAATTACTGTGGGAATGGTCTTACCCTTCAGTCTTTGACCTTAGGTCACGGGGAAAGGGCAAGAGTCAATAACGTAAAAATAAAGTGTTGGCAGTAAGTATGAAATAAAACGTGGACTTTTAGAAGGGGACGTTAATAGCATCGTTTTGTATCGTGAAGAGAATTGTAATAACTAAGTTAACGGCAATTTTGGTGTGGAAAATACTAAATATTGGAGCAGTCTAGACTCAGCAAAGAAAAAAGCGTGTGTGGTGGGGAGACATTCGTCAGGAATGATGTCCCTTCTCATGTATGATTTAAAACGAGAGCAGGACCATCACTACATAGTATAAAACAAAGTCGCTTTCTCTGTCCCTATTTAATCTCTGTCCCTAGTTTTAAAGATTTAAGCATACATAGGGAATGTATGCTTAAATCTTTAAAACTACGCAACGGATTTTAATGCGGTTTTTTTAATAGATACCTAGAGTGATTCAAGAGGAAGATTTACATGCAATTTTCGTCATCCACGCGGGCGAAGCCGTGGGCAGAAGCTAGTTCAATTATAAAAAAACGAATGATGGAAATGAAAATGATGAAAAGGAATGATGTAAATAATAGTGAAAGAATGTTTGAGTATGACAACACTGAATTCGTAAATTTGCCACGAAACCCATGATTGATTTCTTCTTTTTAGGGTTTCGTACCTAAGGGGTAAATGGGACCCTATCACTAAGACTCTGCTGTCCGTCCCTCTGTCCGTCTGTCACCAGGCTGTATCTCATGAACCGTGATAGTTAGGCCATTATCACCGATGATGAATTTCTGTTGCCGCTATAACAACAAATACTAAAAACCAGAATATAATAAATATTTATTTTTACAACAGACATGATTTTTTTTTGCCGTTTTTATAATTAACGGTACCGAACCCTTCGTGTTGCGACTCAGACTCGCACTTGGCCGGTTTTTTACGTATGAAGGTTCGTTAAGGGTAATATCCGAGTAAAAGCAATGTTGTGCCTCGACTTTTGAAGAAGTCATCTTATGCATATTTGACTAGAGCACTACGAAACCCAGTTAAAAATTATCAAGACGACAGTAGATTTCAAAGAAAGGCAAGATAAACAACGTCGGATTGACACTCGGCTCCCGCAGACCTCTCCAGAAGGGACTCTGTCTTATTAAAGTTCTGCTTCGTTCCGTTGCTTATTTACCTTGTTTTCATTCACAGAGTGAACTGAATACTAAATCTAAACAAGAAATAAATCAGTACCTTTACACGTATAAATCAAAGTTTCCGTCGTGACCCGTTTGACTTTCGTGTTGGTATTTTTGTATTTTTGGATTCTTATAGTTTTGTATTGATAACTTTAATGAAAAACTGTGTCTTTTCGTCATTGGCACGAATCATGTGTAACCATTTGATAAGCTTATGGGGGTTAGCAGAGGTTGGTGAACGCCATTTTTTACGATTTTTACATGCTCGTTTTACTTCGTCTACGTTTATATTATTATTATATATTTATTTGAACTCATACACAAGACTCCTAACCTTTCTAAAGGACATCAATGAGGTGAGTGTATAAGACGTTACATAATGTATGTACCGTTTCAAATAATATACCTATACGACACAAGGCTACCCGTATTCCAAGCCTGCAGGCTTAATTCAAACTTTGGAGTAATTTTGAGAGCTGAAAGCACTTTGTCCTTTCTAGGAATCGATATCACGACATAAAAGGTCGCGATTTAAAGCAACTATTTCACAGTTTCGTAGAAGTCTAGACTAGACATTCTATACAAAATTGTCAATTGCCAGCTATATAAGCATACAAAGAGCTGTCTCCCAGAAAATCTAAAGTAATTTAAATTTCGAACATTTCTGAAGTTCGCACCTACATTAGAAGGGAACGAACCATACGTTCATTCTGTGTATATGTTGCGAAATTGGTTAGTTAATTAGTTTAAAATATCTTTTTGGAAAATAAGTTTTTGTACATACATGTATTATTATTTATCACGTTTTACATTTGAATAACCTCAAAAATACTAGGGTAGACTATCTAATATATAGCTCTCTGACGGTTTTAGACAGATATCTATAGGATGAATATTAAAAACTGAATTTCTCACACATTTATAGAAACAAAATTATAAAGATTGATATAAGAGATTGATCAGCAAACATTCATCTACAGTACCTACTGCTATAAATATAATATACCAAAACGTTTTAGTATTTTCCGAATCCATTACAAGCCATATCGCACCGCAGTGGTCTTGTTTTGACAGCATCCATCCGGGGAAGTGACGCGCAGAACGCAAACACACACAGATCGGCTTTGAATGTCGCCGGACAAAAGTGTTACTACAGTGATAGCCTGAGGCAGAAACATATGCAGGCCGTGAAAATTCGCCCAAACTATAAAAGGTTTAACGTACCGACTATCATGGAACATTGTGAAAAGAAAATAACAGGTGAGGAAGTGGAACATGCAAGTGGTAGTGAAATAGATGGATTGTGTGAAAGATGATATGGTTAGAAAGGGAGTGACTATCATAATGACGACCAATAGAGAGGTATGGAAGAAAAATATACGTACACCGACCCCATGAAATTGGGATAAGGTGGGAGGATAAGGTAGGAGAATGATTACGATTACATAAACATAACAGGTGAAATATGGATGCACCTCTGTCCAAACTTTCTTATGTTATGTGGTATTCCACCTTGGCCATAAGAGGCCAGCCTCTTACAATGGTGGAATACCACATAACATACATCATCATACATCATACATCAGACTCCAGTCTGATGTACCTAGATTTTGGGAACAAACTTGTGAAACGGGATAGTCTTTGATTGGATAAATAACATGTGGGCTGGATAAACTTCTCTGAATATTTTGCTTGTAATCCTACATAACATTGTTAAGGATTCTCGCCAATTCCACATTTATTTTTTAATATTGATATTGGTAAATATGTCTTTGATGACAATAAACTAAAATAGAGTTTAGACTGTCACTGAACCGAATAACCCAGTAAACAAAACAAGCCTAATTTATATGAAATAAGCGGACAATAAATTGCCTCATTGCCCCTATGCACAACGTTAACACCACATTAATAGTGAACCGCAAACGAATCTGTGTGACAGCGCCAATCTGAGCGTGACAATGAAGTAATTTGGTCCCGGATACATGACCAGTTGACGTTCATTTTAATGTCTCTGTACGGATTCATATAAATGATCGGCCTTTGGCAGTCAGTCAGGGTAGTCGATTTCCAACTTAACTGATTAGGTAATTAATCTTTTTGGGAAAAAGAAGATATGGTGGCGACTATGCGGTGACTGCGCCATTGCTATGTGACGGCAATACTGCTTAATACTTTTAAAAAGTTATCTGTTAAGTAATAGCTTAATAGCTAAGTTTGTAACTTTATATGAACTATACAGTATAGAGCGGGATGTGAATACCTATGTGTTAAAATTATAATGACCGATCCGTCGTGTGGTTTGGCTGTGTAGGTTTTGAATAATTTTGTTTTATGGGTGATAGATAGTCTTTTTGAATTTGAAACCATCAAATACTTGCATTCAAATAACGAAAGTAATAATGAACCGACTACCTATGAGCTTTGCCAATCATCCGACTAGCTACACTGACTAATTGGATTTTCATGTAAGAATTAAATGGATTGAATGGATTTTTTTATTTTTTTTTCCCTATAGTAAATTTAAGTAATGGCTTCAAACAAAAAATCCATTTAATTCAAAACCAACACATCCAAATCACACGACGGAACTTGAAATGATTTCCAATTCACAATCGGCCGCCTGCCGCTGTCCGTCTGTTCCTGACCCTAACGCGCGGGGCTCGTTATGTTACCGCGTCACTGTAAACTGTTTTAGTGCTGCAGCGCTTTCCAAATATAACTTCACGCTGAACTTTCTGGTTTTACTTTATTAAATTGAATAAGGTTTACGTACGAAAGTTTTGATGCTGCCAATGTTTCAAGGTTTGTGTTTCTTTGATACACCTTGATAAAAAGTTTTCTTGTCTACACCTTGATCAATAATTAACTCGACTTTTCCGTTTTATAAAACTTTGTACACCACAAATTATGGTTACAGTATGTGAAGCTAAGTCAAGGGCCCATGGGTAGCATAAAGAGTCTGACACCAAGTTAGTCACTAACCACAAGAAAACGGAAGGACTACAAATTATATTGGTGCGAATGATTTTCGTGGTGCCTGTAAATACAATGTATTCGTCTATTTACGCTAGATACATCCCGGAGTACACAATAAAATATATCTATGCATATACATGTTTGCTTTGCTCATATTGCAAAACGCTTTGTTCAGAATATACAATCAATTTCCTTTGCACGATACATTTTAATTCGTGCTCTCACGTAGACACAGAGAGCCAACGTTTAACAGAGCAGTAAGAGCCGTACTGACAATTATATACGGACCCCTTTGACGGGACAGTCCGGCCGTGAGTCGGGCCACAGAATAAATAATACAGAACGTTGGCTCCATACACGCGCACATAGACAAGCGTCTACGTATCTCGAGTGTAAATGCTCAAACGACTGGCATTTGTTTTCCCGTACGTTTGTATCTATGGGTGTGCGTATGTTTTCGCTTGTCGTAGCAAGCTGACCTTCTATAGGGATATATTTTGTACGGCTATTGACGCATGACGCCTTTCATACCGGTTCACTCACAACTGTTTTATTATTTGATACTGTTGTTCTGTACTCAATTTTGATTTTTCCTTTTGTTTTCAATACAATGTAAACGAAGTGTTTTCGTGCAAACATTCAATTTATTTCGAGGAAGTTTGCTGTTATGTAGACAGTACTTTTATGGACTTAATTTAATTTCATCAATTTTGGTAACTAAATAGTACGTCCGAGTGTGAGAATTGTCGGGTCGTTGAGAAAGAGCTTTTTCCTAAAACGTCACCTACTTTATAATTTTCAGTGAACTTAAGACTATACTTTATTATCGCAGTATTTTTTGTCGCTTTTG
Organism: Hyppa rectilinea; assembly: GCA_951799385.1. Classification (NCBI taxonomy): domain Eukaryota; kingdom Metazoa; phylum Arthropoda; class Insecta; order Lepidoptera; family Noctuidae; genus Hyppa; species Hyppa rectilinea. The sequence continues at coordinate 890,890 of OX637309.1, read as the reverse complement.
ACCCAGCGGTAGATTGTACCTACCTATCATAATTGGAATACTCTGTTACATGTACCGCAAATCATAACGTTAATTCGTGTCAAAATGCACCTAACGTAATTATTGACATCAGTGCATTCAGTCATTCTGTAGTCATAAAATTATGTATAAAAATACAGTAGGTGCCTATGCCCTTTTTTTTTTTTTTTTAAGGCTGGGAAATCATCCAATCACTGCTCCCGCTCTGGGTGGAGCGGAAGGGAGTGTCAGACTCTTACTGACTAAAACCCATCCATGTTCCTTCCGTAGCCCTTTATGTTCCGGGGTAGCGGTAACCCTTTCGGACAATCCCGCTTACCCGGCAGGCTTGGCCCTGAGGGGCCCCTTCATATGCTGACATCTCTTTGAGGCGCGCGTGGAACATATACGCGCCGTACGGCACGGGTCTGGTGCTGATCGGACGGTGAGTCACCCATTACTCACCGTCCGCAGGCCCGCGCCTACGGTGGCCGGGAGTCGTCACGTGGCTCCCGACGCCCGGGGCGTCTCCTGCGGCGGCTGGGACGGGAGGACCTTTCTCTCTCCCATCCCGCCACCTCCTTCGCGAGCATAATTTTTTCGCAGAAGGAGGTGACTGCCTCCCACTCCCTCTCACCCCGGACCATGGCTTGCACCAGGGCCGGGCGCGAGAGGTCGCCGCCGCCGATCGCCTCTACGAGGACACGGCGGTGCTCCGCCCAAGCGGGGCAGGTTTGCACCGTGTGCTCTACCGTGTCCTCTGGGCGATCCTCGCAGTGGTGACACCCGGGCGTTTCCTCCCGCCTGCCCTAACAGTAACTAATTACCTACATTAGTTATAGCCTATATTGGCCTTTAGCCATTTTAAGTTAAAGTTAAATCTACATAATAAAATCTTAAGTCATTGACTGCCGCGCAGCAGACACAATAGAAAAACTATTGTTTGTCGGACACACGGTGACCACGTTGGCGTTCAACGTGTTAAATTCAGTGACAGACAAGAAACAGGCGCCCGCTGGGTCTAGAAGCATGAACTAACTCTTATGCTAAAAAATCTTTCCTTAGTACCAACTAAGGAAAGATTTTTTCAAATTCACTATGGGATGAAAGTTTGTATCTACGGAAGTTCGTAATTTATGCTGAAGGATACCCCCATCGGGCATATGACTTGTAAATAAGTAAATCATAGAAAATACGAATTAAAACTATGAAACTCACCACCTGTGGAGTATATCTGAAGATCTCGTCCAGGTCTCGGTACCACTTGACGGAATGCAGCGGAGGCTCGTGCTGCTGCCTTATGTACAGACAGCGGAGCTCAGCCTCGCGCCGCGGGTCGGCCCACAGGGGCACTTCCAGCGTGGTGATCGTATGGGATACACTCCGAGCTGGAAGAAAACAAATATACATATATATAAAAATGGAACATAGGATCAAATTACGTCCCTTTATTACAATTTATTTGGAGTCTATCAGCTGTCATATTATTATACTTCTCCTTTCAAAGGCGCCGCTCTTGCGCGCTTCAAAAAATTTTTTTTATTTTTTTATTCGTCGTTTCTTTGCTCATAGTTGAAAATAAGATTTTATTGATATTTTTCTGGGAATATTTACTCGTAAGTGCTAAAATGCCTAGTATAATTCATCCACCATGATTCATCACATGAAATCGCGCTTCGACATAACTCATAACCTTGTAGAGAAAAACAAAAAGCGACAGAGCGTATCATTTGAATAAAACAAAAGAAAAAACTATCTCAGTAATGTAGTTGCAAACGATATCACATCAGCAAAAGAAACATGTGCGAAATCCACAAAAATCGTCGTCTCGTTCGAGGAAATACAAATTTTCACGCGTCTATCGTATGAGGCTATCGAAGACATCCGACGGATTGATGCCAGTTTGTTCGCAACTTTAGCAGAAACATGTCGGGAATTTAAGCTCAATTTACAAGTTAGTTAAGTTGTTATCTTGGAACAGATCAATTTACTATCTGAATGGGCCGAATTCCTTCGTATGTTATTTCTTATCTCCGTCCATCGTTTCTTGCTTCCAATTACTGGCTGAACTTGTTCCGATAGTTTCTGAACATTAACACAGTTCGCAGACCGCAATAGTGTAATTAAACAACAAATTGTAGTTTCAACTGATTTTAGTTTTGTTATTGTATTGGAACTTTGCTGTATGGGGTTTTTGGTTACAGAGGTTTTTCTAGTTTAGTTAAGACGAAAAAGAATACCAAGAACTTTTTTTTTATTTAAAAAAATCGGAAAACCCGGATGAATCATCGTTTAACAAATTCAAATCTTTTTATAATTTCTGTCCGTGGGAACGTATTGTGTAATAGATACGTAGGTACTGCCTCGCTGGCTCAAAGGTTGCGCCAATGAGGGGATCAGCTGCTGTACTAAGCGAATACTCAAGGCCTTTCAAGTATAATATGATTATACTTTTAGGATTTTGAGGGGCTGCTGAGATGCTATACTGCTCCTGGCATGTTTATAGTGGCTAGTATTGGTGGGTTTAATGTCATCATGAGAAAGAAAACGGCTTTCATATTGCACCATTTCCGAGCAAGCTCCACAAGCATTCTAAAAGCAATAGTGAACGTCATATTAATAAAACATCAAATCTATGACGCTGTAAACGTGACCTAACATTTTACAAGTTTTCCCCGAAGATTTTGGCAGAGGCGTAACTATAGTACATCCACATCTTGCCAGTTGTGTTTAGCCCCTCAAATATCATATAAACTCCATATGAAAAAAAAACTCGAAACGACAATAAATATAACCGTATAAATCGTTAAGCTCTTATAAGCAAACGGCTTCTAATAGACGTACATCTAATGGATTAAGTACTATGGTATAGAGAGCCCGTTATCATAAACTGTACACCCAAACCGAGAAATTTCTGATGAAACCACCCATTTTATGATATTATCCTACTAATATTATAAACGTGAAAGTTTGTGACGATGGATGAATGGATGGATGTTTGTTCCTTTTTCAGGCAAAAACGGCTGAACAGATTCGATGAAAATTCCCAATAATATAGCACTTCCCACAGAATAACACATAGGTTACAATTTATACAGAATTTACTATTTTTTACCTATACACCGCGCAGGCGAAGCTGCGGGCGGAAGCTAGTACATTAATATTTATGGGTATTCCTATCTGAAAATTATTTGGAAGTACTACATTTTCATTATTCAAATCTTATAATATATTTCTATGTTCACTCATAAGTTCTCCTCATCTTCTTTTGAAATCGATGGCAAAGGTAAAAAATATTTTATTGTGCAGTTTTTGTTGTGTCCAGTCCCTTAGATGGACCCTGTAAGTGGCCACGCCAATAATGGCAAGAATGGCGTATTTTAGTTCCTCAGAACTGCAGGTATACTTTCGATACTCCAACAAGTTTTCTTTATTTATCAAATTTATCTGCAAATCTGGCTACACAATATTCCTTTAGATTGTTGTTTTATTGACACAACGAAGGACCCTGCCCACCACAGGCAATAGTGGTGTGTAGTTATTCATGGAAGGCCTCTAACCACGTAGTCACGAGGCTCTGCTATTCCAAATATAAACGATAGTTCGTCGTCGCGTCCTTTTCACTTTCTTTTTTATCTTTTTGGAGATGTTTGTTTATTTTTAGCCGCGAGGCTTAGACCCTCCAGTTTCATCTAGCCAATGTTCACTGTGTATCTAGAGAATGAAAGATAAATCTCGTTCGGTTTCTTGGAATTAGATACCTATAGCTGTACATAAAATAATAAAATAGAAATGTATTCAAAATATACTTTTGATGTTTTTAAAAAGAAAGTAATTGCTACGAGGTCTGGGAACGAAATTGATGCCGAAAATATAGTTTTCCGTTTTTTTATCGTTTGTCTGAACGTATGATCCGGATTGGCGCTGAAACGGCTGTACGGATTTGGATGAAATTTGAGACACAGATAGTTTATAATCTGGATTAATCTACTATTAATTCCAGCAGTACCATCCTGTCGGGTACTTTCATCATGCACGAGGGCGAAGCCGCAAGCAAAAGCTAGTGTTTAACAAATGAAGTAGTGTGTAAGTATTACTTAGGTAGTGGGTATATTAGACAAAAAAAAATTATTATTTTTTATCACATTTTTTAATACTGCACTTTTTGTCATTTCCAAAAGTATCAAGTTACTTTGGCAAAACTGGATTTCATTGTAACCAAAATTAACAAATGATTTAGCATCAAGGTCGCGAGTTAGGTCCTCTTAACATTGACTATTTAAACAGATTTATGTAAGTTCATCACAAAAAAACGAAGTAATAAAGCATTTGAGCAAGTTCTTAAATAAGCCAACAAACTCATTTTCATCGTTAGGCGCAATTTACAGAGCTTAAAAGTCTTAATACTAATTCAACTTCGAAGCTAATTTATAACTAAGATTAATTAGAACTAAGATATTCAGAGGAAAGAGAAGCAAACCTTGATAGCTTCATCAAACTTTATAGTTTAACCAAATGCTCGAAACAGACTGTATAATGAAATCGTTACTGCCATGCAAATTTCACTTGCGAGATTCAGATCTTAATAACAAATTCAGTTCAACGCCATCTATTGTTTATTACCGCAAGCGTAAGCTATTACTTTGTCATTGAGCAACATAATACAATGTAGTTGCGTACGTTCGTATTTACTGTAAGCCAACCATCAGGTCATTCGTTCTGACGTACTATATTGTTTCCAAACCCGACCCTCACTGATTTAATAGTCATAAAACGCAAACAAGGCCACGCATATAAAGTGGGGATTTTACAGTTTACGCCAAGTCGTCGTCGTGAGGAATTACTTTAGAATGATGCCGAAATTAAGCGTCACCCATTATCTATAACCGATGTGTTCCCAATAACTGCCACTCGACCCTTGTATCAATAGTTATTGCTGTTTGATGTGTAACGTATTGTGATATAAAGTTGTCCTATAATCACTGATCAAGGTCCGTTGTGTAACGTTGTATGGGGGAAATTGCTGGTAAATTGGAGTTGGACAACTCACAAACTTTGGGATTATTCATAATATTGACTATTGCTTTTGGTTTACTGAGCTTTTAATATGAATGAAAATGAATTACTCATATTTATCTATGTAACATACTTCACACATTGAGATTGAAGATAAGATATCTTCGGAATCATGCATTTTTGGACCATTTATCCTAGGGCTTTTTAGAATATAACACTAAACTAATGCGATATAAAAAAAAACACGTTTTATAACCACAAAAGTAATTTCGTTTAAAAATACCACCTGTGTAAATCCTCTGCATTCCGCACAATTTTCTGAAAGCTTAAAAGCAAAAAAAATTGTATACATAAAAAGATTACCGACCGATAAAACGGTTCGTTGAAACACAAACAAATCTGGAAGAGTTCGTTCTAACTCCCAATGTAATCTCGAACACGATCCCGATCGAGATTCAGCCTCGAAAGAATACGTTAAGCCCTTTCGCTTTTCATAATCTACTTTCGTGATACAGATTAGTATTACTATTCAATGCCTGGGTAGTTTTTCTTGCGAAGTAACCGCTACAACAACCGAGCGAGGGAGAGGAGCTTACTAAAACATTCAATCGGTGCGACCCTTCTTATGTGCTCGCTATAAATTTTAATACGGTCCAGGTATACGAAGATGGAAAAACATTAATACAGCGTGTAGTGAAATGTGTCTTGGATTTGCATAAATAAGCGGTGGGCTGTAAAATATTCTGTTAGGCGTTGTTGTTTTAAACGGTAATGCGGAGGTCTAATGGATTCGGCCGGTATTACGGTGTATCGCTTTTATCCTTTGTTGGAAGAGCGTATGAAGGGTGGATATGAATTTTTCTGCGAATTATGTCAAGCTCCTTCAGGAGGCTTTATTTGCCTACAGCCCTTTTACACAGTTGCTATGGCCTATTTGGTTGAATGTTATGTGGTTCTTTACCAACACAATACTTAATAATAATAATTATGTATTACGATCTTTTGAATTTTTACCTACATCTATAGACCACACTATTAAGGGTTACAGTATTAAAAACTAAAATATAATAGACAGCAAATATTTAAGATTTTGATGTGTTCGTTTTTAAAGTTTTTCTGCTAGTTCCGCATCGTATTTATTTTTCTACAAACGCTCGCTCACCCAGTTTCTGTCGCAGTTCGTTGCAAGCTCAGGTTAAAAACTTTTCTTTTAAAAACCGCTCGTTAAGATAAACAGGAACTATTTCCTGCTGCAGTTGTCGACAATTATCTCCAAAATCCGAGTTTAGACCAAAATAAATTCTCCCTAGTTAGCTTTAAAACTACTGAAGACTAGCTAAAACTCTGCTATCTTTACGTCTCGAAAACAAGTGAAGTCCCATGCAATTGTAAATAGAAAATGAGATAGCAAGTAATACTTTCCTTATTAAATTAACTAGTTGCCCTCTTAGCTCGGGGCAGATGCAATTTTTCGCGACAAGAACCGGCGTGTCCTACTTTCACGTCGTCTGTTTTGTGTTCCAAACATGGAGAACATTTTTGTTTCCTCAAGACGGATGGGAATGAGGAAGAAGTGGGCTATAGTGCGCTTGGAGAGGTTAGGAACGTTGCATCGTAGTTTTTGCATTGTAATTGTTTAAAACAACTGGTTTTGTTGTTATGACAGTTTATTGTAGCTCTCTGAAAATGTAACATTGTACCTACTCATATTTTGATGTATAAATTTATTATTATTTGAACGCACGGTTATGTGGTACGTACGTGATTAAGTTTATTTTAACCCCGTTACCTGACTTCATTATGAAATCTGATGTTTCTACTCCTATAAAACTTACAGCCTCCTTGACTCCGTTATTCATCGGCAGATATCATCGAATAATACAGTCGTGAAAAATAAAAAATAAATGGCCCGTCGCGTTCGGAGCAGATGCCCTGTTTTACGGCTCTCCACTAGAGCCCCATCATTTGTGAAAGGATATTGGATGAAAACTTCCTTATTTTACGAAACGCAATTTTCCAAGTGTTTTGTTTTTTCACAGATCTTCGTTTCTTTTCGTTTGATTGGAATGATTTGTACAATTCTATTTGAAAATGCGCGGTGACGCGACTGATTCGAAATTGTAAGAGGTTTAAGTTTCAGCGCTGCTGGCGCACTCGTACTATGAATAATTCGAAGCTAATCTTGCATGAAACGAGGAAGAAACTCTAAGTTACTAAGTCGAGCTTCTGGAATAGGTACTGAATGGACCATTAAACCAGTGTGTACTCTATGCGAATAAGAAATACTTCTTATTAAGTATTCCTTAATGTTCTATCCCGTAATTATGTAGCTAAAATAACAAATGTGGCTAAAAACGTTTTTTATGTGAGCATCTTAATTTTCCAGTAGGCAAGTTTTTTAATCAGAGCTCCTTTCAAGCAATAATCCAAATAGACATATAATTATTAGATCCAATAAATCGCGAAACGATCCACGACTAATCCATAGCAGAAACTTTGATTATCTTCGCGATAACTTTGCTAATCCCGAGGCGAATAGTTGCGTGTTACTCCCAGCAAGGCGAAACTTTTAAAAGAGATCGGGTATGACATAATAGGTGACGTTGAACCAAGTTTGTCTGATCTAGCGGTAAATTAGAAAGGGTCTGACGCGTCATCATGATAGTGGATTTGAAACATGAGATGGCATAAAGTTTGGGGATGCTCCATTGGTTGGTTCGGAACAGTGATTAGTCGACTGGAAAAAAAAACGTTGAATATTTTTGTAGAACTAATTAGAGCCAGAAAATGTTTACATATCACCTGTGTATTTTCAAATTTAAACAGTTTCTGATTTTGAAGACAGACCGAGAACAATGTTAAGCGTTGAAAATAGTTCATACCGAGATACTAGGGAGCCAGCAAGGTGGTAGCGATGTCTACCTCTGTTTTGGTTTTCACAGAAGCTACTTCAGCAATGTCAGCATGAAATTTAATAAATGTTACTCACATAAAACGAGACGTGAATTGCTTTAGCTTTATCATGAATATTTACTTAAATACTTCAGTGTAAGTACAATGGTTATACTTACGGCGGAATTAATGCTACAAGATTAACCCTACCAGTGAACATTTGTGGTTCAGTATAAATGAAGTACTAATAAAAACCTTACAATATATCGAACTACCACTATTAAATTCCAGGGTCTAATATTATTTTAAAAACACAAATGATAGTGGATAGGTTTTTGGTATCATTTCTGATATTTTAAGTTAGCTTTTCTGCAAGATTATGGCCTGTAAATGCTGGTGCAGCCCATATCCGCTTAAAAGGTCCTAAAGACCTTCTAAGCAACAATTCTTCGCACCGCTACACTCCTATAATACTTCCATAAAGTGCAAAGAAATAAATCTATTGACTTACTAGAAGAGAACAAGTGTAACGATAAAGTAACACGATATTGTTTGTTTAACAATCCAGCGAAACAACATCTTGGGTGGTAAACATAAAACGTGTAACTGGTTATCAGTTTGTGGAGAAATAAAATAGGGATACAAAGATAATTTAGATAAATTGGCTTCTAAGGCCTAAAGCTTCAATCCCTTATCAGTTAGATTGTGATAACGTGTTGAATCCTTTTGAGATTGTAAAGGTAGGTATTTGATATATTTCTACAAAAGCAGTTAATTTAAACAAAAGATATGTTTTGGTCAGTTAATTGTAGCTGGAGCAACAAAAATTGACTGCTACTATCTATCAAGTCAGTCATCAAGCCACGGGTAATATTATTAATATTGAAACATATGAAAACGTGGCTGAAATATAGATTCTGTATGGGCCGAAATTATTTTTACTTCTACTTCTTTGAGATTTAGTAGATACGAAAGATAAGTTATTCGGGATTTCGCATCTACAAATACTTTTAATTGCGTACTAACTAATCTAATCAGTTGAACTACGAGATCGGAGGTGCAAGTTTGCTAAATTCAACGAAAGAAAAAAGTTTACTTCACTTAGACAATGGGAAGACAAAGATATTCCGCGGCAGTGTTAGAGCAAAAAATATATAAAAAAAAATAGTTTGATTGAAGTTACTGAGCAGTTAAGCATACTTGCAACGTCAGTGGAGTTATTTAAGTACCTTCCAGAGACATTTGAAATTCTTAGTCAAATAACTGGAATATTTCCACTACTATTTCGACACAACATTCAATTAAATTTTTTGCAAGTTGTATCGATTGCGGGAAATAGGTCAGCAAGGTACTTGCAGACGAGCTTGCAAGCTGTCACTACCTTACTAATAGTATTGCAGAGTTGAGAGCCAATGATATTGCTTGTTCCGTAGCTGGGTTGTTACTACTCCGGGCTTCGTAACGGTTACCGTATTGTTTTCAATAGGTGAGTACAATTTCGAGTTTAGTTTACTGAGGTTGTGTCAATATGTGTTTTGGTATTGCTTGAATCAGAGGCTGATGGGCTTGCTTGTGTGCTAAGGGTACTACAGAGTTTGATTAAAATAAAAGTCTGTGACTTCCATAAGCTTTTAAACAAATTGTCATGTATTGGTAGTGCGAAGTATATGAAAAAAGATTATGTTTTGTTCAAAAGCTCAGCAATTTAGTTACATTGATAGCATGGCTCATTAACCATTAGTTGTATTGATCTTACCCGGTTGGAGTGTAGCCTTAGGGTGCAAAGACAGATTTTTTTTTCCAAAAAAAATTCTTTCTTTTTTCGGAATTTTTTCTATTTTATTGCAGTATCAGGTTGACCTTGGCCATAAAAACCAATTGGCTTCTGAGAAGCATGGCCCTACTACGCACCGTTTCCGAGTTACGAGCTTTTCAATGTTTTTCTGGTTAACTATAGTTCCAAAATATTTTCATCTGAGCTACCTCAGATGAAAATATTTTCAGGAAATAAGTACATTGTTGATCTAGTCGAAAACCATGAGATGGATAATCATCAAACGAGTGTGACTCTTACGGACTACAACCCATCCATGTTTCTTCCTTAGCCCTTCGTGTTCCGAGGCTGCGGTAACCCTTTCGAACAATCTCCCTGAGTATTGAACTTCCCTACTACCAACATATTGTTACATGCCGCTCCAATCAAGAGCAATAATACTACGAGTACACAACAAGTACAAATATATTGATTACGATCAGCGCATCTCAACAACGGAACACTAATTGCTTCCTTGGAAAAGCGTAAAAAAACACACCTATTAAGTAATTGGGTTAATACGGCAGCGTCAAACACAGCATCGTTGAATTATGCAAACAGTGGCATACATAATCCCCTTTCTAAATTATCATAATATTCGTAGCGTGTTAGTTAAAATTGCACGACGCTCCGATGCGCGTTTTATTATATTGCAAATGTATTCTGCCCTATATAACTACGTAATGTATGTACAATTATGGTTAAGAGATACGATCGTTAGTTGTACATCATTAGTTAATTGAAATGTCAATGTGATAACAATAGATATTGGTCGTTATTGAGAGAGGGATGGTTCATATTTAGTTTATGTCAATAACTTGTGAATTGTGTCGTAAAAAGGCTTTTCCCTGAGGTTAATGGTCATTTAATATCTACCTAGAAAATGTAAAAGTCAACAGTGACACGTGTTCACTAGTATTGCGAATAAAAATGTTTTTTTTTTAAATTTTACTATTTTTTAAAAACTTATCTTTTATTTTTGTTTCGTTTCAGGCAATACGCGCTGAAACTGGTAAGTACTTCAAGTAATTACCTACAGCGTACCCAAAGGCATTTGGGAAAGCTCTAACAAATATTAACTACTAGCTGACCCGACAGACGTTGTCCTGTCTTAACTGTGATACCTACCCTACCTACCTGCCCTACCTACCCTACCTACCCTAGCTACCTACCCTACCTACCTACCTACCCTACCTACCTACCCTACCTACCCACCCTACCTACCCTACCTACCTACCCTACCTACCTACCTACCCTACCTACCTACCCTACCTACCTACCCTACCTACCTACCATACCTACCTACCCTACCTACCTACCCTACCTACCTACCCTACCTACCTACCCTACCTACCTACCCTACCTACCTACCCTACCTACCTACCTACCCTACCCTACCTACCTACCTACCCTACCTAAAAAAAAATTAAAAAAATTAAAATGTATTCTGCTATTCAGGGCGGAGACAAATCCAACGAAACAAAAACCATGAAAATTGGTTCAGCAGATCTCGAGTTATAATGGAGGGAACAAACCCGTCTTTCTTTTATATATATAGATTAAAAACGAGATATTGCTTAGATCTCTTTTGTCTTTTTTTTATTAAAGACACTAGAATGTTGCCTGAGGCTCAGCGAAGAGGGTCAGAAGTACTATTTGTCCTTCACTAAACAAAGCTTTTACATCATGTTATAAAAAAATTGGATTTGTAGACGTAAAACCTGAAGCTAAATATATTACAAATGAACGCACCAAAACATCCCTTCGAGGTGATCTTCGTGATTTTTTGTCATGTTTTATGTGTGTTTTTATCAATGTCATTCCGAAAAAAGTTAGTGTTATAATTAAATGTGACACAGATCCTAAACAATATACAGCCTAAAACTAAAAAATAACTATAATTATAATACAAACAATACAAATCTGCCTAGCCTTTTCCCAACTAAGTTGAGGTCGTCTTCCAGTCTAACCGGATGCAACTGAATACTTGTATTTTACATGAAGCGACTGCCTCTCTAACCTCCACAATCCTGTTACTGGGTAATACGATACCCCTTGGTAAGACTGGCTGTCAGATTTTCGGGTTTCTGACGAACCGTAACGTCTGTCAATGATGAACAAATGACAGCCGGGACCAACGGCAACGGCTTAACGTGATTTCCGAGACACGGAGGAGTCTCGGTATGTCAAGATGGTCACCCATCTACGGCCATCCCCGGCAAGGGTAGTTTAACCTGATGGATCGACCTGCGCGGCTGTTATTACTTAGCCACAAGCTTCAAACAAACAAACAATAATACACAAATACAATATTTTCTTAGTAGCAGCCCGAAGTCTGCATTCGTGCAGTCATGAAAAAAGAATCGCTCTCTATTACATGGGACTCTAATATAACTGGCAAAATGTGAGTGCACCTCTTTTTTTTTTAAAGCTGGGTAATCATCCAACGGCTTCTCCCGCTCTGGGTGGAGCGGAAGGGACTGTCAGACTCTTACTTTTCCCTTAGCCCTTTACTTTCCGGGGTAGCGGTAACCCTTTCGGACAATCCCGCTTAATAGGTGCACCTCTGCCTTACCCTTCAGGGATTACAGGCGTGATATTATATTTTTATGCAAATAAGAAAGAACTATTGCTTTTAAAACGCATTGTCTCTCTTTACAAGTTATATCGTCTTCCGCATGCATTTTAATGAAGAGACTATAGCGAGCGATTATTACAGCGATAATAATGTGCTATGCAAAATACTGGAATTAACGGTCTAGTGTCGGAATCTGTTTGAATATATTATTCCGAACATCCCTGTGCTAATAATTTATAGCCAGTACTAGTTCTTATGCCAAGGATTTCTTTCCGCCTGTTCATTTTATCTGCACCTCTGATTTTTCGGATTCATGTGCGTATTGTATAATTGTCACTTGCTTTAAAATCGGTGATGGAAAATATTGTGAGGAAACGTCAGCACGTCTGAGAGATATTTCTCAACATTATGTGAAGCTAGGTCAGAGGCCCATGGGCAGCATAAAAACTCTTACACTAGGTTAGATTAGGTTAGGTTAGAGATTTTATCTGCGATCTAGGGCTGATTAACACGAACTGAATAAATCTTGACCTTCAAAAGGGTCTTTTTTTGGCTTAAGTTAAAACAGAGAGGGTCATATAGAAAACAATGTACTTAACGAAAAAGGGATGCATAGAATAATTTTTGTGTTGCGATTGAATAAGATTTAAATTTACCATCTCGTACGGCGTAATTAAATGTATGCGCTTAATGTATAGTAGGCCGCACGTCTGTAGTCATAGTTTGATCCTTGATCTGACCTAGCGCAGTATAGTTTCAAAGGATTAAGAGGCCAACTTACACTGGTTTAGTTATGACTGATGTGCGGCACTCTGTACGTTCAGTGCAGCTTGGACTACACTTACTGGCTGTTCACCGCACCATGAACCTATTTTCATAAAGTTGCAGCGGATAAGTTCGCGAGAATAACACATCGCAACAAAACTGCATTGTCAAATCCAGGCGAGCCCAGTGCGGGTTCGTAAATGTCACATGTTTTTGAATTTTTGGTTCTAAAACATGCCGATTTTCACACGATGAAATCTTCACTGTTTTGAGATCAATAGTGACGCATATCATTTACACAACGTAACGAGCCTGTCAGGGTTTAAACCCACAACCTTCAACTCGTAAATCACAGCTGTACCACTGGGCTACCACTGCTCAAAAATTGCTGAAACATGGAAATAAATACACAGAGGTAACGTCAGTTTATCAGGCCATCGTCTGTCGTTTAAAACCAGTACCCTTCCTCACTCAAACAAACGACCATCGCAGAATGCTAAACAGCTGACTTGAACTGTCTTCGTTTCAGAACTAGTTTTGTAGTTACGCTTTAATTTGGGTGAAGGGTGCTCGTGACTCAGTAACAGCCGCAAGGGTCAGTCGAATATGAAGATTTCCGCATGACGCTTTCCACGATCGGTTCGTGGATGGGTGACCATCTATTACATATCGACACTCATTCGTGACTTGTAAAGCACGATGAGCCGTTAGTCCTATCACTATTTTGTTAAGTTATTAAGTTTTTGAACTAAAATTAAAACTATAAGCAAAACTAGAACCGTTTCACCCACAAATCCAGGATTTTTATCTAGCAAAAAGAAAATCCTCTTAGCTCACAAGTAAGTAGTTATAAGAAAATACTGCACATTGTTATAAGCAAGATTATAAAGAGGAGTAGGTAATAAAGACATAGCCCGTGTTACGACGCCATTACATTTGAAACCGAGCATGTTAGTGCTTGCTTACAGGTACGCTAGACCCGATTAAGACTAGATTCTTATCTTTTACACACATAAAAGGAAAAAGGATAAGATATCTTTTACTTTTATTATCTTACTTAGTTGCAGAACGAGAAAATAAGCACTATCTCAGTATAGTTAAAGCTCATATTAGTATGCTTAATTAATATAACGGTGATTTAGGCATACATATCAAGCACTTATTTACTTTTCGACCGATTATTATGAGTACTATTATTAGAGGGAGATTTAAGATGATTACTGGCTGGTATAAATAATGTATAATGGTATGGCTAATTGGCACATGACGATTATCTTTTTCTAATACGAAACTACCTTTTGGCATGGGCGAATAGAACCAATTCTATTTCTTGTTCTTTTTAACGTTCAAAAGTGCCTTTCTTGTGCCTAAAATAAACGATTTGACTGTGACTAATTTAAGACTGGCTTATTCAATGCCTTACAGAATTAAAACGCCTGCTCCGAACCACACGAGCATGCATTCGCGATTGTCTTTTCCAAAAATAGTAACATCCAACGCGCACTAGGCATTTCACCCCAAGATACCCAACCTCTCTTGCTACCTAATCTTTCTACCACGACTTGAGCTATTCTCATCCAGCAGGTACCGAAACTAGAGCAGAGATAATAGTATAATAATAATATCACACAGGTGATACTGCTGTAGCACTTAGTACGAGTATGTTTGCCAAACAGTGCCCCGAAAGTGAGAATCGTCTCGTGTTTCAAGACGTAGTGTTGAGAGCTCTTGTTTGATAATATTATCACGTAGGGTTAAGAGCTGACAACAATTAGGAGGTAGTGTTCCTTTGGTAACTAAATAGGCTTTGTGACCACTCTTATACCCAGATTCTAATGTGTTGTTATTTGGATTCCGTACCTGAAAGGTGCCAAACAGAACCTTATTACTAAGTCTCCGCAGTATCCGTCCGTACGTCTGCCTATAAGCGAGCTGAATCTTATGAACCGTTTTATGTAGTGCGTTGAAATTCACAAATAGTGTATTTCTATAGGCGCTATAACAACGAATAATAAAAATAAAATAAAGCTACAACTGAATAGCAGTCCCCATACAAGACACGTCTTTTTTAAACTGAAGTTTTTTTTTGTATATAATGTGCGGTTGGATGTATGTGTGAGTTCAAATTTGCGGTACAATGACACAAACTCAAAGCAATTATTTCAATTAAACCATTAACAGGCACTTTCGAATTGCCAGGCAGTTTCGGTAATCTAAAACTAAAATCTCTATCCACGAGAAGAACGGGCACAATAAGTATCAGCGGTCGGTAATAACACCCCGCTTGGGATCCCCGAAGGGTTAGACAGAGGTGTACCTTTAGTACACCCACATTTCACCAGTTATGTTTAAGTCCTATGTAATACGGGACTAGCCTATTGCTATTAACTGGGCACAGATCACAAGCTGCTAATGATAAATTGAAAATGAGAAACCCAATAACACTTTGTCCATCTAAGGCATCGAACCCAGAACCTCATGCTTAGCATGAAGCCTTTCCGTCTTCTAGACCAACGAAGCAGGGGTTAGTTAACATTGAACATAACCAGGGCTTTCTGAGAGTTTTTAACGAAATTAAAGCTTTATCAATCCATTAATCCATATAAGCAGTGATAGCCTAGTGGCATGACCGTCGAACAAGTCTTAGGTCTCGAGTTCGAACCCAAGGCACGCATCTCTGACTTTTCAGATTCATGTGCGTATTGTATACTTATCACTTGCTTAAAAATCGGTGAAGGAAAACATCATGAGGAAACCGGCATGCCTGAGAGATGTTTCTCAACAGTATGTGATGCTAAGTCAGAGGTCCATGGGCAGCATTAAAACTCTGACACCAGGTTAGTCAGTAACCACACTAAAAGAAGAAGAATCCATTTAGTAACATATTGATTTTATCAGTGAAAGACTCACAGAACTTAAGATACAGAGGAAATAATGGAAATATTACGTACCCTAAATAACACATTTTCCGCATAGCTAGAAATACAAACAACATACCCATTCATCTCCAAATCATCAAGTAAACACAATTTACTGCGTAATCCATCTAAACAGTACTCTATCACCGAAGATGTATGTTTATGTGGCACTAAAATATATGTGATAGCGCTGCAATATTAGCCTCGGTGATAAAAACACTCGCCACATCACTCTATGGTCTATACGTCAGATGACGACATAAATCCGCGGAGTTGTGATTAGGGATGTGCTCAGGTGTATCACAACTAGGTATAATATCCGAATATTTTTACTGGAAGGCTTGATATGAAATGACGTCGTAAATCCGCGCTGGTGCGGTTAAGGATGTGCCGTGTCGGATATTAAACTTGGAGTAGTTTTTCATAAAAAATGTTTTCGTATTCTTTTATGGTGTAGTGATAACTGTACAATGGCATTTGTGGTGACCATACTGTACATTTTCATCGTTTTTTAAACGCCTTACAATAATCATAAAATCAACGTAAAACTTTTGTAAAAATATTCATTCAGTTAGCAATTTGCTAGCGCGCTGTTTGACTACTGTACCTATTATACCGTATTATAAATATTATTTTACTTTGAATGTGCCTGCTAACGTTCTCGTCCACATAAAACAACAGAATCTCGTTTTCTATTTACAGAATAGTTCGTAGTTCATATTCTGAATTACATAAATGTTTCCCCAGATGTGCGTCGTTTTCGCACCAGTGGCTCGTATTCACACAACAGGTGCAGGGAGATTCATCTGCATACGTGCTCGTGTCACAGCTCCGAAATGACAATGGGCTAGTGCGAACTAGACGGGTAGGACGTGGACTTAAGCTCTCTTAGATATAATACTTCAATTGAAATGATTGATGAGTTAGAAGTGTTTGCAGAACCTGCTGAAGAAAATAGTAGGTATTACTTCAAGTAAATAATAAAAAATCGGCCAAGTGCGAGTCGGACTTGCGCACGAAGGGTTCCGTACCATTATCTATGAAAAAGGCAAAAAAAAACACGTTTGTTGTATGGGACCCTCTTTAATAATGATTGTATTCTGTTTTTTAGTATTTGTTTTCATTGAGGCAACAGAAATACATCAGCTGTAAAAATATCAACTATCTATCTACCACTTTTCATGAGATACGACCCTAGTGACAGACGGACGGACAGCAGTCTTAGTAATAGGGTCCCGTTTTACCCTTTGGGTACGAAACCCTAAAATGGGATGTGTGTGAGGTATCGTTCCATATATTTTTCAGCGAAAACAGCGTATGTGTGTGTGTACTTAGTTTGTATACCAACATAAAAATATAGACAAATCCGAGACAATATCTAATAATAGATGAAAAGCGGCTAGAAGAGCTTAGTTCTGTAAACAGTTTAGATTTTTAGGAATTCTATTGAAGGTAGATACTCGTACTTCGCATATTCATGTACCTACCTAGGTAAATACTACGCGTGACTAACTGCTGTTTGTTTGGGATCCCAAATCTATTCAAGCGGTGTCTATATTGACGTAGAAACCTTCAACCGATGAAGTACGAATCTTAGACCACGTAGAGTAGAGCTATAGAGTGTTTTAGAAATAAAGTTTCACTCACTATTTTTTTGTTTAGACTAGGTTAACTTAAAGCTGCATTAAATGTGTTAACAGCTGATCAAAATCGCCACTAATACGTATGAATAGTCTCCCAACCCCGCCAACTACTACTATTTCCAGCACGCAAGTTACAGCATATTTTTTAAGCAACGATGACTTATCATATCCGTATCCGTAATCCACGGACAAAATATCCGCCATTCAAGTTCACGCGCTCGATCATTTCTGTGTAACATCCCTACATCCCAATGGCTATCAATTTGTTACGTTTTTACGCGATCATCGGCGGCTCGGTACGGCTCGGTGCGGCTCGGCGCGGCACGGCGCGGTGCGGCAATTTGCGGTTGTGATAAACTCGCCTGCTCACTGACTACGCCCGTTGACACATCGATAACAATATTTTCCAAGCTTTTTATTGCTTTCAATTTTGATAAATCACTTTATCGATTAAAATTTGCATATTTTTATAGGTGTTTGCGATGTGTCGGATAAAATTTAAATTCGTTTGGATACGGATAGGATTACACGTCCCTAGTCATAATTAATATTGTAATTTACTTCATTATTTTTGTGCAATGTACAATGTATTCTATTCAACATTGTTCTGTATTTTTTTAGCGTTCTGCCAAAGTCATTTCATTGTATTCCCGAAATCTATTTGCGGAATAAAACTACAAAAATGTTATAAAAACAGCGGAGGAAATACGAAACACGAACCGCAACAAAATTCGCACACAACAATATGCAGTTAAAAGCCAGTATTTCTCACATTTATGCAGTGAAGTAAAAGTAATAATAGAAGTAAATGTGGCGACAAACTCACTAAAAGCGCCAGGAACTCATCAAGGTCCGCAGTTCGATTGCAAGCATTGTGGTCGCCGGGATTTTATTAAAACTTTTTTTAGTTATCAAATATTCATACTTTACGGGGACCAAGTTTTATTTGTCCCCGGCGCTTTCCTTCAGCGAATAATTTAATTTTTTGCACCCACAAAGCTTCGGATTACGTAAAGGTCTGTAACAAGTTTTTGCTCTAGAAAATTAAGTCTTTGATCGTTTTGGGATTTTTTACTTTGAACGAATCAATCATCCGTTGACGTCGCGTCGTTTGAAAATAATGTGGTTTTTTGATTGCGTGGATCTAGATAATTGAGATTTTTATATTCGGTTTTACATTTTTGAGTTTCTCAAATTAAAAGTGATGATAATCTGTAAAACGTTTTCATTCGATATGAATATTTTAAAGCAGCGAACGTGGATCGTCAACAAATTCCACTAACATTTTTGGTTTTAATAAATTGTACCTACCTAGCTGAACGTTTCTAACCGCTAATAAATCTTCTCGTCAGTATTTTTTTTACGAATTGCTCCGAATTTCAGCTCTTTGACTAAAATAAAAAGGAAATCAGATCGGTTTCATTCTTGTAAATATCTTGGTCACAGTGATATCAATTTAAATACTGGCAACGTATTTTTTTTATAATTTCACCCCTATCTAACTTTCCCCAATAAATGTTGCGGAACAGCGTGCTAACTTCTTCCTTACTTTACAACAAACCAAAAAAGGCAACACCACAACCACAAAAAGATTTCGCGAAACACTTCTCGTATCAACAAGTTGATAATACCCTTCAGATTCGAAGGGGTCCGGAAAGAATACTAATCTCTTCCTTTGAGCATGGGGTTTCAAAGGTGCAAACCCGGAACATGGCTGAGGAGGGTTAAACTTGCAACTGGGTCTGTATGAGTGGCGATTACTTTTTATCAGTATATCCTCTCTGGATATTACAGGGAAGGGGCGGAAAAGTTTAGGAGGAGTAAGTTTTCGGCATATATTTTTTAATTTAGGTACCTGTCTAAAGACATAATCACGTTAACTTGAATATTTAGCAAAATGATAATAACTGTTTTAGTGGTTACAACAACACGTATTTGTTAAAGGTAAAAAAACTACATTACTTGCAATAAGCACTTTTGTTCTAAATATTATAAAACGACATGAAAGTAGGTACCAACAGGAGACTAATTAAGCATAAACATATCCAACCGATTATAATTGGCAAAAAGATATGGCAGATGATAATTATTCACATACTTCAAATACATAAGAGAGTAATTAATTAATCATAAGATCCTAAACGCCTTATTCACACAAATTCGCGGAAACCAAAAAAAACTTTGGAGCCGGCCATTTTCATAAAACTAAGTGGACGTGTACCTTCCTCTATCCTATTATTTAGGAGCACCACGCCGCCATTCCTTCTGTCGACCCTCACGAGTTACGGCACAGATAAGCAGCTGATATATACTTTTTCTTTTCGCAGTTCTTGATATGGAAATATATGTTATTTCTCGCAAGGGAATCCGAGTGTGTTAATACGAGCTGTTCTCTTTTAGTAGGATTAATTCGATGCATCAGTTTCCAAAGTTTACAACAACTTATTTTACTTACTAATCATTTGATCTTTGAACGGTTCTTATAACAAAAATATCTCGTTGATTAACATTATTCGGAAACATAAAAATTAAAACCTGAGCTATATTCTCAAAGTAAAATTTGGAAAGAAGATGAAGGACGATACATCACCTTAAAAATTATCAACACTTCAACAAATTAATCTGCCTAGCCTTTTCTCAATTATGTTGGGGTCGGCTTCTAGTCTAACCGGATGCAGCTGAATACCATTACTTTACATGGAGCGACTGCCTATCGTACCTCCACAACCTGGATGTTAGACTTTCGGGCTTCTGACGACCCGTAACGACTGTCAAAGATCCACAAATGACAGCCGGGATCAACAGCGTGCTTTCCGATGCCGTGCGTTATGTATAGATGGTCACCCATCCCTTCAACACTTCACCCCTGTCCATAATTAAACCATACAACAAAATTGTAACGTACAAACTCAATAAAAATGCAAACAACGGCATCGCATCACAAGTACAAGAGCAACCCACTAAGCTGGCAATCTCATTTAACAGTGTTCAATAAAGAGAAGATTTTCTGCTCGCTGCACCGTTCTATCAGTAACCAGCCATAGCCTCCCTAGAGTACAACAACTTTTATTTTAACATAATGAAAACATGACGCGCCATCACAAGGTAGGCAGGTACAGTAGGCTTACTCAATACAACGGGCGAAAATAGACTCTTATTATGGACAAAACGTACAGTCGAACAAGCTGTTTGGTATTTTTTATCTTTATACACTTCTACACTACGTTATAATTTTATAAGCTAATAGAAAACTAAAGAGAGTGATGTATGTATAATAATAGTCTAATCAGCACACTTGTAATATTGTTCAAAAGTAACTGGCGGTACACCAACAGCTGGTAAACTGGACGTTAACAAAAAACGAATGCAATTCACTTGCAGTCCAGGGGGCCTAGACAAGTTTCAATCACTCCGTATAGATTCGATTTCGAAAATTGTTGACCGAACAATTCGTTATCTCAGCGATTCGGATTGTCAAAAACGCCACTTGTCAACGCATTTGTATGGAAATATTGCTCGAGTGTCGTTATACAATTTGATATCGTCTAGCACTTAGCGATCGAAAACGTTTGATCACGTGACACTTCGAAAGCTTATGCTGATTCCATACATAATTATGTGATTTATCTTTCGTTATCGTTAGTGAAAATGTGACTTTTTCTAGTCCCTCAGGTCCAGTTAAACCCAGCTTTCTCCGTCGCTGTCAGTCGGCCGATTCGGGACAGGCATGACGCACTAAATAAATAGTTTTTGTTTTTTGAACTTAGTATTTTTTCTTTATTTTTTATATTGTGTGATTTGGTGTATTTATGAAAAGTGCCAAATGAACATAATATCTTTCTTTCTCTTGTTTTTCACTCGCTGTACCTCTTGATACAACATTAATAATTATTTTATCTAGTATTTGACTGTGAGCAATTTTGTATGCGTTTTTGGCTCGTTGTACGAAGCCGGCCTTCTATACCTATCTATTTCATGACGCAATCTTGGATATACTACGATGAATCTGTTCCCTCGTAAATATTACTTTAGTTGCTTCCAAGGGGTTTATAGCCAGTTCCAAGAGTATGTGGAAGGATTTTATGATGTTGTTAAAATGTTTTTGGTCGTTTGTCTGTTCTTTCAAATTGTGGCGGCAGTGAGTTGAGGATTGAAGTTTGATTGGTTTGTTACATTATTTTTATGTCGGTTTTCCATTTCGCTTTAAAGGTTGATGTCTCCCCTGATGGTAAGTGGGACCGTTCTGATTGGAAACTTGCAGTATTTCATAATAAATGTTTTTTTATAGATTGTGGACTGTGTAAGCGCTTGTAACTTAATCAGAGTTCCTCAAATGCTCCTTGGTCAAAATAGATCAGATCACAGATCTATTTGAAGAAGTAGTAGATTACTTTTTAATGAGTAGTGAACTTTATTATGGCCTTATTTGCATGTTTGCCCGAAGCTTTTCTTTTGTACAGCAATAATAAAACTTGATCCTTCAACAATGTCTCCCGGGTTAGTCTCTCGCGTCTAACTTGATGTTATATTGATTTTTAATATTCAAAGTTTGCTAACTGGAGCGCCTCGCAACTTTTTATGACTTGGTATTGACACCGCCCCGAGCTCTGCATACTTCGCAAGAATAGACTAACAATATAGCTGAGCGGAATAGAGCTGGGAATATTTAGAATATGAAACCAAAAGGACTGAATGTAGTAGAATTTCTGATAAATCCAATTTCTATGTAGGTCGTTCAGTTCCGTTCGAGTCAGATTGATCCGACCAAGAGCGATGTTTTCAAGACCACTCACAAATCCTTGCCTTCAATCCTCGATAGCTCCTGTCTCAGAAAATATCCTTCAGCAACCGTTATTTATTATCAGATTAGCAGCATTGCCGCTATCTCGTGTATTGTGGAAGCCGCGAATCATAAACATTTTAGGGTTCCGCACGTTCTATTGAAAAATGGGAAACTTTATAAGATCACTTGTTAGTCTGACTAATGGACCGATTAAGTTGAAAAGTACACGTATGAATTTTTGTCACCCAAACACGGAAGAAATTACCTTTGGTCACGAATAAGAAAAAAAGTTTTGCAAACTGTACCGTGTGACACATCAAATGAAAAGACTTACTATGGAGGTCTAAAATATTTTGGCTGTTTAAAAATATATATAATAAATATATATATTTTTTTAAAATATTTAAGAAAATTGATCCTTGTCACGGAAACTAACGAGCCTAGAATTTCGTTAAAAAAATACAGAAAACAGTAGGTTACATAGATTACCGGAAAACCTATAAAAAGTCTATGGTCAGGTAAATACAATATTGTGCGTACAAACTTACATTAACAGTTGGTTTGCATGAATTCATCTCAGCTACGGAACCCTTCATTGTGCGGGGTTCGTCACGAACTTGGCCGGTTTTTTCTCCCCGAATCTCCCCACAATGAATAACTTAAGCCCAAACGAATTGATGTGATGATTCTTGGTCTTAATTGCGGTGGAAAATTATTCCTATCTGGCTTCCGTATTTATTTAGGATTTACTTTTCAAGATAGTAAACAAGATAAATCCGGGGAGACGTCAGCCGGAAAATTCGAGAAAACGGGGAAATACAGACGTCGCAAATTTTCCACCGATATGGAATGAATGGTCGCGGGGTTTTTTTGTCCTTATCTGTAGAGCGCCCGGAGCTACGGTTTGATGGAAGCGGGCGGGGCGGGGAGCGAGCTGTTAGTGTTACGTTGTTTATCTGAGGTTGACATAAAACCTGAGGTAGTTTTTAGAAAAAATAAATAAAAAACTAGAGAGAAGGAAGTACGGAAGAAAGTTAAGAAAAAAAAATTCCACTTCGCATATAATTTTATAAAAATCGTGACTCTTTGGAAATTTTTGCTAACCATGTGCAGCGGCTGCGTGAGACGTCGAACCTTGTTAAAACTTCAGGAATATTGTGATCTGCCGGCAAACTTATGAATAGTTTTGAGTTCGCGTTCGCTAGATGTTTGAAACAGTTTGTATTTGAGTTATGAAAATTAACTAATCTGTTAGTAGCTAAAATCCTTTTAAGTAAGTATAACAAATGACATACATGTATTAATTAGATTTGTTGCGAAATTTTATTTTAATATTATTATTTTAAATGTAGAAAACTAACGTCACATTGTATAGTTGATGGCATTTCTGACATTATTATACAGATTTGGTTACTAAAATAGAAACAGCCAGAATTTCCAGCAATTCCCTGATATTTCACAAATTTAACATGAAGCACGTGCATTAAAGTAGAATTAGCCATACGAAGTATTCCGTGGTATAGTTTCATTTCCATTTAGTGACGAGCTCTCACGCGTGGAGGGACATACTCGCTCGCTCGCGATTATGTCGCTTTTACATTTCATTTAATATTTTCAATTTTACTTTTTATTGGCTAAATAGAGATTGTGTCGTAATTAACGTTGAATGAAGCATGATATTGTTTTCGTGGTCCATAAGTAATTTGGAAACATTACATGATATCTAAAACATTTTTCTGTAATTTTTATGGCGGTATGAGCTATTAAGAAAGGTAAGATAAGCCAAATAATGAGTTTGATAGTAGCTGACAAACTGATTTGGCTTCTGATGGACGTAGGTTCATCATTACATTCAAATTGTAGGTAGTTACTGAGTGAAACCTTATGTTGAACATGGTTGTTAATAATCGAACCTTTAAATTATATTTAAAGTAGCTGATAGGTTTTTGTACGTATGATGTATAATATATGTGGTGTTTCTCGTCCTGTGTGTCTGCTTTCATAGCGTAGCAATACCCACTACAAACATATTACACGCTCTACCACTGAGTCCCCTCAGTAAAAGGTCTTTAACCTTTTACATTGCTTCTACACTAATTGCTCGTTCCCATTTATTTAGTTAATCCGTCACAAAAACCCCAGGTAAACTCATGACGACAAAAATGTAGTATTTTAAAACGTTATTCACTCATTTTGCCGCCAAAACCCAAACATTATTAAACCAAGGCGTACAAAAATATCATAATTCTGCCCAATCAACAAGAACATCAGCCAGAAATCCAGCGCTAATATCATATATAATTCAACGGGCACTTCTCTTAATTTTATGATTATGTCGGATTTTTTCCCAACATTATGTGCGATCTCTCGGTACATAGCTAAAGGCTCATTTACACGAGGACATTTTCTCGTAGGCAAATATCGGACTCATGTTTTTACATTCAAGAAATAAGTACACAAACTCGTTACACAAGAATTATTAGGTATTTTTCTGAAACTGTGATATGACGATTTCAAATACGATCTTAATGAACAAAAAACCAAATGTATTAAGTTTACGCTACCCCACGTTAGACAGGTGAAAACCAAAGTGTTGATAAAGGGCGAAGAATTGAATCCTGAAGATACCACAGTATTCTTGGGCTTAACTTTGGATGCTAAGCTACAGTGGGGCCCACATATAGATAAATTGTCAAAAAAACTAAGCTCCGCAGCATACGCTGTTAGAAAAATTCGTTCTTTAACTGACACAGAGACAGCCCGCTTAGTGTACTTTAGCTATTTTCATAGTGTAATGTCGTACGGTATTTTGTTGTGGGGAAATGCCGCCGATATTCAGACTATCTTTGTTTTGCAGAAAAGAGCTGTTCGATCAATTTATAAATTAAGTCCGAGACACTCTCTCAGAGAGAAATTTAAAGAAATAAATGTAATGACTGTACCTTCACAGTTTATTTTTGAAAATCTTTTGTATGCCCATAAAAATATAAAATTGTTTAAAAAATATAGTGATATCCATGATAAGAATACTAGGAACAAACACAAATTTGTTGTACCCACTACAAGGCTCAAAAAAATAGGAGGCTCGTTCAGATGTCAATGTATACGCTTTTATAATAAACTTCCAAGCCACGTTCAAGATCTAAGCCTTAATAAATTCAAATCGTTCGTTAAACGCAAGTTGTGCCAGAATGCTTATTATACTGTCAAAGACTTTATTGAAGACAAAAGGGCTTGGGATTGAGCTGCTCCAATTGTTTACATATTGAATATTCTTTCTCTTCTTTTTTATATCCTTAACTAGTTGATTAGCATCTGAGATTACTCCTGGAGCTGCTGAAGATTCACAAAAACTTTTTGCATTATATAACTTCAACCTCTTAGCAATGTATAATTCCCTAGCACGTTTGTGAGTACTATGTACCTACTATAAAGCTACCATTTACTGAGTACGTCTTACATTGACCTGAATGTGCCCTGGCGGCTGAGAGCATGTCATGCTCCCTGTAATGTCTCACTGATGGTGATGCGTATGTTGGATCATTTAGCTCCCATCAAAATGGTTGAGCTGAATAGTGCTAATCCATGTGTCATGTACATGAACGAGTGCCGTCAGTAGGGACTGGTCACCTCTTAGCTGCCACGGCTGTTTTAAAATTAAAATAATTTTGAATTGTTTTTTTAAAACTTGTAATTATGGACGCTTTTATTAAGTTCTGCATCGTTCTCACGTGTAATTTCAACATGAATGATGTAACCCAGTTTTTGTAAACATATTTTGATTTAAAAGAGTGTCCATGGAGTTTCTTGCCTGTTCTTCTCCATAGGTAAGTACCTACTGCTTTGGAATGGGCAACTAGCTTCAACTTTCTGACTGACCGACTCCTTGACAATTCAAAAGTGCCTGTAATTGGTTTATTTGAAATAAATGCTTTGAGTTTGAGTTTGAGATATTTTGTTCGGACTGAAGCGTTTACGTACCTTCAACTTTTGCAGAAACATATAATCTGACAGGAATCAATATTTTAACACCTTTCGAGAATGCCTATTTGAGGCAAAAATCTCTCCTCGTGTAAATGAACCTTAATCGTGGGGTGCTACGAATTATTTAGACGTAACCTCTGCTCCAGGCCTTCCTTATACATAGGTATAATAAATAGCAGGGATTCGCCTGGCTATAGTTAAGCTCCCTTTTGCACTTTTGTAAGTTAATCCTGGGCAGGTTGGAAATTAGTAGCTAGGTTTCTGCGGATTTTTATTTCTAATGGGGATTTGTGAGAAGTTAAGGTAAATGAGATTATTGGGCTCTGTCCGTACTGTAAGGCTGGAAAATGCTGAAAATTCGTGCATTGTGGTGGATGTATAACTAAGTCTTCTACTTTTCGTGTGGTGAGTGTCTAACCTGATGTCAGAGTTTTTATGCTGCCCATGGGCCTCTGACTTAGCTTTACATATTGTTGAGAAATATCTCTCAGACATGCTGGTTTCTTCACCATGTTTTCCTTTACCGATTTTAAAGCAAGTGATAATTAAACAATACGCAAATGAATCCGTAAAATCAGAAGCGCGTGCCTTGGGTTCGAACTCGAGACCTGTGACTTGGCAGTCCGACGGTCACACCACTAGGCTATCTATGACTGCTGTCTGCTGTGTGCTGTGTATAACTAAGTTTTATCGTTGATTGGTTCTATGATAAAACATCCACTCCAAACGAGGAGAATTTATCATAATCATATATCAATTTATAATGTAATTCAAAAACTTTATTCTTCTATTTTTTTTTCGTCCTTAAATGTAACTAATAATCACTTTTCAAAAAATACTAATTTCCAAACATAAAACTTTATCTTTCGGCAAAAACATAAGCGTACTACGAACGAATAAACATTAAGTTTAAGTAATAATATATTACGTAAACGAGTTACAAATGTGGCTTCAAGGCAGCACGTAATATTGAATCCAATTTTAACTTCCTCAATACATAAGAGAGGAAAACGATAAGGATTTTTACCCGCACGTACATACATACATAACATAGTGGGTGGATTCTTTTTCTTTGCATTTTTTGACTTAATACTTAGTGAATGTAGGGTTCTTATTTTGTGTGTAACAATTATTGTTTTATATTTATAAATAAACAAACAAGAAACAACTTTCGAATTTTGTCGCTGATAGACAAAAACGGACTTTAAATACTCAATGAAATAAGTGATACACTGGCTTTTAAAAAGTGGTCCTGCTATGAAAGTTTACGCAGTGCCCGTTGCAGAAGTAAATTTGAGCAATCAAACTTGTTAGTTATCAACAAATTTGTGAAGAAAAGTTGAAAAAGCTCACAAACCTGCCATACCAATCAACAATTTAAAAGAAAATCGTTTCACAATTTTGTCGAATGAAAATGAAAAACCCTTCCACCTAATAACCGCCATCTACAAATGCTTCGCCGTTTGAAATCGTAAATACGGAACTTATTGAAATGTTTTACTCACATGAGCTAAATAGGTACGCGCACTAACTATTGAACAGTTTCCTCTGAGAGGTAATGCATAAATATGCATTAACGTCAAAGCCAACGTCCCGGCGCTCGTATCGTTAAGAAATTCATAGACGGCGCAGCTACACCTGGAGACGCAATTTTCTGTTTCTCTTTTTTATAGGGAAATGTTATACGATTTACATGAATGAGAATGTAGGTAATAAGTAGCTTTGATTGGAGTTATAAAGGATTTTTTACATCTTATTTGCATTTATGGAATGGTATGTGGTAGGAAAGTATAATGTATAACGCTGGGCTGGGATAGAACCTACGACCAACGAATCGTAAGTCGGGGCAGTTACCACTGGGCCACATTCCATCACGACTACTCATAAAACGGTGAAGGAAAACATCGTGAGGAAACCGGCATGCCATAGAACCAAACAGTCCAAGACATGTGACATCTACTGCACCGCACTGCACCCGCGTGGTGGATTATGGCCCACTCCCTCTCGCACAGAGGAGGCCTGTGACCCAGCAGTGGGATTATGTGTATGTGGTAGGAATGTAGTGGGCTTTTGTTCAGGATTGGGTAGGACAGAGTAGGGTTAATAAAAATATAGATAAACTAGCACTTTGCCCGCGGCTTCGCTCCCGTGGTCTTTCCCGTGGGTCCCGTTATTTTTCCCGGGATAAAAAGTAGCCTATGTTACTCCTAGAAAACTAAGCTTTCCAACGGTGAAAGAATTTTTAAAATCGGTCCAGTAGTTTTTGAGCCTATTCATTACAACCAAACAAACAAACAAACAAACAAAGTTTTCCTCTTTATAATATTAGTATAGATAATATGGTGGCAAAACTACTCTGGGTCTTCTCTGGGTCTTCAACCACACAAAAGTAGGTAAGTAGTTAAATAAACTGACTCGAAGTTCGACTGCAAAGAACCTGGTGTTTCTCTCCTCTAGCAGTCAAGGTGCGAGCAGCAGCAATTTCAGGTAAAATACATCACCAAACGCGCATAAACAAAATATTGATATCATCCCTAATTACAATAATTACTACGTAAACTAATCTGATCGGTAATCCCATGATGCAAGCCGATACTGCAGTGGATTTTACTAGGCAAACGATATTATATTACAAAACTTGTAAACTTGGAATACAGTTACAAACTGTGGCCGACGTAATACAGTCACTGTTCTAGTTTAGTTATGATACTAGCCTCTCCGAAACACGTTACCAGTTGCTTAGTGAGTTCGTTTACAAGTTTGTATAGCTTGCAGCGTCTAAATGAAACTTAACTTGCACAAACTTAATATGTGAATGTAGCTAACTTGTTTAATATTTTGTTTGTATGTGTTTTTAGTCAAGCTTCTTATGAAAAAGTTTGTCTTGAAAAGTATTTGTATCGGAACTTTTTGTTGTCAAAGAGCATTGCTTTGTTTTACTTTGATGAGCTTGTTAACATTTCTACTTTCCCTCATTATCTTCGGAACATTATGGTGATAGAAAAAGGTTAAATTTAAAAGAGTTGCCAGTTTTGTTCCAGTACATATAACCATCACGGGACTCATATGTCAGTACTATCCCTTTCGCGTACTAAACAAGTTTCTTCTTGTTTATTTCCCAACTAGCTTCTGCCCGCGACTTCGTCCGCGGAAAATTTCTAGTTTTAACATTGAATATATCCTATGATACTCGGCAATACTGTAGGTTCCCATTAGTGAGAGAATTTTTGGAATCGGATCAGAATTTCCAAAGATTACCGAGGTGATCTTTTCTGCTCAACTTAGTCGCCTTTTACGACACCCTTTTTTTTTTAAGGCTGGGAAATCATCCAATGACTGCTCCCGCTCTGGGTGGAGTGGAAGGGAGTGTCAGACTCTTACTGACTAAAACCCATCCATGTTCCTTCCGTAGCCCTTTATGTTCCGGGGTAGCGGTAACCCTTTCGGACAATCCCGCTTACCCGGCAGGCTTGGCCCTGAGGGGCCCCTTCATATGCTGACATCTCTTTGAGGCGCGCGTGGAACATATACGCGCCGTCCGGCACGGGCCTGGTGCTGATGGGACGGTGAGTCACCCATTACTCACCGTCCGCAGGCCCGCGCCTACGGTGGCCGGGAGTCGTCACGTGGCTCCCGACGCCCAAGGCTTCTCCCGCGGCGGCTGGGACGGGAGGACCTTTCTCTCTCCCATCCCGCCACCTCCTTCGCGAGCGTGACTTTTTCGCAGAAGGAGGTGACTGCCTCCCACTCCCTCTCGTCCCGGACCATGGCTTGCACCAGGGCCGGGCGCGAGAGGTCACCGCCGTCGATCGGCTCTATGAGGACACGGCGGTGCTCCGCCCAAGCGGGGCAGGTTTGCACCGTGTCCTCTGGGCGATCCTCACAATGGTGACACCCGGGCGTTTTCTCCCGCCTGATGATGTGCAGGAACCTCCCGAAACATCCATGCCCGGTGAGAACCTGCGTCAGGCGGCAGGTGAGGGCGCCGTGACGCCTCTCTAGCCACTTCTCAAAGAGGGGTCTTACCGCCACTATCGTGGCGTGCCCTGCGCTGGGTTGCGACAGTCGCTGATTCCAGGCCGCCATGAGATCGCGCCGGAGGTCCGTCCGCTCCGCCGCAATTTGCTGCGGCAACGGAGTTTCCCCCCGGCTTAGTACCTCCGCGCGCCACTCGTACAGGCGCGCGAGGACTATCGCCTCCAGATCCCACGGCGGCAGTCCGGCAAGGAGGCTTGCCGCCTCGCCCGAGATCGTGCGGTACCCCCGGATAAGCCGTATGGCTACCACCTTTTGGGGCGCGTTCAGATAGTGGGCGGCTCGCCACCGCAGTGAACGCGCCCACACCGGGGCCCCGTATAGGGCCATGGACCACACGACTCCCGCGTAAAGCCTCCGGCAGGAGGCGTTTGGCCCCCTCAAATTGGGCAAGAGCCGCTTGACGGCGGCCCCAGTCCGTTCCAGCTTGGGGGCCAAACGTCGGAAATGCTCCACGAAATTCCATCGGCTGTCGAGGACCAGACCTAGGTATTTCATCGTGGTCTCGACGCCGATGTGAACCCCTCCTACCGTAAGTTGGGATCCCGATGGTGGCCTATTCCGAGGTCCATGAAAGGACATGGCCTCGGATTTGTGCAATGCCACCTCGAGACCCAACTGCCGGATCCTCTCAATGACTGTCGCAACCCCGCGTGTCATCGCGTCAGCCGCCGCCTGATGCGACCTCCCCTGCGCCAGGACCAGCGTGTCGTCAGCGTAGCATACTACGCTGACGCCGTCAGGGAGGTCGGCCCGCAGCACCCAGTCGTAACCGATGTCCCACAGGAGCGGCTCCAGAACCGATCCCTGTGGGACACCGCACGACATCTCTCGCCGGTTCCATTCCCCATCGCGACCGGGGTAGATGAAGGTTTACGACACCCTGCCTCGCATTGTAAAGGTGCAAATGCATTATGTATTTTAACCCAACACGGATAATAATAAAATTATCTTACTACTATTATAAATGTGAAAGTTTGGATGGATGGATGGATGTGTGTTACTCAATCACGCCAAAACGGCTGAACGGATCTGGATGTTTGGCACAGAGATAGATTATAGTCTGGAATAACACATAGGCTAATTTTTATCACGGAAAAACGTACCCGTTCCCGTGGGATAATTTCCAACAACCAGGCGGGCGAAGCTGCTGGCAAAAGATATTACACTACCTATATACAAAATACAAACCATCATTTAAAAATGTTAACGTTAAAAATATAAAATTTAAGTGAGGAACCTATTTAATTTAAAGCTTCTCTGAAACGATAAAACGTCCGCACAAAGCACGTAGGAAGTAGGAATGATAGTTGAGCTCGGCGAATGTTTTAGCATTTTGCGTTTAGTAATTTTATATTATCTCGGAAAATATATGACCAATTGACATACTGTAGAGGGCAAATCTTATCTCTGTGATGTCCTTGTGATCATAAAATAATTTAATTTGATAAGAATTGATATTTTGTTGTTTAAATAATCATCCAAACAGAAGTAAGTCGAAAAAATATTTTTTTTAAACATAAAACGAAATATAAAATTTAAAATACAAAAGATAGAAATGTGGTGTCGCGGACTTTTTTGTAGAAATAATTAAGGCGAACCGGGTTGCCATACATTGCTTTCAATTTTAAACAACTGTTTAGGCAGCGCATGCAAATAATTCTGTTTTCGGAGGTATTTCTTTCCGACTTGCTAGACGAAAAATGCAATAGCTCGGCTAATATGTATGATATAAATATAATTTATAGCCTATAGCACTCAGGAATAATGTAGCTTTCTATCAGTGAAAAAATTATTGAAATTGGATCATTAGTTTCGGAGATTACCCCCTACATACAAACTTACAAACATACAAACTTACAAACTTACAAACTTACAAATTTTACCTCTTTATAATATTAGTATAGATAAACCTCCAAGAGAAATAGCGCAACAAAATATACCTTTATAACCTATACTTGGGCGCCTGTTCGTGCGTACCAATATTTCTTATAATTTATTCAGAGCCACCCTTTACCGCCGTACACAGCCGACCACGAAAATTGACCAA
This sequence comes from Hyppa rectilinea, assembly GCA_951799385.1. Lineage (NCBI taxonomy): Eukaryota > Metazoa > Arthropoda > Insecta > Lepidoptera > Noctuidae > Hyppa > Hyppa rectilinea. The sequence continues at coordinate 858,416 of OX637309.1, read as the reverse complement.
CAAATTAAATGTTAAATAAACCATCCACCGTGTTGAATAAATACTTGCTCTAAAGGTTTATTTCGCCACATAAAATTAATGTTTGTTTTATTATAATACGTTAAATCCACATTTATTATTAATCAGTGTTACCTAATTTTGATTTATGTTTGTGTGTTAAAATTGTTGGCGACTATCTAATCATTGTATCGTTTTTCTTATAAACACGTGTTTTTAAGGTTTATTTATACTGTTGTTCTTGTGAAAGGGACATAAGAATGAAGAAGCTTTAAGTGAAGCAATCATTAACATCTGCTAAACGATACATTTTTTGACGATTTAAAAGCGTCTCATAATTGTAAGCAACGTTTATAAATAAACCCCATGTGCCAATAAAGACTAATTAATATTCCACTCAGCTGTTAATTTCTACCTGAAATGTATGCCAAGAACAAAGAACACACATAATTAATTATGATTGGAAATGGAATAGCTTATAGACGCTGAAAGTTTGTTAATTTAAGACAGTATACATATTTAATTTATCTTCCACTAGCTTTTGACAGCGGCTTTGCTGTTGTTGCCTATGGTATTATATGTATTATATGTTGGTACCTATGGTAAGTACCCATGTAGTATTAAAATGTACGTACCTATAGTAGGCAACTTTGCAGTAAACATACATTTCTTGACAATAACAGGGCACATCGTAGTCTAGTTACTTCTTCGAAAGCAGAACAAGTTAAGTAAACATTTTTATTAGCCAGGTATATTTGTTTCAAGAACAGAAAAACATTAATAAAATTATTCCAACTGGTACCATAACAAAGCGGATAAATAAAACCAATCACAATCCACAAAATCCGACTTCAAATGTCGAAAGTATTTTCCCTAATTCCTCACGAAAAGTCATTATTCCTTAAACGTAACAAAAATTATCATCAAAGCGACGCTGTAAAAACGCAGTAGAACGTAAAATAAAAGGCAAAAGTCGGCGTTTCGTGACCCGTAGGCACTTAAGTTGAGACCAACGATACGTCGCGGGCAAAAGCAAGTCATTACGCCTAATGCTAAAATATCCTATTCTCGGCCTCCGCGTATTGAATACGCAACAATACGTGCCTTTCTCGCAATAAAGGTTTAATCCCCGATGTATACTTTTCTTCGGCCTCTAGTGTACTTATGAGATCAAAAGAAATATTCGCTATGCGCAATTTTTTTGTTTCGTAGGAAGCCAGCAGTGTACATGCGTTATGCATTAGACTACGCACTTTGGGCTAGCGGATAGGGAACTTTATGAGTCTAGTTTATGCTATAATAATAAAGGGGCTCCTCGGTTGAGCGGCAATATCTTGTGAAATATTTAGTTTTGTCTCAAAGTTTCCACTAGAATTATAATTCCATAAGGCCGATCACTAAATCACCAGTCAACTTTAAGTCATAGGCTTCCCGAGGCTCGTTATTTCTTTAATATAGCCCAACATTTTTGTAAAGTCATTAATTCAATTAGTTTTGTCGATTTATCGCCGTCAACAGTTGGCCTTAATCGGCTACGTGATTATTTTTCAACCATTTTCTGTAACGAAATCTTAATTGCTGAAATTGCCTCATTAACTACTAACGATTTAACAATTTTAGGGGAGCCACTTGATCTTTGAACTTCAACGCTCTTGAATATCGGTAGGTAGGGATTAGTCGGCATTCATTCTCGAAATAGAAATCCAATAATTATCAGAAAGAGCTTAAATATTGAGCCGTTTAATTTTGTGTTAACCTTCGTCTGTAGCTTCGTTTAACAGGAGCAAACTTTCAAGAGCACATACATAATATGAATGAATCTATTATTAGCAGCCAAAGAATATAACGGGCCATTTTTAAGCAGTTTTCAGTAATGCTTATAATAAATAACGACCTATTTGTGCCGAAACAAAAATAATACCACCTAAAGTTTCGCTGTCCAAAAAATCTTTAAAAGTATATATTTTTAATCCGTACCGAACTGCTATAATGTCGAACTTAGGCAACACTTAAATGTGGAATATATCGACAGTTGCACCCTCCAAACCGCATCAGAGGACCACAACTCGCCAGTTGCCAATTTTATATAACGGCCCTGCATTTGGCAGCCCTGGTTGCTTACAAACCTCGGCTATCCGTCCGAACCATTTTACGATCGGCTGTGCATAGAATTGTTCCCCTGTTTAGGCTTTTATCGCCATGAGTGAGCAGTGCGCAGGATATTCGGGAATTTCCAACAAGTTCCTGGCAAATTCTGGCACATTCTGGCTTATTGCCTGCGTAAGTGGAATTTGATGCTGGCTGGATTGGCTCGTCATGTCCTGTAATAGTGAGTGTCATGTACCGTTATAGTCCTGCATGTCATGTACTGTAATTTTCTGGTGGATAATTTTGTTTTTGTACGTTTTTTATGAGGTAGAATGTTTTGTAGAAAGAAGGTATTTGTGAGTGATTGATCTTGCGATGACTCGGTTTTTCTTCGGTTTTTTTTTTAAGATGTATCATTATTAAGCTATATTCAGCATCTTTTAATCAATAAGCGGTCACAGGAGAATTGCCAAAATCATTGCTTTTACCGGACTGTCAGTGATTGACGATGCTACCCAACTAATTGACGTAAACTGAGTATGTACACCACGACGACCTTAGTCACCGTTTCCAATATCTACTCGTGGGTAAACTGGGGCGGTTATTTTTACTAAAAACAAAAGAAACTCCTAACTTACAAGGATCTCATAAATGCTAATAAGTCTTTAAAACTTTTTACCAAAAACGTCCTTAAACAAAACACAGACGACATTCACGTATTTCATTATTCCCTGGTACCAGAAAACTTGTTCGTAATCAAAGTTTTATTGAAATTTCGCTTTGGCCCGATCTCAGCGTGCGGCGGGCGGCTGTTGGCTGTGTAACAACGAAATGCGAGTTTCATAGACAACACGACTGCCGTAACTTCACATTTGCCTTGTTTTAAAACTAATCTAGGTTATCGTGTATACTACATTTTATTGGTTAAGTCTACGTTTTCTGGTTTAAAGAAAATGTTTTGTGAACGCCACCACGAAAGTATGAAATAACGGAGATTGTTCTACGCCCATACATTGTTCGCCCTGGAGCCAACAGCGTAGAAAAAATCATTTTCTATTTGTAAACTGCCCTTAGTAGCCCATAAGAACAAAGTTTGTTGACGGACACTTTAGAGAAAAGATTTATTTAAAGAAAAGGAACCGATTTTGAGGTTATTTTTAATAAAAGAAAACGTAAGTAATTCCTTCTAAAATCGCTATTTCTGGTTTCTACAAAGCATTAAACTTCAAATACAGTAAAATATTACCGTAAATACAGTTGTATTATGCCTTTTAGGTACAGTTATTATTTATTGGTTGAAGTTTACTTTAAGCGAAGTCCGTTATCCGTTGTCAAAATGCTAAGGTGTCGTTTAAGCAGATCACAGAATCAGTTATTCGAAGCCAGGTCACGTTGAAAGCAATCCAAATTGTAGTCCGTTAAACAGAAACAAAATCAAAAACGCCAAAAGAAATCGCCAAATAGGTAGGTATTCACAACAACACAACACAGCCACAGGCACCGACTGACGTAGTGACGTAGAGATGCTCTCTTGAATATCAATCATTGTATATCGATTATCAATGACCACCTATTTAATCTGTGGTTTTAATTTAGCAGACCAAAATGTCGGATCAATAATTATGTCAAATGTAAATTAATTTGTTCCGTTTCAAACATAAACCCGTTGTTGCTATGATTCTAGTTCAATTATATTAATGCTAAAATAAAATATTTTGTTCCCAACGAACAATGTGTAACGTTTTAGTTTGCGACTTTTAAAAATAGAGTTTAAGTACTTAAAAAGTAAAAATATGGCTATTGAAGTCGTGAAATGGTTATGAGAACAATTCACTAGAGTTGCGTCGTAAATGACATTTCAATCGTTAAATGAGAGATTTTCTGACGAGTGAAAAAACATAATTCAATAGATGGCGTGGGTAAAAAATACGTCTTTGTTTTACTGGCCACTGATAACAAAAATAAGATCCGTAAATAAGAAGGCTTATTTGATGTCAAAAACCTGAGACAGTGACGTATTTTTTACCAACGCCTCTTTTGAACTAATATTTTCTCACTTGTGAGAAAATCCCTCATTCGACTAGTATGTACATTTTGTGAGTTTGTTTTGTTCATTATATTTTCATCATAATCGTGTTAGGCCATATTCATCATAAGTTCCAATAAAATGTTCACGGAACTAATTCCATGAAAAAAATATGCATGAAAAACTTTTATGTTGCACATTTTCAATGTTTTGGAAGTGTTAAATATCGAACATCCATTATTTATCACTAGATATTATGGACATCGTCGTCGATATCGATATTTATGTAATATGAGCGAGAGCGACACTATCAAATCTTTTGTGACATTCACATTGACAATTCCTTGAAAGATGGCGAGTTCAGTTGGTAATAAAATCAATGAGGTCACTTTTAAAAACCTATTAAGAATTAAACAGTGTCCGCTTGAATTTATTATTTTTAAAAAGCATATTAAAATATAATTAAAATTAACGTACACGTCAAATGTTTGTTGGTTATAGGGCGGTCTAGAACAATCTCCTTTAGATTGTATGTAGCACTTTCATGTTTTATTTGTTGAAATTCTCTAATATCATTAACGGCAGCAGATTCTTCAATATTCGTGTGATTTTGACGATACATTTATTACGAAATATTTTTATTTTTATTGTTGCGACTTTGTCGACTTTCGACTCTTTCGATCCTCGTTTTATAAAAACAACTTTTGAAAATACAATTTTTAATAAACTTTTTTAATTGTTATTACTTTTTAATAAATAAACCAATCATTTCTTACTCGTTTAAGACCTATATTTTTCTCAGTATACATATTTTGTGCCAGATACATTCTGAACAGATGGTGCGTGGTAATTCCACCTTAAATAGCCTTCTTTATTTTACTTCAACTAAATCATGTTGTCTGCTTACCAAGAAAATTAGGTCAGCGATGTTTACGGTGGTTATGTTCCATCTCAGCTCAGTTTACGAGCTGCGAGCCCATAGCATGTCAACTAGCAGTTTTCACGGCGTGCGCTCACGGATCGCTTCGGTATGGTCAACCGCACGTCAGCAGTAGCTCTGGAGCTACGAAAAAGGACTTTGTTGCTACGAAATAAAGGCGCTGAAATAGAATGTTACGATGGTCATGCTATTTCTATGGGCTCCCCGGAGTGCCCGGGCTATTACGCATGGCGACCTTTTAAGATACATGGATCTTTGTGTAATAATCTAGAAACGCAGTGTGATAGTTGTGGTAAGTGGGGCAATGCATCCGACCTGTACCCTAAGACGTTTACTAGAAAAGGAATTACAGAATCCAGTGTAGATCAATAGCAATCGCTTTCAAAATATATATAAGTATAAGTATATATTATAAGTATTGTATTTGTACAATGACTGCCAACAAGATTTACATACGCTTTTTTAGTTATCATTGATAGAGTGTCAGTTTGTCTACGACGTCTGATGTCAGAATAATTTTAAGTTGTTTTTAAATAGCTACGAAACAATAATATAGAGACTTACGTACCAACGTAACGTATATATCAACTTATTACAGCTACGCAGTAAACATGTAAATACTTTTACATATAACACATATTTCCTTAACGTTTAGCTAAAAGCATAACAAAAGCGTGTTGAATTACCCGCTTAAAGTATTACCCCACTCCACGTCAGTACCGCTTACTATGAAACCCAATACATTGGTTACCCACATTATACACACTCACATAATATACTACCTACGTACACAAAAGTATTCCGCACGCACACACACATAATTTTTGATGGATCCCGTCGACGCTCAGCAAAGGTAATTGAACAACAAAAGTTATTGCTGCTCAGGGGTAGCCCTGGCTGCTTGTACAGCCAAGAACTAATGTGGCACAGCCCTAACTAATCATAATTTTGTTTCAGCGCCACCTGTGAATAGAGCTGTCACTTCTAATAAATGTTCTTTATTCAATTTTGTATCTTGTTCAGTTTGCGGTAAAGTTTATTATTTAGTTGCGATGTTTATGAAGTTTAATTTTAAAGTTCAGTCTAGCGGTAGGCTCAATTTAATTAGCATTTTGTCAAATTAGTGACAACCGAGTACTTCAAAATAAGTGCAGGTTAACAAGACGAGATGTATTTTTAGTAATTTTTCCCTCCATGGTCGAGGAAAAATTTTAAAAATATCACAAGTTAATTTAAAAGCTGCGGTAGACCCACTAGTGCTTTTTTTTGCTTTATTTTATATAATTAAGGAAAAAGAAATTGGATTTTTAAATAACCATTTACTAAATGAAATCTTCCTTTAATCTTTACGTAGTTATCGCAACTGACGCAAGGAAATTCAAGGATGGGAAGCATAATCAGCATTGCCTCTGCTATTATAGAGGCAATGCTTATTATGACTATTGCAGGAATAATCACAACTTTACAATATATTTTTAAGACTTATTTCAATGTATACATGGTATACAAAACATTGTGAAACATTTTAAAAGAGTAACGGTGGAGTTTCTTGCCCATTCTTCTCCACACGAAACTACCTTTTGGAAGGGGCGACTAGAATCAATTCTATTTCTTGTTCATTTTGACGTTCAAAAGTGCCATTATTGTGCCTATTTGAAATAAATGTTTTGACTTTGACTTTGACTATTGTCAATCACGTTATTATTCTAATCCTTTTTTTCCATTTTTTTACTTCAATAATCATATGTTTTTGATAAAAATCTACACAATATTCAGCAATTCTTCCTACAATCCTACCCTGACTTACGTTCATGCAAGCTAAACGCGGCTAGTTCACACCAGCCCACCTGGCAGCTTTTAACACATGTGCTAAGTGCAACACTTATGGGAATAACCGCAGAGTATGTAAATATTGCAGGCGTATGTACGGAGTCACTTATGTCTAGGCTTGAACACACAGGTGTGTCATTTTTCCTAAATCAATTAATATACTGAAATGATGTGATGGCCCAGTGGTTAATTGAATTGATATAATTTACCACGATGTTATTCCAAAAATTGTGTTGGTAGTTTAAATTTTGAATTGTGTATTAATTTTTCTTCGAATAATGTTGTGATGCCGCCATTTTGTAATTTTCATGCGTCAAGGTGTAATATGGTCGGAACTGTACTCTTCTGCTAACAACCTAATGTATCTACCGGAGAGATCTACTGGATCTACTGGAGATACCAAATAAATGATTTTGAATTTGAATTAAGACCTCTCATGCACCAGGTTATGGGGTTCAAATCTAGACTTTTTTCAATAAATATGTTCTTTCATAGTTTACCTTGGATAGTACAGACATCAGTGAACCAAAAAAAAATCGTGCTGAAACCAGGACTTGTGACTTTATGTCTGAAAGCACCAATCCGTCTTCATCAAGCATGGTGATCAATTCTCGTGCCTTCTTTGTAAAAGAAAGGGCCTTTGCCCTGCAGTGGGACAATAATAGGCTCGTATTATTAAATCCCCCACCTATAAAATTTAAACGATACAAAACAATCCCCAATAAAAAACCTCACAAACCCTCAAATTTTCCACGAACTGTTATAATAATAAACAAATATTGTTGAAACACAAACAGACACCGTCCCACACGAGCCTAAACAATCAAAATCAATAATAACAACAAAATCTCGCAAAACTTTCATATAACACCCTGCACATGAGGCGCTCGTACAAAAACTTTGAAGACTACGAACAATATCCTTCTTCATACATAATAAAAACGTTCTGGACTGTGAAGCTCCCATTTGAGATGTACTGAGCAAGAAAGAGACAAGGCTTTATGAAAGAATATCGCCATCTCTGTCTAACTAAGGAGTGATCGCTTTAGCACATCATAGTGTTCTGTATGTGATCGTATCTTGTAAGTGAAACACAAAGTAAGGACATAAGTGAATACATAAGTTATAAGGACTGAACTTGGAGTGGACTGCTGAAAGATTAATATCATGAATGTTGGACTTACGGATTACGTACATATGTGCTGTGACAGAAGCTAGTGGCTAAGTAATAACTGCCGCACGGATTAATCCATGAGGTTAAGCTACGCTAGCCGCGGTTGGTCAGTGGATGGGTGACCATTTTTACCTATCGAGACTCCTGCGTGTCTCGGTGAGCACGTTAAGCCGTTAGTCCCGACTGTCATTCGTGGATCTTTGACAGTCGTTACGGGTAGTCAGAAGCCTGAAAGTCTGACAGCCAGTCTTACCAAGAGGTATCGCATTACCCAGTTACTGACTGGCAGTCGCTCCATGTAAAATAGTGGTATTCAGCCGCATCTGGTTGGACTGGAAGTCGACCCCAACATAGTTAGGAAAAGGCTAGGCAGATTGAGCATATCATATATTATGTGCTGTGACACGTGTTTTTTTCTGGACTGGGCGCTTTGCCACTGTGCGGTCCTGTGCGACATATGTACAGTGTTGCACAGTGTTCGCCACCAATGTTTTTTTCGTGGACTTAATCAAAAAACATCCACGGTACTTGTACTCTTACAAAGATTACGTACAGTTTTGTCGGTTGAAACGGAGTTCTGCACAAAATATTTGTGTAACTGTGTAAATGTGCTGAACACAATCTTGGTGGAAGTAATTCTCTTAAAATACCAGTCTCAAAGGTGAGACCTTTTAGACTGGTATTTTATTTTAAGAGAATGACTGATGGTACTCATAAAATCTTATATGGGTATCTGAATATAATAAATGCCTATGACTTACCAACCCGATTGGAAAGCACTGAACACCTGGAAAAAAGTCTCATGTGCGTAATGTACAAGGGAACACACGAAATGCTCGAACGCACTTTTAAACCAACTTCAGGTGAAAAAGAAGTTGGTTCTATATCCGACTGTGTGTTTTTTGTGTGTATGTTCACCAATTTCTCTGTCAGTTGTGGACCAATTTTGAAAATTCTCTTTTGTTTGTACACTTACGAAGTAGTCCCATATACATTTTATTAACTTGCTTGAATGTTTTTGAGTTGGCTTCGATACGTTAATCCACTCATTCTATTTTGACGATGTTTTAGTAGTTCAGGTCTTTGTTGTTTACATAGCAATGTTGTGGGTACTGTGGGGTAGGTAGGTACCATAACTCAAAAGTGAGAAATAAAAAATTGTTTGAGTGTTCCTGTTGTGTTTTTTATGAAGTCTGTTGTTTTTTATTTATTTGTAAAAAAAAAATTGAATTGTCAAGAGGTCGGTTAGGCAGATAGATGAAGCTAGTTGCCCACTAGCCTTTTCAAAGCATAGTAGGTTTCTATGGAGAAGAACGGATGGACGGAACGGATTAGCCCTGTCATTTCTAAGCCGGTCCGCAAACGTCCACTTTCACGTATGCCTCAAAGTTTCGAGCCCGACCTTTCCTACCTGTTCCCCTTGAGGGATTATAAACGGGAAATTAAATATGTATGTAGTACTAACAATAGACGAGCCTTCAACTCTTTTACCTCACTTCACCCCGTTCCCCCCACTAGCGCCCCTCGCCCTTGACTTGCTTTCGACCATGTAATAACATGCATATTAAAAATTCGCACAAGTCCGCAATAACAAAATGGAGTCAAGGTTTCACGGCAGGGTTAGCCAAGATGCGGGCATTGATAGTTAGACAATTGGCAAAGGGTTTATAAAGGTATAAAATGGAAATGCTGGATCGTTAGACACGAGGGGCCAAAAGAGTAGAAATGTTTAAAATGGGTAAAATGTCTGCTTCGGAAAGTGAAAAGTTAATTAATGTGTTTAAAAGTACTAATCGTGGATATCGTAATGTTATGATCAGAATACTTTACAGAATAAGGAGCCTATTAATGTAAGATTTGAAAAGTATGTTTAATTACCAAATTAATTACCAAATGAATCAGATGCAATGGTAAATAAATAATTACTCTGTAATGTCAATTTTATTGCAAATAACCCTAATTGCCGGATATCGAACGTTGCTTTACCGGAAATTGACCTGTACCATAACTTACATTGTTTAAAATGACAAGGCTGTGTTCTAACCAAAGCGACCGTCGCGCGACTCATGACTATTTTTGTTTGTCGAACCAGAACGTGTCGTCGCGCCGACAGAGGGTGCCTATAGGTCTTCCGAATTGGAAAGCAATGATAGCGTACTCGCGCTACCAACTGCTTTAGTTAGGACACGACGTAATAATAAATCACGTACAACAAACCCGTTTTACACAACTGTGTAACGAATCCTCGCACGTCTCACATTATAGCCCCCATCGTAAACTTACACAGACTAGACTAACCGAATAAATATACATAGAAGTACGTAAAACCGCAGGTAGTAAGTGTAAAAGCTAAGTAAAGAAATCGGGTTACGGCTCGTAATTCGTTAACTAGTCCTTTTACTATTTAAGTACGAGTAGAAGCCTGCCTACCTGGGTACTGTTATGTGCTCCGTGAAGGCACCCTCGTAATTTTCTGAGTGCTGGTATTTTCGCATCCAATTGCCCTGGCCTATTTATCACTTCGCTGGAGAGGCAATGTTAAAAGCTTTTATGAAAACTAAAAGGAATAAATAGTAATCAGTACCCATGTTGGACTGTCTAGTTCGTCTAGTGGTTGCAAGCGCTACTGCCGAGCATGGCCTGGGTTCGATTCCCGGGTCGGGAAAAGTGTTATTGTTAGTGTTATTATACAGGTGTTCAAACTGGCGCGAATACTCAACTTCTTATTGAATTCAACAATCTATACGCGCACTATTTCGCCCAGCGCGGGATACGTCCTTTGTGGCCAGAGCTTTATACCGTAAAAATGAGATCATCATTCAAAAAGTTTACCCATAAACATTTGTTTAAAAAAATCAGAGTGAATATATCAAACATCACTATGAACAGAGCATGTTCAAACAAAACGAACAAAAAAACAAGAACAACAGCGTAGAGTAGCTAGTTTATCTTCCTGAAATATATAAACAACTAATGAACACTATATTCTCCTATTACCAGTAAACAAACCCACACAATCCATCTTTTAATACACTACTATCTATCTTTGTTCGGAACCAATGGAAGCAATATACAAGTACTCATTTATGCGGAAGATTCAAATGGCCTTAGTACGTGATTGACTGAAAGAACTGAGGCTGACTCGAACTGATGGCATTCTACATTCCAGCCAGTCGATCTTACTGAGTGTTTGCTGCTCTCTGTCTTGACTGAATCGTTGATCTTGTGGTCACCACTACACACCACTGCGTGACGTTTGAATGTGGGGTCGGAGGTTCGATTCCAGGATTGGTCAGTGTTTTCTTGTTAGTGATAATAGGTTCACATACTATTACATGAAACATTAGCTGGACATAAAATAGGTTAAAGGTTGTAGTACAAAACACTGCCGGACGCTTCCCTGTGTAGAATACGGACGTGATATGGTTGTGGATATTCTGTATACCATCTATGTTATACCTACTAACGGCGTAATCAGGTAAAAAGTGGCCGTTTTAGCCAGAACCTTGAAGATCGTAATTTAAATCAGTTTTATGTTAGAAGGTCCAATTGATGAAAGTATTGATTTTTTGCGTCAAGGATTTATTTATGAATTGAAACAATAGTTTCACTTAAATGTACGTCTTTGTACTTACGCACATGTCATGTGATGTCAGATGCGTGTTAACTACACAAACATGATTGGGTACTTAGTCCGTTGAATAAAGTTTTATAAAAATTTCTCCTAAAAGAATAAGTTTAGTAATAGGTAGCTTTGTTCCTTAATTATGTTACAAATATTAACTTTACCACATCCGAATCTAATAAAGCTACGTTTACTTAGTATGTAGCACAGGAATATTAAAAACTTATTATATCTATGGTATGTAGCTTACTCAAACTTAGTATATTATGCATTCCATGCTTAAATTATTTACACAAACTTTCACGCCGAACACCGCCTAATTAAAAACTCTACGAAAAATTTTACCGAGCTACCGTAAATGCAGCATTTATTCTTTTCCATCATAAGTAAATTTTTTTTTTTTTTAAATATGTAGGTAATAAATATTTATAACACATTATTTTTAATAATCGATATTGATTGGCTTAAAAACATTAAGCTGATTACCACGAAACGCAGGTCAGAGGAACAAATGTCCATTTATCATTAATCACTTATACCTCAATCCTCTTTTATTTGGAAAAAAACGATCAATCAGTCAAAACAACTGTCATATTTAATAGTCCAGACAACCTAGTTAAAAACGATGTTCATTAATTATTGTGGAAGCTCTGTTACTTCAAGAATTTGTTTTTCATCTAATCATGAACATGGGCGGCCATTCCACAGCGTGATTTGGATGAACTCATTTTGAGTATGCCAAACCGATGTTCTTGTGTTGTTAGTGTTCGCGGTAGAAACACGGATTATTAATTGTTTAAGTTACCCAATAAAATTTTAAAGAAAACTGTAATTTCAGTCTTTTTTTCGAACTTTAATGTTAGTGGTTCAAATGTCAAAAATCCCTTTATTAGGAAAATGGCAAATTTCTTTATTAATGCAAAGGTGACTTGGTTTATCGTTACTGTGACAAACGAAAACACTTTATTTGATGAATCCTTAAAGAAAATTTAAATTAATATCAATCAAGAGAAAAGTTATTGCAAAAATATATGTTGATCCCTAGACACTTTTGATGTGTGTAGATTCATAATACTTGGTTATTGACATGGTGGTTTTTAGCAGCAATTTATGTCTTCTCCATTTAGCTTAGTATGCGATAAATCACCTAAATGTATTAATTGACAAAAAACAAGCCTAAAATTTTATCCATGCGATGAATCCATTTTTATTTTGACCAACCTGGGCTGTTATTTCTGCTACCATCCTTGCAAATTAGCCTTATTATGATTAAGATAAAAATAGCTTATGAATACAAATAAGAATACAAGAATATATGCAATATATGAATAGAATATATGCTCTAGATCACTCGTAGGCAGCTTTCGTTACCAGGGTGCTTCCAAAAGCTTAACAAACATTTAAATCTATTAAAAAGTTAACTCAACTCACCAACAAACATGCCGATTAATAATAACAACATTGTTAATAATAATATATCACTGCACTGTTCTTCTGTCACATTATTTAGAACTTTTAATCATTCACCAAAGTATGAAAACTCCGTACTTTCACATTACTTTCGAACTCGCGTATTTATTCGTCGTAGGACCGCGAAGCGACGTGCGTTCGGTGCGCGCCTCAGTTGTCAACTGCCAGATGCTAGATGATAAGATACCGGCTTGGTGTTGCTAGCTGTATGGCGCAAACACCTAGGATAAATTTATTTAAGTAGTGCATGTGGTTAAAATTTGTTGTGGTTTAGAGGTAGGCAGGTATCTAGGGCCCTTCAGAAATAGATTTAAAATTTTGTAATTTAAGACTTACATACTTATTATGTCATCAATAGAAATTAATCGACTAACATTATCATCTTAAAAATACGTGAAAAGTGCTACGAGGTGGCTACGGCGTAGCATGCTTCTACGACGGCTATAGCGTAGCATGCAGCTACGCCGGCTACGAGATCGTAGCTGATACGGGTAGACATGGATTTCACTTTTTATTACATTTAATTCCTGGTTGTATCTGAGATTTTGAAACGGCGTTTTGTATGATAATTAGGTGTGGTTTACCAAAATTCTCAATGCACGTCAAAAGCCTTCACCTTTACATTCGAATGACAAAAGTTAATCGTAAAATCCCTTCCCATCTACCACGCGACCGTTTCACATTTACACTCCATTGCACTCACTATAATATTTATGTAATTTTCCTTCTATTTCACTTTATTTTCGGGAAACCATTTCTAAATCTGGCAATACATATTTAATTGAGAGCCGGCCGGCCGGCGCGCGCCTGCGCTCTGCGACCGTGACATTTTTATGAAAACAATATGTTGACACTTTATTTTTGGAGGGGTTACCTTTGGGCTTTCGAATTAAATAAACGTATAATATCATGTATAATGTTAAAAGGTTAGGGTTTGTAAATAGAAGGCATGTGAGAATCGGGGTTTATTTTTATCACACTACCTTGTTTAATTAACATAACGCCTGGAACCCCCAAAGGATTACACAGAGGTGTACCAATAGTACACCCACGTTTCACCAATTATTTTTGAATCCTATGTCACAGGGGACGAGCCTATTGCTAACTAACCGTCAACTGGCCGCAAATCCAGGCTCCGATCTGCTACTGAGAACTTCTTATTGAAAAGCACAATAACACGTTGCCCGACCGGATCTGGGAATTGAACCCAGGACTTCATGCTTAGCTGTAGCGCTACGACCACTTCACCAATGATGCAGGGTAACCTGATTTTATATTTATTTTAACCGTTAGGTCAAATAAAATATGCTTCTTAAGTATTCCGTTTGTTGCTACTTATATTATTTTTAAATCATAAATACTCAGTCGACTTTCTCATGTTTTACTGTACTCAATGTATTCAATATAATTACAAAATGAGTTTCAAATGGATTACAAGTAAGTTTCGTGAAGTGCACTAATATTGGTTCAAGACTAAGTTTCCTAACTAAGTATAATTATCAACCCCTTTTTTCTTTTATATTCCATTTTCCCAAAGCAACATTCCAGTTTATTTTGTGTACAGAAGCGAATAGTTTCAAGAAGATTATAACATTAAATACATTTTGAAACTGAGCAAGCTTATGAATATGACACATAGAAATACTGACGATCTGACAAAAAATAATTGTGAGTTCATAACTGGATTATATACTTATTGTTCTTTTGTAGGAAGCAGTACAACCTCGGTGCTTCCTGACACTGTTACCAGCTGGTAACAGTGTCAGGTAGTGAGTGGTCAAGGTAGTATTAAAAAGCAATAAATCATCGTTTTTCGGGATTCGTACCCAAAGAGTAAAACCGGACCCAATTACTAAGACTCCGCTGTCCGTCCGTTCGTCCGTCTGTCTGACCGTCTGTCTGGCTGTTAGACTGTATCTCATGAACCGTGACAGTTAGACAGTTGAAATTTTCACAGATGATGTATTTATGTTGAATAATAACAAATATTAATAAATATGTATATTTACGGCTCCCATACAACAAACATGATTGTTTTGCCGTTTTATTAGATAATAGTATGAACCCTTCGTGCGCAAGTCCGACACGCACTTGGCCGGTTTTTTGTTTGGGTTGAAACCAATCAAGATGGACCCACAAAAGCACAACGCCACAAGGATCTTGTGATACGTGTCCAAAACCGGTACTAATGCCACTGTAGCAGCTCATACTTATGCGCGGCACATTCTATCGACTTTACCAAATTGTGTTAGTTCTAAGTTTATTAATGTACTTCTACTTCTGCTTTTTAATAAATGAAGAAGTCCTCAGTTATCCGATCCAGCTTGTCCCTTGCTGTCCTCCCACAGCGGACCTAAGCCGAGGGTCCGTCCCTTAGCGTGTAG
Source organism: Hyppa rectilinea (assembly GCA_951799385.1). Lineage (NCBI taxonomy): Eukaryota > Metazoa > Arthropoda > Insecta > Lepidoptera > Noctuidae > Hyppa > Hyppa rectilinea. The sequence goes on along the minus strand of OX637309.1, from coordinate 842,882 downwards.
TCGCTTAATTTGTAAGTTTTTAAACTCTGGCTGGAGGCCTTATTTTATTGAGGCATCCTTAGGCAAACCTGGTCGAGCAGTAGAAAACCGCCTAGGTTGAGCTGTAAGATACCAATTTAAAAAATAAATAAATGAAACAGATCGTTATTCACCTTTTTATTTGCAACAACTATCTCTATACCACTTGTATTGACAAGATTTACAATTTCTGTGTCAATTTCCTTATCAATATCATTCAGGCACCAAAAGATCCTTACAGCACTCTGCTGCACTGCACGTGGCACCACCTCTTCCCAATAGCAGCTGACTGTATGTTGACACAGTCCAGGCTGTGCTTACCTATCATCTCCCTGATCGGAGCCTGTTTATACCGTCCAAACGCCCACACCAACACAAGCATCTTCGAACTCAAAAACAACACGAATGAATAAACACTTAAAAGGCGTAGGCGGAATAATATTGCATTTCAATTCTGTTTAAGCATGTTTTTTGAAGTAGGTATTTATTGTCTGAATAATAATTTTCTAAGTATAATCATGCCAGCATGTTATTGCCTCAAAAAAAGGCAACAGGCTTTTCTCAACGGAGTAGACACGAGCATTGCTCACCACGCTTGCTCAAAACAGAGTGGCGATTTTCATTTTGATATCCTTCCTTCACCGATGTCAGTCTTGTCCTAGATAAACTATGTAGTTTAAATATCAAAACCCGGTAAGTAAGAGCGGCTACACGAAATCGTACTGTGAATGATGATACGTCACATAGGGTATCCTAGTATGGACGCGAGTATCTCACAAAGAATCATATTATTATACAATTTGTTTAATGTTTTATGTGAACATCTGTGAAGTAAAAAAAAAATTGTTAATATGGGATCATGTTTTCTAAAGACTACTAAAATAACTGCTTAAATCGATAATTTCTTTCATATCGTTGTATGTCCATTGTCCATTGCCATGAGTTTATCAAAGTCAAACACGTCCGGGAGACCAATCAGCGTAAAGTATGAGGTCTAAGATGGCTGCCATTTCCATAAGTTATCGGGGCTGTCGGCAAGTTCAACGTGATTTTTTTCAAAGTCGGGTACGATTCACTACATTATGTCGAACAACGGTATCTCCACGGTTTAATCTGAAGTTTTAGCTTAATCCGTTATTTCTACCCATATTATTTTTATATTTCTTTTGTAATAACCACACGAGTGATCGGTTATAAAACTTAATAACTAAAATATTTCGCTAAAATATATTTATTTCATTTCCCACTTTTCATTTATCGGGTCGATATCGATCGAAAAGCAGACGATTGTGATTATGATCATTGTGCCCACTCTTACAGTGCAGTGAGTTAATTGATTTGCGCATTTTATTTCTTGAAGGCCTCTTTTGATAAAGACGACGTATAAGCAATACGTCATCTTTATCAAAAGAGGCCTTAAATAAGTTACTTAGTAGGTAAGTGTATCTGAAAATAGTTAGCCCTGTTTCAATATCTTCTCTAGTCATAACAAAATACTTAACATTTAAGTAGGTTCCAACTTAATAGTTTATGTTGGCGCCTACTTAAATGTGTATCTGAAAATAGTAAGCCCTGTTTCAATATCTTCTCTAGTCATAACAAAATACTTAACATTTAAGTAGGTTCCAACTTAATAGTTTATGTTGGCGCCTACTTAAATGGTACCATTGAATAAATAAATATAAAACGTGTGCGGCCGGAGGACCTCCGGTCAGGAAATAAGTTCCTTCTCACGTATTATTTAAAAAAAAAACAAGAACTTTTGACACTTGAACGAGACCTTGGAACTGACCTTTTTCTTCAAAGTTTCGTTTAGCACGCTTAGACTGTTTTACCCACCCCTATACACGTTTTTAATACAGAGCCATCTAACATAATTATAAGTTAGTCACACAAGTGTATGGTAACTTTGTGAGGGCTTCTAAAAACTTATACTAGATGGCTCTGTATCACATTTTTTATATTTACAGAATACACAATTTCATTTAATTAAAAAACGTGTATTAAATTCACACTTTTTCTCTGCATGTAGAAGGCATAACGTTTTTTCCTTACGTGATGGTTTCTACCAGTCAACTATTGCCGCAAGCCGCATTAAAGAACTCAATAGTCATAAGTAACTAAATAGCTACCTCTTCAGCAGCCAATTACTATCCCACGGAATCCTTTCACTTCGTCAAAATTTATTCATCCGAAACCTTCATAATATATTGAAAATGAAATAAATCTAGATAGATAGAGCAGAAAAATACGCGTTTCCCTTGCCTGCACTTATTGTATTTACCTGTGCCGTGCATTTTTCATTGTATTAAGGCGAACTCAATCTGCGTTATGTACTAAATCTACTCCAGAAACGTTGATTGGTCCTCAATCGCTCTCTAGTACACTTCAATAGGATTTTAATAAAATACCAGCTTCATATTCGGAAATATTCTGAACACAATAAGTGGATTACTTTGAAAGACTGAAGATAATAATACTCCATTAATACAATATTAAACGTTGAGTGCTGAACATAGGAATGACCAACCATTAGTGGAGCAATTGGGGACAACCTCTTGGGGTTTCAAGTTATATTAATTTCAAGAAATCATTTTGTTACCTAAGAATTAGGGTAGGTTTTCACCAGAGATGTGCAAAGATACGTAGCGGCGAATGGGCGTAAAACTAATCATTACAACACTACCTTAGATCACGCGAACATGAACATGAAGTGGTCCTGTTGGTGGCTTTTTTCCTCGCACACCATCTAGGTATGTACGTTCCTAATCTCTGGTGGATACGCAACCTAAGTCAGAGATTTCAATAACTTAATTAAATCTTTATTTATTCACACATTGCACAGTAGATGAGCGCTTTTTTTTAAAGGCTGGGAAATCATCCAATGACTTCTCCCGCTCTGGGTGGAGCGGAAGGGAGTGTCAGACTCTTACTGACAAAATCCTATCCATTTTCCTTCCTTAGCCCTTTATGTTCCGGGGTAGCGGTAACCCTTTCGGACAATCCCGCTTACCCGGCAGGCTTGGCCCTAAGGGGCCCCTTCATATGCTAACATCTAACATCTCTTTGAGGCGCGCGTGGAATATATACGCGCCGGCCGGAACGGGCCTGGTCCTGATCGGGCGGTGAGTCATCCATTACTCACCGTCCGCAGGCCCGCAGTAGATGAGCGCTAGTATAGGTTATGACCAACGGCAAGTATCTAAATTCAGAAACACTGGTATTACCATAGTGCTACGAAACAAATCTTCATAAGTTATGCTTTAACCGCCACACTTGACAAACCAATAGACTGACCATAAACCATTCGTTGGGCAATAAAAAATGCATCAGTAACTGCACAGATACATATTTTCTGTCAATATAAATGGCATCGGCTTCCCGTTCGGGTGTACATAATGCATTTTAATATGCAATATATCAGGCTATTCAGGCCACAAGCGATCCAAGGAAATTGCCAGATAATTTCCCGTATTGACAGTCTTATTAAACATTTTGTATTGTGAAATGGTACATTAATTATAAGTCTTTGTGAGTTTGTTGGCAATAGTATTTGAATTACAGCAGTTACAGCTTCCAAATTTTATGAGTCCATTTCCTATTGGAACACCCCAAAACACTTTAACCATCTTGGGAATTGAATCCAGGACAATGCTCAGCAGTCTGACTTGAGCCCAGTAGAAAGACAAGGCAGTACCGGTCATATCATTCACATTTACGAAGAAAACCACTCGACATTTTTCAATCAGCATTACGGTAACTATTTGTTTCTCAGACAGTACCTGCCTTTATTTATTTATTCGTTCTGTCTGCGTGTCTTGTTTCGTGGTCTATTGTTTCGTCTGTTAGTCAGACATTTTGTTACAGTGACGAACTAGCACGTAATTATCCAGTATTTTCAGAATTGTATGTTGGTTTCTTATGTGCAAGACCCAAATGTGTAGGAACAAGGCATACAATTTGTTAGTGAATGAAGGTTTTAACTATATCGCTGTCTACCTTCCCTTGAGATACTATTTTCAACTTCCTCGTCATATAATTATCATCACATAATAAACGTCAAAAATGCTGCGTCGGAAATCCACGACTCCCTGAGGCCAAAAAGATAATAACTCAAAAACCAACTCCAATTTTTGTCACGAAATTCGTAATAAAATCGAGCATCTCATAAGCCTCATACGTCGAGATTAGGCCTACGTATTTGGCCTGGGAGTTAAACCACAATATATATTGGCCTCAGCCTCCTTAAAGAAGAATGCTCGGCGATTTCTTCCGTTATTTGACTTTGCACTTAACTTTGAGCAATTTGAACAAAAAATCATACTTAGCGAACGTTGAATAGAATACTTAAAGTCGGTCAGTTGAATATTGGGGTTATGTTGCTTTTTGTGAACGTTTTAGTGACGGGATAAGGAAATTGGGCTAACGGGACTATGAATATTAACACCTTTTTAAACAGGTTATTGGGATTTAGTTATCATCCTCGTGTTATTCTTATATTCGCCGATATTCTTCTACAAAGAGCAATGAAAACTATAGCGTTAAATCATTAAAATACATAGGGTTAATTGCATTGTATATTAATTTATTGCTGTTTGTTTAAAATATATATATATAATTTTCCACTCTGCAATCGTATTATTTTGTTTTGATACGATTGTTTGTGTAACGTTTGACTCAGAATGTGTTGTCTTTGGTCCCTGGCTTTTTGTTTAAAGTAGGTCGAGCGGAAGGGAGTGTCAGACTCTTACTGACTAAAACCCATCCATGTTCCTGCCCTAGCCCTTTATGTACCGGGGTAGCGGTAACCCTTTCGGAAAATCCCGCTGATTCGTCCCTGGGTCTTTTTTGAGGCTGGGATATCATCCAATGACTTCTCCTGCTCTGGGTGGAGCGGAATGGAGTATCAGACTCATACTGACTAAAATCCATCCATGTTCCTTCCGTAGCCCTTTATGTTCCGGGGTAGCGGTAACTCTTTCGGACAATCCCGCTTACCCGGCAGGCTTGGCCCTAAAGGGCCCCTTCATATGCTGACAACTCTTTGAGGCGCGCGTAGAACATGCAACGGGCCTGGTCCTGATCGGATGGTGAGCCACCCATTACTCACCGCCCGCAGGCTTGCGCCTACGGTGGCCGGAAGTCGTCACGTGATTCGTCCCTGGCTGACCCTGACATCAGGCAATGTAATAAATTGTGTGTTTTTATTCGTTGAATGACTTTTGGCTACTTTGTATGAGTGTATTTTATAGCTGTTTTGTAAGGTGCGTTTTGTTTGTGCTTAATAAACATTTTCCTTTATTTCTCTCTTCTTTCTAGTAATGTAAAACAGAAAGAAATGCAGAAATAAATTCTAGTTTTTCCCAAGACAGCCTCAACATAGACTACTTTGGTTTTTGAGTCGTTTCATTAATTAAAACTCCGTAATACATTAGCTTCTACTTCATTAATTAATAAATTACTCAAGTGAATAACTTGGAAGAGAATTTAACAATGCTGAATTAGGTTATGTAAATGTAAAGTCGTTATGAATTACGTGCATAACTATGTTTCAGCACCTGTATCCTACATACTGCGGTATTGAAATGATGTTTATTTCATTAAAAAGGAGTATAAAAACAAAGTAATGAAGTCTTTCTCCGTGTGGTCAAAGTTGAAATAATTTGCGAAAGACTGAGAATAAAGTCTCATTACTAAACTTATCTGTCTCAAGGACAGCTGCTACGCTACAATGTAATAAGGATATTGTTATAGTCAAACCACCTTTAGAATTAACCTTAGCGCCATTGTCCGAAATTTCAAAGTCAAAGTCAAATCATTTATTTCAAATAGGCACAAGAAAGACACTTTTGAAGGTCAAAATGAACAGGAAATAGAATTGATTCTGGTCGCCTCTTCCAAAAAGTAGTTCCAAAAGGGTTACCGCTACCCCAGAACATACAGGGCTAAGGAAGGAACATGGATGGGTTTTAGTCAGTAAGAGTCTGACACTCCCTTCGGCTCCACCCAGGGCGGGAGAGCCGCTTGATGATGTCCATCCTCAAAAAATAAACCGCATGTTTTCCGGAAACCTCGAAAAATAAGCACACTTACATTCTCAACACACATGAATGTCGATAAGGCTGGCTTGCACCGCAAACCACAAAAAAAACCTTTTATGTACAACAAATTTAAGCTTCTTCTGTCAATCGTTTCAAGACAATAGTGACAGAGTGATATGAAAGTACTTACATTTAGCGCTAATGGTATTAAGTTAGTAATAGTGCAAGAACACCTACATCTCATTAATACCGTTAGCTCAAGACGCAGACAACACAGACAGAATGAGACAAAAAACTTATACGTTATAAACGTCGAGTGAGACAAAAAATCATGATTAGCATACAGTGGTGGGCCATTTATATGCAGATGCACTGAACCAATTATGCGACGGACGATAATTCCCACTGCTGGTCAACGAGGATTGGATTTGCATCGCCTAAGGATACGAGCGATTCGTTTAAAGAAATTACGTTTTTTAATGAAGTTGTGAGGTTCTGATTGCATTTGATATTCACGTAGAATTGGTGACTGCCTTGTTAGTCGTCTGGTCGAAAGGGCTGCTGCTGAGTAAGAGGTTCTAGGTACGATTTTCAGGTTGGGCAAAGTGTTGTTGGGTTTTTCCGACAGAAATTCGTCAATAGCAGCATAGAGGGTAGATTTGTGCCCGGTTGATGGGAATAGGCTCGCCTTCTTTTATATGGGACATAAGCATATAGGCGAAATGGGGGCGTCCAATAATTGTAGATTGGGGACAAACTACCTCAGGTATTATATTCATGATATTTAGTTGGTAAAAGTGTTGGAACACTTTTATGGTTTACTAGCTGACCCCACAGACGATACCATACACCCTACTTACCTACCTACCTACCTACCCTACCTACTTACCCTACCCTACCTACCCTACCTACCTACCCTATCTACCCACCTAACTTTTCTCACCTTTTAAACCTTCCCTGGACTACGACAAACATTTTAAAACCAAAATCAGCTAATTCGGCCTAGCCGTTCTCGAGTTTTAGCGGGACTAACGAACAGCAATTGATTTTTATTTATATAGATAGATAGATAAAAGAAATCAAGTTGCACCTCTACGCAAAAGTCTACTTCGTAGCGGCTATTTTTTTTTTACTTAAGACTAGCACTTTGCCCGCGGCTTCGCTCCCGTGGTCTTTCCCGTGGGACCCGTTATTTTTCCCGGGATAAAAAGTAGCCTATGTTACTCCTAAAAAACTAAGCTTTCCAACGGTGAAAGAATTTTTAAAATCGGTCCAGTAGTTCTTGAGCCTATTCATTACCACCAAACAAACAAACAAAGTTTTCCTCTTTATAATATTAGTATAGATGAATAATTGTCTCTGTTAGCAACAAACTCTTGCATGGTTTTGTATGCTAAACTTTGTGTATCAGGCAGCTCTTCACTGAACTATTTTTTTAGCTGAGTGAGCAACTTGTCCGGGCTCGCACAGGTAGTAGAGCATAGAAATAATTATATACTCTACATTTTATTATTCTACCGTATGGATTGATCATGTGGGTTAGATGAAAGTGTCCCCACTGCTGGAGTGAGCTATAATCTACCACGCAGGCCCAATGCGGGTTGGTAGATGGTCACATGCCTTCGAATTTTTGGTTTTAGGACATGCCAGTTTCCACCGTTTTGAGAGCAGTGGTGTTGAAATAATCTACTCAAGTAAAGTGCCTAATTTTTTTTTTTTTTTTAAGGCTGGGAAATCGTCCAATGACTGCTCCCGCTCTGGGTGGAGCGGAAGGGAGTGTCAGACTCTTACTGACTAAAACCCATCCATGTTCCTTCCATAGCCCTTTATGTTCCGGGGTAGCGGTAACCCTTTCGGACAATCCCGCTTACCCGGCAGGCTTGGCCCTGAGGGGCCCCTTCATATGCTGACATCTCTTTGAGGCGCGCGTGGAACATATACGCGCCGTACGGCACGGGTCTGGTGCTGATCGGACGGTGAGTCACCCATTACTCACCGTCCGCAGGCCCGCGCCTACGGTGGCCGGGAGTCGTCACGTGGCTCCCGACGCCCGGGGCGTCTCCTGCGGCGGCTGGGACGGGAGGACCTTTCTCTCTCCCATCCCGCCACCTCCTTCGCGAGCATGACTTTCTCGCAGAAAAGTAAAGTGCCTACTTGGGTTCGAACTTACCACCTGCGACTCGTAAGGCACTACCACTGCGCCACCACTGCTCTCCACTGGGTCACCTGCTGTAGCTGGTAATAGTTATTGTTAAAATGTTGAATTACAATTTTGTAATAGTGTTGTGTTAATTTGAATAATGACTGTTTGAATACACTATTATTATAAATGCTACTTAGTTTTTAATTTATTTTCTGTAAAAAGTGTATACTCCTATGTATGTACAGAGGCCAGCACATCAAGTTACCACAATTTGTCAAATTTCTTTGATAGTATTTCAACTTTATTGCAAAGGCATAAGGTTCATTTTTAATTGAGAAAATTTGACAGTTAGGGATAGCTTGATGTGCTGGCGTCTGTACGTACGATACGAGATGCAAGTCACAACGTAATTATTGAGACCATGGTATGAATGTAGCATGTTTTAAAAGAAAATAAATAACTCTATTCTAAACATCGCACATAAAAATAAACGTAATTCCATCTTTCAGTAGAAAAACAGAGAAGTTTTATGCTAACTGTGAAGAGCACTTAGTAAGAAAAACAGAAACATGAAAGTACCTTATAAGCTGCTCCCACAGGTACCTACGTTTTATAATTTATCTAAAGGTCCGGCAGAACATTACGGCATAAATTACTATTGAAGTCCGCAATAGCAATCTGCAATTCATAGATTTGTGGTGACAATATACATAACACAATATGTTATGTTTGTAACATGTTATGTTATATTAATGGAGATGTTTATTATACCCATATTTACCCAGTTATAATTAAGTTCCTTGTAGGCGAGATCATTACCATTAACCGGGCAGCGGGCACACATCCAGACTCCGGACTGCTGAAGAGAAAATCCTAATAGAAAAACCCTATAACAATTTGTCCAACCTGAGAATTAAACACAGGACCTTTTTTTTGAGGTTGGAAAATTATCCAATACCGATCTGGGTGGAGCAGAAGTGTCAGACTCTTGCTGACTAAAGCCCATACATGTTCCTTCCTTAGCCCTTATGTTCCGGAGAATCGGTAACCCTTTCGGATAATCCGGCTTACCAAACACAGGACCTCACGTTTAACAACAGCACTAGCAACAACTAAAACGATGAGGCAGTCAATATACTTTTTATTATAATTATTGGTGAAGGAAACCATAGGAAAATACGGATAAAATAAGACGAAAAGGAACTCCGTAACATAAACTTTGAACCCAAGACACACAACGAATGCCAGGACTCAACACTTGACTCATGCCAAAGTGAAAAAAAAATACTGTCTTTTTAAAGACAATTTACAACTCTCTTAAACTCCGCACGTGCACATAAAGGATCGTGACAGACAAAGCTATGCTACGCGAGGCTAACACGCGATCCACGATATTTATGAACGAGCCACTTTTTCCGGTACACTGTTTTAATGTATGTCTTGCAAGTTTATGGGCCTGTTTTTTAATAAATGGTCCTTTTTTAAAGTTGTTTCACGTGCCAAAGTGTAGTGCTGCTTTTTAGTAACCATTCGGAGGTTTTCGTGTGGACTATGAATACGGTGCATTTGATTTGTTGTTTATAAAAAGTTTACAGTTGATTAATAGGTAGAAGATTATGTTTGTAGTAAGAAAATAATTTACATAAACTAGACAAACACTGTGCCGATTGAATGATAAACAAGACATTTGGTTAATTTTCAGAAACGCAAAATTACGACCTAGTCCTGCGCAGGGCTCAACAAATAGTTATGTTGTACCTACGTAGGTTCTTGGCAATTTGTGCCCGCAATAAGCAATTTCGTGAAAAATGTTTATAGAAGATTTTTTATAAAACAATTCCTGTCAGTCATAATATCCCCTAATCCTTTGACTATTACAAAACTTATTAGATTTTTTTTGTTTATTTGTTCCACAAATTCTGACGGATTTTCATAAACATTTACTGTTTTTAATTAAGGGCAAAATAAAAGCTTCCATCATAGGCTGTTTCTCATTTAAAAAGAAAACACGGGAAACAAAAGCTTATTAAATATGAGGTGTCAGCCAGAAAATATTTTCAATTAGTTGCAGAGAATTTCATAAGCTTACAAAATACGTAGTGAATTAAAACATTCCAACGATTTAATTCTATACCTACAAGGTGTATTCGAAAAGTTTTCTTGAAAATCGAGTCTTTGACCAAATTACGCTATTTGTAATTTATGCCTGACTAACTTAAAACTAATTTTCACCTTGTAGTCTCATTTTACAAACCCTAGGCTAGTTGTTTACGAAGGCGTATACAGCCTTTGGTACTAAAAACCGTATTTAGAATTCATATGCTGTAAAGTATTCAAAAACGAAAAGTACGTCGAAAATTGGGACGAACAGAATTTTTGCATCATTTTTTATCGGACTGATTTTACCCCGAGTTGTTTGAGTAGCAGACTCTGTGACACATTTCCTGTAAAATTGGACGACACGAAAATATCCTGAAGCTGCTGTATCGTGGGATTTAATTAGTGGTATGGTAAAGGGCAGTGTTGGTCATGCGTGGATCGTCGACACTACAATTATTTGAGTGCAATTCTTTTTACCTTAAAAACATGTAATTCATACTTAGTTTAGACGATATTCACGAACAACATTTTGGTGAAAACAAACAATGAATTGTAACAATACAATAATATTCATAAACATAGTGATGTACCTATGTATATAACTTCATCATATCTCTAGTTTACGACATACCTTTCATACTGGATTAGAAGCCTCTCACTGTCGCTTAAGATAGTTGGAAAAGTTTTGATCACCGCAGCGGTAGGGCCGCCATTGTGGCATAATGAAAGTGTCGCCCAAATAGAGGTGGTACAGTCAGTGACAACAGTTTCAATCTATATTATAACCTCGTGTTTTCCTAAAACCTTCGTCAGAGGGGTACTTACACCTACTTTTCGCCAGTTTTACATATTTAAGTTCCATGTAATAACCTATTGCCACCAAACAACAAAATAGACATTCACCCTTGCATAAATTACCAAGTAGCTAGAAATTTGCATGCATTTTACAAAGCCGCGGCAATTTTATACAAACGTGGCAATTTTACACAAACGTGGCAATTTTACACAAACGTTGTAATTTTACACAAACGTGGCATTTTTACACAAACGTGGTAATTTTACACAGCCGTGGCAATTTTGCACAATCGGGGCAATATTATTTTTAGGTGGCAATTTACGCACGCGTGGCAATACTACACACATGTGGTTATATAATCTCGAGGTGGTAATTTACACTCCCGTGGCAATATAACACTCCCGTGGCATTTTACACACCCTTGACATATAACACACCCGTGGCATATTATCTCAGCCATATTGATAGTAAATAGGCTCCGTCCTACCGTGTGACTTATTTAAATGGACCTTAAACGAAAATTTCTAAGATTATGAACTCTAAGCTCATAATCTGGATATAAAATACAAGGTAATAAATAATTTAGTCTCAACTTAGATGATGTTTAAAAGTCATTGACTTTTGTCGCTTTTTGTACCAAAAATGAGTTGTCAGGTGAAAACTCTAATATTTACCTTTAATTTTGTTGGCCCTTGGGATATATAAGTTAAGCATTTACATTACTAAACTGCTTTGATTCATTTTAATATCTTTCTCAAAACTAGCCTGAGTCTATCACGACAACTCTGAGACACGTTAATTAACTCGTTTGATTATTTTGAAAATGTTTCTGTCACTCTAAAGTCATGGTTAGATGTTTAATTACAAATTCACAAACTTAAAATCTGGAATTTAAAATGGTTTTTTTGCTGCCATGATTATACTAGCCTACAAATAATACATTTGTGACCGCCACAAATCTTGATTACAGAGAAATTGTAAATGGAAAAACCCATTATCAATTTGGCCGACCTGGGAATCAATCCCATGACCTCATGCTCAGCAATAGCGGTTACGACCACTAGACCAACGACGCACTGACAAAAAGATAAAAATAATAAAGCTATTATAATAAATATGTAATCGCATCCCCAACTTAAATAAACTTAAATCACTAATGGTTTAGTGGACACATTAGTCGGCTGGAACTGCGGTGTAATGGTCCATTACACTTTTTAGATAGCTTTGTGTTGATGAAATAATACGATGCCCACAATGTTGAATTTCGACAATCACGTTTAATGTTCAGACTACAAGAACTAATGTTAAATAAAATGTTTGATAGCTGTGAATAATGGTTCTGACATTGTAGTCTTTTACTTTAAAGGAAAGTTTTTGGATAAATAACTTTTTGTAGAGTTCTGGTATCTGGCTTCGCCCACAGGCGCGGTGTTTCTACACAATTTTTCTATATAGGATATGGCGCGTTGAAGTTGCACGCGGCTCTACATCGACGGGCCACTTATAAAGCTGAGACAGCTTATTCTTAGAGTACGGCGTACGTGAGACGGGCGTTTTGTTCTTCAGTCCTATCCGAGGTCGATTGGACATGGCTAGGTAACACATAATCAATTGAATTCAAACACTACGAAATCTAAAAATCCGGTAGAAAGCTCCTTTCTATACAACCAACATCGTTAACCTATGTTTACCTTCTAATCTTGCCAGATAACTCCCGCGATCTGTCCCGAAAGTTGGTGCATTCTTGAAGACACAGTCTTAGTTTAAAAAGCACGGGGAGGTCCACATCGTTTGTCCCGTCGCCGGATGCCGCGGCTTCGCTCTGACTTCTCAACTATTCGCAAACTGTGGCATCACTTTTGTACGTTTATCGTTTAAATTGCAGGAGCGATGGTTGTGTAACCGTTGTAGAGGAATGGTTAGGAATTATCTGATTCAAGCTTTTGTTAAAAAAATCCATTAGAGTCCATCTCACGGCAATAAGTAGGATGAATTATTATTAAGTAGGCAAAATTTCTCTAGGTATTTAAATTGTGCATGATATTAACCAATGCATGTAATAATTATGAGGTATTGATAAATAAAGATTAACGCTTGCGTCGCCTATGAGACTGGACATTCTAGTTTTCGGGGGTAACCTATGAACTACCTTTGACAAAAAATGAGTTTGTATCTCAGTTTTTTTTGCATTTGAATAATATTTTTTTATATCCCCCCCCGCGGTACGCCAACGCGAGCTGACGTGTTTTTAATCGCTCCGTAACTTTAATTCGTAAAAGTGGATTTACTTACGCCAAACTACATGAAACCTACGCTAAGCTAATCGGAACTGTTTAAAGCGAAACCTAGTGACTACCAAAGCAGTGTTAACCAAACTGAATGCCGGAATTATACTGATAAAAGTGATCACAATCACAATAACTTTCTAAAACTGTGGGTGTCAATAATAAAGTGACTCTGTTCGTGAGTGTATAAACCCAAAAGTTGAGGGTAAACCCAGCTCTAGGCACTTAAAGTTCTGCCAAGACACCAGAAATTTCAACCATCTAATAATTAGCGATTTGGCCCTGTGAAGCAAGATCCAGCAACGGGAACACAACGTCTCGTGTTCAAATCTGACTCCCGACAAAACTTTTTGGACGTTATTTCCCCAGTGACTTTACCCAAATAATATCTATATCTAATATTTCAATATAATTATACATTTCAAATAAAAAATTAAATAAATCGAAAATTTTAATTTTGGGAAAGTCTCAATTTAAGAGAGCAAACTACTTCAAGATATCGAGTTCTACGGCAGTGGGGCGTGAATGTGAGTTGGTATCTACGCTCCGCATCTCCGTCGACCGCGCATGAGCCCCACTTAATACCAATAGATTCAGCTACAACACTAACACTGCAAGCGCCTACCAAATTACACGGAGCAACGTGTGTCATCCCGGCAACTCTTCGCAACTCCAAACGTTAGTTTATATATATATATTTTTTTTATATTACCAAAATGATAAAGCGGACGCCACCAAAACCGGGCAGTGAACCTCTTATTCACCACAGTTCCGAGCCAGATCTAACAGCACCAGTTTCGGAACAGACACTGGACAGAATCACCTTGCGACACAAACGCAAACATGATTCTGAACAATCAATTGAAATGAAATCTCTCCGAGAAGATATAATGTCATCACTTGAAACTTTGAGGAAGGAACAGCAAGACAAATTTAGCGTGATGCAATGTAATTTAGATGAGATTAAGGTTCAAAACTCAGAACTGATAAGCACGGTTGAATTTTTGAGCGCTAAGTATGACGATCTCTTGACCAAATTGGCCCTTTTAGAAACTGAAAAGAGAAATGCGTTGGAGTATGTGGGATATCTGGAGGAAAAAGTCGAAATCATGGAACGGAATTCAAAAGCTTCGAGCCTAGAAATTCGCAATGTACCTAAAAAACCTAACGAGTCTAAGGAGGACCTCATAGATATTGTGGAAAATCTGGGCAGTGCTGTGAACACCGAAATACAAACAGGTGAGCTCAAAGATGTATATCGGCTTACCAGCAACAGAAAACCCCAAGCCGACGGGCCAATAACTGCCGAATTCACGTCAACCATTCTCAAGGAAAAACTACTGAATAACATTAAACAGTACAATCGTGACCACAAGACCAACCGACTGAACACCTCACACATTAAAATGCCGGGAAATGGCCCCATTTTCATTTCTGAGAGTCTCACCACTAAAGCCAGGAAGCTATTTTATCAAGCCAGAGAGTTTTCAAAACTGAACGACTATGCATATCACTGGACTTCGCACGGCAAAGTGTACGTAAAAAAGGCGGACGGAGCGCCGGCTAAACGAATAACGCAAGAATCCGACTTTGAAGGTCTGAAACTTCAACAAAAGTGACTAGATTCACGTTATAACACTCTTCAATGTAACCTACCTAAATCATTGAAACTTCGTCGGAAAACTGCCTACCTCGCTAACCTTCCTGGATTTAGCATAGTTATAAGTTACCTACTTCTGTTTTTTATATTTTTGTACATGTATGCCTACACACTAAATCCAAAGCACATTAGATTCCTATTTACACAATACGCGCAATTATTAAACATAACAACACATAACATACACACATCTACACTTATCCCATTGTATTTTCTACATCTTATTCATATATTTATCACTAGCTTTTGCCCGCGGCTTCACCCATCTGTTGCCGGGATTAACTGTAGCCCATGTATTGATCCAGGCTACAAGCTATCTATGAGCCAGCTTTCATTCAGACCCGTCCTATTGCTCTTGCGTGAAGGGGTAACTTCCAGTAATCCATCCATCCATCCACCCATCCTCACAGGCTTTCGTAATTTTTGTTTTATTAATAAGATTACCACACGGTACCATAAATACGTGTTTACCTTGTGTTTGTTTAAAATCGATGTCATAAAGGATATAGATAATTCTTTTACAAAACACCCTGTGACACCTCAATTTAGCACATTAATAAAAAAACTATTTATCAGTGGATAACGTAAAGGAAATTATTAGCAATATAGATCAGATCACAGTCTCTTCCACTTTAAATTGTGACCCCGAAGAATGCACTAGGTATGTAACTAACCCTTCCAAGCAACTAAAAATAATTACCCAGAACATTCGCTCTATTAATGCAAACTTCGACTCTTTCCTAACCTCCTTAAAAGAATAAATCTTGACTGCGAAATTCTAGTATTGACTGAGTGTTGGCTAAAACGTTATAGTGATTCAATCCCAACTATCGATAACTATTCCTACTATCAAACAAGAAAAAACATCAACCAGAACGATGGTGTAGTCGTTTATGTTAGAAACATAGAAAATTACACAGTCGAAGAACCTGACATGTTGGATGCCAGTTGTCTAGTGCTTAAAATCGGCTCCGATAGGGCAATAATATCTATTTATAGATTGCCATCTTTTAGAGACGTCAGTAACTTCCTACGGTCTCTCAACACCCTGTTAACAAGTCTGACTACATTTAAAACTATAGTGATAGTTGGTGACATTAACCTGGACATCGCATGTACTACATCTACAAACCAAACTTCGGACTATCTTGATCTCATAGCTTCTCATGGCCTACTACCTGCTCACACACTTCCCACTCGAGAGAACGCTTGTCTGGACCACATCTTGCTCAAATCTAACCTGCCTGCGCTCACCATGGTAATACACGCCTCTGTCACCGACCATAACCCAGTAATGCTGTGTCTTAATGACAAACGATATGTCAGCCCACGGTTATACACAATTTTAAAGACTAATTACGAAACTCTTGACAGTGAGATGAAAACTACAAATTTTCAAGCAATCTGTGACCATACTGACGCTAATGAAGCGACTAAAAATCTAGTCACCACTCTCGCCAAACTCATAAATGCTCATACTTCAGTTGTCAAGCTTCCAAATAATAAACGCTTACTCAAACCGTGGATGACCGCTGGTATGCTCCGCTGTATGCGTAATAAAGATGCAATGCACAAAAAAGTCAAGCTATTTCCAAACAATACCATATTAAATATTACATATAAAAGATATCGAAATTATTGCACAAAAATCTTAAAAAAACTAAAAAGAGACTTTGACAGGAAAGAACTGAGTGACGCTTCAAAGGACAATAAAAAGATTTGGAAGGTGATAAAGAGAGTTACTAATACAGATAAGCCATACATCCCCAATACCGATTTATTAGCTTCTTCTACTACAACACAGCTCTCAGTGGACATGGTAAATGAGTTTTTTGCCAATATCGGCAAGAAGCTAGCTGATAACTCTTCATGTTCACTTGGAAGTCATAAAATTCCACCAGATATTACGACCACATCTTCAGCTCTGCATTCATTTGTCATGTTGGACACCGATGAAACGGAGGTTGAGGAATTACTAATGTCACTTAAAACAGACTCTGCTGTAGGCTGGGACAATATTCCGGCCAAGTTCTTAAAACGTTATTCACTGATATTAGTCCCCATATTGACACATATTTTCAATCTCTGCTTCCATACGGGCACCTTTCCCTTGTATCTAAAGAAGGCCATCATACACCCAGTCCATAAATCTGGGTGCAAAAAGAATGTAAACATTTATCGTCCTATTGCAGTGCTACCTTCCATTTCCAAAATTCTAGAACGCCTAATCAATAAAAGATTGGTGACTTATCTGGAAGATAAAAAGCTTCTTTCTCCCAATCAGTTCGGCTTTAGACGCAATAAGTCTACTGGCAGCGCTGTGATTGATCTAACTGACCACGTTACCAAAAATATTGACAGGAAAAAGAAAGTATTGTCAATCTTTTTGGATCTAAAAAAGGCATTTGATACTGTCTCAATTCCTGACCTATTGCTAAAGCTAGAGCAGCTAGGGATTCGTGACCAATCTCTTAACATCTTCCGGGACTACCTACAAAACCGAACGCAGTCAGTAAAAATACAAAATTACCTCAGTGGAGAAGCTCCAGTGACATTCGGCGTTCCCCAAGGCAGTGTGATTGGTCCAACCCTATTCCTTATTTATGTGAACCAGTTGTGTAATCTCAGTTTGGAAAATGGAAGAGTCGTGGCATTTGCTGATGACACTGTCCTTACCTTCTCTGGCGCCTCTTGGGATGAAACCTTCGAATCCGCACAAAAAGGACTAAATACTGTACTGCAATGGCTCCAGGGACACACTCTTACAATCAACACAGACAAAACTAAATTTCTTACGTACAGCTTACGAAATTCCACTCAACCTCCGAATACGTACGCTCTAGTGGCGCACTCATGTTCACAGTCTGGCAATGCGACATGTACGTGTCCAAGATTGGAACGCTGTCAAACTATAAAATATCTCGGTGTGACTCTCGATGATGGCTTGAGCTTCGCACCACATATAGACTTATTGACAAAAAGAATCCGTAAGCTTATTTTTGTCTTCAGTACTCTTCGCCACATTGCTAAACCCCAAATTGTTAGGTGTACATACTTTGCTCTTTGTCAGTCTCTCTTATCGTACTGTATCAGCGTCTGGGGTGGTGCTCCCAAAACGGTACTTTTAAAGCTAGAACGAGCTCAGAGAGCCGTAATGAAAATTAGCACCTATCGGCCCATATTTTTCCCAACTGAAGAACTATATAGGAAATGTGGAGTCCTAACAGTCAGACAGTTATTTGTTGTACATACAGTACTTTATCAGCACCAAAGAACCTTCTATGAAACAATCACCACAAGACGCAAAGACAAGGTGTGTCAACCCTTCCGCTGTAATTATTCTTTTACTAGACGATTTCCCTGTTTCCAGGGTCCTCATCTCTACAACAAGCTTAACAAAATACTGAACTTCTACTCTCTACCTAAAATATCACTTAAAAAGAATCTAAATACCTGGCTACTAACACTTAACTACAACAACACAGAAAGCCTACTGTTGTCTCAATACTGCTCCCGTTAAACCCCATCTTATCCTCATCACTACCATTACCCATAAATAAAGGAAAACACACACACACACACACATCATACACACACTCTCACCCACACATTCATCATTCACCCACTATGATACTCTCACACACATACTACATTAGGCTACTTAGTAAATATCCATTCTTTTTTTATTTTTCTTTTAAATAGTTTATTTGTTGGTTTATCTTTGTTTTATAATTGAACCAGCGCTTAATATACAAAAGGCACATACCTATCAAAATTCAACTAAGAAGCACCAACTAAAGGGTCGGGCCCAGCATCTTTAACACAAGTTGCCTTGGCAACTTAGTAAGGGTGCTGGTGTCACCTCACAATTGTATAATTATTTTACTTGTATTGTATCTACCATGTACCAAATTTATGTAAAATGTAAAACTTGATGCAAATAAATTATTATTATTATTATTATTTATAAACTGTCTGTCTGCCTTCCCAGAGTAAGTCCTGATTATAGATTTGGAAGAAAACCGGTTTTGTCTCCCAAAAATTATACTCGGCAATATTACTTTTCACATTGGAACACTGGTAAAAAAATGGAATATTGGTAAAACTACCTCGCGCGAGCGGTGAACAGGGTTTAGACCTTGAACTATCGAAGAACAACGAAAGCTTCTTAAGCTATGGTTTAAGAAAAGCGCTTTCAAATTGGAACACACAAATGGAATAGCTGTTTGGCAGTAAAAAGATCGAATATTGGTAGAACTTCCTCGCACGAGCGGTGAACAGGGTTTAGACCTTCAACTATTGAAAAACAACGAAAGCTTCTTAAGCTATGATTTCAGCGGCCGCTATATAGCGCTCGGAGTGACGGCTTTCATAAATATAATAGCAGCGGGGTTGACTTTACGATGTCTACGCTTCCTAGGAAAACACGTCAACTTACGGTCATAATGACGTATCAATGACGTCATTCGCCGGTAAATTGTAGGCGTTATGTGGTTCACCGTTCTTCTAGAAAGCCGTGACTTTACTCTTGCTCATAAACCTGAAAACAATCAGTTGTTTTTACATAATAGAGCCTACGAAGTCTGTCCAAGAGATTTCTCGCCAACTATAGCGCTGAGCTAAACGGTTCCGTCGCAACACTTGTTTAAACTTCGCTTATTTATGAGAATAAACTCCAACTTCTGAGATTTTTAATATTCATTGAGTAAATTACATATTAGAAAGGTAAAGTTAGCTTTAGGAATGTTTCACAGAAATTATCCGTCTAAGTACGAACTATACCTATTGCTGTTTTATCGTAATTTTTGGGGACTTTTTAGATCTGTTCTTAAAAATCGAGTATTATTACGTAGGTATTTAATTTAAACTTCCCTTATTTTCATTGGGACTGACAGTAATTGTATACCAATTGAACGGATCGCCATCATTCTGCTGCAATACGTTCATTTTTTTTAAATTAATGGCTAAATATTTAACTAGCTCAATTTGTGCCTTTTTATTCTACCTAATTGCTTATTTACGAACTCAAATTTTTTTGTAGATGCAATTAAATTACTATCAAAGACGTTGGCAACTCCATATTCCAATCACTACATAATCACACTACATCTTCAATATCTACTAACAACCTCCGTGTTTCCGTTACCATATTATTTGACATTGCACGTATACACCTAATCAAACGTAGCTCTGTCACAATATGAACACTGATACTGAATATTGAAAATGTAATATCAATTATTTGCCGAGTTTCCTATTGGAACTTGGTGTTAGAAACAGCGGATAGCGAATAAAATGTAGCAAGTTCTTGATCTTCCAAGAATTTGCGACATTGATCTTGTTACCCTGATCACGTTATCACTAGGGTTTTATTCTTGAGAAGAAGCAATGACATTACGTCTTTCAGGTTAAATATTTATAGTAGCGGAAGAAAAAGACAATTTTGCGCCTACCCCAAATCAAATTTAAGCATGATTGTCCGAAAGGAATACAGCTTCCCCGGAACATAAAGGGCTAAGGAAGGAACATGGATGGATTTTAGTTAGTAAGAGTCTGACACTCCCTTCCGCGCTACCCAGAGCGGGAGTGTCATTGTCGTGTGAAGTCATTGGATGACATCCACCCTCAAAAAAAAAAACCAAATCAATTTAGTTAAGGGCATTAGAATAAAGATGATGATTTTATTATTTTAGAATTATACTCTCGAAATAGTAAGACATTTAGAAGTTTTTAAAATTTAGCATTTCATTTTACTGGTAAAAATTATCATCAGCTCTGTTGTTGTGTTAGACCCAATTGTTGTTATAATTTTGTAATGTGCCAAAGAAACTCGGCGTCGATAGATACTTATTTTGGCCCTATTTCTTGTGACGGGCATAGTATTCAAAATGTGTAGCGAAGAAAACAAGTAGCCAATATCGCAAGGTATCGCAGCACCCGCTCCCTACCCGGCCATTGCCCATGTATCGTTTGACGAGTGGAGTCGGCACAGTACAGTGGCGCACAGATGCACACTTCATCTTTTACATAACAATTTTCGTATTCCCTTTGCACGGTACGTGCAGCCGTGTTCCATTCGGTACAGGTGGCGACAGAAGTGATTTCATTTCTTATTCGTTTCGAGTGTCGCTGCATTTTATTTTGGCTTTGAGTTTTGGGTGTGAAGAATGAGATTGGTTTATATTTTATGCTGGGTTTTGTCAAAGCGCGGCTGATTGATATGCATGAGTGACTTATATAAAAATAATAAATTGTTACAATGCGTAAACACGTAACTACGAACCTATAAACGATATTAATATTATTTCACCTTTGTTTGTCTTTCATCAAGTACGCAATAAAGTGACATTTATTACCGAATTAATCGTATCTAAGACGTAATAAAACTTACGTAATAGAACTTTAAGAGCCTAAAGATAGATCACCTAATTGAGCTGAGTATTGATGGGTACTTGGGGCACTTATAACTTTTATTACTGCTTGTAAGACAAATAAGAATAACGATAGAGATGAAATAAAAGATATCTAATTTGGAGTACATACAGAAGTAGTGGAAACAAAGAAATCTTATGGGAATTGTGTGTCAAAAAAACAAACCTATTCGGAAACTTTTCGTCTTAGGTGTAGTTAATTTTTGTATTTAAATCTTTTAAAATAACAGGAAAAAAATCTTAATTCAACTACAATTATTACTTAATTTTTTTATTTTGTCAGAGATTAAAACCATAATATAATATTTTTTATTTAAGTAGGTATTTCAATAAAATTGAAATTTATTATCATAACATTAATTTAATAAACTACTTTTCGTAAAATTAATTGAAAAAGCATCGTCTATGACTCAAAAGGTTATTTGAGAAAATTTTAAACCGGAATAACTCGCATAACTACTTCCATTTACGATTAATTATTCCAGAAATCAAAAATAGTAGTAGCAACTCGCCAGTACGCTCGGGGCTGACTTGCCAAAGAACGCTAGTCCTCCCGCTTTGACTCGCTTTCCGTATTAAATTAACTTCTGTTCTGCAGTGTACCGCGGCTGCACGATTCGAACGTTCTATGTTTTCCCTGTTTTCGTGTAATGCTACATGTTAATGCCTGTTCGTAGTTTTTGTGGGACCTTTTTAGTGTTCAGAACTTTGTGTAAAAATAATTGAAAACGTACGAAATAGAGAGCGTGTTATTTGCTGCAGCTACTGCTTTGTAGCTTCACTTTATCAAGTCGTCCACTGGTTTTAAAATGTTTATTCAATCAAATGTTTATTTTTATGTTTGCTTGGTACCAATTTATTATTTTAGTCAACCATGAAAATACTTAACGCCTACTGGTCGTCATCTAACGTAAAAAGAGGTGCCTGGCTCTTTCTTTGGCGAAATAATTATCACTGCCATTCAACCTGGTTATGCTGCTAGTCTTCTGGGCACGTTTCCAGATGACAGCGATGCGGAAGTGTAGTTTGACGCCTAAATTTCCTTTTTTATTTACCAATGCACCGGAATTATTGGTTATGTAAAACAGCGTGAAATTAAATGTCAGATTGTAGATTTTAGTTCTAAATGCTGACGCGCGTGACTCTTTGTGTCATAACAACAATAATGACGTACAAAACAGAAATAAATAAAACGAGTAATATGCATGACAATGATCCTAACTTGAGTGAAGACAGTTTTTTTTTATAAGGACAATTTTAATATAATGTTATTGTTAACTTGGTAGTAAAGCTCGCCGGCCGCGGCTTGGTCACAGATTAAATCTAACCTAAGCCAATTGGTCAGGGTGCCGTAGCTCAGTTACTGCTACCGATTTGTCATTAGAAGTCACACCAAAAGCTTATTGTGACTGCAGATAAGATATTCTGCATTACCTCTATACGTGGGTAGCAGTTTGGTTGAAGGTGAATCACAAAACAGCTGAACGTTATTCAGATGTTTTACATAATGAAGTTGTTTTGTAAAACAGATCGCGGTTATGTAAAACTCCGGCTTCAAAGATTCATTTGCGACATAATTATGTTAAAGCCACCGGATGAAGAGTCTTTTAATTCAGGAAACTACATCAATTAGCTGAACTATCATAAAAGTTTACATTTGCTTTTTTTGTTTCAGTTTTGATGGAGCTTGCATCATTCTGGGTAAGTGCTTATATTTTGACACTAGTTGCTAAATAATTTATGTCATTAATTGCAACCTGACGCTTGACAACAAAGATCCGTAAAAGCAGTAAAAGAAATACATGAAGATCTTTCAAGGACAACACCCTAAAGAAAACAGCCATTAAATAACTACCCACAGCGAACGTTAACACCCTTTGACACGACCAACAAAAAATGTCGGACCCTATAAAGACGATACTTAAAAGGCCACCCATATTTCTCATACAAAATTTAGCAACGGCTTAGGATATAAAGAAACCACTTTATCGGTGCACGCAGTACTTA
This sequence comes from Hyppa rectilinea, assembly GCA_951799385.1. Classification (NCBI taxonomy): domain Eukaryota; kingdom Metazoa; phylum Arthropoda; class Insecta; order Lepidoptera; family Noctuidae; genus Hyppa; species Hyppa rectilinea. The sequence goes on along the minus strand of OX637309.1, from coordinate 819,401 downwards.
ATTTCCCTGCGAATTTAGATGGCCTATAAAAGTGTCGAATGTTACCTATTTTTATTATATTGATTTCCTTTAGGCGGCTGGACTTAAGCGGTAGTACTCCGGTGAATAATTTAGGCGTTTAGGAATATAGAACATTAATAATTTTGCTCTTTGAGACTTTTTAGGGAAACAAGTTGTTTCTCTATTGATTTCAAACCAACAATATTTTACATTTTTCTAGGTGACAAGTAATAAAGATAATGATAACTCTATGTGACATTACCTTCTGCCCACGACTTCGTTCGCGTGAAATTTCTTGTTTTACACATAGACACACACAACACATGACAATCGACAATAGGTACTGTAACTGCCCGAAGTTCCGAAGATTACCCCCCACGAACAAACCAAATTGTATAGCAACACGACAACGAATGAGTCGTATCTATAGTTTATTCCACAGTGAATTCTACCTCCAATTCAACAAACCATTTGATCGATCCTCGAATACCCATTTCGTCCACAAAGTTCCCTGTAACAAGGTTGTAAGCCAAGTAAGCTGAACATTAACGTGATTGTCTTACTGTGCTGATTTATATCCAATCGGAGCCGCGCCGATACTTGCTTATTTATTCTATGAGTTGGCCGGAAGGGCACTCGACCGGATGTGGTTGTTGAGCGGTAGGTGGGCTAAGTTGTGGGCATTGGCGATGTAGGTATTTTTCGGTTTGTATTGACCCGAACCCACCGCTTGTTTTGGACGCTGTGATATACTGTCCATAAAGACTAATAACTCTAACGGCTAGGTCGACACAGGAGATTAGAATTCACGCAAAACAAGTCCAAGTCAAATGCTTTGCTTCTAAATTGAGAACTTGAATTAAGAACTTGTCAAACTCTACTTTATCAGTACTGAAGCCGAGAGGGCGATAATTTCAAAATATCTATTTTTTTTGCAAAAAAAAATGTATTTCGTAGGTATTCAAAATAGATATTAACAAGTTCCCAACTTCTGATTCCTTATTCAGATACCGGGTGTAAGACCGATTCTAGCTAACTTCAATTCTCAAAGTTCTTAATTACTCTCTTTGTGACTGACTTTAATCTAATACATGTCAGTCCACTGCCCGAAATAAGTCACACGAAGAAGAAGAATAAGTCCAATACGGCTCAAATAAGATAGCGCTAGTAATCTGTTGAAGTTTGCACTTCTCTCTTATCTTGTACCAGGTAACGTGCTGGAAACATATTTAGGGCGTACTTCCTGTGTCAGAAATATTGCTTCGGTACGCACCGCGTTTATTGGCACAGCGCCGTCACTCTCACCCGAACGAGCCGAATGTTACGCGCACCTGATGATTTTCCAGGTAATATGGCGCTGAGATTTTTGCCTCGTTTAGGTAGGATTATATTTACTGCGTTTAGGTGGAAGCCAGATTAAGAAGAATGAGCAAATGATAATTTGGTAGTTATACACGGGCGCTAGTTAATAGAATTATTAATGTACCTGAGTAATATACATATCATTAAAAAAAACGTTTGGCCTGTTTTCCTCTCTTTTTCGTGTAGTTAGTGACTAATCTAGTGTCAGAGTGTTTATGCTGCCCATGGGCCTCTGACTTAGCTTCACATGCTGTTAACAAATATCTGTTAGGCATGCCAGTTTCCATACGATGTTTTTCTTCATTTGGCCAGTGACTCAGGTGCTCTTTGCAGAGCCGTAGTTAGGAATAAATTGAAAATTAATAATGTGTTTAGTTAAGTAACTGCTTAATTATTCAAATTGCTGTCTACTACATTCAGCCTCATATAATGAGGTCACAGTGCTCCAGTAGGAATCAGTCGCACTCAGTCGATGTGTCGATAAGAGGACCACTCGAGAGTATCTCGCCTTTAATACTCGTCTCTGTGTCAAGAGGTACATCAACTCGACCAATCGGTAATCACTGTATATTGTTAAAGTTCTTTTGAGGTAATTGTGAGCTGTAGCGGCCCTTCGCCTCTTTTCATACAGAGAAAGCAAGAGTATTTCCAAAAACGTGTTAACTTTTTGTTTAATTTTATAAAAGGTTCCAAATCCAGCTTTTCCTTTTTTTTTTTGAAGGAAATCATAAAATGGCACCTCCCGCTCTGGATGGAGTGGAAGGGAGTGGCACACTTTTACTGACTAAAACCCATCCACGTTTCTTCCTTAGCCTATTATGTTCCGAGGTAGCGGTAACCTTTTTGGACAATCCCGCTGACCTGGCAGGTTTCGGCCCTAAGGCGAGGCGCGCGTGGACACTTGGGCGTATCCTCCTGTATGATTATGTGCAGGAACCTCCTGCAACATCCGTGTCCGGTGAGGACTTGCGTCAGGCGGTAGGTGAGGACAATGTTACTCTAGCCACTCCTCAAAGAGGGATCTTACCGCCATTTTCGCGGCGTGCCCTAATCCAACTTATCCCTCAGTAGTTTTCTATCAAAAAGTGGAGTACAGAAGGATGAAAATGATCAGTACATATTTGTGTACGCAACTACGCAAGACCTATTTTAGTCGTTTATTTTTGTTACAAGCTCTTTCGTATAAACCAGCCACTCTCATGCGAAAACAAAATCACACACTGGCAGGTGGCACAGTTACAGCCATTCGCAACTCTCAAGTTATCCCCAACTTAGGCGGAGAATTTTTTATTCTATTACCAAATTCCTTAATCGGTTCGTGAGAGGGTAGAAACTTTAGTTCGCCCCTTGAGGGGCAATCATCCCCAGTTAGGGCAGTTATCGTTTTCTGCGGCTTCTCTAAATGCTATTATTACGCGGGCTTTTACGCGTTCAATTATTCTTTTCGACGAAAAGTTTTGAGTCAACAGACGGATTACAGGACATTCTCGCGAATTATTTTCGGAATTGTTATTTTTGTGGTTCTTTTCGTTTTTAATGAGATTTGTTTGATTGTGATGTTTATTTATGTAGGATTGTTTTGTTAACAGATGGTACCTATATCTGAGGTCTTGTGAACAAAGTTTTTCTGAGAAGTATGAGCTGCAAAAATGTTTGTAACTCAACCCTTTACGCCCTATTAACCGTTTAATTAACAAAGGATTTAAATAATTGAGTCAGTTTCACTGAATCTGTCAGAAACTCTAATTGGTGGCTCAACTTTCTATAACTTCGATGGAATCGTGTTCCGTATAAAATCAGAAGATTATTCGTGATAGGAAGAGGATTAATAAATATCAGGTTTACTTTTCAGCCTCATTGATCAGACATCTTGGACTGTGTTATATCCTGGGTTCGAGTTCAAATACCTTATTTTGTGTATCAAATACACGACCCTAAAAATATTTTGTATTTTAGAGACATCCTGTATTTAAAATTTAAAATATAGGGAAGTCATTTATATTTTAATTAAAGCAAAGCATGTGTTTAGCCCAGCTCAGGTTATATTTCATTATTCGCAGTATACCAGTTCAATCAGATGGGCTCATTAGGTTGTATGTCGTCTATACACGTACCTACCTAAAAATAATAATATTTTACGTAAAAACATACGATTGTTATTTATAGTCCAACAATAATTTGTGAAGCGGCACAAAGCTTACGGACGAAGCAAATACATCCGTAAATAATGAACAGCTTCCAATATCGTCTGTTGAAACGTTCACGTTTTCGACTGTTTAAAGTATCATTTAACAGCGCTCACTGAAAACTTTAAATGGCTGAACACGACGCAAATGTTTCGGATACATTTTTGGGACGATGGAAGTAAAATAAATATTTATTTCTGCGAGATATAATTGGTGAGCAGTTCAAATAATAACGTAATAACATCCTGTTATTTTTCAACTTCCTTTTTCGTATTTTAAGTCGAATAAATGAGAGTTTCTTTATTGTTTACTTACCCCGTAATTGTGATCATAAATCAACAATCCCAATTACCTCAAATGTTTTCCACTGAAAGTAAAAGATGTGTAAGATAAACTTAGATCATACATGAGCCTTGAATTCGTATTTGGAAACGATCAAATTAAATGTCACAAAAGGTTATTTTGGTAATACAAGTAGAGACCTAAGAAACGAAGGATGGATGGTGTGAAAGATGATATGGCTAGAAAGGGAGTGACTACCAAAATGACGACTAATAGAGAAGTATGGAAGAAAAAGACAGATCTCAAATAAATTAGGCGATGGGCAGGAGAAAGATGAAAAAAATGGATATAAGGATTGCAAAAGTTATTATAAATGTTATAGCAGTATACTGAACTTGTCACCAGCCTCGAATATACCTCGTCTGTCTTGCAGTCGAAGTATGGATAGCTTAACGTGAATATTAATCACATCGTCTGTCGAGCTCTTGTTGTCGATCGTCCAGCTGTATAAGGACCCAAGGTCTTGACACGCGATGATGGCAAGAGTCCGGATGGCATACCTTTATTTCTATGGAAGGGAATATCGACATATCGATATTCTCGCGTCATCACATCTTCATGACTCGTCGTTCAAGCGGCGAAAGTATCACCTAATCGGTAATTATATTTTCGAGCCATTTGGGGTTTAAACCCTTGGTCCGTAAGGCCCGATTGCACATGTGTTCAAAGAAATCTCACTACCTGTTTAATACTCCCCGTTACTCCAGTTTTACCTTGGCCAGAGTCTAAGCATTGCCATTAAACGTAGCAATGCTTAGACTCTTGTGTACATTACCAGTCGACAGCGATGCGAAGAAATTATTCTATGCCACATTTCAGTTAGAGCTCTTATATGTCTTCTCTCCATATTCCATGTTGATGAACCTACTTGAATATGTTTTGAAACTACTCCGTGCTCTGCTTTCCTAGTATAATTAAATCATGATCCACTGCATTATAACGCTCCACTCACGACCAGTCGAGCTCTTTAGACGTTCATTCATTAATTGAGTCAATAATAGCGCGTTTGCATAAGAAGTTGTTGAACTAATTGAATAGTCAGCTGCTAGAAAATGTAAATAGCAGGTACCTATTATATTTTATTGGTACCTACTATTTACACTATGGTATATACGTTTACTGTCAGATCGCAGTCACTCGGGAATCAAACCCAGGACCTTATGCTCAGCAGTAGCGCTTGCAACCAATAGACGGCAGTCTGTATAATTTTAAAATGTATAACGTTATGCAAGTTATTACCTGCTAGCTTTAGCTGCTTCACCCGCGTGGAACGGATATTTGCCCGCAAAAACGAGCTACCGGTATGAAAATGATCATTACGCCCTATTGCCAAATTTCATCCAAATCCGTCTAGTAGTTTTAGCATGAAACAAACAAACTGACTTTCGCATTTACAATAGTATAAACACATACAGTTAGAACTGATTATACTTAATTTCAAAATTTAGCTCCTGGCATTTATCAAATCACATGAGCATTATTTTAACTGAATAAATAAAACTAAACAATACAAACCGTTTTTAGTCAATTAAAAAAATTGACCTGACTTTATCAGTCTGTCACTCAGGCTTTCTACAAACCAGGTTGTATAAAAAAGGACTAAAACAGTCCTCAGTCAGCAAGAATTTGCTAGGCTTAATGCTGAGCAGAGGAGGTAAGCTTATTTTTAAGCTGGCCCGAGTGGCTTCGTTGATAATTTCACTCAAACTGTTTTAAAATAGAAGTAATTAATGGTTTATATCGTACTTTTGACGTTTCACTGTTGGCTTTTTTGTTTTAAATCTTTTCTGAAGTTCATAATATTTGAGATTTCAGTTTAGTGTAAAAAAACATTCTACTAAGTATATACTTTCATTTTCCGAACAATAAATATGTTTGTAAAAATAATCATCTGCCTAGCTTTTTCCCATTTATGTTGGGGTTGGCTTCCAGTCTAACCGGGTACTGCACCTACTTGTGGTTTTAAGTTCAATTTTTTTTTCTCATTTGAACTCTAAGCATCAATAATATATGTTTATTGTACACATGCTCACAAACCAACACAAAAGCACTACGTAATTTATTTAGAGCTTCTTTCTACTCAATGCAACGTAACTTAACTATTATTATATAAAAAAGTGATGTGATGTTGAGGGTTAAAAAACAAAAAAAAACTGACTTTTTCGTTACATGACGATTCCTACCAGTTTACTGCTAACGCAAACAGCGATAAAAAAACTTTGTTTTCAAAAATCTCTATTTATTCTGAAGCTATAGAACCAAGTAAGTGGGTACTGGAGTGGCTATTTTATTACTTCTTATATTCCGTAGTGAGCAGTCGGACACAATGGTACACAACAATGAGAGCAGAATAAAATAGATAGATGGTCCTGTCGACAAAAGGCTGCACAAAACGTTTTAGTGAATACTTTATATTTGAAACGACATAAATGTTACAATAGGAAGTTGAAACGTAATTTATTACAATAACACGTAAAGAAAGGTAAGTAATGGAAAGTTTTCGTTCCTATTCCTGCTGGCAGATTGTTACTTTTATGCTACGTTTAGTGTTTGGGTTACAGTGTGCCCATTTATTTACCTCGCCCATAATGTGGTCAGTGACAGCCAGCACAGTTTTTGGTCTAAGAAAATCGACCAAAAGAATTAAGGAGAAAAACTAACCACCTGTTGGCTGCGGTCACTTTTTTATTTGTTTTATTTTTTTGAGAGTAGAAAAGCATTAAATGACTCCTCCCGCCCTGGGTGGATCGGAAGGGAGTGTCAGACTCTTACTGACTAAAACCCATCCATATTCTTTCCTTAGCTCTTTATGTTCCGGGGTAGCGGTAACCTTTTCGGACCGTCCCGCTTACCTGGCAGGCTTCTGCCCTAACAGGGCCCTTCGTTAATTCTGACATCTTTTTAAGGCGCGCGTGGAACACGTACGCGCCCTCTGCTACGGCCTGGTCCTGACTGGACAGTGAGCTACACATTACTCATCGTCCGCAGGCCCGCGCCTACAGTACCTACCGGGAGTCGGTGCGCGGCTCCCGACGTTGTGGCGTCTCCCGCGGCGGCTGAGACGGGAGAACTTTTCCCTATTTCATCCCGCCACCTTCTTCGCGAGCATAATTGCGGTCACTTAACTTTTGTTTAAATAAGCAGTAAGACATGTAAGTCTTGTTATAGTAATATGGAAAAAGGATTACTCGAAGCATTTACATCTTCACAGCAGTTACTTTGTCACTAGCCCATACTTATATTTGACTGGCCTTATAACCATAACAATTAACTTGACATCCAGCAAGCAGCCGAGCTAATGAACCAACCCATACGTTCTATCTCTTAAATTGGCTCCTTTTCATGAACAAAATACATCCGTTTTTATCCCCTTATCAGCATACGTGTTCCCTTCAGCCTGGCTCCTCCGACCTGTCACGACTGCCATCAATCTTATCGCTGAATATTTCTTGATTCTAACCCTCGAACGGCATCGAAAAAATATGCCACACGAATTTATATTCGCGTCGTAGATACGTACGCGCTAGTGATGGGACTTCGCGACATGCGTCTTGCGCGGAAACTTCGGTTTTTTTGATCTACGGAAGACAATAATTGTTGAAGGCAGATGATGTCAGGAGCATATAGCGGACTTAACTCTGCAACACTGTCTCACAAGGTTTTTAGTCGGCTTTTTACTCAAACTCTTACACTAACTTTGTATAAACACTTACGAATGTCACTAACACAGCCCAATAAGTTCGTAGATGGAAGATCTGTTTCCCCAATTCCCGTAATGTAAGCCACGTTTTCGCATCCCTAGCGGTGACGTCACAATGTGTCGGAGCGGCGCTACGTGGTTGACAAGCGCTTAATCAAGATGGCCGGAATTCCCGCGTTTTTCCGCCATTAACAATGTTGACGGTGGTTCGAGACAAGCGATCGGTAATTACTTGCAGATTTAAATGTTGCTACAATGTATACTCATATGTATCTGTCACTTATGTCTGAAAACGAGTACTTTGTACACCAGTCGTTGTTTTAGAGGAATGCGTAAATTGTTCTTTGATAATAATATTTTTCATGTATTCATTCGTTTTTTGGCACTCTGCTCTACATAAGCTTCAAACGATAGGAAGGAGCCCACAGACAATATAAAAGATTTCTAAATGAGTTATTTTAAGATAAATAAGTAGGTAGATATGAGGGAGCTCGTGGCTAAGTACTAACAGCCGCACAGGTCGATCCATCAGGTTAAGCTACGCTTGTCGGGGTTGGCCGTGGATGGGTGAACATCTTAACATACCAAGACTCCTTCGTGGCTCGGAAAGCACGTTAAGCCGTTAGTCACGGCTGTCATTTGTGCATCTTTGACAGTCGTTACAGGTCGTTAGAAGCCCGAAAATCTGACAGCCAGTCTTACCAAGGGGTATCGTATTGCCCGGTTACTGGGTTGTGAAGGTCAGATAGGCAGTCACTTCATGTAAAATACTACTATTAGTAGTTAGTATTTAGCTGCATCCGGTTAGACTGTAAGCCGACCCCAACGTAGTTGCGAAATGGCTAGGCTGATGATGAATTAGGTAGATAAGATAAACACTAACAAAATGTTGAAAACAGGTAGGTATTACCGAAACGTGTAGTCTTCTCATCCTACGTGTACCTATAGATGTGCATCAGACGTGGCTAACTTTCAATACCCATTATATAATAAGGTTTCTTTGAATCACAAACCATTACACGCACCACCACAATAAAACATTTCATTCTTCACACGCTTAAGCGAAATAAGAATCGTATGTGGAAGGAAATATAAAAAGAATAGGATAGCTAATTCCCGCGCCACCGTTATCATACGCGAAACGAGCAAATAATGGTATCGGCGACGAGTGATCCGAATTTGTGAGACTGAGATACCGGCGGAGATTAGCGGGGTGAGAGGAGAACGCTAATCCTGTCCTGGAGATTCGGGACATGTGGGAGGAACGTTTCGATAAGATTTTTTCGCTTCTCATGTTGTGCACAATGTTGTGAAACTAAGCAGGCTTCTGTAAGATTTAGGTCTCGTAAATAAACCTGAAATCTAGCCTTGTAGGTACTGACAGCTACAGGTACGGTATCTTCTTACCCGAAAAGAAAAATCCAATCGTTTTTACAATACGATGTGATGTTGTAAATCTATCATTGAGTAAATCAGTTATTATAGTTAGATGTTATTTATTATTTTTGTATGGTGTTACAGAGCTTTTTATCTAAAGGCGAAAGCATTCCTATTTTTAACAAGATTTTGATAAACAAATCTCAAAAAAGGAACCAATTAGGTAGACAAGTACCGTATGGTTCTTATACGAGTACGGTTAGTTACGTTGACGTTTTTTGCTAGCCCTGTAGACAACCACACATATCCCAAGCCCTTAGCCATAATGACCAGACCGTCCTTATACCCCAAACAATTGACACAAAACCCGTCCTCATTGAATAGCCAGAACCTAGCCTAAGATACAATCGGCCATCCAATCAGCGTCTAGATTCTAATCAAGTGCAGGCAAACACACAATTACTGCGAGGAAGTCATTACGCACTTAGGGCTGCGCGGAAATTCGCAGCGGCTACTAATGGGATCTGCATACAGGGAGGTCTCCTACATATACAGTGTGTTAGGTTAAACGAGGGACATACTTTCAAGTTGTCTGTTGACAAAGTTACATACATGTCTGCTGACATATGTGAATATTACTCATGGAAATAGACAACTTTGTCCATGGGACTAACACTGAAATATGAAAAAAATATCAGCTGATTTTTTTAATATATTCAGGTATAATTCCATAGTCAAAGTTGTTCATTATCATGAGTATAGTACCCCCTGAAAGTATGTCCCTCGTTTAACCTAACGCACTGTATAATAACTTTGTGATGACTAAGAAACTGATAACTTCATTTCAATTTATCATTTATTTATTAGATTAGTGAGTGTGTGTGTGTGTGTCAGTGAAGCTGTTGTTAATTCTTAGGTATTGCATTTTTAATGTTCGGCTGCTGATCGATGGCCGCTTTGCGTTGATGAGACGCATATCTACCCCAACTATTTATTTTTTGTGTTTGCGTTATTCCTTTGCGTCATGTTATCGCAAATAAATTTTCTTTCATTTCATATTTCTGTACCAGAATTACGTGAAGAAAAATTATAATATTTCCGAAATTGTCTAGATGGGTTTGAAAAGTCTTTTCAAACTCAAACTCAAACTCAAAGTATTTATTTCAAATAAACCAATTACAGGCACTTTTGAATTGTCAAGGTGTCGGTCAGTCCGAGAAATGAAGCTAGTTGCCCATTCCAAAGGAGTAGGTACCTATGGAGAAGAACGGGCAAGAAACTCCATGGACACTCTTTTAAACAAAATATGGTTACAAAATATTTGTTACATAGTTCATATTAATATTATACATGTGAGAACGATGCAGAACGTTAAAAGCATCAGATATAAAATATGTGAAAACTATTCAATAATTAAATTAAAACAAGCCTTAGCCGCTAAGAGATGTCCAGTCTCTACTGACAGCGCCCGTTCACGAACATGACGCATATATTAGCACCATTCAGCTCAACCATTTTGAAGGCAGCTAAATGATCCAACACACACGCCACCATCAGCGAGACATTAAAGTGAGCATGGCATACTCTCAGCCGCCAGGGCATATTCAAGTCAATGAAAGACCCAGAGACTGGTCGCTTTATAGTAGGTACATAGTACTCACATATGTGCTAAGCAGTTATACAATATTAAGAGATTGAATTTATACAATGCAAAGATGTTTTTTTGTTGTTGTTGATCTTCCGCAGCTCCAACAGTTTTCAGTAGTCTAATAAATTAGTTGATGCGCCCTTGTGGAGCTGGACTAGCATTGACCCAAGCATTTTTATCAGCAATGTAATCTCCCAATTTATAATACGCTTGGCTGCATAGTGTGCGTTTTATACAAGTTTTAAATTTTGTTTCATTAAGTTCAAGAATGTGGGGAGGTATTTTATTGTAACATTTTAAACAGTACCCCATGAAAGATGAATCTACTTTAGCCAGCCTGAAACCTGGTTGAACTAATTGGTCCTTATTTCTAGTGAAATAGTTGTGTCTTTCACCTCTTTTACTAAAAAGATGCAGATTTTTCCGTGCGTACATGATGTTTTCATAGATATATTGACAAGGTACAGTCATGATGTTAATAACCTTAAACCGTTCCCTTAGAGAATCGCGCCTACGAAGATTATAAATGGCTCTGATAGCTCTTTTCTGCAGAATAAAAATAGACTCGATGTCTGCAGCTCGTCCCCAAAGTAAAATACCGTAAGACATAATACTATGAAAATAACTAAAATAGACTAGCCTCGCGGTATCTACATCAGTATACTGACGGATCTTTCTGACAGCATATGCTGCAGAACTTAGCCGTCCTGCAAGAGATGTTAAATGAGGACCCCATTGTAGCCTTGAGTCGAGCGTGATCCCCAGGAAAACAGTTTTATCGACAAATTCAAGTTTCTCTTGATTCAATACTATCTCACAATCACTACTTTTTACATTTGGTAAAGAAAATCTAATGCACTTCGTTTTTTTTCCATTTAATACTAAATTATTTGCAGTGAACCAATTTTGGACCTGCAGTAGGGCGTTATTTACGTCGTCAAAATTTTTTGCACGTCTATCTATTTTAAAAATTAAAGAAGTGTCATCAGCAAATAACACCATTTGTGGTTGATTTTTTAGTAAATGGAGAAGATCATTTATGTATACTAAAAAGAGGAAAGGACCCAATATAGAACCTTGTGGCACACCCATTTTTACTTTTAAACCGAGTGAATTGACACCTTTTATTTGAACTTGCTGTTGTCTATCGTTTAAATAAGATTTTACCAAACTTTACTTTAATTCAAAAGGTGAATTTGATGCGTTACTTAAACTAAATTTCACATGTTCAACCCTGGATACCTAATAATGCTCCATGCATAATAAGATACAGCAAAAAGGAGACATCCATTCTTTAAGCACAGCATCCCATAGTGCATCCTGAATAGTATACAGCTACTCTGTCTATAGGTTCACCTTTCATGTCTTCCTCCGAGATTCTTATTTCCTTTCCTCAGACCAAAGTCAAAAGTCAAAGTCAAAGTCAAAAATTATTTATTTCAAATAGGCACAAGAAAGGCACTTTTGAACGTCAAAAATTAACAAGAAATAGAATTGATTCTAGTCGCCCCTTCCAAAAGGTAGTTTCGTGTGGAGAAGAATGGGCAAGAAACTCCACCGTTACTCTTTTAAAATGTTTCACAATGTTTTGTATACATGTATTATAATATTATAATATGTGAAGTCGATGCACCCAGAATAAGTCAAAGTCAAAGTCAAATCATTTATTTCAAATAGGCACAAGTAAGGCACTTTTGAACGTCAAAATGAACAAGAAATAGAATTGATTCTAGTCGCCCCTTCCAAAAGGTAGTTTCGTGTGGAGAAGAATGGGCAAGAAACTCCACCGTTACTCTTTTAAAATGTTTTACAATGTTTTGTATACATGAATTATAACATTATATGTGAAGACGATGCACCCAGAATAAAAACACTACACCACAAAAGGTGAAAAGAAAAACACATATAGTAATGGTAGGTAACTTAAGTAGGTATGTCAAAAGTACATGGTGCTCACATATTTACAAACATTCTAAAAGTTAATATATAATAAATCAATCAATGTGTGAGAAGTTATTTCAACATGTTAAAATAGTATTTTATAAATAATAAATTATTACCTAATTTACTTAGCAACCAGTTTGATTTTGTCTAGAGCAACCAGTTTGATTTTGTCTAGATATATAGAATAAAAACAATACACCAAAAAGGTGAGAAGAAAAACGCATGTAGCAGTGGAAAATAAACTTAATTATGTCATAAGTACATGGTGCTCACATATTTACAAACATTCTAAAAGTTAACAATAATAAATTAATCAATGTGTGAGATGTTATTCCAATATAATAAAATAATATGGTACAAATTATAAATTATTACCTAATATACTTAGCAACCAGTTTGATTTTGTCTAGACACTAGATTGTCCTGTGGAGCAGGACCAGCATGTTTCCAAGCATCCTTATCTTTGATATAATCCTCTAATTTGTAATATGTTGTTATATGTGTATATCCATGTTTACAAAGTGTACTTTTAATATGAGTTTTAAATTTTCTTTCATTTAATTGCAGTATGTCTCAAGGTATTTTGTTGTAACATTTAACACAGAACCCCATAAAAGATGTATGTACTTTGGACAATCTGAAAAATGGTTGAACTATTTTATCTTTATTTCTAGTATTAAAGTTATGCCTATCACTTATTTTATTAAAAAGATGTCTATTTTTTCTTACATACATAATATTTTCATAAATGAATTGGCAAGGAACCGTCATAATATTAATCCTTTTGACCTATGTCTTTAATCACCTCTCACCACTAAAGACAAGTGTCGGCTCCTATTCACAAAGACTCGGCTGTTCATTAGGAACCTTAAACAACAAACCGAAGACCAAACACTTACCGAACGTTGGAACTAGCAAGTTGTACTATCTTTGCTAACTTAACCACCGTTATTTAAGTTTAAATTGTGTAGCTTAAGTATCAGGTTTTGTTTCTCAGTGTTTGAGTACCTGAGCTTTGACGGGTTACGATTTGTTCATAACTTTAGAAGTTTCATCAATTAAGGGAGTTTTGGTTTCTAAAATTATTCATCAATGTAGTTAAGAGACGACTTAGGGCAAATTTTACCAATGAAACTGAACGCGATCAGCGTATACATATTTAAGAGCAATCCGTGTCATTATTATCTATCTTCTTCTTCTTTTAGTGACTAAGCTGTGTCAGGGTTTTTATGCTGCTCATACGCCTCTGACTTAGCTTCACATGCTGTTAAGAAATATCTCTCGAAATGCTAGTTTCCTCACGATGTTTTCCTTCGCCGATTTTTAAACAAGTGACAATTATACAATACGCACATGCATCTGTAAAATCAGAGGTGGGTTCGAACTCGAGACCTATGACTTAGAAGTCCGACGGTCACACCACTAGGCTATCATTGCTGTCTATTATTTTCTATAAAATATTGACACCGTCAGCTCTTGAACGCATTCTGATCGCGTTCATTGGTGAAAGTCACGACGGGACAATGAGCGCGACCACAGACAACAGAATATAAATAAAATTCCAGTCCTGAAAGATAGCCAAATTTGGAAATACAAACAGGAAATCACTAAATGGGTTAAATACCCTTAAGTACTCAATGAGGATAAAAAAGTCAGTTCAAGCGATTGGCATGAAAGTATAAAAAGAATACTTAATATTGTAGCGCAGCGAGCAAAATAAAAATCTGACGATAATGATGTCGGGAAATATGAAACCATTTTATCATCCTTTTCGTGGAATTTTTCCCCTTTTTAATTAAATTAAAGAGTGATATTACAAATGTTTGTTAAAACACTTTATTGAAACTCGGGTGAATCCGTTTAAAGTTTATTTCGATACCTTTGTATTCATGTTTTCTGTTACAACTTCGTTTTGTTTACTTCCATTGTTAATGTTTACTTGCAGTGTTCATTACAAGTCCACACAACAATAATAATAATAAAAACCGTGTTCCGGGTTCAACAAGGCTTAACAAGTGTCAATATTTTAATGTCAAATGATGTTTATTTCATGATGACTAGAGGATTGACTAAAACCCATCCATGTTCGTTCCTTAGCCCTTTATGTTCCGGGGTAGCGGTAACCCTTTCGGACAATCCCGCTTATTTCGGACAATCCCGTTTAATGACTAGAGGTCTGAAGTATCATTTAATTGGCTAATAATTCACGGCGCCCTCGCCTACCGCCTGACGCAGGTCCTCACCGGACATGGATGTTTCGGTAGGTTCCTGCACATCATCAGGCGGGAGGAAACGCCCGAGTGTCACCACTGCGAGGATCGTCCAGAGGATACGGTAGAGCACACGGTGCAAACCTGCCCCGCTTGGGCGGAGCACCGCCGTATCCTCGTAGAGGCGATCGGCGGCGGCGACCTGACCTCTCGCGCCCGGCCCTGGTGCAAGCCATGGTCCGAAGCGAGGAGGCAGTCACCTCCTTCTGCGAAAAAGTCATGCTCGCGAAGGAGGTGGCGGGATGGGAGAGAGAAAAGTCTTCCGCGGGAGACGCCCCGGGCGTCGGGACGACTCCCGGCCACCGTAGGAGCGGGCCTGCTGATGGTGAGTAATGGGTGACTCACCGTCCGATCAGCACCAGGCCCGTGCCGGAAGGCGCGTATATGTTCCACGCGCGCCTCAAAGAGATGTCAGCATATGAAGGGGCCCCTTAGGGCCAAGCCTGCCAGGTAAGCGGGATTGTTCGAAAGGGTTACCGCTACCCCGGAACATCTTTATGTTCCGGGGTAGCCCTTTGGCTAAGGAAGGAACATGGATGGGTTTTAGTCAGTAAGAGTCTGACACTCCCTTCCGTTCCACCCAGAGCGGGAGAAGCCATTGAATGATTACCCAGCCTTAAAAAAAAAAGCAGCTAACAATCGTGCTAGTCGATTTCTACCACCTCCACCAAGGAGACAAGTTAGGTACGTAATGACTGCATAGAAACTCAACTGCATAAAAACGAAAAGTTTTAAAAAATTAATAAAAATTATGTAATACATTATACGAACATATTTATGGTATCTACTGTGCCTTTTGGAGCGTAATTTCGGTCCGTGTATTACAGGCAGACGGTTTTTGTTCGCGGCTCATCCAACTTCCGATACAACGAGTTGGGGCTGCAGTCTGAGCGACAGTTAGTAAGAGTATTTATTTTTTACAGTTTGCAACCAAAATGCTGCTGGTTGTTTTTGTTAAAAGTGTTTTTTTAAAGTGGCGACACAGGTTCCTTTTGCATTTATAAATGATATAGATAAACTCCAACACCGTTTGACCGATTACCATGGCCGAACGTATTTTTTATTTATGATAGTTGGCCCATATGTATTTTTTCATACGAATGAACAATAGCGACACGGTTGATTGGATTGGTTGATAGTGTTGCACCGACAGACAGGGGCAGAAGGTTGATGATGTTTTTTATTCTTTCATAAATATGGTTTTTAGAGGTGTTTTCATGCCTTCACGCGGGCGAATTCGCGAGCAGAACCTAGTCTGGTATAAAAAAATATCTGAACGCCAAATAAAGAAAGAAGATATAAAGCGTTAAAAAACAATTGAAAATGTGCCAGAGATAGGCAGGAAAAACGAGCTTTAGTTTAGAAACTGAGTACAACGCGTTAGCTTCTGGTTTTGTAGATAGGCCGCGGTGACCACTTACCAAGCAGGTGGACCGCCGGCTATTCCGCCATTTAATAACTGAAAGTAAAACAAGAAAGACCGAATTCATTCAACCCCGATATAGTAATTGAGGGTTCATTATCAGTTACCAATTATAAATAAACGCTCTCACTCCCACTACAACTCGCCACGCTAAGGGGAATATACGTTAAAAACGCGGATTAATGAGCTGCGGCAGCGCATCCATTCGAACGAGACGAATCTGGCTCGCTATTGAATGATTGTGATTAATGTTAGCGCGTATCGCTCCCCAGCGAGCGAGCGAGATAGAAGATAGCAGCCATTTGTTTTGGAGTATTAGAGAGGAAATTGTAAAGAGGTGATTTTTGGAGGCTTCCGTATAGTATTCTTGGCGTCCAGCATTTCAGAATTATTTATGCCATTTTTGAGGCCTAAATATAATCATTCTCCTGCCCTTATTTTTTTGGGGCAACATAAGATCGAGTGAGCAATGTCGCAATAGCCCCACTTATTAATAAACGTGGAGTAACGTTATGCCAAACTTAAAAGTATGGTTAAACTGAACTTTTATCAATAAAGGGGAACAGTTTTTTGATCATATTTACGAACATAAGTTTTTGCTGCCATGAGTGTGAGTGTATGGGTAGTCAGAAGCCCAAAAGTCAGTCATACCAAGGGGTAACGTATTACCCAGTTACTGAGCGGGTTGTGGAGGTCGGATAGGCAGGCGCTCCATGTAAAATACTGGTATTCAGCTGCATCCGGTTAGACTGGAAGCCGACCCCAACATAGTTGGCAAAAAGGCTAGGCAGATTGATTTAGTGTGAGTGAGATTATGCATAAAGCATTCATTCTTTCCATTTCAAGTTTACTGCGATCAGCAATCGCTCTATACATGACGAGGTTGCATATCAGTTATTCAGAGCTACCCTCTGACATTTGCACCCCAATCACTAGACTATTCCGAGTCTAAAGCTCACACCGATTTAGATCTGACACCATTTCGGTGTCCTTGCTACCAGTCACAATAAAATAGTCACTAGGTATTGTAGGACATCTAGGACCAAAGTGGATGAAAGGACACCTTTTTTTTTTTTTTTTTTTTTTTAAGGCTGGGAAATCATCCAATGACTGCTCCCGCTCTGGGTGGAGCGGAAGGGAGTGTCAGACTCTTACTGACTAAAACCCATCCATGTTCCTTCCGTAGCCCTTTATGTACCGGGGTAGCGGTAACCCTTTCGGACAATCCCGCTTACCCGGCAGGCTTAGCCCTGAGGGGCCCCTTCATATGCTGACATCTCTTTGAGGCGCGCGTGGAACATATACGCGCCGTACGGCACGGGTCTGGTGCTGATCGGACGGTGAGTCACCCATTACTCACCGTCCGCAGGCCCGCGCCTACGGTGGCCGGGAGTCGTCACGTGGCTCCCGACGCCCGGAGCGTCTCCCGCGGCGGCTGGGACGGGAGGACCTTTCTCTCTCCCATCCCGCCACCTCCTTTGCGAGCATAACTTTTTCGCAGAAGGAGGTGACTGCCTCCCACTCCCTCTCGCCCCGGACCATGGCTTGCACCAGGGCCGGGCGCGAGAGGTCGCCGCCGCCGATCGCCTCTACGAGGACACGGCGGTGATGAAAGGACACCTGTGTTCTTAAAGGTCTGCTAATAATAATGACCGTCCAACGACTGGCCTTCACCGATCAAACATCGTTATTTCAGGCAAAAGATTACCACAGTTGTACGATACTTTGCTGGGAATAGACAAAATTGTAAAGCATAGATTCAGTTTTCATTTAACTTCTCTGTCTGTCCCAGCAAGTGGCTCCTATGAACCATTTTAAATTTTGCTCTTTACTTCCGCATCAACGGAACGTACTTCGAACACTATCAGTATATATCTTGTTTCCGTATTGAGAATCTGTGAGAAATTGCACTCATTTTTCTCGCAAATTGTAACTGAAGTTAAGGAAATAGATGAGCTTCCAGCTTGTCGGGCCAGTTAATGCTGTTACTATATCGATAATTTATTTTTAATCTAGAGAAAAGTATCTAAAAAAAAATATTTTACAAAATCTTTCTCATTAGGTTAGCTACAAGTAATTAGCGGTTTAATTCAAATCACATTGGTTGAGACCAGATTTTAAACATTCAACTAAGTGCCCCAAAAGGGCTGACACATTCCTCGGAGGTAGGTACTAACCCATCTCCCTGAATCCACTGAAATAGATCGTTAGCAGATAATCCGTCACATTCGGTATGAAAATAATAATGCCATCACATGTACCGACATATATCTACATAGTAACAGTACACACACACACACCTATTAAATTATTATTGTAACAGAGTATACACTTAAAAAAAATGAATTAATTAAATGTTTAAGTAACTACGTACGATTTTTGCTTCCAATTACGCCTGATTAAATTATATGCTTCCTCACTTGGTATTAATATTAACCCGTCACCTGAATACGACGTATGTAATGTGGTGTACGGGACCCTTAGGGGCCTTTTTGTGGAGATCCGTGCAGAGTGGCAAGAGCCCGACGTCGGGGGTTGAATGGGAACACGTCAATATAATTTAGAGCAACCTACCTTTGAGCTCTGGCGATTGATCGTGTAGTTCGCGCCGGCGACTGGTTGCTTTGTGACTTGTACATGAATATTTAAAGGATAAGGCTTTTTTATGCTACGATATTATTTTATCGAAATAACTTAAATTGCTGTTAGTCTGGTGATGCTATCGGCGATCTCAATTGCTCTAATTCATTCAATTATGAACTCTATCCCAACCTCAACTCAGTTAAAGAATTTATTTCATTTAAACCATTATAACCATTAGATAGTCTATTACTATTAGGTAGTTATAATAGTTTAATGGTTTGTTTATATGTAGTTAGTTACCCTTTTTAAAACGTAGTAAGTTTCTATAGAGAAGAATGGGAACGAAATTCTTTTGCAAACACTCTTTTAAAAATATATATTGTTATAAATCTACCGTCACAGTTTCAACCGTTCATTAGAGTGTAGACATTAATGTACTCGACTCACAAAATTAATGAGACCGTTAATAATTTGCAATAAAACAAGCAAATTTTATGTCCAGGCAATCACTGTCCATTCCAAGGTTGCCTGGAAAAGATCAGAGAAGGGTTTAATTTATTTTTTTGTTAGGTATTTTCGGGTTTATGTAATATATTATATTACCAGCCTATTTTTGGGCCGCTGTCGTGAAAGACCTCTAATTATATGGAGACGTTAGTACTATGATTATTATCAACGAATTATTTTGCATGTCTTTATCACTACAATATATAACCTTCGAAATGTTTATACTCTCCAAAGGTCCAAGAGACAGTAAAGAAAATTGCAACAACCAGCAGTCCAGTTAAAATGGCGTCTAGTCGCAGTTTCAGTGTCTGTATCACGTCTTATCTTATTATTTATCCTCCGTTACATTTTACGAGATGCATAGAATAATATATAAGAAGCTGCAACGCTGTTTGTTATATTAAAGTTGGGGAATTTAAAATAATTCTAGAAATAAATTTACTGCCACCGCTACAAAAACTTATTGGCTTATTTAACGTTGTACATATCTTTCGTACCTATACGTCCGCGCTACCATCATATGTGTATATATTCTAATCTATATCAACGAAAACAACAGTTAGTTTATAGGTTTTTTTAAGTACATTAATTGCCATAGAGTTGTGCGTAGTACATATATATCGATGTTAATTGCATAATTATTTTGACCTCATTCTCATATTCTTTGCTAAAACATCGAGAACAACAGTTCCAATGTCTAATAGTCACTTGATAATAATTTCACCATAGACATTTTCATACAGAAGTTTTAGCAGTGCCATGTTATGTTTGCACTTCCACATTTACTTGACTATTATTTTCCTCACACCATATTTACAATCTACTCAAACTCAAGTCAAAGTTGAAGTGAGACTGGGCTGTTCACGTCTGCTGCATGCCCTATAAGCTGTGGACCCAAATAGTCACAATTCGAAGCGGCAGACTCCGTAGAAGTTGGTGAGACGAGCTGTACAAATTAAACGACTAGTGGTCCACATTCTCCTGGAATCGCAAGCATACTAAAAACTACATAAAAACTCAAAGAGCAACAGCAACTTAACAATCGCGCGACGGTCGCTCCTACAAGTTGCGTCATAGCTCCTCAACCCGTTGGATTATCGAGTCTTACCCACAAGCTCTAATACTCCTCTAACGTAGTTATTGGGGCCGGTGTAAGGGCGGCCACATACGCTTGATTGGAAACGCGACCCGCTTTTGTCGCGTAAATAGATGTAATCTACTGATGTTAGGTAGCTCATTAAGTTGTGTAGCCCGCTTAAAGCTGAAATATGACGCTTATATATATTTTCGCGCTTTTGTTACGCGTAAATTGTCTGTTTTGGTGTACAATGGGGAATTTGGTTTTCGTATTTGAATTTCAAAATGATGGTAATAGTGTCGAGGTCTTTGTAGAAGTTAGTTTGAAGCTAATTTGATACGATTGTGGTGGATGCAGGATCTTTTAAACTAAGCATTGTACCTAACAGAAGATTTTAAATGAAAATCTGTTTCTAATATCCTTTCTTTTCATTAGAATATTCAAAGTTCTACAAATGAGGATTATGTTTTTTTTTAATTATTATTTATCCTACGCTGGGCAAAGGCCCTCCCTCTACTCCTTCCATGTTTCGCGAGCCCGCGCGTCCTCCTCTCAGTTTTGACGGAATCGAAATAGAACCGGATGGTGGTTATGAAAAAAAATACTTTTTCACAGAACCAAAAGCTGATTTACTTTTAACAGGCTTTTTTGTTTCGCCAATCCGAAATTTTATGGGTTCGTGAAAGTCGCTATGAACAAAATCAAACGCATGAAAATCTACATTACTGAAATCCAAAAAAATTGTGAGGTCGATATTTATATCGAATGTTTCTCAAGATTTCAAACAATCGGGAATTGTAGCAAGCTTGTCATGTGTCGCCCCTTACCCGGGATATTCACCTGTATTGTAATATTTCCAGATTCGAGCGTTACATCCGACAGTGAAGAGAACCGAGCATTACAATGCGCAACCTGTAATGATAGATATGTACCAAGTCGTGATAGAGTTTGCAATATAAATTCTCACCACTTCTAATGACTGTGTCGCGGTGCAGGCTCAGTAACCTAGACGGTATCGACGAATGCTCGTCAGTCATTGTAACGTAATGCACAAATCAAATCTTGGATTGTTACAGTATCTCTTCACGCCAAACGCGATAAAATGAGCACGAGTGGTAGGACTGCTAGCGGCCATGACCTTGAACACGCCTCTTTTCGCACTACAGTCGTTAAAACCCCGATTTCTCCCTATTGTACTGTGAACCCCATTATAAGAGTTAATTGATTCGTAATCTGTATACAATTTCCAATAGGAGTTATATACGTTTAATACGAATCTTATTGGAATAATGAACGAAAAACGAGTTTTGTTATCTTCACCCATTCGTTTTATTCATCATCTGCCTAGCCTTTTCCCAACTATGTTGGGGTCGGCTTCCATTCTAACCGGATGCAGCTGAATACTAGTATTTTACATGGAGCGACTGCCTATCTGACCTCCACAACCCAGTAACTATGCAAGACGATACCCCTTGGTAAGACTGGCTGTCATATTTTCGGGTTTCTGACGACTCGTAACGACTGATGCACAAATGACAGCCGGGACCAACGGCTTAACGGCTTTCCGAGTGCGGCTGTTAGTACTTAGCCACAAGCTCCTATTCGTTTTATTCGATACTTTAGAAATAAAAATTCTGCTTATTTTAAGATTAAAAAATGATTTAAATGCAAATGTTCCCGGTGAGAGAACCGTTTTTTTTAGTTACTATTAACAATAAAAGTTTGCAATAAACGAACAAAGCATCTCGGACAAAGCATTGGAACTATGTCCAATGACGAATATTAAAGCCCTGAAATTCAATTCCCACACATTCCAGACCATAATATAAACACGTCTATAAAATTAGATGCAAATTAGTTTGGAATTACTCTCCGCGGTAGAAGTTATGAAGTTAAATTATGCACGTTGCGTTTATGATAAATCTGTCTAGAAGACGAAAGACCGTAGGTTTCTAGTTTTCATTGGAGGTACTATTTTAGGCTTTGATTTATATCAAAGTTTCGGAATGTTTTGGTTCTCTTTTGATGTTTGCTTAAGTTAATTTTGTTTCTTCTAGTTTCGTGCAATTTGTTCCACTCAAGACCAGTTTCAAAAGTCAACCGTTCTTCGGATCCTTTGAGAAGACATATGTGTTTATAGAACACCAATAACGTGCGTAACAAGCCGTGCGCCCGATGGCATTCCCATTAACGACAATGATTAACTCCTATATAAACATTTCATTCCCCCCTTTAAGAAATGAATTTTCAAGAACCCTCCCTTAGTTTTCACTTTCGTTAATATGCAACTCTTGTGCAAACGTGCTTCTAGACCTAGAGGCTAAAGCTACGCGTTGTCTGGTTGTCTGTACATTTAATATTCATTTAGTAGATACAGGAAGCTAATCCAATTGTTCAACATTCAATACTTGAACTAAACCTCTGTAATTTAATGTAGACATGAAATAACTCATTTGAATTTAAAAAAAACTGTCAGGCGTGAAAGACATGATGCAATTACAAGATGGATTCTAAAAGTCAACAATTGAATTCTTGAAACATATATATTTTTAAACAAAGACCTCATGTAGATACCATTAATCTGTCAACGCCGAACCCTGAACCGTACGTATTCTCCTCCCTGAATCTTCAGGTTGAAGGTGTCCTTAGCTAGGACAGCAGGTATTTTGGTCTTCTCACACACTGAAACTTCCATTTGCTGGAACAGCTGATAGGTCATCACCTTGATCTCGCAGAGAGCAAATCTTGAACCTGGAAACAAAATAATCATCATCATTTTATCTGAATTGCCAACTGCTGAATGAAAGTCACTGCTAACCATATAATCAAGTGGTCGTTGAAAGATGCATGAAGGACCTGGGTTCTAATCATACTCTGACATCATGTTACCAGATTATCTAGCCTCAGCCTAGTGGTATGACCGTCGGACTGCCAAGTCTTAGGGTTCGAGTTCGAACCCAAGCCACGTACCTCTGACTTTTGAGATTCATGTGCGTATTGTATAGTTATCACTTGCTTAAAAATCGGTGAAGGAAAACATTGTAAGAAAACCGGCATTCCTGAAAAATATTTCTCAACAGTATGTGATGCTAAGTCAGAGGCCCATGGGCAGCATTAAAACTCTTACACCAGGTTAGTCCCTAACCACACGAAAAGAAGAAGAAGACCAGATTATCTATAAAGAAATTCTCAGTACCAACTCGGAATCCGAAATTGTGCGCGGGCAACAGTATTCACACAATAAGACACCTTCCGTTACTTACAGGAGACTTATAACGAACGACATACTGAGCTGAACTATCACTACCAGGAGGTTTTTTATGATCTCTACCTACCCCTCCGGGAAATAAAAATCGTGATGTTAAGAAATAACCACGACTGACGGGGCACGGTTGTCGCAGACATAATACGAGATTTAGAAACCAATTTAGTAATGTAACGCTTCAGCAGCTTCATAGGCATTCAATATTCATATATTGATATTCAGAATACATTGCTCTTGTTAAAATAAAACCATTTAGATTCCAGAATTTCTAATATTCCATCGATCAAAGGACCATTTTTAGGGTTCCGTGCCCAAAGGGTAAAACGGGAGCCTATTACTAAGACTCTGCTGTCCGTCCCTCCGTCTGTCTGTCTGTCACCGGCTGTATCTCATGAACCTTGATAGTTAGACTGTTGAAATTTTCACAGATTATGTATTTCTATTGCCGCTATAACAACAAATACTAAAAAAAAGAATAAAATATACATTTCGTGGGTGGGTACAAACGTGATTTTTTTTGCACGTTTTTGCTTAATATTGATCACGGGAACGCTTGACGCTATTCACAGAATATTTAGTTAAATATTCAGGATGAAAATAAATAATTAAATTAAAATGAAACAAATATTTAGGTGGGGCTTTCAAACAACAAACTTGATTTTGCCTTTTTATAGATAATGGTATAAAACCCTTCGTGCGCGAGTTCGACTCGCCTTTGCCGGTTTTTGTATTCAAATCTGTAAGTAATACCCATGTATTTGAATCACTTGAATATGTTGTTAAGCCAGTATCTGAAATATTGTCTCCAAATCCTCTAAAGCTGGCTCCGACACATGCATATTTAAAACAACCTGACTCCTAGACGGTTCTGTACCAATTTCGCTTGTCAGAATTCTGAATAGTTAATTTTTTAAAGATCTGCCTTTTAACCTTCGGATTTGTTATGAATATGTATGACTGAAATAGCTTTGCTGTATTAACCTTGAAGGCAGGTGAAGGTCGGACGCAACCAAACTGTAATCTATAAAGGGTATCGCAAAGACAGTAGTTGACTTGAAGCGGGTAGGTAAGACAGAATTCATAGTGAATTTTACCTAGTGCTGGAATATGCTGATGCTGATATTGACTTACACTTAGACAAAACACAGTATTTAAGTTGCATATTATTAATTACCTAAAATAAAATATCAATTAAAAGAAAACCTTTTTCGGACAGCTTTCCAAATTTCTATAAATAAAAATCAAATTCTAACTAATTTACGAACATTTTATAACAAAATATTAATAGTCAATTCGATCCTGCAGTTCAAGTGATAAGTTAACCAATGAAACGCTTTTATTTACAAAGATGAATTATATTTTTACTATAAATATTTCTAGCCTGCAATAATGACTATACTTCTTCTTCGTGTGGTTAGTGACTAACCTGGTGTCAGAGTTTTTTTGCTGCCCAGGGGCCTCTGACTTAGCGTCAGATGCTGTAGAGCAATAATAAATTCTCAGAGATGCTGGTTTCCACACGATGTTTTCTTTCACCGATTTTTAAGCAAGTGATAAATATACAATACGCACATGAATCTGAAAAGTCGGAGGTGCGTGGCTTGGGTTCGAACTCAAGACCTAAGACTTGGCAGTCCGACGGTCATACCACTAGGCTGAGGCTAGATAATCTGGTAACATGATGTCAGAGTATGATTAGAACCCAGGTCCTTCATGCATCTTTCAACGACCCCTTGATTATATGGTTAGCAGTGTAGCAATCCGTAAAATTAGAGGGACTATACTGATGGGCTTTGATTTTCAAACTACACATTGGTTAATCATGTGATGTTATATTTACCAATACAATTTCTAGGTCCAAGTCCAAAAGGTGAGTAGGTGAACGGCTTAATTTTGTGCTTGTTCTGCTCCGAGAATCGTTCAGGGTCAAACTTGTAGGGGTCCGGGAAGAACTCGGGGTTGTGGTGGAAAGCCCATGTCGGGATGTTGGCGGCTTCTCCTTTACGAATCTAGGTAGAAAAAATATTCTAAGTAGGTAATGGTTATAAATGATTGATGTTAACAAGCACGCTGCTAGAAATTGGATTAAATGGGAACAGCGGGACACAGCGAGAGCTAAAACTTGCGTTTTGGACAGGTAACTTTCTGATGTACTCCTTGACTTTGCAGGGTGTAACCGAGCGAGTATAATGGTATACATACATTTTTGGTCACGTGACTCGTCGAAATGTAGGGAACAGCTGATTTTTTTTCACGATTTCGGAGTTGGTCGCATAATAAAAGTTGTTCAGTTTGGTGGGCTGTAGCATATCCTTATGTATGTATATACCCTTTTGGTTACACCCACTAAGACGCTTCAAGTTAGCCTTTGGCCTAGTTAAAAAATACGCATAATTCTGGCCAGTTTTCCAAGGCGAACAGTCTTTGGCTTTATTACAGCTTCATAAAAAAAGCTATGTACACTTTACGGGACACTAATCACCCATAGGCGTTGTAACAATAAAACTTATATTGTGCCTCGTTCAGTGCCCCTAATGGGTTAAATTATCCTCCAACTAACAAAAAAAACTCTCTCAAACCTACAATATAGTCCTTATCAGCTTTCGCATTGGCTCTCCCCAGGTTGTAGTCTTTGGTGCACAGCCTGTCCAGAGCCACAGCTGGTGGCCACAGCCTCAACACCTCTGAAAATATGACAGTTTTATGATAAAATCTTATAATTAGTTGCTCAATAGCCCTCAGTGTCCTTTTATCAAAATTAGGTTCTCTGAAACTTTTACTTTGACTTTCATATCTCTGAGCTAATATTCCGTATCGAAATCAGAAGCTTACGATAAGCAGCCCCACGAACCCGCATCGCATTTAGAATTGAAGACTTAGCTATTTCTACAGGGAGTACTACTTGTGATGGATTTACATAATCAGGGCCTCAATCAAAATCTGTTGAACTTCCACGTGGTTCTCCAATTATCATTGGTTTTGCTAAATTGAATACCAAAATAGTTTTTAATAATACCTTAATTCGGGTAAGGCCGCGTCTTAAACAAAAGCAATTGTCGCACGAATAAGATCTCGGCTTAGGGCGTCGCTGGGGCCAGGCAGGATCGGATTTAGATTAATTTAGAACGAATTTAAAGGTACAGAGTCACCGGCGTGAGCTGGCTCGTGCCGGGGTCAGGGTGGGGGGACGGCGTCCCGACTAGGAAATACTTTTTTAGGGTCTGCATCCTATGGAGATGGTGTAACTTAGCGTTTGCAAGCATAGGTCAGGGATGACTGACAGTTTTCTTGCGTGCTGTCTATAGAAACTGGAGCCTACTAAGAGCGAAGGAGGCGCGTGAACTAACCGCCTTTATATGCTCACTTATTTAGCTCGCTTCTCCCAAGGATCGTCCTTGCTATAAATAGTGATCGGACTCGTTAAATACTCATGGTTCTGTCAGTTGATTTCATACTAACACCACAGCGAATTCTAATTCGACGCCAACGTCATCTATTGTGCCTGGTGTAACTAAAACGTTTTCAAGTTGTACAAGAAAAAACAATAGGAACTGGTTTTTATGTTATGAAAGGTTGTTAAGTATTTCATAATGTAACATTATTATAATTGTAGGAACTTAAATAGAGATTAAGACCCATATTACAGAACCTCACTCAATACCCAAGCTTTACTTAAAACTAGTTTTAACCAATCAAATGGCTGTAATCGAGACTCAAGCAATGCTTGAGTATTGAGTAAGGTTCTGTAATATGGGCATTAGACGTTTGAGTTTATTTGGGTGTTTCTTCTTAGAGTTGTTGGCTAGGAAACACCAAGCTCATCTAATTTTATTGCTCTTCCAAGTCAGTCTTACCTGAAATAACCATGTCAAGATAAGGCAGGTTCTGTATAGAGTTGAAGTCGAACTTGTCACCGTTCTTGGCCTCATTGTCCCTGATCTCTTGCACCAGTCGCTCCTGAGCGTCAGGGTTCACTGCTAGCTCGTACAGCAGGAACGACATCGCTGCTGATACTGTTTCGAAGCCAGCAACGAAAAATAGAATGGCTTGGGCAGTCAAGTCGACATCAGACCATTCTGGAAATTAATGATTGCTGTTTAAGGGTTGGTTTTGTGTGTATGGGTTACATTTATAGACTAGTAATATTATTTTTACAAAGAAACATAGTCCGATTATAGATTACTCCCACTGATTAGATTCAAGTGTCATTGTGTGAGAAGTTGGCTGTGTAAAGTGTGGGTTGGTAGACATCTATTCACGTGTCTTAGATGACGACCTAGAAGTCTTTATTGTATTTATTAATTTATTCACCAACTTATATTAACAGTGTGCACTAAACATACAATTTATAGGTTAGATATTAGTACATCAATCAGTCGTAAGTCACAGCTAGTATTCTGCTCTTATTTCTTGTCTCCATAAAATTCTAAAGATTATTATTAACGTAACGTTACACAACATCACTCCACGTAACTGGCAAAAATCGAGACTCCGGGCTGTTGCTAAAAAAATCCTAGTCGGAAAACACAATAACACTTTGCCGGTTCCGGGAACCCAAGACCTCTCATACTCAGCAGTTGCGTTTGCGACCACTACCTAGTACAATTAGGCAGTTGAGATTATTGACTTATTCTTTCCTTGAATACCAGTAATTCCAACGTAAACTGTAGTCATACTGACCCCTATTATTATTCACTTTTCCAACATCAGACTCCTCAACTGTAGCAAATCCAGTGTTCGCTTTCTCATCAGATTTCGGTTCATGGGTCAGTTTCCCTGAAAATATAACATCATCCATGGCAAGTTTATTTTGTAGAATTAAAAAAATATAATAATGGATAATTATCAGAAATGTAATAGAAAACAAAGGAGTTGACTTGATGGGTAATCTGCAGTGTATTTAGGGCATAGACACAGAAAAGTTTGGTAACCACCGAACAACTTAAATAAAACTTATATCACTTATAAAAGTGAATTTATTTTATTACTATTATTTATACTTATGTGAAATACTGCCTCTTCGACATTCTCAAACGTTTCGTCTACCAGTTATATAATTTTATTATATTGTGACTGATGGCGTCATCACGACGGTATGGCCTTCGGTTTTTGTTCTCCATTAAAATGTATTCAATTTCATCAAACGTACTTGGTTGGATTATGTACCTATCTATTATTAGGTTCAGTGTAGCATGGAACTTCCTGCTTTAGATAATCATAATAATATGAAAGCCAGTAGGCATGATATTGATTGCTTCACAACAAATAGGATGCCCCGTACCTTTCTTAGCTTCCATGAGTAGATGTATCATGTCTGGTCTGTATATATTGTTCTTCTGTCGTTCGGCCATAGTGTTCAATACTATGCTTTGGAAGAAGTTCGTCGTGGCCTCAGAAAACAGTTTGACGTTGAATTTCTGTAACGAAATCAAAGTATACAATGTATAAGGGTGAAATTGAATTAATATTTTAAGGATGCATTGTACTCAACATTATAAACAATTTTTACTATGGGAACAGGAGCTCGTGGCTAAGAAATAACAGCCGCACAGTTCAATCCATCAGGTTAAGCTACGCTTGCAGGGGTTGGCCGTGGATGGGTGACCATCTTTTCATACCGAGACTCCTCCGTGCCTCGGAAAGCACGTTAAGCCGTTGGTCCCGGCTGTCATTTATGCATCTTTGACAGTCGTTACAGGTCGTCAGAAGCCCGAAAATCTGACAGCCAGTCTTACCAAGGGGTATCGAATTACCCAGTTACTGGGTTGTGGAGGTCAGATAGGTAGTCACGAAAAAAAATCAGCTTTTCCCTACATTTGGACGAGTTATGCGTTATGCGATAATGTATGGAACAGATAATTTTTTTTCGCTATTTCAGATTTGATGTTAACAATTTTCTTGTTTCTTAACAATTTTTTTTCTTAATTAGTGATGTCATCCTTTAAAATTTTGTACATTGTAATACCCGTCTGTTATTGCAACACTCGATCTTAAAGGCCTCTTCTCATACAGAGCAGTCATGACCATTGATCACCACGTTTACTCAAGACGGCTTTTACACTTGTTAATATAATTCATCAAACCGTGGGTAAAATTTAAATCAGTTTACAATATGGCTGACCCGTGGGTGAAAATATATGTTTCTCCATTCGTGGGGACTATTTTCATAGAGCCCAATATTAACAGTTTTGACTTGCCTTCATAATTGTTGGGAAGGCAGTATACCCGAAGAAGATCAGGATTCTTTTGAAGCCGGAAGTAGCAGTTTCATGGCCAACAGAGTAGAAATCGTTGTTCCTCTCAGCATGGGAGTTCACCTTCAAACCGAAGGCACAGGAGGCGATGACGTCATTGGCGTATCGCGTCATCAGGTCCTTGGTGTCCACGTCCACATAATCAACTGCAGAAATTTAAATAACTGATGTATAACAGCCGCGTGGCTTGATCGACGATTGCACTTGTCTAGGTCCATACCGCCAAGGTCACACTTGAGTGTGGAGGTCAGATAGGCAGTCACTCCAAGTGAAATACTGGTATTACGTTACAGCTGCCTCTAGTTAAACTGGAGGCCCACCCCAATATAGTTGGGGAAAGGATACAACTCATAGGTACCAACAAGTTAGTTATTGCCCTAATGTCATTGGAATGCATAATATACAAACTTACCTCCAGATTCGTTGATCTGCTTCTTCAGAGACCCTATCATCTGGTCGCTGACCTCCATCATGAAAGAAACCATGGCTCGCATTTTGGAGCTGGTAAACGCTGGACTCAATGTGGAACGCATGTCTTTCCACTCTTGACCTGTACAGATTTGAGAGTTTATGAGATTGTCTTGAGTTTTATTATCAACTCTTCTTCTTCTTTACGCTTGAAGCTGTTTAAATCTTCAACATCAATATGGTTACCCAACACATCACTGTCCCCTTACTCAACGTTGTAATGTTTACTGTTGCTATTTGACATTATGCTTTTTGCCACAAACATAATCAGCTGTTTAGTGTTTTTTTTGTGTGTGAATATACGCAATCTTCTTCACTGTCTAAAGATTTAAGTAGATTCCATACCTCTCAAAGAGAACAGGTTCCTGCCGAACAAAGGCTCCACAGAGTCGTCCACCAGCATGCGATGATCCAGGAAGTGCTCGAAGTCTTTGACTACGATCTTCTTCACCAGCTCGAGGTCTCGGATCATTACCACTCCCTTCATGAACTCGTATCTGCCTACGAACCTAAAAAAAATCAAGAGGATGAAAGTATTTATAAGGAAAAAGGCTGTGAGTTGGGAAAAAGTACCTGATATTGTATAGATGATTTTAAAGAAGTAAGAATAACATTAAGTATGCATTTTTTCCCACTATTTGATAAGGTATAATAATCAAAACTCTCAAATTATATCAGTAGTCTATTTAAGAAGCGTCAGAGCGTCTATTTAAGAAGCGAAGGGATTTTTGAAATATTAAACTTCCTGGAGGAATAAAAAAATATAGGGTAGACTCCACAATCATTTTTTTTAAGACAGTGGATATACCATTCATGGTATGACTGCAAAGGGTACCTTTCTTCCGGAAAACTATGATACATATCATTCAACGTTTCAGCGATATGTTTTTTCCGCATCAGCTCGTCCATCAGGTTGCCCACCGGTGGGACTATCTTGAAGTGCTTCACGCCGTACCGGCTGAACCGCGAGTAAGCCTTTCGCATGTACAGCACCGCGGCTGTGATGATCACGCCGATCCATATTAGGGCTATCATTATCTAAAACAAAAAAAACTACGTTTAGATTATAACAGTGTGTATGATTTGCGAGTATTTTCGGAAAGCCTTCTGGCGGGCTTCAACGTTCATAGAGACCGTTTACAATATGCACTCTAAGTAATCTCTTCGCTGCCACCGACGACGCTGTGGACGCTGTGTGTGTGTGGTGGTGCGAAGATTTGGGCCAACAAAATTAAAATACAGTCGTGCTACTGTAACGAAGAAGAAGAAGAAGAGACCGTTCAAGGGCCGTTAGTGTCAATATTCCACAACAATCCTAGCTGACGCATCCAATTGATGCATTCAATTGACGCATCCAATTGACCCATCCAATTGACGCATTTATACCGGTTGACGATAGTAGACTTGTTTTGGCTGGATAGATAATGATTGATTTCATAAAATTCGTACAAATAGGTAGTACTGGTTGGCATGTACGAATGTTAGTTAGCCTCTTAAAATATTGAACTGTGGCTGTCCACTCATTTGTTTAATATTATTTACTAGCTTCTGGCGCGGCTTCGCCCGCATGGATGTCAAAAATTGCTACATTGTTGGAGTTTTAGTAAGGATCCCTATTTTTTTTAAATATAGTATTGTCTATGTCACCTGGGGATGGTGTAGCTTCAACAAGTAAACAACAAAACAGTGAAAGAATTTTTCAAATCGTAAATAGTTTCGGAGCCTATCAATGCAAACAAACGAACAATCAAATCTTTCCTCTTTATAATATTAGTATAGATTAATGGATTTACATAATTTGTTGTAGTTATTATTATATTACAATTATTTTATTCAGGTACCTACATAAAGATTTTGCGAGTATGTATTATTTTAATGACATGGTGTAATACAAATATTATTAGTTAAATCGCTGCTCTCTAGATCACCTTGATAAAACAATTGTGAAAACAACTTTATATTTATAGCTCAATGTCATCGTAATTGAGATAAAGTAGTAGTACACACAGATTCATTAGAGAGGCAAGTAAACCATCTGATAAACTCGATATCCGCACCGGAATGATTGACGAAGCAAATTGAATTGAAAATCAAGAGAAATTACAATTTAATCAAAAAGTTTATTAAAGTCAATCGCCTGTCTATACCTTGAGTGTACAAATTGAAGTAGTTGCGCACGATCATCGACAAAATACACATATTTAACTATCTTTATCAATAAAATTAGAATCATTGAACCATTTATAGTTTACTTTTCCTAAAAACACTTCAAAAGAACTACATATTCTTTTAAATAAAACACTTTTATTCTTTACTGGTTCACTAATTATGATATATAAACATTACTCACTGCCAAACACGAGTGATATTGACCGGCGACTCTTACGGAATGCAAAACATACAAAATCGTTCCGAAACGATATTTTTTATGTACACGGTACAGGAACAGGTTTTATTATGTGTGTTGTTGTAACGGCTAGATAAATACGTAATCTTTGTTTTGCTGATATTATTATCGTTGTGCGCACTTATCTTATATTTTCTTATTATTATTTATATGTATGTGATAATATTTGTATATGTTACAAGTTAAAGTAGCTCTCCATGTCTGCCTGTGTGTCCGCGTTGTTATTCTAAACTGCGCAATGGATTTTTATGCGGGTTTCCACCATGATTTCGAGAACATTTTCCGAAAGGTGAATTAGTATAATAGGTATCACTACATAGTATAAAACAAAGTCGCTATTTTTGTCTGTTTGTCTGTATGCTTAAATCTTTAAAACTACGCAACGGATTTTGATGCGGTTTTTTTTAATAGATAGAGTGATTCAAGAGGAAGGTTTATATGTATAATTTGTCGACATATTTTGCGGGCGAAGCCGCGGGCGGAAGCTAGTATTATTATATAACTTACATTGTATAAGGTGTTCAAAAATTAACTCTAAGAATTTCGTGGTAGCATTGTACTATGCACACGTAACTGAATAAAATATATGGAACAGCTCGTATTTTTTTGCGATTTCAGGGTTCATCAAAGTAAAAGTAGTTCGTTACGATGAGTGCAATACTGCCACGAAATTCTTATAGCTAGTTATTTTTTTAACACCTTATACATATATCTCACATTATAAAGTAACGGAATCTGCATGCTTTGACTAGTCATAAAAGCCGTGCGGAGTAGGGCCGGGTCACTAGTTATGGGATAACAAACATGTATGTATTATTATGTATTATATATATATATTATCTGTAGCTGCGTGATGATATATTATCTCCGTAAAGTACAATGTACAAATAAGATCACAAAGTCGATTATTCCTTGCACCGTAACCGAACGAGATTGTTTACTGATTATTGTTTTATATAACTATATTGACAAGATCAGTACGTACCTATGATGACTGCGATTGATCGCAAATATTAATCGTCTGTTTATTCACAAACATGATGTTCAAAATCTTTTCATAGATGAACCTTTTTTAAAGAACGTCATTGAATAACTGCAAGTCATTATGATAATCGTTATCGTCATGCGACAGTGGCTAGCTTCTACTTAGTTTATTTAAAGACACTAATCACGAACTCGTTAGGCCCCTCGCCCACGGCGACTTTTTGTTGCGAAGCTGTGGCGCGTTTACTAAACGCGTGACAACATCGCTACTAACGCGTGTTAGTCGCATTTGCAATGCGCTACAATAGCGATGCCAACGCGCTACCAACGCGCTACTGCATCGCGACTGTATCGATGCAAACGCGCGACTGTGTCGGACGACATCGGGGAGAGGACGGAGGGAGGGTGGCGCGTGGGTGGAGAACCGAGTAACACAAAGCAATCTCTCTTTATTAAATGGGTGCATCCAATATTGACACTGCTTTCGTTGCCTATACGGCTGCTTATGTTAAAGCAGCATCGAAGACAACGTGACTAATCGAGCGCAACTCGCCGTTACTGAATCGCGTTTGCATCGCGACAGAATCGTGCCAGTATCGCGTTTGCATCGCGACTGAATCTGGGCCTGTGGGCGAGTGCACACAGCTAGCGACCGCTTCGCGACTGTATCGATGCGGATGCGCGACAGCATCGCTACAAAAAGTCACCGTGGACGATGGCCCTTAAAGCCGCACCGCGGATTCCGCACCTTTAAGGGAAATTGAATTGATTGTTGCAACAAAAGTAAAGTATTTTTTAATCTAAGCATATCTTATTATTATATAAAACTCATTCGTACATTCACTCATTGATTAATCAGGAAATCGCTGGATCTACGAAGATGAAGGTTAGGACAGAGGTAGATTGTGAATAGGAGACGTCAACTAAGAAAGATAGATTTTAGGAAACTTCCCCTCATCGGGGTGAAATAGTGGGTGGAATTTGTTTGGTAAAATTCCAACATTGACGTGGGCGGAGCCACGGGCAGCAGCTAGTTATCAATGAAAGTGGGCAAGCATTATTGAAAAACGATTCCAAAGCAGGCAATAGGTACCAATAGTGGTTTCTGAAATAACTGGCTGTGACAGGACCCTAATTCCTTTTTATTTACTACGATATTAGTATGGGACCCTAAAAACGTTTCTTAACACTTTAAGTACTAGGCGTTATAACAATAAAACTTTTATTGTGTCTCGTTAAACGAAAAGTGATTGGTAGATTGTAATTCGCCATCAATAATCAATTTTATTTGTGAACATAGATAGTGAATACAGTTCTAAAATTAAAGGATAGGTCGCTATGTTATACCAAGAGACGTACAAATATATAGTTGCATGCGAAATAGGAAATAATAATCATACGACAGGTCCACTCAAACATGTGTGGTTCTTTCCTCAAAAGATAATTTCAGACACGGTTCCTCACAACATGATGTCTGAACGTCAAGAGGGATTGCGACTTGGTCTCGCCATTTATCAGCCATTATCTACCTAATAAAATCTGCCTAGCCTTTTCCCAACTACGTTGGGGTCGGCTTCCTGTCTAACCGGATGCAGTTAAGTACCAGTATTTTACAAGGAGCGACTGACCTCCACAACCCAGGTAAACAAATTATTTGGTTATGTCTAAATTAATAAAATGGTGATGAATAAAAACAAAAATTATAAAAATGTTATAATTCGAAGTTATTTCTACAGTCAATGCTTTAATAAATAATCCTAAATTACCATTAGGTCTCAATATTAAACTAGAAATTGTCTTTTGCGTGTATTCTGCAGTCAAAATAAAAAAATGGTCTACATTCATTTGTCATTCAGAAATTCATCAATCCTATAGTAAATTTTTTCGATTTCTGTAACATTCAGATCACTATTCACATACGCAAAACCTAGGGGCTAGCCGATGCGTTGCTCAATTTTGAATCCAAGTGAAATATTATTATTGATAAAAAAGATTATAATTACAACATCATGTGAGTAAAACCTGAACTTTTCTGCAAAGAAATGTGAACCTGACAATCATATTGTATCCCGCGGTAGTTCAGCTACTTACTCTGGCTCGACTTGCGTCAGTCAACATATTGATATTTGCCTGACATAACACGTATGTTTTTTGGTTTTTTCAATGATATTTTTAAGTGTCTTTTTTTTCTTCTGAGGGTGGGAAATCATCAATTGACTCCTCCTCTGGGGGGAGTGGAAGGGAGTGTCAGACTCTTACTGAACCTACCCACGATCCTTCCTTAGCCCTTTATGTTTAAGCGGGATTATCCGAAAGGGTTACCGCTACCCCGGAACATAAAGGGCTACGGAAAGAACATGGATGGGTTTTAGTCAGTAAGAGTCTGACACTCTCACGACGGGGGACGCGGTGTCCCAGGGTAGGGTCGTCGTGGCGGTGTCACTCGACATCGCCAACGCTTTCAACACCCTGCCCTGGAGTTGCATTGGGGAAGCACTCCGGTATCACCGGGTGCCGACCTACCTCCGTCGAATAGTCGGGGCGTACCTGACGGACAGAGCCGTCATCTACCCCGGTCGCGATGGGGAATGGAACCGGCGAGAGATGTCGTGCGGTGTCCCACAGGGATTGGTTCTGGGGCCGCACCTGTCAGACATCGGCTACGACTGGGTGCTGCGGGCCGACCTCCCTGACGGCGTCAGCGTAATTTGTTACGCTGACGACACGCTGGTCTTGGCGCAGGGAAGGTCGCATCAGGCGGCGGCCGACGCGATGACACGCGGGGTTGCGATAGTCGTTGAGAGGATCCGGCAGTTGGGTCTCGAGGTGGCATTGCACAAATCCGAGGCCATGTCCTTTCATGGGCCTCGGAATAGGCCACCATCGGGATCCCAACTTACGGTAGGAGGGGTTCACATCGGCGTCGAGACCACGATGAAATACCTAGGTCTGGTCCTCGACAGCCGATGGAATTTCGTGGAGCATTTCCGACGTTTGGCCCCCAAGCTGGAACGGACTGGGGCCGCCTTCAAGCGGCTCTTGCCCAATTTGAGGGGGCCAAACGCCTCCTGCCGGAGGCTTTACGCGGGAGTCGTGCGGTCCATGGCCCTTTACGGGGCCCCGGTGTGGGCGCGTTCATTGCGGCGGCGAGCCGCCCACTACCTGAACGCGCCCCAAAAGGTGGTAGCCATTCGGCTAATCCGGGGGTACCGCACGATCTCGGGCGAGGCGGCAAGCCTCCTTGCCGGACTGCCGCCGTGGGATCTGGAGGCGATAGTCCTCGCGCGCCTGTACGAGTGGCGCGCGGAGGTACTAAGCCGGGGGGAAACTCCGTTTCCGCAGCAAATTGCGGCGGAGCGGACGGACCTCCGGCGCGATCTCATGGCGGCCTGGAATCAGCGACTGTCGCAACCCAGCGCAGGGCACGCCACGATAGTGGCGGTAAGGCCCCTCTTTGAGGAGTGGCTAGAGAGGCGTCACGGCGCCCTCACCTTCCGCCTGACGCAGGTCCTCACCGGACATGGATGTTTCGGGAGGTTCCTGCACATCATCAGGCGGGAGGAAACGCCCGGGTGTCACCACTGCGAGGATCGCCCAGAGGACACGGTAGAGCACACGGTGCAAACCTGCCCCGCTTGGGCGGAGCACCGCCGTGTCCTCGTAGAGGCGATCGGCGGCGGCGACCTCTCGCGCCCGGCCCTGGTGCAAGCCATGGTCCGGGGCGAGAGGGAGTGGGAGGCAGTCACCTCCTTCTGCGAAAAAGTTATGCTCGCAAAGGAGGTGGCGGGATGGGAGAGAGAAAGGTCCTCCCGTCCCAGCCGCCGCGGGAGACGCTCCGGGCGTCGGGAGCCACGTGACGACTCCCGGCCACCGTAG
This sequence comes from Hyppa rectilinea, assembly GCA_951799385.1. Lineage (NCBI taxonomy): Eukaryota > Metazoa > Arthropoda > Insecta > Lepidoptera > Noctuidae > Hyppa > Hyppa rectilinea. The sequence continues at coordinate 781,727 of OX637309.1, read as the reverse complement.
GCGCGGGCCTGCGGACGGTGAGTAATGGGTGACTCACCGTCCGATCAGCACCAGACCCGTGCCGTACGGCGCGTATATGTTCCACGCGCGCCTCAAAGAGATGTCAGCATATGAAGGGGCCCCCAGGGCTAAGCCTGCCGGGTAAGCGGGATTGTCCGAAAGGGTTACCGCTACCCCGGTACATAAAGGGCTACGGAAGGAACATGGATGGGTTTTAGTCAGTAAGAGTCTGACACTCCCTTCCGCTCCACCCAGAGCGGGAGCAGTCATTGGATGATTTCCCAGCCTTAAAAAAAAAAAAAAAAAAAAAAAAGAGTCTGACACTCCCTTCCGCTCCACCCAGAGCGGGAGAAGTCATTGGATGATTTCCCAGCCTTAAAAAGAAGCGCTCATCTACTGTGCAATGTGTGAATAAATAAAGATTTAATTAAGTTATTGAAATCTCCGACTTAGGTTGCGTATCCACCAGAGATTAGTACCGTACATACCTAGATGGTGTGCGAGGAAAAAAGCCACCAACAGGATCACTTCATGTTCATAGCGTGATCTAAGGTAGTGTTGTAATGATTAGTTTTACGCCCATTCGCCGCTACGCATCTTTGCACATCTCTGGTGAAAACCTACCCTAATTCTTAGGTAACAAAATGATTTCTTGAAATGATTTCTCTTCTTGTTGTCCCCAATTGCTCCACTAATGGTCGGTTTTATTTTTATTTATTTAAATGTTCCGGGGTAGCGGGCCTTTCGGACAGTCCCGCTTAATATTTTTGTCTGGATCAGTCAAGTAAATTGTAGAGGCGATCGGCGGCGGCGACCTCTCGCGCCCGGCCCTGGTGCAAGCATGATCCGGGGCGAGAGAGAGTGGGAGGCAGTCACCTCCTTCTGCGAAAAAGTCATGCTCGCGAAGGAGGTGGCGGGATGGGAGAGAGAAAGGTCCTCCCGTCCCAGACGCCGCGGGAGACGCCCCGGTCGTCGGGAACCACGTGACGACTCCCGGCCACCAAAGGCGCGGGCCTGCGGACGGTGAGTAATGGGTGACTCACCGTCCGATCAGCACCAGGCCCGCGCCGGACGGCGCGTATATGATCCACGCGCGCCTTAAAGAGATGTCAGCGCATATGAAGGGGCACCTCAGGGCCAAGCCTGCCGGGTAATCGGGATTGTCCGAAAGGGTTACCTCTACCCGGGAACATAAAGGGCTATATAAATAATAATAAATATAAATAATAATAATCTTTATTTATCCAAAAACATACAGAGTTTGAAATACAGTTTTGATATTTGGTTTAGAGAAACATTTATAGTTTATGTTGCAAAATCTGTACAGAATGGTATTCTCTACCTCTTAAGCTAGGGTATACCTGTATTATAAGAGGTAGTTTTCTATGGAAGGAACATGGATGGGTTTAAGTCAGTAAGAGTCTGACACTCCCTTCCGCTCCACCCAGAGCGGGAGAAGTCATTGGATGATTTCCCAGCCTTAAAAAAAAAAAGTCAAGTAAATTAATTCAGTACCGTAATTCAAAAAAAATGTGCAGACAAAGAAGCGTTGTGTTCATATGTGAAGATAATTAATTGCATACTGCAGCCAGTATGTAATTAATTATCAAAGATTACAAAATCAAAGATAATGTTTGAGTTTAAATTTGAGTGCGTTTTAAAGATAGATGAATAAAATTAGAACGATGTTGGTATGTGTGTGTTTATGTTTATTTGCTGTAAATATGTATTATGTATGTGCCAGTGTACTAGCCATATAAATATGTATTGGGAGTCATCTCTAGTATCTAAAGGTGCAAAGTATGTACAAACAGGCAATTTAGTTATCTTTTTACGAAAATAGTTTTTTTTTTTAACTTAGAGATAACTAATTTGGGTTAAACCTCTGACTACTCCTTTGGGGAACAAATACGTAATATTATGCAAGTCACGGTTTTCAAACAAAACGGTGATCGGTTTTACTTATTAGTAACGTGTAACTATATTGAGTTTTATACCACCCATGGAGAAGCAGGGATCATATTGATTTAAGCTATTCGGCGTTAGGGTTTTGTGATAAATCACCTTTCATTTTTGATAATCAGTCTTTATCAGTTTTAAGTATTTAAATCTCAAACGCCTCTCATTTTGCTAAAGGCAATAATTCTACAACAGGCGTTTTGAAGATACCTAGGTAGTATAGATATGGTTTGTTTTTTTTTAGCATGGGACATTCCCGCTCTGAGGGGAGTGGAAGGGAGTGTCAGACTCTTACTGACTAATATTCATCCATGTTCCTTCCGTAGCCCTTTATGTTCTGGGGTAGCGGTAACCCTTTCGGACAATCCCGCTTAAATGTTGGGACCTAGTTTGTCTTGTATTGGTATCATGAATGACATTAAGATGGATGAGTAATAACATTATGTGGGTGTAACGTAACAGACGTACACTTCCGCTTAACCCTTCGGGAAACAAGGCGATCTGTTATGTTTCATGTAACATTAAGGTCTGCCGTTAATTGGAGCTGGATTGACTGTTGAGCAGTGACCCAAGTACGGCCTAGTTGTTCCTACTACCACAACTTCCAGTAGAAGGTCGTGGGTGTAGACCCACCCATGTAGACAAGGACATCTTTCATTACCACTCCTCTCAATACTACTCGTACACGAAACATGTTATTAAATGTTGATAAGTGATGAATATCTAAAGGAACAAACGCAGAAGTCATTAATTGATTATTCGGTATTTCTCTTTGATTCAAAAGATAATAAAGACGCTCTTTACATAATTATATGGGGAACTTCCCGCCAATGGCTTGAATTGTCGCAATTTCCACGTTCCTAATCAGTAATCTTACTCCTTAAAAGCCAATAAGATTCTCGTTCAAAATAAACAAACCTTACGATACACTTTCACCCTGCCTGCGTAAGCCGACGCTTCTCATTACCCAGTCGCGTCTACGCGTTCATTACGCGCGACGCGTCATCCATTGCGCGATCGGCTCTGGATTAAAAGATAGAAAAAGGTGAAAAATTACAGGACCCACCGGTGGAGATTACAAGCTGGATTACCTTCGTGTCATTTATCAACTTCATCTCGGTGCTGCTGGAGTTAGGGACGGCTGTGGTACGAGAAAATGTAGAAGCGATTGTGGGAGAAAAACCTTTTTTACGAAACATAAACTAGCGGCCCGCTCTTGATTTGCAAGGTTTTTACAACATAACAAAACATCGAGATTCCTTTATTACAAAGTAAGTTTAATGTTACACATGAATTCCTTTGGAATTAATTTTAAATTATGGTGATAATCGCATCAAAATCTGTTACGTAGTTGAGAAGTGTAACTCGGTCACATAGACAGTTTCTAGACGAAAAACATCTTTAATTTGTAATATTTTTATAAAAAATATAGATTAAGTTCAGATTGAAAATCATATTGCTGTCGTCACACTACTATAAAACCTTTAATGGCAAGGTAATTTTGAGTCAAAATTGTTAACATTTCGACCAATATTGAATCTTAGCAATGTTACTGTAAGCAGCTAATGCTTGCCACTTTAAAAATCACAGGATTTTTACTGATTAGCATTGCGACGTTGCAACAAAGCATTCTTTTCTTAGATGTTACAAAATAAATATTACATTTGGTAGCAATTATGAACCACTGAATATTTTATTGTTTATATAATTATATTTGTAAAGGCTCGACTTTTGTAGTGAATATCTTGTGACTTGTACCCCCGTCCAAGGCCGCCCCGTGACAGTGACGGTGGGCGGGCAAACATCCCGATAACTAATACTTGCCTTGGAATATTTGACACCAAGAAAAACTATTCTAATTCAATTCTTTTTCCTCTCTCACTTATTTTGTACATTTCTTGCTTATTATTTATAACTTAGTGTGGAAAGTAATTTGGCAAGAGTTTCTGAAGTAAAAAATCAAGGAAATGGATCCCCAATATTTATTTTAATTATTTGAATAAACATAATTCCATAAAAGTTTCTTAGACTCCATGAATTTGATATTGTTAGACATTGAGTGATTATTGTCTTTGTGAAATAATTTCCTTGGTACGCTATCTTTATTAATGAGATATTTATGTTAGAATTATATTAAACAAGCCGAGCGCCCGAAGAAAATTACCATCGGCAACTCCTGATGGGAGAAATTTCCAAAAAACATTGGTTTCTACAGCAAACTTTCGCTTATAAACAAAAGCCTCAGTTGAAACGTCCACGTTTCTATGAAGTACTTAAATGCAAACTTTCATTCCCCCGTTTAATCCCTATTGGGGGACACTTTTTCAAAATCCATCCTTACTCACTCACTTTAACAAAAATATAAAAAACTCTTCTATACTTTGGCTCAGTGGTTAAGTGAATTTAAGATTTGTATTGTACTCGTAAGATCTAAGGATTTTAAAACTGAAAATAATACATTTTCATACATGTTTCTGTTTTTCAAAATGATTTTGATTTCCAGTGCGACAGGAATCGCGATCCGACTCATATCGATATGAAGGGGCTATCGAGGAGTTCGTTACTTTTACTTGTTTTTTGTAACGTTCACGTAGAGTCAGCAATTCAACTTTTGAAGGAACGAATATAAAAAATCCTATTTAGTCCTCACTAATATTTTGTGGTAGTGCTTCTTTAGTTTAGTGATTGCAAAAGCGATCGGAGAGTGTGGGGTCCTGCAGGGTGCTTGCGTAACACACATAAAACAATCAACGGCAATATGTCATTCATTTTGACAGTTCAGCCACATTTATTTGACGGGGCCTGTTAGGGCCGATGCCTGCCGGGTCAGCGGTATTGTCTGAAAAGATTACCACTGCTCCGGAACACTAAGGGCTAAGGAAGGAACATGGATAGGTTTTAACACGTTAGCTGCGGCACCAATTTTTGCAAACTTTCCGTTTCTGCGGCACGAGGTATTATCGGCCCGCACCGTGACCAGACGTTAGGGCGACACGCGGTCTATTAGACCCCACCTCCTTTAACAGACTTAAATCCTTTTTCTGGCGCGAAATCAAAGATAAATGAAAATTTTGGTCCTTATCGATATAGACAGTGAATTGATGAACCCTAATCTACCGTCGCTCCGGGATCTGATAACTAGTTTCGGAATTATTGGCAAAACAAAATATGGGATCTTATACACCTCGTAACGCACTAAAATAGGGTAAATTTTCGCTAAGATTAGTGATGGGAAAAATAATATCGAGGCAACGACGTTTATTTATTTTTGTGTGAAAATCTTAATGCGGTTCACAGAATAGAAAAAAAAGAAAACCAAAAGTAGAAAAGAAACTATCCTATGTATTAATCTCGCCCTGGGGTTTAAAAATACACTTATTAGAACTTGAATTAACATAAAAAAATCAGTAACAATATACTTTTTTATAAAAAATCGAAATCGTTCTGTTGCTGGGTTTTTTAAAATTAACTTCTTCCGACATCGTTTAGACATGTTCGGCGATGTAAAAGGACGTGCTCTCCAATCGACGTGATGCACAACACTAGTCGCGGGAAGCTCGCGTTGGGTGCGGTACGAGGTCCGGGGGGATATGGGACGTTTTAGCCTCGTTCCGCACTGCATTAAAATTATATTAATTCAGTGCGGTACGAGGCCTAAGACATCCGGTACCAAGGTAGGTATACCACCGAGTCCGGGACCATTAGCGCGTCTCAAATATACATTTATCTCTTTTCTATACTGGACCAAATCAAAACTATGCCCTTCGCACGACAGAGATGTTCACGTTTTTCCTTGCCGCACCACAAGGAAGTTGCATGAGGAGTGATTTAGGCCTCGTTTGGCACTTAACGTGTTAATCAGTAACAATAGGACCTTCCCTGCATTTGAGAAGACATATTTAGTTTTCTAATCTATGAGGCAATGAATAAGGAATTTCCTTCTAAACATCGAAATTTGAATCTAAATTGGTTCGCCATTAGTATTCTGTTTAAATCTTTATTGCAAGCGAAGTCAGAAGCAACTCAGTAGCAGCTCAGCGTCTGAACACGTATGCGATAAATATCTGTTGGACTGGCTCAATACCAATAATATATTAGGAATACAAGATAATTGATTGAATAAATAAGTATTGCATGTGTGTTTTAAGTATTTACCATGTACCAGCGAATGATTTAGGTAATTCCTTTCGGATAATAAATGACCCACGTCTTGTAAGCTGAACGAAATAATATTAGCACTAACCTGAGCTTGTTTATCGTTTTCTTCGTCATTAGTTGATCATTAATCAACATGTTGATCATTTGTTATTATATACTTACATAAAACATAATACGCACCTGTAATCAAAGAGTTCAAACAAACATTTTGTTGGACATGTAATTAATCCCATGTATTAAGCAAACATAAATGAGGCACAAATTTAGACTTTGGGTAGGTATAAAAAATTCCCGAGCAAAATAACAGCGATGTATCCGACACGGGGATCGCACCTAAGACACGGCACTGTCTAGTCGCACTAGACATTCTAACAAAGCTCCCATGTGCCGGTGTAGACCTAATTACTAAGTAAATCAAAACTAGGTTCATATTAATAAAAACGCCAACAGTCAGAAAATTCATTTGACCCAAAAAAATTCAAAAGAAAACATTTTTTTTTGCAAACCGTACGACAGATAGCGGCATCTATCTGTAGCAATTAAAAGTGACAGTAACGAGTGTGTACTCGTCATAATCTGAGCACCTTGTTATTTTTGTAATGTTTCATACTTTTCAGCGTATTGCTAGAGGCTTAGTGAAAAAATTAAATAAAAATTTACGAAGTAAACAGATTACAAACTTGCTTCTCTTAAAAACGTGGAATTAGTTTATAGGAACTAGGATGCTAGTAACGATTCTGACGTGAACAGTTATTATTATTTTAGGGTTGCTACATATTTACTTGTTACCATACAAAATTCTGTAACGCTTAAAAAACAACCCTTGATGCTGATCCTATAAACGACGACATTTTTGTGTCAAACACAAACAAGCGCAAAAGCGCTGCGGCATCAGCGACGCATCTCGCCTACCCTCATACTGCAGCGTTTACTTATTTGTATTGTCAAGCCCCTCGTCCACTGATGTGCTGTGTCAGCGGCAGTTGGTGATGTTTGGGCTTAATCAACACTGACCTACTCACATTTTTCCGGTACACATTACTTCCATTTTCATAAATCGATTTTGTTATCACCGGTTCAAGATTATTTTTGATTTATAGTCTTTAGGGACACAGGAGCTATCGTGAACATAATAATATTATGATAACATATATATATCTTAAATAATAAAATTATATAATTGGAGACAACATTAAATATCTTCAATAATATCAAATGCAAAAAGATTTTTCAAATCCAAAAAAAAATCTAGCAAATTATTGCAGTAGTCTAAAATACCATTATAATGGTATTTTAGACTACTTCAATAATTTATTATTGAATATTAATATTTGATTAATATAATATTGAATATTAATATTTATATAAAATAATTTATTATTACTTCAATAATTTATTAGATTTTTTTTTGGATTTGAAAAATCTTTTTGCATTTGATATTATTGAAGATATTTAATGTTTAATGCGTCACGCTATTACCGCACATGAGCAAAAATAAATCAGAAAGGACGCTAACCGTCGTACACGTCCAACTATCCGGATTTTATTGTCAACGACGCGGTCGACGCCAGACATATTAATTTTAAAACATGTATAAGTAAATGTTAATATAGTGGACTATCAAAAGTACCAATAAAGATTTTACTAACATATGTCTACACTATGACTTCGTAACACCATATTCACTTAGTTTACGTAGCTACCCTCCAAAATAATTCTCCACCATAACTTTACGCCCATGAGCGTACAGACAGACTCATAACAGAAGCCTATCAATACAATTTTTTTTTCTCGTCTTTAAGCTCGACGTCTGCTGTCGCTGTAAGCGGTTTACATGTAAATTAGTTCGCGTGTGCCCTGGGAGCTTGTTAACTATAACAAGATGGATGTTTTCACTGTAGGCTCTATGTACTCTGAGTATTTCGTGTCAATGTTTGCGACATATGTACCTTGTGTCGCACATAGAATATCATATTGACCGGCTCAGCCTTCTCGTCTTAGATCAAAGATCGTCACTAGAACTTAATAAAATGAAGGAGAGCGGCTAAAGAGCCATTCATATCATGCAATGGTAACTTAAGTACCTAAAATGTATTGATAAAATATGTACAACATTTACAGTGCTCTTATTAGGTCATTTAAAAAAAAACAGTGCGACGTGTACCTACACCCCTTCCGGCCGCCCGCACCCGAGTGGCTACATACATCATATAGTGGTAATTTATCTATTTAGGTTGCTGGATAAGATATAAACAAATACAACTGCAACTGTCTGACTGCAACAATCTTTTAATTTAGGTATACAATGGCGTTTTCATTTCTTAAGTTAAATAAATATTAATAAAAAAGAAAAGATTTGCAGTGGCGCCAAATAATTTGCTATCGCAAACGCTAAATACACTAAATATTGAAACAACTGAAAAATAAATTGTTACTTGTCCTAATTTACTCAAATGATAACATTTTTGAGTTGATGTTAATGTTCATTGTTCAGTTCGCAATCTGTGCTCAAACTGAAATAATGTCAACATCGCTCAAGAATAAAGTCGTGGTTGTGACCGGAGGAGCTCAAGGCATTGGATGTGGAATAGCAGACCAGTTCCTACTGCACGAGGCTAAAGCTGTTATTTTGCTGGATATTGATGATATACAAGGAGCCAAAAAAAGCAAAATCTTAACAGAAAAACACGAAGAAGGTAAAGTTGAATTCATAAAATGTAATGTGACTACTGATTTAGATCAAGTTTCTAAAACAATATTTGATCAATATAAAACCGTTGATGTATTAGTTGTGAGCGCTGGCGTTGCATGTTCGACAGAGCACCAAAAACTGACTGACGTAAATGTTACAGCAGTTATAGAATGGTCTATGAAGTTTTTAGAGCATATGCGGAAGGATAATGGTGGAAATGGCGGTACTATCTTATTAATGTCATCAATATTTGGATTCAGAACGGTACCATATGCGCCTGACTATCAAGCGTCAAAATTCGCTGTGAATGGCTTTACAAAATCTTTAGGCCATATTGAAAATTTTGACAGAACCGGAGTTCGTGTTGTCGCTTTATGTCCAGGGTTTACTGAAACTGCATTAACCTTCAATTTGCGAGATCCAGAACTTCAAAAGACCCTGCCTGAAGGTCTAGCAGAATTCGCGAACTCGTTTCCTTGGCAAAAGATTGAGGATGTTAGTAAAGCTGCTGTAGAAGTGTTTACTAGAGCTGAAAGTGGAACCATGTGGCTGATAGAAGGTGGCGAACCAATAACTCAAGTTCCATGAAGAACCCGTCATGAGTGATGAATTTTATAATGTTAATATTGTTATTCTCTTTCCCCTCCTATTTGCTATCTTCCATAAAAGGAACATCTCCCTGCGGTGTACAACCTTCCGTGGTCCACTTGGAAGCATCTGAACTTCCGTTTGCAGGTGGGAAGACGTGACTCTAACCTAGTAAAGTGGACCTATGTCGCAAACTATGCTCCCTCTGTGTCCCAAAACATGCAGCCAAAGTGATCTCTGCGCTGCCACTGACGACACCGTGGAAGTGGTTTAGTTTTGGGCCAACAAGATCTGAAAACATACAGCCGTGCCAGTGAAACGAAGAAGAGGAAGAATTATTGTTAGTTGTATATGCGGTAAACCTTGAGGAATCAGGCCCGATGTAATATGTTACGGTATAAGTCACTTTTATAAAGTTGATAAGATGTCGTTTCCAGAGGGGAAGATTAATTTGGTAAAATAGTCGAAAAAAGTTGTATTCAGTGTGTAAAACCAGTGTTTAATCGAATAAAAAATTGATATTTCAACTTGTGAAGGTTGTTTGCGTTTTGTGTTTAAGTATAATATACCTGCGTCCAATTTCTGCCGGCATTTACCAATCTATTAAAATGCTATTTTTTAATATAATATTCAATAAACTAGTGTTTCCGTCAAGTTTATTTGTTCCAAAGTAAGTCAAACATGTTGGTGATGAGATAAATATGTATTTATGTTTACAATTAATAAGCTTGAGCTCTGACCCTATGACGTTACTAACGCTATGGATATAGGTAGCTTTTATAGTTTTCCCACCACTTTGATAATAATTATTTACTTCTCAAGTTATGTAACTATATCAATTTGTAAATCAATGTATAGTTTTTGTGACGAATTGCTCTGCGTAATAACGAAAACTATACAATATTCACTTTTTTTCAAACATGATTTTCGTCATAATATTATTATTAAATACACTCGAGAGCAATGAATCCGGGTCACTTAAAGAATCCTAAAAATCTTGGAAACTAAAAATGCAAGGTTAATGCAATAAATTGTATTTAATAGACAATGTAATACTCCTTAAATGAAGGTATTAAAACTTCTTAGTTTTTGTAAAGTTATATCATAAAAAAATCAAATTTGAAAAAGGGCCACTTTCGAAGATGGAACTACGAAATTACAGCATTTGGTTTTGCTTTTGTTTGTAATCTGTCATTTATGTGGGTACATAAACCATGTTGATAGTGCTCTATATTCATTATTCAAGCTGAAATTATGTCGCTTACGCCTGAAGAATGCACCAGAATACTTACAATGCTGGAAACCGGCCGGAGTCAGCGCGATACAGCCAGGACTGTCGGTGTGTCGCTGTCAACAGTACAAAGAGTTCTCCGACGTTACGAAGAAACTGGTTCTAACCTACGCAGACCAGGAACGGGCAGAACCAGGTGTACCACAGCACGAGAAGACCGATACTTGGTGAACACCATGCTTCGAAATCGCTTTCTCACAGGAACTGAACTCACAAATCAGTTTCGACGCCTCAGAGGAAGTAACCCAAGTGCATGGACAGTAAGACGTCGGCTTGCTGAATCTAACTTAAAACCCCTTAGACCTGCAAACGGCCCTAAACTGGAGCGTGGGCATCGTATTTCAAGACTAAGATATGCCCAGGGCCACGTAAATTGGAGTATTGAAGATTGGTCAAAAGTTATGTTCTCCGACGAATCAAAATTTATGCTCTACAAGCACGATGGAAGACACAGAGTGTATCGAAGACCAGGGGAAAGATTCAAGCAAGCATGCATCGAAGAAAAAGTAGCCTACGGTGGTGGGTCTGTACTTGTGTGGGCCGGAATTTCTTCTGAAAGTCGCACAGAGCTGGTGATCATAGAAAACGGCTCTTTAACTAGCGTAAGATATGTGGAAGAAATCCTCAATGATCACGTTGGTCCATTTATGGTCAATTTAGGTGAGGATGCTATATTTATGCATGACAATGCCCGACCTCATACAGGTAGGATTGTGAATGACTACCTTCAACAGATGAACATTACTCGTATGGAGTGGCCAGCGCGCAGCCCGGATATCAACCCGATCGAGCATGCTTGGGACGAGCTAGGCAGATGCGTAAAACAACGAAACCCTCCCCCAATCACGCTTCGTGAGCTCAAAATTGCTCTCACAGAGGAATGGGAGAATATTCCCCAAATTCGTATAAGGAACTTGGTGTACAGCATGCCAAACCGCGTAAACGCAGTAATGGAAGCACGAGGAGGCAATACGAAGTATTAAAATTCAAGAAAATCGTAATAAAGTTCAAAAATTTCATGTTTCCTATTTTTGTTTTAAGGAGAGATCAGCAGTTTTTTTCTTTATGTAATTTTGTGTTAATAAAATGTATGGTGACTCATATTTTTTTAACTTTCATTTAAGGAGTATTACATTGTCTATTAAATACAATTTATTGCATTAACCTATCATTTTTAGTTGCCGAGATTTTTAACATTCTTTAAGTGACCCGGATTCATTGCTCTCGAGTGTATTTGTTTTTGTGTTGGTTCCCCTTGTAATAATAATGTTTATATAGTTATGTGGCAACAGGAACCAGGGTCAAGGATTTTTTTTAAAGAGTAATATTTACTTAAGGGTAATTATTTAACGGCTTGTATTAGTATCTACCTATGTAGGTTTACGTCAAAGATGCAACGGGCAAACACGGATCAAACTTAAGACCGCTTCCCCGTTTGTCTGACCTTTTTTTTTGAGGGTCAGAAATCATGGAATGTCAGCCTCTTACTGACTAAAGCCCACCCTTGTTCCTTCCTTAGCCCTTTATACTTCGGGGTAACGGGAACCCTTTCAGGCAATCCCGCTTACCCGGACAATCTCGCTTACTTGGTTGTCAGACACCCTTTTTTTCTGTAAGCAATCACAACATTTGACCTCTTGTTTACATGGCGAGCAATTAGATCTCATAGCAGTGGTAATTATTTTCAAATTTTTGTAAAACAAACATTGAGAATGTGTGTCTCTAATAAACTTTTTTTTTAAGGATGGGAAATCATCAAATGCACTCATCACTCCCTTTCGCTCCACCCACAGCGGAAGGGAGTGTCAGACTTTGACTAAAACCCATCCATATTCCTTTCTTAGCCCTATGTGTTTCAGCAGTTCCGCCTTCGGACAGTCCCGTTCAATCTGTATCAAACCGGGTTATCTTGATTACCCGGCTGCGCAAAGACAAGTTTATATTTTTCACGCGAATCTATCTATACCTTTTATATGTAAGTGGGATTCTGTATTTCCTCAAAGCATCGTATTAGTTGGATTGATTTCAAAACATGAGAAGTCTATCGACCCCTTTAGGTCACACAAAGTTTGTTTTTGTGATGTATGTAGCAGTCATAAGTAATAGTGGGTAGATTGATATTGTTTTAATATAAATTATAGTGGGTACTTGTTTTCACTTGTCAAGGACTTTGGCCAGTCATTATACGTTGCTTCTAACCGTGACTACGTCTATTATTTATTCCGGTATTTCGAGTGCTCCAACCCAAGAACTCTTCAGTGGCGACGAGGATAAACTTAATGGTGAAAGGTGTTAGTGGTGATTAACCAAGAAAAAAAAAAATGTCGATCGGTAGGATTACTGAGTTCGACATCCACAAGGACGACTGGAGGTTATATGTAGATCGTCTGGAGCAGTACTTTTTAGTTAATAAAATATCAAGTGAGTTACAAGTGCCGACGTTAATTACTGTAATGGGTGCAGCCAGCTACGAGCTGTTAGTGAATTTATGTACACCGGCGAAACCTAACACAAAAACTTTTGAACAAATAACGGTTATTATGCAAAAACATCTTCAACCGAAACCGAGTGAATTAGCGGAACGTTATAAATTCCGTAATCGCAAACAACTTATCGGTGAACAGATATCAGACTACGTGGCGGTATTAAAAAAAATGTCAAAAACTTGTGAGTTCGGAGCATGGTTGGAAGAAAGCTTAAGAGACCAGCTGGTTGCCGGGATAAAAAGTGAAACGATTAGACAAAGACTGTTTGCAGAGGCTAAACTAGACTTCATGAAAGCATATAATCTGGCCGTAAGCATGGAGGCGGCAGAGAAAGATGCAGCAGTGGTCGTGGAACAGACGGTCAGTGAGCACAAGGCGGCGGTGGATTGTCAGCTGATGATCAATAAGCGGCAGGGCGGTGGCGGCAGCGGCGGAGCGGTAAAAGGCCGCGCGGGTGACCACTCGCGGGAAGGCGAGTACACACAACGTACGCGGCCGCAGGCAGGCCGCGTCGCATCAGCGGCGCCGGCGCCGGCGCTTGCGGGCGGCCCGGGGGAGCGGGAGCGGCGACAGCGGGAGTGTCGAGCTTGTGGCGGGCCGCATGAGGAGGCCGTTTGCAAGTTCAGGCGCTATGTATGTCGGGTGTGCAACCAACAGGGCCATTTGCGGCGTATGTGTCCGCGGTTGACACAGCATTACACCGTCGAGGCCGAGTGCGAAAAGGATGTAGTGAACAGCGACGATAGTGACGAGGTAATAATAATCGAGCTTAATGAATTGACAGTTTCACAGTGCAGGCCTATTGTTGTGTCATTAGAGGTTCAGGGAAAAATAATGAAGTTTGAGTGCGATACAGGTAGTGCTGTCTCATGTATAAATGAACACACCTATAATAAGTTCTTTAGTGACTTAAAAATTGTGGAGAGTAATATTATTTTGAGGTATTATACAGGAGAAACCACTAAACCACTGGGAGTTATTAAACCTCTAGTCAAATATAAAGATAAATGTAAACAGTTAGACTTGTATGTGATAAAAAATGGCAAAACAATGTTGCTAGGTAGGCAGTGGTTGGCGTCATTAGCAATACAGCTGCCAGTATTGGATTGTCGTACTTATGTAAATAGCAATAGCATCTGGAATGGATCAAAGTTTGATATAGATATGTTTAGTTCCAGATACTGTAAAGTGTTCGCGGACGGTTTGGGGCGGTTCACTGGTGGTAAGGTCGGCATTCACTTGCGGCCGGGCGCGCGCCCGGTGTTCATGCGCGCGCGCCCGCTGGCGTATGCGCTACGCGAGCCGGTGGAGCGCGCGCTGGATCAGCTGGTGCAGGACGGCATGCTCACTCCGGTCGAGCGTTCCGACTGGGCGACGCCTATCGTTCCGACTGGGCGACGCCTATCGTTCCGACTGGGCGACGCCTATCGTTCCGACTGGGCGACGCCTATCGTTCCGACTGGGCGACGCCTATCGTTCCGACTGGGCGACGCCTATCGTTCCGACTGGGCGACGCCTATCGTTCCGACTGGGCGACGCCTATCGTTCCGACTGGGCGACGCCTATCGTTCCGACTGGGCGACGCCTATCGTTCCGACTGGGCGACGCCTATCGTTCCGACTGGGCGACGCCTATCGTGCCCGTCGTTAAAAAGGACGGCAGCATAAGGATATGCGCCGATTATAAACTCACGTTGAATAAGGTAATAGAAGTCGACCGCTATCCACTACCTAGGGTTGAAGACTTACTAGTTCGGTTGAACGATGGGGAACATTACAGCAAGCTGGATCTTTCTCAAGCTTATGCCCAATTTGAGCTAGATGAGTCACGCAAATATACCGTTATTAACACACACAAGGGGTTGTTTCGCTATAACAGATTAGTGTATGGTCTTGCGTCGAGCCCGGCCATATTTCAGAGACGTTTGGAACAGTTGTTTGCGGATTTACCGCAGGTAGGTGTATTTTTGGATGACGTCATCATAACGGGGCGCACGGTGTCTGAGCACATGACTAATTTACGCAAAGTTTTTGATCGATTAGAGCAGTATGGGTTACGAGTGCGGAAAGACAAGTGTTCCTTCTTTGCTAAATCTGTAGTTTACTTGGGGCATGTCATCAGTGCAGACGGTGTACATACTTGTACAGATAAGGTCAAAGCTATTATAAAAACGCCGGCACCGACGAACATATCGGAGTTGAGGGCCTTTATAGGTATGGTTATGTATTATGCTAAGTTCATAAAAAACGTAAGTACAATTTTAGCCCCAATGTACAACTTATTAAGATCAGGAGTACAATACGTTTGGAGTGAAGAATGTTAAAATGCTTTTGATAAGGTTAAAACGATGCTAGCTAGTAGTGGGGTGCTAACACACTACTCGGTCGAGCTGCCACTCGTGTTGACTACTGACGCGAGTAGCGTGGGGGTCGGCGCCGTACTGTCCCACATCACACCAAGCGGTGAGCGGCCGATAGCCTATGCCTCGCGGTCTCTTAGTGTAGCGGAACGATCATATTCACAGATTGATCGAGAAGCACTGTCAATAGTTTACGGAATCAGGAAGTATCACCAATATTTGTACGGTCGGAAGTTTGTGCTGCGAACCGATCATAAACCCTTAACGTATATTTTAGGAAATAAGGTAGGAATACCAATTATGGCCGCATCTCGTTTACAGAGATGGGCAGTACTGTTGTCCGCATATAATTATACCATAGAATATGTCGCATCTAAAAAAAATTGTGCGGATGCATTGTCACGTCTGCCTCATAAAACAGGTATGCGTTCGGATAGGACAGACAGTACGTATGTACATTTTGTAGAAAATTTTTTACCCATCACTCATAATGATGTAAAAGAGGCGACGCAAAAAGATGTCGAGTTAGGCAGAATAATGTCATACGTACGGTCTGGCTGGCCGAACGAATGTTCAGCTAAGGCGGAAATACAACCCTATTACAATAGACGTCGCGAATTATATTCGGAATTCGGGTGCCTGATGTGGGGGTACAGAATGGTAATACCAACTAAATTTAGAAGTCTGATTTTAAGACAGCTACACACTGGTCACATGGGTATCGTGAAGATGAAAGGGCTAGCACGAAGTTATGTCTGGTGGCCTAATGTAGACGCGGACATAGAAGCTATGTGTAAGCAATGTGAGACGTGCGCCGCAGAGGCTGACGCACCACCACGGGCGCCGCCGCAACCGTGGCCCTATACCGCGCAACCGTGGACAAGATTGCATATAGATTTCTTAGGCCCATATCAGGGTTCAAAATTTTTGGTGATAGTTGATTCTAGTTCAAAGTGGATAGAAATATTTGAAATGAAAAACACAAATGCTCTAAGTGTCATTAAGATTTTAAGAGCTACATTTGCTAGATTCGGTCTACCCGAAGAGTTAGTTTCAGATCAAGGGCCTCCTTTCACAAGTGAAGAGTTTAGTTCATTTCTAAAAAAAAATGGCATTCGACAAAGCTTCTCACCTGCCTACCACCCGGCATCGAACGGCGCGGCTGAAAACGCGGTCAAACTTTGTAAGCGGGCCATAAAAAAAGCGTATAGGGACAATGTCGATGTGGATACGGCTTTACAGACATTCCTGTTAGCTTACCGTAACTCAGTACACAGCACTACAGGTGAGACACCTGCGTCAATGCTACAGAGGCGCTCACTCCGTTCTCGAATCGACTTGCTAATGGGGCAACGAGCATTAGAAGATAAGGTACGACAGGTACAGGGACGCAAGGCACAGGGTGAGGGGCTACAGCCACGAACTCTGTGCGAAGGTGATACAGTGTGGGCAAGACAGTACGGTGCGTCAGATAAATGGGTTAAAGGAACTGTAAGAGATATAGAAGGTACTCGTAGGTATGTAGTGGATAGCGGTGACGGTCGACTCCTCAAAAGACACATTGATCAAATCAGGCGCCGTTCTCGTCTGTCAGATGTTCCTTATCAAGGAGATGAGGGGAACATAGAGCATGACGGCCGGAGTGAGACTGCTGTACCGTTACAGACTGATGGCCAGGTAGACGCATCGGATTCTAGAGATCGTATTAAAGAGCGACTACGTATTGCAGAAGGGGAAGGTGTGATGGACAGAGGTATTGATGATTCCCAAGGCAATATTGTGCCTACGATACCTCCGTCCATTGACCCACCTAGGTGTGATACGGAGCCGACAGTAACGCCACCAGTGGTGGGTCCCAAACGTGTACGCAGACCGGTTGTCCGGTTTGTAATAGATTAATATAGAAAATAAGTATAGTTATAGTTTAATGTAATATTCTAGCTTAGTTACCATTTAAAGAATAAGAAGGGAGGTGTGATGTATGTAGCAGTCATAAGTAATAGTGGGTAGATTGATATTGTTTTAATATAAATTATAGTGGGTACTTGTTTTCACTTGTCAAGGATTTTGGCCAGTCATTATACGTTGCTTCTAACCGTGACTACGTCTATTATTTATTCCGGTATTTCGAGTGCTCCAACCCAAGAACTCTTCAGTTTTTTTTTAAATCAAAATCGCGGGATTTAGACGTCCTTATTGTAATGCCTTTTGAGCTCGTGGCTAAATACTAACAGCCGCACAGGTCGATCCATCAGGTTAAGCTACTTGCCGGGGTTGGCCATGGATGGTTGACCATCTTTTCATACCGAGACTCCTCCGTGCCTCGGAAAGCACGTTAAGCCGTTGGTCCCGGCTATCATTTGTACATCTTTGACAGTCGTTACGGGTCGTCAGAAGCCCGAAAATCTGACAGCCAGTTTTACCAAGGGATATCGTATCGCCCAGTTACTGGGTTGTGGAGGTCAGATAGGCAGTAGCTCCATGTAAAATACTGGTATTCAGCTGCATCCGGTTAGACTGGAAGCCGACCCCAACATAGTTGGGAAAAGGCTAAGCAGATGATGACTATGTGGGGTATCAACGCTATATGGCTCGACTTTTTTTCATGGTTTTTTATTTCATCAAATCAAATCAAAGGGTTGTGCTACGGTCCTTTACACATACTTTTAAAAGTATGGCAGCTTATCTACAACAGTCTGTGTCACCCTCACTAATCTTGCCATTTGAACATTTGAGAGTAGTGGTGTTGAAATTAAATACACAAAGTAAATTGCCTATCTGGGTTTGAATTTACGACCTGCAGTCACTGTGATCCAGCAGTCTACCACACTGAAAGCTTCAAATGCGTTTTATAAATGCGAAAACCCGACTTGACTGCCTCGTTGGTCTAGTAGTTGCAAGCACTAATGCTGAACATGAGGTCCTAGGTTCGATTCTCAGGTCAGGCAAAGTGTTATTGGGTTTTTTATAAACAGAAGTTCGCAGTAGCATCCCGAGGTCTGAATTTGTGCCTGGCGCTGGCAACAAGCTCGCCCCCTTGAGACATAAACATAACTTGCGAATTTTAGGTGTACTATAGGTACTACTGCCCAACCCTACGCAAATTACAGGCGTGATGTTATATTACGTAAAAGAAAAGGATCTCATGTCCTTCTTTATGTACTCTTTTATAATATCAGCTGCAAACAACACAATCGTGCAAACATAATTTATTTTAAGGGGACACTAACATGAGTAATGAGGTATAAAATACATTACAAAATTATCACATTATTGACAGTGAACTGATTTCCAGGATTCATTCTGTAATGAACCATTGTACTTTATTTCTAGCGATTGTCTCATTTAAGAGACTTGTCGTGAATTGTCTCTTTTTCAAGGAGAACTGTTATAGCAGGGATTTCGATAACGTCGGTCTGACTTATCTTTTTATATGCATGTTTCTGTGACCATAAAAAAATTACTTTATTCCTTTTTATTTTTCTGTGGTCAGAATTTGTGTGCAAACAAAAAATCTCTTTAGTAAAAAACCCGGAACAAGTTATCGTTTCGTATAATTATGATTTTGTTACCTGTAATAAATCAGCTAAATTTAAATGTGTTTAAACCTGTTTGAGTATCTGTCTGCAGTTCTAACTATTAAAACTTCAGATACACAAAACCCTGCCCAAACCAGTCGTCAATGAAAAACTAGAGATCATTAAATAGAATATACTAGAAACAAAGTGGACTCTCTATAAATGTTTTTGTTGAAAAGAGAGAGATATTTATCTTATTACTAGCTTTTGCCCGCGTCTTCATCTGCGTGGATTTCGGTTATATCGCAATAAAAGTAGTGTTTTAGATAAACGAAAAATCACAAACTTTATAATTCAAGTCAAGTCAAGTTTATTTACTCGAGGAATAAAATTCTTCATACAAAAAAATAAATTTCATGCCCTATTTTACTCCATTAGGGGTGGAATTTCCAAAATTCCTTCCTTAGTAGGTGTCTACATTATACAAAGTATCTATGTGCAAAATTTCAAGTCCCTAGGTCTAGCGGTTCGGGCTGTACGTTGATATATCACCCAGTCAGTCAGTCAATCAGTTTACCATTTTTATTTATATAGAAGAGACTCACTAGAAAACTAACATACCTACCGATGCGAATAATTATTATAACTAGATAAAATACGATTATGCGGCCCCAGCTTAGTTCAACTATTATCTATCAATGGTTTAACAACATGATATTAAAACATTGAAGTGAATAACAAACTAATTGCTTGTTTGTCAAGAATTATCGCATTCAGTGTAGTGAATGCAGTGCATTATAAATTCCGCGGTCAGTTTCTATACCTATTAGTCGTTGAAGTGCAACCGACAAGCTAACAACATGGCAAGAGACTTAACAAACAAAGTAGTCGTGATCACCGGTGGAGCCGACGGCATCGGCTACGAGATCGCTGACAAATACCTTCAAAAAGGAGCCAGAATCACCATCCTCCTCGACATCAACGAGAAACTTGGAGCTGAGGCGGTGAAGAAACTAAACGCCAAATACGGTAACAATAAAGCAGCCTTCCTTCGATGTGACGTCACAAAGGACATAGCTACTGTTTCCAAGTGGATTTTTGACTCTTACAAAGTAGACGTCCTAGTCAACAACGCCGGAATACTCAACGACCGCGCCCTGAAGAAGACCATCGACATTAACGTCACTGCAGTTGTGGAGTGGGGTCTAACCTTCTGGGACCACATGAGAAAAGACAAAGGCGGGAATGGAGGGACAATCATCAACCTTGCTTCTATATACGGCTATAGGGTTGACCAATTCCTGCCGATTTATCAAGCTTCCAAGTTCGCAGTTATGGGATTCACAAAGTCTTTAGGCCATAGTGCTAACTGTGACAGGACTGGTGTACGAGTGGTGGCTATATGTCCTGGATTTACTGAAACCAAGCTGACGGAGCAGCCTCTGTCCTGGGACATGGGACAAGATAAGGAGTTTGGCCAATTCTTGAAGGCTCAAGCATGGCAGAAAGTCGAAGCAGTGGGCAACGCTGCAGTGGACATCTTCCAGAAGGCTCCCAGTGGAACGGCTTGGCTTACTGAAGGTAACAAGCCAATCGTAGAAGTTGCGAAGTGTTAAGTAACTTTACCATAATATCTTGGTAATTATTAAAATATTGTTTTATTATTGAAATGTGCTTTTATCTTTTATTATTTTAATGTCCTATTAACTTGAATATTATCCTAATAAAATGCATTTATTACTGCAGCTATAAAGTTAGATAATTTAACAGCTGCGGTGATATCCACCATCGGCATCGGTTGCACAAAAACTCATAGACACATAGTTATTTTTTTGTATAAACTTAGTTAACTAGCGAGTTGAAACTAAACCTGTATCTTAAACTGTAAACGGAATTAAAACCTTAATAATAGGTATTAGGTATGTTGTTAACTTTAGACGACTTAAAAACTGGACAAGTGCGTATCAGACCACGCACAATGAAAGGTTCCGTAGTTAAGTGTATATTTGACCCAAGAAAAACTTAACATAGTAGTTGAAAAACTTGCTGTTCCATAAATTGTAACTGCTAATGTAATTTTATACGCAAAATATTGCAAGATTTAATTTTAAGACCTTAGACTTATTAAAGTTTATAAATTATATTTTTTAAACATTATACTTCTCATTTGAAACTGACCACTACATTCTGCAGAAGAACAGGCAAAGTGTTAGTTTATACACACCTGAAAACCCCTTCAGACGTGTTATATAGAACATGCTAAGTGACAGTAGAGACTAGATAAATATGGTCATTTGATAATTGGTTTGTTTAAAATACTTGTTAGGTACCGTCGACGACACTTTAAGGCTATGTCTAATAGTGAAGGCTATAATGTCTTTTTTTGCCTATCAATCTTCATAAAATGTTTTCTGTCAGAGATAGGAGTGAAGGCTAAAATCTTGCATTAAGTAGATAAAAAAAAACCGAACATACGCAGAGTGATCGATTAACCAACATAATGATGTAACTTTTAGTTGCATTTATTTTCGGTTATCAAAGTTAAACGAATATTACAAATTATTATCGGTTATGTTTTTATGATAAGATGCAAAAGAAAACATTTTATATTTTTAAAGATTATATATTTGTTATCTAGCTTACTTGTTGTAGCATTTAGTATTTTACAAGCTCACTGTGCAGTTCACTCGTTATGGAGCGTGATCCTAAAGACAAAGTAGTCGCGGTGACGGGAGGAGCCAAAGGCATAGGATACGAGATTGCAGACCAGTTTTTGAAGAATAAAGCCAAAACATTGATCATCTTGGACATCATTGAAGATGTTGGAGTCAACGCTGTCAGAACACTCAACGACACGTACGGCGAAGGCAAAGCAGTTTTTATAAAATGTGACGTAACAAAAGATTTAGATAAAGTATCTGATGACATATTCCAAAACCACCAAGTTGATGTTCTCGTTAACAATGCAGGAATTTTGAACGAGGACTCAGCAAGGCAGACTCTTGAAATCAACTGTGTAGCTCTAGTGGAATGGAGCATGAAGTTCTGGGAATACATGAGGACGGACAAAGGCGGTCGAGGTGGCACCATCTACAATATAGCTTCCATTTACGGATACCAGTACAATCCATGGGCAGTATTCTACAAGGCATCGAAGCACGCAGTGTTGGGTTTCACGAGATCGTTGGGCCATCCTTATAATTATGACAAAAGTGGTGTAAGGGTTATTGCTCTGTGCCCAGGATTCACCAATACGGATATACTGGCTGGTAAGTCGTGGGAGTGGCAGAAGGAAGATTTTGATAAGATGATAGAGGCTGAAGTTACAATGCAAACTCCGGAGACAATTGGGAAGGCTGTGGTCGAGATCTTTACATTTGCTGAAACCAGCACTGTGTGGACGAAGGAAAATGATGAGCCTATTAAGTTGGCTCCAATGTGTTAAATTCACTTGATCAAATAAGATCTTCTTGAATTATTGTCAATTTTCTCAAACTGAACGTGATCAGCGTGACGTGACAGTGAAACAGTTATATAAAAATACCATATTAACTAAAGTGTTTTTTTTTAATGTTTACCTATAATTAAAGGCGAGGATACTTTTCTTACAAAAAAACATACAAATTTGTATATTTATTGTATAACTCAAATCGTTTGTTTTTGTCTTATCTTTCAAAAAGTTTATTAAATATCGCAAGTTTAAGCAATCCAAACGATAACTTTTTGAAACCCTGTTAAACTATTAACTGATAAGTGGTCACCGTCGTCATACGTATACACGCCATAATCGCCAGATATGTTTACGTCCCATGCAATAGGGGGCCGAGCCTATTGCCTTCAACCGGTCACAAATAAAGACACGCGCGGGCTGCTACTGCGCAATTCCTGATGGAAAAACCCAATATCACATTACTCGACCTGTGATTTGAACCCAGGTTCATACTCAGCACCTGTGTTGCAACCACTACACCAACGACGCAGTCATACAAACCTATTTTCATACAAATATTATAAATACGAAAGTGATTCAGTCTGTTTGTCGGTTACTTTTCAGCCTTTACAGCTGATTGGATTTCTATTTACACACACTTAGACCATGACCTAAGATAGCACATGAGATAAGGGCTTTTTATACCTGTACCTCATTCCCGTGGGATAATCTCCGATTTCCACGCGGGCGAAGCCGCAGGCAGAAGCTACTGTGCTTAGAATGATTTACACTGGTAGTGTCGCCAGTATATCAAGTAATACCAAACTGTCAAATTTATCCAAATGATTTTAAACCGTAATGCGTTGACAGTTAAGTTCAAAATCGATTAAGAAATTTTGACAGTTGTGGTAACTTAATGTACTGGCGACAGTACAATAAAGCACAGTGATTTGGGATGCCGTTTTTAGGTTGATATGGAGAGCAAGCGCCTTCGAGAAATTATCCTTCGTCGAGCCTAGTAAAGGTTATTCTATTCAGAATGTCTTAAACAGAAAGAAACAGTTATAGAGTGGCAAATTGAATTATCAGCAATTAAAATCCGTGTAATTTCAGGAATGACTTTCAGGCATGGAGCCAAGTTTTTATTAATTTATTATTGTACTTAGTTTGTAAACTTTAAAGAAAGCATGATAAAAATGTCTTTGACCTTAAAGATAAATAATGACAAGATTGCATCGACTACAATATATTATATTGTTCTCATTGACGTCAAAAACCTTGATAAGCTGTATCTTATTGAAATATCTTGAAAAACCAACGTTGTTCTGTTTTTGCTTTACAATTTAACATAAAGGTAATTAAAATGATTACGGCGTATATAATTATAATATAGATAATAGTTACCTATATATTTTTAACTCTAGTATCTTATCACAGCATATTGTGATATAAACGAATCGATCAATTTTGAATAAATCCCACCATGATTAAGATAAAAACAGTGAACAAGATAAAAATCCGATCACATTTTCCCGAATGTCCACTTTTTTTTAGTTTTACTTTGACCAATACTTCTGGACCATCTCCAGAAGTATTGGCTTAAACATAACTGGTGGAATTCGGAAATAAAGTAGTAATATTATGTACTTACTTACACCTCTGTCTAGTACTTTGGGGAATATACAGGCATGTTATAATAATGTCAATTTGTCCCCTAAAGCCTACATGAACACGTTAGTCCTAAAACTAATTAGTTAACTTCAGGTCTTCGTGATTTTGTTTTATAAGTTACCAAACAACCGTTTGTCGTTTATGCGACGTGTAATAAGGGGCACTGTGTGAGGACAGGTGCGGGGCGCGGGGCGCGGGGCGCGGGGGCGAGGAGCTAAGAGCTTTGCAACATTAGTTCCCATCAACTGCGCTACAGACTTAGCGGAGCTGGCGGATATGGGGAAGAAGAAGACGGAGCAGGTGGCAGGACTTTTGATGCTAACGTTCTTTTTATGAACTCAGATCAATATGAACGGTATTGTGCGAACCTCAAAAAAATGAGACCGGGAACCCATTTACTATTATTTTATTACCTACTAGCAGCAGCCCGCGGCTGCGCCCGCGAATATTATCAAATGAAACACCCCCGGGATGAATAAAAGTTTTCATACAAACTTCCTACCCCTATTTCACCCATTTATTTAAATCCACAAGATACCGGTACCCCATCATGAGTTGGACCAATTGCGTCAACCGGATACACTTTGCAAAGGCTATGCCCCGTTAGCAAAGTAGGCCTCAACTCAGGATGAGTGTCACCCCTTCTCTCTACACTACTCTACAGGAACCATAGTTTACCTATCCGCACATGTTAAAATACTCTGGAGCACGATCATGGTAACCTTTAAAAACATTATAGAAACATGTAGACGTGTGTCGCTCCCTCAGACGCTTTGCCGCAGTGAGGTGTGTCATCCCACACGCTCACCCGGCAGCGTCTCATTTTTGAACACCATATGAAATACACACAAAGAGAAATACATTAATAAAATATATCTTAAAACCAAACTAAAATAATGAGATAAAAACGTTTGTTTACATCTATTTGACATGACCGACATGTCACCAAATGACAAATATGTCTAAAATTGACAATTAAATCCTAACACAAAATAAGTCTTTAACTATTTACCAGTAAAAAGTTTTTGTTCGCTACTTATCCCAGAAAATTAAGGCTCTCCCCCACAGCTGCGTTATTACCGGTCAATTAAAACGCAAGCGTTTTTGCGATATTTGTTTTCAGTACATTTAGTATTACAATGGCTACGAAGTTACACACTGCTGCGATAATAACGAAGCAATAGATGTAAAACGCATGCGTTACTTCGTCATGTGATATTCTGATTTTAGTTCTTGGAACATTTTGTATTAGTACGCATAGACTCCCCCACATAGGCGCGTTATTATCGGTCGATGATACCGGATAGTTATTGCAATATCGCATCCCGATTCCTTGCACATATTAGAAATATTAGACGATAATAAAGCAGCTGTGTGTAAGGAAACGGGACGTATTATCGCAATAACGCATACGTTTTTATCGACCGGTAATGCAGAATGTTTATGCAGAATATTATGGTGCTGCTGAGTCCCTCGATTGATGCACTCAGACGGATGCTGGAAATATGTGAGAGATACGCCACGTCTCATGGTTTGTTATACAATGTGCGGAAGAGTGAGCTGGTGGTGTTTAGGGTAGGTACTAAGAAGACTAAGACAGTTCCTCCTGTATTTCTGTACGGTGTACCACTACATAGAGTGTCGCAGTTCAGGTACCTTGGTCACATGGTGAATAAGGACTTGAATGATGACAGTGATATTGAAAGGGAGCGACGAGCGTTGTCGATCCGATGTAATATGCTGGCCCGTGGGTTTGCACGATGTACTAGAGAAGTGAAGCTTACTCTGTTCAAGGCATTTTGCCAGTCCTTCTACACGTGCAACCTATGGGCTAGACATACGCAGAGGGCCTACAACGCTCTAAGAGTTCAATACAATAACGCTTTTAGGGTGCTGTTGGGGCTACCGCGGTTCTGTAGCGCATCGGGGATGTTCGCAGAAGCGAATACAGATAGCTTTCACGCTATTATGCGAAAAAGGACAGCGTCCCTGATGCGGAGGATTCGAGGGAGCACCAACAGCATTTTAAAGGTGATAGCGGGCAAGCCAGGTTGCCCCTTCCTGCGGCACTAGACCTGTATGCACAGCTATAGGTCTGGTGCAGCGGGAAGCGGACATAAATAGTTATAGGTTTTTAAATTAATGTTATATTTTAATTTATTCCATTTTTCTTTTCTTGTCCTAGTTTTTAATAAAAATGTTACTAACATAGTTTTATAAGTATTACTAACAACGATATGAATCCTGTATTCGAAATAAATAAATAATAATAATAACGCGCCTATGTGGGAGAGCCTTAATTTCGGAGCCTTTTTTTTTTATTCAGGGACATGATATGAAAACATTTTGTGTTATAATTATATAATTTTAAACAGTGAAAATTTTTCATTTTCCATCTATATAAAGTGTTACTAAACCTTTTTTTATTAGATTTTTTAAACCCGTACGGTAAAAATGAAAATGTATTTATAAAAAGTTTAATACGTTTTCTATGACCTCTTTTAGTCATAATTTTTGAAGCAATCTTTTTCATTTTGTTTTTTAACATACAAAGTCAGTTTCTGAAAACGTCGACTTTTTTACTTGTTTACATTTTTATTAATAAGTTTATTTTTTTTCTAACATTATAATCATGTTTAACACTACTTTTTCTAGCTTTGGCCATTTTACGACAAATAAACACGCCACGGTAAACGTTATTTTGAAAGCTGGAAAATTCAACCGTTGCAGAACCAGTAATGCACTCGGTATTATCGCTCATCACTACCTTCGAAATTTCAACCGACAAGCTAGCAACACGGCGAGAGACTTAAAAAACAAAGTAATCGTGGTCACCGGTGGGGCCGACGGCATCGGCTACGAAATGGCTGACAAATACCTTCAAAAAGGAGCCAAAATCACCATCCTCCTCGATTTCAACGAGAAACTCGGAGCTGAGGCGGAGAAGAAACTAAACGCCAAATACGGTAATAATAAAGCAGTCTTCCGTCCATGTGACGTCACAAAGGACATGGATTCTATTTGCAAGTGGATTTTTGACTGTTACAAAGTAGACGTTCTAGTCAACAACGCCGGAACACTCGACCAGAGCGTCGTGAAGAGGATCATCGACACTAACGTCACTGCAGTTGTGGAGTGGGGTCTAACCTTCTGGCACCACATGAGAAAAGACAAAGGCGGGAATGGAGGCACAATTATCAACCTTGCTTCTATATACGGCTACAGGGTTGACCAATTCCTGCCGGTTTATCAATCTACCAAGTTCGCAGTTATGGGATTCACAAAGTCTTTAGGCCATATTGCTAACTTTAACAGGAGTGGTGTAAGAGTGGTGGCTATATGTCCTGGATTTACTGTAACCAGGATGACGGACAATCCTAAGACCTTGGACATGGGTCATGATAAGGAGTTTGCCCAATTCCTGAAGGCTCAATTATGGCAGAAAGTCGAAGCAGTGGGCTTCGCTGCATTGGACGTCTTCCAGAAGGCTCCCACTGGAACGGCTTGGCTTACTGAAGGTAATAAGCCAGTCGTAGAAGTTGCTAATCAAAAATAAATAAAATTTTAAAATAAAATTGATTTATTTCGGATAACTAATTGATCCATAATTTCATACATAATTAAATTAAATTAAAATTGATTTAAATTAGGAATTAAAAAAAATATACTTATTATAAATTAAAAATACAATTAAATATTAAAAATACAATTAAAAATACAGTTAAAAATTAAAAATACAATTAAAAATACATTCAAATGGCTCGTTTGATAGAGGATCTCCATATCGTAGAAGAGATCCTATTAGCTACAGTCTTCAGAATTTCGTTGCAGCTGCCCCGCATTCTGCAGATCAGGGATACAGTTTTCTTGCGGATAAAATTCATGAAAGCCATCAGTGCGATACAGCGCGAACATCCCCGATGCACTGCAGAAGCGAGGCAGCCCCAACATCATCCTGTTATACTCAATACGCAGGACATCCAGCGATCTTTTGGTGTGACTGTTCCACAGATTTCCCGTACCTATAAAAACTTTGACAATACGCTTTGAACAACGTTATCTTTACTTGTTCAGAACAGCGGGAGAATCTGTGAGCCACCATGTTACCTCTGACCGCTAGAGCCCTGCGCTCCCTCTCTATATCCAGATCGTCCTCATGATCTCGGTAATTAAATGCCCCAAGTATTTAAATTTCGTGACACGATTTATGCGCAAGCCATTAAGGGTTATATTATGGGAATTGCTCAGGGCATCCACCGACGGCCCTAAAGATCATAAATTCCGTTTTTTGAACATTGTATACAAGACGCATGTGCACCAGCATAGGCCTCACACACTCGTAACACCTCTCCGAGACCTCTCACCGTCAGGCTCAGCAGCACCATGTCGTCCGCGTAGAGTGTATTATTCCACCTCACAAAATTTGTTTGGTGAGAATACCATATTTAAACATATTGAGCACCTCCACCGGTACACCCGTGCTCCTCAGCTTTTTCCAAAGCACATCGTATGAGACAAGATCAAAGGCTTTGGAGAGGTCAAGGGAACATGCATACACCGGTGTCCTGCGGTCCATGTAGTATTGGACAGTATGCTTGAGACTTACGATGGCAGCTTCCGTAGATAGCACTCAAATTGCGCATCATGTAATTTAATGTATTTATCTAGACAGGAATCAAGCATACCGTCCAACGCAGAGATATGGGCCGGTAGTTCCCCCTGTCCGAGATATCCCCGGTCCTATTCTTTACAATAGGCACTACGATGGTTTTCATTAAGTCATGTGGCAAGTATGAGTGACTCATGCACATCGTGAAAAACATTGCAAGAACCCTCGGTATGTGAACCCCCGCATACCGCAGATGCTCCACACTAAGCCCATCGTGACCGGGAGATTTACCGCCTGTCATTCTCTTTAAAACGGATCTTACATGACTAGCCGTAAACTGTACAGTCGATTCCTCCTCCTCATATCCGGGCTCAGACCAAATAAATGACGCTGAAGTGCCCAGCGGGGAGCGCACTTTAAAATGTTCCTTGAACAAATTCGCGATATGGACTGGTTCGCTTTTTCTATTTACACTCACCGGGAGGCCAGGCTTGACTTCATGCTTTCCAGTAGCTTTCCAGAAATTAGAGAAGTCCTTTGCCGATCTGTGTATAGCCAGAATGTCCATCTTTAGTTGTTCTTGATTATTCTGGCACCACTTCAAGCGACTTTTGAATATTTTACGCGACTCTATCATTTCATCGTAAATTATAATTGAACTGGGCCGTCTGCATGCTATCCACGTTTCGAACCTAAGCCTGGCCACCCTATGAGCTTCACGGACATGTCTGTTCCAGCCACATAGTTGCCTATCCTTATTTAATTTTGTGCCATGCTTCCCGCTAGACCTAACAGCGGCGTTACTCAAGGTTTCCACAATATTGTTATACAATCCATCCAATATAATTTTATGGTCATCCAAGCTGCATGACCCACGACTGCATTCCGTGAATTCGGTGGGAAAATCAATGGCTCGGAGAGCGTTATTACATAATTTATGGTAAGTTTTTATCTGTGTTTCATATCTCCTACCCCATACAACCGAGTCACGCCGCACATCGCTCGTCACCAACTTAGGCCTTACCACACTTATGTCACAACTAACAAGTAAAGGTAAATGATCTGATAAGTAAATATCTTCTATAACGCGTACCCCGACTACAGTTTTCCCGGCCGATATTGATACGACACAGTGGTCCAGCCATCGCCTGCAGCTATGAGCCTCGCTAACAAACGTGTAAGTATTGGTCTGTGTGCCTAACTTTTCCTATCCACAGAGATCCAGGACTAATCCGAACAAAAATTTATTATTTCCTTACAAAACAATTCGTGAGGGTGGGCATTAAAATCACTTAAAATAAACAAGGTTTCAATATTCTGACTAGCTACTATTCCACTTATTTCACCCAAAACCTCCGTCATAATTGGTAGGTTATGCGGTGAGTCAGTCGGCATATACACGGAAAAAACAATAATGGAGCGGCCATCAAAATCAGCTCGTATAGCTATCAGCCGAGTGCTGGCACACGGCACCACAGTAACACAATCAAACATACCTTTCCTCCAGAGTATGGTAACTCCCCCTTCACATCAAGTTACCACAATCTGTCAAATTTCTTTGATAGTATTTCAACTTTATTGCAAAGGTATAAGGTTCATTTTTAATTGAGAAAATTTGACAGTTAGGGATAGCTTGATGTGCTGGCGTCTGTACATAAATTGCACGAAACGCATAAAGGTTATTCCGTTTGGCCAAAAATTATCATTCAAGAATAATTCTAACTTACATTTGGAGACATACACTTTATAAGCATTATACTTTTTAAACTGCTTCATGTTTATCTTTTTTAGAGACACAATATCATTTGTTTTTTCTAAATTTTTATAAATTTTAATCAATTTTACGTACAAACTTACATATTAGGCAACCAAGTCGTTGATAAAAATGGTACCCTTATTTTCAACCGACTTCTAAAAGGAGGAGGTTCTCAATTCGGTTGTATGTTTTTTTTTTGTTTGTTTGTTACGCGATTAGTCCGCCAATGAATTAATTTTGATGATTCTTTTGTGTTTGATACTTTAGAAGTGGTCCTATATAAATTTGGTCAAGATCTGATGAGGGGTTTTTGAGTTAGCTTCAATTCACCCCCGCTCCACCCAGACCGGGAGAAGTCATTGGATGACATACCAACCTTAAAAAAAAGTCTTAAAACTAATTAGTTAACTTCAAGTCTTCGAGATTTTTTTCTAGAAGTTACCAAACAACCGTTTGTCGTTTATGCGACGTGTAATAAGGGGCACTGTGTGAGGACAGGTGCGGGGCGCGGGGCGCGGGGCGCGGGGGCGAGTAGCTAAGAGCTTTGCAACATTAGTTCCCATCAACTGCGCTACAGACTTAGCGGAGCTGGAGGGTATGAGGAAGAAGAAGACGGAGCAGGTGGCAGGACTTTTGATGCTAACGTTCTTTTTATGAACTCAGATCAATATGAACGGTATTGTGCGAACCTCAAAAAAATGAGACCGGGAACCCATTTACTATTATTTTCTTACCTACTAGCGGCTGCCCGCGGCTGCGCCCGAATTCTATCAAAAGGGAAAACCCCCGGGATGAAAACAATCCTAAGAATAAAAGTTTTCATACAAACTATCAACCCCTATTTCACCCTTTTACGGAGAGAGTTTCCTAAAAGCCTTTCTTAGCTGACGTCTCCTACTCATTATCTGCCTCTGTGCCAAATTTCATCTTCGTAGGTCCAGCAGTGAATTAGCGGCCAATGTATGAGAGTGACCTTTCGCTTTTATATAATAGATTGGCGGCACAATGCACTTGCACTGGCTGCAAATCCTTAATTCCTAACAATGTCATTTTCCAATCAGAAAGTAACAAGTCAGATGTAAGATTTTTTTTTTTTAGATAATACCAACTATTCGTTGCCTAGTCCCAGACCCTGGTCATGCGACCCGCTGGAAGTTCTCCATGCCCGTGTGTGGCTAAGGTTTCGCGTCGTAAACCGGCTGTTCCCACAAAGTTGTTCCTACACTTGTATTATTCTGTGTTTGTGTGCCCGCCGCGGATTTCCACGCTAATACCAAAGTTACCCGATTTTAAACCATCGCAAGGCATTAAAGTCTTCCTGTTTCACATAGAATTTTAGTTTTTGAGGACAGGGGAGAGCACTTGTTCTGTCTTTGCATACAAATAAAACTGACGTGTGTTTTTGTAATGTCAATTATAGGTATAACAGTTTTTTACTAAACGTATCATATTATGAATATTTGTCTGGTTTTTCCGGCTAAGAAGTTAGAAAGAGTTTTATAGAAAATACACAATAAAATTACAATAAAAACCAAACTTAGGTGCAATAACCCCAGAGCAATAAGTACAACTAAGTAAAAAACATAGTCAAACCATCAACGAAAGAGAAACTGCAAGTACTTAATCCACCAGAATCTCATACAAATAAACAATCCACAAAACAAAGAATACGAAATAAATAACTTGCCTTTAATCAGTAGAGCGATATAGAAACTTTATCTCGGCAGTTTGGTGGCGAAGGTCCACAACATAAATTGTCACAGAAGGTTGACTCAATACAACGAGCTCCAGGCGCAAGCGCACATAGGTGCGCAAGTACGGGGAACAGATCGCATCTAGGCTTTACTATGTTAAGTAAAGTAGTAAATTAACTTTATCAATAATTAAGGTTCGTATTCATATTAAACTTATCCTTAAACGAATATGAACATTATCCAACAATTTGAATAAAAATCAATTGCCAATGTATGACAGAGCATCACTAGTAGACGCTTCGACCGATTTTTTATGTTCATAATTGTCAGAACACAGTTTGTCAGAGAATTTTTGGAAAATCCACCAAAAATCCGAAATGAAATCAGGCATGAAGAGCTAGTTTGAAATATTGTAATACATACTTGCCCGTAGATGAATATCAGGGGGTTTAGACAAAGTCACATTTTCATTAACGATAACGAAATTAGATAAACCCGAAATGTATGGAATTGGCATAAGCTTTCGAAATGTCACGTGATTAATCGTTTTTGATCGCTAAGTGCTAGACAATGTCAAATTGCGTAATGAAACTCGATCAATAACTCGATATTCCCATTTATAAATGCGTTGACAAGTGGCGTTCTTGACAATCCAAATCGCTGAAATAACGAATTGTTCGATCAGCAATTTTCGAAATCAAATCGACACGGAGCGATTGATACTTTTCTAGGCCCCCAGTAGTTAGGCTAGGATTGTCCGAAAGGGTTACCGCTACCCCAGAACATAAAGGGCTAAGGAAAGAACATGGATAGGTTTTAGTCAGTAATAGTCTGACGCTCCCTTCCGCTCCACACAAAGCGGGAGGAGTCATTTGATGATTACCCACCCTCAAAAAAGAAAGGCCCCCAGTAGTGAGTGCGCTCGCACTCTCTGTGCAAAGACACGTGTCTATTGGCGCGTGCGTTTTGGGTATGGAACTGGCCTTCTGCACGTAACTGTTCTGTGACCGTTTGGTGACGAAGTTTCTTCGTCTAATGAGTGCCGTGACGTATGCTCATTGAACTTGGCTACACTGCCGGCCACGATTAACAGACCCTTAACGTCTATTGACGTCGTTCTTAGTGTCCATTGTGTTCCATTTGTTTATAGGGACGTTGGGTGACGGCTTTGTGAGTTTGAGGGTTTGTAGATGTGATACTGGCGAAGATGTGTCTTCATAAAGTTCTGCTTGATAACATTCAGACAGTCATTGGATAAATGAACGCAATTGGAGAAGCGATTAAGGAACATTAATCTGCGGGAGAATATGCGGGATGCGGGGAGAAAAATACTGAATGTTTTAAGATGAAATTCTAATATGAAGTAAAGAAGTTCTTTACGCTCACGATGATTCAGGCAGCGCACACATTGAGTAGCGTTATCTAAAACTTTTAAACGTTTAGCCAGGTGACTATAAGAAATATAATCAGCCTATAATGTCTGCTGAGACACAGGCCTTATTTCGGCCAGGTTTAAGGACATGCCAGTCTCCTCACCATGTTTTCCTTCACAGTTTTGAAAGCAGTGGTGAAGTGGAAACCCTGTGTTCGAACTCAGGACTCGTAAGCCGGGACTGATACCACTGGGCTATCACTGCTCCCGTATCCCAATGTGAAAAGCTATAGTTCAAAACCTAAATAATTGATTCGACAGCTGCACGACTCTGTTGTCATCATGGTGTATGACCAACTATTCATTTGTATTCTTTACCGCTGCAGACAACAGCAGTTCTACACGACACGACGGGGGCACGACTTGAGTTGTCACTAGCCGCGAATTTGTGTTCGGCGAGGACGTCCAACGTGAAAAAAACGCTATTTGGATGCTCCAAGTTAAAAGTGGTTCTAGTAATATAGAACATACTTTACGGAGATGAATGTTAAATGCAGAATGTGAATGAGAATTTATAATTATTATAATGATCTTGTACTCAGTATAATCAGCCATATTTCCATTGTAAATACAGTGTCAGTATCCATTTATCATTGCATGAGACATTGTAAACAAGACCAATAAGGAAGGCAGAATTCCCACACACAACACGCTTCCATCTCCAACTTGTTCCATCATCCACCACGCATTGCCCACGCGAATGACTCGCGTCAGTCTGCTTGTGACGTCACCAGCGTGATTAATAATCTGTCGCGGCGCAGTAACATGCTGTGTAACACCCACCCCATGCTAAACGAGCTTAGCACAAAAAATATCACTATTAAACAGTATGCTCACAAAAAATGACTTTGCAAGTCTAGACTGTGGCGCTCGTTTTAATGTATTCAGAAGACTTATTCGTGCTTGCGTGTTGAGAGTTCGAGTAATGTACAGGGAATCGTAAATTTTGACGAACTTATTCAAATATACCTCTCCCTGCGGAAATGTATCGGATTAGATGTTATGGTAAAATTGTGTTAGGGGCATTATGTATTATAATTTTTAAAAAAGCTTACCGCACAGGGAATACGTGGTAAACTATGAGACTACAGTCTAAAAGGTGAAGGAAACAGTGATAAGATATAGTGTGGTGATTAGCAATCGTCCTTTATTTTTATAAGAAGAAGTTTTGCCCTGCATCACGATGCAAGCCAACATTATTTTCTTTGCACTATTTTCCAAAAACCCATTTGTAAGACTGTCATCAAGGGGTCATTAGCGCAACGAAAACAAATGAATAATGTAAGATAAAACAAAGCAGCAACTGGATTAGCTGCAACAGTCGACCGCTAATTTACATAATAAATTCGAAAACATACCAGAGTGCCGGCCGCTAGTGGAAGTTTTAAGTTAATCAGTGGCCAAAATAAAAGGATAAATTGTGGTACATTTTTGGTGCATTTGATCAATGGAAGTGTGGATTTTGGAGGTAGTTTGGAATTCGTTTGTCAGTGTATTGTTTTGTAATGCAGAGAGCTGAAGCACATAAGAATGAATTAATCACAGGAGACGATCGATGGACTATCTGAGAGACTTTAACGTTGAAAAAGTTGAAATGAAAATTGTGAGATGGCAAATGAATATCAAGGAAGAAAAAATACCTATAAGTAATTTCTTTCTTTCATAGATATGAGAAAATAAGAATGTATTCAATGATACTAATACAACGACATCATTAATGGTTAAATCTAATGTTGCTACAAGAACCTATCACGTCAAGGCTGAAGACTGATGATCGCAACTGATTGATATGAGCAAAGTCGAAGGCGCTTCTACTTATGTATCTCCCCGAGTGCACTTAGTCGTTACTACACTCATGGGTTTGCTTTTCGACCACCATCTTGTCTTTTATCTTTATTTCAGTGTTCATTTCCTTACTAGTATTAATAATATTATCTTTCTTTTTCCCCATCACTCTCTACTGTTATGTTATAGCCGTCGTCACTCTTATTCTGTAACATGCTCCATAATACAAAAATCCCACCCCATTTTTGCTCCCCCCCATTTCGTAAACCAAAGTCTTAGCCTTTACTCAGTCTAGTGCACCCAAAAATTATAAATATACTACGTGAACTGACGTAATTGGCCGGCATAATTCACTGATGCAATTAACCCCTGTAATGAATACGGCCGGCCGGCGCCGGCGCGGTCACACGTAGCGAACGTAGATGTATTATCGCAAACACACATGGAATTTTAAATAACCCGTCGATAACGAGATTTGCCAAAATGATAGTTGAGAAAGTGCTTCCTTTTGAGGTATGGTAAGTAGGTTGGTTGTATGCCAAGGCTTGTGCGTCAGCGATAAAAATAATAAAAGGATAATTCAAAGTTGAGGTTTAAAAAAATTACGTACAAAATAAGGTGAAGGTGTATAGACAAGTTAAAAGTTAGCTCTTTTCTTTTTTTTTAATCACCCCATATTTTTAATGAATAAATAGGTAACTAAACAATCAACCCCATTGTCACTAACACCACACTAGTTAGAAAAGATTCTGTTTCTGTTCATCATTCGAAATCTGAGTGAAAAATTTTGAAATTAGAAGAGGGTGTTTTGGAGATATTCTATGCATCTGCTAAGTACCTGTTCTTTTCTTCGCAAGAGCAATTCGACATTAAGTTCCGCCATTTAAGAAGTTTGTAGTGAGGTTAACGTTTTTACTAAAACCTGAACATAAAACTATGATTTATATTTTTAGTACCTAATGGTGAAATATAGACCAAAGCTACTCGACAGATACTCGTAACGCGGAAACAGGCCCATACAGGATGTAACGTCACTCTAAATAATATATTACTCCGACACACTGTAAACACCAGTCTTCATGATTTTTTTTGGGGTTTCACGAGCGAACCTTTCGTTCTACTAGTACGTCGTAAGTCAAAAAAATTGTACTTAGTAATTATTAGAGTGAATATAATTGTAGGTAGCCGATGCTGATTATGATGGAGTAAGAGTGTGTGATAAGGAAAGGACAGCGAAACATGAAATTGCTCTCCGTTTTGGTTTAAGATTAACCCAGCGGGAGGGACGTCAACAGGACGAAGGAAAATATGTAGGTAAACGATATAAGCATTTTCATTAATGTTGATTCTGATGTTGTCTCCGCATCTTTCTCTATGGGTAGTTTAGAAACAGAAATTAAAAAAACATGTTTCTTTATTTTGTTAATATGGCACAATATTTTTATACTTATAAGAATACTTATTAATAAAATGCTTCATTTCTACTGCAAATGATTTGAATCCAGACGATTCTACTTCCTCAGTCTTATCCTGAGCCAGTGTCCTCCCTGCAGCCTGAGATTAAAATTATCTGGAGCTATCTTGGCGGGGATGCAGGTCTTCTCACAAGGAGACAGTTCGATATGCCGCAGAAGCTGGTACGTCATCACTTTCAATTCGCAGAGCGCAAACCTTGATCCTGTTAACATTGGTTAAATGTGCCTTTATTTTAGCAATCATTTAAAGATCTTTTAGTATTGAAGGTTGTACGGTACACATCAGAAACTTACCTATACAATTCCTAGGTCCACCACCAAAAGGCATGTATGCGAGTGGATTGATATTATGTTTATTTTCTTCAGAGAAACGATCGGGATCGAACTGTTCAGGGTCAGGGAAGAACTGAGGGTCATGATGGAAGACATAAGTGGGTATCACGACTCCTGAGCCTTTGCGCAACTGTAAGATAACGATTTACAAATAAGATAAACTAAAATAAAAGAGAAAAAAGAAGAAGAGAAGAGCTCCGTTGTGAAATTGAATGAATGAATTTTCAAACTTACTATAAAATCTTTTTTGGCGGCTTTGTTTGGTTTCCCTAAATTATAATCCATATTGCATTGTCTATCCATCCAGACTGCCGGTGGCCACCGCCTTAATACCTCTGAAAATAATTACTGTTCTTGCAGCTGCCATTTTTTTTGTAACTGGATTTATTTTTTACTCAATTATTACCTGATACAACCATATCCATGTACACCATGCTCTGTATGGAGTTGAAGTCAACCTTGCCACCGTTCTTGGTGTCATGTTCCCTGATCTCTTGTGCCAAGCGTTCCTGCACATCTGGGTTCAGTGCTAGCTCATGCATTATGAAACACATACTGGACGAAACTGATTCGAAGCCAGCAAACAAGAACAGGAATGCTTGGGCGACCAAGTCATCATCCTTCCATACTGCAATTAACAAAATCAAATACTGAGTTAAAATTCAGTCGATTACTAATCGTTTATTTATGTTATATCAGACGAGTTGACCCGACAAACGTTGTTCAGTGTATTTTTTTTTCAATACTAATTAATAGAAAAAAACTGTCACAGTTTTCCGAATTTTTAGTTTTAAAGGAATCTTTTGCATTTAGTAATCATAGTAAGACTATTACGAACATCTTAAAACAAAACAGCTAAATCCTTAGAGCATTTTAGGTTAAATGCTCTAAGGCTAAATCAGTCCTCAAGTAATGCGCTTACCAACCAACAGCATTTTATTTCTTAGTATGAAGATAGATTCTCTTAAAATTAAAAAAATATACAGAAACATATGAACACCCGCACCCCGCCGGTGTGAGGAGCAACTTCCTTACCTCGATTTATTTCCTTCTTTCCAAATGCAGATTCCTCAACGGTTGCGAATCCAGCAGCGTCATCATTGGGTTTGACATCTTCGTGAGATATTTTGCCTAAGAGAACAAAAGTATGTGCTGAATCATTTGGAACTTTTATTTAATTTTCAACAGACTTTGAATCTTTTTGGCACCTTTTTTGGCTTCCATAAGAAGGTGGATCACGTCAGGTCTGACAAGGTTGTGCAGTTCTCTGTCGTTCATCGTATCCAGCACCAAACTTTTGAAGAATATCTTGACTGCTTCTGGTATCAAGTCCCAGTCAAGAATCTGAAAGTGATCTTAGATAATTAAGAACATAGCGGCCATGATATTAGTATCTGTTCTTGGACCACTACTCTTTCTCGTTTACTTGAGTTCTGGTCAGTACTTCGATTGATGTCACGATCAACCAAGCCCAGCAAGATTTAAACACGCTATTTGTTGGTTGTTCGATTGTGTTTCTAACAAAACCTACTCACAATAAATACTGCTAAAACTAGTTACATACATAATCTCATCTTTAAACCTAAAAATAAAATATACTAGCCTAGCCCTACTGTTCGTTACTTTATTGTACTATTTTAGTTACAGGTTTATTTGAAGTTAATGTCATTATTTGTGTTCGAAATGTTATTTAATAAGTAATTTGTTAATAAGAAAAATAATTTCTACTTGGTTTGTACTTTAAAGTTTTTATAATAGGTAGGAACTATATTTTAATTTTACTTTATTCACCTTTAATAGTTTCGGCATATTCGTCATAAGAAAGAACGCTAGCACCTGACGGGCATTGAAGCTTGTGGCAGCTCTGCCCATCTCAAAGAATTGGTTATTTTTATCGGTATGAGAGTCAACCTTCAGGCCGTAAGCACAAGAAGCTATCACATCGTTGGCGGAGCGCGTAGTGAGGTCCTTGCAGTCAATATCTTTATAGTCGTCTGCAAACAGAAATATTAAAGATTTAAACTTTTAATAATTCCACATTGTATCCCCTGATATCATTACATGTTAACAAATCATCCTAATTGTTCTAATTTTGTGTATGTGCATTTATTTTATAAATAAGTAAATATACCGTTCGAAGCCTCAATCTTTTTCTTAAGAGACTGTATCATCTGATCGCCGACTTCTACCATGAAAGGCACCATCAGACGTATCTTGGAGCTTGTGAACGCTGGACTCAGGGTGGAACGCATGTCTTTCCATTCTTGACCTGTGGGTTGAATTTGAGCAACATAACACCATAAAGAGAAATATTCTTTTTCTGTCTATGGTTTCAAATTGACTGATAAGAAATATTTTTTTGAATAATGACGTAGAATTGAAAAAGATGAAGACAGTGTTTACCTTGCATAAAAAACAAAGTTCTCATGAAAAACGTTTCTGCTCCAAAGTTGCGGTGATTCTGGAAGTGTTCAAAGTCTTTGACAGTGATCCTTTTTACAAGATCAACGTCTCGAATCACTATTGCCTCGGTCATGAATTCAAATTTGCCCACGAACCTGAAAAAAATGTTTAAGTGAACTGTATTGAAATGTTCTTGATTACATTATGGATTTAGATTTATATCTCAATAGATGCCTGCAAAACGATGTTAAAACAATAATGTTCCTGGTTAGATACGAAAATGTATGGAACTACTGCCAACTCCTTAATAAGTCTCGTTACAGTTTCTCACCTTTCTTCCGGAAAGCTGTTGTATAAATTAAGAAGATCACCAGCGGTGTGGCTTAGCCGCAAGAAAATCTTGCCCGAGTTACCCAACAGCGGGAACGGCATTAAGTACTTGAT
Source organism: Hyppa rectilinea (assembly GCA_951799385.1). NCBI lineage: Eukaryota > Metazoa > Arthropoda > Insecta > Lepidoptera > Noctuidae > Hyppa > Hyppa rectilinea. Next base: position 741,644 of record OX637309.1, on the reverse strand, counting down.
GCCGTGTCGGCGGAATGACAAGACTTGCCGGAGATACGGCACCACCACGGCAAGCAGAAGGGACACACAAACTAGCAGGATTATCATTTTCTGTAAGAAATAGACTGCAGTGAAGTATTTTTTTATTATAGTGCATTAATTAAATTGTGAGTACTAATATTTTCTTCGAAAGCATTGCACTTTTAGACACCGCGGTTTTTTTAAACAGTAGGTAGCCATTTTTTGGGTAGAATGGATAACTTTTAGTGTAAAAACCTCAAATTCATCTAAGCCATAGATGCCGAGAAAAATCTTTTGGAATTGGTGGAATGGTGGAAGTGCTAAGGGTTGGGAGGATCACGTGGCGGGTCTGAATTCGTTTCCGAGCGTTAATGATAGAGTCGTCAACGACTTCAAGAAAATTGTAAAGTTGGTTATTAGATGCACATGTTCACCACTCTTTTGAAGGCATTACTTATTTATTTATTTATTTAAAACTAAAAGGCATTACTCTAAAACATATTGAAGATTATCACGCGCGGTTCATAAAGTGGGGCCTAATAGTAAATCACTAAGTATGATGTCACTGAAAATTAGTTTTCAACGAATCTTTAAATTAGATTAGCCCAATTGATGTCTATTCGACGGACTGCTCTATTTTAGACCACATAATTTCAAGGCCAAAACAATATTAAGATCAAATGGCACGAAGATCATAGAAGTAAGTACATTGAACATTTTATCTTGGACCTATCTTTACACCTTGCATAAAATTATACAATAAAAGTATTGTATTGTATCGTATTTTAAAGGTTAGTAAGTAGCAGCCGGTCAGTATCCAAGAAGGAGATAAACATAAATAACAGGTAAAATACAAAAAATATGACAGTAAGTATAGACCATGGTCAATTTTGGTCGCTCATTTTGACCAGAAGATACTCGTAGATTGTGTATGTACCTCTATTATAATAATTGAAAAGCCGGTATATTTCACGTTTAGCCGCCACAGATAAAAATCACTGCATGTAAACTATAGCGCGTCACTGGCAACGTGCTAGCTAACTCACTGCTGAGTTCACTCTGAATTTAAATCACGAGTAAATAACAAAACATACTACGTATACGCATGTATCTTCATAAAGCAAAAGTAATTCATTTTTTCTCTAATTTTATGGCTGTGTCTCCTGCGAAAACCATTATCTATACTATAATATTATAAAGAGGAAAACTTTGTTTGTTTGTTTGTTTGTTTGGTTGTAATGAATAGGCTCAAAAACTACTGGACCGATTTTAAAAATTCTTTCACCGTTGGAAAGCTTAGTTTTCTAGGAGTAACATAGGCTACTTTTTATCCCGGGAAAAATAACGGGACCCACGGGAAAGACCACGGGAGCGAAGCCGCGGGCAAAGTGCTAGTTAAAAATAAATTGGTTTTCAATAATTAATAACAATGCAAATCTGAATTTTTTAAGCATACTAATATAAAATTATAAAGAGGAAAGATTTGTATGTGAATATGTTTGTAACAAATAAACTCAAAAACTACTTAACGGATTCGGATGAAACTTGGCACAAAGATAGATTATAGTCTGGAATAGCGTATACGCTATACGTATTATCTCGGAAAAATGTACGGTTCCCGTGGCATAATTTCCTACATACACGCGGGCGAAGCCGCTGGCAAAAACTAGTGATATATAATTAGGTAGGGAGTACGACAAGTCCGTTCCACTTAGAGTCTGACATAATACATATTGTCGATGAATTTTTCAAAAGGGGGTTGAAGACCAAATCCGAAACAATGAGGAATGGCGATAAGTATTTAAAGGACTCGTGGGCTCGATTTTGATGAAAACTAAAACGGTCCACGGATGCCGTTTTTAAAAAAAACATTATTTCTAGCCCGGGATCGAACCCGTTGATTTTGAAAAAAAAACACACTGTATTATTACATCATTCGATTATGTCTCTAAATAGGGACAAATTCTGGGAATAATAAACTCAAACTCAAAGTATTTATTTCAAATAAACCAATTACAGGCACTTTTGAATTGTCAAGGTGGTCGGTCAGTCAGAGAGATGAAGCTAGTTGCCCATTCCAAAGCAGTAGGTACCTATGGAGAAGAAGGGGCAAGAAACTCCATGGACACTCTTTTAAACAAAATAATTATGGTTACAAAATATTGGTTACATAGTTCATATTAGTATTATAATGACATAGGTACGGCGAATTTTAGGAAACACCTTCTTAACTTCAAAATACTTTTTGGTGCAACTACTGATATTGCTGCACGAAGTGTCATTGTGTATTTGTTATCTTTCAACGAGAAACTAAATGAAAAAACAAACTTATTAAAGTGCTTTTATTGTAACGCAGTGCACCTTCAGATAATAAAAATACCAGTAAATCAATTAAAAAAAGCTTTATAAAATCAAAATAATTTAGATTAAACTATCTCCTCAGTCGAAACCTGAGCCAGTGACCTCCCTGCAGCCTGATGTTGGCGTTATCAGTAGCTAGCTTGGCGGGGATGCAGGTCCTCTCACAAGGAGAGAGTTCCATGTGCCGTAGAAGCTGGTAAATCATCACCTTCAACTCGCACAGAGCAAATCTGGATCCTGTTGATGAATAGTAAAGTTAAAAGATAATTTTAGAAAGCATCCCCGGCACCCTCTGTTTTAACTGAAATTATGACGTCTGTAAATGCAGACTTTAGGATCTCACCAATGCAGTTCCTAGGTCCCAAACCAAAAGGCATGTATGCCAGCATGTTGATCTTGTGTTTATTTCCTTCGGAGAAACGTTCAGGGTCGAACTTCTCGGGTTCAGGGAAATACTGAGGGTCGTGATGGATTGCAAATGTCGGTATTACCACTGTTGACCCTTTGCGCAACTGTAAGGTTAAAATATCCATTAAAGGTACACGAAAATATTTAAATCGTCCATTATCAAAGCTGATATTAAATTATCGATGAGCTTACAATGAAATCTTTGTCACCGGCCTCGTTTGGTCTACCCATGTTGTAGTCTCTGTTGCATATTCTATCCATAACTAAAGGTGGTGGCCACTTCCTCAATACCTCTGGAATAATATATTGAAATTAATGAAGCCGATACAACATCATACATGATATTTGATTAGTAATTAAATGGACAACATCTTACCAGATACAACCATATCCATATACGTCATGTTCTGTATAGAATTGAAATCAAAGTTGCCGCCGTTCTTAGAGTCATGTTCCCTGATCTCCTGTGCCAAGCGTTACTGTACGTCAGGGTTCACTGCCAGCTCGTACAGTAAGAAAGACATACCGGACGAAGTAGTTTCAAAGCCCGCGACAAAGAACAGGAATGCTTGTGCGACCAAGTCAACATCTTTCCATTCTGCAACACCCAAAATCAGAAATTGAGTTGAAATTCGTATTTTTTTTTTATTTAATTATTATTTAGTATTTTGTGTTCTACATTACCTCGACCTATTTCCTTCTTTCCAATTGACGATTCTTCAACGGTGGCGAATCCAGCAGCTTCATCATTGGATTTGACATCTCCATGAGATAGTTTACCTGAAAAATACAAGCATGTATAACTATTTGTTAGCATAAACAACTAGTAGTCACTTGTTTGTATCCAACTATTTGCTTTGACTATTAACTGGCACCTTTCTTGGCTTCCATAAGCAGATGGATCATGTCAGGTCTGATAATGTGGCGCAACTCTCGGTCCTTCATTGTATCCAGCACCAGTTTTGTAAAGAAGTCCTTGACCGTGTCTGTTATTATATCCCATTTGATAATCTGTAATTGATTGTAAGAATTTAAATTCAAGAATTTAATTGAGTAGATAAAAATATTTTAATACAAGGTGGCAGACCTTGTATTAAAAATATTTTTATCTATTCTATCTTTTTCATTTATCCACGCTGTAATTTTTCTTATCCAATGAGTATTAACTTAACTTTACCTTTTTAATTTTCGGCGAATTCATTAATAAGAAGATCATAAGCATCTGACGGATACTGAAATTGGTAGCAGTCTTGCCCATCTGGTAGAATTCGTTCTCTGTGTCAGTTTGGGAGTCTACCTTCAGACCGAACGCGCAAGAAGCTATTACATCGTTAGCGTAGCGCGTAGTGAGGTCCTTGCAGTCAACTTCTATGTACTCATCTGAACAAACAAAGATTTAGAGAAATAATAAAGAAACGTAAGTGTTTCGAGTATCGAATAATGTATAGTAAATACTACCCCCCGAAGCCTCAATCTTTTTCTTAAGAGACTGTATCATCTGATCGCCGACATCCACCATAAAAGGCACCATCAGACGTATCTTGGAGCTTGTGAACGCTGGACTCAATGTTGAACGCATGTCTTTCCATTCTTGGCCTGAGAGTATTTAAAAAATTGCAATGTTTTACCAAAGTACTAACTCTCATTTCACAATTCAAATAGAACTATTGGAAGGAAGATGAAGAAAAGAAAGCCAGACGTAATAATGACCTTTCAACAAGAACAAAATTCTGCTAAAGAAGGAGTCGCTTGCGAAGTTGCGGTGATCTATGAAGACCTCAAAGTCTTTAACAGTAACCTTCTTAACCAGTTCAAGGTCACGGAGAACTACTAACTCGTTTAAGAATTCAAATCTGCCCACGAACCTGAAAAAAAATGGTTTAGTGAACTGCATTATGTCATTAGATTTTAATTATTCATTGAATTCAGTAATAATTTAAAACAAACAGCGTTGGTAAAGCCAATAAAGTATCCTTGCTTTCGGGCATGGGACGTGAACCATCCGCCAATTGCTAACTACAAAATAGTTTGATAAGGTAAGTTCCATTCCATCCATTATTAACTCGTTAATCATCATCTGTAGATTTCCATTACGGGTTGGTTTCCAATCTTAGCGAATGCAGTTGAATACCAGTATCTTTTTTTCTCAACAACCCAGTTACTGGGTAATACGAAACCCCTTTGGTTAAAGTTATCAGACTTTTGGGTTTCGGACAAACCGTAACAACTGTGTTACGGTTTGTCGCTGAAACAAAACGCTGAGTCACAGAAACTCTGAGGGTTTTTGTGTGCCTCACATTCCAAAACCCCTCTTCTTCTCAAAATTCTTTAATTTATTTTGTTTTCAATTACACCAGCTTAGTTTAAATCTTGTCAATTCTTACCTTTCTTCCGGGAAGCTGTTATACAAATTACAAATATCATAAGCAAAGTGTTCCAGGCGAAACATGATCCTGCCCATGTTGCCCAATAACGGGATTGGTTTGAAGTGCTTGATGCCATGCCGGCCGATTGGGTGGCCGCTGGGTTTTCCTTCACCCATTTTGAGATCAGTGGTGATGAAATTATTACACAAGCGCCTGACTGGGTTCAAACCCACGACCTCCAACTCATAAGTCGGTGTCGTTACAACTGGGCCACCACTGCTCTCTTCACATTACAAGTCATCAAATATTTGATCGAAATATTCTTAGGACGATTTTTTTTGTCAAACCAAAATTACAATCGCAATTAAACACTGATAACCCAAGAATGTCTGAACTAAGAGAGGTTAACGTCACGTTATCAGATTAAAAAAAAAAAAACTTTTCTCTCTCTTTAGTCTCTGATGTTTCAACAATAGCGTAAATCGTACTTGGTCAGTAATCAGTTACTGAAGCGGTATAAACAAGACTTAACTATTTTTATAATTCTATGAATATAAAACACAAAATAAACAGTATTATTTAAAACTTACGGCAGGTGAACAAACCTGATTTTTAAAATAAACTAATTATTCAACCAAACATTATCAGCAACATGTTGAAGAGATCAAATGATCTGACCTTCAGTTGAGCACAAAGTAAATTGGTTGTTTATTTTTGTCTCAGCTCGTAGCGTTATATAAGCCTTTAAACCTAGAAGTTTTCCACTTACGAAATAAAAATATTCTCTTTTCTTGTGGTCAGTCACTGGCCTTTTTTTTTTAAGGCTCGGAAATCATCCAATGACTGCTCCCGCTCTGTGTGGAGCGGAAGGGAGTGTCAGACTCTTACTGACTAAAACCCATCCATGTTCCTTCCCCTTTATGTTCCGGGGTAGCGGTAACCCTTTCGGACAATCCCGCTTACCCGGCAGGCTTGGCCCTGAGGGGCCCCTTCATATGCTGACATCTCTTTGAGGCGCGCGTGGAACATATACGCACCGTACGGCACGGGTCTAGTGCTGATCGGACGGTGAGTCACCCATTACTCACCGTCCGCAGGCCCGCGCCAACGGTGGCCGGGAGTCGTCACGTGGCTCCCGACGCCCGGGGCGTCTCCTGCGGCGGCTGGGACGGGAGGACCTTTCTCTCTCCCATCCCGCCACCTCCTTCGCGAGCATAACTTTTTCGCAGAAGGAGGTGACTGCCTCCCACTCCCTCTCGCCCCGGACCATGGCTTGCACCAGGGCCGGGCGCGAGAGGTCGCCGCCGCCGATCGCCTCTACGAGGACACGGCGGTGCTCCGCCCATGCGGGGCAGGTTTGCACCGTGTGCTCTACCGTGTCCTCTGGGCGATCCTCGCAGTGGTGACACCCGGGCGTTTCCTCCCGCCTGATGATGTGCAGGAACCTCCCGAAACATCCATGTCCGGTGAGGACCTGCGTCAGGCGGTAGGTGAGGGCGCCGTGACGCCTCTCTAGCCACTCCTCAAAGCGGGGCCTTACCGCCACTGTCGTGGCGTGCCCTCAGTCACTGGCCTTGTGTCTGAGTGTTTAAACTATGTAAAAGGGTTTGTGTTAATTGTTCAAAAAAACCGCTAGATTAGGGTAACTTTCTAATTCGACTGTCGTTGTCGCACGGTTTGACAGCTAAACTCTAATTAGAATATTACTCGTATAACAAAAACCGACCATGCGCGAGTCCGAGTCGCACACAAAAAGTTCCGTTCCACAGTACAATATATAGTACACTCAAAATCTGTCTAGCCTTTTCTCGAGTATGAAGGGGTCGGCTTCCAGTCTAACCGGATGCAGTTGGTTACCTGTTTTTTACACGGAGCGACTGCCTAACTGACCTACATAACTTGGTAACACGATACTCTTTGGTAAGACTGGTTGTCGGATTTTCGGCAATCTTAAGACCCGTAACCACTGTCAATGATCCACCAATTCCAACCGGCACCAACGGCTTAATGTGGTTCCGAGCCACGGAGGAGTCTCGCTATGTAAAGATGGATACCCATCCAAGGACTTACCCAGAGATGGGTGTAAGCGTGGTGTAAGGTGGATGGGTATAAGCAAGCGTAGCTTAAACTGGTGGATCAAATCAAACTCAAACTCAAACTCAAAGTATTTATTTCAAATAAACCAATTACAGGCACTTTTGAATTGTCAAGGTGTCGGTCAGTCCGAGAAATGAAGCTAGTTGCCCATTCCAAAGGAGTAGGTACCTATGGAGAAGAACGGGCAAGAAACTCCATGGACACTCTTTTAAACAAAATATGGTTACAAAATATTGGTTACATAGTTCATATTAATATTATACATGTGAGAACGATGCAGAACGTTAAAAGCATCAGATATAAAATATGTAAAAACTATTCAATAATTAAATTAAAACAAGCCTTAGCCGCTAAGAGATGACCAGTCTCTACTGACAGCGCCCGTTCACGAACATGACGCATATATTAGCACCATTTAGCTCAACCATTTTGAAGGGAGCTAAATGATCCAACACACACGCCACCATCAGCGAGACATTAAAGTGAGCATGGCATACTCTCAGCCGCCAGGGCATATTCAAGTCAATGAAAGACGCACCCAGAGACTGGTCGCTTTATAGTAGGTACAATCGGCAAACTCGCCGGTCGACCACCCATAAGGCCATATTCGCTTGCACCTAGCGTACAGTCTCAGCGAGCGTAGCCACGCCCCCTAAAACTTTTTTTGCATAACATCGATAGTCACGCACACACGGCGCACGCGCATGGCATTGTTAGGTTGCATTGCACTGGCTCTCACTTGAAAAAGAAGTTTTTAAGAATATTTTGCGTTCAGTAGGATGTTATTTGAAAAAATGTTTTGCTCACATATTTTTTTCTTCTTTTGTTTTCCATGTTTATGATTAATTATTACTTAGTTTACTTAATTATTATAGGACATTGATTTTAGTGATTATTACATAAATACGTATAATATTATCACTTACAGCCACGCTATCATATTTGGCATCTCCCTCGCTCACACTAAACCACATTTTTAAGAATGTAAAATGTGCCTTTTTTGACAAAAATTGTTCAGCGACCTAGTAAATAATATGATTTAATGGGCAATTTAAAAAACACATTTCTATTGTGTTATCTAACATCATCATCATTTGCATAGCCTTTTCTCAACTATGTTAGGACTGTCGGCTTCCAATCTAACCAGATGCAGCTGGGTTTCACATGGAGCGACTACCTATCTAACCTCCACAACCCAGTAACTGGGTAACATGATACCCCTTGGTAAGACTGGTGTCAGATTTTCTTCTTCTTCATCCATAACGACTGTCTAAGATATTCAAATGAAAGCCGGGATCAACTCGGTATGACGGACGGTCACCCATCCACGAAGCAAACTTGGTAAGCTTAGCATAACCTTGTAGATCGACCCGTGCGGCCGTTATTACTTAGCCACGAGCTCCTCTTAATTGTGTTCTTTAATAATCAAAGCTGAATAACTGTGACTGATTTGGATGAATTCAATAATTGCCTCAATGTATTGAAATGTGTTTTGTCATTGCTTAAAATATGTTTTGACCAGAATAATATTTTCAGTGCGTTAGTTATTCGAAATTTTAGTATTTTTCTTGTTTGTTTGCTCGATACGAGTAATATTGTCGATATACTCTATGTTTGTGTTTTGGTAACTCATTAAAGAAATAATTTGTTTTTCGGAATGAGTATTATGTCCCTTAGATACCTAGTTAATATCAGAACCTCGGAGAGATTGAATTCTTAAAGTGTTTGTCCTACTTAAAAAAAATTGAGAAAAATAGACTAGTTCCTTTAGTGTCATTTCAAATACTGTTAAAATTTAATTAAAAAAGTGAAAATTTTTATTAGTACTAATTATGATAACTGATTAATCTTCTTCTAATATAATTTCGCGTCCCAGTGCTTGAGGTCGAACACCCCCAAAACGGTTTGACCAATTTTTATGGTATTTTTGTATGTATTTGGTAGACCGGAATGAGAATAGACCATGCCGAAAAAAATATATTTCAGACGAATGTTTGTTAGGTCAGGTAGTTTTATAATAAAAGAAGGTTTTTCAAAAAGTAATTTAATAAATTTACCAAAAATAAACAGCACTGTTTTGTGAATAACAAATAATACAGCAATATTTCAATGTTTTGAAATTGTTTATAATAAATAAATGACTAATAAATAGAATATAACATTATTTATTAAAAGAAACTGCACACCACTGAGTACTCTTTTATGAAATATTAATAATACAATACCTACCTAAATGTTGTAGATATATAGTGGTTCTGGATAGAGACAAGTGATTTACAAAAACATCACAAAAAATCAATAGGTGGTATCTGAATAACAATATGACTTCAGTAAATATTCCACATAAACAAAATCATAACCATCGTAATAGGAAATTTAATCATATCTACTGAATAGAATATGACGATTTTTATTTTATGGTCTCTACCAGCTTAGACAAACAATTTTTATTTACAAATCCTAATGATGGCGCAATCCTTAATGAATGTAAACACAGTCAGTAAATGCAGAGATATCAATTAACAGCAATGCAGAATGAACACCTTTCTAATTTTTGTGATCATAACAGTGAGAGACAACAATAACACGTAATATAAGGGAGGCCTAAAAAGATGTTTACATTTTTATTTACATATTTTTTTTATTAGCTAAACGCTCAATTTCTCCAGGGTATGTGCTCACTCAACTCAATTTACTCAATCAACTTTCAACTCTCAATTTACGTTAACTGAATCTACATTTTAGTTTCGTTTATTTCTCAATAACATAATTTAAACAAAACAATCACTGTCACTGCAAAGATTAACTTCATAGACATTCCGACCATAACACTGTTTTGGTTTTATGACCAGGAGTCGGCAAATAACAATAGGCGGTTTACCTTTTTACTGTAGATAAGTATTTTGCATTGAGATACAAGCAATGAAGCCTACTAAAATTATTTTTAAAGAAGTATTGTTTATAAATTCAAAGAAAGTGCTTTTTATTAGGGTTCATTGTTTGTATCGCACCGCAAAATACTTATCCACAGTAAAAAGGTAAACATCGACTCCTGGTCATAAAATCAACATTGTGTCATTGTCGGGATTTATTTGAAGAGGTAGCGGTAGGTTTGTTTTAACTAAGTTATTGAGAAATAAACAAAACTAAAAACACAACAACACAACACCAACAACATACACCTATACCTATATTTTATTTATTTAATATTTTGTTAAGGCTCCGCCCGCATCTATAATGGCATCGCATCGGTTTCTCATCGATCTTACGAGTACTTCGCAAAGATCCGAGCCTCGAATAGAGTCCCACACTTCATCGCAATGGGTGACGAGCGCTGCTTTGGTCCTCTCATTTCGACTGTCCCATCTTTGGACCATTATTGCCCATAAATTTTCTATAGGATTTAAGTCCGGAGATCGAGAGGGCCATGGGACTGTCCTAATTTCGGGATACTGGAGTAGCCAATTCTGAACTACGCGCGCACGGTGTATTGGACAATTGTCTTGAAAAAAGTAAAATTGGGGAACTTCTTCCCCAGGATACACCGCGCGCACTGTTGGCAGCATCACTTCTTCTAGCAATTCCGCATATACTTGTCCAGTCGCCCTTTCGTTAATGTAATGTAATTCTCCTGGCCCATCAGCGCTCATCCAACCCCACATATTAACTATTATTCTCCCAGATTCGTTATTAGACTTTACGTTTCTCGGCTCGTATCTTGTATTATTTACACGCCATAAATTCCGACGACCATGTTGACTAGACTTAAATGATTTTTCGTCAGAAAATATGGCGCGTGAATAATCGAAATCTCTGTAATCACGGGCGAAACGCACTCTAGCTTCTTTTTGTTCCTGGCCTAATATTATTTTAACTGCCGGCCTCCTATGGTGCACTCCAGCACGATGGAGCGCTGTTCTAATGGCTTGCATGCTGCAGTCGTATTGCTGTGCAAAGCTTGATGTTTTGGTAAAGGGTTCCTCCTGGTAGGTATTAACCATGTGTGCCACACGAGCATCTGTTAGGATGCGCGGAGGGTGAGCACGAGGTCGGTCGGCAATGGAGCCCTCATCGGCGTCCCGTTGAATCCACCGACGGGCAGTAGCTCTCTAAAAAAAATATTAAAAGGAAAACATTAATTGATAAAATTAAATTGTATATAAGAAATAATTATTAATCTGTACAATAATACGTGAAGAGAAAACTTTGTACCCCTTTTTAAGTATATTGCGTGCACGGGGAAGTATGAGATTAAGCATTTATAAAGGAGTGCAGAAAGCTAAAATAAATATTAAATAATAATTACGAGTCGAAATTCGACTACTGGGCAACCTCTAGTGAGATTTAATCTACATAGTCTGGTTCACATCTTAAATAACGTGTTAATTAGAGATAAAGGTCCTAAAAATATGAACGATAGCTGATTCGATGCGGAATGATGTCAAGAAAAATGTTTTGAAGAATTTTCTAGCACGCTAAAATTGCAAAAGTTATTAACAAAAAATGTTGAAAAAAAATGGCCCATCGTTTTTCGTTTTCTTTTAGGAATAACAATTTTTTGTGGATATTAAATCTACAAGCAATTAGTTGTTTGTACTATTTACGAATTAACAATATTTTGCATAAATTAATATTTATGCAAAAAACTGTTGAGTTAAGTTTGCAACTCCTGTCAATTACGTCAAACTGAATATAGGCAAGGACTGTGGAATGGTAGACCAGAAATCACTTCGAAAAACGTATTTATTACAAATAAAGCTCCTAGAAATATGAACTATAACTCATTCGATGCGGAATTATGTCTAAAAACGAATGAACAATAAAAACATTTAATTAAGACAACAGTTTTTTTTAAGAAACAATATTTTCTCAAGACAAGACTATGATGATAGTTAAAAAATAACTCTACTAGACCATCTGCTAATTTAAAAAATATTTATAAATAAACGATGTAAAAAGTTTATTCAAAACATTATTTATGTTGTGATTTTGATACATAAAAACAACCATAATAATATGACTTATGATTCTAAGATTAGATTTTTCGTTACATAAAAAAAGATATTATAAACAAAACAGACGACTTTTTAGAACTTTAATTATGTGATCCTATTAATTAATATATAAGACGGGCTCTAAGAAGCGACACATTTTAAGAGCAATTATTTAAATATTTTTATTTTCTTAACAAAGGTTCGGATAAATGTTGTTAATTAACAATATACCTAGCCCTACTTGCTGAAAGATGAATTAAAAAAAAAACACGAATTTACTCATTAAAGTGTATAGAATACACCACATTTAAAAAAAAAATTAATCAATATTTAATACATAAAATAACATTTTCTGTGGCGTAGTCACTTTAAGTGTGTTGCGTATATTATTATGCCGTAACGACCCTGTGGCACCGTATTTTCAGTTTTAAATTAAAGTCATAAATAATAGAGATAGAACTCCGGGAGTGTGACGTTTTTATTGGGAATTTCCTTCTCTTTAAGGATCTTTTTTGCAAATTTCTTAAATTTTAAAAGTTTCGGAGTGATTAAGAAATCCGTCAAATAATTTTTTCTAGACACCATTTCGCATCGAATGAGCTATCGCTCATATTTTTAGAAGTTTTATTTTTAATTAACACGTCTTTCGAAAATAATCTAGTCTAACAGGACGATCACAGGGAGATGAGCGGGGAAGCGGAATAGGCGACCGCATTCCAGAGAGGTGAAAACTTAGCTTGACCAAGTAGTAAGTATTATGTAAATAATAAAACCGAACACATTATATGAAAAAAAAAAAAACTGAGCAGCACGGATCTTGAGCGCTTACCTATCTTTTAGGTGAAATAGACCCAATGCCCCCTCTGACACCGAGCGCTCAAGATACATGACGGTAAGTATACCAATTATATTATGTTTTAATAAATATGATATTGACTTACCGTAACATTTAATTCCCGCGATATTTGGGAAATATTATATCCTTGATTGTATAGAACCAAGATTTGGTTCCGTTCATCTCTCGTTAAATTTCGGTTCATTGTTCAAGTCCATAAAACACGCGCACAGATCCACAGAAGAGCGTCCAACAATCCAATTAATACACAGCACAGGTCAACGAGAGAGCAATCAACAAAACTGTCCGGTAAAACAAGCAAGGGTCAACAGTGGGGCAAGATATTATCGGAGTCGGTAAACAAAAATGGTTGTAAGCAAAACACAGAAGTAAGAACGCGCGTCGTCGATTAGCAAAGTGCAAATCACAACTAAAGTAAACAAAGATTATCGCTTCCGATCTATGCGGCTTAAAACGTCCTGATTGGCGGAAGTAAAAAAGGGGTGGAGTTTGCGTATGCATCGCCCGCCAGACTGCTTCATAGGAAACTGTTTTAAAAGTGGTCGAGCGCCAACTTGTCCGATTGTACATAGTACTCACATATGTGCTAAGCAGTTATACAATATTAAGAGATTGAATTTATACAATGCAAAGATGTTTTTTTGTTGTTGTTGATCTTCCGCAGCTCCAACAGTTTTCAGTAGTCTAATAAATTAGTTGATGCGCCCTTGTGGAGCTGGACTAGCATTGACCCAAGCATTTTTATCAGCAATGTAATCTCCCAATTTATAATACGCTTGGCTGCATAGTGTGTGTTTTATACAAGTTTTAAATTTTGTTTCATTAAGTTCAAGAATGTGGGGAGGTATTTTATTGTAACATTTTAAACAGTACCCCATGAAAGATGAATCTACTTTAGCCAGCCTGAAACCTGGTTGAACTAATTGGTCCCTATTTCTAGTGAAATAGTTGTGTCTTTCACCTCTTTTACTAAAAAGATGCAGATTTTTCCGTGCGTACATGATGTTTTCATAGATATATTGACAAGGTACAGTCATGATGTTAATAACCTTAAACCGTTCCCTTAGAGAATCGCGCCTACGAAGATTATAAATGGCTCTGATAGCTCTTTTCTGCAGAATAAAAATAGACTCGATGTCTGCAGCTCGTCCCCAAAGTAAAATACCGTAAGACATAATACTATGAAAATAACTAAAATAGACTAGCCTCGCGGTATCTACATCAGTATACTGACGGATCTTTCTGACAGCATATGCTGCAGAACTTAGCCGTCCTGCAAGAGATGTTAAATGAGGACCCCATTGTAGCCTTGAGTCGAGCGTGATCCCCAGGAAAACAGTTTTATCGACAAATTCTAGTTTCTCTTGATTCAATACTATCTCACAATCACTACTTTTTACATTTGGTAAAGAAAATCTAATGCACTTCGTTTTTTTTCCATTTAATACTAAATTATTTGCAGTGAACCAATTTTGGACCTGCAGTAGGGCGTTATTTACGTCGTCAAAATTTTTTGCACGTCTATCTATCTTAAAAAATAAAGAAGTGTCATCAGCAAATAACACCATTTGTGGTTGATTTTTTAGTAAATGGAGAAGATCATTTATGTATACTAAAAAGAGGAAAGGACCCAATATAGAACCTTGTGGCACACCCATTTTTACTTTTAAACCGAGTGAATTGACACCTTTTATTTGAACTTGCTGTTGTCTATCGTTTAAATAAGATTTTACCAAACTAAGCGCAAGTTTTCCAAGTCCGTAATGCTCTAGCTTCAACAGCAAGGTTTCGTGATCAACGCAATCAAATGCTTTGGAGAGGTCACAAAAGATTCCGATGGCGTCTTGAGCCTCTTCCCACGCATTGAAAATGTGTTTTAATAAGGTCACACCAGCGTCCGTTGTACAACGTCCTTTGGTGAAACCATACTGTTGATCGTTAAGTATTTTATTCGTGTTAAAATGATTAAGCATTTGATTAAGCATTATCTTTTCAAAGATCTTGCTGAAAACCGGCAACACGGATACGGGTCTATAATTATTGGTGTCTTTACTGTCCCCGGATTTGAAAAGTGGTATTACCTTGCTGTATTTCATTAAATCCGGGAAGATGCCTTGATCCACACATAAATTAAATATGAAGGCTAAATAAGGTGCTATCGTCTCAATGATCGAGGTACAGACTTTACTGGACATTCCCCAAAGATCTTCGGTTAATTTTATTTTAATTTGTTTAAAAGTTTTAAGTACTATTATGGGGTTAACATGCTTAAAGTTGAATTCAATTAGGCAGGCTGAAACGTTTGCCTTTAATAAATCAAAAGAGAGGGAAGGCGAGGAATTTAGAGTTTCAGTAGTTTTTAGGGGAATACTGGTAAAGAAATTTACAAATTCTTGAGCTACTTGTTTGCTATCACAAATGGAACCACATGACGTCTCCAGTACGTAATCAGAACTATGTCTTTTGCTCCTGTTCGTTTCGTTATTGATAATTTTCCAAACCGTCTTTATTTTATTTTCAGCTGATTTAACCTTGTTACTAATGTATTTGGCTTTAGCTGCTTTACACGTGTTTTTAAAAATTCTTGAGTATGTAGAAACATACTTATTAAAAGATTCTGTGTTAATAAAAGGCTTAAGGCCATAAAGCTCGAAAAGTCTTTCCCTACTTTTCCTGAGTCCTTTAGTGGCCCAGTCACTAAATATAAATTTAGGGTTGATACTTTTAGTGGTCTTCTTGAAACAATTATTAAATTCGGTTTGCACTACCGTAAAGAATTCTTTATATAAAATATTAATATTTTTCAAAGAAAGTTCCTGATCGCTTAACTTACAATTTAATGTGATATTAAATTTATTTAAATTAACAGATGTTATTGGTCTGGATTGTATTTCGATTTTTTGTATAGGTGTGTTGGACTGAAAAGTTACAGTTTGACCACTGTGATCGTATCGAATCGTGTATAATATTAAAAAAAAAATACTTTAAATAATAAATCAGGTTTTTTTGGCTTGGGGACTCCCGGGTACTTAAACTTTACTGCAACTGTCTACCTATTGCGGTTCACGAGATACAGGCCGGAAGAAAAGACCGTTTAGCGCACTTCGGGTAAGGTACCCAAAACATACATAGAATGAAATATCTTACATCAAAAAATGACAGTCACAGAAAATTAAACGTAAACAAATTAATCGGTGCGAGCGTGTTACACAGTTCACTGTCAAATTCACTGTGAGTGGACACTCGACCATAATTTATGATACATGAAGGTAAGCATTAACTGCAGTATACAGGGTTGGCAGCTGCTGGAAGATTTATATATTTTTCTTCTCTTCTTTCTCAGTTACTTTATCCTGGTTACTCTGGCAGTCTGAGTAATTTATGCGGCCCACCCAAATGTCCTTTCATTGGCGAATATTTGAGCTCCTTGAGTCTAGCTTTGAGTTGAGCTGCACGATTTATGACAAATGCGTGCACTGACTGGCCCATTCAATCCGTATGGTTCTTTCCTCAAAAGATCATTTCAACCCTACATGGTCTTCACATGATCTGACCAACATTATGTCTGGACGTTAAAAGAGACTGACCTCTGTTTTGTTTTGGCCTTTCTTCCCAGAGTGGTCAGTTAGGTAACGCCAACCTCATCTAAAAATAATATTGACGTGTAAAAGTGTTTGTGAAAATCTATTTAAAAAAAAATCATTTATAATTAATAAATGAAATAAAAATAAAGACAAAAAAGTCCATATGCAAGGCAATTAATGATTGGAAAAATGTTCTCACGTTTATTTCTTTATTTCTGGTTCTGCCAGGGTTGTGGTTGCCTGGGGTCGTCAGTAAGGCGTGCCGCAACGCACTGCTTTCGGCCCCATCAACAAATTATTGTATTTTATTTTTTATTTTATTTATTTGGGACAAAAAACAGTTACATGTACAAATTTGAAATTATCAACAACTATATAATTCCATTGTTGCAAGAGTATTTTCTCACAGGAATGATTACGTCAATATTCACTCCAAATTATGAACAGTAATAATTGGTATTAGCTGTGAGTTTTTTTAATAACTTGACATCTACATAGTTTGATGATGCAGTTGTCTGTAGTCTTAAAATTTAGCCCAATTGAAGCCAATTCGATTCATTGCGCCGCACGCAATGTCAATGTCAAATTATGGTAAGTTCAAACTGAAGTGGTACGAAGATCTAGACTAATTGGACATTTCATCAAACTGATACATATCTTACCACTTCACCAAACATAATAAACAGTATTTTAGTTACTAGCAGCCGATCAGTATACAGGAATGTTAGAATTGTAAATGAACAGTAAAAGTAAAAACAATTTTGGACACGTAAGTATGTATGATATCGATCATGCTACAGAGTAAGATTGACTTTTGTCAAGCATTAGTAGATACGCCAAAACATAATATACAATTATTTTGCGAAGGAGAGCTTAAAGATTTAAGGCGTTTTAATTTTAATACCGCTAAAAAGATATTCGCGACGATGTAGATTGAATGGCCATTAGATATAAATACCTATGGCCATTCGATTCGATTGCAAAATTCCTATGGTCGCGAATTTGGAAGGAAACTATTTCAAAACATTCATGTTAGGACGGTAACGTGTCTTGTAAAACTACATAATTATTTTTCTAAAAATAAGTAATAAATATAAACATAATTTTAATGATAGAAATAAATAGATCACACATTTGTTGAATTACCAAAAGAACACTCGTCTCTTTAAGGGGTACCACAACTAAATTACTGTTATTTATTGAAATTAAATGAAAGGACACTTAAAACTCATAGTAAAAGTACATATTTTATACACGCAAATTAGAGGATTATATCCAAGATAAGAATGGTTGAACTATTGCTAATTGAATTGTATAATTCATCATTTATATCTTCTCTATTTGTATATAGGTCCGGCTTTATATGACAAAAGCAATCCATCGTTTATTTTAATATTTTTTGCGGCTTTTTATTGCTCTTGTCTAATGTTGGGAGTGCCTTATCGTAGTTCCTCTTATAACAAACAATGTTATGATGAAATTATTACAGTGCAATTACTGATATATTGTGTGTAACGCTTTTGTTTTGGTAGGTAATAATTATGTACATGACAAACAATATGATCGAAAAACACAAAAAAAATATCACAAATGTTTTAACAAGATTTCTATTAACCTATTCCTTACCTCTGCGAAACAGCAAAGCTATTTAATGGCAGATGCAACTTCATTTTTTTCACATTTCAACATAATTTATACTTTTACACTTTTTCTCCTAAATGTGCGCTACTCCATGATTAGCATTATTATTTTCAAAATAACATATAATGAAAAATTAAAACCAGGGTAATAATTTTGCCTTTATTATTATACATTGCCCCTAAAGATAATAAAAAGTACACTAATCCATTAAAAAAACATCATAACAAAAAAGAAACAAAGTTTGAACTACTTCCTCAGGCTAAACCTGAGCCAGTGACCTCCCTGCAGCCTGATGTTCATGTTATCAGTAGCTAGCTTGGCGGGGATGCAGGTCCTCTCACAAGGAGAGAGTTCCATGTACCGTAGGAGCTGGTAGATCATCACCTTCAACTCGCAGAGAGCAAATCTTGATCCTGTTGATAAAAGTACCCTTTATTTTAACTGTTATTACGACGTCAGACAGTGATCTAAATGTTGGCTGTAGGTCCTCACCAATGCAGTTCCTAGGTCCCAAACCAAAAGGCATGTATGCCAGCATATTGATCTTGTGTTTATTTTCTTCAGAGAAACGTTCAGGGTCGAACTTCTCGGGCTCAGGGAAATACTTAGGGTCGCGATGGAAAGCAAATGTCGGTATCATAACTGCTGAGTCTTTGCGCAACTGTAAGATGAAAATATTAATAAAAAATACATCAGAATATTGAAATAATCTATTTTCAAAGCTAATATAAAATGATCGTACGTACAATGAAATCTTTGTCAGCGGTCTCGTTTGGTCTTCCCAGGTTGTAATCTCTATTGCATACTCTATCCGTAGCTACAGGTGGCGGCCACTTCCTCAATACCTCTGGAATAAAAAACAGTAATAATTAATTAATATTTCATATTTTGCTACTTGATTTCTAATTAAAAGAACAAAATCTTACCAGAAACAACCATATCCATATACGTCATGTTCTGTATAGAATTGAAATCAAAGTTGCCGCCGTTCTTAGAGTCATGTTCCCTGATCTCCTGTACCAAGCGTTCTTGTACTTCAGGATTGACTGCCAGCTCGTATAGTAAGAAAGACATACCGGACGAAATAGTTTCAAATCCAGCGACAAAGAACAGGAATGCTTGAGCCACCAGGTCAACATCAGTCCATTCTGAAAAATATGAAATCAGAAATTGAGTCGAAATTCGAGGAATATTTTTTTATTTTCACTAAATCTTTTAAGTCTTTAATACCTCGAGCTATTTCCTTCTTTCCAATTGAAGATTCTTCAACGGTGGCGAATCCAGCAGTTTCATCATTAGATTTGACATCTTCGTGGGATAGTTTACCTGAAAGAACAAGCACGTCTTACTATTTGTGAGCATAAACAACCAGTAGTAATTTTGATTGAATGATAAGTCTCAATTTTAAAAAGATCGAAAGCTATAATATGAATAGTATTTAGTTCTTTTCGTGTTTATCCAATTATTTGCCTTAACTATTAATTGGCACCTTTCTTGGCTTCCATAAGCAGATGGATCATGTCAGGTCTGATAATGTGACGCAACTCGCGGTCCTTCATTGTGTCCAGCACCAACTTTGTGAAGAAGTTTCTCACCGCGTCTGTTACTATATCCAATTTAAAAATCTGTAATTGATTTTTATATTAATTTGCAAAAAATGTTCTTCACAAAACTGATAAAATCCTAACTAATTTGTTATAAATGCGGTAGTAAGTTTGTCAGTTTGCTTATAACCAAACCACAAAACCGACCTTCCTGAAATGTTGATATACCTTGACAAGCGTACAAAAACGGATATAGAGTACGTTTCATCCTAAAAAGGGCCCTGTTCCCGAGGAAAACATACAAACGTTCTTATGATAATAGATGGCGCCACGTGTACGTTCCTTTCTGAGCCCATGATTGTAACAGCCCAATAATAAGCAGTGTTATCTGTTAGTCGAACTGATTCATGAGATCAATTCTAAATTAACGCGAACGAAGCTGTAGACAAAAGCTAGTATTTTATTATATTCTAATACAATTAATCGAAACACATATTTACCTTTATAAGTTTCGGTGTACAAATTAAAAAGATGAACACAAGTATTTGTCGGAGACTGAAATTGGTAGCAGTCTTGCCCATCTCGTAGAATTTGTTCTCTGTGTCAGTCTGGGAGTCTACCTTCAGACCAAACGCGCAAGAAGCTATCACATCGTTAGCGTAGCGCGTAGTGAGGTCCTTGCAGTCAACTTCTATGTACTCATCTGAACAGACAAATATATTTGATACAATAAAGAAACGTATTCCGAATATCAATAAAATTAAAACTATCGTTATCCTGTTTGATTTTGAATCGTGTCTGTCCACAAAGTGTTTGTGCAAAAAACATTAAGAATATAATACCTCCCGAAGCCTTAAACTTTCTCTTGAGAGACTGTATCATTTGATCACCAACCTCCACCATGAAAGGCACCATCAGACGTATCTTGGAGCTTGTGAACGCTGGACTCAATGTTGAACGCATGTCTTTCCATTCTTGGCCTGAAGGAGATTTAACAATAATTATAATGTTGTGCTACTATTACTACTACTACTATTTAATTACACTTGAAAGAACACTACCGAAGAATATACAAAGCTGGACATAACAATTACCTTGCAACAAGAACAAAGTTCTGGCAAAGAAGGAGTCACCTCCGAAGTTGCGGTGATCGACGAAGACCTCAAAATCTTTGACAGTGACCTTCTTAACCAGTTCAGGGTCACGGAGAACTACTGTCTCGTTTAAGAAATCAAATCTGCCCACGAACCTGAAAAAATATGTTTTAATGTATTTTTGAACATTGAAACGTTTTCACTTTTAGTATGCATTAATATTTATACCTCAATAGAATTGCATAAGTCATTGCAATACGAGAAAAGGATGTGGTTATTGGTTATTTATAGATACCATTACAAACAGCGTTAGATTTTGGGTCTCCTGGAAAGAGATGAGAGAGCATCTGCCATTTGTTAACATAACATTATTTTAGTGTGCTTCTCTTCGTCTTCAAATGACAGTGTCTTCTTACTGCACAAATTCAGTCAGTGCCTAAACTGGTTTCAGAATTTTCAAACTATGTAAAAAGGTTATGATTATATTAGTGTTAGATTATAAACTATTGTCACAATATAAAATAAATTACTTTGTAAAAAGGTTTGTTTTAAATGTTCCAAAAAACCGCCAGATTAGGGTTTCTAATTTGACTGTCTATGTCGCACGGTTAGACAGATAAAATCTAACTCAATATTATAACAAAAACCGACCATGCGCGAGTCGCAGTCGCACACGAAAGGTTCTGTACGATGATACAATATTTAACAATCAAAATCTGTCTAGCCTTTTCCCAAGTATGGAGCGGTCGGCTTTCAGTCTAACCGGATGCAGCTGCTTACCAGTTTTTTACACGGAGCGACTGCCTAACTGACCTACACAACTCGGTAACTTGGTAACAAGATACTCTTTGGTAAGACTGGTTGTCAGATTTTCGGCAATCATAAGACCCGTAACCACTGTCAATGATCCACCAATTCCAACCGGCACCAACGGCAACATGTGGTTTCGAGCCACGGAGGAGTCTCGCTATGTAAAGATGGATACCCATCCAGGGATGTAAGTCCCTGGATGGGTGTAAGCGTGGTGTACGGTGAATGGGTATAAGCAAGCGTAGCTTAAACTGGTGGATCAAATCGTGTATAATATTAAAAAAAAAACATTAAATAATAAAGCAGGTTTTTTTGCTTGGGGACTCCCGGGTATTTAAACTTTACTGCAACTGTCTACCTATTGCGGTTCACGAGATACAGGCCGGAAGAAAAGACCGTTTAGCGCACTTCGGGTAAGGTACCCAAAACATACATAGAATGAAATATCTTACATCAAAAAATGACAGTCACAGAAAATTAAACGTAAACAAATTAATCGGTGCGAGCGTGTTACACAGTTCACTGTCAAATTCACTGTGAGTGGACACTCGACCATAATTTATGATACATGAAGGTAAGCATTAACTGCAGTATACAGGGTTGGCAGCTGCTGGAAGATTTATATATTTTTCTTCTCTTCTTTCTCAGTTACTTTATCCTGGTTACTCTGGCAGTCTGAGTAATTTATGCGGCCCACCCAAATGTCCTTTCATTGGCGAATATTTGAGCTCCTTGAGTCTAGCTTTGAGTTGAGCTGCACGATTTATGACAAATGCGTGCACTGACTGGCCCATTCAATCCGTATGGTTCTTTCCTCAAAAGATCATTTCAACCCTACATGGTCTTCATATGATTTGGTCGATATCGTCAGTTAGGTAACGCCTACCTGATCTAAAAATAATATTGACGTGTAAAAGTGTTTGTGAAAATCTATTTAAAAAAAAAACATTTATAATTAATAAATAAAATAAAATAAAAATAGTTTATTTCAGACAAAAAAGTCTATATGCAAGGCAATTAATGATTGGAAAAATGTTCTCACGTTTATTTCTTTATTTCTGGTTCTGCCAGGGTTGTATGACGCCTGGGCTCTTCAGTAAGGCGTGACGCAACGCACTGCTTTCGACCCCACCAACAAATTATTATATTTTATTTTTTATTTTATTTATTTGGGACAAAAAACAGTTACATGTTCAAATTTGAAATTATCAGTAGTTACATTGGTAAACATATAACCCCCACCATTGTCCACGGATTAATAAAAGAACAACTATATAATTCCATTGTGGCAAGAGTATTTTCTCACAGGAATGATTACGTCAATATTCACTCCAAATTATGAACAGTAATAATTGGTATTAGCTGTGAGTTTTTTTAATAACTTGACATCTAGTTTGATGATGCAGTTGTCTGTAGTCTTAAAATTTAGCCCAATTGAAGCCAATTCGATTCATTGCGCCGCACGCAATGTCAATGTCAAATTATGGTAAGTTCAAACTGAAGTGGTACGAAGATCAAGACTAATTGGACATTTCATCAAACTGATACATATCTTACCACTTCACCAAACATAATAAACAGTATTTTAGTTACTAGCAGCCGATCAGTATACAGGAATGTTAGAATTGTAAATGAACAGTAAAAGTAAAAAACAATTTTGGACACGTAAGTATGTATGATATCGATCATGCTACAGAGTAAGATTGACTTTTGTCAAGCATTAGTAGATACGCCAAAACATAATATACAATTATTTTGCGAAGGAGAGCTTAAAGATTTAAGGCGTTTTAATTTTAATACCGCTAAAAAGATATTCGCGACGATGTAGATTGAATGGCCATTAGATATAAATACCTATGGCCATTCGATTCGATTGCAAAATTCCTATGGTCGCGAATTTGGAAGGAAACTATTTCAAAACATTCATGTTAGGACGGTAACGTGCCTTGTAAAATTACATAATTATTTTTCTAAAAATAAGTAATAAATATAAACATAATTTTAATGATGAAATAAATAGATCACACATTAATTTGTTGAATTACCAAAAGAACACTCGTCTCTTTAAGGGGTACCACAACTAAATTACTGTTATTTATTGAAATTAAATGAAAGGACATGCTCGCGCAAGTTTTTATTTATAAGTTTTTTCCGCTTACAACACAGAATTGAGCTAATCATTCCTTTCTCCTTACCCATACATTCCTTATCGTTCGGAACGAGATTGGAAGCTCATTTGCGCGCGACCAAAAAGTGTCAGTGCGTTTTCGCATTCAACCGCTACATAACCTCAAACCGCTCACCGCTCATAACCGCTAATTATAGTGAGCTAGTCTCGTCTAGCTTACTTAAAAGGTCTAAGTTCAGACTCCAGTGTGAATACTGACCCGCATCCGCTCCACTGACCCGCATCCGCTCCATACTGACCCGCATCCGCTTCATAATCAAACCGCAATCGCATCAAAAACTGTATAACTATTATAAATAAGTGTTGGCCGACACAAGTGTGACATTTAAACAAGTGAAAGTGACCACAGAGAAACAGGAAGAAAACCAGATAGCACGTGGGACTTCCGCTGAGCAAGCTGTCCTTGAATCCACGTGTTTTGACCAGGTTCGCAAGTAAGTCCATCCATTCCTATATCTCAAAACCATCATATCCCGAAAGCTCAATTCTGTGTCGTCCAACAGTTCACCACGCTAAAATCTACACCCCAATAAAATTAATTCACCGCATACCAAGGTCCTTCGAAGTCGTTTTAAAACTTAACCACCATAAGTTATTTGGTCCAATCGAGTCGGATTCAAAGAATCAACGATCCTAATATAGGTCATACCTAGGATTTAGGTTAAAATACCTAAAATACAACGTTCGTAAAATCGCCATATTGAACGAACCTACTTGCGTTCGTACATTCCCCGCTAGGTACATTATTCATTGAGAATTACTGTATCAACTTAATATTTCGCCTGCTGCATTGAAATAGCATAGGTAAATATTCAATCCGCTAATTATCGTGAGTTAGTCTTGTCTAACTTACTTACAACATATATTCATCCGCATTCCTTTTGTATACCCGCTTAGAATAAAATAATTATTCTAAGTTTACCCGCTATTACCTATTATCGTGAGTTGGTCTCGTATAACTAACTTATTCAACTTTATTCCTTTGTATACCCGCTTAGAATAAAACAATTATTCTAAGTCTACCCGCTATACCTGTTGTTTTGTACGCTATATTTTCTAGAATTACTCCAACATGGAAGATCTTAAAATGAAAGTTAAATTACTTCAAGCTAAAAATAATTCAATCTTCGAACATTTAACATCGCTATACGAAACTTCTAAGATAATAAATACTACAAATATCGAGCTTCGTTCGGTGGAATCATTTATGGCAGACACGGAGTTTCTCTCAGTCACTCGTCAAGAATTTAGTACCAATTTAGATAAAATAAATACATATTCCTTGCAATTAAATCCTAATCATAATATTGATTATAGCAGTCAAATATCTTACTACGAAGTATATTCTCGTATAGCGAGAGTGCGTTCGTTAATCACCGCGAACCATTCAAGGTCATTAGAACACTCATGCACTTCTAATGATAACGCTAAACAATTTATAAGTACCGTCAAGCTGCCACCTATTCATATTCCTTTCTTTGATGGTGGGATTGACAACTGGCCTGTTTTCTATGAATCATTTAAATCAAATATGCATAGTAACTTGAACCTTACAGATTCTCAACGTGTGCAGTATTTGATAGGTAATTTAAAGGGAAACGCATTACAAATTACCGCCGGAATCATTCCCTCAGGAGATAACTATGCCGCTATTTGGAACAGTTTAGTTCAAAAGTACCAAGATAAACGAGCACTAGGCTCACATTACATGTCTAACATACTAAATATTAAACCCGCAATTAATAACTCCGCATCTTTAAATGTTTTCATTGAAAGTTTTCACGCGTCCGTTTCTGCTTTAGAACAATTACAAATAAAAGATTTAAAGGATTTCATTTTGCTTAATTTAGCTTTGAAAAAATTAGACCCCGCAATCGTAAATTTATTCGAAACGCATATGAGAGATGAGGAAATTCCTACTTATACGGATTTCGTAAAATTTATAAAATCGCAAGTTAAAATATTGGATCGCACTATTTCATCTCGAACCGCGTTAGTGAGTAACAACCCTAATAAAAATAATCCTTCTCGTAATCAGTCACGTAATAGTACAGTGCATACTTTTGTTGCTTGCGATAATAATCAAAGTTGTTTGTATTGCAGTAAAGTTGATCATTATAAACTTTACACTTGTCCAGCCTTTCAATCCCTCTCAGCCAATTCGCGTTTGGATTTTATTAAAAACAAACGTGGATGTGTAAACTGTCTTAGTATAACGCACACTGCTTCACAGTGTAAATCTATACATAACTGTAGGGCGTGTAATAAAAGACATCATTCGCTTTTACATTTAGAACATAGCTCGTCGCAACCGGTTTCAACTGACGTTGCCACAAATTCACAACAGGTGGCGCTGTGTGCGTCCGCTCGTATCAATAATGTAAACAAACCACTTACATCGATACTGCTTTCTACTGCCCAAGTCTATGTTGATAACAAATATAGCAAACACGTTTCTGTGAGATGTTTAATAGATAACGCTTCGCAAAATAATATAATTACTTCCGCTTGTTGTAAAAAACTTCAATTAAACATTATACCGCTTTCAAACTCCGTTATAAAAGGGGTCGGAGGTAACTTACCATCTCACTTTGTTGACACTACTGCAGTGCAACATTTGTTTGATTTACCGCTCGCTGACCCACTGTGGCACGTACCTGGTGAGGTTGAATTGCTTCTAGGGGCAAAACTGTTCCCGTATTTATTACTCAACAATAAAATTATCTCACCTACCGCTCCATCCGCTATTGAAACCGTGTTCGGTTACATTCTTATGGGTGAGGTACCCGCTAGTTTATCTAATAACAATTATAGCCCCGCTGAATTAAATACCGCTTCATATTTTTCTACCGCGCTAAATATAGATAATTTTCATTGTTTTCTGTCTTTAGACGAATCCTTACATAAATTTTGGAACATTGAAGAAATACCTTCAAAACATTTTATGAGCCCTGCTGAACTGGAGTGTGAACAGCTGTACGCTTCTACTGTGTCACGTGACTCCAGTGGTAGGTATTGTACCGCGTTACCATTCTATAAAAATCCAGATTCACTTGGAAATTCTTATGCTGTCGCTTATAGACGTTTAATTAACTTAGAAAAAACTAAGCTTCGCGACCCTGTTTTGCGCGCTAGTTATAATGAAATAATCCAAGAGTATATCGATCTAAATTATTTAACTGAAACTACACCTAGTTCTGTTAATCAGACTGTAGGTTATTACATACCGCATCACCCTGTTATTAGGAATGATAAACAAACCACTAAAGTTCGCATCGTTCTTGATGCAAGCGCTAAGTCTCATAATGGCGTGTCATTGAATGATTTGTTACACACAGGGCCGAATTTACAGGCTGACATATTTTTATTACTTTTAAAATTCCGCTTGTTCCCTATTGCAGTTACAGCTGACATAAAACAGATGTATCTTCGAATTGCTGTTATTGATGAGCATCGAAAATACCAAAAAAATATTGTTTCGTTTTAATACCGCTGAACCTATTCGCGAATTTCAATTTAATCGAGTTGCATTTGGTCTTAAACCTAGTCCCTTCCTAGCCATGCGCACTGTGCGCCAGCTATCAGAGGATGAAATTCCTCCCGATTCTATTATACTGCTCTTTCAAAAATTTAAAGAGCAATTACCTGTGCTCTCGTCTTTAAAATTACCTCGTCATGTAGCCGTTACTATGGGTTGCGTGACAAATATAGTAGGTTTTGCTGATGCCAGCTTGAATGCATATGGCTGCGTCATATACTTACATGTCTCTGATACAATTGGTAACACACACGTAAATTTGGTGTGTGCTAAATCCAAAGTTGCACCTGTTAAGGTCATATCTCTAGCTCGTTTAGAGCTCTGTGCTGCAGTTCTTTTGTCTAAATTAATTAAATTAGTTTATGACACTTACCGCTCTCGTACCGCTATTAATAATATAATATTTAATTTTGCCTTTTCCGACAACAGAACAAATTTCGTTGGAGCCAAGGCACAACAACAAGAACTACTTGTTAACCGCTACCGCATAGAGTGGAAAATGATTCCACCCCGCGCACCCCATTTTGGAGGGTTGTGGGAATCTCATATTAAATCTATTAAAACGCATTTATACCGTGTTATCGGTTCTCAGCTTCTTACCTACGAGAAGCTTTCGACTGTTCTCACTGAAATTGAGGCAGTTCTAAATTCCAGACCGCTCTGTGTCCTGAATGAGGATCCGTACCCAGAACCGCTTACTCCCGCTCACTTTATAATGGCTTCTCCGTTAACTTCGTTGCCTGTCGTGAATGTTCCCGAAACGACGAAGTCTCTGACTTGCCGCAAGAAATTGCTAGACCAGATGGTTTGTAGTTTCTGGAAGAGATGGCGTATAGAATGTTTACATAATCTTCAAGTTAGACAAAAATGGTTGAATGCCGCAGACAATATTAAGATTGGTACAGTGGTTCTCATACATCAGGATGATGTCCCTCCTTTACGTTGGCCATTAGGTATAATCACCGAAGGTTTTCCCGGCAAGGATGGGACAACCCGCGTTGCTATGGTGAAGACATGCAGTGGCTCTTTCAAGAGACCCGTTGTCAAACTATGTCCTTTACCTTCTCAATAACATCACCGCGTTATTAAAACCATAATTTATCTTTAGTTAATATGCTTAGAATATCTTTTTTTATAAGTCCGCTTTACTATAACTTCTTTCCTTTTGAGAATATTACATATCCTCAAAGCCGGGCAGGATGCTCGCGCAAGTTTTTATTTATAAGTTTTTTCCGCTTACAACACAGAATTGAGCTAATCATTCCTTTCTCCTTACCCATACATTCCTTATCGTTCGGAACGAGATTGGAAGCTCATTTGCGCGCGACCAAAAAGTGTCAGTGCGTTTTCGCATTCAACCGCTACATAACCTCAAACCGCTCACCGCTCATAACCGCTAATTATAGTGAGCTAGTCTCGTCTAGCTTACTTAAAAGGTCTAAGTTCAGACTCCAGTGTGAATACTGACCCGCATCCGCTCCACTGACCCGCATCCGCTCCATACTGACCCGCATCCGCTTCATAATCAAACCGCAATCGCATCAAAAACTGTATAACTATTATAAATAAGTGTTGGCCGACACAAGTGTGACATTTAAACAAGTGAAAGTGACCACAGAGAAACAGGAAGAAAACCAGATAGCACGTGGGACTTCCGCTGAGCAAGCTGTCCTTGAATCCACGTGTTTTGACCAGGTTCGCAAGTAAGTCCATCCATTCCTATATCTCAAAACCATCATATCCCGAAAGCTCAATTCTGTGTCGTCCAACAGTTCACCACGCTAAAATCTACACCCCAATAAAATTAATTCACCGCATACCAAGGTCCTTCGAAGTCGTTTTAAAACTTAACCACCAGGACACTTAAAACTCATAGTAAAAGTACATATTTTATACACGCAATGGTTGAACTATTGCTAATTGAATTGTATAATTCATCATTTATATCTTCTCTATTTGTATATAGGTCCGGCTTTATATGACAAAAGCAATCCATCGTTTATTTTAATATTTTTTGCGGCTTTTTATTGCTCTTGTCTAATGTTGGGAGTGCCTTATCGTAGTTCCTCTTATAACAAACAATGTTATGATGAAATTATTACAGTGCAATTACTGATATATTGTGTGTAACGCTTTTGTTTTGGTAGGTAATAATTATGTACATGACAAACAATATGATCGAAAAACACAAAAAAAATATCACAAATGTTTTAACAAGATTTCTATTAACCTATTCCTTACCTCTGCGAAACAGCAAAGCTATTTAATGGCAGATGCAACTTCATTTTTTTCACATTTCAACATAATTTATACTTTTACACTTTTTCTCCTAAATGTGCGCTACTCCATGATTAGCATTATTATTTTCAAAATAACATATAATGAAAAATTAAAACCAGGGTAATAATTTTGCCTTTATTATTATACATTGCTCCTAAAGATAATAAAAAGTACACTAATCCATTTAAAAAACATCATAACAAAAAAGAAACAAAGTTTGAACTACTTCCTCAGGCTAAACCTGAGCCAGTGACCTCCCTGCAGCCTGATGTTCATGTTATCAGTAGCTAGCTTGGCGGGGATGCAGGTCCTCTCACAAGGAGAGAGTTCCATGTACCGTAGGAGCTGGTAGATCATCACCTTCAACTCGCAGAGAGCAAATCTTGATCCTGTTGATAAAAGTACCCTTTATTTTAACTGTTACGACGTCAGACAGTGATCTAAATGTTGGCTGTAGGTCCTCACCAATGCAGTTCCTAGGTCCCAAACCAAAAGGCATGTATGCCAGCATATTGATCTTGTGTTTATTTTCTTCAGAGAAACGTTCAGGGTCGAACTTCTCGGGCTCAGGGAAATACTTAGGGTCGCGATGGAAAGCAAATGTCGGTATCATAACTGCTGAGTCTTTGCGCAACTGTAAGATGAAAATATTAATAAAAAATACATCAGAATATTGAAATAATATATTTTCAAAGCTAATATAAAATGATCGTACGTACAATGAAATCTTTGTCAGCGGTCTCGTTTGGTCTTCCCAGGTTGTAATCTCTATTGCATACTCTATCCGTAGCTACAGGTGGCGGCCACTTCCTCAATACCTCTGGAATAAAAACAGTAATAATTAATTAATATTTCATATTTTGCTACTTGATTTCTAATTAAAAGAACAAAATCTTACCAGAAACAACCATATCCATATACGTCATGTTCTGTATAGAATTGAAATCAAAGTTGCCGCCGTTCTTAGAGTCATGTTCCCTGATCTCCTGTGCCAAGCGTTCTTGTACTTCAGGATTGACTGCCAGCTCGTATAGTAAGAAAGACATACCGGACGAAATAGTTTCAAATCCAGCGACAAAGAACAGGAATGCTTGGGCCACCAGGTCAACATCAGTCCATTCTGAAAAATATGAAATCAAAAATTGAGTCGAAATTCGAGGAATATTTTTTTATTTTCACTAAATCTTTTAAGTCTTTAATACCTCGAGCTATTTCCTTCTTTCCAATTGAAGATTCTTCAACGGTGGCGAATCCAGCAGTTTCATCATTAGATTTGACATCTTCGTGGGATAGTTTACCTGAAAGAACAAGCACGTCTTACTATTTGTGAGCATAAACAACCAGTAGTAATTTTGATTTATTGATAAGTCTCAATTTTAAAAAGATCGAAAGCTATAATATGAATAGTATTTAGTTCTTTTCGTGTTTATCCAATTATTTGCCTTAACTATTAATTGGTACCTTTCTTGGCTTCCATAAGCAGATGGATCATGTCAGGTCTGATAATGTGACGCAACTCGCGGTCCTTCATTGTGTCCAGCACCAACTTTGTGAAGAAGTTTCTCACCGCGTCTGTTACTATATCCAATTTAAAAATCTGTAATTGATTTTTATATTAATTTGCAAAAAATGTTCTTCACAAAACTGATAAAATCCTAACTAATTTGTTATAAATGCGGTAGTAAGTTTGTCAGTTTGCTTATAACCAAACCACAAAACCGACCTTCCTGAAATGTTGATATACCTTGACAAGCGTACAAAAACGGATATAGAGTACGTTTCATCATAAAAAGGGCCTGTTCCCGAGGAAAACATACAAACGTTCTTATGATAATAGATGGCGCCACGTGTACGTTCCTTTCTGAGCCCATGATTGTAACAGCCCAATAATAAGCAGTGTTCTCTGCTAGTCGAACTGATTCATGAGATCAATTCTAAATTAACGCGAACGAAGCTGTAGACAAAAGCTAGTATTTTATTATATTCTAATACAATTAATCGAAACACATATTTACCTTTATAAGTTTCGGTGTACAAATTAAAAAGATGAACACAAGTATTTGTCGGAGACTGAAATTGGTAGCAGTCTTGCCCATCTCGTAGAATTTGTTCTCTGTGTCAGTTTGGGAGTCTACCTTCAGACCAAATGCGCAAGAAGCTATCACATCGTTAGCGTAGCGCGTAGTGAGGTCCTTGCAGTCAACTTCTATGTACTTATCTGAACAGACAAATATATTTGATACAATAAAGAAACGTATTCCGAATATCAATAAAATTAAAACTATCGTTATCCTGTTTGATTTTGAATCGTGTCTGTCCACAAAGTGTTTGTGCAAAAAACATTAAGAATATAATACCTCCCGAAGCCTTAAACTTTCTCTTGAGAGACTGTATCATTTGATCACCAACCTCCACCATGAAAGGCACCATCAGACGTATCTTGGAGCTTGTGAACGCTGGACTCAATGTTGAACGCATGTCTTTCCATTCTTGGCCTGAAGGAGATTTAACAATAATTATAATGTTGTGCCTACTATTTAATTACACTTGAAAGAACACTACCGAAGAATATACAAAGCTGGACATAACAATTACCTTGCAACAAGAACAAAGTTCTGGCAAAGAAGGAGTCACCTCCGAAGTTGCGGTGATCGACGAAGACCTCAAAGTCTTTGACAGTGACCTTCTTAACCAGTTCAGGGTCACGGAGAACTACTGTCTCGTTTAAGAAATCAAATCTGCCCACGAACCTGAAAAAATATGTTTTAATGTATTTTTGAACATTGAAACGTTTTCACTTTTAGTATGCATTAATATTTATACCTCAATAGAATTGCATAAGTCATTGCAATACGAGAAAAGGATGTGGTTATTGGTTATTTATAGATACCATTACAAACAGCGTTAGATTTTGGGTCTCCTGGAAAGAGATGAGAGAGCATCTGCCATTTGTTAACATAACATTATTTTAGTGTGCTTCTTAGTCTTCAAATGACAGTGTCTTCTTACTGCACAAATTCCGGTAGGTGGTGGTTCAGTAAAATGCAATAAAACATTGTTTTTTTAATGACGTCACTATAATTCGAATCTTTCCATTTCTCACCTTTCTTCCGGGAAGCTGTTATACAAATTACAAAGGTCATAAGCAAAGTGGTCTAGGCGAAAAACGACCCTGCCCATGTTGCCCAACAATGGGACTGGCTTGAGGTGTTTGATGCCATGCCGGCTGAATGTGGAGTAGACTTGCCGAAGATACAGAACCACCACAGCGATCAGCACAGCCACCCAGATAAGCAAGATTATCATTATCTGGAAGAAAAGTAGTACTTTATAATTCTTACAGTACCATCACGTCTGTGGAGTTTTGTAGCTCAGTTGATTTCGTGGCGTCCAACACTATAGTTGCCGTGATTCTATTAGTAATATTGTTGAAAGCTGTTACTACATCCACTGATCTATTCATCATCATTCAGATCCCTGCAGTCATCTACGTTTACTCTGTGGTCATCTACGGCCTCCCCAAAACATCACCACAATAACTTCTCTCACATTACAAGTTGATGATCGTATCAAATATTTATCTCAGTCAAGGTCAAATTACAGTCTCAATATTAAACAACGCTATCGCAAGAATGCCTTTTTTTTGAGGCTGGGAAATCATCCAATGACTTCTCCCGCTCTGGGTGGAGCGGAAGGGAGTGTCAGACTCTTACTGACTAAAACCCATAATATCCATCTTCCTTCCTTAGCCCTTTATGTTCCAGGGTAGCGGTAACCTTTTCAGACAATCTCGCTTACCCGGCAGTCAAAGCCTTATCTCAGTGAAGGTCAAAATTAAATTAAACACTACTATAGTCTACTATAGTCTCAATTAAACACTACTATCGCAAGAATGTGTGAACAATTAAAGGTTAATGTCACGTTATCAGATAAGTGAAAGCTTTACTGTTCACATAGTCTTCATTGTTTAAACATCGTTTCAATAGCGCGTAATTGGAGCACTTTGCACTTTACGAGTTATCAGGCACTGAAAAGATATTAGATAAGACATAGGTACATATTTATGCTGTTTGGTAGATATTAATAAATAAACAAGTAATTTATTAAAGTTGCGAGAAGTTATCAACCTGCTTAAGTAAAAATGAACAAATTATTCATCCAAACATTATCTGTAGCATTTTGTTTGACGAGATCGAATCCTTTGACCTTCAGTACCATTGACCGCAACGTAAATTAACCAAATTTTGTTAATCATAGCTTGCTGTCGACGTTTATTTAGCCTCTGACCTTGAAATTCTCAATGAACAAAAAAAAACAATGTCAAAAGTATTTGTTCGTTATTACCTAATGACAACAACATTATTTATTTATTTATTTATTTTCGGAAGGCTTACAGACTAATAACAAGCTAATCACAATTATGTATAACTATGTTGCTAATTACAAGCCCTCACAAATAAAATACACGCAAAGATATATAATATATTTAACAAGTGATATGATATCTAAGAAACATTGAGTATAGTTCCCTGGTGGGCAACCATGAGGTTCCAAAGCCATTAATTTTATGATGTAAAAGAGAGACAAAGCTATACAGAGCGTATAGCACTATCTCTCTCTCACGCCAGCACTATGAATCTTGACACATCATGGTTACCCACCTGTAAGTTGTTTAATGTAAGTTGATTGCCACAAACAAACAATTAGCTAATAATAACAGCTCATGTAGGTGCATCCTGTACAAGAAATGGTTCAGCTAATACTTTCCTTAGCGCGCTTACCTTGGTGCAGAAAAGATCAATGTCTTGTTCACAACAAATATCATTGAAACTACGACTGGCCCTAAGACAGAAAGCATTTCGTCTATAATTTGTGCTTGCATGAGGTACATGAAGAAGTGGTCGCAGTCGCAGTCCCGTCTGATTTGTGCGTAACATTAACTTTGATACAAGTTCAGAACAGTCAATTGAACCATTTGCAATATTACACAAGTAACTTAAATCACTAATGTAACGCCTGCGCTCGAGTGGCAGAAAATGATACCTTCTACATCGGTGATTGTAATCCAATGACACTTGCTTCGCTTTAAAATCAAGATACCTAAGAAATTTTTTCTGAACTCCCTCAATACGAGACATATAAATCCCGTATTGAGGGTTCCAAACTTGTGATGCATACTCAAGGTGGCTGCGTACGAAAGAACAATATAAAACTTTGATAGGTTTTATTGAACGGAAATTCGCCGATGTCCTTATTATGAAACCAAGTGCCTTTAACGCTTTTTTTACTATACAATCAATATGCTGATCGAAAAGCAACTTACTGTCTTGTATAACCCCAAGATCCCTTATAGTGTCAACTTTGCCTATACAAATATTGCACAGTGTATATGTGGAATCAATTATCGACTTCTGGCGCGTAAAAGTCATGTGAAAGCATTTCGATACATTAAGTTCCAACCTGTTGCGTCTGCAGTATTCCTCGAACCTAGTCAAATCTGCTTGTAACAGGTGCGTATCTGATATGTTTCGGATAGTCTTATGAATCTTCATATCGTCAGCATAAAGCAAAATGTAACTACTTTCAAAACAAAACTTTACATCAGAAATAAATATAGTAAATAGTAGGCTTCCTAGAATAGAACCTTGAGGAACTCCAGAGGGGATAGAACACCATCCAGATGTATACCCCTGCAACACTACAGCCTGCGTTCTGTTATCAATATAAGATGAAAACCATCGAAATAAATCTCCATGTATTCCGGCCTTTAATAGCTTCTCCATGAGTAGTGCGTGATCAATACGATCAAAACATTTACTATAATCGGTATAGATGACGTCAACTTGTTCCCGGTGTTCCATTCCCTCAGATATAAATTCATGGGACAAGATTAAGTTAGACGTAGTGGAACGCTTCCTGAGAAAGCCGTGCTGCTCATCACCAAAGTTGCATTTTAAAGCATCATATACGTTAGTAAACACTATGCGTTCTAAAATTTTGGAAAAAAGACATATTTTAGATATCGGTCGATAATTCGAGATATCGGACTTATCACCCTTCTTGAAGACAGGAGTAACAAACGCGGATTTCCAAATTTTCGGAACTACTCCTTCTGAGAGCGACCGCCTAAATAAGATACACAGTGGAACTACTAGGCTGTCAGCGCAATTTACAATAAATGCTGGAGGCAAGTGATCAGGACCACCGGACTTGGAGAGGTCTAAGGTCTTTAATAGCTTTAAAACTTGAGAATGAGAGACATCAACTGAGCCAATGCAAGACAGATCAGGTTCAACGATAGTACCAACAGACGTGGTAGAGGAAGTAGCGGGAACATGTTCGGGTTTCTGGAATGTTGAGTGGAAATAGGCTGCAAACAGGTTACTGATCTCCTCGCCTGTGCTCACGGTCTTATCATTATAGTGCATTACTTTAGGAAAAGTACCTGATTTCCTTTTGCTCTTAACATATGACCAAAAATATTTCGGGTTCTCAATGATCGACGACTCAACTCTGTCCATGTATTTATCGAAACATATTTCCTCCAATTTAACTGCTCTATTACGTAGAACAGAAAAAGAGTGAAAGTCCGACGTATTACCATACGTTTTGAACTTGCGATGAAATTTATGTTTTTCTTTTAGCACTTTGATCAAAGCTGAGTCATACCAAGGCGGATAAGAAGATTGTCTAACTGATTTAATTTGGATATACTTATCTCTAAGCTCATACAATATATTATAAAAAAGTTCCACAGCTTCATCTAACGAATCATTAAGCAATAATTCATCCCAATTGATTTGGTTAAGTTCGGATTTAATAGCCGCATAGTCACCCTTAGAAAAAATATACTTTGTAGTCAATTTGTCATTTAATTTGTGAATTTCAACAAAACTGGCGGAAATCGTTAAAGGTTTGTGATGCAAGTCCACAGGCAAAGCTAAAGGATCGTGACATTCAGTAACTTTGACAGAGTCGTTGGAAAAAACTAAGTCCAATAATCTAGCATTGCTGTTTCTCTCACCGTTGTATTGCGATAGATTAGATGTAAGAACTCCATCAAAAAACTCCCTCAGGTGATGGCATGATACATTCTGCGGGATTAATTCAATACCGTCTGACCCGATCCAATCCACATTACTACCAAAATTGAAGTCTCCCACAATAATAAATTTATCCAATGGGTGGGTTAAGATCAATTATGTAGAGTTTACAATGAAATCAAATCGACAATTGACGTACATACACTCTAAAAGAGATTTAAAAAAAAACAACAAAAATGCGATATCTTACATTAAAATGACAGTCACGGATCATACACAACAATATAACAAAATTAAATGTAAACAAATTAATCGGTGGGAGCGTGTTACTCCACTCACTGACGAATACACTGTGAGTGACTCATAAACATTACACACACATATGATCTGCTGTACGGTTGGCAGATTAGATTGGCAAATTGTTAACGTGTTTATTTATGGTGTTGTGAGCGTTGAATTGCTGAAGTCTGCTACAAGGCACTGTTTTTGGTCCATAATTAACGATAATTATTATAACATTATTGTGACCAGTATATTTTCTTACGTGAATTATAACGTAAATACTCACTCTTAATACATCTATAATTAAGATGAAATCTGTAACAAAATGTATGCTTCACACATTTACACTTCGCACACTACTTAATGCAGTACATGTATCCGTTTCTTTTTTTAATTAAACTGGTTATTAAGTATTTGTTCCGGGTCTGGTTGTTTTTCTATCTATAATATGTATTGTATGTATTTACAAATAAAAAATTTATATAAGTAGTTTATCAGCCATCTCGTTACCATAACACAAGCATTAGGTTGCTTAGCTTGGGACTATATGGCGTTGTGTGAAATGTTCAAGGATATTATATTATTATTATATTATATTATGTAAAATTAGTGACATACACTGCCAACAAAACCATCGTGAGGAATGTGTCTAATTACAAGATTATTTTAGTTAATGATCTGGACAATATTGTATTGATTAATATCCTAGTTTACTTCATTAGGACAAATACAATCAAATATGCAAGTGTTAATGACACTAAACTTTATTATTATTATTAATTCATTTATTTCAGACATAAATACAGTCCATATTATTACAATAGCACATGACACTCATACATTTGAATTGTAGATTATTGAGTTTCACCTATACAATGGTTGGTCTAGTACCAAAAGGTATTCAGCGGGATTGTCAGAAAGGTTTACCACTACCCCGGAACATAAAGGGCTAAGGAAAAAACATGGCTGGGGAGTCTGACACTCCCTTCCGCTTTACCCAGAGCGAGAGTTCTGAAACAAAAAAGTACCAATAGGTATTTGCGAGGTTATTGATCGTTAGTTTGCTCAGGACCAAGGAAGAAATCAGGGTCAGGTAGTAGGCATCGGTATTATAACCACTAATCAAGTCGTCGTCTGTTCAGTCTTCGAGAGGAATGCGCATTATGAGTTCAGTCTAAACATTGAAAAGAAGCGGTATCTCACAGATAAAAACAGCTGTCACGGTTCAATGACATACAACAAGCTCGCTGTGTGTAAAAAAAACAATGTCAGGGACTCACTGTGTTTGAACTCCAAAACATTATACGGACAAGTAATGCTTATTTGCTAAATCTAATTGGTATAATGTGTAAAACATTTAGCAAATAAGCATTAGCTGTTCGTGTAATATTTGGGGTTTGCCAAAAGATAGGTATTCTTCTAATCTTATCGGGATAGACCATTTTTTAACGTTTATTTTATTTTATTTCCGAGGTCTGCTGTGAGGTAAACCGTCAGGACAAGACAAGACACCTAGACAAGTGTCAATTGCTCCGTGTCGTTACGATTTTGAAAATTGTTTATCGAAAAATTCGTTACCTCAGGGATTCGGATTGGCAAGAACGCCACTTGTCAACGCATTTGTATGAACGCCACTTGTCAACGCATTTGTATGAACGCCACTTGTCAACGCATTTGTATGAACGCCACTTGTCAACGCATTTGTATGAACGCCACTTGTCAACGCATTTGTATGAACGCCACTTGTCAACGCATTTGTATGAACGCCACTTGTCAACGCATTTGTATGAACGCCACTTGTCAACGCATTTGTATGAACGCCACTTGTCAATTTCACGCATTTGTATGGAAATATTGATCGACTTTCGTTACACAATTTGACATTGTCTAGCACTTAGCAATCGAAAACGATTGATCACGTGGCGTTTCGAAAGCTTATGCCAATTCCATACATTTCGGATTTATCTAATTTATCGTCGTTATTGTTAATGAAAACGTTACTTAATAGAGTAAGTCACATTTTCTTTAAAGTTTCATTAGTCCGATAGTACAGTACATTTAAAAAATTAGAAATTACTGAGGATTTTTTTAGTAGAAACTTTAAGTTAACATTTTCAGAGCCGATTGCACCAATGAAACACACAGTGCTCTTCCTCCTCTCTCCTACATTCTATGCTGTGCCCGACAGGGTCCAAAATTGTGACTTATTACAATCCACCAACCAATGAACAACTTATGTACATTTTGGAACGCAATGAAGAAATTGAGTATTGAGTAAACTGAACGCATTTAGCATTCAGGATGTCAGTCTCATCATTTTCTGTGGAATGTTGAAACTGACAGATCTTAAACGTAGTTTAGATGAGCACATCTTAACCGCAATTGGTATTCAACCATGTTATATAAATTAGAAAAAACATCCAGGATTCATTTTGCAACTAGATTGAGAAGATTTACAATATTTACTTGTAGCATACACATATTATTCTATTTTTATTTATAAAATATTTCATAACATCACGGCTGTAATCCCAGAAGCACACACCCGTGTTGTTGCGTTATGTCTACCACAAATAAGTGTCTGTTCTGTCTTTCTTAGATATATATAGATAGCCAAACAAAAATGGATGGACGACATGATATATTATACCATACCTAAAAAGGAAATGAACAATGAGAAGACGGCTCTTAGGGATGGATGCTAAGAATGAAGTCTAAGTGTCTTTGAATGAAGTGTTCACTTCCTTTAGGATGAAGGATATTAGTGACGTTAAAGCTGGGAACAAAGACAACAAATCATAAATTTGCAATTTTTTTTATTAAAAAAACGTCTCCACGATCGTTTTTTTTAAGTTCGTAATTCTTAATTACTTACATCATAAATTATATAAAATAATCTCGTACATTAGACTAAAGTAGAGTAATCACTAAAGAGCAATATCCACTGCAAGCGAAGCTAAGCTAGAACAAACTTCATTTCGTTTGCTCGCATCTGAACAAGTCTGTGTTTTCACATTTTCTATTAAACCACGACTATTATTTAAAGTGCGAGGTGCAGATTGTAGAGCGGCTAGCAAAGTATAGTTGTAGATAGAACCATTAAAACCCTTGGCCTGCCGGGACGTTCGTCCACACGAGACACAATGGGTTTTTAATTGTTTCTGTCATTACTTCATACGAAGTGTTAATAGAGGCGTCACGCAACCTTACAACGCACAAGCAACATCAGTCAAGAAAGTTGGAGACACGCACCATATCAGTCATCTAGCTGGGCGATATCTCATTTCATCAAAGGATGTTCACATCTTTGTTCCTCTACGAACTACTTGTATTTATAAAGTAAGATAGTACTAGTTTAGCTTCTTTTGCGGTGGATATACACATAATTATCACAATTTAAATCCCTTTAACCATCTTTTAGCTATTATTTTAGGTCAAAGAATCATAATTACCATCTAACGTGGCAACGATGCCAGCCTTTTAGGCATATTTTTCACTGACAGCGATTAGGACGATTTTTATAGTGCCCATTGAGCGAAGAACCTTTTTAATAATTTACGTTTTAGGTTGTATAATGTATTTAAGATTTCTGTTGATTATCTATACATATAATAAAACAGTAAAAAAACTGTGTCTGTACATTGAATTTATTAAAAAAATAATAATTGAGGGGGGTTTAGAAACAGTAATAGAGCATGAATCCAAAAAAAAAATTTTGTCTGTTTGTCTGTATGTCTGTATGTCTGTTTGTCTGTATGTCTGTTTGTCTGTTTGTCTGTTTGTCTGTTTGTTTGTACACGCTAATCTTCGGAACTACTGGACGGATTGTCATGATTTTTTTTTTGTTGTATAGGTATTAAGTCTGGGCAACATATAGGCTATAATTTATCTTGGAAACTTGAACACCTGATGCAGAACCGCAACAGACCAGCTAAACTATAAGAGATACAAATATGATACCTTGGCAAAAATTGTTCCACGTGATTAAAATTTTCTGCTGAGAGAATAAATTTGAAGATCTGGAACACCTGATGTGGAACTCCAAGAGCCCAGCTACACTGTAACATATATAGGAATGACGTCTTCGCAAAAGTTGTTCGGTCTGATGGGCATTTCCTGTTGACTTATAAAAATCGAAGATCTGGAACACCTGTTGTGGAACTCCAAGAGCCTAGCTACACTATAACATTATATAGGAATGACGTCTTAGCAAAAGTTGTTCGGTCTGATGGGCATTTCCTGTTGACTTATAAAAATCGAAGATCTGGAACACCTGTTGTGGAACTCCAAGAGCCTAGCTACACCATAACACATATAAGAATGACGTCTTAGCGAAAGTTGTTCAGCCTGATGAGCACTCTCTGTTGATGTATAAAAATTGAAGATCTGGAACACCTGTTGTGGAACTCCAAGAGCCTAGCTACACCATAACACATATAGGAATAACGTCTTAGCACAAGTTGTTCAATCTGATGAGCACTCTCTGTTGACTTATAAAAATCTTAGATCTGGAACACCTGTTGTGGAACTCCAAGAGCCTAGCTACAACATAACACATATAGGAATGACGTCTTTGACGTCTTTGTTGTTCAATATGATGGGCATTTCCTGTTGACTTATAAAAATCGAAGATCAGAAACATCTGATGTGGAAATCAAAGCTATCACTAATTTTACTGTGTAATTATAAAATAACATAAACTGGGAGTACCTGCACGCGGTGAAGGCGGTAACAGTTTAGGACTGAATTTCGATGACGATGGTATATCATTGAAAATTTGACTCTACTGGCCAAAATTCCTATTTATTTTTTTACTTTATCGTATGAATATGCCTTCGGGCTTATGTTGTTTGAGTGTTTAATTTCCTTTTCCATTTATCTTCGTGACACTGTAGCCTACCCGGTAACGCAGGGGAGCAGTCATTTTAATTTAGATTTTTATTGATCAGGTATCTTCACAATAAAACTATGACCATGCCTAGAAAGAGGTCAAATCTTTCCCAATGTTCCAAGAGAGCTAAAAGATTGAGGATCATAAGATCCCAAGAATCTACCGAAGAGCGTCAGGAGAGACTTGATGTTGTTCGAGAACATTAGGCTGCAACTCGCTCCGTGGAAACGTCTTCGGGTCGCGAAACACGCCTGCGTTCTCAGCGTATTCATTAGGTCTCTAGAGACCAGTGAAGAATATGATGCGCGACTGACCGCTGATCGTGAACGTCATGTATTGTCTCGCGAGTCAGAGACGTTCACGGAAAGAGAATTACGCTTGAGTTCCAAGCGTATCTACGCATCGACTTCTAGGTCTCTAGAGGAGGAATATAATAATGCGGTTACCAAAATGAAAACGATGACAAATGGACTGTATGTTTTGGTGGTTGTTGGAATGAAATAAAACTAAAGCTCAGTGTGATAAAAGATTTAAATGGGAAAAATGATAAAAAATAACATAAATGGCGGCCCGTTGTCGCTGGCATAAGCAACAGGGTCCGCGTACGAAGTCGCGGGCAGAAGCTAGTTTGTAACATATAAATCCTACACTATTTAGGTTAGGTCACATAATAAAAAAATTATCATTATAATTACATTTCTTTGTTTTTTGGGACATGAAAGCATTTATTTAATTATTGGATAGATAATCCAATAATTAAATAAATGCTTTCATAATTTTGTTAAAATAACTCTTTACTACCGGATTATAGGACATTAAATTCAATAAAAATCTCGAAATATATTAAATCATCACAATCATTCTATTCTATTTTCTACTTTCTAGCTCTGAACCTTTGCCAGTGACCTCCCTGTAGTCTGATGTTGAAAGTCTCTGTGTCAAGTTTGGCAGGGATGCAGGTCCTCTCACAAGGAGAGACCTCCATATGCTGCAGGATCTGGTATGCCATCACCTTCATCTCGCAGAGAGCAAATCTTGACCCTGAAAATTATTATTGTTAGTAAACATCAGTCCATGCACTGGCGCGTGGGTATACTTATAATCTGTAATGGACATACTAGATCTATCGATACTAATTTGTTTTGTTTTTTGTTCTTGCTTTGTTCTAGTAATTTAAATGTTACTTTGGGTAAACGCAGCAAAAATCTTTTTTCTTTTTTGTCAGTGTTCTAATATATCATTCACACACCCTTTCCGTTTTGGGCTCCCTTTTCCCTTCGGTCCATCATTATCATCATCTTTGTAGTCTTCTTAATTGTATTTATACATTATAATAAGCAGAGGACTCACCTATACAGTTTCTAGGTCCAACACCGAAGGGCATATAAGCGAACATCTGGATATTATGCTTGTTTTCTTCAGAGAAGCGTTCTGGGTCGAATTTTTCAGGGTTGGGGAAGAACTGCGGGTCACGGTGGAAACCAAATGCTGGTATCGAGATACCCGTACCTTTACGGACCTGCAAAATATTTTTTATAATAATAACCTGTAGTTCGATCGCGATTATTACGCCAAAATTAAAAAAAAAATATTGTGTGTAGTACTTACAATGAAATCTCTTTCAGCTTTGTCGTTTGGTTTTCCCAGATTGTAATCTTTAGTGCAAATTCTATCCAGAGCGATACCAGGCGGCCAGAGTCGTAAAAGCTCTGCAAAACAAAAACAAAGTATTTATGAGATGAACAGATTTTTACAAAGCCTTCTTTTCATTTGAAAAATATCAAAATCTTACCAGATACAACCATGTCCATGTATGGCATATTCTGAATGGAGTTGAAGTCAAACTTGCCGCCGTTCTTAGCGTCAGTCTCCTTGATCTCCTGCGCCAGTCGCTCCTGGACGTCAGGGTTCAGCGCCAGTTCGTAGAGCAGAAAAGACATGCCAGCAGATACCGTTTCGAAGCCAGCAATGAAGAACAGCACCGCTTGAGCGATGAGGTCGTCGTCAGTCCACACTGGAAGCGTAATTTAGTTTCGAATAGAAAATGCAAGCTTGAAGCCAACTGGGTCTATTACAAGATGGCCCAACTCAATTTGAATGTCAGACAGACGTTATACCACTTCAATATAGAATATTCTATATATTCAGTATTCATTTAGATAGTAAATAAATCTTGCAGTGCTTCGTTTCTTTGAGAAATAACTCCTTTTTGTGTCAGTTTTGAAATCTACATGTACCTAATTTTAATAAG
The DNA here is from genome assembly GCA_951799385.1 of Hyppa rectilinea. Lineage (NCBI taxonomy): Eukaryota > Metazoa > Arthropoda > Insecta > Lepidoptera > Noctuidae > Hyppa > Hyppa rectilinea. The sequence continues at coordinate 697,416 of OX637309.1, read as the reverse complement.
ATTTACACACCTCTATTAATTTCTTTCCGTCCAACAGAAGATTCTTCAACAGTCGCGAATCCAGCAGCTTCATCATTGGATTTGTTGTCTTCATGGGTCAGTTCACCTGAAAGTACATTTGATTTTACATAAAGATTTACAGTTTTGGAAAAGGTTCTAAAATTTCATTAATACAGTTTGTGTCATATTGTGACGATTTTTAAGTTGGCATGTACCTTTCTTAGCTTCCATAAGTAGATGAATCATATCGGGTCTTATGATGTTCCGCATCTCGCGATCCGCCATCGTTTCCATAACTAACTTTCTGAAGAATTTCTTCGACGCCTCAGAAAGGAAATCCAACTTGAGAACCTGTGTAAAATAAAATACAATACATATGCAAGTATTACTTAATATTTATATTAAATAAATATATAGTTTTGCGTTACGAGTGTTTTTATATATGTAGTATCTTTTCGGGTTTAATATTTTCAGCATTTATCTCAAGACCGATGGTGAAGAAACCGGCATGGCGAGAAATATTTCTCAACAGCGTGCGAAGAAAAGTCACAAGGCCATAAGCAGTATAAAAATACCGACACCAGGTTTAACCACACGAAAAATAAGAAAGATCTCAAGACCTACAACAACTTCTCAACTATCATTCTTTCTTTGCTCAAGTGTATAACACTATGTGAAATATGACGTATGTATGAGGGTCACTACTAACACTTTGATTGCGGTTCTCGCCCATTCATCCGTTGCTACTGCGACGTAGACCTTGAGTCCTTGAGTGAGACTAGTCGAGACGTACCACGTGATCTTGTTGTTATACTACATTTACCCGGGTGATTCAATGTTTACATGCCAATCTCAATATAATTTTATTATTTGTATGTTAGATCATTATGTATTATATAGTTGCTCAAATAAATTCAATTTTTGGCTGGTAAAATAATCTCCCAAATAACATTGATTGTTAAATTATAGGATAGTGCTGATCTATTGTATTATAATTATATTAACATTGATATTATAAACATTAACCTTGATAATTATCAAGTTGTTTGGCTATTGATTTATTAGTTTAGATCTAATCAGCCTTATCGACTTTGACTCCAGATTTCATTTGGTACTTTGTTTACTAGAACTACTTATATTCTTTGTTAGATACTGTATGAGTAAATGATCGTGTACGTCTAGACAAAATCAAACAGGTTGTTAATTTAATTGCTGTTATTTTATAACATTATTTTTACATTTTGTGCTTACTTTAACTCACATATTGACTTATTAGTTATTACTTGTATAAATGATCGGGAAATCGTCTGCTTTTACAATGTTTGTAAATTAAGAGAACAGTGTGTTTATCTCATAAAATACTTTACCGGTTGTTATTTGATTTGTATTTTTTAAAATACCTTTTGTTAGTTAGGAGAATCGTCTTCACGTATAGTTATTTAATTCATCCAAACGAAGTATTGTAAAACATTTGAAGAGAGAAACGGTGGAGTTTTTGTCCCATTCTTTGCCATACGAAATTACCTTTTGCAAGTCGAAATATTGAACTTAATTCCAGTTGAATCAATCCTATTTTATTTTGACGTTCAAAAGTGCCTTTTTAATTTGAAATAAATGATTTGACTTGGACTTTGGTTTAACGACACACACACTTTCACATTAAACAAACCGAAGAGACCAAAAGAAATCAGAAACCAAACACTTCAAGAACAAACCAAACGAACTCTCGGAGTCGACTTACCTTAGCAAGTTTCGGTACATTAGCAATGACAAAGAACATTAGCATCTGACGGAAATTGAAGGTGGATGACAGCTTGCCCATGGCGTAGAACTCGTTGTCCACTTCATTATGAGAATCGACCTTCAAGCCGAAGGCGCAGGAGGCGATCACGTCGTTGGCGTAGCGAGTTGTTAGGTCCTTGCAATCTATGTCTATGTAGCCGGCTGTGAAAATAAAACCTTTGAATTAATCAAATGGAACACTGTAGACGTGAGTGATTTAGTTTTTTTTTATTATTAATTCGTCGAGGCCGGCCCAGGAAGAGGCGGCGAGGCGACCTAGACGCATACCGCAAAGGATGGATCGAGGTGGCTCAAGAGAACTGACTGAGACTGGAAGGATTTGGGGGAGATCTTCGCTCAGCAGTCGGGCAATGAAGGCTAAGAAAAAAAAAATGGGTCAAATTGAGCACCAACAGATTCTCAAAAACTTACACTCGGTTTCTTTGATTTTTTTCTGAATTGAGCTCATCATCTGATCGCCGACCTCCACCATGAAAGGCACCATCAGACGCATCTTAGAACTTGTGAACGCTGGACTTAATGTTGAGCGCATGTCTTTCCATTCCTGACCTGTGGGGTATTAAAATGTTATGTTTTATTCTGAATGCACCCAAATCATGAATGTGTCACATAGCAATATTTTCCCTGAAAATTATGTTTAACTATTCTGGATAAAGCTTTTGGATAATAATGTATTATATTTATTTGACGTATTAACATCTTGAATAAAACATCAAAAACTCTTGATGTGGTAGATGTACTTTCATATTATTCATCTTGTTCGTACCTTTTAAAGAAAACAAGTTTCTGGAGAAGAAAGAATCACTGGTGCTGAAAATGGAGCGGTGATCGAGGAAGTGCTCGAAGTCTTTGACAGCGATCTTCTTCACCAGCTCGATGTCCCGGACCATTACCATCTCATTCAGGAATTCAAATCTTCCCACGAATCTGATGAAGATATTAAAAAAAAACCGGTGTGTTAGTATAGTATAGATATAAAATAGTAATTCTAATCAAATTACTAAACTAAGTAACCGTATTTCCTTACTTTTCTTCAGGAAAACTGTCGTATAGCCTCTTGGTATCATAAGCGAAATGATCCGTACGGAAGAGAATTCTAGTCATGTTGCCCAACAGTGGGACAGGCTTGAAATGCTTGATGCCATATCGACTGAACCTGGAATAGACTTGCCGAAGGTATAAGACCAGCACGGCGATTAGCACCGCCACCCAGATGAGGAGTAGTATCATGATCTGAAACAACAAGAATCTTAGGTTAAAACGTTGTAGCGCGTACCAACGTACATCAATTATGCTCCACGCCCTCTCACAGAAGAAGCCTGTTTCCCAGCAATGGGAACGTTATGGGCTGACTATGCTGTAATCTATATTTAATTGGTTAACTGCTAGTCTACTGGCTTCTAACTTCTACTTCACCTAAAACTCAATATTTACATATATTATGTTAGAAATACATTATCTGTCCTTATTAATCTCAAAAGTGAATGTTAAGATACCACAACAATGTACTTTTATTATGATGATATTTTTAAGTACAGGCGCGTGTTATTAGTTTTTAAGTACACTATATTTGTCAGTGCCAAGGTAAGCCACTGGGCCCCTCAGGGCCAAGCTTGCCGGGTAAGCGGGATTGTCCGTAAGGGTTACCGCTACCCCGGAACATAAAGGGCTACGGAAGGAACATGGATGGGTTTTAGTCAGTAAGAGTCTGCAACTCCCTTCCGCTCCACCCAGAGCGGGAGCAGTCATTGGATGATTTCCCAGCCTTAAAAAAAAAAAGGTAAGCCACTCGTCTCGAGTCATAGGTACTAACAATAACGACAAATTAAAAGCAAAATCACTTATTTCAAACGGTCCTTTGGACCTCAAAACTTACAAGATAATAGAATTGATTCTAGTTACCCCTTCCAAAAGATAACCTATGAACTATACGTTAATTCAAGGTATGTCTTACACACTATAGTTGACAACAACGCGGGCGAAGTCGCGGGCAGAAACTAGTGTTCACTAATTGTATGTAAATAAATAGTTTGTAAACGTGAACTTGAACTTACGAGTACATAGCAGTTAATGAAGAAAACAAATAGAACAGAGCTATCAACTAAATAATATTAAATATTTTGTATGTTTTTCGTAATCGCCAAAAAAAGAATTTGTTTACCAAATAATTTAACACGAATGGAACGCGTGTCAAATCTAATAATTTTTCTGTGATAATTTAATCATATGATTTGGTGATGCCCAGTAGGTATTAAGCATCAAGGTACTTATTTACGTAAGTAATCAAATGAATCAATCAATGTCTAATTACAACGGTGTCTAGACAAATAGTTATTTGTATCTACATTAGAAAATGTAGAAACCGAAACCAACCTACTATTGTTAGTTTGTATCATAAAGTAGCATTTAGTTTTTATTCAAGCCAGTCTCCAGTTTCAAAAGTTTTTTTTTAACTGTAAAATTTGTTTTTCAATCCCGAATTTGAAGTAGGGATGAAGAGTTTGAAGACTAAAAGATTATTTACTAAAAATATTGGACACGTTTTTTTTTTCTTTCGATACGTATATAGATTTTATACCTTTTGTGTGAATATTAATGCGTTTATTCTATAGTATTTTTTTTAAATATGACATAGCAAAAAAATCGTATTTTATGTACTAAAAATTTTGACGTTAAACAGTAGCCTATGTCCTCCAGGTCTTCCAGGGCAACATATCTGTCGAATTGAATAAATATAGGTTTAGTGGCCTATGGGTATATAAGAGGAAATCTGAAAGTGACACCGGTGACTGAAAAGATGTGTGTGGAAATCGGCTGTCATCATGGTATGGGCATGTTATGCGGAGGAATGAGGAAAATGTTGTCAGGAAAGTTGTGAGCATGAATGTGGATGGCTATACAAGTAGAGGGAGACCAAAGGAACGATGGATGGATTGTATGAAAGATGATATGGCTAGAAAGGGAGTGAATACCGAGATGACAACTAATAGAGAAGTATGGAAGAAAAAGACATGTTGCGCCGACCCCAAATAAATTGGGATAAGGGCAGGAGAATGATGATGAGGTTCAATGGCCTAGGCATGAAATGGTAACATACCGATAGCGTTACTTTTCGTAATTTTATAATAAACATTAAATAGTAGATAGTATGGTTTGCCGGTATTGTCACACAACCTGTTCTGAAATACCACTTCATATTCAAAGGCAATCCATAAATTAATTATATGTACATTAATGATTCTGATTGATGCTCTTCAATATTAGTAGTAGAGTCACGTTCTTTGAAATTGAATGTACATATGTTATTGTTAACTTTATTAGATGCACATATAAAGGTAGCTTAAGTCATGTCTATAATAATTATAACTGAGCAGTGCATTTGCTCGTGTAGTAAGTTAATACAATCCTGCAATCAACATGCAACAGACTTAAACTAAACGAATGTGATCGAAATCCCGATCTGGGTGAGGTGTAAGTTACTTAGTTAAAGTTTTATTACCAAGTTACACTCAGCTGAGACTAAAGTTTTTGGCACTACTTTCATGATGTATTTAAAACCTGTTTCTCTACTCTTACTTTCCATATTTTACGCGAATGTAAACACTCGCACATAACCAGTTTTATCCTCGGTCTACTTATTTGTATAATTTTCTAATTATTACATAACGGCGTCTTTTAAAGAGGAATTAACCTACTTAAATTGAGAATGGAATCTTTAAACAAGGAATTCGATTATTTACAAGAAATTCCCTATCAGTTATAATTTTTTTATAAATAAATTGGATTTTGTCCGTGAATTCGTTCCCGTGGAAGTCGTAAGACACCAGAATTTATAAAACTACCCTGAATACAAAATTTGACAGTAGAGGTATCAGCAGCCGCAGCAAGCGACACGTAGCGTCCATCTGAGACGCATCCCGCCCTGAGGTCGACAGCCGCAGCCTTGAGTATCAATTTCCTATTGCTTGCGAAGTTTGTCGTCACTTAACGTTCCTGCATATACGGCATAATCATAGCACAACACTGATACATAGAAAGTTGCATTCTTACAGATTATTTCGGATGTACAAGTATAACTAAAATGCAAAACGAGTTTAATAATTGTTTTAAGAAGACCACTAAAACTATAAATCCTAAATTTTTATTTAGTGACTGGGCCACTAAAGGACTCAGGAAAAGTAGGGAAAGACTTTTCGAGCTTTATGGCCTTAAGCCTTTTATTAACACAGAATGTTTTAATAAGTATGTTGCTACCTACTCAAAAATTTTTAAGAACACTTGTAAAGCAGCTAAAGCCAAATACATTAGCAACAAGGTAAAATCAGCTGAAAATAAAATAAAGACGGTTTGGAAAATTATCAATAATGAAACGAACAGAAACAAAAGGCATAGCTCTGATTACATTCTGGAGACGTCATGTGGTCCCATTTGTGATAGCAAAGAAGTTGCTCAAGAATTTGTAAATTTCTTTACCAGTATTCCACTAAAAACTACTGAAACCTTAAATTCATCGCCTTCCCTCTCTTTTGATTTACTAAAGGCGAACGTTTCAGCCTGCTTAATTGAATTCAACTTTAAGCATATTAACCCCATAACAGTAATTAAAACTTTTAAACAAATCAAAATAAAATTAACCGAAGATCTTTGGGGAATGTCTACTAAAGTCTGCACCTCGATCATTGAGACAATAGCACCTTACTTAGCCTTAATATTTAATTTATGTGTGGATCAAGGCATCTTCCCGGATTTAATGAAATACAGCAAGGTAATACCACTTTTCAAATCCGGGGACAATAAAGATACCAATAATTATAGACCCGTATCCGTGCTGCCGGTTTTCAGCAAGATCTTTGAAAAGATAATGCTTAACCAAATGCTTAATCATTTTTACACTAATAAAATCCTTAACGATCAACAGTATGGTTTCACCAAAGGACGTTGTACAACTGACGCCGGTGTGACCTTATTAAAACACATTTTCAATGCGTGGAAAGAGGCTCAAGATGCCATAGGAATCTTTTGTGACCTCTCCAAGGCATTTGATTGCGTTGATCACGAAACCTTGCTGTTGAAGCTAGAGCATTACGGACTTGGAAAACTTGCGCTTAGTTTAGTAAAATCTTATTTAAATGACAGACAACAGCAAGTTCAAATAAAAGGTGTCAATTCACTCGGTTTAAAAGTAAAAATGGGTGTGCCACAAGGTTCAATATTGGGTCCTTTCCTCTTTTTAGTATATATTAATGATCTTCTCCATTTATTAAAAAAACAACCGCAAATGGTGTTATTTGCTGACGACACTTCTTTAATTTTTAAGATAGATAGACGTGCAAAAAATTTTGACGACGTAAATAACGCCCTACTGCAGGTCCAGAATTGGTTCACTGTAAATAATTTAGTATTAAATGGAAAAAAAAACTAAGTGCATTAGATTTTCTTTACCAAATGTAAAAAGTAGTGATTGTGAGATAGTATTGAATCAAGAGAAACTAGAATTTGTCGATAAAACTGTTTTCCTAGGGATCACGCTCGACTCAAGGCTACAATGGGGTCCTCATTTAACATCTCTTGCAGGACGGCTAAGTTCTGCAGCATATGCTGTCAGAAAGATCCGTCAATATACTGATGTAGATACCGCGAGACTGGTCTATTTTAGCTATTTTCATAGTATTATGTCTTACGGTATTTTACTTTGGGGACGTGCTGCAGACATCGAGTCTATTTTTATTCTGCAGAAAAGAGCTATCAGAGCCATTTATAATCTTCGTAGGCGCGATTCTCTAAGGGAACGGTTTAAGCTTATTAACATCATGACTGTACCTTGTCAATATATCTATGAAAACATCATGTATGCAAGGAAAAATCTACATCTTTTTAGTAAAAGAGGTGAAAGACACAATTATTTCACTAGAAATAGGGACCAATTAGTTCAACCAGGTTTCAGGCTGGCTAAAGTAGATTCATCTTTCATGGGGTACTGTTTAAAATGTTACAATAAAATACCTCCCAACATTCTTGAACTTAATGAAACAAAATTTAAATCCTGTATAAAACGCACACTATGCAGCCAAGCATATTATACATTGGGAGATTACATCACTGATAAAAACGCTTGGGTCAATGCTATTCCTGCTCCACAAGGGCGTATCACCTAATTCATTAGACTTCTTAAAAAACTGTTGGAGCTGCGGAAGATCAACAACAATAAAAACTATATTTGCATTGTATAAATTCAATTTCTTAATATTGTATAATTGCTTAGCACATATGTGAGTACTATGTACCTAATATAAAGTGACCATTTACTGGGTACGTCTTTCATTGACTTGAATGTGCTTTGGCGGCTGAGAGTATGTCATGCTCACTTTAATGTCTCGCTGATGGTGGCGTGTGTGTTGGATCATTTAGCTCCCTTCAAAATGGTTGAGCTAAATGGTGCTAATATATGCGTCATGTTCGTGAACAGGCGCTGTCAGTAGAGACTGGTCATCTCTTAGCGGCTAAGGCTTGTTTTAATTAAATTATTGTTTTTTTTTTTTTTTACATTATTTTATATCAGATGCTTTCACCGTTCTGCATCGTTCTCACATGTATAATAATAATAATATGATCTATGTAACCAATATTTTGTTACCATATTTTGTTTAAAAGAGTGTCCATGGAGTTTCTTGCCCGTTCTTCTCCATAGGTACCTACTGCTTTGGAATGGGCAACTAGCTTCATCTCTCTGACTGACCGACACCTTGACAATTCAAAAGTGCCAGTAATTGGTTTATTTGAAATAAATACTTTGAGTTTGAGTTTGAGTTTAATAATATAACAGATACACATGGGATTTCGCAGTAACAGTTACCTAACCATAGATAAGTATTTATTTTTGTACGTTCTTTGAACGATGCCATAGTCAAAATTCTGCCTGGAATATTATTATTTTAAAGAATTGTCTAAAATAACCGTTCTTATACAACTCAGAACTTGTTGTATAAGAACGGCTTATTTCATGAATTAACGAATTAACGCACACCTCCAAACACCAAAATTAGACTGTAATGTTTTGATAGTTTAATATACACTGAAGTTTTTGAAGAAAAATTGTGGTCTACACTGTAGCACACGTATAAGGGTGATAGGTACTTCGTCGATTTTGGATTGTTTTGATTGAACAGTGATAGTGTGTCTGTAATCACTTGACTGTAATTACGTAGTTTTATTTATTTTAACGTATGACAAATATTGGGTTAATAAACGGTTCGAAACGAACTACATACATGCCCATTAATCCAGATATACATTGCATGTGTCATGAATCCAAAATAGAATGAATGACTAGCTCCAAACTCAAACTCAAAGCATTTATTTCAAATAAACCAATTACTGCCTCTTTTGAATTGTTAAGAGGTCGGTCAGTCAGAAAGATGAAGACCTATGGAGAAGAACGGGCAATAAACTCCATGGACACTCTTTTAAACAAAATATGGTTACAAAATCTAGGTTACATCATTCACGTTGAAATTTTACATGTGAGAACGATGCAGAACGTAAAATACAATTCTAAAATTAAATTAAATTTTAAAAGAGCCGTGGCAGCTAAGAGATTATAGAGCTACAGGTTTGATTATCATTTACAACGTTAAAACTGTAACTATTTGCGATATTCTAACCATTTTGCTTATTATGTTGGTCTTTTTACAATTAAGTGAAATACTATAGAATAATACGAACATAAAGCGATACTGCTCATCCGTCAAAGCAAATAGCGCAAAGAAAGGGGCTTATACCCATCATTGGGTAATTCCAGGCTCAAATGATGATGAAGATCAAAGTTCGATCAACTTGTTTTTATCCTCATCAAACTAACAATTATTTTGACGAGATGTTTTTTGATGTGCAGGTAAGATTTTTTAGCATTTGCACCCGCATTTTTTGCCGTGTGAATTAATTTTTTGTACACTCACAATAACTTTTACTTAATAAAAAATTTTTTTTGTTAAAATTACGAACTGCTAACCAGTGTTCATCTCTATCCAATCCAACCTATCTCTTGCTGATCGCAGTGACGCCCTAAGCTGAAGTCCGTTCCCCACAGGGGACGACCCTTAGCGTGGAGTCGCTTAGTTTGTAAGTTTTTAAGTCTTGGCTGGAGGTCTTAATTTATTAAGACATTCACAGACAAGTCAAGGAGTTCATGGCTGATAACAGTCGCACGGATCGATTCATCAGGTTAAGCTACTCTTGCCGGGGTTGGTCCGTAAATGGGTGACCATCTTTACATATCGAGACTTCTCCGTGCCGCAAAAACGTTAAGCCGTTGGTTCCGGCTGTCATTCGTGGATCTTTGACAGTTGTTACGAGTTGTCAGAAGCCCGAAAGTCTGGCAGCCAGTCTTAATAAGGGGTATAGTATTACCCAGTTACTGACTGGGTTGTGGAGGTCAGATAGTCAGTCGCTCCATGTAAAATATTGGTATTCAGCTGCATCTGGTTTAGACTGGAAGCCGACCCCAACATAGTTGGGAAAAGGCTCGGCAGATTTATTCATAGACAAGTCCGGCTAAGCAGTCGACCACCTCCTAGATTAAACTACGAGATGCGCATTTCAAAAACAAAAAAAAACAGTGTTGATTAGTGTAGTCAATTATTTGTGTCAATCACAAAGGTCTACAACATTAATAAACTTCGCGTTTTTCGTATCTATTGATATCCTTCAACTTATTTTGTTATGTTTGGAATTAATTATTACTTACATTAGCAAGATTTGGAAAAAAACAACAATGGCTTAACTTACTAATTTGTCACAAGCACAACACTGTATAGTTTGTAAACACACGGTTCAATGTTCAACAAAATACTGCGTAATTTTACAACTTAAAACCAGTTTCCAACGTGTTGCTCGAAGCACGAGCGAAATAACTCTGAGTGTACCAAGGATGGGTGTGAGTTAATATATTATGTGAAGCTATCGCAGAATCACGCATTTGTTTTGTTTTTAAATGTTTGGATAGAAACGCGTAGTCTTATACCTATCTTATCATTGATAATAATGTAAGACGCAAATAGAATCCGGATTTTAAAAATAGGTAGGTATTATATTGTTTGTATTAGTTGTTGACAATGTTATAGTCTGAAAATAGATTGTGAAATCATTACTTTTTATTATGTATAATATATGTGCAGTTCGATTGTGCAAGAGTAAACCTTTCTAAAACAAAAGTGTCAACGACCAACAATTGTCATAGCAACTATTACCTCTAAACCGATAACGACATAAAACTTTGACTGATAGCACCTCAGAACTCATACAGCTGTTGTTACAGACATACCTACATACATATGATGTGCAATCGATTGCCGTAATCATGTAATTTGTTAACATCTAAACTGCTAAATCATAAAGTAAACGAATTGTGTTGATATGATTTTTCTACTTTTTCTTTGTTATTTATTTTTATAAAACTAACTGTGGCCGCAGGACCTACTTTTTAGCCGTATGTATTAATAAAACTTGCAGGAACATGTTCTACATAATAATTTAGATTGCGACACAGAAAACACTTACGGCCGATAAATTAAAAAAAAACAGATTTAAATCATTTCCGTGAATCAGGTCAGTAGTTCTCGAGTTAGGAGCGCTCTAACAGACAGACAAACATACTAATGTATGATGTTAGTATAGGACTACAGGAAAAACATTACATTCATATAATATACTTATTAGGTTACCTGTCCTAATTATTTAAATTAATGATTTTTTGCTGTAACTCAATCTTTGCGTGTCTTAAAACAAGTTTCAAATTTTTTGTCAGTTGTTTTCAATTTGTTCGTTTTTGTAAAACGCCAAGTTTTTGAATAAATAGATTAAATAGCCGGTTGATACTGTAACAATCTCACCATGAAAACTTAGGTGAATTGAGCGTGAAGTATGAATAGCACCATACATAACAGGGTCCGAACGCCAAAATGTAGGTACCCAATAGGAGATAGGGGGACACAATTGATTCTACAATCACTGTAAATAATAATTGTACCCAAAATAGACACCCTCGGGCCCCTCTCAGTCGGCACACTACTATAAGAGATGTTGCCTTTAGATACACGTTATTTATTTATTTAAGGAAAAACAAACAGTAGTACAATAAGTCATCATCATACTCCTGCCCTTATCCCAATTTATTTGGGGTCGGCGCAACATGTCTTCTTCTTCCATACTTCTCTATTAGTCGTCATCTCGATAGTCACTCCCTTTCTAGCCATATCATCTTTCATACAATCCATCCATCGTTTCTTTGGTCTCCCTCTACTTGTATAGCCATCCACATTCATACTCACAACTTTCCTGACAACATTTTCCTCATTCCTCCGCATAACATGCCCATACCATGACAACCGATTTCCACACAACTTTTCGGTCACCGGTGTCACTAACAGTAGTACAATAAGTAACATAGCTTAAATACTACTTAAATCAATCAATCTGCCTAGCCGTTTCCCAACTATGTTGGGGTCGGCTTCCAGTCTAACAGGATGCAGCTGAATACCAGTATTTTACATGGAGCGACGAATCTTTTATGTCATTTGATTCCTCCGATTTTTATATCTACACACATTACAGTATCTACATTACATAGTAAATTTTTATTATTTTCAGTCTAAAAATGAAAAGTTTATACTTTATGTGTATTAATTATTATAGAACTTCGTATGAAGCGTGATGATGAACTTCGTATGATTGTTGACATCCGTCTATTAATCTTGAAATGACATCCTTTCGGGATGGCCGACTAAATCCTGTTACTCGTATATCTCCAAACGGCACAGTCCGTCCTGCTATATTTCTCGACGACACGGTGAAAGTGACATACCTTTATAGAAAAATAGTATTTTGTATTGTAGTTGTTCGTTGATACACAAACAAACAGATGCTTCCTTAAACAACAATATGAGATGCATATTACTTTTTTCCTGCCTTGGGTTGCCGAAAATCAAGCTGAGTGGCGTGCACCCTGGAGAGGCCTATGTCTGGACATACGCCTCGTCATCATCAGCCTATAGCTGCAGTCCAGCAGCGGACTGCTATAGGCTGTTGATGATTACTTTTTCCCAACCGGTATTTAAATTGCACCAGTGGCCACTTATTCACGTAATCAAAATTATACATAAATATCCAAGTTTCCGTTTTCCTCATTCTCAATACACTTGTTTATTTGCGCGAAATTGCACAATGAATAACATTTCATAATATTTGTTGTTAAAAAAATTAATGAGTTCCCTCCAAAACTTTATTCTGGTTCTTTCTTGGTTGTATGATATCCCCAAATATTTTTTCATGTTTGCATCACTATTGCAGTTCACTTGCATCATTTACCAGCGAACGTGTTTCCAATGAAGCTAGAACATTCGCATGGACTAAAGAAAATAACCCTAATGGCTAAAATATAAAGTCGAAATTAAGTTTTCAATAAATTGAGTACAATGCCCGCTGATGTATTATCTCTACACGTCAAGCATTTCTATGTTTGTCAAATTGTTGGTGCTAAGGACTTATCGAAAATTAGCTCGGTTTATCTAGACTAAAATAAAATTAAAGCGTAGGTAGTCTAGTGTCTTTAAATCAATAGGAAATAAATGACGTCCGTCTTCTTTAGTTGATATATAATTATTATAATTAACATTGGACTCACCTAAACAGTTTCTAGGTCCACACCGAAGGGCATATAAGCAAATGACTGGATATTATGCTTGTTTTCTTCAGAGAAGCGCTCTGGGTCGAATTTGTCGGGGTTGGGGAAAAACTGCGGGTCACGTTGAAACGAAAACGTTGGTATCAAGATACCTATACCTTTGCGGACCTGCAGAGAACGTAAAAGTTTTATTTATACTCCATATTTTACAGAGTAAAGTAAGTTTTCTATTTAATGCCTCTACCTATATTAGGAAGGAAAATTTAATAATTCACTTATAATAAAAAAAATCAGCATTGTCGTTTGCTTTTCCCAGATTGTAATCTTTAGTGCAAATTCTATCCAGAGTGATACCAGGCGGCCAGAGTCGTAAAAGCTCTGGAAAATGAAAACATGGGCTATAAATTGGATAAACAGATTTTTACAAGGAACTGTTCGATTTGAAAAAATGAAACTTACCAGATACAACCATATCCATGTATGGCATATCCTGAATGAAGTTGAAATCAAACTTGCCGCCGTTCTTGATCTCCTGCGCCAGTCACTGGATGTCAGGGTTCAGCACCAGTTGGTAGAGCAGAAATTTCTTCTTTTCGTGTGGTTAGTGACTAACCTGGTGCCAGAGTTTTTAAGCTGCCCATGAGCCTCTGACTTATTCACATGCTGTTGAGAAATATCTCTCAGACATGCTGGTTTCCTCACGATGTTTTCCTTCACCGAGAAGCAGAAATGATATTCCAGAAGACACCGTTTCGAAGCCAGCATTGAAGAACAGCCCCGCTTGAGCGATGTGGTCGTCGTCAGTCCACACTGGAATCAAAATGGTTTTTTCATTAGATTGCTGCTTGCATACCCCTGCGGGTCTTTTGTTTGAAGTGCCTGTGGCATTTTCAAATATCATTTTCAAGATGACCCTGCTCAAAATTTATGTCAGACATCGGTATAATAATATTAAATCGGAATATTAATAAAATTGGTAGTGATTTTAAATACTAAATACATATTATGTAGTTGACAGTATGTGATTTACCGCAAAAAATGATCTTTGAATCATTAGACATGAAGTCTAAAGTAGGTATCTCATTTGACAGTTACGAAATTATTAAATTATTTTTGGAAACATAACGTTAAACAGAAATCACAAAATGTGTAAGAGTTACTTAAAATCTTTCGCATTTCTAAAAGCATAACAGAAAGCATGGGGGCTATGTCACACCATTTAAAACAATAATACATCATTGTACGATTTGTAGAAATACAAGTCTACAATTCTTAACATTTTCATAAGCTAAATAATAAACGTTAACTCAAACTCAAACTCAAACTCAAAGCATTTATTTCAAATAAACCAATTACAGGCACTTTTGAATTGTCAAGGGGTCGGTCAGTCAGAAAGATGAAGCTAGTTGCCCATTCCAAAGCAGTAGGTACCTATGGAGAAGAACGGGCAAGAAACTCCATGGACACTCTTTTAAACTAAAATATGTTTACAAAAACTGGGTTACATCACTCATGTTGAAATATACACGTGAGAACGATGCAGAACTTAATAAAAGCGTCCATAATTACAAGATTTTAAAAAACAATTCAAAATTAATTTAAATATTAAAACAGCCGTGGCAGCTAAGAGGTGACCAGCCCCTACTGACGGTGCCCGCTCATGAACATGACGCATGGATTAGCACCATTCAGCTCAACCATTTTGATGGGAGCTAAATGGTCCAAAATACCGCCACCACCAGTGAGACATTACAGGGAGCATGACATGCTCTCAGCCGCCAGGGCACATTCAAGTCAATGTAAGACGTACTCAGTAAATTGTAGCTTTATAGTAGGTACATAGTACTCACAAACGTGCTATGCAATTATACAATGCTAAGAGATTGAAGTTATATAATGCAAAAAGTTTTTGTGAATCTTCAGCAGCTCCAGGAGTAATCTCAGACGCTAATCAATTAGTTTAGGATATTAAAAAAAAAAAGAAAGAATATTCAATAATGTAAACAATTGGAGCAGCTCAATCCCAAGCCCTTTTGTCTTCAATAAAGTCTTTGACAGTATAATAAGCATTCTGGCACAACTTGCGTTTAACGAACGATTTGAATTTATTAAGGCTTAGATCTTGAACGTGGCTTGGAAGTTTATTATAAAAGCGTATACATTGACATCTGAACGAGCCTCCTATTTTTTTGAGCCTTGTAGTGGGTACAACAAATTTGTGTTTGTTCCTAGTATTCTTATCATGAATATCACTATATTTTTTAAACAATTTTATATTTTTATGGGCATACAAAAGATTTTCAAAAATAAACTGTGAAGGTACAGTCATTACATTTATTTCTTTAAATTTTTCTGTCAGAGAGTGTCTCGGACTTAATTTATAAATTGCTCGAACAGCTCTTTTCTGTAAAACAAAGATAGTCTGAATATCGGCGGCATTTCCCCACAATAGAATACCGTACGACATTACACTATGAAAATAGCTAAAGTACACTAAGCGGGCTGTCTCTGTGTCAGTTAAAGTACGAATTTTTCTAACAGCGTATGCTGCGGAGCTTAGTTTTTTTGACAATTTATCTATATGTGGCCCCCACTGAAGCTCAGCATCCAAAGTTAAGCCCAAGAATACTGTGGTATCTTCAGGATTCAATTCTTCACCCTTTACCAACACTTTGGTTTCCACCTGTCTAACGTGGGGTAGCGTAAACTTAATACATTTGGTTTTTTTTTCATTAAGAAGTAAGTTATTAACATTAAACCAATGAACTACCGTTGCGATCGCACTATTTACATCGTCAGTAGCCGGCTGCTGACGTTTAAGTTTAAACAAGTGAAGTGTCATCTGCAAATAACACTATATCATGACTATTTTTTATGAGGTAAGGCAAATCGTTAATATAAATAAGAAACAAAAAAGGGCCAAGAATCGAGCCCTGTGGGACTCCCATTGTTACTATAGATCCGGGAGATCTTTTTCCATTAACGTCAACGCTCTGAATTCTATTACTCAAGTACGAAGTAAGAAGATCCAGAGCGGTGCTTCGGATCCCGTAATGGCGGAGTTTCCTGATTAATGTTTCATGAAGAACGCAATCGAATGCCTTAGACAAATCACAAAAAATCCCCAAGGCGTCGCATTTATCTTCCCATGCATTGTAAATATGTCCTAAAAGTTCAACACCGGCATCGGTAGTTGAACGACCCCTTGTAAACCCGAACTGTTTGGTGTGTAATAATTTATGTTTGTTAAAAAATCTTTGTAATTGCTCTAGAATTAATTTCTCAAATATTTTACTGAAGGTAGGTAGTATTGAAATAGGTCTATAGTTAGTGGGGTCTGATGTACTACCTGATTTAAACAGAGGTATTACTTTACTATTTTTCATTAGGTCAGGAAACTCCCTACAGTCGATACAATTATTAAAGATAAGAGCTAAATTAGGTGCTACAATGTCAATAACAGATTTAGCAACTTCTACAGAATTACCCCACAAATCTGCAGTCTTTTTTACATTTAAAGTGTGAAAGGTTTTAATTATGTCTCTACAAGTAATATGCTCAAAATGAAATTCCGTATCGCAAATATTAACATGTTCCTTAAGTAAAGACTCAGCAACAGAAGGTGATGAGTTTAAGGATTTAGTAGTTGAAACGGGAATATCCGAAAAGAACTTTTCAAAGGCTGCGGCGACTTGTAAGTCTGATTTAATTATGTTGCCATTAACAGACAAGCTGTAGTCAGAATTTCGGTTACTAGACTTTCCCGTTTCACTATTAATAATGTTCCAAGTCGTTTTAATTACATTACTACTGTTTTTAATCTTCGCACTAAGATAACGCGACTTGGCTACGCAACAAACTTTTTTAAATAATTTTGAGTAATTTCTAACATATAAATTAAATTCAGCAGTATTTACAAAAGTCCTTTCATTGTATAACTCATAAAGGCGTGTTCTACTTCTATGAATACCAGTGGTAGCCCAGTCACTAAAAGATGCGCTACTATTCACCGAGATAGTCTTGGGAATAAAGGTGGAATTAAATTCTTTACAGTACATATTAAAAAAGTCATCATATTGATGAGTACGCTCAGCATGACTAGACTCCACCGGTAATTTACTATTGAGTTTAACTTTAAAGGCTTCCAAACGACTTGCAGTTTTGTGGTTAACCGTGATATACTTCTTAGCCACTTTGCTGTTAATGTTCCGGATAGTAATTTTTTGCCCGCAATGATCAGAATCTAGTAAATTTATAATTTCTTTGTGGCTCGGTATAACATCAGTGTAAATATTATCAAGGCATGTGGCACTAGTAGGTGTTATTCTGGTGGGCTCCAAAAATAGGTTTACAAGATTGTAGGACTGAAACAGACTTATTATTTTACTGCAAGGACCTGAATTTTCTAATAAATTAACATTAAAATCACCGCAAACAACAATGGATTTGTTTGAATTACAAATCTTGTGTAACACTTCATCCATTATCTTTTCAAAGCAGTCATACAATCCTGAAGGGGGTCTGTACACGCTTAATATAATAAATTGCTCCAATTCTATACAGGCTATTTCAACTGTCCGCTCAACAGATAGGCTCACAATATCCTTACGGTCTTTAAATTTAAGCTGGTTACTTACTAAGATTAATGAGCCACCATGTATAGCATTCACTCTGCTGAACGAACTACCAACCTGGTGATTATTAAAATTGAATAAGAACTGGTGGCTTTTTAGCCAATGTTCTGTTATACAAAGAATATCAATACTGTTAAAATTCAAAAATAAGTCTACTTCTAAATCTTTGTTCATAAATCCTTAAATATTTTGATGCACCAGGTTGATACTATTTAGTGTTGAAGAACTTTCTTTTAATTTAGATTCACAATTCTGTACAATATTGCAAGAGGTTGCCTCTATTGTTAATATTATTTCACTGCAGATGAATCTTAATATAGTGAAATCTGCTATATTACACTTAAATTAATGCATTCTCTGCGCGTTCTAGGTTGCGTAAGTACGGTATCCGAATTTGTGAATCGAATAGGTTGATAGGTTTTTGGACAAGTGACACGACTCTGTCATGAGCCGGTGGGGCTTGACAGATATATCACTAACCGTATGTTTGTATTTATAGCGCAGGAAATCCCTACATATACATAAAACACACGCTCTACCGCTGAGCCCCCTCAGTGAAGGTCCCGAACCTTCACACTACACCAAGGCCAGAACTTGTTACGCTAGCTCACTTCTATTACATAATATATTCAGTTATATACTTCATGTAACACTTCACTTGTATACAAAAAATTAGTTAATACTTATTTTCTTGTTGATACATACTACATACATACGGGCCTAGGTCACCTTGGAAGCCAAAAAATGTTAGTTGATTACTAAGATTTGTTATGATCTAACGAGATTTTAATCTCACTCAGAATATTTTGGAAGCGGCCACAGGAGTTGTTAATCGTATCTGTTTTTACATTTATTAATTATCTAGTCAAAACTAAAATTGGTATGCCGTATAGTTAAAAAAATGATGTGGACGTCACTATGCGCCACCGGCAGTTTCTTTGGGGGGCATTTTTAAGTGTGCACGTCACCCCCGACCACTTTGTCCGTTAATATAACCGATCCACTATAACCACCCAAACCTTATGTCCAATGTATTTTGTTTCCATGTTCCGCAACTGGGGGTTGTCCTTGGGTGCACTTGCATAGTGCACACAATGACGTCAGTTAGTGCTTTATTTAATTTCAAATTTTCAAGGGGCCTCTGTGAATTGAATTCGGCCCTCCTACGCCTACCAAAGATTACCTTGAATTATCTTCCCTGCAATGATTAAATACACACATCTGCTAATTTTGTTTAGTACCTACAACAAAAGATTCTTCAACTGTCGCGAATCCAGCAGCTTTACCAACTCAATTTAATATCTATACATATAATAATAATAATAATAATATCCTTGGACATTTCACACAGCGTCATATCGTCCCAAGCTAAGCAACCTAATGCTTGTTTTATGGTAACAAGATGGCTGATATACTACTTATATACATGAAGGCACAGGATCAGACATATTGTAAAATAGAAGACGTTAGGTTAACAGTAAGAAATAGAATTATTTGATCAATGAATTTTACAGCTACTCACTTAATCAGTTTTCAGGGAATAATTAATTCAACACCTTATAATAATAGCCACGACACCTCAGTAACAGCTTAGTTCACACAAAATAGCAAGAATGTACAGAGAGGCAGAGTAACAATAATTAAGAGCAATACAACCTGTGCACCGGGCGACGCCTGTAGTCAGAATGCCGTTTTACCGCCGTGCGGCCCCTTTTATACGCAGTGCTACGACGTAGCGCATACTAACTCCGCCCCGTAGCAAGGAGGCGGGAGAATGACGCAGCGCGCTACGGTGCTACGGCGCCACCGCGTGTTGTTTATAATGCGACGCCGACACGGCCATGCTGACGTGCGGACGTCCTCGTACGCTTAGCTTATAATGTCATATCTAGAACAGAAAACTGATTAGGCACCGTTTGGTCATCCTGCTATATTTTTTTTTTTTTTTTTGCCCGGTCTTCTTAGACCCTTCAAAGTAATCCCTTCAGAGTAATAATCTGGTCCGGTCTATCGACCCTTCAGAATTATTACTGCTTGGTCCGGTCATACATGACCCTTCAAGGCTTGTTTCTTGGTCCGGTCAACTTTTGACCCTACAAGATGAGCTCCTTTTTTTTCAATTTTTTTTTTTTTTTTTTCATTTTTTTTTTTTTTTTTTTAATGTCCCTGGTCCGGCTACTGCCCTTCAGATATATCCCTTCAGTTAAACTGGACCGGATTTACTCCCTGGTCCGGCAACTGCCCTTCAGGTGTTATCCCTTCAGTTAAACTGGACCGGATCCTTTTTTTTTTTTTTGTATCCCTTCAGTTAAACTGGACCGGATCTTTTTTTTTTGTATCCCTTCAGTTAGACTGGACCGGATCTTTTTTTTTTGTATCCCTTCAGTTAGACTGGACCGGATCTCTTTTTTTTTTTTTTTTTTTTTTTTTTTTGTACTGGTAGATATAGTGTCACTTTTAGCAGACATGGTATCACTATTGACAGAGATAGTATCACTATTATCAGACTGAATATCATCATTGCTAATCTGGTGCCTAGTCTCATGAACCTCTGTGTTATTATTCGCCGACACGTCATCCTCATCATAATTTTCCGAAAAGAATGACTGACCACGTGGTACTTCTCGCAAGTTTTCGTGAGAGTATTTGTAGACTATTGTTTCCATTAATGTGTTTTAATTCGTACCTATCATTTTCCAAAATAGCGGTTATTTTAAAGGGGCCTTTGTATTTACGGTCTAATTTCGTTTGGTGTCTTTCCTCGCATTTAACAAAGACAAACAACCAAAGACAAAGTCACCTACTGAAAAAGGTTTTACTATAGCTTTACCCCTGTTAAATCGACTTATGTCATATTGGGCCAGCCTTTTTATACTAGCAGAAGCATCGGATCGAATGGTTTCGAGGTTTAACCTGTCTTCATCAGGATGATGGGTAGATACTTTTGATATCCCTAATGAACTACTCTTAATACCAAACATTAATTCCAAGGGCGTGAACCCTGTTACTCTACAACGAGTACTATTGAGAGCCAATTGGATATCGCCTACATGATGTTGCCATAAGCTATCGGTATCTGTGTCAGCATACTTTTCAAGGTCCTCATGACACGCTTGACCTGGCCATTGGCCCTACTGGAACCAGTGGCTATTAAATGTAAATCAATACGATTATCTTTGCAAAATTCTTAAATTCAGTATTGTCGTATGACCTACCACGATCTGCAACTATTCTTTTAGGAGCGCCAAACAAGTTCACTGCATTTTTAAGTGATTTAATAGCATCTGATGCATTTAGGGTTAAGGTATGTTCTAACAAGACGAATTTTGTAAAACCGTCAATAATCACGGAACAATACTCCTTACGCTCGCTTTTTCCGCTGAGTTTGCCAGTTAAATCTAAATGAATTGTATGCCATGGAACGGCCAATTTAGGGATTGGATGTAGACGGACCTTTGGAAGTTTAACAAACGACGAATGAATCTACAAATAGATCGTATAATTTATCTACTGTTTTTTTCATAACCAAGGTGTTTAATTTCGCTGTGTACGTGATTAATCATTGACTAGGTTAAAGAGTGTGGCAATATTGGTAACCATTTAGTGGTTTTATTACGTTCGATTTTACTATAAAGTACGCCCTGTTTAATATCGCATGTGTGTGACATTTCAGATGGCAAGTCATTTGAACGGAATTTAGAAATAATGTCTGATATTTCAGAATCACGTTGTTGTTCCTCAGATAACCAACTTCTCTCCAGTTCAGATAAATTTACAATTTTAGCTGGCTTATGAGTAAAAGATGGGTCAGCATGATTACGTGAAAGGAAATCTGCATGTGCCATATTTTTCCCCTCCTTATAGATGATATCAAAGATCTGTGTCAATCGAATTAATGTCAACAGGCATTTCTAATTTAGAGCTAGGACATGACATTTTGTTTTTTTTGGAAAAAGTTAAGGCATCGTTACTAACCACAACGGATATTCCTTGCCTCAAAATATCGCGACCTAATAATATGTTTTCATTGAGACATTCATCAGGCAATATGCAATGATATGTAACATCGAGAAGACAGTTTTGTACCAAGGTTGGACTTTTTATTTGGAGGGAGCAATTAACGTTATTAGAACCAACTCCCTTTAAACTTGTTAATGAAATTTTTCACCAGTAATAAGATCACAGTTACTTTCTTTCATAAGGCTACACTCGGATATGAAAGGAAATTGCATACTGGGTGTCATGTGGCGAGGTGTCATATTATCTGATATTTTTTTTTTTAATAGATTCCATACTAGCCGAAAAAAAAAACGACATTTGTTCCTGCAATAAATTGCCGGCAGTCCCAGATATAGGTGGGAGTGGGTCTGATCCCACTTCTGATGAAGGCACAGGATCAGACATATTGTAAAATAGAAGACGTTAGGTTAACAGTAAGAAATAGAATTATTTGATCAATGAATTTTACAGCTACTCACTTAATCAGTTTTCAGGGAATAATTAATTCAACACCTTATAATAATAGCCACGACACCTCAGTAACAGCTTAGTTCACACAAAATAGCAAGAATGTACAGAGAGGCAGAGTAACAATAATTAAGAGCAATACAACCTGTGCACCGGGCGACGCCTGTAGTCAGAATGCCGTTTTACCGCCGTGCGGCCCCTTTTATACGCAGTGCTACGACGTAGCGCATACTAACTCCGCCCCGTAGCAAGGAGGCGGGAGAATGACGCAGCGCGCTACGGTGCTACGGCGCCACCGCGTGTTGTTTATAATGCGACGCCGACATACATTTTTTTTGTAAATACATACATATTATAGATAGAAAAACATCCAGACTCGTAACAAATACTTGCAGGTCGTACAAATATTTGTTCCGTGCGGGAATCGAACCCGCGACATAGTGCGCAGCAGTCAATCGCTCAACCACTACGCCAACCGTGTCGTCATATAATAAAACAGTAAAAAAACTGTGTCTGTACATTGAATATATTAAAAAAATAATAATTGAGGGGGGTTTAGAAACAGTAGTAGAGCACGAATTCAAAAAAAAATGTTGTCTGTTTGTCTGTCTGTTTGTATGTCTGTTTGTCTGTTTGTTTGTACACGCTAATCTTTGGAACTACTGGACGGATTGGAATGTTTTTTTTTTGTTGTATAGGTATTAAGTCTGGGCAACATATAGGCTATAATTTATCTTGGAAACTTGAACACCTGATGCAGAACCGGAACAGACATGCTAAACTATAAGACATACAAAAATGATACCTTAGCAAAATTTGTTCCACGTGATTAGCATTTTCTGCTGAGAGAATAAATTTGAAGATCTGGAACACCTGATGTGGAACTCCAAGAGCCCAGCTACACCATAACACATATAAGAATGACGTCTTAGCAAAAGTTGTTCAGCCTGATGAGCACTCTCTGTTGACGTATAAAAATTGAAGATCTGGAACACCTGTTGTGGAACTCCAAGAGCCTAGCTACACCATAACACATATAGGAATAACGTCTTAGCACAAGTTGTTCAATCTGATGAGCACTCTCTGTTGACTTATAAAAATCGAAGATCTGGAACAGCTGTTGTGGAACTCCAAGAGCCTAGCTACACTATAACATATATAGGAATGACGTCTTAGCAAAAGTTGTTCGGTCTGATGGGCATTTCCTGTTGACTTATAAAAATCGAAGATCTGGAACACCTGTTGTGGAACTCCAAGAGCCTAGCTACACCATAACACATATAAGAATGACGTCTTAGCGAAAGTTGTTCAGCCTGATGAGCACTCTCTGTTGATGTATAAAAATTGAAGATCTGGAACACCTGTTGTGGAACTCCAAGAGCCTAGATACACCATAACACATATAGGAATAACGTCTTAGCACAAGTTGTTCAATCTGATGAGCACTCTCTTTTGACTTATAAACATCGAAGATCTGGAACACCTGTTGTGGAACTCCAAGAGCCTAGCTACAACATAACACATATAGGAATGACGTCTTTGACGTCTTTGTTGTTCAATATGATGGGCATTTCCTGTTGACTTAAAAAAATCGAAGATCAGAAACATCTGATGTGGAAATCAAAGCTATCACTAATTTTACTGTGTAATTATAAAATAACATAAACTGGGAGTACCTGCACGCGGTGAAGGCGTATCAGTTTAGGACTGATTTTCGATGACGATGGTATATCATTGAAAATTTGACTCTACTGGCCAAAACTCCTATTTATTTTTTTATTTTATTGTATGAATATCGGGCTTATGTTGTTTGAGTGTTTAATTTCCTTTTCCATTTATCTTCGTGACACGGTAGCCTACCCGGTAACGCAGGGGAGCAGTCATTTTAATTTAGATTTTTGGAACGAAGTTCCTTATTATTGATCAGGTATCTTCACAATAAAACTATGACCATGCCTAGAAAGAGGTCAAATCTTTCCCAATGTTCCAAGAGAGCTATAAGATTGAGGATCATAAGATCCCAAGAATCTACCGAAGAGCGTCAGGAGAGACTTGATGCTGTTCGAGAACATTAGGCTGAAACTCGCTCCGTGGAAACCTCTTCGGGTCGCGAAGCACGCCTGCGTTCTCAGCGTATTCATTAGGTCTCTAGAGACCAGTGAAGAATATGATGCGCGACTGACCGCTGATCGTGAACGTCATGTATTGTCTCGCGAGTCAGAGACGTTCACGGAAAGAGAATTACGCTTGAGTTCCAAGCGTATCTACGCATCGACTTCGGTCTCTAGAGACAAGTGGGGCACGTGATGTGCGACTGACCGCTGATCGTGAACGTTATGTATTGTCTCGCGAGTCGGAAACGTTCACGGATAGAGAATTGTGCTTGAGTTCCAACCGTATCTACACATTGACTTCTAGGTCTCTAGAGACAAGTGGGGAATATAATAATGCGGTTACCAAAATGAAAACGATGACGAATGGACTGTATGTTTTGGTGGTTGTTGGAATGAAATAAAACTAAAGCTCAGTGTGATAAAAGATTTAAATGGGAAAAATGATAAAAAATAACATACATGGCGACCCCGTTGTCGCTGGCATAAGCAACAGGGTCCGCGTACAAAGTCGCGGGCAGAAGCTAGTTATAAATAAATTATAATAAAATTCATTTATTTCGGATAA
Source organism: Hyppa rectilinea (assembly GCA_951799385.1). Lineage (NCBI taxonomy): Eukaryota > Metazoa > Arthropoda > Insecta > Lepidoptera > Noctuidae > Hyppa > Hyppa rectilinea. Next base: position 672,156 of record OX637309.1, on the reverse strand, counting down.
CTAATTGATCCATAATTACATACATTTACAATTCAAATAAAATACACAACAATACATAACGATATACTTTAATTAGGGAGTTTCGGAAAAGGTACTAGATTAAAAAATTATAAGGTTTGTGTCGTATTATACTGAGTTTCCAACAGTTTTTAAATTGGTATGAACCTTTTTTATCTTCTACAAACTTCCGCCCGCGGCTTCGCCCGCAAAATATGTCGACAAATTATACACATAAACCTTCCTCTTGAATCACTCTATCTATTAAAAAAAACCGCATCAAAATCCGTTGCATAGTTTGAAAGATTTAAGCATACATAGGGATATAGGGACATAGAAAGCGACTTTGTTTTATACTATGTAGTGTTAAGCAAGTGAATCATATTGGGTCTGATGACATTCTGCATCTTTTGATCAGCCATAGTATCCAGGACTAACTTTCTGAAGAATTGCGTCGCCTCCTTTGAAAGGGAACCTGTAAAGTAAAACAAACATCATATGCGTGAGTATCATTTACCCAATCATAAAAAGTTAGCTAGACAGATATTTTATGTACTTAGCACTTTTTCGGGATTCATATTGCCTGTACCTACTTATGCCATGACTTATCTTAGACTCTTATCATCCTAATCCAGGATGACATCACTATTAATATTTTGATTACTGTTCTCGTTCAGATTCGTTCGCAACATTGCCCTTGAGACGTGATGTTATAATGATTCTACATACCGGGTTATTTTTCAATGACCGGCCAAATTTTCACTGGGTGTTCTACCCATGAATGTGAACAATTTTCACTATGGGACCAACTCTGAAATCACGAAAAAAAAATCAGCTGTTTCCTACAAAATATCAATACCTACTCGACTAAAATGTATGAAACAGCTGATTTTTTTTTCGTGATTTCAGAGTTGGTCCCATAGTGACAGTTGTTCATATTTATGGGTAGAACACCCTGCGAAAATTTGGCCGGTCATTGAAAAATAACCCGGTATAAGCTTATGATTTATCTCTATTTTCAATGATATTTATATAGTTGTATGTTAGACAATTATGTATTATTTAATCATTCGAACAAACCCAACGTATGTCGACATTTTACAAAAATAACATACATTTTACAAACGACGACGACACGGTTGGCGCAGTGGTTGAGCGATTGACTGCTGCGCACTATGTCGCGGGTTCGATTCCCGCACGGAACAAATATTTGTACGACCTGCAAGTATTTGTTACGAGTCTGGGTGTTTTTCTATCTATAATATGTATGTATTTACAAAAAAAAATGTATATAAGTAGTATATCAGCCATCTCGTTACCATAACACAAGCATTTGGTTGCTTAGCTTGAGACGATATGACGTTGTGTGAAATGTCCAAGGATATTATTATTATTATTATTTTGTATAGTGCTGATCTCTCGTAACTAATATTTTAAATGCGAAATTAAAGCTTGTTTGTTTGTTTGATACCTTTTCTTAAACCACTTTTTGCATATACGTGGTCATAGGTGTACAGAAACAGACATAGGGTACAGACGCCAGCACATCAAGCTATCCCTAACTGTCAAATTTTCTCAATTAAAAATGAACCTTATGTCTTTGCAATAAAGGTGAAATACTGTCAAAGAATTTTGACAGATTGAGGTAACTTGATGTGCTGGCCTCTGTACATTTCATGCCGAAAATGGCGCCACTTGTCTTTCGAATGATGATTGAATTATATTTTTATATAGACCCGAATTGATTTTTGGTTTTTAATTAACGCGAGCGAAGCCACGGACAAAATCTGGTTGTAATATAATTACGAAGACATTACTAACCTTAGCAACTTTTGGGGCATTGGCAATAACTCACCTTTTAGTTAAGCAGCAAATACTATTGAAAGGATACACAATTAGAAAACCGTAATTTTTATACAAAATTATTTTCGTACCTTTTAGGGAATGCAAGTTTTTGGAGAAGAACGATTCACTTGTGCTTAGCATGGAGCGGTGATCAAGAAAGTAGTCACAGTGTTGGACAGTGATCTTCTTCACCAGCTCTCTCTGGTGAATTTAAAATAATCTTCCCATGAATCTGATGAACACGATATTTTAAAAGAAACCAATGAGTTATAAGAAGCTGCCAAACTACGTTGTGTAGTATCTAACTAAAATAATTTTTAATCAGATTTTTTTTTTGTATTGAATATGTCAGCTTTCTTCAGGAAAGCGGTTGTACAGCCTCATGACATCACTAGTGAAGTGATCCACACGAAACATGATCCTGGTCATGTTGCCCAACAAGGCGACGGGTTCGAAATGCTTGACGCCATAGCGATTGAACCTGGAGTAGGATTCCCGCATTAAGACCGCCCGATTTAAGACCAGCATGGCGATTAGCACCGTCACCCAGACTAGCAGAAGTATCTGAACAACAAGAATCAAAAGTTAAGACGTTTTATTTTTATGTATGAATTGGATGAACTGTCTGTGTGTGATAAATGAAACGGGTGAACGTTATAATAAAATAATATAATCTCAGCTTGACAACTATTTGGATTACATTACAAATTTAATGGTTGGCCGCGCGGCCTTGACACGCGACCTAATGTTCTTCCCGTTTGGTTCGAGTTGATGAAAAAAGGAACGCTCTGCGTGGGCGCTCGTCTTTTATAGACGCCGCCGCGCCGGCGATGACGAAACGGGGAGCGTGGCTACGTTCCGTTCTCCGCACCCTCCGTTGGTACACTTGCGCGTGTACAGTCTGTCTGTATAGTTAATTTATCATCCGCACCGAACGTGACTTGAGATTGACTGGTTGAACTGCCTGTGGCATTAAGTCCGCCTCCATACATTTCTGTGCTTAAAGTATTAAATAAATAAATAAACTCAGTATCTCATCAGTTTATTGCTGCTATATTTATCGTTATCGTAGTTTTGGCTTCTCCAATAACTCTATATTAAATAATTATTCATATTAATCTCCAGATAATTATACAAAAAGCAAACATTGATGATAATCAATCTTTATTTTTTAAGTAGGTACAGGTGCGGGTAGAGTGTTGGAGCACGCTATGTTTATCAGTGCCGTCTCTGGTCATAGTCCATTCATTAAGAAAATAAACGCAATGAATTCGGCATTGGTCAATTATAGTTGTCTCAATTACTGGTATTTTTAAAAATGATGACGATGGATGCCCTGTGTGTAAGGTAAGGCCAGAAAGGAGGTGACTATTGAGATGACGGCTAAGAGATGTGCTGAAGAAGATATGCTGTGCCGACAGTCCGCATTTTAATCTTCGTCGCAATCTGCCAAAAGTACCTTAAATTTTCCGACGTCTTTCATATTGATGCCACTGAAATGTGATAACAGATTTATAATAAAATTTAATGTGGTAAAAGGCAAACGCGTGTTAAACTAATAATACGATAATTTATTAATATGACATAATGTTGAGGCAGCCAGTTATCATCACCTGCGGAGACTTTTCCCAACTAATAGATATCCAGTAGCTGTACCTGTATCTGGGGGGGGGGGGGGGGCACCGACACCCATTTAGCATACTTATTTACAAATTATACAGTTAAAAAGTTGATGATATGGTTGTTTCGAATTGTTCTTTAAATTGCACTAAGGATGAGGCCCGGTTTCCACCAAAGCGGTCAGGAGCGGAGACTAGAGGAAATGTGTTTTGAAGACGGCACGTAGACAGCACTTGATTTGGTGCTGTCACAGCTTACATCTCTGCTACACACAGCTCACATCTCCTCTCCGCTTTGGTGGAAACTGGGCCTTAAATTATTCCGCCGACCTCATCAAGTTTTAAAATATATTGACGTGGTAAAGTGTTTGAGCAAAAATATTTATTCATTTTCGTTTATTCATTTTTTTAACCATATAGAATACATTTTAAATATTTCTGATATCTAATATTTTTTCAATTTATTATACGAACATTCAAAATTATTTGGAGTCATGTCTATTTATGATTATCAGTGCGTATGTTCGTGCTGTCATTAAATCGGCTGAAGGACACTGAATTAGACACAACTGAAGGTTTATTGTTATTACGTCTGGGGGCGATCAGTGTCCAGCAAAGTGCTAATATAATCAAAATCTGCCTAGCCTTTTCCCAACTATGTTGGGGTTAGCTTCCTGTCTGACCGGATTCAGCTGAATACCAGTATTTTACATGGATGCCAATCATCCATGTCACTAACCGGGTAGTACGATACCCCTTGGTAAGACTGGCTGTCAGACTGTCGGGCTACTGACTACCCGTAATGACTGTCAAAGATCCACGAATGACAGCCGGGACCAACGGCTTAACGTGCTTTCCGAGGCACAAGGGAGTTAATATAATCCTGCAATCAAACAATAATACCTGATACCTGCCTTAAACTCAAACAGAAAAACACACACATACCTACCTACTTCATTAAGCTGTTGTTCCTCGACACTTCGCATTTCCAAAAATTCTCTACAAGGCAATATCGGTGCGGGCATCGGGATCGAAATCTATTTCATAACGTCCAGACTAATTGGACCAGCACTTCATGCCGTGTGAATCAATATTTTATAAACTTCCTCGACAAAGTGGCGTGGAACAACCTTAGATACCGTAAAACTACCACGATGAAATACCTGGGTCTGCTCCTCGATAGCCGATGGCTCGAATTTCGTGGAGCATTTCCGACGTTTAGCCCCAAAGCTGGAACGGACTGAGGCCGCCTTCAAGCGGCTCTTGCCCAATTTGAGGGGGCCAAACGCATCCTGCCGGAGGCTTTACGCGGGAGTCGTGTGGTCTATGGCCCTTTACTGGGCCCCGGTGTGGGCGCGTTCACTGCGCCGGCGAGCCGCCCACTATCTGAACGCGCGAGGGTACCGCACGATCTCGGGCGAGGCGGCAAGCCTCCTTGACGGACTGCCGCCGTGGGATCTGGAGGCGATGGTCCTCGCGCACCTGTACGAGTGGCGCGTAGAGGTACTAAACCGGGGGGAAACTCCGTTTCCGCGGCAAATTGCGGCGGAGCGAACGGACCTCCGGCGCGATCTGATGGCGGCCTGGAAACAGCGACTGTCGCAACCCAGCGCAGGGCACGCCACGATAGTGGCGGTAAGGCCCCTCTTTGAGGAGTGACTAGAGAGGCGTCACGGCGCCCTCACCTACCGCCTACGTCCTCATCGGACATGGATGTTTCGGGAGGTTCCTGCACATCATCAGGCGGGAGTAAACGCCCGGGTGTCACCACTTCGAGGATCATCCAGAGGACACGGTAGAGCACACGGTGCAAATCTGCCCCGCTTGGGCAGAGCCGTGTCCTCGTAGAGGCGATCGGCGGCGGCGACCTTTCGCGCCCGGCCCTGGTGCAAGTCATGGTCCGAAGCGAGAGGGAGTGGGAGGCAGTCACCTCCTTCTGCGAAAAAGTCATGCTCACGAAGGAGGTGGCGGGATGGGAGAGAGAAAGGTCCTCCCGTCCCAGCCGCCGCGGGAGACGCCCCGGGCATCGGGAGCCACGTGACGACTCCCGGCCACCGTAGGCGCGGGCCTACGGACGGTGAGTAATGGGTGACTAACCGTCCGATCAGCACCAGCAGCCCGTGCCGGATGGCGCGTATATGTTCCACGCACACCTCAAACAGATGTCAGCATATGAAGGGGGGCCAAACCTGCCGGGTAAGCGGGATTGTCCGAAAGGGTTACCACTACCCCGGAACATAAAAGGCTAAGGAAGGAACATGGATGGGTTTTAGTCAGTAAAAGTCTGACACTCCCTTCCGCTCCACCCAGAGCAGGAGAAGTCATTGGATGACATCCCAGCCTTAAGCCTCAAAAAAATAAAATAAAGAGATACCTTGAAACTAGTGTATATTTTATAAAAACAAACAGCTTTTATCAGATTGTATTTTGCACGCATAACATAGATAAAGACATTACATCAATTATATAACTTACTTTTCCGTCACAACAACGCTAGTTTGTATGAGACACGGATCAATCGAAAAATTCTGCGTAATTTCACGACATAAAAAAATGCCAAACGTGTTGCTTGGAGCACGAGCGAAATATCTCTGACAGAGAATAGAGAGGGTGAGTATCGCGTACCAAGCCAGGGCCAGGGTGTGAGTTCGTTTTTTATTATGTCATGTTTGTTTATACGCGACGTCTGTTTTTGTTCGCAAATATTTGTAATAGACAAATAGAAACAGGATTTTTTAAATTTTTATCGACTGTTTGTAGTCAAAAGCTTACGGTCCGCGAGGTATAAGCTGAGCTTTGCATTTGTGTGAGTGTACATGGATAGTGTAGGTGTGATAACCGGCCTTAGGCGCGGCGCCATTTTCGCCCGGTGGTTTAAACTGATTTTGGGTAACCGGCCTGAGGCGCGGCGCCATTCTGTCTCACCGCGCTCCTCTCACTCACACTAATGCAAAGCTCAGCTTATACCTCGCGGACTGTACCTGTCACTAATCTCCCTCTGCTAGTTACCGCGCGCGTTTCTGCTAGTAGACTTATTGCTAGTTGCAGGTCCCACCTAAAAATATTACCATTAAAAAATACAGCTGCTCCCTACATCTATTATCGCATAACTCGTCAAGATGTTGGGAGCAGCATTTTTTTTTCGCGAATCTTTTCATGGTAATTTTTTTGCATGTATGCTTGACGTTGAGGAACAATGGACGCCTCTTTTGCACTCCGCCAATTGTGCAAGAAGTACAGACGTGCACACAAAAACTTGCACATGATGATGTTAATAATTAACACAAATGAAAAACTCTTCAATAAATACAGTATTTATTTTTTTATTCAAAATACATCAGATTCTAACTGTAACGATCACAAATCACGAGATATAAAAATAAAAAAATAAAACTCCATAGACAAAAATAGAGTTCTTAATGAATCACAATATGTTCTGTATACAGTCTAATCCAGCACTAACTAAGGTGCGGTTACAGAAGGTGAGGTTCTCGACCGACGATCTAAAGGCAAGAATGTGTTTATGTAACAACAAAGTATTTTACAGCACACCACTTATTGTTACAAACATCATACCGTACTTCATTTAAGTAAAAATACCCGTCACCAAGCTAAACTCGACACATTCTGTCCAAAATGAAATATGAAAATGAGTTTTATTTTCTGTGTGAAAAAACCTTGTTTGCTATAGCGCGCAATTCGTCGCCTGAGAAATGTTGTGCTTACTTGTACATTGAACAGATGGGGTAAAAGGAGTTTTAAATGCTTATCTAGCACAATTGAAGGACATTCTGTAATAAAAATAACATAATAATCTCCATAACCTATTATTTCCCAAGTAAGGTCCCAACCAGGTGATGTTTCATAAATAAAATTAAAAATCAAAAGCAAATAACATTTTCTTTCAAAACACTGATTTTAAATGTTACATGATTAGAGTAGTAAGAGTCAATAAAGCTTATATTATTTATTTACACATTTTTTTGTGACATAACTAAATAAATCACAGCAAAAAAAACAACAAATCAATTTTACAACGCAGCTGTAACAGCATCTGTACTAGTAGATGTAGATATACTATTTTATGACACACGTCACCTAAATCACAAATTAATCTCTGAACATTTTGAATCGTAGCTTCTTTGTTTTTTCTACTTCCTTGGTCTAAACCTGTGCCAATGTCCACCTTCTAGCTTCACGTTAAATGTTTTTTTACAGAGCTTGGCAGGGATACAGGTCTTCTCATTAGGAGATATCTCCATATGCTGGAGGATCTGGTACGCCATCACCTTGACCTCGCAGAGAGCAAATCTTGACCCTGGGAAAAAATTGTGGTTGAAATGTATAATTTAATTTTTTCACATTGTATCGTATAACACAGCTCTAGGATGATGATATATGTAAATCTACAGCAAAATCTACTAGGTACCTATTTAATTTAATATTCTCTTGTCTAATTATTTTTTTATTTTTTTTATTTAGCCTACACTGTCCCACTGCTGAGCAAAGGCCTCCCCGAAATCCTTCCAGGCATCGTTCTCTTGAGCCAACTCGATCCATCCCTTGCGGTATGCATCTAGGTCGTCTCGCCACCTATTGCTGGGCCGGCCTCGACGGCGTCCTCAGGCACCCACCTTGTAGCGACTATTGCCCAGCGGTCACTCTGCATGTGGCTAACGTGACCCGCCCAATCCCATTTTAGCTTGGCAGCCTTTTTGCTAACGTCAACGATCCCAGTATTTCGTTAGCTAATCATTGACTACTATTTCGTACTCATCATCGCTCACTGAATTTGTTTATTCCTTGGTCTCCCTCCTTCTGTCATAAGCCAGCATCAGTTACCATCCATTACTTTTCATTTTGTCAACAAAATTATAAGTATACGTTTTACTTACCAATACAGTTTCTAGGTCCAAGACCGAAGGGCATATATGAGAACGGCTGGATATTATGCTTGTTTTCTTCAGAGAAGCGGTCTGGGTCGAATTTTTCAGGATTGGGAAAGAACTGCGGGTCACGTTGGATAGCGAACACGGGTACCGAGACACCTGTGCCTTTGCGGATCTGCAAAAATGTTAAGAGTTTTTTTTAATATCCTTCAGTTTGTAGCTTGTTATTTCGTGTTTTTTTTTTAATTTACTTACAATAAATTCTTTGTCAGCCTTCTCATTAGGTTTTCCCAAATTGTAGTCTTTAGTGCAAACCCTGTCTAGGACTAAAGCAGGCGGCCACAGCCTCAAAACCTCTGCAAAATAAAATCATTGGCTATACAACTTAGAAAGAAATGTTTACAAAGCACCAGAGGAATGCTAATAATACATTTTGAAAATCAATTTGGACTTCTTGAGGCCTTAAAGCCTAAATTTTCACAAAAAAAAACAATTATGAAGAAATTATTCACCATAACACGTCATATTATTTATTTGGAAAATCATCTAAAATCTTACCAGATACAACCATGTCCATGTATGGCATATTCTGAATGGAGTTGAAGTCAAACTTGCCGCCGTTCTTAGCGTCAGTCTCCTTGATCTCCTGCGCCAGTCGCTCCTGGACGTCAGGGTTCAGCGCCAGTTCGTAGAGCAAGAACGACATGGCAGCAGATACCGTTTCAAAACCAGCTAAGAAGAACAGCACCGCTTGAGAGATGAGGTCGTGGTCCGTCCACGCTGAAAGGGAAATGGAAACATCATTCAATTTGTTTTTTAATAAAATAGCCCACGGTCAGCTCCGTCCGACCCGTTCAGCCGTTTGACAAATATACAAAGTCACTCACAAACTTTCGCCTTCACAATAATTTAGTGCGATAGTGTGATACACACCTCTGCTAATTTCTTTCTGTCCAACGGAAGATTCCTCAACGGTCGCGAATCCAGCAGCTTCATCATTGGATTTGATGTTTTCATGCGTCAGTTTACCTGGAGGAACATTAATTGAATTTATTTGTGGAGTTTTGGAATAGCAATTACATTGTTTAATTCGTTTGCGATTTGTAATAAACGTTTAGTATTTGCTTATTTGGGATAAGGGCAGAAAAAAGATGATGGTGAGATATGATAAGTACCTTTCTTTGCTTCCATTAGCAAGTGAATCATATCGGGCCTGATGATTTTCCGCAAGTCGCGATCTTCCATTGTTCCCAGAACTAACTTTTTAAAAAAATTATTCGCCGCCTTGGAAAGGAAATCCAACTTCAAATACTGAAATAGAACATATGAGATATGACCATAATGTTAGGTAAAGTAAAACTTAAATACGATATACAATCTAACCATAAAATTCATCACATATGACGTATTATGCACAAAAGTTTAGAGGGTAAAAAGGAAAGACATTGGACATCAAAATTTTGTCCGCATCGCTGTCAGTGCCCAAAAGGCTGGCAGCGCTGCCACGTTGAATGGCAATGCTGATACTTTGAGCTTAAAAAATGCCTAGCCTTCTGGCCACGTGAAGAGACTTTGAATGTAATATGAGGCGAGCTTATTGCCATGAACCGAGCACAACAACGTACAACAACAACACTTGGTGATAAAATGATTGATAGATAACGAACTTTTCGTAATTAAGATTAGAACAAGATCGTTTACTTGAATAATTAAAGCACACATGTGAACTTACATCAACCACGACTGATGGCGTACTCATAATTAGGAAGAACATTAGCATCTGACGAAAAGTAAAGGTGGTTGCCATCTTGCCCATGGCGTAGAATTCGTTGTCCGCGTCATTATGAGAGTCTACCTTCAGACCGAAGGCGCAGGAGGCGATCACGTCATTGGCGTAGCGAGTCGTCAGGTCTTTACACTCAACGTCTATGTAGCCAGCTTTAGGATAAGAGTTTTAGGATGGGTTATAGAATCAACGAGGGCATTAAACAAGTAGTTTTAGTTTGTCAAGTAAATAGTAATTATATTGTCATTGTAAACATTATTTTTAGCGTTTGGAAGTTTTGAAGTCACATACAGTTAGTACACATATCGATCAGCATTTAAAAACTTGCTTACTTTTGGATTCTTTGATCTTTTTCTGAAGCGAGCGTATCATCTGGTCGCCGACCTCCACCATGAATGGAACCATCAGACGTATCTTGGAGCTTGTAAACGCTGGACTCAGGGTGGAACGCATGTCTTTCCATTCTTGTCCTGTGCAAGATTGAAATATGTATTTATGAATCTATAGAATTTTCTCCTCCAGCAACGTAGGTCCTCAAAAATAAAGTCAAACACGGTCTTACCTTTTGGGTTTCTTTTGCTTGGGCTAATTAACTGATGGCCAAATCAGACGTTAAAGAAATGTTATGTTATAATCCAAGAACATTCATTTTCTACATACCTTCCAAAGCTATCAAGCTCCTAGCGAAGTACGAGTCACCCGATCTGAATATAGCGCGGTGATCGAGGAAGTGCTCGAAGTCTTTGACAGCGATCTTCTTCACCAGCTCGATGTCGCGGATTATTACTAACCCCTTGTTGAATTCGAATTTTCCCACGAACCTAACGTAAAAAATTACTTTTTTATTTATTTATATAAAAAATGTGGCCCAGTGAAGAATTGGTAAAAGAAAGGTCTGTCTTCCGGCAGCCAACAATGTTGCCATCCCGGGTAGAACCTGGATGACGCTGGCACAAGCTTGAGTGGAGGCCTCTCTTTGCTTGTGCTCCATGGAACCTGGCACATACAAAGAGATGCCTCCACTCACTCGGAGGAGGAGACGACGAAATGTTTAATTTAGTTATTTGTTTTTTAAGGAATCTCGAAGTATTTTATCATTTGAAATTTTAAAACTGATTACCTTTCTTCAGGAAAACCGTTATACAGCCTTACAATGTCATCAGCAACATGATCTATACGCAACAGAACCCTGGTCATGTTGCCCAACAGTGGGATGGGCGTGAATTGCTTGACGCCATAGCGACTGAACCCGGAGTACAGCTGCTGGAAATATACCACCAGTACGGCGAGCAGCACTGCCACCCAGACTAAAAGGAGTATCATGATCTGTAACAATGCATACCATACATTTTATTAACATTATTTGCCCAGCCATTTTATAACTATGTTGGAGTACGGCTTCCAGTCAAACTCGGGTTGTGGTGGTCAAAAATGGTTGACCACCACAACTCGTTTCTGGGTAACAAGGTCGGTACCTCTAGGTAAGAACAATTCAAATATTAGAACAAAGTGTTTTTTTCTGACAAGTACTGGCACTAAATAAATGTAAGAATTTTTACTTAAGCAGAAAAGTTACGAAGGAAACTCATTTCGGCTTATTGGACGACTCGCACGAATTTAACTGGCACAAAACGTGCGAATCGACTCCTTTAAAACATATATTTTTTTCTGTAGTCGTTTCGCACAAATTTTATTTATTGGCGTGCGAATCCTACTACATAGTTGTGAAGGTGTCGATTCGCACCCCATTAAATAAACTTGACTACAGAAAAAATAATATTTTTTAAAGGAGTCGATTCGCACGTTTTGTGCCAGTTAAATTCGTGCGAGTCGTCCAATAAGCCCTCATTTCAAATTCAATTTTTTTTTATTTTACAATGTTTGTTGATCATTTAAGTACCTACTTGCTAGTGCTATCTCGTTCACATTAATTCATTTGCAGAGAGAATCGTCTAAGAGCATATACTCACAATAAAACAGTGTGAGTCTTTATAATCTGCACATATTGAAATAAGGGAATCCATGCATAATTTTATCGACGGATAAAATATTTAAAAAATATATATATCTTAACCCATTGAAGGACAGTGAACGAGACACAATACAAGTTTTATTGTTATTACGTCTATAGGCGTTCAGTGTTCCCTCAAAGTGTTAAAGGATTATAGCGAAAAAAAAATTAAATTTGTTCGCTACTATAACCCCAGTGGCAGTGCAGTGTAGACAAAACGGTGTAACCTTCAAACTAAATGATCTATCGCGATGAAAGAAACTCCATAATGATTGAAACTAATTAGGCGTCCTCATAAAATGAAAATTGTGTACACGCTTCAAATCTAAATTATATTTGTGTTGCATTCGTTTTTGTTTTGTTTATTAAATTTAAAAATTAAAATATTTTTAAATAAACAAACTTCTTCACTTCCAAATATTTTGACACATTAGGTACATAGAATATAAAAGTAACCAAAACATAAATGTCATTATGTACTCACTTTTTGATCACTACACTAGTGTTATAAACACACGGTACAATCGTCAACAAAATTCATGTATTTTATACGTGTTGCGAGGAGCACGAGCAAATTGTCACTGAGCGTACACAGACAAAGCTTGAGATAATATTACGTCATGCTGTGGTTATATACCTACGTATATGTTCTTGTTTCATTTGTTTAAAAATAAACAGTATCTACCTCTTATCGTTGACAACGGCATCATTTCAACTTTATTGCAAAGACATAAGGTTCATTTTTAATTGAGAAAATTTGACAGTTAGAGATAGCTTGATGTGCTGGCGTCTGTACGTACAGTTGACAGCACATTAAGTTACCCCAAGTGTCAAATTTCTTTGATAGCTTTTCAACTTTATTACAAACTAGCTTCTGCCCGCAGCTTCAACCGCGTGGATGACGGAAATTGCATTTTATCTATACATATAATAAAATTGTAGAAAAGTGGTGTCTGTATGTACAATGGAAATATATTTTAAAAAATAGCAGGGGTTGTTATTATATTGATGCCGAAACTAACATTTAGTGTTTATTTCATGTCAATCGGTTCATAAATAAAAATGTCAATTATATCAATTTAAAGAATCACGGCGACTACCCAAACGACGGTATTTGTTATTCAAAATATGCTGCCCGAAAAGTCACTATTCCACGCGGACGAAGTCGTGGGCACAGCTACACATATAAACCTTCCCCTTGAATCACTCTATCTATTAAAAAAACTGTAGCAAAATCCGTTGTGTAGTTTTAAAGATCTAAGCATACATACAGACATTAGGACGCGGGAAGCAAAGTTGCTTCCAGCGTCCTAATGTCTGTATGTATGTATGTATGTACTTTAGGCTTCACTACATAGTATATTGCAAAGTTGCTATATACTATGTAGTGAAGCCTAAAGTTCATTTTCAATCGGGAAAATTTGACAGTTTGGGATAGCTTGGTGTGCTGGCTTCTATACATGATGTAAGTAGTAATGTTATTGCGGACCGATACAGGTAATTTATATAGTTATCATGTTCTTATAGGTAATCCGATGACCGATACGTCCGGTAATTTAATACGATAAGCCAGTCAGCTTCATTTTTCTGACTGACCGACCCCTTGACAATTCAAAAGTGCCTGTAATTGGTTTATTTGAAATAAATGCTTTGAGTTTGAGTTGAGTCAGGTAGTCGTTTTTCTTTTTTTGCCAGATTCAAAATTAATATACATACTTCAGTTTCACACTGAGTTTGGGTCACAGACATTCTCATTTCAAATTTCAATTTTAGTAATCCATTAGATTCGAAACAAATTGGCTGTAAAAGACGGACAGACAGACACACGATTAGTATATTGGGTCCATTTTTTCGTTCGGAAGTTCGTAACCCTAAAAAGTCTTTTGGTATACTTGCTTCAAAACTGAATGCCATCAAAAATGAAACAAATTACGCTTACCTAAAAAGCTTTATTACTTGCAAAATGAGGGTTTAGAATTCTACAATACAGGAATATATAAGACGGTCTCTTTCCAGCCGGAGTCTGTTTTTTGATAGATATACATTGCCCGGGATTTTGAAGTCGTAAGAAGGTGAGGTTTCTGCTGGGCATTTCACATTTGCCGCATATCGACTCCCGGCCACCGTAGGCCTGCGGAAGGTCCGAGTAAGCAGGATTGTCCGAAAGGGTTACCGCTACCCCGGAACATAAAGGGCTACGGAAGGAACATGGATGGGTTTTAGTCAGTAAGAGTCTGACACTCCCTTCCGCTCCACCCAGAGCGGGAGCAGTCATTGGATGATTTCCCAGCCTTAAAAAAAAAGGCCTGCGGAAGGTGAGTAATGGGTAGCTCATCGTCCGATCAGGACCAGGCCCGTGCCGGACGGCGAGAGATGTCAGCATGTAAAGGGGCCCGTCAGGGCCGAAGCCTGCCGGATAAGCGGGATTGTCCAAAAGAGTTACCACTACTCCGGAATATAAAGGGCTAAGGAAGGAACATGGATGGGTTTTCGTTAGTAAAAGTCTGACACTCATTTGATGATTCCCACGGTCCCACCCCAAAAAAAAAGGCATTTCACTTTTATTTCGTTAATCAAATGGAGTTAGGTAGACAACTTAGGTAGAAATTAAGTTAAAGTTTATCCAACAATAAAAATAATTATAAATAACATAAAATTACGCTTTGTTTCTCCTAAGGGCTAGACAGGGATGTAGCCACATTTTGCCAGTTATTTATAAGTGGCATGTAACAGGTGTCGAGACTATTACCATCAAGTGGACACAAATGCAGACTCCGGGTTGCATTGCTAATAGAAAACCCAATAATACTTCGTCCGACCTGGGAACTGTACTGTCTCACTCACTCTACCCACAAAGAGTAGGTTGATGAAAGAGATGCACAAACATCATCTGTCTAGCCTGAATTGTTCTTTTCTTGTTCTACTGCTGGGTAAAGCCTTCCCTTTTGTTCCCCCTTCTGTCTTCTGTCTTCTGTAACAGTAGACCAGTCCTTTCGAAAGGAGTGAAGTTCCGAGTTCGTTCCTCCACCATCGTCTTGTGCTACTGCAATTTTACCTAATTTTAGTCCGTAGCTCACGATATTTGACAGTAAAATGATTATTGGTTTACTTTCTTAACCTAATGTGTAACAAATATTGTTTCGTGATCCATATTATCTATAGTCAGAATTTATATAATTAATTATGTAATTCGTGTGTTGTAAACATTTATGAGTGGTTATTAAATAATAATGATATTAGGTACACTGGACGTTTGAAATACTTCACCGTAGATAGGCGCCATGAATTGTAAACCTGTTGTTTGTTGGCCTTTCTTTTTTTTGGTTCCATATACTTATATGTATATATATATTTTTTTAGATAATTACGATGTTGTTTTATGGTAAATGCTATGTACACCTATAATAGGCGTACATACCAGCACTTTTATTATTTTATTATTGTTTTTCTTTTTTGTATATACTGCTGTTGGTGGACCTAATAAATAAATAAATAACCTAAGAAAGGAATTGAACGTAGGGAAAAATAATTAAGTCGATAATCGTTAATTAAGTCTCACCGCTGAGACACTTGAAATTAAAACATCGTTAATTGTGAAAACAAACAATAATAATTAGTTATATCTACTTAATCTATACATATAATAAAATTGTAGAAAAGTGGTGTCTGTACAATGGAAGTATATAAAAAAAAGTAGCAGGGGTTGTTATAATATCGATGCCGAACCCGAAATTGTAATTAATTTTTTTTTTGTCTGTTTGTCTGTTTGTCTGTTTGTCTGTTTGTCTGTGTGTTTGTGCACGCTAATATCAGAAACGGCTATATCGATTTAGATGCGGTTTTCACTAATATATTGTAGTAAGTACTTCACTTAACATTTAGAGTTTATTTCATGTCAATCGGTTCACAAATAAAAAAGTTATGTCAATTTAAAGAATCACGGCGAACATTTGTTAAGGTATTCTATCAGAGTACGTACACGCCTCGCGCCTGCGCGTCTGTGGCTATATAAAGCGCGCTGAGAGCAGCACCGCTGCTTTCCGTCGTTCCGTCCTCGCCGTCGAGGCCCATCGCGACGACCCTGTTCATCCCCATCCCCACGACCCTTGCTCGAGCCAGCCCGCGTTCCCGCTGAGCCAGTAGTTTTAAATACCCCCGATCCAGCTGTCCCTTGCTGTCCTCCCCCAGCGACGCCCTAAGCCGAGGTCCGTACCCCACAGGGGGTGCCCTTAGCGTGTAGTCGCTTAGTTTGTAAGTTTTTATAAACTTACAAACTAAATGACTACACAATCCCTGGCTGGAGGCTACAATTCTTTTGTGGCATACACAGGCAAGTCCGGTTAAGCAGGTAAACAACCCTATGGGCGAACTGCGAGATGCCAGTACCAAAAAAAAAAAAAACGCGCCGCTGCCATAGGGATTCAGTTATTCGTAGCGAACGCACGCATCCTGGAGAGTATAGGCGAATAGTTGCATTCGATTATTGCGATTCACTTGAATACTGAGTGTTTGCATGTTTCATTTATTTATATTTTTGGGTTTGTAGGTTAAGTTCTTTTTCTTAATTTTCTTTAAAATCTATAAACATATAATAAAACTGTGTCTGTACATTGAATATATGTACAGACACAGTAAAAAAAACAGTAATGGAGCACGAATCCAAAAAAAAATGTCTGTTTGTTTGTTTGCCGCAACAGACCAGCTAAGCTATAAGAGATACAAAAATGATACCATAGCAAAAATTGTTCCGAGTCATGAGCATTTTCTGCTGAAAGAATAAATTTGAAGATTTGGAACACCTGATGTGGAACTGCCAGACTACAGACGACATCTACACTATAGTAAATATTGAAATGACGTTATAGAAAGAGTTGTTCAGCCTGATGAGCACTCTCTGTTGACGTGTAAAAATTGAAGATCTGAAACACCTGTTGTGGAATTCCAAGCGCCCAGCTGCACTATAACATTTATAGTATGAATGACATTTTAGCAAAAGGTGTTCAATCTGATGAGCACTCTCTGTTGACTTATAAAAATCGAAGATCAGGAACACCTGTTGTGGAACTCCAAGAGCCCAGCTACACCATAACACATATAGGTATGACGTCTTAGTAAAAGTTGTTCGATCTGATGGGCATTTCCTGTTGACTTATAAAAATCGAAGATCAGAAACATCTGATGTGGAAATCTAAGCTATGACTAATTTTACTGTATAAAATAACATAAGCTGGGAGTACCTACACGCCGTGAAGGCGGTAACACTTTAGAACTGATTTTCGATGAAGATGGTGTATCATTGCAAATTTGACTCTACTGGCTTTTATTTTATCGTATAAATATGCCTTCGGGCTTATCTTCGTGACATGGTAGTCTACCCGGTAACGCAGGGGAGCAGTCATTTTAATTTAGATTTTAATTGATCAGGTATTCTTCACAATAAAACTATAACCATGCCTAGAAAGAAGTCAAATCTTTCCCAATGTTACAAGAGAGCTAAAAGATTGAGGATCATAAGATCCCAAGAATCTACCGCAAAGCGTCAGGAGTGACTTGATGCTGTTCGAGTTCGAGACTCGATGCTGCAACTCGCTCCGTGGAAACCTCTTCGGATCGCGAAGCACGCCTGCGCTCTCAGCGTGTTCATTAGGTCTCTAGAGACCAGTGCAGAATATGATGCGCGACTGACCGCTGATCGTGAACGTCATGTATTGTCTCGCGAGTCGGAGACGTTCACGGAAAAGGAATTACGCTTGAGTTCCAAGCGTATCTACGCATCGACTTCTAGGTCTCTAGAGACAAGTGGGGAACGTGATGCGCGACTGACCGCTAATCGTGAACGCCACGCATTGTCTCGCGTGTTGGAGACGTTCACGGATAGAGAATTGCGCTTGAATTTTTTTTGTAAATACCTTAAAATATGGCAACCCCTTTGTCGCTGGCATAAGCAACAGGATTCGCGTACGAAGTCGCGGGCAGAAGCTAGTATCTAAATAAAAACATTAAAACCGCACTGTCATGTTCGTCATCATTACTGTGCTCATTTCTTTATTGTTCCATACGACAAACACAAAAAAAACAAAACAAAAATATTATGTTATGGTTTGATATTGGAAAAAAAAAATTTTTTTTAAACAAGTTTAGTAGTGGATACCAAAACTCGATAGTGAAAAAAAATAACTTGTTTACAAAAAAAACATCGACATTTTTTTTGTATGTTTGTTAAGGGATTGAGAACCTCCTCCTTTTTTGTAGTCGGTTAAAAAGTGTCTCTGACGAAAATGTACAGAACAGAACATACCAGTGGATGTCAATTTATTAGAAATGTCACTAACAAATTAATGATTTGAATACCTAAATTCGAATTTTGAATCATCATAACGAAATAAAGGATGCCCAGTGTTACCAACTCAAACTGGAGGTTACTAAGAACATGGCCCTTATGGCAAAAATAGGGTGACTATACTACAACGCGCTTTCCAACGTAGCCAACATATTTCACGTCATAATACACAAGCTGAATTTTCTGAATCTTAAACTCGTATAAACTTAAATAGTAATGAGTTACGAGATTTGAGAAGTGTTATTTTTGTTATGTACACAAAAACAATCAGAAGTGGCGATTGTTTATAATTTAACTACAATTTATTTTCTGTAATCAGCAGAACGCGTATTTTACGACCGAAGAACGGGACACTAAAGGAATATGTCAGTCACGCCAAACCGGCGCCTGCGCCGGCTGTTTAGTTCATTACATTAGATTGTTTTTCGAACTTTCACAGGTATGTTGTATGTAGGAACTTAGTTGTATAGTGCTATAAGTGACTTTAGAGTAAACGAAAAAAGAACACCAAGTTGGAAACATTTTTTTTAATAACTGCTTGAACTAAATGTAACATTTAAAAGTTCAGAGACCTCAAGTGATCCTGTGTGTGATACTGAGTTCAATTATATATTGTTATTGAGTTTAATCGCTATATTACTGCTATTAGGCGTCTTATCTGTTTATATTGATATGCACTTATGCTTGTTTTTGGGCTATCCATGCCCGACGTTAAATCATATTATTATCTAAGATAATTCATCGATCACCTGTTCCCATGACATTTTGGCAAGAATTGTGTAAATATGTGTAAATACTACTAAAACAATTTAGTAGTATTTATCAACACCATGTTCTTTCCCAGTATTGTTTATATTGTAGCCATGATCCTGATATACACTTGGCTAGCGGTAGCCATCACGGCGCTAGTGCTGTACCTTCGCCAAGTTTACTCCAAGTTTTCTCGTGATGGGGTCAATCATCTCCCCGTAGTGCCGTTCTTTGGAAACCTCCACTGGGTGTTCCTGAAGAGGGAGCACATGATTGATTGCTTGGAGAGGACTATGAATACGTTTCCAGATGATAAGTGAGTTTGAACTTTGTATATTGACCGATTCATTTAAAACAAATATAAATGTTTATTTCAGTTACATCAAGCCTTATCTTACGTGATTTGGAGATCACCTTTTTAGCAAGAAAATGCGTTTATTGCGCCATCCTTGATAAAATATAAATAATTGATTTGCTTTTTTTGTAGAGACAGTTAATATATTTTTATAAATAGTCCCGATACAGGCTTGCAACATTTTGTAACAATGGAATTTCAATAAATTAAATACTGACAGACCCGACAGACTTTCATCCTTATAATATTTGATACAAAGAAGTACGTTCAGTTTTTCCACAATTGGATTCGAATCGGGATTTCCGGAGAACTTTACCAATATTTCTTTCCGTAAGAACGTAAGAAAAGTACGAACCTATAAAATCGCCAGCGACTAGACTGGACTGGACCGACGCGCCTTGGCTTACATTTTTGAAAGTTTTCCATACTAGCCCGATTTATCTTCAGGATAGTCGGACACTACGACCTGGTGACCCCGGTATATATGGTGCGCGACGTGGAGGCCATGAAGCGGATCACCATCAAGGACTTTGAGCACTTCGTGGACCGGCGACAGTTCACCAGCAAGTTCGACCCCATGTTCGGAAGAGGACTGCTTATGTTGTCTGGTATGCTTGCCTGTTTTCTTTAGTTGGAACAGTTTTTCATATTAGAGTAGCTTTTGCCCGCGGCTTTGCCTTCCTAGTGTACGGAAATTGTCTCTTGGAAACGTAGTTCGTTCGTCTTTATAATCTAAGTAGATTATAAAGAAAAATAACATAATTATGTAACTGTCTCGTTGGTCTAGCGCAATTGCTGAGCATGAGGTCATGGGTTCGAATCCCGGTTCGGGTGTCGAAGTGTGCCTGGCTTGCCCTCCTATGGTACCTACTGAAACATAACTGGTGAAATACGTGGAACTCAAATATAGCTGGCAAACCGTGAGTGTACTATAGATGCACCTCTGCCTAACACTTTGGGCATTACAGGCGTGACGTTATGTTATATCCCAACCCAAGTCATGATCACCAAATTTCGTCGTTAATTCGTTAAGGCGTGAATCAATCAGACCTAGGTACTGTCGTATTGATTCACGCCGTATTTTTAGAATTAAGCTGTACCTCTTCATTAAACAGATTTAGATAAATATGGAGGAGATTAGTAAGAACATTTTCTCTTTCTGTCGATTAATTAGTATGAATAACTCTAAACCAAGTCTTGACCGAAAATCAATGGGATGGAAACTTTGAAAGAAAAAAGTTCTTAGTTTCAATAACCAATATATGTAATAAAAAATTAGAAGTGGGCCAATCAACTGCAAGTCAATGTAAGTGAAGGAGCCCATAATAACCGATACTACAATATTTATGACAGTCCCACATCGTGCTACACGTCAATTACCCACTATCTCGAGTACTTACAGTTATAGCAAAGATAACAGGACAAACAATGCGTGATTGCCTTTCATATGTTTATTTGTTTTACAAATAGGTACCTAAATGACTGTAGGAATGTTGCCTTTGTGTTATTGGCAAGGACTGAGAAACACTGATGAAGAAACGGTGCATGGACTGTGTTAAAGATGATACGGCTCGAAAGGGAGTGACTACCGAGATGAACACGAATAGAGAAGTTTAGTATGGAAGAAAAATTCAAATTACGCCAATCCCAAATAAATTGGGATATAAATCAATCAATCAAGTCTTTATTTGTAAACATAGGTTACATCAGTGTGCAAGATGTTACAATGATTGTTATAAATATTACAGTTTCTCTATGTTTTGCCATTTGGCGTACAAATATACATTTCAGGTGGCTTTTGCCAATTAAGTAAATTAATCTATCGGTACTATTATCAACATAATTTTTTTGTATTTTAATAAAATGTATTAGGTAATGTCAAAAAAAAAGGTAATGTCAATATTTAATATAATACGATAATGTCAATAATAAATAGTGATGATGTCATAAGTTATAATAAAAAATATTTAAAACTGATATTGTCCACAGAATTGTAAGAGTCGTCATGCATAAATAGTTAATTATTCATGTTAGAAATATAATTATGTAAAAGAACTGTCATCAAAGTAGTCGCTGAGACAATAGTAACATTTCTGTATTAATATAGTACGTAATTTATGCTTGAAATTGACTAAATTTAGATTTTTTATTGAGCAAGGTAACTTATTAAATATTCTTTGGGCCGTACAAAAAAAGCTCTTCCTCATTAGAGCCGTACCTGCATATGGCACTTTAAGTTCTAAATTATTTCCATCACGTAATTTCCTATAACGACTTTTGAAAGCTACTTCATATAGGTACATGTTTGTTTTAACAATTATATTTACCTCATAAATATAAAGCGGAGGGAAGGTTAAGATTTTGAGGCTTTTAAAAAGAGGTTGACAGCTCTCGGTACTTCGTAAACCACACATAGCTCTGATGCATCGTTTTTGGGCTTTGAAAATATATTCTTAATGTACTGAATTGCCACAATAGATTATGCCATATCTAAGTGTGGGTCCAACGTAGCCATGGTAAGCCATCAAAAGAGATTCTAGGCTAACAATTTTAGCCAGTTTACAGAGGGCATATGCAAATTTATGGACTTTTTTACAAATATCTTCAGTTTGAGGTTTCCAGGACAAGTTATTATCTATAATCACACCAAGAAACTTAGTATTAGTTGCCGACTATATTTTAGTCCCCAAGTAGTTAATGTCAAGGTTTATGTTAGGCATCCTTTGATCACTGCGAGGATCGCCCAGAGGACACGGTAGAGCACACGGTGCAAACCTGCCCCGCTTGGGCGGAGCACCGCCGTGTCCTCGTAGAGGCGATCGGCGGCGGCGACCTCTCGCGCCCGGCCCTGGTGCAAGCCATGGTCCGGGGCGAGAGGGAGTGGGAGGCAGTCACCTCCTTCTGCGAAAAAGTTATGCTCGCGAAGGAGGTGGCGGGATGGGAGAGAGAAAGGTCCTCCCGTCCCAGCCGCCGCGGGAGACGCTCCGGGCGTCGGGAGCCACGTGACGACTCCCGGCCACCGTAGGCGCGGGCCTGCGGACGGTGAGTAATGGGTGACTCACCGTCCGATCAGCACCAGACCCGTGCCGTACGGCGCGTATATGTTCCACGCGCGCCTCAAAGAGATGTCAGCATATGAAGGGGCCCCTCAGGGCCAAGCCTGCCGGGTAAGCGGGATTGTCCGAAAGGGTTACCGCTACCCCGGAACATAAAGGGCTACGGAAGGAACATGGATGGGTTTTAGTCAGTAAGAGTCTGACACTCCCTTCCGCTCCACCCAGAGCGGGAGCAGTCATTGGATGATTTCCCAGCCTTAAAAAAAAAAAAAAAAAAGGCATCCTTTGATGAAAGTGCATTATTTTAGTCTTTTCTAGGTTTATGACAAGATTATTATTATTTAACCAAGTAATTATTTTATTCAATGTCAAATTTATCTCTGCTTCGTATGTACTAGGATCGTCACATTTTACTACTACCGTGCTGTCATCAGCAAATAATACCATCGGATGTTTTATTTCTTTAGGCAGATCATTTATATAGGTTAAAAAAGTGGAGGTCCTAACACACTGCCCTGTGGGACTCCGTATTTAATAATCCTACTACTAGATCTGTATCTTCTTTCGTAACCAGTGCGTGGACATATCCGTGTTATTTCTAAAATCTGTTTTCTGTTATATAAATAAGATTCAATAAGATGCAAAACGTTGCCTCTTATACCATATTTTTCTAATTTATTTAATAGTATTTTATAATCTACGTAGTCAAAAGCTTTTGTAAGGTCTATATATATAGCACATACGGCCTTTCTTTTATCTACATTCGATAGGATAGGGCGTATCACTATGATGTAACATAACAATCACTATGATGTAATACTAATTATGTGTTGCGGCAGGTAGCATATGTAGAGACATTATTGACAATACTTTTGTGTTCAGCGACTGCAAATAAGTTTCCGTTGACTACGAGATAAGCAAATATCGCATATAATACACATTCTGTTTCGTATACATAATGCATAATTGATAAAACCTTTACTGAGTAGACAAACTGGACTTAATTCTTGTGAATATGCTTCTCCATGATTTTAAAATAATGTAAGTTTCTGGTTTAAATGTCGTGATCGCCGAATAGCCTTAGTATTTTTTTAGTTTCTCTATGAAGTATAACTGAAATCTATGTAGAAAGTATCACTGAAAAACATAGTGAAGGCATTTAGTATCTAGGTATATAATAATAACCTTTTTAAGAGCCTTTTTTCGTATGATTGTCTTACAGTTGGACAATCATCATTTCAGCCCAAAGATGTCCACTGCTGGGTATAGACCTGCCCCTAGCATCGCACTTCGACAGTTCTGTGATTTCCGCATCAGGCAATGGGACAATTGTAGTAAGGCTGGTATTAATCATTATAATTTATAATTCTATATTTCAGGCGACGAATGGAAGGCAATGCGATCCACGATGAGTCCAGCTTTCACCAGCTCCAAGATTCGTCTGATGGTGCCGTTCATGGAGGAGGTCGGCAAGGAGATGATCAAAATGCTGAAGGAGAAGATCAAGGATTCTGGAAGTAAATTTTAAAGGCAACATAAAAAGTCGGAAAGTTCTGGGTCAAACAAAAATTGTTACAGTTAATAAGTAAACAATGGAGGGTAAATGTAAATAAAGATGAGTTCTATAGAAGGTGTCGAGGTTCAAAGGGAACTATATTACTCGTCTCAAAGGAACGCGTCGTACTCACGAGCAGATCAAACAGACGCTCAACAATGTGCTCAAATAGAGTCGCAGAACTCTGAAAGCAATTTAGTTTTAAGTTAATACTAAGCTAATAACTCATAGTGGAACATACATACATAGTTGCTGCCTGTCTCCATGGAAAGTAATCGTGATTTAATGTACGTAACTATATTCAAACCCACAGATCCCTATATTGACGTGGAGACCAAAGAAATGATGCGGAAGTACGCTATTGACGTCATAGCCTCCTGTGCCTTCGGCCTGAAGGTCAACTCACAGACAGTAGACCACGAGTTCTATCTGAAGTGTAAAGAAATCACCAAATTTAGCTATGGGCGAATCGTGAGGGTGTTCTTCTTTAGGTGTTTACCCAGCGTTGCTCAGGTCAGGAGATTTTTATATGTATAGCAAAATAAGTGACATTACAATCCACTTTTTTAATGATACAAATCTGCACTTAGCTCATAACGGGTGGTCCCAAATTAATACTTAGAAAATATGATCCAATACTAGGGAACAAGACATGAGAACAAATGTTATTTTCAATATTACCCAGATGATGAAGCTGTCGCTGGTGGCGGGCGAGAGTACAGAATACTTCACAAATGTTGTCCTCGGCACAATGAGGGACAGAGAGACGAACAATATCGTCCGGAATGACATGATCAACATTCTGGCCGAAGTAAAGAGAGGTGAGTTAAATATTTTCTGTTTCATGTTGATTTTTGTACTATCTTTTGTACACTTTCGCATAAAGTGTACCGTCGCCTACGCAGAATGTGCACGCGAAGATCATCATTTGTTCGTTAACCGCGGATTGCAGTTGACGATCCAGCCTACAAGTTCATACAAAGCAAAGCTAGTATTCGCGTGCTAGCTGAGCCGTGTGCTACTGTTTACAATCTTCTCGTAGTGTTATTAAACTTTTACATTAAATAAACATTTTTATTATTTATTATTTTCTACAATCCGAAGGCAAAGAAAAGTTAAAAATTACTACTGATAAATACTGTTTTGAAGAAGAATTTATAATTTCTTCATAATAATCTTATAGCACACACAGAAAAAGACATAGCTCATATGTAAGGATCATGAAACTGTTTTGCTTTTGTTACAACAGGTCAACTGACTCACGAGAAAGAGCGTGATGACACTGATGCTGGTTTTGCAACAGTTGAGGAGTCACACATTGGCAAAAAACAACATAACTTTGGTAAGCACACTGTGGTTGGATACGAAGCGATTAACTTGGGTCATTGTCTGGCACTACATAAACAAGATAAATTTATTTAAAAATGAAAAAGTATACGAACATGAATACTGTTCCTATATGTATGAAACGGTCTGTGACATAATTTAACCGGATTTAAATAGGTTGATAAACAAGCTAAAATTTTTTAATTTCACCGTGATCTTACTTATTAGTCCTCATTTCTTATTCTTTATTATTGTTGTTGTGTGTTGAATATTATTTCGTGTTCGCTCCAAATCTGACTTGAATACTGTTGTCCAGAGTGGTCAGATACGGATCTCGTGGCCCAAGCAGCGTTATTTTTGTTCGCTGGCTTCGAGACAACTGCCATTTCTATGTCGTTTCTGCTATACGAGCTGGCCGTGAACCCTGACGTGCAGGACCGCCTCCTGGAAGAGATCAGAGAACATGACGCCAGGAACGGAGGAAAGATCAGTTACAGCACCATTCAGAGCATGACGTATTTGGATATGGTGGTTTCAGGTAAGATGACGATTTGGTGATGGGAACTTAAAGAATAAGCTAAATTACATCAAACGCTTACAACAGTAAAGGGTCAGTAACCATTGCCTATAGTATACCAAAAAAAAACTAACTACGTGTTCGTATACAATGCAATCACAAGCAACCTATACTACTCTGGGCACTGCTAGGACACATACCTCCTCTCCGCGACGCGCGATAGCCCGTGACCCACCACGCGGATCTAGTGGGGGTTGGTGGACGTCACATGTCTGAAGAATTCCTAAGAGCAGTGATGATGAAATAATTTACACAAAATATAATGCCTGCTTAAGGAATCTACGACCAACAAACTAATAAGTCGCAAACGTTTTCACTAAGCCATTCAACACAATATTTGACTAATAATAATGTTTTTATGGATTTGTTCATTTCAGAGGGACTACGGTTATGGCCTCCTGCTGGGATTACAGACAGACGATGTGTGAAAGACTACAATTTTGGTAAACCCAACAGTCGAGCAACAAAGGATTTGATTGTGAGTAGTAAAGTTAAACTCTATTTTCATACTATCAATTTAAATATCTTCTTTCTTCATAGAGTAAAGAAAATGGTCCTGCTACGAGTGCAGTTCGTATGGTGGTAGTTGCAAAACTTCTCAGTAAACTAATTGGAACTTAAATTATTCTTAAAACAAGATGGCCTCTATCCCAACACTAATGTGCACTTATGAACCACACTTACATGTATTACATAAACGATTACAAAGATTTTGTACTTACATCTTCATATTATAAAGTCTAATATTATTTTATTCAACAGATTCGCAAAGGCGACGCTGTCGTTCTTGCGCCTTGGGCACTCCATAGAAATCCGAAATACTTTCCTGATCCTACGAAGTTTGACCCTGACAGGTTTTCACCTGAAAACAGAGACAAAATCGTGCCTTTTACATATATGCCTTTCGGAATGGGACCTAGGAACTGTATTGGTGAGACTATAAAAAAGCTGATACATTTAAATGCAAAATATCGTATCCCTATTCAGTTGCATGTTTTGTTATTGTGATTACTTTTGTTGAAAATCTTCGTATTTTTATGTCGTAATGTCGAACCTAAAGCGATGTCGATACATTTTATCAGTAAACAACTTAGCCAGAAACGTTATACAGCCAGAGAAAACAATTGTTAAGCAAATTGACCACCTACTGACTCTACGTCAATTTGTCATTTATAGCCTTTTCATACATACATCTGGGTAAAAAATACTGTTTTGATTTAAATATACGGGCCATTAGGGTTGCTAGTCAATTTGCTTAACAATTAATATCTCTGACCATTACACTTATATACGATACTAACATTTTGTTACCTTCGATAGATGGCGTTAAACTCATTACTTACTTTCAGGTTCCCGCTTCGCGTTGTGTGAGATGAAAGTGATGGTTTACCTGCTAGTCCGAGAGATAGAGCTGTACCCATACGAGAAGACATGTTTCCCTCCAGAGTTGACCAAAGATGGGTTTAATTTGGCGTTAAAGGGAGGCGCCTGGGTTCGAATCAGAGTTCGTCCCCAAAATAGATCATGAAGAATGTTACTTTATTTGGTTTACCTACGGTGTTTTTTAACTATTACAAGTACGTGGTCGTAAATAAGGGCACAATTTTTGGCAAAGATTCGGCTTTGTAGTTTGCCGTCTCTGTCAGTCCAGTTTACCTTGACTGTCTCTTTCTGAAACGCGAAGTGCCATATTAACACCCGCGTACTACATATATAAGTACTACGTTTAAATATTTAAATTGGTTATTTGCCTTATTTACACAAGTCTGAAGGGAGGAAAATAAACCTTATTCATTTCTTAGCGCTTTATGTTTTACGATGTTTTATCAGTCCGCCTGGTGTTTGGTATTCATTGTAGACAGGAATTAAATCGAGAAAAATAAGTCGAGAGCGAAATTTAATGTTTAACGCCCTCTATGGCAAGAACCATGAACTACAATAAAACTGTGCTAGTGACATCTCTTATCGAATAGTAAAATCAAACTGTTCCAGTTTGATTTTACTATTCGATACGTTACGTTTTACTGTTAATCCAACTGTTTCCCTCACGTAAAATAGTTTTAGATTACGTCAATAGATGGCTCGACGGGTAACAAAATTAACGGATGCGTCTCATTTGATATAAAGTTATGTGATATATTTTCATTTCAATAACGTTCACAAGATAATACTGTTGATATAATTTCCTTACATGTAACATTTACATATTCTAAAACTTATTTTGTATAACTTTATTGGATATAACGTTTATTTAATCGAAAATCATTTAGGTATATAATTTAAAACATACATATAACATTTATACCATCATTATGGTTAACACCGATTCAGCAATCTGGCTCGGATTGTTTTCTTAGTTCTAACCTAATCTAGGTCAGGATCCAAAAGCGAGATGGAGATGGAGATCAAGGGGATCAAGGGGGAGGGGAAGTGGTTACAGTTGCTAGGTAAATGTAGATATAGGTGGACAAAAACTATGGCAGAAATTAATTTCAAATCATTTATTTACACAAAAAAATATTATTATCTTTTAGGTGTGTTGTATTTGTGTATATAAACTAGGCGCTTTTATCATATTACATTAAAAGTTATATGTCTTTTGAGTGTTATATCAAACGATTTCATATTCAATGTATGTTATGCTTATGAGAATTAGTTATTTTGAAATTATATCAACTGTTTATTATTTTAACTGATAATGGTATCAAGATAAAAATAAATAATCTGTTGTTTTATCTTGTAAATATTAGAGATTTTATAATTAATTATAATAATATCCTTGGACATTTCACACAACGCCGTATCGTCCCAAGCTAAGCAACCTAATGCTTGTGTTATGGTAACGAGATGGCTAATAAACTACTTATATATTTCGTGCGGGAATCGAACCCGTGACTTGCTGGGCAGCAGTCCATCGCTCAACCGCTGCGCCAACCGTGTCGTAATTATATCATGGATTGCTTACCCAAAATTAACTCTATCATTATGTCACTGGATAGAGTTAATTTTGGGTAAACAATCCATGATATAATTATAAAATCTCTGGCTTGGTAATTATTGAACTGTTCACTATCATCATAATCATCTATTCGTCAAATTATGCTACATCATAAGGTCTTAATATATTTTAACATATATGTTAATGTTATGACCACATTCTGCCAAATGATTGTTTGGGTAGATAATTAATCAGTAAAGTTATTAAAAGTAATATGGCTGAGTCTAGTAATTGAAACATTATAGAGAAACGGTTATCTATTAGAGGGTTTGCTTTTGTAGTAGCTTCTAAGTTTATCTTTTGAAGCTTTTGGGAAATACCTAAATTTCCTAAAAAAGAGGTACTAATTAGGGCATCGAGCAGGCCAATCACAGACGGAAGGCTTATTAATAAATAAAGGGGTTGGTCTTTGGCACAGAAAACGAAACAGTAAGTATACCTCACCAGTGGCTAGCTACACGTAGCGCCCTCTGTTACGTGTAACTTAAACATAACTAGCGACACGTACAGCTCTGCTTAATCCTTTCGGGAAAAACAAGCGTAAACGTAATACAGGACGTAACCAAAAGGGTATATATAATACATACAAAAGCTAAAAAAAATCAGCTGTTCCCTAAATTTTGACGAGTCACGTGACCAAAAATGAATAGAACAGTTGATTTTTTTTGCCGATTTCGGAGTTGGGCCCATAGTAAAAGTTGTTCAGTTTGGTGGTTTGTAGCATATGCTTTTGTATGTATATACCCTTTCGGTTACACTCTGTATAGTGCATGAACTGTTCCTTACATTTTGACGAATTAAGCGAACATTAATTTACTGAACAGCTGATTTTTTTTTCGTGGGTTTAGGTTTGGTCCCATAGTCTCAGTGGTCCATTTTCATTAGTAGGTTAAAATCCGTCTCTCGTTTAACCTAACACGTTGTATATTATTATAATATGGCTTGTACCCTATCAATTCGCTGTACAAAGCCTGTCTCCCATACAAGGAAGGCATGAACAAAGTCGCATACCTACCGCAGTAATGACGTCTGTAGAGTAATATCACTGCGGTTAGAAATTCCCGAAAACATACAATTATTATACACTATATATTATTTATACGTATTAATTAAACACCTACGGGTTTTTAGTTTCAGCAATTATTAATCCAATTAAAATATATGTGGTGTATACGTCGGATAAGGAGTACAATACAATAATATTCCCTGTGCAAAACAATAAGGAAGGTTTGCCACTTAGAGCTGCCATACGTTAACATATTTATCAGCTGGTTCATTACATATTTAGAGTTGCCAGCAATTTTGAAGTTTTCTAACCCTTAACGCTGAAAGCGAGTTGTTATCATTCTCAGGGGTTAGCGAAATGTAGGGCTCACGAAATTTTCGTGTGAAAATACTGATTATCTGCATCCATTGAAACAAGCACTCACTCCCTTATTATACACACTTGGAATCGTTTGATTTCATGAGTAACAGAATACCTTCTTGAAACACGAACAGATGTCCTACATAGGTTTTACAAAAGGCTGGCAGGTATGTAGCCACATTTCTTTCTGAGCATTGATTTCTTAGAAAGATGATTTTTCAGGATTTCTTTCATGTACCTAATTGTTAAATAGAGGGATTTTATTAAAACAATGGATTAATTCACATTCATAAATCGTATATTTCTCTTCTTATTTTCACATAATTCTTACGAAATAATACATAAAAATCTGTCTTTTCGTCACTGTACGGTAATCATAGGACTACTGCATTCTTAAAATTAAAGAAAAAATATCTTAAAATAAATGAACATAATACGAAACAAAATGTTTAACACCTATAAATACTTAATAACTGGAATTACGCACCTTTGTAGCTCACTAACTATTAATTATGGATCAACTTTGAAAAATTCTAACAATACAGACTGACATAACTGATTTTTCAAACTGTCTTTAATTTTAAATTCGTACTGTGCTAATGTTCTATTAGATCAGAGAACAAATGAACATAGTGCATTTTAATTATCATTTAAATTTTGAATAATATTGTACTCTGTAGGAAATGAATAATTGTGGTCGGAATAGTTAAATCAGCCAATATTGATGATCTAGATCTACACAATCTACGTACAACTATAGAAAACAAATGCGGTTAAAGTTAAAAGAAAATAAAATAAGTACCAATGTAGACTAGTTCCCAAAGTGAATCCATATTAATGTTATTCGTAAAATATCAAGTTCCACTACAATAGACTAGCCATAACTTAGATCTTAATAAATACAAATAAACCGACTTCTATATTATGGTAAAGAGAGTTAAAATCGTTGTTCTATTAAGACACAGGCTTTGTACTGTCACTTTATATAACGATACATAAATAAAATATCATAAAAGCAATCTTATCATTAATAATTATCTGAACTTCAATAAATATATTAGTTTTTGTGGAAGAATGAAGTTAATATATTAATTCCGATTTTTGTATACATTTTAAAAATATATGGCTATCTACATAACATTGTACTGGAGAGTGGTTAGTGATGACGACTGAAAGGAACTATTTACAGAAAAACAATGTTTAATTTTATCTTACATCACAGCGTGTGCCTGAGAGTCGCAAACTTAAATACTAGATAATATTAAAATTAAATTGTCATAAACATGTATTTTACTCTTTAAATCTTAAATTAAAAAACTCTTTTTCATCAAAACTAATCTTTGGCCAGCAGATCTTTTTGTCATTTTATTTTTATTTGCACGAACGCGCGTTTTTTATCTTAAGTTTTTTTTTATTTTAAACTAACACTGAGACGGGAATTTTAAATAACAGTATAAAATTTATTTAAATTACAATTAGAGATGAATCCTATCATAAAATATTAGAGTTCGAGAAATGACATGAATTTAAAGAAACTATGAAATTAAGTACATTATCGTTTTACGTATACAATACATATGGCAACTCGAAATATGCTTATTATTATTATAAAGTAACTGGACACTAAACAACTTAAAACTATGTTTTATAAATTAATTGGAATGTTCGCATTATCATAACACACTACGTATTACACACACGTATCATACGGTAACAACAATTAAAAATACTTTATCAAAAATTCGTAATGTTTCTACGTAAACAACCATCAAAATTTTTGTTCGACAGTACAACCGTACATCGAGAATAAAATACTAATAAAATTACTTTAAAAAAATAATATGGACATACCAACGAGTCGGTACGAGTTAATTGACGGGACAATCCAACCGATCGGTCTCCAACAGATCGGTTTCCAACCAATTATATAATCCAACAAGTAATTGATCCAACATCCACGAGTACAACCATTGAAACTATTTCAATCCGAACATTGAGCCTATCTTAGCTAATTACATTCATATAACTTTTCAAAAACACTTAACTTTGAGACCACCTCCAATTTGCAAATTACGGGTTAATTCACTCTAAATATTTGGATTGTAAGTCTAGAACAATATTTTATAATAAAATTTTATATCATAAGAAGAAAAGAATATATTATTAAGTACAAAGAAGGGTTTAAAGTTGACTAATAATTACAGCCCTTAACAACTTCCATTCCCATAGATCTAGTAACATCAAAAATGTTAGAAGTTATCTCACAAGCCAAAACATTTCTCGTAGATGCTAATTAAAATGGTGGTCGTGACACAATTATTGTCCAAAAAGACCACATTATGACCCTCTAAGCTTGGAGGTGATCCCATTTCTTTTCACATAACCTGATTATAACTATTCATTTCATTCAATAAAGTCCTTGGATGTAGCAAAGATTTTTGGAAAAATCAATTGACACTTTCTTTTTAAAACATTAACAATCACTTCCTCCAAATCTTTCTTCTGTTGTCTAAAGATCAAATACCAAGGAGCTCTCTGCTCATAACTTACTAACTATTACTGTATTTTCGAATTCCTCCCCAAACCAAACTCTTCAAGGACAAGATTCCACTATACACTCGTACGTAACCATCGACATATCACTGTTTATCTTACTCTGAGCATCGACTTTCAACAAATTTTAACCTAATTCTTACTTAATTTAAACTAAGAGTAGGACATATCGCTTAGGTTTTCTGATTTGACTTTGACAAAGTTTGGGTTGTCGGTTTTAAAGTCGGGTCCCTTGTGGCCGAACTGGTAGACGAGGCGCGCCGTGGGCACGGAGACCAGCACCGCCTGCCGGTAGTGGTACCTCATGGCTCGGCTGAACTTCTCGAAGGTCATGTTTTCGTTCTGCTTCATGTGGCCCCACAGTTTCGCCACTTCGTCTGGCTTCACGAACCTGTAATGAAAAATGCTTTGTTAGTCTAATTATATTTATGGTAACAAAATGCGCTGTGAATTATGCATTTGAAACGTTGTTACAAGACACGTGCTCTGTGTTATTGTGTAGGATCTATATATTTGAATACATAACCGACTGGAAAACGATAAAGCACAAGTACGTTTATGTTTTAAATCTTGTTCTGAAGGTTTATTGTGCTTTTATAGTTTGTGCATCGATTCATTTTCATCTATAAGGTCGATCAATCGTAGACCACGTCGGTTCATTCTTAGAAACGCAATGACTAAATACAATATTATCTTCAGTTGCTGTGATTCATTTCTGAACTTGGAAAGAGTGAAACATTTTAATTGTCAGCCAGAGCACGAAACCCTCTCTTTACGGCTGCACTCCTTGGAAGTGTGTCGCCCTGACTCGGAGACGAGCAACCTTTGTCTGTATCTGACCCCAATTCAAGAAAACCGAAAGAATAATAAACCTTTGCCACTAAGCATCAAGGTCCAAACAACCTTAGCATCACTGTGCTCTTCAGCTCCATACGTCAGGAACAGTTTCTGTTTTTTTATTGAAAACTAAAATATTTTTATTAGTTGATCCACTAGTACTTATATAACATCGATGAATAAACAATTATAATCAAGTCAAGTTCAACTGGAAACGATAATAACACAGCTCGTCATATAATTTAATACTCATTAAATGAATTCTCAGCCTTTATTGGTTAGACTTATATAGTTGTTGTGGCATAAAAGTATGTGTATAAGCAACCGTGTCAAGTTCTGATGCAAAGTGTCCAGATAATTGTGTGCAGAGTCAAGGATATCTTGTTGCAGTCATTATCGGCATAGTTAGCAAACGTGACGAGGAGACCGACAAGCGAGCGGACAATACAGACGCCGATGTGAGATCTACTATAAATATACCCATAGTACTCGAGTTATGATCTATTGAAGCGTAGCGTCGCGCTGCTGAGATGCTCCCACCGAACAATGCATCATGACAAATGATTAACTGTCTAATGTGGCCTACTATTTATTTTTAGGATTAAATTCATTTGCTTTAACTATTATAGCATTAACTATTGCTCCTGCTTAATGACCTATATTTTCATGGTTGTTAAGCATTTTTGGTCATTTACAATCATCGACTATTAAGCTACTTGGTAATTCATTATACATTGCCTTGTTAGGAGCTGTTTGTTTAATCAGTTGATATTAAAATCTGTTTATCAGTTATTGTGCCAGTAAACACAAACAAATTGGTAAGTACTACTAGTTCATCGACTCCAATAGCGTGTAGTTGATCAGCAAAAAAAGTTCTATTTATAACTTTCCTTTTGTGTTAAACAGCGTTTAACATTGAGAGTCTAGGTCGAAATTTTTATAACAAATTATTGAACGATTCGATATCGCTAAGGGAAAATAATTACGTGTTAGCGTTTATTTTATAGCTCTCCATAAAACTGATAGAAGACAGCCGTGGCATTGGCGTGGCGTGTACAACGCCGTTTTTTCTTCAACTCATCTGTTATAATTACGATTTTTCTCTTCCACAGTGGCCAGTCATTGGGTTACAATGCCACATCCTGATCGATTGCCACACCAAACCTTAGCTGATAATAACTGATCATTTGTTTCGCTTCCGACATCGTTGTTTGAAGTTTATTGGCTCATTTACTTTGCGGTTTTTGTAATCTAATCGTAGAACTCAAATTCAAAGCATTTATTTCAATTAATATAATTACAGGCACTTTTGAATCAATCGTGAAAAAGTCAGTCAGGTGTTCAGAACGTTGAAGCCTGTTCCAAAACGTAAATCTTTATGGAGAAGAACGAATAAGATACGCCAAGGATACTCTTTTAAATCAAGATATATAATATAGAGTAGAATATAAAAAAAAATCAAGATAATAATAAAATGATTTAAAATGCCCATACAGTTAAGAGTGACCAGTCTTAACTGACGGCGCCCATTCACGTGCATCACGCGTTGATAAGCAGCATCAGACGTCATCTTTATTACTTGTTGTTCCCTAAAAATAGACCAATAGACCTACGCACAAATGTTGAATGAACGAATTTTTATCATTCGTGTTGCAGATAATACAGCATCAACATTTTTTTTGGTCTATACACTGTACTACGGCGTCTAGCTTCCTCTTAGATACAACAGGAAATGCAGGTGCATAATTATTATGAAAACTTAATCGTATCAATTTGTCAGACATGTTGCCATGTTGCATAACAACCATTATGTTTTAGAAGTTGTAGCTACTTGGAATGTATCATCATCATCATCATTAGCAAGGACATGAATTCGTTTGCCATGAACAATGCGGAAAAATGAGGTACTTTTTGAATACTGTGAGACATTTTCTTCTTTTATTTTAAACAATAGGATGTCATTTCGAAAAACCAACAAGTGTATTATATCATTAACCTTGTGTAAGCGTGGTATGAACTATAAAAATGTGATTCATACGAATTTGGATGCTCGTTGCGTACGAACGAGGCCGGCTGCCGGCCTTGTGTTGTATCGCTGCATCAGTTGGGCCAAGGATCGACTGTGACCCTACGTGACACGCATGGATACCAAATGTACGGTGAAAATACTGCGAGGATCATTGGAACGAAGTTAATGTTACTGACAAAAGTATTGGGGCAAGAGGCGGTGTAGAAAAGTATGCATATTTTGAATAATTTAATGGAGTATGATTTGACGAAGTCATTAAAATATTTATTGGAAAGCTGTATTCGAATAAAACAAATTAAGATGCCGTTTTTAAGTGTCCATTATGCATTTCGAAGTATCGACCACAGCAAATCACTTCACAGAATTTATTTAATGCCAAATCGGAACCCAAAATTTGGTCAATTTAAGAGTCGTTTGGACTTGAATGACGCACAATAACATATACATAGGATGTATATGTACATGTAAACAGTAACCTGTTTGACCCCCCTCTCGGATATATCCCCCGCGTACAAGTAAACTTGCAAAACGTGACTCTGGCTTTCGTAAACAAGTTTCGGAGACCTCCTTTGGTTTTTTTTATATTTTTTACCAAAAATTATCTGATGGTCCTCGTCCTTTGTTGCTGTGTATGCAAATCAGGGATTTGTACTTGGTGTGTGGGTATCTGTTGTGTAGTATTCTTGTGTACTTCTTAGTATTACTTTACATCTGTTTTTTTTAATCAAATATCGCCTTTTGGAAAAGATGTGAATGGGTGAGATTGCGTCAAGAGTATAATCGTCAAAAAATTTGTAAATTATATGCAAAAAACTTTTGACAGGAAAATGTAATAAGACCCAACAAATCTTTTATCCGTGCAGCAGAACACAGAAGCCGTTCCTTCCTCTGCAATCATGACAAAACATCTCATCTTTGACAACATGCATCACAATGTATGCCATCACGTGCAAGCTTTCTCTTCATTCTCCTTGGCCTTATAAACCAACGACCCTTTTGCAGAAACTACTAATATCTTTCGTAGAACTAAAAGGCCCTTACACCTAGTATCTGAAACATCCTTACTTTAAAACTCGCTCAGCTTAGGCCATTCTTTTATATCTTTAATCATATCAAACAGGTGCATTGACAGATTAGCCTTGGCAGAATTTGCCTTGACAAACGGAGCATTTAAAATGCAAATATATGCGTGTACATAGAGTGAATTACCTGTGAATTTGTCTTTTTGTTTCACATCTGTAACCAGTAGAAGGGACACACCCGCGGGGACGTACCGATCTCAATGATGTTGCGATTAATTTGCACACGCTGCACGATTCTTAGTACATACATTTTTATAGTGTGAATAGGAGTTATTGGCACATTTGTGGTTTTTGTCAGAGATACGGCTTCCGAGTCTTTGTGAACAGCTGTAAAACATGCATTGTGTTTGTCAATGGTTTTAATAAACTTTTACAATAGTTAATATTGTTGTTTATTGTTGTAGTCATTATTGTGGCCAGTTGCTATCCAGTTCGCCTGATGCTACTACATGCAGACTGAGTCAAACTCGTTCAGATAAGCCATTAGCATGCTGTTTGGTGTACCTTAGCAACATTGTAATCATTTTTTTTTCAAAATCAAAAGCTGAACCTGTTCCAACAACCGGTTTTCATTTTGGTTTATAAACTTGTAAATAAATATTCGCTTAAACAACTTTGAATTGTGGTGCTTGGATTTATATTTTGTTATGCATGTTTATCGTTTGTGTCAGTGAGTTTTTAATCCTTTTAATTTTTATTGCTGTGCAATATTTTTTAGAGAATATTTATTACGGTATTAATCATTATGCACTTATCATCCATACTTGTCCGAATACCACTTATACAAAAACATTTTCTTTAAACAGCCGGAGAT
The DNA here is from genome assembly GCA_951799385.1 of Hyppa rectilinea. NCBI lineage: Eukaryota > Metazoa > Arthropoda > Insecta > Lepidoptera > Noctuidae > Hyppa > Hyppa rectilinea. The sequence continues at coordinate 634,371 of OX637309.1, read as the reverse complement.
ACAAATATCATCTTTATTTAGTTTATCATTCTACCTATTGCCAACGCTACTGAACTGATCGGAACATACCCTAGTGGACTGTACATGGTACAGGCAACCTACAATTATGATTCATTCACAATGAAATAGTTATTGTTGAAGTGATCATGAAACCCAACACGTCAATGATCCTTGCGGCTTTGAGTAATGGTGACGCATACAGATATTGTACAGTCAACAGCAAAAGTAGATGATCAAAATCAGAAACTCAATACTAATGAACGCAGTTCACGATTACATGGCAGCTGTACTAGTACTAAATGTTTGGTATAATTTCCAATCACAAACTTTTGAATCACTCTGAATCCACACAGGTCTGACGCGAACTCCGTTATTTAGTATTGAATTTCGGATTTTGATCATCTACTTTTGCTGTTGACTGTACACATAAATCAAGAGAAAATTGCATCAAGTTTTGTAATTAACTGAACCTTTTAGATTATTTTATTTGAGTATTAATTCATTATTATTTAATTAAAGAGAGAAAATACTAAGTACCAAGTTTATTAACGTTGAAATAATAATTTACTTAGGTAACAATTCAACTCCTCATATTTTTCAACTGCTATATATTCGCTGTCCTCAAACTCTCCGGCTACGATCTCTGCACCGATTGGCAGAATTTACAAACGGATTGGTTCGTTAATATTATGAACCTTTATCATAGGGTAGGCAACTTGTAGATAGCTGATAGCAGCAGCCTTATCAGCGTGTTAACGACTTGAATCATTAGGGTTATCAAAAATATCTCGGAGTTTAGTGGACGTGACATCTAAATTAAATGTAACTCTATACAACATGTTTCATATTTAAATCGGCATTGATTATGCATTCATTTATGTTCTAGCTGTACGATAGAAACGTACATTTTCAAAATTCTAATTAGTTTCCAGTAGTTCTTCTACATTTTTATTGTTTCAATGTAAGATGCTAATATTTTGTTTTGTCGCTGCAATTTGTTCTACTGTTATTGTTAGCGTCGATACAAATATTATTGCATGCTCTGAGAAATGTTTATTCTTTGACAATTTTAGGGGATTCTGGACGCATGCCTCTTTTTACACAGATTATAAGAACTAGTAGGTATAACCCCTCTTTGATATGACATAAACGCTTGCATTGTGATATCTTATCAGTTCATAGAAGTTATATATGTAGTAATCTATTTCCTTTGCGTCTATATTGTTACTCAACACACGATCCACTTTTATGCTAATTGAAGAATTAAGTTTATCCACATTAGTAGCTATACCCCTTGTAGCCGGTTTTTTTTGGTGATAATCAATTAATTGTGTAGACATTTTAATAACTTTTTTAGACTAATTACAGAAAACCTTTTTAGAATTTCTGATTGAGAAATACTTCAACAATTTTAGGATTGTTTGCGAAACTTGGTAAGGTTTATTTAGGGCAACCATATTTGATCCTTTATTCTAATTTGGTAATTGTATTTAGTAAATCATCTTGCAGAAGTTGTAAAACATTTAAAAAACCCACATTTAGACATTGGTAAATTTTCAGATGTGTTATTTGGTCATTTAAAAGCTTACTCTTGCCAATCTTTGAAAGATTTTGCAGGATAGTTTGTATTTATGTAGTTTTGGCAAATAAAGTGATCAAATTCTACTTATTTCACAGGGAAAGCATCCAGAATGTCATTTTTTGTTAACCAAAGTTGAGTAAAAGCTGTTTCATTGCAACATTCTGAAGACATTAGTTCAAAGTTGTGCTGGAAATTTTTGGCAACGAGCTCCACACACCTACGCTTGTTCCGTTCGATCAACTTTTGACCCTGTTGTGATCGTTTTAAAGTTAATTTTCCCCTGCAGCAATGTACCGTACGATTGTTTTAAATTCTGAACATGTCTGAATTAATGCGTTCCAGGTATTGTGTGTAGTTGCGTACGTAAACAAGAGATGTTGGCGAACTGTTTGATTTCTTTTTTTAGGTTATTTTGTTTTAAATTATTGCTGTTAACCGTGAGGTTTACCTTGCACTCATTGATTAGACTGACTACAATTAATATGTCCAAGACTGTTTAGTATTCGTTACTTGCAATACTTATTAATTTATTTATTTTTGACTTCAGTTGTAATAATCTTCTTCATCAGAAACTTATGTATAGGATAGAAAGGTGTGAAGTGGTTCAATCATGTTTACAATTATAGAGCCTTTATTGTGTGCTTCTTCCAATCAAAGTGTTATCTCATGGTAACTGAAATCCTGTCGTGTTAGGTCTGTTTGTTCAGCTACAGTCACCGACAGATGGTCTTCAGTTTAGTGCAAATCAACTGATTTGTAAAAGATATTATTTAAAACTAGCTGTGCATGCAGTCTATCTGATTTTTATTAAAGAATATTTATTATAAAACCAGAAATTAATAATGCATAAGTTCTACGATTTCATAAATTTCTGCTAAAATCCGCCTTTTGCGTCACAGCAACACGAAAATCTAAAAAACTTAACAAACCAGTTCTCAGAAACGTAGAAAAAAGATCAACTCACATTCAAAATTCAAAACGTTTAGGTGTCTAATAAATCTTGCCATGAATTTGTAATATTAGCATATTAATGAAATAATGAAATACAATAGTTGAACGATACGGATGCTACAAACTGGTCATTTCGATGACTTCCGAGAAAATGCAAATCAGTTGGTCAACAGCTGTATGTATAACGAACACACATACAAACTACGTTATTATAATTATTATGTATTAGTATTATTTTGTACACACGTATTCAATGTTTTCATACGTTCGTCGTACTAACTGCCGATTAATATCACAGTCGCAGTCATATCAACAGTTGTCGTGGTTCCATTTTCAACTGTTTAAAATTCGAACTGCGCGCGCTCACGTGCTGCCATTTTTTTCAAACACCTTGAATCTGCTTTACGTCATCGCTCTGTTTTACTCCATTATACTGCTAAAGTAACTAGTTTAACTAATTACCTACTGATACTATTGATGACCCGCCTTAACCCTAAGGTCGGATGACATCTGTTACGTTTGCTGATAAGATTGATGGAAAATTGGGGTCACAAAAAACTCGTCACTGTGAAAACTGGTCGAAATTGAAGTGACGTCGCCGCATAATCTCTGATCGTTCGATTCCAAAGCATTCTGATAGCGATGATACCGATATCGTTGTGTTTACTATTTTATTTCACGTTTTCCTCAAGCTGTCTCGCTCTGGCGCGCCGGTGGACAGACACTGCCACTTTAATTGCTATAGTGATCGGTATTTATATCGTGACCCGTATTTTTGCAATAAAGTCGCGTCATAAGGTGTTAAGCTCGCATTTTTCAGAGTTTACAAACAGCTGGGTTTGTGTATTGAGGTGGTGTTGATTTGGAGTTGATCAGAAAACTCACAATGAGTATTGTCAATATCGCACTCACACACTTGGCACTAAGTGCAATGCTTCAATGGACAGCATGGCAGTAGAGTACATACAACCCTAACAAGAGTGTGTACTTTAACATTTATCATCATCACATGTTTTACAAAGTATTGTTTTGACTTGATTCCAATAACATGTTTTAACACCAACGTACGAGTGTGACTTTTAAAACCCGTTTATTGATAAAATCTTACTTGATTAATCTTGTTAGTTTTACAAAAGCTTGTCAACTTTACAAAGAGATAGAAGTGCTAATCATTTAGTTGCGCATGATTCATATTATTGACAGAGATAAGCCAGTTATCAGCTGTTTGTAAGAAAAGACTATTATCAAATGATGTAATCTGTGAATAAACATGCAAAGTTTTTTACTTAAAGGTCGTAAAACTGGTCAGCGGTCACTCTGGCCCGTGGAAAAATACAAATAAATACTCAAATGTGAACGTAACTTGTGTTCGCTCAATTCGGCGCACGCGCCCGTCGCGCCGCCGCGGTTGTGTCTTACGTAGCGGATAAAACATGAAACATGACTTTCAGGAAAGATAGAATGTTTCCCACCAGCTTGCCGTTACAAAATCGCATCGTAAAAAGCAATGAGCCACGACTCAACTTGCCAGGAAGACTGTTACGTTACGCTTCACTCCACAACGAATATCATAAGAATTGAATGCAACAAAAATAGTCATGATAAGACAGTTTGATAAAGTTCGATAAAATCGTACATCGTTTATCTGTGATGTCTTTATCACAGTTTATAATGAGCCTATTATCAACACAAAAATGCGCCTTTTTTATACATTGCTGTGATATTTCTCGGTAGCTTTAATATGCGACAACAAACAAGAATATTAGGTAAGTAAACTAAAGAGCATGGATTTTATACACGTTCTATAGGTGCATTGCAAGAATTCGCACTTAGGCATTTAATTGCATAGATTCCTCGTTCGTTCTACTAGTTCTACGACTAATCGAGATGACTCACACAATATTTTTGCAGGTGTAAAAAAAAATCTTAAACCATTTTCCTCATTAAAGTGTAACTTTAAAAAAAATCTTATCATAAAATTATTCGGTATTACATAATAAATGATACCGTTATAAAAACTAGATATTATTAATGAAGTTGATTTGCATAACTGTCGGTGGCACACGTCAGCGCGCGCGCTGTACGCCGGCGGTGCGCGTGTGTGCGTGAGGTGCGCATGTGTGAGATCAGCCGCGGGGGAATCCCGACGTGCAAAATACTTTGTATCTACGGTTATGCTTTAAGAAAACGTGGGTGAGAGTGTATCTGTTTTTTAAATAGTTGTCACAGGGTTATCGTGCAGTGATAATGAGGCGTTTATATCACTTTTATATAAAAATCTTTATTGTATTATTGTAAGTATTTTGTTAAAACCAGTTGCGTAAGTAGACAAAGGACTTTTTAATTACCAAAGATAAAGATAGTGTCAAATCATAAAAATTGCGGTGCAATAAGTTATAGGAATATCGTCTGAAGCCACTCTTGGCTACTACTTTACTTATTTTTATATTGTTTTGCCTTTCACTCCGAACTAAAGTCAACATGTCAAGCTCAAGTACTGTAAACTTTCACTTAGTACACCACTTACTTACCTAAGAGCTGTATCCGTCTAAAAAGGCTACGGATGTTATTCGGCCAGCATCCACTAAGTGATAGTGAAACTAGACCACAAATTTTGAAGGTAGCTGGTACACAAGGGTTGTATTCTTCCGTTTTGATTGTCGAACTTAATGTTTTCCGTTATTTCTAAACGTTACCTAGTCTAGTCTCCAAACGGTTACAAAACTCTCACTTTTCTGCACCAAAACTTTTCAGGCTGTTTTTATAAATTACATTACTTCGATTTTATTCAAAAGATATTTACGTCGCTGAAGTATACTTTAGAGAGTTCTTTGTTGATTGGCCTTAAAACTTTTTTACTCTGAAGATATTCCTAATTTCCCAGCATTTTTCCATCCTTTGAGTCTAAGCAGCTCCCTTCAAACCCTATAATAATTACGTTAAGAAGAACAACGCAACCCTTTCTACTTGAGCTCAAGTAAATGCTCATTTACTACCAAAACAGTAGCATAAAAACAAAGACATAGCTAAAGAAAAAAAATCTTGCAAAAGACACTGCCCTCCCCGGAAGAAGGGAGACTTACTAATCAATATAATAGAGCCACTATGAGAAAAAATACATATATACGCACCAAGATGCCTGGTACATGCGGAATGACGCCCTCTGTATATACAGTTAAGGTACATAATGCTGAAAGTAGGTAGCACGAGGCTGCCCTAGTTATAAATAGATTTTCACGAAAAAGAAATGTTACAGGGAATTTGGTGCAAACCGGGCACAGAGTAATGAATGAGGCAGACGGAGCTTGGTGCAACATTGTTTGTATTATTTTTCGTTTAAGGGTTTTTTTTTTGGTTTCTTTTGTTTCCTTATCATATTGTTATCATGGCAACAAATAATGTCGTTCTTTTTTTAAATGGGCACGATGTATTATTATTTCATTTGTTTTGAATCTAGATTTTATCCTCATATCTACTTTTTAATTAGGCATTGTGTTAGGGATACACCAAACAATGACACACGCCTCATTTAGGTATCAAGCAATGGGTTTTATGTAAAGGAAAAGTACATAATTATATTTAAATAATTATTTAGAAATATATTTTCCAGATTATTATATTTAGCTTTGATAAAACTTTTATCCTATTATGTCATTGTTATTTAAACGGTTTATCGTTATTTATAATGGTTTTGGTTTCAAAGTATATTTGTAGGTATATTTAGTTGCTAATTGCCCACATCATTTAAAATAAGCATTTATCATATTTATTCTTGTTTATATGAGAATATATATATTTATATATTGGAATTTTACGTCGGTGCAGATACCTATATAATATTAATTAGTGGTGTAAACACAATAATATTGTACACTAATTGGCTTGTAACTCCGACGTGTAAACAGCGCTTAGTTTAGTAACAAGGTCAAAAGATTAGAGCTTATCTTACACATATGGGTCGCAGCCTTTATGACCTCTCGTTATATTTTTTATTGTTAAAAACTAATTTAATTGTACTCCTTGATAAAATATACAATTTTACTTCTAAGTGATAAAGTCTGTAATTAAAAGGGTTTATCAGTAAACGCCAAATTTGGTGTTGATGATTTAATTATAAAAAGAACTTTTTACTGATATGGAACTTAACTAGCTGCCATATTTTTTTCTTTTGTTCATTAACTCATAACTGGCTCGATAACCCGTTTTATCCATTGTAAAATTGGCATCATTTGTTGGCTTATCTTTTATACAATAGGTGCCTACAGTTACACAAAAATAGTTTACGGAAATAATACTAAATACTAAAAACTATGTTCATTTTTTAAATAATTTTACGATAGGTATAGTGATGTCATGACAATAGAATGGAATGCTGGAACGGTTCTATTTTTCCACAAACTTATCATTTCAAAAGGCATTACCTAAAATCAAATCAACAGAAAACAAAACCTATTTCAATTCACAACCCTTATCACAACATTAATTATTTCACCGAACGCCCTCAAGAAAATAATAAAATAAAAGAAAAATATTTATTTTCAAAAAAGGAATTCTCTGAAACATCGCTACTCGCGCTCTAATTTTTCTGGACCACACTCACAGACGCAATTAAGTCGCGTACACGAGCTGTCGGGGGGGAGGGTGGCGCACGAGTACCCTCCCCCGGGAGGGGGGGGCGGGAGAAAAAATGCGCGTGGAACGAGAGAAAAAGAAAAACGCGAAAAGCGGAAACAAGTTCCCGCGACACGTGACTGTAGGCTTCCCGGGAACGTTGCCATGGCGACGGTCAGGGCTGCTGCGTAAATACTCCACGCTTTGTCGAATAGCACTGCAATTGCCTGGTTTTTCTTGCGTAATCTGTGTTATGTTTTGTTTCTTCTAACCTTACTGATGTTGCTTAATGTTTTTGTGTTACTCTCTACAATAATGTTAGAATACAGTAGTGAATAAAATACTAAAAGTTATGACGTATTACTATGCTAGCCTTTTCCATTCATAAATGTGGTTTAACAAGCATCAAATAAGGTTGTAAATAACATGTGCTATTTTAAAACTATATTATTTAATGTATGACTTCAGAAGTGACACGTAGAGTTAGTTTTAAACTAAGGATAATATTATTAGGTTCACTTTGTGTACCAAGATTGAAGTTATAATCATAATTATTATTTATTCATAAACTCTTATAAGTATAACTTTATAAGAAGTAACTTTTGTTAAATACTTATTTCTAATGTTTAAAAAGTTTTGTCGATTATTTTCTGATTAGTAAAGTAATACACACAAGTGTCAATTATAGCACACAAAGAAAAAAAATCTGAAAACCGCTTATTACGTACAAAAATAACACAAAATCCCCCTATCCAATTACAACATCCCTCAGACCTCAAAATTAATAACTACCCCGAGAAAAGTAAGCAAAACATTTTTCTTCGTGTATTTCTCCGATAAAAATAGGCGAAGCGTCCACGTGTATCCCAGCAAAGTAACCGGAAGCTCGCACCGGCCTTGGCGGTGCGTAGCAACCCCGGAAGAAAAAGAAAAAATCTATAATAGTACTACGGTGCAGGGGGGGGCGCCCTAGTTGCGGCCCGGCTACCCTTCGCAAGCAACTGTAGGTAGCAGCCGCCAGGCCCTCGGAGTACATGCTCAAGTTTTAGTTAATAAGATAGACCAAAGTTTTGATCAAACAATTTGAGCATTGGAGCGGTTTGAGAAGTTAGGAGTTGACTGAGCAGTGCACTTTTGTTTGATCGAGTTTTGACCAGATTTAAGCTCAAACAACGTATTCGTTGTGCTTTAGGAATAACTGTCAATGCCTGTGTACTCCAAACAATCTAAGAAAGACAACATAAACTATCTTTGTGTATTTTTAATTAATTAGGTAAATCGTTACACGTTCCGCTATAATCTGTCAACTCGAAGGGTCAATGAATTTCCTTTACTTTGCCCGTATTTCTGATTATTGGAGGCAAATTCTGGGAATTGCCGAGGAAAATGCGTGGGAAAGCACTGTTCCCGGAATTCGTTCCATTATAAGTGGGTACATTTTTGTGATACTTATCAAAGAGGCACGAGTAAGAATTTGATGTAATATTGAAAGGGCGTAAGTGATGGTGTTGTGAGATGGAAAAACGTTTTTTATCGAGATGAAATAGAGCTTATTTTACATTGATATTTTTTGTTTACCTGATATCCTGCATGAAGTTGTAGATGATAAAGATTTTAATGAAAATCATAATCCTAAATGCAAGCAAATTAGCGCTTGCATTTATAAGTTTAACGCTAAATCGCTTCCTAACGTTTAACCAGTTTGAAGTCATAAAAAACCACGAGGTCGAGACGAGACAGGCAAAAACGCACAATCGTAAAACAACACAATAACAGACAAAAAACCGAAGCTCTGAGAACCAATAAACATTTAATACTCGGGCGCGTATTGACACGATTACTTCAATTTGCCATTCAGTGACCTTTTATGGATAGTTTATTATTTTCATGTGTTTTTTTAGGACTAAAGTGAATATTTTTTTGGCCATCAGTTCTCATACATTATTAATTCACGTTTGAATGTACCATCATGAGCCGTTTTAATTAACGACGTAGTTAGTTCAGTACATTAATGATAAAACAAATTGGACTCTACTACGCTTTCGATCATTGCGGTTGTAAATCTAAATTTAATGGTAGGTGCGCATAATTCATAAAATACCTGTTTTATTTCATCTAGATTGACATGATCCATTACTATTCATACTTTTGTTTTTGTTTTGAAGCTACTTGCAATTGCTATACATCAATAAGACAGTGAGGATGATGGTATACATTGATACCATCTAGATAATTATGTGTCTGGCACTAGAATCAAACATAAAAGCACAAAGCTTTGCCAATTTGGAAGCGCTTTGCATTTCATTCCAACTGAATGGTCACCTCGTTAGCATACAGAGGCTAGGAATTCCCCCGCACATGTAATGTGTTATCTGTATGCCATTCAGACTTGTCTTGATCTTTGACATAGTTTATCAACAGTTGCACTAGCGTCTGTGTCGATAAGCCGCGGTCATGGATGCCAGATTTTAGTGACGCTGGGTTTTCATTGATCATTTTTAATGTTGAAGTACTGTGTAATCGTTTTGGAATGTGTCTTATTATAGTTCAAAAATGATTGTCCGATTTTGGTTCATCACAATTTTCTCAATTACCAAACGATTTTCTTTCGTAATTTCTTGTTTAGTAATAATTTTATGGAAATCAACGTTATGCTCATATTATATTTTATTAGTGAACATGAAGTCAGTATTAATTATCGTAAAGTAAACTCGCATTAAATTCTAAGGCTGGGAATGCACTGCTGTGGCGACAGCGGTGCTGATATAATACGTACATTGTTATAATATGTTACGCTAGATTACTTGTCCCATTAAGAATAAATTGTTTCCGCTTACTGCTGTCAATAAATATACTCCAACATTCCTGAATATAACAAAACATTTTCGCAACAATTGCAATGTCTTTCAATATAGTGTTTTCTTATATTCTGTGGCTGCTAAATCGCCTCCGCCTGACTGCTGCAGTCTCATCCCAAATCTAGTTAAACTAACATAGAAACCGGTTGTAAGATCTTCAGGCCACCTCGGACGAGCAATAAAAACTGCATACAGTCATACTTAATGATAATACTAGTGTATATTACTGTGATGACCTTTGAAAATATTATGAAGAAAACATTAAGCAGAAAACTATGAATGTATAAGTAGGTGGCACGCTGTGTGCGAGCGAGATGAAAGCAGAATATTTTTAGTTGAACCGAAGTTTACAAAAGAGTGCTTCATGCGATTTTAAATTCTAGCTATCATTCATTCATTTTCGTTAATTCTACCTAAACTATTTGTGTGTTAAAAGTTATTAAAATATATGACGAAATTGATGACTATACTTTGAGTATTATAGCAAACCAGTAAACCGTTCCCACTAAATAAAACGCGCATTGCACTCGAACTCCCGTACAAAGAAAAATAATTCTAACGCTTGTTATAATCAGCAACATAATGAAACAGAACAAGATCCATACATTGATAAATGAAGTTGTGAAATATTTGACAAGACGCTTTAAGATAATTTAGACTTAAACGCGGTACACATAAGATCGAATTTTAATGAGTGAAGTTGTATCATCAACATGTGAACCATTGAGCGAGGCCAGCGTCGAACCGGCACGGCAAGGTTGAGGCGACAGATAAAAACAACAAACAAAACCACAGAATAAGTTATTGTGAAGACTCGGGAATATTTGCTAAACCGATGATTTATTTGGATGATCCTATAAAAGGCGATGGGTCATTGAATATGAAAGCCAACGAACTTGGAACACAAGCGGGCTAAACGGGTTTGGAAAAATTTGGGATGACTGAGCTGATTACTAAAGATGGAGAAGTAAAATTGCTGTTGAAAAAATCCCATTAATCATAATGTGTAAAAAACCTATTAAATTTTCTAACCTGGGTCTACATGATGATCTTACACTGCATAGCATAATGCTACTGCGAGCGGTGGAGGTGAGTGGCCCTATAAAAGAGTCGTTAAACGCCTATTAAAGCTACTGATCTTGACATTAGGATGTTGCAAACTTTCCTTGTGCAATACAAACAATAAAGAAAATATGTACTCCTAAAGTATGCAAAACATTGCAGTTATCAAATATATCTCAAGAAATATTATTGTAGTATCGTTTATAGACCAAAGATGTAAAGATTTAATTACTGATTAATTGGTAGCGATCGCGTGTCAAATGATCCTTAATGATGACCTCTGAGGAGATAAGCAAGGCCACTTGCTTGTTGTCTTTAGAAGTGTTATAGAAAAGGGTAAAACTGATAGAATCGTGGCCTTACTACGATTTCCATTGTTTTAGTTTATTTTTTAAAGTTGTTTAAAGTCTGTAGGGGAGTCGAATACTTTTTATTTTTGACATTTTAATCGATTTGCTTAAACCCAATATTGTATCTTTGTTGTATTTTATTTTTTGTCATGTACTTTGTGATTGTAGTATATATACATAAATAAATATATAATTGTTAATACACCAAAAGATTATCAACCCACAACAACAAATTTCAGAGTATTTCAAATATTTCTCAGATCCGCTCGGACTCAGTGGGCGAAACGAATCTTCGAAACTATCTTCCAAGAATAGTTTCCGCTTTCAGTGCGTCTTGCTTGCACAGAAACACACGATTTCAACTACTTATAATATATTAATTGACTTAACGATTGATGGAAGGTCGAAAGGGATAAAGAAATGATTTTATGCGTTATGCAGGTTGATGATCATCTGCATATAGAACAGGACGACCCTGCTTGTGAAATTATGTACGACGTACCTTGATCACTCGCTACAAATGAAGACAGACCAACCGTTATGTCAATGAATAATTGCATGTTAGCTATACTTGTTTACTATCAAGGAGTTCTGGTGATCAGTTGAGTGATCTTTATGGTAATTCAAAGGAAGATAGCATTACATGGTAAACTTGCTGTTTCATCGTTTATTAGATTCCAATAAGAAATAAAGCAGCTAGATATTAGAGTTTGAACACAATATATGTACTTGACACCGTTACAAACATTAACTTTGAAAACAATTCAACGCCACACATACATGTCGTGTAAGTCTGAAACTAATGATCAATAAGCATCCACTGAGCACATTGCAACTTCAATAGTTTAGCTGTAAAATAGTTTATTGTTGACCAGTGCGCCACCACGTGCCTCGGACGTGATAAATAATGTATGAGCGAAATAGCGAGATGTGACCACAGTCAACAAATCTCCAAGTCACGACAACTTACTTTTTGTAACTCCCTCGTAACATATCATGAGCAGAAAATATATGAATGTTTGCAAAACTCACCTAAACTTTCCCTGAGAGTGATCCTCCCACTTGATGATAGATGGGCAGTACTTTGAGTCCAGCAGCAGATTCCTCAGGAACTCGGGCACAGAGACGCTCCTCGGGCGCTTGAATGTCTTCCTGCCACTGCCTTTCGGCCTTCCTGGCGGTCTTTTGAATATTTTCCTTTTGTCGTCTTCGTCTCCGGACTTGCTTCCGTCACTGCCGTACGAGCACTCGGGAGAGGCGGTCTCTGATGAGTGGAACACGTCCTCGGCTTCGTCGCTCGAGTCAGTTTGGTGCAGTAGAGTGCTGTCGTTAGGAGTGTAGTCGGAGTTGTACAGTCTGTTCTTGTGATCCAGAGAGTCCAAGTCAAGCATCGTGTTGGCAGACTCGTGGCTGTGGTAAGGATCTACATCTGCGTACCTGATGATTGAGGACTGGCGTAATATCTCCTCGTTGAGGCGATTGTGCAACTTCTCAAACACACTGTCTGCAATCCGTCTCGAAATGACCTGGTCGGTGCTCGGGTGGACCATCCTTTGAAGCACGTCTTCTCTCTTCATGGCTCTTAGCTCATATCCCTTCACTCTGAAGTTGTAGAACGGTATTTCGGTTTCACAAAATCCCATGCACTGGACCGTGTCTATCACCCAGGACACGGTGTCGTCCTCGTTCCAGGCATCCACGACTTTGTACTTCCAGTCATCGCGGTTGTCCCGAGGGTACTCGCGACAGCTGACTAAGTTGTGGTACACGTTCATGGCGCTGTCAATATCTGGTTCTGCGTAAGTGTCGTAAGAAGCGTTGGAGTAGTAGTTCCCGTAAATGTGAGAAGCTGTTCCCTTCTTGAAAACTTGGAAGTCGTCAAGTCGCGCGGGCGCGGGCGAAGTGGAAGGGAAATACAGATCGCAAGGCATGTTTTGATCGTACAGGGGGCGCGCGTAATCGATCATTGTGGCGACGTACGTGCGGCGTGGCCGGCGGTCCGCGGCGGAATGGGCGGTAGGCGGCGAGCGCGCCTTATGACTATCCACGCTACTGGCGTACTGGTTTTTGTTGTTTACAAGATGCGTTTGGTGAATTCACGCCGAGTCCCGCGGTACGTGGGCAGAGCGCCGCTAATCAAGATCACGGCGCGATAGTCAAGTGCAATTTTTTCGCGATTTATTAGGCCATGTCGCTTTGCATATGTAATGTTTATGTTTGCCAATGCAAACTGTGCTTGTCGCCAAGGCAAACTACGACCGAGATGACTAAATAGGTTAATGTTTATCTTATATTGAGATGGTTATGACTTTAAACTTATTATGTGGCTGGTCAACGAGATGTTGAAGCACATAATTATATATTCTCCGTGGAGATATGAAAAATTATATTATAGTTAACATTTGTAACATTGGCCTACGAAATTTTATTATGCTATCAGCAAATAAGTAGCATATAGTAATTAGTAGTTATTTTAATAGCGTCACTACATAACGAAGATAAATATGAAACGAGATAAGCTACAATATTTTCGAATATTTTAGAAATCGTTAACAAATTTTTATAGAATTAAGGGAAAATGTATAATTATGAAATTTAATTAACCACAACTGAAACAAAATTGTAATAATATTAATCATTATAGCAACATGCAGATAATTAGTAGTATTTATTTGACTTATTTATTTAATATAATTCTGTGTCATTTGTAACAGTCGAGTTTCTCGACTTATTTTGAAAAACCCACCAGACAGTATGAACCAGTTTTACACCTGAGTTGAATGTCTTCACACGGCTAGAATAATTTTGAAAAAAAATATGGATTAAATTACGTTATAAATATTTATATTATGACCCCAAATTAGTCATCTACACTAATTTGTTATCATTCGTATTAATGTATTTATGTCTTTTTACTTAGTTTCGTTTCATAATTAAAAACCAAATTTAGTACGTGTGAAGAGTACTTAACCAAATATCTGTGACTTATTACTTCGTAGACAATTGCTACGAAAAAGTGTTCGTAGCTCGTAGCATGAAGAGCTACGAAATTTTACACTTACCAATATTGGTCATAATAAGAGGACACTTTAATTATTATAAAACCATATTTAGAGAAAACCAGAATTATCACCTACATTAGATAATAAATGTTTGTTAGAAAAAAGCGTAGCAAACTGCTACGAGTCGGGCATGACTGTGAATTAATCGATGATGCTAGTAACAGATTAATGCAATTAATATTCCAGTTCTGCGTCTTTTTATTCTGTGTGTGTATTTCTTATAAGTACTTATCTGAGCGATTTCTTAGAATAAAATAGCATGTACCATTAGGTGTGCCTTGCAGTGATAAGAGGCCACACATACATTTTATGTATTGATAGTAAGTATATATTCATAAGTACTCATGTACAGTCGCCAGCACATCAAGTTACCACCAACTTTCTAATTTTCTTAATTAATTTTGAACATAACAAACAACGTTTTAAGGATTCAAATTATTTGGAGAAATTTGACAGTTTGGTATACGAAACATCAAACTTCTAGACCCAGTGGTGCTGGGCTGTGAGTGGTCGGACAGTGATTACTTTAAGTAGAAGATTCTCTTCTTGAAATAATTTAAAGAATGTGAATAATCTCACTGGAAAAGTCGAAAAGAAACCTTAAAACCTTGGTTACAAAATCAGACGGAGTTTCCTTAAAAAAATACTTCGATAAACGTAGCCACGTGTTTTTGGGCGACAGGCAAAAGCTTTTTCTCCAACAAGAGGAACGTGCAGTGAGCACTTCACATGATCGCGATCCAGAAAAATGCAGACGTTTCTTCGCGATGTTTTCATTCAGCAAAAGTCGGGCGTCTCTAAGATTAACTCAAAAGTACGTTATTATGAAATTGAAAAGGTCACGTGACACTTGGCAGGTTTCAACACCTCGTGTTTGTAAAGTCGCCAAAGTTAAAGTCATACTTGTATTGTGCTACTGTAAACTGTCTTATTAAGTCAGTTACCAACTTAAATAATTATTACAAAAGAATAATATGACAATTATTCACCAGAATAGTACCTAGGAAATTGGCGACACGGTTGGCGCAGCGGTTAAGCTATTGACTGCTGCGCAGCATGTCGCGGGTTCGATTCCCGCACGGAACAAATATTTGTACGACCTACAAGTATGTGTTCCGGGTTTGGGTGTTTTTCTATCAATAATTGTATTCACAAAAAAAAAAACATGTATATAAATAGTTTATCAGCCATCTCGTTACCATAACACAAGCATTAGGTTGCTTAGCTTGGGACTATATGGCGTTATGTGAAATGTCCAAGTATTATTATAAATAAATTTAAAACAAATGTTTTGAGTATTTCACAAAGGCAGCTGACGTGATTTCGCGTGCTGCAGCCAATAACGTCTACAGCACGCTAGATCACGTCACGTAACGGGTTCAATTCCCAATTCGAAGAACATCGGAAAGTTTCAATATAAGCTCGGTTTCAGGAATTGTTCTCGCTAAATGATAATGGAATTGCCCCATGGTATACGGATCTACTAAGCAAAACAAATGTTTAACACCTCTACCAACACCTACAGAGGAAAAAGCGTGATGTTAGTTAATGTTGAAACTACTGTTCCCTTTTTACCTACCTACAACTATCCATATTATACCCACGCTTTCTAGTATATCTTAATTTTTCCATAATCCAAAATATCGTAAACAAAGTATCTAAATGTTCAATAAAACTGAACTCTTACATAACTCACAGGAAAACGAGAACGAATGGATTGATGAATGAAAGATACGTCGTCTTCTACGTCTCGTTAACTTACTATGCATAAAGGCGTGGCCAGATTAGGTAGTAAGTAAAAGTAGGTCAATTTCTTTGTGAATGAGTTGACTCGGGGAACTACCGCAGTCCCATAATATTGGCTATTTTACCACCAAGCAGTGTAGCAGTGGTATTCTGGTTTCTTGAATGTGTATGATGCGTTAACTATCCGAAATAGGCCACATAGGCCACGAATAGGCACTCAGGTGTAGCCTACACCTGAGTGCCTGTAAAATAAAAAGAATAGATATTTGACGACAAAAATATCTCGAAATCCGTTGCATAGTTTAGAAGATGCCGCAGAAAGTACGGGCACCAGCAGGTATCTATTGTTTAGTTTAGTTTGTGTAGTTAGTTTTAGTTAGCCACACGAACACAAAGACACGCATGCTTTATTAAAATAAACATAATTTTATTCTTAATACATAAAACAACCCATAGAGCATAATAAACAAACTGTAAAAGTACCTACTGCTCAGGGGCTGCGGTTTAGTGATAGGCCTCACACGTAATAGAATATTTCGAGTGAATCAGTGTCCCCAGTAGGTACCTATCGGCTAGACATGCTGGCTACATGCTGTGAGACATCTTCGTGTTGTCATCAGTGGTAGAGGCTTCGACAGTGTCTGTCAAAGTTTTTACTCAAGCTAAAGAAGTTCAAGCTATAATTATGGAGTTTCTTGCTCGTTCTTCTCCATAGGTACCTACTGCTTTGGAATGGGCAACTAGCATCATCTTTCTGACAGACCGATCCCTTGACAATTCAAAAGTGCCTGTAATTGGTTTATTTGAAATAAATACTTTGAGTTTGAGTTTGAATAGTTAAAGGCTGCGCTCGTGGCCTAATGTAAGAGATCGTCGTGTTCATTTATCAGTCACTAGCTGACCCGACAGACGTTGTCCTGTCTTAACTGTGATACCTACCCTACCTACCTACCTACCTGCCTACCTACCTACCTACCTACCTACCTACCTGCCTACCTACCCTACCTACCTAGCTACCTACCCTACCTACCCTACCTACCCTACCTACCCTACCTACCCTACCTACCCTACCTACCCTACCTACCCTACCTACCCTACCTACCCTACCTACCCTACCTACCCTACCTACCCTACCTACCCTACCTACCCTACCTACCCTACCTACCCTACCTACCCTACCTACCCTACCTACCCTACCTACCCTACCTACCCTACCTACCCTACCTACCCTACCTACCCTACCTACCCTACCTACCCTACCTACCCTACCTACCCTACCTACCCTACCTACCCTACCTACCCTACCTACCCTACCTACCCTACCTACCCTACCTACCCTACCTACCCTACCTACCCTACCTACCCTACCTACCCTACCTACCCTACCTACCCTACCTACCCTACCTACCCTACCTACCCTACCTACCCTACCTACCCTACCTACCCTACCTACCCTACCTACCCTACCTACCCTACCTACCCTACCTACCCTACCTACCCTACCTACCCTACCTACCCTACCTACCCTACCTATCCTACCTACCCTACCTACCCTATCTATCCTATCTACCCTACCTACCCACCTTACCTACCCTACCCTACCTACCTACCCTACCTACCTACCCTACCTACCTACCCTACCTACCTACGCTACCTACCTACCCTACCTACCCTACCTACCTACCCTACCTACCTACCCTACCTACCTACCTACCCTACCTACCTACCCTACCTACCCACCCTACCTACCCACCCTACCTACCCTACCTACCTACCTACCCTACCTACCTACCTACCCTACCCTACCTACCTACCTACCCTACCTAAAAAAAATAAAATAAAAAAGTATTCTGCTATTCAGGGCGGAGACAAATCCAACGAAACAAAAACCATGAAAATTGGTCCAGCAGATCTCGAGTTATAACGAAGGGAACAATCCCGTCTTTCTTTAATTATATAGATTTGTTCGGAAAATCCGAGCTCGCCCTTTGTAGGCGTGACGACGAGTACAAAATGAACGCGATGATCGCGAATTTCTACGACGGTTGCTTATGTTAGGACACGGCATAACATTAAAGCGATTAATCGAATTCAGCGACATCACTTGATGTGTACTATGCTGAATCGCTCACAAAAAAATGCCCAAGGTTTTTGCCTTGCACCGAGATTTGCTTTACGAAACCAAACGGACTTATATGTATACAGGGTGGCTTGCCTGCAGTGTGCTAAAATGATTTATTTCTACATACCTCTAAAAGAATGATTCCCGTTGAGCATAGTTTTCTCCAAAATTATAAATTATCGCTTAACCCTTAGTAAAAGGCTTCTAAAAAATAATTTCAAACCACTGTAAACGGGCCACCATGCATTTAAATGTGTAATTAGAAACAGGTGTCTAAATTATGACACCTATGAACTAGCTGACTAAATATTGCTCTTGTTGGCTAATATACAAAGCTACTTTATTTGTATTTCTGTCAGTAAATTAAACAAGTTGAATAACACTGCTCTGCGGTGATGACGACGTTACCTCTAGGTGCTCGTGTAATTGCTCAGTGAACATAATACTGCCTTTGCTATTCTATTGTAACCTCCTTGCAGGAAAGTGCACCGTGCAACTTTTATTTATTCGTTTTTTAAAGAGTTAGACCACTATAGATACTACGCAATAGTCGCAACAAGATAGGTGCCTGAGGATGGGCGGCGCCGTCGAGGCCGGCCCAGGAAGAGGTGGTGAGAGGATGGATCGAGGTGGCTCAAAAGAAAGATGTCTGGAAGGATTTGGGGAAGGCTTTTGCTCAGCACTGGGACAGTGTAGGCTAAGTAAAACAAAGACCACTGATTTTTGAAGATCCCTAAATAACAGAACGCCTGTATTTCCCTCAAAGATATAAAATTGATTAGACATTGCACTGACATGTAATAATGGCGACCTTTTTGCCATTACCTGGGCAGCAATCCATACTGCAGGCTAAGAATTTAGTAAACCCAATAACACGGCCCGACTCGGGAATCGTGCCCAAAACGCCCGCTTAGAAATCGTGCTTACGACTACTAGACCATAGAGCATACATATGTCTGACGCTCGTTAGCTTCGTCCATAAAGTAATAACGTAAAATATTCAAAGCTCTTTAAACTGCATAAGCATAGTCCCAGTAACACATGATATAAGTGTAGGTATAGTCTTTTCAAAAAGTATCTGATTAAAGTGTCAACAAACCCTGTTTAAATTCTTACGAAATCACTCACTAAAGAGAGTTAATAACACATTTATCTGTATCAGATGTTTCAAATTGAAAATATACTTTCCAACAATTATTGTTTGATTGACTTAGAAGAGTCATCGATGAAAACTGAGGTTAGAAAATTAACCTCAATTGCCAAATTATAAACATCTTTAAGATGATATAAAATTAGAATTTCGGGATAAGTATTCAAAAAATTAAATTAGAACACTATTTGCAAGTGGCACTACACATTGGCTTGTTTTCCGATCCATTTGTTTACATTTCCTCCAGATAGTTTCAGAACAGACCATAAGTAATCTGTAATCAGTCATTTAAGATCACTTAAGTGATATAAAGCATTTTCCTTGTGCTTCTTGCGTCCATTGAGAACCCAGCGGACTGACCCGCGCGTTGAGGATTAGGCACCTCACATAAACAAGCGTTTTCCTTTTATTATTACAATCATGGCAGTTAATATTCATATGCAACAGTAATTGCTTGTAATGTTCTGTTGGCCTGTATGTGTAATAATTGAGATTGATTGGAAATGTGGTGGTTGAATTTGATGATAATTTTTTTATTGCGTTCCTTTTGTTAACATCATAAAACATCAGTTATGTTTAAGTTTCATGTAAAAGGGAGCGAGCCTATTGCCATGTATTGGGTATAAATCCAGACTCTGGGCTTCAGATGAAAAACCCAACAACACTTTGTCGGACCCGCGAATCGAACCCAAGGACGAGGACGCTCTTTAATAACGTTTGGAATCACTAGATCAATCGCGGGATGTCCTTTTGTGGCATGCAACAAATTGAACAGACAATAATGACTGTCTCGTGCCTATTGGTTTTTAATAATACTTAAAAAAGAATATTAAAACCCAGATTAAAAATCGTTTATTTAAATCAGGTCTCCGTTAAATGATATTAGTACCTAATAATAATATTTTCTATCTATAATATAAAACGTCGCTTTTCATGTCAGTCTGCGTGGCCGCGTAGTTCTTCTAAACAACACAATTTTATGCAGTTTTCTCCATCATTTAGAGAACTTATTCCTCGAGATTTATGCGTAAAATACATGTATACTTATTAATACGTATTAAGAAATCTCAATTTTTTGTCAAAACATACAAACTGTGCGCAGCAGCATAATGAATAAACTTTGAATAGAGACAACTTTTGGTACCTCGTTTGTAGATGTTCTATAATTATGCAATTTTGTCTTCTTAGAAACAAAGTTTAAAGTATACCTTGTTCTTCCAAGCTGCATCTAGCAACGTCGCATGTCGCCAAAAATTACCCTTTGCCAAAAATGATGGCTATAGTACCTACTTTTAGGACAAAAATATCTACAAGGAGCTCTTATTATAATATCTAAATCGACATTACGCCTTAAATCTCTGAAGAGTTAGGTACAGCCACGTTTTGCCAGTTATGTTTCAGCCCCATCTAGTAGGGAGTGGGCCTGTTTCCATCAACCAGGCAAATATCCAGACTGGACTGATACTGTGAAATTCCTGACAAAAAACTAATTTAATTTTGCATGACCTGGGAAACAATCCTAGGACCACATGCTCGGCAGAAACGCTTGCGACCACTAGAAGTATTAAAAAAAACTAATTAAATACAAAAGAACACGTGAAGTGTACCAAGTCATTACAATGAAAAGCAAAAACCCGAACACAAAATATTATATTCAAGAATTAATTCAAATTTATAAAGTTGATTTCACGATTTGATTTAATCACCGCACCGTCATCTGTTATTATTTGCAGCATTTTGTAATCACGATTATTGACTGTATCATTATTTTATTTATTTAAATTTTATAGAGTCATACAGCTCGTGTGACGTCGGAGAGTTGGCACACCTAATGTGGCTACCCTCAGCATAGAATTAAGATAACTACGTCACGTAGGCCGCGACATGTTGGTGTTTGACGTAGCTGTACATAATAATGAATGTCGAGACGTCACAGATGTAGGAACGGATACGTAGAGTACAAACTGTGAAATCAAACCAGTCCTTCAAACGCAAGACGGAATACGTCAATGTTCTATTTTACAACTTTTGCGCAACAGGATAAAATAAAAATAGTTGATATGATATATCGAAAAATCATGTGCGAAATAGTCTCAGGTTATTTCTATTCATCAAAGAGCCTGCTTTTGAAATTTTCCTAACAGACACGTTTACGATGGAAGCCAAGACCATTATCATCATCTGCCTAGCCTTTTCCCAACTACGTTGGGGTCGGCTTCCATTCTAACCGGGTGCAGCTGAATACCAGTATTTTACATGGAGCGACTGCCTATCTGACCTCCACAACCCAGTACCTGGGCAATACGATACCCTTTGGTAAGACTGACTGTCAGATTTTCGGACTTTTGACGGCCCATAACGACTGCCAAAGAAGCACAAATGACAGCCGGGACCAACGGCTTAACGTGCTTTCCGAGGTATGGAGGAGTCTCGTTATGAAAAGATGGTCACCCATCCACGGCTAACCTCGGCAAGCGTAGCTTAACCTGATAGTTTTTAGACACGTTTTAGAGTTTAGTTATTCCTTAGCCAGGAGCTGGAACCCAAGGCCATATAATACTGGTAGGTGCATGAGCTGCACATATTATATGGTGTACCTACTAACTCCTTCCTAACTTATGATGGTAAATATTATGGCCCGGCAATAAAGTGATTTATCTCAATATTTATTATAATTCACACTATGGTGCCAATACTTCTTGGGTATTAATGAGTTATTTTATAGATAAACATTTTGTTCATCAATGACTCGACAACCTTGAAACATGCACTTAACAATGCAGACAACCAGTTTGAAGAAACTCAAACTCAAAGTATTTATTTCAAATGTATAGATAAATCAATTACAGGCACTTTTGAATTGTCAACGTGTCGGTCAGTCAGAGAGATGAAGCTAGTAGCCTATTAGTAGGCAAGAAACTCCATGAACACTCTTTTAAACAAAATATGGTTACAAAATATTGGTTACATAGTTCATATTAATATTATACATGTGAGAACGATGCAGAACGTTAAAAGCATCCCATATAAAAGAACAATCCATAGTCACATCAGAATACCTTAATAACATTGGTTAATGATGATATTCCACCAGCAAAAATTATGAACTTTCATACAAACTTTCCCTCCCTATTTACCTCTTTAGATACATTTCCAAAAATCCTTACATAGTACTTACTTTCCTTAAATAATTTAGACCCAGCGGCTTAGGCTGTGCGTTGTCGGTCAGTACAAGAAGAAATTAAAGATTTTAGTTTTATGTAGTAGAAGATGCATCAAGTGCAAATATGAGCCTGTAATGTACGCTAAATATTTAATTTTGATAATCAAACCAGACAATGGAAGTTTTTTATGGAAGTTCCTAAATTAGTTCAATCGACTGTTTAGCTGAATTGGGCATATCCAAAGCGGTCAGGTCACCATGGATCTTACCGTTGGTGGTGGTCTCGTAGTGTGTGCTCACTTACTCCTAAGTCGTAGTTGCATAATGTTAACAACAGCACACTGCACATGGGTTATGTACATACAAAACACATTAATAGATAAGTTGGAACTTGGCCCAGTCAGTATTTAGCGCTGAAAGTTTACGAGAGAAACCGAAGTAAAAGTTAATTTAACGAGCGACGCCGAGGGAATCGTAAGTGACATTTTCACCTGGCAGGATGGACATGGATAGATGGTATACGTGTGCGTATTGATTATATAGTCATTAATGTAGGAGACAACTAGGAAAAAATAAATTAATCATGTTTGCGTTATTTTGGTGCCACATTATATTCTATTCACTAAAAACATAACATCACGCGTGTAATCCCCAAGAGGTTAGGCAGAAGTGCACTAATAGTACACCCACATTTTGACAGTAAAGTTTAGGTCCCTTGTAACAGGAGCCTATTGCGTTCAACCGGCCACAAATCCAGAATCTTTTTAAATTGTTACGAGAGTTTTCGAATTCAGTGAAAAAGACATGACAAACAGTTAAATATGCTAAGACAAAGCAATAACTATAGAATCATAAGTATCCGAAAGTAGTTTTGTACACTAAAGCTAGGATAATTTGATATCGAATACCGGCAGGGTAGCAAGCGTGACTACTTTATATGAGGTTTTGGATACTCTGGTCAAAATTGAGAGTATAACGTTTTTCAGCTAGAAAAGTACTAAACAATTTCAGCTAAATAGTCGGTATCAAACAAACCGACTCAAACAACAGCAGACACTAATTCAACCAACGCTACGCTATGCATGACTCCTCACTTGTGATTTAGGAATTTAATCGAAACAATTGCTATGTCTAGACTAGACAGTGTGTGTTTATTGGCAGAAAATTAGTAGGTGTGTCTCCACGCAATCGTCTGAGGACAATCGTTGTGTTATGATGAATATTTTCCGCTAAAGTGTTTTCCCGGTGCAAGTCAGAATGCTGAAAGTGACGTGTTCTACGTAACACTAATCGCTGTTGTTCGCCGCAAGCTGGAGGTAACGTCACATTGTACTTTAACTGGGTTTTTATTTCGTAACGAGCGATTTTCGTTTAAAAGAAATAGGAACAATTTTTTTTACTACAAATTGTTATTAGTTAACAATGTTTAAAGGATTTTAAGTAGCTTTTGCAG
This sequence comes from Hyppa rectilinea, assembly GCA_951799385.1. Taxonomy (NCBI): domain Eukaryota; kingdom Metazoa; phylum Arthropoda; class Insecta; order Lepidoptera; family Noctuidae; genus Hyppa; species Hyppa rectilinea. The sequence continues at coordinate 610,261 of OX637309.1, read as the reverse complement.
ATTAATTCTGCACTTTTGTTTGCAAATTTTTTCTTCGATGGGATAATCACTGCAACTTCTTTACAGTACTACCTCAATCAATCATTTGCTATAAACCGAGATCAATACTATTCAAAACTTTGAGTCTGGATAGACTAAAAGCCGAGCCCAACACGGTCGGGGAAAGGCTGACAGATGATAACGATGACTCAATATCCGTATCGACTAGTATGGTCGGCACTTCAACGTTCACACCATTTAATATGAATTCTAGGCTGAAGTAAACAATGTGAACCCGCTTAAAACAATCCTGGCCTGAAGCACTTCATACCACACATACGTAGTGATAATAGCAAGTACTTGGCTCGACTGCAAGTGGTATCAGTGCATATCTGGGGTCAACGGCCGCTTGCATCACGTCGCGTCGCTCGCGTTGCGGGTGTGGTGCGCACGCGGCGGAAAACCCACAGTACACGGGATTACCACGGGTGGTGAGCCGTAGTATGCCGCTGTGAGAAATGTAGAAATGTGTGTGGGAAATAAATTAGTGGCTATATATTGTTTTAACTTGTATACAGGGTTAAGAAGAAGGGGGTAAGGGGTAAGTCAAGACAAACTTTCATAAGTTAATATCAAAATACCTATTTATTTAAGTAAGTGCATTCTGTTTTTGAGATACTTTAGAGCTTGCGTTTTATTCAAATTTTTCTACTAAGCTGTAAATACAAAGCGTTAACTTTCAAAACCCGAGTGCGAATTCCAATTGGTACCAAAATTCTGTAATAAGTTCAGTTTGTAGAAAACCTTTACCGCTCCAACATATAATTACAGACTATAATTCGAATGTTAATGTCCAATAATGATATAATAACACGTAATAATAACAAATTAATACTTCACAAAAAGTAACACGTGTCGAAAACCAGTTTGAGTACACATCACGAAACCCGAAGTTAATTATTCAAAAAAGATGGAAAATAAGCTTTTTTATATAATATCATCTATTTTGTACGAGTACGACCGCACTGATAAAAACTAGACAAGCAAAGTTGTAAAAACAAACTGATTACTCATACGAATGGCAAATAAGAAAATGAAATCAAAACAATTGCTGGTGGTTTTGCAAGCGTCACTTTAGCGGCCCAGCACTAACGCACCATACATTCGCACACGCGACTATTCACGTTTGGCAGACCCACTTACAAATAGACTTATTAAAACTTAGTAAGCAAATAACATTATCAATGCATATTTAATAGCTTTATATTTTCAGTAAGTTATGTTACGAATTATTTACTTCAATAATAAAAACATACTATGCGTCTTGCCTTGTTTCCCTGAAGGTTTAGGAAGAGGTGCATCTACCACATTTCGTCAGTTATGTTTCAGCCTAGTCTAGACCACGAGACCAAAGAGGCATTACAATAAAACCAGTAGGTATCTGAATAACATTGCTTTCGTCAAAGCCGCCATGACCTTCAAAATTAAGCAATCATATTATGCTTTTTCGAACAATAGATTGAGTGTGTTATTATCCACTCTATAATATAGTTAATATGGGCTATAAAAAATGCAAAAGGTAAAGTCCCACTGTAAAAAGTTGTTGAACAGATGCACGCGCACACGCACAGAGAATGACAAGTGGGTACTATTAATTAAACAAAACGATGCAGTTCTGTTATCGACCTGAGATGCATCTTAAGGGATCTTTGGACGTTTGCCATAAGGTCGTAGTCACCTAAGGCCGGATTGATCACCGAACCATAGCAGGCCGTTGAAAATTGCACTGTATAATTGTTACAGAGCAGTGCAGCAGTGGTAGCCCAGTGGTAACGGCTCCGACCTATGAGTTGAAGGTCGTGAGTACGAACTCAGCCAGAGACTTTATTTATTTTATCTCATCACCACTGCTCTCAAAACGGTGAAGGAAAACATTGCGAGGAAACCGGCTTGTACTAGAACGAAAAATTCGAAGACGTGTGACATGCGGGTTGGTGCCCGCACTGAGCCCGAATGGTGGATTACGGCCCACTCCCTCTCACAGAAGATGCCTATGGCCCAGCAGTGGGACTTTATAGGCTGATTGTGTTGTACAGAGGCCAGCTAGGCCGGATAGCTTGATGTGCTGGCGTCTGTACATTTTAATTTTAAAAGGGTTTGCTAGTTAAGGAGCAAATTATTTATTAAGAAAATAGGAGACCTTGACCTTTAAGTATACTCGAGAGTTTCTTCTCAGTGGTGGTAGTACACAGCGACCTCATCCAGTTTCTGAAAATATTTGAGTTGTTACTGGTAATAATATTTGACTTGTTACTTATAAGTGTTAGGATAATAATAAATTCAAATATCCGAAAATTTTGCCTGCGGTAATTATCTATGTCAGTTTTAAGGTAAAGGAACTACTAACGGTAAAGTCAAACTCAGAGTGAAAGTCAAATCATTCATTTCAAATAGGCGCATGTAAGGCACTTTTGAACGTCAAAAAAAAACAAGAAATAGAATTGATTCTAGTCGCCCCTTCCAAAAGGTAGTTTCGTGTGGAGAAGAACGGGCTAGAAACTCCGCCGTTACGTCGTGACGACGATGCACCCAGAATAAAAACACTACACCACAAATGGTGAAAAGAAAAACACATATAGCAAAGGCAGGTAAACTTAATTATGTCATAAGTAAATATCCATCTTCTCTATTCCATCCTAAGAACAGCAGTTTTCATTAAAAAAAAAGACATTTACAAGTCCTGGGACAATAATGAGAAGACAACACCACTCTGCTTTTAGCTTTCATCCGCGCAACTGATATCCGCGTGAATAAAAGATCTTACTCTACTTCGCGTTACACATGGCGGCGACCTATATAATTTGTTCTAACAAATCCGCTTTAGATAAGGCCTCATTTCAGCCTAGACACACAAGAAATTGTTATCGTTTCTCTACATTTCACTTTGATGTCAATAAGTTAGAAAATAATAATACTTGTTGACGACTTGGTCACATTGTGTCTGTCATTTTACCATTTAATAGAAGTATCTTTTCAAATGGAATATAGATAAAAAACGAGTCACCACCTTTTGTATATTGTATAGGATTTAGGCTAAGCGCGCACTAGGCAGGTTGGCTGTAGCAGCCAATTCGATTTACTTGACGATATTATAAAATAAATATTTTTTTTAATAGATTGTTCGTGAAGTTTCTACCCGTTTTTCTCCATAGGGAGCGAACGCTTTGGAATGGTAGACTAGCTTCATTTTTTTGACTGATAGACTCCTTGAAAATGCCGAAGTGCCAGTGAATGGTTTGATTACAACTGATGCTTGTGCTTGTTTAATATCTTGAGTTTGACGATTCGTTGGAGCCCGTGCATTGGTGCCAAGATTTTCTCAATATTTCGAGTCAGAGTTAAGTACATAAAGTCTACATAAATTGTGGATTTCCTAGGAATTGAAAATAAATTTGCAATAAATTATTTTAAATATTATTTAAATAGGTAATAACCATCTCAAAATTTGGTCGACCTTGTAAAAGCCGGATGTATCAGCGCTAGACAGATGAAAAACGATGAACAATGACGTTTCAAAAAAACTGGTAACCAAGCCAGACTTAAAACGTTCTTTCTGTTAAGTAACAGCGAAGTAATGTATGTGTTTGAGAGTGGGAACGGTCATAAAAATACGGAAACTGTCCATCTGTTTTAAGAAACATTTATTTTCAACTTAGAAGTGTAATTCTGCCAAATCTGTATATAAGAACTTTCTGTCCTGCATCCGAATCTAAACCCTTGTCCTCGATATAACGCAACATGTGAGGAGCTCGTGCTTAACTGTCCAGAATTCACGTGACATTCACAAACATGCTGTAGGGCAAACACAGCTTCAAAACACCATTCTACATGGTACAGTCAGCACGCGTCTATAGTTACACAAAACCTGCGAAATAAAAACACCTGCGAGGTCAAACTGGTTCCCTTTGGCATGCGGATGACTATACCGTTTACAAAATATGAATAAGGACTTTATGAGAAAAGCTAATGTCGTGGTAATAATATTTTCCAGTCAGGTACGGGGCAGTGAGGCTGGCTGCTCAGTGCCCGGGTTATAAAAAATATTTAAAAAAATAGTTATGTAAATATATTATATTAAGTAAACCATGGTAGTATATTTTAATGCACTTCATAAAGCCATCACAATTTTGCAGTTAGGCTACAATGTCCAACAATAAAAAACACATAGTAATAGTGCTATATCTCCTTTGACCGATCTCCGGAGCGGACATGAAGAGGTCCATGTTCTTACGTAGACCTACATGCCCACTCTAGCTCACACAATGAAACAATGTTTTTGGACCTCTAGCTCACTGGGGAAAAACCAGCCGTGAAGGTCAGGTGACGTAACATAAATTCTTCGTTAGGTCTACAGACAAACAAACAAGCTCCTTGTAGCTCATTATTGCAAAAAACTAGATAATCTAGTCGTACCGGTTGAGACTAGTTCCAGATGAATACTGGTGTCGATCACTCATTAGATTACACTGTTTCCATGTGAGATTGTTGTTTATTGGATTTGTAGAAGGTATATGTACCTACCCTTCACAAAAAAATCCGTTGTTTATTGGATTTGCAGCAGGTATATGTACCTACCCTTCACAAAAAAATCCGTTGTTTATTGGATTTGCAGAAGGTATATGTACCTACCCTTCACAAAAAAATCCGTTGTTTATTGGATTTCCAGAAGGTATATGTACCTACCCTTCACAGAAAAATTCGATTGTTTTATTCGCATAGCTTTAATTTGCAGTCAATACGATACAATAAATTGTAAATTTGGCATCAATTTAGATCGGATTCGTTCTGATTCTGGGTAGATGCTGAAACAAATATCTCATTACCCGTAAGATGAATTAGAAACCGAAACAAACTCGAACTCACACAGAAAAAATTACGGGATGAAAAATATGTTATACGAAGTAGCAGTAATGCAAAAATTGTAGCATAAGCATAATCAGCCAAGAATATTCCCACTGTGGTACGTCCACTTTCATGTGGATGTCACATGTCTTTGTGCTAGGACATGCTGGTTTCCTCAGGATGTTCTTATTCACCATTTTGTGAGTAATGGTAATGAAATAATTAATACAAAATTAGCACCTGGATTCGAACCCACGACTCGATAAATCGTGGCCAATCTTTTAGTCATTTGTTCAATCTTGGACATTTCACACAGCGCCATATAGTCCCAAGTTAAGCAACCTAATGCTTGTGTTATGGTAACGAGATGGCTGATAAACTACTTATATACATATTTTTTTTGTAAATACATACATATTATAGATAGAAAACACCCAGACCCGTAACAAATACTTGCAGGTCGTACAAATATTTGTTCCGTGCGGGAATCGAACCCGCGACATGCTGCGCAGCAGTCAATCGCTCAACCGCTGCGCCAACCGTGTCGTCAAATGTAGAATAGGTATTTATGTTCGGAAGCAAAGTAACACCTAGCTAGACCAATCAAAATAATGCTGTCATACATGATAAATAAAAATAATAAATTATATTATGAGGGAATTAAAAATCTATGAAAGCCTATTTTTAAATATTCACATTTACCTTTATCGACTCACGAAGTCAGTATGTTACCTCATATGTGAAGTGAACTGTTTTGTACCTGTTTTGTTTATTTACTTTAAACCGAAACTGCCATACCTGCATAAATGTTTACTTGGCGTGAGTACCTACGGCCCCATCCAAAAGCTGCTGCGCAAAAGCAACTTGAACCGTCGCTAAAGGTAAAGTTGATCTAACGCAGCCTCCCACAGTTTTCCTCATCTCTGCAACATAAAGATGGTGAACAAATTCCCAGTGCACGCTGATGACGTCAAAAAGTGCGCTAACGGTGCGCAGGATACTTTCTGATGACGTCAGTCGTAAGAAATACGCAATCAAAAGAATGTGGTTCACCTGTTTGACGTGGATGGTGGTGAGATGGTAGCGTTAAGACAAGTGCGTAAGGTAAAAAAATTACAAAGGAAAAAGATGTTATAGTTGAAACTACCTAAAGTGTTCTTTCATTCAGTTAGAAATATGCTGAAATATGCCAGATATGAAGGAAATAGAAAAATATTATATACTACCTGACTCGAAACACGTTGACCTACACGAATTCATACAAAATCCACATAGAAAACGCACTTTCAGTTTTCTCGAAATCACCAATATTTCCGAACACTTGAATTTTTTAGCCAAATGAGTCCAACCGTTCTGAAGTGATACGCAGCTTACCAACAAACAACATCTCATTTCTCTCCGAATGATTACGAAGATCTAATTGATCTACGATTACCAACATTAAGTAAACCAAGAAAATGACAGGAATGTACAAAATCACTAAACTTTGCTTCGGACGCGTATGCAACTGTAACTTTTCTCCTTTACAACTTTAACTTTCCTTTTCTCCTTTTAAAAGTTCATAAAATGTTGCCACAGTAGTAAAACAAGAAAGACTAGGTTTGTATAGATTTGTTTACCATAAAATTAAACGTAGAAAAATAAATAGAATCAGTAGATAAATAACGAGCTAAATGATGATTATGATATCGCGTGATAAACAGACCTCTTTTTCAAAGCCCTACTAACATAATCACCTGTAACGGTTTACTAGTAAAGTTGAATCAGGAGGCATCACTGACTCGCTGATCAACATTGCTTTATTCAACAAACAATATTATGATACAGCAGCCATGTTTGTACTTATAATTAAACCTTATACACAAATTTTTGAAAGCCGCGTCACGCCAACCTCATAAATTTCTCTATCACATTTAAAACAATATATTAATTGCTGTCTATCATCAAGATCTGCGTAATATGAGATCTTTCCTTGTATATTTACATGAATTTCCAAGAAACATAATTACTTATTCAACACTTTTTATACATAATGTGTTTGAGTCACTCTCGGACGTAATATAACGGTACTAGGACCTTGAGAACATGTTCACTGTCAAGGTTGAGGAAAAGGCATCGTCGGTGAAGTTTCCTGTGGTTTTGCCTTATTAATAATACCTAATCAGATATAGCGTGAGAGAAGGTAAAACCACAATTTAAGAGTCATTGATTAATGGAAACTGTAGGATTCGAGTTCACTGAAAGTCAAAGTGACAATGAAAGTAAGGTGTAGAGCAGTCTATGTTATGTAACTGCAGCGAAGATGAGTCAAATCCAGAATGCTGAAGCTTTGAAACAGAAGGGCCACTGATGATAAGACAAAAAACCCATTTCAGCATCGAAATGGGATTTTTGTTTTAAAATGTTTGAATATGAAACTTTTTCAAGTATTTCTTAAGAAAGGATACCATATCTTTACTACTGTATTTTAATATTTCCAGTGCGGCCACTTTCTTACTGCAATCAAAAACACAAAAGAAAAAAAAAGCTAGAACAATCTTTCTCACATACTTATAATAGGCATATGGCGCAAAAAAATGGCTGATAACTTCTCTGATGGAACTCGTATGATGGTTTTTCTCGTTGTTAAAACTAGGAACGATTATAAAAACCAATTCTAACCATTTTTTATAAAAAATAGCATGACGAAATTTTATGAACGGAAAATATTGGAATTCCCACAGCGGTACATGCATTACTAATATTATAGAGAGGTAAAACTTGTAAGTTTGTAAGTTTGTATGTAGGGGGTAATCTCCGGAACTAATGATCCAATTTCAAAAATTTTTTCACTGATAGAAAGCTACGTTATTCCTGAGTGCTATAGGCTATAAATTATATTTATATCATACATATGAGCCGAGCTATCGCAATTTTCGTCTAGGAAGTCGGAGAGAAATACCTCCGAAAACAGAATTATTTGCATGCGCTGCCTAAACAGTTACAGTATATCGCAATTTTCCGCGGACGAAGTGGCGGCCAGAAGCTAGTACATTATATACCAGTTTTTTTGGACATTAAAAATGCTAAGAACGTGGCGTTAGATTTGACTCAGCTTTTCGACGCATAACGTAATGTAGACTCCTGTATGATGTTTTAACGGGGAAGGCCGAGATGAAAACATAGTCATAGGTTGATAGTATCAGTAATGATTATCCAACATTCGTTTTTATACGCAAAAAACGACAAAGTGGCAATCGAAAAGTACCTGTAGACCTTGCCACCTAAGCCTTAGATACTAGTTAGGGTCCAAAGCCAAATGGTAAAAATGGAACCTTTATAATTCCATCATGTCTGTGTCTGGAAGTTTACTTTGAGACCGTTAGCTCTATGTAATTGGTAGAATAAAAAAGCGGCTGAGCAAGATAAAACTCCTCTTCGCTTCTTTACCCCTCCGAATGTAAGTAATCCGGTCCTGACAACATTCCAGCCTTTACCGTAAAGGGATGTCGTGACGTGTCTTGGCAGCTCCTCTATTTCATGTCCCTAACCTAACCCCCCATTCCGGTGTATACCCAGAGCAATGGCAAACTTTGCGAGTTTCTTCTATCCCTAAAACTAGTAACAAAACATCAGTAGAGGAACACAGACCCATCGCTCTCCTGTCAAGCATTTTCAAGGTTTCGAGCACATATTCTAATATATCCTAATCTGAAGCCCAACATGTTTTCGGTTGGATCGAAAAATAAAAAATCGATCGGCAAAGTCATATACACAGCATATCCCTTGGGTTGAACATCAGTGGGCATGACAACGCTTTGTATATCGGTTTCTGGAAAACATTGCAGCAGTAGGCCATCGGTATCTCAAACGGTTTTCATAAGCTCTTTTCTGAATTTTTGCGCGATCGCAAGAGGTTTGTAAGACATGGGTCCTTCGAGTACAAGCATCATAATATACGCTTGAAGGTAAGTTAGGCCTGATCATGATCAACCCCGTAGCTAATGTTAGCGTCCCATCGGACCATGAGAGTGAGGAAAGAGAAAGTGAACCTGTGTCTGTGCACACACGTCTTGTACACTATAATATCTTTCGCGCCAAAGACTGGTCTTCGCTGAGATAAGTCGCCATGGCTGAAATTCGGTTTGGAGCACTATTATTATTCTCAAGCTTTTTGTTTATTGTGTTCACAGCCCTATATAAGTGAATGCAGATGTAACGCCTTCGACAACGTAGACCATGAAATAATAATAAATGAAATAGCGTTTAACGAAGTCCATGGCAATCTTTTGCAGTGGTTTACTTCTTAATTTATTATAACCAGCGCGCAGTCAGATGGATGCAATCAATCGTCACAAATCTAACATTGTTCAAGTGACTTCTGGTGTATTTCAAGGCTCTATACTTGGTCCACTTCTGATTATTTGGTAAATCAATAACATCAGCCAATGCTTTCGCATTACCAAGATTCTGTCATGTCCCGACAGTCTCGAGGTATATAGAGCCATACTACAAACAAAGTGATAGCCCTCCGCTGCAACAAAATTTAGACTAACTACCCTGTTATTGCCAGAACAGGTGGCAACTGAAATGTAACTACTTAAAAGTTACAAAAATAAATATGACATGAACTATACTTACACGTGTGCAATGCTCCCCTACTTAAAGTGGAATTTATTAGTGATCTCACTGCAAACCTTGATTCTAAGTTTTACCTAAACATACACATTGTAAAGACCGTTAATAAAGCGTATCAACTATTCGGATTTTTGTTGCGTTGAACCATTTTGATTTTAAAACACCGTATTCTTATATCTGCTTGCAAGTTCAAGTCTGCAATTAAATTACAATTATACAATTTAAAATTATTATCAACGTAATAATTGCATCTAAAACCATTTAATGGCAAAAATAAAAAACAAAACTGATAACCGCACCTATTTACCTTATCTACTATCTACCTATTTACACTGAAACCGCTAGGGGATAGATACAATTCGTTATTCTGTGCTAGGGGGAAAGTGTTACTAACTGGTAAAATGTCTCGAATGATGACCAATTAGCAATTAGTAGGAAATCACGGAATTCCCCTTAAAGTAATTTAAATTTTAACCAGCATTGCACGCCGCAACTACATATCGCTATAAACGCTCAGGTAATATCAGTTTTCAGTTAATAACAAATAGGTAATTGGATTCGTCACAGTGTAACCCAAGCAAACATTAACAAAAAGATACAGTATCTAACTGAAGAATGTCTCCCATTGGCTCGCAGCCCCGCCGAGCCCCCAGAAGTCAGTAACGATACATAATAGCCACACCTGTTGAACACATAACACAGATACTTGGTTCTTCCGGAGCGCATTATAAAAACCCGCGCAAATCGCCACGTGCGCTCCACATGTAGATCTTACATAACATTATATATACGATATTAGTCCATTGATTAGGTTTTCCTAGAAAACTCAAATTTTCAAATTTATTTATTTATAAACTGTTTTACATTGCAGACTTCTGGTTTTGTTTTTCCTCGTTCTTTGAGCTTCGGTTTATTGCACGCAAGGTGGGGACACTGTGCAGTCATTCTCAAATGTTTTGTTGTTTACAGGGTTTGCTTCGTTGGTAAAGTAATAGCAAGTGCAACTGTCGGTCGTGGGGTTCTGGGTGCGAAGCCCCGGTCGGGTAGTGTGTTAGGTTTTGGCATAGGGAAACCTAATTAAATTCTGTGTTCCTCTATGTACGGTTTGTGACAATAGACAAGCTCTTTATTACATGGGAATTAGAAATATGGAACACTCCATAGGTACCTTCTGCTTTAGAATGGGCAACTAGCTTCATCTTTCAGACTGACAACAACCCTTTCAACCCTTGACAATTCAAAAATACCTGGTTATTTTGAGTTTGAGTTTTTGGAAACGCAAGTATGAAACATAACTGTATGATTACAATTTAGTAAAGGAGAAACCCATTTCTGGGCCTAGCCGTTACACGAATCAAATATGTACCAAAAAAATGTACTGTTCTGCCTGATTAACCCATTTAAATCTTAGCCTCAATTACAATGGCCAAATGTAAAAAAAGTACATTTCTATTTTTTTGTTTTAAACAACCTTTGTAAACCGTCACAGCGCTTATTTCATTATACGTCACTTACTTTGCAAACACTGGCATTAAACAATAGAGCGTACCCTAAGAATGTAATCGATTTAGCGGATATCGATAATTACAAATTATAAGTAATTGAATAATACTCCATTATTTTAGTATTAATTGCTTTTTAGATATCGAAATCATTGTAAAAAAAAAAATTCAGGAATATAATTATTTTTAAACGTAAGCACGATTAAAAAATCATTAAAGGAAATAAATAATCAAAAAATCGATTGCAACGCGGATTGCGCATGGATTGCACTAGTAAACGGTCAATGTCAATGTCAACGTCTGTTAATTGTCATTGTTATAATTAGTAGTGTCATATGCTTTTCGTATCTTTGCGCAAGTGAATGTGTTTTTCGAATTCTCGAGATTTATTACGATATTAAACCTCTGCTGACTGCTCGAATACTGGACTCTGAAATTGATTGCCTTCTGACTGACCCTCGCTTGAATATTGGACACCGTAGCCTGCCATTCCTGCTGACCTTTGTTGGAAAATCGTATCTGGATATTGCTCTTCTGACGACTGGTTAATACGGTATCATGAGCTTGTGCATTAATTGTGGAATAGCAACGGACCTGCAGCGGTCACACTATACACAATAGGAAGGCGAAGATTGGAATATGAAGTGATTATTATGCGATAATTCTATAACGTAACATTTTTGTAAGCATGTAATATCACCAATCTGCACTGAACCTGCATAGTTAATTACGGCCTATTCCTTCTCTCAGAGAGGAGTCCTGTGTCTTTGCAGTGGGAATGAAATAAAGCCGCTTATGTTTAGGTACCTAAATGTGCCACTCAGATGCTTATTGCTAAATGCTAGAACTAATAGTCAAAAGATAAATGTTTGCTTTAGGTAAATGAAAATGACTTTATCTGTCAAGTTTGCTGGAATCATGCCAATGCTGTATCTCTTGATGGAAATAGACCAGAAGAGAGTGAACAGACACCTATAGGACACCGGCGAGTGTTTATTCACTGTGGACGTTCTCTTCGTTCGTTAGGCACCAGGGTAGTCAGTTACCTCCTGCACAATTCCTAGATACTGTATTATTATATTATGATAATCCTAACGAAGAAGGTAATTAATAAAACCCTATCTCAATAATACGGTATTTTATTTAAATACACCTATTGTTGCAATCTCAGTTTACTGTAATTTGAGATAGCATCAAATCCCCTGGTGGTAAATACAATGTTTAAAAATGCAACCCATTAGTGATGTAAGTGGGCCTTATAGCAAACATAATTTTTACCTGAGGTTTTCAGTAATATTAATCTGAATTCACCGGTTTTAAAAAATAACCTAACATGTAAACATTTTCTGATTTTACCAATTTGGCCATTGCTGAGAGACGTGAAAATTGGGCTCGTGAAATCTTCCTAGGTGCTCTAATTTATGGCAAAATTCCAGCTCTGTAACGCCAGGCCCAAGTTTCTATGGAGTTCGGGTTTCTCCTTTCTTTGAATGTCATTCATCAACTGGCCAATTTCATGATTCACAGTACAGGACATTACATCGTCATTATGACGCTACTACTGTTAAATGCTTCTACTTGTTTGCTTCTGACATAATGTCAGTGACTAACACCTAACACGTCTCTCAGAATATTGGATTATATGGTATCATTCGATGAGAACAACACATCGTCAAGGGGTTCTAGGGAAACGCTTTCAAGCTGACAACTATATCCTGAATTCTCCATTCGCAAGAAGTAAGTACCTCAGTAGAGATTCCTGCCATCAAACGTTGCTACGTTCTGGTTAGAAGGCTACGGATACCGCAGGCACATGCGACATTTTAGATTTATGTCTTTGGATGGTAACAAATCTGCAATGTCCCCGGTAGTGCTCTTTCCATTAGCGTCAGTCAATCAATCTGCCTGGCGTGTTCCCAACTAGTTGATATCGCCTTCCAGTCTAACTGGATGCAGAATACTGAGAGACAATACAGAGTATTTCACAAGGAGCGATTGCATGACTGACCTCCTCAAGCCAGATACTGGGAAACACGATACTCCTTGGTAAGACGTGTACTTATGACATAATTGAGTTTACCTTCCATTGCTATATGTTTTTCGTTTCACCTTTTGGGGTGTAGTGTTTTTATTCTGGGTGCATCGTCTTCACATCTAATGTTCATGTCACATACAAAACATTGTAAAACAGTTTTAAAAGAGTAACGGTGGAGTTTCTTGCCCATTCTTCTTTATACGAAACTACCTTTTGGAAGGGGCGACCAGAATCAATTCTATTTCTTGTGCTTAGTTGAAATAAATGATTTGACATTGACATTGACATTGAAGACAGACTGGCAGACTTGGGTTTTAACTACCCATAACGACTGTCAAAAATCTACGAATGATAGCCGGTCCAACGGCTTAACGTGCTTTATGAGGCATGGAGGCTCTCAATATGTAATAAATGGTCATCCATGCCCGAACATTATTAGCATAGACATTCGGTAGATCTGTTAGCGTCAGGACACCACAAAAATTTTATCCAAAAAAACCTGGACTAGCTGGCTGATCGCCATCATCGCACACTCAAGCAGTAAGCTTTGTGATCGATGCTTGTTTTCTGTATGTTTAGGAAGTGGTTTCTACTCTTTATAACCCGTTGCGGTTTAATAATGCAGGAAACCATCATTGGTCCACAATTATGTATATCTCGGAAAACTAACAACTACTAGGACCATACAATTCAATTTAAATAAATAAATAACAAATTAATAATATGTATGTATACCTACATGCCAGACCTATACCTAAAGGTAATAGTTAAACTATAATTTAACTTGCAAGAAATTTTTAAGCAATTGAAGGTCAGACTTACCTATGATAACATTAGGAAAGGTTAAATGTACCTTATGTACCTCAAATAATTCAAAATTTTAATCAATCGAGTAATTAATTCAACCTATCGCAGTCCACTGCTGGACAGAGGCCTCTCCCAGGCTGCGCCACAACACCCTGTCAACCGCCTTCCGAACCCATTCTGTCCCAGCCACCTTCTTAGGGTCATCGGTCCATCTAGATGGAGGGCGTCCAATACTACATACTACGCTTGGAGTCACTAAAACTACTTGCTTTCTTAAAATATCATTGAACACTCAAGTGTAATGAATTCGTGTCTTTTTGTCAACTTTTAATAAATTCCTATTTTGTGTTTAACATTATAGGTTGATTATAAATGCTTATGCTTAAAGGAATTCAAAACCAAATGGATTGGAGAACAGTCGCTAAAATATTACATAGCATCACACCAGATCTGTGCTGCAGGCCTGTGCTACACCACGGGGTAGCGATATGAAAAGTACCTTCACTTCAGCCCTGAATCTGCTGGTTACTGCTACTGAATATTTCAGGTACCCACGCTTAACAGTCGTGCTTGGAAACAAAGCCGTCACAAATAATACTACGCTATAACAATTAATTACAGACATCGTATCATAGCAAAAAAAAACCGTTTCACAAAATGGTGTATCATTATCAAAACCCATTGTCCCGCGTACAAAAGAACATATATTTAGGTATTACCTAGTTTGTACATTGTAGTGGTGAAAATATGAAAACCACTGGTGGTGACGTCTTTAGCGATATCCATATGAGTCGCAGGGAATTTTAATAATAATGTTGTTGTTACCTAAACGTAAAAGCGGGGAACTGCGAACAGAGGTGAACTGTTGGGCCAACCACCCAACCAACCACTTGAGTCCCTCTGAAACTTACAATTAAAATTATTTCGGCTGATCTAAATTAATAATGACTTTTATAGAAAGTACTGTGAGCACATAATAAAATATGTAGTACCTACTCAGATGTCTTATTTGATTTTAGATAGCATGCATATGTCACCGTTAGATTGTAAAGATCGTTAGATTACAATCTATCTAGCGAGATTGTAAACTATCGATAGATTGTGAACCGTATCATTATGATTGCAATTTAACGCATCATTTTTCGCTTGATTGTAATCTATCGATGGGAAGCGGTCAAATTGTGAACTGATCGCGGTCAAATGTCATTATGATTGCAATTTGACTCATTATTCTTCGCTATATTGTAATCTACCGAAGTGAAACCGTTAAATTACAATCTGAATAAAAATAATCTCCTTTTTCCATATTTTTTTCTATATAATCTAGTCGTTTCTGACACTCGCCGGCCGCTACCGCGGCACCGCTCGCTTCGCTCGCTCGGCTCGTGCGTAGGTGGTCACAGTTTTAACCTAACATAACCATTTTTTTAAACGTCCTACAATTTGACCGCTTCCCATCGATAGATTACAATCAAGCGAAAAATGATGCGTTAAATTGCAATCATAATGATACGGTTCACAATCTATCGATAGTTTACAATCTTACTAGATAGATTGTAATATAACGATGTTTACAATCTTACGGTGATACATACACGTTACGACAACCTGGGCTCCGGGCGACTTTAAAAACCGCGATCCTGAAATGTGACATCACCCAGAGACCAGGTCGAATACATGGATAAATTCGCAGTGGGACTACCACACGAAGAGTGTCGTACCCTTAATTTAATTTAATTTTTGGAATTTGTCTTTGTAGCGACTGTACTAAACTCTGTGAAAATATTAAGAGTCGAGTATTAGTGAGAGTATTAATTAGATACTGTTGTTTTGGCCCAAATTTCATGTATTTTCTACGTTCTTCCCCTTTATGGAAGCAACCACATCTCTTGGACAAAATTGACCAAATTATTCGCAGTACTGCACTATGTTTATCGAGACATCGCCAAGCGATTGGTCGACTCTTCACGTGACCAGAGGGCTGGCCTATTTTTCGGTCAAAGAATCAGCATTGCCATACAACGTGGCAATGCTGCCAGCCTTTTGGGAACTTTTCCTGTTGATAGCGATGTGGACGAATTTTTTGATGCCTTTTGATTTATTTTATTTTGTTTCCCTCCTGTTATATACTTGTACATAGTTATTAATAATGTTTTAGGTTTATAATATTGGTTAAAAGTTACTTTAAAATCCATTTATTTTATATTTATAAAGTAAATGGATTTTAAAGTCTATTACGTTGCGAAAGATACAGCCGAAAGCATACGGACTGGTGGTCGGACATTAACGAAGGGGAAACAATAAGAGAATAATGAGCAATAATATTACTTAAATAGTGTCGTATCGCAGTTTTGCGACATGGTGACTTGAAACCGTTAAGGCCAGTAGACCAATATTGAACTGCTATCGGGAACTTGATGACTATCATACATAACTGCGACCTAGCGACAGCGATACGGACATTACTGCCGATATTATTTTCCTTCAGGAAGTCGATTTAATTAATCATGAGTTTAGCAACCAAATTAACATTTAAAATAAAGGAAAACCAGAATCGATAGGCTACGTGCTGATAGTCGCGCAGATATGTGGAATAACTAATGGATTAATTATTCATAGCTGGCACTAATATGTAGGCATTAGCACAGGCACAGAAACCACACTGGACGCAAAAACCGTCATAGTAACCACTCTTCATCATAGTAGGTACGCTTGTGACGGATTGGTGCCTGTAGCTTGGATACACCTGCAGCAATCACAAAGCCTACTATTAACAGTAGGCAGGCCCATCGTCTTTATTTTCTTCTGAGTTATGAAGCCCACAGGTTTCCGGAAGAAATAATATCAGCTATAAAATTAAATGTAAATAGAAGCATGGCAAAAACGAAAATAATAACAATATTGCAATAACTATTGTGTTTTACTAAAATGTCGTGATAGCTCAGTCATGCTCGAGGTCGTGGGTTAGAGTCTTGGCAAGCACCATCGACACTTTTTCAATTCATGTGATTCTGAGTTCTTAACTGCTGAGACAAGCGTCGTGATCAATGCTCGAGCCTTCTCTGGGGGAGACGAAGCCTTTGCCCTATAGTTTTATTTAACTACTAGCCTCTGCCCGCGTGAAATCTTTTTCCCCCAAACCACCCCGTCACATCGCAATGCCTGTCCGCGCCATCACTTCGTTTTCGCAAAACGTTCTTTCTAACTTTCCATTCAGTGTAGACAAAGGCTAATACACATCAACAGGTTTGATACGTAAAATACTTTTCGGACTTAATTAAGTTTTTACGCAAGACGATAAGATCCGATAATGCAGCATCCGTTTTCCTTCCCTGAGTACCGTAAGCTCCGATCTACGTAGCTGATTGACAAGTTAGATTAAAATAATTAAGTGACTAAAGGTTTTGCGAGCGTCATCCGACCGTCAGTGACGATTGCTGGTTTTGAGGAAACCAGCTTGTAAACTTTTTATAGTAATAAAGTAAGACAACGTTATTGACGCCGTACCCCTAAACCTGGCTATAAACCAACAATTCATTTATATCAAATCGGAGATACCCTGGAGGCAAGCATCGCAAGTGGGCAATCCTGGAATCACCTTCACCATGCCTTTATTCCAATTTATTTGTTGAAAATGTCTTCTTCTTTCAAACCAATATCTCTTTAAGCCGCAATTTAATAACATCGTCACACCCTTTGTAGACATCTTCTTTGACACATCCTAGGTACTTGGTAATCAATGCCCTTTCCTTTCCTCGTGGGTAGAGGCTGCCCTGCTGATGGTACCTAAATTATTGAATTTAAATTGATGAAGTTAATATTTACTTCAGGAGGAAAGACAATAGAATTTCCTTTGACACACCTTTAATTTTACTGACGTCAGCAAAAGTCCAAGAAGAGCTGACGCACGTGAAGACACAGAGCAGGTAAGTGGTGGTATGGAAGTGGTTGTAGCTGTGCCTACTGTTCGTCAGCACTAGCTGTAAGTACCTACTTTTTCGCTGCGCCAGAGGACAAGGCAAAGTCGTACTGTAAAGAATATCTTATTGATGAAACCTGGAGAAGGAGTCAAATGTGGCCGTAATGTCCTCAAACATAAACATGAACTTATGCAGAAAATAATTATTGAAATTATGACATACTGAGAGATCCAATCCCATAATATTATGCAACAAATTATTTCCTTTTTTCTCCTTCGCTTTATTTCCGATGGCAGGTAAAATGTCTAAGAAAAACACGCTACGCAGTTCCAACAAATCCTTTAAGTAGAACATGAATATGGATACTACATAATAAATTAAACAGGTCTCATACGATGGAAATCAAAAACCTAATAAAAGACCGGTTTGTCGAAAATTGTAATTTGACTTTTGGGTTTTTGCCACAAAGAATTTTTTACTGTTTTTGTTCATGTTGACCTTCTAACTCGACTTGCGAGTTATAATGAAGGTTTTTTGGATTTTTGATTGCGTTTGGCACTGGGTACCTGGTTTTGATTTAAGGCACAGGTTGCCTACATGTCCAAGACAATGACTAACTGCTGAACTTGGGGTGACAGTCAGCAATTTGAATAGATAGTCCCAGGACAGATTACGCACTACACGGTGATAATTAAGTTCACATACCTAATCCTCTCACGAGCCACACGAGGCGAGGCACAAACTGCTAAATATATTCCGACGGGACCAACAGCTACCGAACATATCTAATGGGACCACTCAGTTACTGGGTTGTGGAGGTCAGATAGCGAGATGCTCCGTGTAAACTACTCTGAAAGTCGACCACAACAAAAAATTTATTTAAAAAAAAGAAAATAATGTATACTCGGTTAAATTTTAGTCGTTTTAATCCCCTTAAGGGGTCATTGTACACATTATAACGAGCAACTTTTACTATGGGACCGAACCTGAAATCGCAAAAAAATAATCAGATTTTCAGTACATTTATGTTATCCTAACTCGTCAAAATGTACTGCACAGCTGATTTTTTTTTCGCGATTTCAGGTTCGTTCCCATAGTAAAAGTTGCTCGTTATAATGTGTACAATGACCCCTTAAGGGGATTAAAACGACTAAAATTTAACCGAGTATACCTGCAACATTTTTTTGTAACAATGTAAACAAAAACAAAAAAAAATCTGAGTATGTATTGCTAAAGGAAAACCTGTAAGGTATCATACAATGAATCATGGCGGCTTGGACGTCAGTGGTAAAAGTGGTGGTTCATGATCGGGCATAATTGATGATGACGAAGAACGTATTAAATGAAATGCGACGCAATATGATGATGAAATTTCACTTGCAATGATTCGGATGCACTACGCGTTGTTCTAGAAAGATATTGTATAAAAACTTAAATAAGTTGATTCTTCTAGATTCAAGATAAATGTAATAAATATAAAGATAATGTATTAAATATATTTGTACAGACACGAGTATCATAATAAACTATCAAATCAGACTGATTTTATTAACATTTGTTGATCAACTTGGCAGAATAACTTTTAATCGGCGACGTGGTAATCGGAAGTCTGGTTAAAAACATCAAGATTATATAAATGTAATCAGGTTCAATATCTTATATACTTTTCTATTATATATATTATATTATAGTTTCCTGACAGACATTTAAAATGTATAGTTTACCATACCACACATGGTATGGGCAAGTTATGTGGAGGAATAAAATGTCGTGAGGACAGTTTTGAGTAGGAATGTGGATAGTTGTACAAGTAGAGAAAGACCAAAGAAACGATAAATAGATTGTGTGAAAGATGATGTAGAAAGGGAGTCACTGCTGACATGACTACTAATAGAGAAGCAGGGAAATCATCAAATGAACCCTCCCGCTCTGAGTGGAGCGGAAGGGGGTGTCAGACTCTTATTGTCTAAAACCCATTCATGCTCCTTCCTTAGCCTTTTATGTTCCGGAGTGGTGGTAACCCTTTCAGACATTCCCGCTTAAGTGATTAGTGCCGGGATTCATTTTCAAAACTCAAAACTCCTAGCAACGCTCAAGTTTTCAAAACGTAAAGCCGAACTCAAAGATATGGCATATATGATTAATATACATATGCAAAGTTTATAATGTAAGGTACAATCTCGAGAGCCGGTCAGACCTGACCGACTGGTCGGCCCTGAGTTTGTTGCACTGCGCTCCGACTTCTAATCTCATCAATTTCGGGCTTGTCATTAGTTTCCCTTTCTGGCTGTGTTTATATTATTATATTCTCATCATTATTTTATTACTTTTGCTTGGTCCTACCGTCAATTTTACTTTAACAATCCTTTACTTAATAAGTATCACTTTTCATCTTTTATTCATTCAATAACCGGTATTACTCTGTACTCGTACCTTCAGAAGTTATTTCGACTTAACTTTCAAGAGCAGCAGACACATTAGTTAGAGCTTGTTAGTCAACAATACAGTCCTCAAATATAATGTTGTGTGCAAAATATTTTTTTCTTTTGTTTGTTGTTTGGTGGTTTGGTTTGGTGTTTGTCGGTTGTTAGAAAAGCATTGCCATTCAACGTGACAATGCTGGCAGCATAGACTTCTGGGCACTTTTCCGGACGACAGCGATGCGAATGAGTACTTCGACGCCTAAGTGTCCTATTTTTTTTGGATTTATATGTATATAATTAGTTAGATAGTCTTTTAGTTAAAGTATGTATTTAAGTTGTTTGTATATTATTGTAATTAGTCAAACTGTGATTTTTATTCCTCAGATAAAACTTATCTGACGATTGAAAATATTCATAGAATTACCTTTATAGGAGGAGATGGAGCTGCTGAAGATTCACAAAAACCTTTTGCATTATATAACTTCAATCTCTTAGCAATGTATAACTCCATAGCACGTTTGTGAGTACTATGTACCTACTATAAAGCTACCATTTACTGAGTACGTCTTACATTGACTTGAATGTGCCCTGGCAGCTGAAAGCATGTCATGCTACCTGTAATGTCTCACTGATGGTGGCGCGTATGTATATAATTATGTTGGATCATTTAGCTCCCATCAAAATTGTTGAGCTGAATGGTGCCAATCCATGCGTCATGTTCATGAACGGGTGCTGTCAGTAGGGATAGGTCACCTCTTAGCTGCCACGGCTGTTTTAAAATGTAACTTAATTTTAAATTGTTTTTTTAAATCTTGTAATTATGTACGCTTTTATTAAGTTCTGCATCGTTTTCACGTGTATATTTCAACTTGAATGATGTAACCCAGTTTTTGTAAACATATTTTGATTTAAAAGAGTGTCCATGGAGGTTCATGCCCGTTCTTCTCCATAGGTACCTACTGCTTTGGAATGGGCAACTAGCTTCATCTTTCTGACTGACCGACCCCTTGACAATTCAAAAGTGCCTGTAATTGGTTCATTTGAAGTAAATGCTTTGAGTTTCAGTTTGATTTTATACTTTTTGGTGACTAAGCAGTAGGTACATCTGGGTGTTCCATCTTGTAAATTTCTTCCCAGTTTCCGCGTTGTAAAGGACACTGAGTGGTACATCAATTATCTCCAACACGCACAAACAGGGTGATTCACTTAAAATCACCGCCGTGAAGGTCGCACTTTGAAAATTCTACAAGTTGCAAAAACTGGTTTGCATTATGGTGTAGTCACTAGTCTGTCATTATCATAATTAAACATTTTAACATTTGAATTGTTCGAATCACATGAGCTGTAGATAGAAAAAAAAAATTGTAATTACAGGACATAAATACGGTAAAGTGAAGCAGCGGGACACCTGTTATAAAATTAAGGCACATGTAGGTACTACTGTACATTAACGCGTAATGTAAAACACGCCCATGCCTGAACCTAGCCTACACTACACATAATACAAGCATTAAGTTGCTTAGCTTGGGACTATATGGCGTTGTGTGAAATGTCCAAAGATATTATTATTATAATTAATACAAATTCAAAATGATCAAAATTCAAATGTATGGTTTGTCTCACATATGAAGTTTGTTAGGGTTGTTTAATTTGATCAATCGATTACATGATAGGCATTTGAGAGAACATTTACAATTTTGATCGAGCTTTGCAAAAACCAAACACCAGCCTGTCAGTTGAAGATTTTTCTAACGGAGCCACATTTTAACATTTGTTTTGTTGCGTAATTTTTAATGGATCGCAGTCCAGTACCTAGTATAGCTTTTTTTTAATTTTGTGAAATAACAGGAAGTAAAATCCCTCATTATATTCTAAACACTACGCACTACAACAAGGATAACTAGTTCAACCTTGACCGAAAGAATGGTCGAGAAAAATTCTGCCAAAACCATGAAAATTTTCCTCCATTAAAAATAAGTGACATCAATTATACTTACTTAAAGCAACCCGTCGAGGTCAATCAGCTCCTTCCACTTTTATTAGTGCTTAAACTCGACTAGACTTAAGTGTAATAAAATCCTCCAACAGAAAAAAAAAAATCAACGTCCTTAACGTTTAAAAATAAAGACAGAGTTAGTGTGAGCTCTGACTCGGGAAGCGTTCAGAAACAACAGTAATGGATAGTTACGCGAGACAGATGTTTACAAACAGGTTTGTTACTTTTAATTGTAAATCCTTAAAGAGGTCATTAAATAGTGTTCGAGAGTTATGTAAACGTGCGGATGTACTAGCGCTACAGGAGACCTGGCTTCTCCCTCATGATGTGCACGTTCTCAATAATATACATAAAGACTTTGAATATACGGGGAAGTCTGCGGTAGATACATCCGCAGGTATTCTTAAGGGGCGTCCTTATGGGGGAGTGGCTATATTGTGGCGCAAAGGATTGTTTAAAACGGTGAGTGTTATTAATTGTAATAGTAATAGGCTAGCAGCCATAAGAGCAACATTGAGTGACAATCGCTCTGTAATAATATTTAGTGTCTACATGCCGACGGACAACTCAGAAAATCTCCTAGAGTACACTAATTGTTTAGGTGAAATCAGTGCCATTATGGCAAACAATGACGTTGAGACAATTTTTATGTTAGGAGACTTTAACGCTCATCCACTTCAGCCGTTTTGGTCAGAGCTATGTAACCACTGTAAAGATCATGAGTGGATATGTGCGGATGTGGAGAAATTGGGTATTGACTCGGACGTTTTTACATATGTCAGTGACATTAACGGTAGTCGGCGCTGGCTGGATCACTGTATTGTCACGAAATCAGCGTGGCACACTGTTAGTGATGTCTTCGTGGATCTCGATACCTATTGGTCAGATCACCTACCCCTAGTAATTGAGTGTGATTTAAATATAATCGTGCCAAAAGTGGCACAGGAAATTAAAGCACAGAACAAAGTGTTATGGCGGGAGCGCGATAAGGTGGATATAGATAGGTATCGGGATCTATGTAACGAAGATTTAAGAAATATAAACTATCCTGAGTTGTTTGAGAGGTGTGGAGATAGTATGTGTGATAATGTAGAACATAGGCGTGCTCTAGATTGTATGTATAACAACATTGTAAATATCATGTCAGTTGCTGCTGTGCGGACCTGGGTCGATAAGCAACCTCGAATGGTGAGGAAAGTGGCAGGCTGGAGCCCATGGGGAGGCTCGGTCCAAGTATCAAATGTGGCTGTTCTATAATAAGCCAAAATCTGGTAGAATTTGGGAAGAGATGCGACAGAGTCAGAAAATCTTTAGGGGTAAGCTTAAATGGTGCCAAAATCACCAAGATCAGATTAAGATGGACATATTAGCGTCGCACCAATCGGCTAAGAATTTTCCAGAGTTCTGGAAGTCGACCAATAAGTTGAAGGTTGGACCGGGCCGCCCGGTGAGTGTCGGGGAATGTGGTTCGCCGGAGGATATTGCCCGCATGTTCAAGGATCGTTTTTTGGTATCGTCTCCGCTTGGGGCGGCACAGGGAGTGATCAATGATGAGGCCAGTCGTGACTATGAACCGATCCGGTTCTCTGCCAAGCAGGTGGCTGCAATAATCGATAAAATGGCTAAAGGAAAGTCTCCAGGTCACGATGGTCTCAGCATTGAGCACCTCAGGTGTGCTGGGGTACATCTGCCTAGAGTGTTGGCGCTGTTTTTCTCGCTGTGTGTCAACCATTCATATCTTCCATCTGATATGCTGAAGGCAGTGGTGATACCAATCGTGAAAAATAAGACTGGGGATGTATCAGACAAGGCGAACTACAGGCCGATATCCTTGGCCACTGTAATTGCCAAGGTGTTGGACGGTCTGCTTGACAAGGAACTTGACAAATGGATAACTTTACATGACGCTCAGTTTGGGTTTCGGCCTGGACTTTCCACTGAGAGCGCTATCCTTTGTCTAAAGCAGACGGTCCAATACTACAAGGATAGAAGTACTCCGGTGTATGCCTGCTTCCTTGACCTCTCAAAGGCATTTGACCTTGTGTCATATGATGTCCTTTGGGGTAAGCTTAGGGGGGCGGGTGTGCCATCTGAGTTGACGGGTTTGTTCCAGTACTGGTACTCTAACCAATTAAACCAAGTTCGTTGGGGAGACGTTCTATCTGAAGCGTACAGGTTGGAGTGCGGAGTGAGGCAGGGGGGATTAACCTCGCCGAAACTCTTCAACCTGTATGTGAATGAGCTGATCGTTGAGCTCAGCAGCATGCCGGTTGGGTGCAAAGTTGATGGCACTAGCGTCAATAACTTAAGCTACGCGGATGATATGGTGCTGCTGGGTCCAACGGCTGGCTCAATCAGGGAGATGCTGAGCGTCTGTGAGAGGTATGCGGTAAATCATGGACTATCATACAATGTGATGAAAAGTGAATACCTGATCTTTGATGTTCCCGGTAAGCGTGTAAATTATGAGCCAACAATAGCTCTCAACGGGCGAACGCTTAAGAGGGTCACCCAATATAAGTACTTGGGGCACTATGTTGCCGGGGACCTCAAGGATATGGTAGATGTGGATCGTGAGCGCAGGGCACTAGCAGCCAGATGCAACATGTTGGCTCACAGATTTGCTCGTTGTAGCAACGAGGTGAAAATAATGCTGTTTAAAGCTTATTGTCAAGCGTTCTACACGGGCAGTTTGTGGGTTAACTGTACGCGGAGAGCTCTAGATGCCCTGCGTGTGCAATATAATAATGGTTTCAGGGTGCTGTTGAGGTTGCCTCGGTTCTGCAGCGCGTCTAGTATGTTTGCCGTAGCGCGAACTGACGACTTTTACGCCATTATAAGGAAAAAAACCGCATCCTTAATGAGCAGAATGAGGGCCAGCAGCAACAGTATCCTGAAAACCCTAGCCGAAAAGCACGACGCACCGTTTGTGAGACACGCTGTCCAGTTGCTCGTGCGGCAGGGTTGAGTGATAGTTTAAGTTTTTATGTTTAATACTAACCCTTAGTTGATAAGTAATAATTATACTAACCAGTGGGCCTATGTTGTCAACAACAATAAATAAAATTATTAATTATTATTATTAACCCAAGTTACTAGGGGGCAGGAGCAGCTTGTCATCTCTGTCTATACATCTCCATCAACCGTCATCACAGTGTTCTCTTCTTTTTTAGCCAGATTAACTTACAATCAATCAATCTCTTATTCTCTTCCTTTAATTGTATCTTTCTTTACTTTCTCTGTCTATCTTCTTTACTCTTCCCACCGCTTTGTACTGCCCTTCCTCATATAAACATCAACACTATAGGATCGGAAGCATGGGCTTTATAATTATTACGTCGCAAAATATGTTTTCCTTCAGCGAGCTCCCGTTCTATGTAATGAAGGGGGAAATAAGATAAGTACTTGTCAGAAGGCAGCACGTGCCGGGTGTTTATTTATAGTATCCATTGAACGGCAGCCCAGAACGCACCATACACGTGGAAAACCTCTTCTTTTAATTTTATTATGTTTTATATGAATTCCAGGAAAGGGAGATATTACCACCGAATTATATTTATGTCAGAAAAATCACATCTGAAACAATTTTAGATCGCGTAACGGTAGGTGCTGCCTACTTAACAGTGACGTAAATGATAAACAGGATATATTTAGGTTATTGATACCGCGAGTAAAATTGGGCACCTATATTATATTTAATGAAAGTAACTTTATGATCACTTTGATCACATTCACTATAGAGCAATGAAAATAATATTGTGATCCCAGTAGTGACGTAGGAAGAGAGATTTGAAATAGACTTGCTCCAAATAAATCGAAAATAAATTACAAATATAAAAAACGCTTTGTCCATTAGGTTTTATTACAAATGACTATCGAGGAATTTAGCATTCGGAACAACATAGAGTAACTGCTCGGATTGTTGAGTTATGGCTGGACATGCTGCTATGTTGGCAACAACTATTCATAGAAATAGAAATTATTCAGCATGTGACTCCCCGCAAATAATTGCACAGGTCACCTCTTCTTATTTTTTGTACAGGTCTTTGATGAGGCGGGGTGACCTTGGGTTTATGCCTACAAAAGATACAAGTACTGGATCTGGAACGAAAATAATATTAAAAATTATCTATTTGTATTTTCCCGTAACTGCTCCAACACAACAGTGCCGACTGCGAGACACATCATATGCCTGCTTCTCATAAGTAGGTACCTACAAGCTGCAACACAAATTATGTCAAGGACCAGTTAATAGCTTTATAATATTCCGATCACCTTTGACTGAGGTTTATCACCTGCCACCAGGTTTCAGCCTTCACACGTTATTCCCCGCATCCAGAGGCGTTAGTATGGCGATCACGTCGCGAATCACGATTACATCGCTCGCCAAGGTCAGGGGCGCGGGACTTGTCCAGATGACCAGCCTTACATGTATCACGAAATAGAGTGCTGATAGCAGAAGGTACACGGTGGGTGACGGACTTGAAGATGTAGAAAGAAGTCGATGAACTGTATGTATACCGTTGGATAGGAAAGCCAGAGATTGACAGTTCAAAACCCACTCGTTGAACCAACTGCAGTTTTATTATAATTAAATTAATTGACTCTGGCGAGATCCAAATGGGTTTAATGATATAGATAGATGCCTTTTTATTACATACGTGTAGAGCATTTTTTCAGTTCTTCTAACATGTCATTTAAGTATAAAACCAGAAGATAAAGCTCGTGAAGAATTTCTTAAAAGAAAAAGTTTGAAATATTCAATAAATCAAACCAAAGTTAATAGTTTTTCTCTGAAAAGATTTTTTCTACCCAGTGAGATAATGTTTTTTTAGGAGTTCGCCTTCTGCTAATCATGCTGTAACATGCATAACAGTAACATGTTAATTAATTCGGATATCTACATAATTTCTGCTGCTATATCGCTTTGATGTGGCGAACTAGTTCGGGAGCCTTTTGTTTGTGCCTTGCATTGAACTTTATGGAGCCACTCTTGTTAATCGAGGTTCCATTCTTTAGTTTTTGGCTCATTTTCTTCAAAACTTATGTGCACTATTTACATGTAACATTACATACCATCACGCTTTTATAACCCGAAGAGGTAGGCAGAGTTTTATCAGTCATAGGTACACCCACAAATCGCCAGTCAACATCTCCTTGGTCTAGTGGCCGCAAGCGCACTTGAGATATGCTGTACTTGAGGTTCTAGGATCGATAAAATTTGACGTTCAAAAGGGCGTCATAAGTGCCTATTTGAAATAAACAATTTCACGTTGACTGATTCACTCTTTGGATTATCATATACTAACGCATTTTTCACTCATGTAGAATAGATATAAATCTTAAACAATAATATTCCTGCCATCCTTACCTTGGTATTCCAAGGACTGCTCAATTCTACCCAACATCTACAAAACCACTGTCAAGGCGAAGATCTAGTAAACAAACAATAGTTTATCTCAATCTCGGGGCCAAACGCACCCATTACGAGCACAATGTGTTCCTAAATACATGTTAACATGTACATTACATAAAACGTAATGCCGCTACGTGACGCCAGGTGGCGTTGCCAAGGAAACTATTTATTTTTATGAACTATGACGCCATACTTTTCTTACTCCAAATATTATACAGGTATAATATCTATATGTCGAGCGAGTTATGCGATTTTACTTTTACATGTTAGTTTCATGTTTGGTGGTGTCGTACACAACGCTGCGGGTCTTAAAGTTCTAGGACTTAAGATATTTTTTTTTTTACATAATCTAAGTACAATATTCTTTCAAGTTTTAGTTAGTCTACTACAAAATGTTATAAAGATTTCGCAATTACACTTGCCATTTCCCAGAAACCTGAATGTTTGGAAGTGGCGACCGAGTGAGACGCTATCGCGGCGAAATTTATATTTTTAAATATATAACAATGCCTCGGTTTCTATTGTGTGAATTTAAAAAATAAACCCCAGAAAACAGGTGTGTTGTAAAAAAGGGGTTGGGGAAAAAGTTATTCATGCATTTTTCCGGCTTTCATAGCACCGGCTTCTCTTTGAAAGTTTCTGGTTAGCCTTGCGCAATTGTATTCTTTCCCTCAAATTGCTTGGTACTTACAAAAGCACGTGCGTTTTCTGGAACAATACTATTATGTAGCTTAAACGTGACTCCAGTTACCGTCCAAAATAAGAGCAGCTGTATTTACATTCCGGTTTGTTAAATCAGCAAGCTTGGAGTTTGATTCGATCACAATGTGGTAACTGTCATAATAAATTACCGTTTCGTTTTTTTTTTTTTAGGAAACAACAAGTCTATCTTTAACATTTTTGATTTTACCTACAAAACAGGCAAGTAGGTAGTAGTAGACCCTCCGTTAGGCAAGTCTTGGTCGCCAAGATTGGACGAGACCTGTCTCTGCCAGCAGTAGTTAGGGCTATGCTGACTGAGACAGAAAACTGGAGGGAAGTTGCCTCCTTCTGTGAGACCGTGATGGTCCAGAAGGAGGCCGCCGAGCGGGATCGTGAGAGAACCGATCCCGCTCGGAGAAGAAGGCGTCAAAGAGGCAACCGCCTCAACGCCTAACACGCCGAAATCCCCCTTATCATTTAATGCAGGCGGGACTTTGGAATCTCGGGCGGTCAGATAGGGGAGTCTGATTTCCCACCGAGAGCTTCCAGGGAATACGGCGGCACTGTGATCACGTGCTGCCGTGCACAGCAAGACTCAGGGGAGACTCTCACAGTTTCCTCAGCGATGTGCCCTAACAGGCGTTGCACAGAAGGTGTCCCGGAGTGGTCTTTTAAGAGGAAACGGGGCCCCTTCCTCGTGCTGATGGTGATCACCGGGGTGGTTTTAGTGAGGTAAGAATCCCACACTCCCTGGTCTTTTCCCCAAAAGTCCAGGCGCCTTTTGAAGGTTCCCCCCGAAAACAAAAAAAAAAAAAAAAAAAAAAGGTAGTAGTAGACATCGAAGAAGTAGGTATTAGGTATTTCACACAGATTATAAGTAGCGCACTATTTCAAGACTAACTAGGTATTCAAAATCATATTACTTTAACGAACTATAAGGGGCGCGGAGCGGAAGTTAAGCTACGCTTGCCGAGGTCAGTAGAGTGGTGACCATTCCATTCTATATCAAAACTCCTCTGTGCCATGGATAGCACGTAAAACCATTGGTTAAGGCTGTAACTTGTAAATCTTTTACGGCTAGTCAGAAGCCCGAAAGTCTGACACCTAATCTGACAAAGAGGTATCGTGTTATACCCAATAACTGGGTTGTACAGATCAGATAATCAGTGGCTCCATGTAAAATACTGACATTCAGCTGCATCCGGTTAGACTGGAAGCCGACCTCAATACAGTCGGGAAAAGGCTAGTCAGATGAGGACCTAATAATTACTATAATAACTTAATACTTCAGAAAGTTCGTAGGCACCTATATATTATATTTTGTGCGTATGTATATTGACGGGACTCGTACGGATGGCATGTTACATTTCGTCAACACGGCCCGGCCTCTGACGCACACTCTCATTAATCCATTTTTCATGTATTTCTAGTGATATGGTTAAATTATGTTTCAGTTCAAACAGTTTAGCTACCTAGGTAATTCTCAAAACTAACGGTTAAAATCAAAATACCGCTTTTTTTAAAGCGATAGATACAGTGGAAACCTATTCGGTAGCTTCTTGAGAATGTCACGAAAAGGGGATTGTATAGATTCTCTAAACTGAAATGACGCGCCTCACCACTAAATATTTTATCTAAATGTGTGATCAAAATAATACTAATTGCAACAAGCTACACTCCTATGTATCTAGCCCAGTGCCTGTGTGTGCATTCGTGTGAATTGATTCTGAACACATACATTAAATGTATGTGTACCTTTACATACTGTAATTACAGATACGTTAGATGTTTAAAAAGTTAATCGTTTATTCAAATCCTTACTGTCATACTTTGTTGTCAGTTGTCTGAAAATGCTATAACATGAATAGGTAATTACCCTGTGTTTACGTATAATAGTGCGGTGCGTAGCTTTGGCTTAGCTTAGACGATCTCTATCGTGGCCTGCGCCTGCTGGTCTGCGGCAGGGCACTCGCCTACATCAGTAGTGCTATCGTGGCCTGCGCCTGCTGGTCTGCGGCAGGGCACTCGCCTACATCAGTAGTGCTATCGTGGCCTGCGCCTGCTGGTCTGCGGCAGGGCACTCGCCTACATCAGTAGTGCTATCGTGGCCTGCGCCTGCTGGTCTGCGGCAGGGCACTCGCCTACATCAGTAGTGCTATCGTGGCCTGCGCCTGCTGGTCTGCGGCAGGGCACTCGCCTACATCAGTAGTGCTATCGTGGCCTGCGCCTGCTGGTCTGCGGCAGGGCACTCGCCTACATCAGTAGTGCTATCGTGGCCTGCGCCTGCTGGTCTGCGGCAGGGCACTCGCCTACATCAGTAGTGCTATCGTGGCCTGCGCCTGCTGGTCTGCGGCAGGGCACTCGCCTACATCAGTAGTGCTATCGTGGCCTGCGCCTGCTGGTCTGCGGCAGGGCACTCGCCTACATCAGTAGTGCTATTCTGTAAAAAAATACCGTGAAAATGTAGATAAGTGAGTTTAAGATGAACTGCCAATAGTGTCAATCCTTAGCGTTAGGTGTAACAACAGCTCACTTCATCTAAGTTATCTCGGTGAGATTCCATCCGGCATTTTTTGAATTTAAATATCCAATATCAATAACAATGGTTCGTCTCTCCATTCCTGTCTGATTCCTTTGAGTATTAATTTGTTATAGCTTTTATTTAGGCGAAGTATTGACTAAGTCAAAAACAGGATCCAAACATGAAGTATCCAAGCATACTAACGGAAGGCACTCCATAATTATGTTTTTATGAGCCTGTCGGCAAAGTCCGCCAGAATCCTTCCTGCAGCCAGATGATGACACATGTCAGGTTGGGCTCAGGAGCGGCACAACATCTGGGATGCTCCTGCTACTGCAAGTGTCCATAGGTAGCGGTTGCTTGCCATCAGCTTAGAATTGGGTATAGCATGCCATCCAAACATATTCACATGAGTTTTCTACAGAGTAAACCTGTCATTGGGACATGTGACATCAACCGAGCCGCACTGGACCCGCGTGACAGGTTACGGCCCTCTCCCTCTCTCCGAGAGGAGGTGTATGCCAGCAGTGGGAACATTATAGACTGATTATGGTTCTGGTAGCAGTCATAACCTAATGGTGTCACCGTCAGACTGCCAAGTCATAGGTCTCGAGTTCCAACCCAAGGCACGCACCTCTGATTTTACGGATTAATGTGAGTATTGTATAAATTATCACTTGCTTAAAAATCGGTGAAGGAAAACATCGTGAGGAAACCAACTTGATGTCTGAGAGATATTTCTCCACAGCATGTGAAGCTAAGTCAGAGGCCCATAGGCAGTATGAAATCTCTGACATTAGGCTAGTCACTAACCACACGAAAAGAAGAAGATGGTTCTGGTAAACCTGGCAAGGTAGACCTCTATGTGTTCCAACTTACTTCCTGAGACGCGTTCCAGCGACAGTTAATAAATTCACATACTAATCAGATGGACATTAATTAATGTTCACGCTGGTGCTTGCGACGACGATGCATATTTATTATTATTATTATGTCCCTTCCATATAAAGCGATTCATTATACATCTACCTTCTCTAGATCAAAGGCAGCAGCATCCCACATCACGATACATGTTATTATTTATTTTTATATCATTCTTACGTAAAGTTGGTACTTCGTAGTGTAATGATTTAGTCGATCGATATTTAAAGTATATCTATTTTGTATAATTAATAAATAATTATTGTTCAAATTAAATAAGGTTATGTATAGTTAATCTTAAGCCCAATGCATTTTAGTTCAGTGATTATTTTATGCACTGTTTACTTCGCTCTGATTGGTCGTACAGTCAGCTGAGTGTTCACTTCCGTTTAAAGTGGGGAACACTCAATGGCAACTGATTTGCTTAGCAGGAGTCAGTCTATTTGGAGGCGTTGAACCGTGTACACATCTTACAGATACGTGTTACTTTTGATTATATTCTACTATGTATTTAACTGAATAAAACTTAATGTAATAAGTGATAATCTCATGGTGTTGTGAATAAACTTTAGATATTGAACTTCGAGGTGTATGATTTCTTTTCAGTAGTAATAAATACTATGGATTATGACTTTGTCTGAAATAAAATTATTATTATTATAAATTATGTTTTATTTCTGTAAATAGGTTAAAATCCGGTGAAATGTGTGTTGGACAACGCATAATGAACATTTGTCCCAAAAACAATCCTAACATTGTAGTTGAAAATCATGTTCTGCCGTACATTCTAACTGCAAATGTATTGATTACAGAACCCTTCATTGTGCGAGCTCCGACATACATTTGGCGGGCTTTCAGTAAATAGTAGTCGTTTTTTTTAATGTAAGGCATAACACACAACACTCCGAAACATGCTATCACAGGATCACTGTAGGCATGCCACGCTCCGCGTACTTTGTGAGATCGAAAATAGCTAATTGAGTCCACATACAACTAGCCATTGTTTTTAGCATACCTAATGGTCGATCCATTTTCAATTATTATATGATAGGGCTAAAAATACTCAATACAGAATTTAACCTGTAAAATAGCCATTGAAACAAAATTTTCCTGTTAATTACATCAAAACACCGCAACACATTGAATCCAAATATAAAATTAGTTTAATTATTACTTTTGAACCAACGGCTCAGTTTATTCTGTTTTTCCTTCAGTATGTACATACCACGCACCTATAAATATGTAGATAATAAAACAGGTATCCGACAGTTTAATTATGTGTGTATGTAATGAAGTGCACACTTCGTTATGTAATGATAATTAATGATTTGCTTATCTTAAGGATTGAACATCGTAGAATAGTAATGTACTACTCCACAATATAGTTCGCTACGGGCTGCTAAAAGCTCTAGAGCATACATATAACTATTGTGTGTTTCCAAACTCGATAATATCAATCCTACTACTATTATAAAGGCGAAAGTTTGTAAGTATGGATGTATGGATGTTTGTTACTCTTTCACGTAAAAACTACTGTATAGATTTGGATGAAATTTGACACAGAGATGGTTTATATCCTGGATTAACACATAGGATATTTTTTATCCCGGTAGAACATTCCTGTGGGATAATTTCCGACCTCCACGCGAGCGAAGCCGCGGGCAGAAGCTAGTACAAAATATAATTTTGTTTCAGTATCCATTCTGCCTAAATCTCACCGTAAAAACTTAGTTGAAGTAGGTTGTCAATAATGTCATTCAACGTGCTGCTAGCACCCTAATAGTGTGTCACACTTTCAGTCCCAATGTGAGAGTTCTGAAGGATAGGTGGTCCATTGCTTCATAGGTATGAAAAATTCCTCTGTTCAACAACGTAAATAACGCAATAAACGTGATAGATCAGTGCGTTTTCTGAGAATATTTACTATAGTAATGTATTTTTTTACACCATCAGAAAGTAGAGATTTCAACAAACATAAACATTACTGACTTTTTTTAAAAGCTGATATTTCGACGTGAGAATTTTCGATCGAAAATTAGGGTGCTTTTTAGATATTAAGTCGAAAAATAAATATTTTAAATGAAAAAAAAATACAATGTGTTTGGAATATAAAAAGGTAAATTTTCACCTAATTTTGTGAATTTTTTTTTTTTGTAAATGATAAAAAATTTAAACCAAAAACTTGGTTATTTGAACTTTTCACATAAATATTGAGCTTAGGTATATGAAGAAACACATTCTTGCAAAAATTTAATGCAAAAGTTGTAGATCATTTTATTACCTACAACTTTGCTTTTTAACTTTTTCCATAGGACTTGTAGTTTTGCCAGAAATTGAGATAAACAGTTTTTACCCTTAAAAACACACTCCCATCCACTTCACGGCCTCAGATCGCCCGTAAATAAATTTTCCTTTATTTTTTGTTATATTATCTTCCTTTTCCAATGGTTTTCATCCCACTACAATTTTTTTTTACTGTTGTCTTGCACTGTCAAAATTAAACCCATTGCGATCAATTGTTATTTTAAGCGTGTATTATAATATGCGCAATTGCCACACTAGATTGACACTATTGACAGCTCATTTTACCTTAAGTGGGATTGTCCAAAAGGGTTACCGCTACCCCGGAACATAAAGGGCTAAGGAAGGAACATGGATGGGTTTTAGTCAGTAAGAGTCTGACACTCCCTTCCGCTCCACCCAACGGGAGAAGTCATTGGATGATGTTTCTAAGTTCTAAGTTTTCACGGTAAGACTTCTACAGAATAGATGATGTTTGACATTAGTTGGTACTGTCGAAAGCCATACTTTCATTGTTTTATATGTCGGATCTTCAAGATGGTTCGAGCTACGATCGGCCATTAGGCGGGCTTATGTAGGTATCGTGCAAATAAAATAACAATTACTTAGCAAATTTAACAAAATACAATTCAACTGACTGTATTGGACTGATCTGGTAATTATGTTTTAACAAAACGTAGGACAGTTCCGAAGCGTCTTCACTGCTTGTTCAACGGGTTGAGAATCTGTCACTTCGCGCGTTTTTTTATTCTTCGTAAAACCCGCCGAAACGCTCCGACTCTGTCAAAGCGCGCCAATTCTAGTTTCGGTCATGGCCGCTAGGTGGCGCACCTTGTCTTGTTGTAAATATCCGATACCGGATGCGACACGGCCATCCTGCGAGGACACACGTCCTCGTGTGTTAGTCTGAAACAATATTCCAACAGCACAGTATACGTTCGGCCATGCCTGACATTGACTCAAAGTGTATGTTATCTGCTTGCTTTCAAATAAAGAATTTTGAACTGTAAAGTTTCTTTATTTAGCTAAAAATTACATCATATTTCTTGCATCATTCTACGAACATCCAAAATTAACAAAATCAGTTTAAAACAATAGCTTTATGTTATAATTCAGAGGTAGTAGTGGTAGACAGAGATAACATTTAAATAAGCAACATAACAATCAATCAGAGTCTAGATAATATTGTCGATTATATACACTGCTATTTCAACAATCGACCCCTACTTATTAACTAATCAACAAAGCCCCAGGTATCTCATTCGCGGTCAACAATACGGATACACTTCCCGCAGGAATACCGAGTCGCTCTTGACTCTACGGTCTTGGCTTCAAGGCTAGACCCGACCATACTACCCAGAGCTACCGCGTACCACGTACCCACGGTCTAGCAAGTAGATACCGATTTCTAACGGGCTATGGCTACGATACTCTGGTACGGTCTCCGACCCAACGAATCGAGAACCCGTGCATCTCACATAAACAATTCAATTCGATTCTACCTCCGCTATCTCATCTTCCTCAACAACCTCAATTGGTACTTGGCCCTCAGGCATTTTCTGACACGATCGTGTGCATACTTGTAGGTACGTTTATTGACCAACGACTTTAAAAGGTAACGATCTCCGTCTAGGATTTGTACAATTTGAAATGGTCCTATATACTTGGCATCTAACTTGGTTTGATTACGCTCTTCATTTTCTATTAAAACGAACTGTCCGATGGAGAATTTACAAACGTTAGCCTTAGTACTATCAAAACGCTTTCCTTTAAATTTACTCGCAATACCTACTTTCTTTTACTAAAGAACATTCTGCACCCGAATCGTAATCAAATTTAAAATGCTTACCAAAATGCTCCAACGTACCCGACTGGGGCTCGACCACTCACAGGTCGACTCGCTTCTCCGCGGGGGCTGCGGCTCCAGACGTGGGGGCTGTGCAGCGGCTCGCGATGTGGCCCGGCGCGCCGCACTTGTAGCACGTGAGCGAGCCGGTCTGCTGCCGTTGTCCAACGCCCGAGGTAGCCACTGGTGCTGGAGATGGTTTCTTCGTACGGCATTCTGCTTGCTTGTGTCCCAATTTCCCACATGCGTGGCATGTTATTGAAGGCGATGATGAAAATCTTGGTCGTTTTTCATTTCCTGGATCAGCCACTGTTCGTCCATCCGAAGGGTTTTTGCGTTTCAGGTAGGAGAACGCCTGTAGTTCTTGTTGCAATTGATGACGCGTCTTGATTTCTGTGGTGAATGCAAGTCGTTGCAGGCGCGTGTCTATTTGTGCCAAATGAGCGATAACGGTTGACACTGCTATTTGTTCAACGCTCAAATCCTTCCACTTATTTAACAGCGACGCAATTAGGCGACTCGAATAGGCAGCGTAAGTTTCGTCATCTTTTGGTTTTTCATTATGAATTTTGATGAGAGTAGCTGCTGATGTTTCGACGCACACAAATCTTGCTTTAAATAATTCCTTAAATTGTGCCCACGTTATGCCTGAATAACTTACTTGGGATAGCCATGTAGATGCGGATCCTTTTAATGCTTTACTGATGGTCATAATAAGCTGACTCCCTTCCATCGCACACTCTCCAAAGCACAAATCAGCAGTTGAACACCACGATGCCGCGTCAGATTCTTGTTTTTCAGGGTTGAATTCAGGTAAAACCACGTGGTTGCACATACTTGGGCTCTTCAAAGCGTGTATCAGTGCTTGCATTTGCTGGTTTTGTAACTCGAATAGTAGCCGCCATTGTGTATCACTGTTGCTCACACCGTTTGTAGATTCATTTGCACGACTGTATCCCACTTCTGATGTCGGATCTTCAAGATGGTTCGAGCTACGATCGGCCATTAGGCGGGCTTATGTAGGTATCGTGCAAATAAAATAACAATTACTTAGCAAATTTAACAAAATACAATTCAACTGACTGTATTGGACTGATCTGGTAATTATGTTTTAACAAAACGTAGGACAGTTCCGAAGCGTCTTCACTGCTTGTTCAACGGGTTGAGAATCTGTCACTTCGCGCGTTTTTTTATTCTTCGTAAAACCCGCCGAAACGCTCCGACTCTGTCAAAGCGCGCCAATTCTAGTTTCGGTCATGGCCGCTAGGTGGCGCACCTTGTCTTGTTGTAAATATCCGATACCGGATGCGACATATATATATGTATGTATACAATCAGTTAGGATAAATGAGTTGTATTGTGTTTCGTTTTGAGAAAGCACCGCTGAAGTAGGAACGGTTCTCTGTTCAGCAACAGTTTTTATTAATCTTTCCTTTGACTAAATAATGAATACATATTAACATACATAACATCACGCCTTGTTTCCCCGAAGGGCTGGGTGAAGGTTAGCTAATAGTACACTCAGATTTAGCTAGTTATATATAAGGCCTGTGTAATTGGGGACGAGCCTCCTAAAATAAAAATACCCTTTATATAAAACATATCGTAATATCGAACTAAATCTGTAATTATTTTCTCCATCTTCAATCTGTAAAATCTAACACGGAAAATAGATAACAAATGTTTTTGTGACTTAATGAGAAATTAATTAATTTAACTCCTGACGAAGCAAATAATTTCAATAGTGAAAATTACATTGATGTCGCATAACTCAACAATATAATAATGTGACGAAATGTGATGGCTAGGAGCATAAAGATCCTCCAAATGAATCCAATCCTGCTCATACCTAAGCTAGACAGAGGTGTGAATATACCTGACACGTGTCTCTACGTATTATTATATTAGTTGCACTAGCAGCGCCCACATCTCTGACATGTCGTTTATTATGCAATACCAGTTGTTGCATAAAGTGTATTTAACATTTATGTTGGTTTATTATGGCAACTAATCCTTCTTATTTTTTATTATGAAAATAAGGTAACATTAGGTTTTTTTAGTTTCTGATGGAAATGTAAGTTGTGATGCATTTGCTACTATTTCCAGTAAACTACACCAGAGGTACATATTGTTTCGGTAATAACATGTGTTATATCATCATTTTTTATAAATAACCCAATATATAATCGATACTTGACAGCAACATTTCATATAATTAACGACATTTTCATGACTGCCGCCACTGCGGCCTTTTATGACGCCAGTTAAATCCCGCTACCGTCAATTCAGCGGCCGTTATATGACGGCCGTCACTCCGGCTGTTATATGACAGTCAATGAATCCTGCTGCCGTCTGTTTCAAGACGGCCGTCACTGTGGCCGTTATATGACTGCCATTAAATCCCGCTACCGTCAAATTCATGACGGCCATCACCGCAACCGTTTTGTGACGGCCGTCACTGTGGCCGTTATATGACGGCCGTCACAGTGGCCTTTATATGACGGTTATAAAACCTGTGATTGGTTAATTTGAAATATATGCTATGAGTTTGAATGAATGTTGGTATTGCAGTTAATATCTATTCAGTGCCTACTTCCATGAAGTGGGCTTTACATTTATCTACAAACCCATTATCTCTTAATAAATTCAATCAATCAAGTCAAAAATGAATAACAAACAATGCGACTTTGCCAACAAAAACAAAGTAGGTACCTGTCGACATTTATCACA
This sequence comes from Hyppa rectilinea, assembly GCA_951799385.1. NCBI lineage: Eukaryota > Metazoa > Arthropoda > Insecta > Lepidoptera > Noctuidae > Hyppa > Hyppa rectilinea. Next base: position 571,643 of record OX637309.1, on the reverse strand, counting down.
ACAATCCTGCGTTAAAAGGTAAAAAATGCCGCGTCCTAAACAAGTTTGCCTCGTACCTACAGAGTGAGACCTGCACGCAGCCAAGGTCACGGTCAATCCGCCTGCAACACATTCACTCACATTTGGGTACACTGAGGCACTTTTATTGTGAACATACGTAATTATAATTAGATGTACCTATAATTGGAGGGTTTAGTCAGCAGGGTATGGTCAGCAAAAGAGTTATAATGTGCAAGAAGTAAAGCAAGCAAAACAAAAGAATAACCATCTTTGTTCTTCTTTCTTCTTAAATTCGATGCCTTATTACTGATGACTTGCTGTAATATTGGTTTAATACCTACACAATAAATGTGGTCAGCCGCTAAAGAACAAAAGATGTACCTACCATATTTTGTTCTTTTGCTGACTACACAATCGGGTTACACACAAAAAAAAACAGTTTTGAAAACAAAGACAATATAATTTGAGGTGAAGTAAATATTTTATTATACCTAACGTTAAACTTTTCGAAGAAGTGAATCAAAAATATCATATCAAAAACTAAAATTGAAATGATTACTTAGAATGGCTTTGTTTTACGTATCTATGTTTTAAACTTTAAATAAGATTTTTCATTCTTTTATTTAACAATAATTTAGATCAAATGACATAGCCATTATTTTAGTGTACAAACCCCCCCTTCTGAACTTGCTCTTGCTGTACATTTGACTTACGACATTATACCATGTTGCACCGACATTGTAGGCTAACCAGATGATGATATGATGACACTATTACAAGTCCTATGACTCGTAACAAATTGGCTCCTTTTCCTTCTCTTGTTTCGGCGCGAATTTAATGATAAGCATAATAGTTTAATTACGCGTCCTAATTTAAGCAATCGTCGCGTGAGACGCGACCACCACGATTGTTTGACACTTATTTGTTCGGAAAAACCATCCATTTCTATTAGGCCAAAGGGGTAAAGCGAAACGAGCTTAGACATCAGCTAAAAGGAGTGCAATCCACTTTACCTTTGGAAGACCATCTCAGCTCCTATCTCAATCTTTTTTTTTTTGAGGGTGGGAAATCATCAAATGACCCCTCCCGCTTTGGGTGGAGCGGAAGGAAGTGTCCGACTCTTACTGACTAAAACATGTTCCTTATTAGCCTTTATGATCCGCGGTAGTATTTGAGTAGATCCACCATTCAATTTTTCGTCACAGAAAACCACAATAATTATAGAAACTTAATTTAGTAGTTATATAACACCACGCATGTAATCTCTGAATGGATAAAAAGAGGTGCACCAATAATACGCTCACATTTCGCTAGTTATCTCTAAGTCGCATGCATATAAACTATATCTATTGTCACATTAATAGCGGTCTATTGTCATCACCCGAACGCAAATTCAGACTCCTGGCTACTACTGAAAATTTCCTGATGAAAAAACCCAATGACAATTTGCCCAACCTGGAAGTCGAAACCAGGACTTAGCAGTAGCGCTTGCGTCCACAAGACGAATGAGCCACTCTCAATTAAATACTATTTATAATATTGTGAACCAAAATTATTAAGACTAAACTACTTGACATTCACTGCTACTGCCAATGCCAAGGTATGAACAATGATTGCATGTTATTTAGATTCAAGCCATTAAAACAATGCGCACGCGCCGATGCCGCTTCTTGCTCAACGTCTGCTTCTTAACAGCTGGATCATGCTATTTCCGATTGGCGTTTGACCGAGGTATCGCCTTGACGTGACAGGATGAAGGGTTACCTTAATAGAGATATGAGGTGCTAGTAGCCCCCTTTGAAAAGAGCTTAGATTCGAAACCACCGTTCATTACACGCTTTATATTAGCGTCACCAGTACGTTCGTTTGTGTGTTTGTAACCAACTCCTTTGGGCGCGAATTTGACCCACTTTAAACGGCCATATTTCGTGCAAACTTTGTAGATTTATCGAGGACCGATGACAATACATTAATTTGATCAAATTATTCCATTTTTCAATTTGATGTTAATTTTAAATTCCAACCATTAATACTTAATAGTTCAAAAAAAACTAAAAAAAACACGCTTTTATTAATAAACCAAACTAAAAAGTAGGAAATAAATAATAGTTTCAAAAAAAAATAAAAAAACACGCTTTTTACAGAAAACCGAACAAAAAAAAATTGTAAATAAGAAAAAAAAAATTAAAAGCCTGGGTTGCATTGTGGTGGCAAATATTATTTTTAAAAGCACCCTACGCTTTTTAAATAATAAAATATTTTTTTTTCTTATTTACAATTTTTTTTCTAAACTGGCACTGGTAGCCCTCTGAAAACACAACACAGGCAGTTTATGCAACCAACTTCCATAACCACACAATTACTCTGGTAGCCCTGCTATGCTTCCCCTTTTCAACCTGTTGTTAGAGTAATACCCAGCTTAGTAATCTAAAAGTTCACAGGAATACAATAAATGTGCCCATTGCTAGTAAACATGATTAATAAACATTGTCTTTCTGCGTAATCTTGTTGCACTTGATTTACATACTGACATACTTAATTCTTATAGTTCAACACCATAACGCTAATACGTCGGAACACTGGGTATACTGTACGTAGGTACTACGTGTGTAGTGCTACATAATTATGCATAGGTACAGTCTAAGGCAAATGTATGGATAGGTGCACTCAAGATGATATCAGACTACCAAACAGACGTAACAAAATGGTAAAAAGGAACCCTTATGGTGCGACTCAGTCTGTCTGTCCGTCCGTCACAGCTGGATCTCAAAAACTACCTACGCTATTAACATGCAATTTGGAATAATTTTAGATGACGTTTGCCCAACTATTTTTTAAATAACATGGGAGTAAAACTTTTTGTTGCAACAGTCACTGAATGGGGTGTGATGCGCAAATCCGACTAACGCTTGACCGGTTTATAATTTAATTCCACGGTTAAACAATCCGTTCCTTTCTTTTCACTTTTCGATCATTCGGTAGGCGAGTGGAAGATGTTGAGTGCTTTTTTTTAAGGCTGGGAAATCATCCAATGTCTTCTCCCACTCTGGGTGGAGCGGAAGGGAGTGTCAGACTCTTACTGACTAAAAGCCACCCATGTTCCTTCCTTAGTCCTTTATGTTCCGGGGTAGCGGTAACCCTTTCGGACAATCCCGCTAAAAGATGTTGAGTGCTGAGATCCTACATCGTTAGATCGGTTCACTAATGAATTCTTGTTTCCTTTTGCGTCATTTTATGACGTCAGACGTTTCACGCCAAGTGAAAGAAGCAAGGCAAAAATAAACAAACAATGATGCATCTAATTTCAATTTTTGAAAAATGCAATAGCAAATTCTGTAATTTCATTTTTTGTTCACGTGCGAATATGCCTGCACAAAGCCTTAAGTATGGTCTCATTCAATACGTTATGTGAAATTCGTTGTTAAATCCGATGAAGCGTATTTATCTAACTTTTTTTTTTCATCTGCCTAGCCTTTTCCCAACTATGTTGGGGTCGGCTTCCAATCTAACCGGATGCAGCTGAATACCAGTATTTTACATGGAGCGACTGCCTATCTGACCTCCACAACCCAGTAACTGGCAACCACAATACCCCTTGGTAAGACTGGCTGTCAGATTTTCGGGCTTCTGACGACCCGTAACGACTGTCAAAGATGCACAAATTATGACAGCCGGGACCAACGGCTTAACGTGCTTTCCGAGGTACGGAGGAGTCTCGTTATGTAAAGATGGTCACCCATCCATTGCCAACCCCGGCAAGCGTAGCTTAACCAGATAGATCGACCTGTGCGGCTGTTAGTACTTAGCCACGAGCTCCTACGTATTCAGCGTATTTATCTAACTGTGCTACTCAATATCCTAGTTATGTTGTGCAGTTATTAAAAAGTGTTGCCAGCTCGCGGCTATTATTAAGTGTTATTAAGATGCCCTGTTATGTATCTTATGTACTTTATATACACATTGCTATATAGATGCAGGTATGTTATGTAAGTGCAATGCGGAACATGGTAGGTATGTTGTATACGTTGTGTGTGAATAACAAAGGTTGGTATAGGTCCATGTGTCGGTTTTTATATGACTGCCTGATGTTAATAAACACATTGTAGAAATTGAGATGATGTTTGCCCAGCAATGGGAACTAGAAAAACTAAAAGACGTAACCGTTTTTATGCATCAATAAAGCCAGAAGAGCATTAATAACGCCAGTAGAGCAAATTCTTAAGCGCTTAAATACTACCAGACGAAAGGCAGGCAAAGTATTATAAATTGGCTAATTTGTGCAAAAAACAAACAATTTTTTTTAGCTACTTGTTTCATAATATATGTTCTCATTATGGCTATCCGCTGAAAGCATGACGATTCAATAAGTTATTTCCTATCTCCGCCTGAACTATGATGCTAGCTCTACGGTCCTTATTTTAACTATACCCCCAGCCGGCCAATCGCAGCGCACTATCGTAGTACCTCCACGTGGTCCATTCGGTTACAACGAGATTGCGCAACATTCCCGCACCATGCGTGCGCGCCGGCTGGCTAGTGGGAAATCCTTTCTGAACGAATAACTGTCCTCGCTTCGTAGAGCCTCATTATCCTCGTACATCTCAAGGTCGACCAGATCACTCGGGAGTCTTACAAACTGCTGTTTTAGGGTCCCGTATTACGAAATTGATCTTCAATCAATTAATCTTTTTTTTTCCTCAAGAAAATTGGTTTCTTTGCAAACTTCTATGCTCTGCTTTTACTCAAAAGTAATTTTACTTAATTGCACGGTCAAAGGAATTCCTCTAGCAGTGGACTGAGTCCTCAGTGGGATTGTCCGAAAGGGTTACAGCTACCCCGGAAAATAAAGTGCTTGGAGAAGAACATGGATTCAGTCAGATTATATAAAGGATAAGGATGCTTATATGCTTGATAAGGTCCTGCTCCACAGGGCAATCTAGTGTCTAGACAAAATCAAACTGGTTGCTAAGTAAATTTATTATTTATAAAATACTATTTTAACATGTTGAAATAACTTCTCACACATTGATTGATTTATTATTATTAACTTTTAGAATGTTTGTAAATATGTGAGCACCATGTACTTTTGACATACTTAAGTTACCTACCATTACTATATGTGTTTTTCTTTTCACCTTTTGTGGTGTAGTGTTTTTATTTTGGATGCATCGTCTTCACATATAATGTTATAATTCATGTATACAAAACATTGTAAAACATTTTAAAAGAGTAACGGTGGAGTTTCTTGCCCATTCTTCTCCACACGAAACTACCTTTTGGAAGGGGCGACTAGAATCAATTCTATTTCTTGTTCATTTTGACGTTCAAAAGTGCCTTACTTGTGCCTATTTGAAATAAATGATTTGACTTTGACTTTGACTTTGTCAGTAAGAGTCTGACACTCCCTTCCGCTCCACCCAGAGTGGGAGGTGTCATTTGATGATTTACCACCATAAAAATAGGTTTTAACCTATTTATGAACCCATTTTATTCATAAGTCTCAATGTTTTGCATTTTCCTACTCTTTAAGCACCTACCATCTAATCTCTTCACCACCCTTGGTTGACTGGTAGAGAATGCCTAAGGCATTAAGTCCGCCTTTGTACTTTTATTGTGTGCGAAGTATAAATAAATAAAAATGTGGACTGAGTCCACTAATAATATTTTAGACTGCGAAATATCTTTCAAACTTTGTAGGTAGCTAACGGTGGACGGAACCTCCTCGCACCACACAATGCAGTGGTCAAGTGCCTTTTTTACTACAATAAACAACCAGCAACTTTCATTCGGGGATAGCCCGCGATTTATATTCAAGATCCAATGACCGAGACGTCCTTGAATTACTGATCGTCTTTCTTTCGTTAAGGAAAACCCCAGAGGTGCTCAATGAAGGAGTATGCCTAGGTTTGCTATGTTTGCTCGCGTGTTAATTCTGATTTAGATTGTACCGAGATAACGTTGTATGTGGGACATCAATTGGCTGCATCCAGCTGTTAAAGGGCATTCATTGTGAGAGACTCAGAAGGATTCAGACTTCTTGAAGGATTTACGTGGACCCAGATGCGAAAATTCTTCAAGAGAGTATCAACAAATTACACTCTTAGAACGAAATACGATGAATCATCAGATGGAGAAGTGTAACATATTTATTGCTTCAGTGACTCCTGACGAACTTTAAATTTATACATTGTTTAGTTTTATCATTATTCTTATGTAGGTTAGGGACTGTGTCTTTTTTGAGAATAAATATCTTTAAAACTCATATACGAGTACATGTATACTATTCGTAAGGGCATGACTGGGGTGCCGGTGGAATTAAGGTACATACATGTGGCTTTAAACGATCTTCATCTTTCTGACTGACCGACCCCTTGACAATTCAAAAGTGCCTGTAATTGGTTTATTTGAAATATAAAGTTTGAGTTTAATGCATCAGCAATCTCAGGGATATCAAGGTTATCGATCTTATTTAAATCTAAATTACAAGGACATCATTTAAATGTAGACTTTTCACCTTTTATCTTGACTATTAGTTTTGCGAATGACTTCCTTGCGTCCACATTGAATGCTGTTCGCTGTCGTCATGTTACAGGGATGTCCTTGACCTACGATGTCCATATTAACCCAAAGTCTTATTTCTTCCTTCCCTCTGTGACGTCAAGGAGGTATTAGCCTCAAGTTTTCCCTCCCTGTTCAGTTTGTTGAACTTTGCACATGTCGTCAGGAGTCAAATGTTCAAGTCTTATCCTCCTGATTATCCTGTTAGGTAATAACATTAGTTAATCATAATATAAGGTAGTGGTTGGTGCAGTACCCGTCAACATGACACGTCAAGCTTGCAAAGAGTCTGGCACACGGGTGACGACGCTCGAATTAGGCAACCTTTCTCTAAAACTCGATTCCACGTTAAAGTACTGTTATGTTCCAAGGAACAGTTTAATGATGACGACCATGTTAATGATGACGATGATGATGTGTTTAAAGGCAGAATTGATGGCGGCTGTCACGTAGAAGTTTGTGCGCCGTTGTGTTGTGTTGTGGGTTGCTTAGGGAAAAGAATTGGTGATCATTATTATCGTATGGAGGCCCTTAAAAATTGCTTCAACACTCCGTTATTGGCGGCGATATCCCAATATTTACCTAAACACGTGGCCTGGCCCGTACCGATAAGCCTCACTTGACAACATAAAGCAGGAACTTTTTCAGGAAAACCTAATACGCGCGGGGCGATACGAAAACAATGGAACACACAAACATTATAGACGATAGTACCAACGTGCCTACGTTACAAATATTTCAGGTATTTCCGTTAATTATGTTATATACCGACGTCGTAGTGTGTTCTTTGAATTTAACCTTTGTATCATTATTATAAGGAACGACTGCAGGGCTCTACAAGTATTTTGTCATTTAATGCGATCCCTACTAACATTAAACACAACGTTGCAAGTCGCACATGCCTTCTTACCCCGCTATTTATTAAGCTATGATTAGGGTCTGTTTAAAGTAAGCAGGATGATCCGAAAGTGTTACTGCTACCCCGGAACATAAAGGGCTAAGGAAGGAACATGGATGGGTTTTAGTCAGTAAGGGTCTGACACTCCCTTTCACTCCACCCAGAGCGGGAGGGGCCATTTGATGATGTCCACCCGCAAAAAAAAATAAAGGTTCTGTTAAAAAACCGTTTTCGACGTTATACGTCTCTTAACTTTAACGCAGCGTTTATAAGTAAGAGGAATAATGTAGAGACCCTTCAACTAGAATGACTATGGCTAGTTACATACTTCAATATAGGTACATACATGCTTAAAAAAGGTAATTTAGTGTTCAATTTCGTGAAAGATCTTAACACAGTAAAGACAGTATCTATGTTTTCTGCTTATTCTCATTTCGTGTGGCAACTACAAGTCTGGGATGAATCGTCACATTTTATAAATACCCAAGCTTTTGATTATCGCCTTTATAACAACGACTTATACTCATACACGCGTTTGAATCAGATTTAGCCATTTATTTCTGAAACAAGGATGTTCATCATAAATCATCTAACAAAAATAACCCACATAGATATTTTTAAACGACTGATAACTAGTATCAGTGGAGCCGCGCTGACAGTTACCTGTCAACTGCTAACAATGTGGTTTACCTAACTGTGCAGTGCAGTTAATATTACCATGTATAACAACAGCTATTTATGGGGAAATTATCACGTGTTGCGTCATCAGTCACAAGCAGGGACCATGGGTGATTGTGTTAATTAGTACTGCGGTCTAATAATCGTACTGGACGCTTTTAGCTGGGCTCCATTATTGTTTATAATTATTATAATATTATGTATGTACATACATACTTTGACAGAACTGTATTTGGTAATCCCGTATGCTTGATGATCTAACTGTCGATTATTTTTGATTTGAGTTATATGCAATTAGAAATAACTAAGAACATTTACACTTTTCCAATAATTACGCAATTTCTACATAGCGATTGTATTTCTCAAATGTGCGCGCAAAAATGTATTCTTAATATTCCATGACTTCATCAGAAACCTAAATCCATACATACACACAGAAGCAAGTGTCATTGCAAATTACTTGCCTGTAATCTAGACTTGTTCGAAGGTTAAATAAAGACTCTATCACACAGTTCGAATTCACTTTCAAAAAGGTTTCGACGAATTGCGCACCTCGTTCTTTTTTAGAAGTCTATTCAAAAGGCTAACATTAAAATGACACACCAACAACAGCTTGCTAACCCCTTGTGAAAATAACTACATAACGTTTATTTAACTCGAGCCATTTACTTCTCACAAAACACTACTCACTACACATTTCACCACAAAAACATTATGGTCACTGATCGCTAGATGACCACAAAAGGATACTAAATCGTTATAGAAATGACCAATTTCCATGCTGATCATAACTTCAGTAGGCAATGAAATTATTAAATCTAGTGCTGGACTTCTGCCAAGTACCTAAGTGGACGGACTAACAAGCACTATCTTATTTCTCTTTATTATACAAGTGCTGTGGCTATGTATCCAATCTCTTACACATAAAATTTAGCCAGAGTGAATGAATGTTTCAACATTCATGAAAATAGGATATTGGTTTTCTAGGTTTGCGGGTAAGCCAACCAAGATACCTGGCACCTAGCTCATCTGTCAATGTTATCAATCAAAATTATGCTGAACATAACCCTATCAGTTACGCGTGCAGGCTACAGAATCTGACAATTTTTTCATACATACTATCTAGGCGATTTTTTTATCCCTTTGAGTATTTTTGTCTTCACCATACACGTTGTTGTCGTTGCGATTTGATGTGGCTGTGGCACATGTGATTGGGCCCTTAGAAAATAGGCATTGATTGCAAAGCGATTTAACAGTTTAGTTTTTTCTGTTCATTTTTTCATATTCGGAACACCACAAACTTCTTCCGTCTAAGCATTAAGATAAAGCTTCGTACCAGGTTTTTTCAAGGTCCTTGGGGGTCGGGGTGGAAATCACATGCATTGTACCAGCACATCAAGCTATCCCTAACTGTCAAATTTTCGCAATTGAAAATGAACCTTATGCTTCACTACATAGTATAAAACAAAGTCGCTTTCTCTGTCCCTATCCAGAGGGATAGGGACAGAGAAAGTAACTTAAATCTTTAAAACTACGCAACGGATTTTGATGCGGTTTTTTTTTTATAGATAGAGTGGTAGTTAATAGAATCAAGAGGAATGTTTATGTGTTTAATTTGTCGACATATTATACGGGTGAAGCCGCGTGCGGAAGCTAGTTTGTAATAAAGTTGAAAATGTATCAAAGCATTTTGACAGATTGGGGTAGCTTGATATGCTGGCCTCTGTACATAGAAGTGACGGTGAGCAGCAGATCCGTTTAATTTACACATAGGATTAAATTGTTTTATAAATATAGGAGATTTCTCTGTTTGCCAACTTGTGAGAAGTTGAAGATTCTCAATGAAATTAAACACTTCAAAGCTTCTACAGTTAATTGTCGGTATCCTGTTTTTCTATTTACCCTAAGTGCCAGACTTGAATTCCAAGTTCGAATCAGCGGGAGGTAGGTCGCGCCATGAAAAGGTTTAAAAACACTGTTTTATACTAATAGGTACCTACGCCTAACATCTGTGTTTCCACATAAAAATAAAATAATAGAGTATGTACACTGGGTACGGGTTTCCCAGCGAGCAGTGTGCTCGGTTGCTAGACCGCGGTTTGTCAATAATTATTATACAATACAACAACACATTGCTTTTCCTGTTTTATTATTAAAACTAACTAATATGCCATGAGATTCGGCTGAATATAATGATTATGCACACACACACACACACGAATGCGACAGTTTGTTATTTTCCCGTGAAAGTCGGTTAAGTTGGAAGGCCAAGTGATGTGCTTTCCAAAACACAATGACGGTTGTTGACGGAGAACTGTCTGCGGTTTAGTAGTCAGGTGATGTCCGCACGTGACCAGCTACATGTACTTCACCAACCGTCATTGGTTAAGAGTTCAAAATGCGCAATATCCAACTGTGCAAAAGCGCATAGCATCCAACTACACCCTTTTATGCGTTTTTGAATTTGATGATGCTGCACGATTTCTATGATCAACATTTTGATAAACCGTAAGACAAAAAACCAACCATGAGGTAGATAACAGACGTCTTCTTTACGTATCAAACGTTGTTTACCTTCTTGGTCGTAACTTTATTAGAATATAGGAGCTAGATTGCTTCACGTGGGCTGAGGAGTAGTGTCGAGTCTTGATGAGAAAGTCTGCTGATATATTGCTTGGGACTAGAAGGCCGAAGCAGTCAAGTGTTTTAATCCATCTCAAACTCAAAGCTTTTATTTAAATTAGAACAATTAAGTATATGGACTTTTGAATTGTCAAGAAGTGGGTCATTTAGATAGATGAAGCTAGGTGCCCATTCCAAAGAGTAGTGGGTTCTTAAAGAGAAAAACAAAGAAAAACTACACAGACACTCTTTTAAATCAAAATGTTGTTAGAAAATATTGGTTACATCAATTATGTTGCAATTATACATGTGATAACGACGTAGAAAGGTGTGCACGTTAAAATTGTCTACTGTAAACAAAAAATAAAATAAAATAAACCATGCCAGTTAAGAGGTGAACAGTCAACTGACGGCGGCCGTTCACAAACATGATGCAGTTTATCCCTCGATTACCTTAGCTACCAGCAACATGACGTTCTCCAATTCGTCAAAGTGTAGGTATTCAGTCCTTTTGGGATAATGGGTAGTAGTACAGACGCTAGCACATCAAGCTATCCCTAACTGTCAAATTTTCTCAATTAAAAATGAACCTTATGTCTTTGCAATAAAGTTGAAATACTATCAAAGAAATTTGACAGATTGCGGTAACTTGATGTGCTGGCCTCTGTACATAACCCAGACTCATCGCATTAGTACATGGTTGATGAAAAAACATTGTGCAGGAGCTACATGAATTGAATAAGGTTCGCGACAAGAACCGATGTAACATCATCATGTTCGCCCATGACTCACACCTCTACCATGTCGGTAAACTTTTATATGCTTAGCTGTAGCTCGTTAATTTCTTCCAAAACTGATTGTAATTCCAACTTCACCCAATCCGCTAAAATAAGCTTCATAAATAAGAAAGGAGATTGTTCTAGACCGCCCTATAACCAACAAACATTTGACGTGTACGTTAATTTTAATTATATTTTAATATACTTTTTAAAAATAATAAATTCAAGCGGACACTGTTTAATTCTTAATAGGTTTTTAAAAGTGACCTCATTGATTTTATTGCCAACTGAACTCGCCATCTTTCAAGGAATTGTCAATGTGAATGTCACAAAAGATTTGACAGTGTCGCTCTCGCTCATCTTACATAAATATCGATATCGACGACGATGTCCATAATATCTAGTGATAAATAATGGATTTTCGATATTTATCAATTCCAAAACATTTAAAATGTGCAACATAAAAGTTTTTTATGCATATTTTTTTCATGGAATTAGTTCCGTGAACATTTTAATGGAACTTATGATGAATATGGCCTAGCACGATTATGATGAAAATATAATGAACAAAACAAACTCACAAAAAGTACTTACTAGTCGAATGAGGGATTTTCTCACAAGTGAGAAAATATTAGTTCAAGAGGCGTTGGTAAAAAATACGTCACTGTCTCAGGTTTTTGACATCAAATAAGCTTTCTTATTTAGGGATCTTATTTTTGTTATCAGTAGCCAGTAAAACAAAGCCGTATTTTTTACCCACGCCATCTATTGAACTATGTTTTTTCACTTGTCAGAAAATCTCTCATTTAACGATTGAAATGTCATTTACGACGCAACTCTAGTGAATTGTTCTCATAACCATTTCACGACTTCAATAGCCATATTTTTACTTTTTAAGTACTTAAACTCTATTTTTAAATGTCGCAAACTAAAACGTTACACATTGTTCGTTGGGAAGAAAATATTTTATTTTAGCAATAATTTAATTGAAGTAGAATCATAGCAACAACGTGTTTATGTTTGAAACGGAACAAATTAATTGACATTCGACATATTGATCTGTCATTTTGGTCTACTACATTAAAACCTTAGATTATATAGGTGGTCATTGATAATCGATATAGAATGATTGATCTTCGAGAGAGCATCTCTATTCTCTACGTCACTACGTCAGTCGGTTCGTCTCACCGAGTCTTATGTTGCATTGTATTTGGTGATTTCTTTTGGCGTTTTTGATTTGGTTTCTGTTTGTAATACAACTGTATTTATAGTAATATTTTACTGTATTTGAAGTTTAATGCTTTGTAGAAACCAGAAATAGCGATTTTAGAAGGAATTACTTAAGTTTTATTTTATTAAAAATAACCTCAAAATCGGTTCCTTTTCTTTAAATAAATCTGTTCTCTAAAGTGTCCGTCAAGAAACATTGTTCTTATGGGCTACTAAGGGCAGTTTACAAATAGAAAATGATTTTTTCTATGCTGTTGGCTCCAGGGCGAACAATGTATGGGCGTAGAACAATCTCCTTTAATACAATAAAAAGGTGGAGAGTGTGTTTGATGGTGGGTAACCTTCAGAACTAGGCACTGATCAGTCTCCGAAAATTCATTCACTATTGCAGGCAATAGTATTGCCGAGTGTACAACATTTCTCGCGGAAGTCCCGGGCAGTAGGTAGTAAGAAATACATGGACACAAGTGCAAATTGTTCCATTGTGTCTCACAAAAGAATGATTGGATGAATGGCCCACATGGTCACTTGCTGCTCTATGTCTTGAGTCACTGGGACAGTGAATGGGTGGTGATATCTTGAGTCACTTCTATCAGTTGGTACTGCGGTGTGTCCAGTGAATCATTTGAGGGCTTTTTATCGTCACATAGACTTTGTTTCAAATGGTATCGGTCGGTAACCTATTGGTCTAGATTTGTGACTACGCGGGGGCAATGTTTATTTAATTTAAAAATAAAATTTCACCTACAATAAAATGGGGAGCAACTAAAAATTTAGAGTCAATTTTTCCGTATAAAACCAAACGGAAATTATGAAAATTCAGATCATTTAATTACTCCGCCCGGAAATAATTATATATTTTTTTTTTATTTATTTATTTCAATTAACTTTGTATCATACAATTAAATTATAATTGCAACGTTTCGATTACTCCTAAACTTAAAATCCATACAACTACATCACTAAATCAAATGAAAAATTTTAAAATTTCGAGCGGCCATGTGGTTTAGGTAAATCTTTATCATGAGAATCGCTAATTTCTGTACTATGATGAACTGTTGCACTTATTGATATCTCACACGCACGGTTGACGCACAGGATAGTATTTTTGTTTTTGGAACGAAGTTCCTTATCGCGCGTTATGAAAGGGGGCTAGACGGAAAACATTCTTACGAAATTACAATTCCTTCACTAATTAATCGAAAGGAACTTCGTTCCATCCGGGTGTCCCTTAACACCTCTCAAGTTTTTTTTTCATATTTTATAATGCTTTGTATTCAGCACGAAAGCACCAATTGCTGCAGTTTCGGCCTTTGCTGCCAATGCTGAAGGAGGCTACATATCTAAATAAACCAATCAAGCACCAAAAGAATTCCATGACAAGATCCAAGGTTACCAAAATTACTGCACGATTTTTTCTGGTATTTTTTTTTATTCTAGAAAGTTCATTGGGCTCAAAAATGCCCATGGCGACTTCTGTCTCTACTCTATGAAGAATAGGCATTTCTAAAAACAATGTGGAGGTTAAATTTATGACATAGTAATCTTTTCATAATCGGTCATTTTGTCTAACCTTTCTTCCGTTCTACTGTTGTCATGATAGTATGACTATTCAGTTAATTAGCAATCTAGTTAATTGGCAAAAGTATAGTTCCATCACGTTAACATAGCTTAGTATTCAACACGTAGTCTTCATTTAGGAGCCGCCTTGTGTCGACCCCTGCAGCCAGGGCCGCTGTGCGACACTGACCGACGACATCCAAACCGTGTGCGCATCGTAACGCAGCGTGCGCAGGGTTGCCAATCATAGAGTTAGTATTATTTATATTATTTATTAGGTTACAGATTCGGTCCCATAGTAAAAGTCGCTCGTTATAATTAGTACAATGACCCCTAACCATGTATAATATACTTAAAAAGGTCCTAGTTTCTTGCTTATTCCTTGTGAGTGAACCGTGTTACATTGGATATCTACCTAAGTGTTGTTGAGTGGCGGTATTTTAGTAGTTTACAATGAATGAGGATATGAGATTCGATCAGTAAAAAATGTACAGAACTTTCTTTCATAACCTACAAATATACCTAAACATGTAAAAAATATACGAGCAATAGGAGGTTGACCTGTACAAGCATCGAGTAGCATTTGAACCCACGACCTCTTACTCGCTAGACCGCTCCCGGCTTTTGTTGGACTTTAGCGGCTTTTTCTACGTTACTTGAGTAACACAAACCTACAAAGCTTGCTATGGTTAGTAATACAGCAAAATATAAAACACATTTACACAAGTAGGTAGCAATGATGAACATAGTAAGGACATAAGTTCAATCCTACCTGGAAACATAACTAGTACCTACCTACCTAGGTTTGAGTGAGCTATACCTACTACAAGTTACTAATTACAAGTGACTCGTTACCTAGTGACAGTGTAGGTGAGTAAGTCCTTATTAGGTTCTATTATTAATGTTCTGTAGGTACAGTTGGCCGCACAGTGGACATTCAAAACCAGTATAAGCAGGCTTCTTATTCTATTAAAATTCCGTTCTACGTTATGCAATCAAATGATTTCCAATGTTGTGCGTCCTACTGTACCGTTACGGAAAAAATAAATCGTATGATACCTATTGTATTATACGATTTAGTTTTGATCGGAATACCTAACTAAAGTTATCAACCAGTTCTATGTTATTTTACAAGAATTAATTAATCTTTTGTACAAAAATTGACATGGGAATTTTTCTGACTCCATATAGTAGGTAAAACTCATCAGTTCTTAATGAAAGTTGTAAGAAAAAAAATCCTTTTATTCTACCACTATTTTTATGTCATAAAACCACGTATTTAATTGTATGACAAATAAAATATTTGTGTTAAATGTAACCGTTTTCTATTGAACTCGTTATCTGTCAGCCCTACCACTAAGCAATTAGTATGTTTGTCGCGAGCTGACCAAGGAGGGCTCAGGGCTCGTGACGTCAGTGAGCCTGGTTGTGAGGATTACCAACGCAGGCGCAGGCGGGGTTACGTAAGGACGCATCGCTGCGCATGAGGTTCTGGGTTCGATTCATATGACGGGCATAGTGTCTTTGAGTTTTTCATTAGGAATATCGCCAGTAGCAGCCCAGAGCCTGAATTTCTGCCCGCTTATTGGCAATAAACCGCTTAGACTACCTCAAATATACCTAACTAGCGAAATGTGAGTGCTCGGTACTAAACACCTCTGCCCAACCCTTCGAGGAATGTGGGTATGATGCTATACCTATATATCGTGTAAACCCCCCAGCACAGCTCTAGGTGCTCCAGATAGTGTCTTGGACCAGATGTATACATCTATATTCTATCATATATAAAAACATTTTTAACATTGATACAATTTTTTTTCTGGATCTTTACCCAAAGGATGTCAACAGTCGTTTACTGAACCATATTGCTAAGCCCACATCGCACCGTGGCGCCACCATCAACTAAAAGTTAGAAGTCAGGACAATAGTCATGAAAATTATATAAGACAGAGTCATCTAGCGGCGAGTAGGTGGACTATATGAACATTTAGTAAGTATGCTGACTAAAATGGTAGTTGTTTGGCTAATGTACGCTAGATGGCAGTGTTCCAGAGTTTTATACAGATGGCGCTTTTATAACTATTTGATTCTATACAATGTAGGAATTTGCAATATATAATAATGTGACCCTCTGATTCGATCAACAGTACCACCAAACACGCATGAATTGTTTATTGACAAGTCTTTTTGTTAAGGAACAAGTATCAATAGGTACTTTGCTTTTAACATCCCACAACAGAGCCAAGGAATTCTCAACTTGCTTTGTGTACCTAGGTATGAGCATTTATCACCGATTTCAGACTTGTTTCTCTGTGAGTCCAATGTCACGCTGATGGTGGTGCGTGTGTTTGCGTATTTTGCTTACTTCAAAATGGTTGAGGGAGAGGGCTACATCCATGCGCCTGTTGGGCCTGGTCATCTGTTAGCTGCGTGGCTTATTACCAACGTTTTACCCTGCATCGATTTCACCGTGTATAATAATCATCGTAAACCATGTAACCAATATTTTTGTAACCAATTTTGATTTCAGTGGAGTTTCTTGACCGTTCTTTCCCATAGGTAACCTTCTTCAATTTATACCTACTTACTATTTTTTTTTATGTAGTACTTGATGTTTTTAATTTTTATAGACATTCATGTTATTTATTAGCCGTCCTGCAAGAGATGTTACAATTTTATCGACAAAATATAGTTTCTCTTGATACAATAAAAAACTTTTTTACAAAAAATAAAACCGACTTCCAAAACAAACAGTACAAAGTGACAAATAATTTTGATTTCGGAAGTCGGTGTCTTCGGTTTTGTATTTTAATTTTTTGCCACCGACTTCCGAAATCAAAATTATTTGTCACTTTGTACTGTTTGTTTTGGAAGTCGGTTTTATTTTTTGTAAAAAAGTTTTTATTTTTCACTTTTTAGTTGTGGTACCTACCTAGACAACCCCCCCCCCCCCAAATTTTAATACCACTACCTGGTATGTAAATTACAGTGACAGGAACTTATTAGAACATCGTCCACATATATTAAGTAGGTTATTTTTGTTGATTTTTCAAAAACCGCTTATTCGATTTCGATAAAATTTTTATGGGACCATTTGGGAAGTATACCCTTTCCGACAAAAAAAGAATTTTTCAAATCGGTTGGCAAGCAACGGAGTTATGCGCGAACAAACATAAAAAAAAAAAAATACAAACATCCGAATTGAGAACCTCCTCCTTTTTGAAGTCGGTTAACAAATCCATTTTTATAAACCTATATCATCCACAATCATAAATCTTATCACACTTTTATAATTCTATGTATATTTATTTTGCAATTATATTATAGAGGTACTTTATTTTATATTATATTTTCGTCCAATTGATTTCATAATATATTTTCTTAGATTATCTAACTAAGCACTTTTATGTTGTTTTCATTTAATTCCTTGTTTGAGGTACTGCTGTTGGTGTACCACATAGAGAAGGTAATTTAAATTAAAAAAAAAAAAAACAACAAAATATAGTAAGTAAGTACAGCAACCATGGTTAACAGTAGGTACGTGTTGGGTGACTTTATAAAAAATCTTTATTGTTACTGACTGTCGTCTGACCCTCGTGACTCTCTCGTCCACAATGGTGACGGTGCACGGTAGCACTGCATTTCTTCCAGTTTTCGCGGATCTCATGTCACACCTTAGCCTTGACGTAGATGGATCATAAACAAAACCACTCGCTGTATCAGTAGAACTGTTACCAACGTATTGTTTATG
The DNA here is from genome assembly GCA_951799385.1 of Hyppa rectilinea. Classification (NCBI taxonomy): domain Eukaryota; kingdom Metazoa; phylum Arthropoda; class Insecta; order Lepidoptera; family Noctuidae; genus Hyppa; species Hyppa rectilinea. Next base: position 553,567 of record OX637309.1, on the reverse strand, counting down.
TAATCGCGTACTTTCGTTTTACGACAAATAATGCGGTCCAGTCTGGATGGCGTTATTAGTTAATACGGAGTAATGTCAGGACAACGAGCGCACAGCGGGGGACCGTGCGTCACGCCGCACAGTGTGGGAATCTCGCAATCTAGGGGGATTTAATTCCAAATTGAATTAAATAAAAGATACAAGTAAAAAAATAATATTGATAGGTATTCAAATAAATAAAAATCTTAAATAGTGATAGAAAATAAAATTGTATTAAAAAAAAGTTGTATTCAAAAAAATGCGATATGAATAAATTTTAGTCACTAATTCCACTTTCGGCCTCATTTACGGTGGGTACAGAAAGCAATTTTAGGACATCAGGATTTAGAGGACTCCGTTTTCTCTTCATTATAAGCCTTAAGCTGGATATGAAGGGGTCTGATGATATAAGAAGCCTATTAAGTAGGTCGGTATTGGTGTCTATTCGTGCCGTTTTTCTAGTGAAGAATTCCCTAAATCTTCGGTTATCTTTGTTTCTAGCCTCTTGTGCCTCTTCTGATAGGTGGCCAATCGGCAAAATACACGAAGCTGTGGCATCGCGGCCATGAAATAAAACTTTGTGCACACTAACTGGCATGTTATACCATGAGTATTCCTTAATATACAGGTTTCTGGTTTCTTCTTTGTAACTATTGAAGGAATCTAAATCGATTGTAAAACCAGACCCAGGAGTTTCTAAAATGATATGAAACCTCGTTATTAATTCTAAATTTACCCCGGTAATATCAGCAGTTAATGTAGCACCTCTAAAAAATCGGCGTGCTGTGTTTCCATCATTGGTATTACTAGCTTGCTGAGTCGGCAAATCCACTAATAAACCCAATTAATTTCTGAACCGTGTTTGTATGTGTATCTTCCTTGCCTTAACCTTATCGTTATTTTCGTTGCCTTGACCTCTAGCTTGCCACATTTTTATATATGACTAGCTTTTGCCAGCGGCTTCGCCCGCGTGTTTGTAGGAAATTATCCCACGAGAACCGTATATTTTTCCGGGATAAAAAGTATCCTATGTGCTATTCTAGACTATAATCTATCTCTGTGCCAAATTTTAGCCAGATCCATTTTGTAGTTTTTGCGTGAAAGAGGAACAAACATCCATCCATCCTCACAAACTTTCGCATTTATAATATTAGTAGGATGTAGATGGTATTTCATTTAAAACATTATCTGGTAATTTAATGCATTCATTCAACCAAGTTATATTCTTGTTTAAAAAGCGTTCACGATGTCTACCGCTTGCTGTCCATTTTTCGTTAAATTTGTTACATAACCTCCTTAAAAAGAACTTAATTTCATTTATAGCACCTTCCGAAAATTGTATTTGAGGGTAATTACCTATTATAAAAGCAAAAATAGCATCAATTCGCTCTTGTTTCGCATTTGAGGTCCAAATATCAAAAATTTGTTTTTTGTAATTTTGGCGGTCATTCTGAAAACCGAAAAATTAATGTATGACGGTCGCACAAAATCGCAAGTTTTATCAATTGTTCTCAAAAGTTAAGACTCCAAACTATAAATTAAAACAACAAAAACACCGGGATAATCAGGTCATTTTTTTTTATACACCTTTTGTTTTGCAAATCATCTCTAAAAAATGCTAAATTTAGCTGTGCTTTCGAATGATGTTATTAGATCAATGTTTAACTATACTTAAATAAAATACACTCTAACTTACCTCGAAAGATATACAGAATACAATAATAAACCAATAAACAAGACTACACGTTAATTTGATCAGTAATCACAAGTGAAGATGACACTTTAATGTTGTTGTTCGTATTGTAAGGATACAACGATTATTGTCTACCCACTTCAACATTATTTATTTATTTTTTTAACCCACCTACAAGAATTTCTAGTATGTAGCTGTGACAAATAGGGTCTTAGGTATAAATAGGTTATAACTATATTATCAAATATTAAAATTTATATTTTGATTTAAATCCCCCTAGATTGCGAGATTCCTACACTGTGCGCCGCCGCGTTCATTATACCAACATATTATATTCTAGAACCGCTACTACCTCGCATGGTGTACACTGTAGATGATTCACACGGCGATGCCTCGTGTCTCCTACAGTATCGATAGTAACCCTGCTTAATAAAAAGCTAATAATAGCATAAAAGCTGTCATAATCATAAGGTTGTCTATGAGATAGTTTGGCTTCCGACTTCAGCAAAGATACTTCAATGACCTTTTGTATGGTATGTTTTAGTAAGTTATTTAATTTAGTATCTACTGTAAATAGTTGTGTTATACAAGTTGTTTTAATTTATATCCCTTAACTCTAGGGTATCAAATAATCAACAGCATTTGAATTATAATTATATATTAATTATAATTCGACAGACATGATTATTAATGTAAAACACCCTTACGCGAAATATTATGACAACGTCGCATTTTCTTAGCTTAGATTCTTCTTACTTTCGTGTCGATGGTACTTTTCTGGATGTTATTAAATTGAGTGCGCCCAGTAGGTTGCCACATTTATCGCGGCATCAGTGGCATTCTTCAGGTCAGCTCCGCAATCGCACTGGGTGTTGGGTGGATCAGTAATCCCCCACTTCGACAGGTTGTGCCTGCAGCGGCCTACTTGGGTACGCAGTCGATTGAGAGCTTTAAATATTAATCATTGGTTTGAATAAAAATTAATTACTCAATTTTATAATATTTATCCACGAAACATAAACACCTTACACATTGAGATAAATTAGTTATGATTGATGATACTTTGAAACTATGTATTTTTTGACCATACGTATCCTAGGATGTTTTGTATTATTTTTACTAATTGAATATTATATAACCCTAGAGTTATTGGATATAAAAAACACGGTGTATATCGTACTAGTTTTTCTCCACGGCTTTGCGTGTGCAGGTCGGAAATTATCCCACGGGAACAAAATGGCGAGCCTGTGTATTAATCCAGGTTACAAAGATTTTCTTTTTCTTACTGACAAAGATGGGATCTTACTATCTGATCTAGCTAAAATATTATATTTTTAGGTACACCCTAAGTATCTCGGACGAAAAGCCTCTTACGGCATCACGTAGCACCTGTGGTAACTTGGACATTGATAGATGAAGCTTTGATATCAGTTCGGTACCTATCGGCAACGGGTCGGTGCATCGCGTGGCAATCAGCTGGCAGTTGACACCTTGAGCACCGTTATTTTAATAAAAAAGAAAAACTTATTTCAATTAGAAGTGATAATTATTGTTCTTGGCTCCCACATTTCATTGAAATCAACAACTGATCTAGACCACGGTTAGCTACTTAGAAAGAACTTAATTAACTTGTTATCAGACACTTGACACTGCTTAAGACAATTGTTTGTCTCGTACCATTGGACAGCCGTGACGTGACTGGGTACTAGCGAAAAAAAGAGCAATGTCACAGAATACATAAATTAAAAACAACCTATTTAATTAGCAATCTTAATTAGACTGAATTTTCAGAAAATAGGAAACTCATGAACTAATTTATTAATCAACGAAGTAGTTGCAACACCAATAAAATCCTTATTTTTCTCAGTAACTCACGTACTTACCGAACCTCCCTGTGTCGCCAAACATCGCCCATACGAGTAAACAATGTGATATTGAAAGCGAGGCACCCAAACGTCGGGCGTCGGTCGTCACGCCGCGCGCGCAGCTTTGCGACATTTCACGGATAATTCGGCGGGAAACGCGGAAACGCTGTGAGGCTGTGACCTCGCGGCTTCCGCGATTCACACAAAAACACCGCCACCATACCATCCTAGGAATCATGGATAATTCACAATGGATGGGTAATTGTGAACCTCGGAGACTAAATTTAACCGCACCCAGCCACGGAGCGCACACCTGACAGTGGCTGCTGATTCAAGTGTGGGAGGTTTTCTGGAATTACCTGTCTATTTACAGGCACTGTTAGATTTTAAATGTATTTTTAGAATATTGCATGCAGCAGTCACATTGCTACATCAGCTCACAGTTCCTTTCACTCAGTCAAGAATAGCTCATAACTACATACGGCTCATTGGCAGTTGAAGAAATTGTTTCCACACTTCAATAATTATACATATACAGTTATAATCACATTTTCATACGTGAAAATAGTGAATTCACCCAAACAACGCTCTAACATCTGTGAAGTTTCGTAACTTGATACCACACTATTTTCATAATTATAACTAACAATCAAATGTCTTGCAGCACATGACCATATTACAAGGAAATCCGTGAGCCAGGTGAGTGAAGAAGAAACCCATTTCCTAGGCCCCAACCGGAAGGTTAGCACCACCTCATCAAGGCTGTCACTAAACACTAGATGCAACTCTTTTAATACCAGAAGTACTAAATGATGAACAGGCATAAGAAGTCTGTAGAAGAGCTCTGTGCCAAGGTCCCAGTCTTACATCCTTTTGGGATGGGATTTTTAATAATGCGAACATTGAAATCTTTTACTTCTCAGCTTTTACTAATGAAAGAATTGCTTCTCCAATTGGTATTTTTATTTAAATCCTCGTAGTCCATGATGTAGGTGTTAGAATTTCGTTCCACTTATCTTGGGATGGATTGCAAAAAAATATGTTGATAAATCCGTCCTGTAGCTTGGTGCGTCAACTTGTTTCGCAAAGGTCTATGAACAGTTAGGTGTCTGTATTCCTCTAAGTCTTAAGTCGGTGTTGTGTGTATTAATAAATAAAGTTGTGACATTGACCCGTAATTAGTTTTGGTTAAAAATATAAGAATCTGGGAATGTCGTCCAATGTCCAAATATGAGATAAATTTAAAAATAAATACTTGAATATGATTTCTTTGCGCTTTTTATAAGAACCCGTTTATTTGCGTAACGACCCCAGCATGCGGCGCCCTTGGCCCCTACAGCAAGACAAGCCAGCGGTCGCGGAAACTGAATGCCCCAATACACAGCTCTTGCTGCACTATCGTAATCAAACATAAATAAAGCGCTGCAACCGACGCAACCGTGCGCAACCCGCCTTCTAACTCAGGAAAAGATCTATTAACATTACTTACCATTACGACGTACTTTGGCTAACAGTTGTCACCTGTCAGGGTCGCACAACTGTCAAATAAAAGCACTACACCTGACTTGACTATACTTGGCACATGTATGCACCTATTATGTGGCACAAGTAATCACCTCATTGGAAGATGCTTTAATTTTTTTATGGAATGTTTAGTCATTGCGACATTTTAGAAGTACACTTAAATGTAAAATACCCGTCGTACAATCATGGACGGTGCCGCCGCACACAGCACGAGCGATGATGAATATTCGGCGCCCAGCGTGTTTCCCGACCACTTAATTCCTATTGGTCTGCAAAATTGCCTGATTTGACAGCTGCAGACTTTTTTATTCGACTGCTCCATATGGAGGGTTCTTTGCAGTCGATCGACTAAACTACGGTGTAAATGCTGTGATATACAACAGTTTCGTGGTTCTGATAGGTCCTGCCACCATTGCTCAGTGTCTTCTTTATTAGTTAATTTCCCATGAACTTCGAATATCGTTTGCCTCAGCATGGTAGCAACAAAACAGCAGCTTTGGAAGCGCACGCGCCAGTCGCTGCAGTACGACCGCGGCACCTGCATGGCAACTGCAACCAGTCGTGCAAGCTCGCTGTCGGGAGAACACTTGGTACCGTCGGAACGGTGATCGAGTTGCTTTAGTGTGCAAAGTGTTTCTGTGTCAATTAGTTCAAGTCGGTGAGTACACAACGTGTTTACTTTTTCATATCCCTGTTATGTTTCCATCGTAAGTCTAAATGCTTAAATAATCTTAATTGTTTAGACACTTGTTAACAATGATGCCTTTTGAAAACCTTAATCCACAATGGGATCAGGGTGTAACGGATATCATATTCGAACATAATGTACCGAAGACTCAGACCGCTGAATCCATAGTCTTGAATTTGAATACGCAAAAATATGATCACTTCTAGATATGTACATACTAGCAATACTACGCTAGCTTCTTTCTTAATCATAATGTTTTTAACTCCATCCTTGATGGATCATCCTTGACTCGAAACTATGTATTACTGGAAAGTAACCTAAAATTCCATAACTATTATAAAAAAATGTTCCTTTAGATTAATTAGTGAACGAATTGTAATAAAATTTTATTTCTTTTAAGCTATAATAATCAAAAAAAATCTGATATAAAACTAACCAATCAAAAAATATCGATTAAAAAGACATCATATTTTACTCCAAAAAAAGTGTCGTTACAACTTTTGGTCTTAATTTTTTCGCAACGCGAGATAAGGAACTTAGTTCCAATAAGATAATACATTTATGCCTCAATGTATTCCAAGACCAAAACACTTCATAAAATAGAGCGTCAGCCATGTTAAATGTAAACAGTGTTGAATAAAAGAATGTGGAAAGAAATGCCAAGTACAGTGAGTGTCCGAGCGACCGACCCGAGTGGTACGGGCCAAGTTGAACCAGCCACAGATAAATAATATAAATTACTGTGCACTTGTGTTTCTAGGTTTTACAATTCAATCGGACTGTGTATGGAGCTTCATGGTCCTTCCGTCACAGACGTGATCCCTGGCCGTAGATAAGACGGCTAGTCTTGTTTTCAAAAATAAAGAAGTAAGGATAGGTACTTATTTTACAGCATCTCGGTGAGAAAGTTTAAATTTCTGCTAATATTGTGTACAAAATCTGGTCTAACTCCATTTTTTCTTCACTCAAAAAATACTATTATTGTTTCAATAAGATATTGTTTGTGTTTTCAAATCAATTCATTCTGACTCCTGGATATATCTAGTTAATAATGTGTGTGGGGGATAAAATTAAATGATCTTATGGATGCATAAGATCATTTAATTTTATCCCCCACTGTTAGTCACCACTTGCACCTTGTCTGTCTGTCTTGACTTAGCCTGACCAGTTCAACGTAAGGTCTTAATAATCTTGACCTTACTGCATAGTCTAGATCTTCCAAGATCTAAAGGACAAGCACAGTTTCGTAACCGGCGCCAATTAATTAAATTAACTAATTAATGTTAGATAAGTTTTTGCGGCACCCACTGGTCGTCCGGCCTGCAGCAAGGCCGGTGGGCAGGGCTACCACACACTAATAATGATACCGTGTGATTAAAATGATATGCACGAGACGTTTTTCTCTAGAATTTAGATAAACTAGTTATTATAGCCACCACGTCACTTCCTGTGGTTGCCCGGAATCGTGTCATTATGAAAAAGATTCCTCTCTCTACTTAAAGATTTCATGTGACTTGCGACCCCTCAACCCCCCATCGATGGATAGATCCCAATTTCTCTAACAATCGGAATAATAAATACAAACCGAATCTCGGTTCTTTCTACAAAAATCATCGAATGGTCGCTATGAACGAATATCGATTTTGAGGAAATATCACGATATTTCCTCAAAATCGATATTAGCCCCTCAAATATCGTAAAACCGCATAGGTTGATAAGAAAAATTCTCTCGAAACAACAATAAATATAACCGTTGAGCTCTTATAACCAAATGGTTTCTAATAGGCGAACATCTAGTGGGTTAAATAATATTCATTTTGTGTAAGTGGAGTCATGCTTGACAACCTTGTCGGTCATCGAACGCAGACACCAACTTACACACTGTACCTATTATAGCTGCACAGCTTGAGCAGAGGTCACTCAGTGGAACCTAAACACGACTCGCCGGTCCTGCCGTCAATGTCGCCAACAAGCTACTAGTCCCAAACATTTCACCGTCTGTCGGCAGCAGATCGGTCACCCGACTGTCGCACACACTGCAATGACATCGACAATGTGCGAAAATATAGTGTCGCTTTTTTTTTAGAATGTCGTTTTGGTTGGAAATCATCAAATAAATCCTCCTGCTCTAGGTGGAGCGGAAGGGAGTGTCAGACTCTGACTGACTTAAACCCATCCATGTTCCTTCCGTAGCCCTTTATGTTCCGGGGTAGCGGATATAGTAGTGTAGCTGAGTAGCCCTTTTACGAAAAAAAAGTAGGCACCGCCTCAAAATGAGATACTTACTCGACTTAGGAGCTCAGTAATTAAGCTAAAAGGTTTTCTATTCTCTGCTCTTGAGTTTCTTTTCGCGTCGATTTAATTTTTGATAAAAGCTCTTTGTAAAAGTAAGTAGGTGTTATGTTTTATATTCTTAACTTTAGAACCTAAAAATAACAAACAAAATTCTACCAAGGGGCCCCTTTGTAGAATTAGCTACAGGCCCCGCACTTCCCTACTAAGTTACGACTTAAAGACAGTTCATTTTTAAATCCTCAAGCCTAATCTAAAATCGTCTACACTTCTGTGGGGAATTCAGGTTATTTCCTATGCGAAAACCGAGTACATCATAACTACGAGTACAATACAGTTGTTAAACTGCAACTGGAGTGTATCACTGTAATCACCTAGGTAGATGATTGGCACTCGTGAAGCCACGAAAAAACGTGCGTATCGTGACCAGTCTGTTACTCGGCTTGAACCCAAATACCTATACATACTATACATATCCAAGGCCGGATTAGCCACGGAGGAGGTTTAGCAAACCTCCTCCGTGGGGCAGCGTTTTAACGTATATAACAAAAAAAACAAGATTTGGTCCCTATAGCATCGGTTGGTCGACTAGAAAATTAAGTATCAATATCTACATTTTCTAACTAATATTTTTGGGAAAATAATATACCCTAGTTGATTGCATTTTATTAATACTTATTTATGCCCTTACTATTTCATAAACGAATGCAAAAATAAATTTCTTGAAAAATCAATATTGTGGATGGTGATTCCATTCATATTCTGTGAATTATCCCAATGTTCATTATCAGAGTTTTTTAGTAAAATTGAGGGAAATAATTGAGCCACAATTATATAATTCGGTACATAATGTTGGGAGCATTTTTGGGAAGCAATTTACACACGCTTCAGAAATTGCTCTACCCGGCCAAATCGCCTGTCGTGCAGGGTTTGACAGTAATTACCTACAAATTGCCCTATTTTTCCGACAATTATTTTCGCGCAATTTTCCGTTCGTGTACCAAAATAAAAAAAGCCCCAGGTAGGTATTTGGAAACTATGAGAAAATGTTTGTTGTGCATGTGCGTTTAAATTTTAGTAACCCCACGTTGCAACTGAGGTCGCAAAAGTGTAAGCAGCGCTGTATCTTTAGGGCACGCCACGATAGTGGCGGTAAGGCCCCTCTTTGAGGAGTGGCTAGAGAGGCGTCACGGCGCCCTCACCTACCGCCTGACGCAGGTCCTCACCGGACATGGATGTTTCGGGAGGTTCCTGCACATCATCAGGCGGGAGGAAACGCCCGGGTGTCACCACTGCGAGGATCGCCCAGAGGACACGGTAGAGCACACGGTGCAAACCTGCCCCTCTTGGGCGGAGCACCGACCTCTCGCGCCCGGCCCTGGTGCAAGTCATGGTCCGGGGCGAGAGGGAGTGGGAGGCAGTCACCTCCTTCTGCGAAAAAGATATGCTCGCGAAGGAGGTGGCGGGATGGGAGAGAGAAAGGTCCTCCCGTCCCAGCCGCCGCAGGAGACGCCCCGGGCGTCGGGAGCCACGTGACGACTCCCGGCCACCGTAGGCGCGGGCCTGCGGACTGTGAGTGACTCACCGTCCGATCAGCACCAGACCCGTGCCGTACGGCGCGTATATGTTCCACGCGCGCCTCAAAGAGTAGTGTCAGCATATGAAGGGGCCCCTCAGGGCCAAGCGTGCCGGGTAAGCGGGATTGTCCGAAAGGGTTACCGCTACCCCGGAACATAAAGGGCTACGGAAGGAACATGGATGGGTTTTAGTCAGTAAGAGTCTGACACTCCCTTCCGCTCCACCCAGAGCGGGAGCAGTCATTGGATGATTTACCAGCCTTAAAAAAAAAAAAGCGCTGTATCTTTATGTACGTATCTTTTAATGAGCAGTTATTTAAGTAGTGATATTGTTAAGTAGTGATGACCAGGATTGTTAATGTCGTTTACGAACATCACGCTTGTTTTCTCTTAAAACAATAGCAGAACTAGAGGTAGGTATTGGCAATTCACATCATAGTCTGTCACCGCTGCATTAACTTTAATCAATTTTTCTAACGTGCAATGTTGAAAGTAATTTTACAGTATTTTGTCTTTTAACAATGAGTAGAGCTTAAAAATGTTTTATTAGATAAAAAACAAATAACTGTTTAAAAAAATATATTGTGCGTTTGAAACATTCTTTAGTTAATTACTAAACAATAATTATAAAATTAAACAGTCAGTTGAAAAGCCAGCCAATTGTTGCCAGTTGTTGATTGTCTGAAAATAGCGACATTAAAACCATCTAAAACATACATTCTAGAATCTGGACCAGTATAGTCCAGATTCTAGAATTTGCTTAATACGTAACTACTGCTCGATGATACCGAACTGCTGTTTATACTGTACAATTACCGAGCGAGCGTAATTACCATCCTCGCGGGTTAGAAACTGATCATTCTCAGCACTCGACAGACGGTTACGTTAGTGGCTAGATATATGGTTGGATCTAGAACTTTCATGATGGATTACTTACCTACCTACACTAAACCGTCACAGTAAAAAGTGTTCGTCACATTGATGTCTAATTCTCTTTGCTTACGGTAAGGCGGTAAAAATCGACATCTTTTTAGTATAAGAGGTGAATGGCACAATTATATCATTAGAAACAGGGACTAGGTTTTAGGCCTTCTATAGTGCAGTCATCATTCATGGAGTACTAATCAAAATGTTACAGTAAAATACCTCCCCACAAACTTCAACTGAATGAAACAAGTATAATATAAGTTTTTATTTTCTTTTAAACTTTTCACTGCGCTAACCTCTCATAATCATAGCATAATCAGTCAATAGGTAATGTTCCCATTGGCAGAGACACAGACCTCCGTCTATGTCTCTGCCAGCACCAGGTCCAGTCCCTCTCACAGTGGAGACTGTGAGATGTCACAATTTTTGATTCTAGGATATGTTGTTTCCATCACGATGTTTTCCTTCACCGTCTTGAGAGAAGTGGTGATGTAATAATGTACACTAAGTAGAGCGCCGGCCGTTACCACTGGGCGTCTGACCGCTGACCTCATTTCACCGTATACATTCCCTGTCCTGTCAATTCAGTCACTGGACTGATCAACACTACTCTTGGTAGGTACTTTTAACAATTTCCATTTGTAACTCTTTTGTTTTAATTTCCATTTGTAACTCTTTTGTTTTAATTTCCATTATGTAATTAATTGATTTAATTACTAGCGATTATTGTCTATCAGATGAGACAAATGGTACTATAGCTAATAGAATAATAACTATGGGATTCATGTTGGTGTGTTCTCGGAAAGTAACTTTTTAATAATGTCACATAAAGCTAATTGAAGAAGGTCCAGTCATGATATCACGTCTGAAACTTATCTTGTATACATTTTAGACGTGATGAAGATAAAAAGCTATCGATCAGTGGGTCATCTTGTAGCTCTTAAAGTTTACCATGAAGATTAAAAATGTACCTAATGAGGATCTCCGTGGGGGTTTAATATTTCTTAGGAATATTCATAGTAGACCTTTTGCACGGGACCGAACGCGTGTCACGGTGACGTCACTGGCCAGCACGTGGCGCACGCGCACCGCGACGGTCGCACGTGACTCGACCGATGAAATTGTCATGCTGTGCTACAAGAATACAAGAGCGACGTTCACAAGTACATGCTGAACTACCGTTATAAACGTTATTATGACTACGTCTATAGAATTCAGATTTCCAAATAGTGAGGCGATAGAAATGGTGGATGTCACATGTCTGATGTCTTGCAATTTTACCTCACGGTATTTTTCAATGCATAAATCACGTCAATGATAATTATTAATTACTAACATAAGTAAACAGATGAATCTTTGACTTAAAGAACTTTAACTTGACTCATTGAATTTATAAGTCCAGATTTCATGGTTTTCCTATCATTTAATTTATCAAGTTTGTTTGAGAGATTTCATCCTTATAATTGATCCTAACGATCGATGCAATTAAAGTACAATGTGTACTTTTGCAGATTTTAGTCGGTTCGATTCCCGGGTGTAACAAGCGAATTTTTGGAAATCTTTGAATGCAGTTCTCTTTCTATTCAAAAATAAAGGAATGTTTTCTTTGAGTAAAATTTTCTATCTACAGTATTAAGAGTACTTTCCCTACAGGTGGCATTACAAAATTCCACCCTGTATAGATGTAGGTAAATAAACAATAAATTCTGAGCAAAAACAAAAGAAAAACAACATTATAAAACACATTCCTAATTGGTCATATTACATCACAGTAAGATTAGGAGGGAACAATGCAATCGTCAGGAGATTAGAGTAGGCTAAGTAATTACAATAATTATATAAATACTCGATTGACCACATGATATTTATATTAGATCGAGACGGAAATCACACAATTAAACTGAGATGTGTAGGGCTGGCAGGTTGACAGAATTATTGAGATACAACGACGGAAAAAACAAAAGTTTTGTTCATAAATGTGTAACTACTTAAATTTCATTTTAGCTAATGACGCTAATGAGAACGTCGGGAAGGGATAGCAGTATAGTACAGTATTTATGTATTTCTGGATAGATAGCAATAGAAGAACATATAGGTCTGTTGAATGTATTTATAAGATTGGTAATTTGGCACAAGTTGTCTGTTGCCAACCTGCCTATCATACCTTTGTAGTTAGATATTATTCTCCGACCGCAATAATTTAGATTTTACTGATGGCCAAGTTACACTACAACTTTTGTTGCTAATATGCATCGCTAAATCAAATCTAGGTACTAGTGATAAACATAACGTTCGAAGTTCTTTATAAAATAGCACTATCAATCTAGGTACTTGTCAACCCTAAGCAGCAAAATAGCGCAGTGGACTCTGTTAGCGTGTGAGATCATGTAAGGGCACTAAGTAGCCTGCCGGGTAAGCGGGATTGTCCGAAAGGGTTACCGCTACCCCGGAACATAAAGGGCTACGGAAGGAACATGGATGGGTTTTAGTCAGTAAGAGTCTGACACTCCCTTCCGCTCCACCCAGAGCGGGAGCAGTCATTGGATGATTTCCCAGCCGTAAAAAAAAAAAAGGGCACTAAGTAACGGATGATATTAAATTACTTGCTGTTGATGTTATCACTATTAAGTTATACTACCTCTTATTACTAAACGAATTTATGCGTGGACGTGCGTTGATTAGGTACGCTTAATAATGTAGGTAACTTCGTTTTAGTTAATTCTTTGGGTCGATCATCATTTCACCTGGTGGTGATGGTGGAATTGTGCTTGGAGATTGGTGCAGACAAGGAAAGGAAGCCTGTACCCAATAGTGGAAGAAGTTGAGCAGATGATAATGATGATGAAATGGCAATCACTTCATAGAACTCCATGTTTATTAACCGCGGGTCCATTTAATACACGATGTAACACACGGTGTCACTCTGGCTGGTCGTGCACATTGCATAAACAACCAGATTCCTGAAACAAGAGCTTATATACATGAGGTCAGTTACAGGAACCAGCGGCTCATGGCAATAATAGTACCTATCTAATAAGATATCATTACTTATTGAAATGAGCCATGCAATGTCACTTAACATCTTTAATTCAGCAATTCTGAGATAACTACATGATTGTCGTGTAGGTAATTTTAATGATAATGATTGTAAAGTTATATTATTATAATACATGACATTAAGTACATGATGAGAGTATTAAAGATATTATGTCAAAATCATTACATTTAAAATTGCCATCTTAAAATACGTATAATGATGTATTTACCTGTTTAAATGTCGTTAATTTAAATAATTGGCATTTATCTAGTGATGACTGTGGTGTATTTGCACATACGGATGTGCGCAACTATCAATCACCACGAATGGGACACAGTTGATAGTGAAACGGTGCCTGCACGTTTGGTGTGATGATGAGCCAATAGAACGATAATCATCATCATTCTCCTGCCCTTATCCCAATTTATTTGGGGTCGGCGCAACATGTCGTTTTCTTCCATACTTGTCTACTAGTCGTCATCTCGGTAGTCACTCCCTTTCTAGACATATCATCTTTCACACGATCCATCCATCGTTTCTTTGGTCTCCCTCTACTTGTATAGCCATCCACATTCATACTCACAATTTTCCTGACAATACTTTCCTCATTCCTCCGCATAACATGCCCATACCATGACAACCGATTTCGAGACAACTTACAGTATTAAACATTTCCAGTAGAACGATAATATGTATTATTCATCATCATCTCATTATTATTACTTTAAATAGGTGATAACCTGATTCCACAATGACATACATAGTTAGTGTCAAAAGCTATCTTTCAATTTCTAAAAACCTATCAATTTAATTTATGTGAACTTGTTCATTGAATTCTTGTTGAGATTTTGATATTGCAGCCTGGGATTGAAGCTTGAAGCCTCTTATTACAGGTTAAAGCTATTGTATTCTAAGCTCTAATGAGACAAACCACTTGTACTAGCGTTAACTTATATAATGAGTTTGTTAACACTGGACTCTGATAGTAATACTTCAATAGTAGAACACGAAAATTTTGGTAATACGCATTTATTATTATTATTTGTTTATCAAAATTCAGACAACAATAAAAATACCATTTTGTTAGTAAATTATGCCAGAAAAAAAATCGTTTTGCATGTGATGGACCAATTCCTTGAGGAAGGTTATAAATTAACATCATCCTTAGGAACGGAGAAAATCAATGAAAAATAAGTCAAAGAATGCTGAGAGAAAAGGAACATAGCGCAGGCGGGCGATGCGAAGTGACGCGGTGGGTCGGGCGCCGAAAATGTTGACGGACGAAGTCGCGGGCGCTAGAAAAAACCATAAATCCCCTTATTAATAAATGTGGATTAAGTTACAACTAGCACAACCTTCAGATTAACCGACCATAGGCACGTTTCGATATATCTTGGCTCCGCGTTTATCAATAGGTAAGGGGCAAGGTCTAACAATACATTATGCAATACTTATAAGAAAAATAATTACTGTTCTTAGTTCTTGGTGAAGGGAATCATCGTGAGGAAAACTGATAGATATTTGTCAACAGCATGTGATGCTCAGTCAGAGGCCCATGGGCAGCATAAAAACTCTGACACCAGGTTAGGCACTAACCACACGAATGCGACAACGAGTTCTTGATATCTATAATAGGAATAAAATCGATGACATTATTGTTCCACAATCGACTGAAATAGTTATTTGTTATGCAAGGCTGGAAAGTTTATTTTTGGCGCGAGTACTTCTATTGAAACCTGAGTAAGCGAAGGATTCTAGGGTTGAACCATGAGCGAAGCGAGTGGTTCAAATATAGAATCCTGAGCGTAACGAAGGTTTCAAAGGTACGAGACGCAGAAAAGCTTTGCTGCCGAGCGCAACACACAATTTTTCACCTCACTACAGCGAGGAAACTGCTAGGTGCAAGAAAACACGTGTTATATGTTGAGTTTTATTTTGTTCGAGCGTCTCAGATACATTGACTCATGTGAAGAAAATAACAGATACTTGGCAATGTATCTTATGAGGTACATAGAATATCTCCAAAATTGAATACCCTGTATTTTGTTCTATATCCTACTTGTCCTCTAAGGAGAATGAAAGAGAAAAACTAATTTAATACAAATAACTAATTTAATTTAATACATATTTATTTTTGCCAAGCATCCTTTGCTTGGCAAAAATAAATATGTATTAAATAACATATTATATTAGTATTTATGTTATTTAAAAATTAAACTTAAATTACTACATAATTGGGTATTTGACAGGGTAGTATTTTTATGGCATATTCAAATGTGACGTCACAGATTTTTTTAATCAAATGGATTACTTATTAACATTAATTCCAATTTTACAATTATATCCTCGCAAAATATTTAATTTCTGTACTGTGATGGAAGTTTTTAATGTGAGCGGTATTATTTAATATTTTATTTTAGACCATGTCATGCATTTTCAGTGGACTGGCAGTATAGAAAATCATTAAATAGAAAGGTTCGAATTTTAAAAACTCTTTCCACGCTAGAGAGCAAAAAGCGATTTTCGGCTCAGATTTCGAATGACAAACAGACTCTTTCCGAGCCTGTGAGGTGAAAATGTTCTTATTTTTTAGGCCGTTTGTACTGGCAGCTAAGCACTGTAGGCTTACCGCTTCAAAAATCAAAGTTATCGAGTAAAATGGTAGTTCACCGGAACTATAAGGGCATCGTTTTTAGCATTTGTCTACGGAACCTTAATAAGGGTCTATTGTAGGTTCTGCTTTAAAGTCAGGGAGCTAAGAAGATAAGGGCAGGCGAATGAAAATTGCAATGCTTGGAAAAGGCCGCTAAGTCATAAGTACCTACTAACATTCATAACACCAAAATTGTACACTTGGTTCGCAATAAACATTTTGACTTTGACTTTGACTTTGACTTTGGAACCTTAATTGTTAAGCAATTTTACTTCCAACGTACCTAAAATTTCCCGTAAGTAGGTATATATTCAAATCATAAATGTATTTTTTGGCAGTTTAATAAAATTTAAAATAATACGGAAAATTGACGTAGGGTGTCAATTTTAAGCGGGATTGTCCTAAGCGGGATTAAAAAAAAAAAAAAATGTTTATTTCTTCACTATAGGTAGTACATAATAAGTGTGTTAGGTTTGGAGTCACCTTTTAAGCAAAGATTTGCTTGTATTAGGTGGTTCCGCTCCTCCAATTTACAATAATTCTAAGATATGTGAGAAATAAGCAAAAGGCTAATTACGATTTTATAATTCATATTATATCAGTAAGGGAGCGCACTGGGTGTGGAATATGTTTGCGAGTGTGTGTGTGTGTGGGTTCGTTTGTGTGAGAGTGTTTGTGTAGGTGTCGGGATGTAGTGGGTGGGCATGTGTGTGAATATGTGGAATGTGTAGCGTGAGGGTTGTGTGGGTGTGGTGTATATATATATATATATTTTTTTTTAGTTATGTGATCTTGTGTAGGATATCTTCGGTTTCTTCGTAACTTTTACCCTTGAGCCATTCAGTTAGTGTTTTTTTGCAGTCGTGGTATGTCATAGAGTAGATGGCACATTTTGCATTGAGAGCGTTATATATACGGGAAGATTGTTTAATAAATTGCCTTGTAGCAAATGTAGTATTCACTGCACGATCTTCAGCTACTTTATTTTTTCTCCTAGAATGTGTCTTGAAAGTAATGAAGGGAAGAGATTTGTGTTTTTTTAATGCAATCTGCAGTACATAGAGTTTCCTAACTGACAAAAGGTTTGAGGTTGAGTATAAATTTTCCGTGAAGAATCTAATCGGTTTAAAGTACATTATTTTTAATAAAGCTCTCTGTGCCCTCTCTAGCTCCAAAAATTTTGTTTTAGATGCTCCGCCCCAAATCGGCAAACAGTACGTCAGTATTGACTGACCCAGGGAGACATAAATTTGCTGGATAAGATCCTTAGTGGTCACGTGGCGAAGAGATTTGAACGTCCAAATTAATTTCCTAACTCTGTTCATTAATAGCTCTAGGTGCAGGTGCCACGATAGTCTTTGATCAAGCATAACACCAAGGTATTTAGTACTGGATACTTTATTGATTTTTAAACAAGAGCAGGTGGTGTTAGTGGAGCTGGAGCAGGTGTGGATTTTAATTTGAAGATCTTGTGGTGGCTGGGTACGGTTCAATATGGATCTTGTGGTGGCTGGGTACGGTTCAATATGGAAAAGCAGATGTAATTTGTCTTTGAAATATTCAAAGTTAATAGGTTCCGATCGAGCCAGGAAGCTACTGTAGACAGACCACGTTCGGCGATGCGACCAACGCTGTTCCATGTTTCGCCCGAGAAAACAATTGCTGTATCGTCAGCATAAGAAAATATGTGAGCACCTTCGATACTCATGTTACATAAACTGTTTATATAAATGAGAAACAGCGGCGGCCCAAGCACACTGCCTTGTCCTACTCCGTAAGTCACTATTTCTTCGGAACTAGTGACTGATCCTATTTTAACTACGTACCTGCGCTCACTCAGATATTCCGTGAAAAGTTTAAATGGTACTCCTCTTATACCAATGTCTTCTAGCCTATGTAAAAGCGTGGGACAGAGACTGTGTCGAAGGCTTTTTTGATGTCTAGAAAGACGGCCAGACACTTTTCTCGATTGTCCACTTTTTCTGTAACGATAGAGGTCAGCGCTAGGACCGCGTCTTCTGTAGACTTTCCCTGTCTAAAGCCAAACTGTGAGGGTGAAATTATTTTATGCTTTGTTAAATATGTATTTAATCGTTGGTTTATTATTCTTTCGACAATTTTAGACAGGGACGGGAGGACGGATATCGGCCTATAGTTAGACGGGTCAGCTCCGTCACCACACTTATGCACAGGTGTTATTACAGCTTGTTTGAGGGGCGTGGGAAAGCACCCTTGTTCAAAACATAGGTTTATGAGGTGTGAAATTATTGGTGAAATAATGAACTTGGCAGATTTTAAAAAACTTACGGGGATTTTGTCCCAGCCAGTAGCACTGTCGGATTTTAGGCTCGTAATTACGGTTGCTACTTCTTCAGCGTCGGAGTTGAGCAGTACAAACGATGAGACCGGCGGGTTTAGAACGTCCGTAGGTATGTTGGGGTCGTTGTTGGCCTGTCTCTCAGGATTGTGTATTATTTCGTCAGCAAGATGCTTTCCAACGGTTGAGAAGTATTTATTTACTTTATTTACCGCCTCGAGAGGAGTAGCGGCCGATTCCAGTAATTCTGTGTTTTGTGTCTTTGGTGGTTTTCGTTGGCAAATATTGTTTATTGTTTGCCATAGCTTTTTAGAGTTTTTGTGTGCCATAAAAAGCTGTTCGCGATCGTATTTACGTTTTTGTTTCTTAATGACGCTGTTGCAGTAGTTCCTGTATCTCCTATACGTGATTTTTAGTATCTCATTATAAGGGTCTAGTTTTAACTTTTTTTTGCATATTGTTGCGGTTATGTATACAGCGCAATAAGCCTATTGTCATCCAAGGTTTGATTAATCTATTTTTAAGGGGGATTTTTATTACAACTGTACCGGCCGTGAGACATTTTTGTAGTAAAGTTATTAAGCTATATATTAGTATGTTGGGGTTAGTTAGGTCTAAGAGGTCGTGAATGTTGCTACTTTTTAGGAGCTCGAGTGAATGTTCGACGTTAATTGAGGTTTTAGTTTTAAAAGATTTGTGTTTGTTCATCGATTCAGACAGTTTTAAGAAAATCATAGAGTGATCGGTGATAGTGGACTCGATAATTGCTATTAATGCTGATTTATTATTAGGTCTAAGCTTGAGAATAAAATGATCTAGACAACTTTTGTCGCGAGTGGGATGCGTATTTCCAGGTAGTAGGCCGTGCATTGCTAACATGTTTAAATAATTTAGTCGATTCGATCTTTCGTATGATTGCTCTTCTTGCTTGTGAATTAAATTTATATTGATGTCACCCGTAATTATTACATTTTTATTTGAAGAAAGGGTAGCTAATTGTTGAGATAAGGAGTTTATAAAATCATCTGCATTTGTCGTTGATGGAGAGCGATATATCCCTATGACTATGAGATCGGGTTTTATCTCAACCTGTAAACAAGAAGCGTGAGTTAATTTTATTTCCTTTATTTTAAAGATGTACCTCTTACTAACAAAGATGACGACACCGTCAGCTTTATTTAAATGCTTTGTGGTGTAACCTGCCGAGTAGTTTTGTAATTGAGGAATATTTTTATTTGGGTTTAACCTACATTCACTTAAAACAATAAGGTCAGTGTTAAAATTTAGATCGGCTAGGTTCAGTTGTAAGTCATTAAAATTTAGATAGATACTTCTGATATTTTGTGAGATAATCGTAAAATCGGAGTTTTTAATCTTTACAGTCGTACTAAAATTGCGAAAGGAAAAGTTTGATACTTGGGCTAATTGTATGTTATCTATTTCAGTTATTGTTTCCAGCGTGCTATCCATAACTGTCTCTAATAGGGCTTAGGTAGAAAACATTGTAGTCATTTAGGGATTTGAGTGGATGTGTTTTTATGCGTAATATGGATTGTCCGAAAGGGTTACCGCTACCCCGGAACATAAAGGGCTAAGGAGGGAACATGGATGGGTTTTAGTCAGTAAGAGTCTGACACTCCCTTCCGCTCCACCCAGAGCGGGAGAAGGCATAGGATGATTTCCCAAAAAAAAGGGTGTCAATTTGCTTAACAATGAATTTCCCTGACAGCACGAAACAGTGACAAACATGTGTCTCGTCTGAACCCAACTTATGACTGAAGTGACACCACGACGTTTGCAACTCCTAGCAATCCTGTGACCTTCGATATCTAGGAAATACAGTACCTAGAACTTTATTAACATTGTAATAAGTTCTTGGTTTTTTTTGTAATGCTAATTTTATGTCGTGGTTCGTGACTAGGTGTATGTACGCTTAGCTAAAAAACTAAATAACTTTTGTGAAAATCATTAAGTAAGCTGTATAGGTAGGTACCTACCTACTGATTAGGTTTCTTTGTACTAAAGTTAGACTCGTTTATTTTGACGATTATTTGGAGATAGTAATATTGACAATGAAACAATTAACTCACGTACTTAGCTCACACCGACGCAACCCTAACTTAAAACACAAGTTAAATATCTGCCTTAATTTCAGCAAAAAAACTGATTCATTATAATTATAAAATACTAGCTTTTGCCAGCGGCTTCGCCCGCAGTTATGTAGGAAATACTAGCTTATATGCTATTCCAGACTATAATCTAAGTAAGTAAGTAAGTTTCATTCAGATCCGTTAAGTAGTTTTGTGTATACATACAAATATTTCCTCTTTATAACATTATTAGTAAAGATACTTAATCAATACCAACCCTTAATTCTAAAGCACACTTAACTATTCTCACAAAAACCTCTCCCCAGCCCTATCTTAGCCTCATCTACCTGAGATACACTCTGTTGACTCGGGTCCCACATGTGTTTGCGACTCCTGGAATGCAGGCTGAGCCCCGTGGCCTCGGGTGATCGTTGACCTTGAGTGCCGACCGCTGTGCCAAGCCTATGGCAATGGTACACAGTCAACGTCGTAAAAAAGCGATGCTGATGTATTGTATGCTTGATGAGGCTACTCGTAAAACAGGGATGTTTGATGAACACTTATCTTAGTATAACTTACCTTTTTTGTGAAGAAATTGCTATGTATTTAGGTAGGAAGGGAAATACCAATATTTTTTTGCATAGTTAGGTACGTACTTAATGGAGATACGCTATGATCGCTATGATCAGTTTATCAGAGGGTCTCTGCTAACTAAGCTAATTGAATATAATGAACACAGCATAAGAGCACGCCTCACCACACCTGTATACCATGAAGGGGTAAGTAGTAAGTAGAACTGTATTCCTAGTCGGTAACCAATATTTCGCGAGATATAAATCTAGATCGTCTCATAGCCGTTAGATCTATTGGTTAACTAACGTTTTCAAGTTGCATCGCTTACTAAATATATTATTATGATCACAATTTCTTCTAGGTGACATTATTTTAAAGATTAGTACCCAATATAAATATAGATAAGTAACAAATTTCAGAAAATATTAGATAGGAAAGTACGTCGCAATTATGTCAGTAACATAGGTAGAGGCATCGAAATACAATAGAATTACTTACGTGCCCGGATATTTACAGTAAGTATAAAATGAGCGAGAATTGGGACAGTTGTTACAGTAATGATAAAGTCTATAACCGAATTTATCCGTTTCATTCGAGTATAAGTTAATTATTATTCACTATCATCGTTTAATCAAACAACGAAAAAAATATGACGTCATTTTGCTTGACGTTTGTTCAGATAGCAATACTATATTTCAACCGCTTTATCAGAGCCCGGATAGCTCAGTCGGTAGAGCATTGGACTTTTAATCCAAGGGTCCAGGGTTCAAGTCCCTGTTCGGGCGGTTCTTTTTGTTGATGTTCGTTAAGTTTCTATCACTATTCTATGAATATAATAGGTATTTAACAATTGTGTGTTCACAAAAAAACATTAAATAAAAACAAATTATGTATTACAATTTTATTTAAAACATTAAATGGGTATAAACTATGTGTGATAAACCCACGCATAATTAATGTAATGTTTAAATAAATTTTGGAATGTTAGCAATTTAATCAATATAAATATTAGTGTTCATTCAGTGTTCATTAAAATTCCCTAAAGTAGAATTGAGTTTTTATGTGGAAAAACAAAACAAAGCTCTTGTGTAGACGACTGGTAGTTATGTAAGTATATAAGCTGAGTATTGCAAGTACCACCGCTTCGACCATGTGTGCCTCTTCTCCGGTCCATTTCCTACAGTAGGAAGAAAACATTAGTACTTTTTGAAAAAAAAATAATGTTAAAATACGTCTTTTCTCTCTCGTCTTTTTGTAGAACAATGATAGCAAAGTTTTTAATATTTGTCACATCATTCCTTCACGCAGGGTAGGTGCCACACAAAATTACATATAAATATAAGGCCACCAATTTAGTGTTATAATTATAGTAAATACATACATAAAGCACACTATTAAATGCTACATCATGTACAAAAATTAGATACTATTATTTTTTTATACAACACAGGAAATTGTAGATTGTGACAAATGACAATACATTAAATAATAAAACATGCAAAAAGTGGTGAGAGGAAAAAATGGTACGTTTGAAACGATCGCCATTATTGTAGTTTAGAATAAACATTAATTACTTTATTTATTACTCGACTATCGACCCTCCTCTAGCAACGCTCGGTTTTTACGACTTAACAAACATCGAGATTTCTTAATTTTATGTAACTTTTTCATGAATATGTTAGACACTATAAGCCTTCCGGAGTACAGTCAATAGCAAAAGTAGATGATCAAAATCGGAAATTCAATAGTAAAGAACGGAGTTCGCATCAGACCTGTGTGGCGTCAGTGAGTGATTCAAAGTTTGTGATTGGAAATTATATCAACCATTTACTACTGGTACAGCTGCCATATATTCGTGAAGTCCGTTCATTAGTATTGAATTTCTGATTCTGATCATCTACTTTTGCTGTTGACTGTACATACATCTGTTGGTGATAGTGAAAACGCAACAAAATGCGTTGTGTAGTCACACAGAGAGACACGACCAGTGACAATATTTTAAAATATATAGGTGTAGATTCATCAAAACTTTATAGTAAAAATTACTGTACAATTTCGAACTATCAAGTTGCCTGACACAGTAATTTTGCCTGAGGCAATTTCTGCCAGTCGTCCTTAAGTCATAGGTCCAACATTATGTAGGCTACAGACACTCTTATAACATCACCTGGGACTTATACATAACACAACTGGCGAAATTTGGATAATTATACTTAATTCCTCTCCCGACCCATTCGCCCCGAAAGGAAATAATAATATAATAATAATAGTTTATTTGAATAACTAAGTATTACAAATATCTCTTAGTGTATGGAAAATATAATAACAGCAATGTTCCAGCATCACTCCCGTGTGCCTCATACAGTCGTGATGTACCGTCATTTCAAGGCCAGACTGTAATACTTTAGGCCTTTTCACAAAGCACATTACAATACTCACTCAATTTGATGGTAATAAAAATCTTGCTATTTTAACTAAGTAACTCAGACAATGCAGTACCTAATAGGTATGACAACATTTAAATTAAGTACCCACGGCAATGTATTTGAAAAAAAGCGTCAATGTATATTTTTATGCAAATTTTTTCAACAAAATATTTGTATACATACCTGTACCTACATACTTACTTTGTTTATGGTGTATGGTGTGACTGTACTAACGAATGCAAACATTTAGTAGGTACCAACCTGAATTAACAATAATCACATTAAGACCCTCCAGGAACAAGAGTACTTACCTTTCAACTACCGTCATAAGATGTAATTAGGAAAGGTACCCACTCTGTCCTCACCGCTGCCGTGCGCCACAGCTCGTTGATAGCTTGAATACAAAACATTGGAAAGTTCTCGGTGACGTCACGCGACGACTCCCTGCGGCGTCCTTGCGTTGACGTGAACTGTGAACTTGCTCACATTGCAACTACCACGCAGCGCGACAGAGGTACCGCTAGCCCCACAGCTGTCCAGCCACAAGGTCCAATGAAACTTGTTCAAGTTCTATGCTAACGACAACCCCTTTTTTCAGCCGTCGCCGGGCACCGCTGGTGATTTCGCGCCATTTCGCCACAGCTCCAGTCACTCGCTCGCCACACTTGGCAGAGCGCGGCGGCCGACACTCGCACAAACTAACTAATAAATACGAGCTACCCGCAACGTTGATATACAACAATAAAACAAAACAATCCGCGGAACAACGACTACATTGTGACTGACAAACATTCCTACGCCATCTGTGATAATAATGAACACAAAATTAATTTAATTTTACAGTGTTGTGATTACTATTAGTAAATAAATTCAAATGCGACCGTCGAAATAAAATGTCTCGGGCCTCGGCGTTCAAGACCGTGTTTTAATTTGGTTTGACATAAGACTGAGACATGACGAAGTATAAGTTGAACAATACTGTGCGGTCAGCCTCCGAGGTGACCCTCACGTCGTACATGACGGGCAGCACGGACAGCACCCACAAAAAGGACGACAGCTACCCGATCCCAGACCTGGACTCCAATCAGAATGACAATATGAACTCGGAGTCCAACCGGAACTTGGAAGCGAAGAGGTGCCACGTGTGTCCGCACTCCTGCCAGTTCCTGAAGGAGTCGGACAAGCTGGCGGCGGCGCTGGAGAAGCAGGAGTGCGACAAGTTCGGGCTGAACGAGCTGCGCGTGGACGGCCTGGACAAGAACGTGTGCCTGTGCGAGAAGTACAACGGCGGCTGCAAGCTGTGCCCGCGGCCCAGCCTGGCGCCCACGCTCACGCTGGGCCTGGACGGCAAGGAGGCCTGCCTCGCCTGCCACCGCTCCACCTGCGCCACCATATACACCAGTAAGTACTCTTCTCATAATCTAAAGTTCCATTTTTTGACCTTTAAAATCCGTAAAGATATTTAATGTAGTTACAAAATAAGTACCCCAGAGGTACCAAGGTAAATCAGCAATATCTAGTCTATTTGTAGTGACAAAATAACAGCTTTTTACTAAATACATAGAAAAGTATATACGGTACTTATAACAAAAAATATATTTTGAACATTTTTGTCTGACTATTTGTCTGTGTGCTCGGCTAATCTCCTATAGGACTGGACCGATTTTGACGGTACTTTCACTGACCGTTAGCTGATGTTATAAGGAGTAACTTAGGCTACCTTTATTTTAGAATTAGGAACTACACGCGCGAACCAGCGGGAAGCAGCTGGTCGGTAAATAGAACTTGTGATTTATTAAATCAAGTACCTACTCATAACATCATTTATGGATCCATGCAATTTCATACTTCTGTGTCATTTACAAAACCTCTCAAAAGTGTAGAAAATCAACGTTCAGACTATGAAATGAGCCCAGACTGTGCAGCTGCCAGAGAATCGGTGGTTACAATTTAGAAGGTAAAAAAATATGTTGTCATCAAAAACTATAAACATACTAATTGTCAGTCCAACTTTCAATGTTTATGGAACCTCAATACTTTGTTCCTTTTCACTTTGATGATGCTAATCAATTCTA
This sequence comes from Hyppa rectilinea, assembly GCA_951799385.1. Taxonomy (NCBI): domain Eukaryota; kingdom Metazoa; phylum Arthropoda; class Insecta; order Lepidoptera; family Noctuidae; genus Hyppa; species Hyppa rectilinea. The sequence goes on along the minus strand of OX637309.1, from coordinate 527,812 downwards.
GCGGTAAACTGACTTTGACACGAATTTCAAATATTATAATTATATTGAACCGTTATTCTTACATAACAATTTATTATGTGCTTGTGAAACTTGCTAACATATTCAATATCGCAAAACCAAACAATTTGTAATAAATTCTGAAAGATTTTTTACTGTAATCCTTCGATAAGTTAGATTTATTGTATAACGCGCTTGTTACGACATATTACTGGAATTGCAGTTGCGACACGTTACCAGCTACTAGCGGTGTTAATCATTCGTAACTTTATGATTAAATTATGTATTTCACTTCTAAATTTTCTTCTGCATGTCATAAATCAATATGGTTATAATTTTATTGGTTTGCTATGAGATGTTTATCATTCGATATACTTTTCACACTTGCTGTAATATCCTCTGTTTGTCTCCTGTAATATTGGTTGGACATTTTGATTCATCCTGTTATTATAAAGAAAAAGTTTATTATAGTATGTGATATAAAAATCGCAAAAGTTTATTTTAGTATGTGACGGACTATGCACATAGTGATGGTCCATCACATTTTGAGCACATATCGTGACCACTCTGACTCTGCATGTTGTAATGGGCAACGACACCGTTATTTATTTGTAAACCGACTCCACTTTATAAACTATGGCCACTCACAGGCCCGCTATTCCTTGACTCACGGAAGTCATTGTCAATAATATACACAAACAACCAACCAAGAACCAATAGCTCGTGAAATCTGTAGGTCATTCAAACATTACTACCGACGCAGGAGTTGAATTCGTCGACCGGGGCAGACGGGCGGGAACTTTGTTATTGCGCCATCTATATTTAATTAAGTACCTGCACTATATCAATTACAGAAAGTGATTTGTAACAAAAGTAATGCAACGCTAATTGATAAATCAGGAGATCAATCTTAGAATTATTATTAATTGTTACGTAACCGGACCGCAACTAATAGTTGAATAATAAAATTAAAATAATTTAGGAAACCTGACTTTTTTACTAAGAAAACCTATTAATACAGGATTAGATAGATTACAACGGGTTCTATAAATGGCTAATGGTTGTGGTGTTTTAATAAAATTATATTATTTTGATGCACGGACGCATGAGCAGATATTGTTAAGTATTGGTATTAAGTTTTTTAGCAAGTCTGCTGTCAAATCGAATACATGGCGCTCTTAGAATTGTTTTCCTTATTTCAGAAAATCCATACTTCTTCGGACGAATGCCTTGATTCAAGTAAAAAAAATTTCTAGGTACCAATATAAGCCCGAAATAGAATACATTTTAAAGGGACTTCGCTGCTGGCTGTTTTTTTATTCAATTCGGAAACTAACAATCACAAACATAGTTATTCAAGCCGTTTGGTAACAACCCTCTGGGCTTATTATTATTGTGTATTTGAACAAGATTTGCAAAGAAACCGGATTGTACAGGATTAGCGAGACCCTTCTGTACAAACTACTTACAGTTTATTTACTTTATAAAGTTTAATTATTATTTCTATCGTTACCAAACGACGAACATCTTATCCATTGAATGTGAACCCCTCTAGCGGCTCTTTAGAGTTTTATATTGTTGTGTCACCTTTTGTCCTGTCATTCTATTTTAATAACTAAGCATTTAATATTATAAGGTTTTCTTCTATAAATTACACCAACCAGTATCTGTAGGTTTTTAACGTTTAGCGTTTTAATAAATCTCAGTTCACAGAGGTATCGATAAAAATAACATTTTAAATGTCGGCGGCGGAAAAATGCTACAATTTAAAGTAAAAATATATTTGTTGGAAAATGTTAGGTATAAAACGTGTTAGGTCTCGTGGAGCACTCAATGTCGGGAACGAACGAGATGACATATTGACAAGCCGTGTCCCTACACGGACCAGAAGTTCCACTGTGGACGAGAGCGTGCAGGGGGGGACCATTGACTGAGCAAGGTGAGATGACGAATTGGTTAATTGGATAAATAACCCATTATATTCTAACAAATCATGTTATTACCTAAATATTAAAATGATTTGTTGTGAGGGTAATCTCTGGAAGTATTGCTTCGTTTATAAACATTATGTTACTGACAGAAAGTGACGCTGTTGCCGAGTGTCGACATATGAACGAACTCGTGGGCAGGAACTAACCTCGTATATTACAATCTTATTTTAGAAGACCGAACGGGTCTTCTATGTTTTTCATAATTTTTGAGTAGGCAGTTTGAGGAAAGAGCTATGCAGAAGTATACAGCATAAAGTTTGAGAAATTGTAGCTATATTAAAGCACACCTGTGTGTCTCATCGGACCGCAGCGCATCGCATTTTAAAAGAAAAACGCTACTAGTCTGCGACGGTAGAACAAAATTTACGAAAGTGATATTGGAGGATTTGCTCTAAAAGAGTAACTGTGGGAGCCAGTGGAAAAACCTTTAGCAAACTATTAAAAAACAATCCACTTGCAACGGTCGCTTGCTATTAAGGCATTTTCTCACGCTACATCAAACTAACAGAGCTATCAGTAGATCTAAGAGCTGTGCATTTCCGTTCAGCGGCGGTCGTGTCAGGTTTCCTGAACGCAGCCAAGTACAGACAAACAAAGTCATCGGTCTACAGTCTGCTAACTTGCAACTACTTTAAAAGAATATTGTAGGTAATGGCTGCGTCGGCGAACGGTATTCGCGTTGAATTTTGGGCAAACAAAATTAAAAAAAAAATAGTAGGTATTATTTTTGCCATGGACACGGTAAGAAGAAGGAGGTAAGTGGGAAGTCATCTCTCCAACAACAAAATTAAAAACAAAATTAAGTTTAGATATGAACTAGTCAAAATCAAAGTCATTTATTCAAATTAGGCTGAAGTTCAGCACTTTTTGAAGGTCAAAGTTACATAAGACAGTCCCCCAAAAACGCCCACCCTTCACCACTTCCTAGTGCTTTAGCTGGGAAGAAGAAGTGGCGCAACAAACTACCCAGCAGCACAGCTGTCTGTTTAGTTGGAAGAACTTGACTCTACACATTTATCGTATGAGAAGTAATTAACATTACGAAACACATCACATTAAAATCAATCATTTTCCACATGTCAGCTAGCACACGTCAATATACCAATTAAAACATTAAAGCTGACTGTACTCAAGCGTAAAAAAAGTCAACGCTAATTGATAATAGTGGTACGGCTCGATCAAAGGTTTACAAACTAAGGCTAAAGGTTAACTTGCCGTGGTTGGTTCGTGGATGGGTGACCATCTATTACATATTTAGAACCCATCCGCGCCTCGGAAAAAACGATAAGCCATTGGTCCCGGATATCATTGAATTCGTCGATATTTGACATTTTACGTCCCGATTAGAAGCAGTCAGAAGCCCACAAGTCTGACAAGCAGTCTTACCAAGGATTACCGTGTTATACAGGACAAGCACAACTGGGATCTGAAAGTCAGACAAGCAAGCGCTTCATGTAAAATTCTGGTATCTGTACTGACTGTACCCAAAGCCACCACAAACTTCTTAGACTGTATCTGCTATTAAAGTGACGTCCATTTCGCATTGTTTATAATAATTAAGTGATAACTTGCTAATTACATTTGATTCTGATAACATCGCAAATCTTTGTTTTATGCATTTGTATATAAATGTTGTATGATTAGCCTCCTCGGAATGCCTCGCTGACAATGACGTTTAGATAACAAAAACCTACAGTATGGCGTTTAGCTTGTAATGTGGATCGAACAATCACTCTGTTCCTTCCAACAATTCGTCCATCAGCCGTAATATCATGTCATCTACCTTTTTTTTTTTTTGAAGGCTGGAAATCATCCAATGACTGCTCCCGCTCTGGGTGGAGCGGAAGGGAGTGTCAGACTCTTACTGACTAAAACCCATCCATGTTCCTTCCGTAGCCCTTTATGTTCCGGGGTAGCGGTAACCCTTTCGGACAATCCCGTTTAATGTCATCTACCTAACAAGCCGATTGTATTAGGTAGGTATCACAATTCCGTTGTCCTACTGCATTTATTCTGCACAATATTCGACGCGGGCGCACCTTGTCATCGGCGCATTATTAAGCACTTGCTTGCCAATGTATTACTTCCCGGGACTTGGATGACGTTGCATTGTCTCAGTCATATATTACATGATCAATGAAAGGGCAGTTATCTTAAATGTGAGAGTGTTCCTTGGCCAGTTACTCTAAGGCTCTAAGGGAGGGTGAGCACCTGGAGTTTTAGGCTTAACTGTTTCGATAAATTCTAATAATAAAATGAGTTACCGGTATTTTTTCAACGATTTCTATGTTTAATCTATACTAATAATATTATAAAGAGATAAAATTTGTAAGTTTGTAAGTTTGTATGTAGGGGGTAATCGCCGGAACTAATGATCCAATTTAAAAAAAAAATTCACTTATAGAAAACTACATTAGGTACTCCTGAGTGCTATAGGCTATAAATTATATTTATATCATACATATTAGCCGAGCTATCGCAATTTTCATTTAGAAAGTCGGAAAGAAATACCTCCGGAAACAGAATTATTTGCATGCGCTGCCTAAACAGTTACAGTATATCGCAATTTTCCGCGGACGAAGTCGCGGGCAGAAGCTAGTTGTAATAATATTATAAAATATTCAGGTCCAATATAGTAAATAGCAACGTTTGTCACAGCTGTTTCTAATGCGGATATCAGTTATTTCGAACTATTTGTAATTATCGCAATGTTGGAACAGTACGATTATTAAAATATACATATATATTATATAAATTGCTTCACGGAACGAATTGTTGTAAGTAACGTGTACCAACGTTTTCTAAAAAAAAACAAACGAATAACGTGTTTTCATTAATGTATGTTCTGCGCTATCGCCTTGTAATAAACTGCTACACACACATTTTCTTTTAGAACCGTATTATTATTGTTGGTTGCTTCACACTCATTTGAATTTAACAAAAAAAACATTACGTGGAGATGGTTCGCAACGTTTGTTTCTTTTTAGTGTTAGCTTGTATAACAAATGAAACTAATGCATAAATAACTTGCTTTCATTAAAATTAATTACGTGTTAGGTTATCGTATCCAGTATTTATCTTTTTCTTCATACATTCGACCGCTAAACAGAACTCAAGCCATAGTTTCATTTTCTTTGGAGTGCGTAGATAGCTACTGTTTTTCCTCCGCGCAGACATTTTCTCGGGAAATATAAATTGTCCAGAAGTCAGATCCGACGGTAATGACGCAGAAAATCAATCACACGGCTTCAAAGAACTAAATGTACTAACTGATCTATGAATAGAATCTGTTAAAATTATACCTGAATTTTTAGATTTCCTTTGAGAGTGGCTTGATTGTTCGAATTGTGTTGAGTCTACGCGCTTACTCAATGCTGTACATTCTAGAACTTATCAAAATATTTAAGCATGCGTAAATGCTTTTCTAACATTTTTTGGCCACTGAATTTTGTATTTGTCAAAACAACACAAAACTCCCTCTTCTCTTTGAATTCGATACTTTATTTGTTTCGCCGGACCGTCGTGCGGGGACTGCAGCACAACACTACACATACCCACAGATATGTATCACTAGTGATGGCTATCGCCTCTTATTCTATTGTTACCGCGACCTTCTCAACTGCCAGCCAGGTGCATGTAGCTCCAACTGCCAGATAGCTTGCAAGTATTGAAGTCTGAATAAATTGTTTCTTCAATAACGGTTAGCGGTCATACATACCCGTAGTGATTGAAGAAAGACTAATACTATAAGAGGTACAATTCCTTGTTTGTTTGTGAGGAGTGTTCTCTAGAAGTACTGATTCTGATGAATGTTTCACTGATAGAAAACTCCACTATTGCTGAGTGCCTTAGGATACTTATCATGGTACAGTTGACCTTCACGCAGAAGCTGGTAAACAACAGAAGCGTCCCCGATGACCGTGGTCGCCCTTGAGCTTCGCCTTGTGTAAACCAACAAACAAGCATCCCTTAGCTGCTCAAGTCAATATTAACTCATACTTTCAAGAAGTTTTTGTGAAACCAAGAACACTGCCATAAGTAACTCATCGCAATCTAGTAATAGATAAATGAATAAACTATTATTTTAACTTAGAGGAGTAAAAACGAATAAAAGGAAGCAGAGAGATGTTCCGTCAGCAGTTCAACACATTCCCTGACACACAAACAGACTTTCTGAAGTCATAACAAAGATCTTCCGCTGACCAGCCACTCGGCCACTTCCTAGAAATAATCCGTAAACAGCAATCAGCACGAAAACAACGCCTCTACACGTGTCGTCCCTTCTGGTCGCTCCCGCCCCTCTCAAACCTTACAATCAACGAATTATCTACTAATTAGCAGGTCATGCAGTAAGTACAGCCTGCTGTTCTAAGCAGGGGGTGCCAGTGGGCGGGTGCTTAGCGGTTACAGCTACATGTACTTGTTACAGAGAGCGACGTGTACGTCGTAGTGATAATTAATAAATTATTAGTTGCTTGGCGTGTTATTTGCAGTCGGCAGTTAAAAAAGATAGGATTATTCATTACCGGATTAAAATGGTCTTCTTGTTTCTAACGGTGAAATAAAACCGACCTGTTATTCAATATGAAACGAAACTGCGAGAAAATCTTTCTGAGTTATTTAATATAATTTTAAAATGACGTGAAATATTGATATTTAAATAATTATCACTTACTAGCGTTTGCCAGCGGCTTCGCCCGCGTGTTAGTAGGAAATTATCCCACGAGAGCCGTATATTTTCCCGGGATAAAAAGTAGCCTATGTGCTATTCTAGACTATAATCTATCTCTGTGCCAAATTTTATCCAGATCCATTCAATAGTTTTTGCGTGAGTGAGAAATAAACATCCATCCATCCATCCTCACAAACTTTCGGATTTATAATATTAGTAGGATAGCAAATTAACCTTAAATATACAGACACCGATATGTCTTAATTAATAAAACATAATTAAAAGGAGATTAGTGATGGCCCAGTGGTCACGACTTACGACTTGTAAGTCGTAGGTTCGAACCCAGACAGGTGCATGACTTTGTACGAATTGTTTCATCACTGCTCTCAAAACGGTGAAGGAAAACATCGTGAGGAAACCGGCATAAAGAACTATAAATTCTAAGTCATGTGACACCCACCAACCCGCTATGTGACCGCGTGCTGGATTACTGTATCCCAGCAGTGGGAACGTTACAGTTTGAATTTGTAATTAAAAGAAAAAAAAGTTCATTTAGTAGATAATGTCTGTTAGTAGACATGACCCCGCAAAAATTCAAGTTGTCCAGCTGTCAAAACGGCACTCAACAATGCCTTAATACCTAATTATAAGATAAGAAGGCATTTACTTTAAGAATTGCGGAACCGAATCTCAGGGTACAGGGTCAGGGCGCAGATTTTACATCAATGAAAGGTGTCAACCCTGGACAAGTCAAAGAACTGACCTCGACCGTGACCGCTGGGTTACCCTAGTGGTCGTGGTAGGGTCACAGGCGAGGAATGCGGGGACCTCGAGGCCAACTATGTTTTACCAGCCAATTGATGGGCGAAAGAGCTGCCGGGCATTTCTATCATGAAGTATTGTATTGAATCTTACTCTTACTAAAGTCAATGAAAATAAAACAGTTAGTAGTTTGTGTAATCTTATTGAGGCGTTTAGATGTTTGCGAACTAGATAGTTTACTTTGACATTGACCCCCATTAGTAAACACCATAACAGAATGGCGGTCACTGACCGACATGACCGAACCGAAATCTCGGCTCATCACATTTGGTTCCGAAATCAAAATATTTGCGCCAAGCAGGCGATAAGCAATAAGTTTTTATATGTCAAGTCAATTTCCTGAGATTGGAGAGTGTAATTAAGTTTTTCATCTAATTGGTGTGTCAAGGCAGGCAGTGGAGTGCGGCTTCCTTTTACACGTTCGCTTCGTTTTTGCGGTGGTTTTTGTTTAGGCAGACTGTTGAAGTACTAAAACTAAGTTAGTCTGTGAAATATGAGATGGAACTGCTTGCAGTACTTAAAAAGTTGTTGGCTGAAAGAGAACCTTCTGGAAAGTTCGCTAACCTTTCAATGTACCCACTAAGTACTCAGTAGGTCGTCCATTACCTAAACTCCGTACGAAATCTCCTTTATTGTATAGAAGATACTTCGAAATCTGCTGATTTAAAGGACCTGATGACTTTCTGACAGTCATCTCCAAGGACCTAAGTCGCTTATAAATCTTTATTTTATCTGCCTTCTAAGCAATTCAGGTATCACCATCGTTATATCGCGTGATAAGCGGGTGCTTCTGCTTCACGTTACAAGCGGTACGCGCCTGTAGCAAGCGACTCTTACGCAGTCTGAACTGCGACGCCTCGAATAGGTGACAGATTAGTGCCCTATGGTAAGACCTGCAGTGGGATGATGTAACATGATCTTCCGACTCAATACATATACCTATAATATACAGGTAAGCCAGCACAGAGGCGAGCACTCGGAGGGCAGTCGACTGTGATGATGACGAGATAGACATTCTCACATTCTAATATGTAATGAGCAATCCTTTCTTACCATATTATTTTCTATGTTTAAGAGAAGAAACAACTTTGTCCTCACTGATTGACAACAGTATGCTGATAGGCCCCCCGTAGGACCTCAGTTTATTTGAAACCACTACATCTGCGTCAATTGTTATCAGTAAACAAATATTGAATAGACACACCACATAATGCCACCTATAACAATGATGTAATAATATCCACGGGATCGAGAGAGCAGCGAATCGATCAATACCAGAACTCATGTGTTACCAATAAGTGCAAGAGATACAAATTATCATGGTCGAGGGGAGGTAGCTTCCAATTCCAATCGAATGCAGCTGAATACCAATATTGTACGTGAACTGTCTGCCTATCAGAACATCTTACCCAGATTCATTAGCCACAATTGAACACGTCAGAAATTAGTTCTGAAAACAGCTCATGATTCTCCGACATAGGTCAGCGTCAGAGCCAGCGTCAAAGCGGAGGAATGTGTACCAATTTCACGAAAAACAATAGTCTGTAGCATTCGTCAGGTCCGGTTACAGACGCAGCATTGTGCGGGCACAGTGTTATTGTAACTGGAGACGCGTGCTTGTTGACGCACACGTACACGGAACTGCGCCCGCGCCGCTTGCTCGTACTGACAACTGCAGTCTGCTTGACATAATACCCTGATGTTAGCGGAAGGAAAATGAGAGGAAGTAGGCATTCGTCTTCAAGTCTTTAACCAAGACTACTGGATCTCTTCTAGTACGTTGTTGTATGTTCTTCTCTATAGGTTAATGGGTACCTACCTACTACTTTAGAATGGGCAACTAGATTCATTTTTCTGACTGACCGACCCCTTGACTTTCGAAAGTGCCTATAATTGGTTTATTTGAAATAAATTTTTGAATTTGACTTATGGCTCAGTTCTGTCAATCCAGACAGATGTGGGGTACAGCAGCAGACCCACGTCGCAACTGCCCACATTATATGGACTTTCCAGAAGCGATACCAAACTCTAAGAAGTTTGCAAGTGCGGTGAACTTCATGGAATTGGAACTTCTGTTTGAGTAATCGATTAGGTTTTTCAGTACTGTAAGCGGATACATTCAGTGACGCATATATTCACTGAACTATTAACTAGCATAAACCAAACAAAATATTGTTATCTTATTCTTGCGAAAATAGAAAGAACGAGATAGGGAATAATTATATCAGTGAGGCGCATAGAACTATAATGGTGAATTATTGAAGCATATATGAACACGCTGAAGCCCCACTGGAAGCTCTTTTGTATTCTTGTTTATATTTTAGTCAAAGCCTGCAATTTATCGGTGTCCTATGAAATGGGCTCATTATCAAACAATGAAGTGGGATAGGTCAAATGTTCAAGATCAGAAAGTCTTATTATTATGTAATCTCTTACTCGAGCTTGAGTGATAAGCATTTATTTCAATGAAACCATTTACTCTTGAATTATCAACGAGTCGGTCCGTTAGTCGGAACGTTGAAGCTAGTTTCCCATTCGAACGAGTCGATTTCTATGGTGGGGAACGCGCAAGAAACTCCAAGGACACTCTTTTAAATCAAGATGTTATGAGTGTGCCTACATTATTCTTATTACTTCTGCGTATATGTGAGAAAAATGTTAAAAAAGACTATTGAAAATATAAGATCAAATTGCTATGATTATGTAAATGTTTTATTTAAATCATTCTAGTCTTGGACAATAAACGACTCGGTGTTCATAAATCTTCGCTGTCATGCTGTATGTCTCGAGTCATTAGCATAATTATAAAGTTATTGCACACACAAGGTCAGAAAATATGAGAGTGAGATCTCCGGGACAAAAGTATCTAACTGGAACTAAACAGTATATTAGGTTCTGCACGAATTAGGGCACAACCAAAGAGTCTGACGAGATACGCGGCTACATTATGGGGGTCGGAACCTTGCACTCCTGGCCTGAATAACGATGAGCTCGTTTGTGAAGTGGCGCTATTATTTATCGAAAATCCTCTATTCATACATCAATCATGACCAATGCCGCTCCAGTTGTAGTAGTAATAGTAGGTTGATGAAACATTGCAGTCAATATAATATTGGACTTCCACAGCCGGACATTAACTGAATCCGGCTTCATGGACTGAAGTTGCATCAAACGTAGTGGTACTAGATATGCCTATGTTATCGATGGCTTGCATAACAACAGGCCATACACACAGACACTGCATTTAAATGTGTGTGTGTGTCACTCGTGTCGCAATTGATCCGTGAAAGATGGCGGCCGTTACCGTGTGTCGCACTCACGCCGCGCGGCCGTGACATGGACCGACACGGATCTGGTGTACGGTGCGCAGGAGCAACTAGGCTGAACTAGTGCGATCCCAGCTCGATGTTACTAAAAGCATTAATAGGATATGCAAACTGGTCCGCTTGGAGCGTAACAGTACCTGTAAAGTATTACTTGTAGTGTTTGAAAAATTGCTACAAATCACTCTGCCTGTAGTCTTTGCAGGAGTCGGCAGAGAAGTATGGTACACTTATGTTTGACATATTTGAATCTTAAAAGTACCTAATAGCAAAACCTAGCAAACGTATTACACACGAATTTCTTTTCAAACGGGCACCAATGTTTTCATAACTACTAGATATAAAGGAGATTACGTTTATACAATGAAAAAGATAGTCTTACAACCATCAATCAGCTCCAACAATATCTTCAAATGTTAATCAATTGGCTGTGGTGCTTGTTATTGACTACTCCATTGTTCATTGATGCAGAGTTTTCAGCTTGCTTGCTTTTTTCGACATGGGGCTTGATAAATCTTCCTCAAAGACTTGTATTCTGCGTTTTTGTTTTATATTCTTGAACGTTACTACTAACATAGTTTTATAAGATTTTTACTTAATACTAACACACTATGGGCCCTCGATGCCTGACAATAAACGATTTTAATTTTTTTTTTTTTTTTTTTTTTTTAATTGTCGTAGATTTAGTGCTAATAGTTTCCAAGCAAAATGGCTGTGACACAACCGGATAGACGGACAACACGATTTTGGCTACGGAACACTAAAACTACCTGCATAAAATATCAAAAGTTCCAAAGCTGCGGAAAGTTTAAACTGTTTTTAAGAGCTCTGAACTGTGAGTACATTGTTTAAATAATATTCAAGGGCGTTTATTTTTAGAAGCTATAAAAAATAGAAATTATAAATTCACGCAATAGATCATAATTATTATGTAGTATACTTAAATAGCTTTAACAGAAAGAAATATGTAGTTTTAAAAAACAAAAAAAAACACGCTTTTAACACGCAATTAAAATAAATAATTAAATTGACTTGTATTAGTTTCGATTTAAAGTTTAATTTCGATACAGCAATTAGAAATACGTTAAAATTTACTTTTTAGATTTTACATTATATGTTTGTTAATTACAAGTGAGGCTCAATGAGCGTGTTAAAAACGAAACTGCGCGTAATTTAAAATCTTCAGAACCTGAATTCGTCTAAATATTGTGATTGCAATCTATGAGAGATGTTCTCACGTCTAAAGTGAATTCGGAGATACAAAACGTATAATTTTCATTTGTACGATACAAATAAAAACTATACGTTTTTAAACGGAATACAGAAATATATTTCTCGTAATATCTTATGTGAAAACGGTTTTGTGGGGCATAGTTGATAAATTAAGACTTTTTGTAAACTTTACTTTAATAATATAAATAAATAATAATGATAAGCTACGGCAGTCTTCTATCATCAAAACAAAATGAGAGAATTTAAATATGCACAATGCAGGCTTTAATTACAGAGCGTAGGTACCTAATGATATGTGACCTGTGCAGCCAGCGCTGCATGCCATGACGTCACGCGATCCACGCACTTGATCCTTCAGCCTGTTTACTGACGAAACAGTTTCACTATAATGTATACAGTAAAAGGCTATTACAATATTAGTGGCTCAACAGGCGGTGCGCAGGTGTGAGACAGGACCTGTAGCACAATCGGGCACGGAGCGAGGCAAAGGCGCAACTAATGGCAATCAAAGGCAAATCGAAAGGCGCGAAGGTTTAAGATTGATTAACCGTTATTTAGGTCGCATTTTATGGTGACATTAAACTCAATATTCTTTAGGAAAATATATTACGTAAGAATTAGTACTCCATCCGAAGCGAGGTGATAAAGACTTTTGTCAACTCTGTACCCAAGTTACGTATCCAGAACAAGAAACCTCTTCACAATGCGTCCCGTAGCCGACTGCATGACTGTCTCAAAGAACCCTGCAGTACAGCGATAGCTTCCCAATATGTTATCCGAAGCTTTGTGCTTTAAACAATGACACCATTAACAGACACGACCATCAAAGTAAAGATATAGAACCCTTAAATACTAGTCAGTTGAGTAGATAATGCGCTCAAGCAATTAAACGCACGTCATGTCAAGTTTAAGCTCTTTGCACACGTAATGCGATCCCTTCGCTTTGCATAGAAAGCTGGCGGGCGAGGCGTGTTGGCGCGAATTTCTCCGCACATGCGCTCTAGCATCGTCTACAACAGCTGACGTAGGCACCTCGTTCTGCTGGGGCGCAAGACGCGAGTGGAGCGATTTTGGTTTTAAAGTCGAAAGTTATTAGATAGATTGTTTTTGAGATGGGGCAATAAGGGCCTTTTTGCCCATCTCAAAAACAATCTATCCGTTAACCGTTGTTAACCTACAAGGAAAACCTTTTTAAAACAATTTGATCTGCATTCACAGATTTATGAAGAAAACTTGCAGACTGCAAAAAAGTGGCAGTTCACAAAAAAAATCTGCTGCCAGTAGATCCTGTTTCTTATAAGGATCAAACCTCTATCGGACCACCTCAGATTTGATTAATAGAAAAGTCAGAAATAGCAAGAAAGCTTTTGCCATGCATTTCGTAGAAAATTATATTGAGATAAAAGATACACAATATACAATATACGAAAGTCGAATTACACCAGAGCTGAATAGAGAAAAAATATAGCAGATAGTTACAGATTTAAACGTTTAAATTATTATCATCATTCATCCGGGCAATTATAGTCAAATTTTAACAAAGGAGTAGTTTACGCGTACAACAACTTTTTTGTACCTAAGTTCGATTTCCAACATTTTATATTTTTTGTGATTCTTTTTTTACATTTTGTTAAACTATCATAGGTATGATAATTAGTAGAACGTACACAGACAACATAAATCTTAGGCCTGTTCTGTTGCCCATGGTTATGATAAAAATAAACCTCTATGGTTACAGTTAATGGGAAATTCCGTGTGTTTACAATCTATCATTTATTTATTTTTGTGATAGCTGTTTGCCATGATTAATAAGTAAATAAGTAAATATCCTTGGACATTTCACACAACGCCATATCGTCCCAAGCTAAGCAACCTAATGCTTGTGTTATGGTAACGAGATGGCTGATAAACTACTTATATACATTTTTTTTTTTGTAAATACATACATATTATAGATAGAAAACACCCAGACTCGTAACAAATACTTGCAGGTCGTACAAATATTTGTTCCGTTCGGGAATCGAACCCGAGACATAGTGCGCAAAAGTCAATCGCTCGACCACTGCGCCAACCGTGTCGTCATTAATCAGTAAAAATGGCGGCGCATTCAGGAACACAGGCATCATTCATCAGCGGGATTGTCCGAAAGGGTTACCGCAACCCCGGAACATAAAGGGCTAAGAAAGAAACATGGATGGGTTTTAGTTAGTAAGAGTCTGACACTCCCTTCCGCTCCGCCCAGAGCGGAACGAAATTCCATCCCTAAACCGGAAAGGAATTCCATACCTCAAAAAAAAAGCTTCTTCATGTAAAAAGAAACGAACTTCCCAAGCAATGGTAAATTACTACTGGAGGGTTCTGGTCTTCAGGACGAGCTGCTTCTCACACAGACAACTGTCCGTCACTTGCTCCCGCATCACCAGTCGGGACTCTCTGTATAGGCTGCTAAGATCAAAGCTACTAACGTAGGCTACACGGAATTTTGTAATAATGTGGTGTCTTCCACGCGAACGAAGTGGCGGGCAGAAGCTGATTTAATATTAGATACCCTTTCTAAAGTTGTAAACTCAGGAACAAATATAAATCCGCTGTCACTCCTGTACAGCAGCCTGCAAGGAAAACTTTCGTTATGTTAATAGCGTGCAGGTCAGGTTTGTGTACTGAGCACTGACACGCTGCCACTGCTCGCTGCCCGTCGCTTGACGCGCTGTAATTAGTGGAAAACTTTTTAAACACGCGCCTAATGCATTCTATTAGCGGTGTTTGTTTTTATTAAGCTGATTGGAATGTAAGCGGCGTAAGCACATGGGGAAAGAAGTTTCGTATAATTAATTAGTTTTCCTTTAGAATGTTTGTTTTTGTATTGTAACAATAATCTATGCCAATTAAAACAATGATTTAGTAGTTTGCGCGGTGGTCCCATACAAATATTATTAACTTTGCTTGATAGTTTTCGAGTTAGCTTCAATAAATATCTACATATTTTCACACTTATTGGACGATGATATAATAATTTGCTGCCACTTTTAAGTACATAACAGCGGTAGGTAATTATATCGAATTTGTGTGAAGTAGGTCGGTACCTACCACAACTAAAAAGCTCCTTCCAACCAATTTCCAAAAAAACACTACAGAATGAAAAATCACTAGTTTCGGAAGTAGGTAGCCAAAAAACAAAAATCAAAAAAGTAAATACAACAACTGCAATGCTTTTTTTGGAAGATCAACTTCTTGAAGACATTTCTTGTTGTAATAATGTATTGTAAAGCTTTGAAATAAGCAACAACAAATATTTAAAACTGATTTAAAATGACTTTACTTTATTTTGAATACGCAATTTTAAATACAGCACCCGAATGAGGATATTAGGCATGACGAGAGGATACAAAAAGGAAATTATATTTAGTGCGTCAGCCATATTAAAAAAAAGAAATATATAAGACACGTATTTTCAGCTTTATCATATTAATGAAAATGACTAAATATGCATTAAAGTTGGGGAGTGTGTGGGAGCTGTAGTGAGCCCACATACAATTAAGTTTAAAAATTACCTGACCGAAACGTCATGCCACATTTTAACACAATGTACGTATCTTTGAATTAATGACGTAATCTTTGGATTAAGTAAAAGCAGAAAACATACGTGTAAATTTTTTTAAATAATCTACCTACAAACTAAAAGAAAATTGTCGTCATCCCTATTCAGTTGAGCCTCCCTACATCACAGTGACATTTTATTCTCGCGGGACTTACAAGAATAACAAGATTTGTCAAACACAACTATTCAATCTTGTTCTATTAATTCGTACCGAGGTCAAACGCTACATGTGTGTTTTGAATAAAAATGCCATTAATAACCTCATTGTAATATATTTTTTGCCAATTTACAGTATGCAAGGATCGTTAGATAGTTTTTATAAGCGATACTACCAAACGGGCCGGGCTCAGACAGTCTAAGTATGTGCATTAGTAAAATACAAACCAAGTTTAACTGGCTTCGATGAAAAACGTGACTTCCTTGTGTTGTGTTGCAGTCGCATGGAAACTTGCGCTTACGTAAGTTATTACCTGTAGGGACTCCTTCGTGTTAACTAGCGAAAAACTTAATTAAATACACTCGAGAGCAATGAATCCGGGTCACTTAAAGAATCCTAAAAATCTCGGAAACTAAAAATGCTAGGTTAATGCAATAAATTGTATTTAATAGACAATGTAATACTCCTTAAATGAAGGTATTAAAACTTCTTAGTTTTTGTAAAGTTATATCATAAAAAAATCAAATTTGAAAAAGGGCCACTTTCGAAGATGGAACTACGAAATTACAGCATTTGGTTTTGCTTTTGTTTGTAATCTGTCATTTATGTGGGTACATAAACCATGTTGATAGTGCTCTATATTCATTATTCAAGCTGAAATTATGTCGCTTACGCCTGAAGAATGCACCAGAATACTTACAATGCTGGAAACCGGCCGGAGTCAGCGCGATACAGCCAGGACTGTCGGTGTGTCGCTGTCAACAGTACAAAGAGTTCTCCGACGTTACGAAGAAACTGGTTCTAACCTACGCAGACCAGGAACGGGCAGAACCAGGTGTACCACAGCACGAGAAGACCGATACTTGGTGAACACCATGCTTCGAAATCGCTTTCTCACAGGAACTGAACTCACAAATCAGTTTCGACGCCTCAGAGGAAGTAACCCAAGTGCATGGACAGTAAGACGTCGGCTTGCTGAATCTAACTTAAAACCCCTTAGACCTGCAAACGGCCCTAAACTGGAGCGTGGGCATCGTATTTCAAGACTAAGATATGCCCAGGGCCACGTAAATTGGAGTATTGAAGATTGGTCAAAAGTTATGTTCTCCGACGAATCAAAATTTATGCTCTACAAGCACGATGGAAGACACAGAGTGTATCGAAGACCAGGGGAAAGATTCAAGCAAGCATGCATCGAAGAAAAAGTAGCCTACGGTGGTGGGTCTGTACTTGTGTGGGCCGGAATTTCTTCTGAAAGTCGCACAGAGCTGGTGATCATAGAAAACGGCTCTTAAAACTAGCGTAAGATATATGGAAGAAATCCTCAATGATCACGTTGGTCCATTTATGGTCAATTTAGGTGAGGATGCTATATTTATGCATGACAATGCCCGACCTCATACAGGTAGGATTGTGAATGACTACCTTCAAGAGATGAACATTACTCGTATGGAGTGGCCAGCGCGCAGCCCGGATATCAACCCGATCGAGCATGCTTGGGACGAGCTAGGCAGATGCGTAAAACAACGAAACCCTCCCCCAATCACGCTTCGTGAGCTCAAAATTGCTCTCACAGAGGAATGGGAGAATATTCCCCAAAATCGTATAAGGAACTTGGTGTACAGCATGCCAAACCGCGTAAACGCAGTAATGGAAGCACGAGGAGGCAATACGAAGTATTAAAATTCAAGAAAATCGTAATAAAGTTAAAAAATTTCATGTTTCCTATTTTTGTTTTAAGGAGAGATCAGCAGTTTTTTTCTTTATGTAATTTTGTGTTAATAAAATGTATGGTGACTCATATTTTTTTTACTTTCATTTAAGGAGTATTACATTGTTTATTAAATACAATTTATTGCATTAACCTATCATTTTTAGTTTCCGAGATTTTTAACATTCTTTAAGTGACCCGGATTCATTGCTCTCGAGTGTAATTATAAAACACATTACTAAAAGCTGCATAAAGCTTATAACATACAAAAGCTTTTGATATCGTAGCATTGAGTCACAATATTAGAGGCAATATGCGCCTACAAAAGCCCTGAAATATTAGAAAACGTATAAATGTATAAATATGCAACTGTTGCTTAAAATAATAAATAAGTGAAAATATGAAACAAATGACAGACATAGCGTTTTCATTATGAAGAAAGCGTTGCGTGTAACGTTCTGGGCATCTATTGTAATCTGTCCTCCAGGTGGTGCATCGAGTTACCACTTGGGGGAGCACAGGCATTAGACACACAATTACTTAAGTTAGTTCTACTTGCTAGCTGTGAATAGGGAAAATAGTACGCAGACTAATTATAACAATGTCGGTCTCATTTCACAGGGCCAAGATTTCCTCAAGTTTAAATGGTGAAAAATTTTAACCCAGCCAAAAGTTGATATATATATGTATACTAGCTCACCCGACAGACGTTGTCCTGTCTTAACTGTGATACCTACCCTACCTACCTACCTACCTGCCTACCTACCCTACCTACCTAGCTACCTACCCTACCTACCCTACCTACCCTACCTACCCTACCTACCCTACCTACCCTACCTACCCTACCTACCCTACCTACCCTACCTACTCTACCTACCCTACCTACCCTACCTACCCTACCTACCCTACCTACCCTACCTACCCTACCTACCCTACCTACCCTACCTACCCTACCTACCCTACCTACCCTACCTACCCTACCTACCCTACCTACCCTACCTACCCTACCTACCCTACCTACCCTACCTACCCTACCTACCTACCTACCCTACCTACCTACCCACCCTACCTACCCTACCTACCTACCTACCCTACCTACCGACCTACCCTACCTACAAAAAAAAAATGTATTCTGCTATTCAGGGCGGAGACAAATCCAACGAAACAAAAACCATGAAAATTGGTCCAGCAGATCTCGAGTTATAATGGAGGGAACAAACCCGACTTTCTTTTATATATATAGATATGCTATGTTCTGCAGGCATTTCTTTTATTATTTACAATTTGTGTGTACATATCGGCATCCGAGCTGAGAACTGCTTTAGCTTGTTTAGTCTGAGAAATATCCCCGTGAAGCGCATATTCTCTACGGTCGACTTTTTGACAAGTACACGCTGCCGGCAAGAGCCAACCTTCCAGTATCTTGGCTACATTTGCGCAAACGCAATCACTTCCTAATGTATTGTGTATCTGAACAAAGCCATGTTGACAATATAGTGTGCAACATCCGGTTGCGCGCGCGCCCGTCGTACGGCGTCGGTCGTGCGTGACAGGAGCCAAACCTCCTTTTTCTCCGACTGTATCGGAGAAAAAGGAGGTTTGGTTAGCAACAATATTCATTATTATTGTTATTAACTGTAGATCTGGAATTTCTTAAGCAGGTAGCAGGGGGTTACCACTGTGTGGTTAAAGCATTTATAAATTGATTAATTGAATTTGAATTGGTATTACCTTACTAAATGCGGTATCTGCATGGCCTAGATTTACCGTGAATCGAAATTCAAATATTTAAAAAAACCTGTGAAACGCGCTATACTTTTCTGGTTCACATAAAACATTACATGCTAATAGTTAAAAACAACTAACGTTTTTGTTTGAATTAGGCAGTTAATTTATTTACATAACATAAGAGCATAAAATAGTTGCATCACTTTGTCACTTCAGATTCAGCAACGCAATGTAGGCCGCTAAGCGAACTGAAAACAATAATTTCATTGTGTATGGCATCAGGTGTTCATGTTTGTAGTTGAGCTCCATTAGTATCTCAAAAACGAATTGAGCTCAAATAATCGCTGAACAATAGTACTACAAAATAAAGCGTAAATAATAATATTTATTATGATAATGACGTGATAGGTATTCTTTTATTACCTAACTCTGTCGCTTCTATTTCGATATCTAAAATTAAATAATGTAAACATTTATTTAGTCATGAGCTGACCACGCGGCGAGGTCACCTGAGGCTGCCGCGTTGAACAATTAAATAAAAAGTTAATTTAAAACGTGTTTGCTCCTAAAAAGCCCACACAGAAGTTAATAACAATAAAAATAAGTAATCTACCAAAAAACACACAGTGATTTATAACAACTCAGTATGATCACAAAATCGCTCGTCGCTTATTTCCGTGCCACGCCCCGTCGCGCGTCGGCCTAACTATCACGTGAAAACTACCGTTGGGCCGACACACGCCTAAACAACATTTACGACGCGTAACTCAACATCGTAGAGCTCAGTTCCGTAGAGTCTTAGGAACTGTTCGAGAAAATTCCTACTGGCGACAAACTTATCGGTTTTCTTTAATAACAAATAAAAGACAATCGCATTTAACTTAATAACAGGTTGATCACGATTCCCGCTCAGTTCGTGATGATCATGATTAGGTGATGGCTATCAGAGATCCATTAGTTAAAGATTTATTTCTATTTATACGGCACTAAACGGTACCTTAATTAGCTTTCGAAGAGTTATAGAAAAACACTGACGTCTTGGCTGAAAAAAATCGAGGTCAATCACACGCGAAATAAAAGGCACGAGACCAGTCTGTGACGCGAAGTGAGTGCATGGGGGTACTTGACTACAGCTCGTGCCAAGAGGAGGACCAATTAACAAACCTGTACAACGTAACGTGTATTATATATTAAACGTATTTTCTTTCCTTTTATTTCTATCAATGGAAATTAAAGTAGGTACCTATGTAGGCAGTAAGTTGATACTTCAATCAGTGTTTAACAAATACAGAATAATTGTTATTTTTACTGATTACCTAACCATTGACGAGTTGTGAATAGGTATAATATTTTAACAATAGGCGCTTTACCTCAAGCTAGTTGAATCTGAAACAGGCCAGCGTATCGAATGCCTCAACTTACTCAAACACATGTTCTTTTGTACAAACACAATGGCATGACATTGACGCTTTATGGAAACATCCACGCGCCGCAGTACATCCATCACTGTATGACATTTGATGCACACACTTATCAATTTGACGCCAGTACTTCCAGTAGGTACTTGTTTACCTACGTGGTGGTGTAAAGCTGGTAGATCAATTATACCCATAGAGTACCTATTAACCCCCAGGGGTTGAGAACGACCTACAAGGGGTCCATGTGCGTGAAAAAATAATTCGGTGTCCGTGGGTGACACGATGGAAGACCTCATTTAAACAAACTAATTTTCGCAATTTGAGAACATTACTAGTGACGTAGTATAACTCATAAAATTGTGTAAACCGGTGGGATATTGGCATTGGGGTCGCAATACACTTTGAAAAACTTGCACATACAGTTAATGAAACCAGAAGTTGTTTTAAGATTAAACTTAAATTGATACCAATTATTGAAAATTTATTATCATCATCAACAACAACAGCATAATGTTCATCATTTAATATTTTTACTCCGCGATTTTAAATAGGTAGTGAGTATGTACAGACGCCAGCACATCAAGCTATCCCTAACTGTCAAATTTTCTCAATTAAAAATGAACCTTATGTCTTTGCAATAAAGTTGAAATACTATCAAAGAAATTTGACAGATTGTGGTAACTTGATGTGCTGGCCTCTGTACATCGGTATATGTAGTGGGTATGTCCTACATTTAAATTATATTTCGGTTCGTTTTAATTTTAACTTGACAAATGTATAAGTAATAACTTATATATTACTACGACTACTTGTTTACTTTTAAATGAATGTATGTTTATGGCATTTTATTTCGTTATACGTATAATGTAATATTTAAATTTAGGACTTTTGCATAATATATTAACACTCCTCACTACATTAAGAAATCAGTCAAAATCAGTGCAATGCAACATTAGCTAAGTCTTACCCATAACTGAAAACCATGGCAAGTGGTCCAAGTACAAGTTTAGGGACTTCTGAGCGGAATATAGATGGTCTATTCCAAAAAATCTTATAAAAATGTTAACAAATGCACCAGAAGCGTACCAGTGGATGCCAATTTGTGTTTAATTTGTGTTTACACAATAGATAACTATTGCGTAGACACCACGTCACGTCACTTGATGGCTGTAGAATAACTGAATGTACCGAAAACTGAAAGGAATTACCTAAATACCTGAAATGCTTCTGGCCGCGATAGTTTCCGCCGACATCTTTTGAATTTCCTTCAGCTGATCTAATAGCCGTACACTAAACTGTTACTTTTAATATTGTTCTATTTTTAATGTAGCAACATTGGCGAGTATAAGTTTAATTGTTTGAACAGCTGTTTCTTATACAGGAAACCAAAATCAACAGGTGTAAAAATAAACGCATTGAATCTGTCAGTTGGCGTAGCTAAGTGAGCCAGATTTTATTAGAGTAGGTGCTAACTATGTGTCTGCCCTTCCGAAGCGTGGTTCAGATTATGTTAGTAATTGAGTCAAGTTCATTAACCACCGCAAAAATGTCATTCCTCTGGATCTAAGAAACTACTTTAAAAGTTTCTAAATATAAAGAACACGAGTCCATGTGGAATGTCACGTCTCCACATTATTAAAACGAACAAATACAGAATTAATCTATTATGTCGATGAGTATGTCTCATAAAAATTGGTAATGAGTAGATAATTGAGCCAAAAAATGCCTCTCAGCATTATTTATTCAAACTAGGCTGAGTATCAGCACTTTTCGAATGTCAATAGTGCATAGGCAGTCCCCAAATCGCTGGGAAGAAGAAGTACCTACCGCAACAAACTGCTCAGCAGCACAGCTGTCAGTTCAATTAGAAGAAATTTGATTATATACAAGCAAAATAATGACATTATAGTATCCACTATAGTTTAAATTACGGAACATAAAATATGAAATTATTTGCCATTATTTGCAGCTACCACAAACCAACAAAAACATCGAATACTCAAGCAAAAATCTATATAAATAAAAATCAATTGCTAGTAATAATAATTGTGATAATAATTGTTAGTCGCCCTAAATCTGGAGAATGGCTGGGTTGATTTAGCTGATTTTGGTGTTGAAATGTTTGTCTTAGTCCACGGAAGGTTTAAAAGGTGAGAAAAGTTAGGTGGGTAGGTACGGTAGGTATTATAGTTAAGACTAGACAACGTCTGTGGGGTCAGCTAGTAAAAAATAATATCGTAAACAGAACTTAATACCTAAATAAAAGCTTCCAGCATATTAATACCTAACACAGACACAACACCCATCTGGTCGTAGGATCCTCGCTTTGCTATTGAGGATGAGTGAACCTTGTGTAAGATTTACTCACCCTGTTCCTTATTAGGAACAAATAAAATAATAATCATAATAAGTTATTAAACAAGCAAATCTGTCTGCTTCAGTGTCAAATTAAATTACTCGCCACTTGACATTTTACTTACTAACATAGCCCGAACCTAGGAATACGCACACCTACGCATTACTAAACCTATCTAAACATCCAATCATAAGGCTGGCATCTATCTACATATTATAAAACAAATGCGGAAAAACGCGGCGTATGATTTTTGTACACAATAATGTGTTATTATGACTCCGCGGAAATAAGTTAAAAATAATATTATCATATTAAGTTCCAATTGTTTACACTCGTTGAATACTAGAGGTGGTTTTTTTTTAAATGGTTATTCTTTACTTCTTCATTTCAAGAATTACTTTCATGCTACGTAGTATTTTTTATCACAAACTAGGAAATCGTAACTTGAAACAATGTAAAAAATATGCCTCGACTAGCTCGTTGGTTTAGTGGTCGCAAGCGCCTCTGCTGAACATGAGGTGCTGGGTTCGATTCCCAGATTGATTGGGTTTTTTCATCTTAAATTTCTCAGTAGCAGCCCGGAGTCTAAATTGGCGACCGATTGAAGGCAATAAGCTCATCCCCTATTTTATGGGACTAAAACATAACTGCCAAAATATTGGCATGCAGGTACTATAGGTAGGTACACCTCTGCTCATCCCTTCGAGGGAGCAAGACGTGATTACATGTTAGGAAATAATGCTTAGCTGTCAACTATTATCATCATTCGCTATCAAACTCATTTGGTGCTCATCTTGTTTATTGTCCATCACCAAGAGAGAATCGTAAATGTAGCATTTATTAATGAGCTCGCGCCGCAGTCCCACCGCCATTAGTAGCTCAGGTTCAAGCACTACTGCTTATTTCACAGTTAGATAGTTAAGTACACGTGTATGTACATAGTTGTGTACACGTGTATGTACATAGTTGTGCGTGCCCTGGCGTTGTGCGTCGGCGCGCCTGACCTCCGGTACAGTTCCTACTCCGCTTCTTGTACCATCTTGAGCTCAAGGTCGTCTGTGTATGGAGCCGGTCATCATCAGCCCCGGCTTTTCTCTCTCCATCTCGACTTCTTTAAGGATTTTTAGGCGATATTCGACATGTGATACAGCTGTGCTGCTGGGGAGTTTGTTGCGCCACTTCTTCTTCCCAGCGAAAGCATTAGAAAGTAGTGAATGATGGGCATTTTAAGGGGACTGCCTTATGTAATTTTGATCTTCAAAAAGTGCTGATTTTCAGCCTAGTTTGAATAATGACTTTTGATTTTGATACAACCTTTTAATTTTGGTGAGCATTTATCCTTCTTCGTAGTAAAATAAGGACCGTTCTGGTACACGTTTAAACTCAAGCTTTTATTTGTTTATTGAGTCAATTAGGTTTACACACAGGGAAAGTGTTTTTTTTTGCCAAAACTAGGTAAAGACGACTACATCCATCCCCAATAATTCAGGCACAATAGTCTAACATCATTCCTTCAGAAAACGTTGGAAAGACAAGAAGATAGGCATCTAAGGGATGGAGCACTAAAAGATAAACCGCCTCATCAGCATGCCTATAGAAAAGGCAGATCAACGGAGTCGACTCTACATGCGGTAGTGCATGAAATAGAGTCCGCTATCACTAACAAATCATCACTTGCGGCCTACATAGACATAGAAGGAGCTTTTGGCAAAACAATGCATGCTATTGTGCATTGTTTTGCCAAAAGCACCACACCCTTTAAAAATGTCAATTTAGAAATATGTGTAAAAGTAGCTGTGATATTAACCAGTTTAAATATTTAACCACGAACCGCTGTGATTCCAGACACACACGGCACGTACAACGGTGAGCTGCCACACAAGGAGGGCGGCGAGCCGGGCGCGGCGCGCGGCTGGCGGCGCGACGCGGCCCGCCGCGCGCGCGCCTGCTGCTCCACCAAGACGCTACTGCGGCGCCTGCCCATCCTGCAGTGGCTGCCTAAGTACAGTCCAAGGAACGGCCTCGCGGATGCCATCGCCGGTGAGTCTACCTGAACTATCTCCTGGAAAACTATAGCTGGTAACACCACCCTCAAGGAGCGATACCCCAAAGGAAAACTGGAGTAATGTTATGTTGTTCGTTTAGGTTAAGATCGCCTTATTCAGGGACACAGTCAGGGACCTAGTCCTGAAGTAGACTTTTACTATACTGCATATATGGTTGGCTAGAATATGTTTTCATCTTTTCATGAAGCATAATCTTGAAAAACTGTAAAGTATGTGAGGCGATGCGCTTGAGTGGCGATTTAATTATGCGCATTGTATGGCCGTGTGAAATTGTGCGAAATCGGAAACGGCGCGATTATCGCGCACGTTACGAGTGTTATGCGACGACTTCGAAAACGACCACACCTGAAAATGTGAATTTCAGGTTACCCAGACTCACACAGCACTTCCACTGTTTAACAGTTATCAGATCCAATGTAGAGCCGAGCCCTCACTGCGCAAGGCCGACCTATACCTACGAACCTTACATCTTGCTCAAAATTTAAGGCTTGGCCAAGACCAGTGACTTAATCTCTTACCAGATCCCATAGGAGTGTCTGTGCGACGTCCGTCGCTTCATGTAAAACCAGGAGAGAAACGAAGACTTCAAACCATGCCATCATATATTTTACCATATCATAAGTGACTTACATAATACATGACATGGATGGAGAAGTCCTCGTTCCACAAGATATTACCATTACAACTGTCGTGCGTGTGGTGCTCGCGACTGCTGCACACTTCTTTATTATATTTATGGCTGCACAGGTACAGTACAGTGCCTGTGTCGTAGCGCGGCTATCGGTTGTCAACGCACTCTTGTTACATTTTACGAGAGTACTTAGTAGGTAGGAACATAATGTATAAAGCCTCTTTCGAACTATGGTGCAAGTCAGCATGCCGGGACAAAAATAGCCTAGATACATTTGTCGCAAGATGTAGGTAGCAAGTTGTGCTTGGGGTGTTGACTATGCAAAGCCAAGTATAGTGATGCTTAATTCGAAGACTTCCAGTTGTCGTGTTACAAAAACAAACTCTTATACAAATATATTGTACAGCGACTGATCCGTTTCACTCAAATTCTGAAGGCACCTGGGCCACTAGAGCCGCTCGTATTGTCAGCGACGAGTGTTCGTCCATATGCACTTGTCTGACGGTCCGGCGGCGGCGGCGCTGTGTAAACAACATCATTGTGACACGCATCAGTGGACAGGACGCCTCTGATTCACGCATTTTTTTGTTATATATCAGTAATATTGAGAACGAGGAAAATACCGTAACTAAGTGTAGATATTGCGAGTTTACTTTACAAACGGTATGTATTATATAGGTCGAAGACGTGAGATCTTATAAAATAACAGCCACATGTTTATAATACTCTTACTTTTACGTTACTACCCTTCATAATTTAAAATAAATAAAAAAAGGGTTTTATTCAAATACGACTGGACTGGAAAAAAATAACCATATTCAAGCAAACAAACTCTTTTTACCCGAGAAAGAAGGTTGTATGTGTTGTGTAGGTGCATATATGTACATCATTATATATGTTTTATGTCTACTCGTAACTGCTCAACAGCTCAGCCAATTTTGATAAATCAATTCAATTTGCTTAGCCAAGCTAATAATGAGTTTAATCCAAAAAATATAATTATATTAATTGACAGAAGAGATTGAAATAGAGCTTATTATTAAAAGAAATAAAAACCAAAAACAAAAACACGTAGGTAACTGGAAAAAAAGAAAACCAGCATTATAATATTCTAAACATAGGGAGACACTCGCCGACATCTAGAATGTGTAGGTACTCAATACAATGATGTGTTCTTTGGTTCCCTGCCGAAATTCAAAAACCTCTTGCGCAGTCATTTGAACCAATGTCATACATTTACCTAAATAAGCTTATTTTATTATATTTCACATTAACATTTACTGATATAAGTTAACCATTTTTTTTTTCAATTCACTCTTTTTTTAGTCTTAGGTCTAAGCTCTCCACTTTATCTCGTTTTGTTTTAATTTTTATTCATATTGAAATTTTATATAGCTGACGAAAGGTGCTTTGTTGTATAAGAATGTCGTGTACACCTGTAATGGTATAATATAAGAACCCATATCTGTAATATATAACATAATATTTAACGTATTATATATATGCTGTTGATGTAAGTACCTATTTAAAATAAATAAATAGATAAACAATGTTGGTATCGCAGACGGAGACAAACAAAATGTACACCATATTTCAGGTTTTTGTTTCTTTAAATAAATTCTTCATCGTGGTAATAGCCGAGAAGAAGGTCATTGACTTCTGTCCTAGCGCCGTATGATAACTTTTTACTTATTTGAACGATGATGTCATTAAATATTTAATTCTAAATATATCGATTTTCATATGACAAAATAAACCTTTCTCATTGATTTCATAAACCTTTCTCATGAATCACTTCGCCAATTAGTGACAACCGAATGAAAATATGTTCGATAGTTTTTGAGTTTATCGTGTTCAGACAGACAGACCACATAGAGCTGTGTTGCACATTTTTTAAGGATATAATTGCCAGCAACCAAGTTATAATCGAATCGAGTTCTTCTGAATCAATTTGTTGATTCAAATTTCTTTTGAATCAACAAACTCTGAAATCAGAAAATACAGTTTACCAGACTTGGCGACTGCATATGATAGTGATATAGATGAACTAAAAGCGAAAATAACACAGCTAAAAAGAGAGTTAGATAGTGCTCACGCGGAAATAGAAAACCTTAGTGAGGAGAACATGGCACTAAATGTTGCTTTAAATGAAGAAATAAATAAGTCAAAGCACTTACAAAAAATATGCTCAGAAACAAAGAGTAGAGGAACAAATACCCACAAAAGTAAAAGCAAGAGACGGAAAAGAATCTCAAGAGAGCTGAGGCCATCTTTTAATGAAGAATTTAATAATAGTTGCGTGGACCTTGGGCTTGAACCCTCAGACGCTGCAGAGGCGATATCTGATGGTACCACCAATGACACATCCATACCCAACAGGACATCGGATATAACAAAGCATGACACATTTGCTGAAAAGGGAGCCCAGCAAAATATTGACTGTACTTTACTACAACCGAACTTACTGAAATCACAGCAGCGGCGACTTTGTATAATAAGTAGTAACAATACTAATAAAATATTACCTATAGCACAAACCACTTTTCCAGATCATAGTATATGTCATTTCATCTCAACAAATTGTGGAGTTCTACAGTTGATCAATCAACTGGAACGAAAGTTAACAAACTATACAATGAATGACTATTGTATGATTTTGATAGGCGAAAAAGACTTTAGGGAAACTGACAATTACTTGAAATTAGTTAATAGTATAAGGAATAAAATAGTGTCAATACAACACACGAACATATTACTTTGTTTGCCAACTTATAAATTTGATGGAATTTCTTCTATGTTTAATTCTAGAATAGAGACATTTAGTAATTTGCTTTATCAAGATATTTGTACTAATAACTACGCTATGATATTTGATTCTAATTCTAATTTGACATACAATGACACAATGTTTTATAAACGACGAGGAATTCTGAACAATTATGGTATGAAGAATATCTTTGACAATCTTAAGTGCTATCTTGGCAATATTACGGACCCTTCCCTTAAAGACTTTGAGGAATCATATTTAGGAACTGATACGGAGTTAATAAAGGAACAGTTTTTTCGTTCCTAATATTGTAGCTAGTGAGAGAAAACCTAATAGTAAGCTTGAAAAAAACATCAATCAATCAGTAATAAACATTTTCCACCAAAATCTATGTGGTATTATGAATAAAAGAGATGATCTGGAAATATATTTAAGTGAAATTTCTAAGGAACTCAACTTTTTATGTGTTTCTGAACATTTCTTGAATGATAGTCTAGCAAAACAATTTAATCTTACTGGTTATAGAATGGGGTGTTACAACTCTAGAATTAATAAGAAAAGGGGAGGTTCAATGATTTTAACACATAGATATAGTAATGTAGAGGAACTGCAAGTGTGTAAACAGTTATATAAAATTGATTGTTTTGAAGTGTGTGGGGTTAGAGATATTGAAACCAATTTGTGCGTTATTTGTTGTTATCGTACCTACTCCCACAATCAAAAATTTTGACAACTTTATGAATAGGCTTGAAAAACTATTACAGCATTTCCTCAATAAATTATGTATAATTTGTGGCGATTCTAATGTTAATGTATTGAAAGATGATCTCAGACAGAGTTCTTTTTTATCGCTATTGACTTGTTATAATTTTAGGTACCTGATAAATGATCCTACTTTTCGAAGACATAAGTCGGAATCATGCATAGACAACTTTTTAACCAATTTGCCAGACTGTCTTATAGAACATACGTATATCGATCACAATGGCTTATCGGATGGACACGCTGGTATATTCTGTACTTTACGTTTAGAAAAAACTACATTTAGAAGACAGTCAAGTTACGTACGTATTCTAAAAAGAAAATATAACAAAGAAAACAAAAGTATCTACAGAAAAAAGCTGTCTGAGACTGACTGGAGCACAGGCGTTAATACATTTCTGTCACAATTTAAAGCAATCCATTCTACCGTCTTTAAGAAGTGCAAAATAAAAGTTAATATTAAAAGAAATAAATGTTCCAAATGGATTACAAACGGAATAAGGATAGCTAGCAAAGTTAAACGATTCCTTAACACATTAGATAAGACCCATTGTAACAGTTCAGTTCTAGAGTATCGGAACAACTACATTCGAATGTTCAGAAAAGTGGTGAATTGTGCTAAATGGAATGATGTCAGAAAACAAATATACATGGCATCAAATTCTAGTAAAATGATATGGAAAATAGTCAATCAACAGCGCAACGCTACCAAAGACACAAATAATGACGCAATCACTCTTAAAATAGAGAATGCAGCAACTAATAATGCTTTAGAAGTGGTTAACATATTTTCCAAAAGGTTTGACAACACGGTTCACTTAGAGGCTTGTGACAAAGAATTGGCAATGACATTCTTAACTGAAAGTGTTGGTCGGGCAGAATACAGTATGAGTTTTGAGGTAGTCACACCTATAGAAATATTTAAAATGGTTGGTAAAATGATCAACAAGCCCTCTTCGGGTTATGATGAAATTCCACTAACCATAATTAAAGATAACATTGACCTATTGGCGACGCCATTAGCATCTTTTTTTAACGAGTGCATCGAGAAAAGTCTATTCCCTGATCAGCTTAAAATCGCAAGAGTAATTCCAGTTTTCAAAAAAGGATCAAAGACGGACCCTGGCAACTACAGACCGATTTCTCTCTTGCCTATAGTATCAAAATTATTTGAAAAAATAATAAAGGATAGACTCGTAAGACATCTAAACATGTACGGTATCTTAAATGAACAACAATTTGGTTACCAAACATCATTAGGTACCACTGATGCGATCGAGGCATTAGTGGACGATGTTATATGTAACATGAATAATAAACATAAGGTAGCTGGTATATTTCTTGATCTTAGTTCTGCCTTTGACACAGTGGACCATGATATTCTACTAGCTAAGTTGGAACATTATGGAATACGGGATAATGTGTTGGAACTATTTAGATCTTATCTGCTTAATAGGCGGCAGTATGTAGAGATAAAATCGGTAGTAGATGGAGATGAGAGAATTTTTAGATCTAATCTAGTTACTATATGTCGTGGTGTTCCTCAGGGATCCGTTCTCGGTCCAATCTTCTTTATAATATTTTTAAATGACTTAGTTGAGTACATCAAGAAACGTGTAAAAGATACAAAACTAATAATATTTGCTGACGATACTAATGCAATAGTTTCTGCTGATGATATAATGGAATTGGAATCCAAGATCAATGTTCTCTTGGAAGCTTTTGAGAATTGGTTCGGCACGAATAACATGAAACTTAATGTAAATAAAACGAAATGTATGTTATTTAAGCCTACGGTACGAAACAACGTTACGTTGAATATTGTATCTTGTGGCAACAATGTCGAAATAGTTGATAGTGTCAAGTTCCTAGGTGTACACATTGACGCATTGTTAAATTGGAAGGTTGAGACTTTGGCTGTAACGAATTCTGTTAGCTCAGCATGCTATGCAATCAGGACTCTCAGGGAACAACTGAGCTTACAACAACTCAGAACTGTGTACTTCGCCTTAGTGGAGTCCAAGCTCAGATACAGCATTGAATTTTGGGGCAACAGCTACAAGTAAAACATACAAATGGCATTCGTGATTCAAAAAAGAGCACTAAGGACAATGCTTCGCATGAAACAAACGGAATCATGTAAGGACCATTTCATAAGGCTAAAAATATTGACCGTACCATGCCTATATATTTTAGTGTTGCTAACTAGTTTCGTTAAGAACTTGCACAAAATTGAGACCGATGAGCAGAGACAGACTAGAGCTGGTACACGTAGGAAAGATTTGCCCAATAATATACAACCAAAATTAAAAGTGGTCAATCATAGCCCACGGTATCAATCTGTATTTTTATATAACAAGTTGCCTATAGAATTTAAAAGTATATATACTTAGCGTTAACTTATTTAAAAACAAGTTGAGAGCCCATTTATTGAGGAAAGGCTATTATAGTATAAATGAGTTCATAGATGACATATGACATGGTTTTCTTTTGTTTATATTATATATCTTGTTACGTTGATTGACATTTTATTAAAATTGTATGTACTTGAGTGCCTATTTGTCTGACTTGTTTTGTTTTTAATATTTTTAAACAAATTAAATCGCAATTAATTGTAATTTTTTCGAATCTTGTTATTGATTTAATTCTTGACATTATTGTTACTATTTTATATTGTTCCTGAAATTCTTAATTGATTGTTATTGTTTTTATATAGTGACTTCCTGAATGTATTGAAATGAATTCTAATTTAATCTAATTCCAATGTATATTTTTCAACACAATTAATGAATATTGTTATGAAATAAATGACTTATGACTTACTTATGACTTATGAGTGCATTGACCTCAATTATATGTTTTTTAAATTGCACTATTATCGCAGGAATGCATTGCAATATCGTTAAAAAACAAGGGACTATGAACTCTACACCCTTGTGATAACGTGCAAAAAGTGTTTGAGCGCAGATGTATTGAGGCTCGGCGGAGCGTGTAATGGCGCGTGTCGTCACAGGCTTTGTGTAGCGGTGCAGTGTGTCGCAACCATTACCACTACAATGGCCGATTTCTTTTTATTAAATGTTGACAAGTTTCGTAAATCGAGCACTATGCCTCTGTGTTTAAATATTAATTCCGCCACGTTTTAAGCACCTTTAAATAGATATAGGTACGTATGCTATTATGTATAATGAGCTACGCGCACACTACTTGTACAGTCAGGTACGCGCACACATACCCAAAGAACATAAAAAGCGGCCAAGTGCGAGTCGGACTCGCACACGAATTGTTTCGTTGTAATATATTAAGTACTATTATGTTAAATATAACAATACCGAACAAAAACTTCCGAAAGTAACACGTTTCTTGTACGGGGACCCCTTTAATTTTTAATTATTTTGTTTTTATTTATGTGGTTATAACGGCCATAGTAGTAAGATACTCTGCAAAAAATTCAAGTGTCTACCTTATTAAAGTTACAAGAATACAGCCCTGCGATAGACTGACGGACAGCGGAGCCTTAGTAATAGAGTCCCGTTGGCACACTTCGGGTACGTAGCCTTAAAAAGCAATATGTTCGTGTAGTAGGTAACGAGACCACCAAGCGCTCACAGCGACAATGGGCGCTTCTAATCGTTATTTCCTCTCTGTATTCAATCTCGATGGGTACTTGACAACGCGGTAATGGCCTATAATCACGCCTATCAATTGAACGTGGTCGAGATCACGATAGACTGACACTTCATTCATTATTTATAAGAAACGACCGATCTAAACAAAGGATCACGAATAAAAAATAATAATTAGAATCCTCAAACACTTTCTTATGCAATTTCAATTAGGATTGCATAATATGACCAATTAACAAGAATAATTCAAATCAAATTAAAATAACACAATTGTTGACCTCCATTAGTTACTGTACTAAGACAAAGTACCTAATCATGTCTTTTGTCTCACCCACCGAATTGATGACGTGCAGGGCCCGCCTACGCCTACCTAGCACAGTTTGTACGGATGCTTGTAAAGTACACTCTCTCCAGTTGACTGTACTCTGAAACATCTACAATACAGTATAATGTTCTACTTATAGGACTACACTAGCTTCTGCCCGTGACTTCGTACGCGGACCCTGTTGCTTATGCCAGCGACAACGGGGTCGCCATTTATGTTATTTTTTATCATTTTTCCCATTGAAATCTTTTATCACACTGAGCTTTAGTTTTATTTCATTCCAACAACCACCAAAACATACAGTCCATTTGCCATCGTTTTCATTTTGGTAACCGCATCATTATATTCCCCACTTGTCTCTAGAGACCTAGAAGTCAATGCGTAGATACGGTTGGAACTCAAGCACAATTCTCTATCCGTGAACGGCTCCGACTCGCGAGACAATACATGACGTTCACGATCAGCGGTCAGTCGCACATCACGTGCCCCACTTGTCTCTAGAGACCTAGAAGTCGATGCGTAGATACGCTTGGAACTCAAGCGTAATTAATTCTCTTTCCGTGAACGTCTCTGACTCGCGAGACAATACATGTCATGACGTTCACGATCAGCGGTCAGTCGCGCATCATATTCTTCACTGGTCTCTAAAGACCTAATGAATACGCTGAGAACGCAGGCGTGCTTCGCAACCCTAAGTCAAAGTCAAAGTCAAATCATTTATTTCAAATAGGCACAAGTAAGGCACTTTTGAACGTCAAAATGAACAAGAAATAGAATTGATTCTAGTCGCCCCTTCCAAAAGGTAAGAGGTTTCCACGGAGCGAGTTGCAGCCTAATGTTCTCGAACAGCATCAAGTCTCTCCTGGCGCTCTTCGGTAGATTCTTGGGATCTTATGATCCTCAATCTTTTAGCTCTCTTGGAACATTGGGAAAGATTTTACCTCTTTCTAGGCATGGTCATAGTTTTATTGTGAAGATACCTGATCAATAAAAATGTAAATTAAAATGACTGCTCCCCTGCGTTACCGGGTAGGCTACCGTGTCACGAAGATAAATGGAAAAGGAAATTAAACACTCAAACAACATAAGCCCGAAGACATATTCATACGATAAAATAAAAAAAACAAATAGGAGTTTTGGCCAGTAGAGTCAAATTTTCAATGATATACCATCGTCATCGAAAATCAGTCCTTAACTGTTACCGCCTTCACCACGTGCAGGTACTCCCAGTTTATTTAATAATTACACAGTAAAATTAGTGATAGCTTTGATTTCCACATCAGATATTTCTGATCTCCGATTTTTATAAGTCAACAGAAAATGCCCATCAGATTGAACAACTTTTGCTAAGACGTCATCCCTATATGTATTATGGTGTAGCTAGGCTCTTGGAGTTCCACAACAGGTGTTCCAGATCTTCAATTTTTATAAGTCAACAGAGAGTGCTCATCAGGCTGAACAACTTTTGCTAAGACGTCATTCCTATATGTGTTATGGTGTAGCTGGGCTCTTGGATTTTCACATCAGGTGTTCCTGATCTTCAAATTTATTCTCTCAGCAGAAAATGCTCATCACGTGGAACAATTTTTGCTAAGGTATCATTTTTGTATCTCTTATAGTTTAGCTGGTCTGTTGCGGTTCTGCATCAGGTGTTCAAGTTTCCAAGATAAATTATAGCCTATATGTTGCCCAGACTTAATATCTATACAACAAAAACAAAAAACATTCCAATCCGTCCAGTAGTTCCGAAGATTAGCGTGTACAAGCAAACAGACAGAATTTTTTTTTTGGATTCGTGCTCTATTACTGTTTCTAAACCCCCCTTAATTATTATTTTTTTTATATATTCAATGTACAGACACAGTTTTTTTTCTGTTTCATTATATGTATAGATTGAAACTAATAATATGTTGCGCAAGATTCGATGTAAATAGCGATCATTTCTTTTACTTGACTACAAAACCCATAAAGCAAAATAAGTGAAAAGTTCACAGTCTGCAGGTACCTACACGATACCGGCTAGTTGACATAAATATAAAGCGTATGTAGTCATGATTAAGAGTATTGATTCCAACTGTAGCGAACACAGAAGAGTGGAGATTGGCACAAGACAGAGATGCCCACACCCAGCACTCCAGCCCTCCAGCAGTGGGTATAGTGAGGCTATAGGTGATAATTATGTAGCAAATATTGAACTCATATCCAGTACTAGTGTGGTTCTATCGCTCTCTCTCCGTGCGACCACCGGGATCCCTTCACCAACGAACCTTGGTTTGTAATTGATGTATTTAAGCACTTATCGTCAGGTCAATGTTTTTGTGTCTCGACAATTACCCACTTTCGTCGACATTGTGATTGCTCGCTGTTATAAAAACTGTATCGATCTAATTTATCTGTGACAACGCCTTCAGTGAGAAAAAGGCGAATAAATTAAACGTCACGCGCCAGGGAAACTGACGTGCTGCATAGAAAATGAAATGTTTTTCATATTATTCTTTGAATTAATGGATGTAGGTCCAATATTATTAGTAGATACCATTCCTCAGAAGGTACGCAGCAGGCTAGATAAAACTTACATTGTATCCAATAGGAAAATTAATCTCTTCTCAAGAGGTATAAACAAGCTCACAAGTACATACAGTCTATGTCCAAACGAAGTTGTATCAAGATTAACATTATTTTATTTTATGGACCTTACCTGCCCTTTGCCCTGCAGTGGGACAACACAAAAGCTAACAATTACTATTACTGGAATGTTACTGCCTACGACAGAATGAATTGAGTATGCATTTCTCGTAGACTCGTAGCCGTAGCAGCGGCGTAGCGGCAACGTAGCGGCGGCGTAGCGGCCTACGACAAAGGCCTACGTTTAATATAAGTGACAAAAACGTGTAACGTTTGTGTCTCTTGTTTGCGCCGATAACACGAGACGCAAACAATATAAGACTTAAGTAAACACTAGCACCTAGCTAACAGTAGCACCAGCTAGCTAGCCAAGTCACTGGCAATAGGTGTTAATACATTCCTGGAGAAATAAGGGTGTATTAGGGTGTATTTTTGCTGTTCCTACCTCTTCTAGCATATTGTTTTGTCACATGCCTTCTAATAATAACACAAATGCTTGTTGTCGTGCAGGTATCACAGTGGGTCTGACAGTGATCCCGCAGGCGATAGCGTACGCGGGCGTGGCCGGCTTACCGCCGCAGTACGGGCTGTACTCCTCGTTCATGGCGTGCTTCGTGTACACGGTGTTTGGCAGCGTGAAGGACTCCGCCATAGGGCCCACGGCCATCGCAGCCATCTTGACGAGGGAGAACCTGCACGGGCTGGGCCCCGAGTTCGCTGTCCTGCTGGCCTTCCTGTCCGGCTGCGTCGAGCTGCTCATGGGGATCCTGCAGCTTGGTGAGTTGTTACTATCTGCGGTCAATCGCACGTCAACTTAACTTCAGAAACCGCCTTTGTTGCTACGAAATAAACATGCCATGTGTGCAATGCCCATGGGCGCGGCCCGCAGCTGCATATACTAGTCGTTACGTAGAGCTATTAGTTAGTTAGTTGTGCAATTAAATTCACTGTTCGATGACAGCAATTATAATTACGAAGATACCTTTCATTGATGTGTCTGCATAATTAGCTAAGTCCTCCATGTGACGTGACAATCGTGTGACGTCACACAGAGGAGCGCGGGCGCCGACCGATTCAACTGCGAAATGAGACCCGCTTTGTTCAACGCTGTTTGTAGTCGCAACAATGGAGCACAAGTCTACAATACGTTGTCTACGGGCTTCTCTCTATTGTCAGTAGATGTTCTGTTGTTAATTAAATAAATAGTAAACATATCGTGTACAGTTCATTGTTGTTCATAGTTTGTTACAGAATGGTTATTTGAGTTCTAAAGAACGTTACCTTTAGTTAAGTAACTGCGTGACTGAAGAGGTCTCCTTGGATTCCACGTCATAGCAATCAGCAAAACATTAATAACCAATACTCGTGCATTTATTGCATTCCACAATCTATACTGAGGTGGATCTTAAAATTTGTAAGAGAACATTGTGAACTTTTAACTCTAATGTTCAAATATACATAATAAGTAATTTCATTATCTGCCTAGCCTTTTCCCAACTATGTTGGGGTCGGCTTCCAGTCTAACCGGATACAGCTGAATACCAGTATTTTATACGGAGCGACTGCCTATCTGACCTCCACAACCCAGTAACTGGGCAATACGCTACCCTTGGAAAGACTGGCTTGGTAAGACAAAGGCATCATCGTCATTTTTTCTGTGCAAAAAATTTTGTGACGCACTTATCGTTTAAATATTCGTTTACAGTAGGTACCTGAAGTACCTTATCTTTAATCTTTAAAGAGAATAACGATAGCATTAACAAACGGTGCTTACGAAACTGTGACAAAGGAATAATAAAAAAAATTTGTTACTAAATTCAAAATGACAAGCAACAATCGAATACTTAGTTAAAAACTCAAAGTAACAACTCATAGCATATCCAGCATAAAACATCTTCATTTCCAAGTTTGTCTGTCTCAGCTTGTTCCTGCGACGTGTCGCAGCTGAGGGGCACACATGGAGCATGCTGACATGCACATTTTCCTGATAGCCCAGTAAACATAGCATGAGCCGGCGCGGCGGCGCTCATAAGAGTATCAGTATTTTCTCTATTGTGACATACTACATATGTTATGTCAGTGAGTCAGCATTATCTCAACAAAGACACTATTATTTACTTAATTACTTGAATAAACAAATTTGTGGTAAATGTATACTCTGTGCGTTAATGTTATTATTGTCTCAATAACCACGTCTTGTGTCATCCGCGAGCTCGGGTCAATGACTTATGTCTCAGTGATAATCTCAAGCGTTTGAAAGAATCACTTGCTTCAAAGATTAACGTAAGTAGTAAACATAAGGTAGTACGATAATTAGTGAATCAGTGTTAAATAAGTTAATCAATTATTACTAAAGTTTATTAACAGCAGGCTAATTAATAAGTACCTTTTGCTTTAAGCTTCTTATTTAATTGCAATTACCTACTTTATCATGAGGTGATTAAAAAGGAATGTCAACAAGCACATACAAACTATGTTGATGACCACTTCAGCATAGTGTGGTGGGTGACGGCCACCCGAGTCAACGCTCGGCATGCCGCTGTTATTTTAATGATGTTTTGTGCAATTATTTATGCGTTTCTTATCAGTCTGTTATTCACTTAGTCATTAACTGAGCCTTAATTAGTAATAGACGCACACTCGCTTCATGAAAACAACGTATCAGTAACCGTCTGTCTGAAAAAGCAGCCTAGGAACTTGCGGCATTACGTCAGTACAGTAGTGTACCTATAACAGACATTCGAAATAGCGACAATGACCCGCCTCAGGTATAAGAAAACTAAGAAAATATGTAGGTATATTGGCAATTTAGCATCACCTGTCAGCAATCCAATGTTTGATGAATAAAACTTTTAATTACAAGCGCATACCCAGAAAATAAGGGTGAAGAATGTACTACTTTAGATGGCAGAAAACCATTGAATTTATCTCCATTCTAAAATAGAGTACCAAAACATACTTAGCGTTTATGTACAAGCTTGTCCACGGCACTTCACGACTGGTTGCTTGCGCGCAGGTTTCCTGATCGACTTCATCAGCGGCCCCGTGTCCGTGGGCTTCACATCGGCAGCTGCCATCATCATTGCCACCACGCAGGTCAAGGACATCCTCGGGCTCAGCTTCCCAGGAGGCAAGTTCTTACAGGTAAAGTACCGTTTGGACAGACCACTCAAAGGCGGGATTCCAGCGTGGAATCGGTGTGGTATGTTCCCTAGGTGGTTGAAAATTGCTCCATGATATCGTAGCCTGAGTGAACCTTTACAAAATGGGAATGTTTTGAGAGTTAAGTAAGTAACCAGCTCTTGTTGTTTTAAAGCAAGTGTAACAAAGGGAATACATTTTGAAAGCCGATTCGAAGCCTACAGGTAACTACTGTACTGGCTTCGCATAGGCTACCAAAATGTATTGCAAATTAATGAATCTGTTAGAGTTCGTTAAAACACTTATACCTACCTAGTAACGCGATTTGTTCGCACAACCTACATGTTTATGAAAAACATTTGCAATCAACCTTTTAATGAAATCGCCTTCATGATTCACTAGTTTCATAGCCTGTATTTTGTATATTAAGTGCGATGTAATGCATGACAATGTCGCACGTACACCGATCTATCAATCAGTCAATCAGTGGGTTTGTCTGTCTGATACACGTGCCAGTGGAAGGTGATGTAAAAAAAGTGATAATAACGAGGCTGGCGAGGTTTTTGTGCAGTTAATAAATAATTAAGAGCAGTTTTTACTGACATTATTTGAAACTTTTTGCATGTCTCGATTTGTCAGCGCTTTCTATCGACCTTCGTTTATCAACGACGTGCCTTTGTCTTCGTTTATATAGCGCACTTAAGTTCATCCTTAGCGCACTTAAGTTCTTTAATGGTAATGATCTTCTCGTACCAACTTGAAGTTCCCTTTACTCCCCCTCCCTCCCTCCTTTATTTACGTTACACCTACCCGACCTACTGAGAAACTTCAACAAGGTCTCAGGGGTTTTTCGCACACACGGTGCAAACCTGCCCCGCTTGGGCGGAGCACCGCCGTGTCCTCGTAGAGGCGATCGGCGGCGGCGACCTCTCGCGCCCGGCCCTGGTGCAAGCCATGGTCCGGGGCGAGAGGGAGTGGGAGGCAGTCATCTCCTTCTGCGAAAAAGTTATGCTCGCGAAGGAGGTGGCGGGATGGGAGAGAAAGGTCCTCCCGTCCCAGCCGCCGCAGGAGACGCCCCGGGCGTCGGGAGCCACGTGACGACTCCCGGCCACCGTAGGCGCGGGCCTGCGGACGGTGAGTAATGGGTGACTCACCGTCCGATCAGCACCAGACCCGTGCCGTACGGCGCGTATATGTTCCACGCGCGCCTCAAAGAGATGTCAGCATATGAAGGGGCCCCTCAGGGCCAAGCCTGCCGGGTAAGCGGGATTGTCCGAAAGGGTTACCGCTACCCCGGAACATAAAGGGCTACGGAAGGAACATGGATGGGTTTTAGTCAGTAAGAGTGGCACTCCCTTCCGCTCCACCCAGAGCGGGAGCAGTCATTGGATGATTTCCCAGCTTTAAAAAAAAAAAAAAAGGGGTTTTTCGCAATTATTGCATTCAGTTTTGTTTTGGATTTTTCAATATCTATTAAAGTATTCTAAATGTATATATACCTGTATACCTATTAAAATGTCTGCTCGTGGTCGTGTTGCAAGCCGCGCAGTAAGTACAACAAGCGGATGTTGCAGGTGTGGACGGGGCTGTACGAGCACATCGGCGAGACGCGCCTGTGGGACTCCGTGCTCGGCATCTCCTGCATCGTCGTGCTGCTACTGCTTAGGGTATGTCTCAACTTTTTAGCACTAACTACATGTCTAAATGAATTTATCTAGATATCTAGTCAAGGTACTCTGGTAGGTACAGTAGCCCGCATGCCAGCCAGTGGTAACATTAACTTTGAGCTGGCCAACGGAGTTTCAATAGAATACTTAAGAGACCAGTTTGTACCTACTGCTTTGGACACCACTGTGCAGCCACACATACAAAACAAAGACATCAAAGACTTTTCATATTTCTGTAATGTAAAAGACTAAGAGTGAATTTCACCAATGAAACTGAACGCAATTACCTACTGCCAGTTTAATTATCTTCACCGACAGCTTTAGACGTGGTTTGGAAGTGCAGATCGCATTAAGTTTTATTTGTGAAATTGGCAGTAAGGATGAGTTGTGTTACTTCCAGAAAGTAAAGGACATAAAGGTGAACCCCAAGCCGGACCCCTCGGCGGCGGGCGGCGGCTCGCGCGCGCGCCGGGCCGCCGCGCACGCGCTGTGGTTCCTGTCCACCACGCGCAACATCCTCGTGGTGCTGCTGTGCGCGGCGCTCGCCTACTACTTCGACACGCAGCGGCAAGCGCCCTTCGTGCTCACAGGTAATTCTTCGATATCAT
The DNA here is from genome assembly GCA_951799385.1 of Hyppa rectilinea. NCBI lineage: Eukaryota > Metazoa > Arthropoda > Insecta > Lepidoptera > Noctuidae > Hyppa > Hyppa rectilinea. Next base: position 486,588 of record OX637309.1, on the reverse strand, counting down.
ATGCCAGTTGATTCTTTGGTATATTATATGAGATTAAAGAATGTACCAAAGAATCTAAATAATTTAAACAATTATAAACTGGACTAGACAAAATTAAACTGGTTGCTAAGTAAATTAGGTATTAATTTATAATTTGTACCATATTATTTTATTGGTATAACTTCTCACACATTGATTAATTTATTTTTATTTACTTTTAGAAGGTTTGCAAAATATGTGAGCACCATGTAGGTAGGTACTTATGACATAATTAAGTTTACGTGCCATTGCTAATTATGTGTTTTTCCTTTCACCTTTTGTGGTGTATTGTTTTTATTCTGAATTAAATTATAACATTATAATATAATGTTAACATTATATTATAACATCATCATCATCATTATGTCTTCATGTGTGTGTGTGTGTCTTCATTTCATGTAGGTACTTATACAAAACATTTTAAAAGAGTAACGGTGGAGTTTCTTACCCATTCTTCTCCACACGAAACTACCTTTTGGAAGGGGCGACTAGAATAAATTCTATTTCTTGTTCATTTTTGACGTTCAAAAGTGCCTTTCTTGTGCCTATTTGAAATAAATGATTTGGCTTTGACTTTGGTGGTTATAGGACACCTACAAGTTTAGTTTTAATTTCTTTGAATGAAAATCTACATAATAGTAGTACTGTTTACCTTTTACCAACTATGTTGGGGTCAGCTTCCAGTGTAACCTGATGGTGTGAAACGACTGCTCTGACCTCCACAACCCACTGACCGACCTGCTGGGTAACACGATACCGCTGATAAGATAAGACTGCATGGTAGTCTGACTTAAGGATTTCTGACTAGCCGGATCCCGGCTATCATTTGTAGATCATTGAAAGTAACGACTTTCAAAGATCTACAAATGATAGCCGGGATCCACGGCTTAACGTGCCTCACTCACGGAGGATCTCGATATGTAATGGATGGTCACCAATCTACGAACCGACCGCGGCAAGCGTAACTTTACCCTTCGATCGACCCCCCCCCCCCCCCCATCTGTTATAATTTAGCCACGAGCCCCTCGCTAAAATCAAACAAGAAAGTAAACATCATGACGACTGATGTTTACTTTCTGCTCCTATGTCCCAGGCGAGGTGAAGCCAGGTCTGCCCGAGCTGTCAGCGCCGCCGTTCTCAGCCATGGTCGGCAATCACACGTACACGTTCTCGGAGATGGCCTCCACGCTGGGCTCGGCCATCTTCGTGGTACCGTTGCTGTCCATACTCGAGAACATCGCCCTCGCCAAAGTGTTCTGTGAGTACCATATTTGTTGTTTCTAAATGAAAGAAAGGAGATTGTTCTACGCCCATACATTGTTCGCCCTGGAGCCAACAGCATAGAAAAAATCATTTTCTATTTGTAAACTGCCCTTAGTAGCCCATAAGAACAAAGTTTCTTGGCGGACACTTTAGAGAAAAGATTTATTTATAGAAAAGGAACAGATTTTGAGGTTATTTTTAATAAAAGAAAACTTAAGTAATTCCTTCTAAAATCGCTATTTCTGGTTTCTACAAAGCATTAAACTTCAAATACAGTAAAATATTACCGTAAATACAGTTGTATTATGCCTTTTAGGTACAGTTATTATTTATTGGTTGAAGTTTACTTTAAGCGAAGTCCGTTATCCGTTGTCAAAATGCTAAGGTGTCGTTTAAGCAGATCACAGAATCAGTTATTCGAAGCCAGGTCACGTTGAAAGCAATCCGAATTGTATGTAGTCCGTTAAACAGAAACAAAATCAAAAACGCCAAAAGAAATCGCCAAATAGGTAGGTATTCACAACAACACAACACAGGTTCGTCTCGGTGAGACGAACCGACTGACGTATTTAGTGACGTAGAGATGCTCTCTTGACGATCAATAATTGTATATCGATTATCAATGACCACCTATTTAATCTGTGGTTTTAATTTAGTAGACCAAAATGACAGATCAATATGTCAAATGTAAATTAATTTGTTCCGTTTCAAACATAAACACGTTGTTGCTATTATTCAACTTCAATTAAATTAATGCTAAAATAAAATATTTTGTTCCCAACGAACAATGTGTAACGTTTTAGTTTGCGACATTTAAAAATAGAGTTTAAGTACTTAAAAAGTAAAAATATGGCTATTGAAGTCGTCAAATAGTTATGAGAACAATTCACTAGAGTTGCGTCGTAAATGACATTTCAATCGTTAAATGAGAGATTTTCTGACAAGTGAAAAAACATAGTTCAATAGATGGCGTGGGTAAAAAATACGTCTTTGTTTTACTGGCTACTGATAACAAAAATAAGATCCGTCAAAAACCTGAGATAGTGACGTATTTTTTACAAACGCCTCCTTTGAACTAATATTTTCTCACTTGTGAGAAAAACCCTCATTCGACTAGTAAGTACATTTTGTGAGTTTGTTTTGTTCATTATATTTTCTTCATAATCGTTCTAGGCGATATTCATCATAAGTTCCATTAAAATGTTCACGGAACTAATTCCATGAAAAAAATATGCATAAAAAACTTTATGTTGCTCATTTTCAATGTTTTGGAAGTGATAAATATCGAACATCCATTATTTATCACTAGATATTATGGACATCGTCGTCGATATCGATATTCATGTAATATGAACGAGAGCGACACTGTCAAATCTTTTGTGACATTCACATTGACAATTCCTTGAAAGATGGCGAGTTCAGTTGGTAATAAAATCAATGAGGTCACTTTTAAAAACCTATTAAGAATTAAACAGTGTCCGCTTGAATTTACTATTTTTAAAAAGCATATTAAAATATAATTAAAATTAACGTACACGTCAAATGTTTGTTGGTTATAGGGCGGTCTAGAACAATCTCCTTTCAATCACTTAGGTATATAGCAAAATTTGAAGTAGTTCACACTTAAAAACTATCATTGAAGCTAACTACAGTTCTGACTGAAAATTATGAAGTCTATTTTCATTTTAAGTGAGGTTACTAATTTTGTGAGTAGCGGAGGGCAAGTACGTGGACGCGACGCAGGAGATGGTGGCGTTGGGCGTGTGCAACATGGCGTCGGCGTTCGTGCACTCCATGCCGGTGTCCGGCGCTCTGTCGCGAGGAGCCGTCAACCACGCCAGCGGAGTCGCCACCACCGCCGGCGGCCTGTACACCGGCGCGCTGGTGCTGCTGTCCTTACAGGTGACACACACATACACATAGCTACACCAAGCACCATCGCCGGCGGCCTGTACTCCGGCGCGCTAGTGCTGCTGTCCTTACAGGTGACACACACACACTCACATAGCTACACCAAGCACCACCGCCGGCGGCCTGTACACCGGCGCGCTGGTGCTGCTGTCCTTACAGGTGACAAACACACACACACACAGCTACCCCAAGTACCACCGGCGGCGGCATGTACGGTGACACATACGTAGTAAGTCTCGTAAGTGTACATAGTCAGTAATTGAAAAAAAATACACTATTTCAAACTTTTCCATGACTTAAAGAGTAACGGTGAAGTGTATCGCTCCCATTCTTTTCCATACGAAACTATCTTTTGAAACTGCACTCATTTCTAATTTTTTGTTGTTTATTTTGACGTTCAAAAGTGCCTTCCACGTGCCTATTGGAAGTAAATGATTTGACTTTAACTTTGATCTCTTATTTCTGTATGAATATTGAAAACTAAGATAATTATCCGAGCGATGTAAAAAATTTCGGGCTCATTTTACTCGCTTTGCCATCATCCGACACTGGGCTGCCGACCGACTGGTGTCAAAGGTCCAAGACGTGTTAGCTAAGTAATTGGTCGTTCTCGTTCCAGTACTTCACGCCGTATTTCTACTACATCCCGAAGGCTTCGCTGGCGGCCGTCATCATCGCTGCTGTCGTCTTCATGATGGAGCTACACGTATTCAAGCCTATCTGGAGGACTAAAAGTCAGTTCCTAACTAAAATCATACTTATTACTGTTCTAAGTTAAATGCTACATACTACTCTGTCAAGAAAGTACCGGGAAAAGATCAATAATACACAAAATGTCTGTCATTCATCCAAATTTATTTTATCACCTTCAAAGTATGCTCCTTTAGAAACGATACACTTGCGCCAACGAATAATCCATTCATCAAAACATTTTTTAAACGCTGCTTCCGGAATTGAGTTCAGTTCTCGCCGCGAATTCTCCTTTTTCGGTTTCGGTTCAGTTGGAAGGCGCCACTCCGAAGCTTGTTGACTAGTTTGCATGTCAAACTCGTAAACCCACGTCTTGTCACCAGTAACAATGCGTTTCATGAATGTTGGGTCCGAACTGACTCGTTCTAGCATGTCCTCAGCGACTTTCATGCGATTGAGTTTTTGGAGAAAATTCAGATCTTTTGGGACTAGCCGAGCAGCAACATGTTTCATACCCAAATGATTAGTTAAAATGGTACGGATCGACTCGTGAGATACAGAAAGTTCGGCAGCTATCTCTCTCAGAGTTGAATGGGGATTTTCAGTCACTATTTTCTTCACTTTTGCGATGTTAACTTCAGTTGCAGACGTTGACGGCCTACCAGAGCGAGGCAAATCTTCCATCACATCTCGACCGCTTTTGAACGCTTTGAACCACTCATAAGCACGAGTTTTTGATAAAGTCGATTCACAGTAAGCCTTCTGTAACATTTTCAGTGACTCCGAACACGAAATTCCATTGGCGATGCAAAATTTAAGACAAACTCTTTGTTCGATATTTTTGACAATTATTAAATTCGCAATACACACTATATAATTATGATATTACTAAAACCAGCACTGTATTTAATATAAATAACAGATGCAACTCAAACTCCGCGCCAAAATGGAAAACAGTTGTGCCAATCTAACAACTACAAAAAAACAAAAATTTGAATTTGGAACCATAAACAAATCATCCATTCCCGATACTTTTTTGACTGAATGTATTATCAAATGTTATTTAAAACAAAGTGCCTGCTGCTTTTGGAAAAACCACTCCAAAACGTCCGGCGACACGACTTTCACAGCCTTGAACATTTTTTCCGCGCATGCGCCCCGTGCTGTCTCTAAACTACTGCGTGTATACCACAATAAAAATACGTATGAATAGCTAAGACTATACAGAATTAGTACTATACACATATCGTCGCTCTAGATGTGACACCTCGTAAATACAAATCTGACAATTTTTACACATCCCAATTTTACAAGGTCCCACCTTACAAAGTGCTTCCAAGTCTTGTTGCGAGATGTCACTAATAGCCATGTCATAAGTGAAGTAAAGGTCTTGTACATACATGGTATCACCAGAAAGATGGACAATTTTGCATCAAAATGTAAAATTGACCAATAACTGAGTTACGAGGTGTCACATCTAGAGCGACGATATGTGAAACCTAAACCACTAGTCCTTCTTTAAAAAAAGATAAACTTGATATGAGTTAATATTTGTTCCACTATTTATGTTTTTTTACGAATCATTATGCAGTTTTGTGTCAATAAAACCTATTAATACCTTAGGAAAAAGGTTGTATGCTTATTTAGTGCTGCTATAGCACTAAATAAGCATACAACCTTTTTCCGTATCAATTAGCTTCTGACGTGGAAAGTAATGTTATAAAATAACATAATTTTATTGTATTTTTATTGTTCAAGTGTGTTTAAATACTAATAATGCCTTACTTCAATACTACAAGCTATATTTTACTATAAGATTCAATAAATCAACCGGCTTGTCGTAATGTGGTGCGCAATGACCCGTGTTTATCCATGTCGATTTTGTCGACGTAAACAAACTTTGAATCTTTGGCATAAATGTTGAAAATTCTTCATTTATACACTGGCATAGCAAAAGCATCATAAACGTAGTTAGTACGACGACTTCAAAAGCTTTTTTGACTTTACTATTAGCTAGCAGATACTGTTTCAGCGGGATTGTCTGAAAGGGATCGCTACCCCGGAAGTGGCTAAGGAAGGAACATGGGTTTTAACTTTTTCAACGCAATTGTCACATATACGTGACATGCAAGCGCATGCCCTGTACGCCAACGACATAAACATGTGACAATGGCCACAACACTTTAACACGAAATAAACAATTAAATCACTACTTTTGTGTGTGTTTATATAGATATCTTAAAAATCGAAGATCTCGTACGTACCCATTTAATGACATGAAACAAATTAAAAGACACCATGGATATTGGGAAATTCATGATAACAAGAAGAAATAAATTTGTAAGTTGGCGTGGAGGGCACGCGCGTGCGTTTATGCTCTGGCGTTAACAGGAATTAAACAGTACCTCCTGGTGGTCGGTGGGAAATCATCAAAGAAGGGAGTGTGAGTCCCTTCTTTGATCATTAGCCACCCTCAAAAAAAATCTAGTATATAGTTTATACTTTTAAATGGGCCTTACATAAGCATAAGAGCAACGAAAGTCTTTACAAACTGTATTGTTTAAGTCATTGACTTCCACGCAGCAGACAATAGAAAAACTATTGTTCGCGGACACACGGTGACCGCGTTGGCGTTCAACGTGTGAAAGACCGTACCTATTATCTGGTTTGTTGAAGCCAAAAGATCTACCGTTAATGCGACCCATGTATAAGGTTGTCCCTGAATATAGCATTAATAATGATTGATTTGCGTTTCCGCAGAGCTGGACTTGATCCCGGCAGTGGTAACATTTGTGACGTGCCTGATGCTGCGGCTGGAGCTCGGCATCGTCATCGGCATTGCCGTGAACCTCGTGTTCTTGCTGTACGCGTCCGCGCGACCCTCCGTGAAGGTTACCACGGCTGTCGTGAGTAGCATGCAATCGTTACTTTGAACATATGAGTAGGACGTCTGTTTACCTACATTTTTTAATGTAATGTAGTACTTTACGTCGAACTGTCGTCATCAACCAATAGGTATGTGCAAACAATAAAAAAATGATGGAAAATAATGGAAATGTTTGTATATTAATTGTGAATATTTTTGTTTGTCAGTCAAGCGACGGCATCTCGCACCTGGTGGCGGTGGTGGACCGCTCGCTGTCGTTCCCGTCGGCCGAGTTCGTGCGGCGCGCGCTGCGCAAGGCGGCCGAGCGGCACCGCACCGACACGCCGCTGGTGCTGGACGCCACGCACGTGCAGGCCGCCGACTTCACCGCCGCCAAGGTAGGCTCAGCGCACTCCACCACTTTTAAATTAAAATCTGAATCACAGCCAATGTCCCATACTCATCAGTCTCATGCCAATGCCATTCCAGTTTATTTAGGATGGGCACAACATGACTTCAATGTTGAATATATGTATGTATACAAAGATACTGAAGACTGGTTCAGAGTCGAGGTCTATTCATTATCAAAGTCTATAGTAAAACATTTTCAATTTCCAGGGCATAAAGGCGTTGATAGACGACTTCCACGCGCGCGGGCAGACGATAATCTTCTACAACGTGAAGCCGTCCATCGCGGAGGTGTTCCGCGGCGTGCGGCCGCGCGAGTTCCTGCACTGCTCGTGCCGCGCAGAGCTCGACCGTCTGCTGCTGGCGGCTGCGCGTGCGCACGACCTGCAGCGCCCGCGTCTCTGTTAGTACACTTTCACACTCCTCCCAATTATACAAGTTTTGTGAATCGCACTCATTTTCATTGCAGATGATAAGTAGGTATATACCTACATAGATCATTTTAGATTTTTAATATGAATTGATTTAACAAAAAAGAACAAAAAGTTAATACAAATATCATAAAAACCTTAATAGCTTCGTGATGAGCTGGTATCGATATAATAATGATGACAAAACAAATAGAGATGTAAGCTATTCTACATTTCTAAATTGTTTGTTGCAAAATCAACAACAACTATCTGTCAAGTTTCGCTAGTTAATGTAACTGTACTCTGAAGAACCGGTTTTCTCATCTAGCGGCGCAGCGCCGCTTGACGCGACCTTTTGCTTGTCCTTCGCTGGTATACCATTAATTAGTTTCCCCTTTTGTTTCCTTGGGAGTGATTCTCCGCCCTTGCGTGTTCAAACCAATATACACACATGTCTCATACATAACGGTACTAATGAAACATTGAATTCTCCAGAACATTCGGCGCCCACGGACTGGCAGTAACTCATCTCCTTCGTACCTTGACAAACGAGACAGTATTTATTAGTTATACCTATGTATTTATACTAGCCTAGTTATTGCTAAGTAGCCTAAGTGTTGCAGCCCAGTGGGCGCAGTCAAATAAATGTGTTGGTTATTTTAACACTTTGTTTTCTTAGTCATTTCATCATTTATATGTTTTATTGAGTCGAGTCGCTAACTACTACAGGACTGCCTCCATATCTAAAGCAAAAGGTGCTACGCGTAGTCGCGCAAGCAATGTGTTTAAAAACTCACGACGAAAATATACCTACATATTACAATATATTATGTGAAACGTAATATTAATGTTCGAAACGAGTTTTCGAATAATAACGAGTATTGAACATAGCATATTTATGTTCAAGCTACAGCCGCTCGCTCTGTGGGCGGGCTGGGCATAGTATGACACCAGTTTCACAATTATAACTTTTTACAAGAACTTTGGAGGCATTTTTGTTTGTGGTCGTCTTACATTCTGCCAGTGGGTTAGTAAATAAAACCAGCTTTTAAGAGATAATTAAATGTTGTTTATTTTACAATCGTCGTTCCAGTCCGAGATGCGGATCGCACAGCCAACGCGCCCGGCGGCGCGTTCTTACAAAACATTCCTTTTTAGTTACATTACTACTTGATTAAAGATTACATTGGAATTACGTAAACTGTAACTTAACCTAACATTCACTAACGCTATCCAGTACGTCTCCACTCTCTTCCAATAAATCAATATAAAATGGCTAAACAATGTAATCCTAAGTCGTGCTGACAGGAGTGGTGCTGCGAGCTAGCACCAGCCACTCGACACAACTTTGAGCAGCGGCACAACATAAACACTAGAATATTTCATAAGTTGTTTCCAAAAGGAAGTTCTCTACGGTAAAGTGAGCAGGAAAGGTTAACGTTTAAAATAATGTTCCCATTTCTTTGACACATCTTCAGATAGGACAGGATTACACATTTACACGCGGCCGGTCGGCACAACGCTGTAGCGATCTCATTTTGCTTAAAACTCGATTTGCTAAAACTTCAGCAGTCCATGAAATTGATCCTATCCTAACGTGAACGTGAGACAGCTACAACGTTGCGCGAACAGCCCATTACAAGGGATGAGAACCTATTGAGACGAGCAGCACGCACGGGCTGCAGGAGCAGGCGCAGAGGTCAGTGGCGGCGCAGCGGCGAGCGGCCGAGAGTAATATTGTTAAATCGTCAGTGACTTGATCATTGAAATAGTGGGTACCTCCGGCTAATTGACTACACGTACCCTGAGTGGACGACGCCGCCACTCGCCGCTGCACCCTTCTAGTGCGCGCACCGCTGTGTCGCAGTGCGACACGCTGCGACACACTGCGACACGCTGCGACACACTGCGACACACTGCGACATACTGCGACACACGGCGACACAGTCGCGCGCTGCCGCAGCGCCAGGCGGCGCGCGGAGATCCTCCTAGGAGGCTAGGAGAGTTCCGTACAATCAGCAACACATATTTGGTATCACACTCACACTCGCACGTACAACAAACGGCACTTACTAACGATATGACACATTAAGTTTAAACAAATTAATTAACTATTTGAACATCTCGCACTCCGAGCTGACAGATCAAATGTAAACGTCGAATAATCACTAAATTATACTAAACAGGATAATAATGCTAACTCTACGTTACGAACAGCGTGTACAATGCCCGGGCAGTTTTATAAAATGCCCGAACTTGGAAATGTGGATAGAAAACTACTGTTCGTAATTAAAAATTAGCACAAAATTATAAACATTTATAGCACAAAATTATATAAGAAAATAATTGAATTTACTATTTAAAGGTTACGCGTAAACGTTCCATTAGAGTATTTGAACAGTGATGTAGGCAAGGGAAGGTGGCCGCCGGCGCACGGACACGGCCTCGCGCACGCGGCTCTACAGTACGACTCAATAATACTAGACGATATCAATTTAAATATAAATGCATTACAATCTCGCGGCGTGACGGGTCCGTGTGCACGACGCGCGCGGCCCGGACACACCGTGCCGCGTGTCTGTGTCGCCGGCCACTATTTTCAGTCGCTTTTTCACACGAACTTTGTCTTTACACATTCATACATAGTCGCAGTACGCGAGTGAAAAAACGAAAGGACACTTACGTATCTACATAATATAATAATACATTAATTTTAACTTAAAACTCAATCTCTTAGATTTCAAACTCAAACACTCTTTGTGCGGTCGTGGTGATCCGCGAGTAACAACACATAATAAAGTAATATAATTGTGTAAATCATTTAAAGCCAACACGACCCTGAGATCGCCATCAAGGTATTCTACTAATAATGTTGAGCCGACGTTGTTCGGCAGTGCGCAGGCGCAGCCCCACTCGGCGGACTCCAGCGAGCGCCCTCACCCACAGACAGTCCAACATATGGCAGTGACTGTTACCGAGACTCGCACTTGTAAATACTTATATCATTTAAATAGTAGACTAACACTGTAACAATAGTACTTGAATTAGAACTAGGCGTATAACTAGAGTTGATCATCACGAGCAGTCGGCATCTCTCAGCCGACCGCAGCTCTTGCCAACGACACGTTCGAGCGAGCTCCTCTACGTACTGACGAAGAGGTACTGACGAAGAGGTGCAGACGGAGCCTGTCGTTGTATCCTGTGTCCAGACAAGAGTCTCGCGCCAGTAAGTATACTGGCGACTGGCTACTACTTCGAACAATGTTGTGTTGAAATCTTTTACATGTTAAGTGTCCTAACTAAACAAACAAGTTATTACGCACACAATTAAAATGAATAACGGCAGTGTTGTGACATGAATACTTATGCTTGTTGACTAACCAGTTTGGTAAACTACGTACAAGATACATTCACAAGAGAGGACACTCGACATTCGTTGCTAAAACATCGGTTCAACGTGAGATCGTGCTAAGTGCTAAGTAAACACTATAAAATGGATAATCTGGTATTTAAAATATACTATCAGAATGCAATATGTAATATTTCGGTATGACTATATTAATTTGTAATTTGCGACAGAGTGCACTACGAACATTGTTCATAGCACTAACTTACACGCAACTGTGTAGTAGCCATCGTGAATTGTACGACGTTCGAGATCAATAGACTAATTATTATCAGATCTATAAGACGAGTAGAACCTGACAGAAGTGCATCATATACTGCAGTAGGTGATGAGTGATGACTACCACACAGTCGCGCTCACAATGTTGTGGTGGGGGGGGGGGTGGAGCCTCAGTACTTGAGCAGGTCTTCGTCGAGTTCCGTGAGCGCCAGTTTACTGTCTATCACTGGAACAAAGAGTATATAATGTGAGTACTGACGCCGAGCTGAGATTGCAGAACACATCACGCCGTGATTATTTAACACAATCATTTGTATCCAATAGGTGAAAGTGAGTTTAGTTTTTATGGTCAAGGTTAACCCGAAACTAAAAAAAAAATGTTTTTTGGAAATTTGCTAAAAAAATTAAGGTAATTTTTTTTTTCCTTTTCTTTGCTGCTCATAGCGCCCCTAAGCGTATACTCCAACTCCTAAAACTCCGCCCCTAAGACGACCCACTGACCATACCCTTTCCTCCTAATCATTCTATGTCGCATAACATAATAATTATTACACGCCTTTGAAAAACAGTCTATATTATAGATTTTGTCAATGTACGATAATTTCCCGCTCACTCGGTAGGACTATCGAGAATACCTATCAACAACTGGACTCAACACACGGCTTCCTTGATGCTATCGAGCGCAAGTCGTTTAGAACCTTGTGGTCCGTGCTCGTCCCAGTGCGCTTCTTGGTGCCTTCGGTGTGATACTCACTGTGGTCCGGGATAGTAGTAGGGAGGAGGTCGCTCGTACTCAGTAGAGCCGAGGTAGCGGGGGGGTCCTTCTTCCCAGTGCCTGCAACAGACGATACCATCACCACGTGCGCGCCCCTGCCCCGCAAGTGTCACACCACCGCTGTGTGCGGACACCGCACCTCCAGGGGAGCTCACACACGGCGAGGAGCTTGCTTTTAGCAGACAGGCACGGTCCTCCACACGCCACTAGTAACACTTGCAAATTTAAAAACCTAGCTATAAAGGCGCTGTCACATCAAATACAGTGGACGTGCGGTTGACTGTACCTACTTATTTTATACGTACGGACATATTAGTGGTTTCGTTCGCGAGCTTGGACCTATGGCATATATAGAGCCGGGGAACTTCAAGTCACAACAACATGTATACAACAATATCGATGAGCGATCGTCGGAAATGGAAAATGGTATAGTGGGCTCACCAGATAACTGCTGTTCAGGTCTTGAGTGTGGCACGCTGGAGCTGGTGCACTCCAAGGGGCATTCACGTGCACTGATTATGTCCACACCAGACTCACTCCACTTCGTACTTGAGTGGTGATGATAAAAAGACTTAAAACACTTTGTTTAATTTAGTCGTCCTAAATGTTCGGCAAGTTCTGAATGCGATTACAATTGTCTATATTTTAAGTCTACTTAGTCATTCAAGACGATTAAATCAAGCAAAGCGGAATAGGTTAGCCGGGGGTTGCCGGTTAGGGTTTTTAACCGTGGACGAAGAAGGACTTAGCGCCACAATAAGGATAAAGGTGCAAATCTTCCTAAGATGGCCGACGAATAGCTTCTTTCTCGCTCGATCATTGGGATCATGATAGGAAAATATATGTGGAACGATAAAGGGAAGGATATTAGGAACTGACGAAGCTCATCGAGTTAAATATTACGATTTTTAACTTTTTGTATTTATTGTGTGTTTACATCCTCCGCCGCATTGTTTTAGATGAGCCCATTCTATCTACACATTACATTACATTGTAAGTAACTGTTCATGCAGAATCTAAGTTAAAAGTTTTAAAAACCAAAATCTTATCTTCAATTCTGCCAAGGCAGAAACAAAAGCGTGGAAACGTGGTTGAATTAGTTCAACTCGTAGGTAGCCTCAACCTAAGGTGCTGTCCCCTGACCATGGGAACCAGTGCGGTCGGAATTAATAAGAGTATTCGATTTGAAACGACTCGAACAAGTCAATTATCTATTTTACTGACAAATGAAGGCATTTTGATATTGATTTGACTTGCATACAATAAGCTTGTGTTGTTACCAAAACCATTCAAATAAAAAAGTCATGGTGCTCTGATGAAACTGTTTCTCTAGGAACGATGCTTGTGAGAGACGCCATGAGAGCGTGCACAACGGCTGCTGCAGCGTGACCTTGGAGTGACAGTAGGTACTTACAGGGGTGGCCGGTCGTTCACTAACTCGACCGCGTTATCATACCTTAGACAACACATTCTACTTTAAATCCATTATATTTCAATGGTATAGTGTATAGTGGTCGATGAAGAAAGGTTCTCATAGGTAGTAGAAAATTGCTTATAATTATATATACAATATATGGTGGTATATATTTATAAACTTAAGGGGCCGGCCATCAATTACGTTTTTGCATTTTTAACCCCCGCCCCCTTGGTCATACGTGGTAAGGTTTACGATTAACCCCCTACGATCACGTGTATTTTTCACAAAAATACATAATTCGCACGGGCAGTTCGTTGCCTGGCAACGGCGAGTCAAAACCACACCACACATCGTTTTTCGGTTTAGAAATGTAAAATAAATACACGTGATATTTTACTACATTATTGCCAAAACCCCTCCCCCTGACGTGATTAATGGACGGCCCCTAAGGGAGAGATAAATAATTAAATCATAATAAGTAACTAAGCCGATTGTAAACCTGGTGCAAATTTATAGTTGCCATTGTCAGGGAGCGCTAAAAAGTTCGGGTAGGTACAGCTCAGAGCCACGCTGCCCGTCGAGCACATTAAGGGTCTCCCCACATTTATCGACGCGGAGTCGGCTTAAGCCGGTCAAAAAAACCTTTATGTCTACGTAATAAGGGTGTTACTAATACCCTTCGCATCGGCTCGGCTCGGACGACGCGACTCGACGCCGGGCGACGGCGAAACGAGCCGTTGTCAACATCCGTCGCAACAGCTGATCGGCGATAAGTCGAGTACCTAGTGTGGTGATATGCACTCGGCTTAAGCCGATTCCTTGTCGATAAATGTGGGGAGACCCTAAGTCAGTGAAGGAAAGGTGATAAGAAGCGGCGGTACTTACTTTGGCGCCATATCATTATATCTGCGCGCGTGGTATGCGTCGAGAGGCGGCGCCACGGAGGCGTCGCGGGGCGCGGCCCCGCCCCCGGCCCCGCCCCCGGCCCCGCCCTCGCCCCCCGCCGGGCCGCGCGCGCCCCGCCCCCGGCCCGCGCTGGCCTGGCGCGAGTCCCGCGAGGAGCGAGCGGCCCGCTTTTCTGCCTTGTAGGCGCTACAACACGCAACACGATCAGTACGCGCCTACTGATGCCCGAACTTAATAATGTATCTCAATCATAAGCTTGATCCCGAGCTCTGTCAGGAACCGATCCACGGCCGAGATCATGTGCTGCGTGTTTGAGAGGGAAGACCACGAGCGCCGCTAAAGACCGCAGTCGGGTTGAGATTGGGATTGCGATACATTACTAACTTCAGACGTAAGTAGATCGGTACAGCAGGCCAGCCGGGGCCGGCCCTCTGCACCGGTCTGCTGGCGTGCGGCGACACGCGCTGCTGTAGCGGGTGCCGCGATGCAAACACATTGATAGCGGTATTATTTCAAAACAATAACAATAGTCAAAGTGAATTCTTAAGGAAGTTAACAATTTTAAAGGAAGTGTCCAAATCAAGTTGCACGTAGATATATTGATTAACTTTAATGATGGATGTTAAGAACATGCGAATGTTTCATCAGATTAAATGAATTCAAGAAAATAAAAGAAAAGTGTTATTAGATAAGTACATAAATAAATAAATCATGGCTAAATGGAGCACACAAGCGAAGCACTGACGGGAGTCATGCACACATAAAACACAACATGACAAAAAGGCCACACTTTTCCATTTAAACATCAAATATCTAGAAACACACAAACATGAGCTTAACTAATGTTAAGATGCAAACCATTAGTAGGTAAACAGCTATCACTGATCACACAAGGTAAGATTAGTTTTTGAGTACCTAGCATTAAACGTACCAAACATTATTTAATCTACTTAGTTTGTGAAAGATTCATGTCATCAGTATTCTTGCACGCACGGCGCGGCGGCGCCACATGTCATTGTACTCACTGTACGTACAATCCACAGCAGGCCACGCTTAGGCTGCCTGTCCACCGGAGCGGAGCTAGGCTGCGGAGTGGAGAAACTGAGAAATATTAACCAATAGGATTGCACAAAATCCGACATAAAGAGACATGCGGAGATTTTGTGCAATCCTATTGGTTAATATTTCTCAGTTTCTCCACTCCGCAGCCTAGCTCCGCTCCGGTGGGCAGGCAGCCTTATACTTCCATTATGAACTGGACACGCATAGCTTGTATGTGTCGATGTGTGTGGAGAATCGTTTGTTCTATTCAGCTAACGACTACCCGACACATTTATTATAATTGTTATCTTACTACAAACTCTAGAGACAACACATTAACATCTTAGGGTGCATCATATTCGGTACGTTTATTTGCTTATTATACAAATAAAAGAAGGTTCAAACAGCAAAAAAAATAGCGGCGTTTACATAAAGAAACATCAAACCTTTCATATTATTACTACGCCATTTCAAGAGTTAAAAAAATAGGTTAGCCCCAACCGCGGCAGTAAGTAACCGCACACTACGAAGGACAGACCAAATAAAGAAAAGAGAAGCAAATACAAAGCGAACTCAGTAAATCGGGTTACAGTGGTGAATGTTACCGCTAGCCGGCGGGCCCCGACGCCACGAGCCCGAGTAACCTCCGCGTGGCGCGCTGCTGGCTGACACCACGCACTTAGCACTAACTAAACGCATTAACGCAGCTCTTCGATTAACTCTGTTTGTTCTACGACTCTCTTATCCTAAAATTGTTATCTTACAACGTAGGTATAAATGTAAAAACGTGGATATGTTGTTAAATGACTACAACCTTACGCGTACGGTACCATTATGATATAATTTTACTTATCAAATTATTAATAAGTTTATATAATAGATTTATCGTGATGTGAGTATTCTTCACAGCTTGTGTACACGACGCTGACATCACATAAGACCAACGATTTGACAAGAATACCGATAGTCAGTTCAAAAGCAAATAGCGATTTGATTCCTGGAGCCGCAGCCAGCGCTGCGCCGGTCGATCATTAGATACATGACATCATGTAGTACAAACTGTTCCTAAACTATGTTACTACGTCAATTCACTGCAGTGCGCACGTTCCAATTACGTCTTATTATTATTTTATTGATTGTTAAATCCCAACGTAATTGGATTCTGTTCCTAATGTTCAAAATACTTATGTTTGCACTATAACGCCTACTCGTATTTTTATTGCAATGTACACGGATGCATCTCACTGCTTGCGGCGAACGATTAGCTGTTAAGAATTAGTTTTATAAGTACCTACGTCTAGTACAACTTTTGTTATTTTTTGCTTCTGTCACTTGTCTTTGCACGGAATACAGCTCTTAAGTTTTCGGAAGCATTTTATTTTCAATAATCCTGGATAGAAATCCCCAACATGGTCCTAACGAGCGGATATAAATGAAGAAACAATAATAATCAGTGGAAATAAGAAAAATACGGATTTTACTGGAATATTGAAGACTATTGAAGTAGTCCGGTACGCGGAGTCCAAAGGTCACAGGCGAACATCGACTTGGAAATCTTGATACATTTGGAGTCTGGAGATTTTGGATAGCTAGATGTGGATATATACAGTGTTCAGACGATAATCAGTATATTAAATAGTACCCAGTACTCTTAAATAGGTTTGTTTCGTGGTAATTCGCGTAAGTTTCCGAAAATTGTTAAGGTCAGTACTACCTACTTTATTCACTTTGATTTTAACCAGACAATTACTTTATTTGCAGTTAACTGATTGTGATTACATTGTTAAAACTAATCAGAACTAGGTGTATTGTTTATCGTTATTGTGATTATATCAGTACATCATTAAGCAGTATTGTAGTTTTCAGCTAAGTTTTTATAGTGTAAGTTGGTTTAAAACAATTTGTTAGGTAGATTACTATTAACAAATTATTGTACTTTAACTTGTTGTATTTCAGCTGCAAGAGAATTAGGTATTATTGTTAGGAATTGTACGTTATTTAATTGTATCTTTGTATATTTCAGTGTAATACCGGTTTCTCAAAATGGCTGACAAGGAGTTAATTAAAAGAAGGGCAAGTTATAAGGGACGTTTGACAGCTTTCTGTAATTATTTCAATGATTTGGAAGATTCGTTGAATCCTTCACAGGTATGCGAATTGCAACTACGTTTGGGTAAGATGGAAAATTTATTTGTACAATTTGACGAGATTCAATTAAAATTGGAGTGTTTAGTTGATGATGTCAGTAGTCAACTCCAGGAGCGAAACGAGTTTGAATCCATTTATTACAAGATCTTTTCAAAGGCTCAAGAGTTACTTACACGTAATTTAAAAACAACTAAGGATGAGGATCCTTTGGAAAATGATAACTGTACGTCACGAACGCGTAATCGTAAGCTTGTTAAATTACCTACCATACAACTGCCAAAGTTCAGTGGTTCATATGAAAAATGGTTGGAGTTCCACGACACGTTCTCTAGTTTAATACATTTTAATGATGAAATAGATGACGTCAACAAATTTCACTACCTTAGGGCTTCTCTCGAGGGTTCAGCTGCTGTGGTGATTCAATCTATTGAGTTTTCTGCCAGCAATTACACTGTCGCATGGAAAATATTGTGTGAACGTTTCGATAATAAGCGGGTTTTAATACAAAATCATGTAAGTGCATTATTTAATCTCGAAACAATTAAGAAGGAGTCATCTGTTAGTTTAAAACGTATTATTGATTCTGTCAACAAAAACTTGCGTTCGTTGGAATCATTAGGAGAACCAACAGATCGTTGGGACACGCTCTTAATTTATATAGTTACAAATAAATTGGATTCTAAAACTTTTCGAGAATGGGAAGAATTTAAAGGTGGTATAGATAAAGAAAAGTCAATCAGATTAGACATGCTTCTTGGTTTTTTGCGAAATCGTTCAGACTTATTAGAAACTATTGAAATGTCACACAATAGTTCTAATAATAATTCTTCTAATTCTAGCAATAAACATAAAAGCTTGGTGTCTGTGGCCAGCACATCAACTAATCGGCCTAATCCTGGTTCCAATTCACTGAAATCGTGCCCGAAATGCAAAGGTGAACATAACCTCAGTAACTGTTCACAATTTCTAGCTCTGAGCAATGAGCAGAGATTAGAGTTACTGCCACAATATAAAATATGTTTTAATTGTTTCCGCACTGGCCATTACGCCAATCATTGTAAATCAACTGGTTGCAAAGTGTGTAAGCGCAAGCACAACACACTTGTTCATGTTACAGATCCTAAAGCTAAGTCGAATATTAAACCATCGACTACCATTGGTGATGATGAAAGCCGTGAAGCTACTGAACCATTGGCTAACAATAACATCACATTATCGGCACAAATCACATCGAACGTGAACTTACCAATTAAAGGAGAAGTTCTATTAGCCACTTCATTATTAAAAGTTTATGATGACAATAACCGCGAATATCTCGGTCGTGCCATTCTTGACAGTGGCAGTACATCGTGCCTAATAACAGAAAAATTCTGTAATTTATTAAATTTACCGACAATCAAAGTTAGCGAGTCACTGATGGGTATTAATAACTCTAAGTCACCAATTGGTAAAATGTGTTGCGTTGCAATAAAATCATTAAATGAAAACTTTTCTAAAAATATTTGCTGTTTTATCTTACCTTCTATTACTGATGAAGTGCCCTGTCGTCAATTAGATCTTAGTGAATTAAATATTCCGAGTGATTTGTGTCTAGCTGATCCTCACTTTTACACACCGTCTCCTGTGGACTTAATTATAGGTGCAGATGTTTTCTGGGACCTCTTGGGCACAGAGAAGATAAACCTGGGTATTGGAAAACCGGTACTATATGAAACTAGACTTGGTTGGATAGCTTCAGGCCCTATGCTACATAGTGGTCAAGTTCCGTGTTCTCTTCCTGTACTTTGTAATTTTACAAATATTAAAAAACCCGAAACTACTGTTTTAGCGGATAGCTCAAGTACTGATAATATTCAAAACCTTTTAATGCGTTTTTGGCAACTTGAGGAAGTAAGCCATCAGTCATCAGTATTTTCTCATGAGGAGAAAATGTGTGAAGAGCATTTTATTCAAAACACAACACGTCTCAAGGATGGCCGTTTCTGTGTGAGAATACCTTTAAGACAATCACATGGTAACTTAGGCGACTCTGTTCATAGAGCTAAGCACTGTCTGCTTTCATTAGAGCGCAGGTTTAAGAGTCAGCCATCATTTAAAGCACGTTATTGTGATTTCATGAAAGAATATGTTGAGTTAAAACATATGTCTAAATGTGTACCTGACCCACAGAAACTTGCATATTTTATACCTCACCATGGCGTTGTGCGTGAAAGTAGTTTAACTACAAAACTCCGAGTGGTGTTTAACGCTAGTAGTCCCACCACCTCAGGAGTATCACTTAATCAATCACAAATGATAGGGCCTACTGTACAAGATGACTTAGTATCAATCCTTCTTCGGTTTAGGAAATATAAATATGTCCTATCCGCAGATGTGGAAAAAATGTACCGCCAGGTAATAGTACACCCAGATGACAGGCATCTGCAGCAAATCTTATGGCGGAATGATCCCTGGAGGCCTATGGAAGCCTACCAGTTAAATACGGTTACGTACGGTACCGCTAGCGCACCGTATCTTGCCACTAGGTGTCTTAGACAGGTAGGGCTCGATTGCACTGACAAAAAAATTGCTGCAATTATAAAGCATGATTTTTATGTAGATGATTTGCTTTCGGGAGGGGATACAATTGACGAAGTCCTTGAGATACGCCATAAGGTAACCGCAGAGCTGGCTTCGGCTGGGATGCCGTTACGTAAATGGAAATCTAATAATTCACAAGTGTTGTCTGATCATACGGATCATTCTTCATTAAGTTTAAACATTGGTTCAATGGAACCTTGCAAAACGTTAGGTCTAAGCTGGCATACTGAGCCTGACGTGTTATGTTATTCAATTAATCCCAATATTAATAATGCCATGACCAAGCGCGGAATACTTTCTACAATTGCTCAGATTTTTGATCCGCTAGGTCTATTAGCTCCTTACATTATTGTTATGAAAACTATAATGCAAAAACTTTGGGTACATAAATTGGGATGGGATGATCAGTTGCCATCTGATATAGTGAAAATTTGGTCCAATGTTATACGGGACTTACCATTGTTAAACACATTAAGTATTCCACGGATTGTCCTTTGTGATTTATATAAAGATATAGATATCCACATATTCAGCGATGCGTCGCAACTTGCATTCGGTGCGTGTCTGTATGTCAAAAGTACAAGTCATGATGCTAATGTCCTGGTACGTTTACTTACAGCGAAAAGCCGAGTAGCTCCAATTAAGCCAACTACGATACCAAGACTTGAGCTTTGCGCGGTGTTGGTTGGTGTTCGTCTTTACGAAAAGGTGATTTACGCTCTTAGAGCTCAAGTCAGAAGTGTCACCTTTTGGACTGACTCGACTGTTGTATTAGGCTGGCTTAAGATGCTACCACACAAATTACAGCCGTTTGTGCGCAACCGGATCGCAGAAATATTGGACAAGACAGCCGCATGCTCATGGAGGCACGTCCCTACAAATTTAAACCCAGCTGACCATATATCACGTGGAACAGATGTAAGTCTTTTGCAATCTTTAGATTTGTGGTGGTCGGGCCCTGAATTCTTGAGATATGACATCTCGAAATGGCCTAGTAATCCTACAGTAACAAATAAAAAACTTCCTGAAACTCGATCCGAAGTTTCTTTACTTGTTACATCTGCCAATCCACGACCCGTTATAGAATTTGATAGATTTTCAAAATTCATTACTCTTCAACGGTCGGTGGCATATGTTTTGAGATTTATAACTAATCATCATAAAAAGGAATTACCTGAAGATCAATTCTTCAGTACTAATGAACTGAATCAGTCATTAAATTGCATAATACGACTCTCGCAAAAGGATTCCTTTCCAGAATACACACTTTTACTAAATAAAAAGGATTTACCAAAAAAGAGTCCATTGATTAAGTTTAAAGTCTTTCTAGACGACCATAATTTAATGCGTGTTGGAGGTCGACTTGAACACTCTCAATTTTGTTACGATAAAAAACACCCTTTATTAATACAGTCCACTCATGTTGTCACAAAATTGTTGTTTGAATTTATGCACAGAAAACTCATGCACGCTGGGCCGCAATTGCTATTAGCGTCTATTAGAGAAAATTATTGGCCAATAGGTGGTAGACGTTTAGCTAAATCAACTTATAATAAATGTATTTTATGCTGCCGTATGAAGGGACGGGTAGTCTCTCCTCTCATGGGTGATTTGCCACAGCAGCGCTTGATTCCCGGGGGTTACCCCTTTGAAACTGTAGGTGTGGATTATGCTGGACCAATTATGTCCGCCACTAGGCAAGGACGTGGTTGTCGTCTTACTAAAGTATATGTTGTTCTTTTTGTATGTTTCACTACTAAGGCGATACACATCGAATTGGCAGGTGATTTAACAAGCAACAATTTTTTATCAGTTCTGCGTAGATTCGTTTCGCGTCGAGGAAAACCTAAACACATCTACTCTGATAATGGAACCTCGTTTGTTGGAGCATATCACGAACTTGGTCAGTTCATAAAGAGTAATTGCAATTCGTTATCCTGTGATTTAGCAAACGAAGACATTAATTTTCATTTTATCCCTCCTTATGCTCCTCACTTTGGAGGTCTTTGGGAGGCCGGTATCAAATCTACTAAATATCATTTAAAGAGAGTATTGGGCAATTGTAATCTTACTTATGAGGAGCTGAACACTGTGTTAGTTCAAATAGAAGCCTTACTCAACACTCGCCCACTCACCCCACTCTCATCAGATCCCAACGATTTGCTGCCGCTAACGCCTGGACACTTCCTAATCGGACGGCCACTGACAGCATTACCTGCACCTAACCTCGAGGACCGATCCGTGACTTATTTGACCAGATACCAGAGGATAGAGCAACTCCGTCAACACTTCTGGTCTAGATGGAGCAAGGAATACGTGTCAGAGCTACAGCAGCGAGTGAAATGGCGATCCTGCACTAAGCCATTAGAAAAGGACACCCTTGTGCTCATTAAGGACGAGAAACTACCTCCCTTGAAGTGGCGACTGGGCCGAGTCATGGCTGTTTTCCCTGGACAGGACGGCATCAGTCGTGTCGCTGATATCAAGACGTCATGTGGAGTGGTTCGGCGAGCCTTCAGCAAGATTTGCCCGTTACCTGTATCTCATAAAGAAGATTCTGGTTGAGAGACGATCTCTCAACGCCCGGGGGGATGTTCAAAATACTTATGTTTGCACTATAACGCCTACTCGTATTTTTATTGCAATGTACACGGATGCATCTCACTGCTTGCGGCGAACGATTAGCTGTTAAGAATTAGTTTTATAAGTACCTACGTCTAGTACAACTTTTGTTATTTTTTGCTTCTGTCACTTGTCTTTGCACGGAATACAGCTCTTAAGTTTTCGGAAGCATTTTATTTTCAATAATCCTGGATAGAAATCCCCAACACCTAATATCAATATTATATAAGTAGAAACTGGTGAAAAATCTATGAGTACAATTTTTTGTAGAAATTTACTTACCTATTTATTTACCAACACTATTTTATCAAAATTCAAAATGCATAAAAATGGTAGTACATATTAGCAAAAAATCAAGGAAGTATTCGATTTTATAATCATTCTTATATAATACTTGCCTTTTTGAAAAGCCTTACTTGCCTTTTAAGTAATGTTAATTTGTTTACTTTTCCTAAACGTTGTATAGTACAATAAATTCCTAGCTAGTGCGGCCACGCGAGCGCAGCTCGCGGACACATCACAGTGCAATACCTAAACAATAAGCTAGTACCGCAGCGGGCGGGCCGCTACAGTACGGCCTTATATAAAATAGAGAGATCAATATTACTTGTACCAGCGTTGCAATATAGTATACGAGTTCAAATGTTTGGACAAATATTGGCTTACGATTGTAATTCGGCTAGAAAACCAAGTGTTCAGTACCAGCGACTTGCGGGTATATGGTGAATGAAACGATCACTCTCCTATTATTAGGATAATATCATGTACCGCCAAATATATATATAAAAAAAATGTGAGCCGTCACGGGACGCCTGGCAGATGTGAAACATCGACATTATTTTGTAAAAGTAATAAGATTGAAAAGAACAGATTGCGACAGAAACTAAATATGGCATAATGATAAAATAAAATATTACGATTTTTTCCAGAAAATGATGACTGTTTATTCAATAATCATTTATTTTCATTAAATCGCAGTCGATTGCGCATGGCGACGCGTCGCCACACAGTACACACTACTGCATATAGACTGTATATATACACCATCATATAGCGTTGCGACGCGTCGCCACTGCATGCGTCGCCACGCCAGAAATTAATTTTACGTGCGGCTATAGATGTTTCACATCAGAAATGGATGAAAAAAGCTTTTCCAAAGCTTTATACGAGCTGTTTCCCAATAGTACAACACAGTGTACCTGTACTAGCCGTCGCAATGGGTTGCCAATGCTTGCCACAAACAGTAGGGCGAGGCAGAAGCGGTTGTATACGTAGCGAATGGACGTTCTCGTTCGAAACGATCAAGCGAAGCTTAGCTATGAATACTACGTCGTGAGATATGGGTACATAATGTTACACATTTAGTTATAGCTTGATTAACGATTGATATGAATGAATTAGTAAAATGGACAGACAGTATTAAACATCTTGTAGCCTAGATCTCAAACCCTGGATAAAAAACAAAGATACTTATCAAAATGTTCTAAGGTACAAACGACGACGTCTAAAATTTGAACAATAAAACTTTTATAAAAACTGCTAACGACGGAAGACAATTTTTTAACAACTACAAAAAATTGGTCGCATTTCATGTGTTGGCTAAAATCAACCCTGCGGGATCCTTCAAACTAACTAACTTAAGTTGTATAACAAATGATAACAGCCCGATGGCAACCTGACCCATACGGCCGCCCGTGTTCCTAACGACATGCGGCTCCTGATGCCAACACTTCAAGTGGTGCAGTGTCAGCGCGACCATCAGGCTGGCCTGCGATGTATAGTCGTTGAACGCGATCAATCATCGCATGTCGATCTTCAAATTTAAAACTTATATCAATGACATAATCATACGAGTCACTATCGTGACTCGAGGTGTCCCGGGGGCTGGCGCCGGCCGCACAGTTACTCGGACTCGTGGATGCCGGACTCGTTGTCCTCGTCCTTCTGGTCGAGGCGCGTCTTGAGGTCGTCCAGCAGCGCGGGCGGCGGCAGCAGCTGGCACACCACGTCGTCGCCGGCCAGCAGCAGGCGCGTGGGGGCCCCGGCCCCGGGCCCGGCCCCGGCCCCGGCCCCGGGCCCGGCCCCGGCCCCGGCCCCGGCCCCGGCCCCGGCCCCGGGCCCCCCCGCCGGCTCGGGCGGCGCGGAGGGCTGGCTGCGCACGCGCCACTCCTGTATCTTGCCCTCGATGTCGAGCGTGCTGCGCTTGGAGCCGCTGCATGCGCGCGCGCCACACAAACTTTAGTGTCCGTCCGCCACACTCCGGCGACAGTTTGTTTACCGGTAGATAAACCGACTAGTTGGAGATGGAACAACGACGTCCATCTCAATTGACATTTTAATACATCGGTATCGACAAACTAATTTACGAGTTTATCTACCGATAAATCTACGAATTCGAGCCGACCTCGAGTCGTCGCGACTGTATAGTGTGATCCTGACCGACCGTCGTTAAAATAACATCAACTTAATTAAATGAACTGAAAGAACTGAACAGAACGCTAACAGAGTCTGTAGTAACATGATCATGCGCTCACACGTACGTGCCGTCAACTACCAGTGCACTGGCCTTCACATGCTGCCGGGTGCGACACGTATCTACTAGATAACTAAATTGCAACTAGGTTACTCGTTCATTCACCGCTATAGAGTATTTACAAATGAGGTTGTTACAGTAGGCACATATACATACACATTGAAGTACAATTAGAACGGAAAATAAAAAGCTGTATCATCATGCATGCTCGCGCACCGGGCGGGGGCCGGGACACTTACTTGGCAAGGGGTACGTTATCGCGGTCCGCATACGCGTCATACAAATACTCGCTGCAACAGACAACAGACAGTCAGTCAGCGCGCGGGCGACACTACCTCACTACCGCTCTACGGACAGTCGCGACACGCGAGCTGAACACTCGACTACTGCTCACTAAGCCGGGTGCGGGCCGCTACTCCGTCGGGAACTAGGAAGGTCGTGAACCAATCGACGCAACAAGTGGCCTGAGAGAGCATGACATTGTGACCATAAACTTTTATGTGACCTACCGTGAAATACCAACTAGCGTGAAATTTATGTATTCTAAAATATTTTATAATTTTGTATCGTAAAAACATTACAACTAATCTGAATTCGAAAATTCGTAAAATATTTATTTAGAATACCTAATATCTAAGTGCACTACTGTTAATATGGTTCACATTTAATACGGAAATTACTTTCTACGTACAATTTCTAAATATTATGAAGGATGTGACTGGATGATACAACAGAAACAATAAAAACGAAGAAACCGAAACTAACGAAATTAAATGACACTGTCTGAGAAGCATGCCCTGTGCGTGCCGAGCCGCCACTGTGCGCCGCGGCTGTGACGTCACGCTCGGCCACAGTGCAGTGATCTCGATTAGCTGTTCACCCGAACGTTGAGTCGTTCATCCAAGTGCTGGGCTTCATGAAGCTTCTGTCGAGATCTTCCGCTTGCAGTGTAGTAGTTCACGCGCTGCGACTTTGCTACATATTACCCCTAACTTGACTGTCTACTAATTCAAGTGTCAACTGACGGGACGTGTTGAAGCGGAATGACACATAAACAACACAACTAGTATATTTACAACATTGCAAATAAAAAGAGAACTCTACACGTTTCTATTACATTGCGGGTTACATTCAAGCGATACGTCGATGTGACCCGCGATCGCAAGCAACGTATGCGATAGCGATGCATGCCTACGCTACGTCGAACTAATACAATAATACAGATCCCTGTTTATAGCCATACAACAATAACACGACGAGGATACAAAGACTCTGCAGTGTTCATTAGAATATATTATGTTTAGTATAATTATTTCGATAAAAATTGAATTTATTTTCTACAAGTACAAAGGAGATTGTTCTAGACCGCCCTATAACCAACAAACATTTGATGTGTACGTTAATTTTAATTATATTTTAATATGCTTTTTAAAAATAATAAATTCAAGCGGACACTGTTTAATTCTTAAAAGGTTTTTAAAAGTGACCTCATTGATTTTATTACCAACTGAACTCGCCATCTTTCAAGGAATTGTCAATGTGAATGTCACAAAAGATTTGACAGTGTCGCTCTCGCTCATATTACATAAATATCGATATCGACCACGATGTCCATAATAATATCTAGTGATAAATAATAGATGGTCGATATTTATCACTTCCAAAACATTCAAAATGTGCAACATAAAAGTTTTTCATGCATATTTTTTTCATGGAATTAGTTCCGTGAACATTTTAATGGAACTTATGATGAATATGGCCTAGCACGATTATGATGAAAATATAATGAACAAAACAAACTCACAAAATGTACTTACTAGTCGAATGAGGGATTTTCTCACAAGTGAGAAAATATTAGGTCAAAAGAGGCGTTGGTAAAAAATACGTCACTGTCTCAGGTTTTTGACATCAAATAAGCTTTCTTATTTACGGATCTTGTTTTTGTTACCAGTAGCCAGTAAAACAAAGACGTATTTTTTACCCACGCCATCTACTGAACTATGTTTTTTCACTTGTCAGAAAATCTCTCATTTAACGATTGAAATGTCATTTACGACGCAACTCTAGTGAATTGTTCTCATAACCATTTCACGACTTCAATAGCCATATTCTTACTTTTTAAGTACTTAAACTCTATTTTTAAATGTCGCAAACTAAAACGTTACACATTGTTCGTTGGGAACAAAACATTTTATTTTAGCATGAATTTAATCGAAGTAGAATCATAGCAACAACGTGTTTATGTTTGAAACGGAACAAATTAATTTACTTTTGACATATTGATCTGTCATTTTGGTCTACTAAATTCAAACCACAGATTAAAAAGGTGGTCATTGATAATCGATATACAATGATTGATCTTCGAGAGAGCATCTCTACGTCACTACGTCAGTCGGAGCGTCTCACCGAGACGAACGAACCTGTGGCTGTGTTGTTGTGACTATGTACCTATTTGGCGATTTCTTTTGGCGTTTTTGATTTTGTTTCTGTTCAACGGACTACAATTTGGATTGCTTTCAACGTGACCTGGCTTCGAATAACTGATTCTGTGATCTGCTTAAACGACACCTTAGCATTTTGACAACGGATAACGGACTTCGCTTAAAGTAAACTTCAACCAATAAATAATAACTGTACCTAAAAGGCATAATACAACTGTATGTACGGTAATATTTTACTGTATTTGAAGTTTAATGCTTTGTAGAAACCAGAAATAGCGATTTTAGAAGGAATTACTTACGTTTTCTTTTATTAAAAATAACCTCAAAATCGGTTCCTTTTCTTTAAATAAATCTTTTCTCTAAAGTGTCCGTCAAGAAACTTTGTTCTTATGGGCTAATAAGGGCTGTTTACAAATAGAAAATGATTTTTTCTATGCTGTTGGCTCCAGGGCGAACAATGTATGGGCGTAGAACAATCTCCTTTATAATTCTCTATAGGCGATTATAAATCCAAGGAACACTGCGATCTCAACGATACTACGGGGAACATCGTGCAAGCCGCTATAGGTCGAAGAGCACACGCCACTGTGTGTGTGTGTGTGTGTGTGTGTGTGTGTGTGTGTGCGCGCGTGTGTGTGTGTGTGTGCGCGCGTGTGTCCGTGCGTTACCGGGCGAGGCGCAGGGTCACCGGCTGCACATCGGCTCATACTCGCTGCCAACAACAGCGCACCATCAGCGCACACTCTACATCACAACTACCTCTAGCGCTCCCACACGGTACGAGCCCTTACAAGGTACTTCACACACGATTGGCTCAGCGTATAATAATCAAAGTAGTTGCATTGAAAGTAGTTTTTTTTTGTTAAAAGATTCAGCTTTATAATTTCTCTGAACTACCCGCGCTCGGTTAGCAAATTAGTGAGTTGCTTACTCACATTGTCTCCGACCAGGTACTTGTGTTCGCGCGACTCGTCACTAAGTCGATTAAACTACGCTGGATGGCGGTGAAGTGAACAAACCAACTTAAAAACATAATAATAAAAACAAACTCTACGTTCTAGTATATATTTAATCATCATGTCGGGAGGAAAGCCTGAAGGAGCTATAATTGTTGGTCTTTATGTAAGAGTCATGTATGAGTCAAGTTTCTTCTCCAATAACATTTTGCGTACGGACGCCGCGATAGCTCTTCAACCACAGCACCTACTGGTTAGTGGAGTGACTGCACTCGTTCTACGGTAAGTTGTACAAACGAAAATATTGAACTGCTTACAAAACAAATAAGAACCACTATTGCTTGCCGATAGAAAAATAACAAGTTAAACCAGTTTGTGTTAATGTCATAATCAAAATTGGATCGTGTAACTGGTATATTTCAATATTGATACCAACCTGTGCAGATGTATGGTGAGTAACGTCTTTTAGATTTCACATTAGCACATTAGCAGGAAACACTGATATTATATATTTTAAAATAGTATATATCATATCTAGTCACTGATCCAACGTCAATTACACGAGAACATGAAGTTGGGCAAAGGAACCACGATTAACTGCGCGGGAGGCGGCCGGCACGGGCCACACAGGGCGTGGGGTGCATAACGAACCCATAACGGACAGACACACCAACAAACTCAAACTAAATAATAAAATCAATGTTAACACAGCTCTCAAACAAAACCAACAAACTAAACGTTGAAAATTAGTCGAAATCAAACAAAAACGAAACGAAAGAGGTAACAGAACCGCTCGCAGCGCGGCGTGACGTCACGCGCCGGCGGGCGGCTCCGCCACCACACGATGGTCGATGGGTGATCTCTTAGCTTTACACATCTCATTGTAATCACAACACGTACTCGGCCGTCCCAGCACTAACTGCCGACGTGTACTGCCCGTCTCAATAGATTATGTTATCAATAAATAAGACTCAACAAGATTAATGATTGTGATTACAATGTGCACCCTGTAGCTGCCACATGAACGATTGAAGCCGATAGCGCCTCGAGCACGCGGCGACAGTAACGTCCGCGTCAGGCTCAATGTTTGTGGCAGATACAATGTAATGCATGACTACATCGGTAAGGGAAGCGAGCACATTGTATTATTGCGAATGTGCTCGCCTCGTTTGTGAGCTATTCAATCTTGATGCGTTTCAGGTGTTATTAAATATTAGGAGTTTACCCACATTTGATGAAGTGATTCTATATTACAGATCTCGGGTATCACTTACACATATTAAAACAATCAAGTTTGAACATTTCATTTTTATATAAGAATGGCTCCTTCACACAACGTGCGGATGGACGACCTTCATAGTTCATTCATAGATTTGTTAATAGTTTAGGTTTTACAGAGGAACCTATTACTAAACAGAGAAGGGGTCCATAGCTCGGCACTGTGTGCGAGAGGCGGCCGGGCCGAGAGGCGGCCGGGCCGAGAGGCGGCCGGGCCGAGAGGCGGCCGGGCCGGGAGTGCAGTGGCGCTACTCACGTGTCCAGCCGCGCGCCGGGGTAGGGCTCGGGGCGGCCGTACAGCCGCGCCAGGTGCCGCGCCACCAGCTGCAGCGGCAGCAGCAGCAGCACGCAGCTGCACAGCGCCATCCAGAAGCCGTTCTGTGGGCCGGGCACAATCCTGTTTCACTTACATGTTATGGGTATGATAATAGATCGATCTCAATACGCTGTTATATTGTCATAGAGAACAGGGTCGGGCACATACTTGGGCGGTACTTTCGATGCTCCAATATAAAGCTGGTGGATAATTACAGCTAGAGGGTTAGTGGGTGTAATGTCGTTACATAGTAATGCGTGGGCGGGATGCGTACCACGGGCATGAGGATCTTGTGGCAGAAGGTGTCGCGCGTGGCGTTGTAGGCGTGCGACAGCGGGCCGCAGCGCAGCACGCGCGCGCCCAGCGCCTCCTGCAGCGCGCCCAGCTGCGCGCCCGCGGTCTGCGCGGCCGCCGCCACGTGCGCCGCCGTCAGCTGCGGCATGCTCATCGAATAAATATGGAGGGAAACACATGAGAGATGATAAGAGAGCATCGTCAGGGCTAAAGTAAATTCATCTTTCATGGGGTAGGTACACTTTATACGAGTCTATTTTTGATGGTAATACTGCAAGTAACTCACGTTCTGCAAGGAAAACTTGTTCATGTTGTTGAGGAAGGCTTCGCCCTCGCTGATCTCTTGCACCAGATATGAGACGGCTTCCTTAAGCGATGAGTGGTTGAACCGCAGATCATCGCGCAGCTCTCTTGCGGTGTCCTGTAACAGTTAATGTGTAATTCCTAAGTGTTTGCATTGTGTATGGATGTCGCACGGCTGTGCAGTGTATGTGTGTGGGTGTGTGTGTCAGTGCGGTGTACTCACGTTGAGCCGCGCGGATATGTCCAGCATGGGCCGCAGCACGTCGTCCTGCAGCGCGGACAGCGCGGCCGAGGCGCGGCGCAGCGAGGCGGCCTCGGCTGTGCAGTGTATGTGTGTGGGTGTGTGTGTCAGTGCGGTGTACTCACGTTGAGCCGCGCGGATATGTCCAGCATGGGCCGCAGCACGTCGTCCTGCAGCGCGGACAGCGCGGCCGAGGCGCGGCGCAGCGAGGCGGCCTCGGCTGTGCAGTGTATGTGTGTGGGTGTGTGTGTCAGTGCGGTGTACTCACGTTGAGCCGCGCGGATATGTCCAGCATGGGCCGCAGCACGTCGTCCTGCAGCGCGGACAGCGCGGCCGAGGCGCGGCGCAGCGAGGCGGCCTCGGCTGTGCAGTGTATGTGTGTGGGTGTGTGTGTCAGTGCGGTGTACTCACGTTGAGCCGCGCGGATATGTCCAGCATGGGCCGCAGCACGTCGTCCTGCAGCGCGGACAGCGCGGCCGAGGCGCGGCGCAGCGAGGCGGCCTCGGCTGTGCAGTGTATGTGTGTGGGTGTGTGTGTCAGTGCGGTGTACTCACGTTGAGCCGCGCGGATATGTCCAGCATGGGCCGCAGCACGTCGTCCTGCAGCGCGGACAGCGCGGCCGAGGCGCGGCGCAGCGAGGCGGCCTCGGCGGCGAACAGCGGCTGCTGCAGCGAGCGCGCCGTGCTGTTGAGCTGCTGCGCCAGCGGGTCCAGCGCTAGCGACGTCATGTTGGTCTCGAGCTACAACGACAGTAGCACACGTAAGCAACTAACCAGCATCACTTTGCTAAGCTTTTATTTAACTTTTGTTCGGGGTGATTGTTGCAACTCTTATTGCATTAATCGTTAGGATCAATAATAAGGATGAAATCTCTCTAACAAACTTGATAAATTAAAAGATGGGAAAATCATGAAATCTTAAATTACGGGCGCCTCGCTACTTACAGCTGATGACGGACGCAAAATTTAAACTTTTGCGCGCGCCAAACTTTTTATTGTGATAAAAATAAAACTATTGAGTATACAAAAAAAGTTTCTTTGGGAAAGTTGATTGTAATCATGAGTACAATCACGTGTTTAAATATCGGTCACTAATTACCAGTCACCCTATATAATACGTTTCGTTTAGATGACGATGTATGGTTAGCTGTGTGACGTCATTCTAAATCCAAGATCGGAACAGGAACGGTGGTTTTCCATAAACCACCGTTTGTCATTCAACTACCCCTTGACCACTCGCAACTCGTTTAAGCGATGCAGGAGCTAGTGGCAGTACTTACCGCAGAGAGGATCCTGTCGAAGTCGAAGTCGGACAGGCCGGTGTCGGCCAGCTGGCGCAGCTTGTCGCGCGCGGTGCCGCGCAGCAGCACGACAGGCGCGGCGCGCGCCAGCAGCGGCTCGAAGCTCTGCGCGTGCGCCGCCAGCGAGCCGCGCAGGCTGGCGCGCAGCGCGGACACGTTGAACACGCGCCACAGGTGCAGCGCCTGCGTCGCACAACTAGATGTTATAGACTTCTGGGCCCACACTAAACGAAGCCGTGCGCGTGCGCCGCCAGCGAGCCGCGCAGGCTGGCGCGCAGCGCGGACACGTTGAACACGCGCCACAGGTGCAGCGCCTGCGTCGCACAACTAGATGTTATAGACTTCTGGGCCCACACTAAACGAAGCCGTGCGCGTGCGCCGCCAGCGAGCCGCGCAGGCTGGCGCGCAGCGCGGACACGTTGAACACGCGCCACAGGTGCAGCGCCTGCGTCGCACAACTAGATGTTATAGACTTCTGGGCCCACACTAAACGAAGCCGTGCGCGTGCGCCGCCAGCGAGCCGCGCAGGCTGGCGCGCAGCGCGGACACGTTGAACACGCGCCACAGGTGCAGCGCCTGCGTCGCACAACTAGATGTTATAGACTTCTGGGCCCACACTAAACGAAGCCGTGCGCGTGCGCCGCCAGCGAGCCGCGCAGGCTGGCGCGCAGCGCGGACACGTTGAACACGCGCCACAGGTGCAGCGCCTGCGTCGCACAACTAGATGTTATAGACTTCTGGGCCCACACTAAACGAAGCCGTGCGCGTGCGCCGCCAGCGAGCCGCGCAGGCTGGCGCGCAGCGCGGACACGTTGAACACGCGCCACAGGTGCAGCGCCTGCGTCGCACAACTAGATGTTATAGACTTCTGGGCCCACACTAAACGAAGCCGTGCGCGTGCGCCGCCAGCGAGCCGCGCAGGCTGGCGCGCAGCGCGGACACGTTGAACACGCGCCACAGGTGCAGCGCCTGCGTCGCACAACTAGATGTTATAGACTTCTGGGCCCACACTAAACGAAGCCGTGCGCGTGCGCCGCCAGCGAGCCGCGCAGGCTGGCGCGCAGCGCGGACACGTTGAACACGCGCCACAGGTGCAGCGCCTGCGTCGCACAACTAGATGTTATAGACTTCTGGGCCCACACTAAACGAAGCCGTGCGCGTGCGCCGCCAGCGAGCCGCGCAGGCTGGCGCGCAGCGCGGACACGTTGAACACGCGCCACAGGTGCAGCGCCTGCGTCGCACAACTAGATGTTATAGACTTCTGGGCCCACACTAAACGAAGCCGTGCGCGTGCGCCGCCAGCGAGCCGCGCAGGCTGGCGCGCAGCGCGGACACGTTGAACACGCGCCACAGGTGCAGCGCCTGCGTCGCACAACTAGATGTTATAGACTTCTGGGCCCACACTAAACGAAGCCGTGCGCGTGCGCCGCCAGCGAGCCGCGCAGGCTGGCGCGCAGCGCGGACACGTTGAACACGCGCCACAGGTGCAGCGCCTGCGTCGCACAACTAGATGTTATAGACTTCTGGGCCCACACTAAACGAAGCCGTGCGCGTGCGCCGCCAGCGAGCCGCGCAGGCTGGCGCGCAGCGCGGACACGTTGAACACGCGCCACAGGTGCAGCGCCTGCGTCGCACAACTAGATGTTATAGACTTCTGGGCCCACACTAAACGAAGCCGTGCGCGTGCGCCGCCAGCGAGCCGCGCAGGCTGGCGCGCAGCGCGGACACGTTGAACACGCGCCACAGGTGCAGCGCCTGCGTCGCACAACTAGATGTTATAGACTTCTGGGCCCACACTAAACGAAGCCGTGCGCGTGCGCCGCCAGCGAGCCGCGCAGGCTGGCGCGCAGCGCGGACACGTTGAACACGCGCCACAGGTGCAGCGCCTGCGTCGCACAACTAGATGTTATAGACTTCTGGGCCCACACTAAACGAAGCCGTGCGCGTGCGCCGCCAGCGAGCCGCGCAGGCTGGCGCGCAGCGCGGACACGTTGAACACGCGCCACAGGTGCAGCGCCTGCGTCGCACAACTAGATGTTATAGACTTCTGGGCCCACACTAAACGAAGCCGTGCGCGTGCGCCGCCAGCGAGCCGCGCAGGCTGGCGCGCAGCGCGGACACGTTGAACACGCGCCACAGGTGCAGCGCCTGCGTCGCACAACTAGATGTTATAGACTTCTGGGCCCACACTAAACGAAGCCGTGCGCGTGCGCCGCCAGCGAGCCGCGCAGGCTGGCGCGCAGCGCGGACACGTTGAACACGCGCCACAGGTGCAGCGCCTGCGTCGCACAACTAGATGTTATAGACTTCTGGGCCCACACTAAACGAAGCCGTGCGCGTGCGCCGCCAGCGAGCCGCGCAGGCTGGCGCGCAGCGCGGACACGTTGAACACGCGCCACAGGTGCAGCGCCTGCGTCGCACAACTAGATGTTATAGACTTCTGGGCCCACACTAAACGAAGCCGTGCGCGTGCGCCGCCAGCGAGCCGCGCAGGCTGGCGCGCAGCGCGGACACGTTGAACACGCGCCACAGGTGCAGCGCCTGCGTCGCACAACTAGATGTTATAGACTTCTGGGCCCACACTAAACGAAGCCGTGCGCGTGCGCCGCCAGCGAGCCGCGCAGGCTGGCGCGCAGCGCGGACACGTTGAACACGCGCCACAGGTGCAGCGCCTGCGTCGCACAACTAGATGTTATAGACTTCTGGGCCCACACTAAACGAAGCCGTGCGCGTGCGCCGCCAGCGAGCCGCGCAGGCTGGCGCGCAGCGCGGACACGTTGAACACGCGCCACAGGTGCAGCGCCTGCGTCGCACAACTAGATGTTATAGACTTCTGGGCCCACACTAAACGAAGCCGTGCGCGTGCGCCGCCAGCGAGCCGCGCAGGCTGGCGCGCAGCGCGGACACGTTGAACACGCGCCACAGGTGCAGCGCCTGCGTCGCACAACTAGATGTTATAGACTTCTGGGCCCACACTAAACGAAGCCGTGCGCGTGCGCCGCCAGCGAGCCGCGCAGGCTGGCGCGCAGCGCGGACACGTTGAACACGCGCCACAGGTGCAGCGCCTGCGTCGCACAACTAGATGTTATAGACTTCTGGGCCCACACTAAACGAAGCCGTGCGCGTGCGCCGCCAGCGAGCCGCGCAGGCTGGCGCGCAGCGCGGACACGTTGAACACGCGCCACAGGTGCAGCGCCTGCGTCGCACAACTAGATGTTATAGACTTCTGGGCCCACACTAAACGAAGCCGTGCGCGTGCGCCGCCAGCGAGCCGCGCAGGCTGGCGCGCAGCGCGGACACGTTGAACACGCGCCACAGGTGCAGCGCCTGCGTCGCACAACTAGATGTTATAGACTTCTGGGCCCACACTAAACGAAGCCGTGCGCGTGCGCCGCCAGCGAGCCGCGCAGGCTGGCGCGCAGCGCGGACACGTTGAACACGCGCCACAGGTGCAGCGCCTGCGTCGCACAACTAGATGTTGTGCGACGCAGGCGCTGCACCTGTTGGAAAGTAAAAAAAAAAGAATGACAAAAACATTTACTGCCATGATAAATATAAAATTACCTTGTAGATGGTAAGGTTGGCGTGGCAGGCGACCATAGCGGTGGTGAGGTTGAAGTCGGGCTCGCGGCGTTCGTTGAACAGCGACTGCTCGAAGTCCACCATCTTCTCCACGTCCGCGAACAGCCGGTTGCCGCGCGGCTCTCTATGCAACACAAATCATTCGGACTAACTGCTTCTTCAGCTGTTTGGTTGGTCGCTAGCTCTACTGCTCAGCTGAGGTCCTGGGTTTGTTTCCTAGGTCGGGCTAAGTGTTACTAGGTTTTTTTATCTACAATTGCTTTGTGCCCGGTTATACATAACTGGTGAAATGTGGGTGTACTACAGGTACGGCTCTGCCTAACCCCTAACCCCTAAACCTAAAATATAGAAGCCAAAACAAAAATTTTAGTAGTCATGGCATCAGTTACCACAGGTAAGTACAAGTATTTTACAATATTTATCTTAAAAATCACGAAAATAAAAAACCGTAAAAAATATCTGACTTGTACTACTTAATTTTTGTTTTCTTACATTAAATCGACGGTATTATTTTTGCAACAAATACATTGCTCTTTTACAACCACCTTAGTCTGTCACTGAGTGACTGACCAAGCAATGTAAAACGGACATAACGAAACATCACTAAGCCGTAATGTCGCATGGTGCGTCCGCTGCTCCGGTCCGCCGTATGTCAGCGCGATATAGTGATGTGCTCGAGTAGGTCTGAAAAGTCTATCGACAAGAAAGTCGATTGCGAATTGCTATAATTACTATTTCAGAATTTTTAATATCCCCAGTTTGAGCAGTCCCCAATGAATAACCACATAATATTATTAATGAAAGGTGTTATGGAAAAATATATTAAATTGAGACTCCATTATTTAACCAAGAATGCAACCCTCATCTTATCTAAACGTCAAGCGCTCCACAAATACCTCCACTTTACCGGTCAGTAACTAAATTCATAAATCTTTTTTTTTTACATTTTATGGCAACATGATTATAATATGTAAGTACGTTTAACTATGTGTCGTTTGGTTTGTAATTGTTTCTAAAATATTTTTATTAATTAAAGAATATTTTGTTGGTTTCATATCGTTTTTATTTATTTATAATAAATTTATCGATATATTTATCGATAAGCGTGTACAGACCCCCTTCAGGATTGTATGACTGCTTTGAAAAGATAATGGATGAAGTGTTACACAAGATTTGTAATTCAAACAAATCTATTATTGCTTGCGGTGATTTTAATGTTAATTTATTAGAAAATTCAAATCCTTGTAGTAAAATATTAAGTCTGTTTCAGTCCTACAATCTTGTAAACCTATTTTTGAAGCCCACCAGAATAACACCTACTAGTGCCACATGCCTAGATAATATTTATACTGATGTTACACCGAGCCACAAAGAAATTATAAAAAAGTTTGTTGCGTAGCCAAGTCGCGTTATCTTAGTGCGAAGATTAAAAACAGTAGTAATTTAATTAAAACGACTTGGGACATTATTAATAGTGAAACGGGAAAATCTAGTAACCGAAATTCTGACTACAGCTTGTCTATTAATGGCAACATAATTAAATCAGACTTACAAGTCGCCGCGGCGTTTGAACAGTTCTTTTCGGATATTCCCATTTCAACTACTAAAACCTTAAACTCATCACCTTCTGTTGCTGAGTCTTTACTTAAGGAACATGTTAATATTTGCGATACGGAATTTCATTTTGAGCATATTACCTGTAGAGACATAATTAAAACCTTTCACACTTTAAATGTAAAAAAGACTGCAGATCTGTGGGGTAATTCTGTAGAAGTGGCTAAGTCTGTTATTGACATTGTAGCACCTAATTTAGCTCTTATTTTTAATAATTGTATTGACTGTGGGGAGTTTCCTGACCTAATGAAACATAGTAAAGTAATACCTTTGTTTAAATCAGGTAGTACATCAGACCCCACTAACTATAGACCTATTTCAGTAGGTACTACCTACCTTCAGTAAAATATTTGAGAAATTAATTCTAGAGCAATTACAAAGATTTTTTAACAAACATAAATTATTACATACCAAACAGTTCGGGTTTACAAGGGGTCGTTCAACTACCGGTGTTGAACTTTTAGGACATATTTACAATGCATGGGAAGATAAATGCGACGCCTTGGGTATTTTTTGTGATTTGTCTAAGGCCTTCGATTGCGTTCTTCATGAAACATTAATCAGGAAACTCCGCCATTACGGGATCCGAAGCACCGCTCTGAATCTTCTTACTTCGTACTTGAGTAATAGAATTCAGAGCGTTGACGTTAATGGAAAAAGATCTCCCGGATCTATAGTAACAATGGGAGTCCCACAGGGCTCGATTCTTGGCCCTTTTTTGTTTCTTATTTATATTAACGATTTGCCTTACCTCATAAAAAATAGTCATGATATAGTGTTATTTGCAGATGACACTTCACTTTTGTTTAAACTTAAACGTCAGCAGCTGGTTACTGACGATGTAAATAGTGCGATCGTAACGGTAGTTCATTGGTTTAATGTTAATAACTTACTTCTTAATTAAAAAAAACCAAATGTATTAAGTTTACGCTACCCCACGTTAGACAGGTGAAAACCAAAGTGTTGATAAAGGGCGAAGAATTGAATCCTGAAGATACCACAGTATTCTTGGGCTTAACTTTGGATGCTAAGCTTCAGTGGTGCCCACATATAGAAAAATTGTCAAAAAAACTAAGCTCCGCAGCATACGCTGTTAGAAAAATTCGTTCTTTAACTGACACAGAGACAGCCCGCTTAGTGTACTTTAGCTATTTTCATAGTGTAATGTCGTACGGTATTTTGTTGTGGGGAAATGCCGCCGATATTCAGACTATCTTTGTTTTGCAGAAAAGAGCTGTTCGATCAATTTATAAATTAAGTCCGAGACACTCTCAGAGAGAAGTTTAAAGAAATAAATGTAATGACTGTACCTTCACAGTTTATTTTTGAAAATCTTTTGTATGCCCATAAAAATATAAAATTGTTTAAAAAATATAGTGATATTCATGATAAGAATACTAGGAACAAACACAAATTTGTTGTACCCACTACAAGGCTCAAAAAAATAGGAGGCTCGTTCAGATGTCAATGTATACGCTTTTATAATAAACTTCCAAGCCACGTTCAAGATCTAAGCTTTAATAAATTCAAATCGTTCGTTAAACGCAAGTTGTGCTAGAATGCTTATTATACTGTCAAAGACTTTATTGAAGACAAAAGGGCTTGGGATTGAGCTGCTCCAATTGTTTACATATTGAATATTCTTTCTCTTCTTTTTTATATCCTAAACTAGTTGATTAGCATCTGAGATTACTCCTGGAGCTGCTGAAGATTCACAAAAACTTTTTGCATTATATAACTTCAACCTCTTAGCAATGTATAACTCCATAGCACGTTTGTGAGTACTATGTACCTACTATAAAGCTACCATTTACTGAGTACGTCTTACATTGACTTGAATGTGCCCTGGCGGCTGAGAGCATGTCATGCTCCCTGTAATATCTCACTGTTGGTGATGCGTATGTTGGATCATTTAGCTCCCATCAAAATGGTTGAGCTGAATGGTGCTAATCCATGTGTCATATTCATGAACGGGCGCCGTCAGTAGGGACTGGTCACCTCTTAGCTGCCACGTCTGTTTTAAAATTTAAAAAAATGTTGAATTGTTTTTTTAAAACTTGTAATTATGGACGCTTTTATTAAGTTCTGCATCGTTCTCACGTGTATATTTCAACATGAATGATGTAACCCAGTTTTTGTAAACATATTTTGATTTAAAAGAGTGTCCATGGAGTTTCTTGCCCGTTCTTCTCCATAGGTACCTACTGCTTTGGAATGGGCAACTAGCTTCATCTTTCTGACTGACCGACCCAAAACCTTGACAATTCAAAAGTGCCTGTAATTGGTTTATATGAAATAAATGCTTTGAGTTTGAGATAACTCGTCGATTTAGTCAAGCACTATATGGTATCCGCCCCCAAGTCCCGACAACACACAAGATATTGTTTTAGCGTGAGTAAAATATACGGAAAAAGCATGCTGTGCTATAAACAATAAAGCATGCTGTGCTATAAACAATAAAGTTTATATTTAACTGACTGAGTTATCGATGGCGAATGTGTGCACTTGTTCGTAGTATTGTTTTGACGGAACTGTGTGTGCAATATTAGCGTTATGGAGGGGCAATCGTGGCTTCACCGGTATTCTATACATTTTGAACTCCACGCCATATCTCCTTCTTTATTATATCTACGATCATTTTTGTATCTTAGATTTATTTGTTATTCTTAATGTGTAATTGTTTGATTTCCTAAATAATTAAAATAAATAATTCGTCCTATCGAATTAGAAAGATCCCAAATTATTTTGTTTATTCCGCATGGTTGCTTGTCATAAAATGTTTTGTAAAAATACAAAAAGATAATAATAAGAACACATATTATCTGATTTGAGTTGCGTGTCTTTGGCTGCGGTCGCTAGGTGATGACGCTGTGAGTACTCACGTGAGCGGGTCGCACACGAAGCGGGTGGCGGCCACGCCCAGCACGAAGTGCAGCAGCATCACCAGCGTCACCACGCCGCCCAGCACGAATATCGCGCCGATGCCGCTGTGGACACCACACCGTACATGCATTATAATTCATTCTAGGCTTCTAACCGAAAACAAATAAGAAAAAACAAATAACCAAAATTGTGTATTACCTGAAAATTTAACATAACATATTTTGTCTTCGCTTATATCGTAAAGTTATCATTATGACATAAAAAATAAATAGTACCGTTAATGACAGACCTTGTAATGGGCCTATGGCCTCGTCACGTGATTAATTACTAACAAAAAAGCCGAAACTTTGAATGGTGCGCAGTGAGCAGTGGCTACGTACCACAGCAGGCACCGGGAGCCGGTGCCCTTGTTGCAGCAGTCGCTGGCGCCGTACACGTCGGGCCGCTTGCCGCACACGCCGCACAGCAGGCCCAGCGCCAGCAGGCTCGTGATCTGCCGACCGAACACAGCACCGTACGGAGGAGCAGCTACGACGGTTGCTCGTTACATAACATGGGGATCCTTCCTACTGCAACACATTGCACTGCGTACAATGCGGCGGGAACTCGTCAGTCCGAGCTGCGCTCTCGGGCCGCGCGCATAGGAAGTCTTACCAACCGTACGTCGTACAAAACGAACGCACCATTCCATTAACGGAATGGAATGGTGCGTTATTTCTATGGCCACGCGTGCACTGTTTAGCAAGAGATCCTGGGTTAGATCGTCGGGTAGGACTCTTGATTCGTATATGGAAACTGATGAACATCATATAATTGAAGAAATATGAAAGCACTTCTGTCCGACCCCTGATGAGGATGGATGACGTACCAGCAGCAGCGAGCAGGCGGCGGCCAGCGCGGCGTAGCGCCGGTAGGGCCCGTACTGCAGGTACAGCTCGTGGTACTCGTCGATGTACTTCTCGTATGCTGTCAACTTGTCGCTGGAGTTTTTGATAATGTCCTCGACCTTCCTCGCCAAGCCCTTCAGTTTGTCACCTGCGACCAACAATAGGTTGTATTTGTCTCTGGTTTGAGTCTCGCTGAGCACAACGCTGTAACCATCAATAGTTACGTGCAGAAAGACAGTTCCATACAAATTAAACGAGCGCAGAATCGCGCGCACAGACACGCGGTTATGTAGATTTAAACTACGATAACATGGCCCACCCCTCCAAAATTCTAAACGTTTGAAATACGTATTTACGAAAGTAATTACAAAGCGCCACTAAGACTCACAACGCATGTTGCTGCCACCCTGCTACTGAAGACGAATACTTACAACTACATACAAACTCTTTCGTGTGGATTTGCCTTCAAACATTGAAACAGTACCGAGCTGGAGGTCGCAGTCACTGCCTGCCCCTCGGCCTGTGCACGTACCTATGGCCGACAGCGAGCGCGCCACGTCGGGCATGCGCTTGTCGATGGCGCGCTGGACGGCGAGCTGGATGTCGCTGAACACCTCCTGTCCCTCCGCCATGTCGCTCTTGATGCCGCTGCCCAGCAGCTCCGTCACGTTGTTGAGCAGGTCCGTCACGTCCGGCATCTATTACAACATACTATCAGTCACACAATTCACCACACGCAGATCGTCTCCGTACTTTCGTACCTATGTTTATCAATATTAGTTAACCAGTTAACATCGACGCATTAAACGCAGCAGCCTAATACAACTTAACTGACAAACGTACGGAAGTGACAAGCATTGCTCTCCAAATAATTGAGTAGGTTCATCTGGCCAGGTGTCGAAATAACATACCAGTCTCAAGCACTACCTTGGCAAGCCAATGACA
Organism: Hyppa rectilinea; assembly: GCA_951799385.1. Lineage (NCBI taxonomy): Eukaryota > Metazoa > Arthropoda > Insecta > Lepidoptera > Noctuidae > Hyppa > Hyppa rectilinea. Next base: position 444,335 of record OX637309.1, on the reverse strand, counting down.
CAACATTGTTGCACCATGTGGCAAAAAAGTGGTGCTGCTACAAAAAAAAAAAGCGAAAGCAGCAACGAAACGTTGTTGCTGTTTTATGGAGTAAATATTAAAAATCCAATAAAATCTGCTTCTTATGAATGTACTCACTGTGAGAAAATACAGAGTGATTTCCAAGTGGGCGTGGACGTATGCCGAAACTATGAGGAATAGCGTAAAGTACTGAAAGGAGTCTCGGGCTCGATTTTGATGAAAATTAAAACTGCATTTGTACGAGCTACGCTGTATATGCCACAAACTTGTCCTACTTTAATAGTGAAACGTTGCAGATTGTTTAATCCAACAATAACTTACATTATTTACTTTACAACATGTTAATTGCAGTAGCAATTAAACCTTTAAGCCAATCGGTTGTCTACTCAATCAACATAACATCCCAATACACAACATCAACATAACATTTTCACTGTTGGGAGTTACGCCCCAACAGCATTGGTTTTTAGAAAAAAAAATTCTAACCAGGAATCGAACCCGTTGAGTTAGAGAAAAAAAAACACACTGTATCACGCCTTTCGATAGTGTCGCTAATAAGGATCGAATTCTGGGAAGTGACGACATACGACAAACTAAAGGTAAGAGCAAAAGTAAAATTTCTACAATTGGCAATATTGAAGGTTGTTTCCTTTTTTTTCATGTATTCGTGTTGGCTAGTCCGTGTTCTAAAAATGAGGTTCGCGCTCTGACATGTAATAAATAAGTGCATTTTCAGTGAACGGTAAAAAAAATATTGAATAGGAAGGTTCGAATTTTAAAAACCGAATACAGTATTATTAAATAAACTAAGAAAGTTATAAGATTCAATGCATCTTTACACTCAGATGCGAATGATAAACAGAATATTTCCGAGGTTGCGAGTGTTTATTTTTGCAAGTCATTATAATTAGGTAGGCAGTCAATAATTTCAAAGTGAGTTTTTAACAAGTAGCTTAGATAAAATCTATGTATTTACGTTACCAATATGCAGTTTAAGATACTTACGGTGGGGAAATACTTGTCCAGCATCTATCCAAGTTAGCGTGTAACATTACATACGTCATAATTATTAATATTATAAAAAGATATAGCACATCGATATATTTCTGTGAGTGTCGCACAGAGGCGACGCTCTCGTTTCTGAGCGACAGTGTCGGCCTCTGACAGGACAAGCTCCCGAGCAGTTGTTGGGCTATAAGTCACCACGTGTACCTGGCTGTACTGTATCTCAGTGTCCAGCTGGCCGATCTTATACTTCTCCTGCAGCGCGCGGCACTTGGGCTGGTCGCACTTGGCCAGCGTCTGCAGCAGCTGATTTTTCACTTTGCGAAGACCTGCATCACACGGTCAGAATAGACTCAATTAGTCGCTCAACTTCATGTTGAAAAATAATCGTTCAGATAGAATCTTTGTGAAAATCGTTGATTTCAAAGGACTGAATATTTAGGGAGTAAGGTACCAGAGTTGAGCTCTTCGGCCTTGACTCGCAGCGTGGCGGTGAGCGACTGCACGGTGCGCAGCTTGTCCTGCACGCTGTCCAGGTCCTGCACCATCTCGTTGAGCGTGGTGACGGACGCGGCGCGCGATAACGCGCCCAGTTTCCACGACGCCGTCATGCCTAAACCTGCAGCACGACAGTACTTCTTGTACACACAGGTCATTGCTTTGCTTAATTAGTATCAACCCAATTAGTAGTCCCCTTGAGTAGAAACCCATTAGTTCCTCTCAGGAATGATCCTTAATATATTTAAATACTTCTGTTCCCTAATGTGTCCACTTACTTTGGTGCTGCCTGGTGATGCTAGACTGCATCTCTTGGTAGTTGACAACGAGCAGTGTGTTGGTCCAGGTGAGCGTGACGTTGAGGAAGGTGTGTATGTCGCGCAAGCCCGCCTTCAGCGAAGTGCTGGCCTCCGCGCTGCCGGACTCCACCTGCGAGTCCGTCGCGAACGCGCACACCACGCCGAACCTGACAACACGCACGTGATGCTAATGTTCGGGCTTGTTATTGTCATCTCAAAGCAATTCAAAGCAATACTTACAGGAAGAGCGTGAGTAGCCCGATGAGTATGATAGCGAGGATACCCTTGAGCCATTCGTCGTACTTGCGGTCGAAGGGCCGCCGCCGCCGCCCCATGCGGCAGCAGTACCAGCAGCACCAGAACAAGCTGGAACATCACGTGTATGCTACTTTAATTCACAACTCCGGGCCACAAATGCCACATTGCCATTAGCCGAGCTTTGACGAGTGTGCATTTCGAACGTTGGACATTTAATTTAACATCATAAGGGCCGACATATATGAAATCGATGCGACCACTTATCGCAAAAATAACGACGTGACCTGGACCTCGAGGACATTAATAAAGGACAGTGTTCCTAAGCCAGACTGGCTTCTGCTTCTGACCTTGCATAGTAGGCAGCGTGACGAGAGCCTTACCCAGCTAGCGGCAGCACGGCGATTACGAGCACTGCCACAATGATGACGAAGGTGGGCCCTGCATAGTGCACGAGCAACGGGCGCCACTCCTGCTTCAGCGGTTTAATGTTGGGGTGTCCGTCCGACACCGTCACTATACCTGCACACACACACACACACTACGTTAGTAACTGTACGCAGTGCCGGATTAACCATATAGCAAGAGCAGGGACCGGACAACCCCGCTTAAGAGTTAAGCCTTTGGACAGGGTAACCCGTACGTGGGGTAACTCATATCGCAGTGTTACCTTTTGTTCGAGTTACATCCTCGAAACCCAGCGAAATGGTTAACACCTTTATTAAGGTAACCACGTGAAGGGGTTAACCCCTTTAATGACTTAAGGCTTTGAAGAGGTTACCTTCTCGAAAAGCTTTTTTTCGTGTTACCCTGGATTACCTAATAAACATGAGCTGCATGTAGGTGGGGGGATACTTGCCTTGCACCCGTGCGGCGCGTTATTGCCTTACTATTTTTATTTAGTTATTATGATTTACGAATACGTAATAGGTATAAAAGGGGAAGCTACAACACACACTTAAACATAAACACTGCTAAATTGCTTTTACTTCCGTAGTTCCGTCCGAGTTCCGAATCAAATGACGAATGTTGAAAATAAACAAGTATTGACACGAAAAAATAAATAATATTATACTCAATACTCAATATCTTTATTGCAATGTTTAGCATGTGTGACGAGCAAAATTGAACTATAAGATCATATAGATAATAGTTATTATTCCATGTTTACAAGTCGCTCGGCAAGACGGAACACGCAAGATTGGCGGACCGCCGGGCACGGTACGATGTCACGTGCGGTCGTGGTTATGCAATTTTCAAACTAATATCGATTGTAAACAGTGCATATTACAAAGTCTTGAGTTGGAATGGCTTACCCTGTTACAGTGTTACAGGGTGTTGAAAGGGTAACCCGTTCGTAACGGGTTAACTACACCCGTTCGAAGGTGTAACATGTATCATAGGGGTTTTTTTTGAAGCGCTTAAAAAAACCCCTTCATAAACCCTTTCAACGAGTATCCGGCCGGTCCCTGAGCAAGAGTAGCAATTGCATAATTTTTTGGAGTGACACATAATAATATGAGGTGTACCTAATGGATTTAGTTGATATCACATTCATTAAAGGACCATGAGTCAAATTGGGCTCAATGTCCAACAGAGTTATGGCATATGGCATTGTAAAGGATTTTGTTCGTACTTAAATTGTTACTATCGGCACCACCTTCAATTCCATTGCAGAAAAAAAGATATGACACCTAAATAAGTATCGTAGAAAAAGACAATTGTTAGCCATAAAACTGTTATTTTAACATTTAAATTCAGGTTTATAAACGATAGAAATACCTATATCCTGAAAATGAATTACATGATATAGCAGCATGAAACATCCAACACCAAAATGTGGAACTTCACTATTTAGAGAAAGAATAATCTTAGCCTTTTCCCAACTATATCGGGGTCAACTTCCAGCATACCCGGATGCAAATGAATACCAGTATTTTACATGAAGCGACTGCCTATTCGACGTCCATAACCCATAACACGATTGCTGAGCATGAGGTCCTGGGTTCGATTCCCGAGTGGGGAAATGTGTTATTGTGTTTTTTCCATCAGGAACTTCTCAGTAGTAACCACGGAGTCTGGATTTGTGCTCGGTTGATGGCAAAAGGCTCGCCCCCTATTACATGGGACTTAAACATAACTGGCGAAAGGTGGGTGTACTGTTAGGTACACCTCTGCCTAACCCTTCGAGGGTTACAGCCTACAGGCGTGATGTTATGTTATAATTTATTTTTTGCCAAAGGAATTAAAACTAGTGTAAGATATCAAACTACAATGTCATAATAGTATTACTTTTCAGGATTACTTACCTAAAGCTTATTTATGGTAGGAGAAAAATATTAATTTATAGCAAATTAACCCCATGGATTCTTCACAAAAATGAGTTTATATCTTTATATTTAGTGTTGTACGAGTATATTCAACGTGATCTCATCCCTGTTGGTGGGTGAGCCCAACCTTCATACATTTTTGCCCATGGTCCTTTAGACTGTTTTAAAAATGTTTTTTTTTGTTTCCGGTGCTACACATCGTCGAAGCTTTCTTACGGAAGCTTTTAGTTAAAAACATTCGATTTTGATAAAGGTTGTTGGAGACTAGGCGGTCCGCCATAGCTGATGCTGCAAAGGCACTTCATACATACATACATAGAACAGAACCTATAGATTAAACGTATTGAGAATTGAACTTCTTTACCACTTTGTACATAAGAACCCATAGCAGGTGAAGGGCCCCGCACTTGCTTAATCCGGCACGGACTGTACGATGAGCACTTAACAAGGACGAACACACCAGCACACACAGAATAAATAGTAAAAGTACTGAGGCGTCGATACCGCCGTACCCCGCTATCAGTACTTCTGGATTTGGACATAAAGTTCAGAAGCAATCTATGAATAGTTCCGAGAATATGGTGTTTTAATGCAACATCACTGTTTTACATTTGTAAATATTTAACATTTGTAGAAGAAAGCTGCATAAACTTAGGATGCGCGAGGCCAAACTTACATCGCTAGGACAGAGGCGACGTGCCTGGTCGAGTACGCCTAAAGCCGCTGCTGCCCCTTGGCACCAGACATGACCTTCAGCACTATAGTATGGCGATGACTTAATAAGACATACGGGCCAAGACAAAGATTGACAGACCGCACCGTGGCTATAGTAAGTAAAGTAAGCGTTAAAACGAAGATTCGAACATGAACTTAAACTCAAAGCATTTATTTCAAATAAACCAATTACAGGCACTTTTGAATGGTCAAGGGAAGGCTAGTCAGAAAGATGAAGTTAGATGCCCATTCCAATGCAGTAGGTACCTATGGAGAAGAACGTGCAAGAAACTCTACGGTCTCTCTTTTAGATCAAAATATGGTTACAAAATATTGGTTACATCATTCATATTGATATTATTCATGTGAGAACGATGCAGAACGTTAAAAGCGTCCGTAATAAAAAAAAACCAAAACGATCCAAAATTTTAATTTCATTTTTTAAAAGCCGTGGCTTGTTTGAAGTTTATTTTTAGGTATACGAGAAACGGGTTGGTGTTATCCCAAGCCGTTTTCAAAGTTAGTCTTTTTAGATTTCGGTGCACTTTGTACTTAATTTTTTTTTTTAAATTTCGGCGACTGAGGCACTCAGCCAGTGCCTTTTTAGTCTGTCAGGCCTCCGTACGAAGTATATGTGACGAGTGACTGCACTAAGTCACAAACTAAGTGAACCCCAACAACGCGGACGCTGGTGCCCCGCTTCCGCAACTTGCACTGTAATAGTAACGTTACGCCACTACTGGGGACCTTGGCCGTGCGCGCCCCGCTCCGGTGCGCACCTTAACTGCACCGACAAACGTAAACTACTATAATATGTTATGCCTAATTAATTTACTGTGCGCTTCATATTAATGAATTTGTTGAAGGTTACACGATTGCAATATGACCGATGTGTACAATAAAATGGATTTTTTTAGATCACTAGAGGAGTTCTTCGCAATCACCAGTCACCGAGACCACTTTTTTTTTTTTTTTTTTAAGGCTGGGAAATCATCCAATGACTGCTCCCGCTCTGGGTGGAGCGGAAGGGAGTGTCAGACTCTTACTGACTAAAACCCATCCATGTTCCTTCCATAGCCCTTTATGTTCCGGGGTAGCGGTAACCCTTTCGGACAATCCCGCTTACCCGGCAGGCTTGGCCCTGAGGGGCCCCTTCATATGCTGACATCTCTTTCAGGCGCGCGTGGAACATATACGCGCCGTACGGCACGGGTCTGGTGCTGATCCGACGGTGAGTCACCCATTACTCACCGCCCGCAGGCCCGCGCCTACGGTGGCCGGGAGTCGTCACGTGGCTCCCGACGCCCGGGGCGTCTCCTGCGGCGGCTGGGACGGGAGGACCTTTCTCTCTCCCATCCCGCCACCTCCTTCGCGAGCATAACTTTTTCGCAGAAGGAGGTGACTGCCTCCCACTCCCTCTCGCCCCGGACCATGGCTTGCACCAGGGCCGGGCGCGAGAGGTCGCCGCCGCCGATCGCCTCTACGAGGACACGGCGGTGCTCTGCCCATGCTGGGCAGGTTTGCACCGTGTGCTCTACCGTGTCCTCTGGGCGATCCTCGCAGTGGTGACACCCGGGCGTTTCCTCCCGCCTGATGATGTGCAGCACCGCGACCACTGCCGATATCATAACCAGCATGTTCTGACTAAGTAAGATGATTCATACTTCATACATATTTGCAATACTGATATTGAAAAGGAATCGTACCAATGTAATAATTGTTAGTAATGTTGTGAACATGGAAAACATCGAGTTTCGTGCCGTCATAAAGTTCTTCACTAAACAAGGAAAACCACCTCAGAAAATTTTGGAAGAAATGTTATCGGTTTACGGCGACTCTTGCCCTAGAAAAACCATGGTGTACAAGTGGCATAGCCTTTTCAAGCAAGGCGGAGAATCTCTTGAAGGCGACCCCGTCAGGACGGCCAATTGAGGCCACCACTTCAAATATCGTCGAAAATGTGGAGAAACTTGTACTGGAGGATACTCGTTTGAAGAAGAAACAACTTGCAGAAATGGTTGGAGTATCACCTACAACCATTTTAAATATTCTACACAACCATCTTGGGATGTCAAAAGTCTGCGCAAAAATGCTCACACCACCACAGCAACAGCTGCGCGTCGAGTATTCAAAGGAGTTTTTAGACCTCTGCAGCGCCGACAAGGAAGGAATTTTTGCAAGACTTGTTACAGGAGATGAAACTTGGGTTCATCATTATGAGCCTGAGTCGAAGCAAGAGTCTATGCAGTGGCAGAAAAAGGGTCAGCCACCCCCTAAGAAATACAGGATGGCACCATCGGCTGGAAAAATCATGGCAACTGTTTTTTGGGATACAGAGGGTATTTTATTAACAGATTATAAATATAAGGGTGTTTCTATAACGGGAGAATACTACGCTGATCTACTGAGACAATTAAAAGAAGCAATCAAGGAGAAAAGGCGGGGAAAGTTGACAAAAGGTGTGCTGCTTTTGCATGACAACGCACCGGTACACAAGAGCCGCGTTGCGATGGCTGCCCTTCATCCCTGTGGCTTCGAAATGTTAAAACATCCTCCCTATAGTCCAGACTTAGCCCCCTGTGATTATTATTTATTTTCCAAATTAAAAAAAAAGCTTCCAATAATGAAGAAGTCAAGTCTGCGATTTCGGCCCATTTTCATACAATTTTTTTTCGACGGTATAAATAAGTTAAAAGAGAGATCTGAAAAATGTATTCGAGTTAAGGGGGAATATTTTGAAAAGGAAAAATAGTACAGTATTTTATTGCACCCCCTTGCTCTCCGTTCCGCGAACTTTTTGACCTTCCCTCGTAAGTGGCGACCGATGCCGTCGTCAATGCTTAGGTCTGTACGACTACTGTTTTGGTCGCTATTTGCCTATTTACATGAGCCTTCATATGATGCCATATACTAAGTTTGGGGGCCGAGGATTTAATTCTCAAAATGTTGATATGAAATGTTCAAGAATACCTGACGTTAGTATTTTCGTTCATTTCGAATTTATATGAATTGTTTGAACTAACCAACCAGCTCAAAAACTTAGTAGGAGCTGAAAACTTTCATCTTGGAAGCATGAGGGAACATGCCTCACACGTTATAATGGTAATCATGAATCCTATGCCGAACCTCACGACGGTCGTCGTAGATGCTCTTGGTGGTAAGATAAGTTAGCAAATTTAAAACGTTCTCTTTGTAATCTAGTGCTTAAACATTTGTTAGTAGAAGCAACCCTCAGAACTGGAAATAACCAATTTTTTTGGAACCGGTTCCGGTTCCGACGGCCTAGACGTCACCAGAACTAACAACATAGCTGATGGTCTAACAGCGGGTTATGGCCCTGACGGTCGCTCACCGCGCATTACGGACATTTACGGAGCATACGCACGGCTACTCGATCAAATTACGATGTGACAGATTATGACCATGAGGGTGTGATTCTACTGGAGCGGAGACTTGCAGAGATCGACCAAGCACATTGCATTCAAGTAATCCTCATCGCGTCTCTCCACGGAACTGTTACTGCCCGCTAATGGTACTTACGGGATTCGACCCTCAATGAGCGTACCTAATATGACAATAATAATTCTTATAATAAAAACATATTGCGATACAAAAACGCAGTCAGAAAAACAATATTTGATCCTCCAAAAATACCCGGTTGGTTCCATAGTCAATTCTTCTGGCTTCGTGTCAAAACATTAATTCTTTGTATAATTATTTTTTGTAACTTATAGCGTCCATAGAATTATCAGATATTATTCGTAAAATTACTACATGGCGGTGATGTTACCATTAATCGTTCGGTTAAGAAACCGTAACAATCGGCAATCAACAACTACATGGAATAATTACGTTAGTGAAATTAATAAAATTAAAAAAGCTAATTTGGTATCAACTTAATAAACATTAATTTCAAGCTATTCATGTACATCCGTAACAAATAAAAGAAGGAGTAGAATAACAAGCTTTTTTGAGTCTCTGAACTGAAAATGTGGAAATAAGAAGTGAGTGAAGAGTCTCTTCGTTCGAGTGGAGCGAAGGGTGGGTTGATGAGCGTCTCAGGCTCATCGGTTGGTAGACGAGTTGCTCATTACAGCGAGATATTGTACGACAGGGCTCTCTCCCAAACTCCACCGCCTCAAGTACTTCTGTCCAGATCGCTCTCAGAACCAAACGCTACAAAATCAATAGGATCTATACTTGATTCGTTTTGTAAGAACTTGTGTACAACGGATAATACGTTGACTACTCAATGAGCATCATCAATCTCTCTGTAATTAAGAGTAACGACTCCAAGCCTCCTGAGGTAAAGCCAGCGTGGCAGCCTGCACCTATCACCTGGTTTTAATATTTGCACAACTTCAACGAAATGCCCACAAATAAAGACAGACAATGTCTGTAATAGACATGTCATGTCTATTCTACATCGAGTAGTTAGGCTCCCTCGGCAAGAGATGCAACAAGCAGCTCGGGCAACAATACGGACATCTCTGTCGGCAGGGGCGCGAGGAAGGAAGGGGCGCGGGGGAGATTTGCGCCGCCATCGCCGGGCAGGCCCTTTGTGAGCCGGTGCAGCCGATCGATAGCTGGAGCGCCGCCACGCGGACTGCTTGCTACACATTGTAATACTCATACATGTACATGATATGATACAAATTCGTGTTGGACTACTATAGCAGGCTATTACAGTGACTATTCTTGTTCTCATCACGGAATGGTTCTGGGAAGCCCGTTATTATAATAGCCACTGCGACACACGTACTTTACGATTTAAAATAACGATCTGTCACCAGTTGCGCATCATCATAGCGAATGAATAGGAATTATATGAATTGGGCTGCCAGTTTGTATTTGTCTACACTCATTCAAGCACGCCCACTATCTCCCATCTCCGGCTGAGCTCCGACAGAAGGCTCACATCAACGAAGCGGCCCGTACACAGTCAATGTCGATAACGATCCGAGATCACCGTTCGCGTCACAATCACCACATAACGCGTCTATTCCGTCTCATTAAAATGGCAAAAATCGCTACCTGTTGTTCATTTCTGTGAAAAACGCGTGGGTGTCCAAGTTAGTTGCATCACTGCAGCGCAAGTAGCAAACATAAACGGACGAGGTGCCACGTCAAGATAGTTAACGTTCTTTAACATTCAAAATGCAGACGTACCCTTACACAACTATTATTGTAATAAATTACAGAAAAACCATGAAGGCCAATTTATTTTGAAAACATCTTGGACATAACATATTTTGTTTTGAAATTCTTTAGCAAACCATTCTCATAGACTCGTAATAAGTCACTTTATCGGGTTGTTCGTTTTTGCCGCAGTAGCGACAGGTAGAACGTAATGCTCATTGAAAACAAAACGGAACCCGATAAGTTCATTGGTTTCGCACGAACGCTTACTTACGTCTTTTACTTAACAGATAAATATTTTGAGAACGCTTCACCACGTTGTCTTACCTGGAAACAAAAGAAGATAACATTAAAAAAATATTCCATTGCTCATATCCGTTCGGAATTTTATAATGAATAACGCACTGTGAGAAAAATAATGTCGAACCCAAAAGAATAATAGAAAACAGTACCGATGTCAAGATCGACGTAAAATACAGAACAAAGAAGTAACCTTTTCAGAAGTAAAATCTGTAGTTTCCCTTTAAATCATAATTCAGTTTATAGAGCCCTAGTAGCTAGGAGCTAGGTAAAGTAATTGCAAGCACGCGGTTGCACTAAAATTAGAGCAAAGTAAACATACGAGGAAAACAATAACGATATTATTCACGAAATGCCAAACGGGAATTGCAGATGAATCACTACTTATGTTATGACTTATGAGTGATGTTGATGACCCATAGCAGTCGGTCGGTTCTGTAACAATCTCACGGTTATAACTTAGTCGAAGTGAGCCTGAAGTGAGGTCTCATTTCATCCAATGCTAGAGATCGATACTATTTGCAGCTCATTTTAAACTCACTTCACCTACATTTTCACGGTGAGATGTTTACAGAATACCACTACTGCAACGACCGCGCAGTTATTTACAGAATACCACTACTGCAACGACCGCGCAGTTATTTACAGAATACCACTACTGCAACGACCGCGCAGTTATTTACAGAATACCACTACTGCAACGACCGCGCAGTTATTTATACAGAATACCACTACTGCAACGACCGCGCAGTTATTTACAGAATACCACTACTGCAACGACCGCGCAGTTATTTATACAGAATACCACTACTGCAACGACCGCGCAGTTATTTACAGAATACCACTACTGCAACGACCGCGCAGTTATTTATACAGAATACCACTACTGCAACAACCGCGCAGTTATTTACAGAATACCACTACTGCAACGACCGCGCAGTTATTTATACAGAATACCACTACTGCAACGACCGCGCAGTTATTTACAGAATACCACTACTGCAACGACCGCGCAGTTATTTATACAGAATACCACTACTGCAACGACCGCGCAGTTATTTACAGAATACCACTACTGCAACGACCGCGCAGTTATTTACAGAATACCACTACTGCAACGACCGCGCAGTTATTTATACAGAATACCACTACTGCAACGACCGCGCAGTTATTTATACAGAATACCACTACTGCAACGACCGCGCAGTTATTTACAGAATACCACTACTGCAACGACCGCGCAGTTATTTACAGAATACCACTACTGCAACGACCGCGCAGTTATTTACAGAATACCACTACTGCAACGACCGCGCAGTTATTTACAGAATACCACTACTGCAACGACCGCGCAGTTATTTACAGAATACCACTACTGCAACGACCGCGCAGTTATTTACAGAATACCACTACTGCAACGACCGCGCAGTTATTTACAGAATACCACTACTGCAACGACCGCGCAGTTATTTACAGAATACCACTACTGCAACGACCGCGCAGTTATTTTTACAGAATACCACTACTGCAACGACCGCGCAGTTATTTTTACAGAATACCACTACTGCAACGACCGCGCAGTTATTTTTACAGAATACCACTACTGCAACGACCGCGCAGTTATTTTTACAGAATACCACTACTGCAACGACCGCGCAGTTATTTTTACAGAATACCACTACTGCAACGACCGCGCAGTTATTTTTACAGAATACCACTACTGCAACGACCGCGCAGTTATTTTTACAGAATACCACTACTGCAACGACCGCGCAGTTATTTTTACAGAATACCACTACTGCAACGACCGCGCAGTTATTTATACTTAAAAAAAACTGTTATTATTTAGCTTTGATAAGATAATTTTTATAAATTTAAATGTGTTGGGTTTTTTTTATGAAAATAAAAATAAGTGTGTGTAATAAGTGTTCAAATGTAATAAAAGCTATAGCTGGGTTTTTATTAACTTCGAATTTTTTCAGAATCAGCGCTGGGGCTCTGTCTCGCATAGGGTCGACGCAATAAGTTGACGGTCGTTTTGCACGGATGTGACGCATGCATATTTTCCCCAATTTGCTTTTTTGTTTCTTTTTTTACTGCGTCATGTTTGCCGCAAATAAACGTAATTCCTTCTTTCTTTATTTTCTACCTGAATACCTTGTTGGGGCTAGGGTAAAGGCAATGTTTACAGCTGTGTTCAGGCTAAAGTTGTCCGAAAAACCCAATGATGCGAACGAAGTAAAAAGGGGTCAGGAGGCGCTCGAGGCGAGCACGGGCCAGTGGGTTGCGAACAATGCGAACTTGGGACCCCTACTTGCGCGTGTGGAGCGTATTTCGGGCACGGTCAAAGGATTACTGAAGGGCAGTGACAAGAAATACCAAGATGAATGATATTATGCAATGTTTAGATAATAGCACGTTTTTGAGTACTATGCACCTACTATAAAGCTACCATTTACTGAGTACGTCTTACATTGATTTGAATGCGCCCTCGCGGCTGAGAGCACGTCATGCTCCCTGTAATGTCTCGCAGGTGGCGCGTATGTTGGATCATTTAGCTCCCATCAAACTGGTTGAGCTGAATGGTGCTAATCCATGCGTCATGTTCATGAACGGGCGCCGTCAGTAGGGGCTGGTCAGCTAAAAGCTACCACGGCTCTTTTAAAATTTAACTTAATTTTGAATTGTTTTTTATATCTTGTAATTGTGGACGCTTTTTTAAGTTCTGCATCGTTCTCACATTTATATTTCAACATGAATGATGTAACCCAGTTTTTGTAAACATATCTTAATTTAAAAGAGTGTCCATGGAGTTTCTTGCCCGTTCTTCTCCATAGGTACCTGCTGCTTTGGAATGGGCAACTAGCTTCATCTTTCTGACTGACCGACCCCTTGACAATTCCAAAGTGCCTGTAATTGGTTTATTTGAAATAAATGCTTTGAGTTTGAGTTTGTAAACTAGCGAACATTAGGCCTAGCCTAGCGCTGTTTTGGGTCACTGGATTAGTTCCTGAAACCACAATGTTCAGAATTGCATATATGTATACAAATAAATAAAATTCACATGTCTGTTTGTTACGACAAAACAGCAGCTTTTTACGGTGTATAAATATAAATAAATACGGTAGGCGCTTATAACAAAAATCCTTAGTTTTATTTTCGTCTGCCGCTTGCTCCGGCTATTCTCCCAAACGGCTAGATCCTGTTTTACGGGACTTTCACTCACCGATAGCTGTTGTTATAAGGTAGTAGTAGTAGTAAGTCATTTAAAGTAGCCTAACTACTTTAAATTTTAGAAAAGGAGTTAGGGACCACGCGGACAAGGCCGCGAGCAGCAGCTATTTATTAATATATCGTCACAAACACACAAAATATGCTGATTTGTTCCAATTCTGATTGATTCTCAGTGATGATTTGTTCCAATTCTGATTGATTATCAGTGATATGGAAAATGAGGTTCTGAATTCCGGATCAGAAAATTCCGTTCCATTCGTTTTCTTATTTAGTACTTATATCACGCAGTCAGTTTCTTAAATTTAACAATAAAGACTTATTGTCTCCGACTTAACCTCTTAGCCAGAATCTGTTTGAAAGTACATTGTTTAGCCGTCGGCATTTTCCTAAATGTACTTTATTTATTACAATACAAAAACAATACAATACAAAATAGTTTATTGAGTTAATTAGAATACATTACATTTTAATGTGTTTGGAGCAGGCGGGGTCGTCTTATTGGGCAAACCTAGTAATAACTACGGGGGCTAGACCTGTGTTGCAAGTTCTCCTCTATTATGAGACCTAAAAACTTCGGTCTCTAATAATGACGTTTTCGGGTATGGCAACATAAGTAAAACTGTAAAGTGGCTTAGTTTTTATAAAACTATCTAGTAGTTTTAGCGACATTTTTGTGTAAATTATTAATCAACAAATTAGCCGATTATTTCGACTAACTTGTTCAGGGTTAATATTATTAAAACTGAATAAATATAATTCATGCAGAAAATAGTAGATATACGCTCGTTTAGTATAGTTTGTAACTTAAAAGACAAAAAGGTAACCAATCAAGCCAATAAATAAATTATTTATTTAATTTACTGCAACGCATCGAGCAGAGGTACTTATTTTATAAATGTATTATATTCACAAAATTAAGTGGGTAAGATTTTGTTAAATGTACCTGGCAACCCCACAGGCTCTAAATAATCTGTGTTTCACAAGAAAAAAATGTCTGCCTGCGTAAGCGCAAGCGCATTTTATTTCTTGTGAATTCTCTGCATCTGTTTCTTTTTGCAAGGTTAGAAGATTTGACTTTTACAAATAAATCACAAACCTGTGAAAAATTCAAAGTTTTGTACTCTCCTATTCATCTTTTAAGATTTAAGTTATAAGCAAGCAAGGAAGGCTGCTTGACCACCAAAACGGAGCTGGAAAATTTTAACCAGTAAAATTGCATAATATTTTAACATCGGTTACAGTTTTCCAGTTCTGCTTTCGAGGACAGACCTTGAATTTCCCGCTTACGCGAGTTTTCGGGGGCATCCACCAGAGGGCGCCAAAAACCGTACCATTTTATTTGTACGTACTTGACATTCTTCTCCCTAGAGTAAATATATTCCTTGGTTTGGAGCCCCCTTTAGGCAAACAATGCCTGTATTAGAAGGCTCCAAAAAAACAAAAAAAAATAAAATAAATAAAACTAATTAATTTTACACTTTTTATAAATAATTCTATATATAATAATTTATTCTTAATTTAGCAACTTTTCTCTCACAGCGTCGAGTTTAAGGTCGTTAAAAGGACGCTGTGAGAGAAAACTTGCTAAATTAAGAATAAATATGAATTATTAGGTCGTTAAAATGTCGTCATTTAAGGTAGCAACATTGTCGATTTTAAGAATTATCTCCAATTATATTGTAATCATTATTTTACACATTAATAAGACATCTTCTTCTTTTTCGTGTGGTTAGTGACTAACCTGGTGTCAAAAGTTTTTATGCTGCCCGTGGGCCTCTGACTTGACTTCACATGCTGTTAAGAAATATCTCTGACATGCTAGTTTCCTCACGATGTTTTCACCGAAGACATATTAAAAAAAACTTTATCACAGCTTTATGCTGCTTATAATCAGAATGGTTGCTCACCAACTTTAATCGTAGATCCAAAATGGTCATTCAAAATGAAAAATGATTACAGAAACCCATAGATGATTGTCTAACACCTATTCAATGATACCTCTGTTGGCATTCTATTTTATCTTATTCAAAATATGGCGTCTCGTTGTCGTTATATTAAATTTATTTATCATCATGTCT
The DNA here is from genome assembly GCA_951799385.1 of Hyppa rectilinea. Taxonomy (NCBI): domain Eukaryota; kingdom Metazoa; phylum Arthropoda; class Insecta; order Lepidoptera; family Noctuidae; genus Hyppa; species Hyppa rectilinea. Next base: position 428,462 of record OX637309.1, on the reverse strand, counting down.
TTAGTGACACACTTAAGCATACAAGATTAAGACAAATCGATTTGGCAGTTGGGTAAAAAGAAAACGTCATCCTTTAATGTGGTCATGAAATGCTCTTGAACAGGCAGTTACATATTGTAGATCAGCTAAACAAAACCTTTGCCTGACAATTGCTTACACGGACTCGGACACTAACATAACAATATAAAATACTACCTCCACATAGATTAAAATACTGCAGTGTTCAGACGCGGGCCTAGCAATAATAATGAAAGTGTCATTATCGTAACCTGACTATACAACTGTGCACCGAACTGGAGAGTCAAGTAGCGCGTCGGTCAGAGTCGTGAGTGTTTATAGCGTACAAATTGCCGTTTATGGTGGTCAAAATTGTAAGAAGTGCTTTCCGCACCAGGCAGACTGGTGAAGAGCTTCACAAACCCCACAGCTAAGTAAAAAGCAAGTTCCAAAAGAAAGAGCCTGTGATAGTGCAGGCAATGCAGAGGGCCACCTCTGCCACCTCTGCCAAAAACCACTGATCTGGCAAGATGTGTTTTTTTGTAATTGGTATAATTTAATTCGCTATGATACACACGCGATTTAGACTCTCACACCATGAGCTGCACGGAACACGATCGATGAAAGCCTCTATCAATAGCGTGAGTGAAGACAGTAACATATTTTAAGAGCATGCAACTGTTCGTTTTGGGCTATTTTATCGGGGACACGTGTTAACCGAGATAATCTATGAACAGCCTGCATTTGAAGTATTGACTGAACATTATCGGGGTCTGGTTGCCGGTGAGGAAATACACAAATAACTTTTAAAACATGTTAATTATTTGTTATTATGAACGTTAACACGAAAGCTCAACTCAAAATAACCAAAGCTCAAAAGAATTATACAATTTAAAAGAGTGTACGCCGTGGAGCTCCTAGCCTGGTCTTTTCCATAGGTACCTACTACCCTTTGGACTGGGCACCTAGCTTTAACTTTCTTAATGACTGACCCCTTGACAATTCAAAAGTGCTTGCCATTGCTTTATTTTGGAATAAATGGTTTAGTGTGTTAATTAATTTATTTATTTAAACTTACACCCACTACCCTTACAGTACAGGTCAGCCTAATACAATAGTGGGTGGGTGACTAACCTATCACAGGTATAAAAAATATCAACTAATACTGCATAGAAATCTACTTAAACTAAATTTTAACAAAATCTTAACCTAAAGACACAACCAACAACATAGAATATTAATATTTAAATGTAACTTACTAAATTTAACAATACTCTTGCGAATTCACTAGTTGCAAGAGATGTCAATCCTCTCATGTTAGTAAATAGCACGACATGTAAATGACACACGAATAGGGAAATGCTCTCTTTCTAACTGCCCATAAGTAGCCAACCTAACCTCGATGTGTACACGTGGATACCGTGGGCGGGATATTGCTCACCGCAGTTATCTTAGCGATAAACATGTAAACAATAACAGTCGTAGACCTACTTATTCTGGACTCGTGGTGGAATAAACGTTGATTACATTTTAATACCAATATTCGGTTAGGTTACCAATTCGTTCGGCAATGAAACAATTATCTCCACGGACGGATTTCGGTAACTACCGCCTCTCGTTTACGTCGGTGCTAAGTGAAATATCGTCGTCAGCCGCCATCAATATTGCGAGGCTGTAATATTTGGCAAAATGTGGTTTGTCGGCAAGGCGTAAAGGGGACGGGATTCGATAACGCTCCCGATAGAGAAGGGTAAATAAATAGGATGGGGATAATCAAGAGATCAACGCGAGCGGAAAATGTTCTGACGGGGCGGTCGAGGAACTCGCGACGGTAAGCTTCAATTAGCCTGGCAAGTTCATCGCAACGCAAACCATCATTTAACGAGAGATGAATGTACAAGATCGAAAATAACACAAAAATGCTTCGTTTAATCTCTCTCTTGTTATAGAGTTCTTCAGAGATTGAGTACAGTGCGATTAACGTCACGCAACCCAAGTAATTTGACAAGACGAAAAAGAAGAACAACTAAATATATAAGGTGTTAAAAAATTAACTCTAAGAATTTCGTGGGAGCATTGTACTCATCGTAACGAACAACTTTTACTATGGGATGAACCCTGAAATCGCGAAAAAAGTATGAGCTGTTCCATACATTTTATTGAGTTACGTGTGCATAAATGTATGGAACAGCTCATATTTTTTTCGCGATTTCAGGGTTCATCCCATAGTAAAAGTTGTTCGTTACGATGAGTACAATGCTCCCACGCAATTCTTAGAGTTAATTTTTTAACACCTTATATTTGAATGAGCGTCACAGAGGCAGATCAAACAGTGGCGCTTCAGGGCATTGGAAAGTTGCGAGGTAATGGCTAATAGCCGCATCCCTGCAGCTGGCGGCGCAGCGTGTTCATCCCGCGTCATGCCGCGTCACACTTGTGTAAGCAACACTCGCTCTGAGCCGCACTAGTAAACATAGTTACAATGAATTTACATGATTATTTCATTAGCATTCTTTACCATTAGAAAACGTATGACGTCACGGATGTGTAGAAGAAAGTAAAAGGGGGTAGTCTCAGTGGCACAGCACGATGGTACTGGAATATTATGCAGCTATGATATTTCTTAATGATAAAAACTGACTTAACTCGCGAGAATAACGTGGGGCGAGCTATTTCAACGACCTTCCAATACTTTTCGAATGACTGTGCCCAAGGGCTGTCTCGTGCCCATTCTCTTTTTGTCTGCCATCACTCCACACAAGCGAGTTTGCATCTTATTCCTTATTAAGTAAGGTTCTTTTGAGAGTATGTACGAAACATTGAGCATGAGTCACTGAGTGGAAAAGACGATCTCGGGCCGTAACTGTAATGTTGTTTTAGCCGTAACTGTAACCCAATGAGCCAGACAGTACACAAAACAGATGGTCCGGTGACCGCTTTGATGTTGGCTAGGTATCGACATTTAACAACACTTAGACGAACTGTTTCAGTGAACTGCAATGTGATTACGCAGATTGCTCTTGTAACACAAAAAGTTGTAAAACATTAAGTACATGATTATGTATAACAGAAGTATTGTGTAATGAAGCAGATAATAACCTCACCGCAGTTTTATAATCTGATAAATGATGCCCTGAACTCTTGAACGCCTTACTAAACATGATACGTGTACAACCACCATACGTAACAGCTAACCACTTTTGGACTTTGCAATTATTTTGCAACATTAAACTTGGCAACTTTAACTTATCATATTTGTCAAAAACTGACATTTTCACAAGTGTATTATGCTCAGACTAAGTATTATGTCATCAACGCATAATTTTTATTGCGCCAATGTTTTCATAGACCGATTGTTTGACTAACAGCACCCGGTTTGGGTTACACATCAAAGTACTTACTACTAGCTTTAAAGTATTTATTATCCCAAGCTTAAGATGAAATCGAAAATAGTTATTAACTGTCGCTGAAGCCTCGCTATGAGTATCGACCACAGAGGAACTAACGCGTGCTATAATATGACAATATGCTATCATCGTTACGAAAACATGGCTTTACGTGGACCTGGTCGATTTACGCGATTTGATGCTAGCCTACTTTTGGTACAGCCATAACGCGGGCTCCACTAGCTGTTGCTTTCGTTTTAAAGTATAACACTCATCAAAAAACTTCGTGGCCTGAGTATGAGAGATTTGACCGATACACGAAACTTTATTTGAACTGGGTATTCTATACGACAACATATTGTGATATTGGTGTGGGTCATAGATATAATTTGTATGGTGTGTGCTCGCTTCTATAATCAGGGACAGTTCCACGTATTCGTGTATCTATGCATGAGAGTTATCAGGCGATGGAGAGTTGGCGAGCCAGATGCGACCGCGGGCCACTCCCCCGCACGCAGTCGATTGGAGGATGCCACGTCACGGGTCAACTGAGCGCAGCCGGCTTTTAATGATATTGTTAAAGTGAACACTTCTGCCAACATTAAGTAAGCGATGCGCGCACGCGGCACTTGATAAATCAGCATCCAGATAAATAATACACTTTAAATGATTATTTCGTTCTTCCACGTGTTACAATGTATGGCAGGTGTCTAAAACCGATCTGCCTATCTCACTCAATAACACCATGGAATAGATTAGTGATAAGTGAACTTGACGTGCTAGTATTGTGATGATATGGATGTTAATTATAGCGGTTAATTGATTCTTGATTTCATATCAAGCACCTATGGGTAGCCATAGGTTCTTGATATCTATGTATACAGGATGGAATTTTGTAATGCCACCTGGAGGGAAAGTTCTCTTAATACTGTAGATAGAAAAATTTACTCAAAGAAAACATTCCTTTATTTTTTAATAGGAAGAAAACGGCATTCAAAGATATACAAAAATTCGCTCGCCACATCCGGGAATGGAACCGACTAAAATCGTGTGTTCCTCTGTGGCCGGACCACAGTTTAGTCACAATATAAATATGAACAGTATGGAAACTAGGCCTATTTGTTGAAATAATTACCTACGCTCCACTGCAGCATTAGGGTTGTCACTCTTAATGTTTTTGAAACTGAACTGTATTTATTAAAATATTTTGTGTTCTCAAACAATCAAGTTGGAATTAGTTATTTCAACTCGATTGTTTTTTCGATTGTTTACTAATAACATTTAAATAGGTAATCTCATGGCTTCGGTATTAACCAGTAAAAGAAGATTGTTTATAACACGGAACAGTTTAAAATCAATACACAACAACTTGTGAGCTTTATCAATATGGCGTAACCTTTTACAAGTTTTGGAGTGAGCCGCGGAAAGACGAAAACGTTTCGTACGATCCTTGTCGGAAGGGCGCGCGGGGGACACCCGCCGCAAACGGCGCGCGGCATGGCGCATATTTGGCGCCGATGCCTGATTAACCCGGCGACCGCCCACCGTACTGTGCATTTCAACTAAGGATAGGATGACCTTGGCACCATATTGTGACAACAATTAAGTTTAACAAAAAATACTTTATGCAAATTGCTTATCTTGTTCATGTAATTTTCATAATTATTATGATCATTGTTTATCTAATATAGGGCCAAGGTCATCCTATTCTTAGTTAAAACGCAATCGCATAGTAGGTACCACGTGTTAACCCGAAAATGCGTGTGCCTTAACCATTCGTCTTGACGCGGCACTCGCGACTGACAGCACCGCGACAACCGCTTAGGGGTCTCGTCGATTCGCGTGTTTGTGTGAGTGTGCCGTTTCGAACGTTAGTTCGTAGTTTCCGTACTGTTCATATTTATATTGTGGTTTAGTACTCAGATGCTGTAGTTCGAAATAATACCTACCTTAAGTCTACTTTCATCGGAATATATATATATATTTAGTACTCAAGAGATATCTTTTTAATTAATAATTAATGTGGTCCGGCTGCCAGGCAGTGCTCTCTGGCCGCGCCACCTAAAATTAAATAGAGTATAATGAACTATTAATAAATCAATATCCCAAAAAAAACTACCTAAAGAGTACCTTGCCTACGACAAATATGGTCCAATAAACCCCTTTAGCTAAGGAGTTATTGGTCGTAGAGTGTGGTCCGGCTGGAAGGTATACTCTGCAGCAAATAAATTTTTTATATTAACTATCCATAAATCAATTTATATAATAGTACCTTTTCTCTACTCTTCGTTGATACTTTTTTCTCTCAAGAAACTATTCATTTTGATTAATTAATCTTTAAAGTATGTGGCGCGGCTAGGGAGGATTACTTTCAGCAAATATAACGAAATATGCTTTATTTCTATAGGCCAACGAAAACTGCATAATAAGTACTTTATAAAAAGACCTGGACTTCATCTATAAACTTTTATTTTTATTACCAACAATGATTTTGAAAAAGGTGCACTTTTTGGTTTTTGTTTACCTATCTACCTAAGAATAGGTAGTTAATTTGACGAAGTAAGTGAAAATTTTGGTTTAAAATAAACAATAAGTATACGAAAAACAAATACATATTTTCATAATCAAATATAAACAATAAAAAATTGTTAATACAATAGGTTTTATAAATTGCGGAACTTAGTATAAATTTAAACGCCTTCCAATATTTTGTAAGCAATTTGTATTACAAGTTAATAGATTAAGCGTTACATTGTTAGCAGAATGTGCAGGCGTTATTACAATAGTTTACGTACGGGGGTAGTTTGTTATTATTTTATTATCAAAGCTTGAATATATTTTTACCTCAGTAGTTTGTTCTATTGACTTAAGTTTGTTATATAAAACGCTTTTCCGTCATATACAATACCTTGTATTAACAATTGTAAATATTTAATTATGAAAATATATTAGTTATTCGTATACCTATTGTTTATTTTAAACCAAAATTTTCACTTACTTCGTCAAATTAACTACCTATTCTTAGGTAGATAGGTAAACAAAAACCAAAAAGTGCACCTTTTTCAAAATCATTGTTGGTAATAAAAATAAAAGTTTATAGATGAAGTCCAGGTCTTTTTATAAAGTACTTATTATGCAGTTTTCGTTGGCATAAAGAAATAAAGCATATTTCGTTATATTTGCTGAAGGTAATCCTCCCTAGCCGCGCCACATACTTTAAAGATTAATTAATCAAAATGAATAGTTTCTTGAGAGAAAAAAGTATCAACGAAGAGTAGAGAAAAGGTACTATTATATAAATTGATTTAAGGATAGTTAATATAAAATATTGCAAAATTGATTTGCTGCAGAGTATACCTTCCAGCCGGACCACACTCTACGACCAATAACTCCTTAGCTAAAGGGGTTTATTGGACCATATTTGTCGTAGGCAAGGTACTCTTTAGGTAGTTTTTTTTGGGATATTGATTTATTAATAGTTCATTATACTTTATTTAATTTGAGGTGGCGTGGCCAGAGAGCACTGCCTGGCAGCCGGACCACATTAATTATTAATTAAAAAGATATCTCTTGAGGTACTAAATATATATATACACTCACAGGCACAATTAACCACCCACCTTGAATTTCTTTCAATTTACAGTGATCATCAAATTAAGACCACATTTGATGAAAATTATGTCAAAAGGAATCATTAGAGATTACAAAAAACATAACAGTATAGAAAAACTGCGTTTATTAAAAAAAATATTCAGAAAAAACGGATTAGCGAAAATTATTAATGAAACTTAAATGAGTTTTAATTTTGAAAAAAAAGTTCCCGTATTTTTAGAATTAAAATTTTAATAATGGGTATTCAAACTCAAACTCAAAGTATTTATTTCAAATAAACCAATTACAGGCACTTTTGAATTGTCAAGGTGTCGGTCAGTCCGAGAAATGAAGCTAGTTGCCCATTCCAAAGGAGTAGGTACCTATGGAGAAGAACGGGCAAGAAACTCCATGGACACTCTTTTAAACAAAATATGGTTACAAAATATTGGTTACATAGTTCATATTAATATTATACATGTGAGAACGATGCAGAACGTTAAAAGCATCAGATATAAAATATGTAAAAACTATTCAATAATTAAATTAAAACAAGCCTTAGCCGCTAAGAGATGACCAGTCTCTACTGACAGCGCCCGTTCACGAACATGACGCATATATTAGCACCATTCAGCTCAACCATTTTGAAGGGAGCTAAATGATCCAACACACACGCCACCATCAGCGAGACATTAAAGTGAGCATGGCATACTCTCAGCCGCCAGGGCATATTCAAGTCAATGAAAGACGCACCCAGAGACTGGTCGCTTTATAGTAGGTACATAGTACTCACATATGTGCTAAGCAGTTATACAATATTAAGAGATTGAATTTATACAATGCAAAGATGTTTTTTTGTTGTTGTTGATCTTCCGCAGCTCCAACAGTTTTCAGTAGTCTAATAAATTAGTTGATGCGCCCTTGTGGAGCTGGACTAGCATTGACCCAAGCATTTTTATCAGCAATGTAATCTCCCAATTTATAATACGCCTGGCTGCATAGTGTGCGTTTTATACAAGTTTTAAATTTTGTTTCATTAAGTTCCAGAATGTGGGGAGGTATTTTATTGTAACATTTTAAACAGTACCCCATGAAAGATGAATCTACTTTAGCCAGCCTGAAACCTGGTTGAACTAATTGGTCCCTATTTCTAGTGAAATAGTTGTGTCTTTCACCTCTTTTACTAAAAAGATGCAGATTTTTCCGTGCGTACATGATGTTTTCATAGATATATTGACAAGGTACAGTCATGATGTTAATAACCTTAAACCGTTCCCTTAGAGAATCGCGCCTACGAAGATTATAAATGGCTCTGATAGCTCTTTTCTGCAGAATAAAAATAGACTCGATGTCTGCAGCTCGTCCCCAAAGTAAAATACCGTAAGACATAATACTATGAAAATAACTAAAATAGACTAGCCTCGCGGTATCTACATCAGTATACTGACGGATCTTTCTGACAGCATATGCTGCAGAACTTAGCCGTCCTGCAAGAGATGTTAAATGAGGACCCCATTGTAGCCTTGAGTCGAGCGTGATCCCCAGGAAAAGTTTTATCGACAAATTCTAGTTTCTCTTGATTCAATACTATCTCACAATCACTACTTTTTACATTTGGTAAAGAAAATCTAATGCACTTCGTTTTTTTTCCATTTAATACTAAATTATTTGCAGTGAACCAATTTTGGACCTGCAGTAGGGCGTTATTTACGTCGTCAAAATTTTTTGCACGTCTATCTATTTTAAAAATTAAAGAAGTGTCATCAGCAAATAACACCATTTGTGGTTGATTTTTTAGTAAATGGAGAAGATCATTTATGTATACTAAAAAGAGGAAAGGACCCAATATAGAACCTTGTGGCACACCCATTTTTACTTTTAAACCGAGTGAATTGACACCTTTTATTTGAACTCGCTGTTGTCTATCGTTTAAATAAGATTTTACCAAACTAAGCGCAAGTTTTCCAAGTCCGTAATGCTCTAGCTTCAACAGCAAGGTTTCTTGCTCAACGCAATCAAATGCCTTGGAGAGGTCACAAAAGATTCCGATGGCGTCTTGAGCCTCTTCCCACGCATTGAAAATGTGTTTTAATAAGGTCACACCAGCGTCAGTTGTACAACGTCCTTTGGTGAAACCATACTGTTGATCGTTGAGTATTTTATTCGTGTTAAAATGATTAAGCATTTGATTAAGCATTATCTTTTCAAAGATCTTGCTGAAAACCGGCAACACGGATACGGGTCTATAATTATTGGTGTCTTTACTGTCCCCGGATTTGAAAAGTGGTATTACCTTGCTGTATTTCATTAAATCCGGGAAGATGCCTTGATCCACACATAAATTAAATATGAAGGCTAAATAAGGTGCTATCGTCTCAATGATCGAGGTACAGACTTTACTGGACATTCCCCAAAGATCTTCGGTTAATTTGATTTTAATTTGTTTAAAAGTTTTAAGTACTATTATGGGGTTAACATGCTTAAAGTTGAATTCAATTAGGCAGGCTGAAACGTTTGCCTTTAATAAATCAAAAGAGAGGGAAGGCGAGGAATTTAGAGTTTCAGTAGTTTTTAGGGGAATACTGGTAAAGAAATTTACAAATTCTTGAGCTACTTGTTTGCTATCACAAATGGAACCACATGACGTCTCCAGTACGTAATCAATTACTGCCTCGGGCTCGAATGACTTCTTGGAGCTGGTTTGGCAATCCATCCATTATGTCTTGGATATCTGACTGGGGGATATTGGGCCACTCCACTACTGCAGCCGTCTTGAGCTCTCCTAGGGTCGTAGGGGCTGGTACTCTTGCTCGAACACGTCTTTTTAAGTTGTCCCAAATGTGTTTAATGGGGTTAAGATCAGGATTACGTGCTGGCCAAGGTAAAACTTGAATCCCGACCTCATTGAGATATTCAGCGACGGATTTTGCGGTATGGCAACGCGCAATGTCATGCATAAGACGAAAGTTATCACCAATTAATGGTGCGAATGGTATGACATAGTCTTGTGAAACCTCTTCCACGTTTCTGTGAGCGTTCAAACTGCCTCTATCGAACACCACAAGATCGGTACGAGCTTCGTAAAAGATGTCTCCCCAAACCATTATGAACCCTCCCTGATAACCCACTGTTTCGATTATCGCGCACGGATCAAACCGTTCATTTTGTCGTCTGTAGACACGCTCACGTCCACCTAGACCCCTTAAAGCTATTCTGCTCTCATCAGAGAACAGTATGTCCTTCCATCCCTCGACAGTCCAGTTAGCATATTCTCGCACAAAGGCAAGTCTAGCTCTACGGTGCTGTGGGAGTAGTTGTGTAGCGCGAGCTGGACGAAAAACCATTGGATTCTATTCTGTCAGTCTTCTTCTTATGGTGCGTTCACTCACACGACATTTCTCACCTCAAAAAGACGTGTAGGAGCTTCAGTAGCGGTGCAAAAGCGATTTCTTACCACATTACTGACAACAAAGCGGTCATCCCGAGCTGAAGTGCGTCGATGCCGCTCTTGATCTGGCCTCCTCGTGTACGAACCAGTCTCCCGAAAGCGCCTGATAGCAGCCGGTATCGTAGTTCGCGTTACACCAAGTGTCCGGGCGATGCGACATTGGCTGTACCCAGCGTCAGATAGAGCCACTGCCCTAGCAGCACCAGTTGCATCGAGTGGCATTTTTTAGAGTCACAGAGAACAATTGAACACTACAAACTTAAATCGAACCATATTTACACACTCTGGCAGAAAAAATCAGGAAATGTAAGCACGGTAACGCAACTGCAACAATGTCAAACAACGACTAAATTCCAAAAACGCTACGATGATACAAGTTTTAGGGATCGTAATAAGAGTATAAGTGTTTAGTGTGTTGCTAAAGCACCCACTTAATAAAAAACAAAACAGTAGATAAGCCACAGTTAACAGAAATAAACAGGGTGACGAAAGATATGGGTGGGCGGTTAATTGTGCCTGTGAGTGTATATTCCGATGAAAGTAGACTTAAGGTAGGTATTATTTCGAACTATAGCATCTGAGTACTAAACTGTGGTCCGGCCACAGAGGAACACACACTAAAATCTGTAATAATTACACCCTGTACTTTTATTGCATCGATAGTTAGGCTCAATTATAAGGATAAAATCTCTCTATCAAACTTGATTGACGCTAGTTACTTAATACGCCTCATGTCACCAAGCAATTGCTGCCTTAATAAAAAAATACATTGTAAGTAACAGTTTTCTATATTTCACTTCCTTATTGAGTCGGGTTTTAGTTCGGCGTGATGTGGCACTCATACGTGCAAAGTAGAAACTATTGCGCAGGGAGCAACAAGTCCCCTCGGCGCGTCCCGCTACTAAAATAGCGTATCTGTAATAATTACACCCTGTACTTTTATTGCATCGATAGTTAGGCTCAATTATAAGGATAAAATCTCTCTATCAAACTTGATTGACGCTAGTTACTTAATACGCCTCATGTCACCAAGCAATTGCTGCCTTAATAAAAAAATACATTGTAAGTAACAGTTTTCTATATTTCACTTCCTGATTGAGTCGGGTTTTAGTTCGGCGTGATGTGGCACTCATACGTGCAAAGTAGAAACTATTGCGCAGGGAGCAACAAGTCCCCTCGGCGCGTCCCGCTACTAAAATAGCGTTACACGGAGGGAGCGGCACCATTCTGTTACGCGTGCAATTGATTCAACCTTCGTGCTCAGGACTACACACTAGTAGTGTACCTACATCACAGTAATCTCTGAAATAATATATTACGCAGATGGTTTAGAAACAAGTGTTATAATTGATTATGCGTGAGCAAACAATGAAATCTTACGGATAAGGTCAATATTTTGCGTATTAACTCGCCATACCAAATATGAAATCAAAGTTTGTTTAAGTATTAAGTTGTTATTGACCTGAATGCTCTCAAATATTTATCATCAACATTCCGCAAGGCCACAACATTCGCAATCTCAAGCGGACCGGATGAGGGCTGACTGTTATAAAAAGGGAAAGTTTATGTTCACTCCTGTCTCCATGAGATCTTGGAAACTATTGAACCGATTAAACAAACAATATTATTTTATTTAACGATTTTTATTTTGACTCTCGTTTTGTTTCTAGATATTAATATTAGGACCGTCATGACGGAAATCAACTACGTGTCCAAAGGGTCAGAAAAGCGGATATACAACGCATTGCACCGTTCGGGAAAGAGGTCGCGAGTCGGGCGACACGGGGCGGCGCACTGCAGGTGCGACCTACATCCGAGCGGGCTGCAGCACAAGGCCGCCGCCACCAGGCAAATAGCTGCCTTTTGGCAACATGCTGTGGTTTTGGAATAAACAAAAGACCACTTGACCTACTGCCACCGTTGTAATATTATCGCCACGATAAAAAAATATTAACTGTGAGCAGTCTAAGGAAGCATTGTCGTTGGTTTCCAAACTTGAAAATAATGTAGGTATGTACGAGAGTACGCAATGTTGACGTACTTTTTTTTACTTCATTTATTTAATTTCAGTTGCTAATGACAAGTGAATTTCGCAACTGGTTGTCTTGTACCACTGTACTGCTAACACCGTACCTACAACGTTAAGTAAAACGTGAAGTTGTACTAAACTGGGTCAAACAAACCAGCTCCAGTTTACGCACTGGAGCATGCAACAAAAAAGTTTAGCTTAAACATTACCTTTCTTACCCCAAGAACCAGAATCCCCAAATAAAACAATTAGATTTTGAACAGGTTGGCCTGGTTATTATCCTGATCGGCTAACCCATTGAAACCTTCAGACACCTTCCGAGCAAACGACTTCATGATGGGGCTAACGAACCTGTTCATAGAGTGAGGGTTTCCCTTGTGCAATAACTTTTTGGTTGGTTTGAAAGGGCTTTAAAACCATTTACAATATTTGTGTGAGTGTGTATGACAATCATAAGTTTTAAAAACCGTTTTACAAAATTCTTATTGAAAACTCTTATTACAGCTAACCGCAATCCCTTCTCGCTAACGTTATCACCAGTTATCACAGTACATGTATATGTAAGTCCGTGAGACTGTGATCAAAATATTACATGTTATTGTGTGTTACCAGGGCTCGGAAAACCGGTTGAAATTCTTAACCGGTTACGGTCATTGACCCCAAACCGAAATCGATTTAGGTTAAGGTTTGCACTTTACCGGTTTTTACCGGTATATGTGGGAAACCGGTTTTTAATGAATTTTGGTTTTGAAAGTGAAAATTAACCGGTTAAAATCAAATTTGAACACCCCCGCCCCCGCCACTCACAAGCACGGTCAAGACGTTGCGATGTCATTTAGTTACAAAATAGTCGCATCAAGTCGCATGCAAGTTCTCAACGTCGCCGCCACCATCTTCCTTCACCAAATTTCGTAACTTGTTGGAATTGTTAAAAAAGTAGACGAAAAATATTTACGACTTACGGAATTAACCGGTTAATTCGGGTGTCAAAACCGTTTGTGCTTATGTAACCGGTAACCTTTATCATTTGGGTTACATATGAACAGTTCACTTATTTAACCGGTTAATGAAGGAACGATATATTTACCGGTATTTCATCGAAATTAACCGCTCTTTTTAAACCGGTTCAGAGCCCTGGCTAATGCACCTCTGTCTAACTCTTCGGGGAAAACAGACGTAATGTTGTTATTATGAAGGTATTTAAAGAAAAAGTAAACTGTGCGCGTGTTAATGTTTTTCAGTGAACAGCTGTTTATTCAATAATTACCCCAGTGCGTGACGTCGTCGTGGCGCTGCGGCTTGTTGTACGCGGCAAGTACCTCGTTCATAGATCTCGGTGGTGTCACGTGCCCATGTAACACCACGTCATGAAGCGGACACGGCCGGAGCGCGAGCGTGAATTGCATGCACTACATCATATCGCAGCTGAATATATTGATAGGCGTATTGTTTGCCGTAGGTAATAATTATGGATACCGCATAACACCATTTAGGCTATCGCGTACACAGCCCAAACTTTGATTTTATCTTATTTGATCACAGTCAACCATTGTCGCCATCTAAACGAGTACTTTCAGTTTAGTGCTGAAATTTTATGTGACGTCGTCGTGAAGAAAAACACTTTCGTCTGCGTAAGTCCTGAAAAAGTACTAGGCGAGCATGAACCGATAGAAGTTATTGTTATCAGTGACGAGGGCGGGACGCGGACGGGTGCGGGCGGGGAGGTGGCTTTCGTGACGTCGCCGCATCTGTGTTAAAGCTAACTACAACACGCGACTAACCTTATCAGTGTCGTCAGCCGAGTAAAAAGATCATTGTCACCGATAACCTCTGCGCGGATATGAAACCTAGTAGGATAAGCGAAAATTTTATTAAATTTATTTATTTATTTATAACAATCTTACCTACACTATCATTACAGATCTATGACACAATATAAATATGAACAGTACGGAAACTACGAACTAACGTTCGAAACGGCACACTCACACAAACACGCGAATCGACGAGACCCCTAAGCGGTTGTCGCGGTGCTGCCAGTCGTGAGTGCCGCGTCAAGACGATTAGTTAATGCTCACGCATTTTCGGGTTAACACGTGGTACCTACTATGCGATTGCGTTTTAACTAAGAATAGGATGACCTTGGCCCTATATTAGATAAACAATAATCATAATACGAAAATTACATGAACAAGATAAGTAATTTGCATAAAGTATTTTTTTGTTAAAGTTAATTGTTGTCACAATATGGTGCCAAGGTCATCCTATCCTTAGTTGAAACGCATAGTACGGTGCGCGGCCGCGCCGGGTTAATCAGGCATCGGCGCCACATAATTATGCGACAAGCCGCACGCCCTTCCGACAAGGATCGCACGAAACGTTTTCGTCTTTTAGCGGCTCACGCCACTTGTAAAAGGTTACGCCATATTGATAAAGCTCACAAGTTGCTGTGTATTGATTTTAAACTGTTCCGTGTTATAAACAATCTTCTTTTACTGGTATTAACCGAAGCCATGAGATTACCTATTAAAATTAGTAAACAATCGAAAAAACAATCGAGTTGAAATAACTAATTCCAACTTGATTGTTTGAGAACACAAATATTTTAATAAATATAGTTCAGTTTCAAAAACATTAAGAGAGACAACCCTAGTGCTGCAGTGGAGCGTAGGTAATTATTTCAACAAAAATAGGCTTAGTTTCCATACTGTTCATATTTATATTGTGTCTATGATCCAATGCGACAATGAAATCAAATGATGATCTCTATAATAATAAATACCTACTTTATGTATTTTGCAGCTATCTTACAGCACAGTGTGATAAAAGAATCTAATTTGAAAACTGATAAACATTTTTAGACCACGAATTTCCGGTGCCTGCATCAAACAGCTGCACAGTGCAGCGATGAGAACTAAAACAATGCGCTCACACCGACACACCGGCGGACGTATCGACGTCAATGTGAAGGTGACTGCGGAACAATCGCTCACTGCGCCGCACTGCCGCCCATTGTGGTTGATAGCAAGCGAGCTACTCTGTTTACACTCAGGAACAGTATCACCAGACGCTGTGGAGGACAGAATTAAACAGTGACAATAACCAACTACCATACGGGTGCACAAACATTGAATGGTTGAGTGCATTGTCGGAACTCGTAATACACATGTGCTAGCTAGATGTTCAGAAGATAGATAAGATAGCTCAGTAAGAGTACAAGTGGCTAGAAGGCGACAGAATCGTGCTACCTTTGACGTCGAAACCTCATGAATTTAATTTTCATTTCTAAAACCTAGACCAATTAGAGCTCCGGAATGCAGGAGGGCACACGCAACACTATGTGTGTCAGTCTCATCTCACGTTAGAACAAACTGCTCCTCATTTAAATGAGATAGGTACCGCTAGCTATCAGAAATGATAAGACGTGAGGCTGTTGACCCTGTGTCGACGCATCCCGGTTCACGCGCACAGCTGTACAACGCTAGTAATAAAACTTTTATTATTTTATGAGTCATCAACTATTTAAGGGGCATTTGTTGGACTGATTCATGCCCGGACTGCAAGTTAAGATGACCCAAGAATATACCCCAAAACGGATCACTGAACTAAACCGCATAGAATAGTACTTTCCATTTAATTTATATTTGAGTAACTGTTCGTCGAAGTAGATGTCAAAGACTATGTCCAGTGTGAGCTGGCAGCCAAGTCGTGGCCTGTACGTCACACAATGAACTGCACTCTGCACACGCCACGCCCAGTACCACAGCCGCCAGCTGTATAAACAACTTCCGTTCCTGTGTGCTTAAGTGCAGTAAATCATTATGTTAAGCTTCCAGATAACTTCACTCTGGCTCCGTGACTAAATACGTAAGTATACATAATATGCTTTACCGTGACATCGCAGCAGTCACTTACGGCTACTGCATTACGGTATTATCGGTATTAATGCTGCGGGCCAGTTGTGTTTATTTTTTTTTTAATCTGAATTTCCATTTATGTTGGGTTTTGAAACGAAGTTGCACCCAAAATCATAGTTAGCAGATTATTGAATCTTTCTTATCACACACATGCTTTCGGGAGACCTGCGTGTGCGACATCATATTATTACTGCAACATACTTCACGACGCTGTTGGCTGATCGCTGTAGCTACTACTAGTTACTATCATTCGGACGAGGATGTGTAGTAATTTGCTCTCAATCTGCACGCAAGAAGCACTCCAAACTCTTTTGGACTTTATAAGGAAAGGCATAAGATCCAGTTTGAACTGTGAAAGAAGCATTAATGATTAGTGAACATTTGAACAATGCACTTCGGAACAGAACGCTTATCTCATTCGTTTTGGGGTCAACCAATTCAGGCATCCACGCGCAGCCTGCCCGGCAACTTGCTGCTTGTCCTCATGTCCGTACTGCGTTGAGAGACAAAAAGATTCATATCTAATAACGTTACAGTGAGCGAACACATACGACCTTCTAGTTGGAGAAGCGGGTCACGCCACTCCATGTAATTTGCAAGTTCATTTACTTAAGAATGGCTCTAAACCTGCAACACATCGTTCAATAATTCCCGAGACTAACTTGCCAGAAAGCGCATATTTAAAAAACTCGATTGATTATCTTGATTTTTGGAAAGTACTGAACATCAAATGGTATTGAAAATCGAACAATATCAAGTTAGACATTTAAGCGACGATACTTTTTTTAATTCGAAAACAATGAAAAAAAAACGTTTTTTTAAATGGGCAAAAACACCTTTCAAGTACAGCAGTGGCTTTTATAGTATCCGGAATCTGCTCCGTCTACACCAACCATTTGTCGGTGGTATGCGGATTTCAAGCGCGGTAGTTTGGTCACAAATGATGCTGACTGCTCTGTTCGTCCAAATGAAGCAGTGACTCAACCAAAATTCAAAACCGTGAACGAAGATCGCAAGGTAAAAGTGCGCGAGATAATTAAGTTTTCATTATTTTACATCATTCCTCACCATAGGCCATTCTGTGACCATTTTTCAATATTTCAGCCTATAGCAGTCTGGCTGGACGTAGGCACCACGGAGCGCCACAGCACACGATCCATCAGCCACTACCTTCTCCATCTAGCCGGGGGCGTCCTATGCTACGTTTACCTACGCGCGGTCTCCAGAACCTTCCTGCCTTCCACCGCTCGTCGGTTAGAAAATAAATGTTGCGCCGAATGAATCGGTATAAGAGCAGGAGAATGATGATGACAGAATACTCTTCATCAACTACCTAAAAAGGGGAAATACGTTAATAGCGAATATTACTCGGGATTATTGCATTGCGTACGAACGAAGAAAAAGTGGACTTCTTTCACCTGGACACTGAGCACAAGCAAAGTCGCTTCCCGCGTCTGTCCTAATGTCTGTATGTATGCTTAGATCTTTAAAACTACACAACGGATTTTGATGCAGTTTTTTTTAAATAGATAGAGTGATTCAAGGGGAAGGTTTAGGTGTATAATTTATTAAGGTTTGCGGACGAAGTCGCAGGCAGAAAGCTAGTAAATAATAACGATGGATTACTTCATGCACCTTATTGTGAAATGGCCACCTGGCTACTGGCCTAAGACCTAAACAAAAATGCTCCGGGACAAAAAAATTGTCTCGAATGGAATCGCAGCATTGTTTTGAATCCTAATTTTTTTTATAAATCTGTTCAATGTTACTTTGGACATTGACTCAGCATTCGGCCCGGCTGACGCACGGCCCAGTTAAGATATTGTTTGGTTGCATCTTACACGCATAGAACACAAATAAAATGTATATTAGTGTGTATCACGAAATAGTAGTATATAAGCTGTAACTTGTTGTAAATAAATCAGATTTGAATTTTATATTCTTATCTCATTTCCCTCACTGTGGCCAAGACACCCTGCGCCATCTCTGATCAGTCTCGAGAGTCTGCGTGACTGGCAGTGAGTAGACCCCTTCCGCACCTGGACATCCTTTCCACTATCCGTCTGTTACCTTAGGTCGCATGGTGCAGACATCCCGTACTTATCTATATATTTATTTATTACGTGCTAGGTATATGGTAGGTTAGGGCTGTAGGGCTGTAGGGCTTGTAGGGCTGGTAGGTCTTAGGAACTGTTAGGCTGTTAGGACGGTGTAGGCCCTTTAACTTATCATATATTCTCATGTACAACCACACCCTTAACATTACTGCGACCTCACGTGACGTGTGTTACGGTGGGTGTACATTTTGGTCCTTCGAGCAAAGCATTTGAATCACGCGGTCCTCTTGCCCACCGTAGGAATTGACAGACTGACACTGCAGAGAATTGGGGCTGGCATCAGCTTTCAGTAACCTGCAGCACGTTACACAAGGTATTCTGATAGGGAACCTATCGTTGCTGGACTCCCACAAGCGGGTTTAACCAGTGAGTTAGGAAGCCGCACAAAGCAAACAAGAGGACAGATACCGTTAGTACAAACTATTACCGGGGTAGGGCCGTTAGGGAAGAAGAAAAGAAGAGCACTATGGAGATACAGGAAGTTAACGAACTAATCAGGAGCCAGGAAGCGGACTACAACGAAATCAAGAGAGTGTTGTCAAACATAAAAAAGGACTCACCTGCAAGGAAGACAGAGAAATACATCAACGAAAGGAAGAAGACATTGGATCAAGTTTTCCAAAGAGTTCAAGAGAACCACTTGCGACTGCAGGAACAAGAAATCTTATCAACTCACAAGTATATTACTACAAACTACTTTGGCAACATAAAGAAGCTACTAAACGAAGCAATATCGTTCTAGATATGAGCGCCGACAGTCAAACTGTCGGCGGCGGCGCGCCGACTTTTCGAAGTCGACGGCGGCGGCGTCGGCGGCGTGACCTTCACATAACTTCTAACTGAAGAATCCAACTAGCTTCTTACCTTCATTTAAGAAAAGAAATGAAACAATAATTTACGTATAATTAAGATTTATTATAATTTTGACGTGACTAATTAACACACTATTCGTTGTCGTAACACTATTCGTTTTCTTCCATCAATATTAATAACTAATTGACCAAAATAAATCCAACAAAAACTGTGTTTGTTTGTTGATAACTTGGACAATACAGAAATAGTAATGTCAAAGAGTTTTGTTTTATAAACGTCTACGTCTAATGCCGCCATTTTGTCAACATTCACACAGTCGTGCGTTCGATTCGGTCCGCGTGTTTGGTTACACTGACCGAGCTCGGGCTCGCTCGGCGCGCCGTCGCCTAGGGTCGGCGGCGGCGGCGCGGTGGGAATCACGGCGGCGGCGGCGCGCCGGCGCAGCGCTCATGTCTATATCGTTCATAAATGGGAATAATGTTTGGTACAAAGCAATTGACAGAAATCATATTAAGATACAAGTAATGCAAGCATACGAGTTAGCAAACAATTACATAACTGAAATTTTGGACTACTATACAGGGTTACTGGAAATTTATTTACAAAAAGCAACTGTATACAGTATTTCAACACCAAGACAAATCACCAATATAATCAAAGAAGCTAATCAAAAGCTACCATCAAACTTAAAAATTATTCAGGATCAAATAATACAGACAGAAATGAATGTAAACGATACCCACATAAGAGTGTACGCATACTTTGCAATACACGACATAACCAAATATACTCTGGTACACATTACGCCTATTCCAGAAAGGAAAACAGATGGATCATTCGAGTGCCTGACTATTCAGCAGACATTCATGGGTTTCGATTACAACACCGAGCTATACTTTGAACTAAGTCAAGAAGAATTTAAAGACTGTCTAAATAGTAGAACAGAGTTTGTCTGCTATCCTGTGGCTGTCAAGAACATGCAATTAAATAAAAATTGCATAGTTGAACAACTATTTAAAACTGAAAACAACACACAAACTCAATGCACGTCGACGTCTTACAAATTATCGACAGACGTTGTATGGAAGCAACTGTACATGCAAAACAGTTGGCTTTTCACTACTACGAAAACAGTTACCGTGTCAATTGTGTGTGACGGGCAAAGAAAAGAAGTGACAATTCAAGATGTCGGAGTTCTACATATCTCCGAGAATTGCGTCATTAAAACACGTAGTAACATGCTTGCGGCAAAAAGAACAACAACGATGACAGTGTTAGCTTCTTATTCCAAAACAACGAACTTCTCTCTTAACACGCAGATTGTACCAAAAACTATAAAAGATATACCCAAAGAAGAAATAGTGTTGGACAGGTCAAAAGGCATCTTTGACCATTTAATCGCATCCGAAACCAACGTACAGACGGAGCTCGACAACACGATTTGGAAACAACTTCAGTCTCATACATACATAGCTAGCATCGGTACTTCACTACTCTTTATAACTTTAGCAGGAATTATAATTTACTTCGGTCCACAGGTATTGAACCAACTTCGAGCCTGCATTACAGCAAGAAGAAACACTGCACCACCTGTACAGCAACCAGCGACTACCACTCGACAACGACCGCCGCTGCCGTACGGCATACCACGCAGCGCTCCCGCTCAGCCACAACCATACGAGACCATCGAGCTGTACCAAATGGGGTCCTGTTCCTGAGAGTCGCCAGAATGTTCAATGTTACTTTGGACATTGACTCAGCATTCGGCCCGGCTGACGCACGGCCCAGTTAAGATATTGTTTGGTTGCATCTCACACGCATAGAACACAAATAAAATGTATATTAGTGTGTATCACGAAATAGTAGTATATAAGCTGTAACTTGTTGTAAATAAATCAGATTTGAATTTTATATTCTTATCTCATTTCCCTCACTGTGGCCAAGACACCCTGCGCCATCTCTGATCAGTCTCGAGAGTCTGCGTGACTGGCAGTGAGTAGACCCCTTCCGCACCTGGACATCCTTTCCACTATCCGTCTGTTACCTTAGGTCGCATGGTGCAGACATCCCGTACTTATCTATATATTTATTTATTACGTGCTAGGAATATGGTAGGTTAGGGCTGTAGGGCTGTAGGGCTTGTAGGGCTGGTAGGTCTTAGGAACTGTTAGGCTGTTAGGACGGTGTAGGCCCTTTAACTTATCATATATTCTCATGTACAACCACACCCTTAACATTACTGCGACCTCACGTGACGTGTGTTAGGGTGGGTGTACAAAATCTTTACACAAATGGAATAGAAAAGTATAAAAGCTTCGGAGGACAGTGGGGGGACTGCATCGCAGTTAAGGGAAACTATGATAAATACAAAAATAATTTTATCTAAAATCTTTTGTTTCGTATCGGGTCTTTTTGACCCACGTAATGCTATGCAAGAGATAAGGCTGTCCTTATGGAAAGGAGAATGATGTAATATCTATGTAAACTATGTTATTATTTTTGAATGATAGTAATGGTGTCAATTTAAAAATTCAATGATATTATAAAAGACACGGCTTAAAAAAGGTTTAAGTGGTAACGAACATACTGGACTAGCGGATTGCTCGCCTGATGCCACTACTGTCTACAATCTAGCTAGATGTTTAATTATAAATTGGTTATTGTTTTCCTTGAAGCTGTGCTCACACGACTGCGCAGCGCAGCTTTTGTCCGTGCTGGCGGAAAACACATAAATAATTAATTTGAATTATACACCTATAATGTGTAACGGAAACGGGTTAAGGAAAATAATTATTATGTGTTGTTTCCTAGAATACTAACAAAAATCTATAGTGACCTCTGGATTAATTATTTCAAATTTACTTCAAAATATTGACCAGGGTTTTTCTTACCATGACGTTAACTGGAATAAATTGATACTAACTATTCACTTGTAAAATATTACATATGACATTTTGATGGTTCTTCACCATCAGCCACTGCTTACCCTCAACTAGTAACTAATAGTACGTACTCGGGTACAAAAGTATAACATGCCTACTTTTGTTTTCCTGTAATAGTGTCGTATTGCCTTGTTCGTTAACCAACCCTCATGTTTGATGAAACCGATTTTAAATGTATTTTATTTTCTATCTTGCAAATAATACAAAAGTAGAGAATAGACAGATAAACAGGGCGGAATTTTTAATCCTGGAGGAAACCACCTGGAGTAAAGTACTATAAATGCTAGAGATAGCTAATTTTACTAACATTACACACACACACACATCACATTTCACATTTTTTAAAGAAAGAAATCTGTATTAAATTTTTCATGTTTGTTATAGAGATTTGATCCTTATGATTGACTCTATAGATTGATGCCATAAAACTATAGGTTGTTATTTTTTCGAATTTTAGCCGGTACAATTCCAGAGTGTAGCAAGCGAATTTTCTAATATCTTTGATAGCAATCTGCATTTAAATATTCGTTAGTAGGTAACTAAGGTAGGTAATAGTAAGTATTCTAAATAGTTCTAAAATTTAAAAAAATCTCCCTACTTAAATATTTCATTCATACAACATAACTACATCATTTATGACAATTCCTAAATTATTCTAGGCCAGGGATGGAGAAATGGATTTAAAGGCCTCCTCCCTTTAATGAATTAATTACAATATTTACACGGGCCAAACAAACAACTTAAAAAACTTTTTACAAAAAACAACGACCGGCCTCCAATAACATTACAAAGTGCAAAATAACATTAATTTCTGAAATCGGTGTATATGGTGTTGTATTTTCGTTTTATTCCTCCTACTTATTTCAGCTGAGCTGGGTAGCGCTTGGGAAGCTACGAGTCATATCGTCGCGTTCCACAGCCCGTAAAAACCAAGGTCTACAATCAGTGCCCCCTCCCGGTTATGACTTACAAAACCGAAACGTGGACACTCACGGTACGACGCATGAACTACGGGTCCATAAAGTCAAGATCGCCTAGCTAGCTATGGAACGGGCCACGGCTGGACTCTCTTTGAGGGATCGAATCCGGAACGAGATGATCCGTGAGAGAACCAAAGTTGTCGACATAACTCACAGAATGAGCAAGCTGAAGTGGCAATTGGCCGGCTATATTAGCCATTGAACCGATGACCGTTGGGGTAGACGTGTTCCTGAGCGGAGAGTTAGTAAATTAGTAGACTTAGGCCCCAGGTAATAGCACCTACTGCTAAGTGCTAAGGCTATTCAGGATTGTCTTAAATAACAGCATGCGTGACCTTGGCACACAACGCTCCGCTAACACAAACACCCGTTGGCCCGAATTAGAAAGTGTGCGAGCGCACTGCACTCGCCCACTAGCACACAATCGCACAGCGCAGCTAGTGAGCCGCTGCCAGTCCAGGCGGCCGCGTGACTAGTTTGTTTGTACTACGACTAATTCCAAAACGACCGCGTCGCATCCCTTCCTCCAAAACATTAAAGATTCACATTAGTATCCATAACTGCCGAAATATGGGTGTACCAACCATAGTAAGGCCTCGAATGCTTAGGCAACAAAGCGTGATGGTATGGTATTAGCATCCAGCGTACCTAAATCCCAAAAGCATATCCAAAGATATTGACGGTTCACGGACCGGGATGGAAGAGTAAAACATAATATTATTGTGTCAACTCCAAGAAATATGGGAATAGGACAGAATAGAATAAAGCCTAAAACAATATTATTGAATAAATATTTATTTAGGTAATTACAAGTTTTATTATTTTATCGTGCAACGGAAAAACACTGAGTGTAAAAGACACCTCGAACCGAACCCGAGAGTAATTCGTTCGTTTCTTAGTAATCTAGTTTTACTATCGCGTGTATGAGCAATCGTTAGATTGATTAAACAAAGAATCGATATGTGCGTAGATTCGAGTCAAGTGGGTCGCGGCCGCAGCCGGCACCAGCTCGTCAGCAATGAGCCAGACATGAGGAGCCTATACCCGCGCATCACGGTTGTAACTCTGACTCGTAAACAAACGCAATCAATTTTATGTTTTTCTGTTGATGGCCGTTAATTCTAGATAATATTAAAAACCGTTTAATGATTGTCCGATTGATGTGTTGTTAAGTGATTGTGTATCTACTAAGCTCTTAGTTAGAAAAACTGGATTCAAAATATAAATAATAATAATATAATATCAAAATAACGGAACACAAAGAACCTGATTTACTTAATGCGTATCGCTACACCGTTTATAATGCCTTGTTATGTCTTACTATGACCAAATCTTATAAACCACTCAAAACCCTATTTGGTTTACACTAATTTACCCTATTTTACCCGAATTTCACATGGAATTGTACCTAAGAATTAATAATGAGGTAATAATTTGTGAAGTAAAGCACTAAGCTTTAATCTTTACATGTTAATAGTTAGTCCATGTCAATACAAAGTGTAGTGCTTGAAAAAACACTAGTTGCACAAATTCTATCACTTGTGTTCTCGGTTGATTCTAAGTGATGTGATCCGTTACTTTCTGTCACAGTTTTTTTATTTCGTGGTTAATGGTGTACGATGCCTGGTTTTCGCCGTCATATGGACATGGAATGTTGCTTTGCTTCATGAGGGAAGCTCTCAGAGATCTGTAGCAAAACGTCTCGGTATGCCGCAATGAGCTACTCGAAACGTGTGGGAACCTGAATCAGGAAGAGTAACATCCACAGCTTCCCAGGAAGAGCTGTATGTCCGGTTAGCTGCACGACGAGTGCGTGCCGTAACCACCCAGGCCTTACAAAACAGGCTGTGACCACCTACTGGTACCAGTGTCACTGATCAAACCTCGCTCGTAAGCATTCGCTCTGGATAATGGATAACAGGGCTGTACTCTTCAAAGACGAATGTAAGGTATGTCAGTGATGATAAACGAGTCCAAAATATTAGCCATCGTCGAGTGCATTCAGAGTAGAGGAGGCCCTGCTCGCTACTAACCATAACATTTTTTATCAAATGGTTACTGGAAATGTCCAAAAGACTAAGTTTACTTTACAAGTTAATTTGAGTTTATATCCTAGACTAGCTTGCGCCTGCGGCTTCGCCTGCAAAATATGGCGACAAATTATACACATAAACCTTCCTCTTGAATCACTATATCTATTAAAAAAAAACCGCATCAAAATCCGTTGCGTAGTTTTAAAGATTTAAGCATACATAGGGATATAGCGACAGAGAAAGCGACTTTGTTTTATACAAATTATACACATAAACCTTCCTCTTGAATCACTATATCTATTAAAAAAAACCGCATCAAAATCCGTTGCGTAGTTTTAAAGATTTAAGCATACATAGGGACAGAGAAAGCGACTTTGTTTTATACTATGTACCTAGTGATGTGCTATTTTCTGTGTAAATCGATCAAACTAATTTTACCATTTACTATTTTTAAAGCCTTTTTAGATCTCTACTCCAAACACATTTATCCATAAAAACCAATCATTCATTAGTATTTATAAAATAACAGCCTAATCACATGGTGGGCCATATTTATTTTTGAGTAGTTTATTTAATTAAATAAATAATGAGTCGAAGCAATAGGAAGAATTTACTGACTCAATGATTCACAATGTCAGATCATTCACAAATCTTATTGTATGTTTTTCAAAAAACGTTGAAGGTATAGGCCAGACGTTGTGCTTCAGTCAGCTTACCGGCAAACCTTCGTGAAGTAATAGTCCGGTGAAAGTTGTCCCAAACTGTTTCAACACGACGGGCGATTTTTATACATATTGTGATTGCTGTTTTCACAATAAAATGAGCATTCAGTAATAATAATTTGTTGCTTTTCTTGTCGGGCCCTAACAGAATACCAGCTGCGGATTTTTTTTATTTATTAAATGTCGCAGGATTATGAGATAGGAGCCTTTTGGCCTCGTACCGGTCTTTTAATTTTTTGCATATTACTTACGTTTTGTTAAATTGTCAGTTTTAATTGCTTCTTTTATTTTTATGGTTTGTATTTCCTGTTCGTGTAATAGCATATTCAAAATAACATAAATTTATTTCTTCTTTGTTTATTTCCTTGTCTTAAAGTGTCCTTTTAAAACGATCCTGAGCAGGAGAGGACAATCCCGACCAATGCCGTGTATCAAAATGGTCGTTTCGCCATTCCCTTTAAAGCATCGGCTTATAAAACAAATTTCCGAAAATGACATTTTCAAGAATTCCGATGTCACCCGCGCTGGCTGTGGTTTGTGTAACACAATACACTATACTAGCTGCAGTACGCAGTATTCCCATCTGCTTGTATTATGATCGCTCATGGACTCACCTTTGCTGGTCCACTCGATACATGTTCGCTATGTTACAATACTACTACTTACATACTTTTATTGTACATGAAATATTACGAGTTATTGATGTAGTTATCAACTCATACCAATTAATCAAAAAACTACGTTAACATTTTACCGATAACCGTTGCAATTATGCAAAATGAACTTGACCCTCTTAACTAGAGGATAGCGTTCGATTCCACCGTCCATCATTCAAACTACATACACTAGGAACAAAGCAGATGGCTGTAAGGAAAACAATTTGGAGATCATACCGAACACTTCGATTTTAGAGTCGGAAAGTGCAAGAACGTGGTTTTAGTTGCTGTCGGGGTGTCGTTCGCGTGTTGGCCCCACTGAATTAAATTGGAATACATTCAATAGATGGGTTGCGTACGGAGCACGGCATGGAATCAATAGCATTTGTGAATGCAATCATTAGCACAATACAGCTCCAACGCGACGACGACTCGACGCGCGGTCGTTGCCGGGCCGGCTCTCCTACCAGCTGCATTGCGCCACCGCCCGCACCAATCACTATCTCATTTCCACAGATAATGGGCCCAACGAGTTATGAGCAGAACAAGATGCTTGTGAAACTAGCAAAGTACTACCGAATTCAACTGCGCTTGAATAGCTGTCTATTTGTTTGTCTCACTGTCACTGCACGATGTCAAAAAGAACTGTGTGTATGATGATAGTTGACCTAAGATACTGTTGGCCTAATATATACTTACTGATATTATTATTATTGGTTGAAGCTGACGATTAATCTCCCATTAAACGAATTCTGAACTACTCCCGGCTACAGTCCAAAACCTCGGAAGGTAAGCTGTTGTTTTTTTATATTTGTTTGCTTATGAGAAGCGGGTATGCCACAACTTTTTTTTTTAATATGAAATGTTAACTGACTCACTGGGTGACATATCAACGCACAGCCCAAACCGCTGGACTTTAAAGACTTGAAATTTTTGCATGTAGATACCTTATATTATAAGCACCCACTATGTAAGGATTTTTGGAAAAAGGCTGGGAAATCATCCAATGACTGCTAAAAACCCCTAAGAGGGTAAAATAGGGGATGAAAGTTTGTATAAAAAATCGTATTCCTTGAGTTAATAAACTAGAAACTTAACATAAATACTCAGCTAAGTAATTTATAAAGTTGGTCTGTTGGTTGGGGGGTGTCAAAGTATGTATGGAAGAATTTTAACCCACGGTCTGATTAACTGGAAACTCTGTATTTATATCTAAAAGCATACTTAAATAAAGAAAAATGTGTATAAGGGTTTATTGAAAATCTACCCCAAGGGGTGAAAATAAGTAGTCAAATTTAAAGGGGATTTTACAGCATGTTTTGGTTAACTCGTATTGGTAACTAGTCATTTTATATTGAAATCCTGTTCAATTTTTAGTGTTCATTTATTTCTGGACTAAACAATGATAATTAGGAGTTATTTTTAGTTATAATTTCACGCTAAAATAGGTATTTAATTTTGGTGATCATTTACTATTTTTGGCAATATTAAGTGATTTTTTTGCCGTTACATTTTACTAAATCTGGTGGTCGGTTAATCATAAGCCATACATAAGTAGTAACTTCTCGCTGTGCATTATCATGGGGTCTCTACTAGAACAAAATATAAATGTCAGCATAGGTACCAATGATGAAATTAACCATCAATGAACAGCGATAAACGACAGATTCTGGATGTTGTGATTAACAAGAATAGAGACTTCCTAGTTTAATATTGATTTATCTATTTACGCTCATAAATCACGTATTTTCAACAAAAAAGATAAATGAAGCCTTTTGATGCCTTCTAATTCGATTGACATGGAATGTTTAAGAAGTTAAAAGTAGTGCAATAGATGGCGTTTTACTCAATTTCTCCTGTCTGTAACCACAATCGTTACTAGAACATGCATTGAGTTGTTTCATCTTGGGAAAATTCAAACAACATTTTTTTATTATTATATTGGCTTAAAAGAATTGAAAATAATTCTAAAAGAACTTTTTGGTACTTATTTATCATTTCTATTTTCATTTTTTATTCCTACTATCTACGACGACTTTTAGATGCCGTTGTAAAACTACAATCTCTGGCAATTAGTGGGTTGCTGATGCTGACATCTGTTGAAAAAATGGAGGAAGAAATATAGTCAGACTTAGGGAGGTGTCATTTCTTTGTATGTGATTGGGTATCTGTACCTACTAGATGTATTATATTATCTGTAGTATTATCACTAAGTTATCAATCTTGGTACACATCGCCGATGCTTATTCAAATATATATTTTAATTATCATATTCATAAGGCATTTATATAACGTGCCTTGACAAAAATTTTGAAAACGATATTACGACTTATGTTTCGAATCAGGTTACAAGTCTGGTACCCCGCGAAAAGTTCACATCAACCGATTAACCATGAAATTGGTATCGATATCTGTCTAATGGAACTACTTATTCGATTGCGTGTAAAAACTTAAATGGAGTGAATAATTACTCGGTACCGAAGAGAACGGTAAAAGTGAAATACTATTAATACTTTAGAAGGTTAGATGGGTGGTGGTCTAACTGTCACGTCATCTACATATAACATAAGTGAAACAGTCGACAGCAAAATGTTCTCTTACTTCTTATTAATTCGTTTTGATGTATTTGTCGAGCTTAGTAAATTCTTCTAGGAAACTTATGAAAACTGTATTGCCGTGACTTGAACTGGGACAACACGTATCGGACTGATCGATTGAAAGCGATAAGCTATCAACCCATACTATATTTAAGCTGCCATGTCCGGAATTTATTACAATGGTTACACTTACACTAATATGCAGTCTCAAATCAATTTCTATTCACTATTGACAATTTAAACTTAATCCTTGCAACAATTTGTTTAGATAAGTAAATTTTCCTGATGCGGAACGGAGAACTGGCTTGTTCTAGAGAGACAAGAGACAAAGAACAAGGAATTAATTCAAACACTTACGTAGTCAATAGCAGGTAATATTGTTAAAGCCGCGCACGGTACCTAACGGTGAGCAGTAGCGTGCACGCATACAGGGCCATTAGGCCCATAGCGCTAGGTTTTGAGGTTTCAAAAATATTAAGTACTAGCTTCTGCCCGCGACTTCGTCCGCGTGAAATATCTTGTTCCACCGACCCACCCCGTCGCATCGCGTCGCCCGTCTGCGCTATTTATTAGTTTTCACTTAGCGTTCTTTCTGTTTTTTTTTTTGTTTTTGCTCGGCTGTTGAGGGTCCCAGCGTAATGTGAAATAACCTTCCTTAAGAATTAGGCTATCAAATGCAAAAATGAAATCCGAGCAGTAGTTTCAGTTCGTGTAATCTCGTGAATTTATAAAACTGCACTGTTTTGAAAAGTTTGTAAGTGGTTCATCAATTAAAATCCGTGACTGTACAAGTAACTTAGTAAGCTGTTTAAGACAGTATAGAGAATACAGATCTCTGTATAAGACCATTGACCCACCATCGAAGTTTAGTTTATGGAAGCAGAAGGTCGGGACTCTGCTACGCCGGCTAATATCTACCTATTGGGGAGCAGCACCCGATGTCCTTCGCACAACTAGCATGTCTTTATGTTTCTCTGCCGGCGTATTTGCATGTCCAGTGTGGAACCGGTCCACCCACGCCGAGTCAGTAGACACTGCCCTGAAAAAGACTTATAGGATACCTGTAGGATAATATATCGGGCTGCCTACAAACAACTCCACTCAATGAGCTCTACCCACTTGCAGGAATCGCCCCACCTGCCGTACAAAAGGATAACGCATGCGCGCTGGAAAAAAAAGAACCAAGTGTCTGATCCCCGACATCCCCTCTATTTACAGCAACCGCGGGTAGCTTTTAAACGTCTAAAAAGCATCCTACGCTCTACACAGGTCATCCAGGAGAAACCACCCAACGATTTCACTAAACCCCAGGAACATTTGCCGCCAAGACATGATTTGCAGTGGCCTATATGGAAAACTCTGAAGCTTTTGAACAGAGCATGCCCCACCTGCTGGAGTGTCCTAAGTGCCCGATCACCTGCACCTCGGATGACCTAATGAATGCCACAATGTGGTAATAACATGCAAACAAGTACCATCGACTCGAAAAGAAAAAAATTAATTCATTATGTTTAGTTTATTATTCATACCTTACAATTAATTATAGGCACAACTATGATTGCCAAACTCGTGTAACAATTATAACCGCAATTAATTTATGGAAAATCCTACGAGGAGGGCAGAAGTCACGACGAATTTAATGTGTAGTGAATGCTCAGAGACATCCAAGCGGAGAGACTGGAGAGTCGTAAAGTGACGGCTAATCGTTGAACGGTTGCCGGTCAAGTGTCTGCCCTGTCTGCGTCAGTGTGACGAGCGTTAGAGCGTTTATGTGTGCCTCGGCCTCCGCACTCATTCAGAGTCCACAGAGTTATGTCATTAGATGACCGTCATGCAGCGTTTACTTCGAGACGACTTTAACTGCACTAATTGTTGAACATGTGCACAGCCCTAATCAGGCATAAATTTACCTTTTACCGTCATATGCATTGGCGGCCGTACCCAGCTATCGTTTCGCAAGTCGTCGCACTTGAAACCTTCTTCATTTAAGGCATTTCACACACACATTCACACCCATATATTGCGCTCTTTCATCATGAACCAAACAGAAAGGGCGCGGTATAATACAATTTGCATTAGTTCATAGCCATATCGGGGCCCGCTGTCTTTTTCTGATTATAGTAATGAAAAAAAGAATGTCATTCGAGTATCTATAATTTACAATATTTCAAACTAGACAAATAATAAAAAAGAGGGTAGATTTGAAACAAAATTCATTTACTGGATCAAAGTCAAAGTCAAATCATTTATTTCAAATAGGCACAAGTAAGGCACTTTTGAACGTCAAAAAATGTAATAATGGTATGACTTTGTTGGTTGGTGAACTTTGTTCAAGCGATTGTGTTATTTATTGCTATCATTGGTGTTTATTTTGAAAATCTTTAAACAAAATGCAAACAAATAGGTATAAATATTGAAGGTAGGGCGAACATAGTAGCCTTGCATAATATGCGAAATATCCAACGAAACCAGTTTGTGTGTAAGTTATTTTACTGTGATATATGATAATATATTATTGTTAATCTCGGCGTGGCGATTGAAAATGTGTAATATGGATTTCATTTTTTTTTCGACGTTGGGTGAAATGATTTGAGGAAGAGGGAACTCCGAAGAGCCTTGTACCATTCATATACCACACACACACATTCACACATTCTTGTACCATATTCATCAACCATGAATATGAAACGAATGGTCTCATACCAATAAGGCGATTTGATTGGGAGACTACTATGTTTACTGACGAGAAGACTTAAATCATGTCAAAAAGAAAAACTTAATTTGTGGCGCAGAGACAATACACGTTGGTCTGACAATAACATTATAAATAATACGGAGTCAGGAAGAATAAGTGTGGGTGGATTAATGCTCAAGGGACGGGTGTAATGGACTGTGCGCAATGTATACCCCCTGTAAAAAGAGTTTTGTAAACAAAACTTTGTTCAAAATAATTGTCCGATACATCTTGCCAGTGTTATAAAGAGTGGTATGTATAATAATGTACGTGGCACAAATATATGTCCAAACATTGTGGCCTCCGTGGGTCGACGTCTGCTTTGCTGCATTATAAAGGCAAGGCAAGGCAAAGTTAGGCAAAATTATACCAAATATTAAATATTACGCTGTTTTTTACGGGTGATTTGCTGGTCGTAATATAGTAATACCTATTAATAATACGTAGGTTAGTTTATGATTGCACGATTAGGGTAAGGTTCAATCTTCTTTTGTCCTTGAGAAAATGAATAATTAAAATATAATCTCAATTAAGTTAAAAGCATAAGAACAATTTTATTTTCAAATCAACAAACTCGATAAAAATTTAGGTTTACATTTATTTGATAAAATACTTTTTACTGAACAACTTGTCCACGTCCACGTTGACGACATCGTTCTTGTCGGTTAAGATGGACCTGAAATCCAGAGCAGACTGGAGAAATGGCTACGGAAAAATGAAAATAATGGCGGCAGGTCACGGGAACAATTTGTGACCCCCGCATTCCCTTTAAACTTAAGGGGAAGATTTATAAAAGCATGGTTAGACCTGCTGTCCTGTATGGATCAGAGTTGGGCTACAAAAGGAATGAATGAAAGACAATTGCATGCAGCTGAGATGAGAATGCTAAGAAGGATGTGTGGTGTTACGCAAATGGATAGAATACGTAATGAATATATAAGGGGAAGTCTGAAATTGACACCAGTGACTGAAAAGTTGTGTGGAAATCGGTTGTCATGGTATGGGCATGTTATGCGCAGGAATGAGGAAAATGTTGTCAGGAAAGTTGTGAGTATGAATGTGGATGGCTATACAAGTAGATGGAGACCAAAGAACCGATGGATAGATTATGTGAAAGATGATATGGCTAGAAAGGGAGTAACTACCGAGATGACGCCTAATAGAGAAGTATGGAAGAAGAAGACATGTTGCGCTGACCCCAAATAAATTGGGATAAGGGCAGGAGAATGATGATGAGCCAGAGCTGGACTAAGTGGATGACGACAGCACTATTCATAAAAATTATAAAAATTTCATGCCGATTGCGGCTTCGGAGACCAAGGCAAGGACTCTGTTCATACTGAAGTCGTTACAAGTAGTATGAGTCAACCGCCAAGTGCAGCCGCACTGACCGCTACCGAGCGGTTAGTTTAACACAATATTACTTGTCATATTTATTTTATTAGAAGGTGGTGCAAAGAAGTGTCACTGCACTGGCACACACTGTGGCAGTGACCAGTGCGACCGTTATCAATGTCAGTGTACATTAAATCAACTATTACCGTAAGCTCTAGTTCGATGAAATTACAGGCCGTTTGAAATACTTAATTCGCATAGGTAGGTACTTGAAATCCAAGTCAATGCACCGGACAACATTATCTTGATTATGCTATAATGCTACGAAGCTAAATGTCAACGGATTCTAAACCAAATTCAGATGAACAATGCAAAGAGTGAAAAGTTTGCCTAGGACGCAAATTAAAACCAAGAATAGCCAGCAATGCAGCATGATGTGATGGTGGTGTGTGGCGTGTGATTAAAGCAGTTCAGTACTTCATCAGTCGCATAATGTAACTGTACGATATTTTATTTACTTTGTTGAATAAACAACAGTAATTAAAGAGGAGCATTGTGAGTAGGTACGACGGGACGGGAGCGGGAGGACCGTGCTCACGCATCCTACCACAGACTCATTACCAAAGGAGTCGATTGGGACTGTTCCTAAATTAGACTAATAACATTGGTAGTAGCAGATACTCAATATCAAAAGTTCAACCTAGTTTGAATTAATTATTAAATCTAGGCTGAGAGATGTCTGAGTGACGGATGTTACGATCCGATTTTATTTAATTAAATCATATCAGATTATAAAATAATGATTTCAAATCGAAAAATTACATCGTACTTAGACCGCCTCGAAAGATTACACTAGAGAGTAGACCATGAACCGGACCATGACCTCATCATCACCATTTCTTATCATTATTTCTTATGATATCCTAAAAGCTTTTAGTGTTGAAAACTCAGCTGTATTGTGTTTCTCTCAAGTGAAAGGTTTATTAATTTCCTTGAGTTAATAATTAGGCACTGGACAGCCCTATATCGTCAGCCGAAGGCGCAAGGTCGACGGCCGCGACATGCGACTTGCACGCGCGCACCCGACCATCAGCGCTCGCATTATACCTATAATGCACCCAGTATAATGAATCAACAGTGCGAGCGCTTCAACGAGCGTGAACCCTTATCTTGCATAGATGACCTTCTAGATACTAGGTACATACACAAGGCTAGGTACTCGGCACAATGGTCCTTTTGTTCTAAATTATGCCTTTACTCGAATTGGATTATTAGTATAGGTATAATAATGTTCAAAGAGATTATTTTTCCTGACACTCCCTACTGAATGTTCCATAAAAGGTTACCTACAATATTTGAAAATATTTTCCTGCTAATGAACATTGAACGTTACACTTAGATATGAGCTGTAAGCTGATACCTAGCTGTAAGTCTCCCATGTTACTTAAATAAATATGCAGCGTTAATATTGGTTGGTAAATGATCCGTAAATGACTGACTCTGGTCCTTGCTACACCTACAGATGTATTGTCAGTGTAGACAAGCAAGTTCGCAGAGTGCTGCCAGTCTCACGTAACATGCCTGTCACAGGGAACACGCCGCGACTATTTCTGTACATCCGCTGCGACGCGACTTCCCCGCGCGCCGCACATGACAGACACTCGGAAAAACTGCATCTCTTGTTGAGTGAGGGTAACGCGACAACAACATGCTACTTTAGAGCATTTAACCTAAATGCTCTAAGCATGCTACCGATAAGTATTCGGCACTGACATAATGACGCACACATACCACAAAGAAGTTTGTGATGATACCTAGTAGGCAGCATTATTACCTAGTATTATTACCCTATAAGCTCATTGTTCTACACTTACAGAAGTTGGATTATTTCATGAATTGTTTCTGTTATGTTTTGTCTTCCCAGTTCCAGTAGGATAGAGGTACCAGATACAAGACAACAGCAGCTTGTGTGATATTTACAAATGTGGCCATTGTAACCGCATCAACATGCTTACATGAATTCTAATAGTGTTGTTCAGACTATTGTTGGAACTAAATATATTTCTACTTTTAAAATTATTATGTTCCACACATTAAATAAACTGTTGATAAAACTTTCATAGTGGCAAACACTATGAAAGTTTCTGATGACTAGTTCATGATATTGTTCCTATTAGCCTCATTAGGTAATAACCTACCTACTTAGCTGAGCTACAGCTACAATAGTTATTTGTTATGCAAGGCTGCAAAGTTGATTTTTCGCGCGAGTACTTCTATTGAAACCTGAGTAAGCGAAGGTTTCAAAGGTACGAGACGCAGAAAAGCTTTGCTGCCGAGCGCAACACACAATTTTTCACCTCACTACAGCGAGGAAACTGCTAGGTGCAAGAAAACAGGTGTTATATGTTGAGTTTTATTTTGTTCGAGCGTCTCAGATACATTGACTAATGTGAAGAAAATAACAGATACTTGGCAATGTATCTTATGAGTTACATAGAATATCTCCAAAATTAAATACCCTGTATTTTGTTCTATATCCGACTTGTCCTCTAAGGAGAATGAAAGAAAAAACTAATTTAATACAAATAACTAACTAATTTAATTTAATACATATTTATTTTTGCCAAGCAAAGAATTAAATAACATATTATATTAGTATTTATTTTATTTAAAAAATTTAACTTAAATTACTACACAATTGGGTATTTGACAGGGTAGTATTTTTATGGCATATTCAAATGTGACGTCACAGATTTTTTTAATCAAATGGAATACTTATTAACATTAATTACAATTTTACAATTATATCCTCGCAAAATATTTAATTTCTGTACTGTGATGGAAGTTTTTAAGGTGAGCGGTATTATTTAATATTTTATTTTAGACCGTGTCATGCATTTTCAGTGGACTGGCAGTATAGAAAATTGTTAAATAGAAAGGTTCGAATTTTAAAAACTCTTTCCACTCTAGAGAGCAAAAATCGATTTTCGGCTCAGATTTCGAATGACAAACAGACTCCTTCCGAGCCTGTGAGGTGAAAAATAATTTATCAAGTGCATCACTCACATTACCACAATTACAATTTTTAATTTTGTTACCTTATGTACAAAAAGAGAATAAATAGGCACATAACATCTTCCCGGTTTTGTTCTAGCCGCTGTAATAGGTATATGTGTTGGTATTTTTTTGTTACCTTGTTACAATCTATCACTATGTAATAACAAAGTGATGTGTCCCATCATTGGACATTAAATTTAGTCATTTTTATTACATTTTAGATGTCTTGCTTGTTAGCAGCCTATCACACATTTTGTCACATTCAGTGAGAGATGAATACACAGTATGCCTCTCAAGCATGCAGGCTAAGTTTTAGCCTGCATACCTACCTTTATTTCCATTAGGTGGTGTGCTAGGATTTTTAGATGCGAGTTTTTTTTGTCTATCCACTTGATATAGCTTTTTATTGACCATAATATAGAATTCTAATTAAGTATTGAGAAAATATACAGCTTATTTTAATGGTTATTGTACTATTGTTTGTTGGGGAGTGTTTGTTATTTAGATCACCATGTGTAGTAGAGTACCTATTTGTGTATTTATTAGATAAATTACATTATCAAAACTAGATAATTTGTTAATCAGGCTAAATCAAAAAATAACATGTTACAAATTAGGAGAATTGAGAGGTTGAAAAAATATATATAGGTATGGTATATTTACAGGAAAATTCTTTCCACTACACTGCCAATAATAATTTGAAATGTATTTAACATAGGTATCATGGCAACTGTTTTCCCTGAACCGTTAGGTAGAGCTGTACCTATAGTACACTCACATTTTGCCAGTTATGTTAAAGTGCCATGCGTTAGGGGGCGAGCCAAATGCCAATAACCAGGCCCAGAGCCAGACTTTGACCGTAGTGTTGTATTAATAATTATAGCACCTAACAGTTACAGAACAAAACAAGAGTAACATTATCAGTCATTATACCTACTTAGATATTGTGGAAAGGCCATTTTGTAGAAATACCAGAAATAAGTTTAGTATTTGTTCCCTCCTTAACTCTGATAGCTAGAAGCAGGTCACGAGTGACTAGTAATGAGTAGCGTGTAGTTACCTTCAGGGTAGGCCTGCTTCTTGGCGATGACATCGATGACGAGGTGGGAGCTGTTATACAGCAGGCCCATCGCGCGCATGTCGAACTGTACGCTGGCCGTGTACATCGACTGGTTGATGTGCGGCTCCGAGAAGAGCACGGGCTCACGCCCCATTGCCTCCGTCATCTCCTGCAGCATAGTGCGCGTGATGTTGTGCACGTTGCGCCCGATCTGCGCCGCCGCGCCGCCCCAGCACATCACCGCCACACAGGCACACAGCTCCACCGCACGCATTTTGGTTGTGGTAACCATCTCAAAGCACTAACATCACTGATTGATACGTCACTGCACTCCACGCAACTATTATTTTTATTTAGATAGTGGGTAAACGGTCTGTTTGCAAAACAAACTTCGAGATACCAGTTTTACTAAACATAAACAGTCGAATTAGGTCGATAATCACTTTGGAACTATGAAAACATTAAGACTAGTTTTTTCGTCACAATAATAAACTACAGTTTGACGAATGTCTTAAAAAATTTGCTTTTTATGTTACGATTCAAATATTTTAGACTTGAATCTTTTGTTACAAGAATAAAGTCAACCGGCCCGATACAACCACTAACCAGTCGGTCGATGATTAACAGCCTATATTACTATACTCTTTGTTAACAGCGAACGAACGAACCGAACAAACTCGACGAACGCCGTTGAACGATTGATTTGTTTCACTATGCTGTGCAATCGCTGCCTGACGCTGCTCATGCTGTGCACTGGAATTCGTTCACTGATATGTCAACGACCGACCGCAAATAACTACCATTCGGTCTTTTCTTATGTTGCCAGCTTCATGGTTCCCAGAACTTGAGATTCTTAAAAATAAATGCCAAAAATATTTTTGTAGACGCAAATTATTACACTGCTACAAAATACTGCTTCGGATTTTTTTTTCCGAATAACTAAAATTTTTGTAAATATTTAAAACGAATAAAAGAAAATGTATGATTTTTACATGATTTAGTTTCGTATAGGTATAGCTTAAGGTATAGGGATTAAAAACAGAAAAGCAATTGAATGAAGCTTGCTCACAGATTTTTTTGCGTTTTCGATGCAGAACGTTAATTAAATTGGTAGGTATAGGTCTACTATGAGAATCTCAAGCTATAAAAATATAATAGGTTAAATGCTATAAGCTCACAGCATAAAAAAAAATTGTGATTTTCAAATTGGCAATGTCGAATTGTCAAATCAAATGTAAAACGGGGTGAATAGGGATGCAGGGGTGAATCGGAACGAAATTTATAAATGGATTTTAACATTGAAATAATATAGTTTGTTGCCAACCAGGACAATTGATCATTAATTATTATACAGTAAACACATTACAATACTGTTTTCAAAGTGTAGCGTAAAATCAGGGAAGAAGAAGGGGTAAATTAAACTCAAGCTTTGATTTTAAAATGCGTTGTAGAAGTACCTACTCAAAGAAATCTGGTATTTCTTCTATCTTCTTAATTTATAACAAAGTCACTTTTCGTGCCTGTTAGTGCCCCCGGTGAGTTCTTTAACTTCACGATGGATTTTGATTCGATTTTCACCATCAGCATCAATGAAAATATTTCGAAAGGTATCTCGATGTCCTGCCACACTTACACAACATCAGTAAATCGCACAAGTGCAAAGCAGGGGCGGGTCGCTAGTCAATAATAAACTTCTGATTTCTTTATTGAAAACTTATTTTTTAATAGCAATAAAAATATACAAATACGACTAGTTAATATTAAATCTAGGGCCGCGGGAACTGATGTAGCAGTAGTATAGTCGAATTTCATCTATAGTACCTAGAAAATCAGACTCCCCGCAATGTTACCTATTAGCTACATGACGGCGTTAACACTCTTACGACTGGAGTCTATGCATCATTTTATTTACTATTATACATACAAAAACATAACACTCGGTGTAACATACCTAATAGGTATGTAAGAGCTGACAATTCATGAGGCATGACTTGTCAATACAAAATTTGCACATGGACTACTTTGCTAGAGTAGTACCAACGGATGGAATCGGGCGCTTGTCCATCCTTGACAGTGCTCTAACAACAATGTGTCATAGCTGAGCAGCACGCAGCCGCGCGCGCCGTCACACGAGCGCGTCGTGCGCGTCGTGCGCGTCGTGCGCGTCGCGCTCCGTGGCGGGCAGCAGCGTGACGCTCTCGTCGGCGTCGTGCGCCACGCTGGCCAGCGCGGCGGCCACGCTGGTGGCGCGCAGGGCCCGCGGGTCCACGCCCGCCAGCTGCTCGTACTTGTGCAGCAGCTCCTCCGGCACGTTGTACACGATCAGCAGCCGCTCGTCCGTCTTGAACTTCTTTATCAGACGTTCCAGCACCTGAGGAAGACGAGTCCCGTTATTAGGCTTCTGTCGTCAGTGGGCGCGGGACCGAGCCACGGGCGCGCACCTTCATGGCGGCATAGTCCAGCATGGCGTGGTGCTGGCAGTCCAGCAGCACGGGGCGCGGCGCGGCGCGCGCGGCCGCCCCGAGCACGCGGCGCGCGAGCAGCTCGGCCGACACGTAGGCCACGCCCAGCGCCGCGCGCACGCGCACCACGTCGCCCGCCGACGTCTTGAGCGCGTGCACGTGCACGGCGGGCCGCATGAGCTGGCGCAGCAGCACGGCCAGCGAGGCCAGCGCGCCCGCCAGCACGGCCAGCTCCACGGTGCGCGCGATGCTGACGCAGAACGTCAGCGCCAGCACCGCCAGCTCCAACCGGTCGCGCCGCCACAGCCGGAATACGA
The DNA here is from genome assembly GCA_951799385.1 of Hyppa rectilinea. Lineage (NCBI taxonomy): Eukaryota > Metazoa > Arthropoda > Insecta > Lepidoptera > Noctuidae > Hyppa > Hyppa rectilinea. The sequence goes on along the minus strand of OX637309.1, from coordinate 388,269 downwards.
TGCGCAAGTCGATCTGTTAACATGTTTTTATACAAAATAGACCATTTTGTTGCTGTCATTGGCCAATAAATTCTCCTGGGCCATTTTCATTATGGTTGATAGACCATAGCGCTTTACGCGACTGCTGACTGCGACATCAACATCGTCAGTTGACTAAATCTTAAGAGATTTGACCAAATCTTAGATTTAAAAAAAAATTGTACAGCTGTATTTCGGTAAATATTGAACCTACAGAGCTGGTTCAAATTGTAACAATTTTAGTCTTCTTTAAAAACGTATGGATTTAAGATGAAAAAAAAAAACGTATTGTTTAGTACATATTGAATACCAAAAAAGGTGCGAAAATTTCGTGAACGTCAAAATGGAGAGAACAAGTCTCCAGATTTGTTCCCTCCATTTAAAAAAATAATACCATTAATCTACTATTTCCTATCTTTGCTATAATTTTAGGTACCTCATCATATACATAATCTATACATTTAATAAAATTGTAGAAAAGTGGTGTCTGTACAATGGAAATTGTAATTAATAATTGTTTTGTCTGTTTGTCTGTGTGTTTGTGCACGCTAATATCAGAAACGGTTTCGATTTATATGCGGTTTTCACTAAAATATTGTAGTAAGCTTCACTTAGCATTTAGTGTTTATTTCATGTCAATCGGTTCATAAATAAAAAAGTTATGTCAATTTAAAGAATCACGGCGAACATTGTCACTATTCCACGCGGACGAAGTTCCGGGCACAGCTAATATTTTAATAAAATGCTTGGTCCCTCCATCATGATATCAAGATGAAGGGATCAAACTGATAGACCTTGGAATGGAATGCTCAGGTACATGCACCGAAAACTCATGTTGTAAACATGCAGTTACTAAATATTTTAATTGTTAAATATTTTGTATTATTTTTAGACTCCACAGCTACGTCTGTGCAAAAATTTCATAGACCTGACCATGATAAATATAATAAAACAGTAAAAAAAACTGTGTCTCTACATTGAATATATTAAAAAAAATATTGATGGGGTTTTAGAAACAGTAACAAAACACGAATCCAAAAAAAAAGTTTGTCTGTTTGTCAGTACGTTTGTACACGCTAATCTTTGGAACTACTGGACGGAATTGAATGATTATTTTTTTGTTGTCTAGGTATTAAGTCTGGGCAACATATAGGCTATAATTTATTTTGGAAACTTGAACACCATGAGCATGATGAGCACTCTCTGTTGACTTATAAAAATCGAAGATCTGGAATACCTGTTGTGGAACTGCAAGAGCCCAGCTACTCCATAACACATATAGGAATGACGTCTTAGCAAAAGTTGTTCGGTCTGATGGTCATTTCCTATTGACTTATAAAAATCGAAGATCAGAAACATCTGATGTGAAAATCAAAGCTATCACTAATTTCACTGTATAATTATAAAATAACATACGCGTACACGCATAACGAGTACTTCCATGCGGTTTAGGATTGATTTTCAATGACAATAGTATATCATTGAAAATTTGACTCTACTGGCCAAAACTCCCATTTTTTTTATCGATTAAAATATATGCTTTCGGGCTTATGTTATTTGAGTGTTTAATTTCCTTTTCCATTTATCTCCGTGACACGGTAGCCTGCCCGGTAACACAGGGGAGCAGTCACTTCGATTTTAATTGATCAGGTATCTTCACAATAAAACTATAACCATGCCTGGAAAAAGGTCAAATCTTTCCCAATGTTCCAAAGGAACTAAAAGATTGAAAATCATGAGATCCCAAGAATCTATCAAAGAGCGTCAGGAGAGACTTGATGCTGTTCGAGAATATCCGGCTGCAACTCGCTCCGTGGAAATTTCTTCGGATCGCGAAGCACGTCGGCGTTCTCAGCGTATTTCCGCATCTAAATCCAGGTCTCTAGAGACCAGTGAAGAATATGATGCGCGACTGACCGCTGATCGTGAACGTCATGCATTGTCTCGCGAGTCGGAGGCGTTCACGGAAAGAGAATTACGCTTGAGTTCTCAGCGTGTATACACATCGACTTCGAGGTCTCTAGAGACAAGTGCGGAACGTGAAGCGCGACTGACCGCTGATCGTGATTCAGATCTTCGATTTTGACGACCCCGTTGTCGCTGGCATAAGCAACTGGATCCGCGTACGAAGTCACGGGCAGAAGCTAGTAGAAAGATAAAGGAGATAGCTAAATAGAAGTATAGACGACTGCCCCAGCAATTTATAAACATGGTTCTTAGCAATTTATAATGCGGAATAGCTGAACATTAGTATTTCTAAAATAAGATTCAGGAACTGCTTATATCTTTACAATCCTGGAAATAATCGTGCAACTCCTACGTCAATAGATATAAAAACCGCAAACAAATTACATTGCTATAAACTTTGCTCTAGGTGTTTGGATGTATCTGCGCAGATATTGATAATATGTATTGTATTTTTTTGACTAGCAACCCACCACGATTTCGCACGGTAGTACCTAAGTAAATACCTACAAAGGAGTAATTGCAACAAAAAAACAAATTACGGGCTTTCTACAATTCGCGCATAAATCACTCCCGCCCCCGTGTATTTAAGTACCTATTAACGAGAGTTATATTTAAATAATGCCCGTTAGAAGCGCCTTAACATTGGTTACTGTAGAGCCCTGGAGTAAAACCTTATGTTGAACATGGCTGGAGTAATACCTTATGTTGAACATGGCTGGTAATAATCGGACGGCATTCGAACCTTTAAAATAATTTAAATTAGTTAAGCCTTTTGTAAATTTGAGAGTTGGCCACAGGCAGCGGAGCTAGACAGATGTATTCGTTATAATCAAGCTTTTAATATATACAGTGTTAAACTTCTAATGAGTTTGCTTTGATAGCATAGAAGACCCTATACACACATTACACGCTCTACCACTGAGCCCCCTCAGTAGAAGGTCTTCAATCTTCTACATTACACCCTTACACCCTCCAATCTACACAAATACCCGGTTGCCACTGTAAAAACAATTCCGAACTCCGTGAAAACGCAATACCAAGCCACTAAAAAAGACACCGAATTCAACGCCATGGATTCTCGTCAAAAACTCTGACTGGCACTTCTTAGTTTCAGAAAATAAATTGTTTTGATAACTGTTATCAAAAATCACATTCTGGTAAGCGATATGACTCCTGCCTTGCTTGCAGTACTTTAATAATTGCCCTTGACATTGTCATGTCAATAAAAAAAAGGTAAAAATGTAATTAAGATCCTTTTTGATAATTAGACAGTTCACGAAAGTTCTAGAAAATTATTAAACACTAAATAATTCATGAATGAATACTTAACTATTACGAGCTAGTTGGATACTTCTATACATGCTTATGACTGCTCCCGCTCTGAGTGGAGCGGAAGGGAGTGTCAGACTCTTACTGACTAAAACCCATCCATGTTCCCTTTATGTTCCGGGGTAGCGGTAACCATTTCGGACAATCCCGCTTACCCGGCAGGCTTGGCCCTGAGGGGCCCCTTCATATGCTGACATCTCTTTGAGGCGCGCGTGGAACATATCGCGCCGTCCGGCACGGGTCTGGTGCTGATCGGACGGTGAGTCACCCATTACTCACCGTCCGCAGGCCCGCATATAGGTATACATACATGCTATACATGCTTGGGGCAGTAATTTTGCAATGTCCTTTACGTTACTTGGCAGGCACTTTTTTCTTTAAAAGTTTCCGTGTTTATCTTGAACGTTTACTTTTGACAGTTGTGCAACAGTGACAAGAATAATAATAATTTATGGCTTACCCAAAGTGCATGCAAACTTAACGTTTTTAAATTCCGGGCAATGATTTCGGTAATTCCACTTTTAGCCACTGGTTCAGATAACTTTGCGGCGGCCGACCACGGAGGATGGAACCGCCACTCTTCACGCACGAGTGAAATAAGCCACGCCCATCTAACTACAAGTTATTTTCAGGAACAGAGTTGCTCCTTTGACTGACCCTATGATCCTATCTATTGGTGGCAAAAACGGGACTGTGTTCTGCACATGCACTTGTATCAGTACGATTTCCGTTTTATCAAAAACAAGCCATGTGCTCGATAGAATTTCTCAACTGCAAAAATGACGAGCTTCCATACAAACTTTCATCTCATTTATGGGAATGAATAATTAAAAAATCCGTCCGTGGTGTTCACTTTCGTTCTATAACGAACTCTTGTGTATTTCAGGTTCAAGTCTGCGTTTAGGCAGCCCGTGGTCTGCTGTTGCATGAATAAATTGATTTAAGGTTTATTAAATTGATTGATTGAATTTATTTTGAAAAATGGGAACTTTCCGTACTTTTAATGGGTACGTACTGGGCATCTTTTTTCGACCCTGTACAGGGTATAGTTATTTTAGTAACAAAGACGATAAGAAACCAACATCATAGTGTAATAAAACAATCAACTTAGTGCCAGTATACACTTAACGGGTCATTGGAAAATCTCCGCTCAATTGTTGTACAACGAGGGTCGATGCGGCAGAATCAATTAAACCGTCGGAGGTTATCGCGAGCGACTCTCGCGCCGCCGAGCTGCGGGCGCGCGGGGCGATGCACTTAGATAGTACTCCCATAACCTACGCAACTTGTCATTCATACCCGATGCCCGGCCTTGTTGTGAATTACTCGATCTTTACTATATTTATCTGCGTTCACTATTTACAATCCTACTATGCTATTTATAGTATCCTAACTATGTATATCTATAATATTATGAAAGCGAAAGTGAGTTTTGGTTTGTTACAGTTTCACGCTGAAACGGCTGAACGGATTTAAAATTTGCAGCTGAATACCAGTATTTTACATGGAGCGACTGCCTATCTGACCTCCACAACCCAGTAACTGGGCAATACGATATTATACCCTTGGTAAGACTGGCTGTCAGATTTCGGGCTTCTGACGACCCGTAACAACTGTCAAAGATGCACAAATGACAGCTGAGACCAACGGCTTAACGTGCTTGCCGAGGCACGGAGGAGTCTCGGTATGTAAAGATGGTCACCCATCCACGGCCAACCCCGGCAAGCGTAGCTTAACCTGACGGATCGACCTGTGCGGCTGTTAGTACTTAGCCTCTAGCAAAAGCTATAATAATAATATCCTTGGACATTTCAAACAACGCCATATGTCCTAAGCTTAGCAACCTAATGCTTGTGATATGGTAACGAGATGGCTGATAAACTACTTATATACATTTTTTTTTGTAAATACATACATATTATATAGATAGAAAAACACCCAGACCCGGAACAAATACTTGCAGGTCGTACAAATATTTGTTCTGTGCGGGCATCGAACCCGCGACATGCTGCGCAGCAGTCAATCGCTCAACCACTGCGCCAACCGTGTCGTCAAAAGCTAGAGGAGTAATAATTATATCGCAAGGGAATAACAATAATTCATTTTAAATACAAGTAATAATGCTCCTCCAATGTGATACGCGCGATAGCTTTAATCACGTGTGACGAAATAGAGGTAGTTAGGCGCTCACCATAAATATGACAGCACAGATGAGCACGGACGAGAGACAGGCCTTCGGGATGAAGTAGAAGTACTGCGTGAGGAAGATCAGCGCCAGCAGCGTGATGATGCCTGCAACCACACAAACACACGTCATTATCGCGTGAACATGGCGGGTACCACAGTGCTACAATGTATCCTGTTGCACAGTGTGCAGTGAGACGTGTTGCACAGTGTGCAGTGAGACGTGTTGCACAGTGTGCAGTGAGACGTGTTGCACAGTGTACAGTGTAATGTGTTGAACAGTGTACAGTGCGTCGTGTTGCACAGTGCTACATTGTGGCATGTTGCACAGTGTACAGTGTGTCGTGTTGCACAGTGCTACATTGTGGCATGTTGCACAGTGTACAGCGTGTCGTGTTGCACAGTGCTACATTGTGGCATGTTGCACAGTGTACAGCGTGTCGTGTTGCACAGTGCTACATTGTGGCATGTTGCACAGTGTACAGCGTGTCGTGTTGCACAGTGCTACATTGTGGCATGTTGCACAGTGTACAGCGTGTCGTGTTGCACAGTGCTACATTGTGGCATGTTGCACAGTGTACAGCGTGTCGTGTTGCACAGTGCTACATTGTGGCATGCTGCACAGTGTACAGCGTGTCGTGTTGCACAGTGCTACATTGTGGCATGTTGCACAGTGTACAGCGTGTCGTGTTGCACAGTGCTACATTGTGGCATGTTGCACAGTGTACAGCGTGTCGTGTTGCACAGTGTACAGCGTGTCGTGTTGCACAGTGCTACATTGTGGCATGTTGCACAGTGTACAGCGTGTCGTGTTGCACAGTGCTACATTGTGGCATGTTGCACAGTGTACAGCGTGTCGTGTTGCACAGTGCTACATTGTGGCATGTTGCACAGTGTACAGCGTGTCGTGTTGCACAGTGCTACATTGTGGCATGTTGCACAGTGTACAGCGTGTCGTGTTGCACAGTGCTACATTGTGGCATGTTGCACAGTGTACAGCGTGTCGTGTTGCACAGTGCTACATTGTGGCATGTTGCACAGTGTACAGCGTGTCGTGTTGCACAGTGTACAGCGTGTCGTGTTGCACAGTGCTACATTGTGGCATGTTGCACAGTGTACAGCGTGTCGTGTTGCACAGTGCTACATTGTGGCATGTTGCACAGTGTACAGCGTGTCGTGTTGCACAGTGTACAGCGTGTCGTGTTGCACAGTGCTACATTGTGGCATGTTGCACAGTGTACAGCGTGTCGTGTTGCACAGTGTACAGCGTGTCGTGTTGCACAGTGCTACATTGTGGCATGTTGCACAGTGTACAGCGTGTCGTGTTGCACAGTGCTACAGCGTGTCGTGTTGCACAGTGTACAGCGTGTCGTGTTGCACAGTGTACAGCGTGTCGTGTTGCACAGTGTACAGCGTGCCGCACCGGAGTAGAGGCCGGCGGCGGGCGTGCGCACGCCGCTGGAGTGCGACACGGCGGAGCGCGTGAAGGCGCCGCACGTGGGCATGGCGTGCACCAGCGAGCCGGCCATGTTGCACAGCCCGAGGGTCACCATCTCTTGCGTCGCGTCCACCCGCCCGCCAGTCGCTGTAACAAGACACACTCTGCAAATAATATGTATATCTCACTATGTTACTTATGACTATCAGATAAGCCGCGTAAAATACATGCGCGGCAGTAGCGTGTGGTCTGCTACGGCAAAATAGAGTTATGCGCTTCGGTAATCTGAATCTGATTTTTTTTAAAGTATTCAATATAGAAGTTTTTTTTAATATCCATTGTATACAGGGTGAATATCAAAATACGACGAGTAGGTTAGGAGTTATATGCGAATAGATGCACATACTCTAATACATAACTAGCCTTTGGCTTTTCGGTAGTCGGGTACAAGGTATCGATGACGATTTTTTACGGTTTTCGTATAGACGTCAAGTCACACGCCTTAATTACATGATTATTGATTGATTAGTAATGAAGAATCGACATCGATGGATGTCTTGTTTATACTTTTTATTAGTTAGCCTTTTTGTCTTTGGGTTTTAGTACCAACAAAACCCTAGTACCCTCCCCGCGTGTGGCGTGGCTACTAGGGTACAGCTCTGCATATCCCTGCGGGAAAACATGCCTGATGTAGGCGTATGTTATGTGTTTTAGAATGTTTTTGCTTAAAGAGCAATGTGAGAGTTTGACCAAAGTGGTAAACCTTTAACGAGGTCGGCGCAGACAAATGAAGGAACTCACAGAAAGCCTTGGCGATGGCGATGTTAGCCAGCACCATGACGATGGGCATCATGATGACGGCCGAGCCCAGCGTGTGCACCATGTCCACGAACGTCACCGTGCTGTTGTCCAGCACCGCGCTGAAGGGCGGCGGCGACAGGCGCGGCAGGCCCGGCTCCACGCGCCCTGCCGACACAATGTACGCTTACAACTCACCAGCCTGTCACTGTCCCACAGCACGACACAGGCCTCTCCTCACCGTATTCTCTCTTTTAAAGTTTTGATCATCACATTTGCTTTTGATATAATGAATTGATAAAGTCACATAGGTACTGGCCCGGATTGAACCTACAATCTCGGCTAAGAGAGGCGAGGCCTTAATAACCAATGGGCAATCGCGGATTCGCGGCCTTATACTTTTTTGTGTTTCTTTATATGACGTGCAATAGTGATACACCAGTCACTACACGGATATAAAATATGGAAGGTCAGAGGAAACGTTTCTTTACAAATATTATTCTCAATTCTGAATGGGCACAAATTCTATTCACAACTGTCTTTTCTAGATAATTTCTTTCAATGATTCAATATTTGTAGGTTTATTGCTGTTTATGCAGGTTTCGATTGATATATCTCTTTGATTGCCATAAATATAAAATGACTGTTTATTTAGATACACAGTTACGAAAATTGCTTATATCTGATGAACACATTATATCAATGCTCATCTGTGCCGACCTATGTCTGGCCCGGACAGCGAACACCCCTAAACCCAAACCAAACTTCCAGTACAGGCGTGCCCTTGCGCGTATAGCATAGGACATACGACATAATTTGTGTTAATCAGATAAAAGCAATTTTCCTAACTGCATTGACTTATACAGGATCATGTGGCACGTAATAAATGATGCTCACCCGATAGTTTGAAAAGCGGCTGGTTGGGGTGGTGCGTGAGGTAGGCGAAGGACGACGCGGCCAGCACCACGAGCGCATTGCGGCTGATGGACAGCAGCCACAGCGCGCGCGCCAGCCGGCCCGAGCGCACGCGCACGTCCTTCAGCTTCTGCGCATGCACACAACGAGCAGGTTATTATGTATCGACCTGCTAAAACTAGCACCCGATTCCAAGGCTTGCTGCCAAACATTTTACACCAGCAGCCTTTGGGCTAATCATACCCAAAAGGCAAACAATGCCCTGCGAGTACAATATAATAACACCTTTAGGGTGCTGTTGAGGCTTCCACCCTATTGTAGTGCGTTAGGTATGTTCGCCGATGAGCATACTGACGACTATTTCACAATAATGCGTGAAAAGGTGTACACTGTATCCTGAGGGTGACTGCTGAAAGGCTGGATGGGCCTACCGTGGATAGGTTTATCAAGCTTTATAATATATAACCACATCTATAACATAAATATTATTAGAATTAAAATGGTACAACCTATTTTAGGCATGACTGCTCTTTAAATTCTACTATGAACCCAAGTTTAGTAAATTGATCACCAAATTTTGAGGGTGATATGTGATTATTTCGAACGAGCTGAGACAGCCTGTAAGTACAGTTCACTGACTACCAAATGTACATTAGGTACCAAACCCTATATACAGTCACTAATGCCTTCAGGCCGTGGCCTTAACCCAATTTAAGATTAATGAAGCCGACAGAAACCGGCTGCTACCACAAAAGTACGTATAGAGTAAGGTATAGACACCACGAAGGGATCGGTACAAAATGCAATATTACTGTACTAGGAGAATTTAGGATGCAAGAATGCTGTACTTCGGGCACCCCCACTCGGACAGGTTAGATTAGATCGGGGATGGCGGGGTCTTGGTCTTGCAAGCCCCGTTACCCCTTAGGGGTTTTTTATAAACCACCCAGAAGTAGGACATATTTGAATGGCATTTTATATTAAAATTCTGTTAAATTTTTGGTTGTCATGTATTAAATAGGATACGATTATTGGTTCTAATTTGGATTTAATTTAGGTGGTCATTTACTATTTTTAGCAATATTAAGCGATTTTTTTGCCCTAACGTATTACTAAGTCTGTTGTTTTGTTAAACATAAGCCTTTATTAATAACTAGCTTCTGCCCGCGACTTCGTACGTTTATGCCAGCGACAACGGGGTCGCCATTTATGTTATTTTTTATCATTTTTCCCACTTAAATCTTTTATCACACTGAGCTTTAGTTTTATTTCATTCCAACAACCACCAAAACATACAGTCCATTAATTGTCATCGTTTTCATTTTGGTAACCGCATTATTATATTCCCCGCTTGTCTCTAGAGACCTAGAAGTCAATGCGTAGATACGGTTGGAACTCAAGCGTAATTCTCTTTCCGTGAACGTCTCAGACTCGCGAGACAATACATGACGTTCACGATCAGCGGTCAGTCGCACATCAACTGCCCGACTTGTCTCTAGGGACCTAGAAGTCGATGCGTAGATACGCTTGGAACTCAAGCCTAATTCTCTTTCCGTGAACGTCTCAGACTCGTGAGACAATACATGACGGTCACGATCAGCAGTCAGTCGCGCATCATATTCTTCACTGGTCTCTAGAGACCTTATGAATACGCTGAAAACGCAGGCGTGCTTCGCGACCCGAAGAGGTTTCCACGGAGCGAGTTGCAGCCTAATGTTCTCGAACAGCATCAAGTCTCTCCTGTCGCTCTTCGGTAGATTCTTGGGATCTTATGATCCTCAATCTTTTAGCTCTCTTGGAACATTGGGATAGATTTGACCTCTTTCTAGGCATGGTCATAGTTTTATTGTGAAGATACCTGATCAATAAAAATCTAAATTAAAATGACTGCTCCCCTGCGTTACCGGGTAGGCTACCGTGTCACGAAGATAAATGGAAAGGGAAATTAAACACTCAAACAACATAAGCCCGAAGGCATATTCATACGATAAAATAAAAAAAATAATAGGAGTTTTGGCCAGTAGAGTCAAATTTTCAATGATATACCATCGTCATCGAAAATCAGTCGCCTCAACTCGCCTAAACTGTTACCGCCTTCACCACGTGCAGGTACTCCCAGTTTATGTTATTTTATAATTACACAGTAAAATTAGTGACAGCTTTGATTTCCACATCAGATGATTCTGATCTTCGATTTTTATAAGTCAACAGGAAATGCCCATCAGATTGAACAACTTTTGCTTAGACGTCATTCCTATATGTGTTATGGTGTAGCTAGGCTCTTGGAGTTCCACAACAGGTGTTCCAGATCTTCGATTTTTATAAGTCAATAGAGAGTGCCCATCAGACCGAACAACTTTTGCTAAGACGTCATTCCTATATGTGTTATGGTGTAGCTAGGCTCTTGGAGTTCCATAACAGGTGTTCCAGATCTTCAATTTTTATACGTCAACAGAGAGTGCTCATCAGGCTGAACAACTTTTGCTAAGACGTCATTCCTATATATGTTATAGTGTAGCTGGGCTCTTGGAGTTCCACATCAGGTGTTCCAGATCTTCAAAATTATTCTCTCAGCAGAAAATGCTCATCACGTGGAACAATTTTTGCTATGGTATCATTTTTGTATCTCTTATAGTTAAGCTGGTCTGTTGCGGTTCTGCATCAGGTGTTCAAGTTTCCAAGATAAATTATAGCCTATATGTTGCCCAGACTTAATACCTATACAACAAAAAAAAAACATTCCAATCCGTCCAGTAGTTCCGAAGATTAGCGTGTACAAACAAACATACAAACAGACATACAGACAAACAGTCAAAATTTTTTTTTTGGATTCGTGCTCTATTACTGTTTCTAAACCCCCATCAATTATTTTTTTTTAATATATTCAATGTACAGACACAGTTATTTTACTGTTTTATTATATGTATATAGATGTAGTTACGGTTTGGTTTTGTCACTTTGGTAGTGCGCTTATTAACAAACTGGTCCGTGGTAGCGGTTTAAATGGTACATTTCCTGAGCAGCAGCAGCAGCACGTTGCAGCACACGGCGCCGAGCGGGGCGTTGGCCGGGCACACGCCGTGCTACATGTGAGGACGAGGCGCGTGTTGTCACGTACCCTGAGCAGCAGCAGCACGCTGCAGCACACGGCGCCGAGCGGGGCGTTGGCCGGGCACACGCCGTGCTACATGTGAGGACGAGGCGCGTGTTGTCACGTACCCTGAGCAGCAGCAGCACGCTGCAGCACACGGCGCCGAGCGGGGCGTTGGCCGGGCACACGCCGTGCTACATGTGAGGACGAGGCGCGTGTTGTCACGTACCCTGAGCAGCAGCAGCACGCTGCAGCACACGGCGCCGAGCGGGGCGTTGGCCGGGCACACGCCGTGCTACATGTGAGGACGAGGCGCGTGTTGTCACGTACCCTGAGCAGCAGCAGCACGCTGCAGCACACGGCGCCGAGCGGGGCGTTGGCCGGGCACACGCCGTGCTACATGTGAGGACGAGGCGCGTGTTGTCACGTACCCTGAGCAGCAGCAGCACGCTGCAGCACACGGCGCCGAGCGGGGCGTTGGCCGGGCACACGCCGTGCTACATGTGAGGACGAGGCGCGTGTTGTCACGTACCCTGAGCAGCAGCAGCACGCTGCAGCACACGGCGCCGAGCGGGGCGTTGGCCGGGCACACGCCGTGCTACATGTGAGGACGAGGCGCGTGTTGTCACGTACCCTGAGCAGCAGCAGCACGCTGCAGCACACGGCGCCGAGCGGGGCGTTGGCCGGGCACACGCCGTGCTACATGTGAGGACGAGGCGCGTGTTGTCACGTACCCTGAGCAGCAGCAGCACGCTGCAGCACACGGCGCCGAGCGGGGCGTTGGCCGGGCACACGCCGTGCTACATGTGAGGACGAGGCGCGTGTTGTCACGTACCCTGAGCAGCAGCAGCACGCTGCAGCACACGGCGCCGAGCGGGGCGTTGGCCGGGCACACGCCGTGCTACATGTGAGGACGAGGCGCGTGTTGTCACGTACCCTGAGCAGCAGCAGCACGCTGCAGCACACGGCGCCGAGCGGGGCGTTGGCCGGGCACACGCCGTGCTACATGTGAGGACGAGGCGCGTGTTGTCACGTACCCTGAGCAGCAGCAGCACGCTGCAGCACACGGCGCCGAGCGGGGCGTTGGCCGGGCACACGCCGTGCTACATGTGAGGACGAGGCGCGTGTTGTCACGTACCCTGAGCAGCAGCAGCACGCTGCAGCACACGGCGCCGAGCGGGGCGTTGGCCGGGCACACGCCGTGCTACATGTGAGGACGAGGCGCGTGTTGTCACGTACCCTGAGCAGCAGCAGCACGCTGCAGCACACGGCGCCGAGCGCGGCGTCGGCCGGGCGCACTTCGTCCCACTTGGTGACGATGAGGCGGATGTTGTCTCCGACGGACTCGGCCGTGAAGCTGAGCCCCAGCAACCCCTTGAGCTGCGCCGCCACGATGATTAGCGCCGTGGCCGACGTGAACCCGCTCGTCACCGACGGGGAGATTAGGTCCACCAGAAAACCTAACACATATTAATCACAAAATAAAAAACAAGAACAAATTTAAAATTGTAGTTGAAAATCATGTTTTCCAACACATTCTAACTGTAAATATAAGTTGGTCGACTATTACCCGTTTTAAGAAGCCGACTTAGCTGTGATAGTTTTCCTTTTAAGTTCACGGTAGTATAGTATATGTACCGTGTACGTTTTCACCTACCCAAAACTAGCTGGCTTGGAGGGATGACGACGACACTTGACTAAAACTAATTATTATTTCAGAAACGGATCCCTTAATCGAAAAATTGTTTTCACAAACCCGGAGGATTTTTGAAAGACCCATCCAACAACACCCCACACCATGGGGTAGGATGAGAAAAAAACATCCTCACTTTACGTGTACAGCAGGTAGGTACCCTAAAAAAATGTATTTTAAGCTAAGCCGAAGCCAGTGTTGCCAACTTTTTTAAAAACTTTCCTAAGTCAAAGTCAAAGTCAAAACATTTATTTCAAATAGGCACAAGAATGGCACTTTTGAACGTCAAAATGAACAAGAAATAGAACTGATTCTAGTCGCCCCTTCCAAAAAGTAGTTTCGTGTGGAGAAGAATGGGCAAGAAACTCCACCGTTACTCTTTTAAAATGTTTCACAATGTTTTGTATACATGTATTATAACATTATATGTGAAGACGATGTACCCAGAATAAAAACAATACATCATCAAAAGGTGAAAAGAGAAACACATGTAGCAGTGGCAAGTAAACTTAATTATGTCATAAGTGCATGGTGCTCACATATTTACAAACATTCTAAAAGTTAATAATAATAAATTAATCAATGTGTGAGAAGTTATTCCAATATAATAAAATAATATGGTACAAATTACCTAATTTACTTAGCAACCAGTTTGATTTTGTCTAGACACTAGATTGTCCTGTGGAGCAGGACCAGCATGTTTCCAAGCATCCTTATCTTTGATATAATCTTCTAATTTGTAATAAGCTTGTTTACAAAGTGTACTTTTAATATGAGTTTTAAATTTTCTTTCATTTAATTGCAGTATGTCACAAGGTATTTTGTTGTAACATTTAACACAGAACCCCATTAAAGATGTATGTACTTTTGACAATCGAAAAAATGGTTGAATTATTTTATCTTTATTTCTAGTATTAAAATTATGCCTATCACTTATTTTGTTAAAAAGATGTCTATTTTTTCTTACATACATAATATTTTCATAAATGAATTGCTTCCTCCTTTTCAGAACCCACTAAATTCAAACTAAAACTCCTCAACTGTGACAGAAGTACATCATTTTCAATATCAACACCATCTAGTAACCATCAATGACAGTAGTATCGTTTTAACAATTCCATTTTTTTTATTAACTTTTATTGAATACAAGTATGAAGTATGGAGAATAGTGCAATTAAAAACAAAAAACTTTGTTACAAAAAATAAAACTGACTTCCAAAAAAAACACTACAAAGTGAAAAATAATTTTGATTTCGGAAGTCGGTGTCTTCGGTTTTGTATTTTAATTTTTTGCCACCGACGTTCTTTTGGAAGTCGGTTTTTTTTTTCACTTTTTAGTTGTGGTACCTACACAACCCCCTCCCTCCCCCCCAATTTTAATACCACTATCTGGTATGTAAATTACAATGACAGGAACTTATTAGAACATCGTCCACATAATATATTAAGTAGGATTTTTATTTTTTATTTTTGTTGATTTTTCAAAAACCTCTTATCCGATTTTGATAAAAATTTTATGGGACCATTTGGGAAGTATACCCTTTGCAACAAAAAAATAATTTTTCAAATCGGTTGGCAAGCAACGGAGTTATGCGCGAACAAACATAAAAAAAAAATATACAGTCGAATTGAGAACCTCCTCCTTTTTTAGAAGTCGGTTAAAAACACAATTAAAATTTTATCCCTAAAAAAACCCCCAAAAAAATTTTCCCCCTAAAAAACTTTCTGTAGGTATGTATTTTTTCTCCCTATATTTAGGAAGAAAATCCCCAAGTTGGCATCACTGGCCAAAGCTGCGGACGGACAGACAGACGGACGGACATGGCGAACTATAAGGGTCGCTTGTTGACTACGGAACTCTAAAAATAATTTGCTGTTCGTTAGTAAGCTAGTTTTTAATAAAATATATCTTGTATTCCCTGGATGAAAAATAACCTTTATCTTTCCCAAGGAGGCTTATCTGCCAAATTTTATGACGATCGGTTCGCTGGTTTAGTCTTTAAAAGTAACATCATTGAAATTAAATAATAAATAATAATAAATTGTTTATTGGGTCTCAAACAGTTACATTTGCAGATGTGATTGAGGCAGCCCCAGTAAGTAATTAATAATACTTGTGTTGGGGTTGTCTCGCTCTTTCCTTTAATTGGTAGCTTATACACTATTGAGGCTCTGTAACAATTAAAATTAAAGTAATAAAACTAATTGAACTAATTTAAAAACAAAGAGAAAACAATGACATAAAAAGTAATTAGCAGCTCTGTATATTGTGGAATTGTGAGTAGGTATGTGTTTGTGTAACTGTAGTAGTGTGTGATCGTGGGTTTGTTTGTGTGTGTGTGTTTTACGTTTGTGTGTTTTAGTGTGTGTTTATGTATGAGTTTACGTGTTAGCTGATAGTGCCATTATAAAACGAAGATAAAGATACCATTAGGTGATCACAATGTATAACATTATGATAAAGAAGAGAAGTGTTCATGTAAGTCTGACTAAAATATGCTCTGTTTCTTCATAATTTAGAGTTTTTAACCATTCTGTTATAACTTTTTTGCATTGATGCGAGACCTCATGGTGGAACTTAAGTTTTGCGTTAATTTTGTTGTATATGTAGGCTGATTGGCATATATACTGACGCCTTGCAAAAACCGTACGTACCGGAGTAGAGGAAGCCACATTATCTTTTCTCCTCCTAGCTTGGCTTTCTGGGTTAACTGGAAGGTATTTATGTAAATATAGAATGATGTTTAAAAGGTATAGTTTCCTGACTGTTAGTAGACCACCAATTTTATATAGCTCGATTGTGGGATATCTATATGGCTTAAAATAGATTACTTTTAAAAGTGATCTTTGGGCTCTTTCTAACTCTAGAAACTTAGTTTTGGCGGCCCCTCCCCAAACAGGTAAGCAGTATGTGATTACTGACTGCGCGAGTGCAATATAAATGTTGTTGAGTATCTTTTGAGGCATCACATGTCGTAGATTTTTAAAAATCCATATAAATTTTCGAACACGCGACATGATAACCTCGATATGTGAGTGCCACGTCAGACACTCGTCGACTATAATTCCCAAATATCTTGCAGACGGTAATTGTTTGATAGGTTTGCAGTCACAGCTCTGCCCTATGCTGTTTGCACACATATGTATACGAATGTTGAAGTTATTAGATGCTTTAGACCTTGCACTTGGAGAGAAACAAATGTAATTTGTTTTAGCAATATTAAGAGTTAGCAAGTTAGCTTTGAGCCATCTATCTATGACCACTAACCCTTGTTCGGCCTTACTACGTACCATTTCCCAAGTGTCACCAAAGTAGACAATAGCCGTATCGTCCGCATATGAGAAGATTTTCCCACCACTGTTTCGTAGGTTACAGAGCTCGTTAATATACACTAGAAACAGTGGCGGGCCGAGCACGGAGCCCTGCGGAACACCAAAAACAACATTTTCCTCACTACTAAACGAGTTACCCAGCTTAACCTGTTGTTTCCTACCCCGGAGATAACTGTCAAAAAGAGATAGAGCCTTGCCTCTAATCCCTATAGCCTCAAGTCTCTGCACAAGGATAGGAACAGATATGGTGTCAAACGCCTTCTTCAGGTCTAGAAACACCGCAACGCATTTGTATCCCTTGTCTACCTTATCTGTAATTTCAGACGTTAGCGCTATAACCGCGTCCTGAGTTGACCGCCCCTGTCTGAAACCATATTGTGAGTCGGAAATAATATTATATTTATTCAAGTAATTTGTAAGCCTTTTATTTATTATTTTTTCTATTATTTTTGAAAGTGACGGTAAGACGGAAATCGGTCGGTAATTGTTAACATCGCTTTTGTCCCCATCCTTGTGCACAGGCGTGATGATAGATCGTTTCAACGCATTACAAAATACACCCGTTTCAAAACACAGATTGGTTAGTTTGCAAATGAGAGGAACTACAAAGTCTCGAGATAACTTAAGGAAACTCACTGATATGCCATCCCACCCTGACGCACTTGCTGAGTCAAGTGCCATGAGTGTAGCATCCACTTCTGCCGGATCTGTCTCCAGCAACACAAAAGAGTTGGATTGTGATGGTGTATTTGAAGTGCTAATAGCAGGTCTGCATCCTTGCCCAGTTAGAGTCATGATTTCCTCCGCCAGTGATTTCCCAATTGTTACAAAGAAGTGGTTTATGCGGTTTAAAGAGTCGAGAGGATGCGGTGTGATTTGAAGTAGGTGTACACTGGATGTCTTGGGTTTTTTGTAATGGGTTATGTCGTTAATTTTACGCCAAAGTAGCTTGGGATTTTTCACAGAAGTTAGGATTTGGTTCTTATGATAATGTCTTTTGAGTTTCTTAATAAGATTGGAGCAAAATGTACGATAACGCTTATACGTTATGATCAAAATAACATTAAAAGGGTCTCTTCTCGACTGTAGCTGCAGTTTGTTTCTAAGCCTGATACATCTTAGAGCCCCCGTTGTTATCCATGGCTTTAGAGTACGTTTAGAACTAGAGAATGAGACAACTTTAGTGTTTTGGAGGAGAGAGAAATTGCTTAAAAGCGAGAACATTTTCTAATTCGCAGCCCGCATTTACTAAAACGAAAAAATTCGGGTGCACATCGGCCATCTACTCTTCGTGAAAATGAAACAATACGGGCTTATTAAATACAACTTTAAGATGAGGATTTATTAAGTACTCAGACTTAAATTGACCGTTGAGCAGCAGGAAGGTAACACGTTTGATTGAACACTCGCTCGCTGTTCACACAACGTCTAACAGTATAAGGTGTACCTAATGAGGTAAACATTTGAACAGTAATTATGTGGCATTAAGTGAAATTAAAATGTTCGCGTATGTCATAAACATCACGCGATAAGGAAGTGTTTACTTAAAGGGTGCAAACTTATGAGGCTAAGTTGACAAATGTGGCTGAGTGGGTGGTCAACTAATGAAGAGTAAGTGTGGGGGTATGAATGAGGCTATCAGAGCAGGGGAACGTTACAGAAGCGAAGGATGGATTGAGCAAAAGATGGTATGACTAGAAAACGGGTGACGGTGAATATTAGATGGCTAACTAATAATGATACACAAGTATTTGGAAGAAGGCATACTACGCAGACCCCGAGTGATCGTGGATAAGGGCAGGATGATGGTGACAGAGTATCCCACCATGGTCCGTCACCATAGCCTAGCCACTGCGTTACCTAATCGTAACAGGCCCATGATGAGCACGACGCAGCCGGACAGGAAGGTGAGCAGCACCACGAACTCCACGGGCAGGCCGCGGCAGATCTGCAGCGTGAACAGCGCCATGAGGCTGGTGGGCCCGATGGAAACCTCCTTCACTGTGCCCAGCACCACGTACAGCATCGTTCCTGTGGAAACTTTCCTCATACAAACTGCCCCAGGAATCCGCTGAATGAACGGTCAGACAGAACCGGTCAAAGTGGCGGTGCTTGGGGAGGCCTATGTCCTGCCGTGGACATCGTTCGATTGAAATGATGATGGTGACGAAAAACTACAGATAAGGAACAATTTTCTCTTATTATATTGATTGAATTAATAAGGTGATTTATTAATCGCATATGTTATGTACATTTTGTGCATTTTATCACATAGGTAGGTACTCAATTATTGCCCTGACATGTCATTCTAGCTGGGGCGGTCTGAAGTATGTAGGTAGGTACCTACCTAACTTCTCCTTTTTAACGCCTACGTTGTACAGTCAACAGCAAAAGTAGATGATCAAAATCAGAAATTCAATACTATTGAACTGAGTTCAAGAATATATGGCAGCTGTACTAGTAGTAAATGTTTGGTATAATTTCCAATTACAAACTTGAACCACTCTGACGCCACACAGGTCTGACGCGAACTCCGTTCTTTAGTATTGAATTTCTGATTTTGATCATCTACTTTTGCTGTTGACTGTACATAAAAAAATTCTTGTCAGTCAATTTAATATTTATAACTATCTGAAGAACAAAGAATACAAGGTTTTTTAGACTATCCTCTAATAGGGGCGCGTTAACTTTTTATCATCATACACCTCTAAACTGAAAATTGCAAAAAAACGTAACAAAATTTGATTTTCGCTACCTTTATCGCTTTCGCTTTAGAGGATCTAAAATTAGTCAGTATTCAATTGTCGTAAAGATATCATTTAATACGTACACGGCAGTCTCAATGCAATAAGGCGTTATTATCTACCAGCCGACTTTCGCGAAAGATAATGGCGGTTGATTGTACAAAGTTAGCAAGCGAGACGTACCCACGAACGAGGAGTAGAGTCCATACTGAACGGGCAGGTTGGCGAGGCTGGCGTAGGCGATGCTCTGCGGCACCAGCGTGAGGCCCAGCGTGACGCCGGCCACCAGGTCGGCCAGCGCCGCCACGCGCTCGTAGCGCGGCAGCCAGCGCAGCAGCGGCACGCGCCGCCGCAGCACGCGCCGCCAGCCGCCCGCCTTGCCACTGCGCCGGGGCAGCGGGATGCCCAGCTCCGACTCCATGCTGCGAGCTTACGGCTAACGAACGACTACGGCGATATGACCACTGATTACCGATCACGTTCGTTAATTAATTAAAATAATTAATGAATGTTATAATGATCGTGCGTCGCGCGTCCGACCCCGCCGTGCGAGCCTCACTGTGCTTTCGGATGGGCGAGCCGCAGCCCGATATAATTTAATTCATTATCTCGGTATCAGTCAACCTTTCCGATGTGTAAGTAAACAACGTGGGACAAACACTGCTGATACAGCGCTTGTTGCAGCGCACTGTGTTCGCTCCCAGCTCGGTGCTCGCCTGCCGCCGCACCGCGCCGTACATCACACGCGTATTGTACCGACACTATGTTTCTGTACTTAGGTTCAAGACAACGTGTCTTCCGCTCAGACCGAACTCGCTATTCTCATGACACGAAATGTTCTGGAGCAAACTTAAGAGCGAATGCAGTCAGGTTATACACACAAAAACGTATTGTTCCGTTTTCTCCCTGGATAATGATACTAGAACCCACTATCACAAACACACAACCTAATAGTTTCGCGCCACACACTGAATCACTCACTGCTGAACTGCCACAGGGTTTTCTCTAAGTCTTCAAGCATTAAAACCTGTGGAACTTGGAATTCTTTGCTAGAGCTATTTGGTTGCGATAATCTAGCTATACTTTAAAATGAAAGATACGATTTTTACATTTCGTGAATTGACAACAACCACAAATACTTAGCTTATAACTTGATCCCACAGAGTGCTCGATTGATCGCTAATACATCAAACGACGTTGCTGTCAGGGCTAACTAGTGATAGCCACCGTTGCCACAAACAAGTGCAGGCGGCGCGGTGCTCGGACACGGTGTGCCCGCGCCGCCTGCCGGGGCCGGCCACTGACCACACGAAAACAACTACTAGTGTAAAAAAGCTACTTAAATGATTTCAGTTAGTTTCGAAGCTTCGCAACCGGAAGGCGCATCGTCCTCGCAGCAATCACGGGCAATTCAAGCCAATCGGGCATAGGAACCGCCTTACCTAGAGGC
The DNA here is from genome assembly GCA_951799385.1 of Hyppa rectilinea. NCBI lineage: Eukaryota > Metazoa > Arthropoda > Insecta > Lepidoptera > Noctuidae > Hyppa > Hyppa rectilinea. The sequence goes on along the minus strand of OX637309.1, from coordinate 367,308 downwards.
ACAAACACTTTTCAATCCACCAAGACATGATCCTAAAGTAAGATTATTACTCTAAAAGTGGGGTTTACATAAATGGGTGTGATGGACACTCAACATGAAGCAAACGGAAGTAATGTTATCATATTTTATAATAAATATCCAATATAAGAAAGAATTACAGTAAATATCCAATATGGGAAATAACTTTGGGCGTTAGGTACTTTATGTGTTGTCGTACTTTGTGAAATATTGTTTTTTTTTCGAAACAGTCTCCACTGGCAACACATGCCTTTATGTAAACCAGGTGCTGAACACATTGCTCCAGTATCCCTCTGGAACACCCCGGCATATAATTCGAAAACTTGCATCCATTCAGTCGTTTTATGGAAATAAGTAACTAGATACGGGAATAGAGCAGTCGCGTGGTCCTAAATCTGGACTATAAGGAGGCGAGGGTATCCTAGCAATTTGATACCAAATTGTTGCAAATATTCCGTAATCTTACAGGTGCAGAGTTTTCTTGATGAAAAAGCCAACTACGCCAGGTAGCCTGCGTATAATGTGACGCCCAGGTTTATGATTGAACACGATCCTCACTGTCGTAACAATGCCGGAACTATAATCGCTTGCTATGATAAAGTCCGTCAGATGATGTAAGTTAGTTAAATAACGATTTATCTCTTATGTTAGTACTGCAAAATGCTTCCATCCATCACAGTCGTGTTCGTCCCGACCCTGGATCTGCAGGCTCACAGAACAAGTCTCGCAGCTGTCCACAGCGACGGAGCTGCCGGGGAGGGCTGTCTGCTGTGTGGTGCCAGTGTGCCACTTCGCCTTATTACATGTTCTGCTATTTCGTGAAACCTGTAGGCTTGCAATAGAATATAGCTGTCCCTGTGGCCAGTTTCATTTCACTTGCAATTGTTTGCGGTTAAAAAGTTTTAAACTTTGCTTTTCTACATAGTCCTAGGATTTATTTACATTACCTACAACACCTACATACTATACCCATCTCATATTTTCAAAGCCGAACACATCTGCGTCATAACACCACCAGCCGCAACAGTGGGTCCATACTTTATAGATATTTACTTAATATACAGTGTGTTAGGTTAAACGAGAGACATACCTTCAGTGGATATAGTACTTAAATGAAAATGAACAACTTTCACGAATAAAAAATTAGCTGTTCAGTACATTTATGTTCGCATCATTCGTCAAAACGTAGGGAACAGCTGATATTCTTTTTCCATATTTCAGAGTTAATCCCATAGTCAAAGTTGGTCATTTGCATGACTACTGAACTCCCTGAAAGCATGTCCCTCATGTAACCTAACACACTGTATAGGTATTTGCATGACTACTGAACTCCCTGAAAGCATGTCCCTCATGTAACCTAACACACTGTATAGGTATTTGCATGACTACTGAACTCCCTGAAAGCATGTCCCTCATGTAACCTAACACACTGTATAGGTATTTGCATGACTACTGAACTCCCTGAAAGCATGTCCCTCATGTAACCTAACACACTGTATAGGTATTTGCATGACTACTGAACTCCCTGAAAGCATGTCCCTCATGTAACCTAACACACTGTATAGGTATTTGCATGACTACTGAACTCCCTGAAAGCATGTCCCTCATGTAACCTAACACACTGTATAGGTATTTGCATGACTACTGAACTCCCTGAAAGCATGTCCCTCATGTAACCTAACACACTGTATAGGTATTTGCATGACTACTGAACTCCCTGAAAGCATGTCCCTCATGTAACCTAACACACTGTATAGGTATTTGCATGACTACTGAACTCCCTGAAAGCATGTCCCTCATGTAACCTAACACACTGTATAGGTATTTGCATGACTACTGAACTCCCTGAAAGCATGTCCCTCATGTAACCTAACACACTGTATAGGTATTTGCATGACTACTGAACTCCCTGAAAGCATGTCCCTCATGTAACCTAACACACTGTATAGGTATTTGCATGACTACTGAACTCCCTGAAAGCATGTCCCTCATGTAACCTAACACACTGTATAGGTATTTGCATGACTACTGAACTCCCTGAAAGCATGTCCCTCATGTAACCTAACACACTGTATAGGTATTTGCATGACTACTGAACTCCCTGAAAGCATGTCCCTCATGTAACCTAACACACTGTATAGGTATTTGCATGACTACTGAACTCCCTGAAAGCATGTCCCTCATGTAACCTAACACACTGTATAGGTATTTGCATGACTACTGAACTCCCTGAAAGCATGTCCCTCATGTAACCTAACACACTGTATAGGTATTTGCATGACTACTGAACTCCCTGAAAGCATGTCCCTCATGTAACCTAACACACTGTATAGGTAGTTGCATGACTACTGAACTCCCTGAAAGCATGTCCCTCATGTAACCTAACACACTGTATAGGTATTTGCATGACTACTGAACTCCCTGAAAGCATGTCCCTCATGTAACCTAACACACTGTATAGGTATTTGCATGACTACTGAACTCCCTGAAAGCATGTCCCTCATTGAACCCAACACACTGTATAGGTATTTGCATGACTACTGAACTCCCTGAAAGCATGTCCCTCATGTAACCTAACACACTGTATAGGTATTTGCTTCTCCTTCTTGTACCATTGCAGCTGTTTTCATCTGTCCAAAACATCGATTCTGTTCCGTTTATGGCTCGGGGTGCCGTGATTCACGGAGTGCCCTTTGACTTCACTTTGTTATGTGGAGTTAGCATTTAAAACCATAAACCTTATTTTCGAATGAGGTTTTATATTCGTTTGCAACGCTTGCTCACATTCGCTCACAGGAATATGAACATGAGAATGTCAATGAATGTCTCACTCAGCACAAAGGAGCTCTGCATGTGTGACTGACCCATCAGGGATTATAATTTTGATAACACCAAAAATAGTCTCTAATTAGTTGGTCACTGGTACAAAAGTTATAAGGGGTAGGTCGCCGATGTGGGGTCAGCAGACTCCAGTTTGGCATATTAGGTTTGGTTTTTAAAATAAGCCAAACTAGAATTTCGCTAGTCGCTAATTAGTCGCAAATTTGAACCAGTGACCGACTAATTCTGATGTTTGGCGACTAATTAGAGACTATTCTTTTGTATTTTCAAAACTAAAATCCCTGATGGTGGCCATGCCAGTCACACGCTCCGCATGCTTCGATATCTGTTTTTTGTTTTACATTTGTTTCATTGCTTCTTTTTACTTGTAGCTATGTACTAATGGTAGTGCAAAGCGGGACTGCAAGTACCGAGGCACTAAGTTTATACCCGACAGTGACTAACATTCGCTTCATTACGCAGTAGTGTTTAACCTGAATATTTGATTACATACCGTGATACCGACCACTCCCACTAATGGTTAATGAAGCTCCTTACTTAGCCAGTTTAATAATGAGAAACGATCATATTACGAGCAGCTAGGCGCCTGCGCCATTACGAATGCCGCGAACACCGGTGTCGGTAGCTCTCCGTAGTGGTCAACATTATGTACCTACCTATTGGTACATGCTAGCTCCGCGCCTTGCAACTGAATCGTTATTTTGATATGCATTTTACTATACAAGTACCGAGATGGCGACTAATAGAGAAGAATGGTAGAACAAGACATGCTTCGAGGATCGCTAATGATTTGGGATAAAGGCGGGATGGAACGATGAAGGCTATGACGGTTTTGCTAAGCTTGCTATAATTGCAGCCGGATGATTTGCAGCTAATTTTACTTTTGCTAATAGTGTGAAAAATATTATGTAAATTATCAGTAGAAACAAAAGATTGATAAAGACATTCACTGTCGTAATAACAAGCGACGTCATGTAGTTCAGTTACGTGTATCTACTAGTGCGCAGAAACTGTACCTAAGCTGTTTATTTACCGATGATTTTATAACATGAAGAGATGACACTCAGAGATAGCTAATGTTAATGATTATAAAGATTGATGTCACCGATTACCGCAGCGTGTCAACAAACAACGCGGCGTGTGGGGTGCGCCGACATTGACACGTTTCCAAACGTTGGGAACGTCTCGCTGATATCTCTGCTGCTGTACCTACCTATTGTTTATTGAGATTCTTATCTATTTCTAAGCGCTAGGCTTTAGGTGATAGTCGGTGACATTGCCACTACTGACACGGATGCGTCGCCTGCCTCCGCGTATTGTGTACTGCACTTGCCTACATTTAAATGATGTATGTACCTAGAACTCACATAATACAACGTCGAGTTGAAACCATCTATGCGGTAGTAGCGATCCTCAGTTCCGCATGATAATGTAATAAATTAAAACTTAATTTTAATCGTTGTTTGTAACGAGCGAGCTCGAATGGATTAGCATTTACGAACGTATCGATTTCACTATAAATAAACGAAAAACTAGAAAAACGGGCGTCTGCGCAAACAAGTCGGTCGAGTGTACGTACCGTCATACTAAGGAATAAGAAATATATAAATAATATATAAAAATTATAAAAAAACAGGCTAAAATTTATAAAGATTTTTTGGTGATTTCATAACATGACGATAAGTATCAAGCCGCAAAATTCCTGCCCTCTGAGAGCTATTTTGGCTTGGTGCCAGTGCAGCAGAATCAATCTGGAGAAGTAGTTGTCAAGTTTGTATGAAAGAAGGAAATATATAGGTTGATAGGTAGGTAGATCAGTGCGCCGCCACCGTAGATAAGTACTGACTGCCACACTCCCTCTCTTGCAAGTACTACCCGCTCCCTGTTGCAAAATAAAAATGTATTTAATGTCGTCTTAATTTGTCTCATCTTTCTAACAGTACTAGCCGCCCCGCAAGAGGTCCCATTGTAATTTCTCGTGAAGTGTGATTCCTAGGAAAACCGTCTGATGAATAAATTCTAGCTATTCTCCATTCATTATGATGTCACATTCGCCACTTCTAACATAAACTAATGTAAATCTAATGGTTTTTGTTTCATTTAATACCAAATTATTTACCGTAAACCAAACTCGTATCTGAAGAACAGAGTTATTCACGTTGTCAAAATTTTGTGACCGACGCACAAAGAGTATTAATACTAAAAACCTGGCCAAAAGTGAATAATTCAAAGTATGACTAAATTCAATGCAACTATCTTTTTCTGACAGCTGAATAACCTGTTCATAACGTACCCCCCGCGCCCTTATCCTTCCATGTCGCGGCACACAGGTAGTCGGAACTCAGTCGTTCGTTTAGTCATTTAGTGCGTTTTATTGTTTTCTCGATAATCATATTTTTTGTTCTAATAACATTTGTTGTTTTAGTTGTTTTAAGACCCAGGTTTGTAACCATATATTTATTATCATTTCATTGATGTCTAATAATGTTTTTTTTTATTTCGTAAAGAATATTAAAATAATCTTTCTGACTGTTAAAAAAATATATTAAGAAGCATTTTTGTATATGTTCCAGGCATTTCCGAGTAATGATCTATTTTTTGCAACAAAGTTTAGACTTTCCTAAAGAGGATTATAAAAGAAAATATTCTGTTTTATTCCGCCATTTTGTTTAGCACACATTCAGAGGATGGAATGGAGAATGGACAATGAATTTAAAACAACATTATTAACAAAATATTCTCTTTTATTTTTAGATTCCACCAGTACAAAAGCAGAGTAGTGTAGTAGTGGAAAACTAGCCCGGAGAAAAGCAGCCCACTCAGTTCAGATACCATAAGTCTTTTGCTCCCTGACGCTGAAAATGCATCAATCGAAAGCAGTGACGAAGAACAAGATGAAAACGATGAATCTGATTTTGATGACTGTTTTCTTTTTCTTGTTAGTAATAATAAACGTTTGTAAAGTGCCTTAAATGTTTTATTTATGGTTTCCGCGTGACAGATATCATGAAATAATATTGGCCAGGTTTTCAGTATAAATACTCCTATGTGCGTCGGTCTATTTAAAAGATCAATGAAGTGTTAGCTAGCTCCAAATAACACCATATTCAGTTGATTTTGAAGTAGTTGGGCAACTCATTTATGTAAACTAAAAAGAGAAATGGACCCAACATCGAACCTTGAGGAACGCCCATTGTCATTTCAGTTCCCTATAAGTTGTATAACTTTCAGGTATGATCCTAGTAAGTCAAGGGCTGTATTCCTAATTCCATAGTGGTCTAGTTTCAGCAGAAGAGTCTCGTGGTAAATGCAATCGAAAACCTTAGAGAAGTCGCAAAATATTCTAATGGCAATGTTCCTTATTAGGGTGGCACCAACGTCAGTCGTGTGTCGCCCTTCGGTAAAACCATATTGTTGTTCATGAAAGATGGTTTTTTTTTAATTAAAATGAAGTAAGATTTGATTGAGCATCAACTTTTCAAACACCTTAGTGACTGGCAGATTTCATACTGGGCTATAATCGTTAGGTTCTTTACTATCACCGGATTTAAACAATGGAACTACTTTACTGTGTTTCAAAAGACCCGGAAAGACTCCTAAATCTACACGGGTGTTAAATATGAAAGCTAAGCAGGTTGCCTAGACAAAGTAAAATTTTCATTAACGATAACGAAATTATATAAATCCGAAATGTATGGTATTGGCATAAGCTTTCGAAATGTTGATCGAATCGATTCGAAAAGATTGATCACGTAGATCAATCTTTTTTGATCGCTAAGTGCTAGACTATATCAAATTGTGTAACGAAACTCGATCAATATTCCTATACAAATGCGTTAACAAGTAGCGATCTTGAAAATCCGAATCGCTGAGATAACGAATTGTTCGATCAACAATTTTCGAAATTGAATCGACACGTAACGATTGACTCTTGTCTAGACTCTCTGAACGCAATGGTTTCGTTGATAAATCTACAGACTTTTACACAAATTCCCCAGTGATCTTTAAGAGCTTTACAGTCTAGGGTTTTGTATGCTGGAACTTAAACTCCAAAGTGCACGCCTTTACATTATTTTAATGTAAGGCAGCTGAAAGCGCGGACCAGTTAATACCAAAATCAAAATTAAATTCCTGACTGTTTCTACATCTGAGTTGATGGAGCCATGAACATTGTCTACATTGAAATCAATATATCGCTGCTTTGTACTACCAGTTACATTATTTATTATTTGCCAGGTAGATTTTATTGTATCCTCCGCTGATTTCATTATATTACTATTGCTAATGAAATTGCTAATAACTTTAGCTATTTTGCACTCAAAGTTTTTGATGCTTTTGCAACATACCTACTGATCAAAAGTTCAGCTTGAGGCCATTCAGTTAAAATAACTTTTCCTGCTTTAACGAATACTTGTACACCCAATCACTAAATAAAAACTTATTATAAATACATTGCGTGTTTAAAGGAACACGACGTAGAACTCATTTGGGTCGTCATATACAGGGTGGAATTTTGTAATGCCCCCTGGAGGGAAAGTACTCTTAATACTGTAGATAGAAAATTTTACTCAAAGGAAACATTCCTTTATTTTTGAATAGAAAGAAAACTGCATTCAAAAATTTCCAAAACATCGCTTGCCACACCCGGGAATCGAACTGACTAAAATCTGCAAAAAGTACACACTGTACTTTTATTGCCGCGATCGTTAGTATCAATTATAAGGATGAAATCTCTCGAACAAACTTGATAAATTAAATGATAGGAAAACCATGAAATCTTTAATTATTTACAAAAAATTGTAAACTAATTAATTAGTTGCTCGAAATGAGGTCCATTTTCTTGGATACACAAATGTATTCTTCTAAATAAATACCTTTAATACCTGGATTGGTACAAACGGCACAATCAGATGGCCTGCGAGATCACCAGATCTCACCCCTTTAGATTTTTTTTTATGGGGATATGTTAAAAACCAAATTTACATTAAATCTTATGCGAATGTAAACGAGTTGAGAGTTGAAGTTCAGAATACGATTTATAATATTCACCAAAACACGTTATTAAAGGTTACAAGAAATTAATTTGTTAGAAGAATACATTTGGGTATCCCAGAAAATGGAGCCCATTTCGAGCAACTAATTAATTAGTTTACAATTTTTTGTAAATAATTAAAGATTTCATGGTTTTCCTATCATTTAATTTATCAAGTTTGTTCGAAAGATTTCATCCTTATAATTGATACTAACGATCGCGGCAATAAAAGTACAGTGTGTACTTTTTGCAGATTTTAGTCAGTTCGATTCCCGGGTGTGGCAAGCGATTTTTTGGAAATCTTTGAATGCAGTTTTCTTTCTATTCAAAAATAAAGGAATGTTTCCTTTGAGTAAAATTTTCTATCTACAGTATTAAGAGTACTTTCCCTCCAGGTGGCATTACAAAATTCCACCCTGTATACAGGGTGGAATTTTGTACATTTTACTCAAAGAAAACATTCCTTTATTTTTGAATAGAAAGAGAACTGCATTCAAAGATTTCCAAAAATTCACTTGCTACACCCGGGAATCGAACCGACTAAAATCTGCAAAAAGTACAACCTGTACTTTTATTGCATCGATCGTTAGGATCAATTATAAGGATGAAATCTCTCAAACAAACTTGATAAATTAAATGATAGGAAAACCATGAAATCTTAAATTATTTACAAAAAATAGTAAACTAACTAATTAGTTACGGTACTCGAAATGGGCTCCATTTTCTTGAATACACAAATGTATTCATGTAACGAATTCATATCTAGTAACCTTTAATAACATGTTGTGGTGAATATTATAAATCGTATTCTGAACTTCAACTCTCAACTCGTTTACTTTCGCATAAGATTTAATGAAAATTTGATTTTGCACATAAGTCCACAAAAAAAAATGTAAAGGGGCGAGATCTGGTGATCTCGTAGGCCATCTCATTGTACCGTTTGTACCAATCTTCAGTCGTCTGATCCAAATAGAAACTCGTGATTTTAATGGATAAATCACGTCAATGATAATTATTAATTACTAACATAAGTTAACAGATGAATCTTTGACTTAAAGAGCTTTAAATTGACTCATTGAATTTATAAGTCCAGATATCATGGTTTTCCTCTCATTTAATTTATCAAGTTTCTTACAAAGATTTCATCCTTATAAATGATCCTAACGACCAACGCAATAAAAGTACAGGGTGTCATTTTTACAGATTTTAGTTGGGTCGATGCCCGGTTGTGGCAAGCGAATTTTTGAAAATCTTTGAATGCAGTTTTCTTTCTATTCAAAAAATAAAGAAAAGTTTTCTTTTAGTAAAATTTGCTATCTATACTATTAAGAGTACTTTCCCTTCAGGTGGCATTACAAAATTCCACCCTGTAATTATTTACAATTTGTTTTTGTAAGTAATAACAATAAAAAAAAATTATCTGCACAAGTGGCAGAAAAAGCTGTCGCCGATGTACTATAAACGTTTGACAAATCAAATGATCTAAAAGACTTAATAATGTATTCGAGTCATTTTCTTATAATATTATTTAAAGTAGTTTCCCTTCAGGGCCCATAGAGTTTTACAACCCTGTAAATTATTATTATAGTAAGAGTAAAATTATTCATAACAAGTAAGATTGCCAGAAGATTCCTTTTTATTTCCTTTAATAATAGTCGGGTATTTGAAGTTGTAACTTCTGTTGTCCTACTGACTAGATTAAAGAACTACCCAGAGTGACATTTACAACTACAACTGAAGAGTCTGGAAGTATGAATTCTAGCAGCCGGCACGAAAGATGCAGAACGTTAAAAGTGTCCCTAATAAAAAAAAAACAATTCAAAAATTAAAATTAGTCGTAGCAGTTAAGAGATAATCATTCCCTACTGACAGCGCCCGTTCACGAACATGACGCATGGATTAGCACCATTCAGCTCAACAATTTGGAAGGGAGATAAGTGATCCAACACACGCGCCACCATCAGCGAGGCAAAAACGATGTATTCCTTCATATCATAATAACTATCCATTTCAAAGGGGTGCCGAGCCTACATTGTACATTACATGGAAAAGTTTAGTGCATAATTATGCACTAAACTTTGGACAGCAATCACTCGCTGTAAGTCAACAAGCTGTACTACGAACCACAACGTTACCTACAGGCTACAGGCCTCGCGGCGAGGAGCGCTATCGGAAGGGTCACCGTATAGAAAGGGAATATAAACAACAGCGTTGCGACCATCGTTATTCTAAGAATAGATGAGTGCACTTTTTTTGAGACCTTAGTAAGCGGCACTAAGTCGTTTCATGTTTTAAATATATTCTTTGTCTGTATTATCAGTTTGAAGTAATTCTATTCCCATAAGTAGGTACCTAAAATAAAGTTGGTACAGCTAATAGCAGTAATCTAAATACATATTAAGTTAAACTAGTGTTCCGGCATTCAACAGCAGGTGCGCGCTGTTGATAACGCTACACTATCAACGGTTGCGAGCGGCTCCTTCCACGTTCCTACACTTTCATGTTTTCATTTTGATGTGAACTCATGCAATTGTTAAGGTTCTCACCACGCACGAGGCATTATGCGTCTGCGTCCGCGTCATGTGTTTCTGTCACTTCTGACTATTGCGGTACAATGGGCGCTTGTGTGAACACGCGAAACGTATTATAACAAATAATACTACGGGATCCCCAATACACCAAATATTTTATTACAAGTTTTAACTAAAAAACATAACTATACAATACGTAAGTATATAGAGTAAATGCACCGCAGTCACCATGCGTCAAACTAGTGCTAGCAACATATATAATATAAATAGATACATACGAGTGCACTTAATTTACATATTTCAAGCTCGTCATAAGCTCAGGTACTTACGCTAAATTCGCCTTAGGATACATTAGTACTAACAGGTAACGTATTATTTACAACCGATCCGCCGTCCCGAGCGCGTCACTGCACGCGACAGGCGCACGCGCCGCTGTGCGAGCTGGCTCGTTCTGGCGTACTAACTACATCACTTGCACATCGACTGTCGTACTTATTATGCGATACATAAATATAAACAAAAACAAACAATATGGTAACCATGTCGTCGCTAAGCGGCGCGAACAGTTGCGGCGGCGCTATCGTGCAGGAACTAGAGCTCGCAGCTACTTGACCTTCTTCATGATGAGGTCGATCTGCTCGTCCACGCGCGGGCTCGTGCCTCTGCAACAAGCACGCGACTTACTAAACACCATAACACAAGCACATCAGACACATGCGCCTGGCAGCTGTGAACATCTTTATAGTATTTTGGGCAATCCATTCCGGTTGGTATCTTGTGCTTAGGGACCTGTGGGGAGGACTCTCGCGGCGATGACGCGCATTGTGTTATTAGAGTAGTCGTTTGCGAATGTCCTCCCACTAGCTGCGCGCTTACAAGGTTGTACCTAAACAATGATACAATGAGCGCATCTGCAGTACGATGCATAAACCATATTCGGCCGTTGGCACAGAGCCCTCCGGTTCCTTTACAGCAGCCCGGTCAGCAGCGGGTGTCTCGCGTGAGCGAGAGAAGCGGAACGCCGTAGTTGTTGGGTGGAGTCAGGCGATGTCTACACAGAGGAAATATTTTAACGCAGCTCACTGTAGCAGACATGCGAATCGTAAAGATACAAACTGCTTTCATATTAGAATCTTACTGACTAAAACCCATCCATGTTCCTTCCTTAGCCCTTTGTGTTCCGGGTTAGTGGTAACCCTTTCGGACAATCCCGCTTAACGAACGAGTGCCTGGGCGAAAGTAAAGGCTTGCTGTGACTAAATAGTTCGTTTCATTAGCTACATCGATTGAACCTCAACTTGTATGTACCTACATATGTCCGTTATTTTCTTAAAAACGAAGGAACCAATTTTGATGTTTCTTGCAATAACGTGATCTACATACTTTCAGGAAGGTTTACATCAGGTATTATTATGTACAAAGTTGTATGGATAAATGTACTGTTCTTTGCATTTCCATGCAAATTTTGTTTCTGTAGGTATGTACACGGATTACTTCGAGGTTTCTGACCCGATTTCTATGATACTTTTTTTATTCGATGTGGTATACTTGCCCTTTGATCACGTAAGCATTTAATTTAGGTTGGCTCAGTAGTTTTTATTTTATGACTATTGCCTTTTTAATCACATGGCTTATGTTCTAATAATTTGCTGTCACTGCTATTTAAGTATTTACATAGCAGGTAGCATTGCATTTGTGTGGGGTAGGTACCACAACTAAAAAGTGGAAAATAAACACTTTAATTTCGGAAGTTGGTGTCTTTGGTTTAGTATTTTCATTTTATTATGCCACCGACTTCCGAAATTGAGGTAAATTTTTACTTTGTAGTGTTTTTTTTTAAGTGAATTGTTGTTTTTTCGTGCACGTCACGTGCACGAAAAAACAACAAAACGAGATGCAAAGAACAGTACAGTACATTTATCCATACAACTTTGTACATAATAATACCTGATGTAAACCTTCCTGAAAGTATGTAGATCACGTTATTGCAAGAAACATCAAAATTGGTTCATTCGTTTTTAAGAAAATAACGGACATATGTAGGTACAGTACTCCCAAATTAATAATGCACATGCAGATCTTCGCTAATTGTCGTATTCCCGGAAACACCCGAATCATTGAATCGTTCGAGTCCCTTGCATTTTGCACCTTGTTCGAAAGAAATAGGAGTCAATTTCATGTGTACACAATCGAAAACAATTCGGGCGGTCGGCGGTCAGTCAAAGGTCCGTCCGTCAGTCGTCTTGTCATATTGGTGGTGACTGCACGTGTTCTCTTTGTCTGGAATTATATAGAGCTACTATTACACACCTTTCTTGGTTTTGTTTTAAAGGTTAATTTAATTTCAACTTTAATTATCTTATTCAAATTGAAATAGTTAATTTTGTAAAATATATAAATATACTAACATTTTTCACGTTTTTTCAATACTAAAAAATTAAAAATACCAACGTAAAATACATATTAAGTACTAGAAAAAGCATATTAAAAATCAGATTTAGGCTTATATGAATTACTAGCTTCTGCCCGCGGCTTCGCTCGCGTGGAGGTCGGAAATTATCCCACAGGAATGTTCTACCGGGATAAAAAATATCCTATGTGTTAATCCAGGATATAAACCATCTCTGTGTCAAATTTCATCCAAATCTATACAGTAGTTTTTACGTGAAAGAGTAACAAACATCCATACATCCATACTTACAAACTTTCGCCTTTATAATAGTAGTAGGATAGCTCGCTATTTACTTACATGGAAATATTGAATCAAATTTCGTTACTGATAAATCAATATTTATCTCTTTTAGGACAAAACACATAATCACACTAAATTATGCATGAAGAAAATGCACTTAACCACTCTATATACATATTGTCTTCCGACGCTCGGGAAATACGACCGTTGCCGAACAGTGGCGAAGATTTCTATGCGCATTATCACTTTTGGAGACCTGTACATACAAGTTGAGGTTCAATCGATGTAGCTAATGAAACGAACTATTTAGTCACAGCAAGCCTTTACTTTCGCCCAGGCACTCGTTCGTTAAGCGGGATTGTCCGAAAGGGTTACCACTACCCCGGAACACAAAGGGCTAAGGAAGGAACATGGATGGGTTTTAGTCAGTAAAAGTTTGAAACTCCCTTCCGCTCCACCCAGAGTGGGAGAAGCCATTGGTTGATTTACCAGCCTTAAAAAAAAAAGGCACTCGTTCGTGTCCAGTCAAGAGACAGTAGTGGGCCCGCGCTCACCTGAAGGCGGAGGGGTCGGGCCCGATCATGGCCACGAGCTGCGGCACGTCCTGCGAGTGCGCCACGAAGCGCGCGAGGGCCTTGCAGGCGCGCCACAGGTGCTCCTCGCCCGGCGCCCACTGCAGCAGCTGCAGCAGCGCCATCGCCAGCTCCACGCACACCTCGTCGAACACCTGCCGCGAGCGTAGAGACACAATACGCGCAGACACGCTCGTGTGCCCTGCCACACCCGAGCCGAGCCGTCCGCACCAGACAGTGCGCCGGGCCGAGCGACACGCGCCCATTTCATGTAGCTACTTAATATATACTTGTTTAGTTGTAACCTTTCCCTTTTTTTTGTGAAGGGTATTTCGCAGTTCAACTTAGATGCCTCAATGAAATTAAGGCCTCCAGCCAGGGCGGTTTTCCTTTCCATAGCACACTAATATTGAAGCGGATGGACATGGACATTCATGATGAACCAAAGTTGACAACATCATTTGCGGCATTACATTTCGCTCTACCGCTTTATGACATACCTGACAAGTTATTATGCTAAAATTTTTGAAAAGCTGTGCAACTTAGTTTCCCCTGAACACCTGACTCAGCAATATTTGACCGAAATCACAGATTGCCATGCGCCGAATAAAATGCAGATTACGTTCTTATGTTTAAATGTCTCTCTCCGATACCCTTTAGTAAATTATTATGGCACTAATTGCTTGTGTATTTAAATCTGTTTGTTTGAGATTTACTTAAAGTCACTTATAACAATTTAACGTGCATTGTCGTCACAGTGTAACAATGACTGCTTATGTCAATTATAGTATCAGCCATCAACATATTGTTAAATAAAAGCTTATTTGTACATTTGCATGCCTTATGGTAGGATATGGTTAATGGACACTATTGTCATCGTGAGACCTTTTCTTTTGTACCCGTATTCGCAAATGAGTAAATGACTATGATTATTATGATTATAACGAGAACAAATACTTCATGGAAATCATTACGAAATATTGTATTTATAATTTTATCTATGTTTACAGGCAATCCAGAAACTTGTTATCTTATATATAAAATTCACGTGTCACAATGTTAGTTACCATACTCCTTCGAAACGGCTTGACCGATTTTTATGAAATTTTATATGCATATTCAGCAGGTCTGAGAATCGGCTACTATCTATTTTTCATACCCCTAGGTAGGTAGGGTAGGTCGTGTAGGTAGGGTAGGTAAGGTAGGGTAGGTGGGGTAGGTAGGGTAGGTAGGTGGGGTAGGTAGGGTATGAAGGGTAGGTAGGGTATGTAGGGTAGGTAGGGTAGGTAGGTAGGGTAGGTAGGTAGGTAGGTAGGGTAGGTAGGTAGGGTAGGTAGGAAAGGTAGGTAGGTAACATAGTTAAGGCAGGACGACGTCTGCCGGGTCAGCTAGTAATATATAAATATCGATGTGAAATTGTCAATGTAATAATAATTATTATTATTATGATTATGAAAGGGTTATTACGAAATTATAAGGGATCCGTTTTTGCCATTTGGCTCCGGGTCCACGTTAGGACGATTAATATGACGCGGATGACGCCCCAAATCGAAAATTTAAAACGATCAGGTACACTTAGTTTTAATAATGTACCATTGATACCGGCAGAGGATAATATCGCTACATAGTATTACAACCTGCAAATGGGGAAAGCCGAAACAGAAACCGTAAGCAGTCGCTTGATGAGCTGTGAGCTGTAAACATGTTATGATGGATGAGACATATTTACATGAATGGCGTCTGTCGACAAACATTGCGACTCACATAGTCCTGAGTGGTGAAATTTATCTCTTTAAATAATTAAGAGGAGATGTTTATAGTTTGCATTGTTTTTTAAGGCTCCGTACCTACCACAAAAGGAAAATGGAACCCTTATTGGATTACTTTATTGTCCGCCTGTCTGTCTATCCGTCTTTCTGTCTGTCAGCCTGTCCAGATCCTTTATCTCATGTTGTGTGGGGGTATCAAGTTGACATTTATATAAGTGTAACGTGGGTCTACTGACCCTTGTAGCTATTAAATCAAGCTTCTAAGTCAACGCTAAGAAAAAATATAGCTATTTATGAGACATTGGTACTTTGATACTCGCAAATAAATTGATTTAGTTAATAATAACCTTATTTTGAGTTAGAAAAATTTCATTGTTTATACCTGTTTTTTAATTGTTTATTATTCGCGCTAACAAAATTCTCCAACTGCAAATGTACGTAACTTTTTAATGGCAAAAAAAAATTTTAGGTGTATAGTTTTCGGTACTCATGCGCCGATTCCTCCTGGACGAGTAGGGCGGCGCGGCCGCCTGGCGCCCGCGTGGTTCATTGCATTCCAGCGAGGTGAACAGAACTTTGACCGTGTTGGGGTGCCTTTGCACCAGAGATATGCTATGCTACGTTGCTATGGTTGCGTTGGATCACTCATATTCATTGGTCCATATAGCATAGCACTGGTGGAAATGGGTTCTGCTAAGCTATGTTTTTTATATGGATGGATGCATGATCTGCATGCATGCTCTTTTTTTTAAGGCTGGGAAATCATCCAATGACTGCTCCCGCTCTGAGTGGAGCGGAAGGGAGTGTCAGACTCTTACTGACTAAAACCCATCCATGTTCCTTCCATAGCCCTTTATGTTCCGGGGTAGCGGTAACCCTTTCGGACAATCCCGCTTACCCGGCAGGCTTGGCCCTGGGGGGCCCCTTCATATGCTGACATCTCTTTGAGGCGCGCGTGGAACATATACGCGCCGTCCGGCACGGGCCTGGTGCTGATCGGACGGTGAGTCACCCATTACTCACCGTCCGCAGGCCCGCGCCTACGGTGGCCGGGAGTCGTCACGTGGCTCCCGACGCCCGGGGCGTCTCCTGCGGCGGCTGGGACGGGAGGACCTTTCTCTCTCCCATCCCGCCACCTCCTTCGCGAGCATAACTTTTTCGCAGAAGGAGGTGACTGCCTCCCACTCCTTCTCGCCCCGGACCATGGCTTGCACCAGGGCCGGGCGCGAGAGGTCGCCGCCGCCGATGCATGCATGCTCTGGATGCGTCTTTCTAGCCCGCTATATAGTTAAGCATCAGTGGAAACGGTCACATACATAGTTTCGTAGCTTAGCTTTCACATCCTCGCAGCACAGCTGCATAGCATCTCTGGTGGAAAGGCACCCTTATACCTTTGTACAGAGGCCAGCACATCAAGTTATCACAATCTGTCAAATTTCTTTGATAGTATTTCAACTTTATTGCAAAGACATAAGGTTCATTTTTAATTGAGAAAATTTGACAGTTAGGGATAGCTTGATGTGCTGGCGTCTGTACATAACCGTAGACCAATAAAATTATTAAACAATCATCAAAAATGTCATGGCAACTGGTTACGTTATGGTGTAAAATGTATGGTGATTAGCTCACAGCTAGTGAGCAGCTAGTGAGCGGTTAGTGTGGGCAAGCGGGCACACTCGTCGATGTGCACTGGCCGCTGTTTATATTTGCACGTAGGTAGACGTAGGACACGTAAGCGGTACTTTTATTTTAATCATCATAAATCTTCAACTGATAAGTTTTATCACCTTACGAAAAACATTTACGTAATACAAAACTGTTATTTTTCTAATCATATTAGTATCCGATTTATTTACTTTTTTATATGAAAAATAATGTTCATGACGTAGGTAACACAAAGATTTCGTAATACAAAGATATGTTAGAAGCCGTTTTCTTTTCATTAGGTATTACAGAAATCGGAAAGTTTTCATCATCATCTCAACGTTGATAAATATTTCCGTTGTGTTCAAATGTGACACAGAGAACAGTGATGTCGGCACACAATGTCAAGTCACACGAGAGCCACATCCGACAGCGCAAGCCGCGCGCAAACACGCGCCGGCCGGGCCCAGCTCCGCGCGGCGACGTAATAAGAGTAAGCTTGAAATAACATAGGATTGCCTCTTGACATTATTACCTACACTTCATAAGCTTTATGTACACATTTCTTTTTGTTTGTGATTTACATATTTACACAAAAATCAGCTTGCATTATTTTATAATAAACTAGCTGACCCGACAAACTTTGTCCTGTCTTAACTATGATACCTACCCTACCTACCCTATGACCGTCTCCTGTCTCCTGAAAATTAATGGGGAGGTAGCTTAGAAAGCTACCTCCCCACTAATTTTCAGCCAAATCGGTTCAGCCGTTTCTGAGTTATAGATAGTGTAACTAACACGACTTTCTTTTATATATATAGATTTTAATAAAGATCATGGAGTTCTAAATATTTTTCTAATTCGCATGTCTATGTCAAGATACCATTATCATATAAACTCCAATATGGTGCTAAATTGCTGATGTGATCTGCGATTTTTATCGTGAGACTCCCTGCAGCTTCACGCCAAGATTAAGGCTTAAATAGAAACGGTAGTCAGTAACAGACAGACCCCTGCGGCAACAACAGCCTGCTATTAACTCCACACATCTCGTCACGCTAGGTTGTAAAAGATTGGATTCATAAAAATAGTTAAAAAAAACACGCTTTAGTTGAAAACCAAACTTAAAAGCAGAAAAATCATCTTCAAGAGGGAGTGGGAGGTAGTCACCTCCTTCTGTGAAGCAGTTAGCTAGCGAAGGAGGTGTCGGGATGGTTGAGAGATAGAGCCTCACGTCAAAGCCGCCGCGGGAGACGCTCCGGGCGTCGGGAGCCACGCGACGACTCCCGGCCAGCGAAGATGCGAGCTTGCGGGCGGTGGGTACTGGGCATGAAGCAAATACAGAGTATTTGCTTCATTTTTTTCTTTGTATTTGCTTCATGGTACTGGGTAAAAATCTGCTGACACAGAGCGGGGGGAGGGGAGCAGGGGTCATTTTTAGGCGAACGGATGGGGCTGTTTGCTCTGTGACGTCATGACGTCGTTACATCTGTTTATTATAAAATTCAGGGAAAAACGACATACGAGCTTGCGTTATGTACACTTCCCGTCTTATTTATGATCGCTTCTTAGATAACGACATTCATAAATCAGGTGTTTGCGAGAGATACCGATCGGTCCACGTCTACGACCATTACGTAGATTGTAAAGTTAAGAAAAATTATTATTGAAACACAAATTTATTATTAGACCAGAACATAATAATTTTATAATTACCTATTCTGGGTACATAATTAAAAGAATCAAGTTTCGAGATGATTAAGATAAGATAAGTAATTAATTCATTTAATTTTGTAACTGTTTTGTATATTATTTTGTTAATAAATGTTCAATATTTTTTTTTAACAAAACGTACCAAAAGTGTAATTCAAATGTCTGTAATCTGCGATCCAAGTGCAGCAGAATAATACTACTAGTTCGGTGTTCTCTCCATCACGGCGTGTGTGCAGCCTGTCCTGGCACGCTCGCGCCCAGCCGAACATGCGCCGGCAGCCCCCTTGTGCCCAATATGAGGTTTCATCGGCAATGTTAATGTGTTAGATAACTAAAATACAGCGTTTTTGATTTCATACGGATTATATGTAAAATTTATTTTTTAGTCCGTCAGCTAGATAATTAAAAAATATTGGACACATATATTATTTTATTTGTTTTCACGTCGGTAATCAAAAGATCACGTCGATATATTGTTTTAAAATATAGATAGATTTATATTGAGCTATGACGGTAGCGCGCCCCCCAGTTCTCAACTTTAATTCGTTTTGTCTAAGTATTTTTTTTTATTAATATGATAAAGCAAAAACTACGTGTCCAATATGTTCTTATTATCTGACTGACGGGCTAAATATAATTTCTTATTTTTTAACCGCGTCATCACCCATATTCAGAACAAGGAATAATTTCTTAAACGTTTCCATATACATATTATTATGTATATTGTATTGTTAAGAAAAATTCTGTCTGATTTTTATTTATCTTAAGGCCAAAACAATATTTTTAGGAGTAATAAACGAATGAATAGTAAGCATTCGATTCATTCTCTCGTCTTTGAAAGACAATA
Source organism: Hyppa rectilinea (assembly GCA_951799385.1). Taxonomy (NCBI): domain Eukaryota; kingdom Metazoa; phylum Arthropoda; class Insecta; order Lepidoptera; family Noctuidae; genus Hyppa; species Hyppa rectilinea. Next base: position 347,649 of record OX637309.1, on the reverse strand, counting down.
AAAATGGCACGCTCGGTGTATATTGTTTGACTTAGTATTAATCACAAGTTGTTTTAGGCTTCTTTCGAGTTACGATATCATTGGCTCCAGACAATGACGCAATATTATGTTAATAGATTATGCTATTAACTTTGTTGCAACTGCAAGCACGTACCTAATGTTTATAAATTAATTATTATGATTTTTCGCCTACAATGATTAGTTCGTGACCGTTTAGGCGACGTCATGTCGCGTCCTACCGAAAGCACTGGCCCTTTCAAGCAGAAATGAAAAGGAGGAAGGTTCCTCCATACCATTACCATACTCATCATCCTGGGTTGAGCCACCGCAGGAAAGTATTCCTATTCGCAGGAATACTTTCCTGCGGTGGCTCAACCCAGGATGATGAGTGCGACATCCAATGGTGCCGGTGAACGTGCTGGAGGTACCTTGGACTTGGCGCCGCTGGGCAGCAGGTCGCGCAGCGCCTTGCCCACTTGGAACCGCTGCAACACATGCACTAGCGCTGCACCACACTCGCTCACGGTCGTTTTGTATCTCACAACAACACACAGCGCGCGCCCGATCAACGATATTAAGCGATTTATTTACGGCATCACCTACCTTCGACTGGCGGGCTTGGTATTACATTACCAAGTCCGCTTTTGTGCATTGTTCACTTGTGCTTAGAGATTTTAATAAATAAATTCTCTTATTCATAACATTGTCACATGTTTATAGTATACTTAGGTATCGTGGACATTTGTTTTAGCTATTGAATTTGTTCATATCACCTTGCTTGTCGTCAGGTGTCATAGAACTCATAGACCTAACAAAGTGCCTAACAGCTACAATATTATGAAATACCTAGTATAAATTGTTAAAGGCGGAATGACAATACCAACGCCTTGAAATTTAAAAAGGTAAACATAAATTACTGATATTTAGTGTGTTGTTGTGAAATAACCATAAGAAAAAATAATAATGCATAAATTAATAAATGAAGGAAGCGTTTACCAAACAAATGAACGAAAAGATGAGAAGCGTGAGAACAGGAAGCGTGGCCATGTTAGCGTGCGGGGGCCGGGCGGGTGCACAATGTTAGCGTGCGGGGGCCGGGCAGGTACACAATGTTAGCGTGCGGGGGCCGGGCGGGTACACAATGTTAGCGTGCGGGGGCCGGGCAGGTACACAATGTTAGCGTGCGGGGGCCGGGCGGGTACACAATGTTAGCGTGCGGGGGCCGGGCGGGTACACAATGTTAGCGTGCGGGGGCCGGGCGGGTACACAATGTTAGCGTGCGGGAGCCGGGCGGGTACACAATGTTAGCGTGCGGGGGCCGGGCGGGTACACAATGTTAGCGTGCGGGAGCCGGGCGGGTACACAATGTTAGCGTGCGGGGGCCGGGCGGGTACACAATGTTAGCGTGCGTGGGCCGGGCGGGTACACAATGGTGGCTACTCTCCCGCCCCCCGCACTGAGCACATACACTTGGCTCGGCCCGGGAATCGCGACTGCGACCATGGGACCAACTAGGCAGTCGCTATAATAATCTATACTTTAATATTATGAGGCTGAAGAGTTTCGTTTTTCTCGAACGGGCTAATCTCTGGAACTAACCAGATTGATTGAGGCGGATTAATAAAAAACTTTTTCATTTTATAGCCCAATTCTTGCGGGAAATTATATAACATCAAGCTATGAGCTTTAGCAGACGAACAAAAGAAAAAAGTCAGAAAGAACGCTAAGGAAAATCGAAGTAATAGCGCGAGCGGGTGACGCGATGCGACGCGGTAGGTCGCGCGGCTAAGAAATTTCATGCGGACGAAAGTTGCGAAGAAAATAGTAAATTATATTACGGTATTGATTTGAAGTAAGTGATGGAATAAAATCGTTCCAAGACTCGCAGGGATTATCCCCGCCTGTGGAGGAAACCTATATGTATGTATGTATGTACTTCACCCGCGATTTCATCCGCGACTTCGTCCGCGACTTCTCGGTTCAGTAAGTCCAGGGATTACCCCCAACAACCTCACAAACTTTACCTCTTTATAATACGTATTACTAAAGAAATATAGATAAAACACTCGCTTTCCGTGTTCGTCTATCCGGAAGGTCGTCACATTTGTAGAACGCACTCGTGTGATGTAGGGTCACTAGTGTGTAATAAAAAGATTACCTATCTACTTATATAAAACGTAATTAATATTTGTATGAGGATGAGGATGAGTTGTGTTTGAGAGGCTCTACATTTTATTTAATAGGTCTAGCTATCTTCAAACACATTCGGTTCCCTCACCGCCGCTGCGAAGGTAAGCTATAGGGGTTATTCCCTGAGTATCCTGATCTCCGAGGCCCCGTCCCGGAGAACCCCGAATACGATAAATATGTTTACATTTCTTTTTCTATTGTTTTCAATTCGTACAGTCGACATAAGAAGACTGATTGAATATCTTAGAACTTTTTTTACTAATCTTGATTATTTTTACAGTTGATTTTTGCATGTCTTGAGACTTTCAAGTTAATAATCAATTTTTAAAAGCTTTTTGACTTTCTGTAATGTAAAAAAATAATGAAAGTGAAACTTGATTTGCATGTTAAAAGATTAACTATTACTTCTAGCTACTTTACAAAAAATAATTCCTGTAAGTGGGTTGTGTTTTTGCGTATTTGTGAAATCATATTAACGTTCTATGTATTTATTTAAATTCCATGTATTTTATATGGAAGTAACGCAAAAAAGCGACTCAGTTTCAGCTATTTTGATTTTCTGTATTGAAAAAGGAACTATTCTGATAATAATTAAAATTCAGAGACCTCGCGTGACTCGCAGGCACCGGAACCGTCAAGTCACTAAGCTGTTATCGTAAGCATTTAAATTGTTCAATTTGTTAGAACAATATATTCCTTTATAGATAAAAGCTACCAAATCGTATTTTTATTCATGTTGACAAAGCATAGTTTATAAGCAAATATAGAACTTAAAGGTATCAATAATTGCTTGAATGTAACTACGCCAACGAACTAGAGTAGATTGTGTTGGTAGGTACGTATAGGTGTGTAACGATTGATATAATAACAAAAGTTCTAATGATCATAAGACCTAATTTCATTTAACATATATTTTTTTTAATATAAAGATCAAATGATATAATGAATTATTGATATAATTTCATTTTACTTAATTTCATATGGTATAATGAACAGTTTATTTAATGCATATTTGAAATAATATTCAATTAATATAATATTCAGTTGCTATAATATTCAAAATCCATAAGTAACTTTTAATATAATTTAGAAAATCTACTAAAGATCCTTCCACCTGCCACCCTCAACTAATGTTAATGTTACCGGGAGAAACTAGATACAATCTGGAATTTAGGGCACACCGACTCGGACAGGTTAGGTTAGAAGGGGGGGGCCATCCCGTTCGTGGTTATTTTTTTATAAACCACCCAGAAGTGGGAGCCCCAGCGGGGCTCCGTCGACCAAGCCCATCCTCAACGTTGCATAGAATATTTTAAGGTTTGTTTAGGTGCCATTTGAGTAAGGTTAAAACTGTGACCATTAAACATGAAAATTAGGTAAAAAGAACATTAGGTCAAATGAACGTTATAAAAAATGAATATTATATATATTGAAAATTATATAAAATGAACGTTATACTAAATGAAATTAGAGTAAATGAAAATTATATCAAATATAACATTGGATCATATGAAATAAGGTTAATTGTTCGTGGTTGTAAAAATAACCACGAAGGGGATCCCCTTCTAACCTAACCTGTCCGAGTCGGTGTGCCCTAAATTCCAGATTGTATCTAGTTTCTCCCGGTAACAATAGTTGAGGGTGGCAGGTGGAAGGATATTTAGTAGATTTTCTAAATTATATTAAAAGTTGCTTATGGATTTTGAATATTATAGCAACTGAATATTATATTAATTGAATATTATGTCAAATGTGCATTATATAAACTGTTCCTTATACCATATGAAATTAAGTAAAATGAAATTATATCAATAATTCATTATATCATTTGATCTTTATATTAAAAAAAATATATGTTAAATGAAATTAGGTCTTATGATCATTAGAACTTTTGTTATTATATCAATCGTTACACACCTATACCTACCTACCAACACAATCTACTCTAGTTCGTTGGCGTAGTTACATTCAAGCAATTATTGATACCTTTAAGTTCTATATTTGATCGTTATTGTTCGAGTTTTAATCGAACACTCAGCGAAAATGCATAATTGCATCGAACGCAAATATGCATATTCGCTCGTTCTCCAGTTTGTGGCAGTTCGCGTTTAGATCTCGTCAGAGACACCACGTACTCCCTAAACCAGTACCACTACCATTTTTGTCAATAAGTTAACCATTTAAACTATTACCTGTACCATTTTACCAGTTAGTTAGTTATATAGTTTATCATTGTTGTAACCAAGTTTAACGTGATTTAATATAGCTATATCCATTATTACTGACTTTAACTTTACCATACATATCCTACCAACACGAGAAAGTTGAGCTGGGTCACCATAGCATCAAGCCCATACTTTCTACAGTTATATTAAAAAATATATATATAAAATGAAATTAGGTCTTATGATCATTAGAACTTTTGTCATTATATCAAACGTTACACAGCCGTTGTGCAGGCAGCCCGTGGTCCACGAGTCTTCGTTCACTTGGCTCACATGGAAAGTTGTTCAATATCATATGGGTGACTGAGTCGTTGTAGTTGAGACCTTATATAACCGCCACTAAACTTACGACGTGACTGATAAGTTTTTGTGTTCGGCGTCACAAAACATGTCGTGAAATTGATATCACTTAATTAAAATAAGAATGCGAATGTTTCAAGTATTTAATTAGAATTGCAGATTAACTAACTTAGTATGCACATAAATTATTAAATAACTTCAGTACCATGTTGAAAATGTATAAATATTTGTGTCTTTCTAATATTAGGCTTAACTGGGCTGGGTGGCGCGAATCAATTTCTCTAAAACTATGTTTGATGGTGGTATTTAGTGAAAACTGAATAGAAGCCATTCCATTCGTATCGAGTCGTCAGTGGCCTGAGAGCTGGAGATCGCAGTGATGGCTTTGAGGCAGCCCTCGCAGTCACACGCACGGTCGCCAAGCAAGCATCAGCCATACTTTTAAAATTATGTAACTGCTATTGTAAATGCGAAAGTTTAGATGATGTTACTCAATAACGGCACGACATCTACACTGATTTGACGCACCGATAGTTTATAACCTGGATGAACACGTACGATCCTTTGTATCCCGGTAGTACTTGACCATGAGATAAGTTCCGATATCCACGCGGGCGAAGCCGCGGCTGAAGCTACAACTATAATATTAACACGTACGATCCTTTGTATCCCGGTAGTACTTGACCATGAGATAAGTTCCGATATCCACGCGGGCGAAGCCGCGGCTGAAGCTACAACTATAATATTAACACGTACGATCCTTTGTATCCCGGTAGTACTTGACCATGAGATAAGTTCCGATATCCACGCGGGCGAAGCCGCGGCTGAAGCTACAACTATAATATTAACACGTACGATCCTTTGTATCCCGGTAGTACTTGACCATGAGATAAGTTCCGATATCCACGCGGGCGAAGCCGCGGCTGAAGCTACAACTATAATATTAACACGTACGATCCTTTGTATCCCGGTAGTACTTGACCATGAGATAAGTTCCGATATCCACGCGGGCGAAGCCGCGGCTGAAGCTACAACTATAATATTAACACGTACGATCCTTTGTATCCCGGTAGTACTTGACCATGAGATAAGTTCCGATATCCACGCGGGCGAAGCCGCGGCTGAAGCTACAACTATAATATTAACACGTACGATCCTTTGTATCCCGGTAGTACTTGACCATGAGATAAGTTCCGATATCCACGCGGGCGAAGCCGCGGCTGAAGCTACAACTATAATATTAACACGTACGATCCTTTGTATCCCGGTAGTACTTGACCATGAGATAAGTTCCGATATCCACGCGGGCGAAGCCGCGGCTGAAGCTACAACTATAATATTAACACGTACGATCCTTTGTATCCCGGTAGTACTTGACCATGAGATAAGTTCCGATATCCACGCGGGCGAAGCCGCGGCTGAAGCTACAACTATAATATTAACACGTACGATCCTTTGTATCCCGGTAGTACTTGACCATGAGATAAGTTCCGATATCCACGCGGGCGAAGCCGCGGCTGAAGCTACAACTATAATAAAGCTTTTGACGCAACTAAGTGTTTTAAAACATAAAACTGTTAAAAGATACACAAGATAATAAACAATTTTCAAAAAATCATTAATCATGACATTAAGCGTATAAAAAACAAGGAAGACATTTTAATTTCATCAGCTATCTAGGGAGATACAAATAAAAAATAATATTACGAGGAGCCGATGAAACAGTTCATAATGCTGGAAAAGATAATATTGTTGGCATACTGTGAAAATTATTTCATAGGTTGTTAAATAGTAGAAACCTCTTTTGTTTGCCTTTAACAACTTTTTACGACATCCAGTAGTTAATGCTCTTATCTACCAATCAAGTCCATCGATGATCAGATGTTTTTTAATCATTTATACATTTTTCATTTCATATTTAGATTATTTTGTAAAATCTCGTCTATACTGAACACTCACATTTTATTCGGCAGCAAAGTTTTTCTGCGTCTCGTACCTTTACTCGCGCCAAAAATCAACTTTGCAGCCTTACATAACAAATAACTATAGTAGGCTTAAAGAACTTCATAACTTGCCTGTAAATTATTTGACCCAAATGGAAATTGCAATCTTGTAATTTATAAAATGTGAATGTTTAGTATAAAAGAGATTTTTTCAAAATAATCTAAATATTTAATGAAAAATGTATAAGTTAATTATTATTTACCCTATATATTTGTAAAGAGAAGAATTTGTCAAATAAATGTTTGTAAAGCGAGTGTTTATAAAATAAAACATTTGCGGAATAAGTCATTTATTGAACTTTGCAATTCCTATAATTTGTTGAAAAAGGAACGTTTAGGATGTCAGTTTTCAGATTTTTCGGCGGCAAACTGATATACCTTAAATTGGGCAAAATGAACTGTACTTCAAGTAATTTTAAGATACCGGTGTGGCGTCATCTATCCAGCCACATAGGAACTACTCTGATAGCGAGGGAAGTGTCAAAAAGCTGACATGTGACGACACTAAACATAAACTCAAAAAACTCGAAAAATAAACTATGTTAGTGCGATGAAGGATTGTGTGACGTATCACACAATCCTTCATCGCACTAACAGAGTTTATTTTTTACTTATTTTGCTATGGGCATCTCGCAGTTCAACCACAGAGTTGTCTACTGCTTAACCGGGCTTGTCTAACAGAGTTTACCTCGCAATCTAACATATACTACTCTGTCAAGAAAGTACCGGGAAAAGATCAATAATACACAAAATGTCTGTTATTCATCCAAATTTATTTTATCACCTTCAAAGTATGCTCCTTTAGAAACGATACACTTGCGCCAACGAATAATCCATTCATCAAAACATTTTTTAAACGCTGCTTCCGGAATTGAGTTCACCTCTCGCCGCGAATTCTCCTTTATGTCTTCTATCGATTGAAAACGGGTGCCACGAAGTGGTAATTTGAGTTTAGGAAAAATAAAAAAGTCAGCAGGAGCCATATCTGGTGAATATGGTGGTTGCTGGATGGTATTTGTTGAGTGTTTGGTCAAAAATTCGTTCACAATGATAGCCTTGTGCGAAGGCGCATTGTCATGGTGCAAAATCCAAGAATTTTCTTTCCACAAATCTGGCCTTTTTCGTCGAATTTGCTCTCTTAAACGCCGCAAAACGCTCAAATAATATTCTTTATTTACCGTTAGACCTTCCGGTAAGAATTCAGAGTGCACAACACCGCGATAGTCAAAAAAAACAGTCAACATGACTTTGACTTTTGATCGACTTTGGCGTGGTTTTTTCGGTTTCGGTTCAGTTGGAAGGCGCCACTCCGAAGGTTGTTGACTAGTTTGCATGTCAAACTCGTAAACCCACGTCTCGTCACCAGTAACAATGCGTTTCATGAATGTTGGGTCCGAACTGACTCGTTATAGCATGTCCTCAGCGACTTTCATGCGATTGAGTTTTTGGAGAAAATTCAGATCTTTTGGGCCTAGCCGAGCAGCAACATGTTTCATACCCAAATGATTAGTTAAAATGGTACGGATCGACTCGTGAGATACAGAAAGTTCGGCGGCTATCTCTCTCAGAGTTGAATGGGGATTTTCAGTCACTATTTTCTTCACTTTTGCGATGTTAACTTCAGTTGCAGACGTTGACGGCCTACCAGAGCGTGGCAAATCTTCCATCACATCTCGACCGGTTTTGAACGCTTTGAACCACTCATAAGCACGAGTTTTTGATAAAGTCGATTCACCGTAAGCCTTCTGTAACATTTTCAGTGACTCCGAACACGAAATTCCAGTGGCGATGCAAAATTTAAGACAAACTCTTTGTTCGATATTTTTGTCCATTATGAAATTCGCAATACACACTATATATGATATTGCTAAAACCAGCACTGTATTTAATATAAATAACAGATGCAACTCAAACTCCGCGCCAAAATGGAAAACAGTTGTGCCAATCTAACAACTACAAAAAAACAAAAATTTTAATTTGGAACCATAAACAAATCATCCATTCCCGATACTTTTTTGACTGAATGTATACTCAGCCCCGACTAAGAGTTGTCGGGCAGTAGCCCGCCAGACGCAACACCTGTTTGGTTGGAGGATCCTCCCTTTGCAATGGAGGGATTTTCCACCCTGTTCCTCCATTCCACTAAACCGGCTACGGAAGTTAACGTACGACCTTTAATTGTATTCAATAAGTTGATAGTTCGAGGCAAAATAATGTTACCATAATACAATAATTATAGTGTCGGGGTAGTAAATGAATTTGCAAAAAGAATTACTGTTAAAAATTGTAGGTAGTAATTGAATAATTACGAAAACATACGTTTATTCTATTGGAATACCTATTTAAAATTTTACAAGTGGTTTAAGTAACCTAACGACATAATGACGCTTTAGCTTGACCATAAGCGTAATTTTTTTTTAGTTCATCAACTCTTTATAATTACGTAAAATAGGTCATTACTAATTCTTTAAGTTATGTTATAAACTACTGGTATTTATTTTTAAGAACCACGCAATGTCTCCCTTAGTCTCTAAAATGACAGTGACTACTTGACCAGCGGAGGGTGTGTATGGGCTGTTCCGAAATTATCTGATGAAAATGTAAATGTGCTCTTGACAGCTTCATGTCAAATACCAAAACGGACAGACACACCACCTGAAAATGACAGATTTTCATGACGACCGTTATAATAAGAGGGAACCGCTTGCTAAGGAAACCAAATGGTTACAACAGCAAATTCTAATTTTAAATCACCCTGCAGATGAGTTTTTTCATTTGATAATGGAGGTTTTTTTTTACAACCGCAATTTTCGCCGATTTTACCATTACAATTTAATAATATTGTCCAAGCAATAATTGATAGGAAAGGTTTACGCCGTTCGTGCGCTGTTTGCTCTGCTTGGCATCCATCAAGCATTATTTATGGAACCATAACTATTTATAATTTTAAGACATATTGTTGTTTAAATACACACATCAAAAGTGTCTAGGGATCAAGCATTTTTATGCGGATTTCTTGAGATTGAGATGTGGCTTTGTAATAAATTTATGATTTTATAAATTTATATGGATCCTTTTTGGTGCATTTCATAATTTGAAACAGGAACTGTCAATCAAATTCGAGTAAAAGATGAAAATCAGCTGTCAATATTTTCCCTATAAAAACATACAACGCATTGAAGACATTATTAGTGCTACTGTTTCCCTACTACTGATTAAAACCAACGTTATTATGGAGCGGCGACGTCATTTAAGCAGGGAAGAAATGCTCAGAGCCGTGGGAATGATAGAAGCTGGTTCCCGGCAACGTACTGTGGCTTTAGCTCTGAATACAAGTCAGAGTGTTATCAGTCGACTTTGGACACGTTACCGAAGCACTGGTACCGTGGCTGAGCGCCATGAAGGACGGTATCGCTGCACCACACGGAGACAAGACCGATACATTCAAATCTTAACTCGAAGAGCTCCAACAATAACCGCCATGATGTTAGCCGTGAGGCTTCATCACTCTTCAGGGAACTTAATTAGCGACCAAACAGTCAGAAACCGCTTGCATGAAGTGAACCTTCATTCCCGAAGACCGCTACGGGTACCACCTATAGCAATGCACAATCGTAGGATTCGATATCAATGGGCTCTTGAACACAGAAATTGGGCAGAAGAACAATGGCGTTTCGTGTGCTTTTCTGATGAGTCTCGTTTTGGTATGAGACCGGATACAAGACGTATACGACACTGGAGAACCCCTGGACGCCAACAGCGATTAAAATCCTGCCAGGAAGTCCATCCTTATAGTGGTGGAACCATCATGGTATGGGCGGGTATTTGGATCGGCGGAAGAACTGAGTTGATTTGGATCAGAGGCAACCTCAACGCTCAAATTTATGCTGAGACGATTGTATCTGACGTCATCGTTCCTCTACAAGTGCAAATCGGTCCCTTATTTCAGTTAATGCATGATAATGCACGACCGCACACCGCAAGAGTTGTAAGACAGACTCTCGCCGCAGCTAACATCAATGTCCTGCCCTGGCCTGCTCAGTCGCCAGACTTGAACCCGATTGAGCATGCATGGGATATGCTACAGAGAAGAGCTCTGCCGAATATGGAGGGTATCCAGTTGCAAGAAGACCTTTTTTTGTTGTTGCAACGAACATGGGCGGCCATTCCACAGCGTGATTTGGATGAACTCATTTTGAGTATGCCAAACCGATGTTCTTGTGTTGTTAGTGTTCGCGGTAGAAACACGGATTATTAATTGTTTAAGTTACCCAATAAAATTTTAAAGAAAACTGTTATTTCAGTCTTTTTTTCGAACTTTAATGTTAGTGGTTCAAATGTCAAAAATCCCTTTATTAGGAAAATGGCAAATTTCTTTATTAATGCAAAGGTGACTTGGTTTATCGTTACTGTGACAAACGAAAACACTTTATTTGATGAATCCTTAAAGAAAATTTAAATTAATATCAATCAAGAGAAAAGTTATTGCAAAAATATATGTTGATCCCTAGACACTTTTGATGTGTGTAGTTAGTAAGGAACATTTTAAGATTATTAGAATATTTTCCATCGGGATAACTGAACAGAGGTTTCCTTAATTTTACTCCAAGCGTCAATATTATCACTTTGTTCAGTGAAATATGATATTTAAGATGACATGAACAATATTTGTATAGTGACAACAAGTTATGTTTCAGACCTTAGGGGAAAGAAAACCAAAGTTTGGCAATTGGTTTATAACTCTTTTTGAATAAAATGACTTCTAGTATCACATCTTGATGTATCAGCACAAATTATTTTAACTGTACATACTTTTTCAGAACCCTACGATATCCATATCTTCTAAAACCATGGAAGAAACGAATCGTCGAAAAAGTGTATATTTGTAATGTCTAATCTGTGAAAGAAATACGAGAAGATACGTAAAATAAACTATATCTGTATCTTTTAAATAAAGTACAATGATTTATATAGTACAATGATTCATAAATGCCAATAAAATATTTGCTATAGCAATTATTGCTCTACATCGAACGGATCAAAGTGGGTTAGTCTGGCTACAAAGAGAGAGAACGCGCTGACGTTCGTAAGTAGAAGCCAATACAGATGAACGTGTTAGTAATTCGCTTTAGTGAGTGATTGCGTAAGAATTTGACGGCAACGGGGTTTGATTAAATTTACATCAGATACTTTTGGAAGAGAGTAACGCGAGTAGCGAGTAGTAAGAACAAGTGAAGCGGATACAGACCACGGTCTTTACCTCCTTGGTGGCGATGTTGTGCATGAGCGCCGTGCCCACGTCGCGCAGCGCCAGGTCCGCGCTCAGGCAGCTGTGCACGCACACCTGCGGCACATTGTGTATCGTGCAGGGACTTGACCAACAGGAGGATTACCAATGTTGTTCTCAAAGACGATCACATTCTCATTTATTACTCACAACGATCATCGATCGTCGAAATATACTTTTCCATACTTTTTCTAGGTTTGAATTTGGATTACGTATATTCAAGCATTTGCCAAGTGCGCGCAAATGCAATGGAGAGGCGGAATTTTAATTTAGATGTTGTTTATTTTGGCGGAATTTTAATTTTATTTAGATGTTGTTTATTTTTTTAGTCTGCTATAGCTTTTTTTAAGGCTATGCGACATGTGATGTTTAGACAGGGGATTTACCTTAGTGGTGGCGCGGATGTTGGAGAGCGGCTGTCCGTTGTTCTCCCACTCGCTGATGTACAGGAGCCACTCGGACGACGAGATGTTCTCGAACAGGTTGCAGAGCTGCGACAAAAACAGAAGGCTACAGTCAGTCCGGGCGCGCCCCGTGCCCCCCTCCCCATAGTGCCTGTGCAGCATGTCCTGCGCCCCGTGCCCCCCTCCCCATACGTACGAAGAGCGCGAGCGCCAGCTGCTCGGCGGGCGGCAGCGTGTCGACGCGCGCGGCGTAGTTGAGCAGCGCGTGCGCGCGGCGGTCCTGGTGCAGCAGCAGCGCCACGTCGTCGCGCAGCGCGGCCGCCGCCAGGGCCCCGTGCCCCCCTCCCCATAGTGCCTGTGCAGCATGTCCTGCGCCCCGTGCCCCCCTCCCCATACGTACGAAGAGCGCGAGCGCCAGCTGCTCGGCGGGCGGCAGCGTGTCGACGCGCGCGGCGTAGTTGAGCAGCGCGTGCGCGCGGCGGTCCTGGTGCAGCAGCAGCGCCACGTCGTCGCGCAGCGCGGCCGCCGCCAGGGCCCCGTGCCCCCCTCCCCATAGTGCCTGTGCAGCATGTCCTGCGCCCCGTGCCCCCCTCCCCATACGTACGAAGAGCGCGAGCGCCAGCTGCTCGGCGGGCGGCAGCGTGTCGACGCGCGCGGCGTAGTTGAGCAGCGCGTGCGCGCGGCGGTCCTGGTGCAGCAGCAGCGCCACGTCGTCGCGCAGCGCGGCCGCCGCCAGCGCGCGCAGCAGCGCCACGCGCACGCCGGCGCCCAGCTCGCGCGCGCCCAGCAGCCGCTCTGCGGGAGTACGGGACACATGTTATACTCGTGCTTCCAGCATATCCTGCAGCCGTCCTGCCGAAACACCCGAAGCTTATATTACTAACCTATTCAAGATTATGGAAAACTAAAAATTGGATTTATATTATGTAATAAAACTAAAAATTTAATAAAAATTGTATTATATTACTAACGACCTATCCTCTAAATATTCTTGTACACTGTAGTTCATTTTAATTTTCCAGTAACATTTTGAACGATACCCTTCTGAACAACGGCAATGACGAATCTTGAATACTGTTAAATATTATAATTGCCATGCAGTACGTTTTTCTTTTAATTTTATTTGTAGTTAATTCAACTTGTCTTTGTGTCGTGTTCTTCTATTTATTTTGTAACTGTTTTACATAAATGCACATTTCAAAAATATAAAGACATGGTAAAGATAGTATTTTGAGACTTTGAAATAATGGTTTACAGCTGACTAAGAAGTGAGCTCCACACATTGCCAGAATGCATTTTTTTTACGAAAACTCTTAGCCTGTATGTTTGTAAGCGTGGGGTGCATAGTGGTGGTAAATATTATTTTAAAAAGCACCCGACGGCTTTTGAAAAAGATTTTTTTTTTCTTATTTATAAAATTTATTTTATATTTTTTAGTTCGGTTTTCAATAAAAAGCGTTATTTTTTCTAAGCAATGTTTATGGGGGAATCGTTATACTGAATATCTAGTAGACTATCTGTGTTTGTGTTCAGTGCTTTAAATTTTATTATATTTGTTTATGCCATGCTTATTTTTAAGTTGTTTCTTTCTAGCCATCAGGGAGTCAGCGAAGGACAGCAAGAACGATAGGCTCCACTTTCTAGTGCAGCGAGTCGTCCAACGTTTCGGAAAAACTGGGGTAAACGTATGGAGACCAGGAAGAAGATCGACCATGCTCTCAAATCGGCACCGCACGGCAGTTGAAGTAACAAGTCCACATCGGGAGCCCCGTACGGACGGCTACTTGGAGCTAACTTGACACCAAACAGACCTGCAAATAGTCCAAAACTTGAAATAGAACATCGAATAGCAAGATTACGTCTCGCTCGCGAACACGTACAATGGGCAGACAGAGAAAAAAGCAACAGTAATGATTTCTGACTAATTCGAATGAATGCTGTACTGTATGCCGTGATGGACGGCGAAGAAAAGACCGTTGAATTCCAGTTCTTTTTGCGGAAAAAGTGCCGTTCGGCGTTGGATCTGATGTGGTTTTGACTGGAATGTCTTCAGAGTACGGAGTAAGTGCTGATAGAAAATGGTACGCCCATTTTAATGAATATAGGTAAAAATGCAACATTGATGCATGAGAACGCTCGGTCACATCCACATCCTCGCCACATCGCTTGCTTAAATTGTAAATTGTATTATTTTCTAGGAGATGATAGTCATTTACAAGGAGCCCGTCCAATCGCATGGACGGGCTCGTGAGAAGCCTGGCCGGGATTGGCCGGGAACACGCTGGGGGCGAGCATGGGAGCTGTGTAAGACATCGAAACTCCAGCTACAAATCAAGACCTGAAATATGCGATACAATAACACGGACCAATATCCTGCAACATCGCATAAAAACTTAACCAATGGCCTGGCAGCTGTGAGAAGAGTCCTTTAGGGCAATACAAAGTATTAATTTTGTCTTAAAAACTCGGGTATTGTGTTGTACCAACCAGTATTATTACAAGATTTGGTGTTGTTTCATTAGCTGCTAAATTATTTCCAACACGCAGTTTCATTCATATCGGTAGCTCTGATATTTTAATTATATTTTATTATATTAGTTTTTCGTAGTGACCCGTATTATTTGACCGTGAGTGTTTTATCACGCTGTTTGCCAAAGGGGATTAGCAATATTGCATTATGTCCGCATTCTTCAACAGTTTACGACGAGTAATATGGTATAATACTGCCGATGGATACGGATTTAACCTCACAAATCAATATCAACTCGCTAATAAGAATGCCTAATGGAGGCAAACTGTTAGCGCCGTGAACAGCCGATGAGACATTTGTGATTGTTTCTTGTAGTCGCCGTAAGATTTACAAATAATAAAAAATGCATCGTTTGTTTCATCTATTTACCGGGACCTACATGTGACTAAATAACATTCAATTCAAGGATTACAGTAGTTTTCAATCGGATAATCAAGTTCTCAAAGAAGTGAAATTACAGGTACTTAAAGTTTATTTTTTTAATATAAACGGTTTTTGACCGTTGGAGGAGTGGTCTAGGATGGTACGTGTATTCTTAGACTTCCTACACGTTATTTACAGACCAATAAGTTATCAATCACGTGTGCTAAGCTGAGCTCGACACAGCACGTTTTTAATAGAAAAGTGCTACTATATTATAAACGAATATAAACAGTAAAATATGTGCATTCTCTCATAATTATTAGTATAGCTATAAATAAAGAAACCTACACAAGACATAATGACTTTAGATTTACTTCAAGATTGAAGTTAAGGAAGTTAAGTATCTACACTAATCACATTGTGGAATGAGATAAACAATTAAGTGTTGAGGACTAGTCGGGCTACCCTCTCGCTCCGTGCCCTGTCCCTGCTTCGTACCTATGAAGGTGAGGAAGTCGTCGCCCAGCACCCAGCTGCCCTCGCCCTGCACCAGGTACTGCTGCAGCTCGTCCAGGCTCTGGCGCTCCTCCGGCGACAGCTCCACGCCCTCCAGCTCCTTGGCCAGCTTCTCAAACTCCTGCACGGCCTGTATCGACCACAGCGCTCACGTTAAGTTTCATTGATCGGTTGTTTGCATTTAATAAATAAGTTCTATAGTTTATCCTGCAAATTATTCTGGCATTGCAGAAGAAGGTATGCTTTATTTAACAAAAACTCTTTCGTTTAATTTTTATCATATTAGGCGATGATGCCTTCTTTATATATTTCGGTAGGTGATGGTATACACGGGGAGCCAAGCAAAATATACCATTACTAGCACTTTACCCGCGATTTCGCCCGCGTAGATTTCTTGGCTAATATGCATGATATATATTATAATATGATTTGTAGCCTATAGCACCCACGAATAATGCAGCTCTGTACCAGAGCTTTTTTTTTTTTAATTGGATCATTCGTTCCGGAGATTACTCCCTACATACAAACTTACAAACAAATGTTATCTATTTATAATATTAGTAAAGATTTTGAAGGGTTGTTTTATTACTAGGACAACTAATTTTACCATGTGTCGCTTTTATATTTTTCAAAGAAAGTATTATGTAGGTTGTATTATTAGATCTTAAAAAAATTATCATAATCATCATGATCATCAGAATCAGCCTATAATGTACCCAATGCTGGGACACAGGCTTCCTCTCAATGAGAGCGAGTGGGCCATATTCCACCGCTCAGGCCCAGTGCGGGTTAGTGGATGAATTTTCAAATATTCTTTACAGCTATGCGTTCTTGAGTTTGCATATTGATCGAAACTACATAATGATCTTTTCTGCGCCCTAAAGGCATCATCCTTACGTACAGAGTATCCCCAGAACATCATTCCAAATCTGATTGATATCATGGATGGCATGGTATGGAGACAGTGCAGTCGATATATCGGCCATTTTAGAAAGCTGTCAAGTATATGCTTGTTCATTTAATTTTAAGCACAAATGTTCAACGTGTGTTTTCCAATTTAAACTGCAGTCAATATTTAGAGCTAAAAGTGTTGTACTCACATGAGTACAACACTTTTATATACATATACGTGTATGACTAATGTAACCAAACTGTACACATTAATTGTGAACTTGGATTTGTTTATGACACAAGTGAATTATACTATTAGTACCTACTTTATGCATAACTAAGAGGTCCTATAACACTTAATGTTGACAATGTAGCTTATAACGTCATACATGCTATGTAGGCAGTTGCGGGAACTTTTGGAACTCGGTGAAATAGTTTGTAATGCAGCATTGCACCTGGCGGCCTTCTGATATCATTACTGAATAGCACAGGCGAGCCCATACATCACTGTACGTGTAGTGCTCATGACTTGGCTCCCCATGGCAGTGACAATGTGTGAGCGCGGCACGTAAACATTCCCTCCAGGACAAGAGCCGGCAACCACGCGCCACGTGCACGTGCCCGACTCAGCCGTGTGTCACTGACCATCTTGCTTACACACTGAAACTTCTAGAAACATTTTATGCTCATAAATTTTCCATGTTTGTAATAAAACTGGCGACGGTGCAATTAGTATCGCGTGTAAACATCGAACATTATATTTACAGCTTACAGCATCTGTGAGTCATCAGTGAAAAATCAAGTTTATTTACAGAACCTTTCCGTTCAATAAAACTGTGGTCTTTAAGCTTTACGAGAATGTTCATCCACGAGCTCGGACGCAGCTACGTGTTTCACATGTTCATCTGTAAGCCCAGGGTGTGAGCAATTACTTATGTATGGCGGATGATGGCGGTGGTGTGACGATTCTGGAATAATTTCGTGGCCACTAACGGTGAACAGCACTAGCTTTAAACTAATCATAATCCATTCCAACAAAGGAAACGCGGTGCCCGAGCTTTTTATTATGAGTATAGGTGAAGGAAGTACGAGGGTCAAGTCTAGTCCGCGCGCGCTACTTACGTCGATGTCGGTGAAAACGATGGGTGGGTCACGGTTGCGCTTGCGCAGCTCGTCCTGGCGCCGCTCGTCCGCTTCGGCCGCCAACGCGTCGGAGCTGGGCCCTGCGCGCGACAGCTCCTCGGGCGCACCCGCCGTCTCCACTGCTTCTGCCATGTCTGCACAATAACACCGATTTACATCAGCATCGCAACACTCACTAGCGCGCAGCGCCACGCTAGTTTTCACTGGTCGACAACCTCTCGCAACCGCCGCGAGTTAAAGTAACTAATTTTAACCCGGAAGAGGAATAAAATGCTAACTGCTTGGCACTTGGACACTTGTGCACTTGTTATTTAAAATATGGATTTGGAGAACAGTCTTATATTCGCGTTTTCGGAAGATGTTAAGCAATTATATTATGAACACTCGTACACTTCGGAAGGTTAAATACTAACCTAAAACTTTGCCAAATGCGTGACTTAGACGAGAATGTTTTGATACCGCGTCTATCCGAAGTATTTTAGGACTTGGAATAAATCACTAAGATGGGAAAAACATTAAATTTTGATCCAAAAATGTTCGGTTCGCACAACGTGGCGCACGCGCTCTGTCCGGCGTGGAAATAGACTCAACATAAATAAACTGAAGAGGGGCGGCGCGGCGTCGGCGCGGTACCAGCGGGCTGGCGGCGGCGCGAGCTGCTGGGCGGCTCGCCTGGCGCCGCGCCAGCTCGCCTCCGCAACACTATTATATTTATAATTACGCCGGGCGCGGGATCGGGTACCGCTCTACTGTTCACATATTCGTATTCGTTTGGTAAACAAGCAGTCTCCGCGATCGCCAAGCCCCTGTGGCATGCATAATATCAGCGACGGTCCCAGGCCACATGACATGCTCTTAAGCAGCGGTCCTTATTCTGATCGAGTTTTATGCATGGTACATATTGGGTAGCCCCTCGCAAAAACGATGGGTTTGCACATAGGAGTGGTGTGTGGAGTATTGATGTTCTAGTTTCTGATGGTGAAATACTCGCTCGTTTATCAGTTTTCAGCGCGGCGTGAGGTGGTCGTTGTCCTTAGTCGTCGGTAGAATCCCTCGTCCCGACCTACTTGTGGAGCGTTCACTTGACCGCAATCACAATAAACAGCGCTCGATCTCTTGAGCGCATACGTTTACGATCAACTTCTCCTTGATTACTCAAGGGTTACATCACTATATGACTGATACGGAACGCAGATATGAAACCTCACACACTATGTCATAGGTACGCAACACTTCTATCATTGAGCGAATCTGCTGATCCTCTAATCAGATGGGAAAATCGAATTAAAGATAAACACTTTGAAGCCGAACCCTACTCATCCTGTCAGCCTGAAATCACGCACCCATTGCCGGCTATTATAGTTAAGAGGCCTTTCATGTTCAATTTAATCAAAATAGCTAACGGCTTAACGTATTTATAGAAATAAAGATGTTACAATATGGACGGGCGACTTGCCCTCACACTTGTAGGTGGTGATTGTGATTGCAGTCATAGATGGCGGGATGTGCACAATAATGAAACCTGTTTCGTGTCCGTCTGCTATGTAACATCACGCTACGACCAAAAGGAGCCGAGCAGCGGGTGGAACCGCGCGGGAGCAGCTAGTAAGTAATACAGAAAAACAAGTGACGTCACGTGGCGCTGCTCGACACAATACTATTAACATCACGTGGCGCTGCTCGACACAATACTATTAACATCACGTGGCGCTGCTCGACACAATACTATTAACATCACGTGGCGCTGCTCGACACAATACTATTAACATCACGCGGCGCTGCTCGACACAATACTATTAACATCACGTGGCGCTGCTCGACACAATACTATTAACATCACGTGGCGCTGCTCGACACAATACTATTAACATCACGTGGCGCTGCTCGACACAATACTATTAACATCACGTGGCGCTGCTCGACACAATACTATTAACATCACGTGGCGCTGCTCGACACAATACTATTAACATCACGTGGCGCTGCTCGACACAATACTATTAACATCACGTGGCGCTGCTCGACACAATACTATTAACATCACGTGGCGCTGCTCGACACAATACTATTAACATCACGTGGCGCTGCTCGACACAATACTATTAACATCACGTGGCGCTGCTCGACACAATACTATTAACATCACGTGGCGCTGCTCGACACAATACTATTAACATCACGTGGCGCTGCTCGACACAATACTATTAACATCACGTGGCGCTGCTCGACACAATACTATTAACATCACGTGGCGCTGCTCGACACAATACTATTAACATCACGTGGCGCTGCTCGACACAATACTATTAAAACAAGTAACATCACGTGGCGCTGCTCGACACAATACTATTAAATCTGACGAAAAGTCGTTTTTATAGGTACATCGAAAAAAAAATATTGCCACGGTGATAAAGGACAACCAACCCATTTCCGGCATTTAAGTTTTTTGAGTTATTTAAGATTTTGTTGCGGTAACGTTTTGGGATTTACAAGATCTTGAAAACGGCTCAACGTGTGAACAAAAATTTCACCTCTTTCACCTTTTGTGGTGTATTGTTTTTATTCTGGGTGCATCGTCTTCACATATAATGTTATAATACATGTATACAAAACATTGTAAAACATTTTAAAAGAGTAGGTAACGGTGGAGTTTCTTGCCCATTCTTCTCCACACGAAACTACCTTTTGGAAGGGGCGACTAGAATCAATTCTATTTCTTGTTCATTTTTGACGTTCAAAAGTGCCTTTCTTGTGCCTATTTGAAATAAGTGTTTTGACTTTGACTTTGAATAGGTACCACTAAGAATTAATTTGTTTAAGCATTAGTTTTTGATTTGGTTGGCGCAAACAAATATAGTTAAATGATTCAAAAATCAGAAAAAACGGATTTGCAAGTAAACGAATACACTTTTAGGTTTTGTAACTTTACACGATGTGAAGATAAAAACAAAACAGATCTTATTTTTTTTTTTAAAGTCAACGAAAAAAAAAACATTTGGGTATTATGCCACAAAACTTGTAGGATTACTAAGTCAAGTTATACAAGTTCGATGATTTGTCATTTTTATACATTTATTGATTTCTGAAAGTGCTGAAAAAATATAAACTAACGATCTGAAGTCATTGTGAGGCAAAACAAGTTAGTAGCCCATCATTTTTATATCTATACGTACAAACACCGAGATTATGATATTTTCTGTTAAGTTATAACTTATAATAATACAGTGATCAGCATTATAGAAATATTCGCGGAGTTTTGGTGACCGCTCACCGGCCGGGCAGGCCGGGCCGCGCCAGGTGACCGATCCCTATTGCGGTGATTTCACTAGGATTATAATATTACGGATTTAGTAATATCCCTGCGACATATTCAGGGTGGAACTTTTTAATGCACCTGAAGGGAAAGTACTCTTAACTGTAGATAGAAAATTTTACTCAGAGAAAACATTCCTTTATTTTTTAATATAAAAAAATGCATTCAAAGATTCAAGAAAATTCATTTACATATTAAATTCACTAACATAAGTACACATATGGATCTTTGAGTTTAAGAGCTTTAAGTTGACTCATCGAATTTATAAGTCCAGATTTCATGATTTTCTTTTCATTTAGTTTATCAAGTTTCTAAGAGAGATTTCATCCTTAGGTATAATTGATCCTAAAGATCGATGCAATAAAAGTACAGGTTGTCATTTTTACAGATTTTAGTCGGTTCGATTCCCGGGTGTGGCAAGCGAGTTTTTGAAAATCATTTATTGCAGTTTTCTGTCTATTCAAAAATAAAGGAATGTTTTCATTGAGTAAAATTTTCTATCTACAGTATTAAGAGTACTTTCCCTTAACGTGGCATTACGAAATTCCATCCTGTATAAACATATAAATGAATGTGTAGCACTGACATAAAGTGGTGGACAGTGCCATTTAAAGCAGGAGTACACGACCACGGCGCATGACCGTCCCGCGCCGTGGGCGGGCGGCACCAGGAAGGAGTTTTCCGATCTTTAAGGCTTTGTCATCAGGATTTAACATTGATAGTAAAAAGTTTAAGGCATATTCTTTGGACACCGCGCGTCAATTAGATGAAGATTATCCGTGATAGAATCTCCCTGCTCCCGTCCACAAATGGCCTTACATGGTGCTGATGAATCAGAATATGCTCGAACTTTCCGAGGAAGCCGCTGAATGTAACAGCACAGGGCGACGTGAGTCCGAATGAACGCGGATGGCGGCACTTCTCAAAGAGAAAAGTTGTCAAAAACCTTTAAAATCAATGTACTTAATGTCATGCATGCTCACCGTCGTCGTCTGTGGCGCCACCGTCGCCGCGCTCGCGCTGCTTCTTGCGCTTCTTGTCGCGGCGCCGCTCCTTGCGCGCCACCTTCTCCGCCAGCGTGCTGCGCCGCGCGTCCAGCTCCTGCGACGTCACTCTGCGACAACACACATCGTCACTACCGTTAACCTATTATCGTGAGAAATATTGATCTAGAACAATATTTTAGAACAATATTTAATAAAAACGAGTTTTTTAAATTCTTCAAAAATCTAGATTCTAGATCAATATTTAAAAACTCTGTTTTAGTCATGACATAATTTACAGAATAAATAATATCATCATCATCTCGGAGTGAGAATGTGAACCATGGCCAGGCAACCCGAGGAATACGTGTGCTGTCGTTCTCCCGGAGGCGTGAATCCAATATCTGTTTAAGAGCCAACACTGGATGGCGCTAAATAGTACACAGATATTGTCCTGCACAATTCTTAACACAATCATACAAATCTGTTTCGAGCCAGCTAAGTGGAACCGAACTAGTTACTTTGATTAATTATTACAATAAAATAATTAGATTAGGTTAGGTTAAAATTGTGACGTGAGTGTGAGTGATGCCGCGCAGCGGCTAGCGAGTACCAGAAATAATTGGATTACATAGAAAAAAGTACTTTAGTAGGTTTAAAGAACTTCAGTACTTGCCTGTAAATTATTTTAACAAATTAAATACACGCGCAGAAACTCTTGAAATAATATACTAATATCATCAGTAACCATGAGAAGCTAAGTCAGGGGCCCATGGGCAGCATAGAAACTCTGACAGCGGGTTAGTCGCTAACCACACGAAAACGGAAGAACAAGACCATGAGTTAATTCGTAACTTTGTCCATTAGACAATTCATAATAGCTTAATAACG
Organism: Hyppa rectilinea; assembly: GCA_951799385.1. Classification (NCBI taxonomy): domain Eukaryota; kingdom Metazoa; phylum Arthropoda; class Insecta; order Lepidoptera; family Noctuidae; genus Hyppa; species Hyppa rectilinea. The sequence goes on along the minus strand of OX637309.1, from coordinate 324,610 downwards.
GGGACTCATATTATTGCCCAGCGATTCAACGCTTAGAGCGCTGGTTCATACACAGGTATTGGCTTCACGCCTCACGGAGGTCGCTCATCGGATGTCCTGATCACCAACTGAGAAATGGACCCGCCGATAAACAGTAGAGTATAGCCTCCCTGGCCTTCTACTTGCCTGGCGCTATGTGGGTGTACTACTATATGCACACCTTTGCATAACCCTTCTACTTGCCTGGCGCTATGTGGGTGTACTACTATATGCACACCTTTGCATAACCCTTCTACTTGCCTGGCGCTATGTGGGTGTACTACTATATGCACACCTTTGCATAACCCTTCTACTTGCCTGGCGCTATGTGGGTGTACTACTATATGCACACCTTTGCATAACCCTTCGGGGATTAAAGGCGACGTAATGTTTTATATTTTCTTCTTTTCTTTCATACGTCTACTTCACAAATGTCACAGTCGCGATGACAGTACTCGCGAGTGCGAGTTTGTTTCGATGCTTCTTATGAGAAATCCTCTCTTTGTTCCATGCCCTAGTACCTATAGTTCGAGGACAAGGATGTAACATGAGACTATTATATGATCATAGATAAAAACATCGTAACAAGATAAGTATTTAGATTGTAACATGAGACTATAATCACATTAATATTATAATTGAAGTGTTTGTGTGTGCGTGTGTGTATTTTTATATTTTTTATGTTTGATACTTCTTCACGCAACAACTACTGAACAGATCTTGATGAAATACGGCACAGAGATACATTATAACCTGAATTAACACATAAGATACGTTTTATTCCCTTATTACGTTCCCGTGGGATAATTTCTGACAAACACGCGGGCGAAGCCGCAGGCAGAAGCTAGTAATGATAATAAATTTTACATTTACACCTTCTCCTACCTTCATACCAATTGGTTATTAAACTTTCAAGAAGTTCTAATTTAATGCATATCTTCTTGTATTCACTTGTAACTTCACTTCACTCACTTGTAATCACACGCCGCATTTGGTGTGTGTGATACGGCTAGGCGCCGAAGCGAGATCGGATGGGGTGATTAAAGTGTCTTTTTACTTATACAATAGTGGGAAAAGTCTAGGCAGCTTGATTGATAATTATATAAGCATGGGTAATAGCGATAGTACTGACGCCTAGACCGCCAAGTCATAATGATATATATACACCGAGCAATTATTGTCGTCTAACAAAGGTTCACTTGATGTATCCGACATAAAATACCTCTAAGCGTGATTAAAAAGTTGTTTCCATTAACATAATAGGTACAACGAAAAATAAATACTGCATTACAATAGATCATTCCATCCCCCTTTTCTATGAGACAAAATTTCTTAAGCCAATCGAAAACAGTCCACGTGGACTGTCATCCAATGAGATGCTCTTTTAAGTTATGCAGTGCGCGTCACGCCCGATCCGCAATCCGAGAACATTTATTTATTTATTTATTTAATACTTTAAGCACAGAAATGTACAGAGGCGGACTTAATGGCAAACAACAACAACAACAACAACAACAACATTCCCGCCAATCTCAGCGGTGGATCGTACTTGGACATGAAACAGAACGTAATAGTTACTGGAAGAACCCGAGTTACTGGAAGACGTACCGTAGTCGCGACTAAGGCACCTCTTCTATCAAGGCGGTGGCAGTCGCGCTCATTATTCACGATCAGTGCGTGAGTACTTAGACTGCGAGTTTGGTGACAGGTGGATTGGACGAGGCGGTCCTGTGGGTTGGCCACTTCGAAGCCAGAACCTGACACCATTAGACTTTTTTGTGGTCTAAAGTCAAGCGACTTGTATACACCGTAGAAGCACGCAGTGTAGAACAAATAAAACAGAACATAATAGCTGCTTTTGATATTGTGAAACACGGCAGAGTGATTTTAAATAAATTAAAACACAGTATTAAAGAACGTGCCTGTTTGTGTTTTAAACAAAGTGCTAGACAATTTGAACAGTTGCAGACTTGCAGCAATACAGGTAAATCTTTACCTAGGTAAATAAACTAATCATTTGTAAATACGTTGTAAGATTTTAATTGGTAATTAGTGTAAATAATCTAGTTGATACCAATTTTTTAAATACGCATGAAACAATTTACACAATTTACATATTGCTGATTTAATTAGCTATTTTTGTTAGAGATAGAAATTCTGGATTTAATGAAGGTAGATGCGTACCTAGGGTAGGTACATAAGTCTATCTTCAATAGGCACGAGCCACAACAAATTGATCAGTCATTGAAATTGGCCATATGTTTGTGAATTTCGTTCATTTTACGTTCTAATCTCGTAATAAAATGTCCACACATAGTTCAAAAACAATGTCCTAAGCCCGTAAAAGTATGAAGGAAGAATTGGAATTAACAGCCTAACATTGCAAGTAAGAGTCATATTTTTGCGCGGGGGTCAATAAACCTTGACAAAGATGCCGCCGCGCGGTGCCTTTTTTGCGTGTCTTACCTACAGGATGTTTTAAAGAACGCGATGCGTTTGTATGGTTTCTAATTATCCAAATGTTCATATATATAAAAAAAAAGAATGAGTAGTCAATGGAAACATGAATTGGGCTACCGTTGTAAGACGACTAAAATTGCACGGTGTATATACACTCAACTGAAGTAAGATAGAAAATACAATTTGACTCAGGTACAATTTGTACACAATATTCACGCAAAACAAAAACAAATAATTTACAGACAAACTTAAAACAGTATTGTGTGAAAGTCTGTGACTGTTCCTAAATTACCCCAGGCTGATAAAATTTTCGTTTTTCCTAAATTAAGGTACCATAAGTGTTTGGGTTGGTTCCCCCGAATATAAATTACGGGTACATATTAAAACCCACCAAAAACTTGATTATTTACTCAAGTAATTTTTATCAACTTGAACCTGATTTGATTAACTCGAAACTTAGTTTAAAATATCTAAAAGCCAAATAATTGTTCACTCGTGCAAAGCGATGGCGAAGTAGATCGAAATGTTAAGCATAGAATTAACACTGGATGGGTGAATTGGCGGCAGGTCACGGGAACTAGTTGCGACTCCCGCATTCCCCTTACACTTAAGGGGAAGATTTATAAAATGCTTAGAGCTGTCGTCTAGTATGGATAACACCCGTCTTTTGTCAACACAAAAGCTGCCCAACGGCCGCAAACGGAATTAATGAAAGGCAATTGCCTGCAGCTGAGATGAGAATGTTAAGAAAGATGTGTGGTGTTAAGCGAATGGATAGAATAAGAAATGAGTAAATAAGATTAAGTCTGAAAGTGACACCGGTAACTGAAAAGTTGCGTGGAAATCGGTTATCATGGTATGTCATCAGGAAAGTTTTGAGTATAAACGTGGATAGATATACAAGTAGGGGAACACCAAGGGAACGATGGATGGATGTGAAAGATGATATGGCTAGAATTGGAGTGACTACCGAGATTACGACTAATAGAGAAGTATGGGAGCTAAAGACATGTTGCGCTGACCCCAAACTAATGAGGGCAGGAGAATGATGATGATGATCTTAAAGTCTTCTTCTTCTTTCCGTGCGGTTAGTGACTAACCTGGTGTCAGAGTTTTAATGCTGCCCATGGGCCTCTGACTTATTATCTTAAAGTGAAATAATGGAACCTAATATATATTTTTTTAAATCAACTTTTGTCGGAGCGAAATGAGGCAATACATTTTGTAAATAAAAAAATACTTCGGTTTAGAAATTAAACTAAATAATAAAGCCCGTTGTTATTGATAAATTTTGCAAAATTGCCCTCTATAGGGCTATTTTACCACGGTTTTGTAATTTTCTTTAACGCAAATATGACATCTAGCTAGCTACAATGCTACAAACGACCTACATGATTATATTCATATGTTGGTTTATTCGTCGGTCAAAGAAAAAAAGTAAAAACAGATAGCTGCACATTTAGAAGGGGTGTCTGGTCTTGTGGTGGAGTGCGTGCGGGTCGTCGCGGGGCGGGCGGCAGCGCGGCCGCGGGTCGCGCGGCGGGCGGCGGGCCGGGCGCGGGCCGCGGGCCGGGCGCGGGCCGCGGGCCGCCCGAGTGGGGCCGCGGGGCGGGGCGCGGGCCCGCTCGCAGCGCTGGGCCAGCGCGCGCGCGGCCGCGGCCAGCAGCGCCGCGCCGCGCCGCACGCGCGCCGCCAGCCAGTGCTCGGGCGCCGAACTACTGCGGGACACCGAGCGCCTCGATCACTGAGCTCCGACACACTACGACTACCGTTTGTCTAATTACGATTCTATCGACAGTGACGAGTATCGAGCGGAACACTCTTCGGTGGACTTCTAGTACTTCAGCGTTGCTAGTTCGTAAGCAGTTCTATGCGGACGGCTGTCCGGCGGCGGAGGCGGGGAGCACTCACCTGGCTGCTTCGATCTGAGAGTTGAGCGTGAGGTAGTCGGGGCTGTCCTGCCGGTTGTGGCGCGCACCGCCGTTCGCGTACGTCATCTGCATAAAAAACATGCGCTTTCTCAACAGTCTAGTTGGCTAACATTTTCATATAGTTTAATATTATATTAGATTTCCGAGCAAGTAGTGGCAAGTGTAGCAACCCCGTACGGTCGCAGGATGCTCGAAGAACGCCCGACACCGCTACTATATAGCCCTTGAGATAGCTGTGTGAAACTGTGTGTCTACTATAGTTTTGAGGGAGATGATGAAAACAGAGGCCATTCGGATATATTCTTGCGTGCGCCACAGATTGTACAAAAAGCCTGTCCAGCTGTATATTATTGATTGGTCAAACTACATATCAGGAATTCAACAACTCACAGCATTGTCTTTCTTTCGTTCCATTCTTTCGCTCAGGTGGTCAGAAGAGCGACGGGCCCGGGCCGTCACTACTAAGGCGAGCGCTCACGGTCGGGATCGCTGCCACTCATATCGCTCACATTCTGCAAACCACGTCCAACACACTTAGTGTACATCCTGAAACCTGCAATGTATTTGTTGGCTCGCAGAGCACTGAATCGTTGCACCGGTAGCGTCTAGAGACGGCAATACTAATAAAATAGTGGCTCCGGAATTGCGTTAAGCGCACAACTCCCGTCACGACCGTCATTCAAAGCTGCCAGTGTGTGTACTATTGCGAGTAATGGTGACAAGCTTGTATGGAAACTGTTGAAAGAGTAAAGATGGGTGTGCCACAAGGTTCAATATTGGGTCCTCTTTTTAGTATATATTAATGATCTTCTCCATTTATTAAAAAATCAACCACAAATGGTGTTATTTGCTGACGACACTTACGACACATATGACAAACAAAGACGTGCCAAAAATTTTGACGACGTAATTAACGCCCTACTGCAGGTCCAGAATTGGTTCACTGTTAATAATTTAGTATTAAATGGAAAAAAAACTAAGTGCATTAGATTTTCTTTACCAAATGTAAAAAGTAGTGATTGTGAGATAGTATCTATTGAATTAAGAGAAACTAGAATTTGTCGATAAAACTAGGGATCACGCTCGACTCAAGGCTACAATGGGGTCCTCATTTAACATCTCTTGCAGGACGGCTAAATTCTGCAGCATACGCTGTCAGAAAGATCCGTCAATATACTGATGTAGATACCGCGAAGCTGGTCTATTTTAGCTATTTTCATAGTATTATGTCTTACGGTATTTTACTTTGGGGACGTGCTGCAGACATCGAGTCTATTTTTATTCTGCAGAAAAGAGCTATCAAAGCCATTTATAATCTTCGTAGGCGCGATTCTCTAAGGGAACGGTTTAAGCTTATAAACATCATGACTGTACCTTGTCAATATATCTATGAAAACATCATGTATGTAAGGAAAAATCTAAATCTTTTTAGTAAAAGAGGTGAAAGACACAATTATTTCACTAGAAATAGGGACCAATTAGTTCAACCAGGTTTCAGGCTGGCTAAAGTAGATTCATCTTTCATGGGGTACTGTTTAAAATGTTACAATAAAATACCTCCCAACATTCTTGAACTAAATGAAACAAAATTTAAATCCTGTATAAAACGCACACTATGCAACCAAGCATATTATAAATTGGGAGATTACATCGCTGATAAAAACGCTTGGGTCAATGCTAGTCCTGCTCCACAAGGGCGTATCACCTAATTCATTAGACTTAAAAAACTGTTGGCGCTGCGGCAGATCAACAACAAAAAAACTATATTTGCATTGTATAAATTCAATTTCTTTCATTTCATTTCATTTCATATTTATTCATTAACAATTTACATTGTGTTTGAAATCATAAATAAACAAATAAATAAAAACACATTCATTAAAATAAAATAATAAAACTAACACATTCAAAATACAATAAAACGATAGAAAAAAATAAAATTCAATAACATTACAAATTAAAAGAACAATAATCAATAGAATTTCAATTTCAATATATATAAATCAATACAATTTAACATTTACCCAGTCACGAATACGTGGATATGTCGTCGTCTATCGAATACAGACATTTATCCAATAGGAACGCTTTGAGCTTTGACTTAAAAGAGCTCCTGTAAATTAAAGTTTTTAAGTCTAATGGCAACCTGTTAAAAATCCGCACTGCTTGATATTGAGAACTATGTCGAACAATATTAAGTTGGGGGATTATTTTACTTTTAAAATCTTTCCTGCGCGTACTTTCCCTCAACTGTCTCTCCTCATCAGTTTCATAGGTGTGTAGGTACTTCTTAAAATTCATTAGTAATACTAACACATAGAGGCTGGGCACAGTAAGAATTTTCAAATTTATAAAATGTTGCCGACAGCTCTCTATTTGTGATATCCGCACCATGGTTCGTATGGCTCTCTTTTGGAGTACAAAGGCTCTCTGGCAGTTATATTTGAAACTATTTCCCCAAAACTGAACACTATATCTCAATCTTGATTCTATTAGTGCATAGTATACCATTTTAAGGTGATTTATGTCTATTTCATCCCTAAGACTGCGTAGGGCATAACAGACTGAGGAAATGTACGAATCAATGGCTTGCATTTCCCTCTTCCAGTTTAAATATTTGTCAATGTATACCCCCAGACACTTTACTTCATTCACTACGTCAATTTTAATTTCATTAAGTGCGATTGTTATGTTATCTTTATTACGTTGTTCTCTTAATATTGTATAATTGCTTAGCACATATGTTTATTTTATTTATTTATTTAACTTTAATTATAACGGTTAACCAATTACAATAATTAAAGGTACAAAAGAAAAGAAAATATAAAAATTCAATAAAACACAAAAATAAAATAAAAATTTGCAATGCTTTCATGAATCCCTCTCACAGAACTTCTGACATGCCATTAAAATCTTCATCCATTCATCCGCAAACAGATCAATTGTTGGATTAGAATCTAAGAGATCATTAAGTGCGGTCAGAGTGCGTGGTACTGGAGACTTAGCTCGCGCAACAGTACGACATGGGGGTACAGCAAACAACCTGTGCTTCCTGCCGCGGCAGTAACTGTCTGGGACAAAGAAGCGAGCCAGCACAGCATGAAGATCAGGGGCGTCAATAGAGCCACAGAGCGTTTTGCAGGCTATGGTGAGCTGACCTCGTGCTCGCCTTACCTCTAGAGAGTTATATCCGAGGCAGCCCAATAGAAATTTGGTAGGATATAGGAACGGATAATACTGGAATTTATGCTTATATAAAAACCTAAGGAACGCTTTTTGCACCTTTTCCAATAAAAGCGCGTAGGCACGTTCGTGTGGATTCCACACACAGCAGCTTGATTCTAGTTTGCTACGTACAAGGGCATTAAAAATTATTTTGATGGCATGTGTGGAGCGAAAATCGCGGCAGTTACGAAGAACAAAGCCCAACCTCTGGTATGATTCTTTAGCTACCGTGGCAATATGATCGTGGAAGGTGAGCTTTCGGTCGAATGTGACTCCAAGATCTTTCATGGCCGCTGTTTTCATGATGACATTGTTATTTAAATTGTATTCAAAGTTAATTGGGTACCGCATACGACCGAATGTCATAGCAAAGCATTTAGAGGGGTTAAAATCCATCTTATTGTTCAGGCTCCACTTGTAGATAGCATCTATGTCTTCCTGTAGTGCCGAACAGTCACGCTCGGAGTTTATTTCAAGGTACAACTTCAAGTCATCAGCATATAAGAGGCATTTTGCATGTCTGAGAACTTGGGGAAGATCGTTAACCATGATTAAAAATAGTAAAGGCCCCAAAATTGAGCCCTGACTAACTCCGGAACGCGTGTGGTAGGTTCCTGAATCGTAAATACCGAGCCTAACAAACTGCTGGCGCTCTCGTAGATAGTCTGCGAAGAAACGTAGTAGAGCTGGTGTGAAACCTATACGGCTAAGCTTCATCAGTAGCGTATCATTGTTAACTCTATCGAACGCCTTCCGAAAGTCGAAATAAAGTACGTCTACCTGACGCCCACGGTCCAAGCTAGAGGAGATGTAATCTACTAGTGTCAGGAGATTCGTATCAACTGACCTCTTACTTCTGAAACCGTGCTGCTCATTACATAAATATTTGTTAACTTGCTCGTATAGGATATTGTGAAGAATGTTCTCGAAGACCTTCGCTGGGGAAGATAAAATTGCGATAGGGCGGTAATCTTCAACGGAACTTTTGCTTTGGGATTTAGGAATAGGTGTTACTCTAGAGACTTTCCACGGAGAGGGATATGAACCTGCCTGTAAAGCTAAATTGAATATGTGGCAAAGTGGATCACAGAAAATATGTTTTAAACATTTGATTACAAAGGGGGGAATGTTATCAGGGCCAATGGAACTGTTTGGCTTTAGTTTGTTTATGCCTTTTATTATGTCCGCCGGGCACAAGGGAGGTACATTTATGAAATTGCTGTCGCAGGTAAAGCCCGCCGCACTAACATGATCAGCATTTAACTGAGGGATCTCAGGCAGAAATACAGATGAGAAAAACTCAGCGAAAGCTCCTGCTGCTTTAGTTCCTGTAAAGGTTATGCCCCTATACGTAATGTTCGGTTCAAAACCACCCTTCGATCTTAGGCTGGAAATGTGTGACCAGAATTGGCGGGGGGTAATTTTGATTTGATTCTCAATTTGTGTCATGTACGAGGAATATGCATCAGCGATATGGATCTTCAAACTGGCTCTAAGATCAGAAAATAACAAATACGCACTATCGCAGTTAGTACGTTTCCAGTTTTTATGGAGCTTAAGCTTGCGCCTTAAATCTTGGATAATATCATTAGTGAACCATACAGGATATCGTTTATCTGTACATTTCCGTCTGCGTTTTTTAGGCATACAAGAATCAAAAAAATTATAAACAATTTTGTAAAACTTTTGAGTAGCTATATGCAACTCAAACTCAATGGTCGCTTTATATTAGGTACATATATACTCATATATATGTGAGTATATATGTACCTAATATAAAGCGACCATTTACTGGGTACGTCTTTCATTGACTTGAATGTGCCCTGGCGGCTGAGAGATGTCATGCTCACTTTAATGTCTCGCTGATGGTGGCGTGTGTGTTGGATCATTTAGCTCCCCTCAAAATGGTCGAGCTGAATGGTGCTAATCCATGCGTCATGTTCGTGAACGGGCGCTGTCGGTAGAGACTGGTCATCTCTTAGCGGCCATGGCTTGTTTTAATTTTTTTTTTTTTTTTACATATTTTATATCGGATGCTTTCACCGTTCTGCATCGTTTTCTCACATGTATAATAATAATATGAATTATGTAACCAATATTTTGTAACCATATTTTGTTTAAAAGAGTGTCCATGGAGTTTCTTGCCCGTTCTTCTCCATAGGTACCAACTGCTTTGGAATGGGCAACTAGCTTCATCTTTCTGACTGATAATTCAAAAGTGCCCGTAACTGGTTTATTTGAAATAAATACTTTGAGTTTGTACCTGCGCGGCGCGCGGCAGCAGGTTGTCCAGCAGCGCCTGCACGGCCGCGCGGGTGCTGGGCGCCAGCAGCTCCACGATGTGTCTCGGACATGGAGCGCTACCGCACGTACCTGCGCGGCGCGCGGCAGCAGGTTGTCCAGCAGCGCCTGCACGGCCGCGCGGGTGCTGGGCGCCAGCAGCTCCACGATGTGTCTCGGACATGGAGCGCTACCGCACGTACCTGCGCGGCGCGCGGCAGCAGGTTGTCCAGCAGCGCCTGCACGGCCGCGCGGGTGCTGGGCGCCAGCAGCTCCACGATGTGTCTCGGACATGGAGCGCTACCGCACGTACCTGCGCGGCGCGCGGCAGCAGGTTGTCCAGCAGCGCCTGCACGGCCGCGCGGGTGCTGGGCGCCAGCAGCTCCACGATGTGTCTCGGACATGGAGCGCTACCGCACGTACCTGCGCGGCGCGCGGCAGCAGGTTGTCCAGCAGCGCCTGCACGGCCGCGCGGGTGCTGGGCGCCAGCAGCTCCACGATGTGTCTCGGACATGGAGCGCTACCGCACGTACCTGCGCGGCGCGCGGCAGCAGGTTGTCCAGCAGCGCCTGCACGGCCGCGCGGGTGCTGGGCGCCAGCAGCTCCACGATGTGTCTCGGACATGGAGCGCTACCGCACGTACCTGCGCGGCGCGCGGCAGCAGGTTGTCCAGCAGCGCCTGCACGGCCGCGCGGGTGCTGGGCGCCAGCAGCTCCACGATGTGTCTCGGACATGGAGCGCTACCGCACGTACCTGCGCGGCGCGCGGCAGCAGGTTGTCCAGCAGCGCCTGCACGGCCGCGCGGGTGCTGGGCGCCAGCAGCTCCACGATGTGTCTCGGACATGGAGCGCTACCGCACGTACCTGCGCGGCGCGCGGCAGCAGGTTGTCCAGCAGCGCCTGCACGGCCGCGCGGGTGCTGGGCGCCAGCAGCTCCACGATGTGTCTCGGACATGGAGCGCTACCGCACGTACCTGCGCGGCGCGCGGCAGCAGGTTGTCCAGCAGCGCCTGCACGGCCGCGCGGGTGCTGGGCGCCAGCAGCTCCACGATGTGTCTCGGACATGGAGCGCTACCGCACGTACCTGCGCGGCGCGCGGCAGCAGGTTGTCCAGCAGCGCCTGCACGGCCGCGCGGGTGCTGGGCGCCAGCAGCTCCACGATGTGTCTCGGACATGGAGCGCTACCGCACGTACCTGCGCGGCGCGCGGCAGCAGGTTGTCCAGCAGCGCCTGCACGGCCGCGCGGGTGCTGGGCGCCAGCAGCTCCACGATGTGTCTCGGACATGGAGCGCTACCGCACGTACCTGCGCGGCGCGCGGCAGCAGGTTGTCCAGCAGCGCCTGCACGGCCGCGCGGGTGCTGGGCGCCAGCAGCTCCACGATGTGTCTCGGACATGGAGCGCTACCGCACGTACCTGCGCGGCGCGCGGCAGCAGGTTGTCCAGCAGCGCCTGCACGGCCGCGCGGGTGCTGGGCGCCAGCAGCTCCTCGGGCTGCGCCACGATGTGTTTCGGAATGTGAGCGCCACATAAGAACTGCGCTACTTCTTCGCTAAAGTGGTTGCAGTTGTGCTCCAGCAGGTTATACGCCGAAGGACTGAAATTAAACACAAATATTAAAAACAGTCCTTTCGTTTTTTAAAAATATAACTCTTAAACAAATCAAAAAGTATTGTTTTCTACAGCCTATTCCTGCTTCTGATCTATACGAACGTGGAAGGGGACTACCCTAAATACCGATGTGACTAATGTTTACTTTAGAAACATTCGGTTTTCTTCAAATATAACGTTCGAACATTTTTGATATCTGATTCGGAAATCGAACCAACCTAATCAACTCAAATGCGATAAAGAGCATTCTGCATTTTTGTGATACGATTTGAAAAGTTTAAGCTTCCACTTAGGCCCGGTTGCTCGTACATTACAGTAAAGTTAAAGTTAAAATTTAACCGTTGTCAATTTTGAGTTCGGTAAAAAAAATGACGTCGGTTAACAAAAATATTTTACGCGGCGGTTAAATCAGACGGGTTAAAAGTGTTTCCAGTAGAATTTCTTATACCTTCCCTTATTTTTCGATGGGTAATAATTTTTTCGACTGCTAACATTGTTTTTGCTGTCAAGTTGTCATTGTTGTGTAATGGCGGCCATACACGCTAGGGTTTGCATGATGGTTTTAACTAACCTTTTATGCATAACCGACAGATATAATTAACTGAGTTTCATATTGCACATACACGTTAGGGTTTGCAAGCACAGTTTTGACATTACCTCTCAGTTGGTACCTCTCTAAGTTTCCGACTTATAAATTTCTATGAATTCTTTTAATACGGCATTACGCTTGCGACTCGCCATTTTTGCGATGGTGCGCGCGCGCGACCTACCTACCGTTTTCGCAGACAATTAAAAACTGAGAACTGTGGCAGGCAAGCTCGCCGGACGCCACACACGCATGGTTATGCTCGAGCGCAAACATAACCGAACGGCATAAAATATCAATTTAGATATTTGCTCGGTTACATGTACATGCATCGATAACTGTGCAGTTTTATCACATACACGCTAGGGCTTGCCTATCGGTTACGCATGCAAGGTCAAAACCATCATGCAAACCCTAGCGTGTATGGCCGCCACTATGGCGGCCATCCTTGCATGCATAACCGACAGATATAACTGAGTTTCATATTGCACATACACGTTAGGGTTTGCAAGCACAGTTTTGACATTACCTCTCAGTTGGTACCTCTCTAAGGTTCCTTATAAATCTCTATGAATTCTTCTAATACGGCATTACGCTTGCGACTCGCCATTTTTGCGATGGTGCGCGCGCGCGACCTACCTACCGTTTTCGCAGACAATTAAAAACTGAGAACTGTGGCAGGCAAGCTCGCCGGACGCCACACACGCTATGCTCGAGCGCAAACATAACCGAACGGCATAAAATATCAATTTAGATATTTGGTCGGTTGCATGTACATGCATCGATAACTGTGCAGTTTTATCACATACACGCTAGGGCTTGCCTATCGGTTACGCATGCAAGTTCAAAACCATCATGCAAACCCTAGCATGTATGGCCGCCATTATACTTACTACACTATACTCTTTGGTTGTATTGTTGGAAGGAAATGGACTATATAAATATATTTGTGATGTAGAAATTAGCATCAGCAATAACTTGGACATTTAAAGAAAATGAGTCCTTTCTATTGCGATAATACTTTGCATTATTTATTTATTTATCCTTTATTTCAGGCAACGGAGGCCCATATACTAATACATAATTTTAAAATGAACTTAAAAACTACTGCACTCGTTGTGACGGCGTCGAGTTACGCCGCGAGGTGTCGCGTAGCCGGCCGCGGAAACGCCGATACAGCACACCTTTCGGCCAAAACTCTTCCTTGAAGAAGGTCACCAAATGGTGAGTGGGAACGCGCACCACGACTTGAAATTAGTGTTATGGCGCGACTCCAATTTCATCACCCGCAAGGTCCAGTTGGTCTTCACCCGCATGTACTGTACGACGTCCTCAGCTTGCGTAGAGTGGTGCAAACGGGACACGTACAGCTGCGTCGTCGGCACTGCAGGACGTAGCAGTATGTTACATCCAGCCGGCGCCAGCCCGCACTGGTTACGATAAGTAGGCTTCCTCTTCTTCCTCTCCACCTTGATGAAGGCGTCATCATCGCAAGTGTTCTTGCGCGGAACCTGATGTTCCTGGTTCATCAACAACAGTAGTTGTTATATTGGGGTAAATTTTCTTTGAAACCATATTATTATGGATAAAGATTGATTTACCTCTTGTTCAAACGTCTGAGACAAGAATCTAATACTTAAATTTACATGCGTGCTCTGAAATCTATTCCCTCCCATAAAAAAAAACAGTTCATTGACGATAACTTCTCTGTCTTTGTCAGACTACTTGTTGAAATTTGAAATCGTCATCGGAAGAACTGTCGTCATTAATTAAATCCAAAACAAAACGCTCTGATCCCATTTTAAATAGTATTCGCAAGGAAATATTTTGTAAATAGCCTAAAAACGATAAAGGTTAACTTCAATTCTATTAACGTCAAAATTTAAACCAGCCTCACCCCGTCGGTTATTTTGACCGACGTCAAATCTGTAATTTGACTGCACGTTAAAGTAACCGCTGTTTCAACAACGCTTTTTAGACTTGACCGCCGGTTAATTTTAATTTAACTATAACTTAAGTTGTAGCCCGGTCAATTTAGACATCCGACGATATAATAATTCGCACCCAGCTGAAAGTTGATAGGATTGTTCAAACACCATCATAAATAAAATCTAAAAAGTTCTCATCGATCCATTTAGACTATCATATGACAGCAAAGTAGCTTCTGACGTCACAGTATCCAGATACATGTGAGGTCTACTAGTATTTCAGTTCAAGAACTTATTTATTTCTGCAGGGGAAGCTGGAGTAGCACTTTGAAGTACATAATAGTTATGTTTTATAGCGCAGGCATCTAGCTGCACTACAATTCTTCTTGCAAAGGCACTTTTTGAATCCTTGGCCGGTTCCAATTGTTTGAAGATTTGCAACTGAGCGTAGTGGAATTCCCGCACTCGGTACATCCTTGATATCCAGCAAATCTCTCGGACAAACATTGAACCGAGATCTAGAATACAATTGTTTCAGGATACATTGAATGTTTACGCGGCACTAATCACCACGCTATCGGATACGCCCGCGCGCGACTCCCAGATCGGATGACCACGCCCTCCCCGATCGGATGACACCATGAATATTGGGCAATTCATGATTAACAAAAATAAATAAATTTGTAGCTTAGTGTGGAACGTGCGTGCGTTTGCTCTGGTGCTATGCTCTGGTGTTCCACAGGTTAACGGTATATGCTTTCTGGGACGAATTACGTTCAGTGAATGAATTGAATTCATTGAGGGTCTTGAACGTGCCTTGGAAGTTTAATAAAAAACCGAAAATATGTGGCACCTATTTTACCTTGAGCCTTGTTGTAACACAAAGTATTTGTTACTAGTATTTTTATAATGGATATCACAGATTTTCAAAAATAAACTACGAAAGCCAGTCATTTCTTTTCTCTGAGGGAGTGTTTCGGACTAAAGGAGATTGTTCTACGCCCATACATTGTTCGCCCTGGAGCCAACAGCATAGAAAAAATCATTTTCTATTTGTGAATTGCCCTTAGTAGCCCATAAGAACAAAGTTTCTTGACGGACACTTTAGAGAACAGATTTATTTAAAAAAAAAGGAACAGATTTTGAGGTTATTTTTAATAAAAGAAAACCTAAGTTATTCCTTCTAAAATCGCTATTTCTGATTTCTACAAAGCATTAAACTTCAAATACAGTAAAATATTACTGTAAATACAGTTGTAGGTATTACAAACAGAAATAAAATCAAAAAAGCCAAAACAAATCGCCAAATACAACACAACCACAGCCAGCGCGTGAGGCTCGGTGAGACGAACCGACTGACGTAGTGACGTAGAGAATAGAGATGCTCTCTAGAAGATCAATCATTGTATATCGATTATCAATGACCACCTATTTAATCTGTGGTTTTAATTTAGTAGACCAAAATGACAGATCAATATGTCAAATGTAAATTAATTTGTTCCGTTTCAAACATAAACACGTTGTTGCTATGATTCTACTTCAATTAAATGAATGCTAAAATAAAATATTTTGTTCCCAACGAACAATGTGAAACGTTTTGTTTGCGACATTTAAAAAAAGAGTTTAAGTACTTAAAAAGTAAAAATATGGCTATTGAAGTCGTGGAATCGTTATGAGAACAATTCACTAGAGTTGCGTCGTAAATGACATTTCAATCGTTCAATGAGAGATTTTCTGACAAGTGAAAAAATATAGTTCAATAGATGGCGTTAAATAAGATCCGTTAATAAGAAAGCTTATTTGATGTCAAAAACCAGAGACAGTGACGTATTTTTTACCAACGCCTCTTTTGGACTAATATTTTCTCACTTGTCAGAAAATCCCTCATTCGACTAGTAAGTACATTGTGAGTTTGTTTTGTTCATTATATTTCCATCATAATCGTGATAGGCCATATTCATCATAAGTTCCATTAAAATGTTCACGGATCTAATTCCATGAACGAAATATGCACGAAAAACTTTTATGTTGCACATTTTCTATGTTTTGGAAGTATAACGATAGATAAATATCAAACATCCATTATTTATCACTAGATATTGTAGACATCGTCGTCGATATCGATAATACGAGCGAGAGCGACACTGTCAAATCTTTTGTGACATTCACATTGACAATTCCATGAAAGATGGCGAGTTTAGTAGGTAATAAAATCAATGAGGTCACTTTTAAAAACCTATTAAGAATTAAACAGTGTCCGCTTGAATTTATTATTTTTAAAGAGCATATTAAAATATAATTAAAATTAACGAACACGTCAAATGTTTGTTGGTTATAGGGCGGTCTAGAACAATCTCCTTTATCGCACAGTTCTTTTCTGCAAAACAAAGATAACAGAATACCATACGACATTACACTATGGAAATAACTAAAGTACACTAAACAGGCTGTCTCTTGTCAGTTATATTCCGAGCTTAGTGTGTTTGACAATTTATCTACATAAGGGCCATCCCAAGTTACTGTGAAGGTCAAAAATACTGTGTTATCTTCAGGATTCAATTCTACGCTCTTTATCAAGACGTTCATTTTCACGGGCTTAACGTGACTGATCCACTCCATTCATCTCACTAGTTGGTGACGGATATTCATCTGCTCCATTCATCTCACTCGTTGGTGACGGATATTCATCTGCTCCATTCATCTCACTAGTTGGGGACGGATATTCATCTGCTCCATTCATCTCACTAGTTGGTGACGGATATTCATCTGCTCCATTCATCTCACTAGTTGGTGACGGATATTCATCTGCTCCATTCATCTCACTAGTTGGTGACGGATATTCATCTGCTCCATTCATCTCAAAAGTTGGTGACGGATATTCATCTGCTCCATTCATCTCACTAGTTGGTGACGGATATTCATCTGCTCCATTCATCTCACTAGTTGGTGACGGATATTCATCTGCTCCATTCATCTCACTAGTTGGTGACGGATATTCATCTGCTCCATTCATCTCACTAGTTGGTGACGGATATTCATCTGCTCCATTCATCTCAAAAGTTGGTGACGGATATTCATCTGCTCCATTCATCTCACTAGTTGGTGACGGATATTCATCTGCTCCATTCATCTCACTAGTTGGTGACGGATATTCATCTGCTCCATTCATCTCAGTAGTTGGTGACGGATATTCATCTGCTCCATTCATCTCACTAGTTGGTGACGGATATTCATCTGCTCCATTCATCTCACTAGTTGGTGACGGATATTCATCTGCTCCATTCATCTCACTAGTTGGTGACGGATATTCATCTGCTCCATTCATCTCACTAGTTGGTGACGGATATTCATCTGCTCCATTCATCTCACTAGTTGGTGACGGATATTCATCTGCTCCATTCATCTCACTAGTTGGTGACGGATATTCATCTGCTCCATTAATCTCACTAGTTGGTGACGGATATTCATCTGCTCCATTCATCTCACTAGTGGGTGACGGATATTCATCGGCTCCATTCATCTCACTTTGGTGACTGATATTCATCCACTCCTCTCACCGGTTGATGCTAGTTACGTTGTAAAATGCGAGCTAAGCAGAGCATGCACTTATAGCGAACATCACTCGTCCGAACCTGTATGTGGTGGTAGAGAGCCCCTGCAAGTAGTCCACGAACACCTGGAACGGCACGAAGGTCTGGCCGAGCTGCTCCACACGGAGCGGCGGTCCCAGCTGAGTGCCGCCCTGTAATTAACAACATTGATTTGAATAGCTGCTGATCGGCGCGAAGCATTGAACTTTGCGCGGGCCAGTTGTATTGTTATTGTGATAAAAATAAAACTATTGAGTATACAAAAAAAGTTTCTTTGGGAAAGTTGATTGTAATCATGAGTACAATCACGTGTTTAAATATCGGTCATTAATTACCAGTCACCTTATATATTTCTAAATTCCCTGACAGAAACAAAAACCTATAAAAAGGTCTACTAAATTGCATATATCGGTATAATATCAGTACCTATATTTATCGCAGTTGGATTGTCGAAGCCGCTGTTTTACAAAACTTATTTTATCTGATACAATAAGCGTCTGGTGTGGCTTCTAATGATCGGTCGCTTTTTTTTTTAAGGCTGTGAAATCATCCAATGACTTGGGTGGAGCGGAAGGGAATGTCAGACTCTTACTGACTAAAACCCATCCATGTTCCTTCGTTAGCCCTTTATGTTCCGGGGTAGCGGTAACCCTTTCGGACAATCCTGCTTACCCGACAGGCTTGGCCCTACAGGGCCCCTTCATATGCTGGCATCTCTTTGAGGCGCGCTGGAACATATACGCGCCGTCCAGCACGGGCCTGGGCCTGATCGGACGGTGAGTCACCCATTACTCACCGCCCGCAGACCTTTCTCTCTCCCATCCCGCCACCTCCTTTGCGAGCATGACTGTTTCGCAGAAGGAGGTGACTGCCTCCGACTCCCTCTCGCTTCGGACCATGGCTTGCAACAGGGCCGGGCGCGAACCGTCGCCGCCGCCAATCGCCTCTACGAGGACACGGCGGTGCTCAGCCCAAGCGGGGCAGGTTTGCACCGTGTCCTCTGGGCGATAATGATCGGTGCTTGAGCGAGCGGAGCCGCGGCAGGTGGCAGCGGCCGGCGAGCGCTGCTTCCAAGTTGGTCGCAGTACTTGACTATTTAGTATTTTTAGTAATGACTTTCATAGTCCCAGAACCTTTTATAATAAATGTCTCTAAAATCATTATTTTCACTTGAGTTCAGTTTATTTCACCTTTTAAAAAAATATCCGATGTAAACAAGACTCCATTGCGTTCTTAATATACGTATTCATCAACTGTGCGACATAAAATGCAGAAGCACGTTGAAATACCTTTTCATGGGATGCCTTCGAATTGTATGGTAAAATACCTGAGAGTGTAAAAACTGTGCACCTGACAAAGTCTCAGAAAGCTCTCACCTCGCTATTAATTGGAAAATGAATAGAGAGTAATATAATAATAGTAATCACTACATAGTATAAAGCAAAGTCGCTTCCACTGTCCTAATATCTGTATGTATGTATGCTTAGATCTTTAAAACTACACAACGGATTTTGATGCAGTTTATGCAGTTATTAATCTGAAACCTCCCAAGCGTAAACCCAAGGTTCTGTACAGGCGTTGTTTTTCGCGAATGAACGCTGGGAAACTCGAGCAGGATGCGTCTGTGGTGGACTGGGAGCCAATGTCAAAAGCTGTTTCGGTTGACGACAAGGTCGCAATCTTCAATGATATTGTGGTCAGCCTTTATGACATCCATGCTCCTGTCAAAAAAGTGAAGGTTAAACGCCCACCTGCACCATGGATGACAAGAGGGATACAGATGGCTATGCGACGTAGGGACCGCGCTTTTAGGAAATTTAAGAGGGATCGTACTGATGACAATTGGTCACTGTTCAAAGCTGCAAGGAATAGATGCAATCAGATGATACGCAACGCTAAACGCCGCCACATTCTTGATACTATTAATTCTTCTTCTTCTGCCGATATTTGGAAATTTCTTGGAACTCTTGGTATCGGCAAGCCGCGACATTTGGACCTTCCTAATTCTATTGACTTGGACGATCTCAACCGACATTTCTCCACTGTTCCAACCATGGATCGTCTAGCCAAGCAACAAACTTTGTCCCTAATTTCTGGTCTAACGCGTCCTCATATTAATTCTTTCAGTTTCATCCCAGTTGAACCGGGAGAGATCAAAAAGATAATCCTTTCCATTAAATCTAAAGCGGTGGGATGTGACAACATCACCCGTGGTATGATTATAACAATTCTGGATCACCTCCTACCCGCGATTACGCACATTGTAAATTTTTCCCTATATACCGGGGTATTCCCTTCCCTGTGGCGTAAAGCCTATGTTCGTCCACTACCTAAGGTGTCTAATCCCTCTCTTCCTTCCCACTTCCGCCCCATTTCTATCCTTCCCTTCTTATCCAAAGTGCTTGAGGCCTGCGTCCATAAACAGTTCTCCAAATTTGTCATTTGCAACTCGCTCATCAGCCCTCTTCAGTCGGGGTTCAGGCCCGGGCACAGCACTACTTCCGCCCTCCTTAAAGTGACTGGCGATATAAGGGCAGGCCTGGAAGACACCAAAGTTACTGTACTAGTGTTGGTCGATTTCTCGAATGCTTTTAACACCGTCAGTCACGACATCTTATTAGCCATTCTGTCCCATGTTATGGTCTCTCCTGATGCACTCAAATGGTTCTCCTCTTACCTTCAGGAGCGTCAGCAGTCCGTTCATATTGGAGATTCTTCATCATGCTGGTGTGATTTGGAAACTGGCGTTCCTCAAGGCGGCATACTTTCTCCTCTTCTGTTTTCTATTTTTATTAATCTTATTACCACCGAACTTCAGTGTGCGTATCATCTGTATGCTGATGACTTGCAGTTGTACTGTCAGGGGAGAGTTGACGAAATAGCTGAAGCCATCGACCAATTAAACAGGGACTTGCTGGCTATTAAAACTTGGTCTGATGCATTTGGTGTAGCTGTGAACCCTAACAAGTGTCAGGCCATTATCATCGGTAGTTCTCGGAGTATGAGTAAGGTGGATGGTGCAACCTTGCCGCCGGTCCTCTTCAATGGTACAATCGTACCATTTAGTACTGACGTGAAGGACTTAGGCTTGCACATTGATAGCACCTTGAACTGGCGTACTCAAGTCGCTAGGGTCAGCCAGAAGGTAACTGGTACGCTGCGGGCTCTGTACAGACTCAAAAATTTATTACCATCGAGCACGAAGACAATGCTTGTGCAGACCTTAATTTTTCCAATCATCGATTATGGTGATGTGTGCTACTACGACCTGAATGCAGATCTTCTCGACAAACTTGACCGTCTTCTCAATTATTGCATTCGATTCGTTTTCAACCTTCGTAAATATGATCATGTCTCTGCGCATCGGTCGCTTCTAAAATGGTTACCCATACGTCAGCGCAGAGAGCAAAGGGCGCTGACCACCTTGTTTTCCTTTCTTGATTCGCCCTCTTCCCCTAGCTACCTTGCCTCCCACTTTCAGTACATTTGTGCTAATCACAACAAAAATCTACGATCTTCAAATAATCGCCTTCTTCTTTGTCCCGCTCACCGCACTGACTTCATGCACTCTTCCTTCTTCATTCAGTCTATCTCTCTGTGGAATGCGCTCCCCCAGGAAATCAGGATGGCAACCAACCGTTTAGCTTTTAAATTAAAAGTTCGCGAGCATATCCGCAAGAAGCTGGCAGAATCATCACGCCGGTAATGTTCTCCCAATGCTCGTTTTCTTTATTATAGTAGGTATAGTATTAAATTTATTTATATAATATATTTAGATATGTATTTATTATTATATTTATAGTTTGTATATGTGTATCTGTATTTACAATTAAATAAAAGTTGCACTTTGCTTTCTAATGCACCTACCACTGTTTATCTCTGCATCACCCAAAGGTTGACTGGTAGAAAATGCCTATGGCATTAAGTCCGCCTCTGTACATTTCTGTGCTTAAAGTATAAAAAAAAAAAAAAAAAAAAAAAAATTAATAGATAGAGTGATTCAAGAGGAAGGTTTATATGTAATAGCATGCAATTTCCATCATTTACGCGAGCGAAGCCGCGGGCAGAAGCTAGTATAGTAATGTAATTATTATACTGTTTTAGATTTTTTAAATGATAATTTTTATTATTTTATATTTTTGGATTTGCCTTGTTTTTTTGTTTTATTTCGTTTTTTAAGTACGTATTTTAGTTTTTTAATAACATTTTACATTTGTACGCCTTCACGGCAAAGCATAGCGTCATATGTAAATACCTAAGTTTTACAAATAAAAATAATCGGATTATTCTGACTAAAAGAAAAAATCTACATCTGACGTTGCATTTCACGCTGCTTTACATAACCTTTAATCGTTGACTAGCTGCATTGATATAACCTAGGTATTGCATTTCTGCGTTATAGTTCAGTAATTATAAAAAACCACTAAACGAAGCGCGACGTATAGGTAGGTATTTAATTTCATGAAGTTGCAGGCATTTGTGAGCTAGAGCTCTCTAATCCCCGCAACTTTAGAAAACCGACAACAATGGCGACAAGACAATAACTTCGTGGAGTCCATCTTGCTAGTTAAATCCCAACGATGTACTAGAGGGCATTCAAAAGTTTTGTGCGAATCACCTTTAGGATTTGTAGTCGTTTATTAAATACAACAGATACGTGGAGCGGCGCACGTGCGCGTGACAGTGAGACGTCGGCGAGAAGTCGCCTATTTCAAGTGGTGCGGCATATAGAGCGCGTCCAACGAGTTCCTGGCTGCAAGAACACAGCGAGTTCCTACAACACGCGCTGCACCGGCTAATAATACAGCCGCAGTCACTGGCCCACTGCGGAATTGGCATATCTTTACATAATTGCTATGACATTTAAGAACTTATTCATAGACTCGTCGGGATAAGCTCATCATAATAATGCCACGGTGAGCATTTACCTGCAGTCCTGCACATGGATGGGTTTAAACACATTTTGTTAGCTTAGAACGGATACTGCTATCTGGAACATAAATTCGCAATAAGGCATCCTGCCTGGCGAGCCACAACTTTAAACAAGTAGGTATAAGAGAATAATGTTTCGTTAAATCATTGTAAGGTCATAACAATTTACACAAATAGTACATATTTTCATCCTTCTACTTTTCTCCAAATTGTCTAAAAAACAGTGAACTCGGAATTCATCCACTCCATTGGATCTAAAAAAAAAGTCTGAAAGTTGCAGCTGTAATGTTTAGTGCATTCAGTACTTGTCAGGTTGGCGCCGAGCCCCGCTTAAAAATAGTCTGTTTACAATTTGGGAGCGTTCATATCCCGGTTCGGCGAGAGTTGCGCCCCGTGTCGGTCAGGTGTCACGGGGGGTCGCGCTGCAGCGAGATTATAACACACTAGCTGACCCGACAGACGTTGTCCTGTCTTAACTATGATACCTACCTTACCTACCCCACCTAACCTACCTACCCTACCTAACCCTACCTAGTTACCCTAGCAAAAATGTGCAATAAAAATATTTTTCTCATACAAACTTTGCCACCCCTTGTAACCCTTTTAGGGGTTGAATTTCCAAAAAATAATATGCCTATGTCCTTCTCATGAATGCAAACTATCTACATACCAAATTTCAGCAAAATCGGTTGGATGGTTTAGGCGTGAAAAGGGAACAGACAGACAGACAGAGTTACTTTTTCGCATTTATAATATTAGTGTGGATAATCGCCTCTATAAATAACAATGGAGTCAGAATAGTGCTCGACTCGCGTTATGCTAGTACATTATGATACAAGTGTGCTATGTTAACATGCCCGAGGCGGTATGATTCGCGCGACGGGGCGACGGGGCGAGTCGAAGGCGAGCGCAATAAGTGAGCCCAGTGTGTAATGGTCAATGCACACGCGTTTGTACTTTGTACGACGCTTTTCAACACACTTGCGAGAAAAAAACAGACATGTATTTAGGGCTTTCAATACCGGTATTACGGGATCCCGTAAAACCGTAATCACGGATATATTTTGGTCTTTTTTCAATACCGGTACTGACGAGCCAATACCGTGATTACCTGATATGATTGGACGCTTTTTGAAACTAAAGGATTATGTTTTAAAAGTTTTAATCGATCTAAAATTAAACTCCGATTTCGAATTAGACGAATTCGATTTGACAATATTAAAAAATATTTACAACAGCCTTTCTGTAGTCAAAGTAACTGTTTTAGAAATTTATAAACGGGATGCCAATTTACTAAAAGCGGATATTGCGCTAAAATTTATGTTGACAAAGTTAGATGGTCAAGCTATATGACTTATGCCAAAATCTTGCAAAAACACTTCGAAGACGCATAAAGGAGCGACGACTTTTAATATCTGGAGTATTACAATATTTGCATGACCCTGAAACTTTTTTCAGTAATGATAATAGCGATGACGACACCTTTATAAAGCCCACATCTGATGAAATATTAGATATTATAGTTAACAAAACAGTCTCAAAGAGACAGTGAGAATATGGCTGATATGACGATAGAAGAACCTTCTTCTTTTTCTTCAAGTTGTGAAAATGAAGACACGTCCATACAAAAGCAATTAGAAAGGGAGATTTCTAAATTGCCTAAAAGTAAGGATGCTGCCTCGGCTGTAACCACAAGCACTGATTTTAGATCAATAATAAGAGTAGAGATGTGTGTCTTTGAAACTGCTGGGGGTGGACGTGAGATATTTCTATCGGCGGCATACAAATATTTACTGTCTGTTGTACCGACAAGTGTTGAAGCAGAGCGTGCTTTTTCGTCAGCAGGCTATTTATGTAATAGGCTAAGAAGTTCCCTTTCTGATTCGACCTTAAATGCACTTACTTTTTTGCGATCACACTTTCAAAATAAAAATCAATTAAAATATCTTTTGATTAAAAATGTTTCAATATGATGTATTTAAGTTTAGATTTTTGTTATTGTTTGTCAGCTTTGCAAAATACTATTTGATTTATTTTGTTACTTGTTTAATTTTGGAATTTATGATTGTTTTTGTTTTAATAAATATAATAGCGTTAGTAAAATGAAAACCTAATGATTGCTGTAATAATAAATATAAGTATAGATCTCATTACCATTTTAATTTGCATATTCTAAGTTTATTTCCTACGTGCGATATTACATTTAGCTCAAGTTTTGATTACGTTTATAAATCCTAGTCCTATAATCTATCAATACCAAATTGTTATGCTATTAAAAGGGAATAAAGACTGATTTGGAAACAAAAATACGTATTTAAATGGTTTTATTAATGCCCTAATTAAAGTTCTTATGAACCTTAGAAGAATCCCTTAGAAGGGATGACAGTCAAGCGCTAGTTTTTTTTTTTTTTTAAAAAAGCTTGAAAAACTTGAGTTCAATACCGTGATCACGTGATCACGGTATTGAAATTTCTAATACCGGTACTAATACCGGTATTGAAAAAATCCGGTATTTGAAAGCCCTATGTATTATTGTTTTGTTGTACACAGAATATGAACGCAGCCACAATAACGTTTGAGATACATAACATACAGAATCAGCCTATAATGTTCCCACCGCTCACACAGGCCCACTCCCTCCCTGGGCCTGTGTGAGCAGGTGGTGGACTATGCCACCGCGAGGCCCAGTGCGGGCGGAAGTCACATGTCGTCGAATTTTTGGTTCTAGGACATGCCGGATTCTCACGATGTGATGAAATTATATACACAAAGTAAAGTGCTTGGTTTCCAACTCACGACCTACACCTCTAACACCTGTTAAGTCGAGACCGACACCACTGGGCCACCACTGCTTTCCTTATCATAGAGATGATGCATTTAATTTTATAAAGTTCAACGTGACAATATTTTAGATTTCCGACCAAAATATCCGTCCGAGCGTTTCTTTAAAAAACCGGCCAAGTGCAAGTCGGATTCGCGCACGAAGGGTTCCGTACCAATATCTTTATAACGGCAAAAAAAATCACGTTTGTTGTATGGGAGCCCCCTTAAATATTTATTTTATTGTTTTTTAGTATTTGTTGTTATAGGAACAACAGAAATACATCATTTTTGAAAATTACAACAGCTGTCCAACTATCTCGGTTCATGCGATATAGCTTGGTGACAGACGGACGGACGGAGCGGCAGCGGAGTCTTAGTAATAGGGTCCCGTTATTCTCTTTGGGTACGGAACCCTAAAAATGCTGTCAGCTTACAGTAAGTTTTAATTGATAACAATATCATTTTTGGCCTAAACGGGGTGATTTCATTGAAGTAAGTAAAAATACTTTCCCCAAAAACGACTGGGTATTTTTGCTGTTTTTCCTCTCAAGTCAAATTAAGAAATTTATCAACCGCTGCTGAGATTTTATGACGTCTTCTTGACAATTTGTAGATTTTGCGAAAATGTCGAAAAAGCAAGGGAGAAATATTGTTTTCAATGTGTATCGTAAAATAAGGGAAGACGGAAACGTCGACTCAAACCTTGCTTTTAAAGCGCGTTCGTGGAGTTGACCGGTGAGTGGGACTGACTTGATTTGATACATTATTTTAGTTTATTTTATATTTTAAAGCGCGTTCGTGGAGTTGACCGGTGAGTGGGACTGACTTGATTTGATACATTATTTTAGTTTATTTTATATTTTAAAGCGCGTTCGTGGAGTTGACCGGTGAGTGGGACTGACTTGATTTGATACATTATTTTAGTTTATTTTATATTTTAAAGCGCGTTCGTGGAGTTGACCGGTGAGTGGGACTGACTTGATTTGATACATTATTTTAGTTTATTTTATATTTTAAAGCGCGTTCGTGGAGTTGACCGGTGAGTGGGACTGACTTGATTTGATACATTATTTTAGTTTATTTTATATTTTAAAGCGCGTTCGTGGAGTTGACCGGTGAGTGGGACTGACTTGATTTGATACATTATTTTAGTTTATTTTATATTTTAAAGCGCGTTCGTGGAGTTGACCGGTGGGTGGGACTGACTTGATTTGATACATTATTTTAGTTTATTTTATATTTTAAAGCGCGTTCGTGGAGTTGGCCGGTGAGTGGGACTGACTTGATTTGATACATTATTTTAGTTAATTTTATATTTTAAAGCGCGTTCGTGGAGTTGACCGGTGAGTGAGACTGACTTGATTTGATACATTATTTTAGTTTATTTTATATTTTAAAGCGCGTTCGTGGAGTTGACCGGTGAGTGGGACTGACTTGATTTGATACATTATTTTAGTTTATTTTATATTTTAAAGCGCGTTCGTGGAGTTGACCGGTGAGTGGGACTGACTTGATTTGATACATTATTTTAGTTTATTTTATATTTTAAAGCGCGTTCGTGGAGTTGACCGGTGAGTGGGACTGACTTGATTTGATACATTATTTTAGTTTATTTTATATTTTAAAGCGCGTTCGTGGAGTTGACCGGTGAGTGGGACTGACTTGATTTGATACATTATTTTAGTTTATTTTATATTTTAAAGCGCGTTCGTGGAGTTGACCGGTGAGTGGGACTGACTTGATTTGATACATTATTTTAGTTTATTTTATATTTTAAAGCGCGTTCGTGGAGTTGACCGGTGAGTGGGACTGACTTGATTTGATACATTATTTTAGTTTATTTTATATTTTAAAGCGCGTTCGTGGAGTTGACCGGTGAGTGGGACTGACTTGATTTGATACATTATTTTAGTTTATTTTATATTTTAAAGCGCGTTCGTGGAGTTGACCGGTGAGTGGGACTGACTTGATTTGATACATTATTTTATTTATTTATTTATTTAAACATGGAAGACTTACAGCTTAAAAACTTAATAGTAAGGAACACATAGTTAACAGGAAGCCAATTACAAGTCTTCGCTTGTAGAGCTAGACTGGTTAATATTTGTGAGCATACAGCAGCAATACGTTATACATAGGTTTTTTTTTTAACATGTTTCATAATTTGTCTAAAGTTATTTGGTTTACAGTAAGAACATTATTATAAAATTAAGAAGACATTATTGTAAACAAATTATAGTTGTGGCTATTTGAAGAAATTGAGGCTTAAACACCTTCGAGCAGACGTCACACTAGTCGTGAAGGGATCCAAGTCATGCTGCTTGCATATTTCATTGAACTGCTTGCTTGCACGCACAATAAAACTATTCTACCTATAATTCGTGGAGGTATAAGGTACACGTAAGGGCGGATTAGAACGAAATGATTTATTTGGCACATTTAAATAAAATTTTGATAATAGCTCTGGGCTGTCAATATTATTGTTAAAAATCTTTAACAGAAACAGATAGTCAGCAATCCTACGTCTTTCTTCAAGTGGCAACAAATGGTACTTCTTACAGAGTCGGAGATAATCGACTGAATGGTACGGAATCTTTTGATGGTAACAAAGATATTTAATAAAGCGCTTTTGAATATTTTCAATGCGATCGATGTACTGATGGTAACGTGGGTTCCAAATCTGAGATGCATACTCTAGTTGACTTCTAACAAAAGTGCAGTACAGTATTTTTAGTGTTTTAGCATCTAAAAAGCATTTAGAGAGACGCATTATAAACCCTAGCAGTTTAGAAGCTTTTTTGACAATGGCGTCAATGTGTGTGTCGAAAACTAACTTGCTATCCTGGTGGATACCCAAGTCACGAATAGTATCGCACCTCGGCAAGGTTTGGCCCGATAGAGTATAAGTGGTTGTTAGGACTGCACGTTTCCTAGTATAAGTGATAACCGAGCACTTTAATGGATTAAGGTCCAGTTTGTTAACCCGACAATAATCTTCAAGACGACATAAGTCAGCCTGAAGGGTTATTCCATCTTCGATCGATGAGATCTTAGCAAAGATTTTCATGTCATCGGCGAAGCATAATAATTTGGATGAATGCAGACACTGGTCGATGTCGTTTACATAGATCACAAATAAGAGAGGACCGAGCAACGAACCCTGGGGCACTCCACTGGGCACAGATACCCATCTAGACATGTAGTTGTTGAGCACTACTGCTTGCGACCTATTATCGATATAAGAAGCGAACCACCTCAGGAGGTCCCCATGAATGCCCATGCACTTTAGCTTCATTATCAGGGTGTCGTAGTTGATCCGATCAAATGCTTTGCTATAATCAGTGTAGACCACATCGACCTGCTTGCCGTCATCCATAGCACTAGTAATAAAGTCGTTAAATAAAATGAGATTTGAAGTGGAGGACCGTCCTCTCAAAAAACCATGCTGAAAAAAGCTGAACGAGTTTTTAAGGGCGGAATATAACTGGTTATAGATAATCCGCTCAAATATTTTAGCTATAATGCACAGCTTAGATATAGGCCTATAATTAGTTATTTCAGTTTTAGACCCCTTCTTATGTACGGGTGTAATAAAAGCACATTTCCACACTCTGGGGACAACACCCTGAGATAGTGACTTGGAGAACAAAATTGAGATAGGTAAGGCAATGGAAGGCGCACATTCAATAAGAAACTTTGATGTAATATTGTCAGGCCCTGCACCTTTCGATGGATCCAACTTGCGTCGATCTTTACTTCAATGTGACAAATATCAGACAGGGGTGTAGTGCTGACAGAGGAGGAAATGTCTGAACTGGGGTTATTAGTTGAGGTGGAGTTAAGGAAGGTTGATAGAAAATATGAAGAAAATGCCTCACAAATAGAATCACCAGTGAGCAATGATTCATTCTTGTAATTTAGTGTATTAGGAGTAGCATTAGAGTTATAGCGATTTTTAACAAAGGTCCAAAAGTGCTTAGGGTTATTTTTGATTGATTTTTCCGTTTGATTGAGGTAGTACTTATAACACTTGGCTTCCTTAGTCTTAACTCTTTCGCGCAGGCATTTAAAAGTTAATTCATCGGATTTATTGCCATATGACTTAATTTTTTTCTGATATTTATACTTTTCCTTAATAGTTCTGATGAGTGAAGCACTGTACCAAATTGGGTATGCTTTATTACGTATAAGCTTTTGCGGTATATGCCTATTTTGAAAATCTTTTATAGTGTCCATAAAGTTCGCAACTGAATCATCCAGAGATCGAGACGAGAACTGACGCTCCCAATCAACGGCGTAAATCTCGTTATTTATGGACTCAAAATCGCCTTTGCTAAAAACATACCGTAACCGCGGTGCATGGTCCAGGGGAGGTAATTCAAAGATGTCAACATTAACTAACAAAGCGGGATGATAGGCGTCAATAGTGACTAGAGGGTTGACACATTCACTAACACAGGCTAATTTATTTGAGAGGACTAAATCCAACACTTTCCCATACCTATTGACCACTCCATTGTATTGCCCAATGTCCAGCGTACATAACTCGTCGGCGAGTAAACATTCGTCACTGGTGGCGGGGTTCACCGGGACTAGCGAATTGTTATTGTTACAAGGAGCCCACGAGATTCCACTCATATTAAAATCACCTAGAACTAAAAACACATCGGAAGTATTATTCAAAATTATATGGTTCAATTTAGTCAGGTAATTATTAAGTTGATTCGAAAACGACAAGCCTTTGTTTTGTTTACATAAATACAGAGCGCAAATATATAGGTTTACGTAATCTCGTGAGTTCCCTTTTTTAAGTCGTATGTTAATCCAGACATCCTCCGCTGAAGAGTGAAGTAGCGGTTGCGGGGTAACAGGTAATTCTCTACGCGTCGCGATAAGTACACCACCACCTCGCGTTTGTCCAGTCATAGCATAATTCCGGTCACGACGCCACACTATGTAACGGTCATCAAACAACTCCGAGTTTAACATACCATCGATTAGCCACGTCTCCGTTAAAACAATGATATCATAAGAATTCAATGATACCTGACGATAAAACGAGTCTGTTTTTGTGCGCAGTCCCCGTACGTTTTGGTAATAAACAGTCAGACACTGTCCACTGTTATCAGCCATGACCACTATATGCAAGAGTAACTGTATAAGCACCAATATAATGTGATACGATTAGCCAATTCATTTGTAAACAATAATTGATACAAAGATAAATATTTGAAAACCGGGTAGAAATAAATTAAAATAGCAAGAATGTGTAAATCGTTAGATATTAAGCAAAACACAGCTGAGCGAGCAGGCAAGCACCAACACAAGACGTGCATATGCACAAGCGAGGTAGACATATTATTATGAGTTGGATCCTCAAAACAAACAGGGCGACAAAGAGAACAATAGAAGCTCATTAGCGATGCAGAGTTGTTAAACCTTTTGCAATAACAAACCAAGATACAATTAAGTGGCGATCGATTAAAACTAAAACATAATAATGGAAAAAAGCAATTACATAATCCTAAATTCACGTAGTAGCGGTTTAGATAATTTTGTTTAAATCCGTTTCTTTTCGAATTATAAAGGGTTTGCAGTTGATATCTTTGCGCACATGAATTTTGCCATGTTTCACCCATACAAATTCGTAGCATTTCTCCTTAGCGGTGGTTTTAGTTGTATTCAAAAGCTTTTTGGATTCAACGCTTAAGTGATCATTAACATAAACACGCCGTGGTTCACCTTGAAAACCTAAATCAGAGCTGGACAGATCCTTATCAGCGCGTGCAGCCGCAATAAAGTCTTCTTTTATGTATCTGTTAAGGAAGCTCACAATCACTAATTTCTCTTTGGAGTTTTGCATAGGCACCCTAGAGATGTAGTTAATCTGGGCCTTGGGACAACTATATTTGATTTTGCGGCCGATGGCTTCAACAATTAGGAATAGGTTCTCATCTTTCTTGAGTGGCACTCCTTTAATCTCCACGTTATTTAGCCGGGATCGTTGATCGTGTGATGATAGCTCAAGTTTTGTCGAAACCAACTCAGCTTGCAATGACGAAACAGTATCCTGTAGCTTCTCGTACTCGGAGGCTTTTGACTCTAAACGAATAAGTCGGGTGTCGAATTCATCGAGCCGACCACTAGAAAAATCATAGCTTTTTTTGAGCTCAGCCAGCTCATCTTTTATCGATCTTAAGTCATTGACTAAAGTCGGTAAGTTCAGTAGCTGTTGCTTCATTTCACGTATTTCACTGAGTACCGTATCCAGTGAGGCAGTAGGTTGTGGAGAAAGCAAAGCCGGCGATAATAATCTACACGCAGGGCATTTCCATTGAGCTCTTCGCTCCGCACCCAACTTCCTCCATCCCCCTTCAGATATGCTTGCACAGGAGAAATCCAGGAATTTTTTGCAGCTTGCACATTGAACACCATCGATACATTTCTCATTACAACTTGCACACGTCTTCATCATAAATCAACTCCGAGTATTTTAATACTCTATGGAACCGTAAAAAGGTTGACGATATATTATTTTGAGCGTAATGCGTACTGCGCTAGTGCGTGCTCACACGGAACTAGTTTATTTTATATTTTAAAGCGCGTTCGTGGAGTTGACCGGTGAGTGGGACTGACTTGATTTGATACATTATTTTAGTTTATTTTATATTTTAAAGCGCGTTCGTGGAGTTGACCGGTGAGTGGGACTGACTTGATTTGATACATTATTTTAGTTTATTTTATATTTTAAAGCGCGTTCGTGGAGTTGACCGGTGAGTGGGACTGACTTGATTTGATACATTATTTTAGTTTATTTTATATTTTAAAGCGCGTTCGTGGAGTTGACCGGTGAGTGGGACTGACTTGATTTGATACATTATTTTAGTTTATTTTATATTTTAAAGCGCGTTCGTGGAGTTGACCGGTGAGTGGGACTGACTTGATTTGATACATTATTTTAGTTTATTTTATATTTTAAAGCGCGTTCGTGGAGTTGACCGGTGAGTGGGACTGACTTGATTTGATACATTATTTTAGTTTATTTTATATTTTAAAGCGCGTTCGTGGAGTTGACCGGTGAGTGGGACTGACTTGATTTGATACATTATTTTAGTTTATTTTATATTTTCCTTACCTATATTCATATATTCATATATTTATTTGCATTCCATAATGTGTGAAGATCTTACAGTAGGCTTAAAGCTAAGGAACAATTACGGACCCTGTAGGCCACAGCAAAAAGTATAAAATTTAAAATTTCAATGTTTGAAATAAAATTAATCACGACATAGTATAAAACAAAGTCGCTATTTTTGTCTGTTTGTTTGTCTGTATGCTTAAATCTTTAAAACTACTCAACGGATTTTGATGCGGTTTTTTAAATAGATAGAGTGATTCAAGAGGAAGGTTTATATGTATAATTTGTCGACATATTTTGCGGGCGAAGCCGCGGGCGGAAGCTAGTACATAATAAATTAACAATTTTAAACATGTTCTTAATATTACTTGACTTAATTATAATTATTATATTTATTTAGAGATCAACCTAACCTAACCTAATTGTAGCTCCGTTATAACCGTTTCCAGTACCTACTACTATACGGCGAATCGCAGAGGAATGGCGAAAAGCAACAGAGAATCAAGTCTATTTCTTGTTCAAAAGTGACCTTGTTGTGCCTATTTGAAATAAATGATTTGACTTTTGAAAATGTTGTGAACACGTAAAGAAAATTGAAAACGATTTCAACGAGCAAGATAGAATAATTGAAATGCTGGCAGAGCGATTTGTAATAAATACCTCTTTATCTTCATCATCTGCTGAAGAACAAGAAATGCAAGTGGAGATCTTGGAATCAGATTTCTAGTTCTGAATGAGGTGTTAAGTTATTATTATTAGTGTGATTTAAATGAAATATAATAAATTAGTACCTACATAAAGTAATATACGATTAATTTATTTTTCAGGTCATATTTTCCCACGTTATGACCCGACGACCACGTTGATAAAAACATTTTCATATACATACCTAATATTCCTATTCATTAATACTCAAGACATAAATAAAAATTAAACAGTATCAAGATCGATTAATCCAATTTCCCCAGTATTGCACACAACAAATTTTCATTTCCTCTTTTGTCATGAGATTCAGGTAGGCCTTTTTTATTTTTGAAGGGTGGGAAATCATCCTATGACTTCTCCGCTCTGGGTGGAGCGGAAGGGAGTGTCAGACTCTTACTGACTAAAACCCATCCATGTTCCTTCCTTAGCCCTTTATGTTCCAGGGTAGCGGTAACCCTTTCGGACAATCCCGCTTACCCGGCAGGTTTGGCCCTAACGGGCCCCTTCATTTGCTGACATCTCTTTGCGGCGCGCGTGGAACATGTACGCGTCGTCCGGCACAGGCTTGGTCCTGATCGGACGGTGAGCTACCCATTACTCACCGCCCGCAGGCTCGCGCCTACGGTGTACGGGAGTCGTCACGTGGCTCCCGACGCCAAGGGCGTCTCCCGCGGTGGCTGGGACCGGAGGCCCTTTCTCTCTCCCGTCCCGCCATCTCCTTCGCGAGCATGACTGTTTCGCAGAAGGAGGTGACTGCCTCCCACTCCCTCTCGCTTCGGACCATGGCTTGCACCAGTATTCATTGTATTTAAACATAGGTTTCATGTGTACAGCAATGAATATTTTCGCGGTACCGTACTTAGTATAAAGTAAAAAACAAGAGTGTCTATAATAAGCTCCATTGTGAACCTAAACGCGTTACCATAAGAGTCACTTACAATCAACTGTGTTGAAAAATGTATTAGTACGCGGATAATATTTTACGCCACAACATTAAACTACTCATTTACACATTTTATGGTTCTGCTATGATTACCGAATTGATTTACGGGCTTTTAAAAAACATCTAGTGTTACATTTCTTGCTGAAACCAGTGTTCGACACAAATGTTGAAGGATAAATAAATAACGTTTAAAGATTATAATATGTATATACCCAGACAGAGAGCAGGCCACACTCCCAACAGTGCGGACGTTATGGGCTGACAATGTAAGAGCAGTTTCCATAGTGATTCAAAGTTACAATATACACATAAGCTTTCCTCATGAATCACATTTTTTGTAGATATTGATGATTATGTTCTTTAATATTGAGGAACATTTTTTTGTTCTATCATCAATAGCTTTTGCAGCGCATGCGATAAAAAATATTTTATGGGCATTTTTTTACACCACCACCATCCTTATTTTTGTCTTGCAATTAAAATAGCCTATATTAATCAGTGATAATGTAGCATTCAAATGGTGAATGAATTTTTAAAATCAGTCCAGTACTTTTTGAGCCAATTCGTTACTAACACACGTACAAAACTTTCCTCTTTATAATAATATCATTATATAATAGTATAGAAGTATAGATTGTTTTGTACATGAATTTTGACTGTTCATCGTGTTTTTAAGAAAAATAGGATGTGTTCGCATCTCCAACTGAAGTCGAAAAGGAACTGTCCGTCACATCGTTACATTTACGTTAATGGCGTTAACGTCAACGTCGTTTTTGTTTGCATCTGAAACAAGTTGTAAGACGAAGAGTTCAGACGAAGCATGAAATT
The DNA here is from genome assembly GCA_951799385.1 of Hyppa rectilinea. Lineage (NCBI taxonomy): Eukaryota > Metazoa > Arthropoda > Insecta > Lepidoptera > Noctuidae > Hyppa > Hyppa rectilinea. The sequence goes on along the minus strand of OX637309.1, from coordinate 289,615 downwards.
TTGCACAAGGAAACGCTGAGAAAGGATTTTCGTAAATTCTTTCTCAATTCAGCCTCTAAAAGGGTTAAATAGGGAATGAAGGAAATTATTTATTTTTACCGATGGGAAACACCATCCAGGTATAAAAATAGTCCTAGGCCGCGCGTAGCTGCGTTCCTGCAGCGACATGGTGATACAGAGAGGGGTATGGTCGTACGGACGACGAGTTGCAATGGCAGAGTTATTAGTAGTTGCTATAACATTAAGAAGATAGAAACGCTTTTTTACTGACTTTTACTCGGTTTTTTGTATTTGCAAATACATTAACTTTAAGTAGATCTCAGCATAAATTACTGAGATGCCACTATGGGTATGCCACACCACCAGGAACATCAGCAAGATAAATATAATATGCCTTCTACCACATTTATGTCTCTAATATAATCTTGCGTGCTAAACAAAAATGTCAAAACTATTTTAATGTGGATCATGATGACGTGTTTTCTACACGTAGAAATGTGCTATAAGAATAGAAGCCGGCGCCGAGTGGGCGGGCGTTATAAGCATACAGTAACGTGGTAAATCTTACCTTACCTTCATCCATGCGGCCGTGGCGTGAGTACCTATCAGCACAAGCGTCAGACATACATATAATATGGCTACCTACTATTAATTCGTTCAAATAAATATAGTTCAAATAAATTAGTGCAATTAGGGCAATTACTAGTCTATTTACGGTGGATATCGTCAAAATGTTCGTTCGTTTACAAAAACTCCTCACGCACCTGTTGATTTAAGTCCCGTTGGCCGATGTGAAGGCGCACTTTGCCAATTCAAATCGTCATGTTTGAAAATGTTATGTGGATTGCGTGCTTTGTTGTGTTACATGCTCGCTTACTTATCATTTATAAAATTTGCATATATGTATAAAATGCTTTGTTATTATTTGTTTATTATTATTATTTTACTTTTAAATACAGTTAGCAGTCTCCCTGCAAGTAACGTGTGTCGATGTGTGTGTATGTGTGTACTGACCGGTGCACAGCTGCTGATGCCGCCGCCGCCGAAGAAAAACTCGCGGCCGTACGCCACGACGCCGGTGTGCCACACGCCCTCGATCTGCCGCCCTGCAACGTGACAACATATATTAGCGACCCTCCCAGGGCGCATCCAGAGGGAGGATAAAGAAATTAATATGGTAACGCATTAATCACATTTGTTTCGTTCGTGCAAGTTTTCTGAGACAATCACCCGAGCGATCGAACTGTCGGTCAATTCTGAGACAATCACCCGAGCGATCGAACTGTCGGTCAATTCTGAGACAATCACCCGAGCGATCGAACTGTCGGTCAATTCTGAGACAATCACCCGAGCGATCGAACTGTCGGTCAATTCTGAGACAATCACCCGAGCGATCGAACTGTCGGTCAATTCTGAGACAATCACCCGAGCGATCGAACTGTCGGTCAATTCTGAGACAATCACCCGAGCGATCGAACTGTCGGTCAATTCTGAGACAATCACCCGAGCGATCGAACTGTCGGTCAATTCTGAGACAATCACCCGAGCGATCGAACTGTCGGTCAATTCTGAGACAATCACCCGAGCGATCGAACTGTCGGTCAATTCTGAGACAATCACCCGAGCGATCGAACTGTCGGTCAATTCTGAGACAATCACCCGAGCGATCGAACTGTCGGTCAATTCTGAGACAATCACCCGAGCGATCGAACTGTCGGTCAATTCTGAGACAATCACCCGAGCGATCGAACTGTCGGTCAATTCTGAGACAATCACCCGAGCGATCGAACTGTCGCAACAGTTCAATCTGGAAAATATCACCGTGAAAAGTGAGTGTCAAAGTGAGCTGACGTTCCACCTAATGGCAGGGATTGTGTCAAAGTGAGCTGACGTTCCACCTAATGGCAGGGATTGTGCCTATACAACAAAAAAAAATCAATCCAATCCGTCCAGTAGTTCCGAAGATTAGCGTGTACAAACAAACAGACAAACAGAGATACCTACAGAGAATTTTTTTTTTTTGGATTCGTGCTCTATTACCGTTTCTAAACCCCCCTCAATTATTATTTTTTTAATTATATTCAATGTACAGACTGTTTTTTTACTGTTTTATTATAAGTATGGATATAGATAAAAATTAATTGTTGTTCGTTAGTCTCTAATTAGGTAGATAGGGTAGGTAGCTGGGTTAGGTAGGTAGCTAATGTAGGTATGGTGGGTAAATTAAAATGTTTTTTTTTGTAATTTACACAAACTCATTCACAAGTCAATAATATTTTTAAAACTAGATAAAGTCGGCGTTTTCTGTCCGCTGACCACCCTGGGGAGATAGGCCGAAACAAACTCGCCGGTCAGTCTCGTTTAACGTCCACACGTCATGTTGGTCGGATCACGTGAAGACCATGTGGGTTGGTGTCTGAAATGGTCTTTTGAGGATAGAAGCATATAGATTGAGTGGACCTGTCCAGTCCGGACACGCATTTATCATTAATCATGCAGCTCAACGGTTCGATGAACAATACCAAAGAAAGGATATTTGGGTAGGCCGTAATTAGTAGGTAGGTACTACCTACCACGAAGTACTTATCTTAGTCTATAAGTACTTTGTACAACACGTGCGAAGCCGTGCCTAGTCAAGCTAGTACCCTGATAATCATTAACACATCCATTATATTTTTCTGAAATCTAATGAATTGCCTGTGTATTGACACGTCATAGGGTTTAAAGCATTTTTATGAATATTTTCAGGGAGTTGCGAACGAAATCTATGTATAGATTATTAAATAGAGCAACTGAACAGTCCTTGAAACACACCCGATGATGGGTTCAGGTGTCGGCATAAACTGGGTCGCGAGATATTCGCACCATTATTATCTGTCAAATGGGAAGTACGTCGTTGTGAAGACAGGGCGACAAGCAGTCTTCTTCTTATCGTGTGGTTGGTGAGTAACCTGGTGTCAGACGACAAGCAGTGCTCGATGCGACAGAGTCAACGGATTTTACGGAGTTTTCATGAAAATAAAGAAATCTACCCATGTTATTTTGTTAACGTGATGTTTCTTCTATTTGTGTAAATGGACAAAAAATAAAAGCACATGAAAATTACTTCAAAAACAAAAATAGTCCATTCACTTTAATATAAATAAGATCTCTCATAAGAGCTCATAATGTGAGATAATAAGCTGAATTTTCTTCATTTTTGCGTTCAAAAAAATGTCTCAAACATCTCATAAAATCTCGCGTCTGCGTTGTTAGTTATTCAAGGTCAAAGATCACAAAAAAACAGTTTTTCGCGATGATCTGAGTTAACACGAATAATAAACATTGTAGAGCAAGATTTGCGACAGATTTTGTTGAAAAAATGTTCATACGCCTAACCTTTTTTGTGATAAGAGGGCAGAAAGCCCGTAGCGCCAGCGCTCAGCCAAACTCACTTAGTGCAAGGTCAGCCGTCAATCTCAGTGAATAAAAGTTATTAAATTATTGAAAAATAATAAACAAATTAATAATTTGTATGATTTATTAGTAAATACATTATAATAACATATTGCATATATTTTGTATCAGTAATTCCTCAGGAGCTAGTGGTAATATTGTTTTTATTGGCTTTACAGTATTACATTAATACATGTATACAATAATGATTTCATCTAATGAGTTTTCACTTACGCAAATTAGGTAAGTATTGTCAAATGATTATAATTATTAGATATATGCAAAATGTCTTTAAATATAATGTATAAACTAATAAATAATACAAATTACTTATTGTTAATAATATTTCAATGATTTAATAACTTTATACAATTTATTATTCACTGAGTCACGGTTAATTTTTGCATTAGAGTAAGAATGGCTGAGCTGAGCGCTGGCGCTGCGGACTCCTTGCCCTCCGTCTCAAAAACGTTTGGGCGTATGAATTTTTTTTATAAACAATATTGTTCGCAAACTTTATGCTTTACAATTTTTATTTTACAGTTTTTGTGACCTTGAATTACGACTATATACACGAAATTTTATGGGACTTCTGAAACAACTTTCAGAAAACCGAAATGAAGGTGTATACGAGTTTACAGCTTATTATCTCTCATTCTGTGGTGAAACCGTATTATTCAAACTATCATCATTCATCATTATCATCTAAGCGTTTTCCCTATAATGTTGGAGTCGGATAAGATATCGTAAGCCGTTATGATACGTTAGTAAAATAATTAATAAGTAAAAATTAAAAGAAACTATGAAGAAAAAAAAAATTGGTTACAATCACAGATATAGTATATCTGTGGTTACAATTGCTTATTATTTTAAAAATCCAGATTATTTTCAATTCCGGATTTTGAAGTCTGAAAATGTGCGGATATTTCGGGTCACGGATTATCCGGATTGCATTCCCTACTAGCTGCGAGGATATAGGTGACAAAACAATTAGTAGGAACTTAACGTATGAGATTACCTTAAGTTCTGAGTTGAGCTTCACGATTATTGACAAATGCGTGCACTGACTGGACAGGTCTGAGTGGTTTTTTCCTCAAAAGACCATTTCAGACACCAACCTACATGGTCTTCACATGATCTGACCAACACTAGTGGACTTTAAAAGAGACTGGCCTCTGAGTTTGTTTCGGCATTTCTTATCGGATTAGACAGGCATGAAGCGTCGACCTCATCTAGTTTTAAAAATATTATGGAGGTGTTTACAAAAAAAAAACCCTTTCGGTTTGAGAAACCTATTTACAAAAATAAAATCATTAATCTATCTGCCGATGTCGTATCGGTGTCGGATCGATGTCGTTTTCAGCTAATGTCCTGTGTAATAGCAATAATTTTTTACCGACTTTAAAAAGGAGGAGTTTATATATTCCGCTGTTTATATTTTTTTTATGTATGTTCAACAATATCTTCATCAATTCAGACCGATTTAAAAAATCTTATTTGATTTGGGCGATGATGGTTGCGCGATGGTCCCAGAAGAAAGAAAATACGTTGACGTTATACGTTTATTTAGTTGGTTATGGTCGTTTTTAGGGTTTCGTACTAAAATGGCAAAAGGGAACTCTTATGGTTAGACTCAGTCTGTAAGTCTGTCACAGCTGGACTGGATATCTCAAAACTACTAATACTATTATATAACTTGAAATTTGGAATAGTATTAGATGACGCTTGCACAACGCTTTTTGTTCTTTTTAGGCCGCATAAAAATCTGAAATTATTCTGTGTAGGTAATAGAAGTTTATGTAAATACAAGAAAATAAAACGATGTCTCAAAATAGCAAACTTTCGGAAATGATCAACGATGGTACGGAACTTTTGGTCCGCGAGTCCTACTCGGTTTTGACCGGTTTTTTGTAATTGACTATTTGAATCGGTCAAAAATAAAATACACTCAGCGGCACGGAATCTTGGCCAAGCGCTTATCTCGCAAATACTCGCCATAACAAAAACTTTAAGTGTTTCTATTGTACGGTTTACGTACATGCCGTCAGGCTGCAAACGCAGCAACCTACTTTTATCTTTCGTATTTAAACAATGATTAATATAATTTTAAGTTAGTTGACAAATTACATACTTACGCGAACACCGCGGATTAGCATCCAACCTTACTTGTTGTGATCGGTACTCAAATAAACTTTTAGTGTTACCAAATCTGTGTGTGTTTACGTCAACTCACCTAACTCCAAGTACTTACTACTTCTAACTTAAACTGCAAGTGTAAGGTGCCGACTACTACCGGACCTTACATTTAATGGTCCTTCGAGTGTTTTACTGTTTGGGGTAATTGTAACTCTTGAAGCGACAGCGAATCGGCTTGGCTGGCCTTCCACAAGCGGAACTCACCAGTCAAGTTGAGAAAGCGCGCATATTCGTAGAGAGAGTACAAGAGCTCTGAGCAATCAACGAAGAGGGGATACTTTGAAACTTCTTCGTGAATCAAGCGGGAAAAACAGACTCAACTGTGTCAACTGCTGCTGCTACCACTACACTACTACTACAGCTTCTGGACTACGACGTGAACTGCGGGTAATCCGAGGCCTACAAACTAGGAAACACCGAACTACGTGTTTTCAATACCTACTTTACTACTACATCCTACTACTACTGCTTTCGGTTAACTAATCGACTACATCAAGATGAGCGAAATCACTATACAAAACGAAGTCTTCGAGTCAATCAAACGTCTCTGTGCTAACTACCAAAAGGACGGCGCGTCTCGGAAAGTAAAGGAGTACTTGACTCAAAGGTTAGTGTCATTGGAAAATCTCTGGCAAGACTTTGACAATAGACACAAGGTATTACTTGAACGAGAGGACAAAGGAATCCAATATTTTACTGGGAACATTTATGAAAAGACGAAACATATGTACGAATCCACCAGGGCTGATATACTGCAGCGGTTATTGGCCTGTGAAGGGAAACAGGCTGAGGTAGTCATCCCTCATCCTACAGGAGTGGATACCAAGACCAAGGAACTACTAGATCGACAAGAATGTCACATTAAAGCACTTGAACGGGCGATGTCCAAAATAGAGATCGACTCCATTACTGAAAAATGGGAATTAGAGGATCATCTAAGCGTCCTGAAAACTAAGTGGGACGCTGTAGAGAAATGTCACTGGGAGCTTGAAGCCATTTTGAAAGGCTCAAACGAAGTATACAACGACTTGTTTGGCAACAAAGAACGTCAATACGATATAATGAAAAGATCTCTCAATTCGAAACTATGGACAAGCGCTAACTACCACAACTTTGCACCTAGGATTCAACTACCGGAATTCACTGGACACTACAGCCAGTGGATTACATTCAAGGATATGTTTTTGGAGACAATTCACAACAATGCAAATTGTTCAAAAGCGCAGAAGATGCAACACTTAAAATCAAAACTTAAAGGAGAGCCTGAACGATTAGTTCAACATTTAGTCGGCGCTGAAAACTATGAAACTTGTTGGGATATTCTTATTCAGCGATACGACAACAAAAGACTCCAATTTACGAACTTGATGAACACTTTGATGCAGTTACCAACCAACCAGCAGGCTAGTGCTGCTGTCTTGAAGAAAATGCATGACGTAATCAACGAATGCATAAATGGCCTACATAACATCGGTCTAAATACATCAAGCTGGGATCCAATAATCGTGTACTTAATGGCACAGAAGTTAGACACAACATCATATACCGAATACACTAGAGAACTACAGCACCCAAAGGAAGTCCCGGAGCTGGGTGAATTTTTGGGGTTCTTGGAGACAAAATTCATGGCGTTAGAAGCAGCAAAGGGTTACCAAAAAGATGCATCAAACCAACATAAACAAACATTCAGCCACAAAACAAGATTCAACTCACATAAACCATCATATGAACAGCATAGAAAAGAAGCATCAAGAATATACCATACGTCATTCGGTAAATGCCTTTTGTGCAGCGGTCTTCACGTGATCATGCAGTGTCCAAAGTACATTGAAATGGACACACGGCAAAGAAACGACACAGTAAGGAAATTACAAATATGCAAAAACTGTTTGTATAAGCATAGCGACACAGAATGCACATCAAACAAAACTTGCAAAGACTGCAATAAACCTCATCACACGATGTTACATTACTCAACGCAAAAACTGTCACCTAGTTCTAATTTGAACAATACGTTTCAACGCTCTCAACAACGGGAGCATCAACCTTCAACATCAACTAATCAATATAGTACGAACCATCTATCAAATGACTACATTATGGAGATTTTACTTACCACAGTGGAACTTCAAGTAAAGACTTCATCAGGAGATTTTATAACGTTGCGAGCTTTACTTGACCAAGGATCACAAGTAAACCTCATCACCGAGAACGCGGCTCAACGACTAAAACTACCTAGAAAAAGGATGAACGCTACGATTTCCGGCGTGGGTTCTATCTTAGGTGATTGTAAGGGGCGTCTAGAATTGGAGTGCAAATCACGCTGCACTGACTTTGCATTTTCAGCAAGCACTTTAGTGATGAAGAGGATCACGAACAACCTACCCAACAAAACATTTAAAAGAAAAAACTGGCCTCAGCTACAAGGTCTGAAACTAGCGGATCCTGACTTTAACTTATCAAGGACCGTGGATTTACTGCTGGGAGCGGATATCTATTCCCAAATTATATTAGAGGGGGTCCTAAAGGGAGATGCTCAAACGCCGACAGCGCAGGAAACCCGTTTAGGATGGATTTTATGCGGCAAGGTAGAAACTTTTAACTGCCATGTTGCACTCGTCGACCTGAACGACTTAAAGAGATTTTGGGAGACAGAAGATATCATACAAAATACTGAAGACACATCTAAAGACGACTGGTGCGAAAATTACTACAAAATGACTACTGAAAGAGAACGCGACGGGAAATACATAGTGAAAATGCCACTAGTTCCCGGTTATGAAGAAAAACTGGGAAACTCGAAGCCGATCGCAATCTCTCAATTTTTACAACTAGAAAGAAAATTCAACAGAAAACCTAAACTTGCATCAATGTACAAAGACTTCATCCGCGATTACATCGATTTGGGTCACATGAAGCTTTCGGACACAGCATCCGCCAAAGATTCAAATTTCTTACCACATCATGGAGTACTGAGAGAACAATCAACAACAACAAAATTAAGAGCAGTTTTTAATGCTTCACAGAAGACTATGGGTGGATGTAGCCTCAATGACGTGATGGAAAAAGGTCCTAACCTGCAAAAGGACATCCAAGCATTGATATTACAATGGCGTGGCTATAAATATGTCTACACAGCAGACATTGAAAAAATGTACCGTTCCATATGGTGTCATCCCGATCAACAACATCTACAGAAGATCATATGGAGAAACCAACCAACGGAAAATTTACGAGAATATCAATTGCAAACTTTAACATATGGGACAAAAAGTGCTCCATGGCTAGCAATGCGAACACTCAAACAGCTTGCTTTCGATGACGGTCACAAATATCCAAAAGCCGCTGAAATATTGCTAAATCAGTTTTACGTCGATGACTTAATCAGCGGTCACAACTCCACAAAAGAAGCAAAGGAAATTCAAACATCGATCATCAAACTACTGAAGGGAGGCGGAATGAATCTGCGAAAATGGTCAAGCAATAATCCTGAGCTTTTACGACACTTAGACGAAGATCAAATATCGAAAAGTACATTTGATTTTAAAGGCGACGAATCAATGAAAACGTTGGGATTAAGTTGGAATCCAAAAGATGACGTTTTCATATTCAACTGGACTGTAGACGACTACGACTACAACAACGAACTACTAACTAAAAGGAAACTGCTGTCACAAATATCAAGACTATACGACCCCTTGGGTTGGCTGGCGCCTATAACTGTGTCAGCTAAACTACTATTCCAAAGGGTGTGGCTAACTAAAATAAACTGGGATGCTGAACTACCTAACGAGTTACAAGACGAATGGCGGCATCTAAACAAAGAACTACATTTAATTAAAAACATTAAAATAAACAGATGGATTGGCAGTACGCAGAAAACTATCCAACTACACGGATTCTGTGACGCAAGCGAAAAGGCATACGCTTGCGTCATATACAGCCGAGTAATCGACGAAAAAGGCGACCCAAGGATCACATTATTAGTGTCAAAGACTAGAGTGGTGCCGATTACTCAAACAACTTCTTTACCCAGACTTGAGCTATGCGGAGCACTACTACTCTCCCAACTCATGGAAAAAGTGAAGAATTCACTAACGGAGCACGAGATAGCAGCCTACGGTTGGTGTGACTCCAAGGTGGTTCTAGCTTGGATTCAGGGAGACCCCTCAAGATGGGAAAGATACGTAGCTAACAGAGTGGGGAAGATAAAAGACGTAATTCCACCTCAACAATGGTGCTACGTACGATCGGAACTTAATCCAGCTGACTGCGCTTCGAGAGGCTTGCTACCGAGCAAGGTAGTCAAATGTGAATTGCCACTTTACTACAAGCGAAGCACGTAGGGTTGAACCCAATGACGTCAGATCGAAAAACTACAACACTGAAAATATTGTTTACAAGTTATTGAAGAACCACAGTTCGCTGACATCAGTAACAAGAATTACTGCTCGAATTGTGCGATATTTTGCATCACTAAAGCAAAAGTTACGACCAAGCGCGACTCACCTAACAACAACTGACCTACAATACTCAGCAGAATATATAATAAAATATGTTCAGCAAAGTGAGTTTGCGCAAGAACACAAACAGTTGAAACAAAATAAAACTGTGTCACCTAAAAGCAGCATTTACAAACTCAAACCATATCTGGATAACAAGGGAATAATTCGCGTAGGCGGAAGACTACAGCACTCTGATCTTCCTGCTAATATGAAGAATCCCGCAGTTGTACCATACTCCAGCCGCTTCACTGAACTACTGATCGACCAAGCACACTTGATGACGCTTCATGGAGGAGCCCGTCTAACCCTTACTTACATACGGCAACGATACTGGATAGTGTCTGGAAATCGAGCGGTAAAGGGAAGAATACGACGCTGTGTGAAATGTCATCGTTACAACTCTACTGACAATGCTCAAATAATGGCCGATCTTCCGAAGCAAAGAGTAACGCCAAGTCGTCCATTCACTCACACTGGAGTTGACTTTACTGGTCACGTAGACGTGAAATTGAACAAAGGAAGAGGAGTGAAGACCTCAAAAGCTTACATCGCGGTTTTCGTTTGTATGGCTACGAAAGCTGTACATATCGAATTAGTTTCAGAACTAAGCACGGAAGCATTTATTGCGGCGCTACAAAGAATGTGCGCGAGGCGAGGAACGCCCGCTCATATGTACTCGGACAACGGCACAAACTTCGTTGGAGCATCTAAAGTGCTGAGAGAGGATTTTAGTAACTTCAAAAAATTACTCTCTCCTGAGTTTTTTGACGAGATTGGGAAACTAGAAATTCAATGGCACTTCAACGCCCCTGCTTGGCCTAGTGCGGGGGGGATATTTGAAGCAGCCGTTAAATCATTAAAACATCACTTGCGGCGAGTTCTTGGGGATCAAAAACTAACCTGGGAAGAATTTACTACATTATTAGCGAAAATAGAAGCCTGCCTGAACTCCAGGCCTCTGTGCCCACTAACAGAAGATCCGGAGGAATTTTACACCACTCTTACTCCTGGTCACTTTCTAACTGGCAGTGCTACGTTGTCACTACCTCAACCGGAGCCTGACGACAGAAAGATGGATTTGAGAAAACGTTGGCAACTAACGGAACACATGCTGGATCAATTCTGGAAGGCATGGTCCAATGATTACCTAAATACTCTACAGTCTAGAAGCAAGTGGAACAAAACTGTACAAAATCTCAAACCAAACGACGTCGTATTAATCAAAGAAACAAACTTACCTCCTGGTAAATGGGCCATGGGACGAGTGATGGAAACTCATCCCGGGAAGGATGGTCTAGTACGAGTGGCCACCCTTAAAACCAAAACTGGAGTGATAAAACGACCCACGGTCAAACTAACTCTATTACCACAGCAAGAAAAACTGCCAGCTACTGAAGAAACAACAAACAGCAAAAGAGAAGAAGATACAGAGATAACAAAAAACCAAAGAAGAAAAAGGAGCACACGAACCAACAAGTACAGTTTCCTGACTTTCACTCTCATAACTTTGATAGGAATGATAGGAACTGCACAATCGTCATCAGCAACAAATAACTATAAGGTGACGTCTATAATCAACAATCAACCTATTTACTTCGATGAAGCCGGAAAACTGCAACTAATACATGATGAATGGACACTACTGATCTATTACAACCTAACGTCCTACTGGCAAGCCACGAATAACATGAACTACTACATAAACCAAATTGATAAACTTTGTCAAAGAATCGCGCACGAGTTTACACCATGCGAAGCAGTCGTCAACCACCTACGCCATGAAATGCATCACCTTGAGAATTATAACACTATGTTACTTTCTCAGCATTCACGACATAAACGAGGCTACTTTGATGGAATCGGAAAATTAGCCAGAACACTCTTCGGAGTTTTGGATGAAGACTTCGCGCAAAAGTACGAGAAGGATATCCAAAACATGCAAACCAACGATAATTATCTGCTACAGCTGATGAAGAATCAAACATTAATTATAGAGGCGGAAAACAACGTAATCAAAAACAATACGGAATTTATGGACAAACAATTTCACGCAATACAAACCTACATAAATCAGACTTGCAACATAATTACAAAAATTGAAAACAAAGCGCAAATACTATACACAGCAAACGACGTGACTTCTGCTGCTTTATCATCAACTTTAATTTTGAGCGATTTGCATAGAATCCAAGAAATGCTAATGAATGCTCTCGCCAACATTTACCGAGGTCATTTGGATACTCACTTATTTCCTGCATCTCAAATAATAGAACAGCTGAATATCATCTCTGGAAAACTACCACAGGGACTAACCTTGCCGATAAAGGACACACAAAAGGATTTCCGCGACATCTACGAACTAATCCATGTCAAGGCTCGGATTACAAACAACTTCCTACTTTTCGAATTGCATATTCCACTTTTGAGCGATGAAGACTACAAAATATACCGGGTAATACCTATACCATTCCAGAAACAAGGACAGTTGAAAGTCGTGCAGCCTTTCTCCAATTATATCGCCATAAACTTCGTGAAAAATTCGTACATCACTATGGAAGAGCAAGACATGCGCCAATGTACGCCTTACGGAGAAGACGAGTACACATGCATTTCACGTCAGCCGGTATTTAGCTTACAAGACAAGGACGTGAGATGTAGTAACTATAGATGTGTATGCATACCTATTAATCCGTGTAGTTAATCTCAATAATCTCAATATATAATCAGTATCTACCCAGATCTCGTGTGTTTCACTTGTCTCCCAAGTCCCAACCTTACATGGCGACCCTGCCATATTTGGGGCCGTGGCGATACCGTCATCGTATATCTATCTAGTGTTGCGGCTTCAAGTACTCAACTTTATTTAATAAAAATTGGAAACAATGAACAATCGCAGTGCCAAAATAAACTATCTTACGATAATTGTAATTTCAAAAAACTAGTGATGCGAAAATGTGTCGTTCCAACGTGGAGAGGGAGACTGTGTTCCTGAACCAAAATGCCGTTGGTTCGAATCGGGGGCATTTAGAAACAGTAAAGGAGCACATGTCGAATATTACCCTTATACTGATAGTCATCTGCGTGTTGTTAAGCCTCGGCGTGGTGTACTTTTTGTGGAAGCAGTACAAGAAATGCCATTTCCAGTGGATCCGAGAGGCGAGCCTCGCCAATGGACAGAGAGGAAGTTCTTTCATGCGGCGACGACGACCTAATCTTTATCCCGATTTAAAGATCGACGAAGCTACAGTTTGAAGCAGTGGAAAGTGTTTAAAAGTCTAACCAATTACAGTGAAGTGAAAATCGTGTAAGTTAAGTAACGCATGGACAAAGGGACACACATGGACAATGGTATTTATCATGTTTATTTAGTAAATAAGGAAAAATGTACATGTAAGTGAAAAAAAAAAAAAATGGACAATGGTAGGTATTTATCCAGTAAATAAGAGGAAAAAAATTGTTATGTATAAATATTACTCATAAATAAATGGCAGTATATTTAAACAAGTTATATGAAGAGCTAGTACAAATACGGAGATATTTAATTAAAATCGGGCCATCTCGTAGACAAGGAAAAGCTAGGTGAAGCTCATGTAATAATTAAACAATACAACAACTACATAGAAAACATAAATAAAATAAATAGGAGTACAGAAGAAACAAATAGTATAACAGAATGGTGTGAGAAAATTAGTGACATAAATACAGAAATAACTAATTTATGTCAAGCAAAAGATAATAGTGAAATTACAATAAAAATGGAGTTTGACTTAAGAGTTGCTTTGAACTTATTACCGGTTATGACAGACGAAATTTCAAATACAAAACAATTGATAGACGGCATAGACTATTACAGTTCGGTCATAGACACGAAAGCGCATGAAAATCTAATTAACTTCGTACTCAAGAGTAGATTATCACAAGGGGCAAAATTAAAATTAGCTACCAAATATAACAATGTACAAATGCTTTTGTGTGACATGAAGAGAGTCCTATTACCGCAGAAATCCGCAAGTGCGTTGCAAAAACAACTTCTAAACTTCAGGCAAAATGAATTGTCGGTAGATGATTTCGGGAAAAAACTTTCCGAAATGTTTGTTGACCTCACGATTTCACAATCTGAGGGCAATTCAGAAAAGTTTGATGTTTTAAAAACAATTAACGAAAAACAGGCGATCAGGCAGTTTAGTGAAGGATTGAGGAATCGCAGGATTAGTACAATTCTGGCAGCTCAGAAGTTCCAGTGCTTAAAAGATGCTGTTCAAACAGCGTTAGACGAGGACAGCACATCGACCAGCCAGAGTGCTGAAATTTTTTCACTGAGACGTAATATGAATTATAAACCCAATTCCAGGCAGACAGTGTATTATAACAACCACAGATGCTACAGTAGAGGTGCGTATAGAGGTGCATTCAGACAGCGTGGCTACACCCGTGGCTACCCGGCACGTGGCAGAGGCCAGCAGCAGCAAGCAGCTTATGGGCAGCCAGGCGCCGCTACTACAGCAGGCAGCCAACAACCTCGAGGTAGAGGCTATTATCGAGGTAACTCTTTTAGAAATAATACCAACAGGGGAAATAAAGGGGATCGTGGAAATGTTCGCGTGATCACTGATGATGAATCACGGCCACAACCCAGCACTTCATCATATGATGCCAAGGAATGCGGAAGTGAGTTTTTTCGTTCCTAAAAGTAATAAAATCATGGCTAGTGAAAGTAGTTATTACGTAGAGTTATTAGTGAATCACTTGCAACCGTTTAGCTGGTTAATTGATACGGGCGCATCCATTTCAGCCTTAAAGTATAAACACGTACAAAAGTTCAATATCCCCATCTGTAAGGAGGACATAACTATAAATGGGATCGGAGGCAGAGTCCAAGCAATCGGATATGTAAAGTTACAATTATGGACTCACGAACAAAACATAGTCCATAAGTTCTATGTGTTTGACACCTTGCCTTGTAAGGCGTATGGAATTTTAGGGCAAGACTTTTTAAGCAAGTACTCATCGGTTATTGACTTTCATAACAATATTTTATCATTATGGTATAATGGGAACCAGATAACTTTGCAACTATATAATTCCAAGGATTATTTAATGACATTACCTGCTAGGTCAGAGTCAATTCACTATGTAAATACTAACTTGAAGGACGAATGCGTGATAAGTACGAAAGAAGTATGTGAGGGAATCTTTGTCGCGAGTACATTAGTGGCTCCAGACAATGGTAGAATACCAGTACGTATTTTGAATACAACAGCCAATGACGTCACATTGTCAGAAATAAATCTAGATATACAGAGTACCAGGGATTACGATATCTGCGTTTTTAACAAAAACGAGTTGAATGCAGACCGGGTTAAGCAGCTATTTGCAAAGTTAACCTTAAGTAATTTAAATAAAGAAGAAAAACAAAACATTGAAAGTTTATGTGCCAAATATTCAGACATTTTTTATTTGGAAGGAGATAAATTATCGACTACGGACATTTATCAACACTCGATTGTTTTGAAACAAGACACTCAACCAATTTATTCAAAACCATACAGACAACCACACTCTTTAAAAAATGAAATTAAAAGTCAAATAGACAAAATGTTAAATGAGGGAATTATAGAACCGTCTCAGAGTGAATGGTCAAGTCCCATTCTACTTGTACCGAAAAAATCGGATAGCGATGGGAACAAGAAATGGCGGTTAGTAGTTGACTACAGGAAACTGAACAACGTTATACAGGATGACAAATTTCCTCTTCCAAATATTACGGAAATATTAGATTCTTTATCAGGCTGTATGTACTTTACACATTTAGATTTGCATCAAGGATATTATAATGTAAAATTAGATCCCGACAGTCGTAAATACACAGCATTTGATTCTGGAAGATTTCAAATGACTAGACTACCCCAAGGACTTAAAACGAGTCCCAGTTCCTTTTCAAGAATGATGACTATGGCAATGACAGGTTTGACGTACGAAAAATGCCTAGTATATCAAGACGATTTAGTATGTTTTAGCCGAAATCTAACGTCCCATATTAAAAATCTTCAGGACATATTCGAAAGGTTACGAAAGGTTAATTTAAAATTAAATCCCCAAAAATGTAATTTCTTAAAGAAAGAATTACTATTCTTAGGTCATATTGTTACTCCAGAGGGTGTCATACCAGACTCCAATAAGATAAAAGTTGTGGAAAACTACCCAGTTCCCATAAACACAGAAGAAGTAAAAAGATTCGTAGCATTCGTTAATTATTATAGGAAATTCATTCCAAACTTCGCAGAGAAAGCACATCCATTAAATTCACTGTGTAGGAAAAATGTCATGTTTAATTGGGATGAGCAATGTCAAAAATCATTTGAATTACTTAAACAATGTGTCATTAAACATCCAGTATTACAATATCCCGATTTCTCAGAGAAAAATCAATTTATTTTACAAACTGACGCGTCAAATTACTCTATTGGATCGGTATTGTGTAACGGAAACAGTAGACCGGTAGCATTTGCGAGTAGAAGTTTGAATAAAGCCGAGAAAAGATACCCAACAATCGAGAAAGAGTTGCTAGCCATCGTTTGGTCGGTTAAGCATTTTAGACCTTATTTGTATGGCCGTAAGTTTACAGTCCAAACAGATCATAAACCGCTCATAGCATTATTTGGAATGAAAGATCCTTCAAGCAGATTGACAAAATTTAGATTGATTTTGGAAGAATATGATTTCGTAGTGGAATATTTGAGAGGAAAAAATAATTCAGCAGCGGACGCAATGTCACGCTTGCGCATAACATCGGAGGAGTTGAAAGAGATGAATGACAGTGTTATCAATGTAATGACACGAGGCCAGAAGGCCAGGTTACAAACACAGGGTACTGTTACTTTTGACGACAATCGGCCTGATCAACCGAAAGTTGTAGAAATGATTAGTAAACCTAAATGTTTCATTGAATTACGTTTTATAACAGAAAACGAATTAGCACGACATCGTAACTTGAATGAAATAAAATATGAGAACAAATGTTTTTGTTATGCACCAACAAGAAATACAATTTTCATAAATCCAGCGTCTCGATCGCAATTCTCGCCAGGCGAATTTGTGAGAGAGTTGGAAATAATTTGTAAGAAATATAACATAGAGGAAACATATTTCATAAAGAATAAGAATGATAAAAGTAATTTTATAGAAAGAGTAATAAGTGAAGTACAGAAAATAAATAAATGGTCCGGACCACGACTATGTATATTAAAAGATATAGAGAGAATAAACAACAAAGATGATCAACGTGTGATCATAAATGACTTCCATCTTTTGCCCACAAGTGGCCACGCGGGCATTAGACGGATGATTAATAATATTAAAAAATATTATTTCTGGCCAAGGCTAGAGGTGGATGTAACAGAGTTTGTGAAAAGATGCGACAAATGTCAAAGACAAAAACATTCGTCACATCATACAAAAGAACCTATGGAAATCACGACTACGGCAACATCAGCCTTTGAAAAAATTTACATGGACTTGGTAGGTCCATTGGATAGAGATTACAATAATTTCACATATATATTGACCATCCAATGTGAACTAACTAAATACGTTGAAGCATACCCAATGTTATCAAAAACCTCAAGTGACGTAGCTAGAAATTTAGTTAATAATTTTATTCTTAGATACGGAATTCCAGGAACTATAGCAACAGATATGGGCTCAGAGTTTTTGTCAACTACAATGAAAGAGGTATGTACCCTATTACATATAAATAAATTACAGTCAACGGCGTATCATCATCAGAGTATTGGCGCATTGGAAAACTCACACAAACACTTGGGTAATTATATAAGGATTCAAACAGGTAATCATACAGAAGCATGGAGCACTTGGCTTCCATTTTGGTGTTTTTCATATAATACAACAGTACACACTGAGACACGATTTACCCCTTTTGAGTTAGTATTCGGCAAAAAATGTATTTTACCAACGAACTTAAATTCAGGCCAAGTTGATCCTTTATACAATTTTGATAGCTACCCATTAGAATTAAAATACAGAATACAAACAACGCAAAGAGAGGCACGAGATAATTTAATAGCCAGTAAAGTAAACAGAAAAGTGAGATACGACCGAAATGTTAACCCAGTGTCATACAAACCAAATGATTTAATTCTAATAAAAAATGAAACAGGTAATAAGTTCCAAAGCATTTATCAAGGTCCATACACTGTTATAAGAGAATGTTCACCAAATGTAGAAATTATGAAAAATAATAAAATGTACACAATACACAAGAACAGGACAAAACTGTACATGCCACCTGTTTCTTGATTATAGTTATTTAAATACAGGTACTATATGTGTGTGTATAATAAGTTATAAGATAATTTAGTAATAAGTACATAAATGTAAAAAAAAAAAAAAAAAGAAAACTACTACAATGTAACAGCATTATTACTATTATAATTCGTGTATAACTATATAATCATAAATATACAATATAATATTATAGCGTAAAATGAAATTAAACTGTAGTTAATTTAATTTTTTTAAATGCGGTGAAGATGAGATGTAGTAACTATAGATGTGTATGCATACCTATTAATCCGTGTAGTTAATCTCAATAATCTCAATATATAATCAGTATCTACCCAGATCTCGTGTGTTTCACTTGTCTCCCAAGTCCCAACCTTACAACGCACCTTGCGAGGCCAAGGTATTCAACCAACAAACGTCAGTATCCTGTGTCATCAATAACGTAACTTGCAAAGAAACCTGGATCAAATTACACAAACCTAACTGGTGGTTGTTTACATTGTGCGACAGACAGCTGATGCGCGTCATATGTAGCGATCAAGTTACGCCAGCGGTCATCAACGGTACTGGGGTGATTGCCTTGAAACCAAAATGCATACTACAAAAGAAAGATGCGACAATATTCACCTACAACCACTTAGGAAGCAAATTTTACAAGGAAGCGGATATCGAAGTACCAATACTCAACACCACTATCAACAATTTATTTGATCTAAGTTGGAAAAACGCACAGCGGAATATGACGGAACTGGATACTTCTAAAAAAGTATCAAAAACATAGATAGGCAAATAACTCAGCAGAAAGAGCAGGAAAGACTACCACAAACGACAGAGATATCGAGTCACGACATATATCTCTACTCTGTGACTTCTTTGCTGTTGGGAGCAGCAGCTTCGTTTGCTGTCTACATTTGGATTAGGAGACTATGGCATAAGAAACCTAAAAAGCCATCTACAAGACAACCTGCAGGTATCGACAACAAAGTCGAAATCGAGATGCAAGAAATACGTCATTCGACACCGCCGGAGCCACTATACAGCGACGCGAGGCCGAAACAACTATTTCACTTTGAGGAGCAGTAAAAACCTACCATTTTGATGTGTACATTTTAACTTTTACTTACGTTTTACTTACTGACCTAATGTTTACTTTTATACTGTCTATACTTTCAATTATTACTTTTTGGGATTTCTTACTTTTATATTTTTACTTACTTTACCTACTTCTAAACTGTCTGTACTTTTATTATTACGTTTTGGGATTTTTTACTTTTATATGTTTTATGTACTGGATGCTCATCCCACCTTTTGCCCTCGGGAGCATGTACGGTTTACGTACATGCCGTCAGGCTGCAAACGCAGCAACCTACTTTTATCTTTCGTATTTAAACAATGATTAATATAATTTTAAGTTAGTTGACAAATTACATACTTACGCGAACACCGCGGATTAGCATCCAACCTTACTTGTTGTGATCGGTACTCAAATAAACTTTTAGTGTTACCAAATCTGTGTGTGTTTACGTCAACTCACCTAACTCCAAGTACTTACTACTTCTAACTTAAACTGCAAGTGTAAGGTGCCGACTACTACCGGACCTTACATCTATTGCTTGTTTCTTATGAGGGTAGGTCAAAAAAATGTTTACTCTTAGTTCAAGAGGGTAATTCATTATGTTTGAGAGCACTATGGTGCAACTTTTAATTTTTAGTTGATTCGTGTCTCTTGAGCGACAAAGTTGCAAGTTTAAATTTGTGTGTTGTAAAAGCTTTCGGTACCTTGTTGAACTATTGTGGTTTTGGGCTTTTCATTGATTAACTAAAAGTGCTTTAACACCAATAAAAATGCCATTAACACCTGCACAGGTTGCACAGGCTGTAGCATTAATCGACGAAGGGTTGACACAGCGTGAAGTTGCTGTGGTGCTTAATGTACCACGTTCATCAATGCAGTATGCCCTTCAACGATACCAGGAGACTGGCCACTATTGCCGTAGACTAGGCAGTGGAGGCGTCAGATGCACATCGGCCCGGGACGACCGTTTTAGTGTCCTGGAAATTTTAAGAAACCGCTACCTGACCACTGTTGAGATACGCCAGCGGCTTCAAATTGCAAGAGGCGTGAATGTTAGTGAGCGTACAGTGAGAAGGCAAATGGAGGAAGTGAATTTAAAAGCTCGTAGGCCAGCACGTGGTCCAGAACTCCTCAGACATCACCGAGTAGCTTGACTTCAATTCGCTCGTGAACACGCCAGCTGGACCCACGAGCAATGGGCTCGAGTGCTGTTCACAGATGAGTGTCGAATAGCTTTACGTGCTCCAGACGGTCGAGAACGAGTGTGGAGAAGAAGAGGAGAGAGATTTCTACCAATGACCACTACACAAACTGTGAGTTTCTATGGAGGCCTATAATGGTTTGGGGAGGAATAAGTTCCGGTGATCGCACGGAGTTGGTTATCGTCGATAACCGGCTAACTGCAACCCGATACATCGAGGAGGTCCTCCAGAAACATGTTTTGGTCTAATCGGGATACATTGGACATGACCAATTCCTCCTAATGCACGATAATGCACGCCCACACGTTGCATACTGTGTTGAAGAATATTTTCAAGAAGTTGGTATTCAGAAATTGCAGTGGCCAGCTCGTAGTCCGGACCTAAACCCGATTGAGCATATCCGGGACATGCTAAAAAGAAAGATAAAGTCCACCTTCGACCCGCCAGAAACTCTTAACTAACTTCGAAATGCAGCACTTACTGCTTGGGAGAGCATACCGCAAGTTGATATCAGAAACATCATTCAAAGCATGCCAGATCGAATGCAGGCCGTTATTAGGGCTAAAGGAGGAAACACCCGATACTAAAACGTAGAGACAATAGACCAATTTAGGTATATTTTTATTTTATAGAGTTTTAAAATTGATAGTGTAAAATTCCTTATTTCTGCAAAAGTGCCCAATTTAATAAATCAACGTTATTGGTATAGTGACGTTTTCAATTTCAAGTTCTAAAAGCATAAGAAACACTTACTGAGTGCATCTACCCTTATTTCGGTGTCAAAAATATAAATAAATGCGAAATATCGTGAAACTTACATGTGGCCAAGTTTCCGTGCCGGTGAGTGTATGAGATCATATGGAAAAAAAGACCGCTCGTCGTAAAAACTTCCATCACCGTACATAAATTAAATATAATGAGAAGATATAATTGTAAAATTGCATTTAATGCTAATAAATATTCCATTTGATTCTAAAAATCTGTGACGTCACATTGTTATATTTCATAAAATCACGTACAAATTCTGCGTTTTGACAGTTCCTAAAAAGTAACTTTATTGACTACCCTTTCAATTACTCAATTCTCTCGGTTTCGCAAAACTTTTCCATACTAGGGGTATATTTGTTGATGCACATGATTGGCTGAAAAATAAATAGATAAACTTAATAGATTACTTAGATCTGAACGTGGTATTACTATTTACTGGCTGGTCACATAATTCAGCTCAGCAGCATGCATCAGTGTCGGATGCGGGGTACATGGTGTTTGTTGCAACAGCAGCGATGCGGATGACATCGTGCTGCTGGGCCCGTCGCCGGGAGCGGTCGTGGCATTGCTTACGGTATGTGAGACCTTCGCTGCTGCACATGGACTGGTGTATAATGCCAAAAAGTGTGAGTGCATCATGGAGCACATACAAAGAGGAGATGCCGTAACTGGATTTCCCTGTAACATAATGCGTGACACTTTACGGGGAGCGAGGGACGTTACAAACCACGCCCCTCTCTATTTTCCATTTAGCGGTGAATAGGACAATTAATAGATTAAGCTTTGTCGATTGTTACAATGTCGTTTTAGCTAGATTTCGCTAGATGTCACTAGTGCATAGGTGACATGATGTGATACAAAGTGGCGCCATCTTTTGTCGAGCAGTGACACTATTGTTAAGAGACAATGCACAGATTTTTCTAGAACGCTTCTAATAATTTATGAAATAAAATTACTTACACGTGAAATGTTATGCCGTCCAAGGCACCAGAACGTCTATCTGAATAGTTTTTACATGATAGCACACAACACTTCATCTTGTTCTTTAAAATAAGATAGAAAATAATAAATTAGACTGAACACTGGACTGTAAACATGTAGTTAGTACCTACGCAACGTGTGCCGCCAACTGACCGAGGCCACGCCCACAGTGATGACGTCAGGACACATTTATTGTCACAGTGCACATTAACATTATGACATCTCCTCTTTGTATGTGCTCCATGGAGTACATGGTCTTTGCGGTCGCTGGTAAGTGCCGGGAAAGTACACTCAAACTTACCATAAACGGTACGGCAATACGTAGAGCGAATAAATTTAAATATCTTAGGCATTTTCTTCCCGACGACCTCAGTGACCATGTTGTCATTGACCGAGAGCGTAGGGCTCTGGCGGTCAGGGCTAATATGTTGGCACGAAGATTTGCTCGGTGTACTGACCAAGTTAAGATAATGCTTTTTAAAGCCTATTGTCAGAGTTTTTACACCGGCAATCTTTGGATCAACTACCCGAAAAGATTGCTAACAATGTTTGCAGGATGCTTTTCCGATTGCCTCGATTTTGCAGTGTCTCAGAAATGTTCGCGGTAACCCATACCGATGGGTTTCAAGCCATCATCCGCAAAAAGACGGCCACCCTCCTGACCAGAATAAGGGGCAGTCGCAATAGCATCCTGTAGACTGGCGGCTGATACTTCCTCGACTATAATAAGGCAAGTAATGAGGAGACCTTAGTATTTCGCTGTTCTGGGTGATGTGGTCTTCTTATAAACTTGTCTTAAGTTAAGTTATTAAATATAGTGTTTAAGTGAAAACCTATTACTATCAATTTATGGATCTTTAAGTTGTTCGAAATAAACTGGTATTATCACTACATAGTATAAAACAAAGTCGCTTTCTCTGTCCCTATATATGCTTAAATCTTTAAAACTACTCAACGGATTTTGATGCAGTTTTTTTTTAATAGATAGTGATTGAAGAGGAAGGTTTATATGTATAATTTGTCGATATATTATGCGGGCGAAGCCGCGGGCGGAAGCTAGTCTATAATATAAAAATGAATCGCTGAATGTGTTGCTAAGCGCAAATCTCGAGATCAGCTGAACCGATTTCTGTAATTCTTTTTTTGCTGTGTTTATTATTGTCAGGAGAAGATTTAAAAAAAATAGTAGGTAGGGTAGGTAGGATAGGTAGGGTAGCCTACCCTAGGTAGGGTAGGTAGGTAGGTATCATAGTTAAGACAGAACAGCGTCTGTCGGGTCAGATTATTTATATTTAATTATGAACGCTGAATAGTTTATTTTTTATTCAAATTTAAATAGCGAACACTTTGTGACCCTGTGCTTGAGTATATAATTTTGGCGCCATTTAATGCTGTAAAAGCCTTACAGATGATAGTCGTGATAAACTTTACAGGTAATAATAATAAAACTTCGCGAGAAGAATTGATCATATAAAAAGATAGCCGACCATCTGAAATGCTCAAAAACGATGGATTTCCACGCTGTGAAACTTGCCAGGTGAACTACTTCAAATGTTCCGCCGAGATGATCGAAATATCGCTCGTTTGGCAAAACAAAACCCTTTTCAAGTGTCTAATGAGCTGGGAAAAGAATATATATTTTTAAGTCAGATGCCCATGGGTAGCATAAAAACTCTGACACCAGGTTAGTCGCTAACCACACGGAAAGAAGAAAGGTGAAAACCTTCGGCATACTCGGCACGCACTTTTCGAAGGCGTTTGCTAGAAGAAAAGTTGCACGAAAGGATAGCAAGGAAGCTGCCCGTGTTGAAAGGATAGCAAGGAAGCTGCCCGTGTTGAAAGGATAGCAAGGAAGGTGCCCGTGTTGAAAGGATAGCCAGGAAGGTGCCCGTGTTGAAAGGATAGCAAGGAAGCTGCCCGTGTTGAAAGGATAGCAAGGAAGGTGCCCGTGTTGAAAGGATAGCAAGGAAGCTGCCCGTGTTGAAAGGGTAGCAAGGAAGGTGCCCGTGTTGAAAGGATAGCAAGGAAGCTGCCCGTGTTGAAAGGGTAGCAAGGAAGGTGCCCGTGTTGAAAGGATAGCAAGGAAGGTGCCCGTGTTGAAAGGATAGCAAGGAAGCTGCTCGTGTTGAAAGGATAGCAAGGAAGGTGCCCGTGTTGAAAGGATAGCAAGGAAGCTGCCCGTGTTGAAAGGATAGCAAGGAAGGTGCCCGTGTTGAAAGGATAGCAAGGAAGGTGCCCGTGTTGAAAGGATAGCAAGGAAGCTGCCCGTGTTGAAAGGATAGCAAGGAAGGTGCCCGTGTTGAAAGGATAGCAAGGAAGCTGCCCGTGTTGAAAGGATAGCAAGGAAGCTGCCCGTGTTGAAAGGATAGCAAGGAAGCTGCCCGTGTTGAAAGGATAGCAAGGAAGGTGCCCGTGTTGAAAGGATAGCAAGGAAGGTGCCCGTGTTGAAAGGATAGCAAGGAAGCTGCCCGTGTTGAAAGGATAGCAAGGAAGCTGCCCGTGTTGAAAGGATAGCAAGGAAGCTGCCCGTGTTGAAAGGATAGCAAGGAAGGTGCCCGTGTTGAAAGGATAGCAAGGAAGGTGCCCGTGTTGAAAGGATAGCAAGGAAGGTGCCCGTGTTGAAAATGCGCCATAGGCAAACCGGGTTTGCATTTGCAAGACGGTATGAAAACTGGACAGTTAGACTGAAAAGATGTTCTTTTTTCTTTCAAGACAAAAATAAACAGGGTATGTTCTGATGGAAAGGATAATTATGTACAACGCCCTCCGAATAAAGCATTGGATCCTAAGGACACAAAAGTGAAATTAAAACATGGTGGAGAAATGTGAAAAGGGGTGCTTCAGGGAACATGATATTGGACCTATTGAGCTGAAAAAAGGAAATATGAACCAATTCCAATACAAAAATATACTGGAAGAAAGAATGTTACCTATGTATGCTGAAGACGGGTTTCGAATGACGTCTGTTGTAATGCTGTACTGTTTGCAGATGAAACCTCTCTTATCTTTAAAGTAGACAGAGATAGACTAGATTTTGACGATGTTAACAGTGCACTCTCAACAGTAACGGATTGGTTTACATCTAATAACCTAGTTCTCAATCTACATCTTTTTAGTAAAAGAGGTGAGAGACACAATTATTTTACTAGAAATAGGCACCAATTAGTTCAACCAGGTTTCAGGCTGGCTAAAGTGGATTCATCTTTCATGGGGTACTGTTTAAAATGTTACAATAAAATACCTCCCCACATTCTTGAACTTAATGAAACAAAATTTAAATGTTGTATAAAACGCACACTATGCAGCCAAGCATATTATAAATTGGGAGATTACATTGCTGATAAAAATGCTTGGGTCAATGCTAGTCCAGCTCCACAAGGGCGCATCAACTAATTGATTAGATTACTAAAAACTGTTGGAGCTGCGGAAGATCAACAACAAAAAAAACATCTTTGCATTGTATAAATTCAATCTCTTAATATTGTATAATTGCTTAGCACATATGTGAGTACTATGTACCTACTATAAAGCGACCAGTTACTGGGTACGTCTTTCATTGACTTGAATGTGCTTTGGCGGCTGAGAGTATGTCATGCTCACTTTAATGTCTCGCTGATGGTGGCGTGTGTGTTGGATCATTTAGCTCCCTTAAAAATGGTTGAGCTGAATGGTGCTAATATATGCGTCATGTTCGTGAACGGGCGCTGTCAGTAGGGACTGGTCATCTCTTAGCGGCTAAGGCTTGTTTTAATTTAATTATTGAATAGTTTTAACATATTTTATATCTGATGCTTTTAACGTTCTGCATCGTTCTCACATGTATAATATTAATATGAACTATGTTACCAATATTTTGTAACCATATTTTGTTTAAAAGAGTGTCCATGGAGTTTCTTGCCCGTTCTTCTCCATAGGTACCTACTGCTTTGGAATGGGCAACTAGCTTCATCTCTCTGACTGACCGACACCTTGACAATTCAAAAGTGCCTGTAATCGGTTTATTTGAAATAAATACTTTGAGTTTGACCTTCAAAAAGTGCTGATTTTCAGCCTAATTTGAATAAATGACTTTTGATTTGATTTGATTAGTTCTGACAAGGGCAACAATCAGGTAGTTGCTCACATTAGCTGTTTTCACTTGACTGTAAACACAGAGAGTTTTCTTACAGCTTATTATGGGCTTGCTGGATCAGTATCAAGACCAGTGATAAGTGTGCATGGCCCTATTAATATCCAATAAGAAGTTTAATAGGAAGTTTTGAAGTGGGTGAGGATAGCCAAATCTGAAACTTTGAGGAATAGCGAAAAGTACTCAAAGGCTCAATTTTGATGAAGACTAAAACTGCATTATTGGATTTTTTCAAAATTTATATTTTTAGTCAGGAATCAAACCCATTGATTTTGAAGAAAACAACACTGTATTACAGTACTTTGAGAAAAGGCCTAAAAACTGATCATTAAGGCTCTGTACATTTTCTGAAAGTACCAATGAATAAAAAGTGGTATATTCGGAACTAGGGACTTGGAGCAATAGTTAATATGTCACAAAAGCTCTAAGTCAAGTTATAGGTACAAGTTCAGAAATCAATAAATGTATGAAAATGAAAAATTATCAAAATTGTGTAACTTGGCTGAACTTTCAAAAAAGACCCAATAGTGTATGGATCCTGAATGTTCCTTGATGTCGGCTATGTATTGGTTCTACATGGTCATCTAAATAAAGATTATTTTGGTTTGAACAGTCTACACTATACAGTTCACTGCTAGCCGTGGCCATGGCCTACTGCTAGCACTGTTGCCTTAGAATCATAATTATGTATGAATCATGTATCACTCTAAAATTAATTTTAATGCTTACCTAATATAGAGGGTGAGAGCAAAGAGGCAAGTCCATTAGTGAGGTCATAGATGTACAGCTCCACCGCGGTGCCCTGCTCAGCCATGCTGCGGGTGCCACATAAACACATTACTCACTAAACTTTTCACTTATTCTTAACTTGCAACACTTGCACTTATTACATGTAAACTTTATTTGTAAGTATACTTGTTATCAGCTGTTAACAGTCAATAACAATATTATTGAACAGACTTGTTGGCAGTGTTTAGCTTCAGTCAATAGTCGGTAAAATCCAGATCATGTCTGTGCTGAGTAGGTACTCTTTGATACCTTCAAGACACTGTACAAAAACAAGAAATACTTAGCAGTATTAAGCACATTAAATGTAATTTATAATTTCAGACAAAGCATATTATAAGTCTGTGCAATACATACATTCAAGTTGTTGGTGTAAAAGAAAGGTAAGTGTCGTTGTGTTCGGAAATAGGCGTTAGGAGACCGCGTGCGCAGCTCGCAGTGCAGCACTTGCAGCGGTGCAAGACTGTGATCCGTGATCGACGCACTGTTTCGGAAACGACGGGACGTAAGCTCGACCGCTCACGACATGCAGCGACTTACGACTACATTATATAAATATATATATTAGTCTATGTGCGACTAACCCACACCAGAAATATCATTTAAAAATAACACACCGCCAACACAATCATACTAGGTACACGACATTCTCAGATAAATCGCCTACAGGTAGGCACACATTTCGCGGACTATTGCGTCAATTCTGTGTGTAGTTACACAGAATCGTAGCCGTAGTATACGCTGCTCGCACATCGCTAGAAAAGAAAAATGACATACATAATCACAACATAAGCTTTGAGAAAGTTTTTTAAATTCACAGAAACTCACGTTTCAAATCCGCCCCTAAGGCTACCCACTGACCCACGTTTCATAAAATACTTTCCGGAGATGGAATTGGACTATAGTAAATCATTCATATTTTATTTTCGACTTGCTGTTATTTCATTGTTAAAGATTGTTCATATCCAATTGTTATTTCTTGCTTTGGCTGACGGTCCGCCTTCTACTTTCAATCCTTGACTCCCCGAGAAACTCGAGAAAGCCTGGGTAAGTCAGTGGAGTGATGAACACAGCACACTTCGCAGCAGAACAGTCATGAGTCAGGGCGATTTGAATCAAATCATTTGATCATTTGATTTTGATTGATGTCGTCTCCTAACTGTCAAAATGTTTATTTTGACAGTTTCACGGGGTATGGGCATAGAGGAAAGTAATATGGGTCTCACCATATATTACTTTCCTCTATGGGTCTCACCCTCACCGGGTCTCACTCACTTAGTGATGTCACTACTATCACTAGTCCAAGAATTTGACAGTAACGTAGCTAAAACCCCAGAATATTTGTAAACAAGAGACTTCTTGGACGCATACATAATTAATTCATAGGTCCCATTGCGCAATTAGTGACTGCAAAAAAACCATGGGTCCCTGAATGCAAAATTGTGAGAAAGGTGATATTTCGCCGAGTCTATATGTACTTATTATCTTGTTAGCAGTGGTCATGGATCTCATATTGGTTTGTGTAAGGCGTCATGAATTACTTTTTTAATATTTGCACCATTGATAGATTGGTACCTATAATAATTGCATCATTATTAGACTGTCATGATATTCATCATCATGGCATAAGATGACGTGGAACAATGTCCGCGAACTTCCTGCAAACCACTGCTGCAAACTGACAAATATGCGACCTACGTCAGACCGAATCAAACCGTCCGATCGATTTAAAAATGCGCTCTTAAAATTCTTTTTCAAAATTTAATACGTGCTTATTAAAGAAACCATTTTTTTTATATTTTGGCAGATAGGAAGGTACATCTTACCATGCTATGTATACATGTATTTCGAGACGTATTTCATAAGTAATTTATTATAGCTTTTTATGCAATGTTAAACAAACATAAAAAAATGTGAGCCGTCACGGGATGCCTGGCAGATGTGAAACATCGACATTATTTTGTAAAAGTAATATGATTGAAAAGAACAGATTGCGATAGAAACTAAATATGGCATAATGATAAAATAAAATATTACGAGTCGAGTCGATTGCGCATGGCGACGCGTCGCCACCTTCGCCACACAGTAGGTACACACTACTGCATATAGACTGTATATATACACCATCATATAGCGTGGCGAAGCGTCGCCACGCCAGAAATTTGTTTTACGTGCGGCTATCTTCAAAGCGGCTATAGATGTTTCACATAAAAAAAAATTGCTTGTTTTTTAAAATTAATGTTATCTTTACGACTGCACTAATTATTACGATCCAAACGACTATCCGAACATTTAACGTCATTTGTCATTGTGCTGATAGTGCGAAATATTTTAAATTACACTGATCAGATGCATATCTATTGCATCCTACCTACACTACATATTTAGATGTACTGATGCAGGCCAAGTAAACGCATTTGTTAAAGCGATATAAATAAGTTACTTCTTTTCACATCAAAGAAAGAGACATTACGTATGAAATATGTTTGGGATTTCCTTTAGTGTTGTCTAAAAGATGTTGAAAAGGTAAAAACAATAAGTTTAAAATATTGAAAAAAGGTAGTGGAACACTGTTGTCAGGTTAATACTTACTAGACTCTTTGGTTGTCATGTACTTAATGTCAAGTGTCAAAGTGTCAACAATTCAGGATTGATATGTCAGTCAATTGTTGGTGTTTTCCGATTATTTTACTTAAACCAAGAAAATGTCGGGTTCAAAGAAAATGGTAAGCATATTCAATACTCTAATATTAATATCAAGGTGTCGCACCGTGCTATGCGAGAAAAAGTGACATATGACATGCGTTTACTTAGTCCAAAATATTCAAGTTTTCTGTTGATCCACTTGTCAACATTTTCAAATTCAAATGTTTCCAAAAGTTTCTTTACTATCGGAACTACGGCTAAAATCTTGATATTGTTAGAACGGTTGAGCTGCAAAATATCAGCAAGTTATCAGAGGTTACAATGACGAAGCACTTTTGATACCTAACGAAGTTAGTAATGCTCGCCCCTTATTTCGATTGTCTTCATCTATATGTGTTCAGATACTCCGTGTGCAATCACCGGAGGGTACCACTCGCGTGGAGATGTCGGAGTCGGACGTGACAGCGCAGCTGTTCGAGCGCGTGCACGAGAGCCTGCACCTGGGCACGTTCGCGTTCTTGCTGCACAAGGACCGCCAGCGCAAGGACGAGGTCACGTCCAGCAAATCGCGGCGCCTGGGTGACGTCGGCCTGCAACACGGCGACATGCTCTACCTCAGCCCTGTCAATGGAGCTGTGCTGTTTGATCAGCCCTCTGCCAGCGGAGAGGTAGGCGCTAACCAAACTCGAGTCACCACCTTTGCTGTTACTCTCATGGATATTATAATACTCTTCTGTAACTAACATAAGTAGTCTGTTTTTATGTGTCTACATGAATGCTTATTGGTTAACCCTTTAACCGCCCGACTAAGTATCAGTTGTCGTGCCCCAAGCGCCTAACTCATAAAAAAAACTTTTATTTCAGACGAATATGGTCTTGCAATTACATAAACAACGAAATCCGAACATAGATTCTCAGTCGTATAAACACGACTCAGGCGGCACGGGCACGACAACATTTGTCGTATTAATCCGACTGGGGCGGTTAAAGGGTTAAATAAGGCTTCTTCCAAATTTCTTTGCAGACTAATGAAAACAACAAACCATTTGGGGAGCCAGTTGAGGCAGGTCCCTCAAAGTCAGGCACAGCAGTAGATGCTGCAGCAACAAGTTCAGCAGTTCGGCCCACAGTAGTGGAAGAGGATGAAGTGGACCTCCAGTTGTACCGCATGTCAGGGAACATTCAGAGACAACGAGACGAGAAGCTGTGAGTACTTGATGCTCCTATATTCCTTTACATTAGAAGAAACAAATTGTCTGATTTTATAACAGCACTCAGCCCAACTACTGGGATTAGGAATGTGAAATTTTGAATAATGCTTTTTTTTGTAATTAAGGTGAACACTGCACTATTTGTAAAGTCCAACCTCTTTTTTATTTTTTTTTTAAGGCTGGGAAATCATCCAATGACTGCTCCCGCTCTGGGTGGAGCGGAAGGGAGTGTCAGACTCTTACTACTAAAACCCATCCATGTTCCTTCCGTAGCCCTTTATGTTCTGGGGTAGCGGTAACCCTTTCGGACAATCCCGCTTACCCGGCAGGCTTGGCCCTGAGGGGCCCCTTCATATGCTGACATCTCTTTGAGGCGCGCGTGGAACATATACGCGCCGTTCGGCACGGGTCTGGTGCTGATCGGACGGTGAGTCACCCATTACTCACCGTCTGCAGGCCCGCGCCTACGGTGACCGGGAGTCGTCACGTGGCTCCCGACGCCCGGGGCGTCTCCCGCCACCTCCTTCGCGAGCATGACGTTTTCGCAGAAGGAGGTGACTGCCTCCCATTCCCTTTCGCCCCGGATGGCTTCCACCAGGGCCGGGCGCGAGAGGTCGCCGCCGATCGCCTCTACGAGGACACGGCGGTTCTCCGCCCAAGCGGGGCAGGTTTGCACCGTATGTTCTACCGTGTCCTCTGGGCGATCGTCGCAGTGGTGACCTCCGGGCGTTTCCTCCCGCCTGATGATGTGCAGGAACCTCCCGAAACATCCATGTCCGGTGAGGACCTGCGTCAGGCGGTAGGTGAGGGCGCCGTGACGCCTCTCTAGTCACTCCTCAAAGAGGGGCCTTACCGCCCCTATCGTGGCGTGCCCTAAAGTTCAACCTCTAAGGAATCAAAACAGGAGGATTTTGTTTGAAAGAAAAATCTTATTCCTTTAATCTGTAAACTTGAAAATAAGCCTATTGCTTATCTACATAAATGATAAAGATTAAATCATAAATATTTTATTTGAAATATGAGGACTTTGTAGATTTCCAGACTTTGTGTTTTGAGTGTGGACATATTATGAGTTGCTGACACAAAAATTAATTTGCTTTGCTTGCAGATGCCGACATAACTCCAAAGGCTGCTGTGTGCACTGCTCACCACTGGAGCCCTGGGACGAAAGCTATCTCAAAGAACATAACATCAAGCACATGTCATTCCATGCTTACTTACGCAAGATCACATCTGGCAATTTCATTTCATTAGATGAACTTTCATGTAAAATTAAACCAGGTGAGTTTTGTGATGCTGGTTAGTATTATATTTGAAATACGAAAAAATCTTATTTATGTATTTTTCTTATCAAAGGACATAATCTCCTTAATGGAATATAATATCCATAGGTTGTTCAGAGCACCCACCGTGGCCACGTGGCATCTGCTCCAAGTGCCAGCCAGGTGCGGTGACGCTGAACAGGCAGCCCTACCGCCATGTGGACAATGTGCTGTTCGAGCACCCGGCTATTGTGGAGCGCTTCCTGGCCTATTGGCGCGCAACAGGTCACCAGCGCGTGGGCTTCCTGTACGGCCAGTACGAGCGGCATCCCGACGTGCCGCTAGGTGAGTGCCCTGCCTGTAATTACTCTTTTCATTAAATTTTCCATGACTTCTGCTCAGAGATGTGGCTGTATCTCACCGATGACGCGTTGGATTTCCGATTTGAGCTCAGGAATTGTTTCGGTTTTATTCGCATAAATCCGAGATTTCACAAATCCCCAAAGAAAAAATCGCACGGCGTTAAATAATCGTCGTGAGATAATGTGTTCTGGAAATCGTTGCTGCAATGAGTTTCATGCGCGGTGTGGCAGGTTGCGCCGTCCTGCTGAAACCACATGTTGTCCAGATTCATGCCGCCCAGTTGAGGCCACAAAAAGTTCGTTATCGTATTCCTGTATCCATAATTGACCTAGTTTTTTCAAATTTTTTACCACTCTTTGACTGGTTGACACATTAGGTGCACTTTCTCGGCTGATAATTTGGCGAAGTTTGCGAGCGGTTTCAGCGTAACTTTCCCCAATTTTTGTAATTTCTTATTCACAATTATAACGCGTTGTTGTTTCGAAAAGCGCTCCATTTTTATTAATAATCGGAATAAACAGAGGTGACAGCTGTCAAATTTCAGAGTTGCCACTTGCATGAAAATATCGCGGAAAAAAACCCTTTGATATGCGTACGGTACGTACTTATATTGTGATTTGTGCAATAAATTAAAATTATATTTACTGAAATTACTCGATTTTTTTCTTCATTCGACACCAATTAGAAACCACATGGCCTAAGCCCGGGATAGCCCCGGGATCCCGGGATTCCGCATCAAGAATCCCGTAAACCCGGGATCGAAAAACATGCTCGGGATTGTATTGTCTACTGTAGTGCCATGACGCTCCTCCCGCAGGCATCCGCGCGCGCGTGGCCGCCATCTACGAGCCGCCGCAGTCGTCGTCGCGCGACGGCGTGGCGCTGGCGCCGGACGCGCGCGGCGAGCTGCTGGACGAGCTGGCCCGGCGCCTGCGCCTGCGCCGCGTGGGCTGGATCTTCACCGACCTGCTGCCGCTCGACGTGGCTGCCGGCACCGTCAAGCACATACGGTGAGCCTTTCTGTCGCCGACTGTTGCGTCTCCAATCTATGCTTTTACGATAGGCGGATTGAGTCGTGAATCGCTAGCCGACACACGTTAATATGGTAGTATTCTCCTGTGTTGGCCTCTCGTGAAATGTATAGATGTCACGCGACACGACACCACACGCTAACGCGCCACACTTGTATGCAGGGGCGTGGACACACACTTCCTTACTGCGCAGGAGTGCATCATGGCGGGCCACTACCAGAATCAGCTGCCCAATGCGTGCCACCACGCTTCCTCGGGCTACTTCGGCTCCAAGTTCGTCACAGTGTGCGTCACAGGTGAGCAAGTAAAATTAATAAATACTCTTGCAACTAGATGGCGTAAACCAGATGGCGTATGATAGAACAAGAGGAATGTGCAAGTATGTTTAAGAGTCAAGTGTTAGATAAAATGATTGAAATGAAGGATATGGAAGAGAAAACTGTGAACGAATGTTGGGAAGCGATGGCGGATTGTATAAGGAGGGTAGCAAAATATGTGTTTGGAGAATCGAAAGGGAAAGGTGTGATAGAAAAGGATACATGGTGGTGGAATGAAGACGTGCAAATGATGCTAAAAGAAAAGAAAGTTGCGTTTAAAGAATGGCAGGGTGTAATAATGATTTGAAAGAAGATCTTCTTCTTTTCGTGTGGTTAGTGACTAACCTGGTGTCAGAGTTTTAATGCTACCCATGGGCCTCTGACTTAGCATCACATGCTGTTGAGAAATATCTCTCAGGCATGCCGGTTTCCTCACGATGTTTTCCTTCACCGATTTTAAGCAAGTGATAATTAAGCGATTGGTCTGCCCGGCGAGTGCGACAGAGAAATCGTGGGCGAAGATTGCAGAGGAAGGTGGTCAGTGGAAACAAGTTACATACAAAAGACGTTTGAACAACCGGTTTATAGGAAATAAAGGCAAGGCGCCGGCGATACCAGAAAGTAATTTCAAGGCGGCAGATATCAAAATTCCTTTCTACATTTATAATGTGGACAAAGGGGCTTCAGAAAAAGATGTTGCCGAATACGTATTAAATAAGACACATGTGGTAATTACACCGGTAAAAACTAGCATGAAGTTACAAAAGGGCTACATAGCTTATAAATTCATGGTACCAAGGGATAAGTTGTCGGTTTTTATGGATGAAAACCTATGGCCCGAGGGGGTATCTTATAGGCAGTTTATTAATTTTAAGCACAAAGTACAGTCTCAGACCAGTGGACTAATTAAACATAATTAATTAATGGCTACAACGAGTGTAACATTTGTAACTTTTAACTGTAAGGGCGTTAAACGCTCGCAACAGTGTGTTAATAAATTATGTTCGATTGCGGATATTATAGCTGTTCAAGAAACATGGCTATTGCCGCATGAAATCCCTTAGCTAGGTGGTATACACGAGGAATTTAGTTATGTGGGTAAGTCTGCTGTTGACATGTCAAGTGATATTTTAAGAGGTAGGCCATACGGGAGTTGGGATATTGTGGCGTAAAAGTATGTTTAGTAATGTGAATCTAGTACAGTGTCAAAGTGATCGGTTAACGGCAATAAAAATAAAGCTTGTCAATAAGGAGATACTGCTCTTTTCTATATACATGCCTACGGATTCGACTGATAATCTTATTGAATTTACCTATTGCCTAGGGGAAGTAGTGTCTATTATAGAAAACTGTGGTATTGAATCGGTGTTTATGTTAGGGGATTTTAATGCACATCCTAATCAGTTATTTGGATTAGAAATGAAACATTTTTGTAATAACCAGAGTTGGATATGTGCTGATATGAAGTCACTGGGGGAGGGTTCGGACACATACACTTTTATCAGTGATGCGCACGGTTGTCGAAGGTGGCTTGACCACTGCCTTGTAACGGAGGCGGCTTGGAAATCGATTGTCAACGTTAGTGTGATACATGATGTATACTGGTCGGACCATCTACCAGTGGCTTTTGAATGTAATTTAGAGTTGGTCATACCAAAAATTACTTTAGTAAATAAAATTGATAATAAAGTACTATGGGGAGAACGGAATAAAAAACAAATTGAATTGTACAACCAAATATGTAATAGTAACTTAAGACTGATAGACTTCCCAAAGGAGTTAAGATCCTGTGCTGATAGAAACTGTAATGAAAGCAGCCATAGGAAAGTCATTGATCAATTATATAGTGACATTGTTAAATCTATGACTGAGGCAGCGACTCTGAGTAGGGATAGTAGAGAGGTTCGGAAGGGTGGCTATATACCTGGTTGGAACCAATATGTTAGGGACTCTCACTGGGAGGCTCGTACCCATTTTGGAAGATGGCTGCTAAACGGCAAACCGAACTTGGGACCTGTTTGGAAGGCTATGACTGACAGTAGGAAAACCTTTAAGAAAAACCTTAAGTCTCTTCAAAATAACCGGGAACAGGTGAAAATGGATGTGCTGGCAACCCATCATGATGATAAGTCATTTAAACAGTTTTGGAAGCAGACCAATAAACTTAATCCGAGGCCGAGTCTCCCGGTGAGTGTAGAGGGCAGAGTAGAAGCGGTGGACATTGCCAACATTTTCAAAAACCATTTTCAGACACGTTCTAAGGTTTTAGCACAAAAAGGGATGCTCCATACTGCTGGTCCCTCATCGGAGGAACCGGTTGGAGTAACGTCAAGACAGGTGTTGCGGGTGTTACGGAAAATGGTGAAAGGTAAGTCCCCTGGACACGACGGACTTAGTGTGGAGCATTTATTTATTTATTTATTTATTTAACTTTAATTATAACGGTTAACCAATTACAATAATTAAAGGTACAAAAGAAAAGAAAATATAAAAATTCAATAAAACACACACACTATACGCATCTAAAGCACGCTGGCCCCCATCTGTGTAGAGTGTTGGCAATGTTCTACACTTTTTGTATCAGACATGCCTACTTGCCAGATGATATGTTGAAAGCAGTTGTAGTTCCGATCGTACAGAACAAGACAGGTGATATTGGTGACAAACAAAACTATAGACCAATTACCTTAGCCACGACACTGGCAAAAGTGCTTGATGGTGTGCTGGACGGTTATCTTGCTCAATATGTGACACTCGAGGATGCCCAATTCGGTTTCAGAGGGGGTCTCTCAACTGAGAGTGCGATTTTAGTTCTTAAGCACACCATCAAGTATTATACTGACCGCAAAACACCGGTCTATGCCGCCTTTTTGGACCTCTCTAAGGCATTTGACCTGGTCAATTATGACATGTTGTGGGCCAAACTGAGAAAAAATAGAGTGCCGGAAGGTATAACAGGGACTTTCGAGTACTGGTATAGACACCAGACTAATTTTGTAAGATGGGCAGATGGCTTATCAGATCCCTATCAACTGGAATGTGGAGTTAGGCAGGGGGGACTGAGCTCTCCTACATTATTTAACATATATGTGAGGGAGCTGGTGCGTGAGCTCAACAACACCAAGGTAGGCTGCTCCATAGATGGTCATACAGTTAACAACATTAGTTACGCCGATGACATGGTGTTGTTGAGCCCATCGGTAAGTGCCCTGCGCAAGCTCCTTGGGGTGTGTGAGGCATATGCTGAAGCACACGGATTGACTTACAACGTCAAAAAAAGCGAGTTGTTAGTGTTTCGGGCGGGGCAAATGAACCCTTCATTTGTACCACCTGTGACACTGGGGGGGGGGGGGGGGGGGTGGCGCTAAGGCGAGTGTCTCAGTTTGTGTACCTAGGACATGTTGTTAACGAAAGCCTGACAGATGACCTAGATGTAGAACGAGAACGCAGGGGGCTCACGATTCGCTGTAACATGCTGGCTCGCAGGTTTGCCAGATGTTCAAAGGCAGTCAAAATAACGCTGTTTAGGGCCTACTGCCAATCATTTTATACCTGCAGCCTGTGGGCCAATTGCACGCAGCGGGTCGTGAGTTCTCTGAGAGTTCAGTACAACAATGCCTTCAGGATGTTGATGGGACTGCCTCGCTATTGCAGTGCGTCAGCAATGTTTGCAGAAGCGCAAGTGGACGGTTACCATGCCATAATTAGAAAAAGAGCAGCATCGCTGATGCGAAGAGTGAGGGACAGTCCCAACAGCTACCTGAGGGTGGTTGCAGAACACCTGGAGAGTCCTATATGGAGGCATTGGATCCGCCTACATATAGAATAATTTTAGTGGTATTTTAGTTAGTTTGTTTTATTATTTTGTGTTTTACGAACTTAGTTCTTAAGTGCCCGTGTAATACTAACACTCTATGGACTATCTTGGTCTGAAATAAACTTTATTATTATTATTATAGAATACGCACATTCAGATCCGAAAATTCAGAGGTGCGTGCCTTGGGTTCGAACTCGAGACCTAGACTTGGCAGTCCGCCGGTCACACCACTAGGCTATCGCTGCTTTTTCTGAAAGAAGATAAGAAAGCGAATTTATAAAGAATGGAAGAGAAAGGCAAGAAAGGCGGTAGCAGTTTCCAGGGCTAAGGCGCAGGAGGAGTTGTATATCGAAATATTTGCACGGCTGTAATGCCGAATATAGTGAAACCCATAGATATTAAGAACTTATGTTAGCTACCTATATTCTTGCAAATAAATATATCATTCATTCATATTCATTCATTATAACTCACTGGACAGCCTAAGAGTCCAGAAGGCGCTATACCGGATCACAAGAGCAAGTGAAAGAAGAACGCTGGTAAGGTTCTGTCCAAAGATGACGAAATAAAAGAACGATGCAAGGTGTATTTTGAAAAGCTAATGAACGTAGAGAATGAATGGATTGGTGTGCTGAATGAGGTACAAGCAAATATGGGTTTGGTAAGGGAAATAAGCATAGATGAAGTAAGAAAGGCAGTTCAAAGTATGAAGACTGGAAAGGCTATGGGCCCAGATGATATATCAGTAGAAGTATGGAAGTGTTTAAACGAAGATAGATGTATGTAGCTGACTTTATTCTTCAATAAGTGGTTGCAAGAAGAAGTGATCCCACAAGAATGGTGCAATAGTTCGCTAGTGCCCATCTTCAAGAATAATGAAAGAATAAGAATAAAGAAAAATGATGTACAGGACTGCAACAACTATCGAGGGATAAAGCTCATGTCCCATAGTATGAAGGTATGGGAGAAAATAATAGAGAAAAGATTGCGAGAGGATAGTGAGATTACCCCAAACCAGTTTGGGTTTATGCCAGGTCGAGGAACAGTGGATGCCACTTTTGCACTCCGCCAATTGTGCGAGAAGTACAGACGTGCACACAAAAACTTGCACATGGTGTTCGTTGATCTAGAGAAAGCGTATGATAGGGTACCTCGGGATGTCGTGTGGTGGGCCTTGAAAGAGAAAGGTTCGCCCGGGAAGTATGTAGAGTTAATTCGTGCTATGTACAGCCAATCCCGTACCTACGTTCGGTCGGCTGCTGGCAACACCGACAAGTTCAATGTTGCGGTAGGCTTGCACCAGGGGTCGGCTTTAAGCCCTTACCTCTTCCATATGATTATGGATGCTTTAACGGCGGACATACAGGAAGAGGCACCATGGTGCATGCTATTTGCTGACGACATCGTTTTTGTCGTTGAAAATGGACCTGAGATCCAGAGCAGACTGGAGAAATGACAACGGAAACTGAAGATTGTTGGCCTGAAAATCAGCAGAACCAAAACTGAGTACATGTTCTGCGATTTCGGCGGTCTCTCCAGTTCTGGGGCCATAGCGCTTGATGGCGCGCTTCTCCCAGTTTGCTCCGACTTTCGGTATCTCGGTTCACTTGTGCAAAGCGATGGCGAAATAGATCGGACTGTTAAGCATAGAATTAACGCTGGGTGGATGAAATGGCGGCAGGTCACGGGAACAATTTGTGACTCCCGCATTCCCAAAAATAAATTCTCTCCTTAAACTTTTACGAAAAAGAGCCTAGATGCGATTAAAACAATACCTCCACATGTGTAAACTAGGTTAATACTAATAAACAGCCGACGGGTGAGTGCACCTTGAGTTCACAACGGTTAATGACCTGTTTGTGTAGATCGGATTTATTTGATCGATAGGCAGACGTGAACGTTTTAGGTTCTCTCGAGAGATAAATAGCTTGCCATGTTATTGTGGAATAACATACGGCATTTAAACCTATTGTATGATGAAATAACTACATAACGTTTAGATTATAAGTTTTATCGAGTAGTCTTTTACAGGCAAACAACATTTTTATCAGATCCGTGGTTGAATAATATGCTATTTAACCCGTTAGGATAATAGTGTTCTGTGTATTTAACTCAAGACTTTTAATGATTGTTAGAGTTGTAACTTAATTTATTAATACCGAACCTAGTATCTACTGGGCGTAATCCGACGGACTATCTACAGTCTAGGTCTGTGGTCTAGTTACAAATCTACACTACTTAGGTACCTACCTATTGATCCTTATTCCCCATCACACTTAACACACAAACACACACCACACATTAACACTGAACCGTGTCTGGAAATAATCCGGCCAGTATACCCATAGGGCTTTGTTACGTTCGCTACCCAAAGCCCGACGCGTCTTAACTAATGCGCGTGCGTTGCAATACGCGGGTCGCTTGGAACTGAACTCGGTGAGTCAGGTGCGCGCGCGGCTCGCTTGCCGCCGCCGCGGCGCCAACGCATTCTATTGTTCCTTTGATAAATCATAAAAGCCGTGCGCCGTCTAGTCTCGCCGCCCGCTTCAATGACGGTAGGTAAATACAACGTAGAGTTTAGCGTAATGGATATAAAAAATAAGAAGGAGCCAGTATTTTTTATGTAGGTCAAATAATTTGAAACTATTAAATTTTTAAAATCCTTAGATATTTTTTTTTCCATTCTATGGAATCTTTACCACCGTTAGATGTTGCTCTGAAAATATTTCGTGTTGGAACAGATACGCCTTATATAAGAGGAAATCTGAAAGTGACAACGGTAACTGAAAAGTTGTGTGGAAATCGGTTGTCATGGTATGGGCACGTTATGCGGAGGAATGAGGAAAATGTTGTCAGGAAAGTTGTGGGTATGAATGTGGATGGCTATACAAGTAGAGGGAGACCAAAGAAACGACGATGGATGAATTGTGTGAAAGATGATATGGCTAGAAAGGGAGTGACTACCGAGATGGCGCCTAATAGAGAAGTATGGAAATAGTCATGTTGCGCCGACCCCCAATAAATTGGGATAAGGGCAGGAGAATGATGATGATGATGACTCTTGCATCTAGCTGGCATTGATATATTACGAGTTTTAAAACCACGAGGTTTATGTGATAGTGATGGATTGATGATAGAAGTTACTACATTAGTGAACAAAAAAAATTCTTTAGGCAGAAAAAAGGGTTTCTCTTTTTAGGACGTAACTTGGTTGTGTTTCGCAGGCGATAGCGACAAGCAGGTGCACCTGGAGGGCTACCAGGTGTCGGGGCAGTGCCAGGCGCTGGTGCGCGACGACATCCTGCTGCCCACGCGCGACGCGCCCGAGCTGGGCTACATCCGCGACTCCAGCGACAAACAGTACGTGCCCGACGTCTACTATAAGGTCAGTGTATGCCAGCAGGATACGGTACTGCAGCCCAACTGTTGGTAGCACGCATGGTTCTAGTGGGCGTCGAGGACGAATTGCGGGGACGAAGAGAAGGGCGAGTCAAGGAATGTATAAACGGTTTAAATAAAAAAATGATTTATTTAATAAAAGAACCGAATTACAGTGTTTACAGCGCGAAGTCTGAGAACAGAATCATCTTAAAAATAAAATATTACTTCTAAAGTTAGTGGAAACAAAGGGCATCATATAACATATTGCGCAGGAAGTAAGTAAGTGCATCAGCATAATTTATTCCAGAACATTCGATTGTATTTTGCAATATTTTATACATGTGAGAAGTAAGTGCTGAGTCAGATGCCTTCAACTTGTTGCTATGCTCTATTTTGGCTGACGAAGCATATATCTACAGGATGAGCATCCTTAACTCCTCCCCCCCTTAGAGAGAGATCAGCTGGAGGCAAATCTTTTGGGTCCAGATGATTTCGTCGTAACACAATCATTTTCTTAAAGACTTTGAATTTAACAACCAAAAATGCTAGTGTTAATACAGACATTATTACTATAATACTTATTGTCCATACACTTATGTCCTGAGTTACCAAAATTTCACTTTTATTAACACTTTCACTGTTATATTTTGCACTGTTTAAAATGTCCTTGATGTCATTGAGGTCCACGCCGCGAAGATCTACTTGGCTGTCTTCCATCTTGATTTCATGTTGCAGCTCAGGCAAGGTTACAGGTCTCAACAGCAAACTGGCCTGGGGTGTCCTTGTTTCAGCTACCTTACTGATTATTTTGTCTCCTATTTGTGTCTCACAGTTTCGATTAGGGAATATCAGAAATGTTCCCTTCAGGTTGTACTTCATGACTTCATTGTTGCAGTTTTCGGTAAGTACTAACTTTTTCTTCGTGAAAAGTAACCATATTCCGTCGGCTATGATGTGGCTTCTTACATCTTCTATTTGGATAAAATTCTTATGACACGCAGAATAGTTTTTAAGTAGCATTATTTGTTCTATACACGTTGTTTCAGCGTATTGCACGATATTATCTTCCTTACAGAGGACTCGATCATCTTCAATCTGCTCGCACGGGATAGACACGGGTCTGTATTTCAATCCATTCACCATAAGGTAGGGATACTTAGGAATTATGATAGAGGTTTTTAATGAACTAGGATTGTATATAGGTATAGGAATAATCTTGTAATAATTATATGTGACCGTGTCTAATAAGGGAACTTCTAACACAAAAACTAACTTCTTATTATCAGAGAAAGATTTAAGAACTATAGTACTTTCTAATTTTGTAAGGTTGTCCTTACCTACCGTATATACTAATCTATAATGTTTCTCTATTTCTAATAAAATATGAAAAAGTTCTGTAGAATTAATTATTGATTGATGAAGTATATGTATTCTGCTGAAAGCTATTGCCGTTTCTGTATCTTGTATTACATTATGAATAGTACGAAAGTTATTTAAGATTTGATATAGACTATTCATTTGACTTACTATATTATGTATTTTAGACTGATTATACTGTAATGCTTGTAGTTGCGAGGTTCTAATATTCAATTGAATTAAGTTGTATTTTAAGTTATCTGAAATATTAACTAATTTATCGAAGGCTTTTTGCATAAGTGTCAGTTTTCTTTCTACTGAATGTTCTTTATTTTTAATTAATTTATTTATTTATTTGGTTCACCAACGACTGTTTACACCAATAATAAACTTAATACTATTTTTAAACAAAGGTAACAGTGTAACACTCACTTATAGGTAAACACCACAAGCACAATATTAATATATTTCTAGTAATCTAACCACTATAATAACTTTTCAGATTTTAGTAACAAAATAACATATTAGTTATATTAGGTAACAAAATTAAAAGAAAAAAAAAAAAACTAAAAACGAGAAAACTGGTAAACTAGGTATCTTATTACAGATCAAACAAGGATTTCATGAACTTAGACTTTAGTTTTGCTAGGGAGTCATGATGTAAGTCAACCAGATCACTACTACTGTTTATGACCTTGCAAAATCGGGCGTAGGGTGAGTTAGATCCCAAATTTTTAAGCTTGCTAATCTCCGAATTATATCTCATGGCGTCATCATTATCTAGATTGCCTGAAA
This sequence comes from Hyppa rectilinea, assembly GCA_951799385.1. NCBI lineage: Eukaryota > Metazoa > Arthropoda > Insecta > Lepidoptera > Noctuidae > Hyppa > Hyppa rectilinea. The sequence goes on along the minus strand of OX637309.1, from coordinate 246,058 downwards.
TTAATTTAACAATAGAACCTAACGGGTTTATTAGGCCCCTTCTGAACCTTTTACCAGGCATTATTTGTGTCAATCTATCTTTAGTAAGTTCCATAAAGGATTCTATTTGAAAGACTAATCCTAAAAGTTCACTACGCGACTCGTTTTGTGAGTAAATCATATCTCTTAATCTAAAATATTGTTTAATATTATTATCTAAGTACCTAACTATAGTTTCTAGATCTAACGTCTTAAAAATAGTCCAGTGACTATTCTGAATCACTGCTGCACTTATCCGTATCGGCGCTATTCCAGGATTCTGAGTCATATCCTGGAGGTTTACGCTGCTTGCTGATTCCGCTAGGGCCAGGAGCGTCAGGATTGCTTGCCACCACCTGTGGAGGGCGTTTTACGTTTTTTATTGCCACTTTCGTATTTCTTTTTCTCAGTTTTACTGGTACAATATTCCTATCTACTATTCCTATAAGCTTCGCTTTCTCATATCGTGGCACTTCTTTAGCTTTCCTATTCCTAGTAGTTTTCATAAAAACTTCGTCACCTTCCCTTATTTCCGGTGGGTTTTCACCGCCTTTCCTTTCTGCGACTTTATATTTATTTTCTTTAATTTTGTCACTAACATATTCGTATAAAACTTTAAGTCTTTTTCTATGATCCTGTACTAGTTTCTGTAATAGAATGTATCTCTATCTATATCAAATGCATTTCCTGACTATGTATGTCCAAATACCATTTCAAAAAGTGTGAAATTTGTCGCACTATGAATGGTGTTATTGTATGCCATAATGGCGTAAGTCATTACCGATGCTGCATCTTGATCGCTTTTTTCATATTTTGCTAACCTATAAATTTCAAGTATTGTTGAGTGGAAACGTTCCACTACAGCCATTGAGTTAGGGTTATTTGGTGTCCCTACATGCATTTCAATTTTGTATAGGCTCAGTAGTTCTTTAACAAGGTTATTATTGAATTCGGTACCGGGGTCACTACTTATTTTTTTTGGTAACCCATAGATACTAAAATATTTTATTAATGCCTTAACGATTTCTGGCGTACTTCTATTGGGTACATTAAAAGCTTGTGCTAATTTACTAAAAGCATCTACTATGGTTAAGTAATAATTATTTTCTATGTACAAAAGGTCCATGATAACTTCTTCAAATGGCATGCTCTGTGTTTGAGTAAGTTGTATTAGAGGTTTTATTGGTTTCCTGTCATATTTAATTTTTCTGCATTGTTCGCATGCATTAATAATGGCAGAAATTGTGTCCTTCATGTTAGACCACCAATAATGTCTTCTCAACTTTGTGAGTGTTTCCCGAATACCCCGATGAACAGTTTTCCCCTCATGATACTTTAATATAATCTCTCTTTGCTCTTCTTCGTTTGTGACATTAACTACTCTCTCTGTACATTCTATTAGATTTTGCGAACCTTTTTTATATAATGCTGTTACTACATTATTAAATACTTTTCTAAATACTTCTGTTTCAAAATAAATGAAATATTTCTGCTTAAAATCTACATACTCTTTCAAAAACTGCTTAACTAATTGTTCATTATTAACAGCTGGCATGTGTACCTCAATTATTCTTTGGCTGCTATTAGAAATGTCTTTTACATGAATATCATTTTTATACCAAATATAGACAAGTATTTGTCTAGGTTTGGTATCTACTGCTTCATTTAAAATTGGTTTACCTTCATGCTCCCTATTTGATATTGAATGAGCAGTAGCTCCGTCGTCTGATTCAGATATATCAAAGACAGGAGCCTCCTTTTTATCTACGCTTAACTTTACTTTATCAGAATCCGACTCTGATATGCAGATTATTTCTTCGATTTCATTATTATCTTCTAATTTTCTAACGGCTTCCTCATTGTCTACATTTACTTGCATAGACTCACTATCGTTATCTAATATATTAACCTTTATCTCCCTAATTTTGCTACCATTTAAGCTAACTACAATATTATTATTACCTGCACTTAAGCTATTTATTTTTACTCGAGACAGTGCGTCTGCATTAGAGTTCTGTGACCCTTTCTTATAATTAATTTCGAAGTCATACTCCTCAAGTCTAAGGCGCCATCTGGTAAGCTTACTATTTGGTTCGTTAAGCGAATAGAGCCAGGCCAAAGGTCTATGTTCCGTATAGATGTAAAACTTTTTACCCCATAAATACGGTCTAAAGTGTTTTACTGCCCATATAACTGCCAAAAGCTCCTTTTCTATGGTGCTATATCTCGACTCGGTATCGCTTAGAGTTCTGCTAGCATAGGCTACTGGTTTGTCCGAGCCTATGGTGCCCTGCGAAAGTACTGCCCCTATTGCAAAGTTTGATGCATCCGTGGTCAAAATAAATGGTTTATTAAAATCCGGAAATTGTAATAATGGAGCATTTGTGAGAAGCTTCTTGCATGTTTCAAAACTTTCTATATATTCCTCATGTAAATCTATAATTTTACCTTTTTTCAAACAAACTGTAAGTGGTCTAGTTATTTTCGCGAAATCCCTAATAAATTTCCTATAATAACCTATGAGACCAAGAAAACTTTTGATTTCAGTCGACGTTTTGGGTATAGGATACTTTAACACTGCTTCTATTTTATCATTATTAGGTTTTAAACCTTTACTGGTTATGGTGTGGCCTAAATAAAGTACTTCCTTCCTTAAAAATTGAGATTTATCTAACTGCACCTTTAAATTAGTTTCACGAAATCTTTCAAAAACTGCCCTAAGTTTTTCATTATGTTCCTGAATACTTCTCGCAAAAATTATGACGTCATCAAGGTATACGAGGCAATGGATACCTTGTAAGCCTCTTAAGACGTTGTCCATTGCGCGCTGGAATGTTGCCGGTGCCGTTTTTAGGCCAAACGGCATCCGATTAAATTCATAATGTCCAAAAGGTGTACTAAAACCTGTCTTTGCTGTCTTCCTTTTCTACTTCTATCTGATGGTACCCACTTGCTAAATCTAAGGTAGTAAAGTACATACTCTTACCTAACATATCAAAAAGATCATTGATATTAGGTAAAGGGTATTTATCATCTATTGTGATTTCATTGAGGCGTCTATAATCGATGACCATCCTCCATTTTTGTTTACCAGAATTATCTATTTTTTTTGGTACCAAATGAACCGGTGCACTCCAAGGTGAAAACGATTTTTTGGATAACATTATCTTTGAGCATTTTCTCTATCTGATTCCTAATTTCCGCCTTTCCTAATTTTTGTGTAGGTGGTAACCTATGAGCTTTAATATGTATTGGGTCTTCGTTTTTAGTTCTAATGTTATGCTTTACCTCATTTGTGAACGAAAGAGGTACGTCCTCGCAATAAAAGATATCTTTAAACTCTTTGCAAATATTAATTACAGATTGTTTCTCCTCCTCATTCATATGATCGACTCTTAACTTAGAGAGATTATCCGTTAACAGCTGATCTAACCTATGACTATCCTTATCAGTAAAATTCAAGTGAACCCTATCATGTACTAAAGTATTTCCTAAGTATGGTTCGACCTTAAACGGGCTAGTCACTAACAGTTCCATCTGCTCGGATCTAGAATTCTGAATGACTGTTGTCGCATAGCCATGTACACAGTTAACTAAAGCCGTCGGCATTCTAACTCCATCAGTAAATTGAGTAAAGTTTATTATGGCCTCGCCGTGTAACAAATTAACTGGAAGTTTGACCCTTAATTCGCTACGCTACATGAAATTCACGTATTGGCGGGTTATAATTAATCGGTATGCAAGTATCCTTAGTAAATAACTTTCTATTTTTCATATCAATATTCGCATGAAGTTGCATCAATAAATTGCTTCCAATTAAGCCATCATATTTGTCGTCCACACAATAAATATAGAATTTGTGCCACTCATAACTTCTAAATGTCCTAGATAAAGGTATGTACACAACCTCATTATGTTTACTACTAGCGTGGGTGCTAACTACTTCAAAGTTTTCGTTATGCTTAAAGTCGCAAAAATATTGATTCGCTAACTTTGGGTTTAAAAATGAACGTTGACTTCCGGTATCGATCATAAAAATTGCATTAGGTTCTGGTATACGTATATGCGGAAGATTTAAAATACTACAATTTAATTTAATTCGCTCTGGTGTATAGAGGCCTTTATGCAAAAATTTCCTACTTGTTCATTCTCATTAGTACTTGGTAACACATTATTTTCATTGTCATCATAATCAGTGTAATTAACACGTCTTGAACTGGCCGTTCGCATGGTCACGTCGGTGTCGCAACCTGATCCGGACGCTGTCGCCGGCTGCACCTGTTGCGAGCCATGCTGTGCGTTGTCAGCAGTTTGCCGACCTGGGAACTGCGGCCTCGCTTGTTCCAATGAATTATAATTATTATAGAACGGATTGTTTTGGTATCTGTTATTGTTTCTAGACGGGAATGCACTATTTGAAAAATTGTTATTACGAACGTTATTTCTATTTTGCGTCTGCGCTACGTTATTCGATGAATTACGATTGGTAGTAATATTGTTAGAACGTTGCATATTTGGTGCACTAGTGCTTGCACTTGGCGGCGCTTGTGAATTAAAATTATTATATATTATGAATGTTACGTAAGTTTTGATTAAACTTAGGGTTCCGCGACTGTTTCTGGTCGTAAACTTCTTGGAAATACTGTTCCTCTAAAACGGCTTTTAATGCATCTTCCAGTGTCGAAACATTTTTTAGTCGCACCAACCTAACTAAATATTTCGGCAAATTAAACAAGAAAACATTCATAGAAAGATTTGTATAAATATGTTGCTTAGATAACCTCACAGCTGCATCTTCAACAGACTCATTGATTTTTGCAATTAAAATGCTTCTTAATTGTTGTATTCGGTGACAAAAATCTAAATAACTTTCGCCTCTATTTATTTTTAAACTCTCTAACTCAAGGACTAGACATTCTTCTGTCCTTGGATCCCCGAAATGATCCTCTAAAACCTGTTTTAATTCTCCCCAAGAGTGTATCGAATCTCGTTCCCCAATTAAATTTGCAGCTTCCCCACTTAATCTACTAGTTATCACATTAAAAAGATATTCGTTTTGTACTTCGTTCCCCCGATATAAATTAATGATATATTCAGTTTTGCGGATAAATAACGATAAGAGCCTTGTCTCGCCACTGAATACAGGGATTATTTTCAGAACTCCCGGAGGTACGACTACTATTCCTTCCATTTTTTTTTTATAAAGTACAACTTTTACTAAGCTAACGTGAAATTTTTATCACTTTATCTACTACTATAATGTGCTACGTGCCAGGTGGGCGTTTTCTAATCCCTATAAGTACACAAGACACATATAAATATCACCAGGAAAATTTAAAGGAAAGTTTAGAGGACAGTGAAGAGATTTATTCACATGACCCGCAACTTTACCGCTCTCCTTCTGTGATCGGTGGATTCGCTCGACTTGCTCTGCACCGTGGCTTCTCTTGACGAATTTATTTGGTTCGTTGAGCCGTTGAATCGTTGAAACGAACGTTGGAGTCTTCTCGGCGCCCGAAAATTCGATTCGCGATGGCACAGAGGACCCAAACGACAAGGTCACTTACCGGCTGCGCCAGTCAAGGAATGGATAAACGGTTTAAATAAAAAATTGATTTATTTAATAAAAGAACCGAATTACAGTGTTTACAGCGCGAAGTCTGAGAACAGAATCATCTTAAAAATAAAATATTACTTCTAAAGTTAGTGGAAACAAAGGGCATCATATAACATATTGCGCAGGAAGTAAGTTAGTGCATCAGCATAATTTATTCCAGAACATTCGATTGTATTTTGCAATATTTTATACATGTGAGAAGTAAGTGCTGAGTCAGATCCCTTCAACTTGTTGCTATGCTCTATTTTGGCTGACGAAGCATATATCTACAGGATGAGCATCCTTAACTGGCGCATCTCAAAACGGGATTGCTATGTTATACCCGCCATTGATAGATGAAGGGTGACGAGTGACAACTCATTGTTCAACTGGCCACGTATTATTTATACTTGACATATAAAACCCAGGTAGGTAGTAAAAAAAATAGAAAAAAACAGCTATCGAACCAGGTACTAAATTAAAATTTTACTGGTGCCGATGAAACAGTCAATAATGCTGGCAAATTGTAGATAGTTAAATTATTAAAAAAAAAATGTTTATTAATTTCGTTCAGTAGAAGTAAATTACGAAGTATTTCATAAAGAAATCTGTAGACTCATTTTTGACAAAGTAATACTACTATCTTGCGTTTCGGAAGCTCGATACAGTGAGTGCCACAAAGCTATCAACGGAAAATATATGGTTTAAATAACGTGCTCCAAGCGACCGAACGCAGGGTCGCCAAAAGTCAATGCAGCATTAATGCAGTTGCGAAATAGCTAATCACTTATGCTAGAACTAGCATGTTTGCTTAGCCCCTAAAGCTAAGCTTTCCTAGAAGAGCAGTGGCCGCTACAAAGCGTCTGAAATGACGAATGGCGCATGACGTCACTGAAACTTAATTTATGAAAATAAGTTGGTGTGTTTTCTTAGAAAGCGTTTTTTGTCACCGTGAAGTCAAACCCCGCTGCCATCATGTTCATGATGTGTCACTGCGTCCGTTGTGTGAACTTGTGTGGCAGTACCGCTCTTCTAGGATGCCGTAGTTAGCTTAACTATATTTCGAAGTTTCATTCTTCAGATATATAATAACAACAATGGAGTCATTTTTATCCCACTGGTAAAGCGTAATTTCGTTACTTTTATTTTTTCTACATCCGGGAAGGCACTATGTCGTAATGTCGGCTCGTCATTAGTTGTTCGTGAGTGGCAACAAGCACATCAATCTCCGGAATCATCATCATTCTCCTGCCCTTATCCCAATTTATTTGGGGTCGGCGCAACATGTCTTTTCTTCCATACTTCTCTATTAGTCGTCATCTCAGTAGTCACTCTCTCGAAAAAGCACCCTCCCTCCCTCCTCGGAATATAATACTTTTTTAAAGTAAAATAAAATGCCAAAACGAAGTGTTGAAGAAAAATAGAATATAATACTGCAAAAATAAAAAAGCTCAAAAATAAAGGCAATGCAAAAAGGCGTAGCATCTGATTCCAAGGAAATTCAAGGTGGTTTTTTTTTTAACATTACAAAGTGAAGTGCTTCCCTGGAGGATCTGACTGGAGGATCAACTGCGGGTTATCACGATGGGTTTGCATGGCGCTAGAAATCAGCCAGGAGGATCAACTGCAGGCTGCACAAAGACTTTGTACTAATAAAAACAACAAAAATAGAGTACCAATTGGGCCCTGGGGATAAGGATCCCTATAAAAATCTACGATTAAATATCGAAATATTTATATTTTTAAAAGAATACGATCTAAGAATGTTCGCACCATTTCTTTTGAGTTGATACCTAACATTTATAGTAAGTGCATAGTACTCACAAACGTACTCAGATCTGTCCATACTGTACGGTCTCCTCTCGTCGGATCACTAAGTGGTGGTAATAAAAGCCACGCGAAACTTGTCCAAACACTTTATTTATCACGAATCCGTAATGCACATTGTAATGTGCGCGCACGTTACATTTAAATGTGTGAAGGTGACGCAGGTGAGGTCGTCCCCGAAACATGTCTGACCACCCACAATCACCGAGTTGTATCCATTTTGTTTCTGGGTCTCTTACTGCCCCCTCTAGGCCTGCAGCGCCCACAAGGGGCGCTATCGCCAGCTTTGGGAAAGGCTGGTTTAAACCATTATTTAAACTGTTTTTTTTTTGTAATAAGATGATTAAAGTTTGACATCGTTTTGTAAAAATGTATGAAGGTTGGGCTCATCCACCAACAGGGATGAGATCACGTTGAATATACTCGTACAACACTAAATATAAAGATATACCTATTTAGTGTTGTACGAGTTTTTGTGAAGAATACATGGGGTTATTTTGCTATAAATATTTTTCTCCTACCATAAATAAGCTATAGGTAATCCTGAAAAGTAATACTGTTATGATTATGACATTGTAGTTTGATATCTTACACTAGTTTTAATTCCAGCGGCGAAAAATAAAATATTATATGACATCACGCCTGTAATCTCCGAAGGGTTAAGCAGAGGTGTACCTAATAGTACACCCACCTTTCGCCAGTTATGTTTCAGTCCCATGTAATAGGGGGCGAGCCTATTGCCATCAACCGGGCACAAATCCAGACTCCGTGGTTGCTACTGAGAAATTCCTGATGGAAAAACGAAATAACACATTGCCCGACCCGGGAATCGAACCTAGGACCTCATGCTCAGCAGTCGCGCTTATGACCACCAGAACAACGAAGCTAAAAAATATAACAGCTGTTATCAGTAGAAAAATATTTTTATTAACAATTCAATTGATATCAATAATATCAGGGTCGTCAGAAGCCCGAAAATATGACAGCCGAACTCACCAAGGGGTGTTTTATGTTGTGGAGGTCAGATAGGCAGTTGCTTCATGTAAAATACTGGTATTCATTGGCATCCGTTTAGGCTGGAAGCCGACCCCAATATAGTTGGGAAAAGGCTAGGCAAATTGATTTGTCTTTAGAATTATAAATGTATTTATTTGTGTATTTCCACTTTGTGTATCTTAATTTTATTTATCTAAGTTACATGAAAAATTAATTACTATATACAACCTAAAACTAAAAAATATATACATTATGTACAAGTGGTAAAAAAGGGGGAAATCCTCATAGGGCGCCAAAAAATTCATCCCTACCGCTGTCAGTGGGACATGTGCCCAAAAGGCTGGCAGCGTTGCCACGTTGAATGGCAACGCTGATTCTTTGGCCTAAAAATTGACCAACCCTCTGGTCACGTGTAGAGTCGACCAACCGCTGGGCGATATCCCGAAACACTCGATGAGCACTCGGACCCCACGGCCCTAGTGTTTCAACCCTAAACGGCTCGAACATATAACTTGCAATAAGGTTGTTATACTTGCGCCGTTTGAGGTTTTCCGCTCCTGCAGCAGCCGCCCCAGCACAGCCCGCCGTGCTAGAGGTTTTCCGCTCCTGCAGCAGCCGCCCCAGCACAGCCCGCCGTGCTAGGAAGATGGGATGGCGCAAGGGTGTCGACACAGGTTGCATCCCACACCATAGGCCTACCCAACTTCCAAGGCATTATAGTCATTCCGTCTGGCCTCTTACCATCGTCGCGTGCCAAGCCATTAGGTTCTAAAATAGCTGGCACCCCGGCGGTGACAAGAGCTCGACGGATGACGTCATTAATACTGGCGTGCCGTGCCAACCGACCAGCGCTTTTACTGCAAGAAAGGCCATGGTGTCCGAGGCGGTCGACTGCTTCACCGCACTGACGACGATGTGGAGCCCCGCAAGGAGAACCCAGACGCAGACTTGTAGCGAGCCGGAAAGTTGTGTCACACAGCATAGTGCCTATGTTGAGTGACGGTAGTGCCTGAAGCCAGAGGCCCGACTCCCACTCTCCCACAGCCAGTAGGCGGGCACGCTCAGCAGTATTGGTGGACGTATTAATTAGATTATTCCGTACCAACCTGCAGAGCGGCTCATCCCACTGTCTCTGGGAAGACGGGTTCTCGGGCTGCACCGTATCCGGACAAGCCACCTTCCAAGCGTTAATTGCATCGGTCAAACACGGCACTTCAGAGTTCCTTCAGAGACCTGAGAAGGAGCTATGATTTTTGCGGTTAACTCTTTGGTGCTGTAGACCGAGGACAGGAACGCCGGTAAGCTTACACTAGAAATTTTGCGGACGCCGAGCCCACCAAAACGAATGGGTAATGTGGCTTGCAGCCAAGCACGGTCGTCCAAAGCCACATTTAAAATGGATGTCAGAGTATGTCGAATAATTTGATCGATTTTGTCCAAAAGGTGTGGCTGCTTCCACAGGAAGGAAGAGCGGAGGAAATACATAAAATTTGGACCGAAACAGCAGTATCTGATGAGGGTGTATGCCGAATGTACATTAATTTTAGAGAGTCTATCCGAAATATCAACAAAATGTTCAATTTTTCCGTCAACGAAAGGTGCAAAACTGTCTTCTAAAATTGGGGAACCTAAGAGGTGCAGTGTACTTTTTTCCAAAACTTTGATACCTGGGGCTATTGAATTAAATTTCTGTATAGTCGATTGTCTGTCAGTATTGTCACAAATGTAAACTTCACATTTGGAGTAGTTGAGGTCAAGGCCGATTGATTGGAACTGATGCTTTAGTAGCTGTAAATCTTTTAGAACTGTATCTACGTCACCTCCTAGAGTTCCATCATCTAAATACCATACATTAAATTTTGAATTTAGCTGTTGTATAATAGGGTGGATAGCCAAACTGAAAATGACTGGCCCGAGAGGATCACCTTGTTGGCATCCGACTGCGGATTCCAAAACATTTTCTCTATACAATAATGCACATTATATTATTAACATTTTCTCTATACTCTCTTTCTCTATTTTGAAGGATGCCTGTAGCACTGCCACAAAAAACCATAAATTTCCGGTAATTCTTTTTTAAATACAGCCAACAAAGTGTCCCTGTTTACGGAGTTGAAGGCGTTCTTTACGTCAACCTTGAGAATGACCTCACCTTTACCAGAATTTAGAAAACTGGAGAGGGCATGTACGGCAGCCTCACAGCCACCATTGGATCCAAAGCCTAGCTGCAGGGGCTGGAACTTATTTTTTAAAATTTCAGAATAATATCTGCAACATATTTTGGCTGCCGTACGCCTGTAGGTACAACCAACAGCGATGGGACGAATACCGCCGTCCTTCTTGCGTAGGGCACATAAGTTGGCCCCGTACAAGACGTCGATGACGGCATCATTCACACCGCCATTGATCATCAGGGTTATTAGAGCCGCAAGCTCCTTCAAAAGCGACTCACCCGCTTCCCCGGCGCCTAAACTCATTAAATCTTTTAAATGTTGAGGAGTCAGGGCGTCGAGGCCGCCAGCAGAACCACTTCTAAAGGAGCTCACGGCTGCAATCAGTTGCGGGGCAGTAACTATAAAAGGTGAAGAATTCGGATCGAGAGGGAGGGGAGGGTCGGGGAAGGTGAGACCATCCGCAGGCGCTGGATGCTTACTCTCCAGGGCTGAAAGAGTTTCTGGAGAGTAGGGCGCTACCACATCGCTACTGAAAAGAAGCCTGGCTGCTCCCCTGATGTCACCTTCACTTAGTTTTGATTCTACATATGAACATAACCCTTTCCGTGAAGGGTTATTGAGAACAGGTAATTTTGGATCTAAAATAAGGGCCGAATTATTACAATTATCTTTAATTTGGTTTGTTAATGTTTTTTTAGTTTTAGTTATCCAATTTTTTTGGACATGTAGTATCCTATAAGGGAAGGTAAGTAATTGCTCCCAGGCACTTAATGAGTTCTCCTGGGTCGCAAGACGGAGACATTGTGACAAACTTAGTGCAACATACCGTCTCGCACCCCGGGGAACTCTTTTTAATACTGGGGTAGAATTTTTCAATTTTGACAATGTTTTCCATAAACTTTGAGCCGAAGTTGTTGGTGGTAGGGATGTGGCTGGGGGGCACGGAGGTACACTATGAGGCTTGTGAACCTTACCATAGTGTATCCGAAGCCCCCGTTCGCCTTTGACAAATTAAATTAAAAATATTAAAATTATTTATTTCATCCACTTATTTAAATAAATTTACAATTTTTGGAATTACCTTTTAAGCAAGTTTTTGCTTGTGATAGGTATTTCCGCTTTTCTAATTTACAGTAACTACATACATAAGTGTGAAAATTAGCAATCTAAACAGTTGATTAAATAAAATTTTAGTAATTTTTATCCTTTAGTTTGCGCTCTGGCTCTAAATTGATTAAATCAATATTAGTAACAATATCATTTAGATGACCTTTTTTTTTAAGGTTGTGAAATCATCCAATGACTTCTCCCGCTCTGGGTGAAGCGCTTTATGTTTCGGGGTAGCGGTAACCCTTTCGGACAATCCCGCTTACCCGGCAGGCTTGGCCCTAAGGGGCCCCTTCAAATGCTGACATCTCTTTGACGCGCGCGTGGAACATATACGCGCCGTCCGGCACGGGCCTGGTCCTGATCGGACGGTGAGTCACCCATTATTCACCGTCCGCAGGCCCGTGCCTACGGTGGCCGGGAGTCGTCACGTGGCTCCCGACGCCCGGGGCGTCTCCCGCGGTGGCTGGGACGGGAGGACCTTTCTCTCTCCCATCCCGCCACCTCCTTCGCGAGCATCACTGTTTCGCAGAAGGAGGTGACTGCCTCCCACTCCCTCTCGCTTCGGACCATGGCTTGCACCAGGGCCGGGCGCGAGAGGTCGCCGCCGCCGATCGCCTCTACGAGGACACGGCGGTGCTCCGCCTAGGCGGGGCAGGTTTGCACCGTGAGCTCCACCGTGTCCTCTGGGCGATCCTCGCAGTGGTGACACCCGAGCGTTTCCTCCCGCCTGATGACGTGCAGGAACCTTCCGAAACATCCATGTCCGGTGAGGACGCCGTGACGCCTCTCTAGCCACTCCTCAAAGAAGGGCCTTACCGCCACTATCGTGGCGTGCCCTGCGCTGGGTTGCGACAGTCGCTGTTTCCAGGCCGCCATGAGATCGCCCCGGAGGTTCGTCCGCCGATTTAGATGACCTGCCGTCGGATTAAATTGTATGTACCTGCTTAACCCTAGATACCATGTTATTGAAATGGTATGTGCACGAATTCCTACTGTGCGTCTACCTGTTAGGCACGAGCAGTGATATTGAGCGATGGCATCTGGACCTATTTCATTTCTGTTGACCAGAATATTTAAGTACTCGAATACGACTGTCTTGATTGATTATTCTTTCTCTAAATAGTGAAGTTCCACATTTTGGTGTTGGATACTTCATGCTGCAAAATCATGTTATTCATTTTCAGGATATTTATATCGTATATAAACCTGAATTTATTGTTAAAATAATAGTTTTATGGCTAACAATTGTCTTTTTCTACGATACTTATTTAGGCGTATATCTTTTTTCTGCAATGGAATTGAAGGTGGTGCCGATAGTAACAATTTAAGTACTAACAAAATCCTTTACAATGGCATATGCCATAACTCTGTTGGACATTGAGCTCAATTTGACTCATGGTCCTTTACCATAACATGAGTTATCATGTAATTTAATTCATCATTATGTTATCACACTAGCTCTGTGAAAGTCATTCTACCGCAGAGTCAATGAGTACGGAGATTGATCAAGGTTTGTTGCAGACCGAGGTCGCACGCAACGTCGCGACTGCCGGTGTGCAAAATAACAATGTGTCGTTTCGTTCTCCTCAGGAGCGCGACGCGTACGGTAACGAGGTGGGCGTGTCGGCGAAGCGCGTGCCCGTGGCCTACCTGCTGGTGGACGTGCCGTGCGGCGTGGCCGGTGACGCGGCCGCGCCCACGTTCTGGCCGCGCGCCGCCTTCCCGCCCGCCAACCGGCCGCTGCAGCAGCAGCTGCAGACGCTGCGCGCGCTGCACGCGCACCTGCAGGCCTCCGACAGCTTCCTGCAGGCCGCGTCCGACCTGCACGTGCTGCTGTTCCTGGCCTGCAACGAGGCGCTGCCGCTGGGCCCGGCCGCGCTGGAGCCGCTGCTGCGTGCCGTGCGCGAGCGCGACGCGGCCGGCGCGGAGGCCTGGCGCAGCACGCCCAGCGCCGCCACGCTGGACCAGCTCACGCGCGCCTCCGCCGACCACGACACGGACAGGTAACACGCATTGACTACACTAAATGTACAAAACTGCTGTTTTTATTTAAGGTTAAAAAGAATATTACCGTACCTTACTACATAATTTTTTGACCCACTGTCAGAAAGGTTGTTGCCCGTCTGTAACAGAGATTTTCCTCTAGATTATGTATCGTAGGCATTTAGATTAGTCGATGACGCAAACACAGATTGCCATAATTGAGAGGGACTCTAGCCTGCAGGAATTTGAAGAAATTATAGCCGTCGCGCTGCGACGTACCTCTCCCCGTAAAGAGCGAAAGGGACAATTGCAGCTCAAGCTGATTTTATCTACAAAAACTTTGACCAAAAGAGGTTTTGTATTCCGCTGAAGAATGAATAAAATTCTGGAATGAAATGCTAGAATAAAATTCTCAAAAAGTGGATTGATTAAAAAAAATCAAAATTTAGAGGAAAAGTAAACCTATGCTTATATTTTTGTTGTTAAAAACTTATCAAATTTGTTCGATAGTCGGCTGAACATGGCGGTAAAAGTGGGCTATTTTCCAGGATTTTGGATTGTCTTAATTCTTTTATTTCCTATGTTTTAATAAAAAAGAAATGACAGGGGCATGTACTTATTAGACCTAAATTTTTGGGAAAAAAATCATTGCTCTAGACTAGAGGCATTACCCACGAAGAAAACAGCGGAATGAGTTTGTATGGAGAAAGGTCGAATGGAGTGGGTACTCTACATCTTAAGTTTGGTAGCAAACGGAACCTGTAATATTTTTTTTTTTCGGTTTATATTTGCAATTGGGTTATAAATACTCGCAATGAGTTTAGTCGCAATGCGAGTATTTAACTTGGGCATTTTAACGGTATCGGAAACTTTAAACCATTTTATTATTTCTAATTTAATTTAAACATATAACGTATAATATATATGTACATATTTGTAATCCCGTTTTCATTTCCTTTATTTTGGTACCCTTCTCAATAGGTTTCCGTACCTCAGAAGGAAAAAACGGAACCCTTTTAGTATTATTTTGATGTCCGTCCGTCCGTCTGTCAAGACCGTTTTTCTCAGGAACGCGTGGGGGTATCAAACTAAAATTTATATCTAATACTCAGGTCAACTGTCCCTTGGACCTGTGAAAAAAATCAACCTTCTAAGCCAAAGCAATCAAAAGATACAGCCGTTTATGCCGCAAATTTTCGAAACTCGCACGGGAATCAAAACCTACAGGGTCCCCGTGAACTTAGAATCTTGAAATTTGGTACGAAGTAACGTCTTATAGTACAGATAAAGGAAAAATTGCGAAAACCGTAAATTTTTAGTTACATCATATCATAAAAAATATTTTTGAATATTTTTCTAAACATAAAAATACCATAACTATTACTCGATTGCCGTGATGGGTAAACTTTTACTTATATACCTACAGGTTTGTACGGAACCCTCGGTGCGCGAGTGCAACTCGCACTTGGCCGGTTTTTTTATTTCTAAGTCCAAATCTTTATAAGAGAGATTTGATCCTGAACAATAATCACATCGATTAGTAGAATAAAATAGTGAGTGTTGATTTTTTTTTCTATGTTCAATGCACCGGTCATTAACGACGATGTGGTAGCCACTGACCAAAAGCAATAACATTGAATTTGTCAGGGAATAAAACGCGATATCTGCGTGTCACTGATTAAATACTCACAAAGTAGGGTCCAAATATTATCACAATCACTTTTTAATTCTGTGGAACACAAGAAAACTTCTAAATATAGAATATATTCATCAATAATAGCGAAAATGTGAGGCGAGTTTTAATTCATACAAAACGTCAAACGACTTATATTTTACTCGCCGAAATTTATTTTTGACATTAAACTATGTATGTGATGTGACATGATAATTATCGGTAATATGTAAAAAGAGTACCGGTAAAACGGGGTTACTTTGAGAGCTGGGGTGACTTTGATGATAGCTAAACTTGATATGTTTTTTCGGATTTATTGCGGGATACTTAACGCAGCCAAAATTTGGTTTGTTCTGATGGCCAGACTGACTGATCGGCCATATTTTGCCGAAGCGTCAAGAGTAGTCGTTGTCGGAACTTTAAAAAATTATTTGTTAAAGTTTAGTGTCGAAAAGGTCTAAAAGATTTGTCTGAATAACTTCAGTGGTACAGGCGTAAGTATTATTGTTTGATTTGTAGTTTTTCACTTTTTTTATTAAACGTTTCTTTAAGATTAAAAGCATGTTTGCATTTTTGGTTACGGTCGCAATTTTATTTTGTATGAACATTTTAAGTTCATCGGGGCTACATTGATAGGTTATAAGTGATAAGTGATTGGTTGTTTTAAGTGATAAAATACAATTGATCCCATTAGGTACTTTATTTTCTTAATTATTAATAAAAAATATTTGGTTTATCTCGTTTGTTAATATTGTAGTACCCATCATCAAATTCGCCCCTTGACTCAAAGTAACCCCAAAAATATTCAAATCGCAATATTACCTAAACTATTGTTTCCAAAATAAATATTTTTTTTTGTTTTTTGTCGTTTTCCGGGTGTCTTTGCAAAGAAATAAAAAAAAGAGGGGGTGACAAAGTAGCCCCATTATCAATTTAACTTTGATAAACAGGTTTTTATTTTTTTCCAAAAAAAGTATGGACTAATTTAAACTTTTTTGTTGCAATACTTAATTTACGTAATGAGTCTACACTGCAGTTTTTTTTTACATTTTTATCGTTGAAACTGCAAGCGTGGCATCCATTTCAAATTAAAAATTAATCAATGTCACCCCGTTTTACGGTATTTAATACGCATTAAATAATAATGAACATTATGGCCGTAGAGGTGTATAACGGATGACTAAGCTTCCGAAAAATAGTGTATAATAGAACGGCGTGAAAGAAGACGTTTGGCGTAGAACATTTGCAATTTTCTTTTAATCGATTCATTTTACACATAGAGTGATCTATCAATAAAACATCAAAATTCTAATAATTTTATCTACTCCATGTGCAGAAGTAAGATAATATAAGTATAATATTGATTACCCCGTAACTTAAAATTCATACAACCATATCACTAAACCAAATTTAAAAAAACTCAAATTCGAGCGGCCATTGTTGTTTACAACTTTGGCAAATTTAGAAACGCTAGACAGTAGGTAAAATGACGAGAAATCTGTAAATACAGTTTTGTTTATTTTATATAATCTTGTGGATTGAAAGTGGTTCTCATCAGGGCCCAAAGATTCAAATCGCATATTGTAGATATGTTTTTTTGAACGTGCATGCGTAAATATCGATTCCGAGTACAAAACCGTCGCACGTGGCCAGTCCCTGAGTGTGCGTGTGCGTTGCAGCATGCAGCCGGGCGCGGAGGGCGGCGGCGTGTGGACGTGTCCGCTGTGCACCTTCCACAACGCGCCGCACAACGACGCCTGCGAGATGTGCGCCATGCCCAGGTACGCCAAATGATACCCACCGCTGGACCGCATTGGAATAACACATCACGGAAATGGGACATAGCCCCAAGGTTTCGGGTTTCTACAATTTTTCGGTTACTATACTATTCCCTGTTTGTTTCAGAAGCAACGCGATGTAAATATGGTGATGAGCGTCGAAGTGTACTAACTTTTTATATAGATATAAAAAATGGCGACACCCTGCACCGTGGCTACTACATATGTTTAATTTATTTTTGTATCGATATCGTGAGTACGGCCGCATGCCGTGCGGCGAGCCAGGCGCGGCCGCGGAGCAGCCTGTCGCCGGAGCCCGCACCTACGTCTTAGTGATTCTCGTATAAGTGGATGAGTCGGTCTGAACTTGCTGTAATTACAATAATAAATTCCAACAGACCACAATGCGCCGTTTGTATCAATTTCTTTTATTTATTTAAAATTGTGTCCCTGATCTCCTCGAGTACTCACTGCATTTAATAATCATTAATTATACCCCCGATGAAAAAAGAGGTTTACCGCTGTGTGTGAGTGTGTGTCTGTGGCACCGTAGCTCTTAAACGGGTGAACCAATTTGGATGTGTCTTATATTTTTTGTAGATTTGGATGTGAAAGCAGGTTTTCTAGCGGTGGTTCTTAGACATGTTTAATCCAAACTGGTTCAGTAGTTTTAAGATTATCCGCTCTTTTGATACCTGCGGTAGGGTATTTACTTTACTTTCAAACATAATTATGTGTGACCTAAAATTTGAAACACCCGTGTATGCTATATAACGATGTAAGATTATGGAATTCTTGCTCTGATGCTGCAGCCTGGATATGCAGCACACTAGTACACTCTTCAAAACACAAATAACAGATATGTCGTGTTTGGATTCGTTCTGATCAGGATTTGATTCCACATACATAGCAATGGTCGCAACACGAACAGCTTATGCTGCAGCCAGGATATTCAAAAGTGTACTAGTGTACACTCTTGAAATATAACTAAGTTTAAAAGTTTAAATTTAAAAATCCGTCAACGCCACCAGACCCCTCTTTCCCACTGGGCACTCTGGGCAAGTGCCCAGAGCCCCGTGATCGATAGGGGCCCCCTATTCCCTGCCAGATCACTAAACGATAACCGATACATACTGCCGAAAAACTCTTTTGATATGAATAAATTGAACCCAAATTACTGATTACAATATTAACCAGTTTGTCGCTGATGTCCATAGAATGTGATGTGCTCAAAAACCTCGATTTTGAAGGGGTGATTAACGATTTTGCCCATCTCAAATCGAGAAGGGTTCCTCTTCTATCAACATAGATGCTTATAAAGTACTAACCTGTGAATGTATAAGAGTTACTTTTGTGGATTATATTAGGGGTTAAGGTATGATATTGCCGATTTGTACTGAAAAATTGAAATTCGTTTTTTTTTAACTAAACATATTTATTCAATCAACATAATTACCATTATTATCTATAGATATCATTGCTGCCATCTAATAGGATCATTCATTCCTTTGCGATAGAACTCTTGTGATCTAGATTCGACAAACTATGTGAAAGCATTTTGTACTGCCTTCTGAGAAGTAAACTTTTTATCACGTAGAAAATTGTCCAAATCACGAAAAAAATGGTAGCCCGTTGGAGCAAGGTCTGGCGAATAAGGATGGTTTCTAATTTCAGTTCCTGTAGAGTTGAAACTGTTTCTCGTACTGTATGAAGTCTCGCGTTATCATGGAGCAAAAATGTAGTTCGGCACAGTAGCCATCTGCCGTTATAGCTTGACCAGGTCGGAGAAAGCTATAGTGAATCCATGCTGAGACCACCAGACAGTTACCATTACCTTTTTATTGGTAAGCTTTGCTTTAGGACACTGTTGAGGCGTTTTATTTATAGTGAAAAACACCTGTAATCACCTATGTTCACAAAATAAATAAATTGAATTGACCTGGGGTCAGCCATTGCATTTTACGTTTATCGTAAAGAATCCACTTTTCATCATATTATGTCACAATTCGATCCAGTATTCCTTCATTTCTGTATCAATTCAACAAGGCAACACGAGTTTCAACACGCGTTTTTTTGCTGCAGATCAGTCAAATCATGAAGCACCCTCAAAAGCACCCTCTGCAAAATTTGAAATTTTTAATATTTTTTTATTTTATTGATTTGACGCAAATTAAACAATATTGTTGGGAAGGTAACGTTAACCATGCCAATAATTCCTGGGTAGTTTGGCTCGGTTCGGCTTCCACCATCTCTTTCAATTCATTGCCTGAAACACAGGTTTAAATAAACCTAGATCAGGCAACGCACTACATTACATTTGTAGCTCTATTTTTGACTGTCTCTCATATTTGTCATACCATAGTTTATATCCAGATTTCTATGATTCTATTTAATAGACCTAGATTTATACATACCTAATACCTACTACTGATCGATACATACAATTTTTTATTTTTTCTGTGAACTTATTATTATTTCAATAAATTTATTATTATTATTATTGTTATTCACCTGTGTGGGCGGTCTTCCGAGTGGTTCGTTCTTCAAATCAGAGTTTCCATCACGAAAGCGTTTAACCATGGAGCAAATACAAAGAGGAGATGTCATAATGTGAATGTGCACTGTGACAATAAATGTGTCCTGACGTCATCACGGTGTGCGTGGCCTTGGTCAGTTGGCGGCACACGTTGCGTAGGTACTAACTACATGTTTACAGTCCAGTGTTCAGTCTAATTTATTATTTTCTATCTTATTTTAAAGAACAAGATGAAGTGTTGTGTGCTATCATGTAAAAACTATTCAGATAGACGTTCTGGTGCCTTGGATGGCATAACATTTCACGTGTAAGTAATTTTATTTCATAAATTATTAGAAGCGATCTAGAAAAATCTGTGCATTGTCTCTTAACAATAGTGTCACTGCTCGACAAAAGATGGCGCCACTTTGTATCACATCATGTCACCTATGCACTAGTGACATCTAGCGAAATCTAGCTAAAACGACATTGTAACAATCGACAAAGCTTAATCTATTAATTGTCCTATTCACCGCTAGATGGAAAATAGAGAGGGGCGTGGTTTGTAACGTCCCTCGCTCCCCGTAAAGTGTCACGCATTATGTTAAAGGGAAATCCAGTTACGGCATCTCCTCTTTGTATGTGCTCCATGGTTTAAACCAAAATCGCACGTTGCGTTCATTAGAAGTCCTCTATCCAAACGCAACATTGATATTGTGAGCTGTTTCACTCAAAAATCTCAAACCATAATGGTTCTATGTCAATTCGAATTGTACTTAATGCAATAAAATGGCAATTTCATACTTTAACCCCTATTATTACATACATTATCTATTCATTTAATGTGACTGACAATAAAAATAAATCTAGAAGCTTGCTTATCTACTTTCTTTGTTTATTCTAACAAAATAGGGTTCTGTCAAAGTCAAAGGGGGCCCCATTATCCTCATATGCCCAGAGCCTCCAATAAGATACAGACGGCTTTGAACGCCACAAAGAAAAGTGAACATTTAAAATGTCAAAAATAATACCTCGGCGGGGTACCGTAAATGGTCGCTTTTATTTTTTGCGTTGGGATTATTATTGTGACGCGTTCATAGAACAGATTTGTATTTGTCGTAAGGGACATATTAGCGAGAATCATTTACATTTGTATCGGATTAATAATTTTAAGCTTTATTGTTTGCTTAAACAAGTGCCTAAAATCTTTCCGATCTAACATACATTTACACATAAAAACAAACTTTTCTTTCCACATACTGTTGCTGTGAATTCTTGGAAGCCTAACAAGGGTTTTCATTATGTAACTCGTTACTACGCGTTACTCTTGAAGAGCTCGGTAGAATAGATTAGAATCCATTTATTTGTATGGACGGCTCAAACTTCGATCAAGAATACACAAGAGTACTTAGAAAACAGATCCCTTGGGCGAAGCATGCCAAGTACCTGGGTGTCACTCTCTACCAACACCTCCGTTTCGCAGAGCCCATAAAGCAGGTCCGTTCGCGGGCCGCTTTCGCTCTCGGTAGGCTCCAGTTCATTCTTACAGAACGCAGCAAATTGTCACTCCGGTGCAAACTGCGTCTCTATAAGGCTGTAATCCGTCCCATTATGACCTACGCTTGCGTCGTCTTCGCCACGCCATCTACATCGTATGCAGACACTTCAAAACCGGTTCCTCCGTAGGGTCTCAGGAGCTCCCTTTTACGTCCATAACATGGACCTTCATGTCGACTTTAAACTCTCCACAGTTCAGCAGTTCATGAAACGCCTCTCGAAGCGTTTCTTTGACACTGTTATAAAGCATCGCAATCTCCTGATTGCGACCGCCTCCCGATGCACCCCGTCCCGCATCAGTAAGGTTCGCCATCCACGGCATACCCTTATTACCCCCGACGATGCCACCACTCTCCTCCAGGAGAGTAACCCGGCTACTAGTACCTACTGTTAGGAAACCCCATGCGCAGGAGGCACAGATTCCCGTCGTTCCGTCCTCGCCGTCGCGACGACCCTGTCCATTCCCATCCCCCCGACCCTTGCTCGAGCCAGCCCGCGTTGCCGCTGAGCCAGTAGCTTTAAATACCGGGGATATTTAGAATAGAATAGCATTTATTTCTTAGTAATGTGGTAATTACATTCAGGTCTTACAATATAAAATAGTTTCACATTTAAAGCTACTCAGCTGTCCTACGCTACGCTATACAGCTGTCCTTTGCTGTCTTCCCCTAGCGACGCCCTAAGCCGCAGTCCGTACCCCACAGGGGTCCTACAAGAGGAAGGTTAATATGTATAATTTGTCGACATATTTTGCGGGCGAAGCCGCGGGCGGAAGCTAGTAACATATAAACAATGGGATGTTGACTTGTAATTCCAACGTTTTTACCTTTAAAATATAGTACAGTTTAGTGAACGGTGGGGACTTCGCATGGGAGTCAGCTGTTGCATTTAGTGCATGTTTTTGCCGAAACGTCAATTCGTAGGCGGTAGGCCTGACATTATAATATCGGAATAGAATTATTGACAGAGCTATTATACTATGTCGTTATGGAGGAAAATAAATAGGGAAAATAAAATAGCCAGTTTCTTATTATCACGCTTAATATTTTTGATTATTTAAAAGAAGTGTCTGACATTATTCAGACGAGAATTTGTTACATAGATAATAGTATCAATTAGCTACATAGCTGCCTTATGCCCCGCGAGCCAATCGTGTCACGTCAAGGGTGTTGATAAGTCGTCAAAAAAACCCGCCGGAGTGACCGTCACCCGCCGGAGTGACGTCAGCCGCCGGAGTGACGTCAGCCGCCGGAGTGACGTCAGCCGCCAGTGCCGAGTGGGTCGCGGGGCGCGCGGCTCCACGTGGCGCGTGCGCAGCAGCGACCGCGGGCCGAGTGCGCACTGCCCTGTGCACTATTACACAATGTCAGTTTTCATTGAATGTCCTATACATTTATTTACAATATAATTTTATTGGTTTTCCCATTTTTTTAAATCATTTATTTGTAGCAGAAATACGCCACAATAATTAATTTACACACAGACGCAAGCTCTCACGGAGTCATCCGTCTTCAGGTATGATATCACATAAACATTGTAAATCTAAGTTTATCTATCATATTATACAGAGGGTTCCTAATTTACACATATGTACAGAGCGCGCGTCGTCCGGTCGGCTAGCGCGCGGCGGGCTCGCTTCGCACGGCCGGGAAGTGTTTGGGTCACGCAGGTCGAAAGGCCCGCGCGGCAAGCTCGCTGCGCATGGGCAGGAAGTGCTAGGGGTCGCGCAGGTCGAAGGGCCCGCGCGGCGAGCTCGCTGCGCATGGGCAGGAAGTGCTAGGGGTCGCGCAGGTCGAAGGGCCCGCGCGGCGAGCTCGCTGCGCATGGGCAGGAAGTGCTAGGGGTCGCGCAGGTCGAAGGGCCCGCGCGGCGAGCTCGCTGCGCATGGGCAGGAAGTGCTAGGGGTCGCGCAGGTCGAAGGGCCCGCGCGGCGAGCTCGCTGCGCATGGGCAGGAAGTGCTAGGGGTCGCGCAGGTCGAAGGGCCCGCGCGGCGAGCTCGCTGCGCATGGGCAGGAAGTGCTAGGGGTCGCGCAGGTCGAAGGGCCCGCACGGCGAGCTCGCTGCGCATGAGCAGAAAGTGCTAGGGTTCGCGCAGGTCGAAGGGCTCAAACCGCGAGCTCGCTGCGCGTAGGCACGAAGTGCTAGGGGTCGCGCACGTCGAAGGGCTTTCTGCGCATGGGCGGGGGAAGTGCTTGGGGTCCCGCAGGTCGAAGGGCCCGCGCGGCGGCACACCCTTCAGCGCCGCGCCCGGGCTCGCTGCGCATGGGCGGGAAGTGCTTGGGGTCCCGCAGGTCGAAGGGCCCGCGCGGCGGCACACCCTCCAGCGCCGCGCCTGCGCACGCGCGCGGCTCCGGGCGGCTAGCGCGCGGCGGGCTCGCTGCGCATGGGCGGGAAGTGCTTGGGGTCCCGCAGGTCGAAGGGCCCGCGCGGCGGCACACCCTCCAGCGCCGCGCCCAGTTCGCTGGCGCGCTCCGACTCTACACACAACGCGCGCGTCACAGGGGTCCCGCCGGCACTCGCGCGCCCAATGTGACGCGGACGGGGACGAAGCGAGAGTGTTACGTCTGTCTAGCGTTACTTACGATTTTAAATTAATAATTTGTGTATGTTAAGTTTGATCGACGATTAATATAGATGTAGCCTTTGTTTGCTTCTATTTAGTTTCACATTGAGCAATACGTTCACCCTCGTTTTGTCCGCTTCCATATTCACAAACGAAGATTTTCGACATTTATTTTTTGTATGAAAATTTACATTTCCTTAGCGATGCAAATTTCTTCGTATTGTGAACCAGTTTAAAAAAATAAAACACAATAAAAACCAATCAACACTTGGACATGCTTGGCCGTGTGAATGTACAAAGACAAAAGCTCATAACATAACAATAGAACACAAAATATCATTTCACAATAGTGAGCTTGCCGTCCCCGTGCCCTATAGAGACGTGCTAGAAACCGGAACAATCATCTCAGCCCGTATCGTACACGAGCGCGCTCACTTGTAATGTGTGTGCGCATCGCGTCGTTGTCATTGTAGAACCGCGTCAGCCTCGAGTGCCGATCATTTAAAGAGAATTATTTGCTGTAAAATAATACCTGCGCAGCCGCAGCGCCAATGTTTGAGTTATATTAGTCTAGCGCGACGTATTACGGGGTCAAGGAAGTGCCTCTCAATAGAGAAAGTTGCCAGATGCTGCACTGACCAGGAGCGGAGTTCTTAACTTAAACGTAAATCTAAGTAGGTCTTAATCGACCATCACCCGTATCCGCTGCCTGAACTACAGTTCATAGGGTCATAAGCTCGCAGGACATTAACTACAGACTGTTTGTTATAATTATTATTTTCATCAGCTGATCACAATAGCTAATTTGACATTGGATTCAATTGACAACATTTCAATGTCTAAGATGGGAGATAGGTGGAAGGTATTCTGCCTCTCATCTTACGCGTATTGGAGGTGAAGTTGTGTTCGAAAAGAGTGAAACTCCAACTTGGGATTAATATTTAAAGTGAAACTTTTATTACATCGTCTCAAACTTTTTCGTCTGTGTGTTGCATGTCGCGTGACGGTCGGCCGCGGAGTAGGGATAAAGTGAAAGGCGGCCAATATGCCGCCTATAGTGTCAAATATATTTAATATGAAAAAAGTTTTACTTTTACCGTGGTTTCATAAAACCACACAATCCTTTTTTATTGTTATTGTCACACACATATTGAAATTATACTTAGGTAATACTAAACGTTTCTGGATTCTAATAAATATGACCAAATGTTAGACTTCATTCATTGTATTTCAAAGTATAATTACAGCCTCACTACTGAAACCATTGTAAAAAGCAGCTGGACCAGTCTTCCTTACGAACCTCCTCACAATAACTTCGTGACACGTATTCACAAATTCGGCAAGTCTTCAAAAGGAAAATGCCCATTCTACTGACTGGCTTTTTCTTTCCGATTCAAAGCAATACACGCAGGTTTCCTTACCACGATATTATAGACGGCCAATGACTATCCTCTATTAAACATTTTTTTATCATTTTACAGCACCACTCGACAAGCAGTCGTTTCTGGTCTTCCTTTAAATCATGCTGTATCCACCGTGGGCAAAGCTTCCGAACATTCAGATGCAAATGCATCACGTTTTGCACTTGGCTCATTCCAATGCCTAAAGATGGTTTTACATCTTTTGTGTAAAAATTCTAACTAAATGCGCGAGGATGTGCGAGGCAACCATTAAAATATTTGTAAGTACAATATTGAACTTTCTTGCTCTAAGAATACAGTATTTATTTTCTTTGTAAAACAGATATACAAAGTCTCCCCGTCAAGCGCAGACGCAAGATGGGGTTGACGCGCTAGAATCCGTCGGTTCGCTCGACCATCGCGAGGCTCTTTCTCCACAAAACGTGGCAGGCGCGCGACACGGTTGCTCGGGCGGCGCGACACGGCAGGTCGGGCGGCGCGACACGGTTGCTCGGCCGCGCGACACGGCAGGTCGGGCGGCGCGACACGGTTGCTCGGGCGCGCGACACGGTTGCTCTGGCGCGCGACACGGCAGGTCGGGCGGCGCGACACGGTTGCTCGGGCGCGCGACACGGCAGGTCGGGCGGCGCGACACGGTTGCTCTGGCGCGCGACACGGCAGGTCGGGCGGCGCGACACGGTTGCTCGGCCGCGCGACACGGCAGGTCGGGCGGCGCGACACGGTTGCTCTGGCGCGCGACACGGCAGGTCGGGCGGCGCGACACGGTTGCTCGGCCGCGCGACACGGCAGGTCGGGCGGCGCGACACGGTTGCTCTGGCGCGCGACACGGCAGGTCGGGCGGCGCGACACGGTTGCTCTGGCGCGCGACACGGCAGGTCGGGCGGCGCGACACGGTTGCTCGGCCGCGCGACACGGCAGGTCGGGCGGCGCGACACGGTTTCCTTAATTCTCCGAACCACGAAGCTTCATCACCAAACGCCAATTGAAGTCTCTGGCAACTCTCATATTGACACAGTCACAGTAAGTCACAGCGAAAATCATAAAAGACCATTGCGCGAAAATGTTCACGAGTAAAAATAATTGTAATAGCGACACACATTATTCTTCGTCTTCTTCTTCTTAGCATGTCGATAGCAACAATAGTACTTTAAATTACCATGCCAAAATTAGGCCCAGAGACGCACAAGACATTGGTTTCATTCAAAAACTATGCCCAGAGACGCACAAGAAATTGGTTTCATTCAAAAACTATGTTATTTTTTAACACATAACACCGTTCATTTTGTTCCGAGCAAACGATACATAATAATATTATAAATCACATAGAACTCTTTAATACTTATTTTTATTTCTATCTTTGATGATTCTAGTGCATACAAAAAAATCAAATATCGATCAACCTTTTTTTTACATTTTTTATGGCAGCACTAACTTGTCCGCTAGCGGATAACGTATGTCAAATGTCTAAACCATTGCTTGTCTTGTAACTTGTGACAGCTCGTGAATATTGCATAATTTGCGGGTTAAATTGACTACTTTTACCCATGAATACTGAATCTGATGATTCTCCTATACCTGACGACCATGACACTGGCAATAACTTGGATTTGATATTCGACGCTTCGACCGACGAACCCGACATTCATTCTGGACCTAGTCTTTCACAACAGTCATCATCTACCGCTGGAAGTGGTTATCTGCGTTGTGTAAACTGAGGTTTAAATGTATCCAGAATGCGAAGACATCCGTCGGAAATCGCTGAAGTTCAATGTCTTATACAACGATGGCTTGGCCAGGTAAATGGGTTGGCAAGGTAAACAAGCTCACCTTCAGGACCATTTTGTATTATTAGACTATGCTAATTATGCTGATAAATAAATTAATATAATGTATTAAGTGATCTTTCACTTATTTAAATATACTTAACCTATGGATGCAATATAAGAATCTTAAATAACTTCGAGATGCAAAGTTTTTGGTACATCATTTCTTTTACTAATTAATTATTGGAATTGCCTCCCATCATTATAATTGTTTTTTTTATGTGTGCACAGTGGGCCTAAATTACTATGGCCGCCTGGCATCCCCCTTTGGCCCAAAATTCAGCAACGCGAATACCGTTCACTGACGCAGCGATTAGGTCCTCACATTATTCTAAAAGACGCCACAGTACAAAAACAAACGATAGTCTCACAAATTAAAATGTAAGAGCTAGCGCGCACGGGTGACGTTTTTTCCGATTACTGTATGACAGCCTGTTGATGTATACCGTACCGATGATACGTAATAAATAATACAATAATTTATTTCAGAAATACAGTATAATCTCACTAATCCGGCACTTCGATAGATCGGCACCTCCAATAATCCGGCACCCTCCACGCACGCCTCCCTCGCCCCTCTACACCTGTTACATACATTTATTCCCTCTATTAAATGCTTTATTTTATTCATTACCTATGACTTTTTCACTATAATCCAGTAATCCGAACATTCCAATGATCCGGCACCCTCCGGTTTTAAATAGTGCCGGATTGGTGAGATTATACTGTACTTATAAATAATGGTTTATGAAATGTTGTCAATTGAAAGACTTGGATCTGATCAGGCCTCTAGCAACCAAAGATGCAAAAAAATCGGTTACTATAGTTAATGCCCAAAATCTTTTAAATTGTAAGATGGTGATCCAATGAGTCGCCAGATAAGAGCTGGTCAAATGCTACTTAGATAATGAAGACCATCCGGAATGTTTAAACGCGTCGAGTTGCACATCGGGCCGTGGGTGCTCGCGATCTAGGGGCTGCTCAGTGTCGCGAAAGGACAACAATACATAAAAACGACATCACGGCACAACGAAAACGATAACAGGCGAGTCGTAGGACTTACCTGCGGTCTACGCTACGACTGAGGGAAGTGCTCCGGCTCTTGCAGGCGCCCGAGGGTCGCGCCTGCTCAGAGAACACGCTCTACTGGGGGGCCGGGGGCCAAGGTCGCCAGGGGGGCGGGGAGGGGGACGGGTGGCATGGGGGGGAGGGCGCGGCAGTACCTGTCATCCGAAGCGGGTCCCGGCCGCGCAGAGCGCCCGCGTAACTGTTGCTAGTGGAGAGCGCCGCCGCTGCGCGGGAACAATACGTTAGACTGGGGCTCCTACCCACCGACTTATGCTACATATATAGATACGTGCCGCCACCGCGACCCGAGCGGCGCGAGGACACTGCCTGGCCGCTCGGATGTCAAGGAATCTCAACTCGTTCATATTTACAAGTCAAAAACACAGAGTATTTCGATAAGTATCATCGTTGAAGGTGAAAGTTCGGTCAAACTGAATCATTTTGTGAAGTCCAAGTGCTTTTGATTTATACTCACAATATCAATATTTTAAACTGTTCATGTCACTGAAGTAAACGTGACGCGGTTCTCGTTATACATAAAGCCGCGTACGCACGTACGAACAAATTTGTTGCGTTACATGATACGCAACAACTTGGTTCGCACGTGCGTACCACTATCGAACATCGAACACTCTGTTCGTCTAAAGCCGCGTACGCACGTACGAACAAAGGAGATTGTTCTAGACCGCCCTATAACCAACAAACATTTGACGTGTACGTTAATTTTAATTATATTTTAATATGCTTTTTAAAAATAATAAATTCAAGCGGACACTGTTTAATTCTAAATAGGTTTTTAAAATTGACCTCATTGATTTTATTACCAACTGAACTCGCCATCTTTCAAGGAATTGTCAATGTGAATGTCACAGAAGATTTGACAGTGTCGCTCTCGCTCATCTTACATAAATATCGATATCGACGACGATGTCCATAATATCTAGTGATAATAATGGATGTTCGATATTTATCACTTCCAAAACATTGAAAATGTGCAACATAAAAGTTTTTCATGCATATTTTTTTCATGGAATTAGTTCCGTGAACATTTTAATGGAACTTATGATGAATATGGCCTAGCACGATTATGATGAAAATATAATGAACAAAACAAACTCACAAAAGTACTTACTAGTCGAATGAGGGATTTTCTCACAAGTGAGAAAATATTAGTTCAAAAGAGGCGTTGGTAAAAAATACGTCACTGTCTCAGGTTTTTGACATCAAATAAGCTTTCTTATTTAGGGATCTTATTTTTGTTATCAGTAGCCAGTAAAACAAAGACGTATTTTTTACCCACGCCATCTATTGAACTATGTTTTTTCACTTGTCAGAAAATCTCTCATTTAACGATTGAAATGTCATTTACGACGCAACTCTAGTGAATTGTTCTCATAACCATTTCACGACTTCAATAGCCATATTTTTACTTTTAAGTACTTAAACTCTATTTTTAAATGTCGCAAACTAAAACGTTACACATTGTTCGTTGGGAAGAAAATATCTTATTTTAGCAATAATTTAATTGAAGTAGAATCATAGCAACAACGTGTTTATGTTTGAAACGGAACAAATTAATTGACATTTGACATATTGATCTGTCATTTTGGCCTACTAAATTAAAACCTCAGATTATATAGGTGGTCATTGATAATCGATATAGAATGATTGATCTTCGAGAGAGCATCTCTATTCTCTACGTCACTACGTCAGTCGGTTCGTCTCACCGAGTCTTGTGTTGCATTGTATTTGGTGATTTCTTTTGGCGTTTTTGATTTGGTTTCTGTTTGTAATACAACTGTATTTACAGTAATATTTTACTGTATTTGAAGTTTAATGCTTTGTAGAAACCTGAAATAGCGATTTTAGAAGGAATTACTTAAGTTTTCTTTTATTAAAAATAACCTCAAAATCGGTTCCTTTTCTTTAAATAAATCTGTTCTCTAAAGTGTCTGTCAAGAAACTTTGTTCTTATGGGCTACTAAGGGCAGTTTACAAATAGAAAATGATTTTTTCTATGCTGTTGGCTCCAGGGCGAACAATGTATGGGCGTAGAACAATCTCCTTTGTTGCGTTACATGATACGCAACAACTTGGTTCGCACGTGCGTACCACTATCGAACATCGAACACTCTGTTTGTCAAACACGTTCGAGGCGATCCTTGTAGTGTGTTCTGTATGGACGGTGTTCGAAGAGCTTTAATAAATGTTATCCAACGGCGCCGTCATGGCTACTAAGATAGAGTTCACGACTGTTGTTCGCGAACTCGACTCGAACTATGTTTGCGTTCGTGTTCGAATATGCCGTCCATACGTACGAACCAAATGTTCGGGTCTGGTGTTTGTGTTCGCTATGTTCGTGTTCGTACGTGCGTACGCGCCTTTACGGGTGTAAGCCACTCAACGAAGCCGAGGCTCACTTATACCTTCCGTTATTGTGTTACCTTTTTTCTTAATATCTCCGCTTTTACTCTTTTTTTCATGAAGACAGCTTTAAAAATGTTATCACTTAAGGAGGACGGGTCAGGGTAGCACGCGAAATTCAAATTTTCATCAGTTTTTTTTTTAATTTGCAGGTCAGTGTCGGGTTGCGTGTTGCAGGTCAGTGTCGGGTTGCGTGTTGCAGGTCAGTGTCGGGTTGCGTGTTGCAGGTCAGTGTCGGGTTGCGTGTTGCAGGTCAGTGTCGGGTTGTGTGTTGCAGGTCAGTGTCGGGTTGTGTGTTGCAGGTCAGTGTCGGGTTGCGTGTTGCAGGTCAGTGTCGGGTTGCGTGTTGCAGGTCAGTGTCGGGTTCTGTGTTGCAGGTCAGTGTCGGGTTGCGTGTTGCAGGTCAGTGTCGGGTTGCGTGTTGCAGGTCAGTGTCGGGTTGTGTGTTGCAGGTCAGTGTCGGGTTGTGTGTTGCAGGTCAGTGTCGGGTTGTGTGTTGCAGGTCAGTGTCGGGTTGTGTGTTGATCCAAATATGATTAGCGCTCGTAGCATGTACGTATTAACAGAAATCATTAAAATCGCCGATACAACCCTCTAACTTCTTAAAACCTCACAAAACAATACAATTTCATGAAATCATGACATTTGCGGGCCTTTGGAACTTAGAGAGTAGTATTAATGGTTATAATTATACATATAAACCCCCAAGGAGGAAGCGCCAGAAAAAATTCAAATATTCATACGTGTTTTGCAATTTGCAGGTCAGTGTTAGGTCGTATATTGGTCAAAATGTAATTCGTGGCTGTAGCAATTACAGTTACGAGCACAAATATGTATACACATCGCCAAATTCAGAAGCGATTTTCTGGTAAAATAACTATTTCATAATCAAGATACGACTGGTTTGGTAAATCTATGGTTTCGAAAATCGAATTTGTGTGACAACATACAATTTCGTGCAATATTTAAGAAGAAAACCGCTTTTGAAACTAGCTTACTGTATACATATTTTTGCTCGTGCCTGTACGTATTCTATCATCAATACAGCTCTATAATACAGTTCTAGTAGTAACATGAACTTGGAATGATTACAGTTCTGTCAATACGTATTTGCTAGGGTTGCGGGTCATATAATAAACGACTATGCGGTGGGTCCTTTTGCACCCTGTGCAACCTGCACTGCCGGACTGCAAAATCGAGCCACCGTGCGTTAATCGGAGTTTTTTACAGTTTCGTGACTGACATACTGGTCATAGTATGCGGTTAACCTTTATATTGTAACCAATTAGGGTTTCGTACCAAACGGAACCCTATTACTAAGCCCCTGCTGTCCGCCCATCCGTCTGTCTGCCAGCGAGCTGTATCCTTCCTAGTACCCTTCGTGCGGCCAAGGCCGACACGGATTTGGCCGGTTTTATTTTGCAACAATGCCCTCTAGCGGGAGTAATTGTAAGTGTAAGCTTAGTATTCCGATTTCTGGAACAATAACAAATGGATATGGTAGCGAGAAAAACCAGAGACCTTTAAACAAAACAATATGCAGGGTGCCTCGATTGTGGTGTTCGGGAGTGTATTTAATATTTTATTTATTATAGATGCATGTACCTTACGTAACAGATATAAATACCATTAGGCGTTGTACAGTGAAATTTTAACATATAATTATCTATACATAATACATATTGTAGACGAGAGTGAAGGAAGTAAGTAGTTATTTTATTGAAACATTCATCGTTTGAACGACGATACTTATCGAGTTTACGGTGTTTGTTAGTTTCAGTAAAAATAAAACTGTCGCGTTCTATAAAACAGAACTATTTACTAAATATACATAATAATATATGCAGTTGTCTTTACGGTGAAAACTTTGTGTAATTTTATTATTAATAAAACCTAGCATTAGTTTAAGAATTATGAATAAAATAAGTAGGTGAAAAACAAGAGATTTATGGCGATTAGTTAAATTACTCGCGGAATATTTTATGAAAAAGATGTCATCTAACGACTGTCGTGATATGTAACGATACCATTCGAATGTGGGCGGCGATGAGGAGGCGTGATCGGGGTGAGTGCGGGCGACGGGAGGGGAGCGGGGACGGGAGAAGCAATGTGCGGCCGGGGCGGCCCGGGCCGGACGAGGGCGCCCGGCCGGGCCGCCGGGCCGGTTAGTGTGCGGCGAACTGCGGCGCGGACACAGCCGTGCCCGCGCCGGCCGGCGGCTCGCGAGCGGCCGCGGCCCGCGCGTTACCTTCCAGCGGCCGGGCCGCCGCCGGGCCCTCCAGGAACTGGTGCTGGCGCAGCAGCGCGCACTCGCCGCCCTCGGCCGCGTCCAGCGCGTACACGTACAGCACGCCCTGCGCCGTCGCCACCAGCAGGCGCGGCGCGCGCGGCACGCTGCGGGCACAGGCTCGTGAGGGGCGGTCGCGGGCCGGGCCGGGCCCGCGCGCGTCCCTGCACTCACTTGGTGATGGCGGCCACGGCGCGGTAGCCGGTGTGCGGCAGGCGCGCGGCGGCGAAGGCGCGGCCCTGCGCCAGCACGTCGGCCACCTGCGCCGGCAGGTAGCCCGCGCCGGCCGACACGGCGCTGGACAGCCAGCCCATCCAGCCGGCCGGCTCGTCGTCCGGCCCGGCCGCCGGCTCGTCGGGCGCCGGGCCGGCCGCCGCCGCCTCGCCCAGCCGGAACACGTGCACGGTCTCGGTGTTGGACGTGGCGGCCAGGTAGGCGCCGCACGCGCTGAAGGCCAGGCAGGCGATGGACACGCAGCGCTTCACGCCGCGCCGGAACTCGTACAGGCGCGTGCGCTCGGGCACGGCGAACACGCGGATCACGGTGCCGCGCTCGGAAGCCGTGGCCAGGCGCCGGCCGCACATGGACCACGCCAGCGCCGCCAGCGGGCTGTCGTGCGCGCTGATTACGCACTTGGCGTTCTGCGGACAGACGGGCGGTCAGAGGGGGCGGCGGCGGGCCGGCTGGCCGGGCGCGACACTCACCAGGTGCACGGCGTCGAAGATCTGCACCTCTCCCACGGCGCTGGAGCCAGGGTAGGCCACGTAGCAGTGGTCGACGCAGGGCGACAGCGCGCACAGGCCGCGCGGGTTGGGCGGCGTGTCGCGGATGGTGTGCAGGATCTTCATGTCGCGGATGTTGTGGATGTGCAGCGACTCCTCCAGGCACACGATCAGCCTCTGCAACAGACGCACGGTCAGCGCGGAGCGGGCTCACACACCGGCTCTCGCTACTGTACTCACGGATCGGTTGAGCTTCACGGCGAGGATGGTGTTGCTGTAGCTGTAGTTACATATCTCGGTACCCTTCTTGTAATGGCATACTATCAGCTTTCTGTAAACAATCATTTGAATGCCATCAAAAACAAAACGTAATAAATTAAGAAAAAAGGTCCTTTAAGTTGGGACTTAATAAAGAAACCGACTTGGACCGACTTGCATGAATCTCTCGCCGTCGAGGCCCGTCGCGACGACCCTGTCCATTACCATCCCCCCGACCCTTGCTCGAGCCAGCCCGCGTTGCCGCTGAGCCAGTAATTTTAAAAACCCCCGATCCAGCTGTCCCTTGCTGTCCCCCCCCAGCGACGCCCTAAGCCGAGGTCCGAACCCCGCAGGGGGTGCCCTTAGCGTGTAGTCGCTTAGTTTTGTAAGTTAGCTTTAGTTTTTATTAAGCCCTGGCTGGAGGCTACAATTCTTTTGTGGCAGCCACAGGCAAGCCCGGTTAAGCAGTAGACAACCCTTTGGTTGAACTGCGAGATGCCATTTCCAAAAAAAAAAAAAATTGCATGAATCTCACAAAGTTTTACAGTAGAAGAACTGAGTTGCGAGACTTGGTTTTTTTACAAGTTTTGTTTTTGATGGCATCTCATTCCTTTTTGTAGATAGTCCTACTTGTTTCCTTTTCGGTACCTTCTACTTCTTGAATACCAATTATCCAAAATCCCATTCTTGCTTTTACATACCGTTGACCATCTTACAAGTTACCTTCGCACATAATTAATTGTATCTAGGTACCTATCATTCCATTCTCCTTCTTTTCGTGTGGTTAGTAACTAACCTGGTGTCAGAGTTTTAATGCTGCCCATTGGCCTCTGACTTAGCATCACATGCTGTTGAGAAATATCTCTCGGGCATGCCGGTTTCCTCACGGTGTTTTCCTTCACCGATTTTAAGCAAGTGATAATTATACAATACGCACATGAATCCGAAAAATCGGAGGTGCGTGCCTTGGGTTCGAACTCGAGACCTATGACTTGGCAGTCCGGTGGTCACACCACTAGGCTACCACTGCTGTTCCATTATATTATACATATAACTCAAAACTCAAATTCTTTATTGCATTCATGTGTACATATGTAGGTGTTACAGAAGTAAATAAGTTCCAACATGAAACCCGGTTAGGGCACGGTCAGTTTATAGAGGTACACTGATTCATTAACTGCAAATGTAACTATGTAATAATCCTATACATTTATATGGGATTACAAAGCTATTTATACAGTCAATGTATCTAGAAAAGTGGACCGAAATTAAAAAATATTTTAGTTGTTCCTTGGTTTATACACTAAACACTAATGGTATTCTAAATTTGAAACTTCCTATGTCTTTGTCTGCTAGAAGTGCCTTAGAGTTTTGATGATCGGTCAGTCAGTCAGTCTTTACCTAAGTGACAAAAATTAAGAAATTTCGACTAGTTATAATTCTTAAACTCCTGGTTCGATTTGAATGAAATTTGAAATACCTATACCGTGTTTATAAAATGCCTGCTTGGTTACTGGAAATTCAGGCTTCTAGTTTTATTGACAACGAGGTTATAGGGGGTCGAAAATGGCCTAACTGCTTCGAGAAACGGATGGTTTGGCCGTGCCGCTTTGTTCCTCGACTTGGCGGAACATTCCACAAAACTGAATACAGTGCAGGCTGGAGGCTGGATGCCTTCCACCGCGGAACAGACACATGCTGTAGCCAATGGCTGCAATGGCAATGCACAGATCAGACCCTAACGAGCTATTGTATTGCTTATCTACACATCCAAACTTGTTTGAGGTTGATAATTTATTATCTATTAAATGTGAGGATTACCGTAGTACATCTCTTAGGTAAGTAATCTTCAATGGCGATTACCTGATCATTAGAACTACGGATAAATTATAATATAGGCAGTTACGATTACACGCTCCTCAGCATAATTGTAATGTGACGTAGTACTGGCGCGGCTACTACCGATGTCGCTGACGTGGCCGAGCACAGCGACACCGAGCTTGTTGCATTACTGTGCGTACTTCAAATTGTAATGTGCCGTAGAACTGGCGCGGCTACTACCAATGTCGCTGACGTGGCCGAGCACAGCGACACCGAGCTTGTTGCATTACTGTGCGTACTTCAAATGGTAATGTGCCGTAGAACTGGCGCGGCTACTACCGATGTCGCTGACGTGGCCGAGCACAGCGACACCGAGCTTGTTGCATTACTGTGCGTACTTCAAATTGTAATGTGACGTAGTACTGGCGCGGCTACTACCAATGTCGCTGACGTGGCCGAGCACAGCGACACCGAGCTTGTTGCATTACTGTGCGTACTTCAAATGGTAATGTGCCGTAGAACTGGCGCGGCTACTACCGATGTCGCTGACGTGGCCGAGCACAGCGACACCGAGCTTGTTGCATTACTGTGCGTACTTCAAATTGTAATGTGACGTAGTACTGGCGCGGCTACTACCGATGTCGCTGACGTGGCCGAGCACAGCGACACCGAGCTTGTTGCATTACTGTGCGTACTTCAAATGGTAATGTGCCGTAGAACTGGCGCGGCTACTACCAATGTCGCTGACGTGGCCGAGCACAGCGACACCGAGCTTGTTGCATTACTGTGCGTACTTCAAATTGTAATGTGACGTAGTACTGGCGCGGCTACTACCAATGTCGCTGACGTGGCCGAGCACAGCGACACCGAGCTTGTTGCATTACTGTGCGTACTTCAAATTGTAATGTGACGTAGTACTGGCGCGGCTACTACCGATGTCGCTGACGTGGCCGAGCACAGCGACACCGAGCTTGTTGAATTACTGTGCGTACTTCAAATTGTAATGTGACGTAGTACTGGCGCGGCTACTACCGATGTCGCTGACGTGGCCGAGCACAGCGACACCGAGCTTGTTGCATTACTGTGCGTACTTCAAATTGTAATGTGACGTAGTACTGGCGCGGCTACTACCGATGTCGCTGACGTGGCCGAGCACAGCGACACCGAGCTTGTTGCATTACTGTGCGTACTTCAAATTGTAATGTGACGTAGTACTGGCGCGGCTACTACCGATGTCGCTGACGTGGCCGAGCAAAGCGACACCGAGCTTGTTGCATTACTGTGCGTACTTCAAATTGTAATGTGACGTAGTACTGGCGCGGCTACTACCGATGTCGCTGACGTGGCCAAGCACAGCGACACCGAGCTTGTTGCGTTACTGTGCGTCCTTCAAATTGTAATGTGACGTAGTACTGGCGCGGCTACTACCGATGTCGCTGACGTGGCCGAGCACAGCGACACCGAGCTTGTTGCATTACTGTGCGTACTTCAAATCAATTTATTTGCTTACATACCACAGGTTTAGAGGATGTTACAAAAGGCACTTCTGCGCTACTATTACTTGCAGGTACTACTATTCCAGTGTTTATTAATTTCAACATTGAGAGCGAATTAGACCACTGTTATAAATATTCATTTATTCTACTTATTTCCTCTAGTTACAACATAATATTGTGAACCGCTATAGAGTTGTATATCGATGATTTTAAGGAATGATTCGGCAAATACTTATTTGTTACGGTCGCAAAAGGAATTGCATGCAACTGAGATGAGAATGCGCGTAACACCACACTTCCCAAAAGAAATGAGTTTATATTATATGAGATACTTTGAAAGTGACACACACCGGTGACTGAACAGTTGGGCGGAAATCAGTTGTCACGGTATGGACATCTTACACGGAGGAATGAGGAAAATTTCGTCATGAGCGTTTTCTGCTGCTTACATTGGCCATAAAATTGGCATTGGCATTCTCGAAATTCCAAAACTATTTTATTACATTTGTTTGACTTTTACAATTAAGTTTTTTTACCCGCGACAGAACGGACAAGGTATATGCGTTTAGGGCAGGTAGGTTCGTGTCTACGTCAACAAAACGAATGTTCCCATAGACTCCAAAACGGTTCGACCGATTTAGATACGGCTTTCTGTAAAAGATTTGTGTATCTTAGGCGATGGTATTCTAGGTTTCATATAAAACCGAACTAAAAACCGAATATACAAAACCAAAAACACCGATTTCCGAAATTAAAATTATTTTTCAATATGTATCTAGTTTTTGTTTCGGAAGTCGGTTGTTTATAAGTGTTCAAATAGTTTACCAGAAAGTAATCATAATTTACGTATATTAGCATAGTCTTATAGTTGTTCTATTTATTTTCTAGTTGTTTTAATTTCGACCGCTCATCGAGTTCTCAAACCAGTGAAAAAAATTAAGCTAATGCAATAGAAAAAAACAAAATCTGTGACGTGTTGTGTCAAGCGAACCAGCACCCTAATTATTCAGATTGTGGTTGATAGTGTTACGCAATCAGAGTGCAGGTGTCCAGGTCACAGCGACACGACGCGACGAGAGGCGGGAGGCGCGGGTCGCGGGCGCCAGGGGGCGCGTGCTGAAAGCCAAGTTCACGTTCACGGCCCAGAACCGCGCGCACACAAATAGAGCAGAGCGTCACGAAGCTCTTGACGACGCAACGACCGATGCTATTCTCAGAGGCGTGAGCGACCAGCTGCGGATCGCTTGAGGTCACTGGGACAAGTACTCAGAACGGACATAAGACCAGGCTCCACTGAAGGCTCCGATAGAACAACTTCAAAAACATTTTCATAAGAATTGTTCCACCAGGTAGCGTCGCCCGTCTGCGGGAGCTTTAGGCCATAGCAGTGCAGCTGCTTGCCAAAGTGCAGCTCGGACTAGTGGCGCAACGCAACTTATCGTGTGATGCTTATCAGCAGATAGGCACATGCGCTACTCAAGCTTTTATGTTTGGATTTGTTTTGTTTGTGTTTTCAAGTTCAATTCTACACCAATCTCTCCTGCTAACGTACTTATATTAAAATCTTTAAAAAAAGAAATTAAAAATGAGCACAGAATAGACGTACATAATGCAATTATTTGATCACTGTGACCAT
Organism: Hyppa rectilinea; assembly: GCA_951799385.1. Taxonomy (NCBI): domain Eukaryota; kingdom Metazoa; phylum Arthropoda; class Insecta; order Lepidoptera; family Noctuidae; genus Hyppa; species Hyppa rectilinea. Next base: position 207,312 of record OX637309.1, on the reverse strand, counting down.
GACTCGAGCATTTCATCAAGCACACAAGAATACTCGTATATTGTGGAGCTTCCTTGTGTGTCAGTAAAGACTTCCGTCAGTGTGCGCACAGCCAGTTAAACATTGTCGAGAGTTACTAGGCTATTTATTAGTAACAGTAACACTAGTACTTGATTATTCAATCATTCTGGCTCATAACTTAGAACTCATCTTAATATAGTGAAATTGACAATCAATTGAATAGCATATAAAAATTAGGCAATATCAAGTTTGTTGATTAAGTTTAAAGAACATTGCAAAAGGAAGGCAACAATTAATTTTAAATGTTACATTACAAGAAAAATATTATGTGTACCTGGGAGCGGATACTGTGACAACAGCCACCAACGAGCTGCTGAAGAGACGGTCGACGAGGCAGGTCTCCTGACCTGAGCGACTGGCATAGATCTCCTCGATGCCATCATCGGGGGTCAGAGCAAACAGGTGGTAGCCACTGCTACTGCCCGCCACAAGAGACCTACATGACAAATCATACCTGGTACAATCACAGAGTTTTACATTAACTTAAATAATGGTATGTTACTGCTAATACTGTTAATATATGCTACATGAACATGGCACTCAAACAGACTGTAGACTATGTGAATGGACAACTCAATAATAATAATAATAATAATATTTATTTGCTTAAAACACGGTATAAAAAGGTGTTATATAGAATAAGATCATACATGTTTTGCTTATAATTAAAGCATGCAAAATTGTGCTGTCAATGTTAGTGTTTTATAAACTCTTTAATACTGTAGAAATTATTATCTTTCAACCAGTTATACAATTTTATTTTAAATAGTCTACAATTCAATACTTTTAATGTCTTTGGCAAATTATTAAATATACGTACACACATAGCTACACAATTTTTATTATATTTAGCATATCTAGGCAGCTCGTCTAATACAAGTGTGTATTGGTCACGCCGACTTCGTGAACATACCTCTTCTGCTGTTTTAAACAGTTCTTTGTGTTTCTTTACGAACATACACACCTCATATATATATAATGACGGTAACGGTAGCAAACCAAGCTTTTTAAATATTGGTTTACATGATTCATCGGACGGAATCCCGTATAAAGCCCGTATACATTTTTTCTGGGCGATAAACGCTCTATTGTGGTCGGTACTATTTCCCCATTTTATTAGTCCATACCGCAACAAGGACTCAACGTATGCTCGATATGACATTACGGCCGTTTTTATATTTGTTACCTTTTTTATTTGTCTAAGGGCATATACAAATTTATTTGTTTTATTGCATACATGCTCAACTTGCGCCTTCCAGTCTAACTGTTCGTCTATTACTACACCTAAAAATTTAGTTTGTGTAACATGCGTAATTTTTGGTATGTCCATTTTAAAATTAAATTTATTATTATGATATTTGTTAAATTGTAAGTATACAGATTTGTCAAGATTAATAGATAGATTATTATTATTTAGCCAATTAATTAGAATGTCAATTGTATTATTTATGTCAGTTTCATGGTCGATAATTGAATTATATTTTTTGTCAGAAGTTACAATTATAGAAATGTCATCCGCAAAAAGAAAGCATTTGTGATTAGTCATAATATCAACTATATCATTTACGTAAAGTAGAAATAAGATGGGGCCCAATACGCTACCCTGAGGCACTCCGCGTTTTACATATTGATATGGAGACGTATGTAGTATCATGTCCCCATTTTCGTCCAGTTTGGTAATAGCAACACACTGTTGTCTGTCAGTTAGGTAAGACGATATCCATTGATGTGGCAGTCCTCTGATTCCGAGAGCTTCTAATTTTTGTAATAAGTTGGCGTGTGTAACCAGATCGAACGCCTTCGATAAGTCAAAGAATAGTCCCGTTACCAACCGGTTGTTGTTTAAATTGTTTAGTATTGTTTTTAAGAGTGAGTATATGGCTAACGTTGTGGATTTACCTTTTTGAAATCCAAATTGCTGTTTCCTTATAATGTTAAATTTCTCGCAGTAATTTATTAATCTGTGATGCATACATTTCTCGTATATTTTTGAGATTATGGGTATTAAGGTTATAGGGCGATAATTGTTCATATCACGTTTATCACCCTTTTTGAACAATGGTTTAACAATGGATAGTTTTAACGCTTTTGGGAATACTCCTTGTGAAAAAGACAAGTTGATCAAATATGTCAACACTTTACTTATTTCATTGGTACACGTCTTAATAATTTTGGTGTTTAGTTCATCATAACCTTCAGAGTTTGTATTTTTCAATGATAATATCTGTTGCCTTACCTCACTTTCAGACATAGGAGTGAGGAACATCGAGTTAGCAGTTACGTTTCCATTGAGACAATTATTTATTTGATCTTGTTTAGGTATACCGTTTATGAAATGATTGTTGAAGGCAGAGGTTATTTCCGCTGGTTTTGTGAGTATAGTGTTTTCAACCTGTAAACATTTAATATTGTCTTTAGGGTCCATATTGTGTATTTCGTTTTTTATAACTGACCAAGTGGCTTTACATTTGTTTTTATTGTGGTTGATATATTTGATGTTAGCATTCCTTTTAGCGTTATATACGCATTTTTGCAATAGTTTAGAATACGTGATGTAATTGGTCTTGTTGGTTCTATTTTTGTTTTTGTAGTATTGATATCGTAAGGATCGTTTAGTTTTAGAACATAGTTTAAGACCCTTAGTTATCCACGATTGTTTAATTTTATTATTCGCATTTACTTTAATTCTTACTTTTGGAAAACAGAGATTATAAAACAGACATATTAATTCATGGAAACTATTGAATGCCGCATTTGCATCATTTTCCATGTATATATCTGTCCAAGATAGGTTTTGCAAACATTCTCTAAATTTAAGCGTATTATTTAAACTGTAATCTCTTTTGTAGATGTGATATATTGCGGTTCTTGATTGATATCGTAAAGGAAAGCTTAGCATTTGCGCTGTGTCGTGATCAGAGAGATAAAGTGGTAGGACGTTTGCGATTGCGTCAGGTATATTACTTAATATATGATCTATGCAAGAAAATTTGCGAGTGGCTACGTTAATATGCATCTTCAAATTGTGTGTGTGCACTAGGTCTTGAAATTCTTGGGTGATTTTTCCCTTTTTCAAGGTATTTATATTAAAGTCACCTGTTAAAACTATCCGCGTTTTCGACTTGTATTTCTTGAGTAAATGTTGTAGAATACTGTCTAATTTAGTTAAAAATTGGTTAGGGTCAGACTGAGGTGTCCTGTATAAACAAATAATTACCAAATTCTCATTTGCTAACTCTATTCCGCATGCCTCGAAAGTATTTACCGATGCATACGTTTTTACAAATGGTAGTTCTTTAAAACTTATACCCTTTTTAATCAGTATGCAAGTGCCACCTCGATTTTTTTCCCTACAAAAATTTGCTGCCATTTCGTAATCCGATAACTTAAGATAGTTCTCACATCCTTTTTTGATAAATGTTTCGGAGAAGCAAAATACATGCGGGTCATTATTTAAGTCTCTCATCTCTCGTAGTGTTAATTCTAGAAGTTCTTGTTTTGATAGTACGCTCGCAATATTTTGGTGGAGTATCCTAAAATTGTGTGATGTAGGTGTTGTGTTTTTAGGTACGAAAAAAAGTGTCGTTTTTTGTAACTGAAGGGAAGTAATAAGGTATAGTACCTTTTTTAGGAGGAGTACTAGTAGGATTATTTACTCTAAGTTCTCTGCTGTTGCTACTTTTGAAATAAAAAGGAATAGTCCCTTTTTTGGGCTCGTTCACCGTCGTTTTTGGTAAAAAGCTTAGTTTGCTACTGGCAAGGTGCTTCCTGATCTCGACTGGATTTAGAAATTTTTTGTCATAATCTTCGCAATCTATTCGGTAATTTATTGATTTACAAATATCGGGCAAGTTACAATATTTGTTATCCGTAAATTTACAATTTTTGTAGTATTTGCAGATGTTTTTGATACTATTGTTCAATTTACTGACATTAAGATTGTCATTTTTCAACACATTTAAAACAATAATACTATTTTTATAAAATGTCTTTAGTACACTTTTAAGTTGGAATAATACATGTTCGATGTTACGGTCATTTTCACCCAAACATATTACGATTTTGTCTTCTGGTCGCAGTGTAAGCTTAGTACAGCACCTTACTATTTTGTCACTAATAACAAATAAGGAGATGCATTCATCCACAGTAACAATGTGCTCTACATTAGTACGCAGTTAGTACATTAGTACGCAGAAGAGACAGATAAAGGTAAATTTAATAAGTATTGTTATAAAAGAGGGTTACAATAGAATAAGTGTTTTGTAATGTCAAAGGTACCCAATGACTAATTAATTGTCATTGTCATCAAATACATACTTGTAAGAACGTAATTGCAATTATTACTGAAATAATAGCTTATAATAGCACTTATTGTTTAGAATGCTGGCAAAACAGATGAAGAAGTTGTGCAATATTCTAAGTTGGTCATGACTCACTGAAGCTTGCCCGTAGGCAGCAGCCATCTTACCACTACTTTTTTCGTCAACATTCTCTTTTGTAAGATATACACCACACTGTAGTTTCTGCCTACCCCAATGAGAAGGAAGCATCAGTTTATGTATGTATGTAGGTACAACACACTCAATTACCATTGCTCTGTTCAGTGTTCAGTCTTCATTTGGTAAACAAGCTTAACCCATTGACGGACAGTGAACGAGACACAATAGAAGTTTTATTGTTATTACGTCTATAGGCGTTCACTGTCCCTCAAAGTGTTAACTTTGTTGTTGATATTATGTTGAATTACTTATTATGTTTTACTCCAAATTACATAAATTTGAAACTGCTTCATTGGTTATATTATGCTGAACAACAGAGCAAAATAATAATCACATTGGAAGGTAAGCTGTTCCTAAACCCATATCGAAAATAATTATACCAGCAGCTGCTACAACCTAAACAAAAATTCTTTGTTTAGAGTGCTGTTGTGACTAATTGTTGCACAATTAGAACCCACAAGACAGGATGGTGTTACCAGAGGCATGCCTGGCGTAGCTGGCGAGTTGCGGGTGGCGATTAAGCGAGCGAGTCGTGATTACACAAACCGCATAGGCTCTTACGAGACAGTTTGGATTATCCTCGGGCGCCATGTTTGTTTACAGCCAAGCCAATGCTACGGGAGAAGACATTACGAAACAGCTGGCAATGACATATTGCATCATCACGCTATACAACGAAACGCACTTGTAACAATCGATGTTAATTCGTGACATTGTACACTTTCGCAACAGCCGTTCAAGGAAATATTGAAGCCAATCTTGATCTTATTCCCAGTATAATATTTAAAACAGCATTGACTGCGCCCAATTTACAACCGTATGTTCTGCTACTTACGTGCAATCTTGATTGAATTGAACAAATATTCCTCCTGCATTTGAGCCCTCAGTGTTTTGACCTCCTCCCAAACTCATTGGAACGTTAGAAGCGTACGGATTGTTTTAAAACTAAGATCTACAAACAATGGCACACACGCACGACAGTTACTTTAATCAAGTACAAAATAATCACTCACTGAACTAAGTAAATACTTGAAACTAAATGTTCGTCACCAGAAGCAAAATTTTGACACAAAGAACGACCTTGCTGCTAAAAACAAGCCCCCTCCCGCACACTGCCTTCATCGTTCACTCACGACAACGATAACAAATATAACAATAACTATCATAATTCATTCATAGAGGTTATAGATCAAGCTTGTCTATGGTCCGCGAACGAAAACACCTAATTTATATGCTGTGGAAAACACAAAAATGTGATTGTGTCTGAAAACCTCTAACGGCACCATTGGCGACGCGACGTAAAGATTCTAGCGCTAGAGCCTCAAGTGTTAAAATTGTAATTGTGGGAAACTAATTTAAGAATAGGCAAGCTGATTTATTGCCAACATAATTATTGTCTCGTCTAGCAAGAAATCGCGTAAATCTGATAAATTCGATAAATTATATCGAAAACTGTCAAAATGTCGTCGTTCACAACTACTAAATTTTGCCGCAAGAGGCGAGTGTATAATCTTTGTATCGCCAATAGTACAAATCATATTATGAACTATATGTTAGGAGCCATTAGGGGATGAAACACTAGGGACCTGAGGATCCAAGTGCTCATTGAGTATTTTGGAGTAAAATTTTTGAAACTAAGATTTTTTGACTTCATAAGCAGGTGTTTGCTAGCTGTGACATTTCGTAAAGGCGTTTTTTAACAAGAGTATACGCAAAAAAAATCAAGCTTCTCACGCGCAGTCCATAAAATACAATGGAACCCTTCATCAATAGAAGATGGAACCCCATTAACAAGTTCCATAAATGACTTAACTTTTTTTTAAAAATCACCCTCATGACTTTCTGTCATTCACTTCTTTCACCTGTTAATGTAGTACTTAAAAGGCAACCCCTCCACAGTTAACCACATCTAACTGTGGAGGGGTTGCCTTTTAAGTACTACGGCAAGAATTGCTTATGCCTCGTTAGAAAACCTTTCCCGGACACAAGCTATTGGTGGCCTACTTAAAAAACCTTATATAGACTTCGTACCCAAGTAGGCCGCAGTAACGCAATTCTCGCGTCTCATCTTGAACCACCTGCACACTTAAGGACTAAAGGATCTAATTATTGCGTTGGAGAATCCAAACAAATAAACAATTGATGTTTATTTTTTCGTGTTATTTTTGCGTTCGACTCGCTTATATATCTGTTTTCTATCTGGGCTAAGAAAAAGAGCTTCAAACTGCACCTAGTAACTAGTTTCAATAGTTCAACTGAATCGGAGGTTTTTTTTCCATCAATGGTCGGCATCGGCTTTATTGTCATAGACAAAAAAAAGAATAGTAGTATGCTGTTATCAAATAGGCTACCTAGATGCATTTTGATCAAACAGACAAAGAACTGAATTCACTATTGACAATTGACAATTCCTGACAATTTACTGTTTGTCAAACTATTACGTTTAATGTCATTGTCATTTTTGTATAACATGTGCCTTGTGTTATGTAGTGAAAAATAAATGCTTGTGCATTAATTTTGCTTGTGATTTTATACAGTTGTAGTGAGTTGAAAAATAATGTAAAAAAGCCGACTAGTTATTCCTCTACGAAAGCTACTAAACGAGACTTGAGGCTACACCTAAAGTAACCTAGCTGGACATCAATAAGTATTCGATACAAATAATAACTTATCTATTCGGTGTAAACTCGTTACCAAATGGGTCGTAAAATACCAGCAAAGAAACATCGTGGCGTTAAAGATCCCATAGTGCAACAAGCTAAACGTTTAGCAAGGTATGTACTGTGTTATAATGATACTATCATTCCAGAATAAGGTACTTAGGGGTTAGTGGTATCGTAACAGGTGTAGAAATAATGGTGAATGTGGTCAGTGGGACGTCTTCTCTTGCCCCCTAACAAACAAAATTTTGATATTGTTTTGACAGAATCTTAAGGCAGTGGGCCGGGCGGGTGTAATGTACTATGAACATTACTCTCAGTATTGTATTTAATATTAAGTAGAAAATTAATTTGGATTAAAATTTGCTCATTCGTTCATTACTCAGGCTAGATTGTAGTTAATTATAAACAAGCGGGCTCTTTTCAATCTAACAACTTCCAAGAAGGTAGCTGAACAGACTGGATGTGGAAGGTGGAGGATAAGCTCAGTTGATTGAGCTCAGTTTAATAAAGGATGAAACAAATAATAATGCAAATATCAGAAAAGTAAACTATGGTCTCAGGCTACCTATTTGTGAAATTTAATCTTTTGTTTCAATGGTTCAAGCCCAAACAGGTAACAGACACATAGTCAGACTTTCTTTCGCACTTTGAATATCAGCTGGACATTACATTCGTCAAATCAACATAGACTTTTACATTACAAGACTTTGTTAGAAAATTAATTTATTGTCAACATAATTCTTTTATTTCAGTTTAAAAGGCAAAATTAATGCACCACCTAAGGACCCGGATGAGCAGCCAGTGCCAAAGTCGCTGACAAGGCTTTTTGCATTTCGGAATCCAGATAATAATAAAAGTATAATGAGAAAGAAAATTCACAACAATCGACTCCAGACACAAGGCAAAGGTCAGTTTTTTGTGGTATCTATCTAATCAGTTTATTTGTTTGAATACTTTTCCATATGTTTGGGGTTCCTGCTGTCCCAGGTCCTGTGTATATTTAATTATTAGCTTGATTTATGCTAATATTTAAATGAGAAAGTTTGGATGAATGTTACTGAAAAACGCCAGGACAGCTGAATGCATCTGGATAAAATTTTGCACAGAGATAGAGCACAAATGCTACTTTTTATCTTGGAAATATGTATGGTTCCCATGGGATCATTTCTAACTTATATGCAGGCTAAAGCTAGTCATAGATTAATTCACTCATAATATGTAGACTAACTGTACTGTAATATTTCAAGCTTTTGTTTGTAATGTAGTGCAGTATTAGTAGTATATTATTATTATTATGTGGTACCTTAAAGAACACATAACTGAATATCAACATGGTTTTATTAAATCTAGATCAACCAATACTATGTTTCACGTCGACTTTGTCTAAGTGCCTTGACAATCGTATTCCAGTGGACGCAATCTATACTGATTTTAGCAAGGCATTCGATAAAGTGGATCATTGCATTCTTATCAATAAATTGGCTAGTCTGGGTGTGGGTGGAACGTTGATAGGGTGGTTTAAATCTTACCTAGAAAAGAGAGAATCAAAAGTGGTGGTGAACAGTCATTTCTTTGAAAGCTATCTAGCTACCTCTGGAATCCCGCAAGGTTCGCATTTGGGGCCGATTCTTTTTAATGTTTTTATTAATGACATAACTGAGTGCTTCAAACACTCCCATTTTTATTTATTTGCCGACGACTTAAAGTTAATGAAGCCAATTCGGTGTAACTTAGACTCCAAAATGCTTCAAGACGACATCAACAGACTTGTAGACTGGTGTAAAGTAAACAAAATGCTCTTGAATATCAGTAAATGTCACTACATCCAGTTCACTCGCAACAAAAAAGTTCTTGAGAACAAATATTACATAGAAGGAGTTGAGGTAAAAAAACTGAGTATAATTCGCGACCTGGGAGTTCAAATCAAATCAAATCAAATCATTTATTCCGCCAGAGATATGGTACAATGGATGTTAATTGAAAAAATAGCCCTTTACACATCTCACCTTTAGGAGGCATGCGAAAATTTACTATACGACACAATCAAAATAGTTTGCAAAAGTTCACAAATAGTTACACACAATCAATACATACTTACTTAGTTCAATACATACTTAGTTTATAGGGATTAAGTCTTACAGTTAAAAAATTCATTTAGGGTATAAAAACAGTTTTCTAATAACCATGATTTCAATTGCTTATGAAACTTATATGAAGGAAGTTCTCTCAACGGATGTGGAAAATGGTTGTAGATTTTGATGGACATCCTATAGCTATTCCTTTTAAACAATGCGCTTCTACAAGAGGTATGAATATTTAATTTAGTGGGGTCTCTTGACTTATATTTACAGTTTCAACTTGATCAAGCGCTTAAGTTCGATGTGCATATCCTGAATATTGTCTCTAGATCTTTCAGGGTACTGGGATTTGTTTTGCGAAATAAGGAATTTAAAAGACCCGCTACTACGGTTTTTTTTTTGACATTATAATAATTCCTCATTTGGGTATGACATCATTGGAGCATTAAACAATATGTAATTTTATCATTTATTTTCTAATTTAATATCGTATTGCATGACTTTCAAATATTTTAGTTTTTTTAGTACCTGTAATCCTCAGCTAGATTTGACCACCATATTTGTATGCCTCCTGGCATAACATAGTGCTCGTTAATCAAACATTAAGACCTGTACTTTTTCACCTATGTTAACAAATAAAAGATGATTTGATTTGATTTGATTTGATTTACAAAAATAAAGCTTTTCAACACTTTAGTCCGTCCAATCCTAGAATATAGTTCTGTGGTATGGAATCCGCATTACGAGGTTTACTCCAAGCGTCTAGAGAGTGTTCAAAAGCGGTTCCTTTACCATCTGTGCTACAGAGATCACTTGGCTAAACAACTCACTAGCTACGCTGACAGGTTGAAGCACTATCACATGGAGACACTAACCAGACGTAGGAAGAAACTGGATTGCATCATCCTTCATAAAGTATATTATAAATGCGAAAGTAACTCTGTCTGTCTGTCTGTTACCTTTTCACGCCTAAACCACCCAACCGATTTTGCTGAAATTTGGTATGTAGATAGTTTGCATTCATGAGAAGGAGATAGGCATTATTATTATTATTATTTTTTTTAATTGCACATTATAGGTAGGGTAGGTAGGGTAGGTAGGGTAGGTAGGGTAGGTAGGGTAGGTAGGGTAGGTAGGGTAGGTAGGGTAAGTAGGGTAGGTAGGGTAGGTAGGGTAGGTAGGGTGGGTAGGGTAGGTAAGGTAGGTATCATAGTTAAGACAGGACAACGTCTGTCGGGTCAGCTAGTCCTTCATAAAGTATTTGGTGGAGCCATAGATTGCAGTGAACTCTTGAGCTCATTAGATATTAAAATTCTGACGCGGATTCCCAGGCCTAACACTTTCGAGTTATTTTCCATCCATGGCTCAAAAACTAACCTCGGTCATTACGCCGCTGTGCCAAGACTTTGTAGGCAATACAACGTTTTATCTAAAACTATGAATTTAGACATCTGCGAATCTCTGTCTAAATACAAGAAATTTTTAAATTAATTAACTTTTCCAAATTTTACCCTTGTTAGCTTAGTTGTTTATCTTTGTGCATGTTGTGGTCTCATATAAGTGAAGGAGTACACTTACTTATTACCTGATGTAACTTTTTATTTATGTATCATGTATTGTGTACATCTTTTGTTGGAGATCCTAAATAAATAAATAAAGTATTGTTTCCAATTAGACGGCACTCCGTGTGGGCCGGCTCACAATCCGATATCTTGTCTCCGCAAGCTGCCGGGAGAGTCAGGCCGTGGGTTTTCTCTGCGCATCAACAGTGCTGTTAAGGCTCTCCACAACCCAGCTGAAGAATTACACTACCCTGTATGTTTATTGCCTGTTTTGTTGTATTTTTATTTAATAGGTTAGGTAAATTAAAACTTAACAGCATAAAATCAAAATTCATTTCTTCAAACTAGGCTGAAAATCAGCACTTTTTGAAGGTTAATATGGTTCTACATTCCCCTTAAACTCAAGGGGACGATTTATAAAACCATGTTTAGACTTGCCGTCTTGTGTGGATCAGTGTCTTGGCCTGTTGGGCCACAAAAGGAATAAATGAAAGACAATTGTATGCAGCTGTGAGCTGAGATGTTAATGCTAATAATAATAATAATAAAGTTTATTTACCAAAATAGTTACAGAAGTGTACACAAGTAGATATAACTAGTGGGTAGACTTATTCTAGGCATTACAGTGTGTTGCAAAAATTTCTGTACATAATTATATGTAACCCTGCCTCTTAAACTAGGCTATCCTGTATTTTAAGAGACAGTGACAATGCTAAGAAGGAGGTGTGCTATTATGTGAAGGGATAGATTTAAAAATCATTAAGTATAAAGGGTTATTGGTTAAACACTAACATCCTCTCGAGACTATTACTAACATCATAAAACAAAAGACTTTTATCATAGAACAAAAGGTCAATACCTTTTGTTCTATGATAAAAGTCATACAATTCGTCAGATTAAAATTGCTCCGACTTTCATACATAGGCTGCACTAAAAGTATCGGGAATGAAATATTTCCATTGTTCCTGGCATATTAAAATCTTTTTAATTGAAAACTCCTTGGTTTTAAAAATCGAATACCATTTATTTATTTAAAAAAAGATTCTCGGTCTTGTCACAAGGTTTTGTCAAACTTGTTTAGTCGTTGAGAAAATGGAATTGACTCGAGAAAATTCAAGATGATTTATTATGACTTTCGAAGTGGTTTAACACAAAAACAGTGTATTGACCGGATGATTTCTGCATTTGGTGATGAAGCCCCATCCAAAACCACAATTTATCGCTGGTTTGCTGAATTTCAACGTGGACGTGTCAAGCTCAGTGATGATCCCCGTCAAGGTCGTCCAAAAACTGCAGTCACCCAAGAAAACGTTGATGCTGTGCGTAAGCTGATTGAGGAAGATCGACATGTGACATACCGCGAAATTCAGGCAACTTTAGACATAGGCATGAGTCAAATACAAATAATCTTGCATGAACAATTATGTGTAAAAAAGTTGTTTTGCCGATGGATACCGCATTCGCTCTGTGAAGAGCAAAAAGCGGCTCGCGTTACTTGGTGCGTCAGAACTCTCGAAAGATTCCACACAGGATCCTCAAATGCTGTATACAACATCGTATCAGGTGACGAATCCTGGATATACGCGTACGAACCCGAAACAAAAAACCAGTCACGAGTTTGGGTGTTCGAAAATGAGTTAAAGCCAACAAAAATTGTTCGTTCACGGAGTGTTGCAAAAAAAATGGTGGCCACGTTTGTCACCAAAACCGGCCATGGTGCGACTATTCCTCTTGAGGGACAAAGAACGGTTAATGCAGAATGGTATGCTAGCATTTGTTTGCCACAGATCGTTTCTGAACTCCGTAAAGAGAACTGCAACCGCCGCATCATCCTCCATCACGACAATGCGAGTTCTCACACCGCGCACAGAACAAAAGAGTTTTTAGAGCAACAAAACATAGAATTATTAGACCATCCGCCGTACAGCCCCGACCTAAGCCCTAATGATTTCTATACTTTCCCTAAAATAAAGAATAAATTGCGTGGTCAGAGATTTTCATCACCTGAAGAAGCTGTGGACGCCTACAAAACGGCCATTTTGGAGACCCCAACTTCCGAATGGAATGGTTGCTTCAATGATTGGTTCCATCGTATGGAAAAATGTGTCAAATTTCGCGGAGAATACTTCGAAAAGCAATAAATACATTTTTAAATAGTAATGTTGTGTCACTTCCTTGATTCCCGAAATTTTCAGTGCCGCCCTCGTAAAAATGTTACGAACTGGAGTTCGGGATAAATAAATTTATGCCATTTTATGAAAAACACAATCACTTTTTTTTAATAATCACAAATACCGTAATCATAAACTTTTCATCGCTTGGAAGTTTGTTACTAGTTGTTCGTTGTTTCGTATCTACTACTCTGTCAAGAAAGTACCGGGAAAAGATCAAGATTACACAAAATGTCTGTTATTCATCCAAATTTATTTTATCACCTTCAAAGTATGCTCCTTTAGAAACGATACACTTGCGCCAACGAATAATCCATTCATCAAAACATTTTTTAAACGCTGCTTCCGGAATTGAGTTCAGTTCTCGCCGCGAATTCTCCTTTATGTCTTCTATCGATTGAAAACGGGTGCCACGAAGTGGTAATTTGAGTTTAGGAAAAAGAAAAAAGTCAGCAGGAGCCATATCTGGTGAATATGGTGGTTGCTGGGTGGTATTTGTTGAGTGTTTGGTCAAAAATTCGTTCACAATGATAGCCTTGTGCGAAGGCGCATTGTCGTGGTGCAAAATCCAAGAATTTTCTTTCCACAAATCTGGCCTTTTTCGTCGAATTTGCTCTCTTAAACGCCGCATAACGCTCAAATAATATTCTTTATTTACCGTTAGACCTTCCGGTAAGAATTCAGAGTGCACAACACCGCGATAGTCAAAGAAAACAGTCAACATGACTTTGACTTTTGATCGACTTTGGCGTGGTTTTTTCGGTTTCGGTTCAGTTGGAAGGCGCCACTCCGAAGCTTGTTGACTAGTTTGCATGTCAAACTCGTAAACCCAGGTCTCGTCACCAGTAACAATGCGTTTCATGAATGTTGGGTCCGAACTGACTCGTTCTAGCATGTCCTCAGCGACTTTCATGCGATTGAGTTTTTGGAGAAAATTCAGATCTTTTGGGACTAGCCGAGCAGCAACATGTTTCATACCCAAATGATTAGTTAAAATGGTACGGATCGAGTCGTGAGATGCAGAAAGTTCAGCGGCTATCTCTCTCAGAGTTGAATGGGGATTTTCAGTCACTATTTTCTTCACTTTTGCGATGTTAACTTCAGTTGCAGACGTTGACGGCCTACCAGAGCGAGGCAAATCTTCCATCACATCTCGACCGCTTTTGAATGCTTTGAACCACTCATAAGCACGAGTTTTTGATAAAGTCGATTCACCGTAAGCCTTCTGTAACATTTTCAGTGACTCCGAACACGAAATTCCATTGGCGATGCAAAATTTAAGACAAACTCTTTGTTCGATATTTTTGTCCATTATGAAATTCGCAATACACACTATATATTACTAAAACCAGCACTGTATTTAATATAAATAACAGATGCAACTCAAACTCCGCGCCAAAATGGAAAACAGTTGTGCCAATCTAACAACTACAAAAAAACAAAAATTTGAATTTGGAACCATAAACAAATCATCCATTCCCGATACTTTTTTGACTGAATGTAAAACTGAACTGACTCGCTGCTTTTTTATTTTTTGATAATGTCATCTCGCGGTTCAACCATAGAGTTGTCTACTGCTAAACCGCACTTACCTGTGGATGCCACATTAAGATTGCAGCCTCCAGCCGGCTTATAAAAACTTACAAACTAAGCGACTACACGCTAAGGGCACCCCCTGTGAGGGACCTGGCTTAGGGCGTCGCTGGGGGAGAACAGCAAGGGCCAGGCTGGATCAGATAGATATATGATTTTGAGACTAATTTAATAATCTCTCAATGGCTCAGCGGCAACTCGGGCTGGCTCGAGCAAGTGTCGGGGTCTGACTCGCTGCTCCGTCGACCATCTATTTATATGGCGAGTGTGAGCTTCTAGAAAGTTCTAGGGCATAGTTCGAGTTTCTCACACACGAGTTTCAAGTTTCACATTTGAGTATTTACGAGAATGATCTAAAATGATGCAACGTCACTAACCATCTAGAACATTGTGGAAGGGTTCAGAATGTTCTAGAATACTCGTCACGAGGCGATGAGGAACCAAACATGTAGTTCCGCTACCCGATAACAGATGGCACTTGCGTTGCGTTTTCTGTCGTTACCGTCCTACGTATTAATAACTAGCTTCTGCCCGCGACTTCGTACGCGGACCCTGTTGCTTATGCCAGCGACAACGGGGTCGCCATTTATGTTGTTTTTTATCATTTTTCCCATTTAAATCTTTTATCACACTGAGCTTTAGTTTTATTTTATTCCAACAACCACCAAAACATACAGTCCATTTGTCATCGTTTTCATTTTGGTAACCGCATTATTATATTCCCCACTTGTCTCTAGAGACTTGGAAGTCAATGCGTAGATACGGTTGGAACTCAAGCACAATTCTCTATCCGTGAACGTCTCCGACACGCGAGACAATACATGACGTTCACGATCAGCGGTCTGTCGCACATCACGTGCCCCACTTGTCTCTAGAGACCTAGAAGTCGATGCGTAGATACGCTTGGAACTCAAGCGTATTTCTCTTTCCGTGAACGTCTCTGACTCGCGAGACAATACATGACGTTCACGATCAGCAGTCAGTCGCGCATCATATTCTTCACTAGTCTCTAGAGACCTAATGAATACGCTGAGAACGCAGGCGTGCTTCGCGACCCGAAGAGGTTTCCACGGAGCGAGTTGCAGCCTAATGTTCTCGAACAGCATCAAGTCTCTCCTGACGCTCTTCGGTGAATTCTTGGGATCTTATGATCCTCAATCTTTACTGCGTTACCGGGTAGGCTACCGTGTCACGAAGATAAATGGAAAAGGAAAGTAAACACTCAAACAACATAAGCCCGAAGGCATATTCATACGATAAAATAAAAAATAAAGTTTTGGCCAGTAGAGTCAAATTTTCAATGATATACCATCGTCATCGAAAATTAGTCCTAAACTGTTACCGCCTTCACCGCGTGCAGGTACTCCCAGTTTATGTTATTTTATAATTACACAGTAAAATTAGTGATAGCTTTGATTTCCACATCAGATGTTTCTGATCTTCGATTTTTATAAGTCAACAGAGAGCGCTCATCAGATTGAACAACTTTTGCTAAGACGTCATTCCTATATGTGTTATGGTGCAGCTAGGCTCTTGGAGTTCCACAACAGGTGTTCCAGATCTTCGATTTTTATAAGTCAACAGAGAGTGCTAATCAGATTGAACAACTTTTGCTAAGACGTCATTCCTATATGTGTTATGGTGTAGCTAGGCTCTTGGAGTTCCACAACAGATGTTCCAGATATTCAATTTTTATACGTCAACAGAGAGTGCTCATCAGGCTGAACAACTTTCGCTAAGACGTCATTCCTATATGTGTTATGGTGTAGCTAGGCTCTTGGAGTTCCACAACAGGTGTTCCAGATATTCGATTTTTATAAGTCAACAGGAAATGCCCATCAGACCGAACAACTTTTGCTAAGACGTCATTCCTATATGTGTTATGGTGTAGCTAGGCTCTTGGAGTTCCACAACAGGTGTTCCAGATCTTCGATTTTTATAAGTCAACAGGAAATGCCCATCAGACCGAACAACTTTTGCTAAGACGTCATTCCTATATGTGTTATGGTGTAGCTAGGCTCTTGGAGTTCCACAACAGGTGTTCCAGATCTTCGATTTTTATAAGTCAACAGGAAATGCCCATCAGACCGAACAACTTTTGCTAAGACGTCATTCCTATATGTGTTATGGTGTAGCTAGGCTCTTGGAGTTCCACAACAGGTGTTCCAGATCTTCAATTTTTGTACGTCAAAAGAGAGTGCTCATCAGGCTAAACAACTTTTGCTAAGACGTCATTCCTATATGTGTTATGGTGTAGCTGGGCTCTTGGAGTTCCACATCAGGTGTTCCATATCTTCAAATTTATTCTCTCAGCAGAAAATGCTCATCACGTGGAACAATTTTTGCTATGGTATCATTTTTGTATCTCTTATAGTTTAGCTGGTCTGTTGCGGTTCTGCAACAGGTGTTCAAGTTTCCAAGATAAATTATAGCCTGTATGTTGCCCAGACTTAATACCTATACAACAAAAAAAATTCATTCCAATCCGTCCAGTAGTTCCGAAGATCCCTTTTCATTTACGTTTTACGGGGAATCCCTCGATTGTATAGTCTGGGATTAAACATCTCTTGTTTTATTTTTTTACAAAAATCTTCAAAAATAGCGTTACGTAGTACTTGAACGCTCCCTTAGGTAATAATAATAATTTGTACCATACTATTTAAACATTTTGAAATAACTTTAACTCACACATTGATTAACGATAACGAAATCTAGTATTCATATCATTTAATTATCGTTCAAATCATTGTCAACCGCAGCTCCCCCCTGGAAATCTTGCAGAACATGTATGAACTCGCTTAATTACTAATCAAAGTGTAAACGCTATTATACCCTATGCGCTAACTTTTAAATAAACCGCGCAGTAGACATTGGCAAAATGCTCGGTGCAATTGCCAAAAAACCGCGCGCGACGATGGCGGACGAAGATTACCGAATCTAGCCGAGCGTTCGAACGCTCGGTAGATTCGGTTTATTTAAGCTGTATTCGGAAATCTTCGGTAGGGAGTTGCGAGCTGAGGTTGCGAGCGACTAGCATTTATTTTATTTGAGATTTGTTATTGTTTTGAAGGAGCTAAATCAAACGTAGGTGATTAAAAAATATTCATTCAGTGTCTATATCAAAGTATAGAAATCTGTCAGATCGATATTGTGTTGGGATAGTGACACGCACGTACATTCTGCTGAGCAATAATAAAGATACTCGTAATATGGACATTCGAATTGTAGATATATGGACATTCGTTTTTTTTTGTATTGTATGACGATTCTTTCACGGAAGATGTTATAAACCGTTTTGCACCAGACAGTTACTCGTTGTGGATACATTTTGTTTCTCATGCATTGCATGAGGATTTTCTGAGTCCCAAATTCGACAATTTTGTGTATTCACGAAGCCATTCATATGGAAATGCGCTTCATCGGAGAAAATGACTTTTTTCGAAAAATTGGCATCGACTTCACTTTGCTCCATTACCCATTGAACGAATTGCCGACGCTTTCCGTGATCTGCTGGTTTGAGCTCCTGAGTTAACTGAATCTTGTACGCATGAAGGTGGAGGTATTTAGTCAAAATTCGCTGCGTAGTGCTTCGTGAAATAAGGTAAAAAGTTGTTGAGAACGATGTCGAATTGATGTTTTCGGGTTTTCGGCGACAGTCTCGTTTGCAGCAGCAATGTTTTCAAGAGACCGACCGGTACGTTGCCGCAAAGGATTCTTATTATCCATAATTGACCCAGTTGTTTCAAATTTTTTGACCACTCGTCAAATGGTTGACATATTATTAGGTGCACTTTCACGGCTGAAAACTTGGCGAAGTTTGCGAGCGGTTTCAGCGTAACTTTCGCCATTTTTGTAATGAGTTTTCACAATTATAACGCGTTGTTCTTTCGAAAAGCGCTCCATTTTTAATAATCGGAATGCATGCACTTGCATTAAAAAAAACATTCCAATTTTAAAAAGTGCACTCTTACTGAGACACTCTTTAGAAGCGAAAACCCTTTAGAAGATAAAACAGCCGCGGACGATCCGACCTAAAAAATCTTACTTGCCCCCCACTAGGCCAGAAGCTGGGTACGCCCATGTACACCCCAAACCTTGCGCAAGAAAGACGTATTGGTTATTTAACAAATAGACTACACAATTCTTTTGCTTTCGATAGGTGGCGACTGTAGCCAGAAGCGTTAGTTAGTTAGTTAAGTTAGTTTTAACACGACGTTTTAAATATGATGCGACTCAGAACTTAACACATTTATTTCCGAACATAGGTACAGTACCTTGTCTAACAACAAGGGCGGGGTCGGGTGGCGGGGGTGATTGAACTTGACCGATTTCTAATTGGCGGGTGACCGTCAGTGTCGTCCAAAGGTGTCGTCTGTCGTTTGCTTAGATGCGCGCGCGTCAATGTAACCGTGTTGCAGTATTCTAAAGTGCGGACGTAATTATCATTGCACGTGACGTCAGAAATGGTGCCAATGTTTGATAGATGTGAAGACAATTGTTCAATTACAGGGATTATTTGGCGTAGAAAGTTAGGCAATCGTAGATTATCGCAGTGAGGTACCACGCCATAATAACAGTGCACGGGAGTCGTAGGTAGGTACAACAAAATACAGGATTGAAATGTGTTAGACAGAACATCAAACTCAAACTCAAAGTATTTAATTCAAATAAACCAATTACAGGCACTTTTGAATTGTCAAGGTGTCGGTCAGTCAGAGAGATGAAGCTAGTTGCCCATTCCAAAGCAGTAGGTACCTATGGAGAAGAACGGGCAAGAAACTCCATGGACACTCTTTTAAACAATATATGGTTACAAAATATTGGTTACATAGTTCATATTAATATTATACATGTTCAGAACGTTAAAAGCATCCGATATAAAATATGTAAAAACTATCCAAAAAATAAATTAAAACAAGTCTTAGCCGCTAAGAGATGACCAGTCCCTACTGACAGCGCCCGTTCACGAACATGACGCACATATTAGCACCATTCAGCTCAACCATTTTGAAGGGAGCTAAATGATCCAACACACACGCCACCATCAGCGAGACATTAAAGTGAGCATGGCATACTCTCAGCCGCCAGGGCACATTCAAATCAATGATATACGTACCCAGCAATTGGTCGCTTTATTAGTACTCACATATGTGCTAAACAATTATACAATATTAGAGGAAGTCTGAAAGTGACACCGGTGACTGAAAAGTTGTATGGAATGTAATGTAAACATGGGGTACAGTTCAGCCGATTTTTTCTGTAATCTCATTGTGAACAGTGATGTGAAGCAAATTTGATGTACCCACAAGCTGTCATTTCATCTGTTTTGATTGACACTGTTGACAGCTGGCTTTACTTAAGAGCTCTCACACACAAGCGGCATAATGCCGACGCATGTCGGCGGCTGAAGTTACCTCTGCCGTTGGCATTATGCCGCTCATGTGTGAGAGCTTTAAGTTTTCAAGGTAAAACGTTTCTGTTCACAGCTAGACGTAGAAGCGGAAGATGAGAAAGGCTTGCGCATGAGTGAGCAGCGCGAGAGACGCGCGCGCAAGCGTCGAAAGGCAGAGCGCGCGGCGCCGCAGGTGGCAGAGCGCGAGGTGCCGCTCTCCCGCACGCAGAAGTTCGCACTTAAGAAAAAGGCCAAGAAGATGAGAGCTTCCGAGGTAACAGAATGTTGTGTCTGTTGCACAATGCAGGCTCAATATATATTTCTGATCGCGGTCGGTAAATAAATGTTTTGAATTGATGGAATAGAGTAGACTAAATAAAACCTCTACTTACTCATTTTCCTGAAAGATAGTTCATTTGGCAGTAAGCACTACAAGTACACACATCAACACTGTCTACGTTATTTCTAAATCAAACTTTGGCTTTATTGTTTAAAACCTGTTTAGTTTCGTTAAAAGGTTAACAATTATACAGATTGAAACCTTGTAATATTCTTTTTTCGAAATATAAACATTATAATCAGAAACAAATGAAAACACACAAAGCTCAGCGCAATCAGCCGGGTCCACATACATACGTATCATTTGCCCGATCCGATCTTTGTATCCGTATCACCGTGTCATTCGTCGTACTGCATCAAGTTCTGTATCTAGTTGAGGACGCCTTCATCATACCCGCGTATCCTCAGAATTGTCATGATCACGTATCGAATAGCCAACAGTTTTTAGTCAGCTCTCTGTCAACCATGTCAAATAGTCCATTTTTTTCTTATATGCGTTCACATTACACTCGATTTCGACGGGAAGTTCTTCTCAAAACCTCCTGCTTGGTACTTCGCCGCCGTCGCCACCCCCACCGTCGCCACCACCGAGGTGCCCGCACTTTGACAGTCGTTACGGGTCGTCTGAAGCTCAAAAATCTGACTGCCAGTCTTACCAAGTGGTATCGTATTACCCAGTTAATGAGTTGTGGAGGTCAGATAGGCAGTCGCTCCACGTAAAATACTGGTATTTAGCTGGATCCTGCTAGATTGGAAGCCGACCCTAACATAGATAGTTGGGAAAAGGCTAGGCAGATTGATTGAACTCGAGGGTATGAATGAGACCATATCAAAGAATTAAGTGACATGTGAATTATTTTTCAATACCTTATCCTTCTTTTGTTTTGTTCTAATTTTTCATAAAAAAAAAATCCTCCAAAGTTACGATTACTAATGCTAAACACCCTTAACGTGAAATAGGAAAACGTCGATTTTTAACAGCTTTAATTGAATAATTGGTGTCAAATAAAACGAATTACTCGTATTTATCAATGAAACTTAGATACCTCCGCATGATGAGATGAATTAATTATGGATGACGATATCATCGAAACTATTCATTTTTGAACCATATAATTATTACTGTTAAAAAGCACGTATTTATTTTCTCAGCTGGTAGCAGCTGGATGAGAATTGCCGGGTATCCAGCTGAGTGGCGTGCCATTGGAGAGGCCTATGTCCAGCAGTTGATTGCTATAGGCTGTACCGTAACCCAATGTTTGTAACACGCAGCAGGTAAGCAGCTCGCGGCGTGAGGTGCAGTACGAGCGCGTGCCGTTCGGCGACGTGGCGCACGCGCCGCCCGCGCTGCACTTCAAGCACAAAGGAAGCGCGGGAGCTCCCCGGGTCAGTGCAAAGTCAAATCACTTATTTCAAATAGGCACAAGAAAGCCACTTTTAAACGTCAAAATCAAAATAAACAAGAAATAGAATTTATTCTAGTCGCCCCTTCCGAAAGGTTCCTATGAAGCAGAATGGGCAAGAAACTCCACCGCTACTCTTATAAAATAATAATATAATATAATAATATCCTTGGACATTTCACACAACGCCATATCGTCCCAAGCTAAGCCACCTAATGCTTGTGTTATGGTAACGAGATGGCTGATAAACTACTTATATACATTTTTTTTTGTAAATACATATTATAGATAGAAAAACACCCAGACTCGTAACAAATACTTGCAGGTCGTACAAATATATGTTCCGTGCGGGAATCGAACCCGCGACATAGTGCGCAGCAGTCAATCGCTCAACCACTGCGCCAACCGTGTCGTCAAATGTTTAAGTTTTGTATACCTACATGAATTAAATTATATCGCCGCCCCCGGAGAATAACATGATAATTGCCATTACCATAGTTTTATTGTTATGCCATATTTGAAACTTACGGAGCCTAATACATCTACTCAATTTTTTTTGTGATATTTCTCCTCTAATTCACAAAGTTATAAGATAATACAATAATATTCACTACTTTTTCCCAGAACAGATGCGCACTAGAAAAAAAAGATAGTATAGTGATAGCGAAACAGTTTCTTTACAAATAAGTGACAATAACGTTTGCAATAATATTCTCTAAAAAACGAATCGGCGAATTAAATAATGATGAATGCTATTATCATTTTGTTCTCGTAAAAATATGGCTAGGCGCGGCGACTAACATGTCCTTAGTAAAATGGTACGATTAATACGGTGCAACGAAATATAATTTGCCATTCTTTCTGTCATATGAGTAAGAGGACGATAGAAAGTAATAGCACAATAAGTCGATGCGTTAGGTTCCCGGCACGTGGCAATGTTTGTTTACATAATTTAGTGTATTCTAAATTATACGCAATTATAATGAATGCAAAAGTTCATGGTGAGAAGTACAGTTTGAAAGAAATGTCGCAAAATGAGTTCATCATCATTCTCCTGCCCTTATCCCAATTTATTTGGGGTCGGCGCAACATGTCTTCTTCATCCATACTTCCCTATTAGTCGTCATCTCGGTAGTCACTCCCTTTCTAGCCATATCATCTTTCACACAATCCATCCATCGTTTCTTTGGTCTCCCTCTACTTGTATAGCCATCCACATTCATACTCACAACTTTCCTGACAACATTTTCTTTATTCCTCCGCATAACATGCCCATACCATGACAACCGATTTCCACACAACTTTTCAGTCACCGGTGTCACTTTCAGACTTCCTCTTAAATACTCATTACGTATTCTATCCATTCGCGTAACACCACACATCCCTCTTAGCATTCTCATCTCAGCTGCATGCAATTATTGTCTTTCATTCATTCCTCTTGTGGCCCAACAAGACCACCCATCCATACAAGACGGCAGGTCTAACCATGCTTTTAGAAATCTTCCCCTTAAGTTTAAATGGAATGCGGGAGTCACAAATTGTGCCCGTGACCTGCCGCCATTTCATCCACCCAGTGTTAATTCTATGCTTAACAGTCCAATCTATTTCGCCATCGCTTTGCACAAGTGAACCGAGATACCGAAAGTCGGAGCAAACTGGGAGAAGCGCGCCATCAAGCGCTATGACCCCAGAACTGGAGAGACCGCCGAAATCGCAGAACATGTACTCAGTTTTGGTTCTGCTGATTTTCAGGCCAACATTCTCCAGTTTACATTGCCATTTCTCCAGTCTGCTCTGGATCCCAGGTCCATCTTCACCGACAAGAACGATGTCGTCGGCAAATAGCATGCACCATGGTGCCTCTTCCTGTATGTCCGCCGTTAAAGCATCTATAATCAAAAGGAAGAGGTAATGGCTTGAAGCCGACCCCTGGTGCAATCCTACCGGCACATTGAACTGGTCGGTGTTGCCAGCAGCCGACCGAACGTAGGTACGGGATTGGCTGTACATAGCACGAATTAACTCTACATACTTCCCGGGCAAACCTTTCGCTTTCAAGGCCCACCATACGACATCCCGAGGTACCCTATCATACGCTTTCTCTAGATCAATGAACACCATGTGCAAGTTTTTGTGTGCACGTCTGTACTTCTCGCACAATTGGCGGAGTGCAAAAGTGGCGTCCACTGTTCCTCGACCTGGCATAAACCCAAACTGGTTTGGGGTAATCTCACTCGCAATCTTTTCTCTATTATTTTCTCTCATACCTTCATACTATGGGACATGAGCTTTATCCCTCGATAGTTGTTGCAGTCCTGTACATCACCTTTATTCTTGAAGATGGGCACTAGCGAACTATTGCACCATTCTTGTGGGATCACTCCTTCTTGCAACAACTTATTGAAGAATAAAGTCAGCCACATACATCCATCTTCTTTTAAACACTTCCATACTTCTACTGGTATATCATCTGGACCCATGGCCTTTCCATTCTTCATACTTTGAACTGCCTTTCTTACTTCATCCATGCTAATTTCCCTTACCAAACCCATATTTGCTTGTACCTCATTGAGCACACCATTCCATTCATTCTCTTCGTTCATTAGACGACACGGTTGGCGTAGTGGTTGAGCGATTGACTGCTGCGCACTATGTCGCGGGTTCGATTCCCGCACGGAACAAATATTTGTACGACCTGCAAGTATTTGTTACGAGTCTGGGTGTTTTTCTATCTATAATATGTATGTATTTACAAAAAAAAATGTATATAAGTAGTATATCAGCCATCTCGTTACCATAACACAAGCATTAGGTTGCTTAGCTTGGGACGATACGGCGCTGTGTGAAATGTCCAAGGATATTATTATTATTATATTATTATTATGTTGGTATACATTTTTGTATCTCGGCACTGATGTGCCGGTTTTATAGGATAACACGGGCCAAAGCCAAGTACTACCCTAAAAAAAAAAAAAAAAAAATACTAAACTAAGTGATAGGTGATAACGTATTATGTTGTGATGATATGTTTAGAGTTTCTGAGTGTGATATACGTGCATCGTTGTCGTTCTGAAGGAATTTTCGGACAATTCTGCAAGTGTTCAGAATAGCAGCTTTCTGTAGAGTTTGGTAGGTGGAAGGAGACAAGCCTAGCGTGTTTAAAGATTGGTGCAGTTGTTTGGGAATGACACCCGTGGTTGAGAGTACTAATGGGATTATGGCAACGCTGCTTAATCGCCACATTCGGCTTATTTCTATTTTTAAGTCTGTATATTTTGACAGCTTTTCTGCTATGGTGTTTTGTAGGTTGTGTGTATTTGGTACTGCTATGTCAATAATTTGTGCGGTTTTATTAACTTTATCTAATAAAGTAATGTCTGGTCTGTTGTAATGTGTTGTTCTATCTGTGAGGATAGCCCTATCAAAATATAGTTTATGTGTTGCGTTTTCAAGCACTATTTCAGGATTATATTTGTAGTAAGGAACTGGGGGTGTAGTTATTAATTTATATTTTATAGCAAGTTTTTGATGGATTATGTTGGCTATTTGATCATCATCATCATCATTTATTATTATTATTATTAGCTTTTCAAAATACACCTTCCATCGTTCTTTTTATTTCGTCATCTTTGGACAGAACCTTACCGGGGTCGTCTTTCATACACTTAATCTGAACCGCAAGATGAGTTCATAGATATAAAAGAATTGATTAAAAACAAGAACTGGGTCAAAGATGAAGAAGGACAGAAAATATCATGGTCTAAAATAATGGAAATAAGCGTTTTGCATTCACAGCCAACAATTTTACGTTTTAAATATGATTTTGATGCCGATTATTCTCAACTTAATGTCGAACCGCATCAAAAAATCACGCAAAGAAGCAAACGAAACTCCCGGCAAACAGCAAACAATACTTCAGTCTCTTTTACTGAGCCTCAATTGAAACTAGCTTACGACAAACCTCTACCACTAAGCAAGGCTTTACACGCCGACCTTATGAGTCTATGTAGGACAGAAGCAATCCGGAGTACTACCATGGCTTTTACGATTCACTTACTTGTATCGATGGTTCTGAAGACCATGTACATGATGATTATGATGATGATCAGGAAGACTGATTTTTATTAATGTTTACTGAGTTTATTTTTAATATAGTAACAGTTGATTACTTTAATATTGTTTAATTAAATACCCCAGAATAAAAGTTCATGGTTCTATTACCGAATAATGCTTGTCCAATATTAACGAGAATAAAATTGTAATGGATTATATTTTCCGTATATTTGGCCTACATTATTCATTGAATATTATTGTAATGCACTATAGCAATACTTAAAGTCTTTTATAAGTAACGAGAATAAAATGATAAGTGTATATTAGTCAAATAAGACAGCAGTCAAATGCTACTAACTTTTTAAATTTTGAATATCTTCAGTTTGGATAGCCTAAATTAAACTATTTTGAAACATTATAAAAGGTTAAAAAATTTGCTACCACTGAGCATTTTTTTGATCTCTCTACGTCCATTGCTTGACAAGTTATAGTCAAAAATAGGTTTTTTATTTTTCCTGAAAAGTTGTGTTTGTGCAGTTATCATTTTATTCTCCGGGGAGAGCGATATGTGAAGACCCAGAATAAAAATTCTACACCACAAAAGGTGAAAATAAAAACAAATATAACAATGGCAGGTAAAATTTATTATGTCATAAATACATGGTGCTCACATATTTACAGACATTCTAAAAGTTGATAATAATAAATCAATCAATGTGTGAATTAAAGTTATTACAAAATGTTTAAACAGTGTGATACAAATTATAAATTATTACCTAATTTACGGTAAGACAAAATCAAAATGGTTGCAACCATTTTGATTTTGTCTAGCGCGGTTTCTACGTCTGTCAACTGCCTTATCTTTCTAACAGCATAAGCGGCCGAGCTTAGCCGTCCCGCAAGAGTTGTTATGTATGACCCCATTGTAACTTGTCGTCTAGCGTGGTTCTCAGGAGAACTGTCTGCTTAATAAATTCTAGGTAAAGCTAGAACGGGCACAATATCTTGACGACGTGAATAACTCTATACTAAATGCGCAGCGAACGTGACTTCTCACGTTCGCTACTTTTAACATTAGGTAATGTAAATCTAATGCATTTGGTTTTTTTTCATTAAGTATAGAGTTATTCACGTCGTCAAGATTTTGTGCCCGTACCTAAAGAGGAGCCGACAACTGATCGGCTACACTGTCCGTCTCTGTTTGTGTGCGAGCTGGTGCCAACAAAGCACGCCGGCTGTATGTTTGCGTGCGTGCCGACTGGCGCCAACACACCGGCTGAATCTGTTAACCTTAATACAATAGTTGTGATTACATGAAATAAAATGCAGTATGTTGGTGTTCCAGCCGGGCAAGCGCGACCTGCTGCTCAGCAGCCTGTGGGCGGGCGGCGGCGGCACTGACCCCGAGCGGCGCGAGCGCGCGCGGCTGGACGCCGTGGCCGCGTACCGCGCGCTCAAAGCATCCAAGCTGAAAAATAAATAAACTATCTGCTACCATTTTGGCCTACTTTTTATGTGACTAGTCCCAAAACCGTATGGCGTAGTGATTGTTTGATATTCTCAAAAAGTATGCTCTAAAAATATGTTCATGTCTTGGATAAGCGTGCCCAATGGGGTTAACCACCGACAACAATGACGAACATCCACCTCTATTTAATTTTACCCTTTAGGTAACGAACATTCACTCCGATTTTTTTTTCTCCATTAAATATAAAGCATTTATATTTAACGGGGAATTCGTTATCCAGTGGGTCGCGACATCGGAAATAACACTCAAGAAACCTTCGTTAACACTTTTAATTACTGGCTAACTCGCACTGAATACAAAATAATCAAGGATGCCTAAGATATGGCTCAATTAAGAACTTAGGACTAACCCGGGAAGTTTAGCGCGGAGTAACGAACGTCCACTCAGACTGGCGCACACTGGTCTGGAAATCGAGCTTCATACTCATAGAAACTTAACGTAACGAATTAAAAAAAAATTGTTATGGCTCTGGTATGCCTCCCTTTACATAATACTAACGTATGGATGATACACGTCACACTTCGCTTGAGAAAAAAAAATGATTTTTTTTTGTATGGGAGAAAACACTAAAGTAAGTTTTTTCGAAACTAAACGGAACTGTTAACACACGAGCTATAGTCCCATACACGGCGATCAAGATGACATACAATTCATGTACCTTTAGGCGCCGCTTCGCAAGTAGCAAATTTTTTGAATTTTGAATTTTCGATACGTGTTTTTTCAAATTTTTGCCGTGGTTAAATTACGTTGCCGATCGATTAACTTATATAATAGTTAGATTAGGCCTGCTAATGACCTTTATGATGACAATTATTAAAAAGAAATTGATTGTATAGGCTTTTTTGGCCATTCCAAGAACTACCTAACTCATTTGTTAGTTACATATATCACATGTCTGCGATGAGGTATTTGGTAGCTGTGTAATGATTTTGCCATATATCATGGTCATAAGCATTGAGTGCTTTACAACATGGCTAACAGAAGGTTGCAGTGCTTCAATCTCAGCCTCAAACAAAACCTGTTCTTCCACGACGATGTCCTTCCATGACGATAACTTAAAATAAATAGGTCTGCAAAACATGATGGAAGATGGCTTTGAATTCTGCCATACCTTTTCATCGCCACAAACTAAGCGCAGAGGCACAAAAGAACACATAACAATACTGGAATCGACTTAGCCTGCCATAGTTTGCTTATACAAACTTTGCCCTGAAGCACCATCAAAGCCCCACTTGCATATAATTGTCAACTTTTTGCCATCCAGCGAAGATTGCACACGTAAGAACGTTCCAAGCTAAGCCACAGTCTTGTCCAAAATTGCTTGGAGCTTTACTTTTACCTCTCTTTCCGTGATGTCTTTGGTATCTTTTGGGGGTAGCAGTCCTTCTTCGCCTCAAAGATAGCAGTATAAGAAGGATACAGTGGTATTCCTTCTTTTTTTGCACAAGATCTTTATGTTACATACTGCCACTTCGAAAGCTTCATTGAGCTCAAAATACCTTTGTCAGCGGAATATTTAGGCACAGTTTTCTTTGTATTTAACCATTTCTTTATCTTTGAAGTCTCTTCGGGATGCTCCGATACCAGTTTAATTATATCTTCTACATTCTTGTTTTATGCTTTCAAACCAGTTGCATGAGCAAGGCTTTCAGTGCTATGCGTTAGGAGTTCTTCCACTCTCCTTCTCTTCTGTAGTGGGCTGAGCTCCACGAATGGTTTTCTCGGCGTCACAACTGATGTTGATATTCCAAAACTGACGTCTCCTGTGTGTAGACTGTAGGATGTTGATGCACCCTTATTTACACCTAAGTCAGAACTGGAACATGGTTGCTGTTCAAGCGACACTACAGAAGTAGTCATTTTACCCCTCACGACCTCAGGCCATGTTGTCTTGCAGCCATGTCTCATACTTTTTTATATAATTATGAATGTCTCGTGCGATAACACGAGATCCATTTCTTCCTCAAGTTACTCACATAACTCTGATAGAATTGTTGCAATTCCTTCTTTTAATTTTCCGACAATTCAACAGTATTCTCAAGCTTCAAATAAAACATTGGGCTGTGAAAAGCTACTGTTGTTTGCCACAAACATGAAAATGTCGAAATTGGTACCAAAACTTTCCATTACAACCACAAATACACACATCAAAAGTGTCTAGGGATCAACATATATTTTTGCAATAACTTTTCTCTTGATTGATATTAATTTAAATTTTCTTTAAGGATTCATCAAATAAAGTGTTTTCGTTTGTCACAGTAACGATAAACCAAGTCACCTTTGCATTAATAAAGAAATTTGCCATTTTCCTAATAAAGGGATTTTTGACATTTGAACCACTAACATTAAAGTTCGAAAAAAAGACTGAAATAACAGTTTTCTTTAAAATTTTATTGGGTAACTTAAACAATTAATAATCCGTGTTTCTACCGCGAACACTAACAACACAAGAACATCGGTTTGGCATACTCAAAATGAGTTCATCCAAATCACGCTGTGGAATGGCCGCCCATGTTCGTTGCAACAACAAAAAAAGGTCTTCTTGCAACTGGATACCCTCCATATTCGGCAGAGCTCTTCTCTGTAGCATATCCCATGCATGCTCAATCGGGTTCAAGTCTGGCGACTGAGCAGGCCAGGGCAGGACATTGATGTTAGCTGCGGCGAGAGTCTGTCTTACAACTCTTGCGGTGTGCGGTCGTGCATTATCATGCATTAACTGAAATAAGGGACCGATTTGCACTTGTAGAGGAACGATGACGTCAGATACAATCGTCTCAGCATAAATTTGAGCGTTGAGGTTGCCTCTGATCCAAATCAACTCAGTTCTTCCGCCGATCCAAATACCCGCCCATACCATGATGGTTCCACCACTATAAGGATGGACTTCCTGGCAGGATTTTAATCGCTGTTGGCGTCCAGGGGTTCTCCAGTGTCGTATACGTCTTGTATCCGGTCTCATACCAAAACGAGACTCATCAGAAAAGCACACGAAACGCCATTGTTCTTCTGCCCAATTTCTGTGTTCAAGAGCCCATTGATATCGAATCCTACGATTGTGCATTGCTATAGGTGGTACCCGTAGCGGTCTTCGGGAATGAAGGTTCACTTCATGCAAGCGGTTTCTGACTGTTTGGTCGCTAATTAAGTTCCCTGAAGAGTGATGAAGCCTCACGGCTAACATCATGGCGGTTATTGTTGGAGCTCTTCGAGTTAAGATTTGAATGTATCGGTCTTGTCTCCGTGTGGTGCAGCGATACCGTCCTTCATGGCGCTCAGCCACGGTACCAGTGCTTCGGTAACGTGTCCAAAGTCGACTGATAACACCTTTTTTTGTTGTTGCAACGAACATGGGCGGCCATTCCACAGCGTGATTTGGATGAACTCATTTTGAGTATGCCAAACCGATGTTCTTGTGTTGTTAGTGTTCGCGGTAGAAACACGGATTATTAATTGTTTAAGTTACCCAATAAAATTTTAAAGAAAACTGTTATTTCAGTCTTTTTTTCGAACTTTAATGTTAGTGGTTCAAATGTCAAAAATCCCTTTATTAGGAAAATGGCAAATTTCTTTATTAATGCAAAGGTGACTTGGTTTATCGTTACTGTGACAAACGAAAACACTTTATTTGATGAATCCTTAAAGAAAATTTAAATTAATATCAATCAAGAGACAAGTTATTGCAAAAATATATGTTGATCCCTAGACACTTTTGATGTGTGTATAAGGTAATAAGTTAGCGCGCACAAGTACTGAGAGCTACTGATAAAATTAGACTCAAATGTCCTGTCTTTATACAACTACCCTCATTATCGTTCGCTATTCTCTAATTAGTTAATAATAATAATAAAATACCTATAAAAAATTCTCGGACTGACATCTGTCAAGTGTTTCAAGAAACGATGAAATATAAAAATGTTGACTCGCATAGCTACGAGACGCGCACGCCCTCCACCTCCGGACTCTTCGCTCAGCGCCGCCTCGCCGCCGTCGGTACCCAGCCCCACCGTGAGCGGTGTGACAACACCGACCGCGGCAGTTGCGTCGAGCTCGAGTGACGAGTATTTTTCCCCGCCGTCGTCGCCAACACCTGTACGTCGGCACGGGAGAGGCTGGCCACCGAAGAGCTTGGGACTTAGGGGCCAACCGGCCCCGAGTCGGGTCCCCGCTACCGGTGGTTGTGTGCAGCGCATGAAATGGACTCAGTCTAAAAACGAGAACGTCATGCGCGCATACTACGGGGCTACAGAGGGGGGAACTAACCTCACTGCGTACCGTGTTAGGATGCTGTCTCTTTCAGGTACTAGAGCCAACCGTCAACGTATCGGCCCTGGACTGTCGGATCAGGTGCGTGTCATCCAACGAAATCATAGGTTGGACGATGCCGCACTTGATAGGCTGCGCTCAGAGGTATTGAGCAACCATATCGTCTCAACTCCGGCTCAACCCGCGGTACAAGCGTCAACAATTGATGTGATCCTACCGCGGTCCAATCATGGTGTTGAAGAGGAGGACGATAGGGTTGCCACCACAGAACAGATAAAGAAGTTAGAATGGAAGTAGTTCCTAATTTGTATTAGAACGCGTGTCGCCGCATGTCTCCCACTCTTGTCTCTCAACTACAAGCAAGAGATAATACGTACGCGCATTACACACACAAATAAACCACACGCACTTAGATCGCGTGTTTACTATTGGTTGTCACACTAACGCAAATACTGCTCTGGACGTACACTCACACACGTGTAAAAGCAATTTATTTCTCATATATGTTACGGCTACCAAAAGGTCGATTAATCATATCGATAAAATTACTGTAGTTTAGTTAATTAAAGTTTTGCATTTTTTTAAGTTGCAGATACGGTACGAATAACTTCCTAATTACATATAAATAAACTTAAATCAAAGTCAAATAAGGGGGAACATCCGATACTGCCGCGAAATTATAATTTTCTTTATTTTTATGCTAGTTGCAGCTCTGTTTTACGTCATAATAATGAAAGAAAGAAAAAGAGAATTTTGAATAACATAAAACGTAAAACAACGCTACAATATGCAAAAAAACTATAAAGAAATTTTAAATTTCACGTCCATATCGAATGCTAAGTCGAATTAACATAATATAATCTAATTAATTTATTGTGAACTACTCCGTGAAAAAGTATTTATTAATTGTGGCATGTTAATTTATTAATAATAGCTGTGCCCGCCGGTTTCACCCGCGTTACATAATCATTTTCTGCAAAATGTTGCAAACATAAATTGTGCTACATTTAGTACGTATCCATTAAATTCTACCAGTTGCTTCAAACCACAGTTTTCTTGTAGCTGGATCTTTTGTCAAATTTAAAAAAAGTGTTTGCATCGTAAATTTGATTTTAGACGAAAAACCAACTAAGAAACTAAATTAATAATCCACATTATACAATAATTGGTGTTAATATAAACAAATTTATTTTCATTGTTATATTACTGACAATAATCATTCGTATACACATCTTAATATCGACATTGTTTACAATTTGGAACAACACTATCGACGCGCATAGATTTCCCAGAATTGAAGCTTTGGATCGACACACGCGACGTTCGCAGTGAACGCAATACATTGCGCGACCGCTCACGTCGTGCAAGATCGTACCAATGTAATGCAAGCAATGTATAATTTTGCATCTGAATGCGATTTTATCGTTTTTGTCTACAAACTACACTCGAGAGCAATGAATCCGGGTCACTTAAAGAATCCTAAAAATCTCGGAAACTAAAAATGCTAGGTTAATGCAATAAATTGTATTTAATAGACAATGTAATACTCCTTAAATGAAGGTATTAAAACTTCTTAGTTTTTGTAAAGTTATATCATAAAAAAATCAAATTTGAAAAAGGGCCACTTTCGAAGATGGAACTACGAAATTACAGCATTTGGTTTTGCTTTTGTTTGTAATCTGTCATTTATGTGGGTACATAAACCATGTTGATAGTGCTCTATATTCATTATTCAAGCTGAAATTATGTCGCTTACGCCTGAAGAATGCACCAGAATACTTACAATGCTGGAAACCGGCCGGAGTCAGCGCGATACAGCCAGGACTGTCGGTGTGTCGCTGTCAACAGTACAAAGAGTTCTCCGACGTTACGAAGAAACTGGTTCTAACCTACGCAGACCAGGAACGGGCAGAACCAGGTGTACCACAGCACGAGAAGACCGATACTTGGTGAACACCATGCTTCGAAATCGCTTTCTCACAGGAACTGAACTCACAAATCAGTTTCGACGCCTCAGAGGAAGTAACCCAAGTGCATGGACAGTAAGACGTCGGCTTGCTGAATCTAACTTAAAACCCCTTAGACCTGCAAACGGCCCTAAACTGGAGCGTGGGCATCGTATTTCAAGACTAAGATATGCCCAGGGCCACGTAAATTGGAGTATTGAAGATTGGTCAAAAGTTATGTTCTCCGACGAATCAAAATTTATGCTCTACAAGCACGATGGAAGACAGAGTGTATCGAAGACCAGGGGAAAGATTCAAGCAAGCATGCATCGAAGAAAAAGTAGCCTACGGTGGTGGGTCTGTACTTGTGTGGGCCGGAATTTCTTCTGAAAGTCGCACAGAGCTGGTGATCATAGAAAACGGCTCTTTAACTAGCGTAAGATATGTGGAAGAAATCCTCAATGATCACGTTGGTCCATTTATGGTCAATTTAGGTGAGGATGCTATATTTATGCATGACAATGCCCGACCTCATACAGGTAGGATTGTGAATGACTACCTTCAAGAGATGAACATTACTCGTATGGAGTGGCCAGCGCGCAGCCCGGATATCAACCCGATCGAGCATGCTTGGGACGAGCTAGGCAGATGCGTAAAACAACGAAACCCTCCCCCAATCACGCTTCGTGAGCTCAAAATTGCTCTCACAGAGGAATGGGAGAATATTCCCCAAAATCGTATAAGGAACTTGGTGTACAGCATGCCAAACCGCGTAAACGCAGTAATGGAAGCACGAGGAGGCAATACGAAGTATTAAAATTCAAGAAAATCGTAATAAAGTTCAAAAATTTCATGTTTCCTATTTTTGTTTTAAGGAGAGATCAGCAGTTTTTTTCTTTATGTAATTTTGTGTTAATAAAATGTATGGTGACTCATATTTTTTTTACTTTCATTTAAGGAGTATTACATTGTCTATTAAATACAATTTATTGCATTAACCTATCATTTTTAGTTGCCGAGATTTTTAACATTTTTTAAGTGACCCGGATTCATTGCTCTCGAGTGTACATAATACTTTTGTAATAATTACAAATATCACTCGTATTTTATGGTTTTTGGAGTAACCGGTGAAATGAAATCCCTCCTCGGGCCACATTACACTCCTGACTTCTTTTCCGACACGTTTTAATTGGGCAAGACGGCATAATTCTTTATTTCCGCGGAGAATTGAACGCTTTCACAATAAGAGCGTGACTGTTGACCGGTGATTCTAATTTCGGTTGGGTTTGGAGCGCCCGCGCAAATGTGTGGCGCGCCTGTCCCGCCCAAAAGGCCCTTCTAACCTCTTTAACTGTTCTGTGGTTGCCACAGTAAGTAGCCAGTGCAACGCTAAATTGAGGAGCGCTCTGGAGGATGCATTCCGCGAGTATAGATCCACTCCGACCGGACTTAGACCCCGATTACCACGCCTATGCATAATAAAAATAGGCGCTGGTGTGTGCCTTTTTTTTTCAGGCTGGGAAATCATCCAATGTCTTCTCCCGCTCTGGGTGGAGCGGAAGGGAGTGTCAAACTCTTACTGACTAAAACCCATCCATGTTCCTTCCTTAGCCCTTTGTGTTCCGGGGTCGACCCTTTCGGACAATCCCGCTTAGCTGGTGTGTGTCTTGGACTCGCAGCTTAAGGATTTTTTCAAAAGCAGCGAAGATCTCGTTGATACACACTCGATCCTGTATTGCGCGGCTGTTGCGGCGTGTCGATTAGCTAACGTTAAGTTCCTGAACAGTGACGAAGCTACTCTACCAAAACCAGTCGTACCAGCCTGGCAGTACAGAATCGAGCGTCGTATCGATGGAGCCAGGGTACTCATTGGCAAATTATACAGCTCTCTAGAATACATGTCCCGAGTTACAGAGCGCATCGACTTCCTGAAGCAGAAAGTTTGTGCATGGGCGAGCCGTATTCGGTGGTATAAGAGGCGGGTGGATCGATACAAGCAGAATCGCATGTTCCAGAGTGACGAGAGGTGGGTATATAGAGCTTGGGAGCGACCTGAACAAAATTTGACAGACGTATGCCGCCCGGATGATGCTACCTCGAGTGCATTCTGGCGCAGCATCTGGTCGGTGCCCGTCTGTCACGCTGAAGCTGACTGGATGCGGGATGTTGAGCGAGTGTGTGAAACTATATCAGAAATGGAAGCAGTCTTAATAACACTGTTAGACGTAGCCAGAGCAGTCTGTCCGTTACCGAACTAGAAATCACCGGGACCGGACGGACTGCACAACTTCTGGTTGAAATGGCTAGTTAGTTCACACACTTGCCTGGCATCTCAGTTCCAATCATCTTTAGAGTCTGGGTCGCTACCACAGTTTTTAACAACAGGCGTTACCCACCTCCTCTGTCTGGCAG
Organism: Hyppa rectilinea; assembly: GCA_951799385.1. Classification (NCBI taxonomy): domain Eukaryota; kingdom Metazoa; phylum Arthropoda; class Insecta; order Lepidoptera; family Noctuidae; genus Hyppa; species Hyppa rectilinea. Next base: position 171,347 of record OX637309.1, on the reverse strand, counting down.
TCCCGCGGAACCTAAGAATTATAGACCGATCACATGTTTATCGACGGTCTATAAACTACTTACATCCATTTTGAGAGTGAAAATTAATACGCACATAGAAAGTCATTCGATTATGTCTGCCTCTCAAAATGGGTGTAGGAATGGGTCTCGTGGTACTAAGGAGCTACTCCTCATTGACATGGCCATAAACCAGCATGTTCGTCGATCCCATAAGGATCTGTCTACATGCTGGATAGATTATAAGAAAGCATGACTCGGTGGCTGAAGAGAGCGTTCATTCCCAGTCCGTCCGTAGTCCGTCCAGTAGTTCCGCGTGTTACACAAACAAAAAGACGGATTTTTTATTGGATTCGTGGTTATTACTGTTTCTAAACCCCCCTCATTTTTTATTTATTCAATGTACAGACACAATTTTTTTTTACTGCTTTATTATATGTATAGATAAACTCATTTTTATTAAAATATACAAAATGATTGATGAACTAAATAAAACTAAAATCTTAATATATCTGTGATTTAACCACAGAACAGTTAAAGTTATCTGTTCTGTGGATTTAACGGTGTTTTGTTGTAAAAAAATTAATTAGTTTTCTTAATTAATTATTCTAAACACACACTCTATATAGTTACATGTTTTAATAAAAATGAGTTTATACATAATATAATTATACATTATTTTTATATTTCCGTTTAACATTTAGATACGCATGATTTAAAAGGTAAAATAACAAAGTCTATGTTGGAAACTTTATTTCAATGTTATCATCAATTAGATAGATGCAGGTTTGGAATAAATTTCCTTATTATTTTATTCTTCACAAGAAACAAAGCAATGTATAGCGAAACTGAAGTGGGGGCAATGACTTCCCAGTCACCACCGGTGGCGACTGGGAATTTTTATTCCCATTTGCCTCTGGTTGCAATCCCCGCGGGGGCGACTGGGAATGACGAAGCGTTTTTGGTTCATTGATTTGGTATTTTCAGTTCATTGATTTTTTTTAATTACGTAAAATCGGCCTTTACTCATAGTTGTAAGTTATGTTATAAACGAATATGATGCATTTCCAAGTTTAAGTTATTACATTCAATGAAAACTATGCACATAATATGTACACAGGCCAGCACATCAAGTTACCCCAATCTGTCAATTTCAGTATTTCAACTTTATTGCAAAGACATAAGGTTCATTTTGAATTGAGAAAATTTGACAGTTAAGGATAGCTTGATGTGCTGGCGTCTGTACACCAAAAAGTTCATTCGGTTTCGTTCATACTTTGTTTCACCTTTAATTTTCAGAAACTGGCACCTATCCCTACAACTGTCAAGTTACTGCATGGAATTAAAAGTCCAACTTAAATAAAGATTGTAGTCTTTAAAGAAGCTTTGTAGAAACTAGAAATGTACAAAATCAGATAGTTGATAATTACCTGAAACAGTTATTTTTATCCTGATATTGCTACGATATCATAATCGACCTCTACGCGGACTTTCGTGTACCGGTATCGTCCGGTACTTAATATTATATATATGAATTAGCTGACCCGGCAGACGTCGTCCTGCCTTAACTATGATACCTACCTACCCTACATAACCTACCTACCCCACCTACCTTACCTACCTACCCCACCTACCTTACCTACCTACCCTACCTGCCTACCCTACCTACCCTATCTACCCTACCCTATCTACCCTACCCACCCTACCTACACTACCTACCCCACCTACCCTAAGGTAGGTAGGGTAGGTAAGATATACCTACCCTACCTACCTTACCTACACAACCTACCCTACCTACCCTACATACCCTACCTACCTAGGGGTATGAAAAATGGATAGTAGCCGATTCTCAGACCTACTGAATATGCATATAAAATTTCATAAAAATCGGTCAAGCCGTTTCGGAGGAGTACGGTAACTAACATTGTGACATGGAAATTTTATATATAAGATAAACTTCTAAATACAGATGACTGTGTTTCTAAAAACCCTTTAGTGATAGCGTAAGAGGATTGTTTACACTTTCATCAAAACTTTTGGAACAAGTTATACCTGATTGCGCGCAGCCGACTCGCTCTTGGCCGGCTTTTATGATGAATGCTCTCTACTGTATTGTTTCTCCGCTCAGTGACAGGTGCCGTGCTATCGTCATACGGGCGCTATCTTTGTTATTCAAGACTCTTTATCTCGATACCTTTTTGTTTTATTTACTAACTACTTAATTCATTGATTTTTTCTGAGTACCTATGTTTGCTCTATAGAATATATATTAAATTATGTATCTAATAGCAGATGATCGAAAGTTACGTCTAAGTGTAGATCAACGAACATAATGATGTGTGACAGAATAGAAAATATGTAATATGGCGTCGCAGAATATGCAGGGTTATTAGAGCTGTAATTAGAAGTCTGTCTCTTCTAAGAAGTCTTTTACTGCGGCGAAGTTCCAAAGGATTTTTTTACAAAACAGCGAACTACTGACTTGAAAGGTTAAGGAATGCAAGAACCTACAAAGTGACCTACATGTACGATCACTGATTTGGATACTTGCTTAAGGCTGTCGTTGTGATTCTACAAGAGAATACAAAAGCCAGAGAAGCGAGCTCATAAGTTGGAATATCCTGGCTGGGATACTTGCTTAAGGCTGTCGTTGTGATTCTACAAGAGAATACAAACGCCAGAGAACCGAGCTCATAAGTTGGAATATCCTGGCTGGGATACTTGGTTAAGGCTGTCGTTGTGATTTTAATTTAAAAAGTTAAAGAGAGGGCTCCAAATTGGAGCAGCCTGACTTGGTCATGAACCTACCTAGATATACCTAGAGACCGCTCGATTCTGTACAAATTGGAGCAGCCTGACTTGGTCATGAACCTACCTAGATATACCTAGAGACCGCTCGATTCTGTACAAATTGGAGCAGCCTGACTTGGTCATGAACCTACCTAGATATACCTAGAGACCGCTCGATTCTGTACAAATTGGAGCAGCCTGACTTGGTCATGAACCTACCTAGATATACCTAGAGACCGCTCGATTCTGTACAAATCTCACCGTGAAAACTTAGGTGAAGGGAGCTGTTGTTCCACATAATGCTAGGGATTGACACCATGTTGTTCCACATAATGCTAGGGATTGACACCATGTTGTTCCACATAATGCTAGGGATTGACACCATGTTGTTCCACATAATGCTAGGGATTGACACCATGTTGTTCCACATAATGCTAGGGATTGACACCATTAACAGCATTAAACTCACTTAACCTATGTTACCACGGTGACATGATTACAGAATACCACTGCTGGCGTAGATTATAATCATGGTGTGAATTTTATAAATGAATACTTAGCCTTTGCAAGCTTAGATAAATTACGTAAATTTTTATATTTTCTGTAAGTAGGTACCTAGTTATTTACTTCTCTTAAAAATAAAACGGTTTACCAAGGTTTTGGAAAATATTATCGCGTCGTGGGTTAGTGTAGCTTCGTGACTGTATCAGTGATATGTGGCTGATCCGGCGGTAGCAGGTGCACCCGACGCAGCTGGTGGCTGATCCGTTCCTCAAGGTTCGATATTGGGTCCATTCCTCTTTTTAGTTTACATTAACGATTTACCCCAATTACTTCAAAATCAACCGAAGATGGTGTTATTTGCAGATCTTTAAAATTGATAGACGCTCACAAAATCTTGACGACGTGAATAACTCTCTTCTTCAGGTCCAAGATTGGTTTACGGTAAATAATTTGGTACTAAATGAAAAAAAACCAAATGCATTACATTTAAATTACCTAATGTTAAAAGTAGCGATTGTGACATCATATTGAACGGTGAGAAGCTGGAATTCATTAAGCAGACGGTTTTCCTGGGAATCACGCTAGACGACAAGTTGCAATGGGGTCCCCACATAACAACTCTTGCGGGACGGCTAAGCTCGGCCGCTTATGCTGTTAGAAAGATAAGGCAGTTGACAGACGTAGAAACCGCGCGTTTGGTCTATTTTAGTTACTTCCACAGCATTATGTCGTATGGCATTTTACTGTGGGGTCGGGCTGCTGACATTGAATCCATTTTTATTTTGCAAAAGCGAGCGATCAGAGCTATTTACAATCTTCGTCGTCGCGAATCGCTTAGGGAACTATTTAAAAGGATTAATATTATGACGGTACCTTGCCAATTCATTTATGAAAATATAATGTATGTAAGAAAAAATACACATCTTTTTAACAAAATAAGTGATAGGCATAATTTTAATACTAGAAATAAAGATAAAATAATTCAACCATTTTTCCGATTGTCAAAAGTACATACATCTTTTATGGGGTTTTGTGTTAAATGTTACAACAAAATACCTTGTGACATACTGCAATTAAATGAAAGAAAATTTAAAACTCATTAAAAGTACACTTTGTAAACAAGCTTATTACAAATTAGAGGATTATATCAAAGATAAGGATGCTTGGAAACATGCTGGTCCTGCTCCACAGGACAATCTAGTGTCTAGACAAAATCAAACTGGTTGCTAAGTAAATTAGGTAATAATTTATAATTTGTACCATATTATTTTATTATATTGGAATAATATCTCACACATTGATTAATTTATTATTGTTAACTTTTAGAATGTTTGTAAATATGTGAGCACCATGTACTTATGACATAATTAAGTTTATTTGCCACTGCTACATGCGTTTTTCTTTTCACCTTTTTGGTGTACTTATTGTTTTTATTCTGGGTGCATCGTCGTCACATATAATGTTATAATACCTACATGTATACAAAACATTGTGAAACATTTTAAAATAGTAACGGTGGAGTTTCTTGCCCATTCTTCTCCACACGAAACTACCTTTTGGGAGGGGTGACTAGAATCAATTCTATTTCTTGTTCATTTTTGACGTTCAAAAGTGCCGCTCTTGGGCCTATTTGAAATAAATATTTTGACTTTGAAGAAAATTAAATATTAGGTACATTAGTAACAATGACGCGTGTGGCAAGTGACAGTCCATGTTTATATACTTAACCTTTAACTAGCTACAACAGAAAATAATGCTTCTAGACATGCCACGATAAGTAGTTTTGATATGTAAACCCGATATTAATATCTTATAATGTGCAAAGCTTTGCAGTAACTAAAACGCCACTGCATACTACAGAATATAATAAGTATCTATAATATATATCTATACATATAATAAAACAGTAAAAAAACTGTGTCTGTACATTGAATATATTAAAAAAAAAAAATTGAGGGGGGTTTAGAAACAGTAATAGAGCACGAATCCAAAAAAAAATTTTTGTCTGTTTGTCTGTATGTCTGTTTGTCTGTTTGTTTGTACACGCGAATCTTCGGAACTACTGGATGGATTGGAATGATTTTTTTTTGTTGTATAGGTATTAAGTCTGGGCAACATATAGGCTATAATTTATCTTGGAAACTTGAACACCTGATGCAGAACCGCAACAGACCAGCTAAACTATAAGAGATACAAAAATGATACCTTAGCAAAAATTGTTCCACGTGATTAGCATTTTCTGCTGAGAGAATAAATTTGAAGATCTGGAACACCTGATGTGGAACTCCAAGAGCCCAGCTACCCTGTAACATATATAGGAATGACGTCTTAGCAAAAGTTGTTTGGTCTGATGGGCATTTCCTGTTGACTTATAAAAATCGAAGATCTGGAACACCTGTTGTGGAACTCCAAGAGCCTAGCTACACCATAACACATATAAGAATGACGTCTTAGCGAAAGTTGTTCAGCTTGATGAGCACTCTCTGTTGACGTATAAAAATTGAAGATCTGGAACACCGGTTGTGGAACTCCAAGAGCCTAGCTACACCATAACACATATAGGAATAACGTCTTAGCACAAGTTGTTCAATCTGATGAGTACTCTCTGTTAATTTATAAAAATCGAAGATCTGGAACACCTGTTGTGAAACTCCAAGAGCCTAGCTACACTATAACATATATAGGAATGACGTCGTAGCAAAAGTTGTTCGGTCTGATGGGCATTTCTGGTTGACTTATTAAAATCGAAGATCTGGAACACCTGTTGTGGAACTCCAAGAGCCTAGCTACACCATAACACATATAAGAATGACATCTTAGCGAAAGTTGTTCAGCCTGATGAGCACTCTCTGTTGACGTATAAAAATTGAAGATCTGGAACACCTGTGGTGGAACTCCAAGAGCCTAGCTACACCATAACACATATAGGAATAACGTCTTAGCACAAGTTGTTCAATCTGATGAGCACTCTCTGTTGACTTATAAAAATCGAAGATCTGGAACACCTGTTGTGGAACTCCAAGAGCCTAGCTACAACATAACACATATAGGAATGACGTCTTTGACGTCTTTGTTGTTCAATATGATGGGCATTTCCTGTTGACTTATAAAAATCGAAGATCAGAAACATCTGATGTGGAAATCAAAGCTATCACTAATTTTACTGTGTAATTATAAAATAACAAAAACTGGGAGTACCTGCATGCGGTGAAGGCGGTAACAGTTTAGGACTGATTTTCGATGACGATGGTATATCATTGAATATTTGACTACTGGCCAAAACACCTATTTTTTTTTTTATTTTATCGTATGAATATGCCTTCGGGCTTATGTTGTTTGAGTGTTTAATTTCCTTTTCATTTATCTTCGTGACACGGTAGCCTACCCGGTAACGCAGGGGAGCAGTCATTTTAATTTAGATTTTTATTGATCAGGTATCTTCACAATAAAACTATGACCATGCCTAGAAAGAGGTCAAATCTTTCCCAATGTTCCAAGAGAGCTAAAAGATTGAGGATCATAAGATCCCAAGAATCTACCGAAGAGCGACAGGAGAGACTTGATGCTGTTCGAGAACATTAGGCTGCAACTCGCTCCGTGGAAACCTCTTCGGGTCGCGAAACAAGCCTGCGTTCTCAGCGTATTCATTAGGTCTCTAGAGACCAGTGAAGAATATGATGCGCGACTGACCGCTGATCGTGAACGTCATGTATTGTCTCGCGAGTCAGAGACGTTCACGGAAAGAGAATTACGCTTGAGTTCCAAGCGTATGTACGCATCGACTTCTAGGTCTCTAGAGACAAGTGGGGCACGTGATGTGCGACTGACCGCTGATCGTGAACGTTATGTATTGTCTCGCGAGTCGGAGACGTTCACGGATAGAGAATTGTGCTTGAGTTCCAACCGTATCTACGCATTGACTTCTAGGTCTCTAGAGACAAGTGGGGAATATAATAATGCGGTTACCAAAATGAAAACGATGACAAATGGACTGTATGTTTTGGTGGTTGTTGGAATGAAATAAAACTAAAGCTCAGTGTGATAAAAGATTTAAATGGGAAAAATAACATAAATGGCGACCCCGTTGTCGCTGGCAGAAGCTAGTATATAATATAGTATAATAATGGGTATTTTTAAGTTTAGGTACATACTCATGCCGACATAACTGTTATGTAATGTAATAATTGAATAATTAAACGTCTATTATTATTATACTAGACTAGCTTCCGCCCGCGGCTTCGCCCGCAAAATATGTCGACAAATTATACATATAAACCTTCCTCTTGAATCACTCTATCTATTAAAAAAACCGCATCAAAATCCGTTGCGTAGTTTTAAAGATTTAAGCATACAGACAAACAGACAAAAATAGCGACTTTGTTTTATACTATGTAGTCAGCAGAATTTTTATCACTACATAGTATTGAATTGAATCGGAATGACGACCAAAAACGGTACGCAACTCTAATAAAGATTCTATACCTAGTTAGACTAGCCCGCCTCCCTCGTAATGTAGTATGCTAGTGCTCATGAGTCGTGTGGGTGAAGAAGCTGCGCCATATCGCTCATATACCTAGTTAGACTAGCCCGCGTCGCTCGTAACGGAGTATGCTAGTGCTCATGAGTCGTGCGAGTGAAGAAGCTGCGCCATATCGCTCATATAATTAACTAGTTGTTTTATATTCAAGACGTGCACCTACAAATGCATCAGTCGGTCGCGCGCGGACGCTGTACGTGACTTAAAGATTTTACAACACATCAGCTAATCGTGTTGTTATGTTACGCGCGCGTCCGACACCGTCATGTGCTCACACTGCTGCACTGTAGCTGTTGCGAGCATGTGAGCCGGCGCTATCTCGTCTGCTGTCTCGTGTGCTGGATATCCTGGCTGCAGCATCAGCTAATTGTGTTGCCACCATTGCCTTGGATGTAGAATCAAATACTGATAAAAACTAATCCAAACACGACATATCTGCTATAATATTTTCAAGAGTACCTAAACTATTGCGCTACAGCATCAGTCCAAGAATTCCATAATCTTGCATAGTTATAAAGTATAAATGGGCGTTTAAAATTATAGGTTACACATATGTATGAAAGTAAATACCTAGGTTCCCATTATTGCATTTAAGATAAGGGATCTTTCGCAGAGCTAACAAAAGAGCGGATAAACTTATAATTAACACGTTGAACGCCAACGCGGTCACCGTGTGTCCGACAAACAATAGTTTTTCTATTGTGTCTGCTGCGTGGCAGTCAATGCCTTAATAAACGGACAATTATATAATAATTTTTTTATTAAAACATGTCTAAAATCCATCGCTAGAAAACCCATTTATCTGTTTCACCCCTCTTTTTGCGTGGAAGGTTAAAACAAGCAACAACGCAATAGAAACAATCGGCCATTTACGCGACATAGTTTGCTACTCACAAACTTTATAAATAAACACCAGCAAAAAGCAAGGAGACCTTGACAATACAAGTAAAGGAAAGGTCCGAAAATCTAAATTGTTACGATTACAAACTTACAGTTGTAGTTGGAGAATTGATCGAGTCGTACTTGTATCGATATAGTAGGTGCGACTCGATCAATTCTTCACTTGATTATTAATATATGTTTTTGAACAACAATGTTAAGTTTTTTGTCGGCATACCTAAATCATCCCTATATTTACGGAATCCTACTTTGTGTGAGGTCCGACACGCACTTGGCTGGTTTTTTTTTATATTTGCATGTACAGAGCACATCAAGTTACCCCAATCTGTCAAATTTCTTAATAGTTTTTCAACTTTAATACAAAACTTTAAGATTCATTTTCAATAGGAAAGACAGTTTGGGATAGCTTGATGTGCTGGCGTATCGGCGGATAGGTAATATCTGTGCAACTGGAATCGATGACGTCATAGCAGCGCTTGTATGACGAGAAAGGCATTGCATTCTAGCGAGATGCACGAATATTTTGACCGTGTTCAATATATGTATAATCTTTGGTATACTGTTAGTTAACAGTGAACTGACTTTCATAACTCTTGTATTATTGCTTCTTTTACAGATGACTAATTCAAAGTAGTTTGTAAGTTACTATAATAAGTGAAACCATTATTTATACACCAACTTTTATTTAGTACAAGACATAGAAATGTTAAAATATAATACACTAATACGTAGGTACCTACGTACTTCGATCAGCGCATTCTGCTGAAAATATTCAGCAAACTGTGACGAATCGCAGGTAGATCATCTCTTAAAACATGACTTCTTGCCCGCAAAACACGCGAGCGCATACACATAATACAGCTCATTATTATATAACATCAAAACAAAACAATTTTTTTTAAAACTTCAAAAGGAACATTTTCGCGCTGGATTTGAATTTAGCTGCATAGAATGCAATAAAATACACGCCGAGCTTTCATATGACATAGGTTTCATCACTGTTGCACAAATTTGAAAAGTGGGCCTAGTGTTCATACAAAAGTGCCCATGCATGGTCCTTTAGACCCGCGCGTGATTTTCCCCGACCATAATAGGTGATAATGTGTTTTGAGGTTAGATTACAAATATCAGTTTTTCTCAAAAATGGTGCGTTACATTTCCCCGGGTAGAGGGTCAACCCTCCCCCCTCCCCTTCCACCCCCCACCCCCATCCGTCTGCCAAAAGATACTAGATTTTTACCTGAACTAAATTTTAATCACCTGACTGATATTATGTCCGCTCTGTTCAAAGGGATATATTACAATCTGCTGAGTGCTAACTAGTTAGACGTTGAGTGACGCTTGTTCAATCAACGTTCAGCCTAGTCATTCAATTAAATGTGGCCATTCAATGAACGCTCTAGTCATTCAACGAAATAGCAGATCCAACCAGATGACTGCGACACATACATACCCAATTTTTCGCCTGCCTCTTAGCTAAATGCTTGAGTGCTGCTTTTGAAGTTTTCCTTTGGTGGATATCTCTTGCTGAGTAATCAGCCTGAGGGAAAAGACAAAACTTACCCACTAAGTTGGTAGGTACTGCGATAGGGCAAACCCAACGGTTACTTGATAGCGGGAAATGAGTAGTTAGAGGTGGTCGGTCACCTACTACCTACGCGCAGCTAAAAGTCCCCTCAACAGCAGTTTCGAAATAACAAAGGTTATACCTACTTGATTAATTGTCGCTAGACTTTGATTCCTTATTTTTTGGAATACCTTAGTACTTACATCATACAATGACGTAAGTACGTGGGTCTCAGTACCAGCTAGTGGACAGCTCGGCATAGTGTGCACCGCTCGCGCTGCCGTACCCAATGTGGAACACCTGCGGTGCGCCGGGGCACCGCGCCGTTTGCAGGTCAGTGTTACGTTTTGATGTTGATCAATAATGTTTCACGCCTGTCGCAAGTACGTATTTATAGAACTGTAATCACTAAATTCGTCAATGCAATCCTTTAAGTTCATATTACGGTATTGAATTAATATTTCGCGAAGCGATAACTTTGGAGGGCTATTTTAATAAAGAGAGTTGCACTGATAATTACAATTATTTTAGTTACTTCTTACGGCCGTGAATCATATTTTAATCAACGTATACCGAACCTGACACTGATCTGCAAATTTCAAAAAAATCGTATGAACCTTTAGGCTACCCCTGGCGCTTTGCCCTCAAGGTATAATTAAGTTCACAGATAGATAGCTATATGGATCACTATTCACTGGGCAAACCTTAATTTATCTTTCTCTACGCAATCGTTTATCAGGGCTTTGCAATTAATAACTTGTCAGATACTAGTCATGAAGTTACGATAAAGTGCTCTAAGGTACTTTTCAAAAGACTATTTTAATTTGGTCATCACGAAACTGTAACGAAATCTGGAGGTAGGTATCGGTAGCCATAAGCTTAGTGCTTTCTTCCTACCTGTGCGTACCTAGCTAATGGTTTCTGACCACCAGTGTTGCCAAAGTCAAAGTCAAATCATTCATTTCAAATAGGCACAAGTAAGGCACTTTTGAACGTCAAAAGGTAGGTTCGTGTGGAGAAGAATGGGCAAGAAACTCCACCGTTTCTCTTTTAAATTTTTTACAATGTTTTGTATACATGAATTATAACATTATATGTGAAGACGATGCACCCAGAATAAAAACACTACACCACAAAAGGTGAAAAGAAAAACACATACAGCAATGGCAGGTAAACTTAATTATGTCATAGGTAAATGGTGCTCACATATTTACAAACATTCTAAAAAATCTGCCAGTGGCAGATAGTTAAATGTAACACAAGACTGCTCAAAAAGGAACGTTTTCGCAAGAATTTAACATTACCTTATTCTATGTGGAAAACGACGAGTGGGAAATCATCAAATGACCCCGCCCGCTTTTTGGAGGAGCAGAAGGGAGATTCAGACTCTTATTGACTAAAACGCATCTATGTTCCTTTCTTAATCCTCTATGTTCTGAGACAGCGGTAAGTCACCGCTAGGGTTGTCCGAAAAGGTTACCGCCGGTAACCCTTTCGGACAATCCCGCTGACCCGGCAGGCAACGGTCTTAACGGGCCTCTTCTCCGACATCTCAGTCCTGACGTCCGGAGCGTCTGCCGCGAGGTCCGGGACTTCAGGCTCTGTCCCTCAACCATCCCACCTCCGCTCGCATAACTGCATCGCAGAAGGAGGTGACTGTTTCCCACGCTCTCTCCGGACCATGGATTGAACCAGGCCGGACGTGAGACTTTTGGGTGAAATCGTTTCAACATCAGGTAGGTTGGCTACAACATGTTGATACTTTTAGCAAAAATGTTTAAATTTATTTATTCTAAAAGTGATGTGATGATGTGATCACGATTCCGGTTTTGGTTTAGATTCAGACGTCGAATTCATGATGTTGAAACTATAAATGAAAACTGATAAATGATAAGGGATTGTTGTAATTTTTTTTCAGCCACCTTGGATGATGAATTAACTAAAACTATAATTAATAATTTAGTTAAGCAAGTCATAGCCATAGACAGGCAATAAAAAAATGAAATCTGAAATGGACTATCTGACAAAAATTGCTGGTAAGACAGGTTAGTACAGATTTATTTGTTCACACTGCATTTTTAACATAATATGTTATCATAAAATTTGTGCGTTTGATTAAACTGACATATTAAACTTTCAGATTTAAGTAATAATAATAATATCCTTGGACATTTCACACAGCGCCATATCGTCCCAAGCTAAGCAACCTAATGCTTGTGTTATGGTAACGAGATGGCTGATATACTACATATATACATTTTTTGTAAATACATACATATTATAGATAGAAAACACCCAGACTCGTAACAAATACTTGCAGGTCGTACAAAAATTTGTTCCGTGCGGGAATCGAACCCGCGACATAGTGCGCAGCAGTCAATCGCTCAACCACTGCGCCAACCGTGTCGTCAAAAGTGTGAAAACATTGCGAAGAATAAAAAGAGAAGGTGCTAATTAACAGGACGAGTGGAATACACCGGGGAAAAGGCGTCCACGACAGCCAATTGTTGCCAACCTGGATAGTTTTGACTGGATGTCATGAAACAATTATTACTCAAAAACGGATTTAAATTTAAAAAAAAATGAGAGATCTCTTCATAATGAAAAGTATGAACTAGCTGCATGGCGACATAGGTATCTCAGAGCTATTGATGAAAAGGGGATACAAGGAGAATTAATAGTTTACCTTGACAAAACCTATGTCCACCAAAATTATAAAGTTAAAAAATCATAGCATGGGCCATCCAAGCGGTATAATTGATAAAATATTTTCATGCAAAAGACATATTGTTGTTCATGCTGGATCCGAAAAAGGTTTTGTCCCCAACGCATTATTTAGTTTTCAGTACAAAATCAAAAGTGGTAGATTATCATGATAATATGAACAGAAATAATTTTATGAAATCGTTACGTGAAAAATTAATACCCAATTTAAGTCAACCCAGTGTCATTGTTATGGACAACGCTAGCTACCATGTAACTCAAATAAATAAGCCACCATCTATGAATGATTTAGAGGCCGACATTCAGAAATGGCTAACTGAAAATGGAATTCATTATGAAGAATTCTTTACTAAGGCTGAGCTTATGTGCCTTGTCAATGAAATCAAAACAACTCCGATGTATGAAGCTGAAGAAATTTTAAAACAACTTGGCCATGAGGTTTTGAAACTTCCACCATATCATTGTGACCTGAATGCAATTGAACTCATATGGAGTTTGGCTAGAAGAAAAATAGCCAGCAAAAACTTAGGAATTCCAGGTAAAGAAATGGAGATCCTTATAAAGAAATGTTTTAATAGTGTCACAGCCAGTGATTGGAAAAATGCACAGATCACACTATTAGTGTGGAAAATAAGTATAAAGTTAGAGACAGGATATCAGTAACAGAGTTGGAACCCTTCATAATTTCTGTGTGTAATGATGATACTGACAGTGATTTTTCTTATGAAGGCATTGAATTTCTTGATTTTGATTTTAATTCGGATAGTGACAAATAAATACCTACATTGAAATGCTTTGTTCTTAATGTATTCCTAATATTTTTTTAAATCAAAATTTCAAGTATCAATCAGTCTTCAGCGTGCTATATCAGTGTTAACACCTAAAAGATTTTTGAATTTGCCGCCTTTTTCATAGGACTAGATCGCTTGACAGACTCTACAATACTATGGCACTATATTACATAAATCATAAAAAAGTTCTCTGTCCTATTATTAGGTAAGCTTCTAAAGAATCTTAATAACTATTGGACAAATAATTGACTAGTAATCCCTAAAATGAAAAAAAAAAATATAATAAATAATACAATAGTAATAGAGGTAGGACGTAACAACCAATTTAGAAATAGGTACCCACCAAAAACATTGTCATGTAAAATGTTGCCAAGACGAGACCATATGACTCGCACTGTCAAATAGTTATCAGATCTCATGTAGAGCCCAGCTTCTAACTCTACAAGGCATATCTTCACAAACTCTACACCTTAGTAAAAATATGTGGCTCGACTAAAAACCACCCCGCGTGTTCCCTCTCACACCTGGGGCGGGGGTCGCGGGAACTCGTAATACTGCCGCAACCCCGGCTGCTGCCGGCCCGTCGCGGCGGGCTTCGTCTCGGTCGAGGAAGTGAGGTGACGACACTCCTCCGCACCGTGTTCGAGGGGCGCGCGTGGAACACTACGCGCCGCCACTTCGGGCTGATGTGTGGGAGCGACGGACTTCAGGGGTTTGCAGTTCTAACCTAACCTACTTTTCTGGTAGCGAGGCCGCTGAAAATAATAAGGCGTAGTCGACAAGTTCTGGTTTGAAAAAAATTAACACGAAGGGGATTCAAACCTAACCAGTCCAACTTGGGATGCCCCAAGTCTCGAGCTCGCTTCGCTTGTTAATGCATCCTAAACTCTCCTAGTACAGTAATATTGCATTTTGTACCGATCCGTTCGTGGTGTCTAACTTAACCTAATCTACTATTTTGGTAGCAGCTCGTTTCTGAGAGGGTCGAGGCTTGGTACTTTTCTAGTACCAAGCGCGCATAAATTGGGATAAGGGCAGGAGAATGATGATGATGCAGAGTTTAAAAATAATTTAATTTTGCCTCGTTATTAATATTTTTATTGAACACAGTTAAAATAATATTACTTACCGAATTAGAAATCTTTCTTTAGTTGACCAAAGAAAGATTTACTTTTTGTTTGTTTGGTGGGTAATCACTGTAATCAGACAGCGGGATGCTGTGCTTACGTTATGACCATTTTGTGGTATCTTAGTTGGGCTCGATTTAGGTCTGTTGACCCGCCGGCTCCGTTTTTAGGTGAAAAATTTTATGAATATTGATATTATGGATCAATAAATATTTCATTCTTATGTTCAAGCATTTTTATTTTACTTCTTATGGGTAAACTTACATTTACCATGACCTACCTTTGTACAAAAGCGGTACTCGAATGGTTGGGCCGAGATGTACCAATAGTACACACACATCAAGCGGGCACAATTATATAGTCTCTAGAGGCTGCTATTGAGAAATTTCAGATAGAAAAAGCCAATAACACTTGGCCTGACCTGGAAATCGAACCTAGAAACTCATACTCAGTAGGTAGTTGTGCTTGCGAGACCACTAGACCAACGAGACAGATTATTATTATTATTATATTATTTGCATTCCACAATGTACCATGAGTGTGCACAATGTGTGTGTGTATAACTAACATCAAAACTGAATAGAAAATCAAAGAACAACAAAAACTCTACCAAATAAATGGTCTAAATTTTTATTTCCTTTGATATTACGACATCACACCTCTTTTATATCCAACTAGTTTCTGCCCGCGACTTCGTCAGCGGAAAATTTCTTGTTTTAACATTAAATATATCCTATGATACTCGGCAATACTGTGGGTTCCCATTAGTGAGAACATTTTTGGAATCGGATCAGTAGTTCCAAAGATTACCGATGTGATCTTGTCTGCTCAAATTAGTCGCCTTTTATGACACCCTGCCTCGCGTTGTAATGCAATGGCATTATGTATTTTTGATTCGTCTCAACACGGATAATAATGAAATTATCTTACTACTATTATAAATGTGAAAGTTTGGATGGATGGATGGATGTTTGTTACTCAATCACGCCAGAACGGCTGAACGGATCTAGATGTTTGGAACAGAGATAGATTATAGTCTGGAATAACACATAGGCTAATTTTTATCCCGGAAAAACGTACGGTTCCCGTGGGATAATTTCCAACAACCACGCAAATAGTTGAGCTCAGCGAATGTTTTAGCATTTTGCGTTTAGTAATTTTATATTATCTCGGAAAATATAATGACCAATTGACATACTGTAGAGGGCAAATCTTATCTCTGTGATGTCCTTGTGATCATAAAATAATTGATATTTTGTTGTTTAAAAGTAAGTCGAAAAAATACTTTTTCACCTCACAGGCTCGGAAAGAGTCTGTTTGTCATTCGAAATCTGAGCCGAAAATCGCTTTTTGCTCTCTAGCGTGGAAAGAGTTTTTAAAATTCGAACCTTTCTATTTAATAATTTTCTATACTGCCAGTCCACTGAAAATGCATGACACGGTCTAAAATAAAATATTAAATAATACCGCTCACCTTAAAAACTTCCATCACAGTACAGAAATTAATTTTTTTGCGAGGATATAATTGTAAAATTGGAATTAATGTTAATAAGTATTCCATTTGATTAAAAAAATCTGTGACGTCACATTTGAATATGCCATAAAAATACTACCCTGTCAAATACCCAATTGTGTAGTAATTTAAGTTTAATTTTTTAAATAAAATAAATACTAATATAATATGTTATTTAATCCTTTGCTTGGCAAAAATAAATATGTATTAAATTAAATTAGTTTTTTTCTTTCATTCTCCTTAGAGGACAAGTAGGATATAGAACAAAATACAAGGTATTTAATTTTGGAGATATTCTATGTAACTCATAAGATACATTGCCAAGTATCTGTTATTTTCTTCAAATGAGTCAATGTATCTGAGACGCTCGAACAAAATAAAACTCAACAACACCTGTTTTCTTGCACCTAGCAGTTTCCTCGCTGTAGTGAGGTGAAAAATAGTGTGTTGCGCTCGGCAGCAAAGCTTTTCTGCGTCTCGTACCTTTGAAACCTTCGTAACGCTCAGGATTCAATAGAAGTACTCGCGCCAAAAATCAACTTTCCAGCCTTGCATAACAAATAACTATTTTAAAACATAAAACGAAATATAAAAGTTAAAATACAAAAGATAGGAATATGGTGTCGCGGACTTTTTTGTAGAAATAATTAAGGCGAACCGAGTTGCCATACATTGCTTTCAATTTTAAACAACTGTTTAGGCAGCGCATGCAAATAATTCTGTTTTCGGAGGTATTTCTTTCCGACTTGCTAGACGAAAATTGCGATAGCTCGGCTAATATGTATGATATAAATATAATATATAGCCTATAGCACTCAGGAATAATGTAGCTTTCTATAAGTGATTTTTTTTTTGAAATTGGATCATTAGTTCCGGAGGTTACTCCCTACATACAAACTTAAAAATTTTACCTCTTTATAATATTATTATTATATTATTATAAGTATATTAGTATTAGTATAGATCTATGCTATCTTATAAACAAATTAGATAGGCGACGGCCGCGGCAGTCCTTAAAAATGTGGACATTCTCCTTTGTGTTTGTGATACAAGGGAACACCAAAAATTCCTGGATGTCTTTTCTGTGTTTCTAACGACGCAACGTCGGCCTACGAAAACCTTTTTAGATAAAATTATCTACTTATCTTAAATTATGCTCAAAATATGCAAATAGCATCATCACGAATGATGCGTTTACGACGGTGTTACGTTATTACGTAGACGTAGACACACTAGCAACACATCAGTTGACATGACACACTAGCAACACATCCGTTGACATGACACACTAGCAACACATCAGTTGACATGACACACTAGCAACACATCAGGTTGACAAGACTCACTAGCAACACATCAGTTGACATGACACACTAGCAACACATCAGTTGGTATGACGCACTAGCAACACATCAGTTGACATGACACACTAGCAACACATCAGTTGGTATGACGCACTAGCAACACATCAGTTGACATGACACACTAGCAACACATCACTTCACATGACACACTAGCAACACATCAGTTGACATGACACACTAGCAACACATCAGTTGACAAGACTTACTAGCGACATGACACACTAGCAACACATCAGTTGACAAGACTCACTAGCAACACATCAGTTGACATGACACACTAGCAACACATCAGTTGACATGACACACTAGCAATACATCCGTTGACATGACACACGAGCAACACATCAGTTGACAAGACTCACTAGCAACACATCAGTTGACATGACACACTAGCAACACATCCGTAGACATGACACACTAGCAACACATCACTTGACATGACACACTAGCAACACATCAGTTGACATGACACACTAGCAACACATCAGTTGACATGACACACTAGCAACACATCCGTTGACATGACACACTAGCAACACATAAGTTGACATGACACACTAGCAACACATCAGTTGACAAGTATAGCTCACAAGCTTAACCATGTGGAAGTCCGAAAATGGTGACCGTTGTCGTGAGGTAATCGCACCTGAACTACTTCATACTTCATTCCGTGATCGACAGCAACTACTAGCAACTTGATGAATGCCTCATGCTCACCCAGCCCCAGGAGCGCTACCGTACGCCAGCGGGAGCGGTCTCTTGGTCGACTGCCTCATGCTCACCCAGCCCCAGGAGCGCTACCGTACGCCAGCGGGAGCGGTCTCTTGGTGTACTGCCTCATGCTCACCCAGCCCCAGGAGCGCTAACGTACGCCAGCGGGAGCGGTCTCTTGGTGTACTGCCTCATGCTCACCCAGCCCCAGGAGCGCTACCGTACGCCAGCGGGAGCGGTCCCTTGGTCGACTGCCTCATGCTCACCCAGCCCCAGGAGCGCTACCGTACGCCAGCGGGAGCGGTCTCTTGGTCGACTGCCTCATGCTCACCCAGCCCCAGGAGCGCTACCGTACGCCAGCGGGAGCGGTCTCTTGGTGTACTGCCTCATGCTCACCCAGCCCCAGGAGCGCTACCGTACGCCAGCGGGAGCGGTCTCTTGGTGTACTGCCTCATGCTCACCCAGCCCCAGGAGCGCTACCGTACGCCAGCGGGAGCGGTCTCTTGGTCGACTGCCTCATGCTCACCCAGCCCCAGGAGCGCTACCGTACGCCAGCGGGAGCGGTCTCTTCGTCGACTGCCTCATGCTCACCCAGCCCCAGGAGCGCTACCGTACGCCAGCGGGAGCGGTCTCTTGGTCGACTGCCTCATGCTCACCCAGCCCCAGGAGCGCTACCGTACGCCAGCGGGAGCGGTCTCTTGGTCGACTGCCTCATGCTCACCCAGCCCCAGGAGCGCTACCGTACGCCAGCGGGAGCGGTCTCTTGGTCGACTGCCTCATGCTCACCCAGCCCCAGGAGCGCTACCGTACGCCAGCGGGAGCGGTCTCTTGGTCGACTGCCTCATGCTCACCCAGCCCCAGGAGCGCTACCGTACGCCAGCGGGAGCGGTCTCTTGGTCAACTGCCTCATGCTCACCCAGCCCCAGGAGCGCTACCGTACGCCAGCGGGAGCGGTCTCTTGGTCGACTGCCTCATGCTCACCCAGCCCCAGGAGCGCTACCGTACGCCAGCGGGAGCGGTCTCTTGGTCGACTGCCTCATGCTCACCCAGCCCCAGGAGCGCTACCGTACGCCAGCGGGAGTGGTCTCTTGGTCGACTGCCTCATGCTCACCCAGCCCCAGGAGCGCTACCGTACGCCAGCGGGAGCGGTCTCTTGGTCAACTGCCTCATGCTCACCCAGCCCCAGGAGCGCTACCGTACGCCAGCGGGAGCGGTCTCTTGGTCAACTGCTTCATGCCAGCTCATGCTAGTGTTTCCAGGTTTAATTTTGAGATTTCGCCGACTTTCTTGAAAACCTGAGTGGTTCATTACTGTTGGTACGAACCTGTTGGTAGTTAAGTAGTTTTCCAATACTAACCACGACGGTACGTAACCTACGTCAGGGTTATTATATGTACCTAACAACAAGCTATACCTACGTAACACAAGCTGACGGAATCATTTGGGTTGCGGAATTGCGGTGCGTTGAGGATAACGAAATATAATAATTCTGTCCAGTTTTGTTGATGACGATCACTCGGCGGGTAATTATTTATTTACCTGTTCGAAACGAGGAAAACAGCCGCCGCCTACATTATAACTGTTACTGTCTAGCTATATCAGGTATCTGTATAGCTATCGCTGCGTAGGTACCACCTACCTACCGACGTACGTACTACGTACTGCAGTAGCGTAGGTACTATAAACGGCAGTCAGTGAGTGATTCTTCCCATATAAGTGAGCTAGGTATCAGTTTACTAAAAACTTCATTGCACATAATAACATACGCGTGTGAGTATTGTTGGAATTAGAATCCATAATTTAAAAAATGATGATGATTCTAAGTGACATTGCTGCCAGCTAAAGCACTAGGAAGTGGTGAAGGGTGGGCGTTTTTGGGGGACTGTCTTATGTAACTTTGACCTTCAAAAAGTGCTGATTTTCAGCCTAATTTGAATAAATGAAATTTGATTTGATTGCCATTTCTATAAAATAACATTTCTAACCTTAAATTTAAATTATAATGGGTCATATTTCATACAAACGTCGGAAACTAAAATACCCAGTGGTGAAATGGATGTCGCCTTGTTTCGCAGACAGAATTTTTTTGTAGAATTTGGTGCAAATGTTCCGTATAGTATTTGGTCCTTGTATTTTTAATTCAAATATTATTGTTTCAACAACTATTTACTTGAGTGAGACATATTTCACAGACACAATTCAATGAATTTTATAGTCACATCATTTTATTTAACAAACTTATCAAACAGTAGTTTTTTTTAAGAATACTGTTTGTTCGTATTTTATTTCTACGAAAATGTAAAATATTAAATTTAAAATTTTTAAAACCCTAAACTCAAAAAAAAGCAAACATTTAAAAAGTCACAAATAACACTGCGGCGGCTATAATGTCGCGGCTGGGTACCGTATTTGTAGATAGTTAATTTGTCCGAAAGGGTTACCGCTACTCTGGAACATAAAGGGCTAAGGAAGGAACATGGATGGGTTTTAGTCAGTAAGAGTCTGACACTCCCTTTCGCTCCACCCAGAGCGGGAGGGGTCATTTGATGATTGCCCACCCTCAAAAAAAAGGATCTGACGTACTAAAACGGTTCCCCGCCGCGGTATTATTGTATACTGCGATATGAAATGTATGTCTTACAAAAGATGATTCTAACTGTAAACTCCCTGAGATAAATGATAGTTCTGCCTATTAATGACTATCGATATGAAATGCCAAAAGACGATGCTGTCTGTGAGCTTTCTGCAATATTATGATAGCTTTTTAACTATTATGGATATGAAAATGCCTAACAAATTTATGAGTTTTGCATGTATAAAAAAAAATATGTGCATGCTATTTTCTGCGAAACGAAGTTTATGTGCTATCCGCTGGCAAAATAATATATTGACATAAAAAGTTCTGCTATAAACTTATTTTCAAGGCGTATTTAAGCGGTCTTTTTTATTCTACAATTAATATTAAAGGGCGAAAAGTGGGTAGTAGAACTTTTTATCGTTCCCCGGATCGCGGCTACCTGGGTATCAGAGGCCTATACCCACAGAACAGATATGTTTTAAGTAAGTATATTTTATTTTGCAAATATAGGTACAGCACATGGTGGACGACAGATTTAAAGAGGTTGGTTCAGCTATATTTTACCAATACGCATGCAAAATTTATAGTTTGACGCTAACACAATAAAGGCAATTAGCACAAGTAGATAACTGAACATGAGTTGAAACGTTAGGGATCATCATTACATTGAAATTAAATTATGAAACATTAAAATTACAAATAATATAATAAAATTGCATAATTTTATTATGGAACAGATTAACTATATAAGTAAATAATTCAGTAATGTCAAAAAGATTAATAGGCAAATACATAAAGCAGGCGTTTAGGCTGAACAGATTGAATATATAAGTCAAAATTCAGTAAGTAATGTCAAAAAGAATAAATATGATTAACAAGCAAATACATAATATGTCAAACATATAAGTAGGTACAACCAATTAAACACCTAAGTCAAGATTTTAATGATGACAAAAAGATTAAGTAAAATTATAGGCAAACATGTCAAATATTTAGATAAATTTATAATTCATCAAATCTTTCTCATTGAGGAATTCGTTAACAGTATAGTATGCTTTATGCGTTAAAAAGTTTCGGAGCCTGTTTTTAAACATTGATAACGGCAATTCCCTCCATTGATTAGGTAATTTATTATAAATGGTCGAAGCCATGCAGTAGACACTCTTGCGCATCAGTGCCGTTTTGGCGGGATAGGAACATATTAAGTTATTGTCGCGTCTATTACGTGGAACTACGTCAGAAAGACGTTTAAAGCGACTTGGGTTTGACTTCACAAACATAGGTAGCTATTTCCACTATGCACAGATTAGGTAGTGTCAATATTTTGTGCTGTTTATAAAAAGTATGGCATGCAACTATATCAGTGGATTGAAGCTTAAGTCATTGACTGCCACGCAGCAGACACAATAGAAAAACAATTGTTCGCGGCTCACCGGTGACCGGCGTGGCGTCTAACGTGTTAAACATCGCCCGCAGACATCTTTTCTGAGCTTTAAAAACTGTCTCTCTTTCAGTTGAATTTCCCCAGAATATTATACCGTAACGTAGGTGGGATTCTACTATATATATATATATATATATTTCTCTTAAATGCAAGTAACAATGACTCATTGTGTTAGTAACAATTTTCCTTATTCCTATGTTAGTATTCCTATTCTAATCACTTAACCTAAAACCATGAATACATGTGAGTCACTACTACTATGCCATAATAAGCAGTAAGAAGTGCATCCATGTATATTATTGGCGATAGTGAATGTAGGGCGTATGCTGACTTACTAATTCTCTTACACAAGGCATCAGTATGTGCGTGTGCTTCTAATTTAGGTTTTTATCTACATATAATGAGTCCCAGAAATTTTGTGTACTACTCTGTCAAGAAAGTACCGGGAAAAGATCAATAATACACAAAATTATGTCTGTTATTCATCCAAATTTATTTTATCACCTTCAAAGTATGCTCCTTTAGAAACGATACACTTGCGCCAACGAATAATCCATTCATCAAATCATTTTTTAAACGCTGCTTCCGGAATTGAGTTCAGTTCTCGCCGCGAATTCTCCTTTATGTCTTCTATCGATCGAAAACGGGTGCCACAAAGCGGTAATTTGAGTTTAGGAAAAAGAAAAAAGTCAGCAGGAGCCATATCTGGTGAATATGGTGGTTGCTGGATGGTATTTGTTAGTGTTTGGTCAAAAATTCGTTCACAATGATAGCCTTGTGCGAAGGCGCATTGTCGTGGTGCAAAATCCAAGAATTTTCTTTCCACAAATCTGGCCTTTTTCGTCGAATTTGCTCTCTTAAACGCCGCATAACGCTCAAATAATATTCTTTATTTACCGTTAGACCTTCCGGTAAGAATTCAGAGTGCACAACACCGCGATAGTCAAAGAAAACAGTCAACATGAATTTGACTTTTGATCGACTTTGGCGTGGTTTTTTCGGTTTCGGTTCAGTTGGAAGGCGCCACTCCGAAGCTTGTTGACTAGTTTGCATGTCAAACTCGTAAACCCACGTCTCGTCACCAGTAACAATGCGTTTCATGAATGTTGGGTCCGAACTGACTCGTTCTAGCATGTCCTCAGCGACTTTCATGCGATTGAGTTTTTGGAGAAAATTCAGATCTTTTGGGACTAGCCGAGCAGCAACATGTTTCATACCCAAATGATTAGTTAAAATGGTACGGATCGACTCGTGAGATACAGAAAGTTCGGCGGCTATCTCTCTCAGAGTTGAATGGGGATTTTCAGTCACTATTTTCTTCACTTTTGCGATGTTAACTTCAGTTGCAGACGTTGACGGCCTACCAGAGCGAGGCAAATCTTCCATCACATCTCGACCGCTTTTGAACGCTTTGAACCACTCATAAGCACGAGTTTTTGATAAAGTCGATTCACCGTAAGCCTTTTGTAACATTTTCAGTGACTCCGAACACGAAATTCCATTGGCGATGCAAAATTTAAGACAAACTCTTTGTTCGATATTTTTGCCATTATGAAATTCGCAATACACACTATATATGATATTACTAAAACCAGCACTGTATTCAATATAAATAACAGATGCAACTCAAACTCCACGCCAAAATGGAAAACAGTTGTGCCAATCTAACAACTACAAAAAAACAAAAATTTGAATTTGGAACCATAAACAAATCATCCATTCCCGATACTTTTTTGACTGAATGTATATTCTACTTCTACAACTTCATTGCTATAGTGTATATTAGGACTAATTCTAGGAATCCGCTGACTAAAATGTATAACATTGGTTTTTTTCAAGTTTATTTTTAAATTATTTGTCTCTAACCAATTAACAACATTTATCAAACAATTATTAATGTCCCTTTCATATGTCTCCACACTTTTACATGGGATTGTCACAGTACGATCGTCTGCAAACAGTGTTATTGGTTGCTCAATGCATTCAGGTAAATCTTTGATATAGAGTATGAATACAAAAGGTCCCAAAACGCTTCCCTAACTGGTACTCCAAACATAACTTCACGCTCTGAGGATCGATATACCTCTTCGCGTTTGCTGACTGGATTAATATGGCAAATTTCTGTAATTTGTTTTCGGTCTATAAGGTAAGACTCAAGAAGACTAAGTATATTGCCTCTAATACCGTAAGTGTTCTGTGCCTATACCTGTGCCAGACAGAACAGAATACAAACAGAAGTCGGCTTATCTCCCAGATAGATAAGTAAGTAAATTTTCACAATCGGGTGATAACAACTTAGCAAATAGCAATAGCTCAGTTGTAAAGCGTTAATTTTATTATGACTCTGTAGAGTTTAATCATTGCGTAGAAACCGAGACGATGCCGAGTGCCTACCTACGATACCAGTCCGCTGCCGAGACGCGCACACCACCACTGCTGCACCGCCCCGTCATGCCCCGTGCACAGTCACACACACTCGCCGCCATCGCTCGTTACACATTTACACTCGCACTCCTTCATAGCACATGATCACACACTTATTCACACACAACACATCCTGATCACACACTTGAATTAAAAAAGACAAAAACAGGGGTGTTGCGTTGCACCTTTCTTTTTGAATCGGGGTTAAAAAGTTTGGCCGCTTTGTGTGTGTGTGTCTGTCTGTGGCGCGGTAGCTCTTAAACGGGTGAACCGATTTGGATAGGTACGGTTTTTTATTTCAAAGCAGGTTTGCTAGCGGTGGTTTTTAGATATGTTTTATAAAAATCGGTTCAGCCGTATCAAGGCTATCCGCTCTTTTGTTAGCTGCGGTAATGATTTTAGACGCATAATGGGTATTTATATTACTTTCAAACATAATGTGTAACTTAAAATTTGAAACACCGATGTGCTATATAAATATGCAGAATTATGGCATTCTTGGTCTGATGCTGCAGCCATATCCAGAACACTAGTAGGTACACCCTTGGACAAATAATAACAGATAGCTCGTGTTTGGATTTGTTTTGATCAGTATTTTGATTCTACAGCATACAATGCAATAAAATAAAATTTAGATTTTAAATTAAAAAAAATCACCGTGACATTAATTTAGTTCCGTTTCGTATGGGTATTATTTTAGACTTTTTAAATGTTCGCTTTTCTTTTACACGATGGGGGATTTTAAAATATTTATTTTATTTTTATTACCGAACCTGTTTTTGAAATAAAACCTCGAATATGGTGCCCAAGATACCTACAGGCTCAAACTAGTGAAACCTTTTTATTTTTTTTAGCAATAAAGCTTTTTATTAACCCAACAACAAGTCAACCGAAGCAAATTAAATACAATGTTCTGGGTGGAATTTTTTAACCTCACGTAAAAAATACCATACCCAGTATATGTACATATAAATGGAGCCACCGAGCAATTTCCTGTAGGTACCAAAATGAGATATACGTAATTTAAAAAAACTCAGACGAACATAGAACCTCCTCCATTTTGAACCCCCCACGCAACAACCACCCCTCGGTGTTATACGTTTGACCATTGTGCGTGTGTGTGTGCCTGCCTGTGGCACCGTAGCTCTTAAACGGGTGATCCGGTGCGAATGCGGATATGTAGTGTTGGATTCGTTTCTATGTAACTACCAAATGTTATTACCTAATTTAGAAAAAATAAAAATCCCTCAACGCAAAAAAGAAAAGCGAACAGATAAAAACGCCAGTTAAAACCTTTATGAAATGGCGAAATTGAATTAGCCAAATTAGAAAAATATTGCTAAATCGAACCTAGGGTTTTCAAGCGATGAGCTTTCCAACGAACAGTATTTTATTTTATCAGATACGAGTACATAACACTATCAAAACTCATCGAAAACCTAATGCCAATTAATTATCTCAAGCGCAAAGCATTTATTTGTACAAATAAATCAATTACAGGTACTTTTGAATTGTTAAGGGGTCGGTCAGTCAGAAAGATGAAGCTAGTCACCCATTTCAAAGCAGAAGGTACCTAGGTATGGAAAAGAAGGGGCAAGAAACTCCATAAACACTCTTTAAAATTAAAAAATGAATAAAATAGGATAAATAATAGAGAACTGATCTAACAATAACAAGCTCGTGAATTATAAAAATAAGGTTAACTTCGGTAAATAAAAGATGATGGCCCTTTGAAAAAGCTCGCATTCAACTGACTGCGTACAGAGTAGGATTTGGTAATAAATGGGTCGAATGGAAACTCTTTACAAATAGTATTAAAGTCCTTGCTCGCTCTCACCATATATGAGTTTTGCCTATAATTGTAATGAGAAAAGTGAATGGACATAGGCGGATTAAATCTAACTGATCTGTGGGGTACATTCAAATACAGTTTATTCAGGAGATCAGGACCATCAATCTCGTTAGATACAACTTTTATAAGACACACGCAATCTGCTAGTCAACGACGATTTATGAGTGGCTGTAAAGGAAATTTCCCACACTGGTTTATGTACCTAATTATCAGGGTGGTATGGTATGCGTAGCCGAAACATAGGAAACGAATAAATCTTTTTTGAATATTCTCGATCCGATCGATATATTTTTATTTTATTTATTTATTTTATTTTACAGTTTCTGGAAAACTTACAGCTAGACACTTTTGCACGATTGAAAGTAACAAAAAAAGGCCAATTCAAAGTTTTCACGATTATAAGAGACCATATAAACAGAAACAGACTTAAATTTGTGACGCATATTCAAGATGATTTCTAACTAAGGAGCAATAGAGAATCTTTAGAGTTTTGGCCTTCTTGAAGCACCCCGCGAGTCTCATAACAAAACTCAGCGACTGAAGCTTTAGCCACTACTTGTTCAATGTGCACGTTAAACAACAGTTTGGAGTCATGAACGACACCTAAATGACGTACACCGTCGCATCTCTAAATTCGTAGTTCGTTCGTTATATAATGCAAAAAGTTTTTGTGAATCTTCAGCAGCTCCAGGAGTAATATATTATATTATCAAATGCTAATCATTTTGTTCCAGTTTGGATATAAAAAAAGAACATTCAATATGGAAACAATTGGATCAGCTCAATCCTAAGCCTGTTTGTCCTCAATATAGTCTTTGACTGTATAAAAACATAAAAAGTTTTCTGGCACAACTTGTATTCGTGTGGATTTTAATCGACTCCAATCTTCTCAAAAAATTATGCAAATCAGGAAGGTACCTAGTGCAGAATTCATGAAGTAGAATCAAATTAATAAAGCTATTAAAGGAAGACGGTGTTTACAACAAGAACCAAGTCCAAAATCAAATTATGCAAAGAGCACGCGCGCCCGCCCCCCCGCGCACCTCTCGCGCGCGCGCCGCCGCCCGCGTGATTGCGCACCCGCCGCACCCCGCCACGTGCTGTTCACACATTCACATGCTAATTTTATGTAAAAATTTTGGGAGCACGTGAATAATTTAACTTAGTTAATAATAGTTATTCATCTGTATGGAGCTCAAATAAATGACAGCGCCAGAAACAGAATTGTAAGCAAAATACATAGACTACAACTACAAGTACCAGGATACATGGTGCCTGGCTGCCAGTCAAAGAGTAAAATAATAAGACTGATACTGCCAGTGCCGGGGAGGCGTTGACGTTGGCGTGACAGCAACCGTGTTGACTAAACAAGATGGCGAATTTGACATTATGTAACTATGCAGGTTGGCTTTTAATTTGACGTATTCCTTCCAGGACAAGATAGTGTGACCCATTAGCAACAATTAAAGAAAGATAGCATTAGCTACACGTATTTTAAAAGTACCTACTAACAGATTTAAAACAAATCGACCCAATTTCGATCAAGTAACTGGCGAAATGTGGCGGAACCATCGGCCAAACAAAGCGCGATGTTATGATATTGTTAAGTAGTAATCAATTGCATAATAATGTTGTTCTAAGCTTTATAAGCAAGTACACAACCTACAGTGCTCAAAGTACAGTGCTAAGACATGTTTACATTTCAAACTATCAATATTTGACTTTATATAGCAATACACTAGCTAGTGTAGGCCCGATAGTGCAAATAAAATCACACCTAAGTGGAACGATGAACTATTACTAGCAAAACAAAGTGTTTTAATTGTGTTTATGAGGAACGCTTGCGGAAATCACAGATATCTAAAAAACTAGTTTATACTAGTTTTTAAAAAGTAGCCTATGTCCTTCCACAGGTTTCAGATCATCCACATCACAAACGGCTCAGCAGGTTTACCGTGAAACATGCATTCACACAGGAACAAACGGACAGACAGACAGTTAGAAGTTACTTTCGTTATTTATAATATCAGGTACGGAGTAGTATGCATACTATTATTATTGAGGAAGATTACTTGCGCGGCAGACCCCAGTAGTTCCTTGATATAGCGGTATGTAGTAGCTAGTAGCCAACAATAAAAACTGAAAGGATTACTGATTACAATAAAGTACAGTGCCAGTTATCGATATGTTCTGACGGTTCTACTTACTACAATATACTCCTGTAAACTATGTTAAATGATTTGTTTCGTTCAGTAAAACATGCATTTTTGGATTCAAATTAAATAACTTATCAATAGTAAAGTTTTAATAAACACGAAGAGAATCTAAATTCTAAATTACAAAATTGATAATTAATTTACCGAATAAAAGGGAATAAGAGTAAAGCGCGCAACGCCGGATGCGGAAATGAGCCCCTGGCTAAGCTGTGCGATCACTTGCCACACACCACCTTGCCACACCGCCGGCCGGAGGAATGTCAGTTGGAGATGCTAACAGAGGCAGCCCGTAAAACCACCACACCACCCATCAACGTTTGGTTGCTGTGTATGTCTTGTAGACAGCGATCAAGAGCTTCGATGGCGCGTTAGTGTGACATAGTGCACTCGTCCCATACGATCAGCTTGCACTGTAGGAACAGGATGCCACGCTGCTCTTATTGAGGTTGCACGTTGGGGTTCCTTCGCTCGCCAGGTTAAGAGGTAATTTAAAGAGCGAATGTGCCGTCAGTTCACCGTTTAGCAATATTGCAGCGATCCCAGGGGAAGCCACAGCATATGCAACATTATGGTCCTTGCGAATGTTTGCTAGAAGCAGACAAAAGTTTTTTGCTCAATTTTTCTGCATCAAGGGAAGAAGCGCGCCTTCATCTCTCTCAACTCGTCGTAATATTTTATGATAAATCTCTTCTTGCTTGGGTAGCAGACGTGGCTCAGTTTCACATACGTGAGCGTCTAATATGGTGGTATCGTAGCTTAGCGCCACGGCGTCCTCACCTACCAACTGATGCGGGTCCTCAACGGATACGGATGTTTCGGGAGGTTCCTGCACATTACCAGGCAGGAAGAAACGCCCGGGTGTCACCAACGCGAGAATCGCCTGGACGGATGTGGGAGCATACGGTGGAGGTCTGCCCCGCTTCGGCGGAACTCTGCAATTTTCTCGTAGCGGCGATCGGTAGCGGCGGCAACTTCTCTCGTCTAGACCAGGGGTTCAATCTATGGTCCGGAGCGAGAGGGAATGGGAGGCGGTCACCTCTTTCTGCGACGCAGTTATGCTAGCGAAGTAGGTGGCGGGACGGTTGAGGGATAGCGCCTCACGCCTCGGCCGCAACGGGAGACACTCTACCACCGTCCGATCAGGACCAGGCCCTTACCGGACGGCGCGTTCGTGTTCCAAGCGCACCTCAAAGAGACGTCAGCATTGAGGAAGGGGCCCGTTAGGCCCGAAGCCGGCCGGGTCAGCGGAATTGTTTGAAAGAGTTACAGCTACCCCGGAACATAAGTGGCTAAGGAAGGAACATAGGTGGGTCTGACGCTCCTTTCCGCTCCACCCAGAGCGGGACGGTACACTAATTTGATGATTTTCCAATCTCAAAAAAAAAGTTCTCTGATCAAATCGTTTGACAGCTCTCCTCTACGCCGTGGACTGGGCGATGGCGCGTCATTGCCTGGACCCTCTGGCCTTTACCGCCACTCTGCTCGCCACCGAGTCATAGTAAGCATTTAATGGCGGCCCGGTTCAGGTTAATCTTATCGTGCTTATCGTGATAACTTTGAAACTTTTCGTCCAAATTACATAGTGTAAAAGACAAAGTATATCTTCATTGACTAGCAAAAGTGATAAATGTATTAAATTGTGCTTTCTTTGGTGTTGTTTGACACCGTGGTTGACCTCTTTAGGTTCTCAGTTAAACTGCACGACTAATGACAAATGCGTGCACGGTCCACTCAATCTGTCTGGTTCTTTCCTCAAAAGACATCAGACACCAACCTACATGGGCTTCACGTGGTCTGCCCAAGAATGATGTCTGGACATAAAAAGGGGCCGTGACCTCTGATTCGTTTTGGCCTCTCTTCGCAGAATATTAGTCAGAAACGAAGCACCGCCGCCGCCCTCACGTAGTATTAACAATATTTTGGACCTGTAAATGTGTTTGAAACATATTTACAAAAATTAAATTACCTGTATTAAAACATTTATCTTAATCATTTGAAACTAGCATTATTAAAACAACCGACTCGCATAGCCAGCCTGTCTAGAGGATGGATACCGAAGCCGGGGAGACCGCCAACATAATACCGGGATTCAATTATTTACATGTCCGTGGGCCTCTCAGACCTCATGGGACCTCTTTCGGAACTTTTTGAAGCAATCTAACTGGACTTCGTTTGCTTTTTACAGCTTTTAATCGCAATGGATGGTGAAAAAGTGTACAAGGCAGAAATGTGTAATGTGTAGGCATGTTACGGTGGGGAGAACGACACACTGAGTGACAAGTGACAGACTGCGCAACAAACATTCTCACGATGCTTATAGATGCGGAAGTAAGTTTGTTTGTTTGCCACTAAACCGGTCATCTAGAATTTTTTTCAATACGTTGTCAGGTTTACCGAAACGGATCTAAGGCACCTTCATACCGAAAAATGTGGTTTTCCTGAGGAAAACATCAATATCGTTTTTATGATAATAGATGGCGCCACGAGTCTATCGAATCATGATTGAATTATATATTTTAAACAAACGAAAAATCTTTTCTCTTTTCAATATTAGTACATACGAGTACAAGGTGAGTATAACCCGAATTGATTGTCAAATTCTAAACTAACGCGTGTGATGCCGCCGGCAAAAGTTATAAAGTGAAAGAGTTCAGATGGAAATAGTACCTACCTAGGGTCATGATATGTACTTCGACGAACAGATGACCCTGTCGTGACAAAGTTCTTTTCCATGGCTACCAAGAAGAGTAGAAGACGAAGACCTTAAACCACGTGGCTTCACGAAGCTCCAAAAGGACCTGAGGGACATGGGACTTCCGGAAAACGACACACAAGACCGAAATAAATGGCATCACACGACTGGGCCTGCCGACCCCGCGTAGCGGGAAAAGGCGACGATGAAGAAGAAAAAGATTAAATTGTTTGCAGCCTTGTTTAAGTAATTACTTTCTTATTTTTATTAAGTATTGAGAAGTTAAGGGGGACGCGCCAGGATAGCCTGCGAAATTCAATTTTTTTTACGTGTTTATTAGATTACAGGTCAGTATTAGGTTATAAGTATATAGAATCTGATTGGCCAAGTTATTCACTTTATTCTTCTTCCTGTAAAATAGTGAAACATCAGATGCGCGGTGTTTACGAACTGCTCGCACGCGCTCTTGCACGCTCATCGATATGTATACAATATAAATATTTTGTTAAAAATCCTGTATAGTGTCGTAACTTTATTGTAATTGTGGATTTCATAAATTATTTATATGTGTATACCAAATACGGCAGCCGCTTGACCTCTCAGACCGCTCGACTCTTCACCACTTACGTTATTTATATAGTTGTTTTTCTTTCGATAAACAAAAGACCAAAAAATGTGGTGTTGAAGAAGCACATGTTGTAAGTCTATTGCATAAAATCACATAGGGGAAATAATGCTTTCATGTAAGGTTCTCTCAGGCTGCGCTTAAAAATTCATATTTACAAACATTTTCTAAACGTTTTCGTTTCTCCTAACAGAATGTTAAAATTCCTAACATTTATTGATTTATTTCCTTGTATATTAGTGTTAGAAAATGTTTGTAAAATTATAACAAAGTAGTAAAAACACGTAAGGTTAGAGAGAGGTATGATATACATAGATTAGATATCATAACACGTAAACTCAGTATAAAATCTACATAGGAGTGATGTCATGCCATACCTATATTAACTGTATCGACGTAATTTTTGTATTACGTAAAAATGAAAAAAATACGTATCCAAGAATTATTAATAACTAGCTTCTGCCCGCGACTTCGTACGCGGACCCTGTTGCTTATGCCAGCGACAACGGGATCGCCATTTATGTAATTTTTTATCATTTTTCCCATTTAAATCTTTTATCACACTGAGCTTTAGTTTTATTTCATTCCAACAACCACCAAAACATACAGTCCATTTGTCATCGTTTTCATTTTGGTAACCGCATTATTATATTCCTCCTCTAGAGACCTAGAAGTCGATGCGTAGATACGCTTGGAACTCAAGCGTAATTCTCTTTCCGTGAACGTCTCTGACTCGCGAGACAATACCTACACGACGTTCACGATCAGCGGTCAGTCGCGCATCATATTCTTCACTGGTCTCTAGAGACCTAATGAATACGCTGAGAACGCAGGCGTGCTTCGCGACCCGAAGAGGTTTCCACGGAGCGAGTTGCAGCCTAATGTTCTCGAACAACATCAAGTCTCTCCTAACGCTCTTCGGTAGATTCTTGGGATCTTATGATCCTCAATCTGCTCTCTTGGAACATTGGGAAAGATTTGACCTCTTTCTAGGCATGGTCATAGTTTTATTGTGAAGATACCTGATCAATAAAAATCTAAATTAAAATGACTGCTCCCCTGCGTTACCGGGTAGGCTACAGTGTCACGAAGATAAATGGAAAAGGAAATTAAACACTCAAACAACATAAGCCCGAAGGCATATTCATACGATAAAATAAAAAAATAAATAGGAGTTTTGGCCAGTAGAGTCAAATTTTCAATGATATACCATCGTCATCGAAAATCAGTCCTAAACTGTTACCGCCTTCACCGCGTGCAGGTACTCCCAGTTTATGTTATTTTATAATTACACAGTAAAATTTGTGATAGCTTTGATTTCCACATCAGATGTTTCTGATCTTCGATTTTTATAAGTCAACAGGAAATGCCCATCATATTGAACAACAAAGACGTCAAAGACGTCATTCCTATATGTGTTATGTTGTAGCTAGGCTCTTGGAGTTCCACAACAGGTGTTCCAGATCTTCGATTTTTATAAGTCAACAGAGAGTGCTCATCAGATTGAACAACTTGTGCTAAGACGTTATTCCTATATGTGTTATGGTGTGGCTAGGCTCTTGGAGTTCCACAACAGGTGTTCCAGATCTTCAATTTTTATACATCAACAGAGCGTGCTCATCAGACTGAACAACTTTCGCTAAGACGTCATTCTTATATGTGTTATGGTGTAGCTAGGCTCTTGGAGTTCCACAACAGGTGTTCCAGATCTTCGATACTTATAAGTCAACAGGAAATGCCCATCAGACCGAACAACTTTTGCAAAGACGTCATTCCTATATACCTAATGTTATAGTGTAGCTAGGCTCTTGGAGTTCCACAACAGGTGTTCCAGATCTTCGATTTTTATAAGTCAACAGGAAATGCCCATCAGACCGTACAACTTTTGCTAAGACGTCATTCCTATATATGTTACAGTGTAGCTGGGCTCTTGGAGTTCCACATCAGGTGTTCCAGATCTTCAAATTTATTCTCTCAGCAGAAAATGCTAATCACGTGGAACTATTTTTGCTAGGGTATCATTTTTGTATCTCTTATAGTTTAGCTGGTCTGTTGCGGTTCTGCATCAGGTGTTCAAGTTTCCAAGATAAATTATAGCCTATATGTTGCCCAGACTTAATACCTATACAACAACAAAAAAATCATTCCAATCCGTCCAGTAGTTCCGAAGATTAGCGTGTACAAACAAACAGACAAACAGACAAAAATTTTTTTTTGGATTCGTGCTCTATTACTGTTTCTAAACCCCCCTCAATTATTATTTTTTTAATATATATTCAATGTACAGACACAGTTTTTTTACTGTTTTATTATATGTATATAGATATAACTGGCGGAACAGAAACCAATTTTAGTCACCATCCCTATTCGCTACTATTATGAAATTGCAAAAAATAAGTTTGTTTACAAAACCCGCGACAGTACATACAACAGTGCTATCGTCGGTCTGTCTGTTGCGTTTTCAGATAAAAACTAAGCAATCAATCATCTATGTATGTGGGTTATTCCATCATTGGAAAACAACATTAAAGCCACGTCACCTGCTCAAATGAGATCCACTGTGTGGACCCTCTGCCCATCTCACGGAGCCATGCCCATATTGCCCACGTGGGGAACACAATTTCTTCCTGCAATGGGACTGGTTGCTGGCTGGACTGGAATGGTGCACCGAAAAACGGCCAGAGAGTCTTTCTTACAGTTACCTCTAACAAAGAATTGAAAGCCCTCCGACAACGACACTTACGGTGGGCTTTTCGCTATTTATCGCATCGACGACTGCGTGAACATTGAGAAACTCGTGGCTAAGTACTAACCGCCGCACAGATCGATCCATCAGGTTAAGCTACGCTTGCCGGGGTTGGCCGTGGATGGGTAACCATCTTTACATACCGAGGCTCCTTCGTGCCTCGGAAAGCACGTTAAGCCGTTGGTCCCGGCTGACATTTGTGCATCTTTGACAGTCGTTACGGGTCGTCAGAAACCCGAAAATCTGACAGTCTTACCAAGGGGTATCGTATTGTCCAGTTACTGGGTTGTGGAGGTCAGACAGGCAGTCGTTCCATGTAAAATACTGGTATTCAGCTGCATCCAGTTAGACTGGAATCCGACCCCAACACACAGTTGGGAAAAGGCAGGCAGATGATGACTGCGTAAACTTTGTTATATCTCGAAGTCCCTCAGTACTCCACATGGAAAAATAACAAGTATCGCGAAGAAAACGGGGCAAGGGGTCGAAGAGCATCTTGGGATTAAGAAAGACTCTGTTCTTGGTAGAATGTACAGTACACATCCCCACCAATCTGAATGCTTTCATTTAGAAGTCGTCTAGAAGATCTTTCCCAAGTCTAGGTCATGCCACCCTATCGAGTAGCCCTTATGGAGGACGACGCACATTGGCCGCACTCCTTAGCTGATGCCGTACTTTCGGCTTCGGCTCATGAACTGAGGGAACTATGTGTGACAATTTTGTTATTCTGACATCCTTAATTTATGGTAAACATTTAAAAAAGATCACTGTGAGGACTTATTGCTCAGGGCGCTTCAGCAGAATACCGATGTCGATGTCCCATTACCAGATAATAGTATATGATAAATCAATCGTCATCTTGGTTGCCGGTGACTTTTTTCGTCAGTCTTCCTTCGCTGCCTAGAGGAACATGTGCAGATATAAATACTTAGAATCTCCACAATTCAAGCCGCAACACTAAAGAAAATCCTAGCAAAGGGTGACCACAACCGTTTTCCTTTTTGAGGTGCCCTGGAGAACCCTGTTGGGCTCACCTCAAAAAGGCACGTACTCAGTCACAGACGACCAGTGCAGTACGGCTGGGAACACTTCCCCGGATGTCTAATCGCGCCAGACCAGGAATGGACTGACGAGCACTACGGCACACCAACTACCCAAAAATGGGAGGATAGTAACTGCGGACAGAATCGAATGGGCCCAAAAAAGCTTCCAATCGTTTAAATCCGCAGGGCTGGATGAAATATTTCCAGCGCTACTAGAACGGCACTCTCATCAGACAATCAAGTACCTGCTATCAATCTACAGGGCCTGTATAGCATTTAAAACCAGGTAAAGAGAATTACACCCACTCCAAATCTTCCGAACCCATTAGTCTAATATCAAAAAAGTTGAAAACGTTGGAAAGACTAGTAGATCCAATTGACACCTAAGGGATGCAGTACTAAAAGATAAATCGCTACATCCTCAACAGCATGCCTGCAGAAAAGACAGATCAACGGAGTCGGCTCTACATGCGGTAGCGTATAAAATAGAGTCCGCTATCACTAACAAGTAACCGAATATCATAGAAGGAGCTTTTGGCAAAACAATGCACAATATTATTATGGTGATTCTACTTATAGGGCAAAAAAAAAATCGAAAAAAAAACTAACCTTATAGGTTTTTTTATTCTCATTGCGATTATTAATCTATACATATAGGTATAATAAAACAGTAAAAAAACTATGTCTGTACATTGAATATATTAAAAAAAAAATAATTGAGGGGGGTTTAGAAACAGTAATAGAGCACGAATCCAAAAAAAAATTTTTGTCTGTTTGTCTGTTTGTTTGTACACGCTAATCTTCGGAACTACTGGACGGATTGGAATGATTTTTTTGTTGTTGTATAGGTATTAAGTCTGGGCAACATATAGGCTATAATTTATCTTGGAAACTTGAACACCTGATGCAGAACCGCAACAGACCAGCTAAACTATAAGAGATACAAAAATGATACCCTAGCAAAAATAGTTCCACGTGATTAGCATTTTCTGCTGAGAGAATAAATTTGAAGATCTGGAACACCAGTTGAGGAACTCCAAGAGCCTAGCTACACCATAACACACATAAGAATGACGTCTTAGCGAAAGTTGTTCAGCCTGATGAGCACTCTCTGGTGATGTATAAAAATTGAAGATCTGGATCACCTGTTGTGGAACTCCAAGAGCCTAGCTACACCATAACACATATAGGAATAACGTCTTAGCACAAGTTGTTCAATCTGATGAGCACTCTCTGTTGACTTATAAAAATCGAAGATCTGGAACACCTGTTGTGGAACTCCAAGAGCCTAGCTACACTATAACATATATAGGAATGATGTCTTAGCAAAAGTTGTTCGGTCTGAGGGGCATTTCCTGTTGACTTATAAAAATCGAAGATCTGGAACACCTGTTGTGGAACTCCAAGAGCCTAGCTACACCATAACACTTATAAGAATGACGTCTTAGCGAAAGTTGTTCAGCCTGATGAGCACTCTCTGTTGACGTATAAAAATTGAAGATCTGGAACACCTGTTGTGGAACTCCAAGAGCCTAGCTACACCATAACACATATAGGAATATCGTCTTAGCACAAGTTGTTCAATCTGATGAGCACTCTCTGTTGACTTATAAAAATCGAAGATCTGGAACACCTGTTGTGGAACTCTAAGAGCCTAGCTACAACATAACACATATAGGAATGACGTCTTTGACGTCTTTGTTGTTCAATATGATGGGCATTCCCTGGTGACTTATAAAAATCGAAGATCAGAAACATCTGATGTGGAAATCAAAGCTATCACTAATTTTACTGTGTAATTATAAAATAACATAAACTGGGAGTACCTGCACGCGGTGAAGGCGGTAACAGTTTAGGACTGATTTTCGATGACGATGGTATATCATTGAAAATTTGACTCTACTGGCCAAAACTCCTATTTATTTTTTTATTTTATCGAATGAATATGCCTTCGGGCTTATGTTGTTTGAGTGGTTAATTTCCTTTTCCATTTATCTTCGTGACACGGTAGCCTACCCGGTAACGCAGGGGAGCAGTCATTTTAATTTAGTTTTTTATTGATCAGGTATCTTCACAATAAAACTATGACCATGCCTAGAAAGAGGTCAAATCTTTCCCAATGTTCCAAGAGAGCTAAAAGAATGAGGATCATAATATCCCAAGAATCTACCGAAGAGCGTCAGGAGAGACTTGATACTGTTCGAGAACATTAGGCTGCAACTCGCTCCGTGGAAACCTCTTCGGGTCGCGAAGCATGCCTGCATTCTCAGCGTATTCATTAGGTCTCTAGAGACCAGTGAAGAATATGATGCGCGACTGACCGCTGATCGTGAACGTCATGTATTGTCTCGCGAGTCAGAGACGTTCACGGAAAGAGAATTACGCTTGAGTTCCAAGCGTATCTACGCATCGACTTCTAGGTCTCTAGAAACAAGTGGGGCACGTGATGTGCGACTGACCGCTGATCGTGAACGTTATGTATTGTCTCGCGAGTCGGAGACGTTCACGGATAGAGAATTGTGCTTGAGTTCCAACCGTATCTACGCATTGACTCCTAGGTCTCTAAAGACAAGTGGGGAATATAATAATGCGGTTACCAAAATGAAAACGATGACAAATGGACTGTATGTTTTGGTGGTTGTTGGAATGAAATAAAACTAAAGCTCAGTGTGATAAAAAAAATTAAATGGGAAAAATGATAAAAAATAACATAAATGGCGACCCCGTTGTCGCTGGCATAAGCAACAGGGTCCGCGTACGAAGTCGCGGGCAGAAGCTAGTATACAATAATATGCAATAACAATCAACGAAATTTTTATACACATAAACCTATGTGTATAAAAATTTTTAATTTTGAAAAAACAACAATTATTATCAAAACTTCATAACAGAAATGGTGCAGTATATCACAGAGATGACAATTTTTAAAGAAAGTGTTATTTAAGAACTGCAAATATCACATTAAAGACGATATATCTTAGCAATTAAGCCTTTCATTAGCAGATATTAAGTACAATTATCTCCCTAATAAACAAGACAAAACAAAAATAAATACGCACGATGTGATCACAGATCGTCATCTAATAAACTGAGGTAGACTGATTAAGATTAATTACTAATCAGGTACTGCTTCTAATTATAATTATTTGACATTTATTACTAAACTTAAATATAATTACTAAGGAACTCTGAATTCACGAATTTTATAATACATCTAAATTTTTATTATCTGAAGGATTAAAGTAAATTATGACAACTCTGTTTTCTAGCGAATTCAGTACACTTGAGCCATATACCTTTCCTTATCACTTGCACCATGAGCGTCTTCTGATGAATATCCGTAACATTTTAGACTCATGTTCATGGGCAGAATCGAAGATGAGCATTGAAGGTTCCGTTTCAACAGGGGAAAGAAATGTTGGTGAGACAGTTTCCTCATATGTTGCTGTATCTGAAACGTGCTAAGAACGAGGCGATGAAGGAGGATGATTTTGGCTTTCATGAGAATAGATTTGAATAAGCTCTGTATTAATGACACCTATTTCATAATGAGAATAAATTTGACGTAGACGACATTCCATGTAACTAAGTTTTTGAGCATAGCAATCCCAGGCTAACTTTATTCCAAGTTATTTGATGACACCTGACATCAAAATACATGCCCCCTAAATGACGTAACGCATTACAACTAGAAGAAAACTAAAATTTTGTCACATCTGTGATCATACGCCATTATCACGCTGTTAACAGATGTGACGATTAAAGAAGTGACAAACTTAGTATTTAGCGGCTATATTTTCTACAATTCAAAGTTAAACGTGGTTTTTCCAATTTTCTTGTACTGCTGGTATCAAAGCAAATGCATCCAATCACCCAACAGACAACGTTCAAACAAACCGGGTTGAACTGTTTGCGGTAACTTTACATTGACGCATACTTTCTAATCATAACCCTAAACAATAATGGAAAAAATCATTGTTTTAAATTAGGCTAAGTTAACCAAAATTCGGCGTTAATTCCTCGGGCTGTACCCTGTATGCTGAATATGAACCCAGATTCACCTGCAATTGTCTGCTTGGGACTGCAAAACAGTCAAGTTACCAAAGGACACCAGCCAGAGCGCTCTCACAGTCTCACCGCAGTGGCCCCGGCTACTGGTCGACAGACACGTGAGTGACACCAAGCACGGGACAACTCCAAGGGATCTTCAAAAAATTCAGCAGCTCTAACATCATTTGCTGAGGCACTGGTATAGGGACGTGGGTATGCCGTACATCGTCACGAGTTCACGACTAATCTACCGCCGCTTTTATGTCTTACGTCCATGCCCGTGCTTTCCGTTACGCCTTGTAACGGAAAGCACGGGCATGGACGTGAACGTAGTTGTACGCGGCCGGCCCGCGCCGTGCAGGGGAGCTTATCGTCGGTGAGCCGCGTCAAGGGTATGGTAATCCATCAATACCTTCCGAGTTAGTGAGCATTATCTTGAGAGGCGCGCGGATGAACGTGCCATGCGTCGACACTGATATGTCATCCGCGTAAGTACGCTAATCTAGTCGCCTATCGAGGCGTCTCGCACCTATCGTGCAGATAAACTGCCGCTCATTCAACACTTGACAGCTTCTCGTCTGTGTGACGTTCTCAAGTCGAACGATAACAAAGGGATAGTTTATCGATCCGTTGGCAAAGCTGATAGCGTCTCACAGATAGCCGGACAGGTGAACTAACTGATAGCGCGGCGCTTGCACATGTTTTACGTCACAAGAAGCAGCTGCAGGTACACGTGGCGCAGGCGCGGAGCTCGCGACAGCTCTCGGGAACACATAGCGCTGGTACCTGCCGCTGCCTGGAGCTGTACCCTGTACCCGCTGCCTGCTGGAGGTAGTGTGTCGCAACATTCTGCCAGTTTCTGTAAAACGTTTCATATTATGTTGCCTTCAAAGAATCTAAATACGAACTGTTACGTTCTAGCTAACCTGACGGTACTAAACTGTAAAGTCCAATTCATCAGGATAGGTATGGAAGCACATGGAACGCATTGATGCTGAGCGAGAATGAGGTGGGAGCTTTGTGCCTCGCCAGTGTTCACACCAGCCGGCCAATACAGGCAAGCCACAGGCGAGGAACAAGACTTCTCCCGGGAGGCACGGTCCGTCCCTGCCCAATAGCTCGCCACAAGCTGCCCTCACGACACACGGTGATTAGATGGTCAATCAGGACGTGTGGTTGTTTTTATTATTTTTTAATAAGCTAGATGGAGTCGGCATTTCCCATTTGACTAAGCAGAAAGACCATAACAAACTCAGGGGTCACAGTCAGGAGGACAGTTATAAAAGTATTTTTTTTTACATAACAGACATAATCCTGGTCAAACCGTATGAGGAGCGAGTCAAGGAATGGATAAACGGTTTAAATAAAAAATTGATTTATTTAATAAAAGAACCGTATTACAGTGTTTACAGCGCGAAGTCTGAGAACAGAATCATCTTAAAAATAAAATATTACTTCTAAAGTTAGTGGAAACAAAGGGCATCATATAACATATTGCGCAGGATATTCCAGAACATTCGATTGTATTTTGCAATATTTTATACATGTGAGAAGTAAGTGCTGAGTCAGATCCCTTCAACTTGTTGCTATGCTCTATTTTGGCTGACGAAGCATATATCTAC
Organism: Hyppa rectilinea; assembly: GCA_951799385.1. Lineage (NCBI taxonomy): Eukaryota > Metazoa > Arthropoda > Insecta > Lepidoptera > Noctuidae > Hyppa > Hyppa rectilinea. The sequence goes on along the minus strand of OX637309.1, from coordinate 129,530 downwards.
AGGATGAGCATCCTTAACTCCTCCCCCCCTTAGAGAGAAATCAGCTGGAGGCAAATCTTTTGGGTCCAGATGATTTCGTCGTAACACAATCATTTTCTTAAAGACTTTGAATTTAACAACCAAAAATGCTAGTGTTAATACAGACATTATTACTATAATACTTATTGTCCATACACTTATGTCCTGAGTTACCAAAATTTCACTTTTATTAACACTTTCACTGTTATATTTTGCACTGTTTAAAATGTCCTTGATGTCATTGAGGTCCACGCCGCGAAGATCTACTTGGCTGTCTTCCATCTTGATTTCATGTTGCAGCTCAGGCAAGGTTACAGGTCTCAACAGCAAACTGGCCTGGGGTGTCCTTGTTTCAGCTACCTTACTGATTATTTTGTCTCCTATTTGTGTCTCACAGTTTCGATTAGGGAATATCAGAAATGTTCCCTTCAGGTTGTACTTCATGACTTCATTGTTGGAGTTTTCGGTAAGTACTAACTTTTTCTTCGTGAAAAGTAACCATATTCCGTCGGCTATGATGTGGCTTCTTACATCTTCTATTTGGATAAAATTCTTATGACACGCAGAATAGTTTTTAAGTAGCATTATTTGTTCTATACACGTTGTTTCAGCGTATTGCACGATATTATCTTCCTTACAGAGGACTCGATCATCTTCAATCTGCTCGCACGGGATAGACACGGGTCTGTATTTCAATCCATTCACCATAAGGTAGGGATACTTAGGAATTATGATAGAGGTTTTTAAAGAACTAGGATTGTATATAGGTATAGGAATAATCTTGTAGTAATTATATGTGACCGTGTCTAATAAGGGAACTTCTAACACAAAAACTAACTTCTTATTATCAGAGAAAGATTTAAGAACTATAGTACTTTCTAATTTTGTAAGGTTGTCCTTACCTACCGTATATACTAATCTATAATGTTTCTCTATTTCTAATAAAATATGAAAAAGTTCTGTAGAATTAATTATTGATTGATGAAGTATATGAATTCTGCTGAAAGCTATTGCCGTTTCTGTATCTTGTATTACATTATGAATAGTACGAAAGTTATTTAAGATTTGATATAGACTATTCATTTGACTTACTATATTATGTATTTTAGACTGATTATACTGTAATGCTTGTAGTTGCGAGGTTCTAATATTCAATTGAATTAAGTTGTATTTTAAGTTATCTGAAATATTAACTAATTTATCGAAGGCTTTTTGCATAAGTGTCAGTTTTCTTTCTACTGAATGTTCTTTATTTTTAAGCCGGCTAATCTTCGAATTATATCTCATGGCGTCATCATTATCTAGATTGCCTGAAATTAATTTAACAATAGAACCTAACGGGTTTATTAGGCCCCTTCTGAACCTTTTACCAGGCATTATTTGTGTCAATCTATCTTTAGTAAGATCCATAAAGGATTCTATTTGAAAGACTAATCCTAAAAGTTCACTACGCGACTCGTTTTGTGAGTAAATCATATCTCTTAATCTAAAATATTGTTTAATATTATTATCTAAGTACCTAACTATAGTTTCTAGATCTAACGTCTTAAAAATAGTCCAGTGACTATTCTGAATCACTTCTGCACTTATCCGTATAGGCGCTATTCCAGGATTCTGAGTCATATCCTGGAGGTTTACGCTGCTTGCTGATTCCGCTAGGGCCAGGAGCGTCAGGATTGCTTGCCACCACCTGTGGAGGGCGTTTTACGTTTTTTATTGCCACTTTCGTATTTCTTTTTCTCAGTTTTACCGGTACAATGTTCCTATCTACTTTCCCTATAACCTTCGCTTTCTCATATCGTGGCACTTCTTTAGCTTTCCTATTCCTAGTAGTTTTCATAAAAACTTCGTCACCTTCCTTTATTTCCGGTGGCTTTTCACCGCCTTTCCTTTCTGCGACTTTATATTTATTTTCCTTGATTTTATCACTAACATATTCGTATAAAACTTTAAGTCTTTTTCTATGATCCTGAACTAGTTTCTGTAATAGATTTTTATCTCTATCTATATCAAATGCATTTCCTGACTCTGTATGTCCAAATACCATTTCAAAAGGTGTGAAATTTGTCGCACTATGAATGGTGTTATTGTATGCCATAATGGCGTAAGTCATTACCGATGCTGCATCTTGATCGCTTTTTTCATATTTTGCTAACCTATAAATTTCAATTATTGTTGAGTGGAAACGTTCCACTACCGCCATTGAGTTAGGGTTATTTGGTGTCCCTACATGCATTTCAATTTTGTATAGGCTCAGTAGTTCTTTAACAAGGTTATTATTAAATTCGGTACCGGGGTCACTACTTATCTTTTTTGGTAACCCATAGATACTAAAATATTTTATTAATGCCTTAACAATTTCTGGCGTACTTCTATTGGGTACATTAAAAGCTTGTGCTAATTTACTAAAAGCATCTACTATGGTTAAGTAATAATTATTTTCTATGTACAAAAGGTCCATGAAAACTTCTTCAAATGGCATGCTCTGTGTTTGAGTAAGTTGTATTAGAGGTTTTATTGGTTTCCTGTCATATTTCATTTTTCTGCATTGTTCGCATGCATTAATAATGGCAGAAATTGTGTCCTTCATGTTAGACCACCAATAATGTCTTCTCAACTTTGTGAGTGTTTCCCGAATACCCCGATGAACAGTTTTCCCCTCATGATACTTTAATATAATCTCTCTTTGCTCTTCTTCGTTTGTGACATTAACTACTCTCTCTGTACATTCTATTAAATTTTGCGAACCTTTTTTATATAATGCTGTTACTACATTATTAAATACTTTTCTAAATACTTCTGTTTCAAAATAAATGAAATATTTCTGCTTAAAATCTACATACTCTTTCAAAAACTGCTTAACTAGTTGTTCATTATTAACAGCTGGCATGTGTACCTCAATTATTCTTTGGCTGCTATTAGAAATGTCTTTTACATGAATATCATTTTTATACCAAATATAGATAAGTATTTGTCTAGGTTTGGTATCTACTGCTTCATTTAAAATTGGTATACCTTCATGCTCCCTATTTGATATTGAATGAGCAGTAGCTCCGTCGTCTGATTCAGATATATCAAAGACAGGAGCCTCCTTTTTATCTACGCTTAACTTTACTTTATCAGAATCCGACTCTGATATGCAGATTATTTCTTCGATTTCATTATTATCTTCTAATTTTCTAACGGCTTCCTCATTGTCTACATTTACTTGCATAGACTCACTATCGTTATCTAATATATTAACCTTTATTTCCCTAATTTTGCTACCATTTAAGCTAACTACAATATTATTATTACCTGCACTTAAGCTATTTATTTTTACTCGAGACAGTGCGTCTGCATTAGAGTTCTGTGACCCTTTCTTATAATTAATTTCAAAGTCATACTCCTCAAGTCTAAGGCGCCATCTAGTAAGCTTACTATTTGGTTCGTTAAGCGAATAGAGCCAGGCCAAAGGTCTATGGTCCGTATAGATGTAAAACTTTTTACCCCATAAATACGGTCTAAAGTGTTTTACTGCCCATATAACTGCCAAAAGCTCCTTTTCTATGGTGCTATATCTCGACTCGGTATCGCTTAGAGTTCTGCTAGCATAGGCTACTGGTTTGTCCGAGCCTATGGTGCCCTGCGAAAGTACTGCCCCTATTGAAAAGTTTGATGCATCCGTGGTCAAAATAAATGGTTTATTAAAATCCGGAAATTGTAATAATGGAGCATTTGTGAGAAGCTTCTTGCATGTTTCAAAACTTTCTATATATTCCTCATTTAAATCTATAATTTTACCTTTTTTCAAACAAACTGTAAGTGGTCCAGTTATTTTCGCGAAATCCTTAATAAATTTCCTATAATAACCTATGAGACCAAGAAAACTTTTGATTTCAGTCGACGTTTTGGGTATAGGATACTTTAACACTGCTTCTATTTTATCATTATTAGGTTTTAAACCTTCACTGGTTATGGTGTGGCCTAAATAAAGTACTTCCTTCCTTAAGAATTGGGATTTATCTAACTGCACCTTTAAATTAGTTTCACGAAATCTTTCAAAAACTGCCCTAAGTTTATATTATGTTCCTGAATACTTCTCGCAAAAATTATGACGTCATCAAGATATACGAGGCAATGGATACCTTGTAAGCCTCTTAAGACGTTGTCCATTGCGCGCTGGAATGTTGCCGGTGCCGTTTTTAGGCCAAACGGCATCCGATTAAATTCATAATGTCCAAAAGGTGTACTAAAACCTGTCTTTGCTCTGTCTTCCTTTTCTACTTCTATCTGATGGTACCCACTTGCTAAATCTAAAGTTGTAAAGTACATACTCTTACCTAACATATCAAAAAGATCATTGATATTAGGTAAAGGGTATTTATCATCTATTGTGATTTCATTGAGGCGTCTATAATCGATGACCATCCTCCATTTTTGTTTACCAGAATTATCTAATTTTTTTGGTACCAAATGAACCGGTGCACTCCAAGGTGAAAACGATTTTTGGATAACATTATCTTTGAGCATTTTCTCTATCTGATTCCTAATTTCTGCCGTTTGCGTAGGTGGTAACCTATGAGCTTTAATATGTATTGGGTCTTCGTTTTTAGTTCTAATTTTATGCTTTACCTCATTTGTGAATGAAAGAGGTACGTCCTCGCAATAAAAGATATCTTTAAACTCTTTGCAAATATTTATTACAGATTGTTTCTCCTCCTCATTCATATGATCGACTCTTAACTTAGAGAGATTATCCGTTAACAGCTGATCTAACCTATGACTATCCTTATCAGTAAAATTCAAGTTAACCCTATCATGTACTAAAGTATTTCCTAAGTATGGTTCGACCTTAAACGGGCTAGTCACTAACAGTTCCATCTGCTCGGATCTAGAATTCTGAATGACTGTTGTCGCATAGCCATGTACACAGTTAACTAAAGCCGTCGGCATTCTAACTCCATCAGTAAATTGGGTAAAGTTTATTATGGCCTCACCGTGTAACAAATTAACTGGAAGTTTGACCCTTAATTCGCTACGCGGGGGTAACACATAAAATTCACGTATTGGCGGGTTATAATTAATCGGTATGCAAGTATCCTTAGTAAATAACTTTCTATTTTTCATATCAATATTCGCATGAAGTTGCATCAATAAATCGCTTCCAATTAAGCCATCATATTTGTCGTCCACACAATAAATATAGAATTTGTGCCACTCATAACTTCTAAATGTCCTAGGTAAAGGTATGTACACAACCTCATTATGTTTACTACTAGCGTGGGTGCTAACTACTTCAAAGTTTTCGTTATGCTTAAAGTCGCAAAAATATTGATTCGCTAACTTTGGGTTTAAAAATGAACGTTGACTTCCGGTATCGATCATAAAAATTGCATTAAGTTCTGGTATACGTATATGCGGAAGATTTAAAATACTACAATTTAATTTAATTCGCTCTGGTGTATAGAGGCCTTTATGCAAAAATTTCCTACTTGTTCATTCTCATTAGTACTTGGTAACACATTATTTTCATTGTCATCATAATCAGTGTAATTAACACGTCTTGAACTGGCCGTTCGCATGGTCACGTCGGTGTCGCAACCTGATCCGGACGCTGTCGCCGGCTGCACCTGTTGCGAGCCATGCTGTGCGTTGTCAGCAGTTTGCCGACCTGGGAACTGCGGCCTCGCTTGTTCCAATGAATTATAATTATTATAGAACGGATTGTTTTGGTATCTGTTATTGTTTCTAGACGGGAATGCACTATTTGAAAAATTGTTATTACGAACGTTATTTCTATTTTGCGTCTGCGCTACGTTATTCGATGAATTACGATTGGTAGTAATATTGTTAGAACGTTGCATATTTGGTGCACTAGTGCTTGCACTTGGCGGCGCTTGTGAATTAAAATTATTATATATTATGAATGTTACGTAAGTTTTGATTAAACTTAGGGTTCCGCGACTGTTTCTGGTCGTAAACTTCTTGGAAATACTGTTCCTCTAAAACGGCTTTTAATGCATCTTCCAGTGTCGAAACATTTTTTAGTCGCACCAACCTAACTAAATATTTCGGCAAATTAAACAAGAAAACATTCATAGAAAGATTTGTATAAATATGTTGCTTAGATAACCTCACAGCTGCATCTTCAACAGACTCATTGATTTTTGCAATTAAAATGCTTTTTAATTGTTGTATTCGGTGACAAAAATCTAAATAACTTTCGCCTCTATTGATTTTTAAACTCTCTAACTCAAGGACTAGACATTCTTCTGTCCTTGGATCCCCGAAATGATCCTCTGAAACCTGTTTTAATTCTCCCCAAGAGTGTATCGAATCTCGTTCCCCAATTAAATTTGCAGCTTCCCCACTTAATCTACTAGTTATCACATTAAAAAGATATTCGTTTTGTACTTCGTTCCCCCGATATAAATTAATGATATATTCAGTTTTGCGGATAAATAACGATAAGAGCCTTGTCTCGCCACTGAATACAGGGATTATTTTCAGAACTCCCGGAGGTACGACTACTATTCCTTCCATTTTTTTTTTATAAAGTACAACTTTTACTAAGCTAACGTGAAATTTTTATCACTTTATCTACTACTATAATGTGCTACGTGCCAGGTGGGCGTTTTCTAATCCCTATAAGTACACAAGACACATATAAATATCACCAGGAAAATTTAAAGGAAAGTTTAGAGGACAGTGAAGAGATTTATTCACATGACCCGCAACTTTACCGCTCTCCTTCTGTGATCGGTGGATTCGCTCGACTTGCTCTGCACCGTGGCTTCTCTTGACGAATTTATTTGGTTCGTTGACCCGTTGAATCGTTGAAACGAACGTTGGAGTCTTCTCGGCGCCCGAAAATTCGATTCGCGATGGCACAGAGGACCCAAACGACAAGGTCACTTACCGGCTGCGCCAGTCAAGGAATGGATAAACGGTTTAAATAAAAAAATGATTTATTTAATAAAAGAACCGTATTACAGTGTTTACAGCGCGAAGTCTGAGAACAGAATCATCTTAAAAATAAAATATTACTTCTAAAGTTAGTGGAAACAAAGGGCATCATATAACATATTGCGCAGGAAGTAAGTTAGTGCATCAGCATAATTTATTCCAGAACATTCGATTGTATTTTGCAATATTTTATACATGTGAGAAGTAAGTGCTGAGTCAGATCCCTTCAACTTGTTGCTATGCTCTATTTTGGCTGACGAAGCATATATCTACAGGATGAGCATCCTTAACTAGCGCGTAGACCCGCCAGCTGCCACCTCCACGTGTGCCTTAATATCTACATTATTGATTTTAGATGGAAGTCACGATTCCGTACTATCGTTGTTCCCGTTTCAGAATTAATAATATTTGCGGAAAGTACGGCTGGAGGAAACAAGATGAAACTGCAACCTCGCTCATCTGTTGGATATTAGTAGCTCATTCGTAACTATGTGGTACGCTGGGTGATAGTGATGTCGTTCAGTAATATCAGGCTGGATCAGGAGCGCAGTACCAGCACCTACTGCGCTCCTGACGGTAGCTAGGTATTACCAGATGCATGCAACTACACGAAACGGATGTAAAGCACGTAGCAAGTAGCGTTCTGTTGTTTCTGCCTTCCTCCATGGAATAAAGGCGTGAGTTTATAAATATACTAGCTTCCGCCCGCGGCTTCGCCCGCAAAATATGTCGACAAATTATACACATAAACCTTCCTCTTGAATCACTCTACTATCTATTAAAAAAAACCGCATCAAAATCCGTTGCGTAGTTTTAAAGATATAAGCATACATAGGGATATAGAGACAGAGAAAGCGACTTTGTTTTATACTATGTAGTGAAGTACAGGAACATTAGTGTTGTATGTGTTTTTAAATGTTCCGTACATAAATGATTTATTTTATAGAGCAGCGTGCAACGCCATGTACCGGACGGCTGACCCTGCCGCCGATAACGTAACACTAATTGTAGTGATGACATGACAATACCAGGGAAGCAATATTATTGAAACAGACCTGAGAGCACGAACCACTTAACGCCACGCAAGGCTAACGCTCTGTCAACAATTACATTCGAAGAAACATTACCCTCCTTCTGGGCAGCCGGGTATAACATAACATCACATGATCGACCTCTATCGCCACAACTTCAGCGTGTGGACCGTGCTCACTGCCAAGCTCTCCGTCGGCCATCGCGGCCCGCGGACCTAAGGGCTGCGATACCATTCTGTGTACTAATATTATTCCTTCAATCAATCAATCATTTTAATTTCTCACTCCATGCACTCAGGCATTTTGTTTTCTTTTTTATTATATTTTAGACGACACGGTTGGCGCAGCGGTTGAGCGATTGACTGCTGCGCAGCATGTGGCGGGTTCGATTCCCACACGGAACAAATATTTGTACGACCTGCAAGTATTTGTTACGAGTCTGGCTGTTTTTCTATCTATAATATGAATGTATTTACAAAAAAAAATGTATATAAGTACCTAGTTTCTCAGCCGTCTCGTTACCATAACACAAGCATTAGGTTGCTTAGCTTGGGACTATATGGCGTTGTGTGAAATGTCCAAGGATATTATATTATTATTATTTGTATCTCACGTAGAATTAATATTCACCCGATTAGTAATAACAATCCTTGACTTCCATATTCACGTGACGACTCCCGGCCACCGTAGGCGCGGGTCTGCGGACGGTGAGTAATGGGTGACTCACCGTCCGATCAGCACCAGGCCCGTGCCGGACGGCGCGTATATGTTCCACGCGCGCCTCAAAGATATGTCAGCATATGAAGGGGCCCCCCAGGGCCAAGCCTGCCGGGTAAGCGGGATTGTCCGAAAGGGTTACCGCTACCCCGGAACATAAAGGGCTACGGAAGGAACATGGATGGGTTTTAGTCAGTAAGAGTCTGACACTCCCTTCCACTCCACCCAGAGCGGGAGCAGTCATTGGATGATTTCCCAGCCTTAAAAAAATAACTTCCATCCTACTACTATTATAAAGGCGAAAGTTTGTAAGTATGGATGTATGGATGTTTGTTACTCTTTCACGTAAAAACTACTGAATGAATTTGAATGAAACTTTACCACAATATAGCTTATACATCAGAATAACACATAGGCTACAATTTTTTAGGTTTTTAATGTGAGGTCGTAAAAAAAACACATTTTTTGCGCTTACATTGCAAACGCTGACTGAATCCTACAAGATAGATCAAAACAATTTACTACAGTATTGTACAACTTAAAAAGGTCTACAAAAAAGTCCGTGATGGTATATGTTTATCTCTTAGGAATAACCCATAATAACCATTTTTTATCCTTTAATTTGTACGAGAAATAATGGCTTATTTACGAAGCGATTTTAAGCAATACAGTATTAATCCTTATCCAATTAAGTATCTTAAATACATTGTGCATTTAATAAAGATCAATATGGCTTTTTACAGCATGTAAATTAAATAAATATTTTCGAAGATATCACAGATTTAAAATGCAGAGTCATAGCAATTTCGGCGATAAATACAGTTTCGGTGATAAATACCGGCAGCGACGCCAGGCGAACGGGGCGTGGGGGGAGCGGGGTAGGTGCGGTGGGGAAGAAGTGGCTCATCGCTGAATGCGCGACCCGAACGCGGGCAGACGCGTGAGGGCAGACGTCGTTGACGGTTGTGTCCGTTTTGCGAATTTTTGTTCTACTAAGGTTCTTTGGTAAAAAGTAAGCAAAATTTAGGCAATTTATCAATTTCAAGCGTTGACATACTGACAAGTAATTTAAAATAAAGAAAAGAAACAAATAAATCTACAGCGAAATAAAAATTTAAAAACTACCAGCTTTTTTTTCAGAAAATTCCACCTAAAATACTTTTTAGAGTTAATTTTAAAGAATAAGTTTTTTTTTGTAATCTTGATAAAGAATTTATTGTAAAAAACTGCGCTAAGTTTTATTTGATGATTTTACGAATTACTTCATTGATAATTCAATTACTATATAGATAGGTTACTTACAGTTAATTATAACAAATTATATAAATAGGTTAATTTTAACAAATTACTTCATTGATAATTCAATTACTATATAGATAGGTTATTTACCGTTAATTATAACAAATTATATAAATAGGTTAATTATAACGAATTACTTCATTGATAATTGAATTACTATATAGATAGGTTAATTAAATAGGCAAGGATTGCATTAAAGTACAATCATAACAATAACTACCGTACTGTATTTTTTGGAAGTATAGAAACAACACGTACTTAAGAATTATGCCGCGAAAGCGTAAGTCTAATCTTTCCCAAAGCTCTAATAAAGCTCGAACTATGAAAGTAGCTAGACTTAACGAGACGTTTCCACAAGCCGAACTGCGAAGGCTTAAACAAGCAGAGCGTGAGGCAGCTCAAAGAGCTGCTGAGACACCAGAGCAGTCCCAAGATAGACGTCGACAGCATGCTGAGTATCTAGCATCTCAACGGGCTGCAGAGACACCCGAACAGTCTCAAGCTCGACGTCAACAGAACGCTGAATATCTGGCATCTCAACGGGCTTCTGAGACACCCGAACAGTCCCAGGATCGACGTCGACAGCATGCTGAGTATCTAGCATCTCAACGGGCTGCGGAGACACCCGAACAGTCTCAAGCTCGACGTCAACAGAACGCTGAATATCTGGCATCTCAACGGGCGTCTGAGACACCCGAACAGTCTCAAGCTCGGCGTCTTCAGCAAGCGAATTACATAAGGTCCCAAAGAGCTACTGAAACTGTTGAAGCTGCTGAAGCTCGCAGACGCGCTGTTGCTGAAAGGGCACAACAGCGACGATTAATATTTACAAGAAACGCGTGGGGAGTATTCGATAAAGCTGCATTTGAGTACGATGAAACTCTTGATTACGAAAGCCACAAGCTTATAAAAATAGAAGCGATGAATAAAGAATGCAGATTTTGCGGTGCTCTTAAATGGAAAGAGGAAGCTGCAGGCATGTGTTGTTCGGGAGGAAAAGTAGTTCTTCCTTCAATAGACGAGCCTGTTGAACCTCTTAAAGAACTTTTTTCAAATGAAACAGATGAGTCTCGCCGTTTTTTAAAAAACATAAGAAAATACAATACATGCTTCCATATGACATCTTTTGGAGCTGATAACATTGTGTCGATGCCAGGATTTTGCCCGACTTTTACAATCCAAGGGCAAATATACCACACAATTGGCTCTTTGCTTCCTGCTGCTAATACGCAACCAAAATTTTTGCAAGTTTATTTCATGGGTGATGAGGAAGCACAAGTTGATAGGCGTTCTGAGTACGTACCAGGTGTGGAAAGAAACACAGTTCAAAAAATACAAAAAGTTCTACATGATCACAACGTTTTAGTGCATGAATTTAAAATGGCTAAAGATAGAGTGACTAGCGATAATTACAAGGTCGTGATACACCCAGATCGTGTACCACGTGGTGAACACGAAAGACGATTCAATGCCCCGACCACAAACGAAATAGCTGCCGTAGTAGTTAGTACTGAACAAACTGCGTCTCGGGACATTGTTATTCAGGCGCACGATGGCCGGCTTACTAGAGTTCCGGACACTCATAGATTTTATGATGCTCTCGAGTACCCGATAATTTTTTGGAAAGGACAAGAGGGGTACAGTTTTGATATTCCTCAGACAAACCCAGTTACAAAACAGCCTATACCGAACAAAAAAGTGTCGTGCAAAGACTTTTATGCGTATCATATGATGGTACGTCGCAACAATTTTAATTTATTGCTTCGATGTAGGCTTCTCTTTCTTCAGTTTTTGGTGGACATGTATGTCAAAGTGGAGAGTGAGCGCTTAAGGTTTATTGCTTTAAACCAAACAAAACTGCGAGCAGAAAACTATATACATTTACAAGACGCGGTCAGGAATGATGCGGATTTAGATCCAAACAATTTGGGTCAATTGGTAATACTCCCATCGTCATTTGTAAATAGCCCGAGATATCTTCATGAGTACACGCAGGATGCGTTCACATACGTGCGTAACTACGGGAGGCCTGACCTGTTTATTACAATGACATGTAATCCCGCTTGGCCAGAAATTACTAAAGAGCTCATTCCAGGACAAAATGCAACAGACAGACATGACTTAACAGCCAGGTTATTTAAAATAAAAGTACAAAAATTGGTTGCTCTACTTACAAAAGGTAAAATATTTGGAGATATGAAGTGTTTCATGTACTCGATCGAGTGGCAAAAAAGAGGTCTGCCTCACGTGCACTTACTGCTGTGGTTGACGGAAAAATTACGCCCCAACCAAATTGATGAAGTCATAAGTGCGGAGATACCAAATCCAGAAAGTGATCGAAAACTCTACGATACTGTAACCAAAAATATGATTCACGGTCCCTGTGGTGCACTAAATCCGTCATCACCATGCATGAAAGAAGGAAAATGCACCAAAAAGTATCCAAGGGCGCTTTTAAAAGATACTCAAACTAACGACAAAGGCTATCCTTTGTACAGGCGTAGAACACCAGGAGATGGCGGCCGTACGATAACTCTAAAAACCCGAGGTGGAACACAGGAAGTATTGGTTGACAATAGCTGGATTGTCCCATATTCTCCTCTTCTGTCTAAAATTTATAACTGTCACATAAATGTAGAGTTCTGCAATACGGTACAGGCGATAAAATATATTTGTAAATATATAAACAAAGGCAGCGACCAGGCTATTTTTAACATTCGACAGCAAGGGAATGTTAATATTGACCCGAGAGATGAGGTGCAAACGTATCGAGCCGGTAGATATGTTAGTAGTAACGAAGCAGCGTGGCGGATCTTGGGTCTGCCTCTGCATGAAAGACACCCAACAGTCACTCACCTTGCGGTTCATCTGCCTAATGGTCAGCGGATTTACTTCACTGAAAACAATTTTAGAGAGAGAATGGCCGCACCACCTAAGACGACACTAACTGCATTTTTCCTGCTTTGCCAAAATGACGCATTTGCAAAAACATTACTTTATGTTGACGTACCCCGCTACTATACATGGAACGTGTCGTCGAAAGAATGGAAACGTCGTTTACAAGGCACACCTGTCGACGGCTGGCCAGGTGTGAAGGCAGGAGATGCTCTTGGGCGCATTTACACAGTGCATGTTAGTAACTTCGAATGTTACTGTTTGCGAATGCTGCTGAATGTAGTACAGGGCCCCACTAGCTTTTTGGATCTAAAAACAGTTGACGGCCAAGAACTTGAAACTTTTCGACAAGCGTGTGAGAAGTTGGGGTTGTTGGAAGATGACAACCACTGGGATGCCACAATGGAAGAGGCAGTGCTGTGTCGCTCTCCTTCGCAAATAAGAGAACTATTTGCAATATTGATATGCACTTGCGGTTTATCCAATCCTCTTCAACTATGGGATAAGTATAAATCTGCATTATCGGAGGATATCTTGCATAGATTTGAAAGGATGGATCAAGTCAACAATGATCTATGTTTCAATGAAGCACTGAGACATATAGAGGACAAAATAATAACGATTTCCGGTAAGAAATTGTCTGACTTCGGTATGCCTACACCAGAGCGTCGAGGAGAGTTGTCGACCGATTTGATCAAAGAGCTAAGCTACGATATTGCTTTATTAGACGCTCAGGTCAGCGAAACTGAACCACGCCTGCTACCCGAACAAAAAAACATTTATAACAAAATATTACAACGAGTTGAGCTTGACAAAGGCGGCCTTTTCTTTCTTGACGCCCCGGGCGGTACAGGTAAAACATTTTTGCTTAATTTGCTTCTAGCAAAAATTCGTAAGGACCGTAAAGTTGCATTAGCGGTGGCTTCCTCTGGGATCGCTGCAACATTGCTGAGCGGTGGACGAACGGCACATTCGGTTTTTAAATTACCACTTAATCTGGTGAGCGAAGAAACCCCAACGTGCAACATCAGTAAGAGCAGTGCCCGTGGCGCCCTCTTGCAACAATGTATGCTGATCGTGTGGGACGAGTGCACTATGTCACACAAACGCGCCATTGAGGCGCTTGATCGCTGTCTACAAGATATTCACAGCAATCGAAAGTTGATGGGTGGTGTGGTAGTGTTATTGGCAGGGGATTTTAGACAGACTTTACCTGTTATCGAGAGAGGCACTGCAGCAGATGAAATTAACGCATGTCTAAAAGCCTCATATCTGTGGTCTAAAGTTGAAAAGCTTTATCTTACCACTAACATGCGAGTCCAGTTATTTAGCGATGTCGAATCAGGAGCATATGCTCAAAAACTGCTAGAAATTGGTGAAGGCCACCTAAACACCGACCAAGAAGGTATGGTTCTTTTTACACAGCAATTTTGTCATGCTGTGGAGACAGAAAACGAACTTATTGAACAAGTTTTTCCGAATCTGCAACAAAATATTCTTGACGAAAATTGGTTGTGTGAAAGAACCATATTGGCACCAAAAAATGAGACTGTTGCGAAAATAAATAAAAAAATCTTGGCCGAAATAAACAGCGAAACATCAGTGTATAATTCCATTGACACAGTTATGTCATCCGATGACACTACAAGTTATCCCGTAGAGTTCCTAAACTCTTTAGAGTTGTCCGGGGTGCCATCACACAAGTTGGAATTAAAGGTAGGTGTACCCGTTTTGTTAATGCGTAACCTGGATGCGCCAAGATTATGCAACGGTACTCGGTTGCGAGTTACCGAATTAGGAAGGCATATAGTGAAGGCTACAATTTTAACTGGAGAAGCCAAGGGAGACAATGTTCTTATACCGCGCATCCCAATCATACCCAACAACTTGCCATTCAATTTTAAACGCCTGCAGTTCCCATTAAAAGTCGCATTTTCAATGACGATCAACAAATCGCAGGGTCAAACCTTGAAGGTAGCAGGCCTACATTTGGGCACGCCATGTTTTTCTCACGGTCAGCTCTATGTGGCTTGCTCACGTGTTTCCAAAGCGAAGAATCTGCATGTTTATGCTGAAGGAAAAAGATCGTTAAATGTAGTTTATAGGAGCATACTGCAGTAGCTACCTATAGGCCTATGATTAGGGCTCTGCAGTGCTTAGTTACCGTATTTCTTACTTATTACTAGAAGACGGGACGAACCTGAAGTCCACGCGAACGAAGTCGCGGGCAAAAGCTAGTATTGTATAAATCGAAAGCACACCGAAACCACGTTTTTTCAAACCTCTAACCTAAATCATAAAGCGGAACTTACCTGGATTAGGGTTTGATGGAGGGTTCCGGATTTACCTCTGTTCTGCGAGCGAGGCTGGGAGTCCTGCTTTTAGGTTCCTCTGGTGTATAAGACGTTGATGATGATGACGCCATTGATGTACATTGTTGTCGGGGGCTGCGCGAGCGTGACTTGCTCTTGCGACGCCGCCGATGGTGTCGTCGTTTGCTCTTCCGGTTTTCATCTAACGCACTTAGGAGGCGTTTAGTGAGTTTTATGCCGCTGGTTTGTTGTTTTCCGACTAAAGTACACCACACCACGCCGCGCAACAGGACAGTGACTTTTCGTTGATAAAGCGTGTTTACGTTTTATGCAGTTGATTCTGCTATTTATTTTGTTTGAAAATTGCAATTTTTAAATTTTCCATTAACTACTAATCTTCGTGATTTAAAATGTTTCGATGGACTAGTACTGTGCTCGTTTTAATTTAATGTCGTAATTCCGGATCCACATTGTATTTCAGATCTATGTGAAATAAAAAAATGTACTCCTATTTTTTATCCCGAAATAAAATAAATTAAAAATACTTACCTACTTTTAGTACCTACTAACACAATATTTAATATATTACTCGGTATTACCTACCTATCCCAAAGTGTCGATCGTGTCAACAATTGCAGTAGCGGTCCCGGAGCTAGGCGAGTCGGTGCTCGGGCACACTGTCGAAGAACGTGCTCCGAGGCAGAGCTGTCGCAACGCTCGCCCGCCCTCCGGCCGGTGGGCCCTGCTCAGTGGGTCAACTAAAATGTAAGACAATGAGGTAGCTAACCTTGAGCCTTGGCCGGACGCGCAATACGGATAATAAACCTGAATGGACCGTATCGAGCGGCAAGCGGCAATCAATGTGATAAACACTTAACGTGACACAAAAGTATTGTTTACGAACCCGCGCCCCCGCGCACCGCGTCCCTGCGCCTCGCGGTGCTGTTCTACTCTGACTATGGCGGGTCTTTGCTTTCGGAGCATCAAGTTTACATCGTGTGGGGTTGTTGGCTGTCCGTCGTAGAATCTCTTAAGCATACAAATGTTGGCTGAGTCTATGGGATAAAAAGTATGAAGTTATTATAGAGCACTTCTCTGCCCTCTCTCGTAGCAGTATGATGACGCGTGCTGCGGCGCCACGTGTCGCCAGGTCGTGGCGAGTGCGTGCTCGCCGGCAGCCAGCGGCCCAGCACTAACGAGCGCCGCACGGCTCGGCGGCAGGTGTAAACACTTCTAAATAAACGATAAATGAACCTTAATATTTAAGCAAATTACCCAAACATGTGTTAACTTGTTATTTATTCAAACAATTTGAGAATAACATGAGATGATAACTTATTCGAATACACACTGTCGGAACAGGAACCATTCGTTTTGCTCACTGCGATTATTTAACTTCATAATAGCTAGATATTGTCCAATGTCCGGCATTGTTACACTCGTACTAGATCCTGATGTAGGCGCCCTTAAAGCTAAGCACACATGAGCATAAGCATGATGACATACCGCGGGCGGAGCGGCCTGCTTGTGGTGCGATGGTTCATACAAAATGATGTACAAGCCCAGTGGACTGCGTCTGTGTGACATCATACGCCCGATCTCGTCCTTATCGATGCCTGTACATGCAGGACGCAGAACAGTGACCGACTGACCGACCTATCAACACATTGCTCAAACCACTAAACGGATTGGGCCAATACGGATAGTTATAGGTGTGTAGGCACGGGTGTAGGCATCCGCTACTCTACGTGAACAAAGTCGCGGACAGAAGCTAGTATAATATTATAAAGTAAGTAGGTATAAGGAAAATGTCATCAGGAAACTTTTTTGTATGAATACAGTTGGTTATACGAGTAGGGGAACACCGAAGAAACGGGGCATGGACACGCGAATCATGAGAATTGTGGCTATAGAGAAGTGACTGTCTTGATGACGACTAATATTGCAGAATGGAAGAAAAATAAAGTACAGGCGCCAATGAAGGCCCACTTAATTTCAAAACCTCGTAAAATCTTGCAGATAAGTAAAGTAAAGAAAAATCATACTGGAAGTTGTAATATTTTTATTTGAGAAACAAGATATCTGAAAAATTAGTACAACTTTTGGCATTTTAACACTAATGTAAACACTTTTTAGAAACTTGGTACGGTATTGGGCTATCTTGGGAAGTCAAGATGGCCCGAAAAATATTAATGAAAATATGTGCATTATAAATGTGATGTGTAATAAATTTCCAAATGTAAGGAAAATAAAACTAAACCGATGGATTGGTGCACAACAATCAATAGAGATTGTGGCGCACTACTGTTGGCTAAACTCATGGAAAAAACTACGGAAGCTTTAGCAGGATACAATCTGTCAGTACAAGCATGGTGTGACTCTCAAGTAGTCTTGGCGTGGCTGCAAGGAGATGCATCAAGGTGGGATAAATACGTGTCCAACAGAGTTGAAATAATAAAACAAAGTATTCCTTCCGACAAGTGGCGCTACGTAAAATCGGCACAGAACCCTGCTGACTGCGCATCTAGAGGAATGTTGCCGAGCAAACTAGCAAACTTCGATCTCTGGTGGCAAGGTCCGGAATTTCTGAAAATGCCACAAGACTTTGACCTCATGATAAGCTCCACATGTTTGTTTACAACCAACCAGGAAAGTGTCAAATTTGCAGTGGCAGCCACAACGGTGCCGAAAAACAATGAACATTTTATAAATAACTTATTACATAAATATAGCTCGTTGACGCGAGTAATTCGAGTAACGGCTCAGGTACTGCGCTTTATCGCGACGGCACGCTCCAAGATGAAATTTGAAACCTACTATCTAAGTGTGAGCGAACTCAAGTTAGCAGCTGATCGAGTAATACACAACATTATGTGCAGAGTACGGAGTTTGAAAATGAATACAAACAACTGAAAGCAAACGGAACTGTAAACAACAAGAGCATTCTATATAAATTGAACCCTTATATGGATGAATAAGAGTCGGTGGAAGACTGAAAAATTCCTACCTGCCCTTCGAGATGAAGAATCCAATAATTCTTCCTCGAATGGGACGCCTAACTCAGCTCGTAATTGAACAGGCACACCTTACAACACTTCATGGAGGTGCGCGGCTGACATTGGCTCAAATCCGACAGCGATACTGGATTGTCGGAAGCAACAGATCTGTCAAAACTCAACTGCGACGTTGCGTGCGATGTCACCGTTATAGACCAACAGATAACTACCAACTTATGGCGGACTTACCTCAACAGAGAGCTACCCCATCACGACCTTTTACACATACTGGTGTAGACTTCACTGGCCACGTGCAAGTCAAAATAAACAAAGGAAGAGGAGTAAAGACTACGAAGGGGTACATCGCTATCTTCGTGTGCATGGCTACTAAAGCTGTACACATTGAACTGGTGTCTGACTTAAGCACTGAAACTTTCATTGCCGCTTTTCAGCGCATGTGCGCTAGACGCGGTACACCTAAACATGTGTACTCGGACTGCGGCACGAACTTTATTGGAGCTTCGAAGATGTTGCGCAATGAATTTGAACAATTCAAACAAGAGCTTTCACCGGAATTTTTCAACGAGATCGGAAAAATGGAGGTAGAATGGCACTTCAACGCTCCGGCGTGGCCAAGTGCTGGTGGTCTGTGGGAAGCGGCCGTAAAATCGATGAAACATCATCTGCACCGTGTACTAGGCGATCAGAAACTAACATTTGAGGAGTTTACTACGCTACTGGCAAAAATAGAAGCTTGTATGAACTCAAGACCCCTCTGTCCGCTCACGGAAGATTCCGATGAATTTCAAAATTATCTAACACCTGGTCATTTTCTCACTGGAAACCCAACGATGTCACTGCCAATATCAACGCATTGTGTCGTAAATAACGTTAATTTACGCCAACGGTGGCAGCTAACAGAGCACATGCTGCACCAATTTTGGAAGAGTTGGTCAAGTGAATACTTAACACAGCTCCAGATCAGGGGGAAATGGACCAAACCAAAAAAGAACATCCAGGAAGGCGATATAGTCTTGATCAAGGATAACAACTTACCTCCAGGAAAGTGGGCCATGGGACGCGTACTTGAACTGCATCCCGGTTCCGACGGCTATGTTCGAGTGACCACGGTTAAAACTCAATCTGGTATCATGAAACGTCCAGTAGTGAAACTGTCGCCACTTCCTATCGAGAACAACATCCAAGATCACTCAGAAAAGAAACCTCCAAACATACCAAACACGGGCGGAAGTAAATGTTTTTCCAACCTTCTTACAATTTTATTAATTGTATTTACATTAATAACTGCGTCATATGGCGAAATCGTGACGTCTGGCGTTCAAATTACTAACTTCGAACTTGAGCGGCCGATTTATTACGACACGATAGGAAACGTACAAGTGATTAATGACGAATGGACACTACTATTGTATTATAACTTGACAACTTACTGGGATGGAGTACGTCGAATTGAAGCGTACCTCAAGGGATTGAACGAACTGTGCCAAAAAACCGACCCCAGATATTGCAAGACAACTTTAGAACAGATTAACCACGAAATGGAAATACTGAGCTACTACAACACTATACTCCTAGCTCATCACAAGCACTTAAGTAATCGTAAGAAACGAGGACTGATTGATGGAGTGGGATACGTTGCCAGCAGCCTCTTTGGTGTTCTAGATCAACGATTTGCAGATAAATACCACAACGACATAGAAACTGTCCAAAATAATGAAAACTACTTACTTGATTTGGTAAAAAACCAAACTTCAATAGTCGAACTTCAAAACAACATGCTGAAGAAAATGAACAAAATATCAAGCGACAGTTTGGTCTAATAGACGACTTCATGGCGCAGTCTGCGCCATGAAGTCGTCTACATCAACTTAGCCAAAGTGGAGTCTGAAATGGAAATAGTGATGGCTACTAACTACTTCAACTCAGCCTCGCTAACAGCATACTTGCTGATAACCAACTTAGAGAGGGTTCAACAGATGTTGTTTGAAAGCCTAACTGATGTCTACAAAGGGCACATAGACATCCATCTCCTTACACCTGTCGACTTGATCAAGCAACTAACTGACATCGCGGGCAAACTCCCGAGGACCTCGTCGTTGCCTGTCCGAAACATCAGAGACGATATCAAGGACATCTACAAATTACTATACGTGAGAGCGCGAGTCACCACTAACTACTTCTTGTTCGAGATACACGTCCCATTGATCTCAGATGAAGACTTCACTCTATACCAAGCTACTCCGTTGCCCATGAATACAAGCACAGGAACACTCATCGTCCAACTAGTTTCGCAGTACATAGCAGTAAACTTTGGGAAGAGCACTTACATCTCTTTATCTGAAGATGACATGAAGCGGTGTAGTCACATTCAACCAGGCAATTTGATATGCAACAAGAATCTACCTACACACATCAAAAGTGTCTAGGGATCAACATATATTTTTGCAATAACTTTTCTCTTGATTGATATTAATTTAAATTTTCTTTAAGGATTCATCAAATAAAGTGTTTTCGTTTGTCACAGTAACGATAAACCAAGTCACCTTTGCATTAATAAAGAAATTTGGCATTTTCCTAATAAAGGGATTTTTGACATTTGAACCACTAACATTAAAGTTCGAAAAAAAGACTGAAATAACAGTTTTCTTTAAAATTTTATTGGGTAACTTAAACAATTAATAATCCGTGTTTCTACCGCGAACACTAACAACACAAGAACATCGGTTTGGCATACTCAAAATGAGTTCATCCAAATCACGCTGTGGAATGGCCGCCCATGTTCGTTGCAACAACAAAAAAAGGTCACCAAATTAATATCAATCAAGAGAAAAGTTATTGCAAAAATATATGTTGATCCCTAGACACTTTTGATGTGTGTATATTCAACTTGCATAACAGCAATGCCCCCTGTGAAGCAAAACTATTGGGTCATCGAACGACCTCACCTTGTGACGTAAAAAAGGTGCTATGTAAGCAGGAGTGGATCGCGTTACACACAACGAATACTTGGCTGGCGATTTGTTGCGGAACTTGCACAATACGAATTGTGTGTGAAAACGATATCAGAACACACTCCATGGCTTCCGGCATACTGACCTTGGCACAGGGTGGCTTGTTGCAATCGAAGGAATTAACAATTCACTCGCATAATCAATACAATAGCAACATGAAGATGAATCTTTCCATGAATGTACCGTCGCTTAACTCGATGGTAAATAAGATTGTGAACATAACACATAATATGTCGCACGTGATGTTGCCAGAAACTGCAGAATTGGAGGAAATCGACAAGCGATTAGCTACTATGAAAACACGAGAAAACCAGCTCCCATCAACCATTTCCACTCATGACATACACCAATACGCCGTCTCTTATACCATAGTGGGAGTAATCGTAATTGTCTCTGTGGGGTGGTTTGTAAAGAGATATGGACCATCTTGTCGCTCAAAACAAACTAAGAGCCATTCAGCTACGAACAATCAGCTTGAAGAGATTGAACTGAAACCGATACAACATAGAAAGCAAGAAGAAAACATTCACACGGCGAGCCAAACAGAACTACAAGCGGGACGTCCACGTTACGCGGACAACATCGCATTCAACTTCGAATAATTTAATTTATTATTTGTTTCTTTGTAATAGGGTTTCTTCTCTTGACAAGCGTTCATTAATCTTCTGTACATCTTTGTGGGGTTGCCAACATGTACGGTCTCATCAACCGTACATTTACTTTGCGAACGCAGCAACCTACTTAGATGTCGTGCGTCACAAATATTACGCTATAATTGTAACTTTTCACGCCAGGCAGATCGAGTCAGACAATAACTGTGGAACCAACCACTTGTCAAGAGAAAGAATCACTACCACTATAACTTGTTAAACGGTCAACTTTTTAATATAACTTTAAACTCTACTTGTGGTTCTTTCTGTGTACTCCACAACTAAACCAACATCAACATTGTGATAGTGTACGGTGCCTACAACTATTGGCTCCTACAATAAACATTTTAACACTTCCAACATAAACCATCAAAATAAAAATACGTCCTTCTCATAAAATTATTCATAAACCAAATTCAAATCAACCAAAAATTTAAATGTAGGCTATCTTAAATCTATGAATTTAAAAATCAAAGATAAAATAAAAACAAACTACCTACTTATAAAATAAAATAAAATTTAACTTTGAAAGTAACTTATCAAAATTAAAAATAAATCAGTTCTTCTTTTTTTAATATCATTCAAAGGTGGGCTATCCAAGGTATATTGAAAATGAATATAGGAATATTGGAAAGGCCCGGGCTATGTTTGGGAATTATATTGTGGGCCATGATAGGAACATACTTAGCGTTAAGTATAACCTCGTACAAATACAAAAAAGGAAATAAAATAATAACACTCACCTGTAATTCGCTGACAAATAGATAGAAAATGCATTTCACAGTTTAGAGTTTAACATTTGCTTTAAATTTGTTAATTGTCAAAAGGATTTAGATAATGGAGATAATAAAACGTGTATCGTCTTGACATGACCAAGCAAACTGTCATCTATCTTTAAAATGATGACGCGCAGGTCATGAAACACACTTAGTTTGCACTATATTCTATGGTACTAGTAGCATAAACCCGCAAAATTTCAAATGTTTCGCATAATCATAACTATTTTTCTATCTTAGGAGCCGGGCCGGGTAATTCAGGAATTGAGAGCACATTGTTCACAATGACACGAAGGTCTGTTTATTGCATGTTTCGGTACAAACCATCGTGCGTCTCGCTGTACAGCATGCCATATAACTTATAGGCCACGAATGAGTTCAAGACATCGCGGCGACTAGCGCAGCGTTGTAAGAGATCATGAGCTCAGAGCTGATTTCGGCGTTTCTTCTCATAGCATAGCGTCAGCTAGAGAAGGAATCTACAGACAGTTTTTAAGATATTGGTAAAAACATTAACGAAATGAATATAATTCATTTCAATTCATGATCATAAAGCCGCCGCGCCACGTGGCCGCTGTACTTGCTACTTAGCTTTGTTTTGCTGAGCAATGTAGGCGGGTCGTCCACTGCCACCTGTGGCCACTTCGTGCTCGTGACCACCTCGCGACCCTCGGCCACTGCGCGCATTCCTCTCTGATGGATCGTGACAAACCTCTCCGTGCACATCCCGCTTGGTAGTGGACAGTCCACTTCATGTCTTCTATCTTCCCTCGTAGCATGCGACCGGCGTACAGGCAACAGGCATTTTAATTATTGACATGATGTTTCGTAGTGTAATGTCCGGTGTCACACCGACACTAACAGCGACTTTGTTTGAGCAGCCACGTATTATACATTAGCATAAAGAAATAGATATATAGCATATATAGCATAAGTAAATAAATAAATAAATATAAAGAAACAAAAGAAAATTAAACACGTAGCTTGAATGTTTTAGTCGTTTCAGGTTAGCGTGACACTGACACGTGATCTCAAAATAATATTTGTTCGTACTTATGACAATCCTCTATGCACATAAAAGTTATTTTCTCTAGGGTATTCGATTTTTCTTTCGGTGTGACGATTGCTTACCGGTTACTGCCTGCTGCACTAAATAACGGATATCGTCACGTCATTCCAAACTTTTTATCGGTATCTGAAATTGAAATTGTTGAAATTGAAATTGTCATTAGTTGAATCTGTTATTAGTATGAATGTGTAGCTACATATTAATGAGTGTTCTGTTCATCATGAGAGCAGTGGTGGGCAGGTGGTGGCGGCACGCCTGGCGAGTTGTACGAGGAGCTCCTGGCGAGTTGTACGAGGAGCTCCTGGCGAGTTGTACGAGGAGCTCCTGGCGAGTTGTACGAGGAGCTCCTGGCGAGTTGTACGAGAGCAGTGGTGGGCCGGTGGTGGCGGCACGCCTGGCGAGTTGTACGAGGAGCTCCTGGCGAGTTGTACGAGAGCAGTGGTGGGCCGGTGGTGGCGGCACGCCTGGCGAGTTGTACGAGGAGCTCCTGGCGAGTTGTACGAGAGCAGTGGTGGGCCGGTGGTGGCGGCACGCCTGGCGAGTTGTACGAGGAGCTCCTGGCGAGTTGTACGAGGAGCTCCTGGCGAGTTGTACGAGAGCAGTGGTGGGCCGGTGGTGGCGGCACGCCTGGCGAGTTGTACGAGGAGCTCCTGGCGAGTTGTACGAGAGCAGTGGTGGGCCGGTGGTGGCGGCACGCCTGGCGAGTTGTACGAGGAGCTCCTGGCGAGTTGTACGAGGAGCTCCTGGCGAGTTGTACGAGGAGCTCCTGGCGAGTTGTACGAGAGCAGTGGTGGGCCGGTGGTGGCGGCACGCCTGGCGAGTTGTACGAGGAGCTCCTGGCGAGTTGTACGAGGAGCTCCTGGCGAGTTGTACGAGGAGCTCCTGGCGAGTTGTACGAGAGCAGTGGTGGGCCGGTGGTGGCGGCACGCCTGGCGAGTTGTACGAGGAGCTCCTGGCGAGTTGTACGAGGAGCTCCTGGCGAGTTGTACGAGGAGCTCCTGGCGAGTTGTACGAGGAGCTCCTGGCGAGTTGTACGAGAGCAGTGGTGGGCCGGTGGTGGCGGCACGCCTGGCGAGTTGTACGAGGAGCTCCTGGCGAGTTGTACGAGGAGCTCCTGGCGAGTTGTACGAGGAGCTCCTGGCGAGTTGTACGAGGAGCTCCTGGCGAGTTGTACGAGAGCAGTGGTGGGCCGGTGGTGGTGGCACGCCTGGCGAGTTGTACGAGGAGCTCCTGGCGAGTTGTACGAGGAGCTCCTGGCGAGTTGTACGAGAGCAGTGGTGGGCCGGTGGTGGCGGCACGCCTGGCGAGTTGTACGAGGAGCTCCTGGCGAGTTGTACGAGAGCAGTGGTGGGCCGGTGGTGGTGGCACGCCTGGCGAGTTGTACGAGGAGCTCCTGGCGAGTTGTACGAGGAGCTCCTGGCGAGTTGTACGAGAGCAGTGGTGGGCCGGTGGTGGCGGCACGCCTGGCGAGTTGTACGAGGAGCTCCTGGCGAGTTGTACGAGAGCAGTGGTGGGCCGGTGGTGGCGGCACGCCTGGCGAGTTGTACGAGAGCAGTGGTGGGCCGGTGGTGGCGGCACGCCTGGCGAGTTGTACGAGGAGCTCCTGGCGAGTTGTACGAGAGCAGTGGTGGGCCGGTGGTGGCGGCACGCCTGGCGAGTTGTACGAGAGCAGTGGTGGGCCGGTGGTGGCGGCACGCCTGGCGAGTTGTACGAGAGCAGTGGTGGGCCGGTGGTGGCGGCACGCCTGGCGAGTTTTACGAGGAGCTCCTGGCGAGTTGTACGAGGAGCTCCTGGACTAGAACGCAGACAGGCGTTTTATTTGTGTTTCAAGTCAAATAATTTATTTCAAATAAGCACATGAAAGGCACGTCAAAATTAACAAAAAAAAAATGGTTTTATTTGCCTCTTCCATACGGTAGTTATAATCACTACGGTATAATTTGTATTACACGAGTAATACAAATTATTTGATCACTGCTTTTAAAACGGTGATGGAAAAACATCGTGAGGAAACGCGCATGTCCTAGAAACAAAAATTCGAAGACATGTACCTCAGTCATCGATCACTAATATCGATGACCTCAGAATAGTTTTATAAATACAAAATGTAGGTCCATGTGTGCTCGAAAGTTACCAGCGGCAATGCTCAAAACGTCTTCTACTCCGTCTGACGGAACTAAGATTGAAATCATTGCTATGATTGAATTTAATTACAAATATACATAGGTCGACATGAGGAGGTACTCGTTGTTGATTAGTTTGCGTTGTTAGCGGCGCCGGGCGTGTGTCTCCGATGTAAGGCAGTTGCTACTGCACCGCGCGGCGACAGTCCCGACTGCCCGAGCCACGCGTTGTGCGTTACCGGCAACACAACCGGCACGTCAATGTATTCTATTACATCACGATACTTACCGCGCGACGGGTGTCTGTCTGGACGAGCCGTCTGCAGACTACACCTAAAGACCTCTTTAATCTTAATCATTGACCTAACCACGAGTGGCAGCGATGTTTTGCGCTTCTCTGGTCACACTAAGCACTCCTCCAATGTGTAAATGTCACAGCATCAGCCGCAACCCGGGTTGCAATCGGTCTGCGACGGCTCCCGGCCCATGCGCCCACTTGCAATCGGTCTGCGACGGCTCCCGGTTCGCAGTTTCCCGTAGCAATTTTTTTTTTTTTTAATTTGAAAGGAGATTGTTCTACGCCCATACATTGTTCGCCCTGAAGCCAACAGCATAGAAAAAATCATTTTCTATTTGTAAATTGCCCTTAGTAGCCCATAAGAACAAAGTTTCTTGACGGACACTTTAGAGAACAGATTTACTTATAAAAAAGGAACAGATTTTGAGGTTACTTTTAATAATAGAAAACTTAAGTAATTCGGCTAAACTTTCCATTACTGGACTTCGATTTGAAAGTTCATATGTGTTTTGTAGATAGTACTCATAAATAGAAAGCAAGCACACAGTTTTTCTTGATGCGAAAATTCACGGTTTACGAGATATAATTTTTCAAAGTTTCCATACAAATTCAATTTTTAGGTTAGATAAATTACGATGTTAGACGTCAATTTGACATTTCACGTTCCGTTTACATTAAAGGTGTATTTTATTTGACCAAATATATTTTTTTTTACTTAATATTATGCAATTACATAGACTTTTTTACACAAAAAATAACGAATTTTTGTTTACACTTGGAACGGAACGCAAAGTTGCCTCTTGTTTACCGCGTTTTTTTGTGTTGCTGTCAGTGACAGTCATCGTTTGTAAGCCTTAAGTTTGACTACCATGGCGTCTCCGAAGCCCTATGCATGTCTGAAGAGTGTAGTGAAGTGCAAGTGTTGTGAATATCTGAAAAATACCCAAAACCGCCTTGCCCTACCCCGACTCGGACAGGTTAGGTGAGAAGGGGATAACATGGCAGGGTCTGAAAGACCCCGCCATCCCCTTCGTGGTTATTTTTTTTTAAACCATTGAGGTCAGATCAGATCGTGATCAAACTACGTTTTTTGAGCAACTTTTGAGTGGTTAGTTAGTTAGGTTAGGAAAAGTCAAGTCTCGGAATTGGTGAGTTACCTTATCATGGGAGTGGTGCCAGAGTGGAGGGGGGCACCCCCCGCAGGTACAAGGGGGGCCCCGGACATCCCCGCACCATAAATCGATGGAATGGATTTTGTTTTCCTAACCTCAAAAACTTTAACCATGGATATCTCCATAACCATGGGGTTTCGCGGGGTGGGGATGGTACAGGGGGGTACTACCCCCCTCCCCCTCCCTCTCCCACCCCATAAATGCCAGTCCAAGTAAAGGAAAGTTTAACCAGAAATTCCTTCAAAAACCTTCTATTTCTGGTTTCTACAAAGCATTTAAATTCAAATACAATAAAATATTACTGTAAATACAGTTGTATTACAAACAGAAACAAAATCAAAAACGCCAAAAGAAATAGCCAAACACAACACAACCACAGCCAGCGCGTGAGACTCGGTGAGACGAACCGACTGACGTAGTGACGTAGAGATGCTTCTCTAGAAGATCAATCATTGTATATCGATTATCAATGACCACCTATTTAATCTGTGTGTTTAATTTAGTAGACCAAAACGACAGATCAATATGTCAAATGTAAATTAATTTATTCCGTTTCAAACATAAACACGTTGTTGCTATGATTCTACTTCAATTAAATTAATGCTAAAATAAAATATTTTGTTACCAACGAACTATGTGAAACGTTTTAGTTTGCGACATTTAAAAATAGAGTTTAAGTACTTAAAAAGTAAAAATATGGCTAATGAAATCGTGGAATCGTTATGAGAACAATTCACCTGAGTTGCGTCGTAAATGACATTTCAATCGTTCAATCAGAGATTTTCTGACAAGTGAAAAAACATAGTTCAATAGATGGCGTGGGTAAAAAATACGTCTATGTTTTACTGGATACTGATAATATATCCGTTAATAAGAATGCTTATTTGATGTCAAAAACCAGAGATAGTGACGTATTTTTTACCAAGGCCTCTTTTGAACTAATATTTTCTCACTTGTCAGAAAATCCCTCATTCGACTAGTAAGTACATTTTGTGAATTTGTTGTATTCATTATATTTTCATCATAATCGTGCTAGGCCGTATTCATCATAAGTTCCATTAAAATGTTTACGGAACTAATTCCATGAAAAAAATATGCATGAATCTTTTATGTTGCACAATTTCAATGTTTTGGAAGTGATAAATATCGAACATCCATTATTTATCACTAGATATTATGGACATCGTCGTCGATATCGATATTTATGTAATATGAGCGAGGGCGACTCTGTCAAATCTTTTGTGACATTCACATTGACAATTCCATGAAAGATGGCGAGTTTAGTTGGTAATAAAATCAATGAGGTCACTTTTAAAAACCTATTAAGAATTAAACAGTGTCCGCTTGAATTCATTATTTTTAAAAAGCATTTTAAAATACAATTAAAATTACCGTACACGTCAAATGTTTGTTGGTTATAGGGCGGTCTAGAACAATCTCCTTTAGCTACTTACTTATTTATATGTCTAACAGACGAACCATTGAATATATTTGTTACTTGTTGAATATTGACGCTGCCAGGGTGCAACAATTGAACGTATATAGCATTCACATTAGATATGGCGACAGAACAATGAGAACGCTGACATTAGCTTCAGCACCAGAAGTGACATTGAACAAACATATTTTTTGTGAAAATAAGAGTAAACATTTATGCTTTATTTTCCTCATATTATTGGGTCGCAAGTGTCGCAACACTCGCAACGAGTTGGTCTGAGTTTTGCAACGTTGTGTTTGTTAATTTAATAATAACGCGACTCGCTGCAGTGGCTAAGCGTGTGCGCGGCGGGCGCGGCACCGTGCCTCACTACAGTGCAAGCGGGACTTCGCCCTGACTCAGCGAACACCTCACTGACAAGTACACCACAGCATCCACACGCCACGGTTCATGCGGGGCCAGCGCGTGCGCTCCGCTGTGCGGTATCTGCACAGTGTTATCGTGCCGTTGTAACGCCGTAACTTATTCCCGTGGCAGCCCAATGAGTCGATAATTGCTTATTGTCTATTGCGTTGTTGCAGGCGTACTAACGACTACGGCGCAAGACCACTCGAGAACACGTGACTTACATTAATGCAACTTTTGCTTATATCGTTTACCCGATCAGAATTATTTAATTTAATACCAACTAGTATGCGTGAATCTTTGACAGTCCTTACGGGAATTCAGGAGCCCGAAAGTATGACAAAAAGTTTTTCCAAGCGGTGTCGTATTTACGAGTTACTGGGTTGTAGAGTTCAGATAGGCAGTCGCTCCATGTAAAGTACAGCCGGTCGATTCTGTTAAATCTCACAGCGATAACTTAGATGACGTGGCCGTGACGTGTGATGCTAGGGATTGACACTATTGACAGCTCAGGTTACACTCACTTCACCTTCATTTCCGCGGTGAGATTAGAAGCCAGTGCTGGATTACCCACGGAGCAAGGGTAGCAATTATTTTGCTACGGGCCCGCGCAAAAGGGGGCCCCGCATATTTAGGCCCGCCCATCTCAGCCCGAGTGTATTTTTTTGACGTAATGGTATAATAAATTCACTTGTTACACCTTTGCCTACTAAGACAATCTACGCCAGACAATCGGTAACCGATTATTTCCTTGGCGAAAATAAAACACAGAATTTCATACTGTAAACGCACAAGTTCTACAAAAAGTCGCTCTACAGGGTGAAATTGAATTTCACAAATTCTTATCCGTATGAATAACTTTTACAAAGGGAACACACCTAAAATCAAGAAAAAAAAATTCAAAAATCAGCTGTTCCCTAAATTTTGACGAGTTATGCGAGCATAATGTATAGAACAGCTGACTTTCTTTTACCAAATGCATAAAATAAACTATTTCCAGTCCGGCACTGCTGGAAGCCGACCCCAACATGTGGGGACAAGGCTAGGCAGCAGCTCAGTGAGGGTAGTAAGGCCCGGGGAGGCTGATATTTGTGAGCTTGTGTGCGCAGGAGCAGGCGGCGCGCGGCGCGGGCAGAAAGAGCAGCGGTTTGCGCTTGGTCCATGCTCACGACGATTATGCCCGATTACGTACTTCCACTTAAATTGACAGACCATTGTACTTTTTAGAATCGTATACTAAAACGAATACTCTATGGGTGGCTCATGGCTGAGACAACGATACGCCCGCCGCCTTAGCGGCCGCAAGCTAGTTATCCAATATAAGTGGAAACATGTAATTGGCCTTCTTCTACTACATAATTATTACTTCTGACTATTTGAATGTACTAGCTGTAAGTTTGCTTAAAAGTAATAAAGGGTCTTTCAACAAGGACGGGTCGATTTTGATAGTTTGTGGCGGCCATGTTGATTTGGCGGCATCTGTCAAATGCGTTTTTATTTCTTCAGTTACTGATGCCAAATCACCATGGCAAGTTACAAGATTGAGCAGCACGTCCAAATAATAAAACTTTATTATCAATCGAAATGAGTGTTTGTTAGTGCAAACGTTGCGCGCGTTACGTCCATTTTAAGGCAGATGCGGTGGCCCTTCAAAGTCGATTCTCTAACGTTTGGTGACCAAATTTGAGACGCCTGGTTCGGTAAACAACCAACCAACACCATTACGTCAAAGGAACGCCAGATCGGCTGAGAACATCGCTGCTGTCCGTGAGTGTTTCCGAGGCAGTCGATTTCTCGCTGTGCACAAGAACACGCGGCCTTTCGCAGACTTCAATTTGACGAATTTTGCGTCGGGACTTGGGCCTACACACGTACAAGATCCAACTGACCCAGGAGCTGAAAGTGAATGGCATGCTGCATAAACGGTTCGAGTCATAGAGTTCGGGTAGCGTTATCTCTCGCAGAGGTGACGTGAATTGTCCACCAAGATCGTGCGATTTGACCCCGCTAGACTTTTTCTCTGGGGTTTTCTCAAGTCGCAAGTCTATGCCAATAATCAGCAATCAACAGATGCCCTAAAAGTCAACATATTGCAGACCATCGCTCAGATTCAGCCGGATGTATGCATTAGAGTAATCGAAAATGGGACCTTTCGGATCCGTGCCACCGTTCGAAGCCGCGGTAGAAATTTAAACGATGTCATATTTCATAAATAATGGCATAAATTGGCCTTTCAAATAAAATAATAATTTCTTTAATATCTCACATACAGCTTGTTTTATTGAATTTCAACATCGACCCGTCCTTGTTGAAAGACCTTTTAAAATAAAACCAAAAAAAAAGCTGATGTGTATCAACGTGTAACGTGTTTCTGCGATGCGCAAGCTTTTGAATATTTGCGAGACCTACGCGGAGGCCCATGGGCTCAGATATAACCCAAAGAAGAGTGAATACATGGTCTTCAAAGCTGATACTAAAAGCTACTTAACTGGACCACCTGTCACTCTCTGCGGGTCACATTTGAATAGAGTAGATCGATTCAAGTATCGGGGTCACTGGGTCTGTGATGATCTGTCTGATGATGCGGATATCGAGAGGGAGCGAAGGGCGTCTGTCCGGTGCAAAATGTTGACTCGCAGGTTTGCACGTTGTTCTTCAAGAGTTAAAATAACCTTGTTCAAAGCATACTGCCACACTTATTACACGTGCAGCCTGTGGACCAACACCACACGGCGGGCGTACAATGCACTTCGTGTCCAGTACAACAACGCGGTCAGGATTCTGTTGGGGCTGCCCCGGTTTTGTAGCGCATCGGCGATGTTCGCTGATGCTACTACCGATGACTTTTACGGAATAATCCGGAAAAGGAGTGCATCGCTTCTGCGTCGCTGTAGGGGCCGCTCCAACGGGATCCTGAGCGTGTTGTCCGAGCGGTGGAATTCTCTTTTCTTGCGGAGATGGTTGCAGCTGCATGCCAGCGCCTGCACATATATAAATATAGATATCTTTGACTTTCTTCTTTGGACATATTGTGACATTTTATTTTTATTTATTTTGTGACATTTTTGAATATTTTGTATTTGACTTCTAATTCTAAATTCAATTCAAATTAATTAATGTAAAAGTAATATTATTTTATTTTTATTTATTAGTATTGTAACATGTAGTGCAAGCATGGCTATTGTAAAATTTGACAGTGTCGCTCTCGCTCATCTTACATAAATATCGATATCGACGACGATGTCCATAATATCTAGTGATAAATAATGGATGTTCGATATTTATCACTTCCAAAACATTGAAAATGTGCAACATAAAAGTTTTTCATGCATATTTTTTTCATGGAATTATTTCCGTGAACATTTTAATGGAACTTATGATGAAAATGGCCTAGCACGATTATGATGAAAATATAATGAACAAAACAAACTCACAAAAGTACTTACTAGTCGAATGAGAGATTTTCTCACAAGTGAGAAAATATTAGTTCAAAAGAGGCGTTGGTAAAAAATACGTCACTGTCTCAGGTTTTTGACATCAAATAAGCTTTCTTATTTACGGATCTTATTTTTGTTATCAGTAGCCAGTAAAACAAAGACGTATTTTTTACCCACGCCATCTATTGAACTATGTTTTTTCACTTGTCAGAAAATCTCTCATTTAACGATTGAAATGTCATTTACGACGCAACTCTAGTGAATTGTTCTCATAACCATTTCACGACTTCAATAGCCATATTTTTACTTTTTAAGTACTTAAACTCTATTTTTAAATGTCGCAAACTAAAACGTTACACATTGTTCGTTGGGAAGAAAATATCTTATTTTAGCAATAATTTAATTGAAGTAGAATCATAGCAACAACGTGTTTATGTTTGAAACGGAACAAATTAATTGACATTTGACATATTGATCTGTCATTTTGGCCTACTAAATTAAAACCTCAGATTATATAGGTGGTCATTGATAATCGATATAGAATGATTGATCTTCGAGAGAGCATCTCTATTCTCTACGTCACTACGTCAGTCGGTTCGTCTCACCGAGTCTTGTGTTGCATTGTATTTGGTGATTTCTTTTGGCGTTTTTGATTTGGTTTCTGTTTGTAATACAACTGTATTTACAGTAATATTTTACTGTATTTGAAGTTTAATGCTTTGTAGAAACCTGAAATAGCGATTTTAGAAGGAATTACTTAAGTTTTCTTTTATTAAAAATAACCTCAAAATCGGTTCCTTTTCTTTAAATAAATCTGTTCTCTAAAGTGTCTGTCAAGAAACTTTGTTCTTATGGGCTACTAAGGGCAGTTTACAAATAGAAAATGATTTTTTCTATGCTGTTGGCTCCAGGGCGAACAATGTATGGGCGTAGAACAATCTCCATATGGGTTACTGTTACCTGAAATAAATGAATTTTATTTTATTTTATTCAATCAAGGTTTATCGAAATTGTACCCCTTTTTATTTATTTTTTTGAGGGTGGGAAATCATCATTTCTGGGTGGAGCGGAAGGGAGTGTCAGACGTTTACTAACTACATCCATGTTCCTTCCTTAGCTCATTATGTTCCAGGGTAACAGTAACCCAGTACCAGGCAGGCTTCGGCCCTAGCGGGCCTCTTCTCAATAGATGACATCTCTTTGAGGCGCTCGTGGAACACGTACGCGCCATCCGGCACGGGCCAGCAGGTCCTGATCGAAAGGTGAGCTAGCCACTGCTCTACGTCCGCAGGCTCGGTGGCCGGGAGCAGGCACGTAGCTCCCGACGCCCGGAGCATCTCACGCAGCGGCTGGGACGTGAGGTTCTGTCCCTCAGCCATCCCGCTACCTCCTTTGCCAGCATGACTGTTTCGCAGAAAGAGGTGACTTCCTTTCGCTCCAGAGCATGGCTTGCACCAGGGCCGGACGCGAGAGGTCGCTGCCGCCGCCGGTGCTCCACCCAAGCGGGGCAGATCTCCACGGTATCCTCCACCGTGTCAACCGAGCGTTACCTCCCGCCTGATGATGTGCAGGAACCTCCCGAAACATCCGTGTCCGGTGAGGGCCTGCGCCAAGCGGTTGGTGAGGAGAGTCTTTTTATCCCAATATTGCGATATAACCGAAATCGCGGACAGGAGCTAGTGTTAAATAAATACGTTATTGGTATTAATACTGCTACATACAATATTATTATGCAATTTTGTAACAAGCGTGTTACGCCGATATCTTTCTTCTCGCCTAGACTTGGTTCTCTTAAAATAGTATTATATTATTATGTACCTAAACGAATAATACGATTCAGCAGAACGGAGCGGTATGAGTAGAGCGCGCGCGCCGCTGAATTAATGATACGTTATAGACCGACGGCTGTTTGCGCGCCGGTTCCATTAGTCGCCGACCGCCGCGCGGCACCAATCGATACTCGATAGGGAGCAATCACTGCCGCACGCGGAGGACTGGACTCATCTAAATTACTATTAATTTATTATCGTCGATGCATCTCCAGCGGCACGCGCACACACCACACCGGCGATCACGTCTCCAGCGCCCGCGCCCCCGCCTCCTTGCATCTCGTCTGCGAACCAGAACTTGACACACACGCTCCTTAGCAACGGTGTGAAATTCATAAACATAGGATTATAGTTATCATTGTGTAGCACGATAGCGCCTGCTCAGAAGCAGCAGACGGAGACTGCACTCCCATGACAGCCGAGCAGTCGGTCACCTGGCATACTAGCACGCCGCGCGAAGGGTGGCTGCACTGCGCAAGACTATTTCAAAACGTTAAAACTGACCAAGAAGATGAAACAAATAAATAGGTAAGTGCCATAGATATGGTTCGGTTTGGCTGACCAGCTGACGGGTAATAAAAATATATTTTTCCAAACGGATGTTCGTTAGAATATGGTAATGGTATTTTATGTTGGAGGGCTCGCGATCTCTCTTCCGCTGGTCTTCAAAATCAACAACATTTTGTTTTACGGAAGGCCTCTAAACAGGTATACCTATCCATTGCCAATTCCTTCCAACGAGAAGGAGATATTTGTTTAATATGACTTTTCTGAAAGTTTTGGTTTCTGAGGAACTGTCCAGCCCTTAGGAGGCCACCCGTGTCATTCCGTGTTGCTAACACGCGTTTAAGCTGTTAGCCATCGGCTAGCCATTGACTATTTCAGCTATTCGGTTGTCCTACTAGGACTGTTCAGTTTTAATTTGTTCAAGGTACCTACACCTACTCTTTATTTATTTATAACATAAAACGGCCAATTACATTAGTTACACGTTATACGCCAAGAGTTTTTGCCATTGTCTGCTGCGTGGCAATCAATAGTCTAATCACATTACATAAATGTAGTAACTATGTATACAGTAATTCAACAGTCATACGCTTATCTCACAGTACTCCAAACATACCGACAAGATCTTCTTCCATTCATCCGCGAACACATCACAGTCAGGCTTAGCATCCAAGAGAGCGTTGAGCGCAGAAAGTGTGCGAGGGACAGGAGACTGGGCTTGAGCGACGCCGCGACGGTTCGAATTCGAGGCACAGCGAACAATCTGTGGCTCCTGTTACGGTTATAATTTATTGGAGCAAAAAGATGGAACAATTCGTCGTGCAATTCAGGAGCATCTGTTTTTCCGTGCAGGATCTTACAAAAATTAATGATTTTTTTTTTTAGTTAAAAAGAGGAA
This sequence comes from Hyppa rectilinea, assembly GCA_951799385.1. Lineage (NCBI taxonomy): Eukaryota > Metazoa > Arthropoda > Insecta > Lepidoptera > Noctuidae > Hyppa > Hyppa rectilinea. The sequence goes on along the minus strand of OX637309.1, from coordinate 93,680 downwards.
ATGAAGGTGCGCGCTTGACGTAGTTGGTAGTGTGGTCATGAAGTCGGTAAGTATTTACTTGTAATAAATTGGGCAGCGCCCCCCGCCCCCGCCGCTCCTCGCCAGTGCCGCACACGTCGTTCCACAAATGCCCATTGTCATAACACGTCTGTTTATAGCTCATTGTTTTTCGCCGCGGTGTTACCGCTAGAGCAGCCGGGCGGGTGCGGCGCGCGGGGAGGCCGGGAAGCTCGACCGGTTCCACCAACTTACAGGTGGGTACAGTTACATAATGACAGGGTCATTGTCAGTGCTCACGTTGTAGCGATAGTTGCGATAGTGGTATAAACTTTAATATTCGAATTAAATGTATGGACAGACGATACCTCTGTCACGGCGCAAGTCAGCTGCGCAGACCTCAATAATGCTGGTCGATGCGCTGGACGACCCAAAGCTCCAGAGTCTATGCATTAGGTATATATTAAGATCCTCACCTTGAAGTTCGCTAAAAATATTTGGCTTTCAATATCAACCAGTAGCATAGAATTTCCTGCTCGGATCTATTTACAATATATACGACTAGTGCGAACGAGAACAAGTAAATTTTCTATGCAGGATTATCCAAACGAGTTAGTGTGCGATGCAAGCGGCCTACTGACACTGACCTTCGTGAAGGAGGGCATGGGGTGACCTATATGTTTAATTATAATTATATAATTGTTTTTTTAAGACGGTCAGTCCAGCACGCAAGGAAGTGTTTGAGTAGTCAGCAAAACGCAAGTTGGGCAATGGAGAGTCGGTGACGTGAAACTATCTGTATGGGCCGAGCGTACACTGTCCAGCTGCAGATCTGACGCCCGCGTCTTGAAGCTGGTTGTACACCGGCGAGGCACGATTGAAAGGAGATGGCTACATTGAAGTATAGACGACTGCCCCAGCATGTATAAACATGGTTCTTAGCATGTATAAACATGGTTCATATAATGCAGAATAGCTGAACATTAGTATTTCATATAAAAAATGATTCAAGAACTTTTCATATCTTTACAATACTGGACATAAAATCGTGCAACTTTTAAGTCAAACAAATGACATTGCTATGAACTTATAGCGTAGTTGGTTTGTCAGAAGGTGAATTAAGCACAAATAAATAAAATCAATCATCGTGGCACAAAACATCATTTTATTTTCAATATACTTAATAGATATAAAATTATTTATCTGGAAAACATAAAAATCTCTGAAGTGAAAGGCGTCAGAATCAAAGCAAACAACAGAGAGTTGAAACGACGTCTGACATCACGTTTGTTTGTGTTCACAGAGATTGAAATGAGTGTAAACGAATCGATAAAATAAAATTAGTTTTAGTCGGCTTCTATTCAGTTCATATTTTTCGATACAAAAGGTAGTAACATCAAACGAACAAACACTTTCCTTCCCTCTCAGTTATGTTTATTTTATTTTGATTGGAATATAGTGGAATTGAGTAGAGTTGGCTGGCACTATAAAAAAAAATCCAAACCCTGTGAAAACAAAACCAAGGAACTCAAAGACACCGAATTCAACGCCATCGATTCCCGTCAAAAACAGTGATTTCCACTTCTTCGTTTCAGAAAATAATTTATTTTAAAATCTGTTATCAAAAATCGATATTAATACACATCTGATTTCATATTCTGGTAATGCGTAATGACTCCTCCCAAGCTTGCAGTAGGTACCTACTGTTAAAATTCCCCTTGACATTGTCATGTCAATCAAAAAAGCTAAAAAAACAACTATGACACTTTTATATATTTTAAAATTTCACGAAAGTTCTAGGAAATTATTAAACACTAAATAATTCATGATTGAATTCTTTAATAATACGAGTTAATGAGAGACTTCTATACATGCAGGGGGCAGTCATTTTGCCATATTCTTTGTATGTTCAAATTTCTATCCACGCCCTGCCCACCTGGTGTAAAAGGTCTAGATCTCTAGATCTATGCGCGAACATGCGCGACGATATGTAACGCGACAATTGGAATATTATTTAGAACATTATTGAACTTCAATGCTCTAGAACAGAGTATCTATTTACTTCGTAAAACGGATATACGAATGTCGCACCGGATATCGAGGCCCGCACGGTCTGTCTCCGCCAAGCGCTGACCCGCGCTGCCTCGCGCGCCGGCACGCTCCGACCACCGACACATGGATACCAACTATACTCTCCAGCTCTTGCCACTTATGCTTTTCTTAGTTAAAGCGCGCGCGAGGCAGCGACAGCTTTTAGTGTAAAAGGGTTAGCGTGATTTCAATGCTCGCCCATCCGATCCACGCCTCGCCCCGCCGGTGTGAGCCCCTGTGGCCCACCCTGACTGGCGCCGGTCACTGGTCGCCGTACGACATGCGCGGCCGCGCGGCCTGCGTGTTGGCCGCTCATTGTTTTACTTTGAATCCTTAAAACGATACTAAAATCAGCCGACACTCAATGACCTTCTTTGGGCTTGCTTTGTACCTTCCTACTGTTCCTACACAAAACATAACAACACAACATCACGCCTATAATCTCCAAAGGGTTCGGCAGGGGTTCAACTGTAGTACACCTACACATACTGGTGGGGCGAGCCGATCGCCTGCGACCGCAGCCTTGCACGCGAGCCGGCGCCGCGGGGAGCTGCTGGCCCTGCTGCTGACACATATCCGTGGACTGGCTGTTGGAACCCCGACACCCTTCTGACCGCTCTTGTGGCACGTAGTAGTAGTGTGTGTGAGGGTCACGTTGCCTAATAACATCGGGTAAAAAACTGTAAGTCGACCGTGTTCAAATTGTGGTTCAAATAATAATAATATGAATAAGAAAACATGTTTCTTATTATAATATTGCAATACATTACCTACACAAATGTAATGTGCAGAGACGCCAGTGACGCTGGCATAATAATTGACTTGTACGGACTTCGAAGAGGTAGGTCAGCGGCGCGCGCCGTGCCGCGGCAGCGCTGCGGGCGGACCGGCAGAAGGTCTACAGCTACTGTGTGGCTCTAGTCTGCCAGGTGCCAGGTGCCAGGTGCCAGGAGCGGTGTGCGCCGTGTGCTGCACCTTCAGTAACTATCGCTAAGGGTATGCCACAGGTACAAAATATTGTGAACCTACCCAAACTTAAAGTTATTAAGTAAGTACTCAATTTACTATTTGAGGAACAACATACAAATAAACAACATGACAAAATGACATGTTCGTTTTAGTGTTAGATTGACTTCAATAAATTGTTGTACTTAAATAAAATTTAAACGCTTGCAAAAAATCGTTTGGTATTGTAATCAGATCTGATCGGCTTGTTATTATTCCATTTGACATTCAGTTTGAAATTTAAAAAAAACATCGCAAAACACAAACCAAACATAAAAAACCTAAAATAATACCTATAGTTGAGCCATCAAACTCGATTGAGTAAAATCTATACCATTAAGCGTCTAATATCCCTATCGTAGCTAACAAAACAGCGGATAACCTTGAAACGACTGATCCTCTTTTAATCAAACATATCCAACAACCACCGCTAGAATACCTTATTTCAAATAACCCCACAGACAGTCACACACACAGAACAGTTAAAGTAGCAGTTTGTTCAGTTCACCTGGGGAGGACGTGTCCATCATGTCACCCGATGCGATCTGCACAGCTGCTGCAGCGGCTGTGCGCGCGGCGAGCAGTGGGCGCACCGGCGCAGTGGGCCTTCTGGTCGCGCAGCAGCGTGCGGCGCAGGCGCACGGCTCGGCCTTGGCCGGTTTGGTGCCGGTTGCGCGACAAGGAGAGTGCAGCTCACCCCCGCAAGTGCGACTCGTTCCGGTCACATGACAAGTAGCACGTCGCGTGCGCCCGCTGCCGTATCTCATCCAACAGAACGCCCTTTACTAGCAAACATGAGCTGAGCCATCTGAAAAGGCCCAACACGTAACGTAGGTATGACGTCGATGTTACAATTATAATAGGTATTATTATTCATTATATACAAGTCTCCAGAGTAAACATTCCTACCAAACACAAAGCAATATTAGGTTTCCATCATACATTGGAGGACCAGCTTCCTATGTGAACGAGACGATTAATCACTGCATCTACCTTATTTTACCATATTAGTGGAAAGGAAAACGTGGAGCGCGCAAGGTGGACCACACTCCTAAAACATAAGAATATGAACGCATAAAAGGAGTTGTTTACTAAATTCATTGGGCAACCTCGACGATAAGGAACTCTTGACATTCGGACGGAGTGCGTTGTGGCGCGGTGTGGCGCGCTGTGGCGCGCTGTGGCGCGGTGTGTGTGCTCCGGTGTCCTGTGTGGCATGGTTTAGGGCGGTGACACCCTACCCCTACTCTGGAATCAACTCACTCTGTATGAAGGTGAGCAGTTTTTTACATTAACACATTCGCAAAGTGCGGCGACCTGTTGTATCTCTGGAATGTGATTGGTCTATCGTTGACGTGGAAGCGAAACACCTTTTTTGATAGCATTCGAAAGACAATATGTCAGTACCTGCACATAATATTGTGACGGTACCAACAGTTCCAGCCAATATAAAAAACAATATGTCAATGACGAACAACAATATACATTTTTATTTTTTACTAGCTTCTGCCCGCGACTTCGTCCGCGGAAAATTTCTTGTTTTAACATTAGAAGTAAGTCGAAAAAATACTTTTTTAAAACATAAAACGAAATATAAAAGTTAAAATACAAAAGATAGGAATATGGTGTCGCAGACTTTTTTGTAGAAATAATTAAGGCGAACCGGGTACATTGCTACAATACAATACATTGCTTTCAATTTTAAACAACTGTTTAGGCAGCGCATGCAAATAATTCTGTTTTCACAGGTATTTCTTTCCGACTTGCTAGACTAAAATTGCGATAGCTCGGCTAATAGGTATGTATGATATAAATATAATTTATAGCCTATAGCACTCAGGAATAATGTAGCTTTCTATTGGTGAAAAATTTTTTGAAATCGGATCATTGGTTCCGGAGATTACCCCCTACATACAAACTTACAAACTTTACCTCTTCATAATATTAGTATAGATATATAATCTTTGTAAGGATCTGCATCCCACTCATACAGTATGATTGATGTATATCCGGCTTCGCAAGATGCGGAACCCATGTATAGTCGCTAGCATATCAAGTTACCACAAACTGACAAATGTTCCCAATCGACTTGAACTTTCGCGAAATTTGACAGTTTGGTATAATTCGTATAAGTAACTTAATGCGAAGGCGACCGTACCCTTTGTAATGAATTGTTATAAGTACCTATGTATAATAATAATATTCGAAGCACCGGCTTTAACCGGCAAATAAGTATAAAAGAATCATCAAACTCCGTTCACCCAGTCGAAAGTTCTGAGGTAACAAACATTTTTTTTAAATCAGTCGAATTTAGAACCTCCTCTTTTTTTGAATTCGGTTAATAAGCGATATAAGTACCTGTTTGAACGTTTGGTAATGTCTGGAAATACTGATTCGATTAAGAACAATAATATTATTTCATGCATAGAAATTAGTTAGCTTCACTATTCCCGAGTAACAAAGGATATATTTTATGCCTATAAATGCACGGCTCCTGTAGGGGGTCCTGTTCATTTTTGGATGCATAACATGATTAGTGCACAAATATCTGTTGGATTGAATAATGTTACGAAAGTCGTAGGTGGCGCTGTGTCGAGCTTTTTGCTGGTGACGGGCGCGTTGCGGGCTGGCCCAGATGAGCGACGCACCCCCGTGCGCCGCGCGCGGGGCGCGGTCACGTGGCGTCAAGGTCGGCGCGCCGGTCGGCATAAACAATGCGCATAATATATCTAGCACTGGCAGAGCGCCGCATGCCGCGCTCACAAAAACGCGCTTCACTATTACCAGTAAGTATTGTTTTGTTCCAGTTAGAAAACAGGAAAATATTTAAGTAGGTACCTACTTAAATATTTTAATATTTAGATGTAGGAAAACTAAGAGAATAGCTAGGTACCTATTCTCTTAGTTTTCCTCCATCAAACCAGCATCCATCTTGGCCAGCAGCCCCTCGGAATCGTAAAGTCCTTTTTGACCCTAATCACGAAGAGGCTACAAGGAAGTGCCCACGAGTTCTCAAGATACCTAACTCATACCAGGTATTATAAAACCCTCATTGAAATGAATAAACCTTGAATAAGTAGTCCATAATGATATATACCCGTAACGTTTGCAAAATCGCAATTTCCGCCTCAAAACTAATTACAACCGTTTGTGCGCAAGCAGTAACCCGCACTTGTGACACCCGTTATAGCGTCACATAGCGAAGGACGCCAGGGACACGGATAGCGTCACATAGCGAAGGATGCCAGGGACACGGATACCGTCACATAGCGAAGGACGCCAGGGACACGGATACCGTCACATAGCGAAGGACGCCAGGGACACGGATAGCGTCACATAGCGAAGGACGCCAGGGACACGGATAGCGTTACATAGCGAAGGATGTCAGGGACACGCATACCGTCACATAGCGAAGGACGCCAGGGACACGGATACCGTCACATAGCGAAGGACGCCAGGGACACGGATAGCGTCACATAGCGAAGGACGCCAGGGACACGGATAGCGTTACATAGCGAAGGATGTCAGGGACACGGATAGCGTCACATAGCGAAGGATGTCAGGGACACGGATAGCGTCACATAGCGAAGGACGCCCGGGACACGGATAGCGTCACATAGCGAAGGATGTCAGGGACACGGATAGCGTCACATAGCGCAGGATGCCAGGGACACGGATAGCGTCACATAGCGCAGGATGCCAGGGACACGGATAGCGTCACATAGCGCAGGATGCCAGGGACACGGATAGCGTCACATAGCGCAGGATGCCAGGGACACGGATGGTGTCATATAATGTAACATAACATCACGCCTGTAATCCTATTCCCCACAAGGAATGCGGCCGGCATCCCCATTTTGTTTCCTTGTTGTGTTTGTTTTATTTTGTCAGTTATCTTAAATCCCATACAATCGCATGTAATAAGGGAGAGCCTATTGCCATCAACACGTTGACTTGTGTCAATATCCAGACTCCTGTATTCAGCCATTATTGTCATATCACAATTTAACGAAAGCGGTAAAAAAAAGGCAAATCAAACAAGCTATGAACGTCACACTGGTCACTCGTGATGGGACAGAGTGCAGCGCCGCCTGCTCCCGTCCGAGGCGCGCCAGAGCGGGCGGGGGCCGGAGGGGAGCGCTCCGTAAATTGAGATTCATTTAGCTAAATGAAGCGTCGATCGCTTCACTGTTGACGAGTATCGATTGTCTGACAATAGCTACTGCGTCGACTAGCTCCGATGGCCCGATTGGTGCGCGTCTGATACTTCTGCGGTGACTTATGAACTCGGTGAACACTTCAGCGAGCCCACCTATTCTATTCAAGGGTTTGTCGTAAGCCGGCCGTCCTAAAGGTTACTCGGTCTCATTGAAGGAGATCACTCTCGACCATAACAAGAGCACATGTATAGATAATGTTAAGGCAATAAACTTGTACAATTATTTATGTATTCTGTGCAGAGCGCGGGTATCGCGCGAAGGTTCTGTTTCTCATTGAGTGGCGTTAGGTCGACTTCTCAAACGCGAGCGCGTCCCCTTCTGCGGCTCTGCTAGCGGATAAGTAGATCTTATAGTATATGGACATACTATACCTACATGTTGTAGTGTATGGACATACTATACCTACATCTTATAGTGTATGGACATACTATACCTACATCTTATAGTGTATGGACATACTATACGTACATGTTGTAGCAACTTCTCATGCTCTATTTTTTATTACCGTTTGTAAGATGTAACTGTACAATGTACACCGCTTTAGATTATTAAAATCTAGTATGTTGTAATTACATATGTATCTTAAATAAATAAATAAAAATACTAGGTATATACCTGAAAATTACAAAATGACTATGTAATCGAATCGCCCCAGTCGCGACGTAGGCAAGCAGACGTACTGTGTTGGTCGAACGAAGCGCAGGGCGAGATGGGCGTGTAGTGAAAATTGAGAAATATTTACATAAACAAATGTAGGCACTTTATGCTGACATCTCTCAACAGCTGGCGCTGGCCCTGGCGCAGGTCGCGTTATCACTAGTGCGCAGCGCGCCTCGCTCTAATCGCGCCCTTCACGCAGGCTATAAAGATTACGGCGTGCGTGGCACGTTCTGCGCCCGCGCCTTCCACATGGCGCTCCCACTGCTGCTCTGACCGCGCGCTACATGGCGGGGCAGTCGGCAGTACGTACTGCGGGACCTCCCCACGCCCGGCTCACCGGGGAACGAATGTTAACCCATAAACAATAGCAAGATAAGTATATTTTAGATTGGTATACAAATAATATTAAATCGAAGGCCATTTACAAACCATTATGACAAACACTAAAATAAAAACGAAATAAAAGTCGGCACAAAATACCTATACTAACATAAATTAGGTAATAAATAGTACCTACACCATCGACAAGTTAACATTGCAAACTAAACACGTTTATGACACAAGCACTTACGTTACTTGTCGTGAAAGAGCGTTTCACCAACAAATACTGAAGCCCAGAAACACTGGTATTGAATGTACGCAATCATGTTTACTACTCAGTTTATTATAACTTCTGGCTTCTGAAACGCATTCTGCATTTCTGCTAACGCATTCGGCATAACAAGGAGGTTTGCGAAACATTTAACAGTGTATCACTAATGCTAAATGGCCCACCAGCTGTGACCAGCTCAGGGCTTAGTAGCCATACTTAGATAATGCACCTAGGAACGACCCCTGAAAGAAACCATACTTAGGTAATGCACCTAGGAACGACCCCTGAAAGAAACCATACTTAGCTAATGCACCTAGGAACGACCCCTGAAAGTAACCATACTTAGGTAATGCACCTATTAACGACCCCTGAAAGTAACCATACTTAGGTAATGCACCTATCAACGACCCCTGAAAGTAACCATACTTAGGTAATGCACCTATTAACGACCCCTGAAAGTAACCATACTTAGGTAATGCCCCTATTAACGACCCCTGAAAGTAACCATACTTAAGTAATGCACCTAGGAACGACCCCTGAAATTAACCATACTTAGGTAATGCACCTAGGAACGACCCCTGAAAGAAACCATACTTAGGTAATGCACCTAGGAACGACCCCTGAAAGAAACCATACTTAGGTAATGCACCTAGGAACGACCCCTGAAAGTAACCATACTTAGGTAATGCATCTATTAACGACCCCTGAAAGTAACCATACTTAGGTAATGCACCTAGGAACGACCCCTGAAAGTAACCATACTTAGGTAATGCACCTAGGAACGACCCCTGAAAGTAACCATACTTAGGTAATGCACCTAGGAACGACCCCTAAAAGTAACCATACTTAGGTAATGCACCTAGGAACGACCCCTGAAAGAAACCATACTTAGGTAATGCACCTAGGAACGACCCCTGAAAGTAACCATACTTAGGTAATGCACCTAGGATCGACCCCTGAAAGTAACCATACTTAGGTAATGCACCTAGGAACGACCCCTGAAATTAACCATACTTAGGTAATGCACCTAGGAACGACCCCTGAAAGAAACCATACTTAGGTAATGCACCTAGGAACGACCCCTGAAAGTAACCATACTTAGGTAATGCACCTAGGAACGACCCCTAAAAGTAACCATACTTAGGTAATGCACCTAGGAACGACCCCTGAAAGTAACCATACTTAGGTAATGCACCTAGGAACGACCCCTGAAAGTAACCATACTTAGGTAATGCACCTAGGAACGACTCCTGAAAGTAACCATACTTAGCTAATGCACCTAGGAACGACCCCTGAAAGTAACCATACTTAGGTAATGCACCTAGGAACGACCCCTGAAAGTAACCATACTTAGCTAATGCACCTAGGAACGACCCCTGAAAGTAACCATACTTAGCTAATGCACCTAGGAACGACCCCTGAAAGTAACCCTCACAGTCTACACCTATCACAGCCACTTATCATTCGTTATTTTAGAAAAATGCAGAAGAATTAATATTGCAAGTATCTATCACACGCTTGTGACTCACTTGTGTGTAAATCAACAACACAAAGAGTAATTAAACTCTTCGTCGGAGGCAAACAGTGTGCACTGTACCCTGTACACTGAACGTTCCAGTGTCCCGCCCGCAAACTCACTTTTTTCTTAAGGAAAATTAGGTAGCTATGTAAGACATTATGTTGACTCTTTAAGTAATTTAAATGTATTCTTACCAAGTACTTGTTTAAATACAACTAGCAACGTGATAATTTTAGCTTTAATTTGGTCAAATTCAATATTCAAATGTGGCGATAAGAGAGCAATATTTGCAGTTTGGTTCGTATTACGTATTACTGACCCGTGACGCGTGCGCCGCGCGCCGTGACAATGTGACACGTTTGACGAATGTTTTCGTATCTCATGCTAATTTAACACTGTAACGTATGAGCATAGCATGTTTCACTCATTTGATAGGTTAGTACTTACCTATGATTACTTTAATTTGTTGCGAATACCGATTAGTGTCAAAATCATTTTGTTGTGAAGCTTCGTTCTGTTAATGCAGGAGGCACAATTCTCAAATATCGTGTTGTTGTACTTAAAATATCACAAAATATTTATTATTCATTTATAACTTTTTAACACTAGTTATACATAATTTATTGAGTTCAAATTCCGATAAAAAGACATAATCATCTCAATACGTACACTTTATTATCTATGGCTCGTTAATTTATTGGAAATACGACTTCCTACACCAGAACCTATTACCAACCAATAGATCAGTCATTTAATTGCGTTGGTATACCTACAGGCCGCATGTAGAGGGACAATGGTCATATTCACCTAACCGTAAACTGTATTTGATGGTTGCTCACAATGCTCACACGTCACCTCGTCCATAGTTATGACAATCAATATTACATCTGCATGTCTACATAGAGGAGTGCATCAGAGCTGCGACGTCTTACCTACGTAACTACTCCCGTCTTCACCATGACCCCTACACACCTATCTATCTAGCTACCTACCCACCGAACCAAAAGGTCTCTCATTCATACATTCACTCACTCACTGATTAATCACGAAATCTCAAAAACTACTGGACCTACGAAGTTCGGCACAGAGGTAATGAAGTAGGACACGTCAGCTAAGAAATTTAATACAAATTAGATAAAATAGGGGGTGGAAGTTTGTATGAAACATTTCGACATTGTCGCGGGCGGAGCCGGGGCGGCCGGCAGCTAGATTATACAAATAAATAGAACTGAAGTGACTGTTTTTAATGACAAAATAACCGCTTTATCTAAACTTAATATTATAAAGCTGATTAAGAGTTTGTTTGTTTGTTTGTTTGAACGCGCTAATCTCTGGAACTACTGGTCCGAATTGAAAAATTCTTTTTGAGTTGGATAGTCCATTTATCGAGGAAGGCTATAGGCTATGTAACGTCACGCTACGACCAATAGGAGCCGAGCAGCGGGTGAAACCGCGTGGGAGCAGCTAGTACTAAATGTTATTGTAATCTCTGAAACGGCTGGCTTCCACTGCTGGTGCTAATCTCTGAAACGGCTGGCTTCCACTGCTGGTGCTAATCTCTGAAACGGCTGGCTTCCACTGCTGGTGCTAATCTCTGAAACGGCTGGCTTCCACTGCTGGTGCTAATCTCTGAAACGGCTGGCTTCCACTGCTGGTGCTAATCTCTGAAACGGCTGGCTTCCACTGCTGGTGCTAATCTCTGAAACGGCTGGCTTCCACTGCTGGTGCTAATCTCTGAAACGGCTGGCTTCCACTGCTGGTGCTAATCTCTGAAACGGCTGGCTTCCACTGCTGGTGCTAATCTCTGAAACGGCTGGCTTCCACTGCTGGTGCTAATCTCTGAAACGGCTGGCTTCCACTGCTGGTGCTAATCTCTGAAACGGCTGGCTTCCACTGCTGGTGCTAATCTCTGAAACGGCTGGCTTCCACTGCTGGTGCTAATCTCTGAAACGGCTGGCTTCCACTGCTGGTGCTAATCTCTGAAACGGCTGGCTTCCACTGCTGGTGCTAATCTCTGAAACGGCTGGCTTCCACTGCTGGTGCTAATCTCTGAAACGGCTGGCTTCCACTGCTGGTGCTAATCTCTGAAACGGCTGGCTTCCACTGCTGGTGCTAATCTCTGAAACGGCTGGCTTCCACTGCTGGTGCTAATCTCTGAAACGGCTGGCTTCCACTGCTGGTGCTAACTTTTATTTTAGAAAAATAATTATTTTCGTGGGCGCAGCCGCGGGCAGCAGCTAGTGTAATAAATACAATTTATATTTAAAATTAAAAGGTAAAATAAATTGTTCATATCATAATAAAAAAAATACAATGTCATTCAGTAAAAAAAACTAAATTAAGTAATTATAAATCAACTATAGACTTAAGTAGCACGGTGAAGCATTACACTCACGATTGACATAAATAAGGCTGTTCCCTACGTGTAGCTATGATAATATGACTTCATGAATGATCATAATATAAATTATATGTACCCTGTAGATTGGTGGATCATAATTATTAGTATAACTAATTTTGCGTATGTGGATGAGATTTATCTAACGAACCTGTCGGAATAGGTCATTCACGATCGTAGATCTATAAGCTGGTGTTACATAATCAGAACATAATATTTGTATTTAATGATAAAACTCTAAAGAGCTGTTTTATACCTATATCAAGAATTTTCTTGTAATTTAGCGGTCGGTAAATGGAGCTGCTAAAACGGTACTACCGATGGCAATCCCTATCCGATGTATTGGTTATAGGAAAGAGCCTAGGCATTTCTCTCTATATACAATTTAAAAAAATATATATTTACCCGACTGCAAAAACACACAGGTACTTAATTGAAAAGCGAAAAACATGCATTTTATTCTACTGTCCAGCATTTCAAAATTTACCAAAGATGTAAACAACAATGGCCGCTCGAAATTCTCTGTGGTTTAGTGGTGCGGTGTAACGAATTTAAAAGCTATTTTTTTTTTGTAGTTTCATCAGTATCTTTTTTAATGAGTAATAAATTTTATTCTAAATCCAAAAAATATTGTAGAACCAAACTGTAATCGAAATAAATTGATCAATATTGAAGACTTAAAAACGGGTACCATAATTACCTACGTTCGTCTGCTATGTCAAATATTACACAATATTTGCTGCCTACCAAATACCTGACAAATGAGGCGAGACGAACCTTACGGTGTAACTTATGTGAAGCTCACATTCTCTAATCGTACTTCTTCCTTTATGTCGACCATATTACCTATGGACTTCACCATAATTTAATACGGAAAACCTCGTCTTTATTAAATAGAATGCGGGCTAGCTTCAACAGTGTCTCTATGACTGTTGTCACTATAATTATTATTTCAATAAAGGAGTATTAAATACCTTTTATAGAAATGATCGATAATCAGTGGCACGCAGATATCGCTTTTAATTCCCAGACAAATTCAATGTTATTGCTAATAATGGACCAAACGTCCGTGGCTACCACATCGTTTTTATACATTTATACGATTCAGTATCGCAGCCAGGGAGATACCGATATGGAAGATAGATTATACTTCTATGTCATCTGCGAATTCTGCGATACCAACATTCTATGGATTATAATGCTTGTTTTTCTCTTTTCAGTTTTTGCAGGCGGGTTTTTATTTTTAAATGATTTAAGTTCGTATTTATTAATTCTTTTAAATAAGTACTAATATAATATACTTCATTTGTTTTTAAAGAAACCCGTGCCCTTCTTTTTTTTCATATTTTCAGAATCAATATGTAAACAAGATATGATACGCGTCATACATATTAAAATCCGTTTTCGATCTGTGCATCAAAAAGCAACTCAGAGTCATGCGTCTAGACCCCTCTTGGCGGAGTGGCTAGAGAGGCGTCACGGCGCCCTCACCTACCGCCTGACGCAGGTCCTCACCGGACCAAGGAGAGCACATCATTCACATATAATCTAGGTACTGTAAAGTTGACAAGGTAAACATAATTATGATTCAGTTTTGATTCGTGACATCCCGCGCCTCGGAAAGGCCATCAAGCTGCTGCGCTAGCGGCCCCTAGTGGCGGCTGGCGCAGCAGCGTCCCCTTTATAGATAATATTACCGTGCCCTTACCGTCGGACTAAGTGAGGGTAGCGTTTTTTTGTAGGACATGTCGCAGTTATGGTTGTCTGCTGTTATACCGGACTAGAGAGGAGGAAGCGTGAAAAGGCCCGTGTAATGTGTTATTTATTACAGTGTTTGGGATTTATAATATCTCCTGCGTACTTGGCTAGCCCACTTTGAGATTGGCCACCGTGATTGAAATTCGGTCGTGAGGATAATATATTTTTCTGTGCTTATCTTTATCTGTGTCCACTTATATTAAATCAGCTTCTGTCCGTGACCCGGTGACTTCGTCTCCGCGGTCGGCTTAAAAGTATCTCATGTGTTAATCCAGGTTATAAACTACCTATGTGCCAAAGGACAAACATGCAAACTTTCACATTTATAATACTATACTATGATACTACATCACTACATAGTATAAAACAAAGTCGCTATTTTTGTCTGTTTGTTTGTCTGTATGCTTAAATCTTTAAAATTACGCAACGGATTTTGATGCGGTTTTTTGTAATAGGTAGAGTGATTCAAGAGGAAGGTTTATGTGTATAATTTGTCGACATATTTTGCGGGCGAAGCCGCGGGCGGAAGCTAGTATATGTATATAATAAAACGTGTGGAGTCATCAACATCACGTGCAAGTGGCCCCAAGCAATCCTGCCCAAAGTTGGAGCTGCTAAACACTACTCGGAGGCGGAGCAGTGGAGTGCATAGCGACGTTACACCTATTATCTATGCTATGGGTATGCTGCGAGCACTCCCATCCGACCTACGTCAGCGGGGCACTCCGCTGAGTCAGCGTGGCGCACGCGCCGCCCGCCGTCATCAATGGGCCCTCTCTCGCCTTCCCCCCGCGGCCGCCACTCGTCGCAGTCACATGACGAGGCCCGCACGCCGCGCCCCGCACACCGCGCGTACTAACCGGCCGCGACTTTCCTGTGCACCCCCACTAGCACAGAGCGCGTGCGCCGGGTCAACGCCCGCGCCTGGCCCGGTGCCGCAGCCGGCACTACCTTGCACTACTTACGTGCCGCTCGGGAACGACCTTGCTCGTGCATCCCGCTCAACTGAACTTAGGTGTCATTGTCTAACGGTTATTTGGAATCAGTGATATCATTCTGAGACAGTGAGTCCCCTCTGCCGCTGGGAGCGGACTCATGGACCGTGCAGTATCGTGCGTGCCAGCGGCACTTTAAGCAAGGAAGCGGTCGCGCCGCCATTAGCATACTTCCAGATTCGATCGCGACATTACTATTCCATGTAAGCTCTCGTCACATGAGAACGCAAATGAAGTGCAAGGTGGGTTACTGCGGAGCTCGCACGTGTGGCGCGCGGCGGTGTGCGTGCGAACTGGTGCAGTGTGCGTGCTGCGCCCGCTGCTCTGTCACGTGAGCGCCCCCTCCACCCCGTGCCCTCCGCCTCTCAAGTCGGTGTACCGGTCCGTCCTAGGAACCTGCTCCGACAGACGAAGAGCACGGAAGGCAGCGGTGCACCGCGCGTCGTCCACATCATAATATGTATTAGATATAAAACAGATCTTCTATTTGTTTTTACTTAGCTATTTACGAACTAATATTACTATAATAATAACGGCACGGCTCGATCGATCAGGTTGCCACGGTTTGTCCATGGATGGGTGACCACCTTTCTCCGTTCGGAAACCACATGAAGTCGTTGGTCCCGGCTGTCATTTGTAAATCTATTACAGTTGTTACGGGTCAAAGCCCGAAAGTTTGACAAACAGTCTTACCAAAGTGTATCGCGTTACTCAGTAACTGGGTTGTGGATTGTGGAGGTCAGATAGGCAGTCGATTCATGTAAAAATACTGGTATTCAGCTGCATCCGGTTAGACTGATAGGCGACCCTAGCATCGCATCGGAAAAGGCATGCAAATGATGTTGAATTTACGAACTTAGATTTTTTTTAAGCGTGTTGCGAAAATCCTCTAAGCTTGAAAATCATAGAACCATATATCACACCATCAGATCGTAGAGGATAAAGAGCAGTGCGATCTGTTGATCAGTGGCCGCTCCTGCTAAAGAGTTCAACGCGCGCCGACCAGCCCGAGGACGACGAGTACATGATCTCGTGGTCTTCTTGAATGCAATGTTTTTATAGTTTATTCCTGCCATGAAAATTAACACTGTTTTCTGGCATTAGTCTCAGTTATGACCGATAAAACAAGGCCCACTCAATTCTGCCGCCATTTATAACATACGTACATAAAACACAGAAGTTTTAGAAAAAATATTGACAGTTATAGCACAGTCTACTGTGGTTATAGAAAGAGCCGATCACTTTGTTTTTAAAAAAATACCGATCATTTGCTGTTCACTGTAAAATGATTTAAATATGAAATGGCAGTAGACTTCAAAGCTTGGGATGACTATCTTGTTCCTTAGTGCTACTGAGGGTGTTACGCGGCGGCTCGTAATAACATGACATGCCATGTCAACTACCACACGTGCTTCCGAGGAAACGATCTCAAGTTCCCAGGCGACGAGCAGGTACGGCATGCCAACTTACTGATGTTGTGCTGGTCGATATCAGCAGCTCGTCTGTCTGCGCTGCAAGTCGCGATGGGATGGGACCACTCCGGAGCACTCGGGGCTACTCGTGAGCGCTCGGGACAACTCGTGAGCGCTCGGGGCAACCGGTGCAACGTTCAGCTGGACCGCTGTCGCAGACTGCTCTTTAACTGCTGCGTATCCAGGTCACAGAAATCTCGAAGTTTTGACATGTGGCCACATCGATACCTTCATTGACTCGTGGGACGTGGGGCGGGAGGAGTGGCTGCAGAGACGGCTTAGCGCCCTTAGAGACGAGCTGACACTATAGGCTGTGTGACACAGCCTGACTGCTGGACCGTAAGGGTGTCACGTGTCGTTCAGGCCGGCAGCCGACGCCCGGCCGCCCCATTCTGAAGGAGTGCCAGGGCGGTGCAGCGTCGTGACCTCGTCGCGGAGCGCGGTGCTGTCGGTGAGCCCTCGACTGTAGTCGTGGTTCCGGCCATCGTCGAGAAGGAGAGCGCGTAGGGGTGGGGCATTGTCTGTTTTCCGAGGGTGAAAAACTACTGTTCCAGTTATTCTGCGACATACCTATTACCTACTATTAAACAGGTTTGTCGTGAGATTATGGATAAAAATCATCTCTTCGTGAAAATTCTAAGACCGTTCTATTTCAACTTTATTTACAACTAGCTTCCACCCGCGGCTTCGCCCACATAATATATCGACAAATTATACACATAAACATTCCTCTTGAATCACTCTATCTATTAAAAAAAACCGCATCAAAATCCGTTGCGGAGTTTTAAAGATTTAAGCATACATATGGATATAGGGACAGAGAAAGCGACTTTGTCTGATAGTTACTTACTATCTACTACGTTGTGTTGGTATGACTTGGATGTTCGGTGGGATTATACCATTTGAATGACGGATTGTCGAAGATATTCTTATTATTCAAGATAAAGATAAAGCGGATTAACAAACTTGTGTTTGTACCAATATCTTATCCACGGCCAATTTGAAGGAAGTCATTTGAAAAGTGAGCCTGTCTGAAACGTTTCGTCACTCTACTACTAACTCAATACGGGCTAGAACAGCCTTTCCCAAAGCGGGCGATAGCGCCCCCTTGTGGGCGCTGCAGGTCTAGAGGGGGCAGTAAGAGATCCAGAAACAAAATGGGGGCCTTGTGTAGAGTCTTAGGGGGCAATTAGTAATTTCATCTAGATAGTGTTTTTAAGTAGGTAAAAAAAGGCGGGCGCTAAACAATAATTTATTGTCAAAGTGGGCAGTAGACAAAACAAGTTTGGGAACCCCTGGTCTAGAATATACGTAGTTAACTAGCGACCCGCCCCTGCTTCGTAAACTAAACGTTAATTAATTATACGCATCCTTCCTCATGAATCACATCGACCATTGTTTACCCTATGAAAATCCATTCAGTAGTGTTTGAGTTTATCGCGTTCAGATAGACAAACTTATAATATGTACCTAGTGAATAGATACTATACTTATTGCTAAACATACTTCAGTTTAAGTGGTGCAACTGTGCCCGGCGTAGGACATGAGCCACGACTGCCGCTGCTGGGCACAACGAACCACCAGCCACCAGTCTGTCGAGCGTGCTTGATGAAGTGGACAACATGAGTTACATAAGTGCCACGAGCTTTGAGTGCACCAATAATGAAAATGACACATGTGAGCAAACGGTGGCGGTGGCGGGGGGAGCTCGATGTTTACAATGTCAGGGGAGCATGTGTGCGTGCAGCGGGCGCGCGCGGGGCGGGGGCGCGCGGGGGTGTCACGCAGCCTCCGCTCCGCGCATCTCGGGGCGCGCGGCAGGCGGGTGCGGCACATCGACACTACGCGCGCGACGTCGCCGCACCGCCAGTCGCGCACCAACCGCGCCGACCTTCGCACGCTCTCGCGCCCGCGCGCTCTCCGCATCCGCACCGACAGCACCACGGCCGGCCCGCCGCGACCCCCGCCGCACGCCCGCTCTCGCTCCATGCGCCCCTGACACCGCCGCCTGTCGCACCGCACACACTGCCCGTACCGCCCCGCGCCGGACTCCGCCGACCTCCGGCACAAGTGAGTGAACATCCAAATAATCCGTGCTGGCGAGTTGGACATCGCCGTCGGCGGCGCGGCTGGCTCCCCTGACAAGGCGCCGGGACAAAGGTCCGCCGCCGCTCAGGTAGTCGCTGCCACTCACCCGCATGTTATTGTTGCGAGTCCCTTCGGCCGCCGCTGCGACCCCAAGCCCGAGATCATTTTCTACATAAGTGTTAAAAAAATAGTGTTGATTGTCAGTGAGGTGAGTCACATAGCGTTGGTCGCATTCCTTAGTTATTATCCTCTTTAAATAGTTGTTGTTAATTAGTTAATTGCGACAATCGCTCGCAGTACCTTTAGCGAAAGCGAGACGTCACAGTATCCTAATGAAGACAGTTGCTACTGACGTGCGTTACCATGGTCTACCTGACCTTAAATGATAGGTAACGAATTGACAAGTTCGCAATATCCTGAGTTTGGGCTGTCGTTTAGCGCGAGGGTCGACGCCGCTGGTGACTTCGGCGTTACTTTCTCGCGCTGCGGCGTTCGGCTTGTCGGCAGCCGGCGGCCGCGCGGTTCCCTCGCTGCTCCTAGTTGCTGTCGTTTAGCGCGAGGGTCGACGCCGCTGGTGACTTCGGCGTTACTTTCTCGCGCTGCGGCGTTCGGCTTGTCGGCAGCCGGCGGCCGCGCGGTTCCCTCGCTGCTCCTAGTTGCTGTCGTTTAGCGCGAGGGTCGACGCCGCTGGTGACTTCGGCGTTACTTGCTCGCGCTGCGGCGTTCGGCTTGTCGGCAGCCGGCGGCCGCGCGGTTCCCTCGCTGCTCCTAGTTGCTGTCGTTTAGCGCGAGGGTCGACGCCGCTGGTGACTTCGGCGTTACTTGCTCGCGCTGCGGCGTTCGGCTTGTCGGCAGCCGGCGGCCGCGCGGTTCCCTCGCTGCTCCTAGTTGCTGTCGTTTAGCGCGAGGGTCGACGCCGCTGGTGACTTCGGCGTTACTTGCTCGCGCTGCGGCGTTCGGCTTGTCGGCAGCCGGCGGCCGCGCGGTTCCCTCGCTGCTCCTAGTTGCTGTCGTTTAGCGCGAGGGTCGACGCCGCTGGTGACTTCGGCGTTACTTGCTCGCGCTGCGGCGTTCGGCTTGTCGGCAGCCGGCGGCCGCGCGGTTCCCTCGCTGCTCCTAGTTGCTGGCCCATATAGTTTGGGCTGTCGTTTAGCGCGAGGGTCGACGCCGCTGGTGACTTCGGCGTTACTTGCTCGCGCTGCGGCGTTCGGCTTGTCGGCAGCCGGCGGCCGCGCGGTTCCCTCGCTGCTCCTAGTTGCTGGCCCATATAGCGATAATCAGAATCTTCAAGCCCTCAGAGTGTCCTCGACTGCATCATTGCTTAAAAATAGTTAGCGACTAGGTATTTGAGTACTTAAAAACCCGGTCAACAGCAAATCACGCTCGTGTAATCACGATTCTTGACCAGAATTTTGTTACCTAGAAGTTACACCGCACATATTGTTTCTGCACCGCACATTTGCACCCAAAAAATGATAATGTTACTTAGGATAGGCGCTGTCGTGTACATTAGCTTATTGATAAATTATGGGTAGAAACCTGACGGAAAAAATCTGGAAACTTTATGACACAGCTCAGTATGCCAACTGACACTAGCATCAGAGGCTTCCCTGAACTTCCGCATGAACATGATTGTAGACACTTGGTGGTAAAACACATTCTTCGAACCAATTGGTTTAATAATAATAACATTTTATTTTATGCAAAATCGTAAACATTCAAAGCTGTCTCGGAAAGCAGGTAGGTAGGTATTGAATTTAAAAAAATATCCGGTTTCAAGAAGCGCAAAGAGCTGACGCGCTCCGTACACCAGTCGCAGCTCGCTGCTTTTCTGAGGCGCAGTAGTTTACTGTACCTGGCCCGCACGCCAGCCTCCAGCAGAGGAACTTGCGAAGGACGCTGACGAGGAATCGTTCACAACCTGGGAACGTCACCACGTGCGAATTGTAATCTAATGTTTTTAGTAAGACGTAGTGGTCTACTAGTACATCGTCACAGATAGCAGCAATACATGTTATATAAATAAACCCACGAAGTGTACCTAGATAATTTGCTGGATATGTTTAAGTCCCATGTAATAGCGGGGTAACATAAAATTAACTGAAGATTAAACAAAATTGAGTGGCCACAAAAGTTGTTGCGTAAAGGAACGGTTGTGGGACAACGAATAATTTAATTTGTCGTATCTAGATTATGAAGTCGAACACTAGGTAGGGCAGAAGAAAAACTGGTCTATAGGTACACATCAACCATACCAACTGGTCTATAGGTACACATCAACCATACCAACGAGTAGCCGGGTGCTAGAATACGATGAAACGGGCATCGCAGATAAAATAATAATTTACAAAGAATGAAACAAATATACATTGGTAAACGAGAACGTAACTCTCGAAAAACTTCTTCTAAGCATCTGATTAAGCATTATCTTTTCAAAGATCTTGCTGAAAACCGGCAACACGGATACGGGTCTATAATTATTGGTGTCTTTACTGTCCCCGGATTTGAAAAGAGGTATTATCTTGCTGAATTTCATTAAATCTGGGAAGATGCCTTGATCTACACATAAATTAAATATTAAGGCTAAGTACGGTGCTATCGTCTCAATGATCGAGTTGCAGACTTTACTGGACATTCCCCAAAGATCTTCGGTCAATTTAATTTTGATTTGCTTAAAAGTTTTAATTACTATTATGGGGTTAATATGTTCAAAATTGAATTCAATTAAGCAGGCTGAAACGTTCGCCTTTAGTAAATTAAAAGAGAGGGAAGGCGAGGAATTTAGGGTTTCAGTAGTTTTTAGTGGAATACTGGCAAAGAAATTTACAAATTCTTGAGCAACTTCTTTGCTATCACAAATGGGTGAAATGGGTCCACATGACGTCTCAAAAATGTAATCAGAACTATGCCTTTTGATCCTGTTCGTTTCGTTATTGATAATTTTCCAAACCGTCTTTATTTTACTTTCAGCTGATTTAACCTTGATACTAATTTACTTAGCTTTAGCTGCTTTACAAGTGTTTTTAAAAATTCTTGAGTAGGTAGATACATACTTATTAAAAGATTCTGTGTTAATAAAAGGCTTAAGGCCATAAAGCTCGAAAAGTCTTTCCCTACTTTTCCTGAGTCCTTTAGTGGCCCAGTCACTAAATATAAATTAAGGGTTGATACTTTTAGTGGTCTTCTTGAAACAATTAATAAACTCGGTTTGCACTACCGTAAAGAATTCTTTATTATTGTTGATGTTCCAGGGTAGCCCGCGAAATTCAAATTTTCTTAAGTTTTTTGCAATTTGCAGGCCAGTGATAGGTTGTATGTTGATGAACATTTGATTCGCGGCTGTAAGACGTATGTAGTTACAGAATTATAATCATCAAAATCATTAATACAACCCTCCGAGCTCATAAAGGTGTAAAAATGACTTTTTACAAGGTCAAAGTCATTCCGGAACCTTTTTCTTCTCTTAATTCTGTAACTACATACGTCTTACAGCCGCGAATCAAATGTTCATCAACATACAACCTATCACTGGCCTGCAAATTGCAAAAAACTTAAGAAAATTTGAATTTCGCGGGCTGGTTGGAGGATTCACCTTAAATACAAAATATTATTATTTTTCAAAGAAAGTTCCTGATCGCTTAGCTTACAATTTAATGTGATAAGTATTAAATTTATTTAAATTAACAGATGTTATTGGTCTGGATTGTATTTCGATTTTTTGTATTGGTATGTTGGACTGAAAAGTTACAGTTTGACCACTGTGATCGGAAGGGAGATAATTAACAATGGATTTATTTAAATAGTCGCAACAACAAAAAACATTATCAATGCATGTAGCAGTAGACATAGTTACTCGGGTTGGTTCTACAAACACATTTGACAAATTAAATGATTTAAACAAATTTAATAATCTACTCGTATTTGAATTATTTTCTAAAATATTAATGTTAAAGTCACCACAGATAACTACTGATTTATTGCCAATAGCAAGTTTTGCCAAAACATCTTCCATTACTGTCTCAAATATCGGGTAGTTTTGATAATTAGGGGGTCTGTAAACACACACTATAACATGCTTATCCAGCTCAACACAAGACAGCTCAATGCTATGCTCAACCGATAGTTCAACTATGTCCTCACGGGTTTTTGAATTAATACAACTTTTAATTAGGATTAGTGAACCACCACGCAGCATTGATTTACGGTTAAAGCAACTGGCCAAACTATAATTCTCGTAGTAAATTAACATTTCATAATCTTTTAACCAGTGCTCAGTAAAACAAATAATGTCATACATTGTTTTTTCCAAAAGCAATTCAATCTCCAATTGTTTGGAAGAAAAACCTTGAATATTTTGATGAAATAATGTCAAGGATTTCTGCCTAGCCCCTTGCTTAGTTAGTTTTGGTGCTAGAAATACCTTTTTATTATTAAGTGAAATTATACTGTTAGTGGTATCTTCTGTTGTCTTACTGAAAATCGCGTAGGTACCTACCTAAAGAACCAAAATGAAGGAACATTTATCAGAACAAAAGCAGCTACGCACATGTGAGTTTAGCTTTGATTTGTATAAAATGCAGGCGGGATCGTCCACCAGCATGGCCACGCTACGCACTAATGCTGGGCTGGCAAGCTGCCTAGCTAACGTGGCAAGCCTCTCTGTGCGCCTCCTACGTAACGGCAGACGGTTGACTGTAATCGCCAACTAGCTTCTGACCGCGAAGTCGTAAGATAATAAAGCAGCCACATTTTCGTAAAACTCCCTCAGTCCGGGACTGGCGAGTCGCTCGCTCGCAGCTCGCAGTCGCAGTGTCAGGAACATTGAAGGTCATCATAAGAGCAGGAGATTGATTCTTGTTTAAAGACAGAAAGCCCGGAGACGCTGGGAGCTGTGGAACTATATTCAGTTGACAGCACATGTGCAGGAACACATTTGACATTGCTGGTCGCTGAGGTAAGATTGCGACTAGATTTTGAACGTTTTAATTGTGGGAATAGGCCGTTTGATGTGTCTGTGCTACTAGAGCTTATTCGGGAGGCTGCTGGACAGTGAGGGGCGAGCCCTCGCGTGCCACCCCTCGCTGCGCGGCCCGCAACCCGCCCACGCGCCCCCTCGCTCCCGCCACTCAATTGAACATACAACCATATCACGCACAGTGTGTCCACATGTGTTGCACACACGCAGTCTGTGGCCACTGCGCCGAGGAGCGCCAGGTGCGTGCTATACATACATGTACATACAAAGAGCAAATCACCAATCTATGTTTCCCCCGACCACGACGCTGACGCGGCGCGGCGACTCCAACAGAAAGATGTTGTTTTTGGCTCTTGTGTTTGTGCAGTGTACCCTGGCGAGATTAAAAAATTGCAAATGAACAGATTTAACGAAAGAGGTGTAAAAAGACATGAGAACGAAACTAAGAGTCACTTTAAATACTCTCTAACGTGATAATTTTGTTGTACTGGACCAAACTTGAACTTTAAGGCCTTAGGGATACATGAAGCCTTTATAGGTTAAATAACCATTTTTTCCCACAAAAACAAGTTTTACATTACCGCATCCTTTGTACCGTTGCTTGCGAACGGAACAAGGTTCTCCAGGAATGTGGTCTTATGTCACCATCGTTCGTTCCTGGGGTTTCCCCACTGAGCGCTGCTGCATTTTTTTCTCACCTCTTTAGCTCGGAAATATTCTGTTTATCATCGTGTATTTTATCCACTATTATGAAAAGACTTATACTCACAGAAAAAAGACTGCTCGTCTTAAAAACTTCCATCATCGTACAGATGTCAAATAATAAGCGAAGATATCATTGTAAAATTGGATTTAATGCTTATAAGTATTCCATTTGATTCCTAATTTTTTTATATTTCATACAAATTCCACGTTTTGACACTTCATAAAAAGTAACTTTATTGACTACCTACCCTGTCAAATACCCAATAATAATTATTTTACTTTTAATTTTGATAATAAATACACACTAATCAAATATTAAACCCTATTCTTGGCAAAAAGAAATCTATGAAGACAAGAACAACAACAACAACAATGATGATGATGATGAACAATTAAGTTAAACATTCAGGGAGTCTTTGTCTTTGGGGAAATATTCTATGTATCTTATAATGACTTACTTTTCCAAGTATGTTATTTTCTTTGCATGAGCATGTATCTGAGAGGGTACAAGTACAATGCTCAAATAAAATTAAACTCAACATTTAAGCTGTTTTTTTTTGGCACCAAGCATTTTCCTTGCTGTAGTGAGGCGGAAAATAGTGTGTTTCGCTCGGCAACAAAGTTATTCTGAGTCTCGTACCTTAGAAACCATCACTACGCTCAGGTTTCAATGCAAGTAAGTACCTACTCGCGCTAAAATACACTTTAAATTAAAATGATTTTTCACTTAGTAGTGTTTATTTTAATGATTAAATAAGTAATTTTTAACTTTTTCGTAGCTACCACAGTCGAGTTTTGCAGTTTTTTATTACTTACTCAGTTGCTAGCCAACCAAAAACATGCGTTTATGGTACCTAGCTATGTGTCTCTAGTATATGTTTACGTTCGTTATCGATAATGCGGATAATCCGGTGTGGCATGCTGTAATTGATTCGCCAAATGTTTGAGCCAATGTGTGCAAGTGCGAGTGCGGCCCGGACGGGCGGCGCGACGCGGCGACGGCGGCTTCCTGCACTTCCATCATTATTCTATCATCTTATTTGCATACACGTAGCAAGGCTCTCGTTTTCCTCATACTTTCAATCATTGCTACTACCAGTTGCGCGTTTTCGCCTTGTTCCCAAGTAGTTTCTGCCCCACTTCATACACTTGCGACTGTTAAAAATGCCATTCAAGTTTGAAAGCTGTTTGTTAACAGGTAGGTTACTACCAAGTACTCATGTAGGTACCGAGTTTTAAAGTCCAGCTCAGAGCAAGTAGCCACAGGCACATCTGCTATGCTAGTTGCTTCGCTTTGTATGAGAATGTATCCTGTTGTAGGTGGGATCGTCCTCTGCGTACGGTTACCATTTCAACATTTTAAAATTCTGTCAAACAGCCTGTCATTTGAAAAAAAAGCCGGGACATTATTAGTCTTACCTTTTCAGTATTCATTATTAGTAGGAATTTTGTAAAACAAAAATCGTTTCAAGTCGAAAAGTCCAGACAAAATCTGGACGGGCGAGCACAGAGCCAGACGTAGTCACCTGCGAGCCGCGGCCACGCTACGCCCGAAGAAATGAGCAGAGGTGTACGTCTACAACCTCATTTCGTAGCCCGTCTGTCCCAAGTTAAGTTTCACGATTACTGACAAATGCTTGCACTGTAACTCAAACATGCGCGGTTCTTCCTTCAAAATACCATATACCTATATAAAAAAAAACCACTTTATAACTTACCTAACAATGGGAGAGAGAATGAGAATCCGACACGGATCTCCATGGTCCTCACATGATCTGACCAAGATTATGTCTGGCCTTTGAAAGAGTTGATCTCAGAGTTTGTTTGGGCCTTCTCAGGGTACTTAGTCAGAATTGAAAAGCTGACTCCATCTAGCTTATTAAAATAAACATATTATGACGTATAAAAGTGGTCCCCATATCCTGTTTACAGAATAAACAATTTAATTTCGTTATGTTCAAGTCCCATGCAATAGGCAGCGAGCCTGTTGCCACCCACCGGGCACGTGTGCACGCACCGGCTGCTACTGACACTGTCCAGCTAGAGTGGGGCCCAGGACGCTACCAGGTGTTCTGGTAGTTCACACTCTCGATCCAGCCTGTCCCTTACTGCCCTACCCCGCGGGGCGCCCTAAGCCGAGGTTCGTTCCCCACGAGAGGGTGCCTTTGCGTGTGGTGGACTTGATTTATTGAGGCATCCCTAGGCAAGTCCTTGTGACGCGACGGCCAACAGAAACATTCATCTTTTTTTTACTTATTTGAACACTGCGCTGAATTGTGTTCACTTAGTAATGAATCTAATCATCTGTTGGGAAAGAAAGAAACATAGGGAACTCGGTAAAATTATATTAGATACAAATACTGACATGTCTTATGTACTTATAGTTAAAAATATTGTACGGTATGGCACAGTGTAGGTACGTGATATATGGCTCCAGCGCGCGCTCGCAGCCGCTCACAGCTGTGCGGCGCGTGGCGCGCGTGCGCGGCGCGCGCTTGCTCCGACCAGTCGAGCACGCCTCGCCGAGTCATGTGACATCCATACCATGTGCTTGCGTACTACTATCAAATATACTGCCATTTAAATTTAAAGTAATTCATTTTGTTTTAATGACGAAACGACTCGCTTGTCGCGACACAAAGACCTTGTTCATTGCAAACACATGACTGGGCCAGCGAGGGCGCGCAGCGAGCTGTCTCTGTTCATTCTTTATTACTTTTTTCATATCGAAGGAAATAATCGATTGATTCATGGAAAGACTCGAGGTCCTTGTGAATCCCTCATAACGATGATGGCATAGACAATGCTGACTGACATAATAGGGATACATCAAATAACTACAAAAAAAAAGATGGGGAGTATCTTTTTTAGGGTTCCGTACCAAAATGGTTAATAGGAACCCTCATGGTGCAACTCAGTGTGTCTGTCCGTCCGTCACAGTTGGATATCTCAAGAACTAATAATGCTTACTTGAAATTTAGAATAGTTTTAGGTCTTATTTGCCTAGCTATGATGCGAATAGTAAAGATTTTTTTGCAACTGGAAAATTGAACGTGGGGCTGGCTACTAATGCATATGGTATCACATGAAAGAGCGCTGTTTGCACATTCTCTAACATTTTTTTGTTTTTTTTAGGCCGGATAGTTTTCGACTTTTGATTTAAAATGTAAAAAAACCGTTCCCCCCATCCATCCCCATCTCCGAAGTTTGCATAGAGAAAAATCTGAAATTATTCTGTGGAATGGAAGTTTATGTAAAGAATACAGGAACAATAAAACGATGTCTCTTAATAGCATATTTTTTAAGAAATCATCAACGATAAAGAGGTAAGGTTGTATGTGTACATTAGGTTGTGTGTATTCCTAATAAAAAAATGCTATTATAATATAAACGAATTTTTGAACGATAAAGTATAAAGAATCCCTTCTATTGTATTATTGGATTTATTTTAGAAATTAGATGTAAGATTAGCTAGTTAATGAAGGCTTCCTCTCTCCTACTATTTGTTGCTGTGCCCGACAGGGTCCATGATGATCAAAATTTTTTATTTACCACCTAAGTATACATTGTGGAATGCAAATAAAATTTGAGTATTTGAGTAATTTATGTAGGGGTACTTACAATCTTGCCTCTTTATAATATAATAGTCGATTACAAGGAGAACAAACAAACAATACAACCAAACGAATCAACCGACACCAAATAAACAACTGACAATCACACAACAATTTGTCCACCAACCACCGACAATATAGAACGCTGAGAGGTCGCTGCGGCCAGCAGCTCCGCGGCATGCCATAGCCATACATTGTTTTCAATTTTAACCAACTGTTTAGGCAGCGCATGCAAATAATTTTGTTTACGAGGTACTAGCTTCCGCCCGCGGCTTCGTCCGCTCGGTGTGTCGGTGAAAAGTAGCCTATGTGCTTCCACAGGCTTCAGATCATGCACATCACAAACGGCTCAGCAGATTAACCGTAAAACATACATTCACACAGATAGACAAACGGACAGACAGACAGTTAGAAGTTACTTTAGTTTTTTATAATGTCAGGTAAGGATTAGTATGCATACTATTATTATTGAAGAGAATTAATTGCGCGGCTGGCCCAGAAACAGATGGCGGGATTAGCAGGACTCCTTCCTAAAGGATAGGCCTACAATCGCTGTAGACCGGGAAAACTGGAAACGGAAGGGAGGCCATTGTCTTGCAGTGGGACAACACAGGCTTATAATTATAGGTAATGATAATTACTTGATATGGCGGTTTCACTTGTTGTATGGTTTCGCCCGCCAAATTAAAAGGTAATTTAAAGACCGAACGTGCCGTCGGTCCACCGTTCAGCAACGTTACAGCGATGCCAGAGGAAGCCACAGATCATGCATTTTTGCTAGAAGCAAATTAAGCAAAATAGCTTTGCCTGTGCCACCCGGAGCATCAAGGACCTTCCTTGACCACTCTCAACTCGTAATATTTTGTGATAAATCTCTTTGCTCGGGAAACAGACGTTCAATCCATGATCCGGAGCGAGAGGGTGTCGGAGGCAGTCACCTCCTTCTGCGAAGCAGTTACGCTGGCAAAAGAGGTGGCGGGATGGATGAGGGACAGCCTCATGTCCCGGCCACAGTGGAAGATGCTCCGCCGTCCTCCGATCAAGACCAGGCCCATGCCAGATGGCGTGTTTGTGTTGTGGCATGTCAGCTAGCATACGCGAATGTACCAACAAAAACGTTGGAGGCAGACTACTTATAGTGTCAAGCATAAATAAAAATAAATACGTAAACATATAAGCCGCCAGGCCTAAAGACAGTGCCTGCTCACATGTGCAATGCTTGTTTTGTCCAGATAGCAGCAACACGAAGCCACTGTAACAAGCGCGCGCTCTGTTGCAGGATGATCCCGCGGCGCAAGCACAACGCGTCGTCCGGCTCGCTGCCGCCCCCCGACGACAAGCACGCCAGCAACGACTACATCCGTGAGTACCCCCCGAGCGCACTGTCCGCAGCGCGCACGTCCGCTACACATTGCCTTCTACAAAGCGAAGTAAAACCGTGCTTAAATTGCATTTCACGAGTACAATTCAATCATTATTTTTTCGCTATATTAACTACTTGAATGAGTTTCATATTTACGGTCAAGCATGCCTTACGTCTGCTAGCAAGTAGTGCGCAGCTACAGTGGCGAGTGTCGGCGGTCACATTCAGTGCGCGTGACCCGTGTCGCTCACTCGCGGTGACTGGCGGAATGGCTGCTGATGAAGTGTGAAATAGATCGGCGAGCGCCGAGCACGTGGCCCTGGGGCACGCGCGCCCCTGAACTTGACCGCCGCGCGCCGTGCACGATCCCACTGAGCCACTTGCCACGCGTCGTACAACTCCGCGGTACAATCAGATGGCTGGCACCGGCATGTATTCATAATAAAGTGCATGCACTGTATTGTGTCGTTTCTGTCGGCAGTGTCTGACAGCGCGTCTCGCTGCGGCTGGCGCGCGGCCCTCCGGCGCCGCTTCAACCGCAAGACGCTGCACAAGCGGCTTCCGGTGACGTCATGGCTGCCGCAGTACAACGCGGAGAAGGCGGTGGGCGATCTGATCGCCGGCGTCACGGTGGGGCTGACGGTGATCCCGCAGTCGCTGGCCTACTCCAACATCGCGGGGCTGCCGCCACAGTACGGGCTGTACGGCTCGTTCCTGGGCTGCTTCGTGTACATCGTGCTGGGCGGCTGCCGCGCCGTGCCCGCGGGCCCAACGGCCATCGCGTCGCTGCTCACGTTCCAGGTGGCAGGCGGCGTGGTGGAAAAGGCCATCCTGCTCAATTTCCTGACGGGGCTGGTGGAACTGCTCATGGGCGTGCTGGGGCTCGGTTTCCTCATTAATTTCGTGTCGGGCCCTGTCTCCTCGGGCTTCACGTCGGCCGTCGCGCTCATGATCGCCACATCGCAGGTCAAGGACCTGTTCGCGATCTCGGTGAGCGGCACCACGTTCCTGCAGCAGTGGATCTCCATCTTCCGCAACCTGCACGCCGCCTCGCTCTGGGACCCCGTGCTCGGCTTCTCATGCATCGCGCTGCTGCTCTTTATGAGGGTGAGTAGCGCGCATGTACTGCGCCTGTACTGCATTGACACTGACACTGATATTTGTTCAATAACAATCTATAACGTGTACTAACGATTGTTTTACAGAAAATCGGTATGATAAAACTGGGTGCCAAGTCTGAAGACGGTCCAAGCACAAGACAAAAAGTGATCACCAAGTGCCTGTGGATGGTCAGCACGTGTCGCAACGCCATCATAGTGGTGGCCACCGGCGTGCTGGGCTTCTGGTTCGTGGCCGCCTACGGACAGCCGCCCGTGCGCCTCATGGGTACGTACCGCTCCGACATGCTGCCATTCGCAACCCTGTTTAAGAGATTTCCGGACTCAAATATTTTCTTTCTGTTTTTGTGCAAACGCCAGCCGAGAATAGTCGCAGCGGTTAGTAGCGTAGAGAGTAGAAACCCTCACGTCATCGTTCAAGTTCATGTAGCGTAGCTAGCATCAGTCCGCATCAGTTATGAGGCTGTGTGAGTGACGCGAGTGACGCATTGCGTGTACGCAGGTGCCATTCCGTCGGGCGTGCCGCTGCCGCAGCTGCCGCCGTTCAGCTACGTGCGCGCCGACAACTCCACGGCCGACTTCCTGGACATGGTTTCGGAGCTGGGCTCGGGGCTACTGGTAATCCCGCTTATCGTGCTGCTGGAGGACATCGCAATCTGCAAGGCGTTCTCGGACGGCCGCACCATCGACGCCACGCAGGAGATGATCGCGCTGGGCGTGGCCAGCGTGGCCAACTCCTTCATGCAAGCGTACCCGGGTGGCGGCTCGCTGGCGCGCTCCGTGGTGTCCAACGGTTCGGGCGTCAAGACCACGCTCAACGGCCTGTACACCGGTGAGTTATCTACGATACGTCCGAGTGCTTGTGCACGCGTGGTGCTCGTGGCTGGCGATGCTCACGGCTGCTTCTGTTCTCAGGCGTGATGGTGATCCTGGCACTGCAGTTCTTCACGCAGTACTTCGGGTACATCCCGAAGGCGGCGCTGGCGGCCGTCATCGTGTCCGCCATATTGTTCATGGTTGAGTACAACGTCATCAAGCCCATGTGGCGAGCCAAGAGTGAGTACATTCACTTGCTTTGAACCGACTTGACTACAGTGTGCAGAACATGTGTTCCCAATAAGAGATACTTCGTGGGATTTATAAATCTGCAGTATATCTATCCGCACATTACGAAAGTTCCTGAGCCATAGCTACCAACCCGCCCTGACCCCCGAGGTGCATGCCCTCTCCCTCTCACCGAGAGATCTGTCTCCAGCGATGGGAACATTATAGGCCCCATTCCTTCGGGGATCACCGGCGTAATGTTATAGTATGTGAAGTATAGGAAAGTGTTATACTACTCTGTCAAGAAAGTACCGGGAAAAGATCAATAATACACAAAATTATGTCTGTTATTCATCCAAATTTATTTTATCACCTTCAAAGTATGCTCCTTTAGAAACGATACACTTGCGCCAACGAATAATCCATTCATCAAAACATTTTTTAAACGCTGCTTCCGGAATTGAGTTCAGTTCTCGCCGCGAATTCTCCTTTATGTCTTCTATCGATTGAAAACGGGTGCCACGAAGTGGTAATTTGAGTTTAGGAAAAAGAAAAAAGTCAGCAGGAGCCATATCTGGTGAATATGGTGGTTGCTGGATGGTATTTGTTGAGTGTTTGGTCAAAAATTCGTTCACAATGATAGCCTTGTGCGAAGGCGCATTGTCGTGGTGCAAAATCCAAGAATTTTCTTTCCACAAATCTGGCCTTTTTCGTCGAATTTGCTCTCTTAAACGCCGCATAACGCTCAAATAATATTCTTTATTTACCGTTAGACCTTCCGGTAAGAATTCAGAGTGCACAACACCGCGATAGTCAAAGAAAACAGTCAACATGACTTTGACTTTTGATCGACTTTGGCGTGGTTTTTTCGGTTTCGGTGCAGTTGGAAGGCGCCACTCCGAAGCTTGTTGACTAGTTTGCATGTCAAACTCGTAAACCCAGGTCTCGTCACCAGTAACAATGCGTTTCATGAATGTTGGGTCCGAACTGACTCGTTCTAGCATGTCCTCAGCGACTTTCATGCGATTGAGTTTTTGGAGAAAATTCAGATCTTTTGGGACTAGCCGAGCAGCAACATGTTTCATACCCAAATGATTAGTTAAAATGGTACGGATCGACTCGTGAGATACAGAAAGTTCGGCGGCTATCTCTCTCAGAGTTGAATGGGGATTTTCAGTCACTATTTTCTTCACTTTTGCGATGTTAACTTCAGTTGCAGACGTTGACGGCCTACCAGAGCGAGGCAAATCTTCAATCACATCTCGACCGCTTTTGAACGCTTTGAACCACTCATAAGCACGAGTTTTTGATAAAGTCGATTCACCGTAAGCCTTCTGTAACATTTTCAGTGACTCCGAACACGAAATTCCATGGGCGATGCAAAATTTAAGACAAACTCTTTGTTCGATATTTTTGTCCATTATGAAATTCGCAATACACACTATATATGATATTACTAAAACCAGCACTGTATTTAATATAAATAACAGATGCAACTCAAACTCCGCGCCAAAATGAAAAAAAATGGGCCAATCTAACAACTACAAAAAAACAAAAATTTGAATTTGGAACCATAAACAAATCATCCATTCCCGATACTTTTTTGACTGAATGTAGAGTTTAACAATAAGGTCTATGGTGAGTTACCATTCATGCCTCCAGGGTTCTGGTATGGTAAGCATGGCGCCTTGTGTTACAGAGCTGGACCTGATCCCCGGCGTGGGCACGTTCGTGCTGTGCCTCACGCTGCCCATCGAGATGGGCATCCTCACCGGCGTGATCGTGAACATCATCTTCATCCTGTACCACGCGGCGCGGCCCAAGCTGTCCGTGGAGATGCTCAAGGTGAGGCCGTCGCACGCGAGGGCTCGTGTGTGCCCGCGCTGTGCGCACCTACTGACCGGCGCGTGTTGCGTGTTGCAGACGGAGCACGGCGTGGAGTACCTGATGATCACGCCGGACCGCTGCCTCATGTTCCCGTCCGTGGACTACGTGCGCCGCCTCGTCACCAAGCACGCCGCCTCCAGCTCCGTGCCCGTGGTGATCGAGTGCACGCACATCTACAGCGCCGACTACACGGCCGCCAAGAGCATCGAGCAGCTCACGGCCGACTTCCACGCCACGCGCCAGCCGCTCTACTTCTACAACGTCAAGCCGTCCGTGTGCTCCATCTTCGAGGCCGTGGCCAAGCCCGAGCACTTCGTGGTCTTCTACGAGGACGAGGAGCTGGACCGCCTGCTGGCGGCCGACGAGCGCCTGGAGCCCGCCAAACTGCCGCCAGCGCAAGCCTAGACATTGTGATACGTCGTACCTACGCGAGAACATATTTTTTGAGATTGACTTGAAGAAGTGTGATATTTAGATAAAATCAGACGATATTATTATACTTACACGTAAGCATAGTAGTTATATGTATACTGAAGTAGCGGACTGTAAATACGTTCCCCTTCGTGCGAGCCGCTGAACCATCGGCGCACGCGTCGATGTAAAATGATCTAGTTGTGTACATACTTAGACGTACTTATTGTTTTGTAGACGATACAGTCTGCGAGCTAATGGCTGTGCGAGCTGTGATGGCGCCACCCGCGCCCCCCGCGAGCCCCGGGCCCAGCACCCCAGGCGGGGCGGCGGGGTACTTACTATTTATGTGTATGATGTGTGTTGTGCATGTGTCGCTCATGCTTTTCCCTCGAGAGCTAAGCAGACCTTCGACTATAATATCATACTTAAATTTTATGAGTAGGGACTAAAGAGTAACAAAACGTGATAGCTATGCATAGAAGTAAGCATCGATCTATTTATTTGTAGGAAATGAAGTACAATTTAGGATACTATCATTACTTTATCCTTAAGGGTTTAAGAAGCAAGCTTTAACTGGCCTACGGAGCAGAGGCATGCACTGCGCGCGTGGCCCACGTGGCCCACGTGGCCCACGTGGCCGCGTCAGCTGCACAGAGAGCCAGCCAGTCGGCACAGTCACTGGGCGACACAGGCTGGACGTGCTGGCGCGCAGCCGCGGCCTCGGCTCCTCGGTTCGAGTGGGATTTATCCATTATTTTGTGATCCTCTACTAATACGTTAAGTAATAAATATATTTTGGAGATAATAAAGTAAGTTATAAATATTATGTCATTATAATATGGAAGTTTATCTTACCATTGTGATTTACTATGTATGAATGTGATGGTTGTTGTGCCGCGAAAGATTTAAAGAATTTATTCAGTCACCGTTCTAAGAACAAATTCAATAAACTCTTTGAGAGTAATAGAGAGTTGTAGTTTCATTTATGCCAAACCTCCCCTATGCTTCAGCGCAGACGCTAACGGGCGCTCCGAGGATGTTACGCCTGAAGAGATGATTTCTGCGCCAATGTGGATACGTACGAAGACGATTTTACACAAGTTACTCTAGAGAGCTAACCAAGCGTAATTGGGGTGGCGTAACATGAGCCGAGTTAACGTTCAAATGGCATTCAACAAACACGCCATGTGATCAAACGAACTAAACGGAACTTTGATCACTATCGGTGACTCCATACACTCAACAATAATATGTTAACCGCCTTTCGTCTTTTGTATGAATTGTATCTTTTCTTTTAATTTTATAACGACAACACTAAAGGAACAAACAGCCGCAAAATGATGCTTACATTATAATTATGTTCTTGATCTCATTATCGCATTTACTTGAATAAGAGTGACCCTGCAGCTTCTGACAAATGGACTAGTGGAAATCGGTTATTCCCAGCAGTCCCCACCGGCGACGCCACCACTGGAGACAGTTTTTTATTAATTTTCCTATTTGTCACCAGGGGTGAAAAAATCTGTCCATCTGTCATCGACATTTTTTGCAAAAATATCCCATTTGTCACCAGTGGTGGCGTCGACGGCGGGGACAACTGGTGATCATTTCAGCGGCGAACTCGTGAAATGTACCGGTGGGCCGTAGGGCAGAATACTTGGTCCTACGCTGTTTCTCATCCGTTTAAATGACCTGTGCAATCTTAACGCAATCCAAAATTGTTACCACAAATGCAAAAAAGTATTCGTTAATTGATGATACCGCTCTTACCGTTTTCGGTTACTTATTCCAAAAAAATATTGTTATATCTGTCCCCCTCTCTCAAGGACTCTGAATTTAAGTCTACCTACTTACAACAGCAGTTATTGAAGCCACTGGTCTTAATAGGCACCTACCATTGACTATTTCCTACACACCCAATATTTATTGAGTTCTTAATAACAGAATTGAGAATTAAAGCACAAAATATGTCAGTACTTTGGCAGACAAAGTACTAACATTTACAATAAAATTTATAACGCAAATTTGTTATCTGACGAACATTAGCCAACCTTCGGCCAGCAGAAAATAAGTAAGACAGTTCTACGAACAATGATGTTCATTTCAATGATTTTAGTTTGTGTTGGTGCACAATCTTTGTGTACGCATCACGCATTTCAACAGATTGCCAACAGTAATTCTCAGGCGCTTTACATCTGGCAGTGGGGTAAGTAATACATGATATAGTTACAAAATCTCTAACATTTACAAGATATAACAATTGAATCAATAACTTTATTTGGTGTACGTTACCCCAGCAAAATAATGTCGAAAATAGTCATTGAAATCTTATAAATAATTAGTTGCCCAGCTTAACACTTGTGTACACGTCTGTACTAAACTTGTAACACTATCCTGCATAATATTTTAAAAGATAGCATAATGTAGGTACCTACTACGCGGTCGCTTTTTTGTAACCACCTAAACGTAGTCGGGTTACCATGGTCTTGCACTTCCTAATGACTTTTAGTTTATTATCTCGTTAATTATTGATGTACAGATCAAGTTACCACAATCTGTCAAATTTCTTTGTTGGTATTTCAAATTTATTGCAAAGATATAAGGTTCATTTTTAATTGAGAAAATTTGACAGTTAGGGATAGCTTGATGTGCTGGCGTCTGTACTACGCTGAAATTTTACGGGTAGGTATAAAACTGAAGTGAGCAACTAATTATTAGTTTAAATTTGTATACCCATACAGGTTGCACGGCGGCCAAAAAACTCCGTGCGCTGCATTGTGACCGGGAACGTGGAGAACTGAATATCATCTTATTTTGTTATTTACTTACAGGATACTAATGAAACTTCACAAACATTTGAAGGCAGTTACAAGCTACAAAATAACGTAACTCTTTAGAGGTCATATTTAGAGTGTTAGGACCTATTGAAGTGTTTTATATTTAATTAAATAACCTTTAAACGGTGCATTATTTTGGTTTTTTTATTGCACAACTAATTACAAAAAATTCGTAAGAAAAATATGTTCATAAGATGATAAGAATCCGCTTTACCATTATACGCATACATCCAGCAAACCCACAAACCTTACTCCAGCAAGAACTCGAATAACTTCGCAGCCGAAGAAAGAACAAATACAAAATAAGGAGCAACATTGTCCTCGTCGAGACAACTAATTATAAATCTAATAGGTACCTATTTGTTTCAATAATCCCATTACAAAAACATGCCTGGCTGCGGTAACGTTATAAACATTACCCCAGCAGGAAATGTTTTAGTGAATTAGGTAACTAAGAATCTAAAAGTGCAACAAATTTTAAAAAATGTGCGCAACATTTACAGAAGCTGGGCAACTAATTATTCATAAGATTTAAATGCCTATTTTCGACATTATTTTGCCGGGGTAACGCACATTTTTATTTGATACAAGCTGACCCGACAGACGTTGTCCTTTTTTTTTTTTTTTGATCCGGGGGGAAAATCCTCATGGATGTCCCCCGCCCCGGGGAGGGCGGAGAGGTCTGTCAGACTCTTACTGACTGAAAACCACCCCGGGTGTTCCCTCTCACACCTTCGCCGGGGGTCGCGGGAATCAAAAAGAATTCTTCCGCAACCCCCGTGGTGCCGGCCCGCCACTGCGGGCCTCGTCTCGGTCGAGCGGGAGTGAGGTGTACGACACTCCCCTCGAACCGTCTTGGAGGGGCGCGCGTGGAACACTACGCGCCGCCGCCTCGGGTCCAGATGTTGTTGTGGGGGGCGACGGACTATCCCTGCGTCTGCCGCCCCTGGGCCCATTTAGGGGGGCTGGAAGAGGGCATTGTCTGCCCTCCTCCGACGCCCGGTGCGCCTGCTGCGGGCCGGGTTGAGGGAGGTGATCTCCCTCTCCCGTTCCGCAGCTTCCTTCTGCGAAATGACTACCTCGCAGAAGGATACCACCGCGTCCCAGGCCTGTTCACTGCCGACCATAGCGTTAACGACGGCCGGCAGCGACAGGTCACTGCCTACTTCAGAGATGAGGGCACGGCGCGGCTCCAGCCATGCGGCACATTCTGCCAGCGTATGCCGTGCCGTGTCCTCCCGACAGTCGACGCAGTGGTGACACCGAGCGTCTGGCTCCCTGGTTATGCGACACAGGAACTTCCCGAAGCAACCATGCCCCGAGAGAACCTGCGTCGCCCGAAAAGTCAGGGATCCGTGCCGTCTTCCGAGCCACTCGCTGAGCACTGGTGACAGACGTTGTCCTGTCTTAACTATGATACCTACCTTACCTACCCACCCTACCTACCTACTCTACCTACATACCTTACCTACCCTATCTACCCTACCTACCCTACCTACCGTACCTACCCTACCTACCTACCCTACCTACCCATCCTACCTACCCTACCTACCTACCTACCCTACCTACCTACCCTACCTACCTACCTACCAACCCTACCTACCTACCTACCCTACCCTACCTACCTACCTACCCTACCTAAAAAAAAATAAAAAAAAAAAAAATGTATTCTGCTATTCAGGGCGGAGACAAATCCAACGAAACAAAAACCATGAAAATTGGTCCAGCAGATCTCGAGTTATAATGGAGGGAACAAACCCGACTTTCTTTTATATATATAGATATCTACTTAATCATCAGTTAACATAATAAACGATTGATACCTATAATTTCAAAAGTTCAAACTAATTTTTGTAAGCATAACATAAATCAATACTAACGATCTATCGACTATCGACATCTATCGACCGTTGCCGTTGTACTTAGAAAGCCAAAATAAATAGATAAACTGAATAAAATACGCCGTAATTGGATAAAAATATCATTTTTATTATTAAAACGTCGTCGTTAAAACTAGTCATAGGTACTGTAACAAATAATAAGTGTTATTTTTTTATAGACGCAATAACTATACCTCAATTAATAAAATTGTTTAGGAAAACTTTGTAAATTGTAATAATACGTAAATCTTTAACTTTGAACTTTACGCACGACTAGCAACTAGACGCATAGTGAGTGTTCAAAACGACGCGACGTCTAACGGCGATCAAGGAGCGGCGCGGCGGCGACGCGGCGGCGCGGCCTGCTCGTAGCGTGATTTGGGAATTGCTGCATGTACAGGTCCTGACTTATAATGTTCGCTCTATTACTTTCGGCTCAGCTAAATTGGTTTAGACTAGGCTGCACTAGTTTATCCTGGAGTGTGCGTATTTATATCAGGATAAACTAGCTTAGGACGAATTAGTTTGGACTAGGCTATACTAGTTAATCCTATCGCGTATAGTAAGAACTAGTTGAGCCTAGGCGAAACTAGTTTGTCCTAAAATCGGGTTTGGCCGGTAACATATACAACGATTTATATATATCTATATCTATACATATAATAAAATTGTAGAAAAGTGGTGTCTGTACAATGGAAATAAATTTAAAAAAAGTAGCAGGGTTTGTTATCATATCGATGCCGAACCCGAAATTGTAATTAGTTTTTTTTTTGTCTGTGTGTTTGTGCACGCTAATATCAGAAACGGCTTATTTGATTTAGTTACGGTTTTCATTAATATATTGTAGTAAGCTTCACTTAACATTTAGTGTTCATAAATAAAAAAGTTATGTCAATTTACATTGGGAGATTACATCGCTGATAAAAACGCTTGGGTCAATGCTATTCCTGCTCCACAAGGGCGTATCACCTAATTCATTAGACTTCTTAAAAAACTGTTGGAGCTGCGGAAGATCAACAACAATAAAAACTATATTTGCATTGTATAAATTCAATTTCTTAATATTGTATAATTGCTTAGCACATATGTGAGTACTATGTACCTAATATAAAGTGACCATTTACTGGGTACGTCTTTCATTGACTTGAATGTGCTTTGGCGGCTGAGAGTATGTCATGCTCACTTTAATGTCTCGCTGATGGTGGCGTGTGTGTTGGATCATTTAGCTCCCTTCAAAATGGTTGAGCTGAATGGTGCTAATCCATGCGTCATGTTCGTGAACGGGCGCTGTCGGTAGAGACTGGTCATCTCTTAGCGGCCATGGCTTGTTTTAATTTAACTTTTGAACTTTTTTTTTTTTACATTATTTTATATCAGATGCTTTCACCGTTCTGCATCGTTCTCACATGTATAATAATAATAATATGATCTATGTAACCAATATTTTGTAACCATATTTTGTTTAAAAGAGTGTCCATGGAGTTTCTTGCCCGTTCTTCTCCATAGGTACCTACTGCTTTGGAATGGGCAACTAGCTTCATCTCTCTGACTGACCGACACCTTGACAATTCAAAAGTGCCTGTAATTGGTTTATTTGAAATAAATACTTTGAGTTTGAGTTTGAGTTTAAAGAATCACGGCGAACATTTGTTTAGGTTGTATCACAGTACGTACACGCCTCGCGCCTGCGCGTCCGTGGCTATATAAAGCGCGCTGAGAGCCGCGCCGCTGCCATCAGAACCGTTTCCTCCATAGGGTTTCAGGTGCTCCGTTCTATGTCAGTAACATGGAACTCCATGTCGATTTTAAAGTCCCCACAGTTCAGCAGCTCTTGAAACGCCTCTCGAAGCGTTTCTTTGACACTGCTATAAAGCACCGCAATCCCCTGATTGCGGCCGCCTCCCGATACACCCCGTCCCGCATCAGTAAAGTTCGCCGTCCACGGCATACCCTCATTGCCCCGACGATGCCACCACTCTCCTCCAGGAGAGTAACCCGGCCACCAGCACTGTTAGGAAACCCTATAGACACAGATTTCCGTCGTTCCGTCCCCGCCGTCGAGGCCCGTCGCGACGACCCTGTTCGTCCCCAACCCCCGACCCGTGCTCGAGCCAGCCCACGTTGCCGCTGAGCCAGTAGTTTTAAATACCCTCGATCCAGCTGTCCTTTGCTGTCCTCCCCCCAGTGACGCCCTAAGCCGAGGTCCGTACCCCACAGGGGGTGCCCGGGGTTAGCGTGTAGTCGCTTAGTTTGTAAGTTTATTTTAAGCCCTGGCTGGAGGGTATAATTCTTTTGTGGCATCCACAGGCAAGTCCGGTTAAGTAGTAGACAACCCTATGGTTGAACTGCGAGATGCACTTATCAAAAAAACAACTACAAACAACTACGTCTGTACATTGAATATATTAATTAAAAAATAATTATTGAGAGGGGTTTAGACACAGTAATAGAGCACGAATCCAAAAAAAAATCATTCTGACTGTTTGTCTGTTTGTTTGTACACGCTAATCTTCGAAACTACTGGACGGATTTGGATGATTTTTTTTTGGTTGTGTAGGTTTTAAATCTGGGCAACATATAGGCTATAATTTATCCAGGAAACTTGAACACCTGGTGCAAAACCGCAAAAGATCAGTTAAACTATAAGAGATACAAAAGTGGTACCATATCAAAAATTGTTCCACGTGATGACCATTTTCTGCTGAGAGAATAAATTTGAAGATCTGGAACACTTGATGTGGAACTCCAAGAGCCCAGCTACACTATAACACATTATATAGGAAAGACGTCTTAGCAAAAGTTGTTCAGCCTGATGAGCACTCTCTGTTGACGTATAAATATTGAAGATCTGGGACACTTGTTGTGGAACTCCAAGAGCCCAGCCACACCATAACACATATAGGAATGACATCTTGGCAAAAGTTGTTCAGTCTGATGGTCATTTGCTATTGACTTAAAAAATCGAAGATCAGAATCATCTGATGTGGAAATCAAAGCTATCAATAATTTTTTACTTCCACGCGGTGAAGGCGGAAACAGTTTAGGACTGATTTTCGATGACGATGGTATATCATTGAAAATTTGACTCTACTGGCCAAAACTCTTTTTATATTATCGAATAAATATGCCTTTGGGCTTATGTTATTTGAGTGTTTAATTTTCTTTTCCATTTATCTTCGTGACACGGTAGCCTACCCGATAACGCTGGGGAGCAGTCACTTTGATTTTAATTGATCAGGTGTCTTTATAATAAAACTATTACAATGCCTAGAAAGAAGTCAAATCTTTCCCAATGTTCCAAAGGAGCTAAAAGATTAAAGATCATAAGATCCCAAGAATCTACCACCGCCTGCGTTCTCAGCGTATTTACGCATATACATAGGTACATCCAGGTCTCTAGAGACCAGTGAAGAATATGATGCGCGACTGACCGCTGATCATGAAAGTCATGCATTGTCTCGCGAGTCAGAGACGTTCACGGAAAGAGAAGTACGCTTGAGTTCTCAGCGTATATATGTCACCGTTAGATTGTAAAGATCGTTAGATTACCATCTATCTAGCGAGATTGTAAACTATCGATAGATTGTGAACCGTATCATTATG
Source organism: Hyppa rectilinea (assembly GCA_951799385.1). Classification (NCBI taxonomy): domain Eukaryota; kingdom Metazoa; phylum Arthropoda; class Insecta; order Lepidoptera; family Noctuidae; genus Hyppa; species Hyppa rectilinea. Next base: position 51,445 of record OX637309.1, on the reverse strand, counting down.
ATTGCAATTTGACTCATTATTCTTCGCTATATTGTAATCTACCGAAGTGAAACCGTTAAATTACAATCTGAATAAAAATAATCTCTTTTTTCCATATTTTTTTCTATATAATCTAGTCGTTTCTGGCACTCGCCGGCCGCTACCGCGGCACCGCTCGCTTCGCTCGCTCGGCTCGTGCGTAGGTGGTCTCAGTTTTAACCTAACCTAACCATTTTTTTAAACGTCCTACGCCGGTCAATTTGACCGCTTCCCATCGATAGATTACAATCAAGCGAAAAATGATGCGTTAAATTGCAATCATAATGATACGGTTCACAATCTATCGATAGTTTACAATCTTACTAGATTGATTTAGATAGATTGTAATAGGTATAACGATGTTTACAATCTTACGGTGACATATACACATCGATTTCGAGGTCTCTAGAGACAAGTGCGGAACGTGATGCGCGACTGACCGCTGATCGTGATTCAAATCTTCGATTTTGTATATTCCGTTGCATAAGCAACAGGATCCGCGTACGAAGTCGCGGGCAGAAGCTAGTTTTAAATAAAACAAATAAACTTACCGACATATTTACTTCTCGAGTATTACAAAAGTGTAAGGGGGTTATGTTCCGGGGATGTAGAAATGAACTACGCACGTCTCAGTAGGTATAACGGATTTATGGCAACACAATTAGTCCTCAGGATTACTTAATATTAAACTATATTACGACATTCGTAAGTAATGGCGGGCGTCGCACGATCGCAGCGTGCGCCTCAATATATCGCGGGGAGCCGACTGCCCGCGCGAGCGAGCGCAAGCGATGGAGAGGGACGGCGAAATATCCTTGCGAGAGCGGGTGGTGTGCGACCTAACTTCGTCACGGCGACGCGTACGCAACCCAACGCTACAAAGCCGTTAAATATACTTACATAATAAGTGATCAAACGAACTTACCTGTTGTGAAGTTCGATCATTATTATACGAAGGGCTTCGTTCGAAGATATAAATTTTACAATGCAGCTCTTCTGACGCCAGTCGGCAACCATCGCATATTTTAGAGCTGAAAGCAAAAACTAAACGCCCAACTCTATATGTTCCCTCTATGTACGTCATCTGTCATTATTTTAGAGTATGTGAGAATCTCAATTTTTCTGGGTAGGGTAGGGAGGGTCCCTATATCTTCGAACGAAGCCCTTCGTATAATAATGATCGAACTTCACAACAGGTAAGTTCGTTTGATCACTTATTATACTTCGGCTTCGTTCTCGATATAAATTTTACAATGCAGATGTTAATTAAGAGTTTTTAGGAAAATTGAGATTCGAAAGATTAATTTATGATTAGTTATTTTTTCAATACAAAATTAAAATCTGTAATTTTTGTGATGACATAAGTAAAATAGCATTATTATATGCACAGTCTCATTTGACTTAAAATTGGAGTTAGTTCTACTTTTAAATTGTAAGTTTTTATCAAATTTCAATAATAGAGAAACAAAAAATAAAATCTTTGCTTCTATATTCGAGTTTCTTTCCATCTTAGTTTTAATACTTATTATGACATAAAACTAAAATTATTGGTATCATTTATAATAACCAAGTGTTTAGTTCAGCATTATGTACAGCATGCGCTAATTCACAATTAAAGTTTAAGAACTATTTGTCCAGCTTGCCTTTGACACTATTTTAGTATTAGCAGTTGATGAATAGACATGTCTACTTGTCTAGCAAAAATAATAATATCTATGCTGGAAAACGATACAACCCTTTTTATCCATCTACTATCAGTAGTTTATTTCCCGCAATGATCTGAGCATATTTAATGCAATCATTTCATGTACCAGCTGGGAAATTTTTTGGACTTACTTACCAAAAAAGGGTAAAAAGAGATTCAGTTGACAACAACCGAAACAGTCGTTTTAATAGCCTCAGTAATAAAAATGTGCAGACCTGCCTGATTTACTGTGATGCAAGGTATTTACATGAGATTGGTCTCATAAGTCTGTATTCTTTGGGCTGTAGTTATTGCTAATGACCTTACTAATTAATTGGACTTTTCATCATTTTTTAAAACTAAATAATTTAAGGACTTTATAGTCCGAAGCTGACCCCAACATAGTTGGGAAAAGGTTAGGCAGATGATTATGATAGTCTGAAGAAGTCTAACATCTTGGCTCCAGTTGGATTTACTGAAACCTTTAGGAAGCCTCTTTGTCATCACTCACACTATTTTGAGCCCATTATTAGGTACAGCAAGACTTGACTTGTGTGAGTTTAAGAACCGATACAAGGCCCCCAAGTTGCCTGATTGCATGGTTAAAAAAAAATACATGATAGTATAGTTGGTATAATTGGATCTGTAGGTACTATGTTTGTGACAAACAGCCCACCATTTTTATAGTTGATATTATTTATGATTGTATTGTTTCAAGATAGGTACCTATTTGATATTGAACTTAATATATCCTCTATTACTGATGAGGGATAGCTCATTTTTGCCATGCCTTCTTGATAATGTCCCAACTGTTAACCTATTGACTGCCAGAAACGCGGGTCCACGCGAGAGATGCTTTTTAATTGCTTCTGTAATTCTGGCATATGAAAGGTTAGAGTAAGGTGGAGAATTGGATATGTAGGAGATGATTCTCTTAGGCTTATGACTGCTAGTGTGGTATTATCATAATGCCTGTAACTTTATTTTTCTTAACTTTTTGTAAGCATCTTAACATTGTACTAAATGTCGAAAAAAAAAGGATTAAAAAGTAGTTTGTCTGAAAAAACAGCCAAAGCATCTATTTTTTATTTGATGCATCTGGGGTCCAGTTTCTAGTAAATGTATAATTCACATTTTTCATTAATTCTTGAGGTAAACCGATCAATAACCAGTTGGCTAAACAGAATAACAATGCATTGGAATGTATAGATAGTCAGTTCCTAATCTGTATCAGGATTAACTTGTGATTTTTCATCTCCTTGTTTATCCTTGTTGTAAGAAGCAAATATAAAAGTTTGTCTATCTTCACACCATTGCCAAATGCTTCTGGTTAAGTTATTAAAATTTGGGTATTTATTGCCCTTCATTCAGTTAATAAAATAATGTAATATGGCAATTTTATTATTAATTGTATGTAAATGATGGCCATACACAGAATACGCGCACTGAAGTGGAGTTGCGGTCTCCAGCCCATATTGCCTTATAAAAATTATGTGTATTTATTTTTAAATAACATTTTGAAGGCTAAGTTATGGCATGTTTATGTACTCATATATAATTATGTGACATAAATTTTCAATCTCTTATAAACGGTCCCCCCCCCCCAATTCTTGACTCATCAATAAATATTTAGAAATAATATTTAGAGTATGCTACATTTTTGAAAAAACAAACTATTGATATCATCAGCCTAGCACTGTAGGTTTAATATCTGGGTGAATGAACGCTTTTTATCATAATTGTCTTTCCTTTTAATTAACAACATAACAACATATCTTATTTCGCCATTTATTATGGCGGCCATTTTATTAAATCCATAAATTCTCCAAGTTACTGCAGTTCTGTGATCTTCCATTTTTTAAATGGTAGTTTTTGAATAAATGTTTTGCTACTTTATGGCTTTTTAATAAAAACACTGTACGAATTTCTCGTTACATGACGTGCAAGGTGGAATTGCACCATTATATATCAGTAAATGATTGTAATGACTATATTACATAATCAGGTCATACCATCATTTTTTAACAATTGTTATGATTGAGACGAATAAGGTGTCAGTAAAAAGTACTGAGTATCCATTGACATGATTCAATATTCAAACATTGTCACAGTTCTTTTGCCAACAAGGTAGTTAACTAATTATTTAATCTTCTAGCATGACTAACCTCTAGTGTCAAGCACAAGTCTTGTCCCGTAGTGGAGGTCCTTGAGGTTTCTCACAGCGTGCTGTGGCTGGTACTGTATGTATTGTTGTGCTGGTTGATATTTCCTTGCTTGATATGAGCACTGTGGTGTCTCGTATCCTCACCTCAGATTTTTTCCTCTAGTGGTTGTAAGAGGTGGACCACACGAGTTTCCCTGATGGGTTGTGGTAAATAGTTGGCATTTTTATAGATTGACCTGTTTTTTGAACAGCTTAAAAGACTTTTATCGTTTTTAAATGGATGGTTACCATAACAGTAATCATTCCTTTCTACTTATTAGACAATATCTGAAGAATGTTTTGTCGAAGACATGGAAAATAACTTTCCAGTGTCACTGAGCTGGAGGATTCCGTTTGAGTCTATCAAAACTGCTGTAGTAGATTCACATTGATGTCTCCCCTAAACCAGTAAGTACCATTCTTAACTGGGTCTGATTAACCCCTAAGATGACACACTAACCCTGATAAATGATTGTTTCATTCAGTGAAGCAATAATAATTGGATTTTGGAAGAAGCGTAGTAGCTTTTAGTAGATAACAGGTTGGTACATTTTCCATAGATATTTTTTCCTAGGAAATATGTTGTTCCAAATAATCCAAATTGGTATACAAATAGGTAGGTAGGTAGGTAGTCGTTGTTTAACACTTGTCCATATTCTGGTTTTTTGTGAATCATATCCCCTAGTGCTTGCAGCACTTACGGGAATAGAATATTAATAGGTTGAGTGAATCAGTATCTAGCTCAGATGCGGGGTCTGGCAAGTAGAGCGTTAGTTTAAATTACAGTCATGGTGTCCTCGTGATAATCGGTATTCGTCTAATAGGCCGGTACTTCGAAACATTCATAATTATAGTGCTTCTTGTTTTTCATCAGTTTTTCGCTCTGCAAGAAGATAGAAATTGACCCCGATAATGTATCGCACTTGGGTACCATAATATACCTAAGTGTAGCCTCTCGGACTACACCATTAGGCAAATGAAATAATTCGTGCGGTTATCTCGTAATCGCCCCGAATAGTTTTTTCGCGTCAATGCATCTCGTACATTACCCGCGATATACGATAACTATCGTTTTGAAGCCATGACAAACACGTTTTTCTATATAAAACGTATAAAACAATTGTATTTCCTGGTGAAGAAAAAGAAAATGGACGACTCCGATGAATCTTTGTAGTTTTTTCTTCAGATTTTTTGAAGATTCTATTCTTTTCTTTGATTTTGTTTCAGTATGCTACTTAATGTTAACTTTAAACATACTTAAACTAGTTCTAAACACTTGAAATAATATTTTTTGGGAATCACAACGTACTGGTTGCCGCGCAAACGTAAAGAATGACAGATGACGTACATAGAGGGAACATATAGAGTTGGGCGTTTAGTTTTTGCTTTCAGCTCTAAAATATGCGATGGTTGCCGACTGGCGTCAGAAGAGCTGCATTGTAAAATTTATATCGAGAACGAAGCCGAAGTATAATATATTATTATTCGTCAGGCTCAGTCTGACATGTTTCCCACTGAGTCTGTTATTTTAAAAGCTGGCAAGACTTTACCAAGCGATCGATTTATCGATTGCTAAGTTTGTCACCATTCATAGATAAAAATCCAATTATTCGCGTTGGTGGCAGGTTGGACAATTCGCCGTATTGCTATGATGTTAAGCATCCCATACTCATTTGTAGTAAACATCATATACTTAACAAAACTATTATTTCGTATGTACCAGTACCAGTTAAAGTTATTAAATGCAGGACCACAGTTATTATTGTCTAATATAAGTCACACATATTGGCCACTAAAAGGGCAAAACTTATCGAAATCAACTGTAAACAACTGCATTAAATGTTTCAGATATAAGGCTCAGACTATTCACCCCATAATGGGCCAACTTCCTTCTAATAGAGCGTAGAGCTAGTTTATAATTTCCCTTTCTACACTGTTGTGTGGACTATGCTGGCCTGCTGGGCCAGTGCTTATAGCAGGTCGTACCGGTCGAGGCTGCAGGCTCTTGAAGTCCTACCGGTGCATTTTTGTGTGTATGTCATTTAAATTAAAGCTATCCACTTGGAGCTTGTTACAGAACTCACGAAGGAAGCTTTAGGTTTGTTGCTCGCCGGGGGACGCCACAAAGGATCTCGTCTGACAAGGAGACGAACCACAGAACTTATAAATTTATCTGTTCTGTGGGACGAACTTTGTTGGTGCATCCAATGATCTACATAAATTCCTCAACAGTTCTAATATTCAATATGATATGGCACAAGAAAGTAACTATTGATTTTAAATTTACTCCATAATATAGTTTCCTCATTTTAATGGAATGGCAAGTTACTCCGTTCGACTAAACATCACCTTAGAGTTAGACGTCTGTTACGAGTATTTCATTTTACGTATGAGGAGATGGCCACATGTTTGACTCAAATTGAAGCTATTTTAAACTCTCGCCCACTTACTGTCCTGTCTACTGATCCCTTAGATTTCTCCGCACTCACCCCTTCCCATTTCACTCACTTCAATTCCACATCCACAAGTTTTAGAAAGGGATGTTAGCTGCTCAGAGCGGTACAAGCGAATACAATACATCCGACAACATGTTTGGGCCCAGTTCCGAGACGAATACATCTCAACTAGGGATGGGCCGAAATTCGGTTCACATTCGGTTAAACAGAAATTTGGCAGCAACTAATTTTAATCGATAGAAAAAAATCACAAAGACACCTCTAAAAAAAACTTAAAACGAATAAAAACCATATTCAAATACATTCAGATCAGATCATTCTGATTTTTTGACAAATTATTCAACAAGTAACATATACTAACGTAATACTGTTTTATTTTTTTAATCCAATTAATGCTTTTTCTGTAAATCGCGTATACCTATTTCGCAATTTAATACGTACACATGTGTGCGTAAGCGCCCGTGCACAGACGTGTCGCTCTTCTGGCCGATTTATTTCGTCTCAGATTTGTTTGTATTTATTGTTAAGTTTCGTCTGTAAATTCATTATTTTATTTGTAAATTCATCGTTTTATATAATCTTTCAATAAATAATCTTCTTTCTTGTAAATATAAAATACTTTTGGTTAAAATAGCGTAATAAGGAACTTTCATTTCAATTTTATTTTATAAATATGGGAAATAAAGTGAAACTAGGGAAAAGGACTAAAAACGTTCATATAAATTAAATGCCGTACATATGAACGATGTTAAAAGGTAAGAGTAGGTATTTTAGATACTTAACTAAATATTTCTAAAATTATCACATATTATTGGAATCGTCTCAGGTATTGAGCACTTTATTCAAATAGGGGAGGTACGGGCAAAGCAGATAAGCTAATGGAAACTCAATTTAAAATACAGAATTAATCTAGATAAGAACTTTATTTATTGCTTATTTATGGCACATGTAACTGTCTTTGGTCGTACACAATCAATATGAGAAAATATAAACATCTTCTATTTAAAAGTTATACAAAACAAAAAGAAGTAAATTATCCGCTTTACCCGACCCCGTTGGGCAAAGCGGATATAGCACAAGGGCCAAGAGGATAAGGAATAATATAACCAACTAATCTTCCCACTCATCGCAAAAATAACTGCCCCGACCTCCACACGATGTGCATTTTTCGTGCGCCCATTGGGAATACTGTGCGCATTGTATCCACTCTCCAATTCGTATATATTAGCAGTAGGTAGCATACTACACAAAAAAGTCATGACATTTACGTTTGCGACTTATTTTCGTAAAGTTTCTTCCAACCATGATGCTTGGTTCGTTTTGCATTTTTACTTAAACAGCATTCTGAAACGTGTATTGAAAAGAACTAACAATACAAGTGCTCAGGCAAAGCAAATAACCTATCCGCTTTGCCCTATCCGCTTTGCCCAATAGATACTTTTTTCAAATTAACGAAGCCAACAAATAATTTGTGTGCAATTTTGCAATTTAAAAATCGCAAATAATACTTTAAAACATGTCCAATTTCTTGATCTAAAGAAATTTTCGGATAGGTTACATTAAGTACAAAAGAAATCATCACATACCTGATCAAAAATCGTAAGAAATCCAACGAAAACTTTTTTTTTTACTTCACAACAAATACAGCTCTAAAGCTGTATTGTTTGGATTCAACTGTCATGGCGTAGCCGCACATGTCAAGTATCAACTGCATCAGTGCAAATAGTGGCTACTATTATACTTTTCGAGAAAAATCAGCTATCCGCTTTACCTCACTTATTCGCTTTGCCCGTATTTACCCTACGGTCAGTTATTTCCATTCACATTTCTAATTCAACCTCAAACTCAAAGTATTTATTTCAAATAAACCAATTACAGGCACTTTTGAATTGTCAAGGTGTCGGTCAGTCAGAGAGATGAAGCTAGTTGCCCATTCCAAAGCAGTAGGTACCTATGGAGAAGAACGGGCAAGAAACTCCATGGACACTCTTTTAAACAAAATATGGTTACAAAGTATTGGTTACATAGATCATATTATTATTATTATACATGTGAGAACGATGCAGAACGGTGAAAGCATCCGATATAAAATAATGTAAAAAAAAAGTTCAAAAATTAAATTAAAACAAGCCATGGCCGCTAAGAGATGACCAGTCTCTACCGACAGCGCCCGTTCACGAACATGACGCATGGATTAGCACCATTCAGCTCAACCATTTTGAAGGGAGCTAAATGATCCAACACACACGCCACCATCAGCGAGACATTAAAGTGAGCATGACATACTCTCAGCCGCCAAAGCACATTCAAGTCAATGAAAGACGTACCCAGTAAATGGTCACTTTATATTAGGTACATAGTACTCACATATGTGCTAAGCAATTATACAATATTAAGAAATTGAATTTATACAATGCAAATATAGTTTTTATTGTTGTTGATCTTCCGCAGCTCCAACAGTTTTTTAAGAAGTCTAATGAATTAGGTGATACGCCCTTGTGGAGCAGGAATAGCATTGACCCAAGCGTTTTTATCAGCGATGTAATCTCCCAATTTATAATATGCTTGGCTGCATAGTGTGCGTTTTATACAGGATTTAAATTTTGTTTCATTAAGTTCAAGAATGTTGGGAGGTATTTTATTGTAACATTTTAAACAGTAGCCCATGAAAGATGAATCTACTTTAGCCAGCCTGAAACCTGGTTGAACTAATTGGTCCCTATTTCTAGTGAAATAATTGTGTCTTTCACCTCTTTTACTAAAAAGATGTAGATTTTTCCTTGCATACATGATGTTTTCATAGATATATTGACAAGGTACAGTCATAATGTTAATATAAGCTTAAACCGTTCCCTTAGAGAATCGCGCCTACGAAGATTATAAATGGCTCTGATAGCTCTTTTCTGCAGAATAAAAATAGACTCGATGTCTGCAGCACGTCCCCAAAGTAAAATACCGTAAGACATAATACTATGAAAATAGCTAAAATAGACCAGTCTCGCGGTATCTACATCAGTATATTGACGCATCTTTCTGACAGCATATGCTGCAGAACTTAGCCGTCCTGCAAGAGGTGTTAAATGAGGACCCCATTGTAGCCTTGAGTCGAGCGTGATCCCTAGGAAAACAGTTTTATCGACAAATTCTAGTTTCTCTTGATTCAATACTATCTCACAATCACTACTTTTTACATTTGGTAAAGAAAATCTAATGCACTTAGTTTTTTTTCCATTTAATACTAAATTATTAACAGTGAACCAATTCTGGACCTGCAGTATGGCGTTATTTACGTCGTCAAAATTTTTAGCACGTCTATGTATCTATCTTAAAAATTAAAGATGTGTCGTCAGCAAATAACACCATAATGTTCTATTAGCGTGTTTAGTAGAGAGTCGGAATGGAATTCGTTAGTGACCGGGATCTATACCAGGATCTATGTATAACTTTTTGTCACTTGATTTTATTTAAAGTATTTTATATTATACTAGCTGACCCGACAGACGTTGTCCTGTCTTAACTGTGATACCTACCCTACCTACCTACCTAGCTACCTACCCTACCTACCTAGCTACCTACCCTACCTACCTAGCTACCTACCCTACCTACCTAGCTACCTACCCTACCAACCCTACCTACCCTACCTACCCTACCTACCCTACCTAACCTAGCTACCCTACCTACCCTACCTACCCACCCTACCTACCCTACCTACCACCCTAACCACCTTAACTACCAAAAATTAAAAATGTATTCTGCTATTCAGGGCGGAGACAAATCCAACGAAACAAAAACCATGAAAATTGGTCCAGCAGATCTCGAGTTATAATGGAGGGAACAAACCCGACTTTCTTTTATTATATAGATTTAGATATTTTTGTAAATATTTTGTTGAATAAAAAGTAAAAATTTGCATTTTTTTTATAGGAGAAAGAAAGTCGAAAATGTCAACGCCGAAGCTATTTTCACTGAGTAAGTATCGACACATTATCTAGGCTATAATAAAAAATAAAAAGTAAGAAACATTTTGTTCTGCTCAACAATTTTACGAAATTAAATACAAAAACAAAAAAAATGCAAAAGTGTACCAACTTGTGAACCGCAGAACTAGAAAATTTAGAATTGACATTTTCACGCATTAGTTTTAAAACTGAAATGGTCACTAAATCCATATTAAAACGGGATATTTACTACTATATTTTGGCACAAGTAATATGTTTGTTGCAACCAAAGTAAGGGTGCGTTTCCACTGAAGTGGTGCTGGGCGGAGCGGAGTAGGTACATATAAATGTATTACACATAAAAAACATAGTTATTCAAAATGATTTTAAGTTAAAGCTATGTTTTATGGTTTAAAAATAATATTTCTTTATTTTTACAGACTGAAAACTATACACCTAAAAAGAACATCCAGAATGGACGAAGGATTATTAATGTTTCCTATTTTTTTTAAAGTTGTGTGATATCTCAAATGTTAGACTGTATTTTACCTGAGATACTTGATCCCCGAATTTCAAGAAATATGAAAATTCGTGAACCAAACATAAAAAATAGAGATGAAAATAAAGACAAAAACAAAAGTGACAAAAAAGATAAAAGCGAAATGGAAAATGAAGACAATTGCGAAAGTATAGATGAAATTAACGACGAAGAAAAACTTACAGATTTCAACGAAAGTAATTCACAACAAATGCCTACGTCTACACATTACTTAGATTTTAATAGCTTTTAGTAAAAAATTAAACTGAAACTGAATTTAACATATTGTATTGTAACATAATTATATTGTACTATACATGTATAAACGTAAACTGGAAAAAGCAAATCTGCTATAATGTAAACCTGAAAAAGAGCTTATAACTAAACGTGATACAACGAAACCTGAAAAATAGCTTAAAACTAATTTGGTATAATGTACACCTGAAAAAGAGCTTAAAACTAAATGTGGTATAATTGACCCCTGGAAAAAGAACATAAAACTAAATTTGCAATTATTGTACCTACATGTATTACTGAGTTTTTCATTTAGGATTTTCAGTAGCTGCCACGGAGGCTGGTCTTTTGCCCGGTTGAAGGCAATAAATAGACTCAACTAATTACATGGGACTTAACATTATTAGCGAAATGTGAGTTTATTAATTTATAAGGTACTCTTCTGCCTAATACTCAGGAGTTACAGGCGTGAAGTCATGAATAAAAATGTATAAAACTCCATTGATTTAGTTTTATTTTAAATAACCAATATCCTAAATTTTACAAATAACACAAAAGACGAATAAAATAAAATTAATTGTTCCCTCTAGTTGCTTGTTAGATCTATAATCTACTTACTCGCTGTTGTGGCGCCATCTATTAGAATACTCGAACGTAATCTCGTTAATCCGTTAGTACTATGAGCGTCGTTCAATGGCGTACACTTCGATTGCGTTAATGTGTGCGTGCATCATGCAAAATCATTTGGCTCTTGAATGTTTTGTTTGTACGTGCTAATGTCTGGAAGTAATGGTCGGATTTGTTATTAAAACAACACCGAACAGCCAATAACCGAAAGAACGCTAAGCGAAATCTAAGAAATGGCGCGGACGGGCGATGCGATGCGACGCGACGGGTGGGTCGGTGGAACAAGATATTTCACGCAGACGAAGTCACGGGCAGAAGCTAAATAAAGTTATACGAAATATTTCATATTTTTTATTGTCTTAAGTATAGAATCAATAGGCTCTAAGGTCTAAGTTTACCAGGGTTCTTGTCCCGATGCAGTCCACGCCTGGAATTGGCTTGGCCGGATGCGGAGAAGCCAGCAAATAAGATAATCGACACGTACATAATAATTACCGCTCCCTCTTATTTCGCAACATCGATTACTTTCTATTGTATGCGTAACTTAGGTATTTAATGTCATTGAAGCGGACGGCGGGTGGCGGGCGCGCGCTGCCGCCTCTTCTTCACTTCAGTAGCTCGCGCCTCGCGGTCCACTGGCCCAGGCGTCGCGCCGCCCGCGCACTCGTAACCCGCAACAAACTTAACAAAGTGTGAATTTGTGTAGTCAGAAAGTGTGACAAGTATTTAATAACGTAGTAGGTATCACATATCTAAAGATAAATTGAGAACCTACCCCGCGAGAGCCAATCGTGACGTGTCTTCCTCTAATACCCTGGTTAGGAAGCAACATTAAGTGTTCTGTAGGTAAGGATATTCTCAGAACCAACGAGTACTTTCTAGGCAACTTTTGAGTGTTTTGAGGTTAGGTTACAAAATGTCATTTTTCTTGGAAACGGTGAGTTACCTTTTCATGGGTAGTGCCTGGGTAGAGGAGGGCACATCCCGCTCCCCCCACCCTACTCCAATCCCCTCCTGCATCATAAATCGATTGAAATTTATGGATTGTTTTTCTAACCTCAAAAACTTTAACCATGGTTATCTCCATAACCATGGGGTGCCGGAGGGTGGGGATGGTACAGGGGGTAGCCCTGCTCGCCCCTCTTCCCTTACCCCTGTCCCACCCAGTAAATCGACGGTCACTAAAGGAAAGTTTAACCATTTGTTGGAATTTAATCACTAACAGTTCATTGAAGTTCTTTTTAATTGATTTTATCTCAGTAATTGCTCGTATAGGCCTTGGAATGTTAAGTTTAATTTTTAAAATTAAATAATTGCTAATGTAATATGATTTTTAACCCTTTTCTTGCGAAAAAGTAATATAAATTACCTAAATAAAAAAACTTGAGAGGTGTCAAGGGACACCCGGATGGAACGAAGTTCCTTTCGATTAATTAGAAGAGAGGTTATAGTGCGTACTTGCTAAAAATACAAAAGCATTTATTATTATCTATATAATCTCTACTTACCTAACTCCATCAGCAATATCCGGCACTTGTGCAGAAACACTGTCAGGATTCATTATTATTATTATTTTTTATTATTTACAAAAAACCTGTATACACTCAACAAAAATAATCGTCGCGACACCACACTGTTCAATGCGAAATAGAAATGAAAATATCTGGCTTGCTTTCTATAAGACAGAGAGAGACAGACAGAGAAACATGCGACGCCGCACAGCTTACAATAGCTTACTATAGCAAAAAGTGTCGTGACAACTTTTCGTAAGAATTATTTCCGTCTAGCCCCCTTTCACAACGCGCGATAAGGAACTACGTCACCAAAACCTACGTCACCAAAACCTACGTCACAAAAACCTACGTCACCAAAACCTACGTCACCGAAACCTACGTCACCGAAACCTACGTCAACGAAACCTACGTCACCGAAACCTACGTCACCGAAACCTACGTCACCGAAACCTACGTCACCGAAACCTACGTCACCGAAACCTACGTCACAAGAACCTACGTTAACAAAACCTACGTCACCAAAACCTACGTCACCAAAACCTACGTGACCAAAACCTACGTCACCAAAACCTACGTCACCAAAACCTACGTCACCAAAACCCACGTCACCAAAACCTTTGTAACCAAAACTTACGTCACCAAAACCTACGTCACCGAAACCTACGTCACCGAAACCTACGTCACCGAAACCTACGTCACAGAAACCTACGTCACCGAAACCTACGTCACCAAAACCTACGTCACCTAAACCTACGTCACCAAAACTCTGAATACAAAATATCTGACTTGCTTTCTGTACGAGAGAGAGAGACAGACAGAGAAACATGCGACGCCGCACAGCTTACAACAGCTTACTATAGCAAAAAGTGTCGTGACAACTTTTTCGTAAGAATTTTTTCCGTCTAGCCCCCTTTCACAACGCGCGATAAGGAACTTCGTTCCAATTAGTTTGTTATTTGTATTTGTTTTTTTCTTCCATTCTCCTTTGAGGACAAGTATTGAGGATTGAGAAAAGAACATGTATTTAATTTTGGAGGTATTCTATGTACATATCTGTAAAGAATCCGTGCCTTTTATATGTACATAATTATCCTTTCTGTAACACGCTGTATAACACTACTACCACGCACCCAAAACCAACACCGTTTAGCTGGCAGGGAGGCTTGACTCAAACAACAAGAAGCACTTTGAAGCTTTATATTTCTTTATCCATACGAGTGTTCAATAATACACTCGAGAGCAATGAATCCGGGTCACTTAAAGAATGTTAAAAATCTCGGAAACTAAAAATGATAGGTTAATGCAATAAATTGTATTTAATAGACAATGTAATACTCCTTAAATGAAAGTAAAAAAAATATGAGTCACCATACATTTTATTAACACAAAATTACATAAAGAAAAAAACTGCTGATCTCTCCTTAAAACAAAAATAGGAAACATGAAATTTTTTAACTTTATTACGATTTTCGTGAATTTTAATACTTCGTATTGCCTCCTCGTGCTTCCATTACTGCGTTTACGCGGTTTGGCATGCTGTACACCAAGTTCCTTATACGATTTTGGGGAATATTCTCCCATTCCTCTGTGAGAGCAATTTTGAGCTCACGAAGCGTGATTGGGGGAGGGTTTCGTTGTTTTACGCATCTGCCTAGCTCGTCCCAAGCATGCTCGATCGGGTTGATATCCGGGCTGCGCGCTGGCCACTCCATACGAGTAATGTTCATCTCTTGAAGGTAGTCATTCACAATCCTACCTGTATGAGGTCGGGCATTGTCATGCATAAATATAGCATCCTCACCTAAATTGACCATAAATGGACCAACGTGATCATTGAGGATTTCTTCCACATATCTTACGCTAGTTAAAGAGCCGTTTTCTATGATCACCAGCTCTGTGCGACTTTCAGAAGAAATTCCGGCCCACACAAGTACAGACCCACCACCGTAGGCTACTTTTTCTTCGATGCATGCTTGCTTGAATCTTTCCCCTGGTCTTCGATACACTCTGTGTCTTCCATCGTGCTTGTAGAGCATAAATTTTGATTCGTCGGAGAACATAACTTTTGACCAATCTTCAATACTCCAATTTACGTGGCCCTGGGCATATCTTAGTCTTGAAATACGATGCCCACGCTCCAGTTTAGGGCCGTTTGCAGGTCTAAGGGGTTTTAAGTTAGATTCAGCAAGCCGACGTCTTACTGTCCATGCACTTGGGTTACTTCCTCCGAGGTGTCGAAACTGATTTGTGAGTTCAGTTCCTGTGAGAAAGCGATTTCGAAGCATGGTGTTCACCAAGTATCGGTCTTCTCGTGCTGTGGTACACCTGGTTCTGCCCGTTCCTGGTCTGCGTAGGTTAGAACCAGTTTCTTCGTAACGTCGGAGAACTCTTTGTACTGTTGACAGCGACACACCGACAGTCCTGGCTGTATCGCGCTGACTCCGGCCGGTTTCCAGCATTGTAAGTATTCTGGTGCATTCTTCAGGCGTAAGCGACATAATTTCAGCTTGAATAATGAATATAGAGCACTATCAACATGGTTTATGTACCCACATAAATGACAGATTACAAACAAAAGCAAAACCAAATGCTGTAATTTCGTAGTTCCATCTTCGAAAGTGGCCCTTTTTCAAATTTGATTTTTTTATGACATAACTTTACAATAACTACTTAAGAAGTTTTAATACCTTCATTTAAGGAGTATTACATTGTCTATTAAATACAATTTATTGCATTAACCTAGCATTTTTAGTTTCCGAGATTTTTAGGATTCTTTAAGTGACCCGGATTCATTGCTCTCGAGTGTATAAGTAAAAAATTTACCATACCGAAAATCTACTGTGAGGCCAAAATTTAACTTAAAGAATGGTTGCTGGGCCGGACTTATGAGGAAACAGAAAGTTTACTTTGTTGCATAACTTAATACCCTCCACAATCTCTGATAAAACGCACAACTACACACACTCACACTCACACTCCACATTTACTCACCTCAACTGTTTTGTGTTTTACCATGTAATTAGCACAATTAGTTTCTTCTTTCTCACATATTTCTAAATTATAATCATTATTACTAACTACCTATTTTTTGAAATTATAAATAACAATCGCGCTAGCAGAACCTATTAAATTGTCAACTTTGTGTAGTGTTTGGGTCACCAAGATACAGGCTGTGCCTAGTTTGGGACCCGCCGCTAAATCTGTCTAAGTTTTCTGTTGGTCAGAACTTCATGCCGTGGTACTTGTACTTTTGTGAACTATGTGTATGTTTTTTAATAAAATAAATAAAAAATAAAATAAAATAAATTTTTAATCGAAACATTGTTTTCACAAACACGCAATATTTTTGAAAGACCCAACCTAGGTAGTTGTACCTAGGTTGGGTCTTTCAAAGATATTGCGGGGTTGACAAGAAAAATTAACACTTCCCTTCTCTACTTGTGAATTCTTTAGAAATAATCTTCAATAGTAAAAAATAAAATTAAAATATTAAATACCAACCGGCTCCTTACTTCGTATCATCCAGTCGTATTTAATGTCATTGAAGCGGGCGGGCGACATGACGGCGCGCGTCTCCCCCGCTTCTTTAGTACCTCCGCCTATCTATACCTTCATGCTCCGCCTCGCCGACCGCGCGTCTCGCCGCACGCGCACGAGCATGCGCATCAAACGTAACAAAATATCAATGTGCGTTGTCGTAAAGTGTGAAAAGTATTTACTAGTGTAGTTAATAACAAGTATCCAAAGGCAAACTAAGTTAGTAGGTATCTCGCGAGTGCCAATAGTGATGTGTCTTCCTCCGATGGCCAGTTTGGGCAGCGACATTGCGTGTTCTGTACGTAAAGATATTCTCCGAAACAGCGAGCACCTACAACAGCAGGTATGTCCACGACTGCCTATCTCTAGTTCAATTTTTGGTCAAATAAGTCCGTGTTGGAGTACGAGTAGGTAGGTACACAACCAACTAACAGCTGACAACGAATGCGACTCGACGCTCATAATATTTTGACATATGAGTGATAACTGATTAATATTGTTGGCCATAAGGATTCCTTTCAAGATTTTCACTCACACTGTACTTCACTCTATCAGTAAGAAATTCCTTTTACCGCCGCGCGCCGCTTGTTGTCAATGTCTGTAATAAAACATGGCAATTTTATAGAAATCTTGCATGTCAAGCATCGATCACTAATAAAGAACTAGATACACAATCAGCGTCAAAAAATGTCCTCACCGAATGACCACCCAATTGAACATTTGGGTGGTCTTTTCATCTAGTAGCATTCGAACGCTCCGACGGTAAACATGCCTCAGTGCTCGTTTAAAAACTGCAAAAATCACACGTCTAGGACGCTAAAAAAGGATGGAGTTTCTTATTTTTGCTAAGTATTAATATTATTATTATATAATTGTTAACACTGTATTGTAAATACTAATATTTTTCAAGAAATCATCGTAAAAACTTTATTTTAAATTAAGTCGTAACAAATAGCAGGCGATATAATGCAGCTCAATTGTAAAGACTCTTACTAAACGTATTAATCATACTTACGCATGTCCACTTAAATTGTTTGGGTTATCCGCGTTGACTCTGTTCCATTTGTTGGCGACGCTATTATAGTTCTTATTTTTTTTAATGCGAGATTTGATTTTTGTTTTCATTTACCTGACTGCGCGATGCAAGGGAGGGTTATGTGTTTATTAGCCTATGTATGAATAATTGACCTAAAATAACTGCTACTAACTGCATAAGACTACTTGAAAAGTGACTTGTTTGGAACTTGTTAGTTGTTTTTTATCAGTCGGGTTTTTTGATATTCCCAATATTTTTTTGTGGTTGTTTAGTCGGGACTTTTGAAAATATTCAATTATTTTTTGCTTTCCTCGTGATCCAGTGAGGTGTGGAGAATCGATATCAGTTACAGCACGTCAAAGATCCGAAGAATTCTTCGATCCGAAGTATTTCTTTTTATTGACATTTGTAATTTATTACGAACAATATGTCAAAAAATTGGGACAATAATATTATTTGATTTTTGTATATTCTTCCTCACTAATTTATATTTACTGAATGTAAAGTTCTGATTTATTTAAAAAAATACCAAAATCGCTAATTGTATGCCTTTAATATTTAAGGCGTTGCCTAAATTCCTAATAGATTCCATCATCAGAACAAGGATTAGATGTAAACAGGACCAACTTGGGAACAAACCTAATGTAATGAATCATCTCAATCGGTCGATTCGTCTTCGACTTATCGGTGGTGTGCAAACATAAAAAAAAATATATATATAAATACGCGACGCATTGAGTAACCTCCTCCTTTTTTTGAAGTATGTTAAAATACCATACATAATAATTTACAGTACAAACAAAAAATATTGTTCTGGTTCGTCTCCACTCGTTCCTTGTGCTAGTGGCGAGCCTCGGTTGTAAAATTTTATTACTTTTTTTTGACACTTAGTAATTGTTACTTTCCGTCAGTTCCGTTTCCGGCTGTCAAAGTAGCAACAGTGCGTTATCAGTGTTCCCGAAACTTAAATAGCTTTACCAGTGAAAAACAGTCAATATATACTCAAAGTGGCACAAAAACATCGCAAAAAAGCCAAACAACGTGAATTTGCACACAAAAGTCCAAAAAGAAGCGGATGAAACTGTAAAAACACCATCAACAACACCCACTTCAGTTTTTGAGGTTAGACATAAGCATAACAGTAAAATAAACATCAAGTCATACTTGACACCTGTCAGTGTCACCATCGCAGTAATACCAACGTAACGGACAAAGCGTTACGTTACGTTCCGATTTACGCATACTGATACGTTTAGTTACTGCATCATGGATATCAGTGGTATGTCAGAGGACATGTTAAAACTATTTCAAATGATGAAAATGGAATTAGAGAAACAAACAACAACAATTACACAAAATCTAACTGACACTTTAATGAATACCATAGAAGCAAAAATACAACCAATAATAGAAGAAAATAAACATCTAAAATTGGAAATAGATACATTGAATAAAAAGAATAAGTACTTGGAGGACGCGAATAGGAAGAATAATATTATATTGCATGGCGTTAAAGAAGCTGAGGAAAATTATGAAGAATTATTTAACATAATAAAAGATATCCTACAAAACCTGAGTGTCAAGGTAGAAAAATTTGAAATAAATAAATATCATAGACTAGGAAAAAAAGAAGACGGAGGGAAAACCAGGCCTATACTGGTCTCATTTACGTCATATTTAAAGAAAGCGGAAGTAATGAAAAATAAAAAGAAAATGCTAAAACAAACTTATCTTACCGAAGACTTTTCAAAAGAAACACTGGTACTGCGTAAAAATCTGCATCACCAGTTACAACAAGAAAAGGAAAAAGGAAACGAAGTATTCATTAGGAAGAATAATCTTATCGTAAAGAGTAAGCCCGTAACTGAAAAACGGAAAAGAGAGAATTCTATGTCACCCAAGAATATACAAACACCACCTCGTCCTGCAGAGGGAAAAAATATTTTAGCACCACCTAAGATGTATAAAACAGATGCATTTGCGTATATGAGATCCAGATCTCTCTCACTATCAGAGAAACACACACAACAAAATAATGCATAGGAATTATCAGACACCGGAAACCTAAAGAAATCAAACATCACAGAAACGATAGAAGAACAAAACAAACAAATCCCCAATACGGTTGGTCACCGCGGGGAGATAGACCATACCCCCCAAGAGCTCATAGTAAATAGATCCAAGAAACCACTAAGCAAAAAACAATACTCTGGAAACAATAAAAATAGACACAGGGCAAGACTAAATATAGCAACATTTAACGTAAGATCTCTAAAATCCCAGGAATCTCTGTTAGATTTAGAAACCGCATTGGAAACTGTGAAATGGGACATAATAGGCCTAAGCGAAGTACGGAGATCGGATGAAAAAATCGAAGAACACGACAACTACATACTTTACTACAAAAATGTATCAGCGGGCTTATATGGAGTAGGATTTATGATTAAAAAGTGTCTTAAAAAGGAAATAATCGAGTTTCAAGGAGTGTCAGACAGGATCGCAGTTTTGAATTTCAAATTCCCTGGCCATAAAAAACCAACCTCAATAGTTCAAATATATGCTCCGACAGAAGTCGCCAAAGAAGAAGTAAAAAACGATTTTTATAAAAAACTTAACAGAATCATGCCCAACTTGAATAAAACAGTAATCATAATGGGTGACTTCAATGGACAAATTGGAATGAGAAGAACGAACGAAGACAAAATACTGGGACCATATACAACTGGAAAAAGAAACGACAATGGACAACGACTAATAAATTTTGCTTTGGAAAATAACTTACACATTATGAACAGCTACTACAATATAAAACCAAATAGAAAATGGACATGGGTTTCACCTAATGGGAAGATAAGAAATGAAATAGATTACATTGTTACAAACAAAACTAGATTGTTTTCAAATATAGATATTATCAACCAACTTAACTATAACTCAGATCACAGAATGCTTCGTGGACAATTATACACTAAGGAACCAAAACCATCAAGAAAACCTATTCAGAATACAAAACAAACAGTACCTTTACCAATCCCAAACAACATTCTGGAGTCTTTACGTACTAATTTAGAAAAAACAAATAATTCCTACGGAGTCCAAGAGAAATACAATGCCTTGGAAAAAGTACTAAAAGGAATCGAAAGTAAAACTAGAATAACAAAAACGAGAAAAGACAAAATAGGACCCGAAGCAAGACAGTTGATAATGCAAAGGAAAAGTATGTTTCAAGACTGGAAAAACAACAGATGTAATATAGTTAAGTTAAGTAATGAAATAAACTTGCACATACGTAAACATAGGCAAAAAACAAGAACTGACACAATAAACTACTTCATAGAAAAATCAGGCGGAGTAAAGAAAGCATGGATTGAACTAAGGGAAAACCAAAATTGGATCGATACCATGAAACACCCTACAAGTAGGAAGAACAAAACAAATAGGATTGAAATATTAGAAACAGCAACAGATTACTACCGCAAGTTATACAACGACGATGAAACATCAGATGACCATAGTGAGCTAGCTCACTATGACAAAACTAAAGAAGAAGAGATCCCATGTATACTGAGAGATGAAGTTAATAAGGCAATAAAATCACAGAAGAGAGGTAAGGCGCCAGGAGGTGATAACATATCCAACGAACTGCTAATTGGATCATCTGAAATAATACGTAACACTTTAACAGAACTATTTAACGAAATTCTGCGCACAGAACATATACCTCACCAGTGGACTTCCTCAACTATAATATTACTACATAAAAAAGGAAAAAAGGATGATATAGCCAACTACAGACCCATCAGCCTGATGTCTAATATTTACAAAATATTTGCAAAGATACTGCTAGACCGCTTAACAAAAATCTTAGATGAGAACCAATCCAAAGAACAAGCAGGTTTTCGAAGCGACTTCTCAACCTTAGACCACATCCACACTATAAAACAAGTCATACAGAAATGCAATGAGTACGGTATTACTTTCTACCTAGCATTCGTAGATTATAACAAGGCATTTGACTCGTTAAAACACACAAAAATATGGGAAGCTTTAGGAACACAAGGTGTCAACAAAAAATATATACGCCTAGTTATCAAAATATACAAAAACATGAAAGCTAAAATAAGAACTGAAAGAGAAGGAGAATATTTTCCGATAAAAAGAGGAGTCAGGCAAGGTGATCCTATGTCACCCAAACTTTTTTCAGCAGTCCTTGAATACGTTTTTAGGCGACTGGAATGGGACAATCACGGTTTAAATATTAACGGAGTGCAATTAAACCATCTAAGATTCGCAGACGATCTAATACTAATCTCAGAAGATCCAAGAAGCTTGCAAAAAATGTTAGAACAGCTTGTGTATGAAAGTGATAAAGTGGGACTATCAATGAATACTGCAAAAACTAAATTAATGACAAACCGTGAAAAAATCCCAATAAATATCAACGGTACCACAGTAGATTATGTGGAAGAATACACATATCTCGGACAGATCATATCTCCAAAAGATCTAACAAGTAAAGAAATAAACAACAGAATAAATCTAGCATGGAAAAGATACTGGTCTCTCAAGGAGATTATGAAAAATCACCACGTGCCTCTTAAAGCTAAGGGAAGAATATTTGATTCATGTGTTTTACCTGTCATGACGTATGGATGCCAAACATGGAGCCTAAACAACCTTAACATACGCAAACTAGAAACATGCCAACACAGCATGGAACGGAGCATACTCAACATTAAAATAAAAGATAAAATAAAACTAAATACTATAAGAAGTCAAACTAAAATTACTGACATTACTTACTGTATTAAAAAATTTAAATGGAGGTGGGCAGGCCATATGGTTCGGAGTAAAAAGGATAAATGGTCTAAGAATGCAACAGAGTGGTGCCCAAGGCAATACAAAAGAAAGAAAGGGAGACAGCGTCGTAGATGGGAGGACGATATTATTAGAACAGCGGGTATCACTTGGATGAGACAAGCGCAGAACCGTTCACTGTGGGAAGCTCTAGGGGAGGCCTATGCTGGAAAGCAAGACAATCTTCGGTTACCGGTGTTAAATAATTAAATAAAAACTGTAATAGATTAAGTAAAATTTTTGTAAGATTGTTAAATAAAGGCTATTATTATTATTATAATTGTTACTTTAAAGCATGCGTATAAGGTTGAAATTGTTTTGATGTATGTTGAGCAGCGAGTACCGGTCGTAAAATTTTATTGCTTTTTGCAATAGCTTTGTGAATACGGCTTTAAACCTTGCAGGTAAGGTTGAAATTACATTAATATAGATTTATTTTACCTAAACACAATTGGCGACATTTTTAAGAGAACTTTTGTATGAGATTGTGTATCTAGTTCTTTATTAGTGATCGATGATGTCAAGCAAGCAATACACTGGAGTCCATTCAATAAGTTCTGCGGGACACAGGCTGAACTTTGTTTCTATATTCGGAATGTTTAATTGTTTGTAGGTAGGTATTTTAATATTTATGTTGGTAAACGAGAGACCAACCTACCCAATTGATTAATACCTACTAATTATTAGGTACATTTTCGTTGGTTCGAGGATAGGCTAGCTTAACTGTGTTGAGAGAAACGTGGAGATGAAAGAATTTACACAATAATTTAAGTGCAAAGTCAAAGTCAAATCATTTATTTCAAATAGGCACAAGTAAGGCACTTTTGAACGTCAAAATGAACAAGAAATAGAATTGATTCTAGTCGCCCCTTCCAAAAGGTAGTTTCGTGTGGAGAAGAATGGGCAAGAAACTCCACCGTTACTCTTTTAAAATGTTTTACAATGTTTTGTATACATGAATTATAACATTATATGTGAAGACGATGCACCCAGAATAAAAACACTACACCACAAAAGGTGAGAAGAAAAACACATATAGTAATGGTAGGTAACTTAAGTATGTCAAAAGTACATGGTGCTCACATATTTACAAACATTCTAAAAGTTAATATATAATAAATCAATCAATGTGTGAGAAGTTATTTCAACATGTTAAAATAGTATTTTATAAATAATAAATTATTACCTAATTTACTTAGCAACCAGTTTGATTTTGTCTAGACACTAGATTGCCCTGTGGAGCAGGACCAGCATGTTTCCAAGCATCCTTATCCTTTATATAATCCTCTAATTTGTAATATGCTTGTTTACAAAGTGTATTTTTAATGTGAGTTTTAAATTTTCTTTCATTTAATTGCAGAATGTCACAAGGTATTTTGTTGTAACATTTAACACAGAACCCCATAAAAGATGTATGTACTTTTGATAATCTAAAAAAGGGTTGATCTATTTTATCTTTATTTCTAGTATTAAAGTTATGCCTATCACTTATTTTGTTAAAAAGATGTCGATTTTTTCTTACATACATAATGTTTTCATAAATGAATTGGCATGGTACCGTCATAATATTAATACTTTTAAATAGTTCCCTAAGCGATTCGCGGCGACGTAGATTGTAAATAGCTCTGATAGCTCGCTTTTGCAGAATAAAAATGGATTCAATGTCAGCAGCCCGACCCCACAGTAAAATGCCATACGACATAATGCTGTGGAAGTAACTAAAGTAGACCAAGCGCGCGGTTTCTACGTCTGTCAACTGCCTTATCTTTCTAACAGCATAAGCGGCCGAGCTTAGCCGTCCCGCAAGAGTTGTTATGTGGGGACCCCATTGTAACTTGTCGTCTAGCGTGATTCCCAGGAAAACCGTCTGCTTAGTAAATTCTTCTGCCTACTTATCGACCCTTATGTGGATCCAGAGAAATTTGTGTTTATAATTTGCGAGGTTTTGTCAAGTGTACTCTATTCGTGTATTAATTTTCAAGCAACTTTTAATACTTACATACATTAATGATAGAGGTGGGCCGACTAGTCGGTAATGCCGACTATTCGGCATCGTTTGTAGTCGGCGACTAGTCGACAAAATAGGTATGCCAATATAAAATTATTCTAGAACGAAACATGGTGAAGTTACAATGTTTACTTCATACTTTTGCTTATAACTTCAAAACCCTTTGCTCGATTTTAACAATCCAAACGGATCTATTAGTTTTATGCTTAAACCAAACACGTACCTAAACCCCAAGTTACAAAAATATTCCCATAAACGTGAAACCATGTTTTCAAGTTACGTAATTTCCTTGCACATTTGATAAATTCACTTAAGCAAGTGACTTTTGACAAGTGACTTTTGAGTGATAGGTACTAGATTTTGGAGTGAGTATTAATACCTATTATATGTATGTATAAGTATATTTACATAATTATACTCAGTCTAATTGACATAAATCCTATTCTGATAATCTATAAATATTTATAAAACATTGTTGAAAACATTTTTGTTTATTAAACATTTTATTAACTTATTATCATCATGTAACAAGATTTACTTGGCTCAGTTTTAAATTTAATGTTACGACTTGCTGGATTGTTTCCTCTACCGCGCCGTTTCTCGGGGGGTGTAAATAATAATTAATAGGTAGGTACAAAGAAAAGCATTTGCTGGGGTTGGAATCTACCGACGAACTAGTCATAATTTTAGGGCTGTTATCACTGAGTTGCCAGTGGTCTACTGTATTTGGATCGAGAAAAATGTATATGTATAGTTCGCGAATGTTTGTCTTGTGTATTAATTTTCAAACAGTTTTTAGCTCGTGTAATAATGATCTTTTAACAAATTAATATCTCTTCTACCAGGCTTACTTTATTTTATTACAGGTTTTTATAGTGAAACTTTTATTACATCGTCTCAAACTTTTTCGTCTGTGTGTGGCATGTCGCGTGACGGTCGGCCGCAGAGTACGATAAAGTAGAAGGCGCTCGTCAGAGCAACCAAGGCCAATATGGCGGCGCCTATAGTGTCAAATGTCTTAAATGTGAAAAAGTTTCACTTTTACCGTGGTTTCATAAAACCACACAATCCTTTTTTTATTTTTTTGGTCGTTATCCACAATAATATGATTAATTAATACACTCGAGAGCAATGAATCCGGGTCACTTAAAGAATCCTAAAAATCTCGGAAACTAAAAATGCTAGGTTAATGCAATAAATTGTATTTAATAGACAATGTAATACTCCTTAAATGAAAGTAAAAAAAATATGAGTCACCATACATTTTATTAACACAAAATTACTTAAAGAAAAAAACTGCTGATCTCTCCTTAAAACAAAAATAGGAAACATGAAATTTTTGAACTTTATTACGATTTTCTTGAATTTTAATACTTCGTATTGCCTCCTCGTGCTTCCATTACTGCGTTTACGCGGTTTGGCATGCTGTACACCAAGTTCCTTATACGATTTTGGGGAATATTCTCCCATTCCTCTGTGAGAACAATTTTGAGCTCACGAAGCGTGATTGGGGGAGGGTTTCGTTGTTTTACGCATCTGCCTAGCTCGTCCCAAGCATGCTCGATCGGGTTGATTGACCCGGATTCATTGCTCTCGAGTGTATATTTGATTTTTGATAAACGTACGGTTTAAATAATGATATTGTAAACTTAATTTCGTACCTACTAAACGAGCTGGACTCAAAATAGTGCAGTTGGTGATGCGCCGGCAGTATCTCTCTACTAATTGTAAACTGCTCAAGTATCGGTTAAGGTTTTTGTTTAGAAAAGCTAATTATGACTAGTTATTATTGATATAACTACGAATTTGGGAAATATTGTTGCTGTTGCCAGCGGCTTTGCCCACGTGGTTGGTAATGATGAAGAGATAATCCAGGTCACAAACTACCACTGCGCCAAGTTTCATCCATATTCGTTCAGCCGGTTGTTCGTCTTCTTTTCGTGTGGTTAGTGTAGGGTATGTTGATAAATGTTATGTGTGGGTATGCGTAAATAAACCAGTTGTCACTTGGAATCGCAGTTTCAGTCATCGCTTCCCGCTATTATATTTCATAAATACAACTGGCGACGAGGAAAACAATCAAATTCGTGTGGTTTACATCGTTTAAGTGGTTGACTTCAAGATGCCTATCGGGAAAATTGAAGAATTTGACCTAACAAGCAAAAAGTGGTTGGCGTACATCAGACGCGTGGAATAATTCATAACCTTAAATGAAATAAAACCAGGGTTACAAGTTGCAACGTTGGTGACGTTGGTGAGAGCCTCAGCTTATGACTTAATGTGTGATTTATGTGCACCTAATCATCCAGAAAATAAAACATTTCGTGAATTAGTAAAAATTGTGGGTGATCATCTGGAACCAAAACGTTCCGAAATTGCTGAACGGCATGTTTTTAAACAAAGAAATCAGAACACGGGTGAATCTCTCAGTGAATATCTACAAACACTAAAACACCTGGCCAGTACATGTAATTTCAATACTACACTGGAGGAAAATCTAAGCGATCAATTTGTGTCGGGTTTGGCTAGTGATGAAATGAGATCACGCATTTTTGCGGAACCATCGATTACATACACAAAAGCCGTCGAATTGGCGTTGGCGTTGGAAGCGGCCGAGCGACACTCACAGACCAGTGGTGCAAACGCTGCGGGCGCAGCGAACGCGTCGGCGGTTGGGACGCGAACGTTTGAGGCGGTGCATCAAGTGGCGACGGGCGCGACGGCAAAGCGGGCAGGCCGGCGGCCGCCCGAGCGCGGAACGGCGAGCAGCGGCAACTCGTCTACTGAGGGGAGCGCGGCAACATCGCGCTCAACGCGTGCTTGTTGGAGGTGTGGCAGAAACCATCGTCCAGAAGTGTGTCGGTTTAAAAATTATTCGTGCGATATATGTGGCCAGAAAGGTCACATAAAAAACTTGAGAGGTGTCAAGGGACACCCGGATGGAACGAAGTTCCTTTCGATTAATTAGAAGAGAGCTTATAGTGCGTACTTGCTAAAAATACAAAAGCATTTATTATTATCTGTATATAATCTCTACTTACCTAACTCCATCAGCAATATCCGGAACTTGTGCAGAAACACTGTCAGGATTCATTATTATTATTATTTTTTATTATTTACAAAAAACCTGTATACACTCAACAAAAATAATCGTCGCGACACCACACTGTTCAATGCGAAATAGAAATGAAAATATCAAGCTTGCTTTCTATAAGAGAGAGAGAGACAGACAGAGAAACATGCGACGCCGCACAGCTTACAATAGCCTACTATAGCAAAAAGTGTCGTGACAACTTTTTCGTAAGAATTTTTTCCGTCTAGCCCCCTTTCACAACGCGCGATAAGGAACTTCGTTCCAAAAATAATGTGTAAATCGAACAAAGGGCGAGGTGTCGCGTCAAGCCAGGACACTTCAACGCGACGTAATAATAATTATCTCGGAAGTAGTGATAACGAATCGGAATGTGACTTTTATAATCTAAGCGTGTGTGGCGTTAACGACAAACCGTACATGGTTAAGGCGCAAGTGAACGGCAGAAAGATAAGTTTCGAACTGTACACTGGAAGTAAGTTATCAGTAATAAGTTTAGATTACTATAATAACAACTTTTGTGATTTACCAATAATTAGCAACGATATTTCTTTGTACTCCTATGTTGGTTCAGTTATAGAACCGGTAGGCTTTGTGTCTGTTCATGTTGTTATTGGTGAACATTCAGCCGGAAATCTCAAATTGTATATTGTTAAAAAATGGCGGACCACCACTTTTAGGTCGGTCGTTACTGAATTAAAAAAAACCTACGTCACCAAAACCTACGTCACAAACGGCTTACTAAATTAAAAAAAACCTACGTCACCAAAACCTACGTCACCAAAACCTACGTCACCGAAACCTACGTCACCGAAACCTACGTCACCGAAACCTACGTCACCGAAACCTACGTCACCGAAACCTACGTCACCTAAACCTACGTCACCGAAACCTTCGTCACCAAAACCTACATCACCAAAACCTACGTCACCAAAACTCTGAACACAAAATATCTGGCTTGCTTTCTATAAGAGAGAGAGAGAGAGACAGACAGAGAAACATGCGACGCCGCACTGCTTACAATAGCTTACTATAGCAAAAAGTGTCGTGACAACTTTTTCGTAAGAATTTTTTCCGTCTAGCCCCCTTTCACAACGCGCGATAAGGAACTTCGTTCCAATACAGAAGATTATTATTGATGAATTTTTATTAAAGTTAAATGAAAATAATTTAGTTGAACTATTACAACGTGAATTTCCGACTGTATTTGCTTCGGGGCTTGGAACATGTACAAAAAAGTTTACTTTAAAATTAGTGGATAAAAATCCCGTATTTATCAAAGCTAGGCCGTTACCGTTGCCTTTACGTAAACCAGTCGAGCGGGAGTTAGAACGACTCGAGGCTGAGGGTACAATTCGAAAAGTTGAGTATTCCGATTATGGTACGCCTATCGTGCCAGTAATTAAAAAGAACGGAGAAATAAGAATTTGTGGTGACTACAAGGTCACGGTTAACCCGAAACTTATGCGCAAACCTTACCCTCTACCGCGAATAGAGGAGCTGTTCGCGGCGCTGAGTGGGGGTGAACAGTTTTCTAAAATTGACCTCACGCATGCTTATCAACAATTATTTTTAGAGGAGGAATCTCAGGCATGTACCGCTATAGGGACATTTGTGTACAATCGCACACCATTTGGACTTACGTGTATCCCTGAAAAGTTTCAGAAATTTATGGAACAAACGGTAAAAGGACTCAAAGGAGTCGCTGTATTCATCGATGATATAGCATGTACTGGGATGACCCGTGGTGAACATATTAATAATTTAAAAGCATTATCGAGTCGCTTGCGTGAGGTTGGTTTGAGGATCAAATTAGATAAGTGCGTATTTATGCAGGATACTTATGTTGGGTTTGTTATTGATAAACACGGCTTGCATCCCGATGAGAACAAAATTAAAGCAATCGTTGACGCACCAAGACCAAAGGAAGTGACGCAGCTTAAGTCTTTTCTAGGCATGGTGAACTACTATGCAAAGTTTATTTCCAACTTAAGTTCAATATTATATCCCTTACATAAGTTGTTGCGGAAAAATGCAGAGTGGATTTGGTCGTATGATTGTGACGACAGTTTTAACAAAGTAAAAAAGGCTATTTCAGTTAGCAAAGTATTAGTACATTACAAACCAGAACTTCCATTAGTATAAGCAGTGGATAGTAGCTCTTACGGCATTGGTAGTGTGTTGTCGCATAGATTCCCCAATGGCGAGGAACGCCCCATATGTTTTGCATCGCGAACGTTAAATTCGGCAGAGCGAGCTTATAGTCAATTAGATAAAGAGGCGCTGGCAATAATTAGTGGAGTCATAAAACACCATGAATACCTTTATGGTCGTGCTTTTATAATTAAAACAGACCATAAACCCTTGACATTAATTTTTGGTCCCAAGTTCGGTCTGCCACAGACTGCGGCAAGCAGATTACAAAGGTATGCTACAAAGTTAGCAGCCTATGACTTCACTAAAGAACTTGTAAAATCCAAAGATAATTATAACGTGGACGCATTATCACGCTTGCCACTGCCGTATGAACGTAAATTAGAAACGGGGCTGGATACGGTGTCATATATTAATTACGTAGAACAATCGATTCCTATTAGAGCAAAAGATGTTGCAAACAAAACACACGAGGATGAAGTTCTTAAAAATATTTATGATTATATTATTAATGGCTGGCCCCCAGTAGTTACACGAAGTGAAGAAAAGCCTTATTTTTATAGAAAGGACAGTCTTACTATCGACAGAGAGTGCATTTTATACAATCACAGAGTGGTCATTCCTAAGGTACTTAGGCAGCAAATTTTACAGGAATTGCATGAAGGACACCTAGGTGTTGTCAAAATGAAAAATCTATCACGAAACTATGTTTACTGGCCACAATTGGACACTGAAATTGAAACATTGTGTCGAGAATGCAGTGCATGCTTACAACAGCGCGATGCGCCGGTGCGTGCACAGTTGCATCCGTGGGCATTTCCCACGCGACCGTGGCAACGATTAAATATTGACTTTGCTATATTTCAAGGCAAATATTATTTAGTGACGGTAGATGCACACAGTAAATGGATAGAAGTTACAAAAATGTTGGGAACTAATGCAAACTCCACTATAAATAAGTTAAGAGAACTGTTTGCACGTTTCGGAATGCCCTCACATATAATTAGTGATGGGGGACCTCCATTTAGCTCGTTTGAATTTACTAACTATTTAAATAAAAACCTTATAAACCACACCATCACAAGTCCATATCGACCAGCCGGTAACGGGGCTGCTGAAAATGCAGTAAAATTAGTCAAACGGGCAATGAAAAAGGCAATAAGGCAAAGATGTGGAGTCGGCCCTCTCGTAATTTTTGTTTCAATATCGCAATTGTGAGCACGCCACTACCGGAGTGGCACCAGCGGTCGCTATGTTTGGTAGGAGATTACGAGGTCGGCTGGACATCGTAAAACCGTCCACTGAGCGAGCAGTGGAGTCGTCTGCGGAGCGAACGGGGCGCGCGCGGCCCGGCGCCGAGCGGCACGTGGAGCCCGGCGAGCAGGTGCTGGCGCGGGACTACCGTGCTCGCGCTGACAAATGGGCAACAGCAACTGTGCTTGCACGGACTGATCCACTTACTTATCAAGTACGCGTGTCTGATGGACACGAGTGGAAGCGTCACATCGATCAATTATTACCTCATAAGAAACGATACTCCAGACATTCCATAACGAGTAGCACGGCTAAACCAGTAACAGAGATTGATACTACTGAATCTAGTCCGGCCAATCAAATTGAGAACTCTTCATCATCATGTGTAGTTGAAACTGATCAGAATCAACCACAATTAGACGTTAATACGGCAGTCAGTCATAAAAATTTGACAGCAGAACCAGCTCCGATTTCTGATAGAGAAAGTGTTAACCTAAGGCGTAAATGTTTATACCAAGGCAAATACGCAAAATAAATAAAATAAACATTACCTTTTTTTTTTAAATAGCATTATACATATACGAGATAAAATGAATTAAAATGTAAGGTAGACAAATGTCACACTATATGTATAGCACAAAGGTAGTGCACTTGGTGGTTATTTTGTTCATAATGTTTATTTTTCAACTACTAGTATTTAAAAAAATAAAACAAAGCAAGTATAATAACGATACGAATCGCCACGAAGTACACTACATACATACGGTGCTAAACGTGAAATTATTGTGAACGACGTTGTCGATGCCGCATCATAGGTTTTTATCTTAAAAATGTATTGATTGCGCGGCCAATGATTACAATTCTTTCAGTTAAAACTCATCATTATTTTGTGATTATACTATTACTTATATTTAGACTTACTTAGGTTACTCAGATTTGCTAGTTACTTATATCTGTTATAATATTAAGTATACTATTAAATACAACTGTTAGTAACTAACCTGGTGTCAGAGTTTTAATGCTGCCCATGGGCTCTGACTTAACATCACATGCGTTGAGAAATATCTCTTGTATATATAAGGTGTATCTGTTCCAACACGAAATATTTTAAGAACAACATCTAACGGTGGTAAAGATTCCATAGAAGCGAAAAAAAATAATTTATCTAAGTATTTTTTATTTTACGTAATTATTTTAATTTTAAAACTGCTTGACACATTTTGTATAAAACCTTCCGCGGCCGCGGCGGCGCGGGCGCTGCGCCCCCGCCGCCGCGCCGCCGCGTCGGGGCCCGGCCACACGCGCGCTCGGTGCAATCTCGAGACGGCTATCTTATCTATTCTGTGGCGAGCAGCGTGTCAGGGCGGTTGCGCTCCGCGCGACCATGCTCGTGCGGTTGCGTGGTAATCATTTCGCGTCCTACTGACGGTTACCGTAGGTACTCCACATCCAGTGTGCTGCCGGACGCTAATGCCCTCACTTTGTATTACATGGGATGTAACAATATCACTGGTGTCCTGTATCGGTCGTACAAAAATACGGCACTGCCTATCTCTTCGGGGAATGCAGGCGTAATGATGTTAAAAATAAACCAACTTCGTAACTCGATCTAGTCTTATTTAAATAGCTTCCAATAATAATAAATGTGAAACTAAAATACAAAACCTACATTAATAAATTCTCTCCTTAAAGTTTTACGAAAAAGAGCCTAGGTGCGATTAAAACAATACCTACACATGTCATGTGTAAACTAGGTAAATAGTAAGAAACAGCTGACGGGTGAGTGCATCTTGAGTTCACAACGGTTAATGACCTGTTTGTGTAGAGCGGATTTTTTGATTGATAGGCAGACGTGACGTTTTAGGTTATCTCGAGAGATAAATAGATTGCCATGTTATTGTGGAATAAGTGAATAACATACGGCATTAAAACCTATTGAATGATTAAATAACTACATTACGTTTAGATTATAAGTTTTATCGAGTAGTCTTTTTACAGGTAAACAAAATTTTTATTCGATCCGTGGTTGAATGATATGCTATTTAACCCGTCAGGATAATAGTGTTCTATGTATTTTACTCAAGACTTTTAACGATTGGTATTTATCTTAATTTATTAATACCGAACCTTGTATCTACTAGGCGTAATCTAACGGGCTATCTACTGTCTAGGTCTGTGGTCTAGGTACAGGGGCCAGCACATCAAGTTACCACAATCTGTCAAATTTCTTTGATAGTATTTCAACTTTATTGCAAAGACATAAGGTTTATTATTAATTGAGAAAATTTACAGTTAGGGATAGCTTGATGTGCTGGCGTCTGTACAAATCTACACTACATAGCGCACCTTTAGAATGAAAACGACGTAACTCAAAAAAGTGACTTTTAGGGAAATAGCAAAAGAAGTTTTAAAGTTCTTAACACTTCCGTACTATTTGGTCTATTATTTCGTGATTATTTACGTCTGTGACTATGTTTGTGCTGCAAATTATAAAAAAGTCTTTTCACTATTTTCGTTTTGAGTCATTTTATGACGATAACTAAATTTTTGATTTTTTTGAATTGTGTCGTTTTTATTCTAAAGGTGCGATAGGTACCTATTGATTCTAATTCCCCATCACACTTTATCAGGCTTTGGACTGGCGAGTTATTGATACAATAATTTGTTTAAGGTAACCATAAGGTAACACTGCATAAGGTAGGTACCTATGCAGATGCCATTTTAAAATAATTTGGCGTGTTTAAAAATTAGAATCAACTTATTTACAATAATTTAAAATGTAGGTACATACCTAATACCCGCGTTGTTATTATTTACACTACGGTATTTACATTAATTGTTGCACGTATGCGCCCTGCTGTTGGACACAGACGGCTGCACGTTTTAATACGTGTCTTTGCACTTTTAATAATGTGTCTCTATCACTAGCCATCACTGCAAAAGCGTTCACTATTCGCGTTTTTAATTGTTCCGCACTTGATATGGTATGGCCGTCATTACCATAAACCAGGTCTTTAGCCCTACCCCACACGTGGAAGTCCAAGGGCGTTAAATCAGGCGAGCGAGCTGGCCACGCCACCGGTCCACCTCGACCTTTCCAACGATTGCCGTACTCGTTAGAGAGGTATTCACGAACGCGCCTGTCATAGTGCGCGGGTGCACCATCATGCTGGAAGTACAACGACGTTGTCCTTAAATAATTAAGTGGAACGTCTTCCAGCAACGACGCTAGTTCGACTGTCAAAAAGTTTAGGTATGTTTCACCATTCAGCCGATCCAGGAACACAGGTCCCAACAATCTATCGCCTAGTAACCCAGCCCACACATTAACACTGAAACGTGTCTGGAAATGATCCGGCCTCACAGCACGTGGATTTTCTGTTGCCCACCAATGCGCGTTGTGGATGTTAAACAAACCAACGCGCGTAAAGGTAGACTCGTCCGTCCACACGATGCGCCGCGTCGGGTCTTCTAATAACCAACGGCAAAATTCCAGACGTGGCGTTAAATCCATCGGCTTTAATTCCTGCACCCTCGTGAAGTGGAACGGGTGCTTCCCTTCATCCCGCAGAAGGCGCCAAACGGTCATTTTGCTCACGTTGAAAACGCGAGCGGCGTCTGATGTGCTGGCCATTGGGTGTCGCAGAAAGAAGTCGAGGATCTCTTAGTACTTGCTGGCACTCGTTGATTGCCTTCGTTTACAGCTGGTGGCATGTAGACCCCATTATCCAGGTGCCGCTGTACAGCTCCTAGGATGGTCTGCAGTGATGGTCTTCTCCCAAATCGCTCCAAGAAGAGGGCTTGTGCTGCGACTAAAATATTTCCACCCTCGCGGTAACAAATCACCATGTTTTGGTACTCCTGATTTGAATACCTAAAGGGCATTGTTACGTTCGTTGCCCGAAGCCCGACGCGTGTTAACTAATGCGCGTGCGTTGCAATTCGCGGGTCGCTTGTAACTGAAAATGGTGAGTGGGGCGCGCGCGCGGCTCGCTTGTCGCCGCCGCGGCGCCGACGCATTCTATTATTCCTTTGATAAAAGCCGCGCACCGTTTTGTCTCGCCGCCCGCTTCAATGACGGTAGGTAAATACAACGAAGAGTTTAGCGTAATGGATATAAAAAATGAGAAGGAGCCAGTATTTTTTATGTAAGTCATATAATGTAAA
This sequence comes from Hyppa rectilinea, assembly GCA_951799385.1. NCBI lineage: Eukaryota > Metazoa > Arthropoda > Insecta > Lepidoptera > Noctuidae > Hyppa > Hyppa rectilinea. The sequence continues at coordinate 16,129 of OX637309.1, read as the reverse complement.
ATTATTAAATTTTTCAAATAATATATCCTTCGATAATTTTTTTTTCTTCTCTATGTAATCTTTACCACCGTTAGATGTTGCTCTTAAAATATTTCGTGTTGGAACAGATAGACCTTATATGACTTGGCGGTCACACCACTAGGCTATCACAGCTTTTTTTCGTGAATTACGGTCAAACACACACTCACTCACTCTCACTCACTCACACTCACTCACTCACCCACTCCTCCACTCACTCACTCACTCACTCACTCACTCACTCACTCACTCACTCCCACTCACTCACTCACTCACTCACTCCCACTCACTCACACTCACACTAACTCACTCACTCACTCTCACTCACTCACTCACTCACTCAATCCCACTCACTCACTCAATCCCACTCACTCACACTCACTAAATCACTCACTCACTCACCCACTCACTCTCACTAAAGCACTCACACACTCACTCACACACTCACTCACTCACTCGCACTCACTCTCTCACTCCATCTAACTCACTCCCACTAACTCTCTCACTCACCCACTCACTCACACGCTCACTCACTCGCTCACTCACTCACTCACTAACCCACTAACCCACTCACCCACTCACTCACCCACTAACTCACTCACTCTCACTCACTCACTCTCACTCACTCACTCTCACTCACTCACACTCACTCACTCACTCACTCACTCCCACTCACTCACACTCACACTAACTCATACTAACTCAATCACTCACACTCACACTCACTCACTCACTCCCACTAACTCACTCACTCACTCACCCACTCACTCTCATTAAATAACTCACTCACTCACTCACCCACTAACTCACTCACTCTCACTCACTCACACTCACTCACTCACACTCACTCACTCACACTCACTCACTCACCCACTCACACTCACTCACTCACCCACTCATCCACTCACTCACTCACTCACTTCTACTCACTCACTCACTCCCACTCACTCACTCACTCACTCAATCACACTCACTCACTCCCACTCACTCACACTCACACTAACTCACTAACTAACTCACTCACTCTCACGCACTCACACTCACTCACTCACTCACTCACTCACCCACTCACTCACACGCTCACTCACCCACTAACTCACTCACTCACTCAATCACACTCACACTTACTCACTAACTAACTCACTCACTCACTCAATCCCACTCACTCACTCACTCACTCTCACTCACTCACTCAATCCCACTCACTCATACTAACTCAATCACTCACACTCACACTCACTTACTCACTCACCCACTCACTCTCACTAAATCACTCACACACTCACTCACTCACTCGCACTCACTCTCTCACTCCATCTAACTCACTCCCACTAACTCACTCACTCACTCACTCACCCACTCACTAACTCACTCACTCTCACTTTCTCACACTCACTCACTCACTCACCCACTCACTCTCATTAAATAACTCACTCACTCAGTCCCACTAACTCACTCACTCCCACTCAGTCTCACTAAATCACTCACACACTCACTTACTCACTCGCACTCACTCTCTCACTCCATCTAACTCACTCCCACTAACTCACTCACTCACTCACTCACCCACTCACTAACTCACTCACTCTCACTTTCTCACACTCACTCACTCTCACTTTCTCACACTCACTCACTCACTCACCCACTCACTCTCATTAAATAACTCACTCAGTCCCACTAACTCACTCACTCCCACTCAGTCTCACTAAATCACTCACACACTCACTCACTCACTCGCACTCACTCTCTCACTCCATCTAACTCACTCCCACTAACTCACTCACTCGCCCACTCACTAACTCACTCACTCAATCCCACTCACTCACACTCACTAAATCACTCACTCACTCCCACTCACTCACTCAATCCCACTCACTCACACTCACTAAATCACTCACTCACTCACTCACTCGCACTCACTCTCTCACTCCATCTAACTCACTCCCACTAACTCACTCACTCGCCCACTCACTAACTCACTCACTCAATCCCACTCACTCACACTCACTAAATCACTCACTCACTCCCACTCACTCACTCAATCCCACTCACTCACACTCACTAAATCACTCACTCACTCACTCACTCGCACTCACTCTCTCACTCCATCTAACTCACTCCCACTAACTCACTCACTCACCCACTCACTCCCACTAACTCACTCACTCACTCCCACTCACTCACACTAACTCACTCACTCCCACTCACACTAACTCACTCACTCACCCACTCACTCTCACTAAATAACTCACTCACTCCCACTAACTCACTCACTCACTCACCCACTCACTCGCATTAAATAACTCACTCACTCACTCACTCAGTCACTCACTTCAACTCACTCACTCACTCCCACTAACTCACTCACTCACTCACTCCCACTAACTCACTCACTCACTCACTCACTCAATCACACTCACTCACTCCCACTAACTCACTCACTCACACTCACTCTCACTAAATAACTCACTCACTCAATTCCACTCACTCCCACTAACTCACTCACTCACTCTCACTCAATCACTCCCCAATTTCCCCCCATTTAACGGGTCGCTCAGGTTAGGTTCGCTCAGGTTAGGTTCGCTCAGGTTAGGTTCGCTCAGGTTAGGTTCGCTCAGGTTAGGTTCGCTCAGGTTAGGTTCGCTCAGGTTAGGTTCGCTCAGGTTAGGTTCGCTCAGGTTAGGTTCGCTCAGGTTAGGTTCGCTCAGGTTAGGTTCGCTCAGGTTAGGTTCGCTCAGGTTAGGTTCGCTCAGGTTAGGTTCGCTCAGGTTAGGTTCGCTCAGGTTAGGTTCGCTCAGGTTAGGTTCGCTCAGGTTAGGTTCGCTCAGGTTAGGTTCGCTCAGGTTAGGTTCGCTCAGGTTAGGTTCGCTCAGGTTAGGTTAGGTTAGGTTAGGTTAGGTTAGGTTAGGTTAGGTTAGGTTAGGTTAGGTTAGGTTAGGTTAGGTTTTTTTTTTTTTTTTTTTTTTTTTTTTTTTTTTTTTTTTTGTTTTGGCAGGAGTGGGAAATCCTCATGGACGCCCAGACTGGCTCACTTGTGAGCCAGTCTGGGCAGTGCCGGACTCTTACCGGCTAAAACCCACTCCTGCCTTGCCAGTTACCTCTAACATGATCAGAGCCTTTGATAGTAAGTTTTTCTTTAGTTTATTGCTCTTGGAATATAATTTTTGTTTGGTTACTGAATTTTTGGGATATTCTATTTAATGGGAATCTAAGAATTCTATCGGCGTGTTTTCTGATTCTATGTGATTAATGTGGCACATTTTTCTTTTTACAGCTTTTACACTCAGTACTTATTACTCTAACATGTTCTTACTTCTCTATTTTATTTTTGTGTTTCTTTTTAATTTTTTATGTTTTTGTTTTTTATTTTCTAGTTTTTGTTTAGTTAATCTATTCTAACATTTATCATAAAGTGCTATTCTATATTTATATAATACTTAATGTATACTATGTTTATTCTATGGCTATCCTAATATATATCAATATATCATGTAGACATATGTTGCTAATCTAATATCTTATATTTATCTATCCTAATATTAATTTTCACTACATTAATAAATGCTAGTATCCGTGTTAGTCTTCGCAAGGTTGTGAGACTTCCGCTAACTGTCTTTTTTCCACAGGTCGCTGACGTTTGCGTATAAACACTGAGGTGCTCAAGATACTCCCGAGAACTGAAGACGGACGTAACATAACTCACGATGTATTTCTCGATGGCAACCTCCTTAATCCTAGCGAGTACATTGGCCCACCACAACATATTACTAAGCTTAAATTGGGGCAGTTTCTTATGAAACTGCCAGCAATTTTTTCCTTTATTCTTGAGGTCAATGCCGCTCAGACTTAGTCTCGTCAGGTCCACCGAAACGATCTCGTCTTGCTCCACCGCCAGTATTTCCGATGAGCACACTGTAACATGCACGCAGTTGGTGTGGCGTCGTTTACGTGTAGCATGGTGTGAGTTTGCAGAGACATCCTTAGCAATATGCTATTGCAGCTCGTGCCAACGCGTCCCACTTCTTCCTCACCGGGCATTCAGTGCTGAAGGCATTGTGCGCGTGATTTCCGGTCTTGGCTCTGGTACAGTTGACGCACACCGCTGCTTCGCCAATTTTTTGGTCAGGACAGTCTGCCTTGACATGCGGGCCACCACAGTGGCTGCATAGGTCGGCTGGCTCTTGACAAAACCGTTTGCCGTGACCGTATCCCAAGCAGCGGGTACACTGCACCAGTGGCGTCTGGTCTTCCACGCGCACTCTCTGAAGGTCAATTCTCAATTTCCCTGCTTCGATCGCCCTCCTCCAGATGGTAGGGGAGACACTCATCACTATATGGGTCATATGCGGGTTTCTCGTCTTCCTTCTATATCTTATTTTGGCCCTGGCAGCCTCGTCTCCGAGGTCGTGAAAAATTTCCCGGTTCTGATTCCTGAGGGCTTTGAGGACTTCCTCGTCACTATGTACTAGCAACACGTCCCTCAGAATCAGAAGCGGGTCCCTGTTCGTCACTTCCTCGACGACAAGGTCCTTACCGACCGCTTCCAGTCTCTCCTTAATTTTTGTTCTCTCCTCTTTCGTCGTACATCCCATTATTATTTTCCTATCCTTTGCTTTTCTCACTCTTTCCACCTGTACCCAACCCTCCTTCGCGTCCACAGCCTTCCTGATCTTCTCGAGGACCTCCTCGCCAGTGTCAAATTCCTGTTTCGAGGAGACGACCACAGAGTGCAGCGTCGCTCGCTCCAGGGCCTGTCCCCCAGTATGGCGATTATGTGCCGCCGCTACACTAGCGTAGGTGGTCTCCTCAACACTGTCCCGGTTCTCCAGTGCTACCCGAAGTTTCTCCACTCGCTCGGTGTTTTCCCTGATCAGAGAGCTGTGCTCCTGCATAGTTTTTATGAGCTCCATCTGATAGGTACTACTCTCGCTGAGGATTGACCTGGTACTTTCTTCGGTGGTGGTCGATGCTGCAGGTGCGTCCACTAAGGTGGCTGTAGACGCGACAGAAGATTTGCTCCGCTCGGACTCCTTCACCAGCTCATAAAGACGGTTGATGGCGTTGAGCACCCCAGTCTTGATCTCGGTCTTGAGGTTGCGAGAGTTGCCCAGATGAAGCTTAGCCTTATTCAGGCAAGCTCTCGCCTCCGCCGTAAGACTGGGGTACCCAGACTCAGGCCTCTTTGGTCTTGCGGTGTCCGTAGCTCCTCGGCGCGACTCCGCAGTGCTAGGGGCCGGTGGTGTGCTGTCGCGTTTCGGTAAGCCCGGGGACTTAGCGTGGGGCTCAGCCTTCCCGGACTCCCATTCCCCTATACTACGCCTCACATTCGGGAGCGAGGGGCCAGCCTTCTCTGCTGACTGCGGTGACGCCCCAGAGCTACGCGCGTTTGCGTCCGTTTTGGCTGGTGTGCGGAACATCTTGGTGGTTTTGTTGAAGGTGAGATTCATGTACCTGGGCCTGTTGGAGGAAACTGAAGTTTCTGCTGTGTCCCTGTAAAGGGGGGATAACACAGAAGAAGAAATTTAAAATCAAACAGTGATTCACTCACAAAGCCGACCTGTGTTTGGACGGCCGTCAAATATGTGGTCAAAAACTAAAAACTACTTTTGCAGTAGATCTCCGTCAAAATGTCCTGTATTTATAGCTATCGACGTAAAATCGAAGTGTTTGTGACGTATTTTTCAGCCGTAAGACTTGTGTGTCAAAATGGGATTTTAAAATAATTTTGTAATTTTTCCCAAAAATTACCCGTCTGCTACTATACGCAACTCACGGGCGGGTGGGCGGGCCAAATTTTGCTTTAAAATTGAATTTAAGGGTGTTCTATGGGGGCTAGGCGCACGTGAGGGGTGTCAAAAGACGCGTCTCGGCGAGCGCTAGCAAACTATGGAGGAGTTTAAAATGTTGCCAGAACAAAAATTTTGACTTTTTAATGAAAAACTAAATTTTTGATGAAAATTGAGATAAAAAATGGAATTTTAGGGGTGTCTTATTGGGGCTAGACGCACGTGAGGTATGTCAAAAGACGCGTCTCGGTGGGCGCTAGCAATCTATGGAGGAATTTAAAATGTTGCCAGAACAAAAATTTTGACTTTTTAAAGAAAAACGTAAATTTTGATGAAAATTGAAGTGAAAAATGAATATTACGACTACCAAACGGGACCCGAGCAAGCTGAAAACGCACTGGAGTACCGCAAGGCAGGTAAGTATACTATTGAAACTATTAGATTTTAATATTTTAGCAAACAGACTTTAGAAAAACGAATTTTGAAGTATTTTTGTATGAAAATTTCACAAGTCTTATATAACGAAAATCAATTTCGTTTTTTGTCAATAATAACTTGTCACACGGCCGTAGGGAGCCTATTTATGATGACTAACGTTGAAAACCGCTCAAAAAAGCGACTCCAGGAGGCAAAGTTATGTCGATTTCTAGAAATGTTCGTTCCCCTAAGGTGGATTCGTCGTGTTTACGTTATGATACAATGTGTGAAATTTTGCTTTAAAATTGAATTTAAGGGTGTTCTATGGGGGCTAGGCGCACGTGAGGGGTGTCAAAAGACGCGTCTCGGCGAGCGCCAGCAAACTATGGAGGAGTTTAAAATGTAGCCAGAACAAAAATTTTGACTTTTTAATGAAAAACTAAATTTTTGATGAAAATTGAGATAAAAAATGGAATTTTAGGGGTGTCTTATTGGGGCTAGACGCACGTGAGGTATGTCAAAAGACGCGTCTCGGTGGGCGCTAGCAATCTATGGAGGAATTTAAAATGTTGCCAGAACAAAAATTTTGACTTTTTAAAGAAAAACGTAAATTTTGATGAAAATTGAAGTGAAAAATGAATATTACGACTACCAAACGGGACCCGAGCAAGCTGAAAACGCACTGGAGTACCGCAAGGCAGGTAAGTATACTATTGAAACTATTAGATTTTAATATTTTAGCAAACAGACTTTAGAAAAACGAATTTTGAAGTATTTTTGTATGAAAATTTCACAAGTCTTATATAACGAAAATCAATTTCGTTTTTTGTCAATAATAACTTGTCACACGGCCGTAGGGAGCCTATTTATGATGACTAACGTTGAAAACCGCTCAAAAAAGCGACTCCAGGAGGCAAAGTTATGTCGGGTTAGGTTAGGTTAGGTTAGGTTAGGTTAGGTTAGGTTAGGTTAGGTTAGGTTAGGTTAGGTTAGGTTAGGTTAGGTTAGGTTAGGTTAGGTTAGGTTAGGTTAGGTTAGGTTTTTTTTTTTTTTTTTTTTTTTTTTTTTTTTTTTTTTTTTTTTGGCAGGAGTGGGAAATCCTCATGGACGCCCAGACTGGCCCACTTGTGAGTCAGTCTGGGCAGTGCCGGACTCTTACCGGCTAAAACCCACTCCTGCCCTTGCTCGGTGTCCCTCTGACATTATCAGAGCCCTTGTTGGCTATTACAATGTTATGAGGCAGAACTATAATTTACTAACTTACATATATGGATATATTTAATGGAGATACGTTAATGGAATTATGGCGTGACTTATGCTTAGACTACTTACAATGTTTATTTGTAAGGGGTTTTTTTTTTTTTTTTTTTTTTTTTTTTTTTTTTTTTTTTTTTTTTTCCGTTGTGTGCTATGATACTTCATTATATGTTTAAATATATTTGGTATCATATTTTCTTATGCTAACTTATTTCTACTTATTACTAATGATGCTATTGATTCACAATATTTCAAAAACCCTTCACGCTTCTTTCCTTTTAGGAGTGTTGGCAGGTTCTCGGCGACCAGTGCTACGGCGAGTTGCTGTTCCTTTTCAAAGCGAAGCTTCGCGGTGATTGGACACTCCAGCAATATGTGGAGCACCGTCTCTTCTACACCAGGCTCACAGGCGCACGATGGATTCTCTTTACACCTGAAGCGTTTTAGGTATGCAGAGAACCCACCGTGCCCCGTCAAGATTTGGGTGGTTATGCTGTTTGGAGTCATCTTGCGCACCACACTGTACGCCTCCACCGCGTCAGGGAAGAAAATTTTTGTACCCGAAGCCGTTTCACCAGACCGATATCTCCCGTTCCATTCGTCAAGAGTCGCCACTCGGATTCTTCGCTTGACGAATGACACGGGACACAAATCGTAATCCGGCCTCTTCTTCGAACCTAGGGCGGCTTCCTTGGCGAGTTGGTCTGCTCTTTCATTTCCCTCCAATCCTGCGTGGGCCTTTATCCAGAATAAGGAGACACTCTTGTTCTGGAGCTTACAGCGTCGGATGGTGTCTCTGGTTTCCACAGCCAGGGGATGGGGGGAACTAACATTTATTACTGACTGAAGAGCCGCCATAGAGTCGCTGAAGATGCCGAATGTGGTTTCACTGCGCTTCAGGGCCTCCCCCGTCGCTCTTTGTAAAGCCAGGAGTTCAGCCTGATAGACGGTGCAGTAGGACGGCAGGGCAAGCTTGAGGGCCTTGGTTTCGGTGGTGGCATTCCATAACGATACCGCCGCTCCGACCCTGCCCTCAATCTTGCTGCCGTCGGTGAAGATACGCACGGCAAAATTATTGTGGCTGTTGTATTGTTCCTCGTCTACCAGGCTTCCGAACTCAAGGTTCTCTTGTTCCACGGGGTGCGGTGCACGTATCGCAGGAGCCATGCGCTCGACCTCTCTATCTCCCAGCTCGGGCTGGGGCACCCCTCTCTTTGCTCCGTATAGCGCAGCTGCTTCTCGGATACGGAGGTCGAGTGGGAGTATCCCCGCCAGAACCAGAGCTGAATTTAATGAGACCGTGCGGTAGGCTCGGCACAGTTTCTGGGCAAACCCCCTCTGTACGATGTTTAGCTGCTTGATGACGCCCAGTTTGTTGGCAGCTGGTGCCCATGCGCTTGCGGCGTACAGTATTGTGGGCTCCACTGCCGCGGTATAGATGACTCTTATCACCTCTGGGTGCAGACCCCAACTGACCCGGGCTGCTCTGGCCAGTTGCTTGTAAATAGCTATCGCCTTTTTACAGGCGATAGTTATATGCTTGTTGAAGGTGAGCTTGGCGTCTATGGTGAGCCCCAGTATTTTCACATCTTGGGACATCCCAATGTCGATCCCGCCCATGCTCAGGCGTGGTGTGTCGTATTTGAGCTTCCGCGTTAGTACCATCGCACAAGTTTTGTGCGGTGCGAATTTTAGTCTATTTCTGACACCCCACGCCCGAACATGTTCGAGGGCGGCATTGGCCTGTCCCTCGATTTCTTGCGCTGTATCGCCGTCAAACACCAGCACCACGTCATCGGCGAATGCTTGGCAATAATCGCCCCTTGTCTCTAACTGTTTTAGGAGTGGGTCCAGCAGCAAATTCCAGAAAATGGGCCCTCCAATGGATCCCTGGACGCACCCCTGGCTAGTCCGTCTTCTACTCTCCTCCCCGGCGTACCTCACGGTGACCACCCTGTCGCTGAGATAGCTACTGACCACCCGTCTCAAATTTACAGGACACTTTTCCTCAGCCAATCGTACTTTAATGGCAGGCCACCAAGCGCTGTCGAAGGCTCCCTCGATGTCCAGCGACACAAGCGTGACTATCCTTTTCTCCGCTAACTTTCCACGGATGTGCTGCACAAGGGTGAAGAGGGAGTCTTCAGTGCTTCTTTGGGGCATAAAGCCGTATTGGCGAGTACTAATCCTGGGCAGCAAGTAGAATTTGAGACGGGCGACCAGCATCTTTTCGTACACCTTCCCAAGGACAGGCAATAGCCCAATCGGCCTGTACGACTTTGGGACGGCGTACGAATCTTTGCCCGGCTTCCTAAGTACAACCACGGTTGCTTCCTTCCAGGCCTTTGGGAAGTAGTGGTGCGCCAGGCATTTGTTCAGCAGCGCCAAGAAGTAGTCTGGGTCACAATTTATGGCCTGAGAGCAGATGTCAGCGGTGAAACCGTCAGCTCCCGGGGCCTTTCTTGGGTTGAACGACACCATAGACCTCCTCAGCTCGCTTTGGATAAACGGTGGGTCATGCCGTTCATCATGGCTCCACACGTTTGCCATATCTGCCAGTTCCCGGGTTTGGCGGTGGTCTATGTTGTCGTCTTCCTCTCTGTCCTCGGGGTAGAACACCTCGGCTAACAGCTTCACTGAGCCGGCTGCGTCCAGTGTCTCCCCACCTTTCTGCAGCGGTAGGTCCTCTTCTCTTCTCGCTGTTCGTCCCATTACCCTATATATCCCTTCCCAAACCCCCTCTCTGTCCTGCTTCCCGCAGAACTCCTTCCAACTCTCCGTCTGGGCTTTCATCACAGCTGTCTCATACTTTTCTTTTTCTTCCAGGTACGAGTTTACGACCATCGTTCTTCTGACCGGCGCTGCGTTCCTGATTCTAGCTTTCTTTGTGGCGACCAGCTTCTTCATCTCCACGAGTTCCTCAGACCACCACGGAATGGTAAGTATCTCTGTGTTGTGTTTGTGTGGTATAGTGTTTCTGCATGTATCTGTTATTGCTTGTGTGTATGAGTTAAGGGTTGAGTCTATTTGCTCAGTATTGTGTATATTTAGCAACTCCACTAGGGTAAGATTTCTGTTTTGCATAGCCTGGGACAGTTTCTCATGAAACTGTCTCCAGTTTGCTTTTTTTGTATTGTATACCCTAGTGGTTCGTTGGATTGCTGTGCCCCTTGATTTTGTCAAGTGTATGCTGAAGACCAAGGCGTTGTGGTCGGAACTCGTGAGACCCTCTTCAGTCCGCCAGTCGTCCACCCGGTCGAGCATATCCGCCGAACAGGCCGTCACGTCAACGTGGCTGCAGTACCTAACTCCACCCCTCACGGTATCAAAGGTTGGGATGTCTCCCGTATTTAGGATCTGCAGCCCCAATTCCCCCAGTGATCCGCACATCTGCTCCCCTCTCCGGTCTTCGTTGCTGCTACCCCACCAAGTACTCTTCGCATTTGCGTCTCCCCCAATAACCAACCTGTTGGGACCCAGCTGCCTAACTATAAGTTTTAGATGCTCGAGGTATGGCTCTATGGGCGTATCCGGTTCGAAGTAGAAGGACACCAGCGTGATCGTCCAGGCTCTCGTTCGGATTCCCACCACAACGACGTTGTTTGTGGTGAGTTGCGGGTACTGCAGGACATCCAGGTCTTTGTCAAGGACGGCTATTGACGCCTTGACAGTCCCTTCTCCTCCCGGAGAGCTCTGGAAGATCCTTACGCCCCGGTAGTCCTTCATCCTTCTCACCCCGCCCACGTAAGGCTCCTGGAGCATTGCTACGGCGACTTTGCGGTTTACCGCTTCTAGCAGCAGCTCATTCGTCGCCAGCTGGCTCCTTTGCAGATTGGCCTGGATAATTTTGTACTTGGTGGTGGTCGCAGGGACAACTTTAGCAGTATGCTACGGAGGCTCGGGCTATGACATCCCATTTTCGGCGAACTGGGCATTCTTGGCTGAAGGCGTTGTGCTCCGTGTTCTCCTGTTTTGCACGTACGCAGTTGCAGCATGAAGGAGTTGCTCCAGCCAGCCATTCGGCACATTGTGTCCTCATATGAGGACCCCCGCAGTGACTGCACTTCTCCACTTGCTCCTTGCAAAACCGACGTCCATGCCCAAATCCAAGGCATAGAGAGCACTGGACCAGTGGAGTCTGGTCAGCCACTCGGATCCTTTGCAGATCGATGTGGACGGTCTGTCTGTCTTGCAGCCTTCTCCACAGTTTTGGAGACACCCTGAGGATCACGTGGTGCGTGTGGGGATTTCTGGTTTTCTTTTTATAAAGTACCTCTACCCGGTCTTCCTCCTTCTCCAGCTCCCTGAACACGTCCCTGTTCTGGTTTCGCAGGGCCTTGAGGATGTCTTCATCCGTGTTGAAATTGAAGACATCCTTTAACGCAACCAGCGGGTCTTTATTTTTCACCTCCTCCACTAGGAGATTCCCTCCTAGACTCAGCCTTTCCTTCAGTTTCTGCCTCTCTCCTTCCGTTCTGCACCCTAGCACTACCTTCCGGTCCTTGGCCTTCCTGACTCTGTCCACAGTCACCCATCCGTCCTTTGCGTTTACAGCCTTCCTGATTTTGTTGATAACCTCGTCCCCAGTCTCTAGCTGGTCGGTCGAGGCTACCACTATAGAGTGGAGAGCTGTGTGGTTGGGCATCAAACTTTTTGGCGCGGTGGCTGCAACGTTCGCATACGTGGCTCTAGTTTCCAAAGTTTTCATACCTGTCTCTAATTCCTTCTTCAACTCTTCCATTTTAACGTTGCTTTCTAACAGGAGTTTTGCGTGCTGCTCTATCAATTGCGTCAGATGACCTTGCATTTCTTTTTTATTTTCGTTCTGTACTGGCTGTTTCTTTCCCGTTTCTCTACTGATCTCCGTTGGTTGTACAGTCGATTTTGATGACTCAGCCTCTTTCACCAGTTGAAATAGTCGTTCCACCGCCTGTGTAACGTCCGTCTTTATGTCCGCTCGAAGGTTTCGGGATTCTCCCAGCGCCGTCTTAGCCTTCCTAATACAGGCGCGTGCTTCCGTCACCCTATCGGCGTACTCCTTCCTTTGTTTCGGAGAGCTGCTTGGCACCTCCACGGACGCTCTGCGTGCTTGTGGTTTTTCTTCATTTGTACCTACCCTGATTTTAAGCCTTGGTTGGGCCGGTGGTATTGTTTTTTGTGGTGATTTCGGGGGATTTTGTGTATTCTTCGACGCCTCCCACTCTCCTATGCTCCTCCTAACACTTGAGGATTGAGTAGGTGCGGTCGAAGGTCCAGCCCTCTCATCGTCAACGGGAGATCCTTGGGTGATGGGCATTTTCTTAGCTGGAGTTCTAAGGCCGAACATTTCCTACGGTAACACGGAGGGGTGTATAGTAACTGGTCTCGGGCGCTTTTCCTGTATGGATATTATTACGAAACTAATTCGACGTCTGTGGGGTATTGTATAGGATACCCCAGTCAGTTGTATATGCGTAAAATTAGGCGTGTATATACAGAAGATGTATAGGGTCGGTAAAAATAAAAATAAAAGATAAATTCTTCCGAATTTTGTCTAAAAATTTGCCTTCCGGGTGGCGTTGATGGCCCCTGAAACGGCCGTTTCGCTCCAAAGTACTCCCGAAGTTGTTACAAATCAACCAGAAGTAATTTTAGAAAATAAAATTTTTTCCCAAAATTCTTACCCTTTTCTATGGAAAATTTCAAATTCTATACGTCGCAACAATAGGGCGGGTGGGCGGGCAAAATTTTTTCTTATTTTGCGAATAACAGGAGTACTATAGGGGCTAGACGCACGGGAGTGGTGTCGGGAGACGCGTCTCGGCGCGCGCTAGCGATCTAAGGTGGGGGAAACGGTGTTGCCAGAGCAAAAAATTTGACTTTTACAGGAAAAACGTTAATTTTGATATGAAAGGTAAGTAAACGCTATTATTACGACTACCGAACGGGACCCGAGCAAGCTGAACGCGCACTGGAGTACCGCAAGGCAGGTAAGTGGTCTATTGAAACTATTAGATTTGATAATATTGAGAATTAGATTTGATATATAGAATTTAGAACAAAATGTATGAAAAAATTTCACAAGTCTTATAGAACGAAAATCAATTTCGTTTTTTGTCAATATAACTTGTCACACGGCAGTAGGGGGCCTATTTAAAATTTATAACGCTGAAAACCGCTCAAAAAAGCGACTCCAGGAGGCAAAGTTATGTGGGTTAGGTTAGGTTAGGTTAGGTTAGGTTAGGTTAGGTTAGGTTAGGTTAGGTTAGGTTAGGTTAGGTTAGGTTAGGTTAGGTTAGGTTTTTTTTTTTTTTTTTTTTTTTTTTTTTTTTTTTTTTTTTTTTTTTTTTTTTTTATTGGCAGGAGTGGGAAATCCTCATGGACGCCCAGACTGGCCCACTTGTGAGTCAGTCTGGGCAGTGCCGGACTCTTACCGGCTAAAACCCACTCCTGCCCTTGCTCAGTGTCCCTCTGACGTGATCAGAGACCTGTTTGTTCCTTGTTTAATATGTATTGAGTTTTGTGTTGTTTATTTTCTTTACCTTACTTATATTTAATCGAAAATTTTAACCAAACATTTAATTTGTCTTACGCACTAACTAATGTATCTACATGTTATTTGTATTTTCTTTTTATGTTTTTCAAATATTGAAAAGTATCTTTACTAAATTTATTTCTTAAATATAATTATTTTAAACTAAACATTTCTTATATCTATATTTAGAGTATGTCTATGCTAATATATATGCAATATATTATATAGGCATATTTTCTAATGCTAGTTTCTTAATTATATATCCTAACTTACACATATTTAATTCTCTATTTAAGTATTTTTGTTTACGTTTGTATTTTGGAATGTCTGGAAGAGCTGCTTTTTTAAATTTATTGTTTTGGCCGAATATATTTTTCTTATAAACAACGTAATTATGCTTGTTAAACCGTGCTTCCTTTTGTTTCAGGTGCTGATCATCGACCTGCATACTCCAGGCTGGTGTATTATTGCGAGTACGGCGTCTTCTGAGTGCTTCCTCGACGAGCTCATTGGACCACTTTGGCATCACAGGTTTGTATGTGCTGTGTACAGAAGAATTTTGATGTGTATCTGCTTTCAATTGGGCCCCTTTTTCATAAAATTGACTCCAATTTGCTACAATTTTATTTTGAATTCTTCTGGCTATGGTTCTTGTTGTCTGATAATACTTGTGTATTTTGGTATTCAGGACATGTTTGGAGCTCGCGATTCTTGCTGACATCATTTTGTAGGAAGCACAGGCGTGTTGGTCCATTTGTACTTTTCTGCTATGCTTGCAATTTCCGGGTGTGGCTGATTGCACCTCAGCAATACGCCACCGACAGGCGCGCTAAGGCGTCCCATTTCTGGCGCAACGGACATTGATGGTCGAAGGCAGTGTGGTCGGTGTTATCTAATTTCGCCATGAGGCAATTGTGGCATTTCGGTGCCTCAGCTGCCAGGCGCGACGGGCAGTCAGCTCGCAAGTGGGGCTCACCGCAGTGGATGCAGAGGTCGGCGGGCTGCGTGCACAATTTCCGGCTATGGCCGAAACGAAGGCAGCGAGTGCACTGCACCAGTGGCGACTGGTCCTGCACCCGCACTCGCTGCAGGTCAATGTGCACGCGACCCGCATTAGTCAGCCTCTGCCACACTGCGGGGGACACCTGCAGAACGACGTGGCACATGTGGGGGTTCCTCGTTCTTCGACGGTACTTCACCCCCAGCCTCAAGTCTTCTGCAGGTATGTCCCCGACCAGGTGGGAATTTTGCCGCTGCAGAGCCAGGATGATCTCCGCATCTGAGTGGCAGGAGAGGACGTCCATCACTATGACTAGCGGGTCCTTGTTTTTTACCTCTTCTACCACCAGATTTCCTGCTTTTTTGATCCTTTCCGTGACCCTGCTCAGCTCCTCCCTGGTCTTGAACCCCACTACCACTTTCTGGTCCCTCGCCTTGCGCAGGCGCTCCACCCTCGTGCCTTCGTTCCTGGCATCGACCGCCGTCCTTAGCTTCGCAATCACCTCTTCACCCGTGTCCTGATCATCGGTAGACGAAACGATGACAGAGTGAAGAGGAGCTTGGATGTTCTGCTTCGGGGCGGCGGCGATCTCCGCGAAGGTGGGACCTTGGCCTGCAACGTAGCGAGGGGCCTGCTGGAGATGTTCCGACAGGGCCTGGGTGTGGTGATTGTTAACCTCCAGGGCCTGTTTGTGCTCCTTGAGGCCTGCCACTAGGGTCCTCATTAGCTCCGTCTGCTCATCCGTGGGCGGTGTCAGTGGCGCGGCTATCTGTGGGGCTGTAGGTAGGTCCGCGGGTACCGGTGCTGCTGCGGCTTTGTCCCGCGCTGCCTCTTTTACAAGCTCGTAGAGCCTATTTATGGCGTTGAGTACCCCCGTCTTAATGTCCGTTTTCAGGTTGCGAGAGTTGCCTAAATGGAGCTTTGCTTTATTTAGGCAAGCTCTCGCCTCCGCTACGACGTTGGGGTACTCAGGCCTCTTCGATGCTCTTGCGGCGTCCTCCGGCACTCGGCGCGTCTCCTGGGTGTTGGGAGCAGGTGGTGTTCGCGTGGCATTATGGGTTTGTTTGGCCGGGGACTTAGACTGGGGCTCGGCTTTCCCGGCCTCCCATTCCCCAATGCTTCGCCTCACGCTGGGGA